>OY776678.1:1233358-6033358 GCA_963675555.1 Leptura quadrifasciata | reverse complement strand
TGTGCAAAGTTTCAGTTTAATCTGACGTTTTAAAATGAGTGAGAATCACATTCAAAGATTCAAAAAGTTACATACAAACAAACAAACATACATAAAGCGTGTATAAACTGAGCAAAATGGCTTCATTCATTTTTTTGCCACACTTATTAATTTACTTTTTTTTCAATAGTAAATATTATGTTGTAATTAACAATTTTTAACACACTTGTGTGATATTAGGGAGAGGAAAAAATAAATAAAAACATACATGTTACAGATCATCGAACAAATCATCTATTTTAGTACGCTCATGTATTGAACACTAGTAAAACAAGAGATGACCGATTGATTTTCTTATCATAATTGGGTTATTTCTAATTTCGTTGCAGCATTCAACAATCCTCTGAATTAATTGAGCCCTGTCAATATTGTCCATATTGTAGACCTCGCTCTTTAAGTGACCCCATAAAAAATAGTCAACAGGGTTCAAATCTGGGGACCTTGCCGGCCATAAATGAGGACCTCCGCGACAAATTCATCTGTCCGGATATGTCCTTTAAATGATTTTTAATTTGGTTGGCGAAATGTGGCGGGGCTACATCATGTTGAAAGAACATACCTCGAATATTTAAATTTTCTAAAAGATTCGGTAACGTACGTTGTAAAAATTAAGATAGACGTTACCATTAAGTGTACCTTCAAAAAAACCCTAACAAGTTACCGCCTACAAGTCCTATCCAAACATTGACTGAAAATCTATGTTGTGAACGACATTCACGTTCTGTGTGTGGGTTCTCTTGGGCCCATAATACGTGAGCATTTCTCGAATTATTTATTCCGTCTCTTGTAAATTGCGCCTCGACTGTGAATAAGGTTCTGTAAATTACCCGTCGGTTTTCAGACAGCCAACGACAAAAAGTCAGTCGATTGACGTCGTCGTCTGGTTCAAGACTGGTACTAATTGAATATGGTACGGGTAAATATGTTCTTTTCGCAATGTCCTTCATATTCTAGTGTGACAAACACCAATCAGAGTACTTATTTTTTGTGTAAACTTGGATTTTCGTGAACCATATGTAAAATATTGTTTTCTAAGTTTACCTCTTCTATATTGCGTTCCACAATTGCACTAATGGGAAACTTTCCATGTTCTCCGGAATACTTATATAGGGAAAGCTTTATGGTCAGGTTGTCATCTATTAGGAAACCGTCTCCGATATTCCCTCCCTGTTACTTTACCTTTTGCGTTACAATATCCGTAGATGAATATGATGTTAGTACCTATATTCTTCGTTCGAAAATTGGTACGGCATTTTGAAGATATTAAATGAGTAATAACTACTAACTATTTGTTTTTTTATTTTGTTTTGTTGCTGTCTTTTTGAGGTAAGGCTATTATGATCAATAGTATAGCAACTAATTCATTTAACGTTTAAAGACATAGTTTAGTTTAATCATAGGATTTGTAAACGATAGCCTACAAAGACTATTTTGATGAAGTAGATTCTTCCGGGTCTTGCCGTGGTCGTCGAACTTGACTTGACGTTTCGCTGATCATCCTGTCAGCTTCTTCAGAAGGATTCTAAAGACTGAATTTGTTGTGTTACACTCCTCGTTATATACCTGGGCGCCGATCCGCTTCGCTGGTCATTGGTCGTGCTTGGTTCGCTTCGCTGCTCATTCGTATTGTTTGGTTGACCGTGACTTACTACGGTGCTGGTACTTGGCAATACCAGTCTCCACGTGTTACTAAGTCGATACCCATCATCTCTGTTAAAGTTGTTCGCGTTTTTCATAATTTCAAGCGATTCCCTAATGATTCGCGGATAATAGCGCATATTCCTGTCTAATATATTGACGTCCTCGTAGTCGATTTTATGGTTCTCGTTATTACGGACATGCTCTGCTATCGCCGACCTATCCGTCTATACAAATCTGGTATTTCTCTGGTGTTCCTTGATTCTGCACTGGATACTCCGTCCTGTTTGTCCGATGTAGCTCTTACCACATGTGCACTTCAACTGGTAAACACCTTTTGATAACAGTTTGGGGACAGGGTCTTTGACTGAGGGAAGCATCTGCTATATTTTCTACACTGTTCGAAACCGTATACCTACTTTCTTTTTGAATAAAATCTTCTTCAGCCTATCTGTGACTCCCGCGACGTACGGTAGGCTCGTTCCTTATAGTAAAATAAGGATTTTATAGAGGAGTTTGCGACTAAAAATATTGTTTTAATATTCCGCCCTCTAAAAGCACATTTGAACTATGCTAATCACAGTCAGGCTATTTATTTTTCTATTGCAATAGACACTGGACCGCTAGATGGCGCCTGCTGACTATTTTACATGTCGCTATCCCAAAGATACCGAAATGTACTAAATGGTCAAGCGATCCTCGTGTCGGTCCTCACATGCCTACCTTGCACTGACGAGAGCCAACAGCTCGAAACTGCAGTCTGCAAGTGGTGTGTGATGACTGGCACGAGAGTCCTTTAAGTAGGGTCAGTTTTTCGGCTGGTGTTTGTTGCAATCGAAGCATTAGCGTTTTGATGGTAATATGCAATTATTACACTTATCGCGTCAGGCTTGTAACTTGTGATTCAGCGCTCGGCGGGGCACATAGCCCGGAGAGTAGCTGTTGGTTGCAGTCTGGTTACGTTCCTTATAGTAAAATAAGGATTTTATAGAGGAGTTTGCGACTAAAAATTTTATGTTTTAACCCTGTATATATGATTCGAAATATGATCTAAAGAACCAATAAAATGCTACCACCTCATATCTCCAGAAGTAATCTAATTTTTTACCTAAACAAACTTAGAGCACATGTCCTTTTAGAAAATAATATTATAGAAACTAGAAACCTTACTATCTTTCGTGAATTGCATTTGTATATTAAAATGAACTAATGTAATTAGAATATCGCACGTCAAAGAAGTCTATTTTTACTTTAACACTTACAAACTCAATTGGGTAAAAATGACACATGTCTAAAGCACATTTCAAACTCACATCCAACCCTCGATGTCTTTATATTTCACAATATTGACACTAAATTTTTATCCTTCAAACTGCTAGCACAAAATCACAAAAACAAAAAGGAGGTTGCAGCAAATCCTTAACATCTATACGACTATGTCGACTTCCACTCTAACAAAAAACTGAACAGCGTTATGATCAAAACGAGGCTTAATCATTTTCTGATAAATTCAAAAAATATCTCTTCTGGGAAATACTTCAATATTAATGTAAATAACTGGTTAATTGATAAACCTGATTCTAGCTTACGAGAAAATTATAACATTTTATGTGGGCCATATCCAAGAAGGGGGATCCTAAATGTACGTAATAAATATGTCAACATTTATATGTAACTTACAATTTATTAGCACAATATCAAACTGTTTTTATTTTACAACTTTGTCAACAAGATTATTTCTTTGGCTAATAAAGTATGTTATCTACTTATTATCTATCTAATATCCCTACAGACCATACTGTATTGCGCAATAGGCACGAAGAACCAACCGTGAAATTTCTTACATTCTCTTAATGCAAGTGTTGATAAGTTTGAAAAAAGTTGCAGATATTAAAGAAGAGGATTTTACTTCGCAAAAATGTCGCGACCCAAATGTTACAACAGGTCAGAGATTAAATATTTGGCAAGTGCTGGGCAAAACACTTTAAACAAACCGGTAAAACAGATGTTTGATAGTCATATGATAGTTATGTAAACATAATGGTGATAAATTATCAGGACAACTATAAAAATGTTTTCTAGTACTTACATGAATAATAGTTCCTACCTTAGTAATAATTTATTTAACTGGTTTTAATAGCTACAGTCGCGGCCAATTAAAGTAAAACTGGATGAATACACCAGTCGTCCTACTAATTTCTATTCAAACTAGTGAAACATTTGATTGTACATTTAAAAAAAAATGACACAAGGAAGACATCTACAGGGTTAGGTATATCCATCTCGATTTGCCCTTAGACAGAAATCCAAGTAGAATTTTATGAAAAGATCGTAGTGGCTAGGAAATTGGAACTCTACCACTAATTCATTTGTTTCTGAGGTTTTCATTCGACCAATCAGGTACTGAAACCACATCCTGAACAAATTAAAAATGACAGTATCTGAAAACTTCCATCACTATCAACTGCAGTATAATAGTATTATTAAAAGCATGACACCAAACAAACATTGACAAAGTGTGGATTCTGAACAGCAGTATATATATTACTTAATTAAGTCATATCTGCAAATCAGATTGTCTCCGTAAAACACAGTAAATACGCGTCGCGCAAAATAACTTACAGTGCTCCACAAGGCTCTGTTTTGAGACCAGTACCCTTTCTCATATTCGTTAATGATATCTGTACTATTTCTCAGAATGCTAAGTATGGTTTATCTGCTGCTGATTCTACAATTATATCTCCACATAAAAAAAACATTAATGATTTATTGTCGATGCAAGTGACACGGAATTGTTAGTTGAGGATTGTTTTTTAAATCTCAAAAACGGAATATACGTGATATTTCCACTTCGGAAATTAAACGATAACTATGTTAATGTGACAAGTGAAATTCTTAGGAGTTTACGTAGATAAGACATTAAAATGGGATAAAATGATAAATGCTGTTTGTAATAACGCCGTCAGAGTTACAAATGTAATATTTACTATGTGTATTGTATCTGCTTATCACTTGTATAAATACTATGTGTTATAAAACACCTATACATTATAAGTATTATTATGGGTATAACTTTAGCGCAAATATATATAAGAGTATATTATTGAATGAATAGGAAACACTTGTACGCACCTGACTAAGCAAGTTGTCTCCTTGGTTCGGGCTTATATTCAAATAATTATTTTTAAATTTTAGAGCAAGCAGCAAACACTAATTTAATTAATCCCTACTTTTTTGTCTCATGACTCGAATCGGTTACATCCATCGTGGTTATTTCTTCATATGTTAAAATAAAAAATAGTTCTTTTCAGTCCATATATTAATGTGCCTGATAAGTAATAAGGAACAGCAGCCGTATTTTAACCCGATTTTTTTTTACTAACACAAGTTTCATGCGGGGATTGTTTTACTAAAAGATAGGTAATCTATCTTGTAATCTACAGTACTTATCACTCGATATTAAAAATAAAATATTACAAAATTTCTCCCTAAGTTTGTTCTAATATTATCCATCGAGATATCTACTGTCTCCTCGAACTGTACCTATTTTTAAAAAAATTATGTACACAAGTTGCCAGAAATGAAAATACTTACACGTAATACAACTCAATACATTAACGAAGTATATACCTAGGTAATATAAAATAAAAATAAAGATTAGATAAATTCATATCGTATTCATTATATTTCCGAGTACCGAGTATATTTATTCTCTAGGAAAATATTTAAACAACGTCATTGTTAAGGATTCCGAAAATTTTAATTAATACCATAATCCAAACCTTACATTCAATAATTAAGTTATTTTCTGTATTAAATAGTGGATATTCATCCGGCAAACGGACACTGTTAAACCACTAATCGTATTACAATTTTCTAGTATTTAAACATATTACACGTTTCTTAGTAGAATTGTTGTTCTCGTGTAGCTCAGTGTGTAAAGATACTCGAATTGAATTAGCAATGAAATACGTTCAAGTTCAAATGTGAAAAAAAATCGTAAACCGTAAACTAATACCACAGAAGCTGAAATTTGGTACAGTAATAGCTAATTTAATAAATTACGCGGAAAAAATAGTCCGCTAAATTTTTCGCAATGGATAAAGTTATTAACTTGCCTCTTGTATTATCAAATTTCAGCTTTTGCGTATCAGATGTCTATTGTTTTTTATCGTAAATGTTGCGGGTGCACGCAGTTTTTGGATCATACAAGATCAAGAAAAATAATTTTGACAACTAATTATATAAAAATCTTCAACATTTATTCTCGTATTCATATATAAAATGCGTATGTACTAATTTATTAAATTAAATAATATATTAAAAAATGTATACAATTTCATCTAAGTGCGGGCGTGTCGTCCGAGGATCTAAATCCTACTTCTGGCTTTGACAGCCCGTATTTCCAATACGAAACGCCTCAATTAATTCGTGTGCTACATCGTTGCATAGCTTCAATTGGCTATTCATAGACCACAGAAAAGGTGGCTCAATTTTCTCACTATAAAGTTACGGCTTGCCAAACGAAATGATGTCAAAAAGTAATGAATTTGTCCATGCCCTTTGAAAATTTTCAAAAATTTGTTTGCGTACGCTTCAAAATTCCGGGGAGTACGTATTCCGGGGAGAAATTTCGAATGCCGTAAGCGGCAGGCGCATCCGTTTCAAGATATCCCCTCCTGAACGATAGGGATATGTGAGGTTTTCACCATCCGGCAACTTCAGTGGCTTGCAATCTCGGGTGACTTGAGTTTGCTTATGATACGATACCCTTCTCCATATAACAAGATCTTATGTCTGTCGAACAAAAATTACAATATTGAGTTATTTGCCGAACTCGAGGGACTTAATGACGATTAAGGGGGTTAATTTTCTCATTTACGGCTTGTCAAACGAAGTGATGTTGAAAAGTAATAAATTTTTCCATATCTAACCCTTTGAAGATTTTCAAAAAACTCGATTTTTTTACACACGCCTTAAAATTGCGGGGAGAGCGTATTCCGGGGACACTTTAAATTCAAAAACTTACGATATAATATAAGATCCCTAATAATAACAATTAATAATAATCGATTCCAATTATTGATCCAATGAATAACGCGCTGTGTTTAAGGATAAAGAAAACAATAAATATCTGATACCGTAAAAGCTGAAATTTGATAATACAATAATAAGTTAAATGAAAAAAATACTCCGCTTCGTATTAAGCGAGGGGGAAAAGCCTTTTGCAATCAAAATTTCGATTAGTTCTAGTTAAGCTAGAGCTTTGAAGTTTCGCACGTGTATAAGTCCAGTGATAATACACTTTTAACATTTTCATATAAGAAAAAAACAAGATGGCGGCTTGAAGATGGAGGACGACTTTACGGTTTATGATCCGATTCGACTCAAAATTGATATCTGGGGCTTTTCGAGATCGTCAATTATGAATTCTTGGTCAAAATTTAGAAATTCAAAATGGCGGTGCCAATATGGCGGACGACTTTTGTCATTTATGGTCCAAATCGATCAAAATCGATATCTAGGGGTGTTCGGGTTCGCCGATTAGGAATTTCTAGTCAAAAATTTAGTTCAGGATGGTGACTCCAAGATGGCTGACGACTTTAGCGTTTAAGATCCGATTCAACTCGAAATCGATATCTGGCGGTTTTCTAGGTCGCGGTTATGAATTTTTAGTCACAATTCAAAAATTCAAAATGGTGACGCCAATATGGCTGATGACTTTTGTCATTTAGGTCCAAATTGATCAAAATCGGGTTGTCGGTGTGCGGATTACGAGTTTCTAGTCAATAATTTAGTTCAAAATGGCGGATGACTTAGTGTTTATGATCCGATTCATCTCAAAATCGATATCTGGGGATTATGGCATACCAAAACTAAAAAAAATAAAATAATATAAAAAAAATATTTTTAAAAAAGCTTTTATTTAAATGCTCTAAAAAGTAGAAAATAAACTTTGAAGTCAATCAAGCCCATCATTTTGTTACATTATATAATTTTTTTATGATATAAAAGCTTGTCGCGAGCAACCTCCTTTACACAGGACAAGCGACAAAATACAAACACAATAAAGAATGATAACTTATTGAAGGGGGCGAGCGTAGGTGCGTCTTTACTATGTACATACTTCGGTATGCGATGTAAAGCAACGACAGGCGCGGTTAGTACTTGGATTGGTGACCATTCCAACGGAAACCGCGTTCTCGCCTCACACATCTTCCAGCGGCTTGTATATCAGTGTATGCGCGGAAGCTATACAACCTTAGGCGAGGGTTGTATAGGAGATATACCATCCTTCGGAGGGGATGTAAAGCCGTCGGTCCCTTGTCTATTAAATGTTAGGCAAGTAAAAGATCCCTACTCTTCTTAAGGGAAGAGGTTCGGCAAAAATTCCTGGTTGGGGGTAGCTCGTCTACAGGCGTCGGTGTTAGGCCTCAGTAGCGGAAATAGGCCGACGTTAAATAAATGTATAAAAAAAAAAAAACTTATTGAAGAAGGGTTTCATTAGGCTCGTAAATATAAAGTACATACATTCACATCGCCTTCTTGTTGCTAAGACCTATTCATTACTTAAATGGGATACAGAGACGGAAAGTGATTTTTAAGAGTATTTCGAAAACGGTTTAACTCCCGCTGCAGCCAAGGCCTATCACGAAATTAAATTAATTGATATTTATGAAAATAATGAGGTGGAAGTGGAAAAAATCCAGTAGAAAACCGTATTTATTACATGTATAAGAAATGGCGGCACACAAAATTTGGACATCGAAACGAAAATAATCTTGATGAAATTTTAACTTAAAGAAAAAGTAAGCTTGAAGGCCTTGGTCATACAATGATCTATAAAGTTCCAGAATAGTGCTTGCAACTTCTATTATGAAGTGTTTTTGTCAAATGAATTTGGCAACATGATTTTTGTAGATTCGACTGCCCCTTGTGATCAGACCAGTACATGAATTATGTTCTTTTTATATATAGTAAAATAGGAGCTCTTCCTATTGCTTGTGCCATGCACAATAAACAAAATGGATCGAACTACACACTAGTCTCTGCATCTGTGAAAGAGGCGCTTGAACAAAACGACTTGGGAAACAGTTTAAATCCAAAATTTTCACTGATGACTACGGCAGAAAAGAATGCGTTAAGACTATTTTTTCCCAGAGTGTCGTCTACTCTTATGTGCCTTTCATGTCTGTCAGTCGTTTTAGTGGTGGCTATGTAACACTAAAAATAATGTGAACAAAGAGAGACGGCAGTCGATCACGCTTTCTTTCTGTAATGTGTAATGTCTTTTTTGCTAGCAACCGTCAAACTGCCAAAAATTTATTTACTAGCCTAATCTCTGATCCATACGTCCAAACACTTATACCACTTGTAAAGCACACTACTAAATACTGGGATCGTCGAAACGAATGGTCAATAAGCATCAAAACGCCATATAATTTCAAGCGAAAATGCGAGAAAATCGTACCTTACTGCGTTTCAGGTATATTTTCCACATTACGCCACAGATTAACGACTTGAATGTATATCATGACACAGTACCGAATTAAGGGCATATTTTAAAGTGAAACTATGAGCCTTTTATTTTTGAAATAATACCGCTGCGTAGTTCTATTGAGGCGCTGTATAACGGTATAAATTACTAATATGCATCCGGGAGAGAGAGATCCGATAGGGAAATAATCACTGTTTTTGACCATAACTTCTTATTCTAAAACACACTTTGCAAACAAAGTATAAGACTACCTAAGTAGAACTATAACAAGAGAAGTGCTATAAATTTTCACTCAATAGTTTCAAACATACGCGAAATAGTTAGATTTAAATTTAGGAAAAACGATGATTGACATAATTTTTAAAATAAAATCTAACTATTTTACAAACAGCTGAAATTATTGAATGAAAATTCATATCACTACATCTGTCATAGTACTACTTAGGTAGTTCAAATGTGCTTTTAGAGGGCGGAATATTAAAACATAATATTTTTAGTCGCAAACTCCTCTATAAAATAGTCAAGCGATCCTCGTGTCGGTCATCACATGCCTACATTGCACTGACGAGAGGCAACAGCTCGAAACTGCACACTGCAAGTGGTGTGTGACGAGTGGCACGAGAGCTCTTTTAAGTAGGGTAAGTCTTTCGGCTGGTGTTTGTTGCAATCGAAGCATTAGCGTTTTGATGGTAATATGCAATTATTACACTTAACGCGCCAGGCTTGTAACTTGTAATTTAGCGCTCGGCGGGGCACATAGCCCGGAGAATAGCTGTTGGTTGCAGTCTGGTTACGTTCCTTATAGTAAAATAAGGATTTTATAGAGGAGTTTGCGACTAAAAATATTATGTTTTATTACTACTATGGTAGTCCCGTGATACTTTTTTCATCAATGTATTAAAAAAAAGTTATGGCCAAAAATAATAAATACTTCCTTGTCAGATCACTCTCTCTCTCTCTCTCTTGGATTTGCCTACCTTAAACTTCATTCAAAAAATTATTTACTATTACTTAATTGTGTAAATTTCAAGCAGGTGTTTTGAAAAGTAAATTTTATTAACCTCTGCACAATAAAATTGTGAGAGGTTACTAAAATTGGTTCAAAAACGAAAATTGAGATAACATCAAATCTTTACGTTTTGAGGTCTTAGGAACCCAAAAAAGTGGTTTTTGAAAAATGTCTGTGTGTGTATGTGTGTTAGCACGGTAGCGCCGAAACTACTGAACGGATTTGAATGAAACTTTGCGTGTGCGTTTCTTTAGTGCCCCAGAAGATCTGGATTGGTTGAGATCGGATTACGTTTAGTGCCATTTTGACGCAACAAGTTGTTTATTTTATAATTACTTTCAATTTGCAATGAAACCATTGAAAAGTAGTTAAAATTCTGATTTCAACGATATATCACATTTCCACCCTTTCGATTTGGTTTCCGTGAAAAAAATTAAAAACAAAGCAAATATGGCATAGATCGCATTTCGCATGACATGATCGATGCGCGTAGCCGTTACGTCGTGAAACTCGTCACATCACGTGTCAATTCACGTGTGAGGGTTTCTTCACTACTCTAGAAGTAGAACGGATTACGTTTAGTGCCGTTTTTAAATATATATACAGACAAATCGAAGAATTAAACTACAAATACTCCTCTAAAATCTAGTAAAATTACTGAAATGCTAATGTTTCATTTAACAAAGACAGCCGCCAGCGATCGGATTGCAATGAGCAAATTTTGACCATTGTCATTGTCATCGCTTGTCATCCGATAACGTTGGTGTCATGTCATGTTAATAAAATTTCGGCATATTTGTAACTTTTAGTGGATTGTCACAAACAATATCATATGCTTTCTGTACCTTCGCTGGTGAATTTATTTAGATTATCACTTTACCAATTTTCAGTTTGTTGCTTTACAAATCTGTAGTATTTAGGATAACTAGACTTTCTTAGTCGTTCAAGTGATGTTAAAGTTGTTAATATCCTAATAGTATATTATTCAACGAGCGATAATGTAGGTAATAACTCGCATAGATGATTGTGAATTCATTAAGTTGAGGGTTTTTTTAGCGCCCCAGAAGATCTGAAAAGGTTTTGGATGAGATCGGATTACGTTTAGTGCCGTTTTGTCACACAATTTAATGCTCTTTTCGGCTTCAAAGATCCACCGAGTGGGGAGGTTCCAGCCGCTTCTAGTAGCTGCCGATTTTTTTTTAGCTAATTTCATAAATTAGTAATTAACAAATTTTTTACTAGTCTGGCGGACGTAACATGCTTTATATATATATTCAACCTTTTAAATTTGAGGTGTTCGATGAGGTACCTTTTTTGTGTCATGGAAGCTGAGACTATCAAGACCATTTTGGTACTTATGTGTTGATACAGAACAGAATTATAAATCCAGCATTTAGCGTATATTACCAAAAAATTTAATCTTTGCTCTTACCCCCTGAAGCCTGGACATCTTTAATACATTTATTTCATTAGACAGATAAGACAAATCGCGTTAATTAAACGAGCAGATGATGATTGGCCACGACATTTGGAGTGTTTCAATATTACACAATTAATCAGAGCGCTATAAATCTCGTCACAAACTCACCAGAGTTTCTAAGAATAGACCGATAAGAAATTTTATTGTAAAGTTATCGGACCGACATTTAACTATATGGTTAAGTCTGATTCAATAAAAATTATTTAAGTACATGATCTCCGATCATTATCCAGTATAATGTCTTTCAGTTTTCCACTAAGTAAGACTATTTTATCGACTTAAAAACATAAATATATTTTGTTTTCGATTAATCCTGTTTTCGTAAAACAGCCAGATAAAACTGGCGATAAAATGTGAATGGATCTGTATATAACACGGCGATATTTCATCACCTTTGGATTGCGCAAAGGCAAACCACATAAAAATGTAATTAAACTAGAGGTTAAATGGTTAAAATAATATATCAGTTGAGGTTTCGATCGATACTACTTACTTTATTCGAGGCAGTATTTTAGATGAATTTTCAGGGTAAAGTCATAAAGAAAACAGCATTGCATCAAAACACTCAGTATATCTATAGTATGGTCATTACTATAGCAGCGCAAATTTTCCTATTATAATATTTAGGCTATTGTCTCAAATATTTGGATTATTTTGATTTCATGTTCGACTATTGTTGCATCAATTTATATAAAATAAAATGGGTTTTTTTACTATTTTTACCCATCAGTTATTGTCTTTTCTTTCACCTTTACTTTTTTCGTCATATAAGTAATAAACTAAATAAATGGTTTTGTTTCAAAGCAAAATAGAAGACAAACTTCAAATATAAATGTACAGTGCAATCTTGAGTAATAAAATACTACATAAATAACATATATAATTAACTAGGTCTCTCAATTAATAGACAGTGTGTTCAAGTTTACCAGGTATTTCAATTAACAGAGTGATTAATTTTCAAGGTATATAGTATCAGACAGAAACAAGTAATATTAAACTTTATATAAAAGAACCTGGGGTGATTAAAAAGGGTTACTACACACACAACAAAGTTTGGGTCCTACACTAACAAAACTAGACGATCACGCACATGGCCAATTTGTTTATTTATCTTGACATAAAATTGAGATAAATAACTACTGGGTAGGAGTAAATAGATTCTTGATTGCTTCACGATTAAGGATTGGGGTTGAGATATTTCACTGGTGCCGTAGTGACCAGGATTCCTACTTATAAATAAACAGGGGGGGGGGGGGGGAAGCTTCATTATAGATTATAAATAAGAACGATCAAAAAAATTGTTGTAAACATTTTTTAAAAAAGGATCGGAAAAACAGAAAGCTTAAAAAAAGTGAGCAATCCCAACTGAAGGATTCCAGGTGCATCGTATAGAAAATGAAACACAAAATGTACAAGACAAGTAAGAAAGGGAATTTGCAGATAACAGGTTTAAAAAGATTTAGGGAACAAAACGTGGACTACTGTAATTATTTATATTGAAAAGTAGTAGCAGTTAACTCATAAAAACAGGCGTTCCATTTTATTGCATAAACATTTTACTCAAAAATGTTTTCTAAGGAGAAAAAGCACAAATCGCTAGAATTCTAAGAGTGTCATAAAATGAGAAAGATTTCTCAAAAATAGTTTACTATGTTGAAACTATATTAGAGAAAACTTTATTTGCAACAAATTGTTTTTCGATGCACAACAAATTCGTACGCGACACGCAACAAAGTCTCGAACTGCATTTTTCATGCATTTGCAACGGTTTTTGCAGGTGGTAGTGCTAGGTTGCACTGGAAATGAAAAATTTCATTAAATTTTGCGAACACTTTTTTCGCAACAAATTAGATCTCGGTGCAACAAATTCGTACACCACATGCTACAAATCCTCGAATTGAGAAACAGATAAAAAAATGTATTTGCAGCGATTTTTGGCAGTGGTAGTGTCGTCAGGTTGTGCTGGAAATGCAGCGCATTATCAATTTTTGCGAAAAGTTGCTTCATTACAAATTATTACTCGGCACAACAAATTCGTACACCACACGCTACAAATCGTCGAAGTGAAAATCACATGAAAAAATGCATTTGCAACGGTTTTTGGCAGTGGTAATACCAGATTGTGCTCAAAATTCAACATTTTATAGATTTTTGAGAAAACTTGTTTCGTAACAAATTATTACTCCGCACAACAAATGGTTGTAAATGCATTTTTTCATGTGTTTCTCACTTCAACGATTTGTAGCGTCTGATGTACGAATTTGTTGTACCGAGTAATAATTTGTTGCGAAACAGAATTTATTTTTGCTTTTTTAAATCTAAATGAATTTAAATTTCATAGTAACGTGAAGACTCAACTTTTTGGTGTATCATATAATATGTGACAACGGGTTATCAGGCTGTTTTATGAATTATCTCGTAATCTGATAATTTCATCTAATGCATCACCATTACATGGCTCTCTGCTGTTATTAGTAATAGCGGCGCCTCCGGCAAAATCTCGACAATAGATTAGTCATTTTTTAAATTTTATTTTATCCCGATGACACTGGTCCAAATTTTGTAAACCTGAATTAGACAATTCATAACTACAAAGTGTACATGCAATACACTTATTATTTTTAAAGCGATTTTAAAAAAATATATAGTATGATGTGTGACCCATTTGAAAGCGGGACACCCCCACAAAATATTTATCTACCATCCGTTTTTTTTTTTGAAATGTAGAGTGTGGGAAATTGCACTTTAGTATAAAGTACTTATCACATTTTTTTAAACAAAAACCAAGGTCTACTCGTAATTTTTTGGGGGCGAAAATTCATGAAATCGTATTACACCACTGGATTAAACGCCATCTGAAATGGGTCGGTACAAAATTTTATAAAGAAATATTGTATATTAATAATTCTGTGGTGAAAGTAAAAATCACATTGTTCTTATTATTTTAGTTATTCTTATCAAGTAATCCATAGAATAAAAATTGGAAAACAATTGAAAAAAGTATTTTTGTTGATAACAACATATTTAACAATATTATTGGAATGCTGGAATATAAAATAAACGCTAATTATATTTCTCCTTCTTCCACCAATCCGCCATTTTTTTTTTGCAACACATCAAACCTCTTTCATTCATTTGCGGTTATTTTTCTGCGTTGTTCTTGAGTAATAGCTGCACATGTTTCAATTATTCTGGCACGTAGTTCATCGACTAACTGCATCCTTGACGTATAAACTACTTGCTTCAGTGTACTCCACAGGATAGAGTCGAGTGGCGTCAAATAAGGGGATCTTGGCGGCCACTCAATAAGACGACTATTTCGACCTATCCATCGATTTTAAAAATTTGTATTCAACCAACCCCTTATCACTACTTAATTTTAAAGTCATGTAGTGCATCCTAAAACACATTTTCTAGAAAGTACAGAAATACACATTGATTCAAATAACTCTCAGAAAAAAGGGACCCATAATTCAATCAAGTACTCCGCACCACACGTTTATTTTTTCTGAGTACTGACTTTGCGTTTATGATTCATTTAGGATTTTCGGCAGACCAGTACAGCGAATTTTGAGACGACACCACTCCATTTGTTGTAAATATAGCTTCGTCGCTGAACAAAATTTCCTTTAAAAGTTCCTGTCGTTCAGCTATTCTTCCTGGACCCACAAACAGAATTTGAATCTTCTTTCCTCATCTCCCTGTTCCAGAGTATGTAAAATTTTTGGCATAAATGGTTTTTATATGTTTTTTTTAACCTAGCACCGAAACCTATTGACCGATCTTGGTGTCAAATATGTAGAGTCCCCTTACAAACATCTACAGACTTGTATTTTCAACTACCCTTAATAGTACGGGTAGTTCACCATAGAAAAAAAAAAAGAAATCGATTTTCTCAATAATGGCTTTAACAATTTAAATTGAGTATAATCATACTATACCATTTTAAAAGGATTTTAGACTGAAAACATTTACCTACCATATTGAAATTTTAAGACAATAACACTAAGCGCCAAAACAAGCACAAACAACCAGTAAGACTATGAGCCGTATATCGCGCATATCTTATCGCCTTCTTGACTCGATCCTCGACTATTTCCGAAGTATTCCTGAGTATTGCCGGGGTGTTCCCAAGTATTCCCGTGTATTGCGCAGTATTCCTGAGCATTGCGGAATATTTCCGAGTATTCCTGTGTAGTATTCCTGAAAATTTGTACACGTATTTCGGGCAACGATTAACCCCTCAGTTTTTAATGTACGTCGGGTCGTTTGATGACAGGCATGACGCATGGCGATAGCAATTATGTCGTAAGTTTTTGTTGCGTTTATTGAGTGCAGGGAAGTCCTTACTTGGACTATACCTATGTTCTCGTCTCTGGGTCTGTTTCTAAAAAATGAAATCCTTAAAGTTATGTCCAAACGCACCCAAAACTAGAACTAGAATAATATGTGTATTTAGCCTATCTTGTTTTTTAAATCTAGACCTCTAGTAAGTGCTTTCCTATGAAACACGGTAATCATATATTCTATATTATCTATTAAGAGACCAACCACAATTACTCTTACAATATAGGCGGCCAAAAAAAGTAATCGACTGATTTTCCCATTGTAAATATGGTCTCACCAGTGACGCATCAATCATAATATATTTTCGAGTATATTTTATAATTTTTATTAGCGTCAATGTCATTGTGTTGTGATATACCCACCAATGATTTCTTACCAAAATAATTTAACTGACATGACTGACGTAAAAATCCGTGAAGACAATTTGGTGTACACGTCAAAGGAAGTCTGGTGTACAAAATTTTGGCAAATATAATAAAATATATACTACTTTGAAAGTGAAAGGTATTTATTTTCTAAATAAATTAGGTATTATGTGACATGTTATATCCTATACTTGGCTGAATAGGTTAGTCCAAAGCTAAATAATTTATAAGAAAAAAAATCCGAGAAAAAATCCTATACCTACTATCTACATTATTTTTTTATGGTTGCTGGTCACTTTTCCGGTCACATACCAACACAGTTACCAACAACATTAAATAGTATGTGGGTACCCACTTTCATTAGCGATTATAACCATCTAATGTACCTATAACCTAAATATTCATATATAAAAGCGCTGGTAAATTGTTTGCCTTCGTTTTGGGTAATTCCTCGCCATTTTTTTGTTGATAGAGGTATATTGTACGTATTTTTTTGGTCAGTTTTATCTAATAAAAAAATTGACAAAAACGGATTTACCACTGTGCAATATGGTGTAGCTAGATGTCATGAAGTACATACTTAAGGAAAAATCAGGAAAACTTCACACAAATTATGAAAAAAGATGTGTCCAAATTCTGTGAATATAATATAGGAAGAAATTAATCAATGAAGTAGGTACCTCTACTTAAAGTAGTAGCCAAGAAAAAAGGAAAACTAAAAGTACCCATTAGGCAATGATGTACTTGAAGTACCTACTTACTGTGAAATAGTTCAGACAGAAAAGTAACATGATATATACAACTTTTCCAGTGATTGGTGTCTCTATATTAACTAATTTTCTCAGTACATCTAGATAGTATTTTGTTTCCAAGGTAGGAAAAATCAAATTATGCCAACGAGTTTGACAGTTAAGTATAGTTAAAACTCTAATTTTAATGTACCCAATGCACTTGCAAGCATGAAATCATTGCCAATTTTTTCAGCCCACATACCAAGTCAGAACTTTAATAACTATTGGACGATAAAAATGAGTTAAACTTGATTACTTATTACTTGAAATTGTTACATACAATTTCAGTACCTGCATAGGGAAACAAATTTTAAATGTATAATATAAAATTAAATTAAATGCATACTTAAGGCACGAACATACTGCAACAGATCATATTTAAAATTCCCTCCTGCATGCACTTCCACAAAAGGGTATTTAAGAGATGAAAGATGAACTGTGAGATACTTGTAGATTCTGCAACATTTGTACCTTTTTTTCTCATAACTTCTTCCAGATGTTGAATAATTTAACTTCTCTATAAGGCATTCGATGCATAAAAACACTAAATTAGAAAACTAAACTCACTACGCGTGACGAACTTTTAAAAAATATCCGGACCGTATCATTACTATACGCTAATCTCGCACACGTCGAACTATTTCTTTTCATGTCTCTTTCTTTTCTTGTTGTCCAGCCACCTCTCTTTGACAGTGTGCGCAGCCGCCAGGCGTAGGCCAAATGTTACAAAGATAACTGTCAAAATGCGGGTTGCCAACACAAAAGAAATGAATACAAAAATTAATTTAACAAAAATATTCCATCTGATTAGTTTTCTGATACATTTTAAGATTGCAGTAATTCTATTTTAAATACTTCTACATAAATTAAAGTTTCTAGTTGAGTAATTTATGTTATATCGTATCGATTTAGGATCCTGGCTCCTGCCTGTCGGTGATTTTTCCATTATAAAGTTGCCCTGCTGTCAAGTTAGTGACGTATCACTTCTTCGATAAAAGTGGGCCGTCAATCGGTATTCCGCCGTCAATTAGTTAATTTATCTGTTAATTAATCACCATGGATGAAGAATACGACGCGATTGTGTTGGGCACTGGCCTAAAAGAATGTATTTTAAGTGGAATGTTGTCTGTGTCAGGTAAAAAGGTACTACATGTTGATCGGAACAAGTACTACGGCGGAGAGTCTGCTTCAATTTGCCCTCTGGAAGAACTTTTCGCGAAGTTTGGGGTTCCGGCTCCAGATGAATCATATGGACGTGGAAGAGACTGGAATGTAGACCTCATTCCCAAATTCCTGATGGCCAATGGGTCACTCGTTAAGCTACTAATCCACACGGGCGTTACACGGTATTTAGAATTCAAATCGGTGGAAGGGAGCTATGTGTATAAGGGAGGAAAGATCTCCAAGGTACATATTTTATTTAATTCTTAAAAAAATTATGTTCGAATTAAAATGAGTTTTTAATGGGAGGTGGCTGATAAAAATGTATGCTACTTACTTACTGCCAAGTCATATGTATAACCATTTATCATAGATTTCAAATCAGTCTTTTTTGATATTTAAAAAAATGCTATATTTTGTGTTATAAGGAAACTTTATTCGTGTTTTATTGATTTTGGGTGTATCAGATTTGATTAGGTAATTATAGTAAGACAGTGTAAGTGTCCACTATGCAGTGGGTTTTTTTATTTGTTTATCGAGATTAACACAACTATCAAGGCTATGTTTTATGAAATATGCAACCGAGAATTTGGGATTAAAAAATTTTATATTGCGTGGTTAGCAATTCCACGGCTTGTGAAATATGTATTTGCCAGACTGGTTAGTTTGTGGAAAATGCTTGCAGACGTCTGCACAAATATTGGAAACGGGACAGAACAGAATACATTTTTTATGTATATAGACATATAAAGTAATTAAAATGTACTTAATTAATAGTTTAAATGCAAAAAAAGATGTTTTATTAAAACAGCTTCTTTTTTTTCTGTCCAGCTTGTGGTACGCCATTACTCAAGCAGATATTTGTAATACGCTTTTACATTCGATTTATAAAATCACTTGCGTAAAACCCACTTAAGCGTGAAATTTCGTTTTTGTCTGCTTTATTCTGTTTGGATTGAATTAAAATGGAAACTTCCATAAGTAACCTGATAATTAAAAATTAAAATGGGTATATAATATCAATATACAGGGGAAATATTTTTTATCGCGATTTTCTTAAAAGAATTTGAAATATATATTATAATAGTTTATAAGAAGATTGGGAGCTTCGAACTAGATTCTGTACATTTCAAGATTGGATTCTTTGCAGGTACCCGTCGATCAAAAAGAGGCTCTTGCTTCCGACTTGATGGGCATGTTCGAAAAGAGACGGTTTCGCAACTTCCTAATATACGTCCAAGACTTTAACGCAGAGGATCCCAAAACATGGAAAGACATCGATCCCAATACCCAGAACATGGTGGCACTGTACGAGAAGTTCGGTTTGGATAAGAACACCCAAGATTTTACTGGGCATGCGCTAGCGTTACATCGGGACGATGATTACTTGAATAGGCCTGCCGTTGAAACAATCAACCGCATCAAATTGTACTCTGACTCTCTTGCCAGATACGGAAAATCACCGTACTTGTATCCCATGTATGGATTAGGCGAATTGCCGCAAGGTAGGTAAAATTTAGTTGGTTTTCTGTCTCATTGCGGTCCCCTTTTACTTTAAATGTGTTACAAAATACAAAATTAATTTGGTATGCATAGGGGCGGTTGTATTAATGTTAGAAATATCTCTTGCACTTGATGCAGGATCGTTTGGCCCATAGTTTGACACATACTCAAAAACAAATTAATTCCAGGCGGATATTTTATAAGGAAATGAGAAATCTAGTTACCTCGTTAATCTGTCGCGAAAAAAAGAAAGGCTTACATGGAATATACCTTAGAAAATCATAAATGAATTACAAAATTGTGGTGAACTATTGAAAGAGTATTTATAATAAGAGAAAAATACGAGACCTACCACAATAGTTAGAGACCCCGAAAAATTTAATAAATTCTTTGTAGAATCTGTACCAAATATTCAAGTATCAAATAGTATCGACTATTAAAAGGGCAACTTCCATAAAAATATAATATGCATAATTTATTAAAATTTTGAGAAGTTACCTCCAAAGAGGTGAAAAAAGCAATTTAATTATATAAAATCTAATGCTGCTGGCGTGCTTGGCGTAATTCCAATAGCAAAAATCAATAAACCCGAAATATTTAAAGGTTTTCGTTTTCGACCAATAAGCCTTCTGTCTGTGTTTTCTAAAATTTTGGAACGAATTCTTTATTTGCAACTTTTGGACTTTGTAATGCTCCACAAACTGCTACAATTTCGTCAATCCGGCTTCCGAGCAAAGCATAGCACAGTGGCTGTCCTTGTGGATGTCATGGATGAGTATGCGAAAGCTATCGGTCAATCAAAAGTTACCACCTCGGTGTTACTTGATTACAATAAAACTTTTGATTGCTTGCAAACTATCATTTATGGGAGTTTCTGATAATGCAAGAAGTTGGTTCGATTCATACCTCTACAGCTGTAGACAGCAGGTTAAATTAGTGACAAATAACGACATATCTCTTTCCATTGACCTTGCACTTAAATCTGGTGTGCCATAGGATTCTTCGCTGAGACCACTTTTATTTGTTCTCTATATGGAAGATATACAGAAGAAGTTACCCACTACTGTATGTTTCACTCGTATGCGGATGACCAGCGAATATCCTTGTCCATTATCCTTCAGACTACTATTGTTCTTCCTTGTTTATCAAGAAATAATTCTCCTCTGCCTTTTTAAATTTTTGTTTCTTGTTATATTCAATTTCGTCTCATCACTGTATGATATCCATCTTCATATCTTTCGAGTATATTTAATTTGTATTGATATATATTTTTTGGAACCCTGGTTGGGATTAATAGCAGCTATTAGCTGACACCCTGACAGGCTAAATAAAGACATTTATTATTATTCTTGAAAATGTGGGAAATATACGGGAAATTTGGGCCATAACCTTGAAAAAATTTTTTGACGTAAGTATAAAAAAATTTAGGTGAATTGCATAAATAAATTCCACCTGCTTAAAAACTACAGAAAAAAGAGTACTTACATCCGATTTTGTAAATGAAAACATTAAAGAAAGTGCTGTGATGAAATTTTAAAACCTTAGACAGTTACCTGGCCACATCAGCCTCATGTTCAAGTGATTTATTTGGATTTGGACTGCTTGCTTTATAGCTTGTTAAACACGACATCTGAGGTTGGAGCTTACAATTAATCTAATATTTATTGTCCCTAATTACGGAATCAAATGGTTTATGGTCTGTGAATATTTGCAGGGTGCATCGTAATGCCATAAACTTCACAGTAGTGTATCATTAAATTTTATGGCTTTATAAGTGTCCAGTGAGAGTTTTTTTGTTTAGTATTTGTCTAATATATTGATCCATACAAGAACATTTTAAATTCCAGATGTAGGACACCCATGCTTTCAGCAAACATGTGCTTAAAAAATATGACAATTTTTATGACTTCTCCATTTCGTCCCAAGGGACTCTGGCTAAACCGACAATAATACAGGATATTTTTACTTTTGCGCCCCCAATTTCTTTTTAGTTTTTGAATAAATGCAAATCGAAAGTGTCTTATTAAGAAATTTTTCTTAAAAGTGTACTTGGTAAGTATTCATAATTTTTAAATCTTAATATGGATAATAAATCTGCCACTTACATAAATGGAAGCAGTTTAATCAAAGATAAGTTGTAAATAGAGCTTTTTTGATTTTTTACAAAGAAAGGGGGGGGGTTATTAAATTGCTTGGTATGCTAAAGCTTTTATAGCTTAGTAAACTGAAGAGAGATATAAAAATCTAAGAATAAAAGTGCAACATTATATTTTGCCGACAATACGTGCCAAGCAGTAAACAAATATACAGTGTTTCACAGATTATTTTACACTTGATATACTCTTTAATTTTTGAGATAAATTTTTGGTGGATTTTCAACGGACAATTTTTTATGTTGTTAATGCTGTTTAAAAATAGACAATAATAAAAGTTTTGGTTGAAAAACTCATTTTTTTAAATAATTCAGAATGGCCGACGTTTGCATAATTTTAATTGACTATAAAAGGAAAGTTAAAACATGTATGTAAAATTTTAAATGCCACTTCAAGTTTACACGGAAAAAAACGATATTTTTCCCAAATAATAAATGTAAAGTCGAAAAATTTCATTTTTCAAAAAGCCTATTATTATTAAATTGTTGAAAATTTTAAATATTTGGAAGGAGCGAGCGTAGGTGCGTCTTTACTATGTACATACTTCGGTATGTGATGTAAAGCAACGACAGGCGCAGTTAGTACTTGGATGGGTGACCATTCCAACGGAAACCGCGTCCTCGCCTCACACATCTTCCAACAGCTTGTATATCAGTGTATGCGCGGAAGCTATACAACCTTAGGTGAGGGTTGTATAGGAGATATACCATCCTTCGGAGGGGATGTAAAGCCGTCGGTCCCTTGTCTATTAAATATTAGGCAAGTAAAAGATCCCTACTCTTCTTAAGGGAAGAGGTTCGGCAAAATTCCTGGTTGGGGGTAGCTCGTCTACAGGCGTCGGTGTTAGGCCTCAATAGCGGAAATAGGCCGACGTTAAATAAAAATCAGTTTTTAAAACTTTCTCGCAAAATATCAATTTTAGGCGCATAGTACCTACCTTATCACTTTTTCATTAAGAATTGTGCGATTAATGTGACGGTATAAAAAAAAATGGAGTGTTATTTAAAAAAAACTAAATCTTGTTAACTTGTGAACTTGCAAAAGATGATCAAAATAAAACAATAAAGGAATTTTCGTGTTTTTTTTGCTCGTCAAATTTTTGAGAAAAAACGTATGGTTTCCGAGATCTAGTAATGTGAAATTTTCCAAAAAGGGAAGAGGGAAAACCATAATATTACTTATATAAAAAATCCGAAAAAATTTTAATAAGCACTTTTAAAATCCAAAACTTTTCATTACCGGTTTTTCATAAAAGGCATACCTGTAAAGTTTTCCCAGAAAACACAAAATAGTAAGAACTTTGATAAGGAAAATCACTGAAAAACATTTTCATAAAAATCTAAAAAAATTCTCAATTACAACGCTTAATTTAAAACAATTTTCGTCTCTAATAATTTTTTTAAAATGCGTATTTTCCGAGATACGGAGCATTTGCGAGTGAAATAGTTGTATTTTTTCATCAAAAAATGCTTATATCTCGGGAAACATGCATTTTTAACAAAATTAATAGAGATGAAAATTGTTTACAATCAAATGTTCTACTATTAGGAAAAATTCTTTCAGTGATTTTCCTTCTCAGTTTTTGCTATTTTTATAGGTTGTTCCGGAAAACCTCACAGGTATGCTTTTTCTGGAAAAATCAGTAAAGAAAAAAGTTTTGTAATGCTTGACTCGAGAAGGACTTGTTCTTTTTTTCCTATAAAAACATTTTACATTTCTATACTCATTTTCATTATATGTTAATATTGCGATGAAAAAAATATACGGGAATTTTTTAGAAATTACCGGAAATATGCGGGAATGTCTAGGTCAGGATTTGCTAGACATCCTGTTATTATTATTATTACACACAGCAGACCTTTTTCATACTTACAGTTCATAGTAGAACTCCCATTATCCGTTAGGGACCCGGAGGTGACTTGAAAAATAGAAGGATAATAGAAAGTCGGTAAACGATTTATTAATAATACAACACATAAATGCTTTATGCACATTTATTTTTAAAATAAAACGGTTCTTGCTTACAAGATTGCCAAATATACTTTGCCATATCTATTTTCGCAACATGGCCATAGACGGATAAGAGAAGGTGACAAATAATCTAAGTTCTACGTAATTGGCAGATTATTCTTTTTTATAACTGTAACTGGTATGCGTTTTTATGTGTTACCAATTACTTATCTGGTAAATAAATTATTAACTACAAAGCATGTTGGAAAATTTCAAGTGTTTAACAACTCGGACATCATTTTGAAGAATTTATTTAATTTTTTGATAATTTTTGTTGCAATTTCATCATGAAGCTGTTTGCACTTAGTCAATTTTAAACTTATGTAAAGAGTTACTTTTAGGTAATACTTTTTATTCCTCTTTGTTGGTATGTGTGATTGAAATAATAATACCCGTTGTTAATTTAATTATCGAATTCTTTTGTCTGTGTAATAGAGATTATTCATATTATTGTTTGTGTATGTTTTTATTACTTAGATTGCTAAGTTATTACTACTAGTACTGCAGGCCTCATTTCTTTTAATATACACATGAACCATTTATTTGTACACCGCAATATTTTATTGGATACCTGTGAATTACTTATGAAAAACGTTGAAGACAATTTTTCAAATGGCGTTAAGTAAATTTTAATAAAGAGAAATATTTACTTTTGCAATAAATAAAAATAAAGTCAGTAGCGTATAAAATGTTATCAAATATCGATTTTGGCAATTAATAATAAAGATTTTTCCACTCTTTAATGAGATGGAACAATATCTTTTTGCTTATAGATTGGCTGCCACTACCTGCGCTCTATGACGTATTATTAGCTGCTGGTTACGGTTCTGCGGAATAGTAATTACATAGTTTGAACCTCTGACTTCCTAGTAAATCACACCGTTGGGTTTTGTTTGGAGACAATTTACTGTTACAAATCAAGGTCACTGTTTTGTACGGTTTGAAGCGTTTAAACTAGTTACATGTTGTGAATTTATATAATCTTTTATGATGTGTCGAATAAGAAGGATGTAATTAGGGAAGGAAACGGTAAGATGATCTTGAAAGGTTAATTAACAGGGTCATATGCCCATTATATGTATTTGACTGTATTTGTTGTGAAGTTTCATACATTGTCTGTCTTTTTAGAATATTCCAATTAATGGGGAAATAGGTAGTAGAGTTTGATCATCATGCGAAAGGAGTTATATTAGTTGTCATAGTTTTTTCTGTGACAGTATCTAAGCACGGTAGCATGGCCAGATAATGTATTGTGTGCATGGAGAATACGTTTGGCACACTATCTATCATGTACTGGGTTCAGTTCCCAACTTTGGACACTAGCAATATCGTAGTGGCTGTCAGTCTGTTTTCAAATGCTTAACCCCCTTCCGGACGACCTTGGCTTTGGTTTTAATGGCTGAATACTATGTAGTGTGCTTCGAATATGGAAGATAATTGAATAAGAAAACAGTGCTGAAGAAAACCCATTCAGTGGTGATGTCACTTATTGTGATTTAATGTCCACACTGTTTTATTTCTTAGATTATTTTCAAATATTCATCTCTGTTTTTCCTGTCTACAGTATTATTTTTTCCAGAGATGAAAAAGTCATTCAGAAAAATTATATAAAAAAATATTTAAAAAAAAGCTTTTATTTAAACACTAAAAAGTTGAAAATAAACTTTGACGTAAATCAAACCCATCATTTTTTTACATTATATAATTTTTTTATGATATAAAAGCTTGTCGCGAGATTTTCCTGTATAAAGGAATCATTAAAAAATTATATAATGTAACAAAATAATGGGTTTGATTCACTTCAAAGTTTATTTTCTACTTTTTAGAGCATTTAAATAAAAACTTTTTTTTAAATATTTTTTATATAATTTTATTTTTTAGTCTTTTGATATGCTGTAATCCCCAGATATCGAATTTGAGACGAGGCGGATCATAAATGGTAAAGTCGTCCGCCATCTTGAACTATATTTTTGACTAGAAATTCGTAAACCGCGACCCCGAAAACCCCCAGATATCGATTTTGATCAATTTGGACGTAAATGACAAAAGTCATCAACCATATTGACGCCGCCATTTAGAATTTCTTAATTTTGACTAAAAATTCATAATCCGCGACCTAGAAAACCCCCAGATATCGATTTTGAGTTGAATCGGATCTTAAATGGTAAAGTTGTCCGCCATCTTGAAGTCGCTATTCTGAATTAAATTTTTGACTAGAAATTCGTAATCGGCGAACCCGAAAACCCCCAGATATCGATTTTGATCGATTTGGACCATAAATGACAAAAGTCGTCCGCCCGATTGGCGCTGCCATTTTGAATTTCAAAATTTTTTCCAAGAATTCATAATTGGCGATCTCGAAAACCCCCAGATATCGATTTTGAGCCGAATCGGATCATAAATGGTAAAGTCGCACGCCATTTTGAAGCCGCCATACTTATAGACCGCATCACTTGTTTTTGACCGTTTGACGTCGTTGACCACTGGTTGGGTAGATTTACATGTTTTTCGTATATTCTGTAATTACCTAAATTAGGGAACTTTGCTCTGAATTAAAGTAATTGAAAATAGACAATGTATATAAAATAATTTTTATTAGATTTTAATAATTTTCTTTCAATATTAGAACTTTTGTATCGATTTTCCGCGTTTAACAGGCAGGGATTGGTACTCAAATCTCTTCCTAACTGAATGAAATGTAGTGTTGATCTAGTCAGTAAACATGCCTGCCTGGGGCCGTCTCAATGGATCCGTTTTGTAAAGTTTGATTGTAATTTTTTGTAAAACCGTATTTTTCCGGGAATATCCTTTTTCTAGTAAAAGAGTATTAGTCTTCTTCAGAAATCAATTTTTTCAATTTAAACAAAATAGTTTGTTTAAAAAAAATTTATATAGTAAATTTATTTTGAAATATTTTTTCATCTGAATATTTTTTGTGCAGTAGAATATATTTGATGAAATAAGTATTTCTGTCTATCTATACTGTCGACAGATTGTCCTCAGGTGTAAGTTGTAATTTTTTTCTTTTACTGTTTTCTTTGGGTCATTTGGAATAAGTATTTAATTGTATATTACTTAAGCCTTAAAACCTACACTTTTTACTTAGTACGTTTTTTTTTTCATTAAAGTGAAATTGAAAACAGTTATCAATATCAAACAAGAACTGTTTTATCACATAACTTAGGATATTTTTCACTAATTTACGATGTGTTAAGCTATGATAATCTAATCTAGCTTGTCATTTAATCTATTTCGATGTTATTATTGTTTTTTAATTTTCTACTACACGTTAGTAATAGATAATTATATTTTTTACAGAAAGTAATAATAATTGTATTTGCCAAACACTATTTTATGATAAAAATATCGTTTTTCTTGGAACTTCGAGAGAACATGACTTTAATGACAAGTTTTGTAAACTTAATAATAATAATAATATGTCTTTATTTATTATTGAATACAATAATAAAAGGGCGAAGTTCAGTAGAGTGAGACACTCTCTGCTCTTCCACTTAACCCAACTAACTTAAACTATCATTTTTCTGACACTTCATCTGAGCGGAAGTAGAAGTCTTTTACTTCCTTTCTCATCATTCTGAACTGCAGTAAAAGACTTTTTTTACTGCCGCTCACAGGCGATACTAAAAGTACTTGAAGAAAAAATAACGAGCATGTTAACAACCAACCTGCCATCATTGCGAGATGATTGAGATTAAACATTTTGCAATTATTTTCAGGGCCGGCGCGGCCATATAGGCGAATTAGACGTCCGCCTGTAGCGTCAAGTTTGCTTACGCCGGCCCTGATTACATCTAAAGAATTATTTTCGGGACACTGAAGAGTAGTTTCATTAAAAATGTTTTGCAATAGGACATCTGCACATGTTGTTAGGTTTTTCAAGATTCTTACATATACGGAAAACAAATAGCACATAACCTCTCTTTAGCTCCTTATAATGTCAAATATCACAAGCCTCATCTAGATATTTTGAGGTTAGAATCCTTGATTTGTTTTGCTTGCAAGTAATCAACTAAGGTGAAGTTATGTGTTATTTGCCTTTCCTCCAAGTAATGATTTTGCAGGTGCCCTATTGTATAAGTCTTTCAATAAATCAGGGAAGATTGTGTTTACATCTGCTCAATTGTTTGGAAATGTCCACTAATTTTGCACTAATACTATGAAAACCTGAGGAAGTAGAGCATAACGGATCTCAATGTCTATAATTGCTAGAAATCCCTTTTAATAATAATAATAATAATAAATAAACACCACAGAAATTAGACAACCCCCAATTCCAGAAGCCAGGGCTTGTGCGGAAGGGGGTTACACATTGAAAAAACGTGGACATACAACCATTTCCTCTGACAGTGCCGGAGCCAGGATTCGAACCTGGCGGTGCGATGTCCGTTTGATTTGATCGCGATTGCCACCTCGCACCTTAACCCACTCGGCTATCGACCGCTGTCTCACTACTTACCTGTAAACTTAGCAGTTCATTATCTAAGAGGTATCTCCCATTATAATATATTCCTCAGGCCTATAACATGAACATATATTTACTAGGCAGCAGTGTGATAACTTGGTAGCATTTTAATTGACCAATTATTTATTCATCTGCAGCAATATGACCGCATATTGGTCAATATGACGTTTTCTTTGAGATTATGCTAACACTATTTTGAGGTTATCTATGATAAAAGATATGAAATAACAAAATCTTGTTTGATATTGATTTAAAACCTACTCTTGTAAAATCACGCCTAAAAATCAATTTTCCGAAATTTTTTCCAGGTTTTGCCAGGCTCTCTGCAATCTATGGAGGAACCTACATGTTGGACAAACCCATCGATGAAATCGTTCTGGGCGAAGCCGGTAAAGTGGTCGGCGTTCGTTCAGGCGATGAAATTGCAAAATGCAAGCAAGTTTACTGCGATCCCACTTACGTTCCAGATAGAGTACGCAAGAAGGGCAAGGTCATTAGATGCATCTGTTTGTTGGATCATCCCATTGCCAACACGAAGGACGCTCTCTCCACGCAGATCATCATTCCTCAGAAGCAGGTCGGACGCAATTCTGACATTTACGTTTCTCTAGTGAGTTATACCCATCAGGTGGCCGCTAAAGGTAAGTAGTTTATCAGCAATTTTATCTTATTTTGAAGGGGATATGCTACATTTATATCTAAAAATAAAATAAAAGAATAGTTACAATACGCACTTGGTTTATTGTTTCATTAGTTTCGTTCAGATTTCTCTGCTCCAGGTGTATCATGGCGTAACTACCAAGTGTCAGATTTTTTCTCTCATTAGGTTTGCGCCTATGGGGAAATTTTCTCCCGTATTTTCGTACAGCTCCTTCAAGACTTTGGTTCATTGCACCATTGGTTAATATCATGTCACAGTACACTTGCGACGTGAATTCTGGCATAATCGATATTTGCAAATACAGTTTAAAATTTAATAAAAATGGGAAATACTTTAAACGGAAGTTGAAGAGTCACTGAACTGAACAGTGAACGTGTGGTGCACTGACCTTAGACAACTAAGACAGCTGATATTACCTGCTAAACAAACAAGCAACACGTGTGTGAACGCGTCGAGATAGCATAACTCACCCGTTCAGAAGCGTACCTTTGCAGGTTTTAATGCAAAAAAATATAATAAATTACCTCGGATCGCTTTAAAATTTTACAGAGGCTTTCCCACATAACAAACTTGTATATCATTTTATTTTACGCATGTTTACATAAATCACCCTGTATATAGAGAGCTTGAAAATTAGCTTTTTTGAAATTGAAAACTTCTTGATTAGTATTAATATCGAAATTTTTTTATGAGGCTGTGGGGAGTTCTAAAAGTATGATAATGCTGGATGGTAATTCACGTTTAAGGTCTAAACTAAGAAATAACTAAATGTATTTGAATTTCAGCTTTCAGCTCGAATAAATATTTTTTTATTATTACACTTCTCTACTTTAAAGGTTGGTTTATTGCTATGGTTTCCACGACCGTCGAGACAGACAACCCCGAGGCAGAGATTAAGCCCGGTCTAGATCTTTTGGGACCCATCCGTCAGAAGTTCGTATCCGTCTCCGACTACTACGAACCCACCGATGAGGGCCTACAGTCTCAAATCTTCATTTCTCAATCTTACGATGCCACGACTCACTTTGAAACGACCTGCTTGGACGTTTTGGACATCTTCAAGCGTGGCACAGGGGAGGAATTCGACTTCTCCAAAATTAAACACGAACTGGGAGACGAAGAACAATAAGCCCAGCTTGTCTTAATGTTTTGGTGCAGTAAAACAGTTATGTAGGTAATATATGTGCAACTTTTTTTTGTTTGTTATTTTTATATATATTTTTTGGTATTGAACCTCCTCTGCTGAAAATATGATACTCTTGTTACTACTAGATTTAAAATCAGATTGACGCCTTAAGTACAAGGAGAAAAAATTAGAGCCGAGTGGTGAGGAAACGTTTCGGACCGTTAACGGAGTTTGGCGATAACTTTTGTTAATATCAGGGTTGTTATTAACATGTAAGTAGTTTCTTTGTGTATTAGGAGAAAGTGCAATGTAATATAGAAAATTTCAAATGTCGAAATCAACGACGATTGCGCCAGGTCCGTTTTTTCTCTTGGTACTTGCAGCATTAGTAATACATTTTTTATATTATAGCAAGTCGAAGTAAGTGTGGAAATTGATCAACAGGATGAACTTTGCTTTAATTAATTACCTTTGATATATTTTTATTTGCAAAAGGGAATTATGTATCTTTAAGGGTAAGAGATTTGTGAATTGTATTTATATATAGCTTTATGTTTTTAGTTAGATTGCATGTCTGAATTAAATTGATTACTTGGTGATAAGGCACATAAAAATGATATGTATTATGTGATGGATCAAATATACCAAATGAAAAAAAATGGGTAAATGTGTATTAAATTTATCGCCCAGCCTAAATTAATAATTCTCAATTGCGATTTTTTCCGTTCTTAGCTGAGGTTCTTGGCGGTGTCCGATTTGGAGTGTGCACTTTTTGAGAATTGTTCATTTCAGGCGGTCGGCTTACGAAAGCTTTGGCATTCCATTTGTTCTGTTTAGGTTAATTGCTCACACAATGTGTAAAAGAATTGTGTTTTTGTGCAAACAAGACCCAGTATTCTATTTTTATTGCACAACAGTTTCGAGAATACTGAGGCATTCTTTTACTGTAAAACCTATAAAAATAAACTTTAAAATTTACAAAATTTTTGAATTTTATTTTTAATACGTGTATTATCGTGTTACGTGCTGTATAAGCAGTTACATAAAGACCAGCGTTTCTGTTTTAAATATATATCAATAGACTGATGAAAGAATATAGCTTTTTTTATTGCTCGAGTTGCTAATGCGTGACTTAATCTTGGCAGCTGAGGTTTGACGTTCAGTGGATAAAGAATGGCGTTATTAGCAAGAGGTAATTTGGTGAATGCTATCGTCCTGGAGTACGGATGTTTTGGTATGGCACGATAACAAGGTAGTCTCCATCAGAGGTATTCAGTACTAAAATGTACTGCAAGAAGTATTTTACTCTAATAGCCCAATCAAATGGAAAAATTTGGATGAAATAATTCAGAGCAGGCTGAAATTTTGGGAACAGGCTTATTTTGTGGTACTTTTTAAAGACTATTATCTATAGACCTATGCACAATCGCGATTTTGTAGATTTAAGTAACTACCTAGATGCAGTAAATTAGGAATTTAGCAATGACAACAACGCAGATATAAACGATCACTTTATAAGATTCACCAATATCATAACTGATGCAATAGATACTGTATGTCCACTAAAGTCTCGTGTAGTACGAAATTTTAACCAAACCAAACTAATATGGTTTAATGATGATCTTCGGCGCATGCGCGAACAACTACATTTTTTGTACGAATTTCATAAAAGAAATCCCACAGAAAATAATAAGATCATACTGAATCAATTCAGATCTATCTCCGTCAAATAAACATAGCCAAAAAACCTTCTCACGACAACTTTGTGAATAACTATAGTAACCCTCATCAGGCCATGTGGAAAATTGTTAATAATTACAGAGTTGCTTCAAGTAACATATCTAAGAATATTTCCTGTGAGGAATTCAACAAGTATTTTGTAAATATAGCAGATAAGGTTATAGATGAACTATCTCCATGTAACGTAGAGTATACTAACTATTTAACCGATTTTAGCCAGCCTAACCAATTTTATTTCACTCTAGTTAAATTTCAGGAAGTATCTGATATAATTACTGGATTAAAAAATAAAAAATGTAAAGACGCTTATGATATATCAATGGATATTATAATAGTAGTTTGTGCAACAAGAGTGGATATGGATAATCCACTCGAGTTGTACAGTATACTTTTTCTACGACCGGATTAAGAAAAAACTACAAATAATAGTTTTAATCAAATTTTAATATACAAACTTAGCCTCTGCTAAATCTTATGCTCTAGGTGCAAACATTTTATAAAAGCTTCAGTAGCCTAGCGGTTATATGCACGCTTCGAAATGCAAGAGATCATAGGTTCAATCCCAACAACGACATAACCCCGATAGCCGACTACGTCCAGCGCATCTCTCAAAACTTCTATTCGTTCAAGCTGGGCGATAGTCCGCTAACAAGACACACAAATTAGACAGCATAATGCCCCATTTCGGATTAAACACCCCTTACCTTACCAGACGTTGCCAATCTTCCGGCAGCCACTCTAGCCAAACTTTCACCTACTATGCCTTCTCTAATACTATCCACCTTCCACTGATATTTCATACCTTTCATCGACTTTAATTCTTTCCTGTCCTCCCTCTTCTTTTGTTTTTGTGTATTTTTGTGTGTGTCGCGTTTATTGTCTCTTCGTTTCTGTTTGTACATTTTTGTCTGTAAATTCATTCTTCCTTCATTAGACTTGTAACAGAATCCAAATTTTATATCAGAACAACCAAAATTTTTTAGAATCCCAGTTTAGGCCTGCCTTGCGCAACCCGTAGTTGGAGCAATTCGCGGATGGCACCCCGTGCAAGTTACGGAGTCAGCGTCAGTGCTATTGAATCACACATAATTCAATAGGCTAATGACCGAGGTCCTTCTGCCTATATGTATATAATAATTTCAATAAAATTTTAGGTGGTATACCGTTTATCGATTCTTCACTGGAATCACTCATTTTAAATTATTTTCTAGCTCAAACTGCGCGAATACACACTGACAATTACTTTGACAGCTTACGCACTAACTTGAATTTTTTAAAACGAATAGTTGCCTATGTACTTAATACACGAACTGGTCGATTTCATATCCATCCTAGAACGTATATGAAATATATCCGTTCAGTTAACTGGAATGGCCCACTTATCCATTCTACAGACTGTACGGAAAATAGCAAATTTACATAAGGGAGTAGAAAAAAGCCATAAAGCATTCAATAGTAATTCCTCTTACCAATTTAATTAACAACAGTATTACTAGGAGCATATTTCCGGACCCTTTAAAAATATCAAAGGTAGTTCCAATTTATAAAAAAAATATCGATGATCCTTCTAATCATAGACCAATATCAGTACCATGTATAGCTAAAACTATGAAGTCATTCTGAAAAATCAGCTGACAACTTACCTAGAAAACAATAAGCTTCTTAACACCAACCAGTCCGAAATAAATTATCTACAACACTTGCACAATTGATAAACCTAACAACTGCAATTAATGTTGGATGTGAAGAAGGGAAATATGTGTGTTCCCAGTTTTTAGATCTCACAAAGGCCTTCGACTGCGTGTCCCACGACGTACTTATTAACAAGTTAAACTTTTATGGCTTTTCAAAACACAGTATAACACTTATCAGTTCTTATCTCATTAATAGACAGCAATTTGTCATCTATAACGGGAATAAGTCCACTTTACAAAAATTAAATCATGGTGTTCTCCAGGGCTCTGTCCTGGGACCCATACTTTTTCTTATCTTTATTAATGACTTACCACGTTCAGTTCGGGACAATGTACTTACCATATTATTTGCCGACGACACCAATTTAACAGTCTCCAATTGTAATATAGAAGATCTAACAAATGAGGTTCCACAAACTCAGTCAACGATACAGAACTGGTTTACATCTAATAAGTTGTGCTTGAACACATCAAAAACAGAGATGCCAACTTTTAGTTTTTATACGGTTTCAATTCTGGTCGTATACACTATACTTGTAGAAAAACTTTTAAGAAAATCGTAGAATACCAAATTATTACTATCTTTATTTTTCCAAAACATCTATTGCTATACAATACAAATTATTATCTCTACAACCGACATATATCCTATTATTATAAATACATGGCGAAGAAAACACCTCGCCTGGTAACTGGACACTATGCAATACACCAAACGTTTTTAAATCAACCACGCTAATTATGCCCGAGTTGCAAGCAGCTACTATCATATCGTTACCACTTATATTGCCTATGAACGGCGTTGTGGATATTTCCGAGTCTAAAGCAACTTTACTAACTAAATCACAGCCTAACGTTGAAACCCTTGTAACATACACATTCTTATCGTGACATCCGAATAACAAAAGGTCTTTATAAAATATCACCGATGAAAAAATATAGCCATCTGCTTGAAAGGTCCAAAGCTTTTCTCCAGTTCTCAACTGCAAGCAGTGCAGAACGCCTTGAACTGCTGGAAATACAATGCTGTTATTATCATTAAGAAAACAAGGCCTTCCGAAGATCGGAACACCGCTGTTGTACTTCCAAACTAGTGCACCAGTATCTTCGTTTAAACAGACGCACATGCCGTAGGTACTTGCTGTGAAGATCCTTCTGTTTGGCTCGTCATACACCGGATTTGAAGCCACGCTTCCATCTAAATGTACCTCCCATAGTTGGAGGCCAGTCTGAAATATTTACAACAGCATAATTCTTGCTACATCTAGGTAAGTAAAATTAAAAATAAAGTTATGGCGAAAATGTCTGCTCTTGCAATAATAAAATCGACATATATTAGTTGAATTATCAATACTGCTTGAAGCTGTCCATTTTGATTAGTTTTTACAATGACATTTTAAGTCATTAATATATGGTGAAAATAATACTGGGTCAAGAGGAGACCCTTGAGTTACTCCGCATTTTATATTGTTTATCAGAATTATTTGGATTTCTGGCATTCTTACAGTCAGACTGATAACAACAACGCATAACTTACTCACCTCAAGTGACACACAGTGTACTTTTTTGTCATAAGATCCAAAAACAGCTGCCGACTGATTTCTGCAAAAACATGGTGAACTCTTAATTTTACCTCCTGTTGCATATTCCCAAATTATCGTCTTCTTAATAAAATCTATGCAGTACATTGTGCCATTAAAACAACCCACTAAGATAAAATTTCCGCATGGTGATATACTTGGTGTGCCTTCTATTGAATCTGGTAAAACTTCCTTAAGTGTAATTTCTCCGCTTTCATTAAAAATGGCGAAGATATGGGAAAAACTACCAACGGATACATATACCAAACCGCTAGAACAAAGTACATCTGTTTAAACATCAATCATATAATCATCCTCCACTATACGTTGCCCTCAAGCACCTAAGATTCTGATGAGAACGATACCCTCACTGGTATAGTACTGAGCTTAAAAGCCACAATCTAGCTAAGAAAAATGAACAGAAGCGATATAAAATAACTTGTTCCATTGAAGACTACAATGTTTTTGGTAATCTGTGATAAATTAGAAATAATCAGAGGCGTTCCCCAAGGCTCGATACTGGGGCCACTACTGTTTCTCATATATATTAATGATTTGCCGCATGCCATCAGTTCATCTGGTATAAATAGTACATTATATGCAGATGACGCAACACTAAGCAAAAATGTGAGCAAAGATGAAAATCCTCAACAGATTTTAACTACAATTTTAGAAAAGGCAAAAACATGGTTCATACCTAATGAACTTGTGGTAAATGAAAATAAAATAATGACATTAACTTTTGAGACAAAAAAATCAAATCAAACTGATCAAGGTGTTAAATTTCTAGGGTTACAAATTGATGCAAACTTAATTTGGCAAGAACAAATTGAAAAACTCTGTAGCAAACTAAGTAGAATTGTATATGCTATTAAAAGAATTCGTAATACTGTAAACCAAAATGCGGCATTAATTACCTACCATTCTCTATTTCATTCAGTTATGAGTTATGGTATATTGACTTGGGGAAACGCATCTCATACTCATATAGAAAAAATATTAATTATTCAAAAATCTGCTGTAAGGAGTATAGTAAGTGCTGCACAGGAGGACAGCTGCAAGCCTATATTTACATCTCTGAAAATAATGACAGTTTTCTCTACACTCATATATCAAAACCTATTATACATGCGGAAAAATATTTATCAGCATCCGTCGCATTATCCGACATACTCAGATGTACATCAACGTGATACACGTAATAATATGAATATTGTCCCTCCATTAACCAGACTGAAAAAATCGGGAAACATCGGCATTAAATTATATAACTCTCTGCTTTTGGATTGGCGCAATTTATCACTGCGAAAATATAAAAATAAATTAAAAGGCATATTAACAAAGAATGCGCTGTATAACCTAAATGATTTTTTTCAAATCGAATATGACAGAAACAATTCTGATACATAAAAACCAAATCAATAGTGTATCTCTATAATTTTTATTTCAATGTGAAAAGATATTTTAATGTGTTGTATATTTAATATTTAATTTTATAGCTAATAGGTTTTTATTTTTTATAAAATGTTCTATCTAAATTCTGTACACTTGCTTTGACCTATCCATAAATGTATCATTTCTGAGGATCAATAAACATTATCATTATTATTATCAACTTTAAAAGATTGACTGTAAATTGTTATAATGACTATGTTCGCTTAACGGAATCTTCTTTATATAGTAAGAGCTCTTGGGATTTTGTCAGTTCACAACGCAAAACTAGTGTTTTTAATGAGACCCTTACGACTCTACTCCTCAACTAACACCTTGAACATTTCTAATTGCTTTATTAGTATATCTGACATTTATCAGAAATTGAGTAATTTGGATATCAATAAATGCCCTGGACTTAACAACATACCGCCAATCATCCTTAAGTAATGTAGTTTTATCCCAGCTAGACCTTTATTTATCATGTTTAACTTGTCCCTTGAAACTGGTGAATTTCTAGAATTCTTAAAAAGCAGCTTTATTACGCCTATTCACAAATCTGGAGATAAACGAGACGTAACTTAATATAGTCATTCAATGTTAAAAAGGGACCAAATCTCCGAAATCTGAAGTACTGCTCCGATCTTCTTGAAAATTTAGAATTAAGTTCATCTTACCCTCCTCTTCAAACCTGACTTGGTCGCAAAGTGTGCTTTTTGTTTTTAAGGGGTGAAAACTACCCCTTACTCCAATAAATTGAAAACTAATAAATTAACGCAGTGATGGGCTATAATTATGTTCAAATATGTTAAATATCAATTGTTTTTAATCATGGATCTAATACTTCAATATTTTACTATTTAGCTACCCTTAAAAACAACCCCTCACACGAAAATTAATAAAAAAATGTGTTTAAAAAGCATGAAACCTTTTTATTTTGAATCGTAATAGGAGAATATTTCCCTTTAAGTATAAGAAATCTGATACTTCATTCTTTTAATGATGCAACCCCCAAAAGCCACCCCTAACAATAAAACTTAGGAAAAATTGAAAACTAATAGATGGAAGCAGTGATAGGTTATCATTATGTTCAAATATGTTAAATATTTGTTGTTTTTTATAATGTAACTAATATTTCGATATTTTACTATGTAACTACCCTTAAAAACTACCCCTAACACAATTATTAAAAAAACGGTTTAAAAAGCATAACATCTTTTTATTTTGGATCTTGAATAGAAAAAATATATTCTTTAAGTGTAAACGACCTGATACATCATTTTTCAATATGATTCAACCCCTAAAAACCACCCCTTACAATAAAAATTAGGGGAAAATCCTTTTGAAAGCTCCAAGTAGTGGAATGCGTAAAAAAATAAAAATAAATTGCTGCTTATAATATAATGAAATTTTTCTAAAATTTTCATCCCTTAAAAACATCCCTTTCAGGGAAATTAAACTCTCAAAACTTCACATTGTAATTATAATAAAAATATTTATTTTACAATATTAAGATGATTAGTGAAGTGAATATTAATAATTTAATTTTAATTTTCAAATTCATCCATTTCTTCACTATCAACTTCCTTTTCTTCTTGGTTGACTGGAGGACAATTTTGGCAACTGTCACCTGAGCAAGTGCCGCAAGTTTCATTGCAATATAACCCAAGTTTGCGACACCCACAAGTAGAGCCACACCCTTTTTGAAGAGAATTTCAGAGGAATTTCGCCTAGAGAAGTGCACCTTTCCTTTTCTATCTTTTACTCATATTATCTATATAACATCTTTTTAGGCATGTGTTTATACATGTGGGAATCCAGATATGTATGTATCAAGAAGACACAGCATGTACAAAAGAATAAATACTCCAAAACGTTGAAAATTTAGGCGCCCCGTAATTTTCCTACGTTATCTGTAGAAAAATGTATTTAGATTTTTAACGATAACTCGGCTTCCTTTTAAGCTTTTTGCATTCACCCTCATATCATTTTGTAGGGAATTTCATAAGCTATAAAGTCTTGATGATTGCAGTATTTCTACACCCTTTCGTTCAGAGAATTTTAAGGTTGAAGGGCTAAAAAGAGGTTCCCTTCGCATAGAAATCAAAGTTTTCAATGCCCATATCTCGCTTAATTTTTAAGCTACATGAATTTAAAAAAAAACCAAAATTTTCAGTAAAAAGAAAGCTAAATTTTTGTTAAGAACACTTTTTTTCGTAAAACCATTATTTTTTGAGTTATTTTGAAAAATTGAAAAAAAATTACTTAAAAAAACTTTTTTCAAAATGTACATTTTCTAAACCATTCAAACTTTTGGAACGTGTTATTGGGACATAAATAAAGCTAATTTTTCATGGGCTACGATTAATTTTAATTTTGCCGCTCATGATGGCGCCAATTTTATTGTCAATTTCTTTCAAAAATTCCAGAGACAATTTATTTTCGTTATAACTTCCTTAATTTTCATGCTAGAGGCTTTTATAAAAGCTTATTTTAAAAGTCTAATAAAGCACTTTAAGAAAGGTTATGAACATTTTCTCTGAAAAATTACTCATTTTTCCGTTATTTGAGTTTAAGTCTTTAGATAAATTTACGACAAACAAAAATTCGTCTTCAATGACTCATAAGTCGCTTAATATGACCTAAAACATTAAAGATAAACCGACGAATCGCTTTGTTTTTTTATAAGCTTCAATTTTGATAAGAATAGTTTTTTCCAGAAAACGTTTAATTTTCGAGTTATTCACGAAAAACTGTTGAAAAACGTGTTTTTTATTGGAATTTTCAATCACGAATAACTCAGAAATTATTAGGTTGTAGAAAAAACTTTATACTATATTTTCTTCTTAAAATTTGATCCTCTATCGATTCCCTGCGTCATTTTGAATTTTTAAATTTCCACCCCCGAGAAAGGGTGGCATTCACCCCCGGAGTGGAAGCACATATCGGCACTAAGTCAGGTTTGTTATTTGCATCATTTTTGAGCTACTGTCAAAATTTCAAACAAATCGGTTGAGTTGATCAGATTTCGGAGATGAATCGGTTCATTGATTGTACTAACTAATTACAGACCCATCTGCATTTTGAGTGCTATTCCAAAACTATTCAATAATCTTGTTACTGATTTTTTGACACCACAAACTGACATTACCGTCATTGACCATCAATTTGGCTTTCGTTCAGGAAGATCCACAGAATTAAATTTACTCACACACACTGACTTCCTGTCACTTGTTCTTGAGAATGGATATCAGGTTCACCCCATCCTTTGCAAAGGTCTTCGATAGAGTTACCCACCGATTTTTACTGGACAAGTTGAATTTGGTAAGGATAAATTGGTCTCTTTTTAAAGGGTTCGAAAGCTACCTACTTGACTGTACACAGATCGTTCACGTAAACAATTTCAGATCAAAAGAAATTCAAGTCACATCAGGCATATCACAAGGTTCTCACTTGGGACCCTTGCTCTGTAATTTATTTATTAATGACATTCATGAGTGTTTTATTAATGGCAGTTTCACCAACTTTCTCGCTGCAATTAGCAAACTGTCCTTTTTAAACCTCAACGTTAAGCATTCCATATTCTCATATAATTTTCTTTTGTTTTACGACTTGACATCCATACATATGCATGTATGTATTTATATTTATTTTGAGTGTTACCCTAGCAATGTACTAGTATTACTGCTATTTTCTTTTCTTATGTGTTATATGCACTATTGTAAATGGGCTTGGGCCCGTAAATAAATAAGTAAATTGCAGAAACTTTTTAAGCCTTTCTTTAATCGGGACGACCGTGAAGATTGCTTGTCAAGGCACATAAATATACTGTGTAGTCTCCTTAAATGTTTTCAAAGTGTGCAATAGTTCTATATACTTATTTATATTTTATATCTGTGTGTAAACTTTTTTTTCTATTAACACTAATAAATCGACTCTAGTCTAGTCTAAGTGGCCAAAGCCAACAAAGCAATTCCACAACATTACTATTGATTGAATGGCGAAAGTTGGAAGTAGGGTCGATTGGGGAAAAAAATTATAGGATTTTCTTATTTGACAAAGTACTAAAGATTTTTGAGAAGGAATGTGAAAACTTACTTTTTTTCAAAAGCAACAGGAGAAGCATCCACGCATGCCTTTAAATCATAAGACCAAACAATTTTTAGCCCATCCATCATTTTCTCTTTTTTTGCCGTGTCCTTCTCAGTAATCCCCCGATTTCTTTTCCGTATTGGTTTAAAAGTTTCTAAACAATTCAAACAATCCTGCAAGGCGTTTTCAAAAAGCATCTTGACAAGTTCTTGAGGATAATCACACTTTATTAATTCCTTGAATTCTGTCAACAGCTGAGTAGCCAGTATCGAGTTTCCACCCATTTCAAAGAATTTGTACGTTTTTAGTTGGTCCAGGCTTTCAGTACTGATTCCAAAATATTTACACCAAAGCTGACTAAAAACATCTACACCACTCTTCAATATTGTGTTAGGTGCTTCATATAACTTAACCAGTGCGCTTTCATCAACTTTTCCATGAGAAGTTAGCGGAAAATTTTGGACAATATCTATAAAATCCGGAAAACTCTCTTCGGGGAGCACATTGAGTAATTTAATACGTAACTTATCCAAAGTCTTATCTTTATGATCTGCCTTCAAATTTTGTATCAGTATAAACGTTAAAATTTTATTGTTTTCCTTCAACCAAACACACTTATTTTGTAATCCAGTTTCTTTACATATGCTTGTCTCTAATCGACTTAAATTCACTCTGTGACCAAGTCTCTTAATCATCCTATTTTTGCGGCCAATTAAAAATATTCCTTTTTCGGTTGCTTCTGCTATATCACCGGTTTCTCTAAAAACCATTCCGCAAATATCTTCTGCCTTTTCACCATTTATATAACAAATTCTTGACAGGCTACCTAAAATAAATAATACACCTAATAATTATAATCCAGTCGAATAGTGCTTCAACCTCGGAATGAAATATAATAAGCTATAAAGTTGTATAAATCTTTGTTTTAACATTTTATTAGTTAGCTCAAGTCTCATAGAATCCCATGTACGTGAATTAAGATATTCAAGGTCAAAGGGCGCAAAAACCGGTTTTTTGTAAATATCTTGTTTTCTTTGCTCTATATGAAATTTGGTTGTATACATGAACCAACAAGGATTACTAAAAATTCAGCTACACTGCTTGATAATATATTCTTTAATGAAGTATCTGATAAACAGGGCCAGGTTATAACTAATGCATTATCAGACCATGAAGGGCAACTTCTGGAAGTCTCTATGCTGGATGGGTCAGAGAATGATACTATGTCGTATAAAAAGCGCATATTCTCCAAAGCTAAACTGCAACAATTTAAACATGAACTTAAACAAGTAAATTGGCAGGAAGTATATAGTTCTATCGATGTAAATGAATCGTACCAAAATTTCTCGAATAAAATTGCCTACCTCATGAATCTAATTTTCCCTCTAAAGACCATTAAACAATCTGTAAATAAATCATCAAAATCATGGATAACACAGGGCATTAAAATATCTACAAAAAATAAAAGAAACCTATATAGAAAAATGATTAAGGGAACTATAACATTAAAACGGGTTGTTAGAGAAGTAAAAAAAATGTCAAATATAAACTACATAAAAAATAGAAAAAACCCTGGAAAAGCTATTTGGCAATTGGTAGATAAATATACTGGCAAAAAAACAAAGGCACAAGACTCAATTTTAAGAAATCTTCGAAAAGGTAACAAAAAAGACAGAAGACATTCTAAATGAAATTAAACAGTTTCTATATCAATGAATGTCCAGAATTAGACATTGACTATAATACCATTGTTGCAAACATTGAAAAACATCAAAAAATTTTGTTCATGTATCCTACAAACAATGAAGAAGTGCGTAGTGTAATAATGAATCTCAAGAATAAAAAATCTGTTGGACACGATGAAGTTCCTGTCACATTGTTAAAATATGTCTCTGTTGAAATTTCACCTCCTTTAACACATATTATAAACCTGTCGATTAGCAATGGTGTTTTTCCAGAGGAACTTAAAATGGCACACAAATAAAACCGATTTACAAAAAAGGCGATAAAAACTCCATACAAAATTATTGTCCAATTGCTTTGTTAAGTAATATAAGCAAAATCTTTGAAAAAATTATATATGAAAGACTGGTACAGTTTCTGGAAAATGAAAAGATTTTATCAGAATATCAAAACGGATTCCGGAAAAAAAAATCTACAACAAGAGCAATTTATCAGGCCATCAGTAAAATATTAGAATCCTTAAACTCGAGAAAAGACACCATTGCCATATGTCTGGATCTATCTAAGGCATTCGACAGTGTAGACCACAAACTATTATTGCTGAAATTAGAAAAATATGGCATTAGAGGCACAGCTTTAAACCTGTTACGATCATATATGACTGAAAGAAAACAGTGTGTGATTGAATATGATGACGCAGATAATCTCATAACATCAAGCACTGAAAAAGTTAAAAGGGGAGTCCCGCAAGGATCAATTCTCGGTCCTCTTCTAAACATTGTGTACACTAATGACCCAACGTAATAACGCATAATTTGATACAATTTGCTGATGACACGTCTATTATATTCACTATGGATCGTAACATAAATAATACAAACAATGAAATATTTGATACACTGAACACACTAGAAAGTTGGTTTTCATCCAACAATCTTCTATTGAATATAGACAAAACCAATTTGATTAAATTTAGCTACCATACATCTGAATCAAGAATAAACTTTACCGAAAACAACAAAACACTAGAAATAGTACAAACGGCACGGTTTCTGGGAATTGAACTCGACTATAGGCTAGATTGGAAATATCATATTGATTGCCTAGCCAAGAAAATTACAAAAAATTGCTATGCTTTAAAGGTACTTTCCCAAAACATCAATGGTGACACAGCAATAATTGCTTATCATGCACATGTTCTTTCACAATTGCGATACGGTGTGATTTTCTGGGCCAACAGCGTGGAGGCAGACAGAATATTCATTCTACAAAAAAGATGTCTAAGAAATATTTTTAATTTAAAGCAAACTGGAACTTGTAGGCAGAAATTCAAGGAAAATAAAATTCTTACTTTGATTAGCACATACATATATGAAGCGGTAATCTTTATAAAAGAGAATAGCGCAATATTGCAAGAGTGTGAAAGAAACCATCAACACGACACGAGATATAAATTGGACTTGAACAACATTAAAAGCAATTTCACCTACATACAAAAAAATGTCCAATACTCAATAATAAAGATATTTAATAAAATTCCTTTAAACCTAAGAGTGTTAAATATCAAATCTTTAAAACAACAACTAAAAAGTATACTGATAGAAAAGGCCTATTATACTCTAGATGAATTTTACTATGATACAAACTTTGATCTGAAATAGCTTGTGCTATATTTTATGTCCTCTATTAATTAATTAATTATTCTTCACCTTTTTTTTTCTTGTACATTATACTATAATAATAATACTCAACGCAATTTTAATTGTATGTATATTACTTTTAACTTGTTACTATTCATTTTAATTTTAATTTTTTTATGTATTTATACATTTTTTAATTTGTGATGTGACATGTCCTACACCCTTTGGGTAATCATGTAACTAGTCAGTTGGATTAATAAAGACTATCTATCTATCTATCTATCTAATAACAAGAACTGAGATACAAAAGTATGCTGTATTATTTAATAAGAATTGGAATTGTAGCAAATGCCTGGTAATGATAATTTATAATTAAAGCTGTTTACAATCGCTAGGTAATAATTGTTTGTAATTAACGTTGTTAGCAATAGCCAAATAATGAATCGAATGCAAAACAAAGGACAAGAATCATGTCATGTTTGTACATTATGAAAATTAAGTTGAGAAATGAACATTAAATACTCATGTAAAAGATCATAGAATGTTGAGGAAAAATCGTTTGATTATAATTAAACAAGCAGTCTATCAAATTTTGTATAACTGTCCAACAACGTAAAACAAGACGTCCCGGTTCAGTACTCGACGAAAAGTAAACCCTTCTAAATACGAACAAGTTTACGGGCTAATTAACCCAGTACTGACCGATGGCCTGTACAGTTTGTGAGCGTAAGGTAATTAAGTGGATGGATCATTATTAAACAATCATACAAAACCAAATAGATCGCTCGTGAGAAATCTCAGATAATCATTTGAAAGGTAAACATTACTATAGTATTTTACGTGTCCAAAATTAGGCACACAGTAGCCTTAATAAGTACATCAAATGAAAAATAATGGAAGTGAAAGTTTCTTGTCATTGCGTAAACGCAGAAAATATATAGTCCTTGAATATAAACTTGTTATTTTGCAAACGCAAATTTCACTAGTAAAATATTCAGAAAGTGAAATTTTATAAATTAAAATCGTGAATGAAATCATAACTGAGTAACTGGCAATATAATATTCTTTATAGTTAAAAATCAAAGCTAGTATTTCATAAAAAAATCTAATATTGTACCATAAATGTGTCAATTTAAACTCTTTCTAAACACCCCGTAACCAGAATGCAGATCCAATAATAAGCTGAGAATTAATCAAGTAAAAATACTTATCAAATTATGTTGGCATGGAGCAATTTCATGTCAAACAGTCAGATAAGTTGGTGTAGACGTAGAGTGAATTTTGTGTGTAATTACTTGGCAAAATGACCACAAAATAATTCAGCGAGTAAAGTTCTGCAACGTAGAATTCTATCTAGCAAATAGTGAGATTCAGCGGCGGATTGGTGTAGATTCTATCTCCAGTTTATAGCTTATTATCTTTCATTCCGAGGTTTACCCCTTTTTTCACCTCATATGACTGTATTATTAATAATGTGAACGTTTAATACTTGCCTATAAAGATTTCTCCCTGCCCAATATCTACAACTTTGCCTTTCCCATCTCGTAACTCCACAGAGGTCCCAGCCAAACATGTCCCAATAGGAATTTCATCATTACAAGTCTCATCTTCAATTTCATGTGCTGTCGCCCAACAAGACACTTCACTTATACCATACAAATTGAACACTTTTAAATGACTGCCTCTGTCATATCTCAATATATTTTTGGGAAAATTTTCCCCTCCAAAGGCTAGAATCCTCAGCTTAGAACTTTGCAAAATAGTCTGTATATGAGATTTATTCCAGCGAAGAAAAATGGACGGAACCATCTGCAGAAATGTAACCTGTTTTACAATAAACAAAGCTTGATAGAGTGCGCTTGGATTCACGCAAACATTATAAGGAACAATTACAAGACATGCACCAGTCTGTAAGGCTAGTAACAGTTCTATTATTGATGGATCAAATGTAAGGGGCGTACCCCAATATATAACATCTTTGGAATTAATTTCAAATACCGTTCTACAATTAAAATTAATAATTACTTATACATATGCAAGCTATAAAGTATAAAACTACCTGCTTAAACTAGAAACATTTTGTTGGATGCAGGTATTAGGTACTCTTATTGTCTTGTATTCTCCTGTAGTTCCAGAAGTCTGCACGACACAGAATATGTCCTTATAATCGATGCCTACGGATTCCGAAGAAATTCTCTGCCACAGAATCAAATCGTTTCTCTCACTAAGCTTCAGTCGATGTATTTGTTTATATAGTCTTATTTCTTTGGTATCCTCTAGCGATAAAATCCACTTGAGTTTTAAATTATTAACAGTCTTATAGAGACTTTTTGATGTTATGAATACAAAGGCGTGTTTCAAGTTTTCTAAACTATAAAAATGTGAAAATAAAATTGTTTGATATAGATAATGTTACTTACCTAGCAATTATAGATGGAATATACACATTCTGGTACATTAAGAGTCCCATGCATATATTTTCATCCCTTATATATTCAGAAATCATTTTTATTATCATTTCACTAATTTCTGTAACTTCATTATAAGTTTTAAACTCTAATATCCTATGTTCGTTGCATAATACAATCGCTTTTTTATTAGATTTTGCTAAACATTTGTATTTTTCTCTTACTGAAAGCATTGTTTCTCAATTTTATTTGAATTAACCTAAATTAAAATGTACATGTAAATATCAGTGAAGTTGTAGTTTTAAAAGCTCCGAAAGTTCTGCCAATGGAAGAAGCGTAAACTACCCAATTTATTTTCAACCAACGAGGTTTAAGTCGTTACTTTCTCTTGGTTACTTTCAACTGATCTTGCCCGACAGATGAAGAGTACATATCGCATATCCATTTTCAAGAAGTGATGATGGGTTATTTTTGTTTATATTCTATGATATAATAGAGTTAGAGTCTATTTCTAACTCTATGATGATGTGAAAGCATTTTTATTAGTATCTTCAGAGACTCTGGTATCTTGTTCTTAAATCCTTCCTTGATTTACACTAACCAATTCTGCTGTGAAATTAAATTAGGAACCGTTTCGAACTATATAGGTATCTATGATTTGAGCATACATTTACTTGCTTTCACCAACAAATCTCTTTTTTTTTATTTAATTTAAAAATGAGTTCGCTCTTTCTAATTGGTTGTTCCTGTAACCGATGAAAGTGTAACTAAGATCAAATTTACCAAAACATCACGAAAACGTGCTTGGCTTTCAATTTTTTCATGTATGTCAAATGCATAGACGTCAAATGATTCATGATAAATTTTATGACATTCTTGACAATCAGCTGGTTTTGTTTATCTTTCTAGAAAACTAAAAATTTGGAGAATACAGGTAAATATATGTTTTCTGCCTCTTCTTTAATCTTGAATTATTTAAACAATTGTTCAGAAAAACGATGGAACTCGAGTATCTATTTATATCGCTTGAACTACCCAGTTTTCTTTGTTTGAAAGGTCAATGATTTTAGGGTGAAAATATGGGCAGGATTTTTTTGGAACATATGGGTGGAAATCGCCTGTTTTCTTGTGCTAGATGCGACACGAATCTAACGAATCGGTCGGAATTGATAAGCACAAGATTTACAGGGGCCACAGGGAGAGCCTTCCTATTCCATCGTGTAGTAAATTTAACTTATAGTGATGTACAAGATAGAGTTATGCTGACCGGACGTCACATGGTAAATAAATAATTATTACATTGATCATATCGGCATGTGATTATTTTATTATTAAAATTCTAGAGCGACATCAGCTGTTCATGCTAACATTAATTCCATTAATGAAAGCCAAGTTGACAGTGTTTTGCAAATTTTAGGTAAGAGATGTGTCATGCAAGTCATGCGATTCGAAACTGGGTTGGATGTATGAGTTTGCCACAGAAGAGAACCAAAAGTATAAAGAAGGCAGGGTTATTTTAGAACGCGCCCTGGTAACAGAAAGTGATGGCATGGAAGATAGAATATATAATGATAGAAGGCAAAATTAGAATCGTATTTTGTATCAAAATTCGTTTTTTATGTTGTTGACTACCTATATATATTTAAAAATGAATATAAGTAGAAGGAAGGAAAGTAGAGGTCTATTATATTATTATAAAACTAACTATGTTTAAAATTAATCAAAATCTAAGCAGCTGTTATCGAGATATATTATTCAATTTTTTTATTGACGGTTTCGTAAAATTAATGATTCGACTGCGTGTGATAATAAACATGTCACTTATGATTTTTGTGTTTTGTTATAAAAGATTTATCATTTCAACAATGTGCAATAAAATTTCGTAATGTGATGGACTTCTACTTTTTAGGTAATTAAGTTTTAGTTTTTAAGGTAGAATAGATTTTATACAAATAAATTTTTACAAAATTTTGTAAAATATGTAAGAATATATATACACTCGTTTTTCAAACGAACAAAAAATGGATCCCAGATGTAGGTAACAGAAGATTGTAAAGTTTCAAAACAAACATCACTTTTGTAAGAAACATTTAATTCGATTTGGTGAAATATTTATATATCGTAAACGAAATGTCTATATGATCTGTATTATTAGGAACTTTCATGGTAGAAAGAAGAGTGGTAATTAAATTATAAAAGTGCATAAACCAAGACATTAATTTACTGCCTAATATGTGATTTGAATTGTACTTTAAATACAATATATTATATGTGAAAATAATATATTAGATTTTTCATAGAACTTCACAACTATACGACTTTAAAAATAACGTACACACATTTCATGATATATATAATATCATAGTGACTGCAATGATCATATTATTAACTAAAGTATAAATAATAATTAAATAAATAATAAATACACCACAGGTAATGACGACCCCCTTTATCCCGGAAGGCTCTAGAAGAGCCTTGTGTGGGAGAGGGCTACACATTTTAAAGACAAGGGGGGGGACACCCAATATCTGTGTATAGTGGAAAAATCCCTCTCACAGTATTTTCCACTGCCACGACCGCGGGGATCGAACCCGGAACTTTTGAGAGGCAAGTGCGCTCACTTCTCGACCATTAGTCAGTATCTGCAGCGGGATTCTAAGTTGCTGTCGTATCGAGTTGATACGATAGCAACAAAATTTCAAAAGCGTATAGTTTGAAATTCTAACTTGCTAGTGAGTAAACTATTATAATATCGTCCTCTGTGATATCGTATCGACTCGATACGATAGCAACTTAAAATCCCGCCGCTGTATTTATTGAAAGAAATAGCAGATAGATTTATTGTTAAGACACCAATATTCAGTGCCCTCTATATAGTAATAGACTAAACTAATGCGATATTTACCGGTTAACTTCAAAAGAAACAAGATTGGCAGACTTATTAGCCAACCTTGCAATAGAACTACCAAAACTCCAATAAAACCTAGTAGGTGGGACTAATAGTTGTTATTAATAGAAATTTCATAAATATTTCAGGAATATAATTGTTTCGTGACCAAGTCAGTCATGACAGACTGTTATTTTAATTTTAGCCTAATAGATTGAGTCTAATCAGCGAGTGTACCCGCTGGGCACGGTTAGTATAGATACGGTTGGATTAATGGGCGGGGACTGTGACGTTACAGTAGACCTTGGAACGCGCCATATTTGTATCGTTTGTTTGATCACAGACACGGCTTATCAGATACTGTGTGGTTTGGTTGTGCATTGTGAACTTGTTTCTTTACTTTTGTGTATTCGGTATATTTTAAAGACGCCTTAAAAAGACTATTATTAGGAAGTATTGTGGTTTTGTTTTGGGAAGTCGACTTGCCCTAATAAAAAGTAGGTGCAAGTATTGTTGGTTCATTCTATATTTGTTGGTTAATTTTTTATTATTATTGTGTAGGTAAATATTGTTTTTTTTAACAGTTATGCCTGGAACAAGGTGTGCCGTGGCTATATGTAACAATAGTTTACAAAAGACTAATCAAGGAAATTTGGCTGTTTCTTATCATAAATTTCCAAAAGATGACAAACTATGATGTTCCAATAAAGACATTACTATTTTATTTAATTTTACATAATGCTAGATATATATTTTTATTTTCATTGCTCAGATAGATATTCGCAGTCAGCAACGTTCGATTACCAAATTTTCACTCATTTCCTAATAGTCTTAATTAAAAATATCTTTAAATAAATTTAATATATCACCTAATATAAAGTTCGTTCGTACGTGAGAATACTGTATATAACATTTTCCTTATACTTCTTCGTATTTTTGTGTGCTATGCTAATACCTAAAACCTTGATGGGGTAACATATATTTTGCTTTAAAATTATGATAAGATAGGACGATAGCTTACACGCTTTTGGGCTATGTTAAAATAAGAAATACAGACTTTTTGTGCAGTAACTTACATTTTTTTTGTCCGATTCTAGTGAGTCCCTTTCTTATTAAATCAAATTTGTATAAAATAAATAAGGCCTGTTTTTTTGTATTAAAATAAAATAATAATTGCAAGATATATAAGTGGAAGCAATAACGACTTAAGAGACTATTAATGAGGGAGAACGAGACAGCATTATATGCGAGCGTAAACGAGGTCTACTTTGACGTCAATGCACTAAACGTTTTCTGATTGGTAGGGGCGGGCATAATCCAACCGTATGTATAATAACCGTGCCCGCTGGGTACTCGTCAAAACAAAAGCAACTCTTATTGTTGCCGCCATTATGCATCCACTTTTCATACGGATCAATCAGTGCCTTTCACTCCAATGGCCAGAATCTACTTTACAGGGTCTCTTCTCCACAATTAATTTGTTAGCGTCATCTGTCACGTCATGGCATAAACGATAATATTCCATGCAGAAATTTTCACATGTGGTTGTACTCTCGGCTAGCAGTATTTCTTACGTAATCTTCCATCTCAATCTATTCGATTTCTTTAGCAAAAGGTAGAAAAGAACAGTGATAAAATCGGTAAAAAAGAATCGGTGTGTCATTTGCCATTGGCATTATTTTTGTTACCTTTTTAGGGAAATTTCCTCAAAGGAGTTTGGGGAACACATGGCTATAATTTGTCAAAATTATGATTATAAAAAATCCAAAACCGGCGTCATATAAAAAGTGGATAAAACGCAGTGCAATAACGTTTTTTGTAGTGGAGGCTGCTTGTTTTGCTGGAAGTTACGCTCTTTGGTACAAAGTCAACACAGAAAGAGGTGGGTGAAAAAATAAACTTGAAAATTAAATTCAGAAACATTTCATTGTAGATTATCGACGGTATTTGCGAGACAATTATCCTATCATCTTGGAAGTATTCTACAAAACAGGAGAATTTATTGACTCACAAGATCAAACTAGACACATCGATCAGACATTTTGGACTAATAAAGGAATTTAATGGCCATCAGATATGTACGGTCTGCTTTTTGGTTGTGTGCATTTTCTGGACTTGGCTATGGTCTGTTAGTTCTTACCGCCCCGACTGACACAGATATTAAGCAACTTAAAAAGGTACTTAATGCAAAAGTATTTTAATAGTAGACAATTCAGCTGTAGATAACAGTAACTATTTGAATTTATAGCACCTATGCCCTACTTTTAAAATGATATTGTAGTAACTTGAGTTGATAATGTTGATCAAGGACCGCAACCATACCTACACAATAATTCTATTTTATATTCACACATCTACACACACTTATAGACTTCGGCGGAATAGCTTTTAACTATTCGTTTTGATATATTTTTGTGGAAGATTCGTGTTTACAATTTTGGGACATATGTAATTTTGCACCTGCTCTCTCAACAACACGATGTTGTCTGTCAAAATCACCTAGCCAAGGTGTAAATAAGCAAGATGGCTGCTGAGAGCAAAAATTCCAGGCTGTGCCAAAAAAAACAATCAGTGGGCTTTGTCTCATTGTAATGTGTTTTTTTTTTTAGTGTTTACTGTTTTGAGGTGATTGTAACTCTTTCCTTGTGTCCAGTATCTTATTTCTTTCAACATTATGCCGTTTCAGAAACTTGTGAACATGTTCCATATTCTGTCAGGGAACTCAGTCGGGGTTTGCAAGAATATAGCAGTGTGCAAAAGGCTATTGCAAAATAATATTACATTTTCAGTGTGGTTTGATGTATTAAAACATTCAGACCCATCTTATAACATGCTTTGCGGTAGACCTCATGGAAATTCCACAATCAACCCGATCAAATGTACAGGCATTATACTTTCAATAACGTAGATTTGTCCCCAAAAATTATAAAAACAACTCAGAACACAGAAAATAACAACATGGAGCACTTTTAGGTCAACAGCTACAAGTAAGACTTGTTCGTTTTCCCACAGCCAACATATTGTTTCTCCTTTTGATAGACCCTTGGATAACAGCATAAGGAGATACCTTATGCTGTACTTGGATTTCTACCAATGTTGACATTAATGGAAGTGAATTTTGAGAACAAGCACCAGTATTTTTGAGTACTGACCAAATGAAAGTTACATTAGATGTTCCACCACTAGAGGGCGCCATTGAGAATACAAATCAAGGAACTCTCACACACTATGCTGAAATATGGGAACTATTTTGATTCCTGTTGTATTGTGTGCATGCATAAATGTAGTTGCTCTATTGTATTAGCTTAGGAAACGAGTGCCTTTTGTTTTCATTTATAGTACTTGGTGGGCGAGCCACTTCTGATATTCTGAGGACTGGTACTTTTACTTGCCATTTGACAGTTGTTTGTGTGAGGTGATATGCAAGAATAAAAAGACGCAGATATCCTAAGCGATTTGAGACAATGCACTGTATTCTATTACTTTAAAAATTACTAACAAATTTCTGTGTTTTAAATTATGTAGTAGTGTCATGTGCATTCCTCAATTCGGCTCAGAGCAGCAGTCTTCTCTGTATGGGCTTCTGTAGGGTTTAAATCCATTCTCCACCTCGAGGGGGTAATCACTCCTTCGAAAGGTGGTCGTCATACTTCATATTACATTAATACTTCACTGGAATACAATATATTGCATCATACTACATAGTACTTTATGCATACTTCACGATATTTCATCGTACTAGATAGACTGGTACTTCATATATTACGCGCTATTTCACGATACTTCAATCTTACTACAGTGCTACTTCATATACTACGATACGATACTTCATTATACATTTTTATATAAAAAAAGTACCTATTATAGATCATGAATTATATTAGATAAGTATTTTAAAAGATATATTTTATGCTATTACATTCGTTATTATTTTAAGTTGCATAAGTACAGGGTGACTCAGAGTAAAATTCAGTTTTCAAACGATCCCGCTATAAATACCATAAAAGTTACAGATGGCGTAGTAGTGTCAATACGTAGCTAATACATGCGGATTGTTAGTAAACATGGAGATGTGGTCGGGAGAACAACGCGCGTTTATGGTAAAGGCTTTTTATAAATCGAACGATTGTTACGTTGTGGCTAGGCGACGTTTCTTAATCATTACAACATTCGCCGAGTAAATGATGCACCATCTGCAAACTTAGTGAAATTATGGGTGAAACGATTTCAAGAAACGGGTTATGTGGTAAACTGCCAGCGCCCGGGTCAACAAAAGTCTATTAGAACACCCGAGAATATCGAGACTGTACGGCGGGCTGTGACACCCCACCCGAAGCGATCCGCACTAAAACATGCCCAGGCCCTGGGTCAAGTGTGCAAAGGATTTTAAAGGACTATTTACACTTTCATCCATATAAAATTCAACTTTTGCAATTTCTAAAGCCCGGAGACTACGAATTAAGAAAAAATTATTGTGAGACCATGATGAAAATCTTTTGGGATGAAGGTGGATTGGACAAAATTTTATTCAGTGATGGGGCTCACTTTCACTTAGAAGGATATGTCAACAAGCAAAATTGTCGATTCTGGGCCCCAGCTAACCCAAAAGAAAAGCACGAGAAACAACTGCATTCTAAGAAGGTGACTGTTTAGTGTGCCATATCGTCTTCTGGAATAATCGGGCCCTACTTTTATGGAGATGCCCGTGTGGCCGCTCTGTTACTGTGAATAGCCAGCGGTACTGTGAAATTATTCGCACTTTTTTTATTCCGGCTCTTCAGAACTTTCCTGGATATGACCCAAATTGGACCTGGTTTCAACAGGATGGTGCCACGGCACACACAGCAGCAGCATCAATTGTCACTCTACGTGAATTGTTTCCACGTGTGCTTATTTCCAGATTTGGTGATATCTCCTCCCCCCCAAGATCACCGGACCTAACGCCCCCGGATTTTTTTTGTGGGGATATTTAAAAAGTATTGTTTACACCAATCCCCCGGCCAATACAATCCAGTTAAAGAATAACATTCGGGAGGCGATTACCAATATTCCTGTTAAAATGTGTCGACGAGTTTTCCAAAATTTGAGGACCAGATTGGAGGAGTGCTGGACGCAAGATGGTCGACATTTGGATAACGTTGTGTTTAAAAAATAAAATCCACATGTATACAGTTTCTTATTTTTAAAATAAGATTTATTGAAGAGGAAATAATTTTGTTATTAATCTTTAAAAACTGAATTTTACTCTGAGTCACCTTGTACATATAATTATTTTAAAAAACAAATTTAACTGCATTTTAATTCTACGTAAAAAAAGATTAATTCTAATTATATCACTCTTAATTCTCATTCACAAAAAATATGTATAAATAATAAATATAAAATAAAGACTTATTTGGTTTATTGAAAAAAGTACTATTGTATTTTTAAATAAAAGAAATTCTGTTTTAACAGCTTCATAAAAGTTTTTTTTCAATGCCTATTATGTAATATGAGCATTATGATGTTAATTTTAAATAAGGAATGACCTATATTCCAGTGGCTGATATGTAATATTTATTACATGCCTCTAGAATGTAACAAGCATAGGTGGCGCCATCCAGTAGTAGTGCAATTTGTAATACTGTTTGCGTTTCTGTTGACAGTTGACGTTTCTATCGATAGTTAACCTTTCGCGTTTCACCGTTGCAGTGGTAAAACAAATATACATATAGACATAAATAAACCTAATTTATAGGCGTAGAAAAAGTATATTCTGTAATTCATCTGGAATGGCATATTCTGGTGGAGTATATTGTAGTCCGGTGAAGTATTAATGTAATATGAAGTATAGAATTGACATTATCGTAACCAATCGTGAAACGATCTCAGTGTTCGACATTGTTTTCTGGTAGGTTTAACTTAGTCATAAATAATACCTGAATGATGACAGTTGTAGAGATGCATGGCCTAATTCCTTTTGTGCAAATGTATTGGATATATTATACAATAAATATATTATTAATTAAACAACTAACATAACTAAGAAACTCGTCTCTCCTCAAGTTGTATAATTTACATAAGAACGTTCTATTACATTGAAATTGGTAATAATTTTATACCACATGAATAACTCATCGATAACACACACAACGTTCATCACACCATATAATTCTACATCGGGACTCTATTACTACATACGTACTACACGATATACTTCATGATACTAGATTGTACTTCATGATACTATATCGTACTTCACGATACTTCACACAAGGGTGGTCGATATACTTGACGAGAGTGATTACCCCCTCAGCCCGCCTATTCAGTTCGAACCATGAACTAGTTATGTAACAAATAAACTTATTAGTAGGGGTTAGGTGTTTAACGTTTTTACTGCTATTTTTACATTGTCTCATAGTTTGTATAATTTATATTTTTCTGCATATTTCATAGGATTTACCGGGCGTTGAGAAGAATCCCACAGAAGCTACAAAGAAATCTCAGCAATTTTTAAACGTTCTTCAGTCAGCTACAGATAACAGCAAACCTTTTTACCGTTTAAAGAAAACAGAAATAGAGAAAGAACTTAAGAAACACTAAATCGCTTATTATTTATTTATTATTATAAAAAAAGTAAAATGGAAATCATGGAAGAAAATAAACCTAACAAATTAAATCTTTTAACAAAAAGGGAGTTAGAAAGGCAACTAAAGTTACAAAAAAAGAAAGAGAGTAAGGATCTTCTTTCTGCGGATAATGAAAAATTGGGATTCTTTGATACGATTTTTGCAGAGAAACAAAATTACATTGAAGAATTAATTAGTAATTCCCCTAATTTGCCTAAAAGCGGACTTCCCAATCACTTTAACGCTATCTCCAATGAAATATTAACCTTGCAGAAATATGTGTCAGCTTCGACTATTTTCCTTAGAAATTATGATTTAAAGCGATGCCAGGATATTTTACAGGAACTAACAGTAAAAGCCAAACATTTTGAGGACCAGTTGCTACCTAAGAAAAAGTTCGGATTTAAAAACAAGGCCAAACCGAAACCAGTCCATAAAAGCATAGTAAATGGCACTGATAAACACGTTGATGAAGTAGATTCGAGCACAATATCACGCTTGATTGCAAGTAGCTGTGGGTTTTATAATAGATCTAACGAAACACTTATAATGACTAACCCAGATATATTCAAGAAAGACGTATCAGTTGAAAAGTTACAGGACTGTAAAGTGTTCTTCAAGGGCAGTCCGTCTACGTTGCACTTGAATTACTTAAAGAATTGCAAGGTGTTCTCTGGCCCTGTGTCGACTTCAATATTTGCAGAGAACTGTGAAAATTGCACACTAGTAATAGCCTGTCAGCAGTTGCGATTGCACAGCTCAAAAAATATCGATATTTATTTGCACGTAACCAGCAGGGCAATAATGGAAGACTGTAGGGAAATATCCATAGCGCCTTACAATTGGAAGTATGATGGGATAGAAAAGGATTTTCAGAGTGCCTCTTTAGATCTAACTATGAATAACTGGAGATGCGTTGATGATTTCAATTGGTTGAGCGAGAAACACTCTCCGAATTGGAAAGAGATAGAAGAAGGGGACAGGGTTCGCACTTGGGATGATGTTTAATAGTTTCTGTACAATAATAAATTATATATTCAGCCTGTATTAAATTTTTTTAAATTGGCTAAGCTTTATTTTTTTTTAGTCTATTAGAGGTGTGTTTTAAACAGTAATTCAATGTTTTTTTTAACCCAGTTTGCTGCTAATGCTAGCGCCTGGTCCATAGTCGGATGCTAAGTACATCTTTTTACAAAACCATTTCTTTCATTACTGTAGCATGTGTTTGAAGAGCTCTATTGGTTGTTTTACTAAGATTTTAATAATCACCCTAGTTTTCGAGTTATTTATTGTCGATATTTACATAACTTGGTAGTCCTATAATAATGACGCTAATTAAGCTTTAGGGCATTAGGACACATTTTTTTATCCAAAACACTATTATTAAATGAGTATTTGAAAATTGGTAGCTATTTTTTAAAATACTTAGAACTCGATATACCAATATCTTTGTTTACATGGAGTGCTTTGGAATGGATTCGACAATTGTATCGAATGTCAAATTAAACAAACGTGGCCGCACAACAATTAAGTATTGCTAATAAAATTGAAATAATAAGAATTGTTGGTGACAGTGTGCATTCTTATCGAGCTGCAGCCAGTATCTTCAATTTGAGACATCCAGGACGCCCATAGATTCACTACACACATTTGGTTCAATTAATAAAATATTTAATAGAACTGGAGATGTATCCAAACTTAGAGCCAAAAAATACAACGTTGCCAATCGTCTATTGGATTAAGTAATATTAGATGCTGTTAATGCTGAACCACATGCTAGTATCAGACTTTTACCTCTAAACTTGAATGTAGACAAAAATAAAATTTGGAGGTGCCTTAAACGTCATATTAGATATATAGGAATTAATATTTTTTAACGAAATTTGATACACAGGGGTTTTAGATCATGCCGAACAAGATTCTGCAAAAACAAAAACCCTATCTTAATCGCTAATATAAATTCCTAATTTTTTCCAATTTCTTTCATAGTAGGCGTATATAATTTTGAAAAAAATTTTTTTTACATAACTATTTAATCACAATCGGAAACAAAAGAAATATACCAAATTTATCTAAATCGATCAACAAATGCCCAAGATATTGGGGTGTACTGGTAAAATTACTTTTCTAATTTTTGTGAGGGTCCAAATTTACTTGGTTTCTAGAATATTACGTTACGTAACTATTTTTGATATTTGTTAAATTGTTCTATTTCATAATTTATCCAGAATTTAGTTACTAATTGCAATTTTAAGATTTAGGATACAAATGCCCAATGGTAAATTTTAAAAACACGTCAGAATGAGCACACCTATAACTCATGGCGGAAAAAAAAACATCGAATGCATTTTTTAATTTACTTTTTGGGCTTAATTATACAGTTACACAGAATCTACAGACAATTTCTAAAATAATTTAAACGTCGTATCCAACGATGTGACGCTTTCCGATACATTCTCCAACGTAGAACCAGCATAGAACCTCTACACCAACGAGGGTGTTCAACCAAGCCTCTCTCACAGTAAGATTTTTCCATGTACCATTCTTAGCTCCGCTTATTAATCTACCAATACCAGCCCTTATTTGAGGGATGTCGGCAGGAGTCGGAGGTGACAATTCGACCTTGGCATATTTAATAAATGTGTTGAGTTTTGGGCGACTTTCTTGTACGAGCCCTAAAATAAAACGATTTTATAAATAATAGTAATTAACTACATGACACTTTAGTCTTCTAGGTTATGTTACGTAATTATTGAAAAGAATGAAAAGTATCTTCTCGACTTCAAGATTTTATAAAATTACTTACTTCCTGCTAATACGGGAATTTGGGCAATCAATTTCGACATTTTTTCGACTATATACTTTACTTTCTAACTAAAATTTATATTAAAAAAGAACCTGCCAGCCCAAAAAAATTGGTAGGTTCAAGATAATTTGACAGATGGGTTTGACAGAATAATGACTTTTATTTGACATTCAAAACCATGAAGGTAGGAGCAGAGTCAAACCAGAAAGTCTGTTCTCTGAGTCAAATGGGGAACATTCTCTTTTATTTTATCCGCCAGAGCGCACCAGCTGTATTCGGTTGTTTATCCGTTAATGACAATACGACAAAATATGTCTTTGGATAAACAAAGTTAATAATTAAGATGTAAAATGAAAACTTCTCGCTGTGTACCAAAGTGCTGTAAGACAGTAGGGCATTTATTTCATAAAAATGACCGTTACCGACAACTATATGATAAAAATCTAGTGTTTTAAAATTGTAATGTATCGTCATAATTGGTTAATCTAGAATAAAAGGGGTTTATAAATAAAAAATTCGACAAGTTCATATGTGTAATTATATACCTTTCAACCAAATCAGCTTTTTTTCCATGAACTCTATAGCAACTCTCTTTTTCTCAGCTCCGGATTTAATGCCCAAGTACCGTAATTCTTTTTTACCAATTTGGCTCATTTCTATGAATAAGAGATTGGGAAACTCTCGGAAATCGGGAAATTTAAACTATTTAAAGGTTATAAATGACACAAGTTGCGAAAGACATTAAACCGATAGTACGCATGGCGTCATTTTATTGGATATATTAGGAACTGGCTTGGATTATTCCTCATTATTTTTATCAATTTGGCTCATTTCTACAAATAAGAGATTGGGAAACTCTCAGAAATCGGGAAATTTAAACAATTTAAAAGTTATAATATAACTTTTAAATTGTTCCTTAATGTCATTCTCAATTTGTATAATATATTATAGGATACAAATTGAGAATGACATTAAACCGAGTACGCAGTGGCGCCATCTATGATGACTACAGATGGCAGCACTCAATTAAATTTTATCCATTTAAATTCTCGATTCAAATTCTATCAATAGAAAATTAATAGGCTGATGACTCGGTTAACTATTTAATAAAACTTCTTTCAGTTTGCTTAATAGTCGATTCTCCACAAATTTAAACATATAATGAACAAGGGAATAAATTTAGAAATGTATTAGAGTTCACGTGATACATACCATCCGACCATGACTGCTTTCTTTTCAAGCGCTTGGAGCCCTGATTTTAAAATTAGTACTATGATTGGTGCATTATTGACAGTCGTCAGTTTCCAACTTTCATCTGCCAATGAACATTCTCGTTTTAAACAGCTCAGGGTTCCAAGAACTTGGAAAGAAAGCGGTCCATAACTACCACGAGACGTTAAATAAAATAGCCACAACGCTACCGTCAAACTTTTCTACATAACCTCAATTTAAAATTACAAGTGGCCGAAAAGGCCATTTTAACGCCCAATCTTTAAAGTGCGGTTGAAAGTGTAATAAACAAACATGTCTTCGGCCTCTCTGAAATGGCATATTGCATTAGGCTTAGGTGCTGTGGGAGCCGTAGGTTTGGCTTACTGGTATTTAAGAGCAAGCAAGAAACAGGCTCTTCAGACAGTGGGAGAGTCGCTAATAAGTGAAGAAAAAGTTGAAACGCCATTCCAACAGGCTCAGCGTTGTAAATCCGAGGGTAACGAAATGTTTAAACGGGGCAAATACGACGAAGCAATAGCCCTGTACAATACAGCCATTGCTACTATTCCAGAAGAGTATAAAATGGATTTAGCTACGTATTACCAAAACAGAGCAGCGGCTTACGAACAATTGAAAAAATGGAGCTCTGTTATTGCAGACTGTACAAAAGCAATCGAACTTAATAACAGATATGAAAAAGCACTATATAGAAGAGCTAAAGCAGAGGAAATGACAAAAGATTGGGTAAATGCCTTAGATGACGTTACCACTGTTTGTTTATTACAGAATTTTGGGAATCAAAGTGCTCTTTTAATGGCAGATCGCGTTTTAAAAGAGTTGGGAAAGAAGAATGCTGCAGAAGCTATTAAAAACAGAAAGCCGGTCATTCCCTCGAAAAACTTCATTAAAACATATTTTTCTTCATTCTCTGAAGACTTGGTGTATAAAAAACTACTAGAGGCTACTGATCCTTTGGGCCAAGGAGAATTAAAAGGTAAAAAAAATTGAAGCTTGTGTCATTTTAATAGCTCAAGATAACATAATTGTAGAAATATTAGATTTGTGGTTGCATAAGTGAACATAACAAAATTTATAATTTCAATAGTATTTGCATTTAATAAATGAAATGTTGTCGTTCTATTTTATTATAATCGTTATCTATAAAGTGACACAAATATCTCCTGATACAAATGTTTACTTAAGCACTTAACCACTATTTTGCTGATAATTAATAAATATGAATGCTAATAGCTATATTTCTGTAAACAAACCTATATGTAACAATTGAGTGATACATTTTGCAAAGTTGAGTTAGGATAGGATGTCCCTCACCGATAGCAACATCTTTGTTTCCCATAAAATGAATCATCTTATATGGTAAAGTGAGCTCTTAATTAGTGATATTTATTCATGGATGTTATGGACTGCGGAAAATTTTTAGTACGATTTACAATATATACTTAAGGAAACAAGAATTCAATGGAAATGTTCTTGACAGACGAATATTTTTGCGAAGTTCAACGTTTTTTCATATGTATTGCAATACAAAAAGCTAATGATTAAATACAATTTTTATTAAAAACAAACGTAAATATTAACAATATCGCAGATTATCTAATCGAACCTTACTTAGGAACATTGGGAATTCTATTAGAAAACATGTAGTTCTTTTTAATTCACAAGGGATGTTGTTTTAGGATTTCTTAAGGCCAAATTAGCATTTGCCACAGAAAAATATGATGAAGTGATACCAGCATGTACGGAAGAAATAAATTTAAGTGAATCAGAGTCAAGTTACAAACTTGAGGCTTTGTCGCTTCGAGCGTCATTTTACTTCCTCACTGGTCAATTTACAGAAGCTTTAGAGGATCTCACCACAATTATAGAAACTAATGATGCCGATGTATTGTTACAAGTGAATGCACTTGTGAAGAGGTCGTCGATATACATGCAGACTGAAAGACTGCAAGAGTGTCTTGATGATTTTGAGAAGGCTGCCGAACTGGGCCCGGAAATATCAGGTACAGTACCAAACAATTGTTTTTATGTGAAGGTAATGACTAGTGATCTAGCTGTTATTATTTGTTCAGAAACTTTTAAGAGAAACTTTTTTTGTAGATGTATTTCATCATCGTGGTCAAGTGAAACTGCTTATGGAAAAAACTGAGGAGGCGAGGAAAGATTTCCAGAGAGCCGTCGAACTGAACCCAGATTTTTCCGTGGCAGTAGTACAAAAGTGCTATTCAGACTATCGGCATGCTATGCAATCGCAAGACGTGGGCCTGCTTATGCAGAGCATGCAGGACTTCAGAACAGCCATAGAAAAATTCCCGAATTGCCCTGAAACATATATATTGTTTGCTCAAGTGAAAACCGAAAAGCAGGATTTCCAAGAAGCGGAAGAGCTGTACCAAAAAGCGATGAAAATCGACCCGAATAATGCCTCAGTGTATGTACATAAAGGGTTGCTGCTTTTACAGTGGAAAGGGGAGATTGAGAAGGCAGTGGATCTAATGAGGGAAGGTATAAAAATTGATGATAAGTCTGAATTTGCTTACGAAACGCTTGGTACAGTGGAGGTTCAAAGGTGAGTCCATTTTCTTTAGTATTATGTATTTTTGCATGCATGCATTTTTGATGTATTAGTATACTTATGACTGGTGGTCGAGAGGTGAGCGCACTTGCCTCTCATCCAGAAATTCCGGGTTCGATCCCCGGTCGTGGCAGTGGAAAATACTGTGAGAGGGATTTTTTCACTATACACGGATATTGGGTGTGTCCCTTGTCTCTAAATGTGTAGCCCTCTCCCACACAAGGCTCTTCTAGAGCCTTCCTGGATAAAGGGGGTCGTAATTACCTGTGGTGTTATTATATTATTATTATTATTATAATTTTTGCTTTCTCTTGATATGTTCTAAAAAACATGCCATACGGGATGTTGGGACGGATTATTTTCACAGAACCATAATTTGGCTTGAGGACACGTTCCATCCTTTCTTCTAAATATTATTTTGCGCCCCACATTATTGAGAAAAACATACTTTACTATTGCAAAATCCAGTATTTCATGATTGCTGATAGGTACAATGAAAACATTGTCAGGAATAGCAATCACTATCACAGTCTTTAATTAATTCTATTGGAAAATGTGCAAGTATGATCATAGCACCAATTTTTAGGTTTAAGTTAAAAATATTAGATTAGTATCATGCGATTTAATTTCAACTTAACAACATAACACTTTTTGGTTTCAGGGGTAACTTAGTTTTAGCTATCGATTTATTTAACAAGGCCATAGCGTTAGCAAGATCTGAGATGGAGATGGTCCATTTGTTCTCTCTTAGAGACGCCGCAGCTTCTCAACTTAAAATTGCCTCGAAATTAGGAGTAGGTCCGGACCTCCTGAAGGGCATCTCTTAGTGTATCTTATAATGTTTTTTTTTTAATAAAATTTAATGTGACTGTTGATGAGCATTGTTATTGTAAATATATCATTCCAAAATTACATAAAAATTTGTGGTTGAAGGTTATTTTGCATCATTTCTTCTTATCGAATTAACGACAAAGTAATTTAGCATTTTTATTGTATAGGATAGTTTTGAGAATGTTTTCTATGTATGTTTTGCCGACTTAGTGATATTTTGTTCCTAAAAAAGGTTTTGTATCTGAATAAAGTTCAAAAAAATAGAAATATATAAAATAAATGTAGTCATTTTTTAATTAATTTTAATACTATTTTTTTAACTTATTTTTCAAGCAAAGTATGTATCGTTATACAGCAAACAGAAGCAGGATTCGTCACTGTTGCAGACTCGAGTCTCTCTCTCGTCTATGACTAGTAGCACTATATAATGTGTGCCAAACCCAAAAGAGAAACCGTCAGTGCTATGAGGGTGATATGTTGTAGAATTAAGGGTAAGCATAAAAATAGTTGATATTGATAGCCGTTCTCAAATTTGCTCGAATTATTTCATTAACTTCAGCCAAGGGATGTTGGAGGCCAGATGGTTATGCGGATAAGTGTCAGATCATGGTCCACCACCTCTATATATCAATTGGTTTCGGTAGAATCACGCAGCAGCATTTCCTGTGCTTAACCGTAGTAGTAATGCATTTCAGCACATTCTGTGAATTAGGTATGGCACGTTACGCAAAAAACCAAATTTCAAATATCAGATTATCTGGCTTATATACTTTCTAAACTTTGGCTATAGTGACGATATAAAAACGACTAATAAATACAGTCAAAAAACAATTAAAGGGACATAAAAAGTAATGTTAACTGAGACTATACCTACAATTTAAATTTACAAAATTAATTTAATAGAACCTCAAACACAACTAACAAGAACATTGACGACAACATTAAACTGTATAATGCCTTACACATCAAAGTTCGTTTCTTAAATGCTCAGGGAGAATTCTATTTATAGCGTTGGGGAGTTTTTTGATTGTAGGTCTCAGCACACAGAACAGAATTGTGTAATACACATTATATATGTGTGTGCGTGTGTAAACATATTTAAGTGGTCGTCTCCAGCATGTGCAATTAACAGTAGATGACGGTAAAATGAATTCAGATGTACAACCGATAACAAGAGGTGTACCTCAAGGGTCACTTTTAAAACCCTTATTATTTGGGATATACACTGCTATATACAGAGTGTTATATAGTCAAATATGCACCTATACGAAGATGATTGTTAATTGTATCTATCTTTTAATTCTGAATCGCAGGACAGAGCAATCAACAAAATAAAAAATGAAATTTGGTCTCGGAAAAATGCTTTGTCGTTAAACCCTTTAAAGACAACTGCAATCATGCCAGGCACTGAAAGACAGTGAGGGAAGGTGATTATTAACAATAGGCTTTTTTTAGATAATGTTCCTCTCCTAAGTAACACTAATGCTCTTATTGCGATCTCCAAGATTGCTTTAAATCTATACAATAAAACTTTGAATAAAATCAAATGATGTTCAAGACAGCCTTAGGACCACCATAAAGTGCTTCTAGCCAAAAACGGTCCATCCTAAAAGGGTCCTCAAGACTAAATTTTAAAACTATGTTAAAACCTTTTAATTTTATATTCTTAAAAAGTTTTTCAAGGCATCTTTAAATTTATGTTTTAAAACTTATTAACTGACGTTTTGCATTTAAAATATACTTTCAGCAGACTAGATTACCTTGAGAATCATTATAATTAATCCTAAACGGGTTTTATTTTGTTTACTAAAGTCGGATAACTTTTGTGTGAAATAGTTAAAACCGCAAGTCTCTATATAATGGCAGAGTGGTAATACCTATATATAATATTCAAATGAAATTATTCTGGTAAAGAATTTAACAACGGATGGCAGTTTTCTGACAAAATATAATAAAATACTTCTATATAACTCGAGCGCCATCAATTTTAATGTTTTTTTATTATTACTTAAAAAATATCGTCAAATTTTATTTTATACATCTAAATGCATTTTTTTTATTAAATTGCATGTTTGGACACACCGATCTTCAGTTATTTAAGGATGTAAGGTGCATATATTTTAATAATATTTTTTTCCTTGCCTATTGAAAATGTGCATCATGGCGGAGAGTCTGTATTGTATATAAAAATGGTGTGATCTTAATTGAAACTGATTGCAAGTTTATAGAACATTTTAAATCTTACAAGACTTGAAACATCGTTTTATTTGCCACTTTAAGTACAATTACTCTCGCAAATGTCTATTTACTCTCATTTTAAAACTGAATTGCTTTAATATGTTCAAACTCGTGGCCTTATTCATTTAAAATGGTTTGGCGCGCGAATGAAATCCTAACCTTCCAAATTGTGCCATATGTATATCGAGAAGGTGGCGTTTTCTCCGAATGTGGAGGGGGTAGAATTAGTTTTAATACATATTGTCTATACATTTTAATACAGTCGCAGTCGTAAAAAATCCAACAGGCATTTTTTAAACCAAATTGACTAAATTAAAACCTTTGAGCTTTAAAATGTTCTTAATGTACTGAAACATCCCGTATATACCCCATATACAAATTTGATTTTTTCCTAGTTATTTTCCAAAGTTAAGTAATTGATGCATTTAATTCATTTCATTTCATTTTTTTTCATTTATGTAGTCATTAAATATTGCACACGTTAAATTTACCAGAAATGCCTTTTAAAATTATATTTTTAAAGCAAAGTTAAACGCTACAATTTTGAGACAGAATTTACATAAAATGTAGTCGAGTCACAGGGTTTGTTTATCGTATATTCAGATAACCGTCAAGTACTTTGTGTATTCCCATAGTATGGAATCGCCTACATGTTTCTAGCTTAACCATAGAAAAAGATAGAAAGTTAAGCGTCACTCTAAAGTGTTGCACAGGGCTACGTCGTGTCGAATATTATAATAGCGTCAAAATAAACATATTCCCACAAGAAACAAGCGGAGATGCATAATCCGGGTAGAAAGGTGACATCAGAAACCATATAAAAGAAGACCAGCTTATTTACCGAAGGAGATGCCACTTCTATCACTCCCGAGTTACATCGTCGAATGCTATCATTCGCTGTGCTCCTGAATAATTGCATTTGCAATATACCTAAGTCACATTGCTGCTGCCCTCCGGGCTCGCTGTTCTTATGGTATTATTGTGTGGATATTTTACCTAATTCACATCGCTGACCCTCTGGGCTAGCTGTTCTTATGGTAGTATTGAGATTAATTATCTAAATTACAAGTCAAACGATCCAAGAAAATCCACATTTAATTTTGCTATGCATCTCGTAGACAACCATTCTTTGGCGTACTCTTTATGAAGTGCCATTTTAACCTCTCTGTTACGCTCAACGAGTACGTTAAACATGAAGAAGCTGGGGAAGAGCAAGCGATATAACGCTATACAGGGTGCACGGAAATTCTGCAGGCACACATTTCTAAAAGGTGATTACTTTCTTATTTCGAGACTCTATTTTATTATTTGCAATTGCATTCATATTCTGGTTTCGTCGGGGTGTAATGGGGAAAATTGGCACATTTGTGGTACTAAAAGAATATTAGATGTTTTTTTATGAGGCTTTGATTTTTAACAAGGAAACAGGATAAGGTTATATTAAAGTTTACTTAAATATGAATTCATTCACGAGTTTAATTCATATAATTTCACTTTCTGAATGTTTTACTAGGAAGATTTGCGTTTGCAAAGTAACAAGTTTATATTCAAGAACTCTATATTTAGAGCTGTGCAATAACAAGGTACTTTATCACAGACTAGTCAAACTTCATGTCTATCATTATTCTGCAGTTTTTTTTATAAAACAAATAATGGACTTTCGTTTCCACCACATCTCATGTAAGGTTTTTCAAGAATGCTTTATATTTAAAGTATACTAGGAATATTTTCCTACTGTAACCACAAGGTTTTCTGATTGTTGGACAATTACCTATGATAAAATATTATAGTTACATGAATTCGGCGTACTTTGAGTTCACAAAGGTTTGAAACATTGACTACGGCCAATTGGCTGGTTCTGTTCTCAATTGGGTTCAGTTACAACGAGGGATGTCAATATTTCAGGCAGTTGTCTGGTCACTTATTTCGATTGAATGGTGATGCAACCGCACTTTCTTACCTTCGCGGCTTCGTATGTTTGACAATCATAGGCAATCATCTGGTTGCTTTTCTATTTAATTACTATAGGGAGATTTCCCCAGCATTCTAAAAGATTTTACATATGAGTGTAAATTCTCACCTCAACAAGATTAATATGATTATCTGAACGATTGTTCCTACTCTAATCTCGATCAATAAACAATGTATAATTAAAGGATATTTCCTCAACACTCTATGATATTTTACATGAGTATTTAATGCTCATTTCTCAACTTAATTTTGATAATGTACAGTCCTTTGTTTTGCATTCGATTCATTATTGGGCTATTGCTAACAACTATGATTATATGTTATTATTATCTAGCGATTGCCAACAACTTTAATTATAAACCATTATTACCTAGCGATTGCTAACAGCTCTATTATAGATTATCATTATCAGGCCATTGCCACAACTCTAATTATTATTAAAATAACACAGCAAACTTTTGTATCTCAGTTCTTGTTATTACATCAAACCACTCAGCAAATCTATAGTATGGTCATTACTATAGCGACGCAAATTTTCTTATTATAATATTTAGAAAATTGTCTCAAATATTTGGATTACTTTTGATTTCATGTTCAACTATTGTTGCATCAATTTATATAAAATAAAATGGGTTTTTTTTTACTATTTTTTCCCATCAATTATTGCCTTATTCTTTCACCTTTACCTTTTTCGTCATATAAGTAATAAACTAAATAAATGGTTTTTGTTTTAATTTCAAAAGCAAAATAGAAAACAAACTTCAACTATAAATGTACAGTGCAATCTCGAGTAATAATATACTACATAAATAACATATACAATTAACTAGGTCTCTCAATTTATAGACAGTGTGTTCAAGTTTACCAGGTATTTAAATTAACAGAGTGATTAATTTTCTAAGTTATATAGTATCAGACAGAAACAAGTAATATTAAACTTTATATAAAAGAACCTGGGGTAAAAAAAAAGGGTTACTACACACACAACAAAATTTGGGTCCTAAATTTGTAGAAATAGACGATCACGCAAATGGCCAATCTTATTTGTTTATCCTTCAGATAAATAATTAAGTGCTTTCTTTAGTAATTAAACAGGTTGCTTCTGTTATTGTACTGTTGAATACAAGAAATAAAAATATTATTATTATTATTGACTCCGAGTTTGGGAGTACACAAGGTTCCCATTTGGGTCCACTGATATTTAGTTTCTATTAGTAACATAACTGCTCGAATTAAAAGCAAAATACCATCCTTTCAGTCAAGTTTAGATCATTTTCTATGTAAGAGAAAATCCACAACTTTATAATAAATCAATAATATATTTATATTTTTGGCTAACATGTATAAAAATTGCTATATAAAAATTACAATAAAATCATTCATTTAAAACTTCAACTATTTCATTAAAATCTGTAACAAACCACTTAGCCTTAGCTTGCACTTTTGGTCTAATAACGTTACCTCCGTAACCTAAAAACGAAAACAGTTTAGACAAGTGAAAGGATTGTAGTCGCTTGAAAATTGATATCTAAAACTGCTTTGTACCTATAAATGCATCAGCGGGTGGACACGCTTCAAGATCTGTCGCTCCATCTCCAATTAGTACTAAATTATTATAGCCATAAGATTTCTTTAAATGGTCTATAACAACTCCTTTTCCGCCACTTTTAGAGGTTGGTTCTTTTTCATCAAAACCAGCAAATTCTCCTACAAAAGTAATAGTAGTAGTGATAATGTTGCCCATGAATTATTTGTAGAATTATTTAAGTATACTTCCAGAAGTACTACTTTTAAGTTTGAATAATTTTCTCAGGGGTGTATCCAAAAGTTTAATTACTTATTGGCAACTTAAGCTCTAATTACAATATATTAGTTGGTGTACTTCAGGGTAAAATTTTGAGCCCTACACTTTCCTAGATTTTTGCAAATGACCCACCACGTGCTCTATTTAAGGAATATAAAATCTATAACTTCCATGAAATGATCATAATGTGAGGTGAAATAAATTATATCTACTCATAAAACGAAATTAAACTCAGTGTGTTCTATTGAAGGTGCAACTTGATTTTTCTGTACCTGTATAATAAAACTTCAGTCTATTCGCAAAGATATGTTCATGTGGAATGCGTAATTGATTTGCTATTGGGGTTATGATGCTTTTGAATCCTCCTGATATCAGAAAAACTGGTATGTGGCGACCATGTAATAAATCGATTAATCTCCTAAAAATCAAATATTCAGACTGCATTTTTGTATAATTTTATGTAATAGTAATTACCTCACTCCTGGCGTTAGAGTTGGGGGGCGCGTTTTTATAAACTCTTTAACTTGAATCAGCGAGGGCTGTATTATATCTAAACGTAACTTTAAAGCTTCTTGAAAGGTCATGTTCCCTGTCATAGCTTTCGCAGTCCTTTAAAAAATATAGCGGTTAAACAATTTTGAAACTACAACTTTAAATAGCAGCTTGTTTAGATGAAAACCTGTAACATTGCTTCTACTTTTGATATACTTACAAGTTCGCCACTTCTGTTCCCTTATTACAAAATTTTGCAAGTTCATCGATACCTTCCTCTTGTATCACAGTCGAGTCTACATCAAAACACACGGCATCAGTATTTCGCAATATATTTTGTACTTCACTAGCCATATTTTGACTGCTAGAACTATCATTAAATAGTTACATATTATGTTTAAATGTAAAATAAATGCCCTTACCTTAGAAAATACGAGTATTAGGTATTACCTGTAATTAAAATCAAATGAACAGAATATAAGTGTTCACTAAAGTATGCTTAGGTATGTCATAACAGTAATAGTTTTATTATTTTACATAATTTCTTATCGTGTTATTGTGACCTTTAACTTAACCACATTTTGGCAATTTTGCATTTTTTGTAATTTGTAAACATTCTTCTTCTCCTCTAGAAACGCACACATGTTATAAAATCACTCAAAAATGAGCATTGAATTTACACATACGAAAGACTAACCCAGGATTATTAGTGAGAACGGGAAAACTGTAGAAACAGAGTAGTCTGCGCAGAAAAAACGTGAAAAGTATGCAGTTTGTCATCGAAAGTTTATCCGTTTACCTAATAAAAGTATGGCGTTCTAATAAGTATATGAATAAAAGGCATATGAGGTTCAGATTTCACTATAAACTGTGGAGCCTGATTTTCCTTTACTTAGCACAAAATGGAAGTCCTGGATTTTCAAGAAGTTACCTCGGTGATTTCAAGAGAGCGCTTAAGTACAATTTCACACTATACGTTCCAGGCACACAATTCCCTCACTATATATCTTTTCCCTTTCAAGTTTCTGTCAATAGATAATAGGGAATCACATGGTCGATTTTTATATCCCTCAACGAAGTGTAGATTTAGTTTTTACTCATACACATCTAGACTTAAAAGAGGGTCATTCAGGTGACCTGGAAGGCGGTTAAGAACGATTTTTCAATTTTTTTTAAATTATTGATGACGTTAGGACTAGTCAAAAGCGCCCGAATATATGCAATACAGCGAGTCAACAATATACTATAGTGCAAGAATACTATAAACAAATGAACCATATAGTTTACGTAGTTTATGTTTAAATAAAAACTGAAAATATAGATACAAATTAATGTGGAGGAAGATTATATATCCGTTTCATCGGTTTCATCAAAGCTTTCTCTACTTCTGATCAGCGTTCAGAGTACTTAGTTCACTTAAGAGTTCGCTACTGAGACCCTTGATCACTCTTGAGCTTAGGGGTTCTTAGTGATCCGAAAAAAACGTGCCCATCGATTATGGTTTATGGTTGTAAGAATAAGTTTTTACAGAGTTGTTAGTTTTGTTGATATTTTGCTCATTTTACAATTTTTAACTAAGCTACTAGGCGAAAATCCTGGCCTACTATTACCTTATTGTAACAAAAGAAGATATACTTCAAGTTCAAAATTTTGCCATCAAAATTAACCATCACTTTCATCTTATACAAACTTCAATTATTCATTTTTGCAAATGATAAACAGAACCAGCGCATCCGTATTTCGAAAAAAACAGGTTACTTAGTATTTTGCTACTTACGTAATTACCTACCGGCTATAAAAAATGTTGAGGATTTTACAATTTTCAAAATTCCTGACAAGTGCAAGTAACCCAGTTCAAAGTGTTAATAGTTACTCTAGAATATTCATTTTAGACTCCTCAAGCAGTTTAGGTGAGTGCAAACTAAATATACAATATTTTACGATATTTAAACACTAAACTTATTTTCTTTTGCATTTTTCCACATAACCTCAAAGTTTACTTTATGTTTTTTTAGGGTTTAGGACCAGTCTGCATATTCCTAGAAATTTTTATAGCAATAAATGCAAAGATGGTGGTAGTAGCAAAAAGGTATGTGATGACAAAAAACAACAAAAAGAGAAAGAGAGCATAAAGTCCCATCCTTGCCCAAGCAAACCCCTCCAAGATTCTTGCTCCGAACCCGTGAAATTAAAAGAATGTAAACCTGTTGATATTAACCCCTGCAAGCCTCCTCCTGATGGATATCGTTCGGTATTTTCAGTTTTTTCTATTATAACTGTGTATAAGAATCATTCAGACAAAACTATATTTTGACTGGTCTAAGAGAGGTATTTGTCACGGGACTTTGTAATATGATTTTTTACATATACATTCCTTGAAATAATACTAATGATGTCTTATTTTCACTTTTAATACATAGTACTTAAAGAAATATATTATAAACCTATTTCCAGTTCAAGCAAAGGTGATATGATTATGAAATGAATATATTTTTGTCAAATGGCCTGTAAGTACAAGCTTAGGTATAGATATTTGGTAGATACATATTACGATGACCCCTGGATTCAAATTCTGTTTACCTTTTGTAGCATTAAAACTATTGAAACAAAATTTTTGTTGCCTTTGCGTTTGTAATTAGAATTTTTTGGAATGGAAATTTTACATTGCACATTTTTATCTGTTTCTAAAACTTTTGGATATAAAATTTTAACTTTTTTGTTTTATTTGAAGAAACTTCCGTCGATTCAAGACTGTCCTAGTCCCAATCTATTTAGCCAAATACCAAACCCGGAGTGTTCTTGGGACGATAAAGATGCAGCGAATAGAAGGAGAAACCGTAGAATATTGATATTGGGGTTGCTGATGACTGCCGTAACTCTAGGCACAGTAAGTATTTAAAAAGTGTAGGATGATTTTCGTTTAATATTGAGTGGAAAATCTGCATGTGACCTGATTACTTCCTGATTATAGACAAGCGTTGTAAGTTTTATGTAAAACGGGTTGCTAAAAATGTCACTGCAATTGCACTGCAAATACCAGTATAATTAAAAGAATCATAAATTCTGAAAATTAAATGAATTAAATTAATTAAAAAGAGTCAATATATCAACAGAGAGCGAACATAGTTTTAGAAGTGGAGGATCAGTAAAAAGTGCATCTACTACGTTATTTAATTTTATTTACAATGAGGTGTATAAAGGAAAATATAGTGTATCTATCTTATTTGATCTATCTAAAGCCTTTGTTTCTGTAAACGGTCCTGTCTTATTTAGTAAATTGGAAAATATAGGTATATGAGGCAATGATCTCGATGTAATAAAGTCTTTTATGGATAACAGAACCCTAACGGTTAAATATAATGAAGCTTACTCTGTCCCACAAGCCATTACTCTGGGAGTACCTCAGGGATCTATCCTGGGACCTGTACTGTTTTCCATCTATATCAATGATCTTCGCACATTAGCAAGGACTCACAATTATATATGCAGATGATACCACTGTGTGTATCTCTGCATCTAGCACTTAGTTCGGATATTAAAACAACTGTAGATGAGATGCGTGCCTGGTGTGATTGAAATAAATTAATAGTAAATAGGGATAAAACAGTATTCATAGATTTTAAACATAGAAGAAATATACCACTTTGTGGTATCCCCTTAAGCGAAAGCACAAAATTGTTGGGCACATATATCGACAGCACACTGTCATGAGAATGGCATAATGATTATGTTTACAACAAATTAAATAAGTCTTATTTCGTAATTTATCAATTAAAAAACATGCTCAGTGAAGACGGTTTAATGAATGTATATTATGCTTTCGCTTATGTAACTCAAAATATGCATCTTTGGGGAAAATCCAGTGGAGTATCCAGAGAGTTACAAAAGCGATTAATAAGTTTGATATATACAGGGTTACTGGTAATTCGATACATTCCTTTGGAGATGTGATGGGGCATGAGCTAAGGAGTAAATCTAGCCCTAACATACATTATGCAAAACTCAATAGTTTTTGATATATTTCAATTTTTTTGTTTTTCTCAAAAAAGTAGATCTTAATGTCTTAAAAGTTAATTTCTGAAAAATTTACTTGACATTTTAAAAAATTTTTTTACTGGATTACTTGTCCAATATTATAGATATCCGTTTGGAATGAAAAATATCCGGAAACATTTCGATCATGTGAACATTTAAAATAAAAACTTGTAAAATTTTTTTTTTAAATCAGTTATGAAATTTACCTATTAGGTTTTTTCAAAAAAATATTAATGTAGCACGCGTACAAATTATTATAAAAACTTCCTTATTTCAATAGCTATCTAACTAGGTAGAAATGTTTAATGTACCCTTGATAGTTCTAATAAAAAATTAGTAAAGATAATGCTGGTGGCGGAATTTATTAAACGACTAATCGTTCATTATCATTTAAGTCAGTCAGTCCTTGACTTTGACGTTTGTGCATATATGTCATTAACTGACATTCTTATCTCCGTGTCCCTTAAGTTTGTTGGTCTTGTTAAATTAGTTATCGAAGATTTTGATTTTGCTCGTAGTTGTTGTTATTAGTTGTTGTTATTGTATTTTCTGTGCCAACACAGAATACGCTGATATCTTGTTTGTCTATGGATACTGTGGCGGCAACGCTGCTGAAGCTCGCCGAGAATATGGTCTTTGGTACCCTAACCGCCGCTTACCAAATGCACGTGTATTTAGTACGGCATATCGAAATATCGCTGAAACTGGCTCCGTGAAATGTAGAAGAAGTTACGCTGGTGCTCCTCCCATTTATGAACCAGATGATGAGGAAGAAATATTGAGGTATTTTGAGGAAGACCCGACTATTTCAACTAATAAAGTCGCAAGACTAACCGGAGCGTCACAATGGAAAGTTTGGTCTATGATACGTAGAGTTGGATGTCATCCTTACCACTATACCCCTGTCCAAGGCTTGGAGGAAGGTGATCCTGGAAGGAGAGTGGAATTCTGCCGCTTTATGTTAAATTCAGATGCAGAAAGTGCAAATTTTTTAACAAGTATTTTATGGACGGACGAGTCGAAATTTAATCGCGAGGGTATAACAAATTTCCACAACCTACATTATTGGGCAGGGGAAAATCCCAAGTTAACATGTGAAACTAGTTTCCAAATGAAGTTTTCTATTAATGTGTGGATGGGAGTCATTGGCCACTATTTAATAGGGCCACATTTTCTTTCTCAAAATTTAAACGGGGAAATCTATGAAAATTTTTTAAGAATGATGTTTCAGAACGACGGTTGGCACATTATCGGCTGACAGTACGACAGTTACTTGATCAACGTTTCCCTAACCATTGGATTGGAAGAGCGGGCCCAATACCTTGGCCAGCGCGAAGCCCTGACTTAACACCCCTTGATTATTACGTATGGGGTCATATGAAGGAGCTGGTCTATGCCACACCAGTCAATACTATAGAAAACCTTAGACAAAGGATAGTCGATGCTGCCCAACACATAAGGCATAATCTGACAACCAGAGTAACAAGGACGGAAATAAGAAGACGCTGCCGTGTCTGTATACGGAATAGGGGCTCCCATTTTGAGCAAGACATATAAAAAAAAAAGTACAACTTTGAAATTAATGAAGAATTAAACCCTACTTTTAAAATGTTTTTTACTGTTTATCTAAAAATAAAATTCATGCTACTTGTGTTATTTTTACTAGTATTTTCTTAGAACTATTAAGGGTACATTGAACATTTGTACCTTGTTAGATAGCTATTGAAATAAGGCAGTTTTTATAATAATAATAATTTCATGGCTGATTTAAAAAAAAAAATTTTTAAAGTTTTTATTTCAGATGTTCACATGATCGAAATGTTTCCAGATATTTTTCATTCCAAACGGATATCTATAATATTGGACAAGTAATTCAGTAAAAAAAAATTTAAAAATGTCAAATAGATTTTTCGAAAATTAACTTTTAGGACATTAAGATCTCATATCTCAAAAACTATTGAGTTTTGCATAATGTATGTTAGGGCTAGATTTACTCCTTAGATCATGCCCCATCACATCTCCAAAGGAATGTATCGAATTACCAGTAACCCTATACAACTGTCTGATTCACGTAAAATGCAGGTCTAATTTAGTTTACATAGGACAGACTGTTGTAAATCATATTTTAAAAACTATAGCGTACTAACCTTGATGTATCTGTACATCTTTGTGTACAGTGTTCTACAAAAAAAAACTATACATTTTTTAAACAATGTAAACAAACACATTCGCACTCACCACAGAGATATTCTAGTGCTGTATAATACCAGTCTCATGCAGGTTCAAAAAGGTGTAACGACCTCAGTGATTAAAGTGTATATATATAATCATTTGCTGGACACACTGAAATTGTTACCTTTATATACTTTTAAAAGGGATTTAAAAAAAACTTTAATAAACAAATGCTACTATACATTGTATGAATATTTTTCTAACTTTGAATTTTAATGTGTTTTTGTGTCTACTTTTTATCGTTCTAAAATATTTTTTAGTTAAGGTGTTTTATATTACTAATGCAGATTGCATTTTCTTGTTTTGACGTGTTTTATACCTTGTATGGTTTTTATTGAATAGAGCTTATTATTATTGTTAAAATTGCAAATATAAGACGTTTTTTAACTTTTTTTTGTGTTTCAGATATGGTATATGAAAATTATGGATTATAAACCGGAACGAGTAGTAAAGGATGATGCAAAAAGTATATAACATCTTAAGGGTGTTGACATATTTATTTGTTTGTTTTTTGTTTTGTAGAGAAAAAAAAACGGGAGGTTGTCAGAATTCCAGAGTCATCTGATGAAATACCATCGGAGGTTCCGTATTTATTAATTGGTGGCGGAACAGCATCGTTTTCTGCATTCCGAGCTATCAAATCTGCAGATCCCACAGCAAAAGTAAGAAAAGAGTTTATCTGGTTCTATAATTTACTTAATTATCTGTTTTTATTTCCTTATTAGGTATTAGTAATTTCAAATGAGTCATACTTTCCTTACATGCGACCACCATTATCTAAGGAAATTTGGTTCAATGAGGATAAGGAGGCGGTGAATAATTTAATTTTTAAACAATGGAATGGCTCCGAAAGAAGGTAGGATATTTGTATTTATACATTAATCGATAATGTTTGTCACAGGACTCAACCATTACATCACAGTATTAATAAATGGTTGTATTTCGTATTCAGAAATCTGTAAAATTATTTACACAAAACCCTCTCTAATTGGCCTATTTTTCTCTTTTTGGTGACCACCCCCAAGGAGTATTGAGAGGCAGATTTTAGGCAATGTGTCGACACTGTGTCGAGAAATGTTTTTTGATACGACACATTTTATAGGCACAGTTTCGAAACAGAATCCACACTGTGTATGATAATACAGAGCTTTCAGTAATGATCACAGGACACGTGATCACAGAAATATAGACAACCAGCTATACACGATGGTATTGCACTAAACAGAAATACCCTAAATCCATTGGCGTTCTAGTTAAAGGGAAAAAATGTATGATAATTCATTTATTCATCAAATTTAAGAATGTTTTAATATTAAAAGCAAATTTAAATGTGATGCCTTTTATCTGAATAAAAAAATGTTCGCAAGAAATAAATTATTACACCTAATTCAAAATAATCTTTATTTCCACAGACAACATGAATATAAACATTTGAATCGAACAATTCACAGTAAATAAAAGAAATTACATAATAAAAACTTTTGTTACATGAGATTTAAATTATAAGATGAATGAATACATTTTAGTACGAAATACCAAGAAATTATAACAAATGCTCAAAATGGCTGCCTTGAGTTTCTAAACACACATGGACTCTTCGTTTCATATTTTCGAATATGTTCTGTAACTGATCAACAGTAATATTGCGGATTTCTCTTTCTATTGCCTCTTGTAATTCGTCAATGGTATGTAATCTATTTTAAAAAATATTGTTCTTCGTGTGTACAAATAAGAAATAATCACAGGGCGTAGATCTGGAGACCGTGCAGACCATAGTCCCTGGCTGACTAATCGGTCATCATAAAACTCCCGTAAAAAATCAAGTGAAGCTCTTGCTGCATGGGCAGTAGCGCTGTCTTGCTGGAAATAATCATCTTGCAGTTTATCGTCATGCAACTGTGCTAGAAATGGCTCTAAAATAAGAGTTTGATACCTTTGGGCATTAATTGTTTTACGAAAAAATATAGGGCCTATAATTTGCCTTCTGAATATTGCCACCCATACGCCAACTTTTAAGGGGTGTAAACTTGTTTCTACGTAAATGTGAGGGTTTTCTGTAGCCCATGTCCTGTAGTTCTGATTATTGATATAACCTGTTAAGTGGAACCACGCTTCATCAGTAAAATAGGTTAAATCCAATACATTGTTGTAATTTAAATTTCCGTTGAATCAACGACAATATCTTACTCGACTTTGAAAATCAGGGGGTAATAGTTCTTGAACAACGGTTACCTTGTATGGATGCAAATGGAGTTTTTTGAGTGCTTTATGGGTTGTTCCAACTGAAAGACCTAAAAAAAAAAAAAAATTTCGTTGATTTGTCGTTTAGGTATATTAAGACATCTGAAAAGAACCGATTCCTAGTTTTATATATTTTTTTATTTGCATTCGGGTTTTATATATAAACAAGTTTTAGTAGGTATCATTATTAGTTGTTGATAATGATTTTCACTAAAGAAATTCATATTTTATATTTTCAAGAAACTAAATTTAAATGGTATGTAACGTATTCAGTAATTAAAAAATTTAGTGTAAAAGTATCTACCTGTTTGAGCGGACAACTTTGGTATGGATTTTGTCGGGCTTTGATTCATTCTTTCTCGAACGTCGTTCATAACCACTTCAGTTAAAACAGTTGGCCTACCAGTGGATTTTCCCTTGCAAAGGCAGTGTTTCTTTGCAAAACGATCAACGAGTACATATTTACGGTTTGAAAATGTGTCATACGGAATATTTACGTCAGGAAATTTTTCCACAAATTGTTCGATGCATGATTGCAATGAATACTTCCATGGTCCATCTTCCTTGCGAGTTCCACTTCGAAAATGAGCCATCAAAATGAAGGCATCTTGCTCTGGCGTAAAAACCATTGCAAGACAGGACTATATAGAATAAAATTTAAAAAATATTACTTAACCTAACATTCTTTTTCTCTTTATCATTACTCACCAGAAGATAACTGATGTAAATTATGTAGTTCCGAAAAGAACTGATTAGTACTCAAATAATAATTAAAACAATTCAGAACTCGTAATTATGCAATATCCACCAAAACACTACTACTACGTCTATGATATTGTTACGTGCTTACAATTTTCAGTAAACACTCCGTGGATTCGAATAACTTGCAACAAGAATTTTCACTAACCACTATTTATTTAATCACTAAAATTACACTAGTAAATACTTAAGAATCACACAACTAATAATAACTTAATCTAATATGAATTTACTACTTTTAAAACACTATGTACTTTTCTTCCTAAACTTGACAACTTTATCTAACCTAAAAACTCTGTATTGCCTACTTCACTCAACTGAACTATTCTTCTACAAACTGTATCTGTAACCAGAACCACAGACTACCCAGAACTATACTGGATACTAAACTGAACTGTTCCTTATACTTCACTAAACTGTACTGTTCTTTATACTTTACTAAACTGTACTGTTCCCCCATCTGTTGGATTCACCTCTTTATATACCCACTTGGAATGTCCAGAATATCATTGTAGAATCATTGTAGAACCTTCCAGAAAATACTGGAATTCTCTACAATTTACTTAAGCACTACTAAATGGTGGTTCGCCAGTTGGCCCACAGATGGCGCCACCCTTCTAGCCAGGGAGTAATTACAACTCTCCTCTCTGTTAGAGGGCAGCACATAACAATATGACATTGCCGATTAAAATAAATAATTAAATGTTAGGCTGTGCCTACAAGAAGACTGTACGGCGCCAAATATTCAACGTAGACAAACTGTTGCCTTATTGGTTCCGCTGGATGTGTTCAGTTTCAGAGCCAATTAAACCGTCCGTTCCGTCGAGATTTCGTGTAACTTCGTCGAAAAAAACCATCAGCAAAGATACTTGAAAACGCATCATTAGATACATACGAATTAAAATATCCCTAGTATGGAAGGTTCTGACATGGTTAAAACATGACAAGCCTAAAAGATGAACTAAAAAATCACGTGTCCTGCGATCATTATTGAAAGCTCTGTATATACCCAAAGTGGAGATGAAAATGTGTACTAACTTGATTCTAAAATATACCCATAACTGTTTCCAAAATATGGCTTGTATATGACTTAAGTATGTAACTGGTTTCCAAAACTGTACACTATGTGTATACAGGGTGGGGCAATAGTGCGTCGGACCTCTTTCTGGGCCCTATTCATTCCTGTATTAGCATTGAATATCTCCCAACCGATTGGATGTAATGAATTTTTTTGTTGGAAATAATGCAATCTGCAGATGGATATTAAAAAAATTACCACAGTCACAATTATGAGGTTTAAGAAAAACATATGTGAATACCAGTTACGAGACATCTAATTAATGTTTTTGAATCATTTTAATTTCCTAAAAATGTACAGGGTGGCCAAAAATTATTTTTCAATTAAGAACATTTTAAATTGAATTTTCGCAATATTTTCAAATGGAACACCCTGTATATTTTTCGACGATGTGATGTAGAAATGAAAAACGAACATTTTTTTTAAGTAGCTTGAGGGTCATTATCAGAGAAAATTATAAGGATTTATCAGTGCACGCGGTAAATTCGGTGAGATAATTTTTTGAAATTCTAATAATATTGAATGTGACATTTTAAATAAATTATAAAACTGTCAATAATTTTTTGTTGCATAACAACATAAGTGATAATCTCCCTAGGGAGATTATCAATGTAATCCTTTAATAGTTGGATGAATTTTGACATGTGACTAGAAATGGACAGATTTTATTGGATTTCTATTTCATCAAAAAATTATCGGAGAAATACAATTATAATATACGTATAAAAATCGTTTATAAAATAAACGCTTTTCATAGACTTTGATTAAATATACGATAATGAAATTTAAACCATAATTTAATATAATAAACTTTTATTAAACTATCATGTGTTGCTTGGCGCAGTATACATATTTTTCTTCATTAATTTATACAGATTTCTTCTGTGGCATATTTTTTTCTGTCAAATAGTTTTTTACATATAGCGAAGACAAACAGAATCCTATTATAAATATCTATGATCGTTCTAGGGTTCAAAACGCAACGCTTCATTCTATTTAGTTTGATTTGATTTACAGCTTGTTTTATGAGCCAAATGACTTTTATATAGAATGCAAACAACTAACGGAGAGTGCTAATGGCGGTGTTGCTGTTGCTCGTGGCTGGACTATAACTCATATAGACGTGATTGACAGGTTAGCTTATTTGGATGATGGTACTCCCATACAATACGGAAAGTGTCTGATTGCTACAGGTGAGCCATTTTTGCATTTTGTTCAGAATTCTGACTTTTATCTCAAAATTTCGAATGGAGTGGTATCGTGATCTGGGATAGTCTTAGTATTTTATTTAAATTATTGAATAAAAGCAGTCAGCCAGTGTCTTATTAGCCTAATTTATTCGGTGGGTCCATATGAGTGTAGGTTTAACTTAGATAACACATTAAGAGGACTTCGGAGTGTATGCGTCATAGTTTTAATTGTAAATAGACTTCACGTCAATGAAATTGCTAGATACAACCCTCATGCGTTGCTTGTACAGTTGATTTTAAAAAAAACTGGTACAATTGTAATCGAAAATCTTAAGAGTTTAGTTGTGTGCATATGTCTGTAAATAGGGCTGGCCAGACATGTCGAGAGGGGGGTGGAGAAGAGGTGATTTACCCCGGACCTGGGTTTTTTGGAGGAGATCGGTTTTCTTAGTGTTTTTAAACTTATTAAACCTTTCTTTTTAATTTTATTCAAATGGAATTTTAAAAAATAATTAGAATAACTTTTTCAAAACATTTTCAAGCCTGTCATATTATTGTTTAAAAAAATAATATTTGTTACGGATAATTCTACTAATGGTTGTAATCAAAATACTAACTGAATAATGATAATTCTATTTAAAATTAGAACACAAAAATATCACTTGAGATTAAAAAAAAACGTAAACAATGCAAACTGAACATAAAAATACAATAAAAAAATAAAATAAATGAACTTCAACTAAATACAGAATTAACTAATATTTTGTCATTGCTCCATTAGCGTCTAAAACTGCCTGAAGTCTTGCAGGCATGGACAAAATCAGATTTCTTGCAAGGTCAACTTCTTGCGACAAGTACTCCCAAGCGTCTTCAATTATCCCTTCCAATTCTCGGGCATTATTTGGATGGTTATTTAATTTTCTTATATGTTTCATAATTAGTCCCCAAACATTTTCAATTGGATTTAAATCCGGACTGTTAGATGGCCACGGTATCAACTCTTATGTTTTTATTAAGAAACCATTGCCTGACACGATGGGCCGTATGTATGGAGCAGTTGTCTTGTTGGAAAATAAAATTATTTTCCGGAAACACCTCTATTACTGAAGGCAACATAATATTGTCTAATATTTCAATATATTTATTGGAACTGACATGACCACCACTGTTCCAACACACACCTAACTCATTTAGGCTCATCCAAGCCCAGACATTGACTGAAAACCTTCCTGATATTTATGGATCGAAAGTATATTTTTCGTCTTATCTAGTGGAAGGAGGCCTATATACGTGAACATGTCCATCGTTACAGGATTTAAAAACCTTTTCGTCAGAAAAGACAACTTGTCCCCAGAAGTTTTCATCATTGATTATATAGTTCAGTGCAAAAATAATCCTACCCTGCTTCTTTTCTTCTTAAAGTTTGTATTTTTTAGCCGCTGAACAACTCTTCAATTCGCTTCCTAATTTTATTCTTTTGCAAGCAGTAGGTACCGAAGCAGGGAAATTTGTCTCTGAAATTGCATTTACTGCAGTCTGAAAGGGTTTTATCTTAGGTACATACTTCGGCATGCGATGTAAAGCAACGACAGACGCAGTTAGTACTTGGATGGGTGACCATTCCAACAGAAACCGCGTTCTCGCCTCACACATCTTCTAGCGGCTTGTATATCAGTGTATGTGCGGAAGCTATACAACCTTAGGCGAGGATTGTATAGGAGATATACCATCCTTTGGAGGGGACCTAAAGCCGTCGGTCCCTTGTCTATTAAATGTTAGGCAAGTAAAAGATCCCTACTGTTCTTAAGGGAAGAGGTTCGGCAAAATTCCTGGTTGGGGGTAGCTCGTCTACAGGCGTCGGTGTTAGGCCTCAGTAGCGGAAATAGGCCGACGTTAAATAAATGTATAAAAAAAAAATCAAAGAACGAATGATTTACATAGCTAAAAGAAAGTGTACCATTTTTTTAAAAATTAACTGTACAAGAAGTATCTCACTTGTTTTTTGGATGTATTTCCTAAGATTGCTGTCATCAGCTTTTCATTAAACTTTGTTTACTTCTTCATTAGATTTGTTATAGTCGATTGTTTTTTCCTCTTGTTTGCGTAATTTAAAATATTTAATTTACACCAACTTCAGCCGCAGCCATAAATAGTTACCTGTAGCAAATTATCTTTCCAGGTGCAACGCCTAGAATGTCGACAGTATTTAAAGTTGCCTCTGAAGATGAGAACCTCAATGAGAGGATTAAATTATACAGAAGCATCGATGATTTCCAAGAAGTGCTAGAAGCCTACGAGGAATCCAAGAGCATCGCCATCGTTGGGGGTGGTTTTCTGGGCAGCGAGCTGGCCTGTGCTATGGGTAGAAAAGGTAAAACTAAACGGGCGTGGGTTAGATAAGCTCATAAATCAGTGCCTGTTTGTATTAGTTGTACTGCAGTGCTATTCTTGACTGTTCGCATTTTTAAAAGTTACTCGCATACCAACATAATGCGAATGACAATTCATACTAGATATTCTTGATCATTCGCAAGACATTCGAGTATTCGCATTAAACAGCGAGTGGATTTTGACAATCGGTAAATGTGCGAATGATGATATTAACCTAATTTTTTATTTCAAAATCTTTAAATTTATTATGTTCGTGATATGGTATAAATCAAAAAGTCTCTTGTGTTGTAATTTGTTGATAATGGACGATTTGCAATATATTGCGAACATTGAAAATATGGAAAATGTGTTTATTTTATAAGGTCCTCCTCCAGTTTTCTACGTTGGCCATCTTTTTGAGTAAATTCATTAGAAAATTTACCAGACGCTACCAGAAGTTTTGGATTTTTCTTTATATTAACCGTTTTTGTTCAGTAGAATCATTAACAGTTCTGCGTGGAGTCTCCATTACACAATAAATTATTAGCAAACAAATATTTTTCTTTGTGAATACAAATATAACCTACAACAAACTAACAATCAAGAAATGTCAGTCGACAATGCTATCCTGTCATCAGTGTCATCCCTAACAGAGTGAAATTAGATATTTTTCGAAACTGAGATGTTGCCAAGTGCTAGTTTACATGCGATTAATTTCGTTCGTGTACATACATATGCGAAGTGCAGTCAAGAATGCCATCTGTTGGAAGTGTTCGCAAATACACCGCTTGCATTAACACTTATACGCACAACTGCGAAGGATGTCAAGAATAGTGCTTCAACGCTGCAACTCTTTTAATGATTGTATAATTTCAGACAAGCATAGGGTTAAACAGATTTATCAGATATATAGAGAAGATGGGAATATGGGTAAAATCCTACCGGAGTACCTTAGTTCCTGGACAACTGAGAAAGTTCAAGCTGAGGGCGTTGAGGTCAGTAAATGGTATTCGGTGTTGATAAAGAATACACATTAATAACGGAGCAATTAAACTGTGCATCTTTGTAGGTTATGCCGAAAACAGATGTCGTGGGAGTAAAAGCGGCATCCAAAGGCAACTTAGAAATGACATTGAACAATGGCAAAACAATAACGGTGGATAATGTAGTTGTAGCGGTGGGAGTTGAACCGAACACGCAGCTGGCGGAGAAGTCTGATTTGGAAGTTGATCCCGAACTAGGTGGATATTTGGTCAATACAGAATTGCAGGCTAGGACAGATCTTTATATCGTAAGTAAAAATGTATATAATGTTATGTAATTTGTGAGGGGATCGTAGCTCAGTGCCAGTGGTTTAACTTTGAGCATACCCAGCTAAGCGAATTGGAGCCCCATCTACAGCAAAGTAATTAATTGTTTTTAAACACTGCTTTTAGATATTATCTGAAAGTTATTTGTGGCATTCGAAGAATATTCTTTCCTTTTATTTGGGTTTTCTGCCACATGTATTATCCTCTCCAAAAACAAATCACCGAGTCTATAAAATAATAGAATTATTGGAAAAAATCCTCTGCGCCGGTGACGTTTACGTCAAAGGATCAATCGAAGGTTATTTTTTACAAATATGTATCGAAATAAACACAGAAATAATGTATTTTGCTGACGTTTTAGAAAGTAGTCTCTTTCTGTTTTCAAAGCTTTTTTTTGAAGAACTTATTTCCATAGGTACTTACTACTTACGTTAAGATTTTGTTGTCAAAGTTAGAACAATATGGTATTGGTGGTAAAGTTCTTAGTGATTATTTACAATATCGCAAACAAAGAGTCCGTTATAATGATAAAATATCAGATGAAATAGATAACGAATTTGGAGTTCCGCAGGGTAGTGTGTTAGGCCCTCTCCTATATCTGTTATATATTAATGGGGTAGTGAAGCGCAAGCTATAGCCTCTCCTACTCAATTGTTAACCTCACCTTCGCGATGAGTTCAATTTGAACTTGGTGCACCCTGTTTTCACTAACGAGGCTCTAACGACCGAGTAAGGGCGGAATAACCCTTACCTTTTGCCGTGAGCACATCCACCTTCTCACGAAGAGTGCGGTAAAAATAACCCACCGCACACAAAGGTTGCTTTTGGAATCGTTTGGTTACCCCATCGTCGCAGTCTCCTTCTGTGCCATGGGACCACACCACTCGCCTTCCGCAACCGAGCTGGTCAGTTGCATACCTGCTCCAGCTAAAACTTCAAATGCAGCTTCGTTTTCAGTCGATTAAGGCTTTAAAAAATGATGGAGCGTTCAAGTGGGACAAAATCATCCGGAGGTAAAATACCCTCCCGATCGGATCTCCGGGGGAGGGTGCCCACAGGGACACCTCATCGAATGTCGAAAAAACACCGACAAGTTAAATCCAACAAAACTAATTCTTTCATCTACGGTGCTTGGAATGTTCGTACTTTGAACGACAGCACTCGCACCGATCGGCCTGAAAGAAGAACTGCTCTAATAGATAGAGAACTTCACCGACTCAATGTTGACGTTGCAGCTCTCAGCGAAACTCGATTTTTGGAGGAAGGCTCTCTCACAGAAAAGTACTACACCTTCTATTGGAAAGGTCTTCCCACCAATTCAAGAAGACAACATGGAGTAGGATTTGCCGTTCGGAATCAACTTGTATCCAACTTAACACAAGTACCACAAGGCCTATCCGAGCGTCTAATGCTGCTACGCTATGAGCTATCAGATGGCAACGCGGTAAATCTAATAAGCGCCTACGCTCCCACTCTGGATGCAAGTCACGAAACCAAGGAAAGCTTCTATCAACAGCTGGAAGAAACCCTCTGTAGAATACCTAAAACGGAACGACTCGTTATTCTTGGCGATTTTAACGCTAGAGTAGGGAGAGATGCAGAAACCTGGCCAGGCATCATAGGCAAGAACGGTTTGGGCAACATGAACGCTAACGGTCAACTACTCCTAACTAAATGCGCCGAACATGATCTAGTGATAACAAACACCATTTTCCGACAAAAGGATAAATTTAAAGGCACCTGGCGTCACCCCAGATCAGGTCACTGGCATCTACTGGACTATGTTATCGTACGTAGGAAGCATCTCAAGGACGTCCAAATTACAAAGGCGCGCATTGATAGCGAATGTTGGACCGATCATCGTCCTGTTGTCTCTAAAATGAAAATTGTTATGAGACCCAAACACCGAAGAACTCAAGTAAAACGTAGACTCCGTCTCTGTATTAGTAAATTGCGTGACCAACAAACCGTCGAACAGCTAAAGCAAAAAGTTCAAGAGAATTTGAGTGCACTAGAAGAAACCAATTCTGTAGATGTCGCTGCTACCTGGACACAAATTAAAGACAGTTTAAAAAGTGCGAGTGAGGAAATTCTTGGCACTGCAGCAAGTAAGAAACAGGAGGACTGGTTCAATGATAATGAAGCTTTTATACAAGAACTTCTTGACCGCAAACATACTGCCTTCCAAAACGCTATCAACCACCCCAACGACTCATCAAAAGCAGAAGCTTTTATCCAATCTAAGTATGAAACGCAACGCGAAATCAGAAGAATAAAGAACGAGTGGTGGGCAAGCAAGGCCAGAGAAATTCAAAGGTACGCCGATTCACACGACTACAGGAATTTCTTTCAAGAAGTAAAAGCAGTGTATGGCCCCAGTCGGAAAAATATGTGCCCTATTAAAGATTTAAATGGAAATCTCCTCAAAGAAGACCAGGAAATAAGAGCCCGATGGAAAGAACACTACTCTAACATTCTTAACCAGCAAAGTCAAGCCGATCACGATATTATAAATCTTATCCCTCAATATGACACCTTCGAAGACTTAGATAAACCACTAACAACGGAAGAGATCTTAATCCGCCATTGGGCAGCTAAAAAATAACAAATCTCCAGGCGCCGACTCACTCCCAGCTGAGATCTTTAAAGCTGTGTCGTCAGAGCTCATAACCTACCTCAAAAAACTGTTTGATGTCGTGTGGGAAAGTGGTCAAGCTCCGCAGGAGTTTCGTGATACACTTTTAATCAACCTCTTCAAAAACAAAGGGAGCGCTGCGGACTGTGGAAATTACAGGGGTATAGCTCTCCTGGCTGTTGGAGGGAAGATACTCACTAAAGCGATGGCAAATAGGCTAACACCTGTTATGGAAAAGTTACTTCCTGAAACACAGAGTGGCTTTAGACCAAACCGAGGCACATCGGATTTAATCTTCACACTTAAACAGCTTCAAGAAAAAGCACTCGAACATCAAGGAGAAATTCACATGGCCTTCATTGATTTAACCAAGGCGTTTGACTCGGTGGACAGGGAAGTGCTCTGGAAAATTATGTTCCGCTTAGGTATCCCTAGAAAATTTGTGGAAGTATGTCGCAGTCTACATACAAACAACAACGCCCAGGTTATGTATAATAATGAGGCAACCGAACCTTTCCAAACCCTCACTGGAGTTAGGCAGGGATGTGTCCTGGCACCCCTACTCTTTAATTTGTTTACCACTGCTCTAACAATTATTGTTGACAACAAACTGACAGTCAGAGGAATAGGTCTCAGATACCGTTTTGATGGCGGTCTCTTTAACATAGGACGCTTTAGAGCTTTCACGAAGACACGCACACGATTCATTTGTGATCTCCAGTATGCGGATGACTGTGCACTTTTAGCCTCTACGCCGGAAGAGCTTCAAGAACTTTTAGATGTGTATGCCCAGAGCTATGATTCCTTGGGACTTAAAATCAACATTGGAAAGACTAAGATTATGTCAACTCCTCATCAAGTGAACCAAATAGACATTACACTTAACGGAAATTCTCTTGAAGTGGTGGATCAGTTCAATTACTTAGGCAACGTTGTTAATGACAAAGCAAACATGGACAGCGAGATTCGCAATAGAACTAACGCTGCATCTAGAGCACTCTGGGGACTTAGAGAGAGAGTATTTGACAACCACGACCTTGCTTTGTCAACGAAAATGGCTGTCTACAGAGCAGTTGTCATTCCAACACTGCTATATGGATGTGAAAGCTGGGTCACTTACCGTCGTCATGTGAAAGAATTAGAACGTTTTCAACAAAGACACCTCAGAAGTATGATGAAAATCCGTTGGTTCCATCACATATCAAACGTGGAAGTACTCAGGAGAGCAAACAGCCTTCCAATTGAGGTGCTTATTTCAAGAGCACGCCTAAGATGGGCAGGTCACGTTCATCGTATGCATGATAACCGCCTTCCTAAATGTACACTTTATGGTGAATTGCTAAGCGGTAGAAGAAGGCGTGGCGGTCAACGAAAGAGGTTCAAAGACGCTCTCCATGAAAATTTAAAATCCTGCGGTGTTGCAGACGAGCAATGGGAACAACTTGCAGCGGACAGAACCGAATGGCGAGGGGTTGTGGCCAGCTATCAAGGAGATGTTGCTGCAAGAAGGCCGAATCCAAGACCTAACCAGGTCTATGTTTGTCCTGACTGCGGTCGACATGTGCTCTCCCGAATTGGCCTCTATAGCCATAGTCGTGTGCACCGTAGATGAATGGGAATTACAATAGACTACACCTTTTACTTGTTTTTTATTGTACACAATTTATCGACTGTAACATTTTTATACTCGGACTCGAGTAACGGCTAATATAATATATAATATAATATAATATATTAATGATATTGAACTGTTTGTAGCATGTGAATTCCTCAACCTTTTTGCTGACGATACTTTAATAACATGTAGTGATGTTAACTTGGAAGCAGCCATCCAAAAAATGAATGCTATTTTAGTTAACATAAGCAGATATTTATGTATTAATAAGCTAAAATTAAATGTTGCAAAGACAAAAGGGATGATATTTACCACGAAATATAAATATGGTTTTCTAGATATTGACAATATAAAACTGAAAATTAATGATGAACAAATTGAGATCGTATCTACAGTAAAATATTTGGGATTTCAACTTGATAATTTATTGAGTTTTGATAGTCACTTTGACTACATTTATAAAAAAATAGGAAGAAAACTTTATTTCTTCAGCCGAATATCCCAATATTTATCAATAGAAACTAAAATTATGGTTTATAATTGTATTATTCAGCCTCATTTTGATTACTGTGCATCTATTTTATTCTTATTTAATCTTAATAAATTAAATATTTTGCAAAAACTGCAAAATCGTGGAATGAGAGTAATTCTAAAAACAAGTCGTCTTACCCCAATCAAATCAATGTTAAACTCTCTTAATTAGTTTTCTGTGGAAAACAGATTGTACTATTTCACCATGATTTTTGCGTTTAAGATTGTTAATTGTATGGTTCCAGATTATTTTCAGCAATATATTACTTTCAACAAAGATGTGCACACGTATAATACTCGGGGTATAAATAATATTTATATTTCAAGAACTTATTATCGCAGCACTATGAATTCATTGATCTTTGAAGGTTTCCATAAGTTTAATGAACTACTAGACTCTGTAAAAGAATGTATAACTTTAAATAGTTTCAAAAACAAATTAAAGAAATTTATTAAGAGCAAATAGGATGTGATAAAATATAATTATCTGTTTATTATGTATTTCATTTAATTCTTTAAAGTATTAAAACTAGCACACTTAAGAATGTTTTAAAATTTATGTTTTATACAGTTAATGTTTACTAGTAATGTGATATTAATTTTAATTTAATTTTACATGTATATTACGTTTCCTAATTCAATAAAGTTCTATCTATCTATCTTACACAGAACTAATGGTATTTTCTTTTAGATAATGTTGAGTTTCTTAAGTTCTTTTTTTAGCATTGATAGCCAGGTTGCACAAATATCTACAGAACAATTTGATATGCATTTATCTTCATTTAATAAGATTATTGCCGATTCTTTAATTTTTCTTTTTTTGTTACCTGCCTCTTGTTAAAATTTTTGCCGAGTTCCAGTTTATTCTGTGTCCGTTTTCCTAAGCATGTTTACATATCTTTGATTTCTGAATTTTATTCTTTTTAATGTAATTCTTGTGCTTATGCAACCTCACACTGAAAGGTCTGGATGACTCGCCCACATAGCATTTATCACATTCGCACGGGAACACTTTGAGATCAATTTTAACAAAAACAAAGCTGATAAACCGGAAGTAGAATTTAAAAAACTGTATTTACAATATCTCGTACAAATGTGATAAATGTTATATGGGTAAGTCATTCAGACCTTTCAGTGTGAGGTTGGATGAGCACAAGAATTACATTAGAAATAATGAAATTCAGAAATCAAAGATTTGTGAACATGCTTGGGAAAACGGACACAGAATATACTGGGACTCGGCAAAAATTTTAACAAAAGAGGCAGATAACAAAAAAAGAAAAATTAAAGAATCAGCAATAATTTTATTAAATGAAGATAAATGCATATCGAATTGTTCTGTAGATATTTGTACAACTTGGCTACCAATGCTAAAAAAAGAACTTAACAAACTCAACATTATTTAAAAGAAAATATCATCAGTTCTGTGTAAGTAGTAAGTACCTATGAAAATAACATAAACAGAATTTTAAAGCTGTGTATTTAACATACACAACAGATAAGACTTCTTCGAAAAAAAGCTTTGAAAACGGAAAGAGACTACTTTCCGAATCGTCAGCAAAATACATTATTTCTGTATTTATTCCGATTTATTGTCTGAAAGTTATTTGTGGCATTCTACGAATATTCTTTCCTATTATTTGGGTTTTCTACCACATGTACTATTATCCTCTTCAAAACAAATCACCGAATCTACAAAATAATAGAATTATTGGAAAAAAGAGCCTCTGCGCCCGTGACGTTTACGCCAAAGGAAAAGTCAGAGGTTATGTTTTGCAAATAATATAAATCGGAATAAACACAAAAATAATGTATTTTGCTGACGTTTCGGAAAGTAATCTCTTTCCGTTTTCAAAGCTATTTTTTGAAGAACTCTTATTTTGCTGTGTATGTCAAATACACAGCTTTAAGATTCTGTTTATGTTATTTCCATAGATACTTACTACTTACACAGAACATAGAACTGATGATATTTTTTTTAGATAATGTTGAGTTTGTTAAGTTCTTCTTTTAACATTGGTAGCCAGGTTGTACAAATATCTACAGAACAATTCGATACGCACTTATCTTCATTTAATAAGATTATTGCTGATTCTTTAATTTTTCTTTTTTTGGTATCTGTTTCTTTTGTTAAAATTTTTGCCGAGTCCCAGTTTATTCTATGTCCGTTTTCCCAAGCATGTTCACAAATCTTTGATTTCTGAATTTCATTCTTTCTAATGTAGTTCTTGTGCTCATCCAACCTCACACTGAAAGGTCTGGATGACTCACCCACATAACTTTTATCACATTCGCACGGGATATTGTAAATACAGTTTTTTGAATTCTGCTCCCTGTTTATCGGTTTTGTTTTTGTTAAAATAGATCTTAAAGTGTTCCCCGTTTGAAATATCGTCCTAACATCAAATTTGTCACCTATACGGCGTAGCTTTTCCGATAGTCCGTATATTTATTTTATTTGTAAAAAACGTAAATGTCTCAGGCACAGAGGCTCTTTCCCAATAATTCTATTATTTTGTAGACTCGGTGAATTGTTTTTGAATTTTTGAAGAGGATAATACATGTGGTAGAAAACCTAAATAAAAGGAAAGAATATACTGCTTTTAGATGTATCAAATTACTGTTCAAAATTCTCTACAAATGTTTCAGCCTTTCGGGCCTTTATCAAGAGTAAAGCGTATATTGATTATTTAAAAACAATCATTGTCAAGATGTTTCACAAGGAACCTATCACAAATTTAGTTCAGCGAAGTAATTTTCAGCTATAAAGTACCCCTAAAAAGCGGTTTGAATCCCACTATAAACCATATGGCCCCGACTCCTCCCCAGACGAATCTAGATCTAAATTTGATAGAGTTATTTAGGTTACCTGGAGGCGGTTTAAAAACATCTTCATTTTCAATGCACAGAATGCTCTAGTTAACCCGTTACATTCGATTTTCTCGGTAGCGTTTGAGATAAATCTTTCAAACGCCAGTCTGACGTAATTTTCTCTTTAAAATCCTATGCCGTTAAGAAACAAACAATTGAGCATCAAAGGAAAAGTTATGGCCGAAAAATAAATTTTTTAAGAAAATTCAAAATGGCGGATTTTTGAATTTCCTTTCAACTGCCAAGTCAATAGACCATATACTTCTGTTTGATTTATAGGCAGGCGATTGCGCATGTTTCTACGACCCTAGGCTAGGAAGGAGGCGTATCGAACATCATGATCACGCCGTAGTTTCGGGGAGATTGGCTGGTGAAAATATGACGGGAGCACGTAAGCCTTACTACCACCAGAGCATGTTCTGGTCAGATTTGGGCCCAGACATAGGATACGAGGCCATCGGTATCGTGGACTCCTCCCTACCGACAGTTGGAATTTTTGCTAAGGCAACAGAACAGGACACTCCGAAGGCTGTCGTATCTGCCACAGGAGAAGGAATTAGGTCAAAAACTGAGGAGGTAATATGTTTGTTATTTAATGCTCGCTTCGTCTTTGCGAACATTGTTTTTTTTTTATATGACCACCATTAAACACAAACAACAATCAAAACCTATAGGTCGATAAATTTGGGGTGTAAGTGGAATTTATATATCTCAAACAAGGCGGTTAGAGGGGTTAGCTGTCTATCTCTATCTTTTTATCTATCTGAAATCTACAGAGTGTTTTTGAAATACATCCATATAATCACGGTTAGTATAGATACGGTTGGATTAATGGGCGGGGACTGTGACGTTAGAGTAGACCTTGGAACGCGCCATATTTGTATCGTTTGTTTGGCCACAGACACGGTTTATCAGATACTCTGTGATTTGGTTGTGCATTGTGAACTTGTTTCTTTACTTTTGTGTATTCGGTGTATTTTAAAGACGCTTTAAAAAGACTATTATAAGGAAGTATTGTGGTTTTGTTTTGGGAAGTCGACTTGCCCTAATAAAAAGTAAGTACAAGTATTGTTGGTTCATTCTATATTTGTTGGTTAATTTTTTATTATTATTGTGTAGGTAAATATTGTTTTTTTTAACAGTTATGCCTGGAACAAGGTGTGCCGTGTATATGTAACAATAGTTTACAAAAGACTAAGCAAGAAAATTTGGCTGTTTCTTATCATAAATTTCCAAAAGATGACAACCTATGATGTTTCAATAAAGACTTATTATTACTATTTTATTTAATTTTACATAATGCTAGATATATTTTTTTATTTTCATTGCTCAGATAGATATTCGCAGTCAGCAACGTTCGATTACCAAATTTTCACTCATTTCCTATAATAGTCTTAATTAAAAATATCTTTAAATAAATTTAATATATCACCTAATATAAAGTTCGTTCGTACGTGAGAATACTGTATATAACATTTTCCTTATACTTCTTCGTATTTTTGTGTGCTATGCTAATACCTAAAACCTTGGGGTAACATATATTTTGCTTTAAAATTATGATAAGATAGGACGATAGCTTACACGCTTTTGTGCTATGTTAAAATAAGAAATACAGACTTTTTGTGTAGTAACTTAAAAATTTTTTGTCCGATTCTAGTGCGTCCCTTTCTTATTAAATCAAATTTGTATAAAATAAATAATGCCTGCTTTTTTGTATTAAAATAAAGTAATAATTGCAAGATATATAAGTGGAAGCAATAACGACTTAAGAGACTATTAATGAGGGAGAACGAGACAGCATTATATGCGAGCGTAAACGAGGTCTACTTTGACGTCAATGCACTAAACGTTTTCTGATTGGTAGGGGCGGGCATAATCCAACCGTATGTATAATAACCGTGCCATATAATCACATTGGTGAATAGCCGCCACATTGCTCTGATATGCGAAAAAATGACCGAAAAATGTATTGCAAACAATTATTTCGTACAGAAATGCGCGCGCTGTTTATATCTGTGGTAATTTTTTTGTCTTAATAATCTTGACCTTGTCTGCCTATACGTGAGCCAGCTGAAAAACAAATATGGCAGGTAAACAACTAAAGAGTAGCTAGTATATGCCTATGGCTCAAAATACATACTTGTATGTAGTAATAATGAGTTACTATAATAATAATAATAATAATAATAATAATGTATTTTATTCATCATATCAAGTTACACACATGGTATAACTTATTAGACAAGTCAGTGGTAAATAATAAATAAAGGTAAAAAACAGACAATAATAACAATAATAAAACATACAAGTATAACAACAATATGACATACAGTACTGAAACATATTAGGTACAATATATTACACTTTAAAATTAAATATAAAACTAAGAGTGTAAATAGTCATCTACAGAATAAAAAGTTCTACTCATTAAAAATTTTAGCAGGGCATTTCTAAATAAATTAAAACTATCGAATTGGCCAAACAGTTGGGTAAATTTATTATAACAATTAATGCCTTGAAAGATGTGAGAATTTTGGCCCACACTTAGTCTCGAGAAAGGCACCCGATGCTGATTGTTGCTGCGAGTAACAGCTGTGAACATTACTATTTTTTAAAAAGATATTTTCCTTTTTTTTTATATTTGTTGTAATTAAGAATATGTACAGAGATGGTAACGTTAAAATTGATAGTGCTATAAATGCCTCCTTACAGTGAGTCTGAGCAGGTAAACCAAGCATACACCGTATAATTTTCTTTTGTGCTACAAAAACTTTGGAAGCATGTGGAGAGTTTCCCCAGAACATCAATCCATAAGATATCTTAGACTGAACCAGACCAAAATAAGCTAGCTTCAGCATATTAAGTGATACAGTAGATTTTAGATATCTAATAATGAAGCAGGATTTACTTAATTCCTCTGATAAATCATCAGTTTGTTTCTCCAATGTCATTTTGTGATCTATCCTTAGTCCCAAGAATTTTATTTCATCTGTTTGTACAATTGACTGATGACCAGCCTTAACTAAAACACTTGAATTGTGACCAACATTTTTGGACAAAAATGACATACAAAACGTTTTGCCAGCATTTAGAACCAAACCATTGCTCAAACACCAATCAGAAAATTCACCTACTGATTTATTGGTTCTACTGGTTGTCAACTCCAAGGTGTTACTAGATATTAAAAAAATTGTGTCATCTGCATAAACAATTGCAGCATTCGGTGAGGTACAAGAATTGGGCATGTCGTTTACAAAAATTAAAAACAATAGGGGACCTAGAATAGAGCCTTGAGGCACACCAGTAGCAACGTCCCTAACATCCGATTTGTATGAGCCTATGACTACAGCCTGCTTTCTGTTGTTTAAATAAGAAGTGATCCATTCGTGGGTCACGCCACGTATTCCAAATCCAAAGAGTTTATCTAAAAGTAAACCATGATCAACGGTATCAAAAGCTTTACTGAGATAAAAAAATAAGGCTATTGGTTGCTGTTTGTTGTTCAGTGCATTATAGATATATTCACATAATTGTTCAATAGCGGTTATGGTTGACTTGTTTTTTCTGAATCCATTCTGACATGAGGTTAAAAGATTGTGATGTTCTAAAAAGTTGATTAATCTATTGTTATAACAAAGTTCAAAAATTTTAGCTAACTGGTTTTGGACACTAACATTTCTATAATTACATACTTCTAGTCTAGATCCCTTATTTTTATAAATCGGTATGGATTTCGAAATTTTAAGAACATCTGGATACTGGCCACTGACAAATGATTCATTAATCAGATAAGACAGTGGGGTACAGATTTCATCAACTACCCCCCTTAGTACTTGACCACCTACTTCATCTATCCCTGCAGCAGATTTTTTCGTTGTTTTGAGCAACACTTCTCTAATTTCTGCCGGGCTGGTCGGTAATAAAAAGAAATTATATATATATATTATTTGGAGGTAATATCAACTTATTAGAATCTGGTTTAGGACACTGAAAATTTAAAAAGAAATTATTAAAACCATTGCAAATGTCTTTGGTATTAGTAAATGTTTGCTCCTTAACTGTTAGCCTTGTAATATTTTGTTTCAGATAATTTTTTGCCTCATTAATTATTTTCCAACTTTCTTTCATTATATTTTGTGTATTATTTATACGCTCATTGTTGTGATTGGCTTTATCCATCACAACCTTTTCCCAATACAGCTGTTTTAACCTAACATACCTGTTTTGAATTATTATATTGTAAGGATAATTTTTACTTAGCTTATGTAGTTCACACAAAAGATGGTGTAATTGTTTTAAGTCATTGTTGAACCATTTTTTTCCTTTAAAGCGTGGTTTAATTTTTTTATACGTTATGGCATTATTAAAATGAAACATAAAAGATGCGTAAAATGAATTAAATTTTTCAGTTAAATTCATACCATTAATCATTTCTTGCCAATCCTCATTGTTTAATAGATTTTTTAAGGTAATTAAGTTACTCTCTGACATGTCACGCTTAAATATTGGTATATTACTAGCATTATTAATGTCAAAGGGGCTTTTAAATTTGCACATCTGGTAGGTATGATCGGATAAATAAGTCTCATTAACTGTAATTTCACAGGCTGTTAATTTTGAAAAGATTACATCAATTGTAGTTGTGCTTCTACCAGTTATGCATGTTGGTTCATACTGTGATTTTAAATTGTATTTTGTTGTGAAATTGCCGAAAATCCTTATTAAACTTGTGTGCTTTACCAGTCTCATATGATGAATGATTCTTTGTGTTGGCTGTACGATATTTATAAGACTAGGAATTGCTAATGGGTTTTCAAAAGTGCGTGATTCCTTGCTAAAAAGAGTTCAAGCATGTATTTCAAAATTCCTCTTTTAAATTTATACATATACCCATTTTTACTTTATACACAAAAGAAATCACAGATTAAAATATATTTCAGAAACGCCCTGTATAGTTTATTTCCAGTTTTAAAAATCCATCATCTCTGCATCATACCTTAAAAAAAGGGAGATAGAGGGGTAACCACAACTAATTAAATTATTTCACAGTTTCTTTTCATATAGTGTCAGTTAAACAAAGTTTAAGTTTTAATTTGCAAACTGCCATCTTTCAAGAGCTTCTGTGCTCACAAATAATTTTTAGCATCTACAATATAGTTGTGGCTTTGGTCACACCAACTAATGGAAAAGGGACCCAATGTACCTCCTTGTGGTGTTCTAATATTTTTATCTGTTTAATAGAAATGTGTACTTTACTTCTCTTTTTCAATAGAAAACGAAAGGTTCAGTTGTTTTTTCTTTATTCGTACAGGTACCAAAAACATGCGATAAATATCTCACAGATGAACAAAAGGCGGCTCTGGAGGAGTCCAGGAAAGGTACAACAAAAGATGAAGATTATGGAAAAGGTGTGATCTTCTACTTGCGAAACGACATCGTAGTTGGAATAGTGTTGTGGAACGTTTTTAATAGAATGTCTGTAGCTAGGCAAGTGTTAAAAGACCAAAGGAAATACGACGACTTGAATGAGGTAGCGAAACTGTTCAACATTCACGAGGAATAAGAGAGCGAGATCATTCCTGAGGATTGGTGACAAGCAGTGGCCGAGAGAACTTTCGCTGTAGTGAAAGAGTGTTGGAATATTTTGAAATAAGTGCATTTTTTTCATTTTTCTACCTCAAATCATGCTACTGGCGCACCGGATGGTATTAAGTTCGGTAATTCTGTAATTTATGAGTATGTTTGGTATTAATCGTTAAGAATTATCTGAAGTTTTGTTTTTATTTTATTTACAATATTTTCATAGAAATAAAAGCGTTAAAGCTGATCAGATGATCTTATACACAAATTTTTCAGGTCTCACGAATGTTGCCAGCTCCACATTGTTTTCGTCTAAATTTAATTGAGGCCTTACTATTTTGTATTTATATTGTTACCTTTTACACACAAGAATGCAAAAAAATGACTCTTTATTGTCGCCAATCCAAAAAACGTTTTTTTTTTCTCTACCAAATAAAACCCTTCGATGAACAGCGCTTTAGTAATACGGTAAATGCAGAAAAGATAAGCTCTTGCTATCTAGCCCCATAACCTCAAATCGAATCGATAAAGAATCAGTTAGAGGTTTGGATCAAGAACTGCTAATTATTTTTATTTAAGTGTAGCACAGTCTATCAAAAACATTTTTGATGGTGGGGGGCACTACATGAGAAAATAAATCAGTTTCATCAAAATAGATAATCATGAGATGTGCTCAAAGCATTTTTTCAAGTGGAATGGTGGTGGGCACATATATTTTTTAAAACGACGCATTTTATATTTATCAAGTATATCATTGTAGTTGTGGATTTTTTTAAAATTCACAATAAATAGCTAACAGAATAATGTACAAGATGAGAAAGAATTTCGATGAATTCAGATCAGGTGGTCATGCAGTCCATTGTAGGTCTTTTCAGTGTCTTTGAAATAGCTAGCAGAACTATTCTGCTAAATGATCTCATTAGGTACAAGTTCAGTGAATACACATCAGGGACCGTGCTGATTAAACTGGAGATTTTTGAAATATATATCTTTGACAAGGCTAAGAGAAAAACTACAGTAAGTCTGCTATATGATTCCGTTGGATACGAATCCAGTGAATTCAGATCAGGTGTACATGTAGGTCACACTGTAGGACTTTGAAATGATTAGTAGGACTTCAGTAAGCTTGCTATATGATCTCGTTAGATACGAATCCAGTGCACTCAGATCAGGCAATCGTACAGACCGCATTGTAGGTCATTGCAATATCTTCCAAATAGCTAACAGGAGATAATAGCATGATAGATGGAGTAATTAGGTACAGTCGTGGCCAGTGAATATGAGGCAGCCCTTGAATCCGATTTTTGTGTTATTTTAGTGTTGTAATAGGGGTTGTACTTTGGCGGCATGCAGTGTTGATGTGAACGATTCATCTTTTGGAGTTTGAAGGACTTTTAATATATTTCAAAAGTGAATGTTAACGTTCACAAAAATTAGGGTTCAAGATGACTGTTTCAGACGGAGAATAATATAAAAATCTATACTTACTGTTCGTTTTTGCTTAACTGCTGCTTTAATGGTATCTATTGGACGTCGTAACACTATAAACCTAACACTGGATGTACTACACTTTTTTAAAATTATACCTGAAAGGGAATTTTGTTAGAAAACACAATTAAAAGACAATATAAAGTTCTATACTATACTATACTGTTACATGCTTACAATTTTCAGTAAACACTTTGTGGATTCCAAATAACTTGCAACAAGAATTTTCACAAACCACTGATTTATTTAATCACTAAAATTACACTAGTAAATACTTAAAAATCACACAACTAATAATAACTTAATCTAATATGAATTCACTACTTTTAAAACACTATGTACTTTTCTTCCTAAACTTGACAACTTTTGTCTAACCTAAAAACTGTCTGTTTACTTCACTAAACTGCATACTTCACTCAACTGAACTGTTTCCCCATCTGCTGGCTTCACCTCTTTATATACCCACTTGGAATGTCCAGAATATCATTGTAGAACTTTCCAGAAGATACTGGAATTCTCTATAATTTTCTTAGGCACTACTAAATGGTGGTTCGCCAGTTGGCCCACAGATGGCGCCACCCTTCTGGCCAGGGAGTAATTACAACTCCCCTCTCTGTTAGAGGGCAGCACATAACAATACTATACTATAATATAATATAATTTATGTTTTTACAACAACTTTTAAGAAATATGTTTAACAAACACTAGTCTGGCCCGTGTGCAACACATGGTGAGGAACGGAACGATTCATAATGTACCAACTACCATCGAAAATGCAGTTTTGTGAGCTAACGATTACACAAAAAGATTCAAGAAAAGTTCAATGTTTCTGAAATTTGGTGGGCTTTTGCTTGCCTGTCTTATTCACGTATTTGTATTTCAATATCAATTTTGGTCGCTCCTCAGAGCTTGAAAATGCTTGAAGCGCTACTACTTCGAATTGTATTCTGCAATTACAATTTTATACGTTCAGGCAAGGCGGTCCCATGCACATATGAGTACATGGTAAAGATACTTTTCTGACACCGAATCACTGAGGAACCGATTTAGGGCAAATCCCGTTAAAACTCATCATTTCCCCGTCAAAATCGACTGCTAGGAAATGATGGGGGTCCCATGTCGCTAAGGGCTATTTTCGCTAAAACTCACGATATACTTTGGATAGAAGCTGGATTAACTTGTCCTCATATTTAAGACCTCGTATGAGTTGCAGTGCTTAACGACGTGGATTCGTAAAAGGGTTTTTAATTCTGAAATTTCCGAAATTGAGGTCAAATTTTGTTATAGTTTCTAAATTTAGGTGGTCGGGGCGACATTACGTCCCTGTGCAGCGACATTTACTACACCTTCTAAAATGACGCTCCTTGAGGAGTTATGGAAATGTTTGCATAAAAATCGCTCTGTAGAGCGAAAATATGATTAAGAATATTAAAAACCTCTTCCACGATATTTTTACGTGAAGCACGCTTTTCATACGAAATATTTCCTAAGTCGGATTTTGTTACAACGTCGAAAAGTATATCGAGGGTTTTATCGTGTTCTTTAACATTGACGCCAGGTTTTGGTGCCTCATATTCACTAGCCACAACAGTACAAATCCAATGAATTCATATTGAGTGATTGCAGGCTGCACTGTACGTTCTAACCTTTCACACAGGTCTACAAATAAAAAATTATGGGAAATAATTGAAACAGAGGCTTTTTGCAAATTCAGATTAACGCAACAGGGAGGGCTCAAGAACAATTTGTCATCCTGTGCAAAATTGCATAAGACAATCGCGAATGACACATGCAAAGTACGCTGTTTTTAGCACGTTTAGAGATACTGAACTAGACAATTGCCTTAGACAGTATATATTTCTCGTCAGCTGTTCAGCAACATATTCAGTATGAGCATCCCAACGCAGATATGGATCAATGAAGACCCCCAAGAATTTCGTATTTGAGGGATTATTTGGTATGATGCTCACATCACGTGTACTTGAGACCATTTTTATTGTTTTAGTAGCATTAAGTGCTAGAAAATTAGACGTAAACCACTTTTCAGCCTCCGTGAGCGCATCATCACACTTTGACATCAAGTTATCCAAGTTTGGGTCAGACAGAAATGTTGAATCATCAGCATAAAATATGCAAGTGATTTTTTGAAGTGCATTTGGCAAGTCATTAATATAGATTACGAATAGAACAGGTCCCAGAATTGAGCCCTGTGGTACTCCAGATCTAATATATAATTCCTCGGATGTTATTCCATTCAGACTGACTATTTGTCTTCGTTTCTTTAGGTACGATTTAATAAGTGAGATACTTGTTTTACTGAAATTATATTTGGATAATTTTTGAACCAGTAAGGTATGTGACACGCAGTCAAAGGCTTTACTGAGGTCACAGAACAGAGAAGCAGAGTAGTGGTCTTTTTCAAAACATTCTAATGTGTGTTCCGTAAATTTTAAAATAGCATCTGTTGTCGAGAGGTTTCCGCGAAATCCAAATTGGTGTTCGAATAGTATTTCATTATTTTCTAGGTATTCAGTTATTTGATTTTTAATGGCTTTTTCAAGGATTTTTGAAATTATTGGAAGCAATGAAATTGGTCTGTAATTACTTATTTCCTCAATATCGCCTTTTTTTGAAAACTGGAACAACAGGAAGGGTCCAAAAACATTTTTCCGTCAAATCGCCTTCTCACCCCAAAAACTTGCGCAATTTAACCCTCCAAGGACAGAATTTTTCAGGTCCACCTGGCCGAGATTAATTTTAAGTCTTATGCACGTCCGTAGGCCTTCTTATGTCGTGTATGAGGGACATCTAGTTTCAGACAAACTCTTAACTGCATCCATGGATCCGTGACATCGATTTATTTAATTTTTAGCAATAATCGAATATACATATGTGACGGGCAACCGTAAATAACGAATTTCATACAATACTGCAAGTCGGCACAAAAAATTTACCAGATGCGCAAATGAGAGTCTTCTATATACGACGTTAGGTCATGCGATATGCTACGATCGGTCAAAGCGGTATGACATAAGGCACTCAGAGGTGCTCAAAAAATAAGTGTGTCGCAAATTAACGACAAGGGGTTCCTGGGTTTGTAGAACCTCTGTCGCGTATTCGGCCATGCGGACAAAAATTCAAGTGTCGTTATATACGTGACATTCGTACTTGGAAGGTTAAAGGTGTTTTGATTAAAAAATGTTGAATATGGGCGACTATGTCAAAAACACTCTAAATTTTTGACAGATTAAACATTATCAAGAAAGATTACATTAAGGTCAATTTTAAGTTGTCCTAAACAGTTTTAGAAAGTTAAAAATATATTGAGGGCATGGAGTGAGAATTAGTATCATGGTGCATCTATCTGAGATAAGAGTTTTTATTACAAACACAATTTTACAGTGTTTTGAACGTTCCTCATCTATTAAGAGAAAAGCTATCATATCATCATATAAACTGTCTGGCAATTGGAATCGTGATTAGTATTTGGATGGGTGATTCCAGGGAAACGCAAGGATTGCTTAAAAGATATGGCAGTAATTGGTCCTTGTCTATCAAATGGCAGGAAAGCTGAACAGGAAAATAGAAAACAGTCAATTTAATAAATAATAACCATTTATTTTGTTACACATTTAAATAAATAACCTTTCTATAATTTTAAAAACTTCTTCGATAGAATTTCTAAGTAAACAACAATAATTAAAAACTATATAAATCACAATACAACTTTAGGCAATATTTAAATATTAAATGTGAATTGGCTCTAACCTAAACAAACCAAAGATTACAGGATAGAAAACAGCCATCGTTTTGGAGAGCTAAGTAGTAATAAATCTTTCTAAATATGGTATTTGGTTCATTTCTAGGTTAGATAAATATTATCCAAATAATAAAACATTGACTAGACACAGGATATTATAAATTCGCCCTATTTCCTACAACGCTGGTTTGTATATAATATCACCTATTTGATATTTATAATACCCTGTTCGTTATTAATTTCCTAATTGATGTGTGTTATCAATGTTAGGAGAGGAGGTTTACAGTTACATTTTTACTTGTAGCAAGTTACATTCTTCAGTGCCTCTGATCTATAAGATAGTAAAGGAGTTTCCGCTACAAGGTTATATGCAAAGTGTCGATACTATCAGTAAGTAACTAATTATATCTGCACGTAATAAAATGAAACAATCTATTTCATCGCTAATTTTAGGAAGTATTTGGAAATTTTCCAAAAGAAAAATATAGAACCTCTATTTTAACCGTGATATTTACTTATAGAGACTCATAACCCTAATTGACAGAAATAACTTTTCGGTATCAATATAGAAATTGAACCACTTTTATTCGGTCGGAATATGCATTTCCTACGTGCTGCGCCATTTATGAAATGTCAGGTTCCTTGAAAATAATGCCTGTCGAGAAATTTTAACAGTATTGCGAGTTTTGCGAACTAGTGTAATTGTAATTGTGATTCGTTCAAGTAGATATAGATCTAGATTCCAGACAGTAAGGTTTGCATAAAAATTTTAGTTTCTACTGGAAGGAGGGAAACTAGTTGATTCGATTTTTCTCTAAATGATTTGGCACACTGTTTGTTCAAGTACCCAAAAAAGTTTCTAGCATAAATTTGTATGTATTAAAATTAAGACAATTCGAAAAGTGGCGTAATAAAATTTTAGCAACAAAATATTTTGCCACCAAAGACCAGACGAGTTGCAACTAGTAGTGGATTGTAAATATGATGAATTATTCATTGGCTTCAATAAAAATACCGTAACTTGTCACTAAAGAGAGGTTCTGAAGCATGTACACGACAAATGAGTAGTATTGTACTATGGAAAGAGTATTGTATTTAGTTGGCTACTAAAATTTACTCCCCTACTTAACATTCTGCTCTACGGTGGTTGGTCCATAATAATTCTCTAAGAATTTAAACAGCTCAAGCGAAAAATTCACTTTTGCTTGACATCTCATACTCCATCTCTTCGTTCTTGTACATGTCTATCATCTTTTGTATGTCATGCGACAGCATTTCCAGTTGCTTTTCGTGGGTTATTTTCAGTTTCTCTTTCTCTCGATCCTGTTTAATCGCTGCTGTCTTGCGTTCGTCGACAAATCGCTTGTTGTTGTTCTGCTGTTTCTCTTTAAGTCGTCTTTCTTTGTCCCTTTTTGTTTTCAAGTTTTTGTCATTGGCAACCTGCAGAGAAAAGATTTGGTTTAGGAAAAAACGTAATGTTATCGGTTAGAGATTCCGAATTGATAATGTCATGGGTTCTATTGTTCGAATGAACACATTCTATTTTTTTTATATATACAGTGCGTTTCCATTTCTGCGTGAGACATGTCAGAATGCTTGATAATCTAATGATTTTTTCGTTTTACTAATTTTTGCAATCTGATAGATTAGACCGAATAAGGAAATCTTTTCTAACCAGGATTATTTACATTTTTGGGTATACTCTGTTTGTTTGCATTTTTTTAACCTTTTGCACTGTAACACAAAAAGTATCAAAATACCCCAAAAAGTGTAGAGTAGCGAATCATTAAAAAAAAACACAATTTAAGTGTTGCTTACAAAAAGGATAATATTTTTGGAAAATATATTAAAAATAATAAAGATAAAACACAGAAAGAAAATAAGAGTGGAATCTATAAACTGACATGTGGTACACACCCTAAAATATACATTGGATAGACAGGAAGAACTTTTAAAACAAGATTGAAGGAACACGCACGAGCTTTAATAAAAAAACCAAAGATTCAACATAGTTTTAATAATAATTTCGAAACTTTACTTTGTTAATTCCTTTTTTAACATTAATAATAAAACTTTTACAAAACTACAGCCAGAGAAAGTCCAAAAGGTTTTATGGTCAAGTTTTAAAAATATATTACAATGCTTTTCAATACATTCGTGTACTCTAGAAATACATTTGTTTCCAAATAAACCTAAGTTAAAACTCATTAATCTGCAAACATCCTCCATAGAACCTTTATGAAACGAGAACCAGACTAAACAGCATTTAAATTGTTACTTGGATAATTATGTTAAAATAGAAAATTTACATGAACATGTCGATTCAAACTGATATTTTGTGAAATGAATACGACACTTTTTAAAATTAGATTTAGGCTCCTACTGACCTCTTTTGCCGTTTCGACGGAAATTTTGGCCTGCTGGCTGCTCATCTCCTTCATTTCTCTGTCATGCTTGGCCTCTAGTTGTTTTATTTGTACCCCTTGTAACAGTTCCATGTGCTTACGAAGCACGTCCCTCTGGTCGTCCAGCTGGGTTCTTAAAAATTCCCACTCTTGTTTTCGATGACGCTCCATTAGGGCACTCCATTCTAAGGTTTGTTCTGTTACCAGCTTTCGAACCGCGGGGTCGTTTACCAGGTCGCTCTTGCTGTAAATTTAGATTATGGCAGTTGAAAAATGTTGGTTATGAAGGTCGCTACTATCGCAAATATTAGTATGAAATTGTAGAGGATCTGATTCCAAAAAAGGAAATAAATCGGTCTTGGGTGGATGCACCTCTCTATATTTTTAACTTTCTAAAGCTTTTTGTTATATAATTTTATGCGGGTGAATTTGATGAACATTTTTGGGCCCTCCCTGGAGCTGCTCCTGATGCTTTGAAAATAAAATTGAACTTTTCGACAAACAATATCTTAATTTTTCAAGTTAAATTTTTGTTTGAATTACGTAAATTTTGTGAAGCAGGGGAGTTTAATTTTGACAAAAAAATTGTTCTTAGGTCCCTGGTGCTCATTTTTGTGTGGGGGACGTACTACAAGATCAGCTGAAACATAAAAAATCACTTTACTCCACTCAGATGAAGCGTCAAAGAAATTACAGTTTAATTTCAAGAAATTTATAATGTTTTCTTTGATGCTTGAAAAAGAACTTTTATCTATACAACATTCAACATTACGAAACCTGTATATATCCCAAGTAACACATGTCGTCCTCTTATGGCACTTAAAGCTTTATAAATAATACATTATGGCAAGACAATTGGTTATATTAAAGCTTTATTCACCACTAAACTGCTTATAAAGTAACTCGGCGGAATAACATTGCTGGTAAAATGCTTTCACCACATAAATATAAAGCTTCTTTATTAAAGTATCTTATCCAGTTTTTTTTTAATTTATAAGAGGCTTAGTAAGGTCTATTATACAGATACACACCATGTATATTTATAACAGGTGTATAAACCTCTATATAACATTTATACATATAGACCAGGGCCAATCCTGTTTAAGGCAATAAAAATTCTTAGCAGTATACGAATGGTCGGAAAATGTAGTTAATGGTGTACATAATTAAGGAAAAATCGTCCAGACGTAGTAAAAGTTCGGGAAGGGGGGTTGGGGTGGTAATATATACGTTTTTAGGGGTTGGTACTCGTTTTTTGCGATTTGCGGCTAAACTATGCATCCTATCGAAAAATATTGATTGTAAAAGTTGTAGATACTGAAAAAATCTAAATTGATCATTATTGACCATAACCTCAAAATTATGGAGAAAAATGCAAAAAACCGTTTTTTCGGTTTTTAGTTTATAACTATCGCAAAAATGTTCATATTTTCATGAAAATTGGTGAAAATGTTCTCTTTTGTGTTTCAAACAAGCCCAAATTTTTTCAAAGCGAAATATTTAATTTTCGATGTTTTATGAATAAAATAAGAAAAAAAGACCTAATTTTCAATCGAAAAATTTGGTTAGCAAATTTTCGATTAATGAATTTTACTAGTGCTCATTTTTTTCGTTGAAATCTCAACTTTAATATAGAATTAAAATATAATATTGTTTATATACAAAACATCGTTAAAAAAGCGAAAAACTGAAAAACTACTTTTTAAAAATCGAGTTTTCGGTGAAAATCATGAATTTCTTTTTCTTTATTGTAAATAAACGTTTACATTCATAAAAAGCGTTAATTCTCATACAATACTATGTTATATATATTATCTTAATTATAAAGTATTAAGCTTTATAAAAAGGTGGAGTAGATATTCATAGTTTTTGAAAAGTAATTTGTGCTACTTAGGATGTCGTATATTAAAAAGTAGCAAAACATAGAGTCCCTATAAAGTAGTCTGGCCATTCGAGTTCGAGGCACTAATTAGTCCGTATGAAAAGTGGATGGATAATGATGGCGCCAATAGGAGTTGCTTTTGTTTTGACGAGCATAGTGTCATTAGGCTCGATGTAATAGTTTAAAATTAAAATAAGTCTGTTATGACTGACTTGGTCACGAAACAATTAATGGTAACGTTATTACTTATATATTTTTCCACTTCGTCAACCTGCTTTTGACACTTGCGATACATTGTAAACACACACACATACTGAAACCATCACCGCCATTATCTATCCATTTGGGTGGAGTGGGGGCCGAGTGGCCAAACTCTACTTTATAGGGACTAGCAAAACAGCAATAACAGCATCATCTGTTAACGAGTAGTATAACAGAGGCACATAATCCATTACAATTTTCTTATAGTCTATACAAAGCCTGTTACATTAAAGAGAGTACCAGAGCAAGTGATATTGGAGTCAGATTAACAGTGAAACTAATGGTTTATTATGATCTAGTCAATAGCCGAGTGGTTTAAGGCACGAGGTGGCAATCGCGACTATTCACACAGACATTGCACCACCGGGTTCGAATCCTGGCTCCGGCACTGGCACTGTCGCAAGAAATGGTTGTATGTCCGCGTTTTTTCAATGTGAACCCCCTTCTGCACAAGCCCTGGCTTGTGGAATTGGGGGTTGTCTAATTTCTGTGGTGTTTATTTATTATTGTATTGTCATCGAGAATACATCTTCACATCAAATTTTACGGTTCTAGGTACACGGGGAGAGGGTTAAAATCAATTACATGATTTGCCATACTACTTACCCCATGACAGAAACAGAAATCTTCACAAAAAAGCTCCCAATTTAACTTAAGGTAACAAAAATGGGAACTTACTTTTTTCCTTTAATTAGTTTATCGATAGCCGAACATTGTGTCTTCTGAACCGAAAGTTTTTCTTTGGTTTGCTTTTTCTTTAAAGTATCATATTCCTTTTGCTGCTTCTTTGTCGTTTTCTGGAATGCTTTGTCCTGCTTTATAGATTCGATAGTGATGGGTTCAAATACTAAAAAATTACTTTTTAAACTGTTTTCATCCCAAATCTACCATTTTCATGCAAACTTACCCAGTTTAGTTTCCTCTTTCTTCTCCTTTTTTTCCACGGCTGATCCTTTGTCAGTTACCTACAATATAAAAACAAAGTTTTTACAAACATATCAATAGGCTGATAATCTCATTTGGCACTTACTTCTATTCCCATCGAAGACATTTGTTCATTTTGTTTTTGCTGGGCACCCATAAAGCCTCTAGGATCACTTAGAGCGGCCATAAAGTCCTCAAAGCCATCAGGGACATATATCTTCAGTTCAATATTGCAAAACAGCATAGGAAGTGACATTGGAAAATTGGCTTCTGTCCTCAAGGAAATGTGACGATATCCGGCCTACAACGGACAAAATCAATAAATACTACTTTAAACTTCATGTGTGATAATTACCTGTAAACCATCCAAAGGTAGAATTCTCTGACCAAGCAACTTCCCGTTTTCATCATATACACCAAATCTTAGTACAGCCAAGTCAGGCAGTACAACTTTCCTGAACAAAAAAGGTTCCTCATTGTAAACGGGGTTTAGACCATTCGCCGGCACCATTCTGGTCCTAAATTCTCTTCTGATGGTGTCTGTCGGCAATCCGTACATATCCACTTCAACATATGTACCAACCTACAAGAAAAGAAGTACATAGTGGTTATAAGAGGCCCAAGAACTGGTCCCTGAGGTATTCCTCTCCTTACAACAGATGGAATCAGACAAATTTATTTAACTTAGCCATACCTTTTTATCAGACAAGAACTGCCCTGCTATGACCTGAACGGCACATTGGGCAGCAATTACACCATCCACAGGGCACTCCGCGAATGGATCGAAGGTTCTATCATGGCGCCTCATGAAATCCGGCTTGAGAAGGTAGCCACAATTGCCATTGTACTCGAACTTGCCTTGGTTCAGTTGCATGGGCAGGTCGGACGTTTGAAAGTTAAGGGAGACCATTTGGCATCCCGCATTCCAAAATACCTACGAATGAATCCATCACTAATAGATAATAGTTTTCCATAAATACTCATGTTTACCTGAGGCATGTAGTTTGAGGAATTTGCCCTGGCTCCGCTGGGGTAAATGCGAGACATTTGTCGTTTGTTATAGTTCACAAACTCGATGGCTTGTGTCTTCAGGTAATTCAGGCCCGCCGGTTCAGAGAAGCTAGACATATTGTGATGGATGTTTTTTTCTGAAACAAAGTGAATTCAACTTATGGTTTAATACGTCGATGTCTCGTTTTGTTAACAACATTTAACAAAGTTACTTATAAACTCTTACGTTCAGCTACGTCGAATCCTTGGAATTTCACTGGCTGCGCATAATTGACCATGGAACTGAGCCAAGGATGCACGTTTGTAGTAGATCCGGTATAAGCTGCCACCGGAACCGCAGCATCCCCTTCGCCTATTGCGCCTTCCGGTGCAGGAGTCTAAAACAAGTGGATAGTTAGCGCGTAGAAGGTGAAGAATTCCAAGCACTTACTTCTGCCGATATATCTGGAGGAATAAGCCTATCCGCGCTAGCAGCATTAGCGTCTTCTTTCTCTTCATCTTCGATCACAAACTGACCCTGTCTGAACAATTCCAATTCCTGTTTCTCCACTTCCGGCTTTAACCTGAAATGACAACAAACATGTAACACACGCGACTATAAAACAAGGTTGTTTTGCACCTCTTGTTCTTGATTAGTATTTTCCTCTTTAAAGCGCAAGGCGGAGGAAGAGGTGCTCCTGGTTCCAGTGGAGAGTCTTCTAGTGGCTCCTTCAGTAACAAATCGCCTGGAAATAAATACGTTGCACAAAAACGACTTTTTTTCTTTCTTTCATCTTACCTAAAATTTCGTCACAGTATTTGGCTAACTTATATTGCTGTGTCTTGCAACAGTGGTTTTCAAATGACAGTATGATCGGATATTCGGATGTGACGAATGCTGTGTCTCGTATTGCGTAGATAACATCTTTGAATAAGATATCTGTGCACATGGCACGTCCGTGAGTTATAATTGGTTCCTCATCCTCGCCTTTCCCTATAAACATAATTCGACATGTCAAAATGCATAGAGTGAAAGCTCAATAAGCAGCTTCAACTATGGTGCATTTGAACTACTTTACAAGTACATACAAATCAAGCGCATTAAAAGGTGTAATTGCAAAGAAACATTATCCATTACGTTTTAGAGTTAGATACTCACCATCCCAACAGTCCAGTTCTACACATCGGCATCCTGCTAGTAACACCTGCCGATACATTTCAACAGAGGACTTACCGCCAAACTGTCGCCCTGACAAGTAAGTATTGTGACTAGAATTTATATAATACGCACACAGAGGTTGATCCATCTCCATGTATATGTCCAAACGGTCTAGGAAGACAGGGGCATTTTCGTCAGACATTAAATATCTAGCAACAAAAAATGTTTCGTGTGGAAAACTGCTGGATTGTTTATATGTAAAAGAAGATAAGGTTAATTGCCAAAGTTGATGTGCAATTGGTTGAAAATTGCAGCTTGCGTGACCACCAACATTTTTCAATATGAAATAATACACAATAATTCCCACGTTTTTTACAATAAAATGATTTTTTTTTTCAATCACTTCATTCTTGTTTTAAACTTACTAAAAATCATTTAATTATATTGAATTAGTGGACTTTCTATTGCTGTTGAACAAAATCTTAACATTTAAACATTATTTTTTACTTTTTAGTTCACTTTGCTATTAAAACGTGTTTTTTTTAGTTCTTTAAACCATAATTTTCTTTTGTGTTGTAGTTTCATTTTTCATTGTTGTTCGCACGAGTAATAGATCATTAAACGGTCAACCCTCCCAGAGGTCCGATAGAAGGGTAAGGCTCTTATACAACAGGGTGTGCTCGGTTCCCTGAGGTTGACGTTAGCGACATGACATTTTTAGTCACCCTCTTGCCATTCATCCCTCAGCACGTTTCTCACCAATATATTGGATTGGGTGAATTTTAGAATTAGCATCATGAAATAACATATTAATAGCAGCGGCGCCTCCGGAAAAATCTTGACACTAGATTAGTCATTTTTAATTTTTATTTTATCCTGATGATTCTAGTGAGGACATTAGGACAAAGTTGTCGAATTATTGTATTGTCATCGGTCATTGATAAGTGTGCAAAGTTTCAGTTTAATCCGACGTTTTGAAGTGGGTGAGAATCACGTTCAAAGATTAAGTTACAAACAAACATACAGGTGAAGTTAATAAAAGCGCGTTAAAAAAATATAGTTTAAAAAAACACGTTTTAAAAACCGAACTAAAAAGTAAGAAATAATGATGTTTAAATATTAAGATTTTGTTCAATAGCGATGGATTGATTGTAAAAAGCGTGGGATGCTTTTTACTATATTTTTATAATTCTACTTTTATCAACAGCTATCAATAAAATATTTATAACAATTGATATCAAGCACGCACCCCTCCCTTTTTACAATCTATCACTGTTGAACAAAATCTTAATATTTAAACATTATTATTTTTTACCTTTTAGTTCGGTTTTTAAAGCGTGTTTTTTTAGTTTTTTAAACTATAATTTTTTAATACTAAAAATTATTTAATTAACACACTTTTTAATATTATTATATTGAGTTAGTTAGAATATATATTATTAACTGCGGGGCCTCCGATAAAAATGTCGACAGTAGATTAGTTATTTTTTAAAAATTTCATTTTATCCTGAGGATCCTGGTGAGGACATTAGGATAAAGTTGTCAAATTATTGTATTGTCATCGGACCTTGATAAGTGTGCAAAGTTTGAGTTTAATCTGACATTTGGAAGTGGGTGAGAATCACGTTCAAAGATTCTGTTACAAACAAACAAACATACAGGTGAAGCTAATAAAAGCGTGTTAAAAAGTGTTACTTTACAAAATTCCTTCTTTCTCCCGGTTTTCCTGTTTGGCAGACACTGTCTACTTACCTAATTAGGCCATCTTTGGTAAGCCTATTGGCTGTTCTGGAGGCCTCGTCCTGTTCGTAAGTGGTTATAATTTCTTTGGCACGCTTCTCGTCATACAACGGGTACAGTATCTCGTTTAAACGGGGATCCCTTTGCTTCTCATTCAAAAAATTGATAAACTGCTCTAGGTTCATATAGTCGGCTTTACCTTGGGTTCTAAAATAAAATTCAACATAAAGTGATACAAAATATGGCCCAATTAAGAAACTTTTGTTACATACATGCTTCGGAAGAGTTCCTCGATGTCATTCCTGGGGCAAATCTTATGATACAGGGAGTAGAATTTATCGAACGTGAAAGCTTCAGGTTCTATTGTGTCGTTCTTTCCAGAGGGAAGATCCAGTTCGGATAAAATTTGGTATATCAGCTTCTCGGTCTTTCCTGAGGCGAAGGTCCTGGCAATTACTTTTACAGGGATCTTCCCTTTTTGGTCCACTAGAAAACCGAGTCGCATCCAACTGGAATTGCGAATTTATTTGTTGAAATGTCATTTTTGATTGTATGTATATAAAAAGCTTAAAAAATCAAGAGGAAGAGAAGAACTCAAAAGGCAGAGGTAGAAAAATATAATTATTTGCTGACTGAAAATGTTCTCTTCCTCCCTCTTTTAAATTTAGCAACATTCTCTATCAAGAAATTGTCATATCAACTAAAACACTCACTGTTTCATTAAAACTGTTCGAACACACACATTAACAATTTTGTTATTATGTGTGATGGTCCTTAAGCCCTGTTGCCATACCTATTAGTTGTAAAGCCATGCAACAACAAAGAAAAATCATGCAATATAAAAATGTTAGTATACAATGTTAGGCGCATCATGAAAATGTGAGCTTAAAAATATAAAAACAGAGTTTGGGATATTTCTAGTAACATAGGGTGTGCCAGTAAAAACTCTCAGGTGAAATATTTCAGAAACTACTAGAGATATTGGAGTTCTGTAAAAGTCCATTTTTAGAACATATAAATCGCTTTAGTTTTGAATACAAATAGTTTTTTAATATGTTAAGAGGTAGATGGTGCTGCGCTACAGAGAATTGACTGGGGGAGGGGTGTAATTACCACCTTATCTACGCCCTTGGGCAGAAGTGGCAACTGCGCAAATTTTGCCATAAAAATCACGTTGCGCTTACAAGAAGTATTAAGTTTCAGAGTGAGTTACAATAAGTCATAACCCACTTTAGTGAGTTATTAAGCACTTTACCAAATAAATAATAGTGGTCGTTGGATAAAACAACTTATTTCTTACAATAACGTTTGTTCATTTATCCCACTTCTGATGATACAAGATTTACTGAGCACAAAGAGCAAAGTTAGTTGATACTTTTTCAAATAATTAACAAATAAAAACTTATAATTTTCAACTTATCGTTTTGATCAACTGTTTTCAAGGACACTGTGTACTATAAATTTTTAAGCTCCACATTTTGGAAATCGAGATCAAAAAATTGATAAAATGGTCAAAATTGAGTTCAAAATTTGTCAAGTTGGTTCAAAATTATTTTAACATCGAGTATTGTTGTTATTATTAAAGTGAAACCAATTTTTAGCTAGGATTGACTGAAACCAGGTCAGAAAAACTATGTCTAAGTCAAATCTTGTTTTCATTCCAAAAAAGAAGTACACTTACACCTACACCGCGTACTTCATTTGATGAATGAATAGTTTATTTTTAAAAGAAAGTTTTGATCAAGATTTTCTCACACTTTACATTACAACACAACTTAGAAACTAAACATTTATTTTGTTATTAATAGACAACAGACATGCATAGCAGCGAATTCAAATCTTTTCATTGACTTACTGTTTTTTCAAACATGTCATGGGACAGAAATTGTTTGCTTTCACATTATGAGTAATTTTTCTCAGCCCGTCCAACCATACCTTCAAAACGATTACGTCAATTGGTAAAGTAAAAAAGAAACAGAAGAAACTTAAGTCTAGGACGTTTAGGAGTGACAAAAAGTTAAAAATAGTGCAACACGATAATGCGTACTGATTTTGATACTGAGTTTTCGACAATATTAATTATATTAATATTTTTATAAAGAAAATATGTGGATACACAGCAATTTTACTACTCATTCGATTGCTTCATATTGTTTTGTATTCCTTATTATTCCACAGAAAAACAAATCTTATCTACTTATTTCTTAATATTAGCAAGTACATGCAAAAATAAATATTCAACAGATGTCATACCATATGTGATTAAGTGAGATACTTGGTATTTAGACAACAGCACTCAGTGAATGCAAAAAAAAATTAAACAATAACTGAGGTTATCAAGAAAATAATAAACACCATTAAATAATTACGTAAATTGCAAAATTTATTTTGAAATGAATTTTAAGAAATTATAACTTCTGCAACAGCAGTCCTGGATGGAGTTGGAACTTTTAGTGTCACATTCCCTCTGATGTAATTTCTACAAATATCAAAATATTCAAACACTTGAATACACTACTCGACGCTAGCTTCAAGGGGTAGTACTTAAAACTGAATCATTTCCTGATGATGCTCACATGGTTAGCGAAACGTGCGTCGAACAGTTTATCCGAATGTTCTGATGTTCGAGCAACTACGCCAGAGGCAACTAGCTATTAATTACTTACTTGGAAAATAGTTCTAAATTTATACATTATCACCTCCAACATAGACCTCGGTTGCTTTCAATTTTAAGCTTATATTATCAACTAGTTTCAGATTCAGTACGAACTTGTATAACCTCAGGAACCAAATTTTTACCAGTAAATGACAGAAATCATTAATTCCCTAAACATCCCACAAATATGAATCAAAATATGTTAAAAAAAAAACATTTTACTATTAAATTAGGTATAACTCAATTTGGCCAAAACTTATCCATAACAATGAAAAAAACAGTTACAATAATTATTACCTTGGCAGTCTCGGCATTTGGACATACTATATGTTGATAATTGATATTAATATAATCTGTCCCGCTACAGATTGTAAGAGATTTATCCTCGAGGTCCTGTCCATGTTTGGTGGTTAATGTACTTAATAGTTTCAGATCTTTTGGTATGCCTCCGGCTCTGACATCGCTCACTTGGCAAAGCTCTATAACGTCGCCTTCCTAAAAATAAAAACAAATTACTTATACATTATCTTCTTAATCAATAACGCATTACCTTAATTAATAGGTAATTACTAGGAAAAATCAATGAAACAAGGAGCAGTTAGAAAAAAAAATAACATTTACCTTTCCTTCCGCTTTCCAGTAAATAAAGAAGCCATATTCGTCGACTTTAAATAGCGCACGCTGCTCCAATTCAACGTTATCCTTTTCCTCCGTCCATCTATCGAAAACACAGCCCGTTAAAAGGGGCTCCGGTATAGGGATGTGCCAGTCGAACTCGAATTTCTTCGTCATTTTCAGTCATCAAGCAAATTGGCGAGCCTGATTATAGAACGCACAAAATTAGACGGTGGTCAGTTTACATTATTTATGAATTATTAGATCCATTCTTAACAAATAAACATTTCTAAAATATACCCACTAAAAAACTTAGTTTATTTACTTTTGACGTTCAACGTGACGTCAGACGTCAATATTTTGAATCCGTTTTATTAGTTCGAATTTCCATAAAATAAAACGCTTAATAACTAAATAGTATCAGGCAACACATAATACATCGCTTGGTAAAGAAAGGAAACAAAATGTTTGAAATATAAGTTGAAAAATGGAAATTTACAAAGTATACTAAAAGTTTAGTTAAAATTTATCTTGTACTTACTTCTGTTACACATTCAAAATTTGTACTGATGTGTTTTAGGTGCAGGTACGTGAAGGAAACCTCCTAACGTTTATTAGATTATGTGAGGAAATCAAATTAAAGAATCGTTAAAATTAGTGAAGGTTTTTATTTCTAAAATTTGTTCGAGTAATCGAAGTAGAAATTTTCAAGTGAATAAATAACTATTTATAATATAAATAAGAGTATTTTAAAGCGTAGTCATCGAAAGTAGATTCACAACCAGGGACGGACTGGCCACGTGGACAAGAGCCCACAAGGATTTCTAATTTAATTCGAAGAGTTTCTTTGCAATTAATAAACAAAAAGCAGTCGTAATTACGACTGCTTTTTGTTTATTATATATATATATATATATATATATATATATGTTATTACATGATTTGCAGGAAACAACTACTCAGCGGGCAAATACCCCGACCTGCATTGAATTATACCTTGCAAATCATGAATGGTAGCCAATGTCATTTGTCAATTCCCCGACCAGACATAGACCGGTTTCGAACTTATTAGTTCTCATCAGTATGCCATAGGTCGTGGAACAGACAAATGACAGTGGCCAACCTGCTAGTTTTATACAAACTAATGTAAATGATGTACCGGTGAGAGGTAAGTGCATCCTCTCCTGTGGTCAAATGCTACTATACACCAGACATCATAGATGTCTCCATGGTGTATAGCAACTTGCTATTTTGCAAGTACCGAGAGCGGCGACCTTCAGCCTATATATATATATATATATCGCCACCCAAGCGACCCTCTCAAGGGCCCTGACATCAGTTAAAACCAAGTCTTCTTTGATCACAACTGTAAAAAGGTACTCTGCGAACTTGGTTCGTCTAATTGGGTCAAGCTTCTCTAGGTGCCTGGGCACAGTAACATTGAGGGCAACGAGCAGGTAGATGCTCTAGCCACAGAGGGCTCTCAACAGCACTTGAGAGCTCGGAACCAGCCCTGGTTTACCCTAAAGCAAACGTTGATAGATCAATAGAGGACTGGTCTCATTCTCAATTCGTTGATCTCTGGAACTCTTACCCAGGACTTCGGCAAGCGAGGCTCCTCATTCCAGGACCTTTGCTGAAGAGGGCGGAACAATTACTCCGTGAAAGCAGAAAGTATAAGTTAAGATCGTGGTTAGTCTCTTGACTGGACACGGCTCTTTCAGGAAACATCTGCACTCCATCGGAGTGGTTAACAACCCCGATTGCAGGTTTTATGGAGAGGTGGAGAATATTTTCATCCACCTCCTAACCTCCTGCCCCAGTCTCGTGAACGTGAGGCATAAACACTTTGGTATTGGCTTCTCTATTCCAGAGGAATTAAGGAATGTCCCGCTGGGAAGGGTTCTGGCCTTTGGTCTGGACATCCACTGGTCACCTAGCGGATGCACAATGGGCCGCAAGACTTGAGTGCCGCGATTTATTACTATACCGCTAAGGAGAAGAAGAAGAAGAAAGAACACCTAAGGTTCTTTAATTTTCCCCGCACTTAATTATATTAGGTAGTATAACAACGTATTTGAGAAATTATTTTGTGTAATTCTGTTGTATTCAAATCAAGATGGCTACTGTTTAGATTTATAATTTCTGTTTACTTATTTACAATTTGCTAGCATAACGGTAAGCCATATGCATTAGTCACAGTTAACCCAGCCAGAGTTTTGATTAAACAAGCTGCAATAGTATTATTTGAATCTGAAATTGTCTGCAAAATAATTAAGGAAAAATGAAAATGTTCACGGAAAATAAAACTTATATCTACTATCACAATGTATCTACTACTTATATACATTAAAGACAGTAGGATGTAGCTTTTACCTAATAACAGTCCGACCCTGTTTACAACAAAAAACACGTTAGATAAAAACCATTTATTACACAATAATGAAATAAGTTAAGTCATTACAGCTAAAACTAAATAAACATATTGTATCTCCTAGGCTTCGATGGCAAGATAAACAAATTGCACTAATTAAAGAAAAAGAAACATTCTTTTTGGAATCATTTATTTTGTTCTGTCCTAAACTCTTCCTCCGCTGTTTCTAATAAGAATTTAGTATGTACAGGACAAATAAATATATGTTTTTTTCTTCTTTCCTGCTAAATGATGTGCCTCCATAACATTTCAGTAACGTCTCATGATTCGAAGTAGTTCATTGTATACTAGAGGTTTGGCGTCATTTGCAAAAAGAAAATCGCCATGGTTGAATTTTTCGTATGGAATAAGGTAGTCATTAGCGATGTTCTCTAACCTCCTAACAATATGTTGAACATCCTAAAAAGTATAGATCCTGTTAAAGAGGACTGTATTAAATGGCATTTCAAGGTAGTATGTGAAGTTCTAATACCAGATAACTTGAATTAAAAAACCTTGCAACTTGCAACCCAAGAAAAAGTACCTTACTCACTTTCACAGCAATAAGTCTGTCATTTTTTCCATAGTAAAGAGCAATTGGGGCTGTTATGGCACTTAAGTTATACTCTTTGGGATTTGGCGTGCCATATATTCTGATGTTATTCTCAGAACCATAATCGAATTGTTGGAAATTACCTGGTGAAGAGAATTAAAAATTGGAATTATAAGTAAACGATTTCCTTGCCAAGTAACTATGGCCGAGAGCGTCAATATTTTTCTTGTTCTTAAGGGTCAAAATGTAAATGCAAAAATCGAACAACCTGAACATGTTTCCATTTAATAATGTTTTCAGACTATCCCTCAAAAGTGGGTATGATCTGGAATGTTACATTAGACAAGGACCGAACTATTTAAGCTATTTAATATGTACTAAGTTATAAAGGAAATTATTTGTTTATACATGCTATATCTCAATAAAATCTTACCTGATTTAACTTCTTGAAAGTAATGTATAAATTGTTTAATAGAAGCATCTGAAGGTGTCGTTTGAAAAATCAGTCGAAATGTCGCCTAAAACGTGTTACGAATATGTCATTAAATTAGAAAATCTACAGGTAGTATGTATCAAACATTTCTACTCTACTCTACTCCACTCCAATCTACTCTACTCTACTCTACTCTACTCTACTCTACTCGACTCTACTCTACTCTACTCTACTCTACTCTGCTCTGCTCTACTCTACTCTACTCTACTCTACTCTACTCTACTCTACTCTACTCTACTACTCTACTCTACCCTATTCTACTCTACTCTACTTTACTCCACTTTCTCTATTCCTGACTGTTTCATAGAAGTAGTAGGCTTATAATGGCCATATGCACAGACATTGTGTTAAGCAGAGAATCACAAAGAAGAGCTTACTTTTAAGGAATATTTAACTTTGGATGTATTGCACCATGCTAAATCAATCATTCTATCTAAGTTTGAAAGGCCCTGCTTTGAGGCTACAAATTTAGTGGCAAGGCTAGTAGTGGGGTCGATCTGTCATTAAACATTGCTTGAAACGGACTCGTTATTTTCGATATTTTTTTTGTGATTTTATGAAGTCGGACCCGCTCTATCATCCAGAAAATCTTCCGGTCGACCATAGGTATACTTAAGCACAAGTAAGTATATGCAAACATGATAAATAAAAGTTGACATAAATATAATAACTTATAATAACGTGCTTCTGTTGGGAATAGATATATACAAACAAAATCGTCTTATATTTATAGAGTAAACGGACAAATAATAAAAAATATAGCATAAGTATAATTGCGAACAAGCAGAGGAATCCCATCGCCATGATTAAATAAGTGTCACATTATGCGATAATGGGTGAAATTCTAAGGATATGGTTATGTGCACGCCCACGCCCTCTTACGAAGAGAGGTTTAATTCGTAGTAACAGAAAGAAAGGAAACCTGACTAATTAGCAACCAGTAAAACCTTAGTTCGCCAGTTGGCTCAGAGATGGCGCCATTACTACGGATGGACGACAAAACGGTAGACTCATCTCGAATGACAGACTGGACGAATCGATAATAAATAGAGAAGCGGGACCAGCACATCGGACGGTTAATTCAGTGATAGTTTAGATGAGCCAAGTGATCAGATAAGATAAACAACAGTGAACAAATTAGTACGGTAACAAGTAGTGAATTTATAGTAGTTAAGAGTTATAGTTAGTATGTCATTATAAGGACTAATTATTGTAATTTAGTGATTAATAAATCAGTGGTTAGTGAATTCGTGTTGCATTTATTGGACCTTTGGGGGGGGGGGGAGGGGGTCTATTGGAGACACGTAACAATATTTTACAACATATGCATACATACCTTACTCAATTGAAAGTCATCGCCATAGCCTGCTCCAAATATATAATAAAGTTCTTTACAAATTGCAAAATAGTTCTCATCCGTGCACAAATTCTGCAAAAAACTTCTGATCAATTCCAAAAATGGGATATGGTAAATGTAAAAATATTCCGTGAGAGCCTGAAAATAATTTACGTGATGGGATAAAAGCTGGATGACGGGTTCTGGTGTATTTGACACAAAACCGGCGGGGCCCATTAGAGAGGCAATTCTGATTTTGCTGTTGTACTCCGGTCTTATAGATGCCATTACGTAAAAGGAAGTGCAACCCTGTGAGTGTCCTATGTAAAACAAGCTAGTATAGTTCGTTAATTCCAGGATGTAGTCGATTTTCGTTGGGATGTCTATGGTTCCGATTTCGTGCCAACTGTAAATAAGTCATATTAAGGGCCTGTTTATCAATGCAAGGTTAACTCGTAACAGTCGTAACCAAAGAATAAATGTCAAATAAAACAATAGATAACCATTGTTTCGTTTGACATTATTTATCCTATAGTTAAATGTTAACCCGGTATTGATAAACCGGCCCTAAGTTCTTGTAAAGGTAAATTATTAATGATCAGTTCTGTATAGATACAATTTACCTGAAGTCGTAAAAAGTCTTAGGATCTGTGTAGGGATCAATAAAAATGTGCCTATTAGAATAGCTATTCCCTCTTGCGTTTCCCAGCCACACGTCATATCCCTGATCGGCAAGTAGGTATCCCAAACTTCTACTGGGATTAATATTTACAAAATCCGCCGAACTCGAACCTAGACCGTGCATGATAAGGACTGGAGGTCCTCCAGCCCTCGTGCTTTTTATTCCTAGAAAATGAAGAAAACTGAGAGGAATTGATATAGCCAAGCTAAGCCTAAGACAGTAAATTTGTTTAAAAGACATTTTCCTAGATATACAGGGTTATTCATTATTACCCACTTCTTATCATCGTTTTTATTACCTATAGAAAAAAAAAATTAAATACAAGTTATGTGATTATGATTGAATTTTGTTAAAATGCTATCAAAAGTACAGGGGATAGAAAAAAATAATATATTTTTTAAAATGGGATGCCCTGTGCATTATTACATTTTTGGAATGATCCTTTTTTCCTTATTTCAAAAATATACCATGTTACGTCTACGATATGCTGTTTTTGAATTAAAAGCCGAATATCTTGTTCAACTAGTTACTGTAAATATGGAAAAGTTAACAGTATTAAAGTGAGCTATCAAAATGACAACTATTATGCTTGATAAGTGACATTTCTTTAATGAAATAATCAAAATGGTAGGACGGTAATATATCTTGACGAGACGTGGTTTGATACGCATGATACTGTTAATTACGGCTGGTAGACACGACTCAAAATTGTACTTTAAATGCGTCATGTTCAAGGGGAAAACCTGTATTATAATTCTGCAAGCTGGAAGTAAAAATGGGTTCGTACCCAGCGCACTGCTCTTGTCAGCCAAAAATACAGGGTGGGGCAGTAGTGCGTCGGACCTCGATATCTACGATAGCTAGAAATTTTTTTAAAAAAGCAAGTAAACTAGATAAAAAAGTCTCTAACTGGAGATTATTTTCGAACATACAGTTCGAGCCAAGACGAAATTACAGGGCCAAGTGCCTTTTTTTAAATGGAATGCTATATATATCAGTACATTTTTTTGAAGCCTCTTTCTAGGCTCTATTCATTCCTATACTAGCTTGAATATCTCCCAACCACTTGAATGTAATGAATTTTTTTGTTGAAATAATGTAATCTGCAGATGGATATCAGAAATCACCACAGTCACAATCATGGGTTTTAAGAAAAACTTATGTGAATACCAGTTACGAGACATCTAATTAATGTTTTTGAATTATTTTCATTTCCTAAAAATGTACAGGGTGGCCAAAAATTATTTTTCAATTGAGAACATTTTAAATTGAGTTTTCTCAATTTTTTTCAAATGGAACACCCTGTATATTTTTCGACGATGTGATGTGAAAATGAAAAACGAACATTTCTTGTTACTTCCCTAGGGCTAATTGCAACCAATTTCGTTTTATTAAGTAATAATTACAAAATTCAAAAATAAACTTAAAAAAAGGTTTCTTCAAACTCTGTAGAAAAAAATTATAATAAATGTTCCACATGTTGCCCATTTTGATTGACACACATCTCTATGCGCTTTTGAATTGAGGTTCCCGCTTCCCACTATTCCTAAAACTGCCGGTGTGATAGATGTAAAGGCAGCTATTACTCTTTCCTTCATATTTTGTACTGTTGTTGGTGTGTCTCTAAAAACAATTTCCTTCGCGTATCCCCGTAAAAAGAAATCCATTTTTGTAGAGATCTGGGGATCTAGCAGGCCATTTAGTGCGTTCATTTCTTCCAGCCCATTGATTAGGGTGGGTATTATTTAAGTGGTCTCTAACTGCATTTAAATAATGTGGTGGAGCACCATCTTGGTGAAACCACATCCTATTTCGAATTCTTTCAGGGAAATTTACCAATAATTGTGGCAGATAGTTTTCCAGAAAATGAAGATAAATAGCTCCAGTCAATGTACCATCAAAGAAATGTGGCCCTATTACATGTTCTCCAATAATTCTTCCCCAAACGTTTATAGATCATCTGTGTTGATTATCAACTTGCATACAAAAGTGAGGATTTTTTGAAGCATAATAATGGAAATTGTGCCTATTAACAAATCCATTTTTATAAAAAGTTGTCACATCACTGAAAAAAACAGTATTGAAGAAATCGACATTATGTTGCATTTCACCTCTGGCCCAATTACAAAATTGTAAGCGCTTTTGAAAATCGTCATCAGATAATTCCTGTGCGTTTGAATCTGATATGCATGCAACTTATTTTTTTTAAGATTCGATCCACGGACCGTCTACTTATTCCTACTAATGAGCTCACTTCTCTTTGACAAACATGGAGATTCTCAACCGTTGCCAGCACCACAGAAAACTCATTTTCTTCGTTCACAACACATTTTATTCTTTCACTTTTTTTATATTCGACATTTCCAGTTTCCAGAAATCTATCGAGAAGGTTTTGATAACGTTGGTGATAAATTGTATTGGCAAGTAAACAATTTCTGCCTGACTCGCCCAAAATAAACGTCGTTTCTACAAGTTCCGCTTTATTAAAATTCATATATAAAATTCCAAATATTTTAAAATTCAATACAAATTAATAATACACCGATAAGTGTGATAAATGCTCCTTTGTACACGACAATTTATGCCAAACTGAAGTTTTATTGCTTGTCGAATAACGAAAACAGCAAGAAAATGTACAAAGAAAACATTACAGTAAAGGACCGGTTAAATACTATTTACTCATTTCAATGGATTGGAATAAATGGTCCCACTAAGTGGCCTTATTTCAAAATTGCATAAAGATGTGTGTCAATCGAAATGGGCCGCACGTCGAACACTTATTATAAATTTTTATTTGAGGGAACGTCTTTTTTAAAGTTTATTTTTGAATTTGACACTCTTATTTATTTATAAAACGAAAATGGGTGCAATTAGCCATAGGGAAGTACTTACAAAAATGTTAAATTTTCATTTCTATATCACATCGTTGAAAAATATACAGGGTGTTCCATTTGAAAATATTGCGAAAATTCAATTTAAAATGTTCTTAATTGAAAAATAAGTTTTGACCACTCTGTACATTTTTAGGAAATGACAATAATTCAAAAACATTAATTAGATGTCTCGTAACTGGTGTTCACATAAGTTTTTCTTAAAACCTATAATTGTGACTGTGGTGATTTTTTTAATTATTAGCCGTTACTCGAGTCCGAGTATAAAAAAAAATTTTTTTTTTAATATCCATCTGTAGATTGCATTATTTCAACAAAAAAATTCATTACATCCAAGTGGTTGGGAGATATTCAATGCTAATATAGGAATGAATAGAGCCTAGAAAGAGGCTTCATAAAATGTACTGATATACATAGCATTCCATTTAAAAAAGGCACTTAGTCCTATAATTTCGTCTTGGCTCGCCCTATATATTCGAAAATAATTTCCAATTATAGACTTTTTTCTCTAGTTTACTTGCAATTTTTAAAAAAATTTCTAGCTATCGTAGAACTCAAGATATCGAGGTCCGACGCACTATTGTCCCACCCTGTATATCTGCTGCGACAACTGAATCACGCCGCTCGAGGGAATCACAGAGAAAGTACAGCTGTAGAAGGAGGTTGTAGCATATAAACAGAGCACCCAGCCGCCTGCGATTATTAATACATAACACCGAATAAGGATAAAAGATAAGTCATGATTTTGACTATTACGGAGCCCAATTCTGTTAGTTTTGGAGTAAAAAAATATAAATATAAATCACAATCTTTTTGGCCGGGGGCTCCGCCCCCGTCCTGATTTCTGGCCGGGGACTCGAGCCCCGGAGCACCCGAGAAGTCGGCGCCTATGCTGCTACTTAATACATTTTTTTTAGTTGAAAGGCCAAACTCATGTCAGTAAATTATTATGCACATTGGAAACGAAAAAGTAAGAATTCTGTTTCTTATGGAAATACAGTTAAAAAAATATTTTTTTGTTTAAATATAATTAATTGTTGGTTCGACACAAATGTGTATGAAATTATATCTTTTTATAATAAGAGAAAGCTAGCGCGAAAAAATAATACCTGCTTCCATTTTTTTAAAATGGCATCTTGAGTTGTTCGAGGCTGACGGTACCTACTTATTTTATTATATTAATATTATTACTTTTTTTTCACTATCTGACGACGAACCAATTACATATCTTCCCGATCGAACTGTATATCTGTGCTGATTATATAAATTTACATACCTCTAGGAATCCTGTGCAGTGTCAATATATATCCATCTTCTGTTACGACCATGTGAGTTTCTGCTGGATACCCGAACCTTTTTATTATTTTTTTCTGAAATATCAAAATACTTATGCAGGTGTAGGTTATTTTTAATGTGGGAACCTTAAGCACATAAATATATTCTTTCATATTGCCTAAACATTAATAATTATATGATGGGGGTTTATGAGGCTAAATAATTAAATAAAGAAAGAAGTTATTGCCTTATACCTCAAGAGAAACAACAATGCAGCTACGGACACGTGTTTCGGAGTTATTTCTTCTCATCAGCGTAGCGTAGCTTAACGAATATACCTTAATATCTTATATCGAATCGAATTATATCTTAATACGAATATATCTTAAATTAAATGTACAAATCGAGTACTGTGCACTGTACTTTGACATACACAGCATACGAGAATTGAATTTATAACTTTGAAAAAGGAAATACATTTGGTTTCCGAAACGTCAGATAAACACTGTGCCTACTTTTGTTATAATTTGTATTAGTCGGCAAGAAATAGCCTGTGACTGATCCTTTGACATGAACGTCACAGGCGTAGAAGTTGTTTTTCTAATATACTGATTCATTCTGTTATTTTGGTGGAATTTGTGATCAGAAGCTATATGTGGTAGAAAAACCCATAAAAAGAAGGAAAAAATATTCTTTCATTTTATTCATTTCATATATTTACGCTTTCTTTTTCCTTAATACAAGAGTAATCGTAACATCTATCCTTCTCAAGTAACAATTTAATTTTTAATAACCTACGGGACTCATAAAAACTGTTTATACGGTATGTCTCACTTTTTATCACTAAACCCCAATATCTGTTGATCGATTTACATCAAATTTTGTATACTTCTTGTGTGTCAGATTGTGATTAAAAAGTAATTTAATGTTTTTTTTCGAAAATAAATACGCCTACTACGATCAAAAGAAATTGGCAAAAATTAGGAATTTATATTAGCCATTGAGATTTTACAGAAACTTCGGCATGGCCTAAAACCCCTGTATACCAAATTTCGTTAAAAATATTCATTCCTTTACAAAAAAAATCTATCTAAGATTTCAGTAATAATCTCCCTATTCGAGTTATTTATTACCGGATATTTATATAACTTGGTAGTCGTGTAATAACTAAAACACTATTATGAAATGAATATTCGAAAATTGGTAGTTATTTTTTAAAATACTTACAACTCGGCGTACCAATATCTTTGTTAACATGGAGTGCTTTGGAATGGATTTAACTATTGTGTCGAATGTCAAATTAAACTTAAACATGGCTGCACACCAATTAAGTATTGCTGATAAAATTTAAATAATAAGAATTGTTGGTGACAGCGGGCACTCTGATCGAGATGCAGCCCAGTATCTTCAATTTGAGACATCCAGAACGCCCACAGATTCACTACACCACGGTTGGTTTAGTTAATAGAATATTTAATAGAAGTGGAAATGTATCCGAACTTAGAGCCAAAAAATACAACGTTGCCGATCGTCCATTGATCAAGTAATATTAGATGCTGTTAATGCTGAACCATGTGTTAGTGTCAGAGATTTATCTCTAAACTTGAATGTAGACAGAAATAGAATTTGAAGGTGCTTTAAACGTCATAATTTAAAACTATACAAGCCCAAGTTTTTACATACTATGGAAGAAGAAGATGTAGAGAGAAGTTTGGAATATTGTTTCCGGGTTACCCTTAACCGTACAACAAAACTTATATTGCCAATTAGATGGGACTTCCATTCATAATGTAGTAATGGCTAAAAATTGGTTGAATAACAACTTCCCTATGCGTTGGATTGGAAGAAATAGTTCTTTAATTGCGTGACCACCTAGATCACCAGATGTCACCCCTATGGATTTTTATTTTTGGGGTACCATAAAAAATAAAGTCTATAAAAATAGGCCACGAAAAAGCGCGGTATTATGTGACAGAACTAGAGAAGCTAATCCTTAATTAGCGTCGTTATTGTTGGCGTTGACTTTTGAGAATTTCTGTATAAAAAAATACGTTATTTTTTTTTTATTCTCTAATGTCCGTTGTCGATGAATTCTTGCTATATATGTCGAAGAAAAGAAGAATCAATACAGAACGGAAATTTTATATGTTGCATAATTTCAATAATACAAATCAAAATTGTATTAAAAAATGGCATAAAAAATTTTCTACCTAATGGCTGAAACCTTTTTTAAATCATAAAATATGGGTTAAATAATCGAAAAAAAAAAAAGTGAACGGACATTTTCTATGCTGTACATCTGCACGGAATGCAGTGGGCTCGCATTTTGACGTGCGGTTTTAGGGTGATTAACTTCCTGTATGCGCTGGTCTTATAATAGATAGTTCTACAACAGATCTGTCCGCAAATACGGAAAAATATTTTCGATTTATTTACGCCTACTTATTAATCTGTTTCTCATCCATCTTGAAGAAGAAGAACGGAAAGAAGACGAAGAAGAAGCGAATTATGCAGACGAGACAGATATTGAAGTCGATATTGAAGAAAATTCGTCAGAAAAGGATGATTAAAATTAATTCGATTGCATCAATAAAACTGGTAATTTTTATATTTTATACGAAAAAGCTCTAGTTTGTTCCTCATGTATACCCTTAATAATTTTTCATTGCAATTAAAGCAGGAGCATACAGGGTGTCCCACGACGAACTGCGGCGATTGATATCTCGAAAAGTAGGCATCGGAAAATTTTGAAAATTTGGTAGTAAACTAATGTTGATGGGGGCAACTCGGCTAAAATACTTTCAAGATGGTGGCACTTCCGGTTATACCGGAAGTCTCTACCAACTTGCTTATTTTAAATGGGATATCCTATATATTATTACATTTTTGGATTGTACGTAAAATTCTAGGCCGATTTTGTGTATCATGTCTTATACCTAGGTCTGTCCGTTTTTGAGATATTTCAATTTTTATGTCAAAAATGACGTTTGCGGGCCCTAAAAGAATTGTCAATTTTTCCTATAAGGAAGCCTTTATTATCTAATTTGGGTTCGATTCTTTGCTTAAAAAGACCTACTTTAATAGAGTTTTTATAATATTTTCATAAGTGTTAATACAGAGTGTTCAAAAAATAAGAATAAAGATGAAATTGAGAAAACTGTCAAAAATCAATTTTTTCAAATGGAAACCCCCAATTTTTATAATATTATCTTATTCGCCATTAAAAATAAGGGTAAGTTTGTATATGGATGTCTATTTAAAAAAAATTTAGTTTTCGAGATATTCCCAATAGTTAAATTACTCCTAGTTGGCTATGACGGCGTTGAGTGCTAAACAAATGTATGTAGCTGTCACTTACCATTTGACAAATATCAATTATCATGCCGGGGCGCTTAAATTATACGCACGAGGATTACTTAAATTTGTTTATAATCCATGGAGAATGTAACAAAGAATGTGTGAAATATTTGCTAATAGATATCCAGATAAACAACAACCGTCTCTGAACAGTATTAAACGAATAATGGAGAATTTCAAAAATTTTGGCACCGTTAAGGCAACAGTTCATAAAATAAAACCAATTGTCGATGATGAAAATATCGAAATTGCTATTTTGGGATATTTTGCGGCATATCCTATGACATCCTTAAGACAAGTGGCCTTACAAACAAGAATCTCCAAGAACTCTATTCATAGAATTCTTTTGAAACACAAATTCCATCCCTATTCCATTTCTATGGTTCAACACCTAAGGGACACCGATTTGACCAGAAGAGTTCACTTTTGCGAATTTAGTTTAACAATGTTACAAGGCGACTTTCGATTTTTGGACAACATAATTTGGACTGACGAGGTAAAATTTACGAAAAATGGACTTTTCAACAGACATAATTCCCACTTTTGGTGTGATTCAAATCCCCATGCCGTGAGATTGCGAAATTATCAAGAAACCTGGCAATTTAATGTGTACTGTGTTGTGAGAAATGATGGAGTCGTAAAATTTAATTTTTATGAAGAAAACTTAAATGGTAATGAATTAATACTTAAATAGTTTCTGTTTTTCAAATTAGGTGAAAGATATTTGAATATATTACAAGATTTAGATAATGAATATTTGAACAATTTAGCGCTAGCTGAACATAGGCAAACATTTTACCAACACGATGGCGCGCCACCACACAACAGCTAGTTAACAACTTCTTGGAAGAAACTTTTTACGATAAGTGGATTGCTAACAATGGACCTTTTCTGTGGCCTCCCCGTTCTCCTGATCTGTCTGTCTTAGACTATTTTATATGGGGAACAATAAAAGATATGGTTTATTTTAATCCAGTCACAACAATGGAAGATTGTCAGGCAAGAGTAAGGAATGCTTTTGAAAGATTATCTCCAGGTTCTATTAGAGCGGCCACCCATGACGAACTAATCAACAGGTGCGAAAAATGTTTGGAAGTTCAGGGTGGACACTTTGAACACTTATTAAAATAAAATATTTTCCTGAGTATAAGTAGTTATACTGTTAGTATTTTATGTAAGAACCTTTTGTATCTAAGTTACATTTGCCAAATTTTTTGAAATTCTCCATTATTCATTAAATACTGTTCGGAGACGGTTTTTGTTTCTCTGGATATCTATTAGCAAATATTTCACATGTTTTTGATAAAACTTTGTAACATTCTCCATAGATTATAAACAAATTTAAGTAATCCTCGTGTGCATAATTTAAGCGCCCCAGCATGATAATTAATACTTGTCAATTGGTAAGTGACAGCTACATACATTTGTATAGCACTCAACGCCGTCATAGCCAACTAACAGTAATTGAACTTAAAATCCATAGCAAAATCCCCATATAGAAATATTGAATTGAGAATATCTCGAAAATTAAAAATTTTGGGAATAGACATCTATATGCAAACTTACCCTTATTTTTAATGGCGAATAAGATAAGATTATAAAAATTGGGGGTTTCTATTTGAAAAAATTGATTTTTGACAGTTTTCTCAATTTCATTTTTATTCTTATTTTTGAACACTCTGTATTAATACTTATCAAAATATTATAAAAACTCTATTAAAGTAGGTCTTTTTCAACGAAGAATCGAACCCAAATTGGAAAATAAAGGAAAAATTGATAATTCTTTTAGGGCCCGCAAACGTCATTTTTGACATAAAAACTGAAATATCCCAAAAACGGAGAGACCTAGGAATAGGACATGGTACGCAAAATCGGCATAGAATTTTGTGTACAATCCAAAAATATAATAATATATAGGATGTCCCATTTAAAATAAGCAAGTTGGTATCGACCTCCGGTATAACCAGAAGTGCCACCATCTTGAAAATATTTTAGCCGAGTTGTCCCCATCGACATTAGTTTACTACCAAATTTTCAAAATTTTCCGATGTCTACTTTTCGAGATATCGATCGCCGCAGTTCGTCGTGGGACACCCTGTATACAAGCGGCCGCTTTTGCATATACAACCGACAATCACAGCCTAGGAGATTCAAGGTAGTATACCACTACCAGTTTCTGACGGTGTTTTTCAGTTTTCTAACGCGAGTAGAACCTCAAAAAATAATAAAAAATTTCCCGATCAAAAGTTCCCTTCACCAACTGATGCGATGACACCCCTATTGGCAAAAAAGTCTCATAAACCGGGACTTTTGTGAATATCGAAGCGTGAATTGGTTTCTTTCTGGTTGAAAAAATGATCCACGTTCTATATTAACATCGAAAAATCGGTTTGTACTTCGGCATTAATGAAACTCTCCTGGGCTGCTTTTTTCCCGTAGGGGTGCGTCCGGTGGGTGGAGGGTACTGAGACTACTCGCATTCGATTAAGCGCCCCAAAAAATATAGGAAGAGAAGTTCTACCTCAGCTGTATTGCCATGTAGAAAATTGTCCGTTTATATTTTTCATACATGTTTTTTGATATAAAACATCAGTTCCATTAGAGAAGGGACATGAGAGCGTAACAAAATTAGCCTAAATGATACGCACAATTGAAATACAAGTACTGGGATATACAACGATTAAAATGTCCGCTTTTATTTTTTTGTCATAGAAAAATAGACGAGAATTGTCGGAACGGACATTAGACGACGACAGGAATTTCCACCTGTTCAACCCTTTCGTGACGCTAAAAATGTCCGTTGCCCTGAACTTTTTTATCCTTGTTCAAAGAAATTAGCATTGGCGCGGGAATTTCCATTAAGTGATAAGTCGAAAATGTTGGTTATGGGCTGCACTCTCCATAGTTTTATAGTGGCTTGAATTGATCAAATTTGCATGACTTTTTAAAACCAAATCGTTTTGTTAATTAATAATAAAACATTTACAAAACTATAGCCAGAAAAAGTCCAAAAGGATTTATGGTCAAGTTTTAAGACTCTAGTACAAGGCTTCTCAATAAATTTTTGTATTCTAGAAATAATAATAATAATAATAATTTTTTAGTCATAAAAATTACACCGTGGTGTTTTGACATGTCATAGAGAAAAACTAATTATAAAATATAAAAATAAATATATGTGTAGACATACCTCAACATTAATATATATAGTATATTTTAGGATATAGTCCTAAAATAGTCAGCACTAACCTAGTAATAACATATAGATAAAAATATAATATAAAATAAGATACATGTATGCAGTAGAAGTATAAAACAGAACATTAAAATAGTTAGACATGACAAATATCATTAGGATATAGTCCTAAATAAATATAAGTAAAACAGTTGCACTTGACAAATGATAACCTAGGAATTGTAGCACTGCACAATATGTTATGGGTTTACCTATAATTAAAATCTAATAAGTTATAGTACGCATTGGCCAAAAGGTGTAGTTTAAAGTTTATTCTAAACTTATTGAATGGTAAGTCTTTAATATATTTTGGAAGAGAGTTGAATAATCTGATTCCAATGTTAGCTCGTTTTGTATATGTCAACCTCTGATGCGGTGTTTGTAAGTTGTTTCTATGTCGAGTGTTGTATTCGTGATTTTCACCATTCTTAGTGTATTCATATAAATGTACCTTTATGTGAATTAAATGACAATAAATAATTTCTGATGGTAGGGTCATTATGTTAAATTTTATGAACCCATGATTTACAACTTGTGAGTTGATTCACACCCGCTAAAGTTCTGATAGCTCTTTTTTGAACAATAAATGTACCCCAGTTGATCAGACCATATGTCATAACACTATGAAATAGTGCATGATAAGCAATAAGTGCAGCGTCTAAGTTCACCCTGTGTTTAATCTGTCTAATGGCATATAATTTTTTTGATAATTTTGAGTATAATTCACTATCCAAAGTTAGGCCTAAGAATTTTACAGTCTCCGAGGTAACATTCTTCGTAGAGAAGAGTATTGTCTTTGTTTTGTTAGTATTTAAGCATAACTTATTCGCATTAAACCAGTCAGAGGCTTTATTTATGATATCAATTTTGGAGTCAATAACATTACTGCCAGTATCCTTCAATTGTCTCGCAAAAGTGGTATCATTAGCAAAAAGAACCGTGAATATTGACATTACATCCGGTAAGTCGTTTATATATATTAAAAATAATAGTGGCCCCAATACACTACCCTGCGGAACGCCGTGTTGTCTTCAATAGAGGAATAATTTTTGCCTTTTTTAATTTATTTGGAAATATGCCTTTTACAATTATAAGTTTATACATATCCAGTGAGTGGTTGTACAGGTCGATACTTTGAGAATTTTTTAAAGATCTTAAAACATCTTGCACCTCAAGCTTCTCGGCGGGATACAGAAATATTGACATATTACTCCTTTTTCCATTATTGTGTAAATATCTCATATAGGTTGAATTAGATTTACTCCGGATATAAGCCGGAAAGACGGTTCAATTTACTCTCATATAAATCATAATTTTAAAAAACGGCTTTCACTAAAAGACATTAAAAACATATTACAATGTGGGACGATGAGAGAAAAAAATATTTTTTTTTCTTCTATTTTCGATTTGCAAAAATAATTCTTATCATCCCACATAGGTATTATTAAAATAAACATTTTCCCTTTTGCAGAACTAAAATAAAATTAGCCCTAATGTCCTCAAATGCACCGAGAAATTTAAAGATTAAGTATAATAAATTTGTCCAATGTCATATTCCATTACATCTCTATCACTCTCTTCCCAAGCACACCGTACATTAGGCTGCGTCATTTTATTGACGTGAAGTCATTTACAATTAAAATTGGAAGCATGGATGACTAATACACTCCGAACAACTCTTAATAATTTGTCAGCTATTTCTGGAAAAAAGGTATTGAACTCATCCGGGGATATTGAATTATTTTCTATTTTGTTTTTGAATTTACCACTATTATTGTTGATAACCTTCCAAATTGTTTTATGTCTGTTATTTGATTCATATATTTCCTTGTTTGCTTGCTCTTTTTTTAATTTAATGATAAGTTGTTCATAATCATATTTTTTTTGTTTTAATTCGTCTCTTAATTTTTCACAATTATCAGGTAACATATTTACAATACTATCGATTAATTTCTCTTTTTTTTGATATTACCTCAGGATTTAAAAGAACTGTATTATTAATGTTACGTTTGATTTTGACAGAAATTTGAGGAAAGGATAAATCATGATAATAGTTAATTGTGTTATAAAAGATGTCAACAGCTTTATCTAAATTTTGTTCATTGTACAATTCTACCCAGTCTTCAGACATTAAGTAATTAGAAAATCGTAATCTATTTTCCGCACTTCTGTTTGATACAGTTTTATACACTGAGTCTGTTTTTTTTTGGTTCATCTATAAATTTAATTATTTGAGATTTATGATCGGAAAGTAGATAATCTCTTACAATAACGTCAGTGATTTCAAAATTGACAAAAATATTATCAATACATGTGTGAGATTTTCCTTGTACTCTAGTGGACATTTGGTTTCAAATAAACCTAATTTCAAACTAATCAATCTGCAAACATGCTTCATAAAACCTTTATAAAAAGAGAGCCTGACTAAACAGCAGTTAAATTGTTACTTTGGTTATACGTATAATTCAAATAAATATCTCTCACGTTTCAAAGATTTATTGTTTTTTTTATACATTCGGTGATTTTTGATTTAATTTTCCTGAAATACACCAGCTAACTTAATTTTTAACATGGATGCATTTGTTGAGAAATAACATAAATCGTCTGATAAATATCGAAAATGGTGCTACTTATTTGTTATCTAAAAATTTTTTAATCATTCAACTCACCGGGTCTGCAGCACCTCTTATTTTAAAATTTAAAATATCCACTCTCTCACTCTCGCCTATCCCATTATTGTCACAGTTTCCACAAAAGAGAACTATCAAAAAAAGTAAAGCACACAACGTTCCCTTCAAAATGTCCATTTTATACTTCTTGAGACAATAACACTTTCCCTCGTCAATTTCTACATAATGCCTGTACAAAGTTAAGTCAAGAAACACGTGATAGAAGTTTTGAATTGATATTCTAAGCATTCTTAAAATAATTGATATTTAATATTTTTATAATTAGCTAAGTTTTCCATAGAAGTATTAATGAGTAATAATTAGGACCAGCCTTTCATTAAGCTATTTACAAATTTATAAAATAAAGGAAATCTACGCGTATACGACTTTACTAAATAGGGTTCCTTAAAACCGTTAAATTTTTTGAATTATCATTTTAGTAAACAGTTTTTGAACAGAAATTCATGACATTAAATCAAATAGAACACTTCCAAAGCCGTAAAATTCAGACTTGCATGCAATTACAAATCTAGGAGAAGAAACGGGTTCATTTCACCATAAAAACGATGTAGGACGACCGAAACGAATTACTCCAGATCAAGAACTAGAAATTTTAGTTCGTGTGGATGAAAATCCTCAAGTCAGCTCAAGTCGTTTAGCAGCGGCAATAGGGGTGAGTAAACAATCTGTCCTAAGAGTCTTACGTAAAGAACGCTTCTACCCATATCATCTCACTCCTGTACAAAACTTACTTCGAAGGGATCTTCCACAAAGGCTACAATTTTGTTAATTTGTTCTAAATAGACACAACAGGGATCGAAATTTTTTTAAGAACACTTTATTTACCGACGAAGCAACTTTTGCTCGCCGAGGCGTTTTTAACTAGAGAAATATCCATTACTGGGAAGTAAAAAATCCTCATGCCGTTAAAGAAAAGCATTTTCAGCAAGAATTTAAGATTAACGTTTGGTGTGGTATTATCGGCGATCAATTATTGGGACTATTTGTCCTTCTTCAAATTTAAATGGACAGTATTATCTGTTTTTTCTTCAAAACACTCTTGCTGATATATTACATGCTTTCATGCTAGATATACGGAATTTGGGGCTACACTGCAGTTGAATATTTTAATTATGGAAAGTTAATGAGTGTCTCGAGGTAATTCTAGGTATCTGGAAGTTGAAACAATAAAGAATATCACTGCAGTCTGTTTTACTATTCAACAGCTTATATAAGAAGATTATTTATGATTTCTTAAGACTTTCAATGGATGATTTGTCTTCCAATCTATGACTAGGAAGGTCAAGCACATACACCATCTTCTCTATAACAAACATACTTTAAAAACCTTCTTTGTATGTTCTCTACAGTATTCATGTAGATATGATAGTACGGACACCACATTATCGAGGCATATTCAGCACAAGAGAAGTACAGTAATTTTAAGGTACTAGTGCTAGTGAAGTCTTTGCAATTCCTTAACCCTAACATTTTATAAGATTCTGACGTTAGTAAGTAAATTCCGCATACTCTGTTTTTTAATGTAATGTTTAAATGAAGATTATTTTCGACACACCAAACTTCAATCTTTTTTAACTGGTTTTAAATAAATAAATAATCATCATCAAGAAGAAGAAACTTGGAAGGACTAATACCCTGAAAACTCTTAGGTGAAGAATTACCAATGGGTTACTCCCAGGGCACGCTGAATCGCAAGAGGTAAAATATTTTTGGAGCCACAAAGTGGATATATTTGCTACAGTTTGGTAAATTTTGAGGTCATCAGCAAATAGCACATTTTCACAATCAATAATTTGTACCAAGTCGTTAATAAAAATCAATAATAGTAAGGGACCAGGATTAGATCCTTGAGGTACCCCAGAAGTGCCAACGAATTGTCTAGAATCAAACCTGTTGTAAGATACATACTGAATTCTGCTAGTTAAGCAGGAATCAATAAGCGCTATAAGAGATTCGTCAAGTTCCAAATTATTCAGCTTAATCACCATTATTCTGTGGTTGATACGATCAAAAGCTTTGGCAAAGTCAGTATATACAGGCTGTCCATTTTATCAGGGCGCTCGAGAATATCTCACTTAATATCGGTAGTACAAAAAGAAATATTTTTACGAAAATTGTGCCGATTTATATAACCTACAAAATGGTTTAAAGACATTTGAAATCCATGGCATACTTTAAGAGTTATGGCGGAAAATATCGAAAATGCGGAAAACGTCTAGGCCAAATATCTCCGTTATTTGAAGAGATACGAGAGAAATTCTAAGGCGAAATTTTTTTTCAAAACAGAGTGTTTCAACGAGGCTTTATCTAATTTTTTTCAAAACCGCTGTATTTTAAGATTTACTCTTCAGGCTGTTAAAAAAAATATTTTGAAACGGGCGGAAAATGGTGCCATTAAATTGAGTATTTTCCTCCCTTTTCAATAATATGTCATATGCCATATTTATACATTGATACTACGTTAGTAATTATAAAAATATTTTTTTAAAACCAATAAATTTTTTTTAACAAGCATTATACTTGCCGTGGAGAAGTATGATTAAAGAAAACGATAAAATAATTCAATAAGTTGTTCAAATCTTTGCTATAATAAAACATTAACAAAATGAAGAAGAATAAAGTAAATTCAGGTAACAAAAACAAAATAATAATCAAGAAAGCAACATGTAGCAATTATGGAAAGAGTATTAGCAGTTATGCCAATGTATAGAGGTCTTCCATAAAAGCGTCACTCCTTGCTTAAAATGTCTATTTCAATTATTTTAAAATAATTGACTATGAACAAACTTGACAATTTAATCTTTTCACAGATCATTTCAGTTAATAAACTCTCACTCAATCACACTCGTTTAAGAATTTAGAATTTTCAAAAATGATTTTTACTCACATTGATCGTTATAATATGTTCGTTACATATTGCCAATGTAATTTTAACTCTGGATTAGCTCAAGTAGAATATAGAAACAGATTTCCACAAGCACTACAGCCGAATAAAACTTTCTTCAGAAAATTAGCTAGAAACTAAAAAATAATGGTTCATTTTTAAAGAAGACGACAAGGTTGAATAGTGTTACTGATAATGTAAATGAGGTAAACCGAGTTATTAATTATGTAACAAATAAAAATATAGAAAATTTGGAAATATCATTAAGAGAAATTCAAATTGCTTGTCATATAAATAAAACAAGTGCTAGAAAAATTTTAAAGAAAAATGGTTACCGGTGTAAGCCAAAAAATTTCACAATTTACAAGCGGGGGACAAACCAAGGAGGACGACTTTTTGTAGATGGCTGTTGGAAAAGAAGCGTGCCGATCCATTAATATGTAGTAAAATACTTTGGTCCGACGAGGCAAATTTTTCCAGTAATGGATTCATGTAATATTCATTACAAATGCACTTCTGAAAATAGACACTGGCATAGACCGACTGAGTTTCAAAATAGTTTTTCAATAAATGTGTGGATGGGTATTTTAGGCACCAATTTAATAGGTCCTTATTTTTATGATGGTCACCTCAGTGGTCAAAGGTACCTAAACTTTTTGAGAAATGAATTTAATGAATTCTTAGATGACCTACCTTTAGACAATCGACACAACTTTCAATATTTTCAACAAGATGGAGCTCCTCCCCACAATTCCCAGATTTGCCTAGATTATTTAGACGAAATTTTGCCTCAACATTGGATAGGTACCAATGGATTTATTTGATGACCCCCTCGTTCTCCAGATATAACCCCAATGGATTTTTTCTATGGGGTATATTAAAGATAAGGTGTTTTCCACGACACCGCAAAATGTAGAGGACCTAAAAGCTTGAATTCAACAGACATATATTACAGTTACCCCCCGAAATGCTGAGTAATGTTTTAAATGCAGTGCCTCGCCGCGCTCGATTGTGCATAACAAATCGCGCTGGACACTTTGAACACTTGATATGATATCTTAAAAATTATTTTGAGAATTAGACAAATATTAATGTTCTGTGTGCTATATTCTTTTTATTATTAATTTGTTTTTGTTACCTGAATTTACTTTATTCTTCTTAATTGTGTTAATGTTTTATTATAGCAAAGATTTTAACAACTTATTGAATTATTTTATCGTTTTATTTAATCATACTCCTCCACGGCAAGTATAATGCTTGTTAAAAAAAATTTATTGGTTTTAGAAAAATGTAACGTAACGTAGTACCAATGAATAAATATAGCATGTGATATATCGCTGAAAAGGGAGGAAAATACTCCATTTAATGGCGCTATTTCCCGCCCGTTTCAAAATAATTGTTTTAACAGCCTGAAGAGTAAATCTCAAAATACAGCAGTTTTGAAAAAAATTAGATAAAACCTCGTTGAAACACACTGTTTTGCAAAAAATTTTCGCCTTAGAATATTTCTGGTATCTCTTCAAATAACTAAGATATTTGGCCTAGACGTTTTCAGCATTTTCGATATTTTCCGCCATAACTCTTAAAGTAGGCCATGGATTTCAAATGTCTTTAAACCATTTTGTAGCTTATATAAATCGGCACAATTTTCGCAAAAACAATTTTTTTTGTACGACTGATATTAAATGAAATATTCTCGAGGACCCTGATAAAATGGACAGCCTGTATAGCGCCAGTCTGTCCATGATTATCGAATGCAGATGCCACGTATTGGGAAAATACTGCTAAATTTGTTATGGTGGAACAGTTTTCCATAAATCTGTGTTGGTGTGGTGATATTAATTTTTTTACTGCAGGGTAAATATAACTATGGTGTGATATCTCAAAAAGTTTTGCAAAGTTACAAAGAATAGAAATAGGCCTATAATTAATCATTTGAGAAGGGTTGCCGGATTTAAGTACCGGACAGGTCGAAAAGAATCATAAGTAGCCACCTAAGTCTCCAGATCTTATTAATCTCTTTTTCTATGGGTATACAAAACTGCTTTCACTAAGTTTGGCAATGACTGCCTTTCCACAAACTGTTACTGACTTATAATCTTAATAATCAGAAGCAAAATATGTTTTAAGTGTATGTTTAATTCAATGAATTCTAGGTATAAATTCACAATCCAAGTCGTGGGTAGTTTTCATTGTTATACAAGAAGCAAACTTCATTTCCTCAACCGATTTATAGTTAGATTTAACTTCAAAGTTCCTAACTACCTGCGCCACGGTAGTCTTCATCATCATCATTGCATACTTTTTGCCTAAAACAAAAGAAAAGTATATTGAGGTCAAGTTGGTGTAAGATAAAATAGATCACCACCTATGCAGTTTCTTGGACCACCAGAAAAAGGTATGAAGCAGTAAGGGTCCCTCTTTGCTACTTCCTCTGGTAGAAATCTGTCTGGGTTATACTCCAAAGGATTCGTCCAATATGATTCAGACCGATGTAAATTAAAAACACTTATGGCGATATTTGAACCAGCTGGAATTTTTCTAGTACCTGAAAAGAAGATGATTGTGTTTAGTGATGGTGTAGTGCATATCTTAAGTATGAACGGGAAAATCTTCAACAAGTGAGTCATAACTTGACTGGAGCATATCTAAGAAAGTTCTCCAAAATATTGTAAATTTTCAAAAAGAACAAAGTGAAAATAGGATGTCTTTAATGTCGAATTGAAGATGTGTGTGTGTGTGAGAGGGGTTTTGCAAATATCATCGGAAAGAATATTCGTAGAATGCCACAAATAACTTTCAGACAATATTTAGATAACAGGTATGGGCCTAATATAAAGCAATGTTTCAGATTTTTAGAAAAATGTTATAAGAAACTAGCTAAATCAGAAAATAGCATAACCTTTTTGTGTAAATGTCGAGAACATGACATAATTCCGAAGTTTTTACGGCTAGAAGTACCTTTCCAAAATGCGAAAACCAGAAAAATTTTGGACCAGGCAAGCAAGTCTATGGTTAGGGAAAGGATTCAATATCATAGATACCAAAAAGAACGAATTATTGGTGACATTACTTACATAGATAATGAATTAAGCAGGAACATTATAGAACAGGATTATCAGTTTATAATCCAGAATGTCAGGTTGAGTTACGAAAAATATTTTAATCTGCAAAAAGGTACGCATTTACATAAATTTAGAAACTTAATAAGGGGAAAACAGATTAGGCAATTACAAAATATAAATAATAATCCTTTAATTGACAGGACTGTCATTAATATGTCAAAAGACTTTTGTCCATTTCAGACAGGCTTGTACTATCAAAAGGTTTAAGTTTTGCAATAAACCCGAAAACTGTTCCAAAATTTGATATAGTAGCGGCAATAGAAAAAACGACTCAAAATTTACCAACAGATAATGGTAATGAATATCGCATACGGGCAAAAATTTCTTTAGAGAAGCAATATAAAATTAAAGATAATTTAACTCCAGAAGAAAAGTTATCGATAAATTCTTTAAAACGCGATGAAAGTATAAAAATATTGCCAGCAGACAAAGGTAATGCCACAGTCATTATAGATAAAGATATATATAACACAAAAATCATGACTCTTGTAAATGAGGGACCCTACTCAAAACTAAACAAAGATCCAACAAAATCAATAGAGAGCAAAATTTACAGAACTCTGTTAAATACAAACATGAATTTAATGATTTTGAACGAAGGAAACTTACACCACATCATAGTAAGCCTCCTCATTTTTATGGCTTACCAAAGACACATAAACAAAATATTCCTTTAAGACCAATTGTTAGTTCTATTAATTCACCATGTCATAATTTGGCAAAATTTTTACTTAAAACTATTGATCCATTATCTGGAAATACCGATTCATATAATAAAAATAGTAAACATTTCATAGAAAAAATTTATGAAAACGATATTCATGAATCACACCTGATGGTTAGTTTTGATGTAGTTAGTCTTTTTACCAATGTTCCTGTAGATGAAACCTTAAAAATAGTTAAAGACAGGTTGTTAAATGATAATAATTTGGAAACTAGAACTAAATTAAGTGTAAATAGCATAATGGAACTCTTAACACTGTCTATAAAAACAACCTATTTTCAATTGGACAATGAGTTCTATCAGCAGGATTTTGGTATGGCTATGGGGTCTGCATTATCACCAATTTTAAGCAACATATTTATGGAGAACTTTGAGAACACACATGTTCAAAATTGTATAAACAAACCGGTTGTCTGGTGGATGTATGTTGACGACATCTTTGCAATTTGGCCTCATGATGTCGATTTATTAGATAGTTTTTTAGAAAATATAAATAGTAAGGAACCGTCTATTAAATTCACATTAGAAGTAGAAAGTACGTTGTCAAGATACTTGGCTTATTTTTAGATTTTGTAGATACCGATATCTGCAAAATATAGACATTTTAAAAATCCAGATTTTTCGGCTAGAGACTCCCTTTCAATCTGATTATTGAATTGCGGCAGATAGGGAATATAATAAATTAAGTTGTATTTTACCTAAGTCGATATCAGCAGTGACACTTCTTCCGAATATCGGTGTTACGGGTAGTAGCCTCGTAGATTCATGAATGACCATTTCAGTGTACTTAAAATTTGCCAAATCGTCATGATATATAGGTTCGTTAACCCCAACGTGACGCGTCACTTCTTGATACACCTTTTCCTGAAACCACCAGCTTGCATATAAAAAATTCATATACAATTCTCTTCTCTTCTCTAAATGTGTAAATTTTTCTATTATTCTGTGTATTAAAATACTACCTGTGCCTCAGGATTCATGCCAAGTAAGGTGAAGGTGAATGCCAGAGTAATTCCAGAAGTATCAGTTGCCTGAAAAAAGTACATACTCAGTTCAGGATGAATTTTTTAATTAATCTCGAACATTTCAAGTATCACAGGCATTACCGCTAATAAGAATAACAATATCTCTCGAAAAATTTCTTCGTCGCTGAATGTTATCCTCTCAGCTTCTAACATCATATCCATCAATGCCAATTTCTCTCCATGTTCTCTAAATTCTGAAACGAATAGATTGTGATTGTGGTGAAGAAGTAAGAAGTTAAAAAATTATCGACATTTCATTTTTATCCCAAAGACATACGAGGTTCATGTCCTCAGCATTTAGTCGATCCAACTTGGGGGGTAAGACTATTTTCGCTACGCATGATTACATGAACTAATAAGTGTACAAATAAAGATTCAGTGAAGTAATATTTAATTTGAGCAGTTCAAAGGTAGCTTCGCTTAGGTTATCTAATTTACTCTACGAAATGCCTTTTTAGTGTTGACGAGTTTTTGAATAGGAAGGTGTAGCTTTCTCATGATGCTATCTGTTTATAAAATGGAAAACTTTGAGTCGATTAGTGAATACATATGTATCAAACATTCATATGGTATGTATAGGTATATGTTTATGCTTGTTATAATATATGTTGTTTATGTGTTTTATTTACAATTATTGTTTAATATGTTTGTTTACACTTTGTTTTATTTTGTATAAAATATCTTGTGTTATGTTATCTACACCTGTTAAATATGCCTACTAATTAATGTTGTAATGCTATATTTGTAAAATATCTATCCTGACGTGCCAAATATACATATACATGTATCAGAAAAATTGGTAAAATAGATTCTATTCTATCGTGGATGGCTTAAAAATGACAGAACTTCTTGAACAAATTTTAACGCTTTACATATGAATATAAAAACAGCTCTATAAATTGACAACAATTATTTAGTGGAGTACGGTAATCGAAGTGTTATACAATTTTTCGTAGATATTCCAAACTTTTCCACTTTGGGTAGTTGTTAGTTGTCTTAAAAATAAGATATTCTTAGAATATTGGAAGTATCGGAACGTTGTTTTAACCTCGAAAAAGGGGTGGATTAACCCTATTTCGGGTCAATTTTCGATTTTAATTTTTTTTTGGATTCCTTAAATTGTAAATTAAGCAACAAAAATCTGGTCCTTTTATTGTCAATATTCAAGGAACCTTCACTTAAATTTTCGTGATGTTACATTCGTGATGTTAATCCCCTTCTTGCAATTCATATAGATGTACGTTTTTTTTTGGAATAACTTGGGAAAATCTTGCCCGAGTCAGATGAAATTTTGGGTGAAGGTGGCTCATAATACCTACAAATAGTCTGCCATATTTCATGTCAGAAGCTTTATTAGTTTCGCCACAATGCCATTTTTTTGAAAATTTTACGAAATTTTTGAAACGCTGTAACTTTTTGCCTGTTTATCGTACGACAATTTTCTCCCAGTCAAGATGTAGGCTTTTTTATGTAGTTTTGGGTGATATGACTCAAAAAGCCCTTAATGTAAAAATTCGATCCACTTTCGGCCACTTACGGTATACATATACTTGCGAGCAGTGATTTTCCGTTGCACAAGGTACATATAACTATTTGTATAGGTAAATATAACTCGCGTACTCCAGAAAATGTTCAAGAAAATACACAAAAGGATATCTGATTTAACGGAGGAATGGTAGAAATGGTGAAAGACACAAATCACATTTTATTTACATTGAAAATATTAGATTAGATTTATTTATCTACATGTAAAAATGTTTTAAGCTCATTTCTTTTGTTTACCGACTTTCATGTTAATTGTATTGGTCGCTTTCCTGTTCTTCTTATGCTGGATGTACTGGAAATACTACTGTGAGAGCTACCCGCTTCTGAATCCATCATAGCATTGAAAATTTCGTCGGTTTCACTGTCGCTAAAGTAATATAAATCACTCTCAGCTTCGCCCATCATATAGTTCACTTCGTCGTCCCCGTTTTCGTAGTAAGAATTATAATCATCATCATCGATAAATCTTGTGTTCTCATCTATCATGTCATCAGTAAGTTCATCGACTGGTGACCCACTCACCTCTTCAGAATTTTGGCAGGTTGTATGCCGGCTAAAATGGCATAAACTGCAACGTTTTAAATACAATTTCTTGCATAAACAAGATTTCATTTTGCACCCAGCTTTACAATCACAGGCGATGATCTTTAACAAATCTTCTGAAAGAAGTGGTTTGTTGGTTGTTATAGCTTTTGGCATCAGTTCATTTTCCATTTTACACCAGCCGAAATCAATTGCATCCTTAATTCTTTCTCGTAGTCTGCTAGATGAAACTTGGAATATACATGTGCGAGATATGTTAGTGAATTTCTCTACCATGGAGAGCGCGAAAATTCAAAAAAATAATTTAAATTTAATTTAATTAATTTAATTAACTGAGAAAAATCCCTATATTTAAATAAAGTATGATTGATATTTTGGATCATATTTTTAAAACAATGCATATATATTTTTTAAAGGGAACATTGGATGTTTTATAGGGCACACGAGTTTTTTTTTATACATTTATTTAACGTCGGCCTATTTCCGCTACTGAGGCCTATCACTGACGCCTGTAGACGAGCTACCCCCTACCAGGAATTTTGCCGAACCTCTTCCCTTAAGAAGAGTAGGGACCTTTTACTTGCCTAACATTTAATAGACAAGGGACCGACGGCTTTACATCCCCTCCGAAGGATGGTATATCCCCTATACAATCCTCGCCTAAGGTTGTATAGCTTCCGCGCATACACTGATATACAAGCCGCTGGAAGATGTGTGAGGCGAGGATGCGGTCTTCGTTAGAACGGTCACCCATCCAACTACTAATTGCGCCTGACGTTGCGTTACATCGCATATCAAAGTATGTACATAGTAAAGACGCACCTACGCTCGCCCCAAAAAATAGTTAATTGTGTGCCGACGCCGCGGAGTTTTTAGTAGGAGTATTGAGAGAAAAACGTGCCACGTGTATTTGGTATCAGACAAGTTTTTCGGCAGATTTTACCATACTCCAAACAAATCAAATTATAGGGAAATAATTAAAACTAACCTGTCCTTTCTTCAAAATGTGTTCTTTTCTTCTGGATTATCTGAAAAATTACAAATTTAAAGAAGTAAGCAAAATGTGTCATATGCAAATTAGATAAAATTTATAATGCAGTCAATCTAGGTTTTGAATTGAAGATGAAGTATACGACACGTTAAAACTTGTGTTCCCGTAAATGCATCCAATTACACTTATGGGTGAACTAATGTAAATCTAAAATATAATATTTTAATCGCAAACTCCTCTATAAAATCCTTATTTTACTATAAGGAACGTAACCAGACTGCAACCAACGGCTACTCTCCGGGTTATGTGCCCCGCCGAGCGCTGAATTACAAGTTACAAGCCTGGCGCGTTAAGTGTAATAATTGCATATTACCTCGAAACGCTAATGCGCTCGGCGGGGCACATAGCCCGGAGAGTAGCTGTTGGTTGCAGTCTGGTTACGCTCCTTATATTAAAATAAGGATTTTATAGAGGAGTTTGCGATTAAAATATTATGTTTTAATATTCCACTCTCTAAAAACACATTGACACTGACCCTGTTTTCTCGTTTAAAGAAATATCGAATGAAGATATCTATAAAGCTATAAACTGTTTAAAATCATTGGCTGCGATGGTATTAATTTAAAAATGGTAATATTAGTATTACCATATTGTATTAATATACCTTGAGTAATATTTTTAATGATTCTTTAATCAAATCGGTAAATGTAATTCCCTATCCAAAAGTCTCGCTACCAGCAACTGTGAATGACTTCCGTTTTGTTACAATTTATGTTTTAACATTTTTTTTCTTAAAAAAAATTCATGATAATAAATATTTAGTTAAGCCCCACCTAAATTTTTAGAGAAAACTTGTCTGTGGGTGTTTATGTAAACATTTAATTCTTTTTTTTTATAAATATATCTAAAATATGTTTTATGAAAGTTTTAATAGATAATAAGCAAAAGATATAATTTACATATATCGGAAAAGAAAACGCTAAAAAAAGAAACAGATACAAAAAGAGTTAACTGATATCATATCAAATTATGTGTACAGTTGCCCTGTATTATAACGAATATAGAAACGGCTAGTAGTGATATTAACATAGAACTAAATAATGTTTGTACATGGTGTCATGATAATGATCTGAAATTAAATCCTAGTAAATCAAAAGCAATAATGTTGGGACATGAACGTGCCATAAAAAACATTAGCCTAAATCACCTCAACATAAGAATTAATGATACGATAATAGACTGGGTAGATTCGGCTAAGAACTTGGGTTTAGTTGTAAGTAAAGATTATATTGTTATATTTTAGCTATATTGTATATGGGGGAGTGGAAGAACGGCGAATGTCGAAACCTTCCAATTATGTAAGTCTTCTTTTTACATACGCAATAAACTATTTTATTATTATTATTATTATTTGTGTGTATTTCTTCTTTCTTTAGCACAATAAACATTATTATTTAAAAAATAGCTAGTTTTCATTTGCTCTTATTTTTCTTCAGTTTAAGAAATTAACAAACAACTTTTATTGATCAGGTTTTATCAGAAATTTAATTGTGAAGTCCGTACTTTCAATTTCTACTTGATGTAGTTTGTGTAAGGTCGCTTGGCTTTGAGTTAACCTTACTTTACTTTCACCTAAAACGCAGCTAATTGGTTTCCTTCTATTCCCCCATGCCCTGGCACCCACATTATGGTAACCTGTGTTATCAGCCAGTTGATTCAGGGATTGTCTCCGTTCTCAGGTAATTTTAGACTCGAAGGAATAGGACCTTAGAGTCTTTAATGCTACATAGCTATCTGAAAGTATAGACCTTTATCCTTCCAAATGAGTGATTTTCTCCAATCGCAGTGCTTTGATTCTGCTTGTTTGACGGATTTTGCTCACCTTATTAAAGGGGCAGTCAAAGTCCTGCTTAATTGACATTGAGCCATTGGGTTTGGTCATGGATCCTTAAGTGTCCAACAAGATCGCCTGCTTTGAATTTAGTGCCTGATACAGTTTTAGGGTACTGAGTGTTGCCTTCCTCCTTACATGTAAATACAGAAGAAGCAAGTCGAGTTCGAAAAAGTAAAGAGGAAATAGGAGGATTTTACTTACGTCAAAAATTATTTCTTTCATTCTGCTGATATTTTTTAGGGTGGTCTTGCCTTCTGGAGTACGATGCCAAATAAAACTGGGGCAAAAATATGAGGTAAGCGTCCACCTTCCAACTAATTCTTGCAATCTAAAATATTCAGTTTAGACATTTATAAACCATCTAAGTATACAGGGTTAACCATTAATAATAGGCCATAGTTTAGGGGTATTTTTTGGGCCAAAGTATGTGGATATAACCAAATATGTTTTAGTAAAATGTTGCTGTGAAAAAAGATACAGGGTGTCAAAGTTCAATTATTTTTTCGCTTTTTTGCAATAACTCAATAGCCTCTTGACTGATCTCCGCCAAATTTACTAGAGGAACTTTTTTTATCCTAAGAAACAATAATTTATGTATTACATCAGTTAGTATATAGAAATATTTCGAAAAGAAATCGATGTGTTAAATTTTATCAAAATCGTTAGAGCCGTTCTTGAGAAAAGAATTTTATATCACATTTTTTTATTAGTTTTTATTGGTTAACTCCACTTCAGATATTTGAATAAAATCGATCGCTTACTTTGAGTTCTAGGTGCGACCACAGAGGGCAGACAGACATTTTTAAAAAATCATTTTTTGGTTGCAAGGGACCTGAAAACATGTAAATTCACGAAAAACTTAAAATTAACTTTACAATCTGGGTTTAAAAGTTAGTATAATCTAGTAATACTCAAATATACCTTCGCATAATATAAATCAACTCGTCGTTAATGTTCATTTGGTAATCTAAATCCAGTTGCATGATATTTGCTAAAACACTTAAGATAATTTAAGAACATTTAAAAACACAAATTTTCTTACCACAGAAATTGTCTAGCGAAAATCTTTCAAATATATCAAACTTGTCCTTGGAGTGACTTTCGTTGAGGACGCTCATTAATGTGCAAGATTTTTTATAAAAAATCTCTACAAAGCTGTTTAGAATTGGTTGACTGAAACTTTTAGAAAATATCTTGCGATTTCTCTTCCAATCCTCAACTAAAACAATAGATATATTGAATGATGTATTTATGTTATGTGTTTAGCTACAGCCAGAGTAGATCACGTGCATACACAGATAACTACAAAATAACCCTGCGACATTGTTATCTGCCGTAGCTGTGACTCGAACTCAGAAAAGATAACAACGTCCAGCCGTGTTGCCCCTCGCACCGCCACGGAGTAGCTCACCGCCAGCGTCTCGGAAAAGCATTTAAAACACCACTGAATATAACGGTTCGGTGCCGAAGGAAAATAAAGCGATGATATTGGTTTTTGACTTTGACTACGCTTTCAAGGTGATTTTAGGTTAAATTTTGTTTTGTCAAATAGAAACTCACATGTTTTATTGCAACATCTTATTTTTTCAGAAAAAAATATGTAGCTTTTGTCTGAGACTTTGTAAGATATTAATTAATTGCTTAACAAGCTTTTAGGCTAATTTTCGTTAGCCAAAATCATTAACTTTAGAAAGGAGTACAACAGAAGAAAACTATAGTCGTTATAAAGTTTAAGAATCCAGAGTTCATCTTATTAGGGAAACTTGTATCAAACATACAAACATTATTTATTATCATAAATTATGATCTAGAAGGTAGCCTAGATCATATAATGTTTATTTGCCAAAAGTATATACACGAATGCAACAATTTTTATATAAATTTAATCAGGTGTGGGGTTACAGTTGCATTAAATTTACTACATGTTTTATGTTTAAACAGAATCGATATATTTAAACACATAATTAACTTTTTGAGCAAGACAAAATTAAAAATTTAAACGTTTGAATGCATAATCCTATTGTTTAACCTCATGTTGTTCTCCCGGTTTTCCGTGGCCTTACCCAGTTTGTACAAAAATGTTTTTTTTAAAAAAGTAGCCTTGATAGCCCCCTAGGCGAGAAGCGTGTGTCCCTGTTAACTTCCCTTTAATCATAGAAAATTGCCAAATATAACGAACGATCTGAATGTGTTCCCCTTTTTTGATTTGTGGCTTATAGATTCATAGAAAAAAATAGAAGCATACATGTATATTTGAGTATAGATTGTTCCAATTACCTATAATTGTGTTAAGTATTGGCCTTACCAGTAACATTTTGTTTTTGGCCGTTTGGACTACATCCATAGTGCCACAAAAAAAATTATGATCTTTAGGAAAATAACACAACATACAGAAATGACTTTTGTTGTACAAATGAGAATTTCTTATCTTCGCCGTCAGTTTCTTTAGCTACCCAAAAAAGAAAATAAAAAAGCCTAGTTTTATCACTATGCTCAAAGAATCTAGCCAAAAATCTTGTCAAATAATTAACAATCTTACAAATTTGAGGTCGAATAAAAAAAAGTTCCATACATAGACAACTTATTTTTTACGAAAAATAAGATGCTGCAGTAAAAACCTATATCATCACCTTGCTTCCACTCGACACCGAACAATATTCATTTTATTTGAAACATTTTTTTCTACAATACATTAATATTGAGATATATTATTAAATAATACACCCAGCTTACACGTACCGTAGCCAGAATGCAAACCGGAGACCTCTGGTATCAAGCCTAACATCTAAGCATTGAGCTATCGAGTCAATATTAAAGATGATGTTATGTCTTCTGCTAGCTCCAGAAACTATTTTTTCATTATGGCGTTTATTGTGTGCAAGGGTCAAGTACAAATCAAACACTAGGCAAATATCTGATATTATCGCTTATATTTTTTTGGGTGGTATCTCAAAAACTAAGCGTTTGTCATTAAAATTTGAGCCTATTTGCCGAAATTCAATTTCCATAAAATAAATTAAAATCATTTCTGACCTATCCCAAAGTACTTACATTCTGCCATTATGAGTGTATTTTCAAAAATTAGTTTAAAATAATCGTATATCGCACTTTTATTGAATGTGTTCGAATGATTTAATATCACTTTTACTTCTGCAGCATCTGCTGTTACATAGTAGTAATTGTGTCCGACCCAAATACCGCACGGCAGGTTGTATTTCCTTATGATCCTTTGTCCAGCAGTAAAGATATCTGAAAAAATAACTGATGTAGACATTATGATCATTGTCTTTTTTAGATATTTTACTCTTAAGAATACAAAAGAGGCATAAATCAGATAAAGAAAGAGCCCAAGAATAGATCCTTGCGGAATTCCTTCAGTGGCATTTGTGAGAATGTATGAATTGGATTTGTGTTTGTCTGTGGGTGTTTCAGTTAAAAGTCCCCGGGCTGTTATCTCTTTTTTTTAGGGAAACAAAATAAATATCAAATAAAGTCTTTTTAAAGATGAACAGTTTTAAATCTTGCATAATTGCAAATTATTTTTGTTATTTGGAGTTGGTTTGGAATTTTGTTAGTTGGAGGAGTTGAAGTTATTTGGAATTGGCTATCAACAGCGAATATTTACCTGTTCCTATAATATGGTATGCATTACCAATAATTGGATAAAAATTATGCCCCTTGATTTCTCTCGAGAATATCAAAATATGTCTTTTTCTAAACAGATCCCATACGACAAAGATCACTAGTATAAAAATTGCCACACACCATAATAAAATCATAATTTGTATGAAAGATATTTTTTCACTCATAGTATTCATGCTGTAAGAAATTGTTGCAATGTGCTTATTCTTGAATTCTCTTTAGAACTACAGTATATAATATCATTCGGTTCCAGTGGCGGCCTCGAACTAAACCAAAAAAAATAAAGAAGGCAAGTTAATTTTTTAAGTATAATTATCCTATTTCTAATTTTAAATACCTGATGATTCCAGTTGATGTTGCCAAACTACCTGTCAGCATTTTTGTTTTTGTGCAATCTTATCAAAGGTACATTCTTTCTGAAAAAGGTCTGACTAACGTATCTCCTTTAGTTAAGATCTTACACAACTTATCGTCTAATTTAAAAAAATCAGACATTGTGGTTCTTTAATTATCTTGTTTACAAGAAATCTGGAGAGCGAGTGGTAGGACGGACAGACTCACCTCAACAAATTAATAAAAGATTAGTTGGTTCCACAATGGAAATGTACGTATAGAAAATACTATCCCATAATGGAAAACATTATTTCCATTTTAATCGCATTTTCCCGGTATGTTCTGTAAATAAATTATTTAAAGTTAAAATCGATGAGAGAATTGAAATCTACAGAGGAAAACAGTCTATTAAAAAAGACGATAACCTTCTTTAATTCGTCCCTCGACGAGTCTTGGTCTTGTTCATTTTAATTTCATCAAGTTAATTGGGCCCTTCGACTGTCACAGTACTGAGGGTTGTGGATATATCTGTCTGATTCCGAGCACGATTGTTGCAAACTCTCCAAGGCATAAGTTCCTCTAAAGACAGTTGATGTAGTAAAGTAATCTTTATTTATCCAGAGAACAAATATTAATAAAGTATAAACCTATCACATATCCTATATTTATAGCTGCAAGCAAGCTTACAGACTAAATTTGTAAAGTAAAGCTAAAAAAAACACAGAATTTATAGAATTAATGCACCTAGGCTACTTGTAGACATATACATACATAAGTGCCCAACTAAGTTTCTTATATTTGTTTTAAATAATTGAACACTTTGAAGATCTTTAAGGTTTTGAGGAACAAGAAGAAGACTGATACATTTATGAAAAAACTATTCATTGAAGAATTTTTTAGAGTTGGTGGAATATAAAAGTTGAAGGCAGACCTGGTATGGTAGCGATATATTTCATTAACTACAATTAGCTGATTTTTAATTATTCTTGTAATGAGTCATTTTTCATTGCTAGAGCTCTATGTACCCAATGTTATATTTCTCGGTAAAGCTAGTGTACGGTGAATTGCTAATATTAAAACATCAATATCTCTAAAAGATAATCTTAATAGATTTCTTGTACACTGAAAAATATGCAATAATCTTGGTGTTTCCTTGTGCGTACTACAGAAGAAATCCATATGTTGACTTTTATTTGACAGGTATCTGGTGTCGAAATTATGAAACGGTTGCAAGAACACCTCTAGAAAGTATTCTGCAGACGAGTGACTAAAGCACCAAATTTTGCAAAGACGTATGCTCTAATTATTCGATTCTATTAACTCTAATTTGTGTTGAGCTAGTCTTTTATTTATTTTTATCAATATGGTGAGGTACTCCCTACCCTGAGAGACCGTTACTGTTTAAAAAATTGAATAAAATGTTATTTAAATATTTATTGAGTGTGGAACATGCAAAGAAGAAATTAGGAAAGTATTTACTGTTGTAGACATGTCTGATTGCTATTGTTTTAGCTAATTAGTTATTACACCACAATGCACCTGATAATTTCTCAACAATTACGTGAAAAATTACAAATTCTAGTTCGATCTTAAGCACACAAATATATTTTTATATCACCCAAGCAATTAACACGTTTCTTCTAGTGTACTCTATACCATTTGTGATTTTAAGTCGTCTTTTGTGGGTGAGTCTTACAGCCAAATTTATTGTTGCTATATCCTAACACTAATATTTTTTATATTAACATGACATTAATAATGACATTGCCAGCGTAATAAATAGGGATTGTTGAAACTGAAAACACTGTACTGTTTTATTAATACAGTCAAAATAGGATTTAAAGTGGAATTTTTTCCATCAGCAATTTTATGGTTGTATCCTGTTGGGGAGGTGCTAAAGAATACCCAATCGTTATTAACATTTTATTTGTTTTAACTGCGTTTTTCAACCTAAAAATATGAATAACTCGAGATATACAGGGTGTCTCACCGGGAACTGAATCGATCGATATAAAGAAAAGTACGCATCAGAAAATTTTGAAAATTTAGATAATTACTAATGTCGGTATGGCCAATCCAAGTAAAATAATTACAAGCAGCTGGCACTTCCGCTTATACCGGAAGTCGATACCAACTTGCTTATTTCAAATAGAACACCCTATATATTTTAGGGTTTTCGAAAAGAGCATAAAATTCTGAGTCGAAAATATATATCATATCCTATACCTAAACCTAGAAGTTTCAGAGGTATTTGACATTTTATAGAAAATTTGACAGATGCAACGGTTTGCAAGAACCGTTATAAGTTTCTTCGTGTAAAAGATCCTCATTTGCTTCTTCTCACGTAAAAAGAACACAAGGAGAACTACGTTCTGTAACTGAAATAAATTCAATAATATTATACCAAGTGTTCCGTTTTTCGCGTTACATTTTGTCAACTTCAAACCGCGAGAACTTGTTTAGGTCAAATGGAAAAGTATTTTTTTACGTCAAGTTGTGAAAAATTGAATTTCCTTTTTTCTGATATTAGCATTGTGGGAGTTAAAGTTACAACTTTTTGAAATATTTGCGATTTTGTTAGAAATTCATGAATTACTGTAATCATTTCATCAAAATAGCCATGATTAGAAACAATCAGTCATTATCTTATGTCGAAAAATGCCAGCACGTTTAAATTATACCAACGAAAACTTTCTAAATTTGTTTATTATTTATGGAGAATGTGATAAAGTAATATCAAGAACTTGCAGCACATTTGCCACTCGATATCCACAAAAACGCAAAATAACACTAACACTGTAACATGCGTATTAATCGAATTGAAGATATGGCATGAACTAAAATAGCAGAGATAAGATCAATTTAAAATATTTCATTTCAATTTAGTAATTGCTCAAAATTCCGCCCTCTAACCTAGACGCATTTTTCGCACCTTCGGATTAGTTCCTCATGGAGCTCTTCTAATTAAATCCTGTGATATGTTTTGAAATGCATTTCTTACTCTTTGCATACAATCTTCAATGGTTGTTAGTGGGCTCTCATAAACTTTATTTTTAATAGTTCCCCAAATGGAATAATCCAAAACTGATAAATCGGGCGAGCGAGGAGGGCATAAGAAAAGTCCATTATTGGCAATCCATTGATCATAAAAATTTTCTTGTAAATAATTATTAATTAAATATGCGTTATGTGGGGGAGCACCGTCGTGCTGATAAAAAATGTGTCTATGTTCGGCGAGAGGTAAATTTTCTAAAAAGTTTTTATTCAAATTTTGTAAGATATTCAGATATCTTTCACCTAAAAAAAAAAAACAAAAATTTACTTATACATATTAGCAGAAGAGAAAATTTAATTTACCGTTTAAATGTTCCTGATAAAATTGTAATGCCACCACTCTATCGTTTCTCATGGCACAGTAAACATTGAACTGCCAACTTTCCTGAAAGTTTCGCTCTCTGAACACATGAGGATTTGAGACACTCCAATAATGCGAATTGTGTTTATTAAAAAGTCCATTTTTAGTAAATTTTGCTTCATCTGTCCATATAATATTTCCCAAATATGAATCGTGACCTTCAGATCTTATTAAAATAAACTCACAAAAATTCTGTCTTCTTAGAAAATCTGTTTCTTTTAATCCTTGAACCATATGGAATGAAAATGGGTGAAACTTATGTTTTAACAAGATTCTGTGAATTGAATCCTTGCATAGTCCAGAGCAGCTTGTCTTAATGACATCCTTGGAAATGCATGAAAATATTCCAGAATGACTATTTCAATGTTTTCGTCATCAACAATAGGCTTTCTTCTTTGTATTTTTGCCTTGACAGAGCCATAATTTTTAAAACTTTCCAGTACGCGTTTTACAGTGTTTGGTGACGGTTTCCGTTTTTCTGGATATCGAGTAGCAAATGTGCTGCAAGTTCTTGATATTACTTTATCACATTCTCCATAAATAATGAACAAATTTAAAAAGTCTTCGTGGGTGTAATTTATACCTGCTGGCATTTTTTGACATAAGATAATCACTGATTGTTTCTAATCATGGCTATTTTGATGAAATGATTACAACAATTCATGAATTTCTAATAAAATCGCAAATATTTCAAAAAGTTGTAACTTTAACCCCCACAATGCCAATATCAGAAAAAAGGGAATTCAATTTTACACAACTTGACGTAAAAAAATACAGGGTGTTCCATTTGACCTAAACAAGTTTTCGCGGTTTGAAATCGACAAAATGTAACGCGAAAAACAGAACACTTGGTATGATATTATTGAATTTATTTCAGTTGTAGAACGTAGTTCTCCTTGTGTTCTTTTTACGTGACAAGAAGCAAATAAGGATCTTTTACAAGAAGAAAGTTATAACGGTTCTTGCAAACCGTTGCACCTGTCAAATTTTCTATAAAATGTCAACTATCTCTGAAACGGCTAGGTTTAGGTATAGGATATGTTACATATTTTCAACTCAGAATTTTATGCTCTTTTCGAAAACCCTAAAATATATAGGGTATTCCATTTGAAATAAGCAAGTTGGTATCGACTTCCGGTATAAGCGGAAGTGCCAGCTGTTTGTAATTATTTTAGTTCGATTGGCCACACCGACATTAGTAATATCTAAATTTTCAAAATTTTCTGATGCGTACTTTTCTCTACATCAATCGATTCAGTTTCCGGTGAGACACCCTGTATAGGTCCGATCAGGACAAAAAAAAAAACAAAATCTTTGTAATTAAATTTTTTACAGATCTATATTTAGTGTGGGTCTTAGGAGCGCAACTATAACCTACAAAAGTGAAAAAACTAGTCAAAAATAGTTTTTTTTTCATTTTGCTGCTCAGAGCCATAGGGTGGCCTCCATTTTATGTCATTAAGTCCAAAAGTTAGGTCTCGACGCCAGCTTCTTGATGCCGCATAAAAAATTTTAAACCTATTTTGGTCATTTTTTGCATTTGTTTAAAACCCAATTAAGAAAAAATTAATTTTCTTGGCAATTTTGAGAAAAAAAAAGAAAATATTTTATCAGAACAGAAGAAAATTTTAATACATCTTCGATCGGTTCTTTGTAAAAATCACCATAAATAAAAGTCTAATGGAGTAAGTAATGTCAGGAGATCAAGCGGGCCACCTAACTACTCAATTGGTACCAACCCATCTTCCTTCCGCTACAAACTGGCTTTTACAAGATTAAAATGTCCGGCCTAGAATTGTATATTGGGGCACCCTGTCCTGCTGACCGGTACAATCAATAAATAAAACCAGACATATTTTTTAATTTTAATTTTAATTAAATTTAATTTAAATTTTCTAATCAATACGTTTAATTTAATGTATTCTAGGTATAAATTGACAATCCAGGTCGTGAGTAGTTTTCATTGTTATACAAGATGAGAACTCCATTTCCTCCACTGATTTATACTTGGATTTAACTTCAAAATTTCTGATTACATGCGCCACGGTGGTCTTCATCATCATCATTGCATACTTCTTGCCTATAAACCAAAAAATAATGCATAATAAAGCCAGGTTGGTGTCGGATCAAATAGAGTATTACCTATGCAGTTTCTTGGGCCAGCAGAAAAAGGTATAAAGCAGTAGGGGTCCCTTTTTGCTACCTCCTCTGGCAAAAATCTGTCCGGATTAAACTCCAAAGGATTTTCCCAATATGATTTAGATCTATGCAAGTCAAAGACGCTTATAAGAATATTCGATCCCCCTGGAATTTTTTTATTACCTGAAATATAACGAGTTTTAGTATAATTATTCCATATAGTTTCGAAAGATAAAGCTGTGTTTTACCTAAATCGACATCAGCAGCGACGTGTCTTCCCAATAACGGTGTTACTGGCAACAGTCTCATCGATTCGTGAATAGCTCTCTCAGTATACTTTAGATTTGCCAAATCATCGTGGTATATGGGCCCGTTAACGCCTACGTGATGTATTACTTCTTGATATACTTTTTCCTAAAATCGCAGTGTTTTTGAAATACATGCATATATTTAGATGTGTGAATAGTAACCACTTTCTGATCCACGCAAATATATCTATTTATTAAAACACCTAAAAATAACCGAGCAAATAAATTTTGAAAATTGAAAACAATTCTCCAGTATGGACCAGAGAATTGCTTTCATACTCTTCTACAACTGACTGCCTTCGTAGACCACTAACTTTGTTGTTTCAAATTGCACCTCATAATTAAGCTCATAACATATGTAATACTTGATATGAATAATGTGAAAATAAAAAAAAAGTGTCGTAGTTTCTTTGCAATCAGGTGTATGTACGTACCTGTGCCTCGAGATTCATACCGAGTGATGTGAACGTAAACGCTAGAGTAATTCCAGAGGTATCAGTTGCCTAAAAAAGTATGCATTGAATGGACGGATGATTTTTCTGATTATCATATTTCATGCATTTAAAGTTCACCAGCTTTACCGCTAATAGGAATAACAAGATCTCTCGAAAAATTTCCTCATCGCTAAATGTTACTCCCTCAGCTTCTAACATCATGTCCATCAATGGCAATTTCTCTCCATGTTCTCTAAATTCTGAAACGAATAGATTGTGATTGTGGTGAAGAAGTAAGAAGTTGAAAAATTATCGACATTCCATTTTTATCCCAAAGACACGAGATTTATGGAACGTAACCAGATTGCAACCAATAGCTACTCTCCGGGTTATGTGTCCCGCCGAGAGCTGAATTACAAGTTACAAGCCTGGCGCGTTAAGTGTAACAATTGCATATTACCATCAAAACGCTAATGCTTCGATTGCAACAAACACCAGCCGAAAGACTGATCCTACTTAAAGAAGCTCTCGTGCCAGTCGTCACACACCACTTGCAGACTGCAGTTTCGAGCTGTTGGCTCTCGACAGTGCAAGGTAGGTGTATGTGACGACCGACACGAGGACCACTTGACTATTTAGTACATTTCGGTATCTTCGACATGTAAAATAGTCAGCAGGCGCCATCTAGCGGTCCAGTGTCTGTTGCAATCGAAAATAAATAGTCTGACTGGGCTTAGCATAGTTCTAAAGTGCTTTTAGAGGGTGGAATATTAAAACAATATTTTTAGTCGCAAACTCCTCTATAAAATCCATCCTTATTTTACTATAAGGAACGTAACCAGACTGCAGCCAACAGCTACTCTCCGGGCTATGTGCCCCGCCGAGCGCTGAATTACAAGTTACAAGCCTGACATGAGAGCTCCTTAAGTAGGGTCAGCCTTTCGGCTGGAGTTTATTGCAATCGAAGCATTAGCGTTTTGATGGTAATATGCAATTATTACACTTAACGCGCCGGGCTTGTAACTTATAATTCAGCGCTCGGCGGGGCACATAGCCCGGAGAGTAGCTGTTGGTTGCAGTCTGGTTACGTTCCTTTTAGTAAAATAAGGATTTTATAGAGGAGTTTGCGACTAAAAATATTATGTTTAATATTCCGCCCTCTAAAGGCACATTTGAACTAGCTCTATAAATTGACAATAATTATTTAGTGGAGTACGGTAATCGAAGTGTTATACAATTTTTCGTAGAGATTCGAAACTTTTCCACTTTGGGTAGTTGTTAGTTGTCTTAAAAATAAGACATTCCTAGAATATCTACCTTCTGCAAGTGCCGGAACGTTTTTTAACCTCGAAAAAGGGTTAAATTAACCCTCTTTTGGGTCAATTTTCGATTTTAAATTTTTTTTGGACCCCTTAAACTGTAAATTAAGCAACAAAAATCTGGTCCTTTCATTGTCAATATTCAAGGAACTTCTACTTAAATTTATGTGATGTTACATTCACCCCCCTTCCTGTAATTCGTATATATGTACGTTTTTTTTTTTTAATAACTTGGGCAAACCTTGCCCGAATCAGATGAAATTTTGGGTGAAGGTGGCTCATAATACCTACAAATAGTCTGCCATATTTCAAGTCAGAAGCTTCATTAATTTGGCCATAATGCTATTTTTTCGAAAATTTTACGAAATTTAAAAAAAATTTAAATCTCTAAATTCTGAAACGAATTGAATAGGTTGTGATTGTGGTAAAGCAGTAAAGAGCTGAATTCCTCGATAGACAAATAAACATTCAATAAGGCGTGCGTCGATGCTTCACAGAAATTAAATAACAATAAAATTTCTGTTGAGAGTAAAACAGTTATTCAAAATTCTGTTAAATTGCAATAGAGGCGGTCATTATAGAATTTTATTTTAAAAATGGACGGAAAGTCGATAGTCAATGGATTTACTGAATCTTAAATATGGATCTCTGATGTAATGATCCCATTTATTTACAAAGGTGCCACATAACAATTTACCAAGTGAAAATTAGGTTTTTCGATTACCCTCAATACCAAGAAAACTTAAACATCAGCCTTTTTCAAGGCGCAATGGAAATATACAATAAATTTTAGTTATAATGTGTGCCTGAAGCAAAAAGCCTAGGGGTTATCTTCAATTTTTTTCATTCTAAGATGTAAAAGTACTTAGTTTATTATTGGGACATCTTATCAAACAATGTTTTAATCATAATGAAGTAGTTTCTTGCGGGTCTTGCCGTGGTCGTCGAACTTGACTTGACGTTTCACTGATCATCCTGTCAGCTTCATCAGAAGGATTCTACAGACTGAATTTGTTGTGTATAATCCTCGTTATATACTTAGGCGCCGCTTCGCTTCGCTAATCATTGGTCGTGTTTGGTTCGCTTTCCCTGGTTTTCTTTGATTCTGCACTGGACACTCCATCCTGTTTGTCCGATGTACCTCTTACCACATGTGCACTTCAACTGGTAAACACCTTTTGATAACAGTTTGGAGACAGGGTCTTTGATTGAGGGAAGCATCTGCTGTATTTTCTTCACTGTTCGAAACCGTACACCTACTTTCTTTTTGAATAAAATCTTCTTCAGCCTATCTGTGACTCCCGCGACGTAGGGTAGGCATGCATGCGATGTTAGTTGTTACTGTTCTTCTTCTGTAGTTTTCCTCTGGTTATTTACTATTCGTTGTATATTGCTTTGGCTGTATCCGTTCTTCACTAAAGCTTGTTAGACATTCTGTAGTTCCCCGGGTTTGTTATCGTCATCGCATATTGTGTTGGCTCTGTGGGCCAAGGTTCTAATTAACGTTCTCTTCTGTTGTGGGTGGTGGTGAGATGTCGCATGTAGCTAACGATCGGTGTCGTTTTCTTTCTGTAGACACCGTGGGCCAGCTTGCCATTGTGTGACCTTTTCACTAATACATCTAAGAAAGATGAAGCTCCATCTTGCTCGGTCTCCATTGTAAATTTGATACTTGGATGCTGTTTGTTCAAACGGTCGAAGAAAACAGATAAAGATAATTCTCCATGTGGTCATATCATGAACGTATCGTCTACGTAGCGTAGCCAACACTTTGGTTTATTCTCACTGCAGCGTATAGCTTCCTCTTCAAAAGCTTCCATGAATAGGTTGGCTATCACAAGTGAAAGTGGTGATCCCATGGCTGCTCCTTGCTTCTGCTGCGAAGCGAAGCGGCGCCTAAGTATATAACGAGAAGGTTAACACAACAAATTCAGTCTTTAGAATTCTTCCGAAGAAACTGACAGGATGATCAGCGAAACGGCCGTGCAAACCTGCATTCTACTAATGTTTTAATCATCTATAAATCTTTTGCAGCCATTTCCTTTACTTTATTCCAGGAATTCGCAGTATACTGTATAACTGTGTGATCAAGAAACGATGAGATATTTCCGTTTTAATGTAATTTAAGAAGAACACATCGAAAATTAAATTGGCCTAAGTGCCTTGTGATATATCAATTTGATTAGTCTAAGACATACATTTAGATATGCATCGCTTGCCTTAATTGGATTGTTATTTGAATATAATTTGAGCAGTTCAATATTCACATTGCTGTATAAAATAAGATTATAGTGTACACTTAGAAAATACCGATCTAAAGTTAGATTTCACCGTACTCTAGTAACATTTTTTTGGCGAAAGAGGAAAATTGGTCTAGTACATTATTATTTAAATGGGGAAATAACTGAAACTAACAAACCTGTGTTTTCCTTAAAATGCGCCCTCTTATTTTGGAGTATCTGAAAAATTACAGATTTAAAGAAGAAGGTTAGCTGAATGTTTCACGTACAAAGAAAATTTAATGCAAGAGAAAGTTAATAAAGGATTTTTATGCACCGAATTTGAACAGGTAATGATGAAGGATATATTGGTCTTACATTTTTTACTCACTTCAAAAATTATTTCCTTCAGTCTGTTGAAGTTCTTTAAGGCATCTTTACCTTCAGGAGTATAATACCACACGAAATCGGGATAGAAATATGAGGTAAAGATCCTTCTTCCAACTAAATCTTGTAACCTAAAATATTTATATTACACATTTAAGGAAACTTTTGTATGTATAGAGTGTCCGGAAATACTGTTGCCGTAGTTTAAAGGGAGATTGTGTACATGAAAACATTTAAAAAAGGTCTTATGAACGTAAATGAGTAAATGATTCCTAAAGATGCTAGCGCTCTTAGTATTACGTTGATTCTTTTTCTAAAGTTAAGTTATGGTTCTGCTTTAAAGTATTTTTAAGCAGTTACATCAAATTTTCGTTTATCGTTTTTATGTTATATTTATGTGTGTATATTCTTTTTGGTAAGTATTGTTTTGATTGCCCTATACAGAGTGTCCCACGACGAATTGCGGCAATCGATATCTCGAAAAGTAGACATCGGAAAATTTTGAAAATTTGGTAGTAAACTAATGTCGATGGAGGCAACTCGGCTAAAATATTTTCAAGATGACCAGAAGTCGATACCAACTTGCTTATTTTAAATGGAACACCCTATATATTATTACATTTTTGGATTGTCCGCAAAATTCTAGGCCAATTTTGTGTATCATGTCCTATACCTAGGTCTCTCCGTTTTTGAGATATTTAAATTTTTATGTCAAAAATGACGTTTGCGGACCCTAAATAATTATCAATTTTTCCTATAAGGAAGCTTTTATTATCTAATTTGGGTTCGATTCTTCGTTGAAAAAGACCTACTTTAATAGAGTTTTTATAATATTTTGATAAGTATTAATACAGAGTGTTCAAAAAATAAGAATAAAGATGAAATTGAGAAAACTGTCAAAAATCAATTTTTTCAAATGGAAACCCCCAATTTTTATAATCTTATCTTATTCGCCATTAAAAATAAGAGTAAGTTTGTATATGGATGTCTATTCCGAAAATTTTTAGTTTTCGAGATATTCTCAATTGAATATTTCTCTATGGGGATTTTGCTATGGATTTTAAGTTCAATTACTGTTAGTTGGCTATGACGGCCTTGAGTGCTAAACAAATGTATGTAGCTGTCACTTACCAATTGACAAGTATTAATTATCATGCTGGGGCGCTTAAATTATGCACACGAGGATTACTTAAATTTGTTTATAATCTATGGAGAATGTTACAAAGTTTTATCAAAAACATGTGAAATATTTGCTAATAGATATCCAGAGAAACAAAAACCGCCTCCGAACAGTATTTAATGAATAATGGAGAATTTCAAAAAAATTGGCACTGCAACAGTTCATAAAATAATTAAACAAATAGACCTAGACCTGGATACAAAAGGTTCTTACATAAAATACTAACAGTATAACTACTAATACTCAGGAAAATATTTTATTTTAATAAGTGTTCAAAGTGTCCACCCTGAACTTCCAAACATTTTTCGCACTTCTTGATTAGTTCGTCATGGGTGGCCGCTCTAATATATAGAACCTGGAGATAATCTTTCAAAAGCATTCCTTACTCTTGCCTGACAATCTTCCATTGTTGTGACTGGATTAAAATAAACCATATCTTTTATTGTTCCAAATATAAAATAGTCTAAGCCAGACAGATCAGGAGAACGGGGAGGCCACAGAAGAGGTCCATTATTAGCAATCCACTTATCGTAAAAAGTTTCTTCCAAGAAGTTGTTAATTATAAAGCTGCTGTGTGGTGGCGCGCCATCGTGCTGGTAAAATATTTGCCTATGTTCAGCTAGCGGTAAATTGTTGAAATATTCATTATCTAAATCTTGTAATATATTCAAATATCTTTCACCTAAAAAAAAGTTTATACGTAATTTGAAGAACAGAAACTATTTAAGTATTTGTTCATTACCATTTAAGTTTTCTTCATAAAAATTAAGTTTTACGACTCCATCATTTCTCACAGCACAGTACACATTAAATTGCCAGGTCTCTTGATAATTTCGCAATTTCACGGCATGGAGATTTGAATCACACCAAAAGTGGGAATTATGTCTGTTGAAAAGTCCATTTTTCGTAAATTTTGCCTCGTCAGTCTAAATTATGTTGTCCAAAAATCGAAAGTCGCCTTGTAACATTGTTAAAATAAATTCGCGAAAGTGAACTCTTCTGCTCAAATCGGTGTCCTTTAGGTGTTGAACCGTAGAAATGGAATAGGGATGAAATTTGTGTTTCAAAAGAATTCTATGAATAGAGTTCTTGGAAATTCCTGTTTGTAAGGCCACTTGTCTTAAGGATGTCATAGGATATGCCGCAAACTATCCCAAAATAGCAATTTCGATATTTTCATCATCGACAATTGGTTTTTTTTTATGAACTGTTGCCTTAACGGTGCCAACATTTTCTCCATTATTCGTTTAATACTGTTCGGAGACGGTTTTTGTTTATTTGGATATCTATTAGCAAATATTTCACACGTTCTTGATAAAACTTTGTTACATTCTCCATAGATTATAAACAAATTTAAGTAATCCTCGTGCGTATAATTTAAGCGCCCTGACATGATAATTGATACTTGTCAAATGGTAAGTGACAACTACATACATTTGTTTAGCACTCAACGCCGTCATAGCCAACTAAGAGTAATTTAACTTAATATCCATAACAAAATCCCCATATAGAAATATTGAATTGGGAATATCTCGAAAACTAAAAATTTTCGGAATAGACATCCATATACAAACTTACGCTTATTTTTAATGGCGAATAAGATAAGATTATAAAAATTGGGAGTTTCTATTTGAAAAAATTGATTTTTGACAGTTTTCTCAATTTCATTTTTACTCTTATTTTTTGAAAACTCTGTATTAATATTTATCAAAATATTATAAAGACTCTATTAAAGTAGGTCTTTTTCAACAAAGAATCGAACCCAAATTAGATAATAAAGGCTTCCTTATAGGGAAAATTGATAATTCTTTTAGGGCCCGCAAATGTCATTTTTGAAATAAAAATTGAAATATCTCACAAACGGGGAGACCTAGGTATAGGACATGATACACAAAATCGACCTAGAATTTTGCGGACAATCCAAAAATGTAATAATATATAGGGTGTCCCGTTTAAAATAAGCAAGTTGGTATCGATTTCCGGTATAACCGAAAGTGCCCACCATCTTGAAAATATTTTAGCCGAGTTGAAATTTTCAAAATTTTCCGATGTCTACTTTTCGAGATATCGATCGCCGCAGTTCGTCGTGGGACACCCTGTATATGTATTGCCTCAGTTATTATGGAACTAGTGCATTTTGATCAGACAGTTATAACCGAGGACTTGCTTGCTAGGTGTGTACGTAATTCTGCGTGAAGTAAGAAGACTAGAGTCTACTATAACGTCTAGTAATCTAAAGATGCAGTTCTTACCTTCGCGTAATATCAGTCAACTTATCATTAATGTTCACTTGGTAATCTAAATCCATTCGCATGATATTTGCTAAAATATTGAAAATAAAACAACAAAGTTTAACAAATAAAATCCTCTTACCACAGAAGTTGTCTAGCGAAAATCTTTCAAATATATCGAACTTGTCTCTGGAATGGCTTTCGTTAAGTACACTAATTAAGGTACAAGATTTTTTATAAAAAATCTCTACGAAGCTGTTTAAAATTGGTTGACTGAAACTTTTGGAGAATATCTTGCGGTTTATCTTCCAATTCTCAACTAAAACAATAGATATTGTTAAGTTGTTCTGTTTTTCAATTTAACGTCTTAATTTAGCCCAGGCGGTATTTGTTTGCGTTTGCTGAACCGCATTGGAATTTTTTTTTAAAATGGCGGCGATTCAAAGACCAAAAAATTCTCAAAATTTTATTTCGAATCAAAGACGCACATGCGATACATCGTTGGATAGTACTCATCTAGACCTACAACTTTTGTCTAAAACGAAACACACAGAAAATATTTAAAAATATGTATATTTTTTTCCAATTTTTGCAATAGTAGAAATGAATATTCTTTCCTATTATTTGGGTTTTCTACCACATGTAATATTATCCTCTTGAAAACAAATCACCGAATCTACAAAATAATAGAATTATTGGAAAAAAGCCTCTGCGCCCGTGACGTTTACGCCAAAGGAAAAGTCAGAGGTTATGTTTTGCAAATAATATAAATCGGAATAAATACAGAAATAATGTATTTAGCTGACGTTTCGGAAAGCAATCTCTTTCCGTTTTCAAAGCTTTTTTTTTGGAAGAACTCTTATTTTGCTGTGTATGTCAAATACACAGCTTTAAGATTCTGTTTATGTTATTTCCATAGATACTTACTACTTACACAGAACATATAACTGATGATATTTTCTTTTACATAATGTTGAGTTTGTTAAGTTCTTCTTTTAACATTGGTAGCCAGGTTGTACAAATATCTACAGAACAATTCGATACGCACTTATCTTCCTTTAATAAGATTAAATTAGTTTATTCTATGTCCGTTTTCCCAAGCATGTTCACAAATCTTTGATTTCTGAATTTCATTCTTTCTAATGTAGTTCTTGTGCTCATCCAACCTCACACTGAAAGGTCTGGATGACTCACCCACATAACATTTATCACATTCGCACGGGATATTGTAAATACAGTTTTTTGAATTCTGCTCCCTGTTTATCGGTTTTGTTTTTGTTAAAATAGATCTTAAAGTGTTCCCCGTTTGAAATATCGTCCTAACATCAAATTTGTCACCTATACGGCGTAGCTTTTCCGATAGTCCGTATACATAAGGAATTATTGCTGTATTATGTATACGGACTATCGGAAAAGCTACGCCGTATAGGTGACAAATTTGATGTTAGGACGGTATTTCAAACGGGGAACACTTTAAGATCTATTTTAACAAAAGCAAAACCGATAAACAGGGAGCAGAATTCAAAAAACTGTATTTACAATATCCCGTGTGAATGTGATAAATGTTATGTGGGTGAGTCATCCAGACCTTTCAGTGTGAGGTTGGATGAGCACAAGAATTACATTAGAAAGAATGAAATTCAGAAATCAAAGATTTGTGAACATGCTTGGGAAAACAGACATAGAATAAACTGGGACTCGGCAAAAATAAGATAGATACCAAAAAAAGAAAAATTAAGGAATCAGCAATAATCTTATTAAATGAAGATAAGTGCGTATCGAATTGTTCTGTAGATATTTGTACAACCTGGCTACCAATGTTAAAAGAAGAACTTAACAAACTCAACATTATATAAAAGAAAATATCATCAGTTCTATGTTCTGTGTAAGTAGTAAGTATCTATGGAAATAACATAAACAGAATCTTAAAGCTGTGTATTTGACATACACAGCAAAATAAGAGTTCTTCCAAAAAAAGCTTTGAAAACGGAAAGAGATTACTTTCCGAAACGTCAGCTAAATACATTATTTCTGTGTTTATTCCGATTTATATTATTTGCAAAACATAACCTCTGACTTTTCCTTTGGCGTAAACGTCAAGGGCGCAGAGGCTTTTTTTCCAATAATTCTATTATTTTGTAGATTCGGTGATATGTTTTGAAGAGGATAATAATACATGTGGTAGAAAACCCAAATAATAGGAAAGAATATTCGAAGAATGCCACAAATAACTTTCAGACAGTAAAAATGAATGTCTGGATTCGCAACCAACTGCATCTTATTGAAAATTTAATTACAAAACTTTGTCATATTCATAACTTTTCTCTAAAAGCGATAGTTACTGAGATATATGAAAAAATAGGAAGAAAAAAATGGAATTTTTCGGAATTTTTTCACATTTTATTTAATAAAAAATTAGGCCCACGTTTTCAAACTAGTGCATAGTGAAATTATCATTTCTAATGATTATTAGGACCGATTAAGCCAAAAATCTGCCAAGCTACCCGATTCACTCAAACATAGGTGATTTTAAGCAGGTATCGCCTGGCCTAATTGGATTATTCCCCGCTACAGAAAGCCGAAATCTAAAACATTAAAAATTGAACCGGTTTCACCGAATTTAAATTTATTTATTTGAATTCTCATTATTATTTACAATTTTTGTACAAAGTACTTACATTGTGCCATTAGCAGCGTATTCTCAAATGCTATCCTAAAATTTTCGTAGACAGAACCTTTGTTGAAAGTGTTCGAATGATTTAATATCACTTTTATTTCTGCAGCATCTGCTGTCACGTAAACGTATTCATGTCCAAGCCAAATATTGCACGGCAAGCTGTATTTCCTTATGATTCTTTGGGTAGCAGTAAAGAAATCTGAAAAGATACTAGAGTAAATTTGAGTTCTTGCAGAAAATTGCCTTTGATCACCGACATGCTTTTAGACGTTGAAATTTCTCTAAAAGGAAGTTAAATAAGGGAAATTGTAAAAATCAAAATTTTTGCATATTAAACAGTTAATGCTTTGTCACCAAGTTAATAGAAAAAGTATTAAGTTTGCACATAAGTAAAGAACTCCTTAAATTCAAAATACCACTCTCTCTACTCTCATAAATCACATATTTTAGTATTTTCGACGGGATTTCGATATTTCTAGCATTACATGGGTCAATTAGAATAAATAGAATAGAATATATTTACGCTTTAACAAACATAACATACACACATATTTGTTTTACGTAGCAAAAATAAATATAAATAATCTACTAAGTCGAGACTTGTTGTAGATAATGTAAGTTTTGTGCCTAATGTGATATATAATAAACATAAAAATATTTTGGAAAAACAACTTGCTTATAAACTAAATTAAGTTGCTTCTTGGATAAGAAATGTCTAAATTAGCCATTCAGTACTTACTTTCTCCGATAATGTGGTATGCATTGCCAATAATCGGATAGAAAAGATGCCCTTTGATTTTTCTCGAAAATTTAAAAATACGTCTTTTTCTGAAGAGGTCCCACGCGACAAAGAGCACTATATTAAAAATTATCACACACCAAATTAAAATCACAACTTGTATCAAATACATTTTTCAGTCGCGTATTCGTGCTGTAAGGAATGACTGAAATGCATTTGTTCTTGGATTCTTTTTACAATTATATATATAATACTGTGCAATTCCAGTGGCGGTCGCATGACAGACAAATGAAAGTTAAAAAAAGCCCACAATATAATGTTTATTTTCATTCTTCTAACTTGTCCAAGTAATGTAAACCCTTCTAGACAATTTTTACTTGTGTTTTCTCTTGAATCAGCTTTTGTAAAAATTGTGTTCTCTTGCGATGTTCGCATATGATAATAAATGTGCCAAAACATGTCCAAAGAAACTGATGATGCTTAGTAGAGGTTTTAAACGTTTTTTTCCAAATTCAGTAATAGTTGTGGTCCTTCTTTGAGTTATAAAATCGCTGACAAAAATGGATGTCGCAGGCAAATAATTTAAGATTTGAATTGTCTCCCTAATCTTAAAAAAACGTATGTAGAGTAGTTATCCAGTACGGTAGTGTTCAACTATTTTGGTGTCTGTGGAAACTAAAGGCGAAAATAGACTTTCACATTTTGGACGTGTATCACGGATGATTCATCTACATTAAATGTGTAATATGAAAGCTGCAATCTTCAGTTTAGATGAAATGCAAATGAAAACAATCTTTACACGTTTTAGTACAATCAATGAACCGATTCACCTCCGAAATCTGATCAACTCAACCGATTTGTTTGAAACGTTGACAGTAGCTCAAAAATGATGCAAATAGCAAACCTGGCTTAGTGCCGATATGTGCTTCTACCCCGGGGGTGAATGCCACCCTTTCTCGGGGGTGGAAATTTAAAAATTAAAAATGACACCGGGAATCAATAGAGGATAAAATTTTAAGAAGGAAATGTAGTATAAAGTTTTTTCTACAACCTAATAATTTCTGAGTTATTCGCGATTGAAAATTCCAATAAAAAACACGTTTTTCAACAGTTTTTCGTGAATAACTCGAAAATTAAACGTTTTCTGGAAAAAACTATTCTTGTCAAAATTGAAGCTTATAAAAAAACAAGGCGATTCGTTGGTTTTACATTAACGTTTTAGGTCATATTAAGCGACTTATGAGTCGTTGAAGACGAATTTTTGTTTTGTCATAAATTTATTTAAAGATTTAAACTCAAATAACGGAAAAATGAGTAATCTTTCAGAGAAAGTGCTTCATTAGACCTTTAAAATAAGCTTTTATAAAAGCCTCTAGCATGAAAATTAAGGAAGTTATGACGAAAATAAGTTAAGTCTCTGGGAATTTTTGAAAAAAAATTGACATTAAAATTGGCGCCATGAGCGGCAAAATTAAAATTAATCGAGGCCCATGAAAAATTAACTTTATTTATGTCCCAATAACACTTTCCAAAAGTTTGATTGGTTTAGATAATGTACATTTTGAAAAAAGTTGGTTTAAGTAAATTTTTTTTTTCAATTTCTCAAAGAATACGTTGTTTTTTCAATATAACTCAAAAAATAATGGTTTTACGAAAAAAAGTGTTCTTAACAAAAATTTAGCTCTCTTTTTACTGAAATTTTTTTTTAAATTCATGTAGCTTAAAAATTAAGCGAGATATGCGCATTTAAAGCTTTGATTTCTATACGAAGGAAACCTCTTTTTAGCCCTTCAATCTTAAGATTCTCTGAACGAAAGGGTGCAGAAATATTTCAATCACCATGACTTTATAGCTTATGAAGTTCCCTACAAAATGATGTTGGGTGAATGTAAGAAGCTTAAAAGGAAGCCGAGTTATCGTTAAAAACTTAAATACATTTTTCTAGAGATAACGTAGAGAACAGAGCGCCTAAATTTTGAACGTTTTGGAGCATTTATTCTTTTGTACATGCTGTGTCTTCTTGATACATACATATCTGAATTTCCACATGTATAAACACATGCATAAAAAGATGTTATATAGATAATATGAGTAAAAGATAGAATAGCAATTTATTTTAATTTTTTTACGCATTCCACTACTTGCAGCTTTCAAAAGGATTTTTTCCCTAATTTTTATTGTAAGGGGTGGTTTTTAGGGGTTGAATCATATTGAAAAATGATGTATCAGGTCGTTTACACTTAAAGAATGTATTTTTTCTATTGAAGATCCAAAATAAAAAGATTATATGCTTTTTAACCCGTTTTTTTAATAATTGTGTGAGGGGTAGTTTTTAACATATTTGAACATAATGATAACCTATCACTGCTTCCATCTATTAGTTTTAAATTTTTCCTAAGTTTTATTGTTAGGGATGGCTTTTGGGGGTTGCATAATTAAAAAAAATGAAGTATCAGATTTTTTATACTTAAAGGGAAAAATTCTCCTATTACGATCCAAAATAAAAAGGTTTCATGCTTTTTAAACAAATTTTATTATTAATTTTCGTGTGAGGGGTTGTTTTTAAGGGTAGTTAAATAGTAAAATATTGAAATATTAGATCCATGATTAAAAACAATTGATATTTAACATATTTGAACATAATTATAGCTCATCACTGCGTTAATTTATTAGTTTTCAATTTATTGCAGTAAGGGGTAGTTTTCACCCCTTAAAAACAAAAAGCACACTTTGCGACCAAGTCAGGTTTGGAGAGGAGGGTAAAATGAACTTAATTCTAAATCTTCAAGAAGATCGGAACAGTACTTCAGATTTCGGAGATTTGGCCCCTTTTTAACGTTGGATGACTGTACTATTTCACTGCACTGAATCATCTAGGATGCACAATCAAGTGTAAAGTCTATTTTGGTCTTAAGAAGCAGCGTCAATAGCTCATTCCATGACTAAAAATTTGGAGATTAAGAAATCCAGGATCCCAGGATAGGATTTTTGAATGAATTAAAAAAATTTGCTAAAATGTTTCTATTCAGCGTATGGGAACTCAATTATATTAAAAAATATATATGTGCCTACTATTTACAAAAATCAATTATTTGAGGATTTAATTATCGTAAAATGGACCTCAATATCATTAAATTATGCATTTAATTGACATCAAAGAAACAAGTCAAAAAGGTTCTTACAAAACATTGATTCTACCATATAAAGGAATATCTAAATAGTCATGTGTCAAAGTCTTAATGAACACTTAAAATACTGGTGGCTTTTATTGTTTAAATAATTTAATTAAGGCTGCAAAAAGGCTAAGTATAGCTGAAAAAGTGGAAATTATCAGAGTTGTTGGTAATAATAACTCTGATACAAGAGAAGTTGCCAGTGAATTTAATATGAGGCATGCTAGTCGTCATATAACAAATAAGACCTAATTTTCAGTAATGCTGAAAATATAACCAAACAGGAAGCAAAACTTATTCAAAGATTATCCAAACGACCTGAATTTCATAAATGATAACCCTAAAACAAGTATAACAATATAACGTAATAAAGGAAGTTCTTACACACATTAGAAGAAGGTGACAAAGGTTGAAATTTCTTCTTGAATTCAAGGTGGATATTTGAATAATAGGAATTTTCTGAAGAATATTTTATATCAGACGAAGCTACCTTTACAACAGTTGGTGTGGTATCATCACAAATTGGCGCTATTGATCTGAAAAGAATCCACACTGGGTTATAAATTGCAAGAGGCAACATTCACAGTAAATTAATTAATGTATGATTTGGAATATTAGGTGTTATAAAAATAAGACCCTTTCTCTTCCATAATAACTGTTGCTAAATAATACGGCACACAAATACAACACAAATGAAACGATTTTTTTTGGAACTATTCGGATAATTACGTTTTATGTATCAATGTATATTAGTTGATGTCTGGTTCGTCAGCGAATAATAATTTGGCATTTTATTCAGTAAAACGCAGCCTGAAAACCACGCTACTGCCTATATTTAATGTTAATTATATATTTTATATCTGATATAATTATTAAAAGCCCTTTCACATTCAATTGTTACTGAATCGTAAAGTTTTTCATTCTTCAAGGATTCTAGGAATATGATAATTTATTGAAATGATAATTAATGACAGATTACAAGTGTGTAATTTGTCAATTGACCTTGAGGGCGAAATGCAGAAATACCTGTTTATCTAATCTAATAATAAATAGCACACTAAAATGTTAAATTGGGAGAAATACGTTTCTCTAATGTAAATAACAATCAAATAGCACAGTTCATTGCAGATAAATAAGAAAAGTTAAGACACTTATTGAACTCTCAAGCCTAATACGCATGCACTGAGTCACTGTGTTGGTATTGAACTTACAATTACTATCTTCCCCTACGATTTCGTTCTTCCATCTTGCTTTCTCTCTAATATAAATTAAAAATAATTTAAAATATACAAGCCGACTTAGATCGTCAGCCCACTGTATCCAAATCGGCAATGATTATAAGCGGGCCCTTCAACCTTATGACATTTAGTGGAGTAAGGAAATCGAAGTGTTATACAATTTTTCATAGAGATTCCAAACTTTGGGTAGTTGTTAGTTGTCTTAAAAATAAGATATTCCTAGAATATCTACCTTCTGCAAGTGTCGGAACGTTGTTTTAAACTCGAAAAAGGGGTAAATTAACCCTCTTTTGGGTCAATTTTCGATTTTAAATTTTATTTGGAACCCTTAAACTGTGAATTAAGCAACGAAAATGTGGTCTTTTTATTGTCAACGTTCAAGGAATCTCCACATAAATTTTCGTGAACCCCCTCCCCCCCCACCTGTAATTCATATGTATGTACGTTTTTTTACCAAAAATTGATTTTGGGATAACTTGGGCAAATCTTGTCCGAATCAGATGAAATTTTAGGCAAAGGTGGCTCATAGTACCTACAAATAGCTTGCCATATTTCAAGTCAAGAGCTCCATTAGTTTGGCTACAATGCCATTTTTTCGAGTAACTTTATGGCCGTTTATCCTACGACAATTTTCTCTCGTAAAAATGTAGTTTTTTTTATATACTCTTGGGTGATATGACTCAAAAAATATTTAATACAAAAATTCGATCCATTTTCGGCCATTTACGGCATACATGTACTTGTGCGCAGTGATTTTCTGTGACACAAGGTACATACAGGGTGTCTCACCGGGAACTGAATCGATCGATATAGAGAAAAGTACGCATCAGAAAATTTTGAAAATTTAGATAATTACTAATATAGGTGTGGCCAATCCAACTAAAATAATTACAAGCAGCTGGCACTTCCGCTTATACCGGAAGTCGATACCAACTTGCTTATTTCAAACGGAACACCCTATATTTTTAGGGTTTTCGAAAATATGTAGCATATCCTATACCTAAACCTATCAGTTTCAGAGATATTTGACATTTTATAGAAAATTTGACAGGTGCAACGGTTTGCAAGAAGAACTTTCTTCGTGTAAAAGATCCTCATTTGCTTCTTGTCACGCAAAAAGAACACAAGGAGAACTACGTTCTACAACTGAAATAAATTCAATAATATCATACCAAGTGTTCCGTTTTTCGCGTTACATTTTGTCAATTTCAAACCGCGAAAACTTGTTTAGGTCAAATGGAACACTCTGTATTTTTTTACGTCCAGTTGTGTAAAATTGAATTCCCTTTTTTCTGATATTAGCATTGTGGGGGTTAAAGTTACAACTTTTTGAAATATTTGCGATTTTATTGGAAATTCATGAATTGTTGTAATCATTTCATCAAAATAGCCATGATTTGAAACAATCAGTCATTATCTTATGTCAAAAAAATGCCAGCTCGTTTAATTTATACCAACGAAAACTTTTTAAATTTGTTTATTATTTATGGAGAATGTGATAAAGTAATATCAAGGAACTTGCAGCACATTTGCTATTCGATATCCAGAAAAACGGAAACCGAAAGCGCATACTGGAAAATTTTAAAAATTATGACGGTACGATATTATTGAATTTATTTCAGTTGTAAAACGCAAATGAGGATCTTTTACAATGTACCAATGTGTACAATGTACCTTGTGCAATAGAAAATCAGTGGGCGTACATGTATGCCATAAATGGCCGAAAATGGATCGGATTCTTATATTAAAGATTTCTTTAGTCACATCACCCAAAAGTACATAAAGAAGCCTACATTTTGACGTGGAGAAAATTGTCGTACGATAAACGGCCATAAAGTTACGCATATATACAAGGTTACTGGTAATTCGATACATTCCTTTGGAGATGTGATGGGGCATGAGCTAAGGAGTAAATCTAGCCCTAACATACATTATGCAAAACTCAATAGTTTTTGAGATATTTCAATTTTTTTGTTTTTCTCAAAAAAGTAGATCTTAAGGTCTTAAAAGTTAATTTCCGAAAAATCTACTTGACATTTTAAATTTTTTTCTACTGGATTACTTGTCCAATATTATAGATATCCGTTTGGAATGAAAAATATCCGGAAACATTTCGATCATGTGAACATTTAAAATTTTTTTTTTAAGATCAATTATGAAATTTACCTATTAGGTTTTTCCAAAAAAATATTAATGTAGCGCGCGTACAAATTATTATAAAAACTTCCTTATTTCAATAGCTATCTAAGTAGATAAAAATGTTTAATGTACCCTTGATAGTTCTAATAAAAAATTAGTAAAGATAATGCTGGTGGCGGAATTTATTAAACGACTAATCGTTCATTTTCATTTAAGTCAGTCAGTCCTTGACATTGACGTTTGTGCATATATGTCATTAACTGACATTCTTATTTCCGTGTCCCTTAAGTTTGTTGGTCTTGTTAAATTAGTTATCGAAGATTTTGATTTTGCTCGTACTTGTTGTTATTAGTTGTTGTTATTGTATTTTCTGTGCCATGGCGCGTATGCCAACGCAGAATACGCTGATATCTTGTTTGTCTATGGATACTGTGGCGGCAACGCTGCTGAAGCTCGCCGAGAATATGGTCTTTGGTACCCTAACCGCCGCTTACCAAATGCACGTGTATTCAGTATGGCATATCGAAATATCGCTGAAACTGGCTCCGTGAAATGTAGAAGAAGTGACGCTGGTGTTTCTCCCGTTTATGAACCAGATGATGAGGAAGAAATATTGAGGTATTTTGAGGAAGACCCAACTATTTCAACTAATAAAGTCGCAAGACCAACCGGAGCGTCACAATGGAAAGTTTGGTCTACGATACGTAGACTTGGGTGTCATCCTTACCACTATACCCCTGTCCAAGGCTTGAAGGAAGGTGATCCTGGAAGGAGAGTGGAATTCTGCCGCTTTATGTTAAATTCAGATGCAGAAAGTGCAAATTTTTTAACAAGTATTTTATGGACGGACGAGTCGAAATTTAATCGCGAGGGTATAACAAATTTCCACAACCTACATTATTGGGCAGAGGAAAATCCCAAGTTAACACGTGAAACTAGTTTCCAAATGAAGTTTTCTATTAATGTGTGGATGGGAGTCATTGGCCACTATTTAATAGGGCCACACGTTCTTCCTCAAAATTTAAACGGGAAAATCTATGAAAATTTTTTAAGAAATGATCTGGCGGTGATTTTAGAAGATGTTCCTCTCGCCGTCAGACAGCGAATGATGTTTCAGAACGACGGTTGTCCAGCACATTATCGGCTGACAGTACGACAGTTACTTGATCAACGTTTCCCTAACCGTTGGATTGGAAGAGCGGGCCCAATACCTTGGCCAGCGCGAAGCCCTGACTTAACACCCCTTGATTATTACGTATGGGGTCATATGAAGGAGATGGTCTATGCCACACCAGTCAATACTATAGAAAACCTTAGACAAAGAATAGTCGATGCTGCCCAACACATAAGGCATAATCTGACAACCAGAGTAACAAGGACGGAAATAAGAAGACGCTGCCGTGTCTGTATACGGAATAAAGGCTCCCATTTTCAGCAAGGCATATAAAAAATAAAGTACAACTTTGAAATTAATGAAGAATTAAACTCTACTTTTAAAATGTTTTTTACTGTTTATCTAAAAATAAAATTCGTACTACTTGTGTTATTTTTACTAGTATTTTCTTAGAACTATTAAGGGTACATTGAACAGTTGTACCTTGTTAGATAGCTATTGAAATAAGGCAGTTTTTATAATAATTTATACGCGTGTTACGTTAATACTTTTTTGGAAAAACCTAATAGGTAAATTTCATAGCTGATTTAAAAAAATTTTTTTTAAAGTTTTTATTTCAGATGTTCACATGATCGAAATGTTTCCAGATATTTTTCATTCCAAACGGATATCTATAATATGTCCAATATTCCAGTAAAAAAAATTAAAAATGTCAAATAGATTTTTCGAAAATTAACTTTTAGGACATTAAGATCTACTTTTTGAGAAAAACAAAAAAAATTGAATATCTCAAAAACTATTGAGTTTTGCATAATATATGTTAGGGCTAAATTTACTTCTTAGATCGTGCCCCATCACGTCTCCAAAGGAATGTATCGAATTACCAGTAACTCTGTATATATTCAGTTCGAGCAACGAGGAGCAGCAGTTGGCAGCTTTTAGCGAGAACCTGAAGATGGCAGATGAGATTCTGCCGAAACGTCGTTTAGACAACCATGACTCCTGGAGGAGTCGACCATCGACGCGGGAGAGCACCCGGAAGTACAACAACACTTCAATTAACACCCGCGAAAACCTAAAAAACAACATATATATATATATGTATACATGTATATCTTCATTTTGCATATATATCTTTCAGAACTTTGAGTTTTTCATCATATCCTTTATAATAGTATAGTTATGACGCGGTGAATACTACCTAGTAAAATAGAACACAGGTGGAATACTAGAGTTATATTAGAATTTGAATGTGAATTGTCTAGCTAGGGCAATTTTTTCAGGTCCATTTTTGCACACTGCAAAGGGCAAGTTTTAACTACATACACTTAAAGTCTTCTTTGGCATCGATCATCCTTCATTTACAAAAATCCTTTATTATTTTTCGAGATATAGCCTGGGGGCTGTTAACTGAAACATGCTGTATACTAACTGAACCACAAAGCACCTGATAATTTCTCAATAATTACGTGAAAAAGTCTCAAATCACATTTCAATATTAAACACCTATTTTTTTGAATTACCCATGCTATTAACACGTTTCTTCTATCACACTTTATATTTTCATTTCCAATTTTAAAACATCTTGAGTAGGTGAGTTTTAAAGTGAAAATAAAAAATCACTGTCAAGTAATTAACACAAATAATTTATTCTTTATAGTATTTTTTTATAGTATGCGCAATAACACTGAAAACTAACTAACACTTTTATCTTTTCAGAGGGTGCCATGGCGATTGTTGAACAAGAAAATATTACTGGGATGAGAATACTTCCCTTAGTATTGAGCTTTTTGATATTTACTATGTTGTTTTATGTTATATCTGATCTTTACAAGAAGAGGCGTATTTTAAGTTTCAGTAAAACATTGCAAGTGTTTAGGTTTTATCCGATTCTTGGAAACAAGCACAAACTTATTGGGGGAAGTAAGTATCTTTATAAAAGCTTATTTATTTAACTTGCAATGTTTGTTAGTTAGTTTGTTTATTTAGGTCAAATCTTGCAATCAAAATTTCCATTAGTTTTAATTAAGCTAGAGCTTTGAAATTTTGCACATGTGTATAAAGTCCGGTGATAATACACTTTAACATTTTCATGTAAGAAAAAAACAAGATGGCGGACGACTTTGTCGTTTATGATCCGATTCGACTCAAAACCGATATCTGGGGATTTTCGAGATCGCCAATTATGAATTTTTGGTCAAAATTTAGAAATTCAAAATGGCGGTGTCAATATGACTGACGATTTTTGTCATTTAAGTCCAAATCAATCAAAGTCGATATCTGAGGGTTATCGGGGTCGCGGATTACGAATTTCTAGTAAAAAATTTAGTTCAAGATGGCGGACGACTTTACCGTTTATGATCCGATTCGTCTCAATATCGATACCTTGGGATTACAACATGTCAAAAGACTAAAAGGTAAAAAATAAAATTATATAAAAAAATATTTAAAAAAAGGCTTTTATTTAAATGCTCTAAAAATTAGAAAATAAACTTTGAATTACATCAAACCCATGACTTTGACTCAAGAAATGGTTTCAAACGTGTATAAAAATATAAAAGAAATTAAAGGAGAAAAGGGAGCCGTGGAAGAAACGGTCTATTTAACAGAAATTCCAGAACGAACTATTGTTGTCATTGTTATTATGGTATATATTTTATTTGATAATTATTTATTTGTTTTCCCGAATGGAATTTATTTAGTTAACCTGGGTCGATTATACAGGATGTAACGCAAGTTATCCGAACAATTTTAACCATACATGCACCTTTAAATAAGAAGTCGGTTTCTTGAAAAAAAGTAATAACAGTCCAACACAGAAAAGATACAAATTGTTAAAGTTACAAATTAATGAAAATTTGTCGATATCTTGATCACTGATGAAGCTACTTTTGCGCGTAATGGTATAACCAATCTACATAATATGCACGTTTAGATCATTGAGAATCCTCATCAAGTAGTTCGGAATCACTTTGAACATCGATGAACGCCTAATTGGCCCGTTCATATTGCCCAATCAGATGGATAGTCTGCAATATCTCGAGTTTCTCCGTAATGATATTCCTGGTCTTCTTGAAGATGTGTCCTTGGAGATCCGAAGTCGGATGTGGTTTTTACATGATGGTGCGCCTCAAAATTATCGTTTAGTAGTCCGAGGTTACTTGACCCAATTAAACGGAATACGTTGGATCGGATGGGGTGGACCTGTAGCTTGGCCTCCGCGATCCCCGGATTTAAATCCTCTTGACTTCCTTTTGTGGGGGATATTTAAAGAATTAAGTCTACCAAACCGAAGTTGACAATATCGATGCATTACGTGAACGTATCACAACAGCTGTCCATAATCTGCGTTTTTGGGAAAAGCAGGAAGGGAGAACACTTCAGCTAGTGTGACGAAATTGGATTAGACGGGTTCAGGTGTGCTTGAATGTCAGTGGACAGGATCTTCAACAGTTTTTATAGAAATAGTACGTTATTTTAACATTTCCATTAATTTGTAATTTTAACAAATTGTATTTTTTTTCGTGTTGGACTTTATTAAAAATTTGTTTAAGAAATCGACATCTTATTTAAAGGTGCATCTATGGTTAAATTTTTTTGGTAATTGCGTTACACCCTGTATATAAATATAACATTTTATTTATTTAAAGAAGTTAGAGATCTGCTTTATTTATTTTAACTATTTTAATATGGAAAATCTTGACTCTGTACCCTCGTGCCTCCTCACGGTCCTTGCTGGGCAACAACAACAACATGATATATTCGAGGATATATTATGTTATTATTGGCAGATCTGAGCAAAAAGAGAATATTAATTTTAATTTAGAGTACCAAAATTAATCAATGTTTTAACAATATATAAAATATTCCTATCTCCACACAAACAAAATAGGGTAAGACAGTTATATTTACCAGAAACGATATCAAATATCTATTTATCGAAGATAATCCTTTAAATCTGGTATTATTAATATGTACATTCTAATACATACGAATTTTAAGTACGGATCTGCACTATTTCGTTCGCAAATTAACTCGCTTACCTTTATGGATTTATAATGTGCGTCGGCTTGTTTGATGACAACAAGCCGCATGGTCCAACGGCGATAATAACTAGGTCGTAAAGATTTTGTTGCGCTTTTTTGACTGCCCAGCAAAACTGTAGTCGACTATACTAGACTTTAATTAATTTGTGACCCACAATATATTTTTTAATAAAAACATGGATGGTTATTCAATAATTGTAAAAATTAATAACATGCTAACTGTTTTTGTTGTTTGTTTCAGATTTCTTTCCGTTGCTTCAAAAATATCTGAAGAAGTACAGCCTGCCCTGTACACTGTGGATTGGACATGAATGCTATTATATGACAACAGATGTCGAGGAAATTAAAGTTATACTAAATCATCCAAATGCATATGAGAAAAGTCAAGCTTATGCGAATTTCCATTTATTGTTTGGAAACTCGATTTTACTAAAAAAATGTTCGTGTTAACGCTAGTGAAAAATCTGTTATTTATATCTTGATGTGTAGATCTACATACAGGGTTCCCAATAGTGCGTCAAAGTCCAATATCGGCCTTTAAAAAAAAATTTTTTCTTAACCGCCTCTCAAGTTACCGAGGTAACGCCCTGGAAGATCTCAAGGATCTTGTGTTAGGTAAAGAGACACGAGGCCCTACAGTTTAATGTGGACTCCGAACCACTCTTGGGACAATTTTTTAAATTAAAAATTGTTTCGCCTTGCGGGAATCGAACCCACTTCGCTAGGCAACTCAGTTTGCTAGTGTGTGTATTGCTATTAATTAAGAAGATTCATTTTGCAATTATGTAGACAAGGGATGTACTACAACGACACAACTAAATATTGATTATAATTATACAGGGTGTATTTTATACTAGCGCTAATTCAGTACATGTCAAAGTGAATTTTCTAAATTTTGTTCAAATGGACCACTCTGTATACTATTGTATTTCTGAATTGGCATGTTAATGAGGAAGTTGCATGATTTTTTTTATATCACAGATAGATTGACGACAGAAAAATATGCTTCCTGTACTTTTTCTTTTCCTTTTTTGTTAAAATTGAGGATGAAAAAAAAATATTTACTTTGGCTGAGAATTTAAAACCATTAAAACGCTCTATCCCTAACGAATAGCGTCATTCGTAACCTGTAGCGTCACGTCGTTATTGTTAAAACGTTGAAACATCTAAAAAGAATGCTGTAGATATAGATTAACACGTTAGGGATGTTATGAAATGGTTATCCGTCATATTAACCAATAATTAATAACAATATTAAGAATAACAACGGAAATTAGCAAATTCAGGCCCAATTAGTGACGTCAAAATGACGTCAAAGCAATATTATAGCGTTTTCAGTCACGTGGTTTTGTTGACACAAAAGTTCAAATTTTAATGTGGCATATTTACGAAACGAAATTTTTCTATGAGTTTCTTTTATTATATTATCAACTTATATAGTATATATCATAGAAGAATAATAAAATTAAGCATTTTTAAAATACATGCATCTTCCTCATTCTCTTCGATTTTCGTGAATAATATCCTATACCTAAAATCGATATTTCAAGAGATATTTTTACTTTTTCATTAAAAACCGTTAAATTATACTACTTTTCATTTCGAACTGATCTGGAAAGTTGTCTGGTCGATAGCCGAGTGGGTTAAGGCGCGAGGTGGCAATCGCGATTAATCACACGAACATCGCACCACCAGGTTCGAATCCTGGCTCCGGCACTGGCACTGTCGGAGGAAATGGTTGTATGTTCGCATTTTTTCAATGTGTAACCCCCTTCCGCATAAGCCCCTGGCTTCTAGAATTGGGGGTTGTCTAATTTCTGTGGTGTTTATTTATTTATTACTACTAAATTCTCTTCTGGGTGCGTCTTGGTTGCCACAGCAGTGTTTTTTCACAGTTTAATTAAATCACATTTGAGTCTATCTTAAAAGTTTATAAATAATCGTTTATTATTTTGAACCCAATTTAATTTATTTATTTATTTAATTACTCTGTCCAACGGGTAAATTGACCAACTACAGGACAGGAGATATAGCAAGGTATTACAAATATAGATATTAGACAAATATAATAGTATGATACAAATACAATATTTATAGAAAAACATACATCCGGCTTAAGGCCCTTACATTAAAGATAAAAAGAAAGTACAAAATAAGTTAACGTGCATTGCGTAAAGAACGATAGTATAACAGAAAAAAAACACAAACGAATAAAATTTTCTTAAAAAAGAACACAAATCAATCAATCTCATCGATAATAGTATGTTTTTAAAGCAGAAAGGCTACAGTTGAATATGTCAATATCAGTACAAATTGCGTTGTGGTTGTCACAAGCTACATAAATTGCCGAGAATTTTAAGATATTTGTACGTGGTGTAGTCAGGTAAAAAACACTGCCGTTACGAGAAGTCCTGGGAACATTAAAACTAATTCTTGACAGCAATTGTGGCGCATTGTGTTGTTAATTATTTTACTAATAAATATTTGTGAGAAAGTCCTCTTGCGGAAAACCTATCGCTGGATCAAAGCTTTCTGATTTAAAATGCAATAACTTCACAAACTCACGTTGCACTGATTTTAAACTATTAATATGCATATTGTAGTATGGGGTCCAAACAAGAGAGGCATATTCGAGTTTCGATCTAACATAACAATAATACAATGTCTTGAGTGTATCTAAATTCGAAAAATCACGGGAATATCTGGCTAAAAGATCATACATTTTACTAGATTCAGTGACAATGGCATTTATATGTACATTAAATGATAGAGTTTTATCAAATACGACTTCTAAATCTCTCAGTTTCAGGTCTGTGAAGTATGGTATCGTTTATGGTATAGTCGTAGGGTATTGTATTCAATTTGCGTGTATAAGACATTACATTAGCTTTCTGAGAATTTAACGGGAGTTTATATTTAATACACCAGTCACTTACTTTATCTAAGTTTTCTTGTAATCGAATGCAGTCATCAATGAAATTAATTTTAGAAAAAAATGTTTCAAATAATCAGCATACATTAAATAGTTAACATTGTATAGATCATATATAATATCATTGATGAATATAATAAAAATAGTGGTCCAAGGACAGACCCTTGCGGTACCCCAGAAGTAATAATGCATTCAACAGACTTGAAATCATGAAATGCCACGCATTGACTCCTATTTGACAGATAGGAAAGTAATAGGGATAATAAACTATGAACGAGCCCGATATCATCAAATTTCATAAGCAACATGGAATGGCCAAGTCTGTCGAATGCCTTGGAAAAAAATCCGTATAAATAATATCAGTTTGAGTTTGGTCATTTTCTATATCTATCTATAATTTGTTGTCGTAGAACGCCCCCGTATAAAATCATGCTGGAGAGTTGAAATTTGGTTTTGTACTTGAGAGTATATAACTTCGTGCAATAGAATCTCAAGGGTCTTGGCAAAGTTGCATATTATAGATGTAGCCCGAAAGGTGGAAATATCAGATTTGTCGCACTTCTTAAAAATTGGACACACCCTAGAGCGTTTCCATACATCTGGACAGCTATTAAATTTCAGAATTAAATTAAAAAGAATTGTCAATGGTGAAGCAAAAATACTGGCGCAATCTTTTCTTTATTTTTTTAAAGCTTTTAGTACATCATCCTCTTTAAATTCCGAAATATGTATTGTCGCTTTATTGCTGAAATTGTTATGTGTAACTAAATTATCAGGGAGATGACTACTAGGAGCGAAAGTGTTACTAAAAAAATCACCAAAAATGCATTTAAGATGTCAACAGGTTCGTGCACTTAATTTCCATGATATCTCATGACATTCGAAATATTTATCGAGCCCGTTTTGGTATTTAAAAATGCCCAGAATTGAGTGGGATTATTTTTTTTATATTATTTTCAGCAGCTGTAACACAGTTTTAATAGGAGATGTCATTAATGAAATAAATACAACCTAGTGTTTATAGGAACTATTCAATACGTCTATACATTTATTTAGACAATTTTCGGATGATCTACCGGCATTTCTTAAATATCTACAGCAACTTCCTGAAAAACTTCCTTTATTCCTTCCATATATTTTTTTTGTAATTATAGAAGCTTTGTACACTTGCTCCTTAATATAGCCCCACAAAAAGAAGTCTATTTTGGTGGTCAAATCAGGGCTTCTGGCAGGCCAACTATGGTGTCCTCCTCTTCCTATCTAACCATTTGGAAAAGGGTCGTTTACATCCCTATCAATCAGTTCCTGCATTAGTTGAACGTAGTAGGGATGAAATTTGTTTTTTGTAGAATACGATGGACTGAAGATAGGCTTATATCGTTTTGTTTTGTCAATTCTCTTATAGAGGATCTTCAATCACGCTCAAAAGTACGAGTGTTTTGTTTTCTTCATTTACCCCGTTTTTTTTCGTTCCTTTTCCTCATACCATACTCCACTTTCCCCGTATTGTCAAATCGTTCCATCAACCTCTCAACTGATTTTTTTGAGAGCTCTCTTCTTTTCAGATAACGCCCCTTATAAATTCGAGTTGATAGCAAACAATTTTTATCACTCGCATCCAAAACATAAACCATATCGACCATTTTTCTCTCGAAAGATGACCCACCATACGCCTTAGCGTTTTGTGGGCCGCATAATAACAACCGCTACGTCCGCAGCAGAGTTTCGCTATTGTCCACGGGAGGCGCGAGATACTTCCAGTTGGTGAAAAGTAGAGATGGTGGTATATGGTTGATAATCCTACAAAACTCGGTTTATCCAAGGCATCCTGGTGGATTTTGGGATTATCAACACAGGAACATTGTCTCCATCTGTTGTTGTTCCGTTTAGCGGAATATTTTGTTGTTGTAAGTAAATTTTAACTGCGAAAGCAGGATATTTAAGTGTACAAGGTAAGCTAAGCTCTTCATGCCATTTTACCCGTTCTCTACCCACGTGTTTCACAAATTTACAGGCTTTCCTTTGGAAGTACCGTGTCGACTTGAAAGGCGGACTCGACCCCATTCATCCAACTGTGGCTTTCTAGGAACATTGGTGGATTGTTCCCTCATCAGTGAGGTAAATTATATTTCTTTTTGTAGGTTATGTCAGATTTAAATTGCTCTCATTAGGCACGCTTCACGTGCATTTCCGACTTTGCAAATTAAATCGTGATATCTTTCCACGGACGGGGCTTCCACACACAGTAGTGAAGTTCCACGGACGGGGCATCCAGACACAGTAGAAAGTTCCAGGGCTGGAGAGGCTATAACCAACCCCATCCTCGGGTCAATTTCTTTCGTCTCGAAGACACCACCGTAGGACTACAGTTTCTTCAACGTCGAAGTCGGTATCGTACCACCCTAGATAAGGTGTTGTTTTTATTTACCGGGGACCACCTTCAGTGGTTCTGCCCGTGATATCCATTCATACTTACTTTTGTATTTTAACTTGTACATATTTAAAGATTTTATGCATTTATATTTATTTGAGGAGGTTCTCTAAATCAGACCCATTGTGGCCGAATTTATTGCCATTTATCCTCACGTTGTAAACCGATGTGTAGATACACGAGGCATTTTATTAATGTTGTAATTTATTAATCAAGAAATTTGCCACACCTTTTGAACATCGCCAGGTTACATGCTAGAGAACCAATATTTGTAAATTCCGTAATATAGTGCATTTCATGTTTAAAGAAAGTGTCATTATTTCGTCTGCGACCATTACGTATGGAACCCTCAGTGATTTGTGTAAGTAAGCAAATTAATAATTTGTCATAGTTTATGTAAACTTGGGCTTAACGCCCTGAGATAGTCTGAGCTAGTGAAATTTTATCGTGGGCACGTTACATCACTTATCCGGGTTAAGTTGTGCCTGCGATATCTGCTACGCTACAGTAGCCCAAGTGAGTTTCTTTATGTAATATCTCTTAACCATTAGTATCCAACGTATTTATTTGTTTATGTACGTGTAAATCGTAGCATATTGTAAAAAAATTATTCAAGTATTTCAAAATATGTTCAAAATATTTTTAAAACGTGCGCCTTTTGATACTACAACACTTCCAAAAAAAAAATAATAATTTTCCAAAGTCTTCTAATAAGATCGATACTGGACTGTGACACCCTGTATATAGTGAATGATCCTATACATTGTTCAATTAAAATTAACAAAAACAACATTTTCAAGACATGTTTGTTTTTATTAATTTCAACTTAAAATTGTAAATTCAAGCAAAATATTAGTAGTCAAATGAATGTACCGAGTAGACATTAAGATGTGATTTTTTATATGAAACCAGTCTTTATCCAACAAATATATTTTTTATAGATTCAGAATGGAAGATAGACCGTAAATTACTTCAAAAAGCTTTTAACCAACGACTTCTAAAGGGTTTTGTTGAGACTTTTTATAAAAAATCTTGTGAGCTAGTAGAAGCAATCGGTGGACACCGGACAAAAGACAAAAGACAAATATTTTACCAGTATTCGTTAGGCAGCTTCTGTGGTAAGTATCACCGCTTGCCTTTGCTCTATCTGATAGTTGTTGTTGCAGCAAATGGCACTGGATTAGTTAATCAGATCGATGATTTTGATTTAACCGAGATTTTGAAAAGGTAAGAGATAATTATTACGTAATTATGCATAATGAATCAACATATGCATAATATATGACAGAAACTTTGGAAGTATAATATTATTAAAAATAAATACACAAAAATAGGAAATATAATATTGCAACCTATCTTCAAGTGCCTTATACAGGGTGAACTATTAATAATAGGCCATAGGTCAGAGATAGATTCTTTGGGCCAAAATATGAGGAATATAATTAAATATGCTTTAGTGAAATCATCGCCACATTTACTAGAGGAACTTTTTTTATTCTAAGAAGCAATAATTTATGTATTACATCACGTTAGATAATAGAGGGCGCCGCAGGACCTGTATCTTATGATGGCATTTTTTTTCATATTTTTTTTTGACAAAACGCTGTGGTACTTCTGATAAGAAAATCCGATGAGGTCGTCATTTCCACGTATAAAAGGTATACTTAGTAGAATTTGATATATCCAACCGTTTTCGAGGAAATTGCCGTTAACCATTTCAATAATTTCTTGAAAGACAAATTCAAATTTAATGAAACAAAGCGTATTTATTGAAAAAGATACAATACGTAAGAGAAAGCAAAATCGTAAGAACAGCGTAAACTCTTTCTCACTTTCTTATGAACTAATGGATTATTTTCATGGCATTGAGATGAATACATAAATCAAAAGATTGTCTAAAATAAGGATCTAATCTTATTAGAAGAGCGAAAAATAACGTAAAAGTTGACTTAATGGCATATTCTTTCCTATTATTTGGGTTTTCTAGCACATGTATTATTATCCTCTTCAAAACAAATCACCGAATCTACAAAATAATAGAATTATTGGAAAAAAGCCTCTACGCCCGTGACGTTTACGCCAAAGGAAAAGTCAGAGGTTATGTTTTGCAAATGATATAAATCGGAATAAACACAGAAATAATGTATTTTGCTGACGTTTCGGAAAGTAATCTCTTTCCGTTTTCAAAGCTTTTTTTGGAAGAACTCTTATTTTGCTGTGTATGTGAAATACACAGCTTTAAGATTCTGTTTATGTTATTTCCATAGATACTTACTACTTACACAGAACATAGAACTGGTGATATTTTCTTTTAGATAATGTTGAGTTTGTTAAGTTCTTCTTTTAACATTGGTAGCCGTAGCCAGGTTGTACAAATATCTACAGTACAATTCGATACGCACTTATCTTCATTTAATAAGATTATTGCTGATTCTTTAATTTTTCTTTTTTTGGTATCTGTTTCTTTTGTTAAAATTTTTGCCGAGTCCCAGTTTATTCTATGTCCGTTTTCCCAAGCATGTTCACAAATCTTTGATTTCTGAATTTCATTCTTTCTAATGTAATTCTTATGCTCATCCAACTTCACACTAAAAGGTCTGGATGACTCACCCACTTAACATTTATTACATTCGCACGGGATATTGTAAATACAGTTTTTTGAATTCTGCTCCCTGTTTATCGGTTTTGTCTTTGTTAAAATAGATCTTAAAGTGTTTCCCGTTTGAAATATCGTCCTAACATCAAATTTGTCACCTATATGGCGTAGCTTTTCCGATAGTCCGTATACATAAGGAATTATTGCTGTTTAATGACGTTCAGGTTTTTGTCGTACCTGATTGTTCCTATTTTCAACATTTATGAACAAAGGCTTCAGGGTATTGATTTTGTACTAGAACCTCTTTGATAATTTTTTTCTCGTTATTTAATATTTCATTATTAGATGAAATTATTTTGGCCCTGTCGTATACACATTTTACAACACCCCTTTTAACATTTATTGACTGATTTGAGTTAAAATTTAGATATCTATTAATATGTGTTGGTTTTCTATAAACGCTTGTTTCAATTGTATTATTTACCCTTCTAATTAAAACATCTAAAAAAGGTAGTTCATTCCTACTTTCTACTTCTAATGTGAATTTAATAGACGATTCCTTACTATTTATATTTTTAAAAAAACTATCTAGTAAATCGGCACCATGAGGCCAAATTGCAAAGATGTCGTCAACATATCTCCAGCAGGCAACCGGTTTGTTTATACAATTTTGGACATGTGTGTTCTCAAAGTTCTCCATAAATATGTTGCTTAAAATTGGTGATAATGCAGGCCCCATAGCCATACCAAAATCCTGCTGATGGAACTCATTGTCCAATTGAAAATAGGTTGGTTTATACACAGTGTTAAGAGTTCCATTATGCTATTTACACTTATTTAGTTCTATTTTCCAAATTATTATTATTTAGCAACCTGTCTTTAACTATTTTTAAGGTTTCATCTACCGGAACATTGGTAAAAAGACTAACTACATCAAAACTAACCATCAGGTGGGATTCATGAATATCGTTTTCATAATTTTTTTCTATAAAATGTTTATTATTTTTAATATATGAATCGGTATTTCCAGATAATGGATCAATAATTTTAAGTAAAAATTTTGCCAAATTATGACATGGTGAATTAATAGAAGATTAATAAGACCAATTGTTAGTTCTATTAATTCACCATGTCATAATTTGGCAAAATTTTTACTTAAAATATTGATCCATTATCTGGAAATACCGATTCATATATTAAAAATAGTAAACATTTTATAGAAAAAAATTATGAAAACGATATTCATGAATCCCACCTGATGGTTAGTTTTGATGTAGTTAGTCTTTTTACCAATGTTCCGGTAGATGAAACCTTAAAAATAGTTAAAGACAGGTTGCTAAATGATAATAATTTGGAAAATAGAACTAAATAAGTGTAAATAGCATAATGGAACTCTTAACACTGTGTATAAACCAACCTATTTTCAATTGGACAATGAGTTCTATCAGCAGGATTTTGGTATGGCTATGGGGTCTGCATTATTACCAATTTGTAAGGTCTTCATTTAATAGGATTTAAAACTCTAAAGCATTTAACAAAGTTTAAATCGTTGTTCGTGACAGCTGCAAAGATCTTCTTATTTAAGCAATAAACGTGACAAATACTTGTTAATTTCATCCAAAAGTTCCCCAAGACCGTCAAAGGAATGAGTTTCTTCAAATTTCCTGACAATGGAACTGTTTTTCAAGCCTTGGGATATTCAATGATTAAATTTTTTAAATTATCAAGTATCCACTATCATGCAAACGAAAATTCAATTTAATAGTTACAATTTTACAGCTTTAATTATGTATTTTACTTGTTTACTTTCACTTAGGTAATGTACTTGGAGTAGTCTATAGTTTTACATTTTTTATTATTACTGAAAGTATTTAAGTAAAGCACTAAAGAAGACTATGGTTTCGCGGTGTATTTTAAAGTAACAATACTTTCCAAAAATTGTAGGATACAAGCACATTGCAAACATGTTATTGGAAATTTAAAATACCAGTACACAAATGTTAAAGGTACTTAAAGCACCTAAACTACTTCTTACCATATTTGCAGTCAGAGCTGGGTAAAGTACACTGAAAAAATGCTTCAAATACCAAGCACTTAGCTAGAGTGCTTTAAAGCATAGAGTATCAAGTACCTTTATTTACAAAAGTGCTTCAATTACCAAGTTTAGTACTTGAAAAATAAAGCACCAAGTACCAAGTCTTCAGATATATAAATGTCAAGTACAAAGGACTATTGATACAGTACTTGAGGCCCTTAAAGTACTTCAAGTACCATCAAAGCTACAAATATTTAAGTAACAACTTCAATCTGTTTGTTATCCAATTTGTAAAAGTTCATTTATTGAAATGGGGAATATAATACCTATGAATCAGCGGTAATAAGAGATTAAAAAACAGGGTTAATGATATTTTCACACCTACACCATTTACACCTTTATGATATAACGATCATGAAAAATTCAGGGAAAATAAACGCTCTAAAAGAAAATTGTTTATGTATTTGTTACTTAGAATACTAAGTAGTGTACGTACATAATAATATACATAGTACGTATTAAAATTAAAATGAACATTTCATATAAAAAAATATCTAAAAAATTAAAACCTATACTATACCAATAATGTGGAGTAAAGATAAATGTCTTAAAAAGTATCTGGGGAGGACACATATTACAAGAAAAAAAATATTTCCGTCAAATTAGCCGAGTTTTTTATATGCTGTAGTTCAAACATTCTGAACAAAAAGGTCCTTTGGCAAAACTTCAAATTATGGACAGTTTTGCCGGTAGACCGAATCTATCCCTCGATACTCTATCAATGATTTCTCAAAACGTAATGATGGTATTGAAATGGTAATTGCTGAAAATGTATAACCAAGTTATATGCTATTATTTGATCTTATTTTAGATCGTTTATTTATTAATTTTTTCAGTGTAATTCCTTGAAACCTCCGTCACCGTATGCCAATGAGTTTAATAATTTGTAAATAAGAAGACTGCCTTAAATAATACATGTACTACATTTCGTGAAAATTGGAAGCTCATTTCTTATTTTTAACCCTTTTGACAAGTCCCGTATCGTACATCAGTGAGTTTAATACGAGGTTTAATGTTTTGTAGGAATGAGAGAATGGGAGAATTACCTCATTAAAAATGTACCAAATTTTGTACAAATAATGCATATGCCACAGTTAACGAGATAACACAAATCAGTTTACTGTTTATTTGTTGTTATGGATTAACTTTCCCAAAAACCAATCTGATGTATGTTGCTTCAAATTCAATTTTACAATTATTGCAATACAGTTTATTAGGCGAAAATTAATTAACTACCTCATCAGTCCTCAATTATTCTAAAACTTGCCTTTTTTTAATTTCACAATGCAATACACAATAACGGGACTGGTATCACATACTTGCATCATCTCACCAACTATAACCATGGATAATTCATGATCAGAGTTGTCTAGAAGGGCTTTGAGTGAATTTTAAGAAGAGCTTGGAAGCACTTTAGAAATACTTCAAGCACTTCCAAAGGACTTCAATTACTGTAAAGGCAATTGAAGCCCTCTGAAAGGGCTTTAACGCCCCAAGGACTTATGCAAAATAATTCAAATGTCAAGTACCAAATACACTCTCTTCAAAGTAATTGAAGCACAGTTCTTGAAGCCCTAAAAGTGATTCAAGTAGTACTCAAAGCACTTTACCAGAGTACTTTACCTAGCTCTGTTTGCAGTACATTTTTGTACTTAACTACTCACCTCTGCTCACTATCATCAGAGCAGCATAGATGTATCAATTTAATATCAGTGGTTGTTACGGCAGATGACAATAAGAAGTGTGAAATCTTTTCTAGATTATTGGTACCTGTAGGTAACAGAGTTGTTTCGGCTGAAATACTTCCAGAATTCATATGGAAATACACCCAAGAAGGTAGAGCGTTCTTCAAAGACTCAGAAGATATGCGTGTCTTTATTAGCAACGTAAGTTATTGAATTCATGATGCAGCAATGGGCAAATGTTTCTTTAAAATTTCAGTTCTTCCTAATTCACATAAAAAATACATGCATGTTCCCTTAGTCTACTTTCAATGTCAAAAAAGAAGTTCAGATTCGCATTAATTGACTTTCCTTTGCTGTATGGCACGTCTCAAAGCGTTGTGGCATTTATCGGGGTAGTTTGTTAAACGTGCGGTCTCACAAATTATTTTCCTGTCAGTTCATTTGTTATACAGTGTGTCCTAATGGTGCGTCCAATGTCGGCTTTATTAGAAGACTTTGGAATTTTTTTTTTTATGGAAGTGGCACATTTTACAAATATTTTGAAATATACAGGATGACTCGCTACAGCGGAGCATCTTCGAGGTCAAAATCATCTCTAAGGTACCACTTCCTTAAAAAAAAAATAATTTTCCAAAGCCTTCTAATAAGGCAGATATTGGACTTTGTCGCGCAATTGGGACACCCTGTATAAGTTCAACGTGTAATGGTGTTTTCTTCGCCGATTACTATCTATTTCTACATTTATCTAAGTTGTTATTTATTTAGAAACGAAATTGTAAGGAGATATTGGCCCCCGTACATGTACACAATTAAGTGTGTAAGTTGAAAACAATTTTTTTTAGATAATTCGAAAGAAGAGGCAACATTTATCAATAGACAAAGGTTTGTAATAATTAATTAGTATTTTATTAATACTTTTACATAAAACGTTGGTTTGAAGATGCGTTGTGTCTCGATATGAAATATTTATGTTCTCTTTTTTATGTTTTTACTGTGCTCCATGAAAAAGTTGCAAGAAAACGGTTAAAACACAAAAGTTCTGTGAGAGAAATTAAACATGGTTCCCCCCCGTTTTCGAGGGCGCTAAACACGATGGTTATATTTTTAAAGTTCCCACCTCTCAGCAACTTCCATCGTAGGCATGCGGATCGGTTTTTTGGGTAGGATTGGGGTAGGCCGTATGAAATTTAACAGCACAACCCATCCCCGATTTTGAAAGTATCTCTCCCCCTAATAGTAAAAATCAAAATGCATTAAAATTTGTTTATCACTGTTTTTGAAGGTGACCAACACAATGGTAATATTCATTTCTCCCCCAAATTCCACAAACCACTCCTAAAATCACCCCCTTTTTATATTTCTTGATACTGGGCATGTGGGGACTCGTTGAATCGGGATTTTTAAGGGATTTCGACATTGTAAAGGGAGTTGAGTGACGAGACATGCCATCAACCTCGAAGTTGAAATTACTACCGCCCTTAACATTGAAATCTACAATTGATCAATTAGCAATATAAGGCGCAATAATAAATACTTCTCTTAACGGACGATCTGGCAGATTGGGAAAGGCTAGGCTTAGAAAATTACTTTATAACGGTAATAAGAAAGTCAGGTGCTCTTACGGGTAAAGTGATGGAAAATATTGAAATTCTATTCTTTACACTACAAGATCACGTTATCATCATGATTGGAGATTCAAATGACATCCGCAGTAAAAGCGCCCCACTTACTGTTCGTTCCCATTATGCTTGGTCTTTTCCTAGTTTGCTTACGATTCTCTGAATTGCTCTCCACGTGTAGTATGGCCTCTCTATTTTTAGTTGCTTGTTGTTCAGCATTAGTGCTTTCTTCAGTAAATGAATTAGGTCTCTGTTCTAGACAAGTCCCTAGTACCTCATTGCATGTTTCTATCTACTTATAATTGCTTTCGCTCTCGTGTTGAAGATAAACTCTGATTAAACACTTTATAATATCTAGGAAAGGAAATGAATACAAGGCTACAAAATACAGTTTAATTGATCAAGATCTGCAAACAGGTGGTTAAATGTTTCGAGTTTTATAAAAATTTTGAGTATCTTGAGAATCAATGGTATAATAAAATTATAATTTGTTAAAAAGATGTTACTTTTAAAATTTATTTCACAAAATTGTTCAATTCTTGTCAGCTCATATTTCCCAATAATATTTAATGACTGAACTAGTCCTATTGCAATTTCGTATTCATTCTCTTTGTGTTTTCCAGAACTTCAGGAAGATTCCAGCAATCCGTATTTCATGGACCTAATGTTAGAAAATGAATATAAACTATACAGTGAAAAAGATATTATCGATCAATTTCGTTCATTCATGCTAGCAGTAAGTAATTATTAAGGAAGAGTCTCGGGGTCCGCAAATTGCGTACCTGAATTATGTATAATAGAGTTCCGCAAATTGCGGACCTGAATTATGTATAATAGAGTTCCGCTAATTGCGGACCTGTATTATTTATAATAGAGTTCCGTAAATTGCGTCATCAAAACCTAACATTATATAAAATTTCAAATTCCTATGTTGCATAGTTTTCGAGAAAAACCTCTGTGACAGACGGACACGAGAGTGATTTTATAGTGATTCCGTTTTTCCTTTTGAGGTAGGAAGCCTAAAAATGTAAAAGTTAAAATACAAATACAAATTGTTTATTTGTTAATGAATTACATACAAATTCACAAAGTAAAAATCTGAATTGCTTACCTTAACATAAAAACACAAGAACCTAACCTAAACTAACTTATTTCCATTCCTAATATTTCCATTCAAAGGTTAGTTTAGGTTCTTTAGTAGATATTTCCAATCAACGGTTAGATCAGAGCCTTTAGTGAACATTTTCAATCAAAGGTTAGGTTAGGTTCTTTGGTGAATATTTCCAATCAAATATTTCGCATCTTTTTGCATTTTTAGCAACCAAAACCTTGCCCCCGACTTAAAATTGCCTTTTACGGTAAGAACCAAAAATTTTAGCAAAAAAAACCTATTAAATTTTGGCCATTTTCACAGAAGTCACTAAACTGAACTATTATCTCCTTATTTAATGGTCCATAAGTCTTTTACCTATAACACTATGAGTCTATAACACACATCAAGCGGTAAAAAGTAGGGTTATGATTTTCGGTTCCCTACAAAAATAAAATAATAGTCCGCTAGTTGAGGACCTTGAACAAATGGAAATACGGGAACGCAAGTTGCGGAATTGTAACCTACAGAATAGAGGTCCGCAAACTGCCCGTATATTTTTCATTTGCGGACTCCAAGTGAACAGGATAGAGATACGCAATTTGCGGACCTCGAGACTCTTCCAATTATTAATTCCATAGGTATATTAGTGCAGTCATTGAAGCGAGAAATAGGGTCTTACCTCCGAAATATTTTACTACGAACCGATTTACATGAAATTTTGGAATTAGGCTTATCTTACCCTTAACTTCAAAAGTGATATTGACCCAACCTCCGTTTTTTATTTTTAAGGGGTGAAAACGACCCCTTAATGAAAAAATTGACATTGAGCCATTTTATCGCTAGAAAACGTATTTAATAATAAGGAGTGAAATCGTAATGTGTCCTCTAACACAATTATCTCATTTTTAAGCCATTTGAATCCCTAAAAAACTTTACAACCCCTGCAAACGACCCCTAAATTGAAGAAAATTACAAAAAATACTTTTGTATAACTTAAAAAGATTTAAATATAGAGTAAATATTGTTTTACGTTCTCTACCTTAATTATCATATTTTTAACCCCCTTTCAACCCTTAAAAACAACCCCTCAATTAAAAATTGTATAAAAAAATTTTTTTTGATGAACTCAAAATGATTTAAATGTTGTTCCACGTTCTCGAAAATGACTATCATATGTTTAGCTTTTCAACCCTTAAAACTATCCTTAAATTAAAACATTGAAAATATATGTTTATACAATTAAAAATAATTTAATTATAGAGTAAGTAATCAGACACTCTTTATTGAATAAAATATAAACTTACAAGTTGTCTGGAAATGTACTAGATTAAATTAGTAATTAATTATAAAAAATTCTGCAACAAGAGCATTACAATTAAAAAAACTATTGCACCAATCGTTCATGACTCAATATCGGAGCTGCTGTCGTAATCAAGATGTTCTTCTGGGTCAATTGGAGTGCTATTCTGGCAGTTATCTCCACTGCATGTTCCACAAGTTACATTGCAAAACAGCCCGACTCTTTGGCATCCGCAAGTGGCTCCGCAACCTTTTTTGCAGTTGCAAAATATCAAAAAAATCATTTTAAGTAAATCTTGCGGTGCAGGTGGATCTGCAGTTTTTATTGGATTGGATTTTATTGGATATACATATATGAATGTTTGTATGCATTCGTGCGTATGTTTCCGATATATATATATGCCATATATATATATATATATATATATATATATATATATATATAAGACTGTGATTGCGCTACCGCGCGCTCTTTAAACAGTCATATCTCCGTCAATTTTGGTCTGACAGAAAAAAAAAACAAAATTATTGTCAAAAAAAGACCTACATTTTTTATCATTACAGTTTTTTACGTATCTTTCATTATTTTTGAAATATTATGAAAAAATGGTGTTTTTTTTTAAAATGAAAAAAATTTTTTTTCTTAAAAGTAAAAGTATGCATTCCAAAGCAGCCAAACGGCTGGAATCCAATAAACTCTTCATATTAAAGTTGAATCTAGACGGAATACGATTAATTTTAATTTTGGTGGAAATGGCACTTATGAAACACATCGATTTAAAAAAAAAAAAATTAGATGTCCCTCTTTTCTTTCATTACAACTCACTCACTTTACGTGCAAAAGACTTTTAACACTGCTCACTTTAAAGATTATTTCAAGCACTATAAAAAAGTCTCTTATTGTCATATGGATAAGATGTATCCGTTGTCCGCTAGATGGCATTGAATACATCGATTAAAGTTCAGACAAAAAAAACGGCTTTTATCTTCAATATCTCGCTTAATATTGCACTTAGAACACTCTTTAAAAAACCAATTTGTTCATTTTCTTACCTTCTATAATTTTGTTTATTATAAAATTATCGTTAAAACGCATATTTTTTGAGATATTGTTGAGAACGTTGAAAAACGTGGGAAAATTCCGAGTTTTCAATCGCCAATAACTTGAAAAGTATTGAGTTTTTGAAAAAACTTTATAGAACACTTTTTGCTTAGAATTGGGTCTTCTATCGATCCCCGACCAAAAAAATTTCCACTAACGAGAAGGGGTGGCAACCACCCCCAGGGTAAGAACGGAGGTCGGGTCAATATCACTTTTGAAGTTAAGGGTAAGATAAGCCTAATTCCAAAATTTCATGTAAATCGGTTCATAGTAAAATATTTCTGAGGTATAAAGCTTCAATGACTGAACTATATGTTTTAGTTCGTAGTTCGTGGCTTTTACTAAGAATTTTACTAACTTACTTTCAGGCGACTGATACGACTGGATTGACCTTAGCTTACACATTTACTTTGCTAGGTATGAATCCCAACGCACAGGTAATTAATAAAAAAATATACGCTTAAATAAATTTCATTAAATTTTTTTAGTAAAGTAATAAAATTAATAATAAAACACAGAGAGATTAATTTAAAAGTGGCATGAATGCCACGTTTAAATGTATAGTTATAAGAACAAACGAATTATATACCTGTAAGGAAGTTCTCACACAATGGCCCATAACGATGGGCCATGACGGGCCATCGTGTAGAGGGCGCAACTGTTTCAGCATCCAGGCCCATCCTCGGCTACCGCTATAGTCGAATATGGGCCAGCGTGTGGGTGGTTCACAGGATGGCCGTAGAGGGGCCTTTACAGGTAAGTCGTTTGTTCTTATAATTGTATTTCGTTTCTCTCCTCCAGACCGATACATATGTAGATGTTGAAAGAATGCATATAACCATATTCTCTAAATGATGTTTATTACAATATGATACTACGTAATTACAGTAATACGAATAATATTAACCTAATTGTTATTAACTTAAACAAGAGAAATATATCACCACCATCTTAAATTTAGATAATACCGTAACATATCCAAGAAACTTCTCAATAAAATTGATACTAATCTTGGTTTATTTACGTTTAGCCCAATAAAATTTTGGGAACAGGTTTATTTTGTGGTACTTTTTAACATATCAAAAGTCCCCACCCGTAGACGCCGGCGGAGGGAAGGGGGGAGAAAATATGTCAAAAAATCGGTTTTTTGCAAAAAACTTGGAAAGTATCAATTTTACTGCAAAATATGTACACATGAAAATTATAGGTAATAAAAATCCGTATACGATTTCGTTTTTTTTAAACTTCGTACGACTTATTGGAGCCGAGATAGATTTTTGAAATTTTGACAGTTTTGCGACGCAAGGAAACGCGCGCGGTCTTCGCTAAAATCTACAAATTTCATCCCATTTTGTTGGGCTACTCTGTAAACGAATTATATTAAATACTGTATAAGATCTTCTTTGTTTCTGATTGGCTTATTACAAAATTTTGTTTGACTTCACTAAAGCATTCGACTGTGTTGACCACTCCATATTATTAACCAAATTAGAAAAAAATGGTGTTAGGGGTATCGCTCTTGATTGGTTCCAGTCATATTTAAACAATCGTTCCCAACAAGCTAAAATCAAGAATGTGGTATCTAGCTTGTCTTTTGGCAGCTGTGGAGTTTCTCAAGGATCCATTTTAGGACCAACATTATTCAACATATATATTAACGATATGCTAAACTATCTTGAACATTCATTATGCTTGACAGTTGCATATGCTGATGATACTAATATCTTAATAACAGCTAATAACTTAACGGATGCGAAAAACTTTGCTGCATTAATATACAAAAAAACAGCTTTGTGGGTCCAAAAAACCAAGTTATGCATGAATAATGAAAAGACTTGTATTGTATTTAAAACCACTCGATCTAACATTAAACCTAATAACTCTTTAATGTTAGATAACACAATGAACCTTACTTATTCAGTAATTCGAAACTGTTAGGCCTAAGGATAGACTGTAATCTAAAATGGTCTTGTCATGTACAAGATGTTTGTACAAAATTATCAAACACTTGCTTTGCCCTTGCGGTTGCATCTAAGCACTGCAGCTTATCCATATTAAGACAGCTATATTTTGCCTCTTTCCACTCTACTATGAAATATGCTATAGTACACTGGGGTTTGGTAACTGAAGTACATAGTGTTTTTATTCTGCAAAAAGAGCTATATGTATAATGGCTAAATTAAATTATAATGAAACATGCAGAGAAGCCTTTCAATCGCTGAAAGTTCTCACCTTGACCTCGGTATACATTTATGAAATAACTTGTTTTGTTTATAAAAACAAACTCAAATGTTTTAACACCAGGGCGTCACATGACTATTTCACTAGAAAAAAAGATAACTTCTTGCCACCAAAACATGATACGACTTTGTATCAAAAAGTCTTTTCTCTAATGGTTGTAAGTTATATAATATGTTGCCCGAGAACATAAAAAGTCTCCCAACCATTAGGAAATTTAAAAATGGGGTAAAGTCTTTTCTGTTACAAATAAACTGCTACACCATTCAAGAATTTATGTCGAAGTGTTAAATTGCATTTTTTATTTATAATGTGTAGAATTTCACTTCAATATTTGTATTTTGTTTTTTTCTGTTAAGTAATATTGACTTGTATTATTTTTTAATATTTAATTCGTTTTTATACTTATATTTATTCTATTTTAGATGAAATTTCTTAAACTTATGTACTATTGTACTGTTTTCCGAAATCAATAAATATTATTATTATTATTATTATTATTAATTGAGCGAGGATTTTCCTATCAAAATGGCTATTTCTTTAATGGATCTACACCTGCACGAGCTCTATATGCCGCTGACTTAGAGCCATGATACGTACTATGTATGACGTGTCAAAATATTTGAATTTATCTTTCAAGACTAATTTAACCGACTAATTTCTTGATCAGAACTTTGTGATATGATTTTTAAAGATTAATATATAAATATAAATATATTTTTCTTTCATTGGTAATACTAACTTTGAGGTTAGGTGAGAATATGCAATTACAAATATTCCCAAATGATTATTTCACATAAATCACACAAACTAAAAAAGTATTGATTTTTAATAAACAAAAATTTTATTTCGTAAAATTTAACATATTATTGCGTTCCTTACGATATGTGAAAATCAAACAAATGAACCCAGCAAGGATTTATCTTGGATGCAAAATTAGTTCGTTGACAAACGTCAAATTCTGCAAGGTTAGGACACTTTAATATGAAAACTTTTTTAATTGCACAATAATTAAAACATAACCTCCTAACAATAATTAAAACAATGTTTATTAAAAATAAACGTGCATACAAACCCCATAGTCTTTCCCCCTTTAATTTCGGCCCTTATTAAATCACGATTGTTGCCAAAAAATGCTGTCATCATGACTGCATCTACTCTGGGTAAATTGCCCGACGGGGCTTGCAAAAATTCCGTGTCCATCATCACTCAATTAAAACAATCTTCAAGCTCCAAAAAACATTCAAAACATTACAATAATTAGTCATTGGATAAGTAAAAACATACTTTTATTATAGTGAACTGTGTTTTTCTAATGCCGCTTCAATTGACATGCCCGTATTTTGTGACTTGTGACGTCACACCAATAAGACACTCGTTTTCAGTCATGTGGTTTTGTTTACATAAAAATTCGAATTTTAAAGTAGAATATTTATCGAGTAAGTTTTTTTTTATTGCATTCTCAACTTATATAGTACATGTTATGGAAAAATAATACATTTAAAAATCTTTAAATTTTATGCATCTTCCTCATTATACCAAAATTTTTGCAAATTGCTTCTCGATCTGATGCAATATAGAAAACATCCGAAACACATGGACATTCTTGAATCCTACTTAGATGGCCACGTATAGGAGTAAGCCTTAGGTTAGGTTAACAAATTGCCTTTCACTCTAATATAATAAAGAAAACAAAAACACAACGCTCTATAATTTTAATTCCTTTTCTCCTTTTCCCCAGTTTTCTAACAATCATGGTTTTCAACGTCTCTTGTTAACACTGCGCACTATTTTCATCACAACCGGCTTAGTCGAAGCACATAAGTGTAATGAATAAGCATGAGTTTTTATTCTACGTTTTGTATATCTTAAAAAGCACTCAGTCCGAATTATATCACTGTTACTACATGTGTATCAATCTGGGGGAGAGCCATGAATTATAATTATAATTTTAAGCATGACACTCTGGTCTTGCACAAATAACGTTCGATGTGAATTTAATTCAAGTCATCAAATTCATTTAATTTAAGCAACAGCATATTTCAAGTTATTCTGTGTTTAATGTTTTACTAATTAGGAGAAAGTATACGAGGAAGTTGCATACACTATTGGTCTTGAGAGGCCAATATATCACAGTGATTTGCCTAATTTGAAGTACACTGAGAGAGCAATTTTTGAAGCCATGAGACTTCTGCCATCAGTTCCTCTAATAGGACGAGTCGCCGCTACAGATATAGATCTAAGTAAGTATAGACCATTTTAATAAGATGTTTACATATTCACAATTTACTGAAATTTAGGTACACGGACGCTTCCGGCTGGTATAAACATAGCTATAAGTATCTTCAATTTGCATCGGTCAGAGAAATATTGGAAAGATCCTTTAAAATACGATCCCGACAGATTTTTACCGGAAGAGGTAGCCAAGAGGTCTCCTTACGCATTTCTACCATTTTCTGCCGGACCCAGAAATTGCTTAGGTAAGTTTGTAAGTAATTGTACACTTGCTAGTCCATTTAATATAATACAATGTTTGCGCCTCGGACTAGACAATGTTTTCCTCCCCCAACCCATTTTCGAGGATGCTAAATCGATGCCCGGGGTCAAACCAGTTTTTCCACCTTGACAACCCCCTCAAATTGGCCAAAACCCACCCTCCTTTTTTCCCCACAAGGGTTGGAAGCCTGGGATAGGGGTGGCTGAGTTCAAATCCTTGGAGGGACCTTCCGTTCTACTCGAAGGAACAATAATTAGTCGAAAAACTTTGAAAAATAACCGTGTTCACGGAAAAGGGTACTTTGAGGCGGTTCTTGGCCATTTGAGGGAATTGCCGAGGTGGAAAAATCGGTTTCACACCCTCGCAAATGACGGAGGGACATTGTCTAGTATGAGGCGCAAACATTCTGTAGCTCGTCCAATTCCTACATATATATAATATGAAGTTTACTATGTATTTTTTGAATTTTAGGGATGAAGTATGCTATTATGTCTGCAAAGACTGCTGTCGCCAACATTATCAGACGCTACAAGATTATATCAAATTATAAATCTGTTGAAGATTTAAAACTTGAATCTGCTATCACTATGCAAGCTGTTCATGATTTAGACTGCGAATTTATACCAAGAAAATGTTAGTCTTTGGTCAAGTAAAGAAATAAATAAAATATCGATGACTGATGAAGATTTTAATTTTATGTACTGTACCCTTATTAAACGATCTATGCAAAACAGAAATTCTTTTGATATTAGAAGATTTTTTAACTGTCGTCAGTGTTAGTCTACTAGACATTACCAAAAAGAAAGCTAAGAAGAAAGACATTGAAGTGATAACCATGATTTAAACCACAGATTATTTCTTGAGGAGGAAGAACAATCACAAAGGCATATGAAAAATATATGATAAGGTATTCGTCGGAAATCTCGAAAAATAGCTTATTATCAATCATATGGTCCAGTATACACAGTCACTCACTACGAGAGGTCTGTACGGGATTATTTGTTATATTTAGGCCAACCTTTATCATCGTTATTATTGGAGATAGAAAAAAACTTTCGAATAAAAGCTGTAGGGGCTGTAACTGAACCTTGTTAATAAATTAATGAAAGCACAGTGGCGTTCAGACATTGAGAGGTACAAGAACTAATGATATATTTTTAAATAGAATGTCTTGTGAATTTTCGAATTACTCTTTTTTTCTATTTCAAAAATACAATATATGACAGTCCTAGTTCAAATGTACTTTTAGAGGGCGGAATATTAAACATAATTTTTTTAGTCGCAAACTCCTCTATAAAGTCCTTATTTTACTATAAGGAACGTAACCAGACTGCAACCAACAGCTACTCTCCGGGCTATGTGCCCCGCCGAGCGCTGAATTACAAGTTACAAGTCTGGCGCGTTAAGTGTAATAATTGCGTATTACCATCAAAACGCTAATGCTTCGATTGCAACAAACACCAGCCGAAAGACTGATCCTACTTAAAGGAGCTCTCTTGCCAGCCGTCACACACCACTTGCAGACTGCAGCTTCGAGCTGTTGGCTCTCGTCAGTGCAAGGTAGGCATGTGACGACCGGCACAAGGATCCCTTGACTATTTGGTACATCCCGGCATTTTTACAATAGCGACATGTAAAATAGTCGTCAGCAGGCGCCATCCAGCGGTCCAGTGTCTGTTGCAATCGAAAAATAAATAGTCAGACTTGTAACTTGTAATTCAGCGCTCGGTGGGGCACATAGCCCGGAGAGTAGCTGTTGGTTGCAGTCTGGTTACGTTCCTTATAGTAAAATAAGGACTTTATAGAGGAGTTTGCGACTAAAAATATTATGTTTAATATTCCGCCCTCTAAAAGCACATTTGAACTATGCTAAGCCCAGTCAGGCTATTTATTTTTCGATTGCAACAGACACTGGACCGTTGGATGGCGCCTGCTGGCTATTTTACATGTCGCTATTGTAGAAATACCGGGATGTACCAAGTGGTCAAAGGATCCTCGTGCCGGTCGTCACATGCCTACCTTGCACTGACGAGAGCCAACAGCTCGAAACTGCAGTCTGCAAGTGGTGTGTGACGGCTGGCAAGAGAGCTACTTTAAGTAGGATCAGTCTTTCGGCTGGTGTTTGTTGCAATCGAAGCATTAGCGTTTTGATCGTAATATGCAATTATTACACTTAACGCGCCAGACTTGTAACTTGTAATTCAGCGCTTGGCGGGGCACATAGCCCGGAGAGTAGCTGTTGATTGCAGTCTGGTTACGTTCCGTATAGTAAAATAAGGATTTTATAGAGGAGTTTGCGACTAAAAATATTATGTATGACAGTCTTATCTTTAACCGAGTTATTGAACATTGATAGCTAATAAATATTAAGAAAACCACAAAACCCATTTATTTCAATTATTTAATATAATATTAAGAAAACAACAACAAATACGAATAATAAATTATAATCGCTTCTTTAACAGCAGGAATACTGTGATCCTTATTTTTATTAACTATGTCCATTAAAAAGCCCCATAAAAATGAATCTAGTGGAGTAAGATCGGGACTATTCGGTGGCCATGCAATAGTTCCATTATTCTCCATCCATACTGGAAATGCATTGTTTAAATGCTCTTGAACTTCTAGCGCACTATGTGAAGGTGCTCCATCCTGCATCCAGGATATTTAGCTACAATATTATTCTATGGGGACAATCACCAGATGTCAATAGAATCTTTGTTATGCAGAAACGCATAATCAGGATAATTTTCAACCTTCCTTACAGACAGTCCTGTCGTGACACTTTCAGAGGGGAACAAAATTATGACCACACCGTGTATTTATATATTCAAAATTTTATGTTTTATGTACAATATTCAAAACAGATTTTGTCTTAACTCAGATATACACCTATACAAAACTAGTGGATCAAACAAAATTCACATAGATAACTTTAATCTCTGCGAATATAAAAAATCTCCCTATTATTCAGGTGCTTATCTTTACAATGCACTTCCTGATAGATTTAAAACGGCACTAACTTTTAAAGTATTTCGGAATGAACTAAAAGATTATTTACTAGATAACTTGTTTTACAGTACATACGAGTTCTGTACAATAAGTTCTGCATGAGTGGTACCAACAATTGTTAAAGTTTTATGTCGCTATTCCGATTACTATTCCAGTGTCATCTGTATATATTTTTATATTGAAAGAAAATTTTACTTTATGTGTAATTGCTTAAGTATTTAACATCTTTACTTATTTTATCTATTTATTCATGAGTTTGTTTTTATATGTCTTGTTTGTTATTATATGTTTTTTGTAGCCTTATTTGTATTATACATTTTTTATGAAATATTTATAAATTTACATATTATACTTTTTTTATATTATTAATAATATCAATAATAATAAATAAACACCACAGAAATTAGCCAACCCCCAATTCCAGAAGCCAGGGCTTGTGCGGAAGGGGACACATTGAAAAAACGCGGACATACAACCATTTCCTTATGTCATATTTTTGAAATAAGAAACAAAGAGTAATTCAAGAATTCACAAGGCATTCCTTTTTAAAAGTATATCACTACTTCTTGTACGCCTCAATTTCTGCACGCCACTGAACAATTAATTTATTAAATAGGCTTACAGCTTTTATTCGAAATTTTTTGTTCTATATCCAATAATAACGATAGTATAGGGTGGCGTAAATATAATGAAAACCCTGTACATATTTGACCGAAGATAGAAAGTGTTGTTAAGTTTCTTAGAAAAGAAGTTAAAAAGTGTACCAGCAAAAATTAAAATATTTTATTTCAATGTACCTACAGAAATTATTGGCATTTGGTAATAATTCAAGCAAATCTTCACACGGATAAAAAATTACCTAGTTTTACAGATAGATATTTTTACAGACTGTTATATTTGAAATTGAACCGAGTGATAATGATTTGCTAAATAATATAGAAATATTAAAAAGATCTGTATATATATCTAAATATAAATTCACAATCAACATCTTATATAAATTATAACAATTTAAAAGAATTAATTTCGAAAGAATATTGGGATGAATTATATCTATTAAAAGACGTGAACGTTGCTTTTGAGTTTTTCAAAGATAAGCTGTTGTATTATAACATAAATGCATAAATGTAAAAAATTTTTTCAAATTAAATCTAACGAAAAAAGATCAAACCATAGATTACCAGCGGGCTAGTAATTTCAATAAGAAATAGGGATAAACTGAAATTACAAATGAAAATCAAATTGCAGAAACATTCAATGATTATTTTATAAATAATGGAAAGGAAATGGCAGATAAAATAAAAGTAGATAAAAAGTTAAATGATTGAGATATTTCTTACAATAACATGTTTCTTAATCCAGTAAGCGAGGATGAAATTTTAGGGAATATTAATAATCTGAAAAACAATGCTGCCTCTGGTTATGATAAAATATCAGCAATAACATTAAAAAAAATTGGCACATATATAGCAAAACCATTAAATTATATCTTTAATCTATGTTTTGAGGAAGGAATATTCCCATCCGATTTAAAAGTAAGTATAGTTACTCCCATTTACAAGAAAGATGACAGGACTGTAGTAGGTAATTATAGACCAATCTCCGTAATTAATAATTTGGGCAAAATCTTGGAAATGTGTATCAAGAGTAGATTGGTGGAACAATTAAACTATAACAAAATATTATCTAAAATACAGAAGATGCAATATACGAGGTCACCCAAACACTATATAATTCAATTGAAAATAATGAAAAACAAATAGCGGTATTTTTAGACTTGGCCAAGGCCTTTGATACTGTGTCACATAGTAAATTAATACAGAAACTTGATAATTATGGTATTAGAGGTGTACCTAATAAACTATTTGCTAGTTATCTCAAATCCAGGAAACAATGTGTAAAAATTCGAAATCAAAATAGTTCTTTAAGGGAAATAAACATGGGCATACCTCAAGGGACTGTCCTTGGACCGCTCCTATTCATCATTTGCGTCAATGAAATGCTATTTCTAAACATCAATAGTAAAATTATTGCATATGCCGATGATATTGTTCTTCTGGTTGAAGGAGATACCTGGCAAAATGCTATGGAAAAAACCATTGCAGCAATGGCTTTCAGAAAATTTATTAACAATTAATCTTGATAAAACAAAATTTATATGTTTCAGCATTTATGATAGAAATTCGCCCAATATTAATACATTAAAATTACATACTGTTAACTGTCTCTTACAAAATAAAACTAATTGCGACTGTACTGGCGAGTTAAAAGCAACAGATAGCATAAAATATTTGGGAATCACTATAGACAAAAATATAAAATGGAATGAGCAAATAAATAACTTAAACAATAGAATAGAATAAGAATAGAATAATGTTTATTGTAGTAAAAATAAAAAATTACAAAATATAAGATATAGGACACTAATATATACAATAAACAAGAGAACTCCTTAAGGAAATACCTTGAACGGAGTATAACGTTCACCACCATTCTCATCCTTCATAAAAATTACAAAATATAATAATTACAGAATATAATAAACAGGAAAATAATGTATACAATAAATAAGAGAACTCCTTAAGGAAAAGACCTTGAACGGAGTATGACGTTCTCCACCATCCTCATTCCTACGCACTTACACATTTGTAATCTATTTTAATAGCCTGTTAGAGAAAAGAACAAAAGAAAAAGAATGTCCAAGTGCTAAAAATTTGGTTAATGGAGACACGCTTTAAGATGAAAGGGTAATAATAATAGTAGCTTAGATTAATACAAAATATAAATTAATGATATCTATGACGACATATATATCTATACACTCACACACACGCACACACAGACTCACATTGACACACGCACGCGCTTTCATACACATTTAAAGCTTATATTAAATCTACAGTAATACATGGACCCATATACATATATTTCTTGGATATTTTATTTTTGTCCTTTCATTTATTTATTGTTTTTCTTATTTTATTTATTTACATTCAATAATAGCATGTACTTCATGGCGGGGTATAGAGAGTATATATTTTTTTAGATGTTTTTTATATGCATACCTAGACTTTATGTTACGTATTTCACTTGGTAATCTATTATACAGTGTTGGCCCCAAGTAAGTAAAACTTTTTTGTCCAATGGCCTTGGTCATCAATGGTGGTAAGTATGTTGATCTATTTTTCTAGTGTCATAAGCATGATCAATTTTTTTCAGGGCTGTCTCATTTAGATGTAATCTAATGCTGGAGCATACGAAAAAAAGCTGCCGTGGATCCATTATGGCAGCTTCTTCATATAATGCATCTGATGGATATGTATAGTTTTTGTTATAAATTATTTTTAAGATTCTTTTCTGGACAATTATCAAATTATTCAAGTGAGTTTTACCTGCACCGCCCCAAGCTAAGATTCCATAATTTATGTGAGACTCAATTAATGAATAATACAGAATTTTGAGATGCTTTAAATTCAATATATCTCTTAATATTTTAAATTTATATATTAAGCACTGTATTTTCTTAATGACATAATTAATATGTTTATCCCATTTTAGATGCGCATCAAGCCATACTCCCAGATATTTCACCTCTGTAGCAGCTTGTATGATAATTGACTGTCAATATTGATATTTTCAAACGGTGGAATAGTAGTTTTATTACATGTCATTGGCAAGTAAACTGTCTTATTTAGATTCATCGTTAGCAATTTATAATCAAAAAAATCCTTTACTTTTTTAATGTCTGACTCAACTTTAATTTTCAGAGATTCCCAATTTTCACTACTATAGAATATTGCTGTATCGTCAGCATAAGTGATTATAGTACCACTACTTTGTACAGAGAATAGACCATTGAGATATATATTAAACAGTATCGGCCCCAGCACCGATCCTTGTGGAACTCCATACTCGATTTGTTTGTAATCGCTGAGTATATTATTAATTTTAACACACTGGTTTCTGTTGGATATATAGCTCTTAAATAAATCTAGGGCTTTGCCTCTAATGCCGATTTCTTCTAATGATTCCACAAGGAGGGCATGGCTGACCGTATCAAATGCTTTTGATAGGTCTATAAATACACACAGAGATGGTTCACCCCTATCCAAAGCAGCGTACATTAGTTTAGTGACATGTAATATGGCATCTTGAGTTGATATGCCCTCACGAAAACCATATTGACTGGTTGATAGTAGGTTATATTTACTAATATATGCAGTAAGTCTTTTTTTTATAATTTGTTCATAAATTTTTGTATAACAAGTTATTAGGGATATAGGCCTATAATTTGTTACAACCATATGATCTCCATATAGGCTGGAAGTACAACCGATGTTTTAAAAGCGGAGGGACAATAGCCCGTTTTTATGCACCTATTAATTATGTACGCCAATGGTTCCGATACTGACGACACTATGGTTTTTAAAGTCTCTGCTCTTAATCCGTCGATACCCGGCGCTTTATTATTTTTCAGGGACATAATAACATCTTTTACTTCTCTCGCATTAGTAGCAGATAAAAAAATAGAGTTTGAAATATTTTTCTTTTCTGGTTTATAATACGGATCCTTTTTTATTTCTCTTGCTAACTTCCCACCGGTTTTAATGTAGGTATCATTAAATATGTTAGCCATGCTTTTTATATCTACTATTTTTTCACCACTGTCACTATTTATAGTTCTAATATTACGAGTATTTTTTCTTGCTGTTGAACAGATTTCTTTAACAGTATGCCATAGATTTTTTGTGCTGTTTTTGTTCATTTCAATTTTTTCTTTATAATAATCAATTTTTGCTTTCTTTATTATACGAAAATTAATATATAAATTCTACCATCTCCGAAATATAATGCCTAATTACATATTAAAAACATTGTATTATGCCTTTGCCCAGTCTATAATCCGCTACGGGATAACAATATGGGGAGGAATTTACCGCTCTAATTTAGAACCCTTAAAAATTTCGCAGAAATATTTAATTAAAGTAATTTTAAAAAGAAACAAACAATACCCTTCCGATCTACTATTTAATGAATTCAAAATTTTTGACATTGATATGTTGTATGTGAAAAGTGCCCTTATATTTACTTTTAGAAATAAAAGTTTATTACACACCACGGTCAATCATGATTACAGCACCCGCAATAAAGTAAATTTAAATTTCAATCTGCCCCAAATATCACGCTCAACCATCCAAAGATTAATTATTTACTATGGCCCTAAATTTTACAACCTCCTCCCTATTACGATAAAAAAAATTAACAATATCAAGTTGTTTTCCAAGAGGTTAAACACATTTATTGAGGAAAGTAAATCTACTTCTATTCGAATTCTTGTTAATGCTTAGAATATTTATATAAAATTATATTATTTCATTCATAAAATATGTTTTTTGTTAAAAGATAATATCTATGCGATATGTACAGTATACACACACAGGCTTTTCGCCTAGAGTGTATAAACCCGAAACTATTAAATATACAGACAGATTTAGATTATAATATTTCTTTTGGTTCTTTTGATGATGTAGGTATCTGTTAAACCTATGTTCACACCAAATGATAAATAAATTTGATTTGATTTGAATTTGATTTGATCTCTATTACCGTTTTCGATTTATTGAGCAATAAGTACAAAATTCAAGGATTCCTGTGTAAAGGAGATTGCTTGCGACAAGCTTTTATATCATAAATTTTTTTATATAATCTAACAAAATGATGGGTTTGCTTTACTTTAAAGTTTATTTTCTACTTTTTAGAGCATTTACATAAATGCTTTTTTTAAAAATATTTTTTTATACAATTTTATTTTTTACTTTTTAGGCTTTTGATATACTGTAATCGATCGGCAACAATAGCATTTCAATATAATTCAAAATCTCAAAAATATTAAAGGTTTTTCGAGGTAAAAAAGAAATGGATTTTTGACCGATTTTTCGCATATTAACGATTGTTTCGTGATATGAGCAATAACTGCACGTTAGCACAACTGTTAAAGAAACTTTTCGGACTGGTCTGGTATAAAAATATGATGGCCTGTATGTGCTATTGGACATTGAAAAAACACGTTTTTTTTTAGAAAAAATAGATGTTTGGAAAAACTTTGCAATATTTTGCAAATCTGTAAAAACGCTCTTATATATTGGACTACGCTTTCACCGAGTTTTGTTAAAAAATATCTTTTTTCACGGAGATACAGGGATTTCAAAAAATTGCGATTTTTAGCAATAGTTAATTAATTTTGCAATTTTTATTAATTAAAATTAAATTAAAAAGTTACACAACTTTGCCACGTTACTTTTTTTGAAGAACGCCAAGTTTTTTTAACGTAAAAAATTGTTTTTCGCCAAATTTGGCCGCCATTTTGAAAAGGACGCACGTTCGTCATTTGTTTTAGAAATAGTACATTGAATTCTACTGAAAATTTTCGATTTTTTACATACCTTGGTTTGCTGTTAATAATTTTTATAGGTAAAAGCCCTGAGTTACTGGACTATTAAGCACGTGGACAATGTCATAATGAGAGATGGGCCAAATTTCCATAGCAATAAACATTTTTGTTTAGCGTGTTCGTTTTTCATTGCCTTCGAGTAAGTCCAATTTCATCAATAATTGTAAAGTATATACGACCGGAATTGAAACCGTATAAAAACTAAAAGCCGGCAAAAACAGTCCGTATCTCTTTATTGTACATGGGCGGAGGTAAATAGAAATGATTGTCATAATAAAATGTTAAAATTGTATTCATTTTTATTATTTTTTATTTATTAGATTTATTTCGCCAATAACATATTTTTGAGGTATTATATCAGTTTTAGATATAAAGTCTAAATATTTAAATTTCTTGGTTTTAGTGTTAAAGTTAACCCATATTATATTGAAATATGTTATTGCTCAGCAAGGACCAACGAGAAGGTATGAACATATCTTGCCAGGAGGGAATGAGACAGGTTAGATTAACGAGGCGCAATGATTTTAGTTAAAAATAAAATAAAAATTTAAGTTTCTTCTAAAATAAAAACTTAAGTTTCTTGAACAAAGCAAAGACTTATTATATGAGAATAAAAATAAATATTTGTATACTTATATAAAACATAAATAAAAACAAAATTAAAATATTTCTCTAGAATAGTAACTTAAATTAAAATTTCTTGTCAACTAAATAAAATATATTCCACGAAATATAACAATAAAAAAGTGAATCAAAAAATGAAGAAAAGTTAAATGTTAATTGACGGGTCCGAATCTTCGCTTTCTGAGGAGGAATCATTATCCAGTTGAATTAAAATCGGCGCACTAAGGGGTATCGATTTTCTTCTCCAATTACATGCCTAACGCAATTTTTCCATAAATCAGTATTATTGTCAATGTCATTTATTACTTCTCTTATATGATCGACTACTATCGCGCTTAACGTTGGAGAGTTATTACATTTTCGTAAACGTACTTTTAGTGTTCCCCAAACCATCTCGATAGGATTAAATATGTAATAGTATGGAGGTAACCGCAAAAGCGTATGACCGTGTATATTGGATAAGTTATCAGTAACGTATTCCTTTTTGAAATTCTGTTCTTTTATTCTTTTCAGCAATTCGCGTTTTATTGGAACTTTTACAGAAATTTCAATTTTTTTTTCTCATGAATTTTAAAATGTCTTCCTTTTTTGTACTGTTATTTGGTATTTTATTTAATATACGCTAGTGAAAAGAAGCGTTATCTAATACAATTACCGAATTTGGCGGAATATTTGGTAGAAGCTGTTGAGAAAACCATTTTTCGAATAGATCGGCTGTCATGTCTTCGTGATAGTCTGCAGAAGACTGTGATATTTTTTTGGCCGACAAGAGCAACGCATTGGGTACAAACCCATTTTCACTTCCCGCATGAAGTATGATAACGCGTTTTCCTCTAGAACACGGAGTATTTAAAACACAATTGTGCGAACTATCTACCCAACCATACTGAACAACATCATGCGTGTCAAATCATGTTTCGTCTAGATACACTATATGCCCGTTTAGTTTACCATATTCTCTAATTTTTTCCAAATAATCTACTCGAAGTGAAACTATACGTCGCGATGCCATAATTACCATACGACTGTCAAGTGTTTTATGTTTAAAACCGCATTCTAATAAGACATTTCGTAGTGTATCTAAAGACCTATAATTATAATCAGGATAATCGCTCAATTTTTCTTGAATCATTTTTAACGTAGGAACTATATTTTCTTCATACATATTATAAATTATACGTCGTATCTCTAGTGGCATCATCAATATTTTTTAATTTTGTATTTATCCGTTTCCTCTTTGCGCTGTGATCTATAACATCGCCTTCTTGAATTACGCGATAAATTGTTGATTTTGATATTTTAGTTAATTCGTTAATACGTCGTATTATTTCTTTCTCACATTGTTCAGGATTTTTCGCTTTTCAAACATTCATGTATATTTAAAATAATACGTTGACTTTGTACGTGTAAATCTTGGTTTTTAAACTCTAAATCTATTTCGGTTTTTTCGACAATAACCGGTTCAACTATTTCGGGATTTTCGGGCGTTATTATATTATCCTCTGTTTCAAATGATCTCCAAAAAACTATGGTAAATTAGCAAATAATTAAAATATTTTACCTTTTATACAGTAGTAAATATTTATAAATATGAACAGTAACTAACTAAACTCCTACGCTTGATATTATAATAGGTATTTATGCACTGCACTGGCACATAGACAGCACGTTGTTAGACTTCCACGTTGACTGATAAGAAACGATTTACGAGTTTTTTTGTGCTAGTAGGTCTGTCCGTTTTATTACCTTTAAACCAGTGCAGTCATAGATAGTTCATTCAGGCTGATTACATTGCCAGTCTCGGACTCGCCTGCACAGTTTCAACTACCGTTCGAATCTCGATACCATTGCCAAATATATAGGACAAAATATCAAGTTCAGTGCGCACGGTTCTGTGCTTTAAAACTGACCAGTTTCAATTTTGGCCGTATTTACTATATTATATTTGTAGAACAATTCAAAGTTAATTGTCAAAAGTCATGTTGCAAGGCCAAAACATTGTAAAATAAATAAATAAACATCTCAATTCAGCCAAACAAATAAAAATTAATAGAATTTTTGTGCGGTTATTGAAAAACTAATTTCTTTTCCATTTTTTGTGAGTAAAATATAGGTTTATGGCAACAGCAAAAAAAAGTGAGAAGCGTAAAGAAAGTACCATTATTATTTGACTGACTTTTAGCCTAGAGTATATTGAAAACAATTGAAGCTACCGCCGCCGCCGCTACCGAACGAGCTATGGTTTAACGCCCATGAAATGTACCGATATTTATCATCACGCATGTTAATGATTAATATTTATACAATAGACAAGTTGCTTTCCAAAATACTGGTTCCTAGCAGTAATTTTTCCAAGGCAATCCGGATATTTAGATAAAGATTATTTTATGGAATTCAAAATTAACAATGTGTAAAGTACACGTTATTAATTTGGTTAATTAAAAATTCATGGCAAAATTACCTAATGACATGATAGGTTAAATTAACAAGTTAACTAACACAAAATAAAGTAGAAGAACTAGGAGCTGTTTGGCCGAATGAGACGATCGATCATCGCGCACTTTGTAACTTCGTTATTAAATATTTGGGTCGACTTAAGTTTAATAATTGTAATAAATAACGGTCACAAAATTTCTTTGTTACGTATCACTATATTTTATATTTTATTTTAAAGTTTGCGACTGCAGTTTTATAGAATCTAGACTAAATAAATAAATTACCAAAACAATCGAACACATTAATTAAAAATTTAATGTTTCTTGAAAACACAAATTAAACTGAATTAAAAGAGGCGATTAGTAAATTGGGTAATAAAAAATTCCCAGGCCTTGCTGAGATCACACCTGAAATATTAAAAAGAATAGCTGACAATATAACAGAACTTTTAACATATATAATAAATACATGCTTTGCACAAAAAAAATCCCTCCAGCATTCAAAGTAGCTGTTATAAAACCTTTATATATATATATCCGGTGACAAGGAAGATCTTAAGAATTTACCGTCCAATTTCTTTACTCTCGAGTCTTACGAAAATATATAAAAAAATTCTAAAAGAGAGATTAATGTACTTTCTAAACAAATTCAATATACTAGCAAATAATCAATATGGATTCCAAGAGGCTAGATCGACGATGCAATAGAATAGTTTTTTGAATTCTGCTCCCGCTTTATCGGTTTTGTTTTTGTTAAAATAGATCTCAAAGTGTTCCCCGTTTGAAATACCGTCCTAACATCGAATTTGTCACCTATACGGCGTAGCTTCTCCGATAGTCCGTATACATAAGGAATTGTTGCTGTATAATGATGTTCAGGTTTTTGCCATACCTGATTGTCCTCATTTTCAACATTTATGAAAACTCTATCAACAAATGCTTCAGAGTATTGATCTTGTACTAGAACCTCTTTGATAAATTTTTTCTCATTATTTAATATTTCAGTGGCGGCCCGTGGCTTTTAGCTCTGGGTGGGCAGGATGAGGTATAGTACCAAATAATAATGACACTTCTCCATAGAAATTTAGTGGGTGTAAAAATCACGCCCGAAAATGAAATGATTCTCGGCGAAACGTCACGACACTATAAAAGAAAAGGGAAGGGATGAGGGTGACAGCGTCCACATCCCACTGAGCGCGAAGTCCCATATTTGAATATTATACATTTATTTCATTTACATATTATATTAATTTCACATCTAAAACTGACGAAATAAAATTAAACATTATTTTAGTGCTTTTTGGATAATATAGAGACATATGTGTTCTAATACTTTATACCTTAAAATGCAAAGAAAAATAAAATTATAGTTAGGTAACTTAACTATATGGCACCGTTGATATATATTTTAAATTATTTTTGTTCCTATTTATCAAATTGGAAATTGCTATCATATTTGGTATTCACAAGGGATTGATTAATCAATTTTAATACATTAGTTATTTATCCTGTTTGATATCAATTTGATTTTCAATTGTCAACAATTTCTATTTAATATTCATATTGTTTATTACAGATTTTGCTCAGGGATGGCATGCCCGCTCTAGATTGTAAATAGCCTAAGCATGCAAGACGTACGTCTCGTTTTGATATGCATTACAGGCGTAAGATTGAAGTGAATAACCAACATATGCATAGGCGTATTATGATTGAATTCACTATTTCTAAGCTATGCTTGCCCGCCCTGGCTTGCCACACGACACTTTCGACAGTATTACGCCCGATTTCTAAACGGATTCATAAGTGTACCTAAATGAGGCAGATTAATATGTAGTAAAAATAATATTATAAATAATACTAACTTTTTAATTTTAATATTACAATTAATTAACCGCAAAATTTTACTTGATAATTTAACTACAAAAATATATAAATATACCTTTATAACTACCGCTTATGTCATTGGGTGGGCACTGCCTACTCTGCCATCCCTGGCAGGCCGCCACTGTGTTAGATGAAATAATTTTGGCCCTATCGTATAAACATTTTACAACACCCCTTTTAACATTTATTGACTGATTTGAGTTAATTAAAATTTAGATATCTATTAGTATGTGTTGGTTTCCTATAAACGCTTGTTTCAATTGTATTATTTACCCTTCTAATTAAAACATCTAAAAACGGTAGTTCATTCCTACTTTCTACTTCTAATGTGGATTTAATAGACGGTTTCTTACTATTTATATTGTCTAAAAAACTATCTAGTAAATCAATACCATGAGGCCAAATTGCAAAGATGTCGTCAACATATCTCCACCAGACAACCGGTTTGTTTATACAATTTTGAACATGTGTGTTCTCAAAGTTCTCCATAAATATGTTGCTTAAAATTGGTGATAATGAAGACCCCATTGACATACAAAAATCATGCTGATAGAACTCATTTTCCACTTGAAAATAGGTTATTTTTATACACATTGTTAATAATCCCATTATGCTATTTACACTTAATTTAGTTCTAGTTTCCAAATTATTGTTTTAAGGTTTCATCTACCGGAACATTGGTAAAAAGACTAACTACATCAAAACTAACCATCAGGTGTGATTCATGAATATCATTTTCATAAATTTTTTCTATAAAATGTTTACTGTTTTTAATATATGAATCGGTATTTCCAGATAAAGTATCAATAGTTTTAAGTAATAATTTTGCCAAATTATGACAGTTGGTCTTAAAGGAATATTTCTTAGTTCAAAATAATTAAATTCGTGTTTGTATTTAAACAAAGTTCTGTAAATTTTGCTCTCTATTGATTTTGTTGGATCTTTGTTCAGTTTTGAGTAGGGTCCCTCATTTACAAGAGTCATGATTTTTGTGTCATATATATCTTTATCTATAACGACTGTCGCATTACCTTTGTCTGCTGGTAATAATGTTATACTTTCATCGCGTTTTAAGGAATTTATCGATAGCTTTTCTTCTGAAGTTAAATTATCTTTAATTTTGTATTGTTTCTCTTTTTGCCCGTATGCGATATTCATTCCCATTATTTGTTGGTAAATTTTGTGCTGTTTTTTCTATTGCCGCTACTATATCTAATATATATCTACAGTATATTGTGGTATAAGCTTCAAAGAATAGATACAAATTTTTCTTACAATAAGAAACATTAATTTTCATATTGAGCCCCGAACATCGCAAATTTCACGTTCTTTGAGGTTACAAGAATTTCTTTGTCGAAATCTATCAACTTTACAAAAAAATGTCTAAGAACATTTTTTGTTTATTTTAGTATGAAAATTACGAAAATATTTTTTTCAGAGAGGAAAAGTCAATTCTTTGTTTAAATAATTCCTGACCACATTTCCAACTGGCAAACTGTACTTTCTTATAACGGAGCACATTTTGAACAAGATGGCACAAAAATATTCCACCCGAATAAATTTTCCCGGTCAATGACTGATTTCGCCCGGACTACAAACCGTGGTTAAATAAGCAGCCTATGAAGTAGTTAATTACATAATATACTAAAGTATCTGAGAAGAAAAGCGTGCAGCTAGTTTCAGGGGCTCGTAAAAAAGTAATCGACAGTAGTTTCCCATTTAAAAACGAATTTGTTTGTTTGTTAAAACGTAAATATTGTAACGAATGCATACTTATTATATGCAATTAACTTGTTTTTACCTGTTTTAAAACGGAACCTGTTATGATTTTAATATATTTTACATATTTATTGTGTGATATCAAATTTATATTTGGAATTTTTTTTTAAATTTTTGGTAGTTTTAGAATAAGTATAAGGTTATAATTTTATTTCTTTAATGTATTAATTGTTAATAAATTATTATGAAACAAGTTATTTTTTTGTGTATCTGATCTCACTCCCTTCCATGTTCGTCACTACATTGGCATATCTTAGACCAAGGAAATTAATTCATTATTAATTTAGATTTCATCACACTTTAATAGTTTTTAATTCAACTTGTAGCATCCGTCTGAAAGGCAAGTTACATTTTTATATCTAAAGTTAGGTTAGTAATTCATGTTTTTCTATACCGTACGTAGGTATTTCACTTTGCGTGTTAAACATTTTTCCAAACATTTTAGACATATTAGAGTGAGATTGGTTTATATGTGTTAGGTACTATTAGTTTATGATTCTATATTCAATATTTTAAAATGTTTGACAGGTATTCAGGTTTAAAATATTAAATATGTTAAAAGCGCTATAATTTCCTTAGCAGTTCTGCAGAAATTATTTTTTTTATAAAATTTTCAATGTACCTAATACTTGGCCTTTTAAATGCAATGTTTTGGTCTGAATTTGAAAAAATGTATCAAATTCATTTACGTTTTTTGAGCCCTTAATTATTTCACTATTTTGTATTTTCACTTACTTCGTATCAAATTTTAATATACCATTGGTAATTGTCCACAATTAATTATTGTATTAAGTTGCTTTTATTTACTGTGTTTTCAATACGATATACAGGGTGTCTCATCGGGAACTGAATCGATCGATCTAGAGAAAAGTACGCATCAGAAAATTTTGAAAATTTAGATAATTACTAATGTCGGTGTGGTCAATCCAACTAAAATAATTACAAGCAGCTGGCATCTCCGCTTATACCGGAAGTCGATACCAACTTGCTTATTTCAAATGGAACACCCTATATATTTTAGGGTTTTCGAAAAGAGCATAAAATTCTGAGTCGAAAATATGTAGCATATCCTATACCTAAACCTAGCCGTTTCAGAGATATTTGACATTTTATAGAAAATTTGACAGGTGCAACGGTTTGCAAGAACCGTTATAACGTTCTTTGTGTAAAAGATCCTCATTTGCTTCTTGTCACATAAAAAGAACATAAGGAGAACTACGTTCTACAATTGAAATAAATTTAATAATATCATACCAACTGTTCCGTTTTTCGCGTTACATTTTGTTAACTTCAAACCGCGAATGCCTGTATTTTCTACGTCACGTTGTGTAAAATTGAATTTCCTTTTTTCTGATATTAGCATTGTGGGGGTTAAAGTTACAACTTTTTGAAATATTTGCGATTTTATTAGAAATTTATAAATTGGTAATCATTTCATTAAAATAGGCATAATTAGAAACAATCAGTCATTATCTTATGTCAAAAAACGCCAGCACGTTTAAATTATGCCAACGAAAACTTTTTAAATTTGTTTATTATTTATGGAGAATGTGATAAAGTAATATCAAGAACTTGCAGCACATTTGCTACTCGATATCCACAAAAACGCAAAATAACACTAACACTGTAATATGCGTATTAATCGAATTGAAGATATGGCATGAACTAAAATAGCAGAGATAAGATCAATTTAAAATATGATTTCATTTTAATTTAATAATTGCTCAAAATTCCGCCCTCGAACCTCGACACATTTTTCGCACCTTCGTATTAGTTCCTCATGGGTAGCTCTTCTAATTGAATCCTGTGATATGTTTTGAAATGCATTTCTTACTCTTTGCATACAATCTTCAATGGTTGTTAATGAGCTCTCATAAACTTTATTTTTAATAGTTCCCCAAATGAAATAATCCAGAACTGATAAATCGGGCGAGCGAGGAGGTCATAAGAAAGGTCCATTATTGGCAATCCATTGATCATAAAAAGTTTCTTGTAAATAATTATTAATTAAATATGCGTTATGTGGGGGAGTACCGTCGTGCTGATAAAAAATGTTTCTATGTTCGGCGAGAGGTAAATTTTCTAAACAGTTAGTATTCAAATGGTGTAAAAAAACCTACATATTAGCAGAAGAGAAAATTTAATTTACCGTTTAAATTTTCCTGATAAAATTGTAATGCCACCACTCTAGCGTTTCTTATGGCACAGTAAACTTTGAACTGCCAACTTTCCTGAAAGTTTCGCTCTCTGAACATACGAGGATTTGAGTCACTCCAATAATGCGAATTGTGTCTATTAAAAAGTCCATTTTTAGTAAATTTTGCTTCATCTGTCCATCTAATATTTCTCAAATAAGAATCGTGACCCTCAGACCTTATAGAATAAACTCACAAAAATTCTGTTCTGAAATCTGTTTCTTTTAATCCTTGAACCATATGAAATGAAAACGGGTGAAACTTATGTTTTAATAAGATTCTGTGAATTGAATCCTTGCATAGTTCCGATTCCAGAGCAACTTGTCTTAACGACATCCTTGGAAATGCATGAAAATATCCCAGAATGACTATTTCATTGTTTTCGTCAACAACAATAGGCTTTCTTCTTTGCATTTTTGCCTTGACAGTGCCATAATTTTTAAAATTTTCCAGTATGCGTTTTACAGTGTTTGGTGACGGTTTCCGTTTTTCTGGATATCAAGTAGCAAATGTGCTGCAAGTTCTTGATATTGCTTTATCACATTCTCCATAAATAATAAATTAATTTAAAAAGTCTTCGTGGGTGTAATTTAAACGTGCTGGCATTTTTTGACATAAGATAACGACTGATTGCTTCTAATCATGGCTATTTTAATGAAATGATTACAACAATTCACGAATTTCTAATAAAATCGCAAATATTTCAAAAAGTTGTAACGTTACCCCCTACAATGCTAATATCAGAAAAAAAGGAATTCAATTTTACACAACTTGACGTAAAAAAATATAGGGTTTGATCTAAACAAGTTTTCGCGGTTTGAAGTTGACAAAATGTAACGCAAAAAACGGAACACTTGGTATGATATTATTGAATTTATTTCAGTTGTAGAACGTAGTTCTCCAACAGACTGCCTGTGTGCGTATTGAAAAGCCTGATTACATAATACAATGAAAAATACATAAGATAAACAAAATATAAATTTTCGAGAGTATACAGGTATTGGGGTATAAGGAGGGGGAGAGATACAATCATACAATACATTCAGACGACGAGGTGGTGATTTGATGACGAAAGTTATCACTTGAAGCAACAAAAGGAGGGGGACATATTGAAACCACGGGAACATTTATATATACGTGTAGATATTATTTTGTACTTAATGCTTTATTTGTGTTTATAAATGTTTTTAAAATTTTCAAAATAATCGTCTACAAATGCTTTTATTTCCATCTTTATTTTCTTTAGATTTAAGTTATTAGCTTGCTTCAGTTTTTTTAGTTTTGGAGGTAGAAGAATGAATAATTTTGGGCCGTAATATAATGCATGTGCGATTCTGTGAAAAGAGGTGGTTTGATAGATAGACTCTTCTGTGTCTTAGTGTCATGCTTATGACTTATTTCTGTATGGAATGGCGGGTTTTTGTACATCCATAGAAGACATTGGTAGGAAAATAGTTTCCTTATTGTAAATACTTTTGTTTCTGAAAATAGTGAAGTTGAAGTTTTTCCTTTTTAAACATTATTGTTAGAATTGTTTTCTGCGTTACATTAAGATTATTTAAGAACTGATCATACATGCCACCCCATACAATAATATAATAGTTTAATATCGATTCTACCAGAGCATTATACACAATTAATAGATTTTTTCTATTTAATACATCGCGCAATAGATAAAATTTATGAAACAATCTCCTAAGTCTAATATTTAAATAAGTGACATGCTCTTTCCACTTTAGGTGATGGTCAATCATGACACCTAAATATTTAATATTATTAGCTTTTTCAATAGATTGACAGTCACAGTCTTAAGTTTTATTACAAGAGTTTCCATGAGTGACCCGGGTCTCCTGATTTGGTTGTCCATCCGCTGTGGTTAAACAAATTTAATTTTTTGTGTTGTTTCATCAAATGGAATTAAACTTATTATGCATCAATAACTAGAAAAAGTTCCTTTCTGGCATTCCACTCCGGACTCGGCCATTTAACTGCGCCGCTAAGCACCATGGATGTCGGAGAGCTGGTCGGAAGAGTAGAGGCAATTAAAATAATTGGAAAATGTTTTATTGTTTTCAATGTCTACTTAAAATTTTCTGGTCAGTTTCTAATTTATAAATTATCGAGGTTCTTGTAAATATTAGAAAAACTGTAAAAGATAGACGAGTAAAATATTATATTCTCGAGTTAGATACAGGGTGTTCCATTAAAAAGATCAAGTAGCACCCTGTATATGGTTAGATTTGGACGTCATTATTTTCTCAATATGACGTATAAAAACTTGCTAGAAAATGATTTAATCTAGCTTTTGAAATTCTCGAATCGGTCCAGAAATAACATGATATTTGTTTTTAAAATGACAGTTAATAGCCATTTTATTGTATTAAGTCTAGGTGGCCATGATATTAATCTTGACAGATATTGATGCTTAGTGTCCGTGATATCCAAAGACCTCTGGTACGCAACTTTGTATCTCATATTTTTTTTGGCATAATCAGTAGCTGAACAGATTAACTAGATTTTTCTTATTTTTAAAAATCTTTAAACAATCCACTATCATAAAAACCAAGATAGGAAACCCAATTTTTTATTTGCCCTACTTAAAAGATAGTTATTTATCTTTTATTTTATTTTCATCGCCAGCCTACTAAATATTTTGTTGTAGTAAGTAGCAACAATGTTCATTACTATGCAGTAATTTTCGATATTAATTTTAGTGAAGAAATATAACAATTTTCAGCCTTAGTAAATTAATTTTATTACCGCCGTAATCATGACACGTTTGTTAGCTTATCTGAGACACCTGTTCTACTGTTCGCTTGACTGTCCGCAGTAACGGCTAGGGAGCTGTAATCTGTAATGTTAAAAACTCCGAGATGCCGTGGATGTCCGTCGGCTTGACAGATGGTGCGGAAGGTCCCCCTGAACCACTCGGTACCCTTAGTTTAGTTATTGGTCGTGATCTGTAGAATTTATAACCCCGAGAAGGTCACTCCGAATGGATGAAATGTAAAACCTGTCCATCGACTAAAAAATTACATTCTAGGACTCATCAGAAACCCAATGCTAATTTTTTTTGCATTCGGTCCACGAGGTCCAAAATTATGGGCAAATAACCGATTTTTTTTTAAAAATTTTCTGTTCGAGATGTGAAGACCCTTCAAAACCTTTTCTAACCTGTTTTCCCAGATGAAAAAAGTACCAAAATCCAATCGACAGACAAAGCCATTCACCACAATTTTTTTGGGCGACTTTGAAACTTAGGAAAATTTCAAATTTTGATGTTTTTTCACCTAATTTTCGGAATTATGGAGGAAAATGTCTGTCAACCATTTTTCCTGCTAACTGGACCCATAAACAGTGGTGAAAAATAATCGACAGACAATTTTATCCCTTTCACAATTTTTGGGCACCCTTCAAAAATTTCCAAAATGTATGAATTTATAAAAAAGCGGAATAAAGTGTCTATTTATCTACAGTGTCTTTCGTGCTGGTTAAATATTCATTAATGTGTTAACCGGAAACCAGGATTTTTTAACATTACAGCTCCCTAGCTATAAGTTTGTGTACACAACTACTGTAATCAACTGGCAAAAAATCAAGTTTAGTAAATTCACAGAATTTTTTGGCTCTAGCTCTTAGGATAATAGCCCGAAGAAGGTTTTTAGGAAAAAATTGAAGAATTTGCCCGGAAAATTGGAAAATTCTGGAAATACTGAAAATGCTTTTTGTGACAGGATAACGTCTGTCGAGTCGTCAGCTGGTGTGTTCATAAAAATACATTTTTAGAATAAATTTTCATATTTTACGGTAGTAATATTAACAATAAAATGAAATTTTCATCTTTCCAGAGCCCCCATAATGATTGTCGAAAATGGAAACATTACTGGGATGAAAATAACTCCCTTGCTTTTATGTTTCTTCATATTTACTGCGGGGTTTTATGTTATATTAGATCTTTATAAGAAGAGACGCCTCTTAAGGTTTAGCAGGGATTTGAAAATATTTCCGTTTTATCCAATTGTTGGAAATGTATATAATCTTGTTGGGGAAAGTAAGTATCTATTTACTGTTTGTTACATACATCAGTTTATCAACCTTGCCTCTGGACAGCCTTTGCATAATGAAATGTGCTTCTGATGCTACTAGTTAGGGATCCAAATTCTTTTGCTGAATGCGCAAAGTGATTTGAGCTTGCGTTTATCCTTTATGTTGAATTTTTACCCTTTTCACCCTCTGGTTCTTTTACCACTTGTTGAGCTTGTCAGCTTGTAGAAAATTTATTTTACCTCAATGAGCTAAAATCAGAATCAGCAGCTGGCAAAGTAGCTCGTGTTCACTTTTAAAGAAAGAAAACATTCCTTGTCTTTATTTATTAGCCGATTTTAATATTTGAAAAAAGAAATTATAACTAGAGAATATGGGTTTGCGTATAACAAATTGTATACAGGGTGTCCTAGATTTAAAGTGACATAGATTAATGAGAGATAGAGCACACTTTGTCGAGTTCAGAACGCTTATTTTTTCAAGGTATAAGGTGTTTTAGGTTCGGAATCGCGCTGTATGAACAATCTGCCTATAGCGCGGCGGAGAATCCAATAGTATTTTCGCAAGATTGCATGAATTTTATTATTATTACTGAATTATTTACCGCTATACTGTTGATAGACCTTGTAAGTTGAGTTTTTGGTATTGGTCATTTGTTTCCATAGAAAACAAAATTCGTAGTACTTTTACAATTATCATCCCTAAGCGATACATGTGCGGTTGTCTATCGAATGAAAATCACACATTATTGCTGATCTTAAAGTTATTTTTATATATTTTTAATCCAATTCATGCAGGATACTTCTGTCATCCGAAAAATAGTATGTAGAACCTATACGATTCATAACTTCTTTCAAATTCATATAAAATATCTTTCTAAATACACAACTGCAAAAAACCTAGTCACTGTGTGTCCTTTGTGCAATTATAAAAATGCAAAAATAAACAATTTGAATCACATTCTAATCATTATTTTTTACAACAGTGAAAGAAGAATTCATTCGTATATTGTCATGTTCTCTTCCAGTCTGGCGACTGGACATTTGTTGCTGTTGTTAAGTGCGGAAACGGAAATTAAAAAAATCTATTCCGCCTCGTTTTTTCAAACTTCTCCGCGATTCTGTCATAATGGACTTACCAACCTTGTAGTTTCATACGCTATTACCGCGTACATATTTAGAAAATAATGTATATGTATTGTCAACAGTAAACAATAACAAATCTAAGAATTTGTTATATAAGAATGTTATAAAAATGAACACAAATTTCAAATAAGTTTATATATAATGAATAACAAAAAATTTAATTTCGTCTTCATCGGTATCATCTGCCTCTACAATTTTATGCAAGTTGTTACAATCTCTACATGAGCAGTCCAAACATCATTTTAACCTTTCCTTCATGCAAACATATTTTGAAGTATTGCACAATTTGTCCGAGCAAAATATTGACAACAGCATCTTTCGTTGCACAACCAAACTTGGTGGCATTAATCGATGTAGTATATGACTGGACATCCAAATTTTGAGTTGATATACACATCTAAAGTTACCTACGATAATTAATATCCTTCATTTTCGCTAACTGGTTCTAGTCCATATGGGATATAAATATCTTTCTCAGTACTCAACCCTTGTTTAGCCAAAACTGTTGTCATACTTCTTACATTATTGTAAGAACATGAAAATCCCATGTTATATAGAAAATCTTTTATTTTTTTGCTTCTGCCGTTATATAGATATAAACCTAAACCTATCTATAAATTATTTTTTGAAAATTGTTTTGCGTAAAAGCTCATAATAATATTTGGCAAAGTTAAACAATCCGTATCATCCCTATTCCCTTTTAAAAGCCATTTTGAAAATGTCAATAAAACAGCAAGAACTTGACTTTCAAATCGTTCTTTTGTCATTTCGCTAAGAGATGGAAAGGCTTTTCTTGTTGTCTTATGGTCAGATATATCTTTTTGCAAAATTTCCACAGCTCTATTAAGAATTAGATTGTTAGGGAGGTTTAAAGAAGAAGTATCCTGTAAAAATTCCTCATCTGAACTACTGGAACTAAGATTATCAGCAACTTTATCTGAATCACAAATTTTATTCGACTTTTATCTAATTTTGCAGCTATAGTTTTAAAACAATATTTTTAGTCGCAAACTCGTCTATAAAATCTTTATTTTACTATAAGGAACGTAAACAGACCAACAGCTACTCTACGGGCGATGTGCCCCGCCGAGCGCTGAATTACAAGTTACAAGCCTGGCGCGTGCCAGTCGTCACATACCACTTGCAGACTGCAGTTTCGAGCTGTTGGCTCTCGTCAGTGCAAGGGAAGCATGTGACGACCGACACGAAGGTCACTTGACTATTTAGTACATTTCGATATCTTTGGGATAGCGACATGTAAAACAGTCAGCAGGCTCCATCTAGCGGACCAGTGTCTGTTGCAATCGAAAAATAAATAGCCTGACTCGTCATACTCTTGTTCTAGGAATTTAAATTGATGACTGATTTTCCTGGCGCTTACAGTTGGATTCATATGAACAATCTGTAATACTTCCTCTCGCTGATAAAAATCTCTGCGAACATGTTCATGTTTTGCCTGTGAGGGAAGTTGCCCATGTTCCTTACCAAATTGGTACACCTCTGAAAATGTTGTATGATTTGGTGTACGACGATTTCAAAAACGTCTTCTATAAACCATACACATAAATCATACCTGCATACTCTTCATTTGTAAATTGGAATGGCATATTGAAATTATTAGATTTGTTAATATAAAACCTTACTTTAATAACTCAAGCGACTTATTTGAATACTTTAAGCTTAATTTCTAAAAGTAACTTACATTACTATATATTAAACAATATAATGACATAATTGGCACACGCCTACTTTTATTTTTAAGCAAACTATTTTTCTATGGAATATTACATATAGCTGAACACATTTTAAGTGCAATTATAATCAAATTTAAGGAACAATAATACATTAAATAGTTATTAAACAAGCGTTTAAGTAAACAATGAGAATTTAAGGGAAAATGTGGGGATGTTTTGAACTCAGCAAAGTGTGCCCTATCTTTCATTAGTCTATGTCACATTAAATCTGGGACATTCTGTATGGATACTGGAAATATAAATGAAAAATAACAATTACCTTCTAAAGCGTTTTATTTTACGTAGATCAGATAACACATCAATTTACTTTAAACTATTTTTTAACTATTTTGGTTGAAAAATTGTGTAACTGTTGATTGTTGTATTTTGTTATATTGGTGATGTTTACTTTTTAGATTTCTTTATTATTCTTCAGAAACTTGCGAAGATGTACAGCTTGCCACGTACAATTTGGATAGGACATGAATGCATTTATATAACGGCAGATGCTGACGAAATTAAAGCGGCACTAAATCATCCAAAAGCATATGAAAAAAGTTGGGTTTACTCAACTTTCAAAATAGTGATTGGAGAGTCGCTTCTAGTCGAAAAATGTAAGTATGCGTCCTTCCAGAAACTTACAAATAATAAATATAATGAATGTAGTCCATCGAATTTGTTTTTGAGACCAAACACAATATTTTGAAATGGAACCATATTAACACCGCGATACCATTTATTAGTATTACAGCTAAAAGAAAATAAGAAAGCACAATTTAGTTATAATTAAATGGTAAGAAGTAATTAAAATGGTTTTGCAAATAATGAAATATTTAGTTTGTCAAACATTTGTTAGTTTATCGGTGTTTTTAGAAATTTATACAAGAGATGAAGAAGTGGACATGTTGAAAAATATGAATGTTTCATATGTATAATTGTACATGTTGTAACATAATAAATATTTTTTCCAGATGAACAATGGAAGGTAAATCGAAAAATATTTCAAAAAGGTTTTAGCCAACAATTTCTGAAAAGTTTTGTGGATGTCTTTTATGAAAAATCTTGTAACCTAGTAAATGATATCAGTGAGGACCAGTCAAAAAATAAGATTGAATTATTTAATCGATTTTCATTAGGTAGCTTCGTTGGTAAGTATCTTTGTAAGTTATCTTTGATTAATCTAAGAGTTATTATTGCAGCAAATAGCACTGGATTCACTAATGAGAATAGCGAATTTGAATTCACCAAGAGTTTGGATAGGTGAGAGATAATAATAATTATAATTTTAAATTTGAATATATCATAATCGATGATCGGAATCTCACGGACATTTTAAGGTCGTATTTAGTACAGCGCTGCTTCTTATCTAAATTAATCTTACGTATGCGGAATATAAATACCGAAATATAAATAAAATTATAGAATATCATATGCACAAAACACAAAAACGTAATAAGGTACCTACTATGTAATAATAAATACCGAGCGCAGTATAGAACTTGAAAGTTTTTTGAAAATGATTTTATTACTATTGAAATCTAAATAAAATAAACCTGTACATAAAAAAATACGTGTCAAAAATTTTTAAAAAAACTACCTACCGATACCAAAATGACCTCCCCACCCACCACCCTGTGGGTGAGGCGAGGGGCAACTGGAAAATTTCAAATGGAAACTCCTATTTTTTATTGCGGAATCGGATTCTACGGCAAAAAATACGTAAATTTTATTCCGGATATTTTTTTCGATTCTTGCATTGCGTCGATGTAATCGCAAAAAATGAAAAGAAAACATTACTGTTTCAAGAGTAGCGTCTTGTGCCCATAAAAAAACGTCCAGTTCAAAAACTGAAAAACACGCATTTGTTATTTTTACGAAATCTATCCAATGACATTGGATTCGGCTCTCCCACACCTAACCCAGTAGGTGAGGCGGGGGGCAACTTTGAAATTTGTAATGAAAATCCCTATTTTTTATAGCGGATTCGGATTCTACGGCCAAAAATACGTGAATTTTATATCGGGAATTTTTTTCGATTCTCGCAAGGTGTCGCTGCAATCGCACAAAATTGAAATATTAAACATAATATTTTTAGTCGCAAACTCCTCTATAAATCCTTATTTTACTATAAGGAAAGTAACCAGACTGCAACCAAAGTTACAAATCTGGCGCGTTAAGTGTAATAATTGCATATTACCATCAAAACGCTAATGCTTCGATTGCAACAAACACCAGCCGAAAGACTGATCCTACTTAAAGGAGCTGCCTTGCCAGTCGTCACACACCACTTGCAGACTGCAGTTTCGAGCTGTTGGCTCTCGCCAGTGCAAGGTAGGTATGCGACGACCGACATGAGAATCCTTTGACTATAGTACATCCCAGTATTTTCACAATAGCGACATGTAAAACAGCCAGCAGGCGCCATCTAGCGGTCCAGTGCCTGTTGCAATCGAAAAATAAATAGCCTGACTTGGCTTAGCATAGTTCAAATGTGCCTTTAGAGGGCGGAATATTAAACATAATATTTTTAGTCGCAAACTCCTCTATAAATCCTTATTTTACTTTAAGGAAAGTAACCAGACTGCAACCAAAGTTACAAATCTGGCCCGTTAAGTGTAATAATTGCATATTACCATCAAAACGCTAATGCTAGATGGCGCCTGCTGGCTGTTTTACATGTCGCTATTGTGAAAATACCGGGATGTACTATAGTCAAAGGATTCTCATGTCGGTCGTCGCATACCTACCTTGCACTGAGGAGAGCCAACAGCTCGAAACTGCAGTCTGCAAGTGGTGTGTGACGACTGGCAAGGGAGCTCCTTTAAGTAGGATCAGTCTTTCGGCTGGTGTTTGTTGCAATCGAAGCATTAGCGTTTTGATGGTAATATGCAATTATTACACTTAACGCGCCAGATTTGTAACTTTGGTTGCAGTCTGGTTACTTTCCTTATAGTAAAATAAGGATTTATAGAGGAGTTTGCGACTAAAAATATTATGTTTAATATTCCGCCCTCTAAAAGCACATTTGAAAAATTGAAATAAACCTTAAGCGTCCATAAGTTTGTAAATATTTACAAAGTCTAGCTACTCGTATTGACAAAAAAACATTTAGTTTAAAAAACAATATCTGTGAAATTTTGGTTTTTATGAATGTTATTTTTAAAGTGTTCTTAATAACAGTATTTGTTTTGTGAAATTTCACGAGAACGTTCAGTTCCTTCCAACTCTTGAAGTGGCAGGAGCGCACTTTTGTACGGAAAAAGTTATTTCGTTTTTCATTAGTTCTCGCGTTTTTTTCTGTATAATGGCTACTTTAACAGAGGAAGAGAGAGTTTCTCTTTTAATGATGCGCGGGTGGGGCGATAAAGAAAGGTGCTATGATGAAGTTGCAATCTAAGTGTAGATCAAGTGGGAATTTCGAAATCTACTGTGTCCCGTACCATCAAACGATTCTTAGGCACAAGGACAAATAAAAATCGCCCAAAATCTGGAAGACCAAAATCTGAAACATCGGAAGCTCGACAAATGGAAGTGGCCCAGGCATTTGTTGAAAATCGAAGGTTATCAATCAGAAAAGCCAGTCAACAGCTTGATATGAGTGCATTTTCAGTTCATAAGAATTTGAAATTTTTGAAATTTCATTCTTACAAAATTCACCTTCACCAAGACTTAAATGAAGATGATTTTTGATCGGCGACTTGAATTTAGTGAATTAATGATGGAGAGGAGTAACCAAAATCCAAATACCTGGAAATGTTGACAAATCAAATAGTTCCCGCAATACAAGAGATTGCTGGCGATGAGTTCGATAATGTTTGGTTCCAGCAAGATGGGGTTCCTCCACACTATCAGGATATTGTTAGGGACTATTTGAATGGTACTTTCAAAAATCGATGGATAGGTCGAAGAGAACTATTGAATGGCCAGCAAGATCTCCCGACCTCGCGCCACTTGATTATTTTGTTTGGGGCTACGTGAATGGTAAGGTTTATTTCACTAAACCTCGGGAAGAGCTGAGGCAACGCATAATAAACATTTTTGCAGAAATACCACCTCAAATGATAAGAAGTGCTATTGAAAATTTTTACGTTCGTCTCGGACAATGCCAAGAAATCAATGGGCACCATTTTGAACACCTGCGATAATCTTAAAATTAAAACCTGCTAGTGTAGCAATTAAGCTGTAAACTAATTGCCTCAACTGGCCGAAATCCTCACCTTGCCTTAAATGGCTGAGTTACCTCCTTACCTTCACTGGCTGGGATCAAGAACTTGTCTGAAGTGGCTGAATTAAGAGGTAAAACCACTGGTAGTTTTTTTAAATCGAGTTTTTTATTGCCCTGTAAAAAATGTAAATTGAAAATTACTAGCTGCTAATAAATTTACAGAATGTTAATAGTTGATGTAATTTCCACACGACCGTGTAAAATCACTGTTCTCAAAACAGCTCGGGAAATCATTCACTCTGAGATCAGTAGTTTTACTTTTCGTATTTTTTTAAGTATGCGTTCAAAACTTTCATGTTTCCACTCAATTTTGTGCGATTGTAGCGACACCTTGCGAGAATCTAAAAAAAATGCCCGATATAAAATTCACGTATTTTTGGCCGTAGAATCCGAATCCGCTATAAAAAGTAGTGATTTTCATTACAAATTTCAAAGTTGCTCCCGCCCCACCCACTGGGTTAGGGGTGGGAAAGTTGAGCCCAATGTCATTGGGTAGATTTCGTAAAAATAACAAATATGTGTTTTTCAGTTTTTGAATTGGACGTGTTTCTTTATGGGCACAAGACGCTACTCTTGAAACAGTAATGTTTTCTTTTAATTTTTTGCGATTACAGCGACACCATGCAAGAATCGAAAAAAATGTCCGGAATAAAATTTACGTATTTTTTGCCGTAGAATCCGATTCCGCAATAAAAAATAGGGGTTTCCATTTGAAATTTTCCAGTTGCCCCTCGCCCCACCCACAGGGTGGTGGGTGGGGGAGGTCATTTTGGTATCAGTAGATAGTTTTTTGAAAAATTTTTGACACGTATTTCTTTATTTTTCGATTTGATGCAAACTGTTCGAGATTTTCCACCGTTCCCATACTTTTCTAACACCCGGTATGTCTCACATATGTCCGACTTTACAACTCTTGTTTTCTTAAGGTGCGCCGGGTATCACCCGTGACGAAATTTTCATCTACTTAATGTTGTAATGTCTTCTCTGGTATACCTCAAATCTTTGTACCAATAAAAGGTAGGAATATTTGATTGAATAAGTGTATAGCGCGTAGGAGTTGTTATGCCATACTCTTTCCATAAGGTAGACCAATCCTTTTTACTTTTATTTTGGAATATGCTTATACACTCTTGAACATGTAAACCATTGTTCAGAAATTCTCCTCCATTAATACTTTTTATTGCTATGATATCTACCTCTTCATTATGCTCTAAGCCCGCATGCGAATTTACCCAAACAAATTTGACAAACCTTCCTCTCTGTTTTAAATTATTTACCAGCATTTTAATCCTAGCGATGCAGTGATTAGTACTGTTACGGTTAGTAACTTGGGTATAATCGATAGTTAGGAAAACAGAAAGTGAATCCGATAATATCGTAGTACTTTGTTGATATTCCTTCATCGATGTATTCCAAAGGTTTGAGAATCGCCATAGCTTCTGCACTGTAAATTGATGCATTTTTATTTAATTCAAAGGATCTTTGTATGCCTAGGGTAGGTATAATATATCCGCAACCAACATCATCATTATTTTGGCGGCATCCGTATATGTTTCGATGGTGCTTTGTGTTTCCGTGAGAATACTTAAAAGGACAGTTTTATTTCTGTATATTCAGGTATGGTGCTAGGGATTATCGTTAAAAGTGAAAAAAAAAAAATACTTCTTAAAAATTAAATTATTCTGATCTATTTCTTGAAAATATTGACAGACATGCACAATAGTTGAAATACTGAATTTATTCAATTTTGCTGTTGCACACTGTATGAGTGAATATATCTGCTATCTGAATTAGAAGTACCCCAGTGCGTTAGTTTCGCTTCTTTTATATTCCCCGATTCGTATTCCAGATCCTTCCATATTATTCTTGTTCGCGTTTCTAGACAGGTTCCGTCTTATCTAGTTACTTTACGGTAAGAAGTACTAAGTCTGCTAGTAGCGCCATCTCTGCGAAGACCGCCATCTATAGGAACTTATACACATAACGACATAGATATAGTTTAATATTAATCGTTGTTATGGAAGAATGATATAAAATTTTTTATTTATTTTCTAGATTTACGGCAATTTCCAGTAAAAGAATGATTGAAAGTCAAGTATTTCCAGACTTTCTATGGAGATATACACAAGAAGGTAGAATATTCTACAAAGAAAAAGAAAATTTGCGATGTTTCATTACTAACGTAAGTTGTTAATTTATTCAAATCATCCTATCGATATGGGTAAAAGTCTCTTCAAAAGTTTAGCTTCTTGGAAACCGGATTTCATCCAAAAAATCGTTTACAATTCTAAAACGTGACCACAGTTTTCAACAAAAATAATAAAAATTTTAGCCAATAGAAAACAATTCTCAAAAAAGTGATATTTGCATTGTTTGAAGAGATTTCACACATCATACTAGAGGCGAGGCCCAAGTATGCTTCCCTGGGGAATCGCCATACTTATAACCAGCGCGCTCTTTGCCTCCTGTTTTTTAAATAACATTCGGACTATTTCCATACCGCTCTACTAATTCCATACTTACTCAGTTTACTTAACAAAATGATCCTGTCAATTGTTTCAAATGCTCTTTTCAGATCCATGAATATTACTCCTGCCCATTTTTCTCTATCTTGAGATTCCTTCCATTCATCAATAATATACAGTAACGCACTTTCACATTTAAAACATATTCTAAATCCATATTGAAATCTATTCAGTATTCTTTCTCTATTAGTGGAGCATATCTGGCTTTGGAATAAGGAGACGTCCGATTGTGACTTTTTTGGCCAATAAATAGAGTTGGGTCCAACCAATATTCTGACATATTTGTTTAGCGGATCTCAAAGGGGGAGGGGGAAATGAGTTGTTTAATGTATGGGAGAATGGTTTTTCAAAGATAACTCGGTGGGTTTTGATCTGATGAAAAAAATCTTCAGAACAAAAATGAAGAGCTCATCAAAATAAGCAAATTTTGTCTCCAACATCATCGACGTCTGACCATTGGTTCGCGAGATATCGCAAATCCAAGGTGCAAAAATTAAAAAATTTGAATTCATTTTTTATAATAAAGCAGTGGAGTTGAGGACTTATTTTTTTTAAAGGGAAGGGTATTGGCAGATATTTTGTTGGGCCGAAGGCTAGGGGCGGTGGGATATTTAGGAGGAGAGGGAGAGGGGGGAAACGAAAATATTACACAAGCTGATGACTCCCCTTGTAATTGACCTATCGCGATCAGACCGAAGTAAATTTTTTTATTTTTTATTAGCTACGAGATAGCACTTGCATAAAATGATTTTTTCGCAAGTAAATGCTTGGTGCGCAAAATAATAATCGCAACAGTTTTTTTGCCGTCCTTTACCTCCCTTCCTAATCATTTTATCGCGGTCTGGCCGGGCGGAAACTAAAAGTTAATGAAAAGTCCCCCCACCTTTTTCCTTCATACCAAAAAAAATTGTTTGAAAAAACGTGCAATTTTTATTTCGCGCACCAAGCATTTGTTTGCGAAAAAAATCATTTTATGTGAGTGCTATCTTGTAGCTAATAAGAAAATGTGCGTCGGTCTGATCGCGATAGGTCATACACGGAGAGTTATCAGCATGTGAAATATTTTCGTTTTCCCCCTCTCCCGTCCCTCCTAATTATGCCACCGCCCGCGGCTTCCGCCCCAACAAAATAAATCTCAATACAAATCCACTCCTTTATGATAAAAAATGAATTAAATTTTTTTAATTTTTGCACATTGGATTCACGATATCTCGCGAATCAATGGTCTGACGTTGATGAGGATGAGGAACAAAATTTGCTTATTTTCATGAGTTCCTCATTTTTGGTCTAAAGATTTTTTTTCATCAGATCAAAAGTCGCCGAGTTATCTTCGAAAAACCACTTTCCCATATATTTAACATGTCGTTACCCCCCCCCCCAGAAAGTTGGGGGGGGGGGCGAACTCTATTTATTGGTAAAAAAATCAGAATCGTACGTTTCCTTATTCGAGTCTGGTTTTCTTCCAGATCTGCTCCATTATATACAGGGTTGGCAAAAAACCGCTTTTTTGTAGAAAAGTCCGGGCCAGTGGACAAAACTGGAGAAAAACGCAAAAGTGGAAAAAAACCATTGGTCGAAACTGGTTATGCAACTTATTATACAGATAGATACTAAGGGATGCGTTCTTTGGTGATTTAACTTTGTGAGGCCAACTGAATGCTAAAGCATCAGGTGACTGCTAACATTTTGAGAAAAACAAGTCGTTTCTTGTAAGAAATCGGCCGTTTGTGCTGTCAGCTTTAAATTATATATATATATATATATATATATATATGTAAACCAGCATTAGCAAGCCCAATATGGTATATTTCACAGATGTTACAAAGCCCGACAAAAATTTACGAAGCCCGAATCGGGCTTCCTAAAAATTGTTGTGTATATAAGTCTATCATGGACAGATGATTCCATCTGTTGTTATTTCGAAAAAATTGAAAGGGCTTCCCAAGTCGGTATAATATATCAATTTATACACCTTTAGTTCGGTATGATTGCCACCAGAAGGCGCACCACGCTCTCTGCATATACACTGCATATACATGTATGATATTTCACGTATGTTAGGTAGCCCTTTCATTTCAAAGCTACGCAAATTCGCTTATATTCATTTTTTGCTATTTGGATATTATTTAAACCAAATGAAACACTTTATTTTTCTGCAAATATTTTATAAAGAAAAAACAAATTCTGGTTACAACATAAAACATTATTAATCAGTAGTCTTATACCAAGTGTCACCAGAATCACTTTCCGGTTGCAATTTTTATTTAAATTCCAAACCGTCAACTTAGAATTTGTTATGGGTAATATCTCATCAAATTGGCAATTTTTTGTTTGTTATTTATTTTCACGGGATTTTAAATTAATACACCCTCCCTACATAATTTAAAAAAAATTACACAGCCCTTCATGCTCAGGTCAAAAATTCTAAGTTTAATACTTTTAGTTAACGCTAACTAAATTTCAAGTTGATAGGTTTCAACATTCAAAATTGATGGTAGCCGAAAAGTGATTTTGTTTACACCGGGTATACAGGATGTTCTTAAACGTCGTGTTTGTATCTACTAGATGGGTAATTCTACAAACAGACCGAGTGTATAAAATTGGATTAAAATTGTACGAGGTATACCTATAAAAGAAATAAAATATTAGAATCCCACCGATTATAACGTATTTAAAAATTTATCAATTTTGGACATACCTGGTGACACATGAGACATGTAGCAGCCTCTAATTTTTTTATTTACTGAGGTACAATTTTGAAATGTGCATGAGTTACATAACCAATAATGTTACTTCCTTATAACCTTACATCTTTACAACTTCCGGTTTAACCGGAAATGACCCCAACTTTCTTATTTTAAATGGTACCCTGTATATTTCTTTACCCTTAAAATTATCTTTTCAACTATTATCGCAAAATGACATTTGTTTTTTTATTAACAGTTAAAAAGAATTTTATTGAAATAAGTCTAGGACGCCATGACTAATCAATTCCTGCTGGTAATCAGTATTTTTTTAGGTTCAAGAAAAATATCTAAAAATAATTAACAATATCGTAAAAACTAAGATAGAACCACCATTTTTTTAATACTTAGCTAATTGTAAAGGACCTATTTGTCATTAATTTTGTAAGAATTAACATTAGCCTATTAAGCATCAAAATATTTTAGAATTTGGGTAATGGCGACTTATTTGAATAAAATGCCACTTTAACTGTCAATAAAAAAACAAATTTTACTTTGCGATACATTGTTGAAATGAGAATATTAAGGGAAATAAGATACATAGAAAAAATATACAGGGTTCCATTTAAAATAAGAAAGTTGGAGTAACTTCCGGTTAAATCGGAAGTTATAAAAACGTCTATTAGGTGATAAAAAGTAACATTATTAGTTATGTAACTCCTAAATAAAAAATTAGAGGCTGCTATATATCTCCTGTGACACAGGGTATGTCCCAAATACCTAAATTTTTAAATTCGTTATAATCTGTGGGATTTTAATCTAGTTGTTTTGTAGGTATACCTGTACAATTTTAATAAAATAAACTTGTCCAAAGAGATAATAAATAAATGTAAGTCATTAAGAAACATAAAAAGGACGTCGTTTAAACATACAGTAATTGTAAAGGATTAAACTTATCTAAAAGAATTATAAACAGACGTTTTTATTTTCACCGAATCTTTGCTTTCTAGCAACTGTCCATGTTTTCTTATGAACTCGTCGCATTCATGTTTTCTAGGCGTTACCCTGTTTTTCACATGCTTTTGAAAATATTTACGAACGACTTCTTTTTCTTTAGTAGTCCACCGAACACGCCCCTTCATCCACCGCCCACCATCATAGCCCACAACATTCTTTTCTATCCTGCGGTGTGACGCCACGCGCATAAGGCATAATATTTCGCATATCTTATTTTCTTTATGCAATAAAAAAAATTTACAAGTTCCCTATAGCAGTTGGCCGAACATCGCAAGCGGCGTTTTGTCATCATCATCCAGTGCTGAATAAATACTTTTCACAAGTGTAAGGTACGCAAATTTTTTGCTAAGCTAGAGAAAGATGAGTACCTGTCTTACAAGAGGGAGAACTCATACTTTTTCGCACGCGATCAACAGTCTAGTGCGAAATAGTTATTTTTCTAACAAATGCGGAAAGTGGTACTTTTCTGCATGTATTAGAAACAACATTTTTTCTATGAGCGTAATGAAAATAAAGAATAAATAACATGAACATTTATTCTAATGAAAAAGAAACACATTATTTGTTAATAACGTTTATAGTAAATGTACAGTTGTGTACATTTCGCAAGTTAATAGCAGATGCTAACTGATTACTTGAGGGTACAGTTAACGTAGATTGATTGGAGGACGAGGATATATTTTAATATGTCTCGCTGTTTAACTCCAACGGATTTGACGACATGAAAAATTTCGGCATATTAACTAACACGCTCTCAAAATGTAATTGTAACTTGCTCGAAAATGCAAATGAAAATATACTTTTCCGCACGCTCGTAGAAGAAAAACATATTGCGCTCGTGTTCTACAAAGATAAAGAAATACTTTCAGAACGAATTTCAGTGCGTAAAAAAATACCCACTAGTGCGACTAAGACAAATTTTCGCCACTAAAATGCGCCCTGAAAGACATGCAGAAAAAACTCTTATACGTACTGGGATTGTTTCACACTCGTTAAAAATTAGGTTTGAGCTGACATGTTCAGGATCTTGATTGCCACTTACATTTAATATTATTGGCACAGGTTTCTGCAATAGGAAAATATTAATTAGGCCTACCATTAAGCTTCAAAATGTATGTTATCTTATTTTCTGGCAACAGTTTGTCACTGGCTTTGATTGGTTGCTCAATTGAATTATTTTTTTGACAAGTTTTTTTAACTGCCATGACTTCAAATATTTCTGGCTCGTCCATCTCCGATGATGAACGTACAATAATCTGAAGGAATATATTCAGATCCCGAACTGACAAAATCTTCAAAACCATTGAAACATCTTTTATCTTCTTCTAACTCGGTTTCATTAAATACAGAAACTACATGTTGTGGGCCGTTGTAAATATCTGATTCCAAAATGGAGGCAGATTTTGTAGCAGGAGTTTCAATATAATCCACATTTTCGAGAGTAGCATGTATCAAATTTCCTGTATTACCATTCTGAATATTTGTTTGCATAGATAAAGGATTGTCCGTATGCACGTTGGTATCGAATTGCATTCTGTACACAGATTTCACACTCGAACTCTGATTGGTTTTAAATTCGAATCTGACCAATGGCATTGCGCGGACTCTCGGTTTTTCAGTCAATTTCTCATCACCATGGATGATGCAACAAATTTACCATCTCACTATAAATATTTTGAAATAGGGCCAGGAAAATATAGGGCAACTTTATTAAATGAGAGTGATGCAAAAGAGTGGATGGAAGAGTACGTTTCTTTAACAAATACCATTGGAGAATATTTAAGGCCAAAACTAACACACCACATTACACATGCAGGTAGGTATATAATTCTGTTATTATTTGAGGTAGCTAGTGTTATTAAGTAGTCTAAATTACCATAAAATATACAACCAAAGACAAGAGAAAAAAATACATGTATGTAAAGGTGAGGGGATTATATGATGCACAAAGTGAAAGATTGCAGTTACAAAGGATCACAACCATGGTTTGACCTCTGGAGAGAGCCTAGCGCACTATATGTAAAGCGACCTATTTCGATAGCGAATTGGGAATAGCAGCTGGATTAACAATGAGGAGCAAAAAGAGGTCCTTGGGCCGTCCAGCAAGGGAAGAACCTACCAAGAAAAGGCTTAAGAAGCATAATCTATCACAAAATATAAAAAGTATTCAACCAAATGCAATTAAACACGGGCCATCTCACTAAATATATCACTCGTATATTATCTTTTTTCTTTTACTTTTATTTTATGGAATAAACATATTTGCACTTACGATTTTCTTACATATTTTCCTTAACCAGGAGTACATAATGCACCTAAACTCGGAAAAACATACTGTTTTCTGCATATTCGCGATTTCTCACAGATTTTGCACTCGAACTCTGATTCGTTTTAAATTCGAATCTGACCAATGAAATTGCGGTGGGTGCCAAATACATGTATGGAATGTATAAATGCTCCCGGTTCGCATTCAAGGGTAAGTATAGGGGTGTTTTGAACTCAGCTATGTCTGCTCTACCTCTCACTAGAGTATGTCAGTTTAAATTTGGACCATCCTGTATCATCACGATTATTATAAAGTAACGGCATTGATTAAACGGAAAATCAGTGGTAACGGCTTCTACAATAGAATCCTTTATGTGTACTAAAAATGCGTAATTGGAAATACAAATTGACCGTTTTAATTGTTTTCTTCAATTTATATCGACTTTAAGCGGGAGTCTGGCGATCACTGTAGATTCATAGGTATGTACCTTTTTGTGCACTAAAAAAAAGCAAGATAAAGCCAATTTTGGATAAGGTTTATGGTCTGAAATCTACGGTTGTTCGCTAACCACGATTTACTAAGATTTAACAACGTTTAGCTGAATTGAACAATTAGCTTTTGTTATCAATAGATATCGGGTGACAGATTTATAACCTCAATGTGGTATACGTCCAAATTACTCTATTGTTTTATATGACGTCAATTCTTACTTATATAACAAAATATGTATAACTAGATCAACTGAAAAAGGTTTTAGTTTATAATCCGTTAGTATAAACAAGCTAAATATATAAAATTTTTAAAATAGTTATTTAATTTGAACTAAAATAACGGAATTTCAGCCAAATTCTGCCTAAAATGTCTTTTATTTATCAACATCAAGATAAAACAAACTAGACTTTGTAAATTAAGAGCATTAAATGGCGAATCATTTAACTAAATTTCTGTTATTTTATTTGAAAGCAAGCAAAACATATTAAAATAATTATTTATTATAACAGTGATCTCCTTGTCACGGCCAGTACCGCCGGGCTTCTTAACATCTGTAAGCTCTATAGCGATTTGCACACTGACTGATAACTAAATGATCTCCAAATATAATAAAACCCCTTTCCTCTCAATCCGGGCTTCGCGTTACCTGTGGTATGTGGCGGGCTTCATATTATACGTTAGCTATATACCTATGAGATCCCTTGCCTCTCAACCCGGGCTTCGCTTTGCCTGTGGTATGTGCCGGGCTTTGTATCATATGTAGGCTATATATATATATATATATATATATATATATATATATATATATATATATATATATATATATATATATATTAATGGAGATTTGTTTTATTTTAAAGAGTATAAAAAAAAATTACTGTGATTTTTTTTTAAATCATTTTTTAAAGTGAACCACTTTTTTTAACTTTGACCAGTTCAAAAAAACCGGTGATTTTGACCAGTCCACAAAAAACCGGTTAAAACCACCTGGTTTTTTCCAGTGCGGTTCTTTCCAGCCAACCCTGACTATATACATGTCCATCTGTATTTGACACTATTTGAAAACAAAAATGTGGAGAGGTTGTTGCTCTTGTATTTACATATAATTAAATACAAATTAAAAAAATTTCTTTTTCAGTTATTTCAAAAGAAGAAACAAGAATTATTGGCAAACAAAGGTTTGTAATAGTCAATTATTACTTTACTTTATTATCAATTTATTTTAGGGGCTGTTTTATATAAAATTATATCATCTGCTGACGTTTATTACAGAGGGTGCGCTCGACTTTGATAGCTCTAGTTAAAAATTAAAAAAAAAATATAGGTAAACTACATAAAACAGTTTATCGCTGGAAATTATTATATACAAGGTGGACCAAGACGATTGTACACGACTAAGTGCCATTTATTTAAATGGAATACTACATTTCTATTAAATGAAGTTTCTACTGTTCTACAATCCAAAGTATGAAAGAAAAAATTATAACTGCTTTTTGATCGATTACACTGGCAATTTTAAAAACAGTAGACATTCAGAGACGCATAAGGATGCGTGTCAATCAAAATGGGCAATATGTGGAGAACTTATTAGAATCTTCTCTGTTCAATTTTCTGAAGAAAACTATTTTTTTAAGTTTATTTTTATATATTTATTACTACAACAAATTTTACAAAAACAAGGCAATATGCCTTAACCTAGCTTACAATCAAACAGACACCTGAGGAGACCTCGTACATACTCGTTTCTTTGTCTATTAATGTTGCATCTTTAATATACGTAACAATAATGAAATAGAAAAAAAAATCGCTAAAGTAAGTGTATAGTATAATACCTATCTAATTTGTGATATGTATCTATATATAATAAGGTGGGTACAAAATGTATTAGTCCAATCGACGAAGCAAAATGAGCGGAAATAAATCGTGCTGTCCCAGATTTTTGTACAGTGGTAGGGGGTCCCTCCCTGAACAACATACTAAAAGTTCTGACTGGGATGTGCGCGTTGGTAGGGGGGAGAGTCGAAAGCTCCGTTCTCATATTTTTCGTGAATATCTCAAAAACGGCGGCCTCTAGCGGAAGAAGTATTATATACAAAATTAAAATTAAAGTGAATTATATTTCTTACCAATAAAATTTTATTCATTTTTTCTCTACGATCAATACTTACCGAGATACGGGGGATGGAAAAATCGAAAAGTCTGAAAAGTCATTTTATTCGAGTAAAGTGACAACAAATTTAGAAATAATAGCAAAAGTATTTGATGGTTAATGATCATGTAAATCTTAAAAGAGAAAATCGTTTTGGTCGTTGGAATATTCATAGTCATCCGCTGGGGCACCATTGTTACATGTGCCGTGACACCATCAAACACCAGATCCTAGCTTTCCTACATCCACAACGACCTCCACATCCAATGGAACATCGGCAGAAAATATTATTCAAAATGGTTTCTGGAACTACTGGGTCTGTTGTGGTGAGTGGGATCAATATCTCATCTTCTCGCCAGCTTGTGCGATCATCTCTGGAGTTGCCGAGGGTTTGGTGAAGATGTCAGATATGTTTTTCATTTGGCTATGCATTTTGCTGAACAGCTGAACCATTCTCCTTTATTATAAATGGCCGAGGTGGTATCGCAGCAGCTGAAGGAGTGGAGAACGAGAATGGTTTCAGCAAAAGGAAGTTGTTGGAGTTTAGTTGTGGGGTAGAGTTTTGACTCCACTGTGCCCCTGCCCGGTTTCAAGAAGAATATGTTTTTCCCTGGTGGTACAAAAGCATGAGCTCTTTGAATAATACTTACTGCCTATGTTTCACTGGATGTGGAGGTCGTTGTGGATGCAGGAACTCTGGGATCCAGTGTTCGATGATGTGCGGCATGTGCCGCGGCATATGTACCAATGGTGCCCCAGCGGAGAATTTACTCGACGACCATGAATATTTCGATGACTTTGACGATTATTTCTTTTAACATTTACATGTAAATTAACCATCAAAAAGATGTTTCTGCAGATATTTACTTTTTTTAATTAAAAATTGTTGTAAGAATGTAGTTTTGTGTTATCTGTAAGGATCGTAGAACTACTTTATAAGCAGAACCCCATACTGTAATGCCATATCTCACTATGGATTCAACTAGGCTATTTTATGTGACTAGCAGAGTTTTGTTGTTTAGTATACTTTTTAAGTTGTATATTTATAGACCAGTTTTCGTATTTTTCCATTTAAATAGTCGATATGATTTCCCCATTTCAAGTGTGGGTCTAGGATTAGTCCTAGATATTTTATGGTGGCAACACTATGTACACAACCGTCAACAGATTCGTTTATTAGAATGGGTTAAAGTACATGGGGTAATCCAACTTTAGTTGGGGAAAAGGAGATATATTTAATTTTTGTAATGTTTAGCTAGTAAGAAAATTGCAGTCTAGCCAGGTTTTAACTTTTCTAATTGCCGCAGTAGCTTTTTGTCTTGTTTAGTCACAAGTCTCCTCCGCACAAATTAGTGCTGTGTCATCTGCGTACGATATAATATTGCATGCATGATTTTTCTGTAAAATATCATTTATATAAAGGAATAAGTTAGAACCTAAGATAGTTCCTTGGGGAACTCCAGTTCTTATTATTTTTTGTTCCGCTGTGCGCATTGTCTATTTCGACTTGTTGTGGTCTGTTGGCTAGTTAGTCTTTAAATAAATCATATACTGATACCTATTTTGTCTAGTTTGCTTAATAGATGAATATGAGATATTGTGCCAAAGGCCTTTTGTAAATCTAAGAAAATGGCTAAGACTTTCTTGTTCGATTCGAAGCTACTTAGTAGAGAGTCTGTTAGCAGTTGAAGAAGTTCTTTAGTACCAATATTCTTCTGGAATCCATATTGATTTTTTGATATTATTTTATTTTTTTTAGGAATGACCAAAGTCTATTGTTTAGGCACTTTTCAAAAATTTTGGCAATATTATTTATTAGCGACATCCGGCGATAGTTCTTCGTTTTACTGCCATTTTTATATATTTTTTAAAAAATTTCAGGAATCATAAACTTTTTAAACATAACATTAATAATGTAGGCAATAGGCTTACTAATGTGTTTGCATACAAATTTTGAGATTTTCGTTATATTTCGTTATAGCGTCTTTCCTGGCGAGGCGTTGTTTTTCAGGTTGGATATTACTTCTCCTATTTCGCCGTCACATACGCCCTCCAGAAATATTTAATTAAGTTTTACATTTATGTTTTCGTTGTCTACGAGTTTTGTGTTTGACTGGAAATTTCTCTTGTGATTTGTTCACCGACTTCAATAAAGAAATTATTTAAAGCATTTTTTATTGGTTATTTGCTTAACATTCTCAATGATTTTGTGTATACTATCGGTACATTCTTTGCTATTCTTAAATTTTGTACTTATTGCTCAATAAATCGAAAATATTCACAAATAGCCATAGAGATGAGCATACAGAAATTGTTGGTTTTTATTCCTACATCATATGATCGAAAAAATATACATGTAATTCCATTTGAAAAAATTTTGGCCAATATGTATATTTTTAGGAGGTGAAAATGATTCAGTAACATCACACAGATGTCTCGTAATTGGTTTTTATAATTTTTTTTCTTAAAATCCATAATGGTCGTTGTAGTGATGATTTCTATCAGAATGCATCTGATGAAGTACTTTCTTCCGGGTCTTGCCGTGGTCGTCGAACTTGATTTGACGTTTCGCTGATCATTCTGTCAGCTTCTTCAGTAGGATTCTAAAGACTGAATTTGTTTACACTCCTCGTTATATACCTAGGCGCCGCTTCGCTTCGCTGGTCATTGGTCGTGCTTGGTTGACCGTGACTTACTATGGTGCTGGTACTTGGCAATACCAGTCTCCACGTGTTACTAAGTCGATACCCACCCTCTCTGTTAAAGTTGTTCACGTTTTTCATAATTTCCAGTGATTCCCTAATAATTCGCGGATACTAGCGCGTATTTCTGTCTAATATATTGACGTCCTCGTAGTCGACTTTATGGTTCTCGTTATTATGGACATGTTCTGCTATCGCCGACCTATCCGTGTATCCAAATCTGGCATTTCTCTGGTGTTCTTTGATTCTGCACTGGATACTCCATCCTGTTTGTCCGATGTAGCTCTTACTACATGTGCACTTCAATTGGTAAATACCTTTTAATAACAGTTTGGGGACAGGGTCTTTGATTGCGGGAAGCATCTGCTGTATTTTCTTCACTGCTCGAAACCGTACAGCTACTTTCTTTTTGAATAAAATCTTCTTCAGCCTATCTGTGACTCCCGCAACGTAGGGTAGGCATGCATACGTTGCTGTTCTTCTGTAGTTCTCCTCTGGTTATTTACTATTCATTGTATATTGCTTTGACTGTATTTGTTCTTCTCTAAAGCTTGTTGGACATTCTGTAGTTCCTCGGGTTTGTTATCATTGTCGCATATTGTGTTGGCTCTGTGGACCAAGGTTCTAATTAACGCTCTCTTCTGTTGTAGATGGTGGTAAGATGTCGCATGTAGGTAACGATCGGTGTACGTTTTCTTTCTATAGACACCGTGGGCCAGCTTGCCATTGTGTGACCTTTTCACTAATACATCTAAGAAAGGTAAAGCTCCATCTTGCTCGGTTTCTATTGTAAATTTGATACTTGGATGCTGTTTATTCAAACGGTCGAAGAAGACAGATAAAAATAATTCTCCATGTGGCCATATGATGAACGTATCGTCTATGTAGCGTAGCCAGCACTTTGGTTTATTCTCACTGCAGCGTATAGCTCCTCTTCAACAGCTTCCATGAATAAATTGGCTATCACAGGTGAAAGTGGTTTCTTTGCTTCTGCTCGTAGAAGTCTCCATTCCATAGAAAGTATGTTGTAGGCAGACACAATCGGGCCAGATCAGGTATGTTATCTCTTAATCCTTTAGGTACAAGTTGTTGGCGGATCAGGTTAACTGTTTCCTCAATTGGTGAATAAAGATTCGACGCCAAAAGTAACCATGATATCATTACTCGTTATTTCCCAGTTTTCCAAAATTTCTAGGGAATGTCCGGAGTTCCTTGCATGGTTACTAGTCTTACCTATATAGGGTTGTAGTGTGTCTGCGGCGTATTAGACAACGGCCGTGAAAACCTGCATTCTAGAATGCATCTGCATTCAAATGGTTGTGAGACGCTAAATAATAATATAGGAGTCTAGAGTCTAGAAAGAGGAATATGAACTGCTATTTATAACATTCCATTTAAAAAATGGCACTTGGTCCTGTAAATAAGAAAAAAAATCCAATTATAGACTTTTTTATGTCTTTTTTTTAAATTTCTAGCTATCGTAGAACACGAGCTATTGAACTCAGACGACTGTTGCCCCAATCTATATATATTTTTAGTTTTTCAAAACATTTTTTAATTGATTTATTTGCGACTATGATAATACCTGAAATTTGAAGTTCAGATGTTAGAGAAAAACCTTATTAAAAGAACCTTATTAAAAAAATACGGATTTTAAATAGTTTAATGCAAATCCATTGGAATTCTGGAGTAAATTAAGAATTATTCTTTATTTTTGAGGCAATTAAGTACTAGTAAATACAATTTTTAGAGATTTCTTACTCAGTTGAGCACTAAGTATTTTTTCTACTCCCTTATGTAAATTTGCTGTTTTCCGTACAGTCTGCAGAATGGACAAGTGGGCCATTCCAATTAACTGAACGGATATATTTCATATACGTTCTAGGATGGATATGAAATCGACCAATCACAGTTCGTGTATTAAGTATATAGGCGACTATTCGTTTTAAAAAATTCAAGTTAGTGCGTAAGCTGTCAAAGTAATTGTCAGTATGTATTCGCGCAGTTTGAGCTAAAAAATAATTTAAAATGTGTGATTCCAGTGAAGAATGGATAAATGGTATACACCTAAAATTTTACTGAAATTATTATGTACAGACAAAATTTTAGAGATGTATGGCAAAAAAAAATTAGGGATGTGGGAGGGATTGAACCTGCGGCCTCTTGCATTCGAAGCGTACAATTACAATTTACAATTTAAAAATCTTTATTTTTTTATAAATACATATCATTTTTTATATTGCATTTATGCCATTTATTTCATTCAGTGTACAATATATAACAATACCCGACGCGTTACAATTTTGCTCATGGCAAAGAAACGAGGCGGGGGGCTGATAACATGCCAAAAATAGCCAGACAATATAAATTAAAATTAATATATTACGTTGCTTTCCAACAAGTTTAAGCAAATTAAGAAGTTATTCTACCAAAGGTTTTTAAAATGAAAATAATAAGAAATTCTATTTATCGCATATAATTAATGGTGTAATTTACAGGAAAGTTAGAAAAGGAAAACCTGCTTAAAAAAATTTATTTACAAAAATAAAAATACACCGATTGTGTATGTGCTAAGGAGAAAATAAAAATAAATGCATTTTCGTTTTATTTACAATTAATAATTAATAAAATATTTTTTAAGGTTTATTTACATCTTTACATTCGGATTCGTTAAAAGTTTACATTTCATTAAAATTCTACATGACTTTGCCAAATTATGAGTCTTAAAATTATTGTTATCTCTCCGAATAAATCGGAAGATTTTCATGTATGAACTTATGTGTATGTTCAATGTTTTGATGTTCCCGTATGTCTACCATATGTGTGGTAAGCGGGGATTTATGTATCTTATATTTAAAGAATTTTTGTGCAGTTTCTATAATATAATCTCTAATTAAAGGGATGTTATACTCTCTATGGAATGTTTCTATAGGAGTATACCTGTTTGTTTGTGTAAGTAATCTAAGGATTTTATTCTGTGTCCTTTGTAGTCTATTACATTGCGCATCTGAAATTGTGTTCCAAGACGCGCATGCATAGGTAAGGATCGGTTTTAGCATAACTTTATACAGTGTTAATTTGTTATCCTTAGTTAATTTGCTCCTTTTGTTGACTAATGGATATAGTCGACTTAAGGCAGCATACGTACTATTTATTACTCTGGTTATATGAGGTCCGAAGCGCAGTCTCGTATCCAGGGTTACCCCCAGGTACTTAACTGCGCTCTTTTCCTCAATAACTTTGTCATTTATTTTAAGTTTATTAAAAATTTTGGTATTTGTAAACTAGTGCAACCGCTAGGCCACTGCCGCTTTTATAAAATGTTTTCACCTAGAGCATAAGATTAAGCAGAAGCTAAGTTTGTATATTAAAATTTGATTAAATCTATTAATTATAGTTTTTTCTTAATCCGGTCGTAGAAAAAGTATACTGTACAACTCGAGTGGATTATCCATATTGCACTCGAAAGATTGAGGCACTCCGCCTACGGCGTCGTGCTCAATCTTCTTTCTCGTGCGATATGGCTGTCATATCCACTCTTGTTACACAAACTACTATTAAACATTCTTCTACAGTAGTTGTAAATAAGCATATACGTCGAGATAGCGTCTTATTAACTTTCTTCTTGTTCATTTAAAATTGCCCCAAATTTATTCTTTGAAAAATATTATTACGCCTAAAACTAAGGGCCACAAAATTCTGCACAGAAATGTTTCTTTATAATTTTTTCGTACCTCGTTCCTCGGATAAGTCATTAGTTAGTTAAAAATATTCTCGTTTCCGAATCATTATCATGATAGTAGTATTATTTAATTATCTTTATAGAGTTCCCTGTTTTTAATTTTATCAATTAATTCCAGAACTGCCAGAAGATTCCAACTCCAATAATCCCTATTTGCTGAATCTAATGTTAGAAAATGAATATAAATTGTTCACCCAAGAAGATATTTATAATCAGTTCAGTCTATTCATAATAGCAGTAAGTTATTATTAATTACATGCTTAGATTTGTTGGTTTATAATCTCGATTTTTACTAAAAATTTCGTATTTTACAAATTGCAGGCAACCGATACAACTGGATTGAGTTTAGCCTACATGTTTACTTTACTAGGAATGAATCCCAATGCACAGGTATTTAATTAGAATAAGAAATAAGCCGTAATGTTTGTTATGAAATTGTTTCGCATTGTATACACTTCGCAGAGGATGCTATACTTAAATATTCTTGTAGGTATTTCATCAAATAAAAATAATTTTATCTTGTAGATTTTGTTGAGTAGAACTTTCCTTGAAAATTACAGACCCCACCTCATCACTACGAGTCATAACTAAAAAAATACTGTTTTTTCAAATTTTTCAATTTCCTCAATTGTTTTTTAACCAATTTACAACATTTGAAACAAAAAATATTTTGGCACGAAACCCTTTTGTAACAGTTTAAAACCAAAAGTAGATTATTTTATATAAAGGCGCCCCCTGTAACTTTATTTTCATTCAATATTTCTATCTGAGGGAAATATACATGCTTTAAAGTTTTGCAAATAATTTAATTAACTCTTTTACCTACATCTTATATATTTATAAGTTTACATGCGCTGTAAACTTTATTTATTTCGATGGGTCCTTGTTACTTTGCTTCAAATAGTTCTCTCATTCAGTTGCACCGCTCCAGATACACATTTCATTATCGAGATGCCGACATGTTCTCTATAATATTTTCATTGCTGTTCTAAACATCTTCAGGAAAATTTAAAATAAATTTGCAACTTTGAAAATTCAACAGCTTTTCTGGCACCTTGTAAATCTTTTAATCTGAATTAACAGACAGACGTAAAAGTTTCATTATTGATGAGCAACAAGGTTTTGAAGCTGGGAAGTCAACGGTTACAAATTTGTCGTAAATGTCGTTCAGAGTTCTATCGTGCAAGGAACTGATATTCATGTAGTGTACAGCGACTTCAGCGAATCCTTTGACAACTTGCTCGTTGAAAAAATTGTTGAACTTGAAACAAGTGAAATTTTCATAAACTGGTTAGCTCTCGACCTATTTAATACATCTCACCAAATTAGAATTCATTTCGTGTTCTGGGGTACCACAAGGATCACACCTGGATCCACTAGTATTTAACTTATTCGTCAACGACATAAACGCAAACCCTCAGTTCTGTAAAATATTCCTTTACGTAGATGATATCCAACTTCTCACCTAATCGACATTTATTCGCTAATTAAGTATTATTGTTAATTCATGACATTCTCTAATTATTAATATTTGTCCTATAGGAAAAAATATACGAAGAAGTTAAAGATACCGTTGGCCTTGAGAAGCCAATGTGTTATAGTGATTTGGCGAATTTAAAGTACACTGAGAGAGCCATTCTTGAGAGCATGAGGCTTCTGCCCGCACTGCCCCTAGTAGGAAGGGAGGCCGCTGCAGATATAGATCTAGGTAAATGTGAATGATTTTAATGGAATATTTTTGTTTTAATAGAAATTAAAATGCAGGTACCCGAATAGTTCCGGCCGGCGCAAGCATAATTCCGTCTATCTTCCACTTGCACCGGTCTGAAAAATATTGGAAAGATCCTTTAAAATATGATCCCGATAGATTTTTACCAGACGAGGTTGCAAATAGGCATCCCTACGCATTTCTACCGTTTGGTGGAGGACCCAGAAATTGCATAGGTATACTTATTAATAATTGAGCACTGTATATGTATGTTTACTGTGAGTTCTTTATTACCTTTTAGGAATGAAGTATGGAATTGTGGGGCTAAAAATTGCTATCGCCAATGTTCTCAGAAATTATAAAATTGTCTCAAATTATAAATCTGTCGAAGATTTAAAATTGGAATCGGCTTTCACCATGCATATTGCTCATGATATAGACTGTGAATTTACACCAAGAAAATATTAAACTATTTAAATGTATATATAGTGATGTAAATAAAGTATAAGTGTTGGACGAAGGAGTTTTATTTTTATGTGTCATACTCTAAAGAGGCTGATTCAGGTATATATTATTTTGTTAATGTATCGAGTTAAGTCGAATTTTTATAATATATATATATATATATATATATATATATATATATATATAAAATATAATATAGAAATATATTATTTAGGAATTATTTAAGCAAAACTTTCACACCGATAGGAAATTGCTATTTTGTATGTGTAAAATGTAACTGTAACTCAGTCGGCTAGAGCGCGTTATGTGTCAAGTTCGCTCTGGTGTGAGGTTATACTGCTGTGCTCTAAGTTCCTTCTCCGACACCGACACTGGCAAATTTCGGCGGGTAATGGATGCTGTCTGCATTTTTTCAAATGTGTAACTTTTTTTTCCCTTTCCAAGGAGGGGAAATCTTCAAAGACACCCCCACCCCTGCCTGGTGCTCGGCGACGGGGTAGTGTGAGGCTTTTACTCACTAAAACTTCTCCCCTCTTGTTTCCGTGTCCCCACAGCCCTGGAACCCCTCTCGCATTACTTCAGAACCCTGGTTCACTCGTTAGTGGTAGGGGTTCGATGGCATCACCCTGTCCTCCCCTTCACTGCTTCTCATAGCTCTCTGTCAAGAACTTCTGCATACTATGAACACTCCACGAGTCTGTTCGGTGTCCTACTTTTTCGCACATTGGGCAAAATGTAACTTCTTTGCAATCTTTAACTCGATGCCCCTCCTTTAGCCATTTAAAGCAGGCCTCTGACCTATCTGTGCCCTTACAATTTCTACTTGTATGCCCTATCTTCCAGCATCTGTAGCATTTTACTACTTCTATCTTCTCTTGGACTCTACATCGCAACCACCCGACTTTCAAGCGCCCCTGACCAGCCAACTGATTTGTTGTCTTCTCCGGTAATATAACTTCCACAACCATACTTTCCCCCAAAGGCAGGTTTCATTTTTTCCACCTCTATCTCGCCTACATTAATTCCTGTCTCTTCCATTATAGCCCTCCTTACTTCTTCGTTAGCCGTCGCATTCATATCCCTTATAATGACCGTTTTTCCTTCCCTTTTCCTTCTCACCACTATCTCTCCCATTTTCTTTATGGCTTCCTTGAGCGGGTCCGATGCTCCTTTGCCCCCTGCCACCTCGATAAGCATCTCACCCTTTTTAGCTTTTCTTAGAGCCGTTACTGACACACCTATGATTTTCACGTCTACTTTTTTGACTTTCATAAGCAGGTCACTGTATGTAACCCCATCTTCCTTTAAAAAGAGGATTTCTCTCTCGCGCTCCTTCCTCCTTTTAGAGACGAGGCTTGTACCATCTTGTTTACCGCCCGACTCCTCTGAGTTCACTCTGTTATCCGTACCTTTCTTTCCCTTATCCCCTTTGCTAGCCGGAGTATAGGCAACTACTTCTATATCCACATCGTCCACCACATATTCCAGCATTTCCTTGACACTCTCCGGGTTCATGTCTGCTCTGGGGAGAGCCAATCTTTTCCGCTCATTTGCAATAGCTATTTCCCTCCAGCGCATGAAATTATTGTACGTCTCTTCATCATCCTTCTCTATCAATATCTTATAAGCGAATCGTTTGGTGCTACTACTTACTCCGCCCGCCGTGACCTTCCTTGTTTTGTATGTTAGATACGAGAAACCTTCCTCGTTAAGAGCTTCGTCATCCTCCACAGCCATCTCCGGGTGCCTGAACCTGAACTGCCTCCCGATTCCTCTGTCCATTCCGTCTCGAAAGTCCGAGAGGGCCAGTTTTGGTCGGCCAGTCCTTAAAATGGTTGTATCCACTACTCCTTCTGATGACGTCCCTGCATTGCTTAGCCAGGTCCCCCTCTTTTTTATCCTCATCATCTTCGTCCTCTGTTGGATCTGTCTACATTTCTCTTGTTTCCTTCCTTTCTGGATCTGTTTGGATCCACATAGCTCTCAGATCTCTTAACGGTAGCGGTGACCTTGTCCTTGGGTAGGTCTTCCACTCAGAACATTTACGCACCAGAGCCTCCACTATAAGATTAATTCTTTGCATCTTCTTTTTCATTTCCACTTTGGTATTTACATTTTTATCTATCAAGGTTTTCAGCGTGTTGCTACACCCCATCATTTTTGCCACTATCTTCCTGAACGCCACATGTTCAGCAGGGATCTCTTCCAATTCCACCCCGTCATTCTTTTTCGCTTCTGGCAGGGTTTCTTCTTTAGAGCTACGAGCATCCTCCCAATCCAACTTCGGTACGGATAGGGATCTATCCCTCGGAGGTGTCCTTCTCAGATTTTTTCTCGCAAACGGATTAACCATGTTAACCTCGGCATTGTCCATCATCGCGCTCTTTCCGTCATCGTTAACTTCTTTCCCATTCTCCGATTTGTTTCCTTTTTCCATGTTTTTCCCACGAACAAGGTCGAGTAGGTCGTCGAGTTCCGGGTAACGCCCATTCCGGAAGCAAGGCGTTTTATAGAGGTTTTCTCCTCGCGAGCCGGCCAGTTAAGGCAAGCCTCCCGATCACAGTTCCCACACGAACCGTGTAACCTGCCATTGGCTTTGGATTTGGAGGTTGTCTACTGCATGTTGTGCGTGTTCAGTTGTTATTTTTATGGCAAATAAGTATGTAGTATTATTGTATCGATGTTCTTCCATTTGAACATGAGATATAATAGGAAGAGTTTTAGCTGAATCCCCCTGTATATGACTCTATAATAATGATAATAATAATAGCTTTATTTCTATATGACTTTTACATGAAAAGTATTAGAAATTGTCAAACACACACATATAATAAATAAAAGTAATAAAAACATATAATATATAAAAGAAAAAAAGAGAGCGTATAAGAGTACAAAACTATCAGTATATGTATATAAATAATTAAAAACATGTAAATGTTACAATCAATACTATAATACCTACTAAGTTGACCATTAAAAACAACAACAATAGAGACAAAAAGTACTAGACGAAGAGAAAAATACTGAGTGGATGGCAATTACTACAGCGAAGTGGAAAGAAATTCATGTACTGTATAAAAACTATGTTCTAGTAATAATTTTACAGATTTTTTGAACTTACTTACATATTACATACTCAATATTTTTTATACTGGAAGGTAATTTATTGAACATTCTTGCAGGCATCACAAAGGAGCTATTTGACAAAAGAGAAAGCTTATGAGGGGGTAATTTTATGTGACCTCCGTGTCTTAAATCATAAGTGGTTGCTCCCTAGGTTTGTGTAAAATCCTCAGTATTTCTTTTTACATACATAACACAATTGAGAATATACACAGAAACAACTGTCAATATATTCAATTGCTTAAAAAGACTTCTGCAGGAGTAAGATATGGGTTTACAACACAGAGTTCTTATTATCCTTTTCTGCATTATTTCTGGCTTTTTGACTTAAAGAATTAAAGTCCTTATCTGCTGTAACTGCTGCTGTATCATCCGCAAATAGCGAAATGTGTTCAAAGTTCAGGGCCCTATTAATGTCATTAATGAATAATAAAAATAATAAAGGACCCAACGTGCTGCCTTGAGGTACTCCTACATGTAGTGGCTGCAGGTCCGGATTTTAAAATGATCTTTTGTGTTCGATTTGTCAGGTAAGAACATAACCAATTATAGGCTGGTCCTCTTGTACCATAGTTGTAAACCTTTTTTAATAGAATACTATGGTCCACCATGGCAAAGGCACGTGTAAAATCAAAGAAAATACCTACTACTTTTTGGTTTTTGTCAAGTTGTTCCAAAATATGATTAGTAAAAGAGACCAGAGCATCTTGAGTTGACAGCCCTTTGCGAAAACCAAACTGATATTGTTAATATCTATGAACTTAATTAATCTGTTATAAAACGCATTTTCATAAATTTTAGAGAACACAGATGAAAGACACACTGCTCGATAATTGGCTATATCCATCCTATCATTTTTCTTATGAATTGGGATTACAATCGCGGTTTTAAGATGTTTAGGAAAGATGCCCTGACAAAAGGAACAATTAATTAAATCTGTTAAAACTGGGGCCATGAAATCAATTACATGTATAAGAATTGAGCAAGGAATACCATAGAAACCTGCAGAATTTTTGACCGCAACTTTCCTTACAATCTCTTTGGGTTCACAAATGTCTATTGGGCTTAAAAATATACTTGAGTTTACAGAATTCTCCGTCACTGGTGTGGCAGATGGATCTAATAGTTGGATGAGATTATCAATAGAGTCTACAAAAAAGTTGTTGAATTCCTGTACAGCACTAGGCAGATCTAATGATTGATTACCATTTTTATCGTTAAATAACTGGGGATAAGATTCCGGGAGATTACTGTTGGTCTCATTTCTAATTATTTACTATACGGTTTTAGATCTATTGTTGGCATTTAGATAAACGAACGTTTGGCCATACGAACAGCGTTTTTATGATTTTTTAAAAGCATATTGTAACGCTTCTTGAGTTCCTCATCGTTCGTTACTTTGTGAGCTTTAAATAATTGGCGTAAAAATTCACCTTGATTGATAATTTCATCAGTTAGCCAACCTTTGTGAGGCCTTTTTGTCGCTCTATTATTCGCTTTTATACATACCAGAGGAATGCTTTGTCAACTATGTCAATTATTCTAGTACAAAAAACGTTGAATTTCTCATTTGCATTAGTGAGCGAGTATATATCATCCCACGATACCATTGATACTAGATACTTAAAATTTAGTATATTATTCATGTCCTTATGAAATTGTCTCTTATAACTAAATACATTCTAATTTTCATCTGAAGAGGTTTCTAATTTAAAAGATACGATTTGTAATTTATGGTCTGATAAATGGGTATCTAAAACATTGGCACTGCTTATGCCAAAGTTTGTAAAAATATTATCTATAATAGTTCTTGATGAACCTTGAACTCTTGTGTAGTCATTAATGTATTGAGAAAATCCATAACACGAGAGAATATTATTTAAGTGTATTGTATTTTTGCCCTTAGCTGTAAAATCAAAGTTGACATTAAAGTCGCCACATATTATTTGGTACTTTGACTTAGTAGCAGTTTGTCCAATAAAGCTTTCAAAACACTTGTTAAAGTCTACTATATTGGCGGTAGGCGCACGATAAAAACAACATACAGTAAGAGTTATGTTATTTACAATAGTGTCTATACTAGTATACTCACAGACGAAATCACAGCCACTGGTATTAATATTCCCGGATTTGAATTCAATATCATTGCGAGTGAAAATTATGACTCCTCCTCCTCTAGAGTCTGTACGGCAGTAATCTGCTGTAGGACGATAACACTCTAATTTAATAGATTTCGCTTCTTGCGCTGAGCACCATGATTCAGAAACACATACAATTTCTGGTAAGTTTAGTAATTTTAAAAATACGAATAATATATTTGCTCTTTCTTGAATGCTACGTATGTTGAAATGGCATATGTGAATGATATTAGATTCTACTCTAGCAATGTTATATTCGAGATAAAAAAAAATCAGTTTCTAAGGCTGAAGCACTTGTGTGAGAGGTCATAGGTGTTGATTGATCTATAGTTGAATTATCCCTCGTCGTGGAATAAAGAGGATTGCTCTCACAGGTCTTGGTAAATATAAGTGTTTCACTGGGGCATTTAGAATACAGGGATTTTACCAACATATCGGCAGAAGCTTTATTACTTGAATTCCATCCTTGTTTACTATTTATATCGACATAAGTAACATAACCCTCACTACATCTTCCAAATTTACAAATAAATTCTTTTAGTTTGATGTTATATTTGAAAGCATGTCGATTTTTTTTTGGTTCACCATTTTGATATGGGATAGAAGTCAATATTACATTAGTATGTGTACATGTCTTTAATTGGTTGCATATATAACGGAATGATGGAGTTATACCTTTGTTAATGTTATTTGTTCCTGCTATTACTATAACATGGTCTTCATACGTAAATGATTGTGTTAGCAGATCTAAACTTTCTATAACTTGTTCTAATAGTGCTCCTGGTTTCTTAATGGAAAACACACTGTAGACATTTAGATCCAATTTCTTCCTTAATAATGCATAAATATTGTTGCCGGTCTCATCACATAACACTAAGATTTTCTTTCCACGGATTAATGCATTTGACTTCAGGTATCATTTTGGCTTGTGTATTCTTATCAAACTGTATTGAATTCCGCTGGAACTGGTAATAACAGTTTCTGTTGATGTTGATATGTCCCGACAATTTTTGAATGTTTGTGTACTACATGTTTTTGTTGTCGGTTGTAATTTAATAGATTGTTTCAATTCCTTTATATACTTCTCCAATTCATCAATGGTTGCTTTTTGTTTTGTCAGAGCATCGTTGAGTTCTTCTTCTCTAGATAGGAAAGTTGACTTTCTTGCTTCAATTTTAGAATATGTTTCTGTTTCATGTCACCTTCCTCAATAAGTTCATGAATAGTTTTTTCTAGAATTTCTATTTCAATACTGTTGTTGGGATCTTTCATATTTTCACAACAGTTTATTTTGTTCTCTTCGATAAATCGAATTTTACCTTTAAATTTTGGTATGCAACATTTGTGGTAGACTTCATGGCAACTTACACATATGTAGTGAGTAAATATTTTTGATTTACAACATTTATAATAAATAATTTTTCAGATTAAAAAATAATTAATAGCGATAAAATATATTTACTTGTCCACTTGGTGGATATTATTATCAATATGGAAAACATATCTATTATTTGTTTTAGAAAGCAAGGTCTTACTTTAGATCTTATTGATCCTAATATTAAGCATGTAAACAATGGCATAATTATAGATGGAGCAAATTTCAATAACAATAAACATTTTTTGTGGCATGTTTGTTTTTCATTGCCTTCAAGTATTAAGTTCAACTTCAGCAACAATTGTATTGTATTGTATATTTTTAGAAAAATTCAATGTCATTATCAAAAGTCATGTTGCAAAGCCAAAACATTGTAAAATAAATAAATAAATAAACATATCTCAAATCAGCCAAACAAATAAAAACTAATAGAATTTTTTCTACGCTCATTGAAAAACTAATTTCCTCACTATTTTTTGTGAAAAAGTATCATTACTAATTTGACTCTCTGGCGTATAGCCGAAGAGCATGTTGAAAACAGTAATTAGTACTTACCATCGCGGATATCAATAATTGACATTTATATAATAGGCAAGTTGTTTCCCAAAATACTGGTTCCTAGCAGTTATTTTTTCCAAGTCAATCCGGATATTTACCTAAAGATTATTTTATTGAAATCAAAATTAACAATGCGTAAAGTGCACGTTATCAATTTTGTTAATAAAAAAAATCATACATGGACAAATTGCCTAATGGCATCGTAGTTTAAATTAACAAGTCAAGTAACATAAAAGAAAGTGAAAGAGCTAGGTTGTTTTTGGTTGAAAGAGATGATCGGTCATCGAGCACTTTGTAACTGCAGTAACAAGTCTATGGGTCGACTTTAAGTTTAATCATTGCGTTGGTAAACGTATTGTCTAGTCTACATTCAGGAGTGGCTCCTCACAGAAACCTATGGGTAGGGCTCTGTACACTGTACATTGTACAACCTTATTTATAAGTTACTTATTCCTAAGTCCTAATTGTTTGGTTGACCATTTTGTAAGTATTATATAAATATAAATGTTGTTGTTAGTACATAAATACAAACGCGGCTCTCCCTGGAGGATCATTAAGCAACAAATTGAAAACATTCACTTTTAGACATAGACCGATTAAAAAAAAATTAAAAAAATTTGGGAAATTAAATCAATGGCCACATTTTGACCATTTGGTGGTAAAAAAATCCCTTCCGATATGACCAGGAATTGCCACAACTTGCTTGTTTTAAATGGCACCCTATATACTTAAGCCACTTTTCTCATAAAGCTATAACTTCTCTCTCCAACGCTTTTTTCAGATTTAAAATCGGATGAAAAATAACCTTGGAAATGGCATTTATTTGCTATTTCTAGTTGGCTTTGGAATTCAGGAAAAAATTTAAACCATTTCGAAGTAGACTTTAAATTTGAATGAAAGGTTATTTGTTACCAAATTAAATGTAAAATTGGCCTATTTTTTCATTTGCTTGGATTTAGAAATGTTTTTCCCATTTTTTCATTTCATAGAAATTAAATCTTGCCCTCTAAGCCATGAAGAACAGATAAAAAATTGCACACAGCATCTTTGAAAACGTTATTGTTGAGTGAAATAGAGGCGCATTTATTATTTATAAATTTAAAATTGTTTAAAATTTCAAAACCAACTAGAAATAGCAAATAAATGCCATTTCCAAGGTTATTTTTCATCCCATTGCAAATCTGAAAAAAGCGTTGGAAAGAGAAATTACAGCGTTACGAGAATAGTTACTTAAATATTAAATAAGCAAAATACAATACAAATAAAAGGTAAAATCTTACAATAAAATAAATACCAAAAATATAGCAAAATCTATGGATAAAGAATTATTAATTTTAAACAATTTTCGGTATACCGAGTATCTTCTATGTTTGTGAACCAATTACATTTGGAACATATACACAGCGAACACGTAAAAGTTGAAATAAATTCTTTAAAATCGTTACAAAGCAAGCGAGTGTGTAGGAAAAAAAATCACAAATGCATTTAAAAATCGACGTGTCTGAGCCGGACATCGTGGCTACCCGGTATATTATTAACACTATTAATGCTATCTTAATCAGTTTCCCCTATCTCTGTCAGATTTTGCCGAATATAATACTTAGTGAAGAACTTTTCTTTCCAACATGAATAGTTTTGACAATCTATTGCCAACTTGTAGTCGAAAACAGAGAACTCATAATAAATAATGGTAATCCTCAAGTCCCAATTCATGTAGCTTCATTTAAATGCTATATCATCAGTTGATATCGTAGAATTTCTCAATGTCAAAAAGCACAACAACTAAGTGTTCTCTTTTGGCAAAGCTGTTCTTTATTTCATTTTCTACAATTACCAAATAATTAATTGTTGATCTGTCTCTACGATCTATCATTTGTTAATTTGACAGCAAGTCGTTTTTCCAATATTCATGTTAGTCGGCTATTTATCAATATTTATAATACATTGCACTGAAAATAAATCAGGCATGTTGGTCGGTAACTGAATGTCATTTGACTGTTTTACCTAGTTTAAAAACAGGTATTATTAGTGCGGGGTCCAAAGCTTTCCAAAACTAGATGACCCATTCCAATAAGGTAAATAAATTTTGGGAACGAATTTGGAAAGAGGGTCTTTAGGTGCATCAGAAATGCCTTGTTGGACTTTTGTTCGCTCTTGTACAACTTCTAAAAAAGAAAAAAAGATGGCGGAATGGTAATTCAAAAATTCATGTTTTCAAATGGTTACCTTTCAATAAAAAGTTAACTATTTGCGACATCGGTCTCATTTTTTAGACTTATATACTAGTACAATAAGCGCCTCTATCTATATTAAGACAATTTGAAAATTACATATGGTTTTAAGAAAACAAGTCCTAAAGTCTTAGCAACAAAGTTTATATAAGATATTTGTCACTGTTTTCTTGAATATAATTAAATAATAATTTATGTGTTATAAATAGGTAGTTCTAAACTATGATATTTATTATATGTAGTTATATCTATACGTGTAAATACAGTTAATAATACTAACAATAATAAAATAATACTATATAAATAATACTAAAGAAATTGTGAAGATTGAATGTAATAAATCCATTTCAAAATTACCGAAATTTTAGATTTAAAAAAGTGCATCATACGTCAACATGCATCTTCCGAAGTGTTAAGTAAATTAAGTGAGCAGGGATTTGAAATATTAAAAAATGCTATTTTATTCGAAAAGTCAAAGTTTACAGACCGTTGAAAAATATTATTGACGGCAATTTTATTGCTAAAAAACCACTGTATTATCGGAAATGTTGGTCCGAATACACCCGTAAAAAGCTCTTGCAGTATTTAATGTGAAAACCTGTGATAAAGATTATTATTATTAATTTTTTTTTTTTTTTTTTTTTTTTTTTTTTTTTACAAAAAACCAGTCACCTTACTCTGTGGCTCCGACCCTCACAGAGGGGAGCTGGTAATACCAGTAGCCACTCCCCATTATTATTATTATTATTATTATTATTAGCCGTTACGCCGTTACTCGAGTCCGAGTATAGAAATGTTACAGTCGATAAATTGCGTACAATAAAAAACAAGTAAAAGGTGTAGTCTATTGTAATTCCCATTCATCTACGGTGCACACGACTATGGCTATAGAGGCCAATTCGGGAGGGCACATGTCGACCGCAATCAGGACAAACATAGACCTGGTTAGGTCTTGGATTCGGCCTTCTTGCAGCATCTGTGATAAAAATGAATAAAGATGAACCTGTAAGCGAACGAAAATCTAATCGCAGTAATCGTCAATCAGTGGATTTTGAAAAAGTTTAGAGATAAAAAAGTAAACCGTAATGTATGTTTCATTTCCGCAGAAGAAAATTCAGGGTATTGGAGATAATAATAATAATAACAATAATATGTTTATTTCCAATAAAATAATAATAATTACATATTACATCGTTATTATTGAATGGTTTTATTCCATATCGTTATTTTGTAAATAAACAGTGTAATAAGTAGTTAAGCACTATTTGTTCGTGATGGGTTAAATACATTTGTCACTTTTGGTTTATAAATGTCGCTATTTGGTAAATTTTTTCTTAGTCGGGATTTCCTGTCAAAATCGGTGAATAATAATATTTCATTTAAATATTACATATAAATATCCAATAACCAATTTGTTGTTTTTTTACATTACATTTTGGTTGATAATGTTGTGTACTAGGGATTTAGGATTTTCTTTTAACCATTTTTCAACATTTGTCTTAAATATGTGCAGTTTATTTGTATTTTTTGTTTGTTTAGGTAATTTGTTGTATAGTCTTGATCCTAAATAAGAATAGCATTTTTGTCCAATAGTTTTTGTTGCTTTCAAATTTTGATAACTGTTTTCTTTATTTCTTGTTGTATATTGGTGTTGAATAGGTTTGTACAATTTTTTGTTTTTAAAACTGTATATTAAAATTTTTAAAGAAAATAATTGCCTCAAATCGAATATTTCCCTTATTTTGTATAAATCATCTGAGGGGTAATTACGACTTTTACCATAAATTATTCTTAGTATCCATTTTTGTAGATTATTTAAATTTTTTAGGTAAGTGTCGCAAATACCTCCCCATCCGATAATACCATATGTTAGATGTGATTGTACTAACGAATAATCGAGAATTTTAAGATGTTTTATATCTAGATAAGGTTTTAGGTATTTAAATCGATATAGCAGGCCTCGAATTTTTTGTGCAACATGATTTGCTTGCAGGTCCCATCTAAAGTGTTTGTCAAGGATGATACCTAAGTATTTCACTGAATCTGCTTCTGGAATATTTAAAAGATTTTCAATATTTAGTGGTCCAAAGTTAAGTAGCTTATTAGCATATGAGGTAAGTAGTAAGTAACTAGTTTTTTTAAAGTTAACAGTGAGTAAATTGTAATCGGACCATTTTTTGATATTTTTAAATCCTTTGTCTGCAATTTTTTTCAGATTTTTCCATGAATTGGCTTTAATAAGTATTGCTGTATCGTCAGCAAAACTTAATACTTTAGCCGTGATATCTCGCATCGAAAGTAAATTGTTAATGTATACAGCGAACATAAGTGGTCCTAAAACTGTTCCCTGTGGAACTCCGTAGCTGATAAGATTGTCCCATAGATACGATAGCCGCTGACTTCAGGAGAGATGCCTCAATTAGTCTCTTTTTACGGCAGACAAAGGGTTCCCTGGAACTCGCCTTGTATTATTATTTTTTAACTTCCTATTCTTTCACACATATTCATCTTCATGTTATCTGCTACATATTTTAGTATTTTGGTCTTTCTGATGCCCCCTGTATATTTTAAATTGTAGAAATTTACGTTTTGGGTAACCACTGATGACAAAATATGTAAAGTAGTAAACTTTAGTATAAATAAGCGGCCTATGAAGTAGTTAATTATATAATATACTAAAGTATCTCAGAAAAAAGCGCGCGGCTACCCTCAGGGGATTTCCCATTTAAAAACGAACTTGTTTGTTTGTTAAAACGTATATATTGTGATGAATCCATACTTTTTATAAGCAATTCACTTGTCTTTTCCTGTTTTAAAAGTGAATCTGTTATGATTTTAATATATTTTACATATTTATTGTGTGATATCAAATGTATATTTAGAATTTTTTTTCAGTTTTGGTTGTTTTAGAATGAACACGAAACTATAACTTTATTTCTTTAATGTATTCACTATTAATAAATTTTTATAAAACAAGTTTTTTTTTTCTGTCGAATTTCACTCCTTCCCATGTTCGTTACTTCATTGGCATACCTTGGGCCAAGGATATTAATTCATTCTTAATTTAGATTTCATCGTATTTCAATAGTTTTTAAATCAATTTATCGTATTCTGTCGGCCAGGTAAGTTAGCTTTTTATATCTAAAATTAGGTTAGTAATTCATGTTTACTTATGCAATATGTATTTCACTTTGCATGTTAAACATTTTTCCAAACATTTTAGACATTTGATTTAGAGTGAGATTGGTTTATATGTGTTACTATTAGTTTTTGATTCTATATTCGGAACTTTAAAATGGTTCTCGGATATCCAGGTTTAAAATATTGAATATATTAAATAAGCAGCTAAAAATTCTATAATTTCCTTGGCAGAATGCAGAAATTAATTTTTTTTTTATAAAATTTTAATTTATAAATTCATTGTTTTGGTCTACATTTTAAAAAATATATTAAATTCATTTACGGTCTTTGTGCCCTTAATTATTTCATTATTTTGTATTTTCATTTACTTCATATCTAATTTTAATATACCACTGGTAATTTTTCACAATGAATTATTCTATTAAGTTGCTTTTATTTACTATGTCCTCAATTCGACACGTACAAATTATTTATGCATGTATGTCGATTACTCGAGAACCAAAATACTTCAAAAATTTTTTTTATTTTGTAAAATTTCAAAGGAGAGATAATTAAGATTAATAATTATTAGCAATTAATATACAGGGTTACTGGTAATTCGATACATTCCTTTGGAGATGTGATGGGGCATAATCTAAGAAGTAAATTTAGCCCTAATATATATTATGCAAAAGTCAATAGTTTTTGAGATATTTAATTTTTTTTGTTTTTCTCAAAAAGTAGATCTTAATGTCCTAAAAGTTAATTTTCGAAAAATCTATTTGATATTCTTAAATTTTTTTTACTGGATTACTTGTCCAATATTATAGATATCCGTTTGAAATGAAAAATATCTGGAAACATTTCGATCATGTGAACATCTGAAATAAAAACTTTTTTTTTTAAATCAGCTATGAAATTTACCTATCAGGTTTTTTCAAAAAAATATTAACGTAACACGCGTATAAATTATTATAAAAACTGCCTTATTTCAATAGCTATACCTAACAAATGTTCAATGTACCCTTAATAGTTCTAAGAAAATACTAATAAAAATAACACAAGTAGTACGAATTTTATTTTTAGGTGAACAGTGAAAAACATTTTAAAAGTAAAGTTTAATTCTTCATTAATTTCAAAGTTGTACTTTATTTTTTATGTCTTGCTCAAAATGGGAGCCCCTATTCCGTATACAGACACGGCAGCGTCTTCTTATTTCCGTCGTTGTTACTCTGGTTGTCAGATTATGCCTTATGTGTTGGGCAGCATCGACTATCCTTTGTCTAAGGCTTTCTATAGTATTGACTGGTGTGGCATAGACCGTCTCCTTCATATGACCCCATACGTAATAATCAAGGGGTGTTAAGTCAGGGCTTCGCGCTGGCCAAGGTATTGGGCCGGCTCTTCCAATCCAACGGTTAGGGAAACGTTGATCAAGTAACTGTCGTACTGTCAGCCGATAATGTGCTGGACAACCGTCGTTCTGAAACATCATTCGCTGTCTGACGGCGAGAGGAACATCTTCTAAAATCACCGCCAGATCATTTCTTAAAAAAATTTCATAGATTTCCCCGTTTAAATTTTGAGGAAGAAAGTGTGGCCCTATTAAATAGTGGCCAATGACTCCCATCCACACATTAATAGAAAACTTCATTTGGAAACTAGTTTCACGTGTTAACTTGGGATTTTCCTCTGCCCAATAATGTAGGTTGTGGAAATTTGTTATACCCTCGCGATTAAATTTCGACTCGTCCGTCCATAAAATACTTGTTAAAAAATTTGCACTTTCTGCATCTGAATTTAACATAAAGCGGCAGAATTCCATTCTCCTTCCAGGATCACCTTCCTCCAAGCCTTGGACAGGGGTATAGTGGTAAGGATGACATCCAACTCTACGTATCGTAGACCAAACTTTCCATTGTGACGCTCCGGTTAGTCTTGCGACTTTATTAGTTGAAATAGTTGGGTCTTCCCCAAAATACCTCAATATTTGTTCCTCATCATCTGGTTCATAAACGGGAGGAGCACCAGCGTCATTTCTTCTATATTTCACGGAGCCAGTTTCAGCGATATTTCGATATGCCGTACTGAATACACGTGCATTTGGTAAGCGGCGGTTAGGGTACCAAAGACCATATTCTCGGCGAGCTTCAGCAGCGTTGCCGCCACAGTATCCATAGACAAACAAGATAGCGTATTCTGCGTTGACATACGCGGCCATGGCACAGAAAATACAATAACAACAACTAATAACAACAACTACGAGCAAAATCAAAATCTTCGATAACTAATTTAACAAGACCAACAAACTTAAGGGACACGGAGATAAGAATGTCAGTTAATGACATATATGCATAAACGTCAAAGTCAAGGACTGACTGACTTAAATGAAAATGAACGATTAGTCGTTTAATAAATTCCGCCACCAGTATTATCTTTACTAATTTTTTATTAGAACTATCAAGGGTACATTAAACATTTCTACCTAGTTAGATAGCTATTGAAATAAGGAAGTTTTTATAATAATTTGTACGCGTGCTACATTAATATTTTTTTGAAAAAACCTAATAGGTAAATTTCATAACTGATTTAAAAAAAAAAATTTTACAAGTTTTTATTTTAAATGTTCACATGATCGACATGTTTCCGGATATTTTTCATTCCAAACGGATATCTATAATATTGGACAAGTAATCCAGTAAAAAAAAAATTAAAAATGTCAAGTAGATTTATCGGAAATTAACTTTTAAGACATTAAGATCTACTTTTTTGAGAAAAACAAAAAAATTGAAATATCTCAAAAACTATTGAGTTTTGCATAATGTATGTTAGGGTTAGATTTACTCCTTAGCTCATACCCCATCACATCTCCAAGGAATGTATCGAATTACCAGTAACCCTGTATAATAGCAATATAGCTAGGAAGATTGTGGCAATTTAGGTATATGATTGCATCGTCGTTGGTAACAATAAGTAATGTATTTTACGTCTATGCTGATTAAGAACGCCAAGAACTGAGTAAAGATGGCACTGATATTTTGAAAAATGAATTTCAAAATTACGAAAACTTACTTAAATTATTTTATCGTGTCTGCCTCTAATATATTGTATTATAGGTACAATATAGATAGCGAAATACAAAAGGCGGATGTTCACATTCCTCTATTTTAATAATTGCAAATATGTAAAGAAGAAAACTCTTTAAAAATATTCTAAAGTTTTTCTTCGAGATTTCATTGTCTTCATTATAGTCTCCAGAAGTAGAAAATACAATAGGCAGACGTGTAGGTCTCTAATTTTAATCTGTATTAAAGAAATTGTATAAAGAAATTGAAAATCAAAAGGAAGATTTTAATAACTGAAACATCGCTTGGCACCGCAATGAAGAAAAGACAAATGGCATTTTATACGCGCCGTAAATTGGGACAGGTATGGCTGTATAAAAAGGGGCATTTTTTGACATATTTGGATAAAAATAAAATATAAAACTAATGTTAGAACCCGTTAGAAATAACACTTGCTAAACTCGACCGGCATAGTAGGAGAAGCGCATTCTCTACCCATCGTACCATGTGATTTCGAGAATTAGGACGCGGTCAGGGACCCGATTCTCAAATGTCACCACACCGATGTCGTGGACGACAAATACCTTTTGTCTATTGAAATGAACATTTCATTATTCTCTAATGTCGTAGTAGACAATTCTTAATAGACATAATGTAGAGTGGGTATAACCCGTCGACAATCGAATGTCGTGATCGACACCATAGATAAGAAAGGATAATAATTGACGTGCACTCTCTACTGTGCTAGGAAGAACAGTGAAAAACGTTTCTACATCTGTGTTTGTGTGGTTATGTTTAACTCGGCACAGAGATTTTTTTGGTTCTCGCTGTTTAATTATTTATTATTTTCTACCAATTGATGAATGAAGACATAGAAATTTTAAATGTGGAAAATAATGACTGCACTGCAAACTCAGAGAAAACCCATGTATATATGAGAGCGACTATCTTGCCGATTCTAACAAAGCAATTTTCTGTGAAATTAATTACATTTCAAGATTTGGCTTTTTAGTTTTCTCCATTGTTTCCAATCTTTTTTCGATCATCGTATTGAATTCAGGATCACTGCTATTTCTTCCCAATTTTTTAGCGTCTTTAAATGAAATATTTGTGGAGAATTTCCCCGAAATTAGAATCTCATATTCTCGACTTTTCAATAAATCTACCATGTTCTTTTGCTGTTGTGAGCAGTAGGACAATTTTTTATTATCTATTTGTCACAAGTGACAATTTTGATTGTCATTTGAGCATCGGGTCCCATATCTGCTGCATGTCGTTCCATTCTTGCGTTGCCGGGTCCCATACAAACGAGGAAGTATTTTCAATGCTAAAAAAAATGTCGCTGTAAACGGGTGGGGACTTATGCATTTTTTAACGTGGCTCTTCGTAATAGAGTGGAAGACATATTGATGACGTCATCAGATGACCTTCTAGTACGCTATAAATATTTACAAGCCGTTGGCATTCGGTGGGGTAAATAAATGTTGCCTCTCTCTTCAACTATTACGTGCTGTATAAGGACTTAAATTTGTAAATATTGTTCTGGTATTTCAATGACGAACCAATACCAGCCTTCAGGCTGTATCCTAAATTTATTGCCAATTATTAGTCAAGCGACCGGGTGGTCTCATTTTCATAATTTTGATGACACTTTTCTTGCGCACAGCTTTACAAAGCACTTGATAATCTCTTAATAACTGCGCGAAAAATTAATAATTTTATTACAGTATTAAACTCACAAAATATTTTCATGTTTCTTTCATATATATACCCTTGTCTGGATGTATCTAATGGTAAGAAACAAATTCTGCTACTCACTGACCAGTTGGGCAAAGGTATGAATTCTGTTTTAAGAAGAAACTTAAAAGACTATACAATAAATTCATTTATTAAACCAGGTGCTTCTCTCTCGGCAGTATTAGCAAATATAGACAATTTATCTAAAAATTTAACAAAAAAAGATGTAATTATTGTAATGGCTGGCCAGAATGACCTTCTAAACAGAGTATTCCCATCTTTTAAAATAATTTGTGAACATTTGAAAAAGTGTAGTCATACAAATATAATTTTCTCATCGGTCCCTTATACACAAAATAGCAATATAAATAATAGTATTTTTAAATATAACTATAAACTCAATGACTTTATAGTGAAATTAAATAAAGTGACAGAAGGAAATATAAAATATTATGTAATAAACAAGGATAATTACAAAATAAATAAAATTATATATATAAATGACCTAGCAAATATCATTAGGAACCTTAGTTTTTTGTCTAAATCATTGACTCTTGTGCCAACAATTGATGTTATACAAGTTGAAGACCCATTAATTGTTCAAAGGAATGAAGAATTAGTAAGTATGGATAGGCCTAGGGCAGAAGATACAATTGAAATGACGGAACTTTTATCTTCAAATACATTAACAAATAACAATGGCCTTATGTTACCACTGAAAGGGCAAACATCAATGAAACTAATAACTGTTTTTTATACCCGCATTTGTCGCAGATCATGATACGAGATTAATCAAAACATCAGAAAATATTAGTAATGGATCTGAAAATTTGGGAATAAATATTTTTGATTTCTCTTTATTTCATTTAAATATTCAATGTCTCAATAATAAAATTGATGAACTAGCACTCTTCTTAGACAAGAAGAGCTTTGATGTTGTCTGCTTATCGGAACACTGGTTAGTTAACGAACAATGTTTAAAATGTATTAATTTGTTAGATTACACTTTATCATCCTTTTATATACGTAACAAACACTCTCATGGTGGGGTAGTAATATATGTAAAAAATAACATAGCATTTAAGCCTGTGGATGTTAAAAAATTTTGTGTCGATATTGAAGCGGAATTTTGTGCGACTGAATTGATTGATTTGAAATGTATTGTTATTGCAGTATACAGGTCTCCAATGGGGCACTACGGGAATTTCCATGATAAATTAATTGAGCTATTGGAATACTCTACAAATAGATATGCAAATACTTTACTGGCTGGTGATTTCAACATTAACTTTAGGGGCTCGACATTCAATCTTAGTGAGTTTGTTTGTTTAACTTCAACCTATGGATTAAATATTTCGATTTCTGAATTTACGAGAGTTACTGATAGCTCATCAACTTGCGTTGACAATATTATTACTAATTTTGATGAGAATGTTTATACAACTAAGGTAATTGATCCATGTCTGTCTGATCACTACGCCCAATGTTTTTTTATGAATAAAAGTAAAAGCCGTAATAATAAAACTATCAGTTTTAGAAGAATTATTAAACCTCGAGGGTTAAGTGATATGAAAGTCTCCCTAAACTCACTTGACTGGAGCAGGTTTGATTTAATATCTCTAGATAACATTGAAGACTATATACATTTACTAGTAAATATTTAGCAGAACCACATCGAAAATTTTTTCCTTTGACTAAATGCTTAACATATAACTTAAAATCTAAATCTCGATGGTTTAATGATGAGGTTAGACAAATGAGAAATAAATTGTCTTGTTTGAAAACAATCTGTAATGCAACAAAATCCGAAGAGGACAAAAATACGTACTATAAATATAGACGTTTGTATAAAAAGATTATTGAAGTTGCTAAAAGAAATTCATACAGTACTTATATTTTAAATTCCGGTAATAAAATTAAGGCTAGCTGGAACATAGTTAATATGGAAAGAAATGTAACAAAAAGTGTGACACAAACAAGATTAACAAACAATGACTTTAATAACTTTTTTGGCTCTATTGCTGACGAAATTGTTAATACTATTGAGGACGCGGGTTATGCAGCTGCAGAGTTTCTCAATAGCATACTAAAACCATCTTGTTTATTCTTTTTATATCCCACTACGCCACAAGAAATCATTAATGTTGTTATGTCCTTGAAGAACACCAGCTCAGTAGATATTTACGGTATTAACACTATTATGTTAAAAGAAACCATATAGACTATTGCTATACCTTTATGTAATTTATTCAATGCATGTTTTAATAAAGGTATTTTCCCTGACTTCTTAAAAATAACTAGAGTTATACCAATTTTTAAAAAAGGAGATATGTCTGAGTTGAATAACTACCGCCCAATATCTATCATACCAATTTTTGGGAAAATTATGGAAATTCTTTTAAAAATAAGACTGGTCAAATATTTAGAAATGAACAACATTTTAAATTCTTGCCAATTCGGCTTTAGGAAAAACTGCTCCACAATAAAGGCTGTCTCTTGTGTCATCGATGATATAATAGAGACGCTCGAGAACTGTCTTTATTCTTCTGTTACACTATGTGATTTGAGTAAAGCGTTTGATTGCGTTTCTCACGAAATATTAATCCAGAAACTAGAGTTTTATGGTGTTCGAGGATTACCTTTATCAGTTTTTAAATCATATCTTGAAAACAGAAGACAGTGTGTTTCTCTAAATAATAAAAATTCTGATTTTACAATTATCAAACATGGAGTTCCTCAAGGCTCCGTGTTAGGCCCAATTTTATTTATTATATACGTTAATGACTTGCCTCCATATCTAGACCTCGTTAAGTGCACTCTGTTTGCTGATGACCTAACCCTAAAAAACTTCTCGAAAAATACTAGAGAACTTGAAGAACAATCAGCCGTAGCTATCGAAAAATCTGAATTGTGGTTCTCTACAAATAAATTAAAATTAAATAAGAATAAAACTCAAAGTTTATTTATCAGTTCTGATTCGACTATTACTAGCGGAAATAGTGTTAAATTATTAGGTATAACTATAGATGACGGTTTAAAATGGGATGTGCATATAGATCAACTTTGTAAAAAATTATCTAGCACAATTTTTGTCATCAGAAGGCTAAGTAAACTAGTGCATAAAGATACTTTGCTAACAGTTTATTTTGGCCTATTTCATTCTTGCTTAAATTACGGAGTAATACTTTGGGGTAACTCTGGTTATTCCCAAAGAGTTTTTATGCTACAAAAAAGAATTATAAGAATTCTTGCGGATGCCCCTTATTTAGAGCATTGTAAGCCTTTGTTCATTAAATTAAAAATAATGTCACTGCCCAACCTGTATATTTACAATAGCATATTAGAAATACATAGTAAAAAAAGTCAACTACAAACTCACTCCGATATGCATTCACATAATACCAGGTACAAAAACAATCTATATATTCCCAGGTACAGATTGTCGAAGTCTAAAATCAATTCATTGGACCTCAATTTATATAACAAACTACCTAGTGACTGGAACTCAATACTCAATAAAATACAGTTTAAAACTAAAGCTAAATCATTTTTATTAAATAACTGTTTTTATAATGTAGATGAGTTTTTTAACACAAATGTAATATAATGCTGTAGTGTTAATTGTTTTTTAAACTTTGTTATGTTAATATGAGCCTGTGTTGAAGTGCGCGTTAATGTAGGGTTACAATGTCTATATTTTTAAATTTGAACACCTGAATCTATTTTTGTGTATCTTGTTTGGTATCATTACTGTCTATATATGTATGTTATATATTTTTGATACACGTTTATGAATGTATGTATTACGTAACTTATTAGCTTTAAGTTTATTCCATGTTTTTATAATATTTATATTTTATTTTATCTGTAAGCTACTATCTCTGACTTGCCACAAATGTAACCTTTATGTAAAGTGGTCAAATAAAGATATCTATCTATCTATCTATCTATAGACTGTATTTCTATTAGTGGTTAGAGTTAATGTCAGATATATTCTCATAATGTCCTAATGAAAATAAGTTTTTATAATAAATTTTCGGTAGTAATATTGTTATGTGCACACAACAATATGAACAATAAAATAAAATTTTCATCTTTTCAGATCCATTATAATGATTGTTGAAAACGGAAATTTTACTGGGATGAAAATAACTCCGTCACTTTTATGTTTCTTCATATTTACTGCGGTGTTTTATGTTATATTAGATCTCTATAAGAAGAGACGCCTCTTAAGATTTAGCAGGGATCTGGAATTATTTCCGTTTTATCCAATTGTTGGAAATGTACATAATCTTGTTGGAGAAAGTAAGTATCTATTTACTGTTTGTTACATACATAAGTTTGTCAATCATGCTTCCAGGCAGCCTTTGCATGAGTGAATGTGATATGTCTTTAATGCTACTAGATAGGGATCCAAATTATTTTGCTGAATGCGTTTCTGGAATGCCCAAATTGGTTTAAGCTTGCGTTCATCTTTTATATTGACTTTGCACCCTTTTTACCTTCTGGGTCTTTTACCACTTGTTGAGCTTGTCAGCTTGTAATAAATTTCTTCTACTTCAATGAGCTGAAATCAGAATTGGGCAGCTGGTAAAATGCCTCGTAATCGCTCTTAGAGAAAAAAATGGCAGGGAAAATTTTGGATAGTTTGGAATATTTGGACCCTTTATGTAAAAACATGCACTGATCAGGACCAAAATACTAAAAAATTCCAAACATGTCGCATGTTCTTATATATACATATATGTTATATTAGAAATATACTGTGATATATAACATTACGGAGACAGGCTTAACCTTCCCAAAAGTATCATATTACATGTTGCGTAACAGCTCTTCTCAAGAGCCGCTCACGCTTTCTGAGCGTAGTATTTCAGTTCTCAAATAACACAATTGTGCTGAACCACCAGTATTATTTCCTTTGTTCTTAAATATTATAAATATTACCCACAGACATTTATAGACTCAGTCTTATACTTACTTTCAAATAAATCACTTCAAAATTATTATTGTATTTTCATAGAGTTATCATTGACTCAAGTGTAATAAATAAAGTTCTTTTAAAAAGTCATTTGAACAATCCAAAATCTAACACATGTGTCGATTTATATAACCTACAAAATGGTTTAAAGGCATTTGAAATCCATGGCCTGCTTTAAGAGTTATGGCGGAAAATATCGAAAATGCGGAAAGAGATGAAGAGATACGAGAAAAATTCTAAGGCGAAAATTTTTTGCAAAACAAGAACGTTTCAACGAGGTTTTATCTATTTTTTTAAAAACCGCTGTATTTTGAGATTTACTCTTCAGGCTGTTAAAAAAATTATTTTGAAACGGGCGGGAAATAGCGCCATCAAATAGAGTATTTTCCTCCCTTTTCATTGATATATACATGCCATATTTATTCATTGGTACTACGTTAGTAATTATAAAAACATTTTTTTAAAACCAATAAATTTTTTTTTAACAAGCGTTATACTTGCCGTGGAGAAGTATGAATAAATAAAACGATAAAATTATTCAATAAGTTGTTCGAATCTTTGCTAAAATAAAACATTAACACAATTAAGAAGAATAAAGTAAATGCAGGTAACAGAAACAAATTAATAATAAAAAGAATATAGCACACAGAACATTAATATTTATCTAATCCTCAAAATAATTTTTATGATATCGTATCAAGTGTTCAAAGTGTCCACCGCGATTTCTTATGCACAATCGAGAGCGACGAGGCATTGCATTTAAAACATTACTCAGCATTTCGGGGGTAACTGTAATACATGCCTGTTGAATTCGAGCTTTTAGAAAACACCTTATCTTTAATATACCCCAATAGAAAAAGATCCATTGGAGTTATATCTGGAGAACGAGGGGGCCATCGAATAAATTCATTGGGTACCTATCCAATGTTGAGGCAAAATTTCGTCTAAATGATCTAGGCAAATCTGGGAATTGTGGGGAGGAGCTCCATTTTGTTGAAAATATTGAAAGTTGTGTCGATTCTCTAAAGGTAGGTCATCTAAGAATTCATTGAATTCATTTCTCAAAAAGGTACCTTTGACCACTGAGGTGACCATAATAAAAATAAGGACCTATTAAATTGGTGCCTAAAATACATATCCACACATTTATTGAAAAACGGTTTTGAAACCCAGTCGGTCTATGCCAGTGTGTATTTTCAGAAGCCCATTTGTAATGAATATTGCGATTAAAAAATTCATTATTGGAAAAATTTGCCTCGTCGGACCAAAGTATTTTACTACATATTAATGGATCGGCACGCTTCTTTTCCAACAGCCACAAAAAGTCGTCCTCCTTGGTTTGTCCCCCGCTTGTATATTGTGAACTTTTTTGGCTTTATAACACCGGTAACTATTTTTATTTCTTACATAATTAATAACTCGGTTTACCTTATTTACATTATCAGTAACACTGTTCAACCTTGTCTTCTTCTTTAAAAATGAACCATTATTTTTCAGTTCCGTAGCTAATTTTTTGAACAGAGTTTTATTCGGCTGTAGTGCTTGTGGAAATCTGTCTCTATATTCTACTTGAGCTAATCCAGAGTTAAAATTGCACTGGCAATATGTAAGGAACAATGTGACTGAAAATCATTTTTGAAAATTCTAAATTCTCAAACGAGTGTGATTGCGTGAGGGTTTAAGTATTAACTGAGATGATCTGTCAAAAAATTAAATTGTCAAGTTTGTTCATAGCCAACTATTTTAAAATAATAGAAATAATAGTGAAATCATGAAATACAAACAAATTACTTAAATTAATTGGTAAAGACATTTTAACTTTCTGAGGAAGGAGTGACGCTTTTATGGAGGACCTCTATACATTGGCATAACTGCGAATACTATTTTCATAATTGCTCCATGTTGCTTTCTTGATTATTATTTTGTTTTTGTTATCTAAATTTACTTTATTCTTCTTAATTGTGTTAATGTTTTATTATAGCAAAGATTTGAACAACTTCAAGAGGAATACGACAAAACGTGCCTTCGTGCATTTTAACATCTATCATTCCTCTAGCTGACTTTATTTGTCATATATATAAGAACATGTTTGGGATTTTTAAAACATTTTCCCGTGATCAAAGCATGCATGCTTTTACATAAAGGGTCCAAATATCCCAAACTATCCAAAATTTTCTCATTTGGCCGCCATTTTGAGCTTCGTTTACTGTAGTATTATTTATTAGCCGATTTTTAGTATTTGAAAAAAGACATTAAGCAAGAGAATATGGCTTTGCGTATAACAAATTGTATATTAATACTGGAAAAACAAATAAAAACAATTACCTTCTAAAGCATTATATTTTACATAGATTAGTTGATATATCAATTTTACCTTAAACTATTTTTTAACTATTTTGGTGATGTTTACTTGTAGATTTCTTTATTATTCTTCAAAAATTCCTGAAGGTGTACAGCCCCCCACGTACATTGTGGATAGGACATGAATGTTTTTATGTAACGGCGGATGCTGATGAAATTAAAGCGGCACTAAATCATCCGAAAGCATATGAAAAAAGTTGGATTTACGAAACTTTCAAGTTAGTGATTGGAGAGTCGCTTCTAGTCGAAAAATGTAAGTACGGGTGCTTCAAGAAACTGTTACAAATAACAAATATAATAAATAAAATTTATCAAAATGGTTTTTGAGATCAAACACAATTTTGTCGTAATTAAATGGTAAAAAATAACTAAGGTGGCTTTGAAAACAATGAAATATTTAGCTTGTCAAACATCTGTTGGACTACCGGTGTTTTTAGTGTCTTTAAAATTGTTTAAAATGTTTATTAATTTCGTTCAAAATGTCGCAAATTTATACAAAAGATGAAGAAGTGGACATGTTGAGAAATATGAATGTTTTATATCTACAATTATTGTAAATGTTGTAACATAATAAATACTTTTTGCAGATGAACAATGGAAGATAAATCGAAAAATATTTCAAAAAGGTTTTAGCCAACAATTTCTGAAAAGTTTTGTGGATGTCTTTTATGCAAAATCTTGTAACCTAGTAAATGATATCAGTGAGCACCAGCCAGAAAATAAGATCGAATTATTTAATCGATTTTCATTAGGCAGCTTCATTGGTAAGTATTACCGGCTATCTTTGATTTATCTAAGAGCTATTATTGCAGTAAACAGCACTGGATTCAGTAATGAGAATGGCGAATTAGAATTCACTAAGATTTTGGATAGGTGAGAAATAATAATAATTACAATTGTAAGTTTTTATGTATCATAATCGATTGTCGGAATCTCAAGGGGCATTTCAGGGTCGTATTTTGGACACAACTGCTTCTTACCTGAATTATATTTACTTTTAGCGGAATGTAAATATCGAAATATAAATAAAATTATAGAATATCATATGCACAAAGCACAAAAACAGAATAAAGTACCTATTGGAGTTGGTTGGGAGGGTCTTATTTCTATGAAGACACCTAGGGTGGACTCTTTATTGTCCAAGGATCTCTCAATCCGACTCGCGACTGCATGGAGGGCGGTGTCGGTGGATCTCCCCAGGGTGTATGCGTGCTGGTTAGAATGTATAGGGCTGCCTTTCACTACAACTTCCCTTATATATCGTTCACGTAGCTTCTCCATTGTCTTGAGTAGGAACGAGTTTAAGCTAAAAGCTCTATAGGCTTTGGGGGGTGGTATAGTCCAGCCGCCCTGCCTTTAGGATGAACACAACTTTCATTTCTCTCCATATCTCTGTAATATAAAGGTGTGCTAAGCACGCCCCAAATACCCCAACAAGGTGCGGGAGTAATTCATCCAGTCCTCATTGCAATAGGGCGGGATACATACCATCAATGCCTGGCGACTTAAAAGGGGAGAAGCTGTGTTCTCATAAATACTTTTAACATTGCTACGTGTTCCTTATATTTTTTGACAATAATTGAACTAATTCTGAAAATTCAAGATGTATTTTTTCGTCATATTCGTCAGTCTTCACCAAATTCGAGGTTGCCAGTCGCTAGACAAAGTTAATATATCTCTTTAGAGGTAAAAATTTATAGCAGCTTGCCCCCAATTATTATTATTATTATAAGTCTTGTCGACTGTCTTATATCTAGAAGCCGGAGAGAAACTGAGGAATACACTTGCATTTAAACATTTTTCGTCCGAATTAGAATCACTGTCATCAATACAATATTGTTACGTGTTTACACCTTTTGCAAACCCCCAATTCAAATAACACTAATTACAACTTTTAACTATTATAACTCACTACTTGCCACTGTACCTTTTACTAGTCTGTTCATTCTGTTCTTTCTCCTGATCTGATTACTTCGCGATCCGAATTAGAAGTACCCCAGTGCGTTGGTTACGCTTCTTTTACATTCCGTGATTCATATTCCAGGTCCTATATTATTCTAGTTCACGATTCTAGACAGGTTCCGTCTTATCTGGTTGCTTTATGGTAAGAAGTATCAAATCTACTAGTAGCGCCATCTCTGAGCCGACTGCCAAACTACCATTCTATAGCTTAGCAGACCTCTGATTATAAGAACTTATACACATAACGACATAGTTTAATATTAATCGTTGTCATGGCGGAATTATATAAGACATTTTTTTTTTCTAGATTTACGGCAATGGCCAGTAAAAGAATGATCGAAAGTAAAATATTTCCAGACTTTCTATGGAAATATACACAAGAAGGTAGAGCATTCTACAAGGATAAAGAAAGTTTGCGGTGTTTTGTTACTAACGTAAGTTGTTAATTTATTCCAATCATCCTATAGATATGAGCAAAAGTCTCTTTAAAATTTCATTATGTAGAAATGCAAAAATGACTACAGTTTTCAACAAAAACAATTTTAGCCAATAGAAAAGAATTCTCAAAAAGCGATATTTGCATTGTTTGAAGAGATCTGATATATCACAATAGAGGCCCAAGTATGCTTCCCTGGGACACTGCCATATTTATAATTAGCTCACGTTTTGCCTCCTGTTCTTTAAATAACATTCGAACTACTTCCATACCACTGTACTAATTCCTTACGTAATCAGTTTACTTAACAAAATGTTCCTGCCAATTGTATCAAATGCTCTTTTCAGATCATCCGTGAATATTACTCGTATCAATTTTCCTCTATCTTTAGATTCTTTCCACTCATCAATAATATACTGTAACGCATATTCACATTTAAAATCTATTCTAAATCCAGATTGGTATCTATTCACTATTTTTTCTCTATACAGTGCAAAAAAAAACGCAACAAGTTAATATTTGGTAAAATTTGAGGTCTTCTAATTTTTTTATTTTTATTTCAATTTTGATAAATTTTTAGCAAACTGTAGATGAAATGACTAATTTCAACTTGCATATCAAGTCGTTTATTAAATGCTGGTGTATTAGTCATTATACAGGGTTAATTAAAAGTTCGTTGTATAACCCTAACTTTAAAACACCCTGTGGAATAATTTCGTTGCCAAATTCTTACAAAATACCAATTTTTGTTAAGAATCATTCCTTTCCTATATTTCGTTTTTTGGTTCATGTCTTTAGGTACACTGGTTCATTTTTAAAAGCGAAATGAACTTGCCACCAACAGTTTACTTTGAGAAATGTTATTTTTTGACGAGCCGGCTTTGTTCGTTGTTGCTCTAATGTCATATTGACAGTAATTACGCAAGACCTGTTATACTGCTACTATGGTTTTAAGTGCGGAAAATTGTGCAAAAGCTGTTGCTCTTGTTAAAGATGGACGTAATTATGAATATGTTGCAAGAACCCTTCATGTTCATCGCTCTACCATAAAAAAGTAGTCGAACGTTTTAGACAAACTGGCAGAAATAAACGTAGGGCAGGTTGTGGCAGAAAACGAAAAACTACTGCTATGGATGACAGATTTCTTCACATTAACACTCTGCGGGACCGTCATTTAACATCAGTGCAGACAAGAAATCAACTCCAAGAGGTCCGAGGTACTAATGTTAGTGTGTGGACAGTTCGCCGAAGATTGAAGGAGTTTGGTTTGAAAGCTTGCAGACCAGCAACTGGACCTAAAATGCTTCCTCGTCACCGAGTAGCTAGACTGCAATTTGCCACTGAACATTTACCTTGGAACTTAGGGCAATGGAACAATGTTCTTTCTACTGACGAATCCAGATTCTGCTTACATTCTCCAGATGGACGGAAAAGAGTATGGAGAAGGGCCGGAGAAAGATTTGCAAAGTGCACGTTCAATCCCCGTCTAACTATGGAGGAGGTTTGGTAATGGTGTGGGCAGGAATAACCCGGGAGGCCTGCACCGATTTGGTGGTCATCGATGGATCCTTGACGGCCCACCGATATATTGAGGAGATATTAAGCAATTACGTTGTACCTTTTAGTGGATTTATCGGCGATGGCTTTATCCTAATGCAGGATAATGCGCGCCCACATTCGGCATTGCGTGTTACACAATACCTTGCGGAAGTTGGTATTAACAAAATGAACTGGCCAGCATGTTCGCCCGATCTTAACCCCATAGAGCATGTGTGGAACATGTTTGGTAGGCGGATCAGAGATCGCGAAGTAGCTTCGACTACGGTAAATGAGCTTGGTTTAGCCCTTTAGGAGGAATGGCAGAATATACCTCAAGATACTATTCGTAACCTTATTGACAGTATGAACTAACGTATGCAGGCAGTTATAAGGGCTAGATAAAATTAAGCTAAATATTAAGCTAAATTTGTTGTAAAAAGTACGTTTCTTTAGGTTAATTAAGTTACAGTTGAATTGTTTTGATTTTGAACTTGAATTGTTTGCATAAATAAATTTTCTTATTTTTCTTTCCTTTTATGTAACTTGTAATAACTAAACAATATATTGTTGCCATTTCATTACTAGACTCATAAACTAAGCTGTCAAACTGACGTTAGAGCAACAACGAGCAAAGCCGTCTCGTCACAAAGTAAACTGTTGTTGACAAGTTCATTCCGCTCTTAAAAATGAACCAGTGCACCTAAAGACATGAACCAAAAAATAAAGTGTACAAAGGAAACAGCTCTTAACAAAAATTGGTATTTTGAAAGAATTTGACTACGAAATTATTCTACAGGGTGTTTTAAAAATAGGGTTATAAGGTGAACTTTTAATTAACCCTGTATAATGACTAATACGCCAGCATTTAACAAAAGACTGGATATGCAAGTTGAAATTAGTCCTTTCATCTACAGTTTGTCAAAAATTTAAGAAAATTGAACTAAAAATAAAAAAATTATAAGAGCTCAAATCTTACCAAATATTAACTTGTTGCGTTTTTTTTGCATGTGAGTGTAATTAAATGTAAATTTTTAAAAAATATGTTTCAGTTAATTCAAAAGAAGAAACAAGAACTATCTGCAAACAAAGGTTTGTAATAATCAATTATTACCGTAATTTATTATTTATTTATTTCACGGGTTGTTTTATAATATCTTCTGCTGATGTTTATTATACAGTGCGCCCGAGTTTGATAGCTTGGCTTGGAAATAAAAAATTACAGGTAAACTATACAGGGTGGATCATTAATAGTAGACCATAGTGCAGGCGTACATTCTTTGGGCCAGAATATGAGGAGATAACCAAATATGCTTTAGTGAAATGTTGCTGTGGAAAAAGATAGAGGGTGTCAAAGTTCTAATTATTTTTCGTTTTTTGCAATAATTCAACAGCCTCTTGACTGATCTTCGCCAAATTTGCTAGAGGAACTTTTTTTATTCTAAGAAACAGTAATTTATGCATTACGTCACGTTAGATCATAGAGGGCGCCGCAGTACCTGCATCTGATGATGAATTTTTTTCATATTTTTTTCACGAAACGTTGTGGTACTTCTAATCAGAAAATCTTATGAGGGCGTCATTTCCACGTATAAAAGGTATACTTGGTAGAACTTGATAACTCCAACCGTTTTCGAGGAAAGTGCCGTTAAACGTTTCAATAATTTTTTGAAAGACAAATTCAAATTTAATGAAACAAAGTGTAATTAGAGACGCATAGAGATGTGTGTTAATCAAAGTGGACATGTGGAGAACTTATTATATTTTTTTCTGTTTAATTATCTGAAAAAAACTAATTTTTTAAGTTTATTATTTATTAAATTATGTACTCATTGCTCAATAAATCAAAAACGGTTACAAATAGCCATAGAGATGTGCATATTAAAAATATTGGTTGTCATTCCTACATGTTCGAAAAATATACACGTTGTTCCATTTGGAGAAATTGAGAAAATTCAGTTTAAAAAATTCTAAATTGAGAATTCATTTTTGGCCACCCTGTATATTTTTAGAAGGTGAAAATGATTCAAAAACATCACACAGATATCTCGTAACTGGTGTTTGCAAAAATGTTTCTTAAAATTCATAGTGGTAACTGTAGTGACGATTTTTTCAAAATTACAGTACAAGCTTGATAACGTGAACAGAATAAAACCAAGGGTGTTCAATTTAACGTAAGCGTTCACACTAGGGAACGTGAAAAGATATATCAAATTAATTAAAAAAAAAAAAGAGAGAGAAATGTAAATAAAAACCTTAATTTTTTTCAAACAATACAACAAAAACTATTATTATAAAATAATAATAAATAAACACCACAGAAATTAGACAACCCCAAATACCAGAAGCCAGGGGTTTGTGCGGAAGGGGGTTACACATTGGAAAAACGCGGACATACAACCATTTCCTCCGTAAACAGCGATTTTTATTCAACCCAAGTTTATCAACCGATTTGGTCAATTTTGCTTTAAAGGGGTCGACAAATTCTGGTTGGGATGACAATTTTTCACCACAAATTTTAAAAAATTATATTCCGTATCTGGTTTTGAAACGTTACAATCATCCGTCACTTGTATTAAATTTTACTTTGTTATTGAATTTTAATTTTGCAAATAAACTTAGTGCTTTTTGTTTAATTATTTCTCAACTAGCTGAGATATTTCTTTCATGCTGAGTAAGGAACCGTCTATACAATGCTCTTTCCATTTTTGAAAATTCAGAAGTCTTTAGAATGCATTTTTTAGTTTGTTTTAAGATATGGCTCAGTGTATCGAGAATGTTAGCACTTTTTTACTTTACTTTACATATTGTCCATATTTATTGGCTAGTGTAGTTACAGTCATCCCCTTCCTCTGTTCTTGAATAATATTTGCCTTTCCGTGCAGTGAAGGACACTTTTGTATCAATTTTCCCATTTTAATTTAAACACTTCAGTGCACAGTCACAGAATGAATTCAAGCTGTTCCCGGAATATCCAATTCAATTGTTTGTTTTTTTTTTAATTTTTCGCCTATAATTCTTTTTTGAGCGGAGACAGGTATAGGCATTGCTTTGTAAAAAAAAACAGTTGATGAAACTTCCTTTAAAATGGTGATCTCAAAAAGTTTTTTCGATGAAAATTGATTGAGATATAGTCGCTCAAACTTAGCCATATTTTTCGATTTTTATCGCGTTTACCTTGATATTACTTTAAATCCTATTTTTTATAACAACATTGATTTTTGCTCATTAAAACAATATTAATTTGTTAATAATGAATAATTATTTTCACAAATATATAAAATTGTGATGGTTTTTTAAATAATGTGACAATTAATTGTACTAAAATATTGATTTTTTGTGTATCTGATATATAGAGATTTGTCTTTTTTCCAATAAAAATATTATAATTTAAGTAAATTTGAGGATTTTATTCAATAAGGCTTATTCAGGTAAGAATATTTTATTAAACTATTTGCAAATTATAAACATTTCATTCCATCTCTTCAGTTACATTTTCAAATTGAATATCAATATCTTCATCCGCGTCTTCAAGGACATCCTGTTCTGCAATACCTGCTTCTTATATATTGTCGTAATTGAGACCCATACACTCTTTGCAAAACAAAGAGCAGGTTCCTAGTCTCCTGCAACCACAGCTTCCGTGACAACCTGTGGTACATCCGCAAGCTATTTTTTTGAGCAAAATCTGAGGTTCATTCGTGGAATTAGCTATCAACCCACATTTTGATTTTTTTCAACGCCAGTGAAGAGGGTTTAAATGCTTACCATTCCACTGCTGTAGTTGAGAGTATGTCCTTAAGCCGTGCCGTTTAGCGACATCATGTGTTGGCGGTAATTGTGCCAGAGAAAATTTTGCACTTTTTGATAATTTGCACAAAAAAGTCGGAAGCGACAGCTACTAAGGGTCTTATTCAACTTTGCCCCATACAAAGAAGCTGCAATAAATGCTCAAAAAATGCTCTGGGTTATATATTTCTTTCACATAAAAAAATCCTTTTCCATTATAAAATATACATTAATGTATCAGTAAAATTGATTTACCAAAACGAAAAAGTTACTGCCACGTGTATTATGTAACTCCAGAATGTTCGGCACAGCTGATGCTGTGTCCTTAATCTTCTGTGCATGAAAAAATTAAAAGACTTTTCCCCACTTTCATATCAATGTTACGAAGCAAATATTCGGCGACGGGTAAGGCAACGGTAAAGTGTATACGAACTTAATTGAAACCGTATAAAAACTAAAATCCGGCAAAAAGAGTCGGCATCTCTTTATTGTACATGGGCGGAGGTAAATAGAAATGCTTGTCATAAGAAAATGATAAGATTTTCAGGCGTTTTTATATTATCCCTCTGTTTCAAATGGTCTTCAGAAAGCCATAGTAAATTAGTAAATAATTAAAATATTTTACCTTTTATATAGTAGTAAATATTTATAAATATGAACAATAACTAACTAAACTCCTACGCTTGATATTATAACAGGTATTTACGCACTGCACTGGCACATTAACAGCACAGCAGAAGTCCACCTTTGACTATTGAGAAGCGATTTACGAGTTTTTTTTTATGCTAGTAGGCCTATCCGTTTTATTATCTTTAAACCAGTGCAGTCGTAGATGGTTCATTCAGGCTGATTACATTGCCAGTCTCGGACTCGCCGGCGCAGTTTCAAGTACCATTCGAATCTCGATACCATTGCTAAATATATAGGACAAAATATCAAGTTCAGTGCGCACGGCCCTGTGCTTTAACACTGACCAGTTCCAATTATCCTCGTATAAAGTATACAAGGCGACCTTGTATACTCAAGAACTAACGAAAAAGAAATGAATTAGATTTTAAATTTACTTAATTTCAAGTATATTTTACGAATCTCCATATTTTACAGCAATATTTAATTATTCAATAAATATTCATGGTCTAATTAATTAATATATTTTAAATTAAATTAATTTCAAATATACTTTTGCAAATCTTCGTATTTAAGATAGATGAAAAAGAATAATTTATTGTTACTTTATTTAAAACACCATCGCAGTTTTATAAATTTGTGAAAATAATTATTCATTATTAACAAATTAACTTGAAATACATTGTTTTCTTGAGTAAAAATCAATTATTCAATTTTAAAATAAGATTTAAAACAATATCAAAGTATACGAGATAAAATCGAAAAAAAGCTTTCAGACAATTTTCATCGAAAAAACTTTTTGACCGCCATATTAAAGGAAGTTTCATCAACTTTTTATTCCGCAAAGCAATGCCTATACCTATCCCCGCTAAAAACAAGAAATTGGATTCTTTGCTTTTTTATTTGTCTTTTTAGATACTTTTCGCACACAAAATTGTTTTTTATTTCTTTAAATAAGCCATGTCGAAGGGAAATTTGATTCTCTGTAAAAAGTTTCCTATTAACTATATCTGAATTTTGCTTCGTTTTCGAGTTATATTTATTAAATGGCCAATTGAACGATTTATGCAATAAAAAAACCCTTGAACGTCTTAGTTCCTTATTTCCCCGTTTTTTATGATACAGTCCTATTCTAAGCCTATAAGTTTGTTTATTTTCAAAGGAGAATCGAACGGAAAAAAAAAATTCTACAAAACTCCCTCTTTAACATCTAAAAACGATAACAAAATATTAAGTTAAATGCAGAACTCGCTCTTTGCTTTGGCGATTTATTTACAAAACTCGCTGTTCGCTCCTTAGCCAATGAAATTTATTCACTAAGTCATGTGATACGTATGCTATTCACAACACACATTCATTATTACTAAGCAGCAGTGGAACAGTAAGGACATGTTTAATCCTTGTTCTATATATTAAAATTATTTTTACTGTTTAAATTTCATTTCTTGAATAAAATAACTTAATTTTTAGAAAATAATTGCATTTTTGTTGCAATTTGAATTTTTCATATGCAAAACTGGCTATATGCAATATTATTTTTTTAATAAAAAAAAAAATGGGTAACTACTTTAGGCTTCAGGCCACTCACTAATACTACTTGTAGACAATAAACTATATAAAAAATTATGTTCACAATGTAAAATACAATTTATCTAATCGCTAACTGTTTTTTGATTTCTCAAAAATTTGCTTTGAAGCATATAGCGAATTTTGTAAATAAAGGCCTCTCATGATACCGAATGGTTCGCCTAATCGAGTGTTCTTAGTCTCGAACTTGTACTGCATTTCAACAAAAAAATCGCTACATCCAAGTGGTTGTGCGACATTCAATAATGATATGGGAGTAAAAGGAGTCTAGGAAGAGACCTAAAAATATACTGATATTTATAACATTCCATTTAAAAAAATGGTACTTGGTCCAGTACCATCGTCTTGGTTCACCCTGTATATTTGAAAATAATTTCCAGTTACAAACTTCTTTATGTAGTTCACCCTCGTATTTTTTATATTTCTAACTATCGTAGAACTGGAGCTACCGAACTCAGACGCACTATTGCCCCACCTTGTATATATTTTTAGCTTTTAAAAACTTAATTTAATAGATTTATTTACGACTATGATAACACCTGAAATTTAAAGTTGACTTATATTGTCAGAGAAACAGTTTTCAAAATATTTGAACCCGAAACACTTTACTTCGGCCGAAAACTCGAGTCAGTAACGCAAAAAATAAGCAGCACACTCGTCAAAGGAGAGTAGCTCTTATTTGGTACTAAACGGTACCTCGCTCTACCATATAATCCCACCGAATCGAGAGAAATATATTAAATTTTATCCGCCTACGTGAAATGGAAGCCACGACTACAACAAACAATTTTAATGACCTAGTCGATCGCATGACCTAATAATTTGCTCGACTAATAATTCAGTCGTAAACAAACTTGGAAAGAAAGAAAGAAATCGTATATCTCGGGCACTCAGTGGCGCTACATACGTATTTATGTAGGTATATATAAAATAATATTTCATGAAATAAAAAATAAATATAAATAAATTTGTTTTCACACTCAACTCAGCCAAAAAGAAAAACTGAACTTCTTTTAAGAAAATTTTTAATAGTAGGCATAATTTTATTAGGAGTGAAATACTTACGTAATGTGACATTAAAACTGTAGAATGGTTGATGTTTATAAAAATTTTAACCATGCCAGTTGCGTAAGCATATCCCTTGCCGGGAAAGGATGGTGACAGGGTTGTTAATTAGGGAGTAACAGGTTAAAAAAGAAAATAAATAAATAGACTTGGAACTTAAAAATAAATAACTGTTGTAACAACATAAATAAACTTTCTTGTTAAAATAGAATAATTAAAAACAAAACATACCAAAGTTAAAAATAAATAACTGTTCTATAACAACATAAATAAACGTTCTTGTTAAAATAATATAATAGAAAACAAAACTTACCAACAATAATTTTTCACAATAAATAATTCATAATATCACAATCACTACATGACACTACATGACACTATATCAGATTGTCACTGTCACTATCACTGCTGGCTCCTACATTTATTATTATTGGCTTAATCATTGCGTCAATCCTAATATCCGTATTCCACATTTTTTCTTCAACTTTTTTAATGTGCCCTATGCATTTTGGCCAATAATCAGCTGTAAATCTTTTTAATGCACTGGATAGAAGCCCTAAGAAATTCTAATTTAAAAGTTCTACTTTCTCTTGCCATTCCCCTTTACTTCAGCCCAAATAAACTCAATGGGATTCAGTTCATAGTGGTAAGGCGGCAGCCGTAATACCTCAATACCTCTAGCTTTAGCCATTTCATCCACAATATATTTCTTATATATCGGCGAATGCTGTTTCGCTAGGGTTAACAATTCGGCTTTCAGCGAAGCACGATCAAATAGGATACCTTTACCATTTAGCCATTCTTGAACTTGCGCTTTTCGCCATGCACTGGTTGGTAATTTTTCTAGTAATCGACTGTGGTACGGGGCGTTATCAATAATAACGACAAATCCGGGTTCAATCTTAGCGAGAATTTTTGCAAACCTTTCCTCGAAAACATACGCATTTATGTCATCATGATATTCACCACTTTTTTCGACTCGAACGATAGAAGTCTTCTTCCACAAATCCTGAATCACTTCCAATGCGCGTTATTATTAAGCGTTTTCCTTTTCCTGTTGGCATTTTTAATTTTGCTGACAAATCTTCCATATAGGTTTGACGAACACTTTTTACATTTCTATCTTGCCAAAATTTCGTTACAGTATGTCCTTCATTTAACCACGTCTCATCTAAATAATAGCATTTTCTTCCTCTTATGGGCAGCTCTAATTGCCCGAATATAATTCCTTTGCCAATAAATAATATCATTTCTCTCAAGTAGGAGGCTTTCTCTTTCACTTTGCAAATACAAAGTTCATATCATGCAAACATATTTTTAACGTCGATTTGCCCATTTTGGGTATATGTTCATCATTATTCAGGGGACTGTAAAATTTTCTAGACTTCGCTTTAGATTTCTGAACATCCCCTTATTTTTTTCTTCTCTTAAAATTCTGTAAATAGTCCGTTCACTCACGCCGGTATACCCTGTAGTCATGTTAACTAAACCGGTTGACTCTGATTTCTGTACCATGGGACGATCTTTCTCCAGTGCATGATATATATTCAAAACAATTTTCTTCTCCTTGAAGCTTAATGGAGACTTTCTAGGGGTATGGACTTTTACCACTGCTTTTGAACAACCGGGAACCGCTTCTATTTTTGCACATTTAAAAATACTGCGATATCCCACAATAAAACTTTAAGACACTGTGATACAACAAGTACGTAATTTATAAATAAAAATTAATGCCGCTCAATTCATAAACAATTCACATTATAAATATTTCACACGAAATAAGATTTTAAGGCACTATGATACCACAAATACGGAATTTATAAATAACAAATTAATACCGTCCTGCTGATAAATGACCGCACTCTATGTACACTGACTTTAAACTGAGTTATAACGGTTTAACGCACCAAACACCGCTGAGTACGTGGAGAATGTTGCTAGATTTAAGCATAATATTTTAAATTTAAGATATGGTAGTTCCATAGTTAACTCAATACGAGGACTTTTATTCCTTAGACATTGATGTTATTCCTCAAAATTCTCCAAATTTAAGGAAAATAAATATATAACAGTGTAACATATTATATTAGGGAATTTACAAAACTCGTAACTAGAGTTTTCGATCAAAGTATACAGTCGGTGATCTCTCTACTCATGGAGACATTCTAGGAAAGCCTACAACATCATCAAAAAATACTACATCATCAAAAAATATTTTTTACGGATTTCAAATTTTCTAAACAAAGATATCGATATGATTTAAATGGTTTAATGTTCTTAAATATGTTTCTGCAAATCCATTTTCATTTTGGAGTAAATTAACAATTTTTCTATATTTTTGAGGCTACTACTAGTGAATACTTTTTTTACATATTTCTCACAGTTCAGTACTAAGTATTTTAAAAACATTTCTGCAATGTTTGTAAATAACCAATAACCATATATGTTGAGATAGCGCTTTATTGACTTACTTGCTTATTTAAAATTGTTCCAAATTTATTCTTTGAAAAATATTGTTACATCTAAAACTAAGGGCCAAAAAATTCTGCACAGAAATATTTCTTTATAATTTATTCGTTGTTCCCATAAAATCACTATGTTTTCTCGGATTTATATGTCATTAGAACAGCTTTTCCACTTTTATTATATAATTCCAGAACTACCAGAAGATTCCAACTCCAATAATCCTTATTTACTGGATCTAATGCTAGAAAATGAATATAAATTCTACACGGAGGAAGATATTTATAATCAGTTCAGTCTATTCATAATAGCAGTAAGTTATTATTAATTACATGCTTAGATTTGTTGGTTTATAATCTCGATTTTTACTGAAAATTTCGTATTTTGCAGGCAACCGATACAACTGGATTGACTTTAGCCTACATGTTTACTTTATTAGGAATGAATCCCAATGCACAGGTATTTAATTAGAATAAGAAATAAATCGTGATGTTTGTTATGAAATTGTTTCGCAGATGATATTATTCTTAAATATTCTTATCGGTATTTCATCAAAATTCTAAATGTTTGCTAGCCAGACGCTTTAGCACACTGAGCTACTGTCCCCGTATTAGTATTTCTATTTTATAGATTTTGTTGAGTAGAACTTTCCCTGAAAATTTCAGACTCCGACTTTATTGTCCGTCAACATTTTCTTTTTGAGGAAGATATACATGTTGAAGTTTTGCAAATAATTTAATTAACTCTTTTACCTACATCTTATATATTTATATGTTTACATGGGCTATAAACTTTGTTTAGTTTGTTGGGTCCTTGTTACTTTAAGTTTGAAATAGTTCTCTCATTCAGTTTCACTGCCTCAAATACACATTTGATTACCGAAATGCCGACACGCTCTCTATAATATTTCCATTTCTTGTTCTAATTATATTCAAAAAAGTTTAAAGTTAATTTGCAACTTTGAGAATTAATAGCTCTTCTGGCACCTTTTATACGTCTTAATTTTAATCGACAATCAGACAGACAGGCAGCCGCTATCGAAATATACACTAGAATTATTTAAAAATTCAACGGCTGTAAAATATTTACTGCAGAAATATGTTTTATAAGGTATGCTTTCTGCTATTCCAAAGGCGCTCGAAAAATTAGTAACAATTTAAAAATATCATCATTGATGAACAAGGCTTTCAAGCTGGAAAGTCAACGGTTACAAATCTGGCAACTTTTGTAAATGTTGCTCACGGAGCTGATATTCATATAGTATACAGTGACTTCATCCGACCCTTTGACAGAGTAAATCTGAACTTGCGCATTGAAAAAATTGTTGAACTCGGAATAAGAGAATATCTCCTAAGATGGTTAGCTCTCGACCTATTTAAGAGATCTCACCAAATTAATAATTAATGGCCGTCAAACTCCTTTACTTCGTGTTCTGAGGTACCACAGGGATCACACCTGGATCCACTAGTACTTAACTTATTATTTATGTAAATGATGCCCAACTTCTCACTTAATCGGCATTTGTCCGTGAATAAAGTACCTATTATTTTTAATTCATGACATCTAATTATTAATATTTATACTATAGGAAAAAATATACGAAGAAGTTAAAGATACTGTTGGCCTTGAGAAGCCAATATGTTATAGTGATTTGGCGAATTTAAAGTACACTGAGAGAGCCCTTTTTGAGAGCATGAGGCTTTTGCCTGTACTAGCCCTAGTAGGAAGGGAGGCCGCTGCAGATATAGATCTAGGTAAATACGAATGATTTTAATGCAATATTTTTGTTTTAATAAAATTAAAATGCAGGTACCCGAATAGTCCCGGCCGGCGCAAGTATAATTCCATCTATCTTCCACTTGCACCGGTCTGAAAAATATTGGAAAGATCCTTTAAAATATGATCCAGATAGATTTTTACCAGAAGAGGTGGCAAAAAGGCATCCCTACGCATTTCTACCGTTTGGTGGAGGACCCAGAAATTGCATAGGTATACATATTGATAATTGAGCACTGTATAATGCTTAATGTGAATTCTTTATTACATTTTAGGAATGAAGTATGGAATTATGGCGCTAAAAATTGCTATCGCCAATGTTATCAGAAATTACAAAATTGTCTCAAATTATAAATCCGTCGAAGAATTAAAACTGGAATCGGCTTTCACCATGCATATTGCTCATGATATAGACTGTGAATTTACATCAAGAAAATATGGAAGTGTATGCAAAAATTAAGGGAAAAAATGTTGCGACATCATTAAAACACCTTGTATATGAAATATATCTTGAAAATACTCCTCTACAAAAGGGAATATTATTTAGATCGTCTGGCCGTGATCCTGATTTTCTGTTTTATTAAATCATACCAAGCCCATACATTTTCATATTATTATATAAATCGGTGCAAAAAAGAGAAAACATCAATAGATGCGCCGCTGACAAAACTCGTATAGTAGTAAACCGCGGACCTACAAGAAAATAAAGAAGCAGACTGCGAAGTTGGATCTAGATAGCTTAATGTTCAAATATTTATGATGTAATGTATAGTCGAGTTCAGGAGTGGGGATTTTTTCGGGTTCGGGTAATATTTTGTAGGAGGCGTTTCTTTGAGGAAGGTGGTAGGTGACCAGGACTGGGTAACCTGCACCGGGGGTTATTTTCACCCTTCAAAGGGGTGGATATTTGATTTTTTTTTGGAAAAGAAATTATTATTTTGTAGGAGATATTTTTTTAAGGAATGTGGCAGGTGGCCAGGGTTGTATATCCAACTTCGGGGGTTGTTTTCATCCTTCGAACGCCTCCTACAAAATATTATTTTGTTCAAAAAAAAAAAATTCCACCCATCTGAAGGGTAAAAACAACCCCCGGGGATAGTTACACAGCCCTGGTTACCTGCCACCTTCCTCACAGAACACCTCCTGTAAAATATCAATTTTTTTCCACAAAAAAAATATCGATTTTCCAACCCCCTAGAGGAGTGGAAGCCTGGTGTGGGGATGGCTGAGGTGAAATCCTTCGAGGGACCTTCCGTTCTACTCGAGGGAATAACAGGGGAAAATAAACGGGTTCATGGAAAAAGGCATTTTGGGGGCGGTTTTTGACCAATTTGAAGGGGTTGCTGAGGGAAAAAACATTGTAGGACCCCCACCATCATGTTCAGCGACCTCGAAAACGGGGGGAGGGGTCTCTAGATTGGCGCTCTGGCAAAAAAAGGTATCGCTTTCGACACTCTTGACCTCGGCTAGTAGGTATTGTGCAATTTTATGTTTTTATTTTTGTTTAAATTCTTTTGGTGTGAGCAAAAAGGTATATACATATATTTGTTGTTGTTAATAAATGATAAACAAGTTGTATATTTTATGTTCTTGGTCTTTCTCTTTCCCATGTTGATCACTTTAAATAAATTTCCGTATCGGCAATGAAAAATACTAGTTCACCATTAAAACAGGTATTTGTGTATATTATAAACAGAATAGGCGATAAAGCTGTTCCTTGCGGTAATCCGTAGATGTTAGATTTCGTTGCACTTAAATACTTTCACTTCAACTTGCTGCATTCTATTGAAAAAATTGCGAATTTTTAGCGGTTTTTTGCAGTAACTAATTAATTTATTTATCAATCAAAACCGGTTTGGGCTTATTCGATCCTTAATAAAAGTTCCTACAACTTTTGTTTGAAACATTTTTTTCTAAAATGTTTAGTTTTTGCTATAAATTAAAAAAAACTGTTTTTTGCGAACTTTGGACGCCATTTTAAAAATGAAGCCTAAAAATTCAGGTGGGATAAAGTAGTTCATTGAATTCTACGGAATTTTTCCTAATTTTTACATATTTTCAATTACGGAATTATTTTTTGGCAAAAAATGAGCTATTTTCGACAATTTGATTAGCCTAAAAGTATTATTATTAGGAGTTGGATGGGCAATGTTCTAGAAGGGCTAAAGTACTGACGGTAATATTGTCATTAGCCTCGAGGACGTTAAGGGTTTCAGTGAGTGAGTTGTTGATAAATAGTGACATAATGTCGAAATTAACTAGAATGTCGGTCCGAGAAATAGTGTAATTTTGAAGAGAGACGGACCACGGTGAGATCCGGAGAGTAGAGAAAACAATCAGACACTTCAGGATTATTACGCCATAACTTATATTCGTCTGCAATTTTACTCTGCAGATAAAAAAGGCAACAAAAATTTTACGACCTCATTAAAATGCCGTTACTCTCTGTACCATTTCAGCCTCAATTGAATCACTTACCTTTATACGTCGGCGTCGGCTTGTTTGATGACACTATACCAAATGGTTCCACGGCGTTAATAACGAGCTCGTAAAATTCTTGTTGCCTTTTTTATCTGCAGAGTAAAATTGCAAACGACTATAATTGGATCAGCTTTTTTGTTAGAAAAAAAAAATACCAATAAAAATACAAACATTTTTATTTTGCTGCACAATTTGATAAATCTAAAGCTTTAACAAAGTAGAAATACTAACGAAGTGTTATCACTACATTCCAGCCTTCAATGCAGTAATAACACGAAAATGGGCTTTTCCCACTGCAATTAGAGTGATTATTTTTTTTAATGCTACTGCTCGCATGCATATTTCTTTTCGTATGACATATAATAATACTTCTTAATTATCGATTAATAGGATTAGAATTTATTTACATATCATTACTCACACACTAGACAGTAAGACATAGTCTTTGTTACACAAATAGGTGACTTCACACTTATGACCAATTAAAGGAGCATATCTATTGTGTTCCAATATCACATCACTAGATGCGTGAAAAATAAAAGCAAATTGTTCATAATCGAATTCTCTACAGCACACGCATTTTAGAGATGTTAGCGAAAAATGCGCGCATTTCTGTTGCGTCGCAAAACTGTCAAAATTTCAAAAAAAAACCCGTTTCGGCTCCAACAGATCTTTTACCTATTTTCTACCCTTCTCCCAACCCGCCCCTCCGCGGGCATCTACGAGTTAACTTTTGATATGTTAAAAAGTACTACAAAATAAGCCTGTTCCCAAAATTTTAGCCCGCTCCGAATTATTTCATACAAATTTCGTCCCATTTTATTGGGCTAATAACCTTTTTATTTTTGTTGTGAAAAAAATCAATAAAACTTCATTGAAAATAGCAGTTATTACGAGTGCTATGGAAATTTCATATGTCAATAATCAAGGGTAATTAATATAACAAGAACGTAATAGCCAGCTATTATATTGTCATCAATTTTTCGAGAGTGCCATGGTTGTCAATTTGACGACACCATATTTGGCGTTAATAATCTGACTAAAGCCCGAGACCTTTAGCTCGAGGGATTTAGTTTTTGATTATTAACGCCAAATGTGATCGAGGCAAATTAGAGAGCACTCGAGAAAAATTGTGACAATATTTATCAAGGTTGAGTTATATTTTATTAGATTATTTCTTGAATGAGTTAATAATTGAAGATATATAAATTCCTACCTTTTTAATGAACATAAGAAACAGCTATATAATATGTGTTTATTAAATCAAATTAACAAATAGGAGAAAGTAAACAAAAAACAAATTTAATTATTAATCTATCGGTTCATTTTGACACTAATTAACTAATGTGACGTTTGAAAATATTTGTACGACAGCACTATGCCTACTTGTTATAAGTTAATAAATTAAATATCAGCGACTATTTCCCGCCAATGCCATGGCAACGGGAAATAGCCACTGATATTTTCCGTTGCTATGTAGAGTTCAAAATAGCCACTGATATTCCTCGTTTCTAAGGAATTTCAAATATTGTGATTGGTTAAAAAATTCCATTTCACACATGAAAAAATAATCACCGTAATAATCCAAGTTTAACTAGTGACAAAAATTTTTGCCAGTTTCGAGAAACATATCGGTATATTTTTATCATAAATAGTGATAGCGACCTAGAAGTACTTCTACTCCAGAAATGACAAATGTGACAGAAACTGTCATATTAAATTCACTACCGGATAAGTCTCGGAATAAATTTGAAGAAGATTATAACGATTCGAATTGTTATATATGCTAAAATGTGAAGACTTTCTCAGATAATGTATTAATTAAGTTGTAAAACATGTGTATTGATTTGTTGTAGTAACGTGGTAAAGTAGTGCCCCTTTTTTATAGGCACAGGCCGTAAAAGGGATTACTTTCGGTGCTATATTTAAAAAAATATATATTCTAATCTTTATTAGATAGATTAAAGTGTTACTTTCTGAGAGAAGAATCATCCGAAGAAGCATATTTCCGCATGTCGAAGAAAAAATAATATTTCAACAAAAATACAACAATTTCTGACACTATTAAAGGAACATCTCGTCTAGACAAATTGTTTCTAGTGATAATTGAATTCACATCATTAAAGATAGTTCCGTTTGAGGTTTACTAAGTGTGTTTCAGAGAATTATAACAACTACTACTCTTATTACATTCTTAGTATCCTATGAATTTCTTAAATTCCTAATCAGAGCTTTAAAACACAAAACAAAGTAACGTTCGATAGTATATATGACATTCACTATTTAAATACTTAACTTTATTGTTACATGTTCAGTGGCAAAGCCCATTGGAGTAAGATTTCTAATTAACTCGTTAGATTGTTTTTAATATGATGGTATAAGTTCTTTAAATTCGTTCGAAACATACTCGTTAAAATCATCAGGGTCTCCTGCTGGTCGTTGGTTAACACTATGGATATTCCGGTTTAGAGGTTTTTCTGAAAAAATAAAATAAAGGTTAACTAAGAAAGATACAGTTATTCTTTTACAGCGTTCACGTAAGAAAGGTGGTCGTGAGATCAACCGTTATAGAAAAAAATGGATTTGAATCTATTACTACATCGTTCGTTAATCCAAATTGTGTGAATAAGACAGATCATAGTAATGTGTCAAAGAAAGATCAAATAAGATCAAGATTAAACTTGTCGGATACCAGTGACGACCGACCGACTGGTACCACGTCTCTTGTAAAACATCACACCACCGCCACTCCACCTCGAAGCGCGCTGCCGCATTTGTTTCCATAGGTTTAAGAGTTGTTCGGAGTGTATTAGTCATCCATGCTTCCAATTTTAATTGTAAATGACTTCAGGTCAATAAAATAACACAGCCGAATGTACGGTGTGCTTGGAAAGAGAGAGATAGAGGTGTAATAGAATATGACATTGGACAAATTTATTATACCTAATCTTTAAATTTCTCGGTACACTTGAGGACATTAGGGTTAATTTTATTTTAGTTCTACAAAAGGGAAAATGTTTATTTTAATAATACCTATGTGGGATGATAAGAATTATTTTTGCAAATCGAAAATAGAAGAAAAAGAAAATATTTTTTTATATATACTTTTTTTCTCTCATCATCCCACATTGTAACACGTTTTTAATGTCTTTTAGTGAAAGCCGTTTTTTAAAATAATGATTTATATGAGAGTAAATTGAACCGTCTTTCCGGCTTATATCCGGAGCGCTCTTAAACAATTTCACCTGCCACATGATCACCACGCCACTACCACGTCACTACTTACCACTTCAGTGTGCGCCCTGCGGAAGGGCGCTGCGGGGCTCTGAAGGGCGGGGCACCCAAAATCAACATTTTATTTAATACCTCAGGGAACCTTTGAGCTACAGCGATTAGTTTTTGCACGTGATTCAATATCGATAAAGGTTATTATCTGATGTTATCCACCAAGGATAAATTCAATCAGGGGTGCACAAAATTGGAAAGAGTATCTTACTTCTCCCCCAAATTAGTAGTAAGTCATCTTTTCCAATTTTGTTATTTGTAGGCATTTTTCTTGCTTGTTGGAACGTTCTTCGATTCTTCAGGTTTGCTTTCTGTGGTACGATGCAGCATGGCTGTGACGGCCGGTGTGTATTTTCGGCAATTTTTGGAAGCTTTCTGAAGAAGCTGACAGTGACTAGTAAAGTTCGGTAACAAAGGCAAAACCTGTAAAAATCTGCTACCTATATTTTCCTACTCACCGTCATTTAACATGTACGCCCATTTTGAAGTATCGTAGAGGTCATTATTAATTCGTAGAGGTGAACGGCCTATTCTAGGTCCAAACCACATCCCTGGTTTGGAACCACTTCTTTTCTCGGGATTGTCGTCAGCTACCCAGGATGTTGAAGATCGACCCACTCTTGGAAATGCCATTAGTTTTCCGAATCGCTTATCCTCTGAAATAGATTTTTTAAATGGATATAAACTTTTCTGACTGAGAGAAATAAGTTCGATTGAAATTCATGATGACGATTTTGAGAGGTTTTTGATTCTGTACTATTTGTTGTTTTGTGTTTTTCAAGTGTTACTACTTAATAAAATTTATGTTAATTGTTTGTGTATTTTATTTTTTGAATGATGTTTCAGTATATAAAAATTTTGAAACAGGCAAAGAACTTTGAAAATAAATCAGATTTACATCATTTAAGGCATGTTTAACGGTTCAAAATATTTTACGGTATATTCTTTTTCGTCCTTCTTTCCTTGAGGCAGGTTGGATGAAAATACCTTCAAAGACTGGTATCCATAGGCAGAAATTCCTTACTTTTACTTATTTGGTAAACTCCAGAGAAGAAAACAAAATAACATTTTGAATGACCTTTTGAGAAAAGGATAAATCTCTAGAGATGATTACATTTAATTTTAATTTGTGTGAAAAACACAATTAACATTTGTCGAATCAATCTGCCTGCCAAATATTTACGCCCCATTTCGGGATACCCGGAGTATTTATGCAGCATTGTAACTCAATTCTCCGCATTTTATGTAGCTTATTTTTTGTGCTGTATTTGAAGTAGATGTTTGATTAATTGATTTGATGTATACCTGTTGGAAAATCCCACATCTCGTCCTCGCCGTATCTTTTGCCAACCCTTATTACATTCCGAAGACCACGTCGTTCGGGTATTTTTGTTGGTCCTGGAAAAGAGATACTTTAATTAAACGTAAATATTTTAAGTTTATTATATATTCGTAGTATAACGAGGTGGGACTTAATATTGACAACATTAAGAGACTCTGTTGATTCTTGTTACTGGAGCAGAATGATTTGGGATCGTTTAAATACATATGTCGTCTCAACTACCCATGGAAATTTTAACAGTCTCTTTCCATTTGTAGGACGTATGATGTGTATTTAGTCTGTTATTTGCAATTTTGTTACCATACACACACATCTAAATATGCGTATCAGCATGACGGATAACAGTCCAGACGTGAGCGAAATCTAGGATAACAGCCCTCACTCGGCTATTTATGAAAATTAAGAAAAGTTATTTGGTGCCAAGATAAATAAAACAATAATTATTTATGTATCTATGGATTTATTTTGAATATAAGTTATGAACACTAAGATCCAAAAAGTAAATTCAAAAAACCTCTATCATGAATTTTATTAACGTTCATTTTTGTAGACAATTAATAAATTTTCGGAACTGCTGTACTAGCAATCAGAAAAATCTGCTTTTAGAACAAGCGCTCTCTACAGATTTAATACTAGATGGATTAGTGGGCTTGGTTTGCCAGTATCATACATTAAGGAATTTTGCATGCCCTGATCTTACTATATATTGTATGTAGTTCCCTTTACTATATTAAAATTAACAATGTATAAAATTATTGTTGTTGCGATCACTTCTTTCGGTGATCCCAACAAAAGGGCAACTGACTTATGAGAGGTACCTATTATTAGGTTAAAATAAATGATTGGGCATGTATATAAAAACTCTCATAATTTTTTGACAGATGTTTTACCATGTGCTAAATAGTAGCATAGTAGCAACAATAGAGTTAATATTAAGGGTTCAGCGGTTGGCTAAATCTAGCGTACTTGGTACGAAGATATAGCCCAGTTGTCAGAGACCAATTTTGATGAAAAGTACAAGTTTTAACCTCTCCACAATAAAATTGTAAGAGGTTACTAAAATTGGTTCAAAAACGAAAATTGAGGTAACACCAAATCTTTACATTTTGAGGTCCTAGGAACCCAAAAAAGTGGTTTTTGAAAAATGTCTGTGTGTATGTGTGTTAGCACGATAGCGCCGAAACTACTGAACTGATTTTAACGAAACTTCGCGTGTGCGTTTCTTTAGTGCTCCAAAAGATCGGATTACGTTTAGTGCCATTTTGACGCAACAAGTTGTTTATTTTATAATTACTTTCAATTTGCAATGGAACTATTGAAAAGCAGTTAAAATTCTGATTTCAACGATATATCACACTTCCACCCTTTAATCATAATAATAATAATAATAATAATAATAATCTTCGGTTCATTACGTCTACTCAGGGCACACGATTCGCGGACCCGGTAGTCACTCACCCCACGGGCGTGGGGAGTGGCTATTGGTATTACCAGCTCCCCTCTGTGAGGGTCGGAGCCACAGAGTAGGGTGACTGGTTTTTTGTAAAAAAAAAAAAACTAAAAAAAAATAATAATAATTTATTTTCCTTAAAAGACAATATACAATTGTATAGGAATAATCAATAGGTAATTACAAATTAAAAAAAGAAAATTGATATTGTAAAATCAATTAATTATGTAGAAACAGACAAAATAACATCAGGTAATTTAGTCAGGTGTAAACAGATAAAAATCTGATATTGTATAAAAACATTGCTCCAACAAAAACAATTTAAGTTTAGATTTAAATAAATTTATATTTTCACTAGACTTTATATAGTCGGGTAAATGGTTGAAAATTCGGGTACCAACGTGAGACGGTGAGTTTTTGGCAATTGTATATTTTGCGAATGGTATATGTAATAAATTTTTTTGTCGTGTGTTAACATTATGAATGTCTTTAATTAGCTTAAAATTGTTTTTATTAGAAAATACATAAATTGATATTTCTAAAATATATAAACAGGTAAGAGTCAATATTTTATACCCGCCGAATAAGTTTTTACATGTATGGGTTTGGGGGATATTTCCAATACAACGTAAAATACATTTTTGTGCCCTAAAAACGTCTTTAGCCATAGTAGAGCTGCCCCACAAACAGACACCGTATCGTAACCTTGATTCGACCTGGGAGTAATATACACTTATTAGTTGATGTTCATGCAAAACAAGTCTCAAATTTCTGAGCATATATGTAATGGAATTTAGTTTAGAAATCAAGTGTGAACAGTGAGATTTCCAGCTTAAGCATTCATCTATACGCACACCCAAAAATTTTACATCAGAAAGTTTGCTTTGAAGAACAGTATTGTTAACATTGAAATTTAAAGGTTCAATCACTTTGTGACAGTTAAGAAATCGCAGCACTTGTGTTTTATTAGTGTTAAAATATAAATCATGAGAGTTGAAATAATTGGAAGTTGAAGTTATAATTTGTTCACATTTATTATTAATCTTTTCGGTAATGTTTGCAGAGATAAGTAATGAAACATCATCTGCATACATAACAAAGTGTGGATAAGATATTTCCTCCTCTAATTGGTTTATATATAATAAAAATAATATTGGTCCCAATATGGAACCTTGTGGAATGCCCATTTGCACCGGTTTAATTTCAGATTTAACGTTTGTGATAATATTATTATTATTATGATATTTAAGTGAAACATATTGATAGCGATTTGTCAGGAAAGAGGAAATCCAACTCAAGGAAACACCTCGTACACCACAATATTCCAATATAGACAACATTTTGTTATGATTAACGCAATCGAACGCCCTGCTTAAGTCACAGAATACAGCAGCAGGGCACTCACCTGCGTCGATAAAATTTATTAGTATATGATAAAATGTAAGTAATGCCGTACATGTTGATTTTCCTGAACGAAAACCGTGCTGTTTCGGAGTTAAAATATTTTGTCTGTTTATAAAACCTAGGAAACGATCACAAAACGCATATTCAAAAACTTTGGATAAACTGTCTGGAGTAGTGACTGGTCTATAATTCTCTAACAGAGTCGAGTCTTCTTTCTTATAAATAGGTGTAACTTTCCCCGTTTTCAGATTATTAGGAAAAACACCCAAAGAAAAAGATAAATTAATTAGGAACGTAAGTGGTTCAATAATTACGTGTAATATATTTTTTAAGACAAATACAGGTATATCATCGGCACCTGCAGATTTTTTATTTTTCATTTTCGTATTTAATAAATTGAGTAGCTCGTGTTCAGTAAACGGCTGAAGAAAAAGTGTAGAATTAATATTATTGTTTTTGCTTTCGATTTGGTTTCCGTGAAAAAAATTAAAAACAAAGCAAAAATGGCATAGATCGCATTTCACATGACATGATCGATGCGCGTAGCCGTTACGTCGTGAAACTCGTCACAAAACGTGTCAATTCACGTGTGAGGGTTTTTTCACTGCTCTGGAAGTAGAGCGGATTACGTTTAGTGCGATTTTTTAAATATATATACAGACAAATCGAAGAATTAAACTACAAATATTCCTCTAAAATCTAGTAAAATTACTGAAATGCTAATGTTTCATTTAACAAAGACAGCTGCGAGCAATCGGATTGCAATGAGCAAATTTTGACGATTGTCATTGTCATCGTTTGTCATCCGATAACGTTGGTGTCATGTCATGTTAAAAAGATTTCGGCATATTTGTAACTTTTAGTGGATTGTCACAAACTTTAAAGATTTAACAATATCAATATTATATGCTTTCTGTACCTTCGTTGATGAATTTATTATAGATTATCACTTTACCAATTTTCAGTTTGTTGCTTTACAAATCTGTAGTATTTAGGATAACTAGACTTTCTTGGTCGTTCAAGTGATGTTAAAGTTGTTAATATCCTAATAGTATATTATTCAACGAGCGATAATGTAGGTAATAACTCGTATAGACGATTGTAAATTCATTAAGTTGAGGGTTTTTTTAGTGCCCCAGAAGATCTGAAAAGGTTTTGGATGAGATCGGATTACGTTTAGTGCCGTTTTGTCATACAATTTAATGCTCTTCTCGGCTTCAAACATTCACCCAGTGGGGAGGTTCCAGCCGCTTCCAGTAGCTGCCGATTTTTTTTAAATAAATTTTTCCCTTAGCATGAGAAATTTTTACAGTTTGCTCGATATTTCAAGCGCATCGCACAGGGAAATCAAGTATTTCTCGACCGCCGCTACATAATAAAGACAATTTGTACCCATTGAGAACCAAAAAAAGTAGCATTAGCCATAAAGAGGAGGAATTGAGCATTCCATTCAATGGTATACTTACTTTTAATTTTTATTTCTTATTAATTGCACGTGAAAGTTAAGCTTTATGATTTTTTTCTATTATATATAAATACATAAATATTAATATTAATAAATAAATATTAGTTAGTCATATCAATGATGTTGAATCCAATATTTGCAGAGAACCGAATAAATTCTGGTCATTTGTCAATTCACTTAAGAGTGATCAAGGTATGCCCAATTATGTTACATATAAAAATGAAATTTTTTATGAATCAGCTGAAATATCAAATGCATTTGCTGATTACTTTCAAGAATTTTATACCAAACCAACTAATCTTAATGTCACTAATGACACTCCATACAATAACAATATCCTCACAATAAAAGAGTTCAATGAAAATGACATTTTAAAGTCGCTCAATATACTTAAACCAAAATGACAGCTGGTCCAGATTTAATACCAGCTTTTACTTTAAGAGACATATTTTCGTAGTCCCACTTATTATTATATTTAATCTGTCAGTACCAGTTGTTTTCCGAACGTTTGGAAGAACTCTAAAATATGTCCCGTTTTTAAGAAAGGAAGTAAATTTGATATTCTACAGGCCCATTACAATAATATGCAACTTTGCAAAGGTATTCGAGTATTACATGACAATATATTTAATCATGTAAAACCAAACATAATAATGCAGCATGGCTTTATGAAAGGTAGATCTACCGCAACAAATATATTTTGCATACCCAATTTTTATCGCAATCTTTAGATGAGGGGGTCAAAACAGACGTCATGAATACTGATATTTCTAAAGCAATTGATCGACTGGATTATTTTACTCTCTTTGTAAAAATCCTGGCACGTGTAAATTCTCCGTGTATTAGACAACAATAAAGGTTATTATTATTATTATTAAAAAATGTGGAAGAAAATATTATCATAGTGAATGAATTAAAAAATGAAATGGTTTATTTTATTAATGGTAAAAACAAGTGTTATTTTAAGTTTAAACACGATTTTTATACTCCCAGCTTTTGGCTTAGGGAAATAGGCTTTAAAAGGTTTAACTACAAGGATCATATGAAGTACATAATAAGAGAAGAGAAACACATATATCCTAGACCCGATTCTTTTTTTAAAGATATAGATAATTTAGACAGTAACATGAGCAATAAAAGTGGTAAGTTAAAGCTTATTCACATATCTGTCCATTCGTTTTGTAATAAATTGAGTGGTGCTCAGGCCTTTATTCATGAGAATAAAGCACAAATGATAGCTATATCTGAGTCTTGGCTAAACTAAGAAATGGATTAATCTAAATTCCATTATTTACTACAGACTCGTTAAGTGGTGGAGAAGGCGTGGCCCTTTATGTTGATAGTCGACTTTGATTTTTCAAATATGCATGTGGAGACTGACAATCTGTGTGTGGAAGTGTAGCATTGAGAATTATCTATAAAGCTCCCTCATTACACTATTCGTGTCTAGATTATCTTTATGAAGTCCTCCCTCAGTTAATACAAAACTATGATATTTGCCTAATATGTGGTGATTTTAATATAAATATTCAAAATAGCAACTCCCTGATGTAAGGTACCTAAATAATTTATGTGAAGCTTTTAATCTGAAGCAACCCATCAAAGATCCTACCAGGGTAACTCCAGAGCCATCCTCCATCATTGACCTCATCTTTACTAGTGATTATGACAGTATTTGCGATAGTGGTATTGTTAATTGTGACCCTATTGTCTGTGACCATGAAGCTGCACTCGCTAGTATTAACTGTGCAAACTTTAAATATAAACCTATATGTAGATATGTTAGAGATTTTAAAAATATGAATATAGATCAGTTTGATACAGATATAGCTAATGCGGATTTTCATTCAATGTATTTTATGACTGATATAAACAAAAAATTAGAATATTTTAATAACAAAATAATTGATTGGATGGAATCTGCGGTAGGTTCTTGATGAAATATATTCAATAGAATAATTATAAATATTCAAAAGAATAGTTACAATACGCACTTGGTTTATTGTTTCATTAGTTTTGTTCAGATTTCTCTGACATATGTTTCGGCCGTTATCAAAGAGTGTTAAAAACTACAAAACTTAGTTTTGTAAAAATAATGTTGACACTTCGCATTTATGGCATAGATCTCACGTGGTGCGACGAGGTAAAATATCTTGGTATACACCTTGACAAAAATCTTAATTTTAATTGTTACCTAAATAAAATCTGCCAAAAATCATATTTTGCCCTAAAAATATATATGAATATCGTGATTTGTTGCCAAAGACAGTAAAACTGACACTTGTCGAATCATTGGTTCTATCAATACTTAACTACATGGATTATGTGTATAGACTATTTTTAACAACTTTTAATAAGTATCGTATTCAAAAAATTCAAAATCCTTGCATTAGATTTGTTACGATTAAATAGATATGATAATATAACCCCGCAATCTACATGGTGCAAATATCTTAAATATGAGTGAAAGAAGATTTGTGCATATAATTTGTCAAATTAACACAGACATGGTGATATACACGACTTAACACTAGGCATAGAAATAATTAAAGTATTATTATGCACAAAACAAAAGCTTTTAGGAGTTCTTTCTCCTACCAATGGGTGTATAATTATTACTTTTATTTGTAACAAAATATGTGCAATATGTATGTTTTGATATATGTTGTAACTGAGTGTCCAAAACAGAAAAAATTCTGTGTTAACTGTGCAAATTCAAACAAAAAATATAAAACGAACCATAATACTAATCATGAATCCACTGATATGGGATGTCCAACAATGAAGTTCCAAATAGAAGTTTTTAAAAGCAAAACTGATTACAACACTCATCAATGGTAATTTGAAATGAAGATTCTGTGTTAGAGAATCTAGAGGGCTTAGAGAGAAACCATAGTGGTGAATATATAGAAGCTATAAACATAAAGACGGTGGTAGAGACTAATAAAAAGTTGCTTGTTTTACATTTAAATATACGTAGTGCAAAGAAAAATTTGGATCAGTTAATGGCAACTGCTGAAACTTATAATTTTAGTAATTTTGATGTCATTATTCTAAGTGAATGCTTTCAATTAGAGTCCGCAAATTATTTCCAATTTCCTAGGTATGCCACATTTTATAATGAAGCTGATTACAATAAGAATGATGGAGTATTAATGCTAATAAATTCAAAAATAAATTCTGTGTTTACAAAGATCAAGTTTACGAGATGCGATGTTACACTTGCCATATCAAATTTCAAAATTAATGATACGCCTTTCAAAATAATTGCCCTATATCGGCTAAACCCAACCAGTGAAGACGCCTTTATAGATGATATTGACTCATATTTAGAAGAAAAGAAAGAAGATAATCAAATCTAGATTATAGTTGGTGACATTAATATTAATATTTTAGATAAAAATGCACATGTAGTTAACAAATATTTATCAATATTGGGAAAACATGGTTTTCAACCTTATATTCAGATTCCAACACGTGTAACCAAAGATACGTCTTGTTGTCTAGATCGTATTTTTGTACGGAAAAAACATAGTATTAAAAACATAAAATTTTCATCATATGTGTTAAATTGTAACATTACTGACCATTATCCAGTAGCTTTAAACCTTAATTATTTTAACAATATAAATGCTGAAGTGAAAGCAATTGACAATTTACAAGAAATTACAAAAATTGACCTACATAAATTAATAAGTTTGGTTGAAAATCAAAGTTGGGTTGATATTTTGAATTGCAATGATACACAAATAGCAACTGACAAATTTACAGATATTTTTTCAAATTTAGTAGAACAATCCAAAAATGTATGAAAAAAGAAACCAAATAATAAAAAAATAAAACCGTGGATTCAGAAGATCTTGTAAATTCTATGAAAACGTGATAAGCTTAAAAGAAAACTATTAGAACATCGCTCTGACATTCTTGAGACTAAATACAAAAACTATAGAAATCATTTAAACACGATCTTAAGAAAATCAAAAAATAACTATTATAAAAAACAATTATTAGAAAATCAAAAAAATATTAAAAACATAGACAGAATTATATCTGAAGTCACAAACGAGGATAAGGTTAAAAGTACAGAAATTAGACTCACTGATGATAATAGCATGGCCTTTCTTGACTATAAACAAATGGCTAATCATAGTAATGACTATTTTGCTAATGTAGAAATTAACATGCGTGAACAGATTACTGAACCAAATAATTTTGATCTCACATTAGACAACTCATTACAATCAATGTTCCTTACTCCAGTTACTGAGAATGAAGTAATAAAATATATACATAGTTTAATAAACAAAACTGCACCTGGAATTGATGGAGTTACGACAGAAATAATTAAATTAGTTCATTCTCAGATACTAAAGCCTATTGTACACATTATTAACCTAATTCTTGAAACTGGTCATATCCCATCCCAATTTAAAGTTTCTGTTGTAACACCCATACACAAAGCAGGAGTCAAAACTTTAATATCTAACTATCGACCTATTAGCCTAATAAGTAACTTCGCTTTGGTTTTATTGAGGGTATGGGAACTGCAGATGCAATGTATGAGGTAATAAAAGAAATCACAGATAATCTAGACGAGAATAAAAAATGTATTGGAGTATTTTTAGACCTGGCAAAGGCATTTGATATGGTGAACCATGAAAAGTTTCTTGACGTGCTTGCACATTACGGGGTTTGTGACACCGTGTCAAAGGTCTTTAGAAATCACTTAACCGATCGTGTACAACATGTTAGAATTATGAATAACCTAAGCGACCCAAAAATTATAAAAATGGGAATACCACAAGGGACAGTACTGGGACCAATCCTATTCACTGTCTATATAAACTCTTTGTTAGGACTAAATATAAATGCCAAAATTGTTTCATATGCAGATGATACAGTTGCCTTGTTTAATGGTAATACTTGGGAACATACGAGAGAAAATGTAATCGGGGGCATGCAAACTATTAAAAAATGGCTTGACAAATATCAACTTTCTTTAAATACTGAAAAAACTAAGTACATTGCATTTTCAGTAACCAATCATAATAGACCTGAGTACAACTCAATACAGGTAAATAATCTGCCGCAAGCAATTAAAGAAATTGCAGAAATAAAATATTTAGGCATTATTGTAGACAAACACCTAAAATGGACACAGCATATTAATTACTTAACAAATAGGGTAAGAAAGTTTATATATAAGTTCTATCAGCTTAGAGATATTTTAAATAAAAATATTATGAAAATGATCTATAAGGCATTTGTAGAGTCAATTTTTTGGTATGGTATACTGGTTTGGGGAGGTCTATGTACAACATCTTTACAAAAGTTAAATGTCATCCAAAATACTATTCTAAAAATTATGTATAATAGAAAAAGAAATTATCCAACAAAATTACTTTATAATAACAGTGAAGTTCAAATGTGCTTTTAGAGGGCGGAATATTAAACATAATATTTTTAGTCGCAAACTCCTCTATAAATCCTTATTTTACTATAAGGAAAGTAACCAGACTGCAACCAAAGTTACAAATCTGACGCGTTAAGTGTAATAATTGCATATTACCATCAAAACGCTAATGCCTCGATTGCAACAAACACCAGCCGAAAGACTGATCCTACTTAAAGGAGCTCCCTTGCCAGTCGTCACACACCACTTGCAGACTGCAGTTTCGAGCTGTTGGCTCTCGTCAGTGCAAGGTAGGTATGCGACGACCGACATGAGAATCCTTTGACTATAGTACATCCCGGTATTTTCACAATAGCGACATGTAAAACAGCCAGCAGGCGCCATCTAGCGGTCCAGTGTATGTTGCAATCGAAAAATAAATAGCCTGACTTGGCTTAGCATAGTTCAAATGTGCTTTTAGAGGGCGGAATATTAAACATAATATTTTTAGTCGCAAACTCCTCTATAAATCCTTATTTTAGTATAAGGAAAGTAACCAGAGCTCCTTTAAGTAGGATCAGTCTTTCAGCTGGTGTTTGTTGCAATCGAAGCATTAGCGTGTTGATGGTAATATGCAATTATTACACTTAACGCGCCAGATTTGTAACTTTGGTTGCAGTCTGGTTACTTTCCTTATAGTAAAATAAGGATTTATAGAGGAGTTTGCGACTAAAAATATTATGTTTAATAACAGTGAAGTTCTTAATATTCGATCCTTATATATCCACAATGTCTGCATTTATGTATATAAAAGATAAATTAAAAGTACGTGTTAATAATCAATATAAGACCAGAAGCACAAATGAACATTACATACAAATTCCTACCAGAAAAAAAATATTAAACAAAGATTTGTTGCATATTTAAGTCCAAAATTTTATAATTTATTCCTTTTTGTTTTTCTTTATATTATAAATTTTTAAATTTTGTATTCAACATATTCCTTGATTTGTTTTTATATTTATTTCCACTTTTATATTATGTATTAATAATACAATAGCATACTGAAACTAGCGATTAAGTTAAACATATACAGGTGTTAAGTCACTTAGGTGCACTAAGTAAGTTAAGAGAAAAAAATCAATATACTAATTGTATTAAAAATTTTATTGTGAACATTAGCTTGTATTGTATTAAATTAAATAAATAAATTAAATTGTATTAAATTAAATAAATAAAATATTAAATAAATAAATATTAAATATTAGCCATATAAGTATTTAAAACATTAAACAAGTGAAAACAGTGGAATACTGGAATTTAGTAGTAGGTATATTTCTACTTTACTACACATTTATTCTTTTTGTAATAATTTATCGACTTTGCGTTGGGTTATATATTTTGTTAAACGAAATAATTTATTATGTTTTGTGGTAGATACATAACTTCCTAAAATATTTAATAAGATGAACAAGTATGAAATTATACCTAGCATATTTTTAATAAAAAGAATTTCTTAGTTTTGTATAATAGTGTCGCAAATATGCCTTCATTATTATTACTATACATGTAAATACATGTAAATAGGTACATATGAAAATATGCAGTACGTTGTATCTTTTGTGACAATTTGTCGCAATAAAGACTATTTTTTTTTATTATATTTTAAATGGCAAAAAAGAATATTGGAGAAATTTTCATGATTTTTTCATAAATCCGAAATTCTTTAGCTAAAGAAATCATAAAGAGATTGACACACAGAAATCTATATATTTCTAAATTTCCCAGAAACTATTTAATATTGCCAAGAACAAAAAAAATATATGTGAACCATCGATCAACTGATTCCTCATTTCAATTAAATAAAACAAATTTGGTAACGATCGCACACGAGAAAATATTATCTCCCCAAATTTAAAAATGAATATAGTCAACAACATTTAAATTGTTATGAAAAATATTTTAAACCGGCGTTCAGATAATTAATAATACAGGAAGTATGTTTGTAAATTTTGAAATAACTCAAAATACTTAAATTACTTTAAAGTAATAATATAAAAACAATCAATTTCTTACCGATGGACGCCACAAAACCGAGAAATATCACTAAAACCAACAATTTAACACTATAGAAACTAAAAAAGCCCATGTTCAGCTCTCCAAAAGAATGCTTTTGGGAAGGACTGCAACAGGTGAGACAACACTGTAGTTTTAGGGGATGCTCTGTTTTTATAACTCGGCTACACGGCCGCCCGTGCGTCATGCGTAGACTAGAATTTAAATTTAAAAATGATTATCTGCAAAAAGTACAATTAATTAAATTAGTGTTTAAATGATTTTGTGATTATCGCCTACTCCGAAGGTGTACCAGAGAGAATTAAGTAGTTACTGTGTGCTATTTATAGCGACAGAAAAATGAAATTTTCTTAAGGGTGGAACAAAAAGATGTGTCCGCTTCGTTGTACCCCCTCTGTTGCAGTTTTTCAATTACGGTTACTTAAAATATATATACTTAGTTTGCATTTAGATGTAAAATTAATCAGTTTGTCCAGAAATAAAGCAACTTCAAAAAAGAATATAATATAAGTACCATATTGGGTACTTCCAATTACCTGGGCGTCAATTCTCGAATCTCTACTGAAATTGTCGAGTATGGCATTTGTCACACAATTTTGAAAATTATTTTTACGAAAATTGTGCCGATTTATATAACCTACAAAATGGTTATGGCCTACTTTAAGAGTTATGGCGGAAAATATCGAAAATGCGGAAAACATCTAGGCCAAATATCTCCGTTATTTGAAGAGATACGAGAAAAATTCTAAGATGAAAATTTTTTGCAAAAACAGAATAATTCAACGAGGTTTTATCTAATTTTTTCAAAACCGCTGTATTTTGAGATTTACTCTTCAGGTTGTTAAAAAAATTATTTTGAAACGGGCGGGAAATGGCGCCATTAAATAGAGTATTTTCTTCCTTTTTCAACGATATATCACATGCCATATTTATTCATTGGTACTACGTTAGTAATTATAAAAACATGTTTTTAAAACCAATATATTTTTTTTAACAAGCATTATACTTGCCGTGGAGAAGTATGATTAAATAAAACGATAAAATAATTCAATAAGTTGTTCAAATCTTTGCTATAATAAAACATTAACACAATTAAGGAGAATAAAGTAAATTCAGGTAACAAAAACAAATTAATAATAAAAAGAATATAGCACACAGAACATTAATATTTATCTAATCCTCAAAATAATTTTTAAGATATCATATCAAGTGTCCAAAGTGTCCACCACGATTTCTTATGCACAATCGAACGCGGCGAGGCACTGCATTTAAAACATTACTCAGCATTTCGGGGGTAACTGTAATACATGCCTGTTGAATTCGAGCTATTAGGTCCTCTATATTTTGCGGTGTCATCGAAAACATCTTATCTTTAATATACCCCATAGAAAAAAATCCATTGGGGTTATATCTGGAGAACGAGGGGGCCATCGAATAAATCCATTGTACCTATCCATTGTTGAGGCAAAATTTCGTTCGTCTAAATAATCTTGGCAAATCTGGGAGTTGTGGGGAGGAGCTCCATCTTGTTAAAAATATTGAAAGTTGTGTCGATTCTCTAAAGGTAGGTCATCTAAGAATTCAATAAATTCATTTCTCAAGAAGTTTAGGTACCTTTGACCACTGAGGTGACCATCATAAAAATAAGGACCTCTTAAATTGGTGCTTATAATACCTATCCACACATTTATTGAAAAACGATTTTGAAACCCAGTCGATCTATGCCAGTGTGTATTTTCAGAAGTCCATTTGTAATGAATATCGCGATTAAAAAATCCATTATTGGAAAAATTTGCCTCGTTGGACCAAAGTATTTTACTACATATGAATGGATCGGCACGCTTCTTTTCCAACAGCCACCTACAAAAAGTCGTCCTCCTTGGTTTGTCCCCCGCTTGTAAATTGTGAACTTTTTTGGCTTTATAATAACGGTAACCATTTTTCTTTAAAATTTTTCTAGCACTTGTTGTATTTATATGACAAGCAATTTGAATTTCTCTTAATGATGTTTCCAAATTTTCTGTATTTTTATTTCTTACATAATTAATAACTCGGTTTACGTTATTTACATTATCAGTAACACTGTTCAACCTTGTCTTCTTCTTTAAAAATAATGAACCATTATTTTTCAATTTCGTAGCTAATTTTGTGAACAGAGTTTTATTCGGCTGTAGTGCTTGTAGAAATCTGTTTCTATATTCTACTTGAGCTAATCCAGAGTTAAAATTGCATTGGAAATATGTAACGAATATATTATAACGATCAATGTGAGTGAAAATCATTTTTGAAAATCCTAAATTCTTAAACGAATGTGGTTGAGTGGAAGTTTAAGTATTAACTGAGATGATCTGTCAAAAAATTAAATTGTCAAGTTGGTTCATAGCCAACTATTTTAAAATAATTGAAATAATAGTGAAATCATGAAATACAAACAAATGGATATTATACTTAAATTAATTGGTAAAGACATTTAAACTTTTTGAGCAAGGAGTGACGCTTTTATGGACGACCTCTATACATTGGTATAACTGCGAATACTCTTTCCATAATTCCTCCATGTTGCTTTTTTGATTATTATTTTGCTTTTGTTACCTGAATTTACTTTATTCTCCTTAATTGTGTTAATGTTTTATTATAGCAAAGATTTGAACAACTTATTGAATTATTTTATCGTTTTATTTAATCATACTTCTCTACGGCAAGTATAATGCTTGTTAAAAAAAAATTATTCGTTTTAAAAAAATGTTTTTATAATTACTAACGTAGTACCATTGAATAAATATGGCATGATGTATCGTTGAAAAGGGAGGAAAATACTCTATTTAATGGTGCTATTTTCCGCCCGTTTCAAAATAGTTTTTTTAACAGCCTGAAGAGTAAATTTCAAAATACAGCGGTTTTGAAAAAATTAGATAAAACCTCGTTGAAACACTCTGTTTTGCAACAAATTTTCGCCTTAGAATTTTTCTCGTATCTCTTCAAATAACGGAGATATTTGGCCTAGACTTTTTCCGCATTTTGTAGGTTATATAAATCGGTACAATTTTCGTAAAAATATTTTTTTGTACGACCGATATTAAGTGAGATATTCGCGAGTGCTCTGATAAAATGGACAGCCTGTATATACTTGTCCCATGCATGTCACAAAATACCAGGATCAATAAATAACTCAAGAATCAGTCCATGACCATAATAACCGTCATGCAAATGATATAAGAATGAGTTATTTAAGATTAAAATCCAGTAGAAATGGCTCTAATTATTATGGACCAAAGTTTTTCAACCATTTACCTTACAGGATGAGATCTCTGCCTATTAATATTTTTAGAGAATGCATTAAAAAAATTTTATTGTCACGAGTCTTTTATACCATTGGCGAATTTCTAGATTGTAATGTATCTGATGTCGTTGAACGTTAATATTTTAATATGTTTTTGATATGTCATACACATTTGTATGTTGTTATTTTTTTATTTTATATTTTATATCAACTTTTTTTACTATTTGTACTATCTTCTAATAGAATGTATTGTTATTTACATTGTATTTGTATTATGTATGTATTTTCATTGTATTTGTATTTTCTTTGACTTGTGTGAAACATTTTTTGCTAGTAACACCAGTAAATAATCTATCTATTAGGTGATCTGTCAATTCTTTGTCTAATAAACTAACATTTAATTGAATGAACGGGTCTGTCTTCCTATAGCCTATACATAGTCCTTCTATTGTGGATTTCAATTTTCTGGTCTTCCAAATTTTCAATTACAGCAATAAAATTCATTTCATCTTGATTCGCCATTTTTTACGTTTTCTGTTTACGTTTTAATACATTTTTCGGTACTGTCGCATTCGATAATCGAGAGACGACTGGCTGAGGCCACTCGTTGCAGATTTTACTAACATTTGTAGAATGCGACATTCGAGAATGCAATTTTATCAAAATCGCGCGATTTTGATAGACATTTTAAGAAAGTAGCATACGACATCGACCACTAGAGAATTGACGCCCTGCTCTAGTTCTAAAAGTATGCATGATATTAAAAAATTTTTTAGAATGTTGTTTCGATATTTAAAAAAGGGAATCAGCATAACATCGACGACTATCGTCCAATATCTTTGTTGAGCATATCCTCGAAAATTCTTGAAAGAACTGTTTATAATAGAATTTTAAGGTTTCTAAATAGTCATAACAACTTAACAGGTAAACATGGTTTCACACGAGGTCTCTCGATTGAATCTCGCCTGGTCAATAATTATATTGTCCTTTGTAATTTGTTTTTAGCGAAAGGAGTCAGGACTTCTCTCCCCATTTTCTTTTAGACGAACCGGAGCCGCCCCGCCTGGCCATGCAACCCAACACCGCGAACAGCGCGGTGGTTGCACGGTCGGTCGCAAGGTAGTCTCCGGGGAGGCAATATTATGTATTAATATTAATAAAGTTTGTTTACTTACTTACTTACTTACTGGTCAATAGCCGAGTGGGTTAAGGCACGAGGTGGCAATCGCGATTAATTACACGGACATAACACTACCTGGTTCGAATTCTAGCTTCGGCACTGGCACTGTATGAGGAAATGGTTGTATGTCCGCGTTTTTTCAATGTGTAACCCCTTTCCGCACAAGCTCTGGCTTCTGGAATTGGGGGTTGTCTAATTTTTGTGGTGTTTATTTATATATTTATTTATTATTATAATCTGGCACTGTTGATTTCGTCCAACATATTCACGAAAAAATGTATCAAAATCATCATGTTGTTGCAATATTATCCGATCTTATTCATGCATTTGACACTATACAAGGTTGGGCAAATATGTGGAGACACCCAATTTCTGGCTAAACTATAATAAATTCTTGCAGTATTTTTATTCTATTCTGTGACGTACTTTTTCATCAATTATAAAGATGTAGGGTTTGGTGGATCTACGACTTGTGGTTTTCTAAATATGAAACCAAATAATAAAATAAAGAGATGGCTATTTGCATCTTAATTATCAATTATTTATGTGCGCATGTTACTTTGTGTATTGTTTTGATAGACCTATACATGTATTGTTACAGTTACTGCCGTCTATTTTGTATATGGTGTTACTTTTGTCTTTTAGGTGTCCTTTAGGCTCGAGTTTAGTGACAGATTTTTTTACTGTGCGATGTAGCTTATATGTTATTGTTATATTGTATCATATTAATAGATTTGCAATATTTTCAGATGCTTTTGGAATATAAGGCATACACTGTTTTGATTTGTGCGGTTTGTTGTTTTATTGTATTATATATTCTCTTTTTTTATTATAAATTCGTAAAAATATTTAGGGTAGGAATTTGTTTTTAAGACTGTTAAAGCTTAAACAACAAAACAACCAAAATGTGACAATAAAAATTTATCGGTTTTTAAAAATGTTTTAATGAAATTAAATGTTTCATACATGTCAATCTGATGTCCAACGAACCTCATCCTGTATTAATCACTTTTGCATCAGCTGGCCTTGAGTCAGCTACTTTTATAGCGTAGCAAATTTGTCATTATTTGATCAAAGTGTTTATTTTGTGGCGCAAATGTAAACGCTATAAAAAATAACCGATTACAAGTAAGTTATGTTATCTATAATTGGCATTTGCTCCAATTCCGCCAAAGTATAATCGACTAAAGAGTGTTAATAGAGCTGATTGAAAAAAATATATAAAACCGTGGTGGCTTGATCCGAGTGTTGAGCTTTTTCAAGTTCAGTTTAATGATGATTACAAAATCAAATTAATTAAGAAGCACACTATAGGTCTAATATCTTTAAGTAAAAAATTCATAAGTCTTTTACCGATACCTCTTGCCGACGAGCATCTAACTGAGGAGGGCTATGGACACACAATGCCTCAGACTGTCCTATTATGAAATTGTATGCACAATATATTTTGAATAATTTCTAGTTTTATAAAAAAATTCAGCAAAAATGTTAATTTTTTAAGTTAAGGTGGACATATCCAGGACAAAGCGATCCGATAAGGAAATAAATAAATAAATAACACCACAGGTGACCCCCTTTATCCCGGAAGGCTCTAGAAGAGCCTTGTGTGGGAGGGGGCTACACATTTAGAGACAAGGGACATACACCCAATATCCGTATATAGTGGAAAAATCCCTCTCACAGTATTTTCCACTGCCACTACCTTGGATCGAACCCGGAACTTTTGAGTGAGTGGCAAGTGCGCTCACCTCTCGACCACCAGCCATACATATTTATTATTTTTTATCATAACTTTTTTTAAAACATATACTGGTAAAAAAGTATGAGATTACCCAAGCAGAACTATGACAGTTGTAATAATATGAATTTTCACTCAATAATTTCAGTAGTTTGAAAAATTAGTTAATTTAAAACTCAATATATAACGATTGGCACTATTTTTTAAATTTTAAATAACTAATTTTGCAAGCAACTGAAATTATTGAGTGAAATTCATGTCACTACACCTGTCATAGTTCTACTTAGGTAGTTTTATACTTTTTTTTTTTTACTAATGTATGTATTTAAAAAAAGTTATGGCCAAAAACAATAAATAATTGCTTATCGTATCTCTCTCTTGGATATGCCTACCTTAATCCATTCAATTTATCCAAGAGTACATCTTACTATTCGTATATCCATCGACTTTAATTCTTCCTAGAGATTCCGCATACTCACCGAACTTTTTTGTTTCGAACGGGAGATATGCAAGAAATGGTTCAAACTCCACTGTAGAACTTAGGACTCCATCTTCTTTACATAACAAAATTTGGTTCTGTCAGGTTTGAAAAGATCACTGAGCGATCAACAAAATATATTCGAATAATTGGTGGAGGCGACAGGTAGAGAGCCCAGCACTCGTATTGAATGTAGTCTAGCAACAACACATTTTTATTTTAAAATATTATGCTTTCTAAACTATCAAAAAGATAATCTTGCAGACCGATCTTCAAGAAGCTTAAAATCTTAATGCTAACACCAATATTTGCTTATAAAAACATATGTATATTTGTATTAAAACATAATATTTTAAGCCGCAAACTCCTTATTTTACTATAAGAAGCATAGCCAGACTGCAACCAACAGCTACTCTCCAGGCTATGTGCCCCGCCAAGCGCTGAATTACAAGTTACAAGCCTGGAGCGTTAAGTGTAATAATTGCATATTACCATCAAAACGCTAATGCTTCGACTGCAACAAACACCAGCCGAAAGACTGATCCTAGTTAAAGGAGCTCTCTGTATATTTGTATGTTAACACCTTTAATTGCTACTAATAAATTGGGTGTTGGAGATTACAAACGCATATCAGTATCACCATGATAAAATATTGCATTCCATATCTTACACATTACCCATATACTTAATTCAATTTTAAAAACTGGTAAGTTTCCTAAGGATTGGAAAAAGCTCTAATTATACCTGTATCCAAAATATCTAACCCTGCTTCTTATGCTGATCAACGGTAAATTAGTATATTATCTAGTTTGTCTAAAACACTGGAACGGTTCATACATGAACAAATCAATGCCTTCCTCAATGCAAATTAAATTCTACCACTGCAACAGTCAGGTATCAGGGTTACAGCACTGTTACAGCTCTATTAGATGTAAGTGACGACATAGTATGTGGAGTGCTGAATCTGGAAATTTATTAAGGGGGACAAGATTGGATTTTGCCGCCCTTTTTATCCATATACTATATACACCAAATCGTCGCATGCTTTAGAAAATGAACAGCGGGAGGGAAATAATTCTATTTTAATAGTTTCTTCCTTTGTTTCTCCTCAAAATACGAAGAGTGGAGAAAAAATCATTATTATTTGTATTATTTTGATTGTTTCTGTTAAAAAATATGAAGAGCGCAGGGAAAAGTCTGCAAATTGGACTATCGTCCGATTTGCACTGCGATTGGAACAAGGGTCACTCATCTGGTATACAGATGGATCTAAGATGGCTGAAGGGGTAAGTGGGGGCGTAGCAGGGCCTAAATGTAGGCTATCCAAAGCCCTCGCTAACCCTAATTTGTTTTTGTTACCTGAATTTACTTTATTCTTCTTAATTGTATTAATGTTTTACTAATGAATAAATATGGCATGTGATATATCATTGAAAAGGGAAGAAAATACTCTATTTAATGGCGCCATTTCCCGTCCGTTTGAAAATAATTTTTGTAACAGCCTGAAGAGTAAATCTCAAAATACAGCGGTTTTGAAAAAAATTAGATAAAACCTCGTTGAAACACTCTGTTTTACAAACAATTTTCGCCTTACAATTTTTCTCGTATGTCTTCAAATAACGGAGATATTTGGCCTAGACGTTTTCCGCATTTTCGATATTTTCCGCCATAACTTTAAAAGTAGGCAATGGATTTCAAATGTCTTTAAATCATTTTGTAGGTTATATAAATCGGCATAATTTTCGTAAAAATATTTTTTTTGTACAATCGATATTAAGTGAGATATTCTCGCCCTGATAAAATGGACAACTTGTATAAAATAATTGATGGGAAAGTTCCCACATACTTACATATATTAAAAAACGCCGAGATATACATAATTATAATATAAGATCGAAAAATAACTATGATATTGAATTCGTCGAAAAATTTTTTTACGAGGATCCACATATCATGAAGGACTTTTCAATGCTCTGCCCAAAGATATAAAAGAAGTTCCAAATATAAAGGTTTTTATTAAAAATTTATGTAAATTTCTGACAATTACCTAATATATAAAACATAAGTGAAATTACTCCTAGCTCGATTCTCTGTTAATGTTCATATCTATATTACTATATTACTATTTCTTACATTTTTATTACATTCTTTTTTTGTATTTAAATAGCAGTGGTAATATAAATAAATAAATAAAAATATTAAAAACTAGCTTATTCCTATTGTCCCTTATTTTATATTGCAAAATGCAATTTTTCCTTTCAGTCTAGGACAATTTTTACCCGAAACATTAACTAACAAATATTTGAAAATTGCAGTTTAGTATATATCCATAAATTTGATATGACAACATAATGGTAAAAAAATACGTTCCACATTTCACAACATTCATCAATCGTCAGAACTAATATTCATAGGTAAATATTTAACTGCCACCCATATTAAGTTAAACAATCACTTCAAATATTGTAATAACGCGAGGTACTATATAAATTGTCAACCATCCGAGCACGTACAGGTTTTTTCACGCTATCTTTTAAAAAATACCAGCTCGCCTGAATCAAAAAGTGTCACGTAGTTTCAATAATAACATACTTCTTCATAGATACGTAAAAGTTGTATCTAGAGCGTTGCTGAATTTATGAGAAGTTATACAAACGGTTCACGCCTAGAAAACAGTGTCGGGAAAATGAAAGTTATATGTGTGATCTATAAATAGATTTTTATTAGCTGTAACAGAATAGTATATTATGTAATGAGCACAAAATGATACATATTTTGCACAAGTATGAAAGTTTGCAGCACGAGTCGAAGACGAGTGTAAAATTGCTATTTTGTGCGAGTTGTATACTATATTTTTTCTACGACAACCCACTGCTCACGCGTAATATACTAAGTAAATAATAATCGATACAAAAAATATGGAGATATTTTCTTTATTGCTTTGAATACAAACCATAAGTTAGAGTGCCTAGACAGCAATGCCCAACTAGTTGAGAAAAAATAAACTATAAAATAACTTCCTACCTATTTTATTTATTTTTTAAAGATAAATTTGCAATTATTGAAAATCATTTTTGGAGAATTTGTGGAATGCTTGATACTAATATTTTCTTGATATTGGCAATTTTCCTGAAGTCGATGGTATATTCTTTCCTATTATTTGGGTTTTCTACCACATATATTATTATCCTCTTCAAAACAAATTACCGAATCTACAAAATAATAGAATTAATGGGAAAAAACCTCTGCGCCCGTGACGTTTACGAAAAAGGAAAAGTCAGAAGTTATGTTTTGCAAATAATATAAATCGGAATAAACACAGAAATAATGTATTTAGCTGACGTTTCGGAAAGTAATCTCTTTCCGTTTTCAAAGCTTTTTTTGAAGAACTCTTATTTTTCTGTGTATGTCAAATACACAGCTTTAAGATTCTGTTTATGTTATTTCCATAGATACTTACTACTTACACAGAACATAGAACTGATGATATTTTCTTTTATATAATGTTGAGTTTGTTAAGTTCTTCTTTTAACATTGGTAGCCAGGTTGTACAAATATCTACAGAACAATTCGATACGCACTTATCTTCATTTAATAAGATTATTGCTGATTCCTTAATTTTTCTTTTTTTGGTATCTGTTTCTTTTGTTAAAATTTTTGCCGAGTCCCAGTTTATTCTATGTCCGTTTTCCCAAGCATGTTCACAAATCTTTGATTTCTGAATTTCATTCCTTCTAATGTAATTTTTGTGCTCATCCAACCTCACACTGAAAGGTCTGGATGACTCACCCACATAACATTTATCACATTCACACGGGATATTGTAAACACAGTTTTTTGAATTCTGCTCCCTGTTTATCGGTTTTGTTTTTGTTAAAATAGATCTTAAAGTGTTCCCCGTTTGAAATACCGTCCTAACATCAAATTTATCACCTATACGGCGTAGCTTTTCCGATAGTCCGTATACATAAGGAATTATTGCTGTATAATGACGTTCAGGTTTTTGTCGTACCTGATTGTCCCTATTTTCAACATTTATGAAAACTCTATCAACAAAAGCTTCAGGATATTGATTTTGTACTAGAACCTCTTTGATAAATTTTTTCTCGTTATTTAATATTTCATTATTAGATGAAATTATTTTGGCCCTATCGTATAAACATTTTACTACACCCCTTTTAACATTTATCGACTGATTTGAGTTGAAATTTAGATATCTATTAGTATGTGTTGGTTTTCTATAAACGCTTGTTTCAATTGTATTATTTACCCTTCTAATTAAAACATCTAAAAACGGTAGTTCATTCCTACTTTCTATTTCTAATGTGAATTTAATAGATGGTTCCTTACTATTTATATTTTCCAAAAAACTATCTAGTAAATCGACACCATGAGGCCAAATTGCAAAGATGTCGTCAACATATCTCCACCAGACAACCGGTTTGTTTATACAATTTTGAACATGTGTGTTCTCAAAGTTCTCCATAAATATGTTGCTTAAAATTGGTGATAATGCAGACCCCATAGCCATACCAAAATCCTGCTGATAGAACTCATTGTCTAATTGAAAATAGGTTGTCTTTATACACAGTGTTAAGAGTTCCATTATGCTATTTACACTTAATTTAGTTCTAGTTTCCAAATTATTATCATTTAGTAGCCTGTCTTTAACTATTTTTAAGGTTTCATCTACCGGAACATTGGTAAAAAGACTAACTACATCAAAACTAACCATCAGGTGTGATTCATGAATATCGTTTTCATAAATTTTTTCTATAAAATGTTTACTATTTTTAATATATGAATCGGTATTTCCAGATAATGGATCAATAATTTTAAGTAAAAATTTTGCCAAATTATGACATGGTGAATTAATAGAACAATTGGTCTTAAAGGAATATTTTGTTTATGTGTCTTTGGTAAGCCATAAAAATGAGGAGGCTTACTATGATGTGGTGTAAGTTTCCTTCGTTCAAAATCATTAAATTCATGTTTGTATTTAAACAAAGTTCTGTAGATTTTGCTCTCTATTGACATTGTTGGATCTTTGTTTAGTTTTGAGTAGGGTCCCTCATTTACAAGAGTCATGATTTTTGTGTTATATATATCTGTATCTATAATGACTGTGGCATTACCTTTGTCTGCTGGCAAAATTTTTATACTTTCATCGCGTTTTAAAGAATGTATCGATAACTTTTCTTCTGGAGTTAAATTATCTTTAATTTTGTATTGCTTTTCTAAAGCAATTTTTGCCCGTATGCGATATTCATTACCATTATCTGTTCGTAAATTTTGAGCCGTTTTTTCTATTGCCGCTACTATATCAAATTTTGGAACAGTTTTCGGGTTTATTGCAAAATTTAAACCTTTTGATAGGACAAGCCTGTCTGAAATGGACAAAAGTCTTTTTGACATATTAATGACAGTCCTGTCAATTAAAGGATTATTATTTATATTTTGTAATTGCCTAATCTGTTTTTCTCTTATTAAGTTTCTAAATTTATGTAAATGCGTACCTTTTTGCAGATTAAAATATTTTTCGTAACTCAACCTGACATTCCGGATTATAAACTGATAATCGTGTTCTATAATGTTCTTGCTTAGTTCATTCTCCGTGTAAGTAATGTCGCCAATAGCTCGTTCTTTTTGGTACCTATGATATTGAATTCTTTCCCTAACCATGGACTTGCTTGCCTTGTCCAAAATTGGTATGTTTGAAATGCCCTGTATCGCATTTGCAATTTTATTAGCTGTGTCAAGCTTACTTTTCTTGGATTCATCGATGTATCCTTCAGCGACTGCCGTGGACTTCCAGCCACCGTGGCGTTTTAACGTGGTTATGTCACCACCAGCATCAACAAGGATAGTTGCGGAAGATCGGCGAAAGCAGTGCCCGGTATATAATTCGTGATTTGGCAATTTTAAATACTTAGCAATATCTTTGCCCATGGCTCCAAACTTATTCAAGCCTATTCTTTGAACAGTACATTTTCCTTTTTGATAGTTAATGAAAAACCATAGACCATTAACATTTGGAGGGCGCAGATTTGCATATTTTTTGTAAATTTTATAGTATGGAGCGGCTGCAGTAAAATTTCGTACAATTTTGGTTTTAGTGTCTGGTATTGTTACTAAAAGAGCTGAACCCAAATCATTGAAATTAGTAATTTTCATTTGATGTAGCTCATGTCTTCTGCATGCACCCATTACACCCATAACTAATGCGACCTAAATAGTTAACCAAATTACTTATTATTATCACATAATGGCTATAATTCAGTGGCGGCCCGTGGCTTTTAGCTGTGGGTGGGCAGGGTGGTATAGAATTGAATAGTAATTACAGTTTTCCACAGAAATTTAGTGGGTGAAAAAATCAATAAGCAAAAACCTCTAATTTCTTAAGTTTATTTTTGAATTTTGTACTTATTGCTCAATAAATCGAAATGGTTTCAAAATAGATGGCGATAAAAATGTACATACACAAAAATGCTGGTTTTTCATTCCTACATCATATGGTGATAAAGTGCCCCACGTACCCATTTTGATTGACATGCAATCTATGAGTCTTTGAATTGAAGTTTGTACTGTTCTACAATCCAAAATATGAATTATGAATGAGAGAACAGTAATATAACTGCTTTTCGATTGATTACTCCAGCAATTTTAGAAACAGTAGAGACTTCATTTCAAGGCCTTCTTTAAAATTACCTGGGTAGAATTCAGTGAAGTTTAAATATATTGATGATCGAATAATTTATATTTTAAACTAGAAACGGTATAATCTTTCAATATATTTTATTTTTCAATCGCTTAGTATAACGTTTTTACATTACTTATCTATCCCATTTGAATTCCACGGATTTTTACTATTTCTAGTGAATAACATGCAAGGCCAGCAGCAAAGTTTATTTTTTATTTCTCTTCCAGAAAGCCATGATCATTTACGTCGCTCCAATTTAGTTATAAAAATTTTGTCACTGTAAGTTAGGGATACAAAACTATTTTCTAATAAAAAAAAATAATAATAATTAGTCACTTGTCCACTCATCGCACTTTTTTCTACTAAAGTAAACAATTACTAAATACTGATAAAGATCACAGATTATAAATTAAAAAATTTGAGCGAACATAGAAACATTATACAAACATAACCAAAATTTTCCGATTTCCAAGCTCTGAGGTTTGCGCATAGTGATCCGTAGTCCACACAGCTGAAAATGAAGCGATACTTTTTGGCGAGATATTATGACTTGATATCTAAACATATTCTGTTCAATATTCAATATTTATATTGTTTATCACAAGTTTTGCTTGCGGGGTGGCTTGCCCACTCTGGGTTGTAAATCGATTAAACGCGCAAGACGTACGTCTCGTTTTGATATATATTACAGGCGTAAGATCGAAGTGAAGATCAACATATGCATAGACGTAGTATAATTGAAATCACGATTTCAGAGAGAGGCTACTGCCCTGGCTTGGCGCATGACATTCCTAATTGGAATTCGACAGTATTACCGTCGGTGTGAAGCGGATTCATATGTGAACTTATGGCGGATTAATATGTAGTAAAAATAGTATCATAAATAAAATTAATTTTTTGAATTTCAATGTTACAATTAATTAACCGCAAAATTTTATTTAATAATTTAACTACAATGTTGTATAAAAATATAACTTTGCAACTACGGCTTATGTAATTGGATGGGCACTGCCTACCCTGCCATCCTCGACGAGCCGCCACTGCTATAATTAAACTTACTTTTGTCGCTAAATATATTTCATCTGGCGCTTCATTTATAAATTTTTTGATGTCATTTGAGGTAAAGATCTTTGACTTTTTGGGCCTGTAGCCTGCGGATTGTCGCTTGAGGAATGCTTTCAGTTTCAAATATTTGGCGCATAACAAAGCTATGAGGATAATATTAAAATGTAACAAATAAACACCCAGGGACATAATGTTAAATGTTTTAAATTTCTTGAATATTAGACAACGTATAGTTTTAAAATCACTACAATTTATATTTAAAATAAAACGATATGGCTTCAAGGTATTTATGTGATAAATTGAGTTTCGTACAAGACGCTCATAAATATAATACTCGTAGTGTAAATGACCGTGGTAGAGAGACAATTTAATGGAGTGTTCAGTTATTCAAAAGTTTACCAAATATTGTGAAAAAATATAATACTTTCATCAAATTATGTGTTAGTTATATTAGAAAAGAATATTGATTATTTTGTGACTAGGTTAGGAAATTCCATGACAAACTATGTTAGAATACAAATAGTTAATGGACTTCTGTTCTATATATCGTTATGGTTCAATTGCAGCTTTTTTAGCTAACAAAGATGTATTATTATTAATTGCAATGAAGTAGTATACAATTTCTTGATAATGCTTCAAAATATTCCGGGACATTTAAAGTGATTAAACTGCAATGCATTTTAGTTTTAAATCAAACCCTACCTTCGAAGTATATCTCCCACGTCCTCGCTTATTGCGATTTAAGCTATACTACCGAACCCCTTTCTGCGCGATACAGATCTATAAAATTAAATACGTTTTATTTCCGTTGCCTATAACTTACTTTTATTTTTCTAAGGTGATACGGAACTTTTAACTTTATAAAGCCGATCTGAATGACAAGCGAAATAATAGCATTGTCCGGGAGTCATTAATATGGAGGGCGTAAGAAAAAAGAATGTAGTCGAGTCAGGTATTGATACTCGGCTCTGATACACTAAAATTAACCTTAACTGTTTTAACTCCTACTCAAACAACTGTCACGATTAGAATTACTTTGTTTCACTTTAGAGTTAAAGGCGACAATTTTATTTACAAAAATCTTGATTAGTCTAGAGCCCAGAGACAGAATTTAAACGTTAGCAAAAGTTAGAATGCAATTACAGCAGCAGTAGGGCGTTCGGAGGCCGAAGGAAAGAAAAGTATCGCTATAGAACTTTTACAACATTTAACTTCAACCAATATTGTGCTATTTCACGCAGTTGTTTTATTCTTTATGTGCTAATTCAAAATATTATCATATCCGCGTTGATTAAATAATAATGATAAAGGTAATATCAATAACATACTACGCTATGTGTTGGAGACAGATTCTCAAGATAAACTACATTAGAACCGATATTTAAACTCTCATGGTCCGTAGAAATTTTATATTTTTGTTAAACTATGATAAACCTTACACCGTGCATATTTGATAGCAACAGTGGAATATATGTCCTCCTATTGAGTTTGCAACGTTTTATTTTTGATATTTATTTAGTGACTCGCAATACATTAATGTATTTCTGTTGTATGTAGTCTATTGCATGGAAATTTAATATAAATATATTTTGGAAGTAGACCTAAAATAAAATGTTTGTTATGAGTAACTAAGGGAACAAATAATTTTGATGAGAAAAGCAGAAAGGAAATTGTAAGTTTCTCGTTTGTAATTCGGATTTATTCCTTTGCTGCTCACATTCAACCTTGTGTTGTTGAATCTATACCTTTTATAGGGATTAGGGATCTCTTCAAATTTAAATACACTATTTTGTTTGGTCGTTTGGTTTGCTTTGTTTGGTTTATAGAAGAATAGCCCTCAAGGAGAAGGGCTTCCTTCCAGGTCTTTCAGCCAGGCCTCTGTTTATCAGTTATTAGTATTGCGGCCAGGTTTATCAGTTTTCACACTAGACCTCAGTACGAGTCCTTGATTTGGTAGATAGACATTTGGATTTGGCTGATTACCTCGACAGCGAAACAGATAATTGCACGATCAATACCTTTCATTAAAGACGTCGATTTTATTTATTTTCTTTTTTTGTTTTAATATTTTTTTGTAATAACTAAATTCATCGGAATGCTAATTGTTAGGCCACAAAGTTTATTGGGAGAAACCAGAAGTTAAAGTTTAAAATTTATAAAAATAAACAAATTGTTAGCCAAGCCTGACGTCACGCTCGGTCTTTTTTTTTTTGATGTGTAAAATTTTAATCATGATAAATTGTCCTAATTTCAATTATAACTATTTATTTACTTGTTTCTGGTGGTGGATTCCTGCACAAATGGTGGTCTTCCGGTTTGGACCAGCAAGGGGAAACCAGTAGCGCCCCTATTTTAAATAACCCCCCATTTTGTTACGCTCGACGCTGCAATCCACCACTGGTTAAGTTTTTGTTTAGAAAAGTGCGTAGCAAGTTCCCTATAGGTGAAATGGACAAACAATTTTCGATTTCTTTTTCATATTTGGGGGTTCACTCCTGCTTAATTAAAAAGTAATTTTATGTGTACTTTTGTTCTCTCAAATCACGTAAATCATGACAGTTAAGCAAAAACGAATTTCTTGTCTGGTAAAGTACGCTTCCTGTAAAAGATACAGCAAAATATCATTAAGGAAAGATTAAATATTATAGGCCTATGCAAAATTTCAAGAACGTACGCCCACTTTGATGTTTTTGATTTTTTAAATATAATTGAATTTTACAAAAAAAAATTAAAGTGCTTGATCTACCAAATGTATAGAGAAAAAATATTTAGTTCTTAATTTTCATTGTGAAGTAAAAACCACTGCCCAAGGAATCACCACTTCTACAACCAGATTTTGTAGCCAAGTCTTATACACACTAGATCCCAATGTAATATTTTATTCCCTTTAATAATAGAGTGGGGGTGGTAGAGGGGTTGGCTAATGTAAAAAAAACCTTGGTTCTCGTATACCCACTAAATCCCAATTTAATATTTTATTCCCTTAAAATAGGGTGGTCGTGGCAATGAGAGTGGTAGAGGGGGTAACTAATGCCAAAATAAATTTTAGAGGCCCTTGGTTGTACACACACTAAATCCCAATTTAATTTTTACTCCCTTTAATAATAGGATGGGGGTGGCAATGGGGGTGGTAGAGGAGGTGGTTGATACCAAAATTTTTTTAGAGACCCTTGGTTCTCTTACACACACTAAATCCCAATTTAATTTTTTACTCCCTTTATTAATAGGGTGGGGGTGGCAAGAAGGTGGTAGAGGGAGTAGCTAACACCAGAATTTTTTTTTGAGACGTTTCGTTCTTGTATACATACTAAATCACATTTAAATTTTTTTTTACTCACTTTCATAATAGTGTGGGGGTGATAATGGGGGTGGGGGGTGGCTGATGGAAAATTTTTTTTGAGACCTTGACCTTTATGGACTCTTACCGGTTTGCTTTGCCTATTTACCCTTATTTACCCCATTTACCCCCGAACCCTTCAACGGAATTAGGTTAAAATATAACCTAGTTCCAGATCTCGTTACAATACATAAGTGTACCAAATTTCAAGTCCATATCATAAACGGTTCCAGAGTAAACGTGCGCACAAAAAAGTTACAGACAGACCGACAGACAGGAATTTTTTTTTTCGCTCAAATTTAAAATCTCGACGTTTCATGACATTTTAAGTCTATTTCAACAAAAAAATTATTTTATTTGCATTACTATACTTCCACCGGACGTGGAAGTATAGACAATTAGACTGTCCATATAGACTGAACATTTTGGGTTAGGAAACTAGTGAATACAAATGGCAATTAACAAATTAGAAAAAGAAAGGTATCTACGTGATTATAAAAAAAACAAAAGTATAACCAAAATTACTTTTTGGATAAGCAGGGATGAAGTCTCCAATATGAAAAAAAAACGATTTTTTCTGTCCATTTTACCTATAATGAACTTAATCCCAGGTCTATATATTCTGTAAATCGGACAGGAATATGAATATTTTCTAACCTAACGAGACTATGTCCCCTCCCATTTTCGAGCACGATGACGGTGGTTAAATCTCTCTCCGATGCCACCGCGGAGTCTTCTCTCGGACAGGATGTTTTCTCTCGGCTAAACCCGTGTTACCCCCCGTTTTCGAGGATGCTGAGCACGATGATGATGCCTAGACCCCTCTTCGACCCCTCCAATCCCCCAAACGGCCGAAAACCATCCCCGAAAGGGGTAAACCGCGGAGAGGTCGTCTTCTATCGGTTAAACCCATTTTACCCCCCATTTTCGAGGATGCTGAGCATGAAAAAAATATCGCGACCTCTCATCGCTCAGCGGGGGTCGAGGAGGAGTTTCAACATCACCATCATGCTCAGCCTCCTCGAAAAAGGGGGTAACACAGGTTTGGCTGGTAGGAGACGGCGGATACGCGGCTTATCCCTTTCGGGGGTAGCTTTTGATCATCTGGGGGGTTGGCGAGGGTCGAGGAGGGGTCTCGACATCACTATCGTGCTCAGCATCTTCGAAAACGGATTTACCCCTTACCCGAGGGGTAAGGCATGATCCATTTTATCAAAAGCCTCCGAAAAGTCAGTATACACCGCATCCACCTGTCCAAGTTTATCAATATGATCAGATATATACTGAGTAAATACTGTTTACTAACAATTGATCTATTTTTTATGAAATCATGTTGTGAAAGAGAAATCTGTTAAATTACGCTGGGATAAATCCGATTGTACAAGACTATCCCGAAGGGGCCCCTATAGAAAATAGTGATATGCAAAATGAACCTTCGTTCTCGCCTCAGACACCTTCCAGCGGCTTGTATATCAGTGTATGCGCGGAAGCTATACAACCTTAGGCGAGGGTCGTATAGGAGATATACCATCCTTCGGAGGGGATGTAAAGCCGTCGGTCCCTTGTCTATTAAATGTTAGGCAAGTAAAAGATCCCTACTCTTCTTAAGGGAAGAGGTTCGGCAAAATTCCTGGTTGGGGGTAGCTCGTCTACAGACGTCGGTGTTAGGCCTCAGTAACGGAAATAGGCCGACGTTAAATAAATGTATTAAAAAAAAGTTAAAATAAATTTGTGAAGATCAAACAATTAAACTTTTTTGTGTACTTGAGAAAGAAATTATCAAGGTCTAATCAACTTTTTAAACTACCTGCAGTATGGTGATCTTATAAGGGGTTATGAAGATTTTTTTTGGTCTCATCTAAAAAAAGTAATCAACATAAAATAAAAAAATCTCCATAAATCCCCAGATGTTTAAGAAAATATTAGCACGTGCCACTGACGTGTGAAAATTTGCAATTTAAAATACATGGAGTTTTGATGCATATCTCAATTTTTTTTAGACGAATACGTGACATAATAGATACACTCACGTCATCGAGTTCTTATATAATATGTAGGTTATATAAAAAATATAGTAACATTACTAAACCCACATTAGTACAAAATAATATCATTTAGGTGAATTTTTCAAAAATTCACTCCATCTTTATGTAATTCTTATTTTTCATGAAAAATATTAGGCAAAACTTTATTCTTATTGGTTCAAATTAATTGTATAGGCATAGATTACATATTGATATTTTTCTGGGCGACTTATAAATATGGCAGTAATCAAGAGTTGCAAGACATGTACAAAGAGAACATTACTACAGTTTAAAATTCGACTAAGAACATTGATAAATGCGATGTATTACATTGGCCCTAGGTTTAACCTTTGTGGAACGCTAGATGTTACAGTGCATAAATCAGATTTAAAGTTGGCGTAGGCCTCTCTACATCAAAAGTTGTATATTTGAAGTCGATAAATCAAGGCCTTAAGTATGAATGTCTTTATTATGTTTTATTCAATATTCATCACATAAAAGCATTGGTGTATGATCAATAAAAATTACATATCAATTTCAAATTGCGATTTTATGGCTACTGTGTCTGCTGTTCAAAATACAGCGAGGGCAATGGCTTGGATTCTTCAGAAAGATGAGGATCCGTTTCAGCGATGTCCTCCTGTTGTTGATGGTAATACTCTAGTGGACTCGTGGGATTGTCTATAAAAAGATTAATTAGCATATAAACTTCCTCATTGACTCATTTGCATAGTTACAAAATATGTCTAAGGTTGTGAATTAAATTAAATTAAATTACAATCTCCGTAATAAATACTAGTATAATCTATGACATATTTATATGCATTTGCAATTACCAGCGTTGAATTAGTACAGTTCATTTCAGAAGTATAATAAAATCTAAAATAGTATAACGAGTTTATAATTTAGATTTTATACAGGGCGTCTTAAACTTTAGGCTTGACACCAATGAGTCTCGGATTCAAATCCTGGCTAAGGCATGGATGTTTAGTGGCTATTTTAATGTTACTGAGTTGACATTAGTGTACTAGACGGGGTTGTGTGGGATGCAGCAACACGGTCAGCCACTGTACCACTTCTGCTGAGGTAGATAGCAATGTCGTTTGAAACGGGATTTGTGCAATAGGCAGATTCGACATTCTTCGTATTCCTTTAATTTTAACTGAAATCGAGAGATTTTATGATTAAAAAATGATAACAAAAAATTTGAGTCAAAATTTTAAGAGTTACATTCGCTGTAAGCATTTTAAAACCAAGAATCGGCGCGAGGCTAAAAAACGTACCTGTGCGCGAGACTAGGCCGCGTGACGTCAGTAGCCAGACACAATCTCCGCCGACTTTTTCCCTATATTGATTCATGCAGTTCTTGGTGAGACACCCTGTATATTGTGTTTTGTTGGGTGGTTGAATAGCTATTGCTAAATGTCAGAATGTTAAACTAAATAATACGATTAAAAAAGATGAAATTTTAACTTTTGGACCAAGTCACTCTTTTTTTTTTAATTATACAGGTACTCAAAGATTCTAAAAGATAACTAAGGACTTTTCACACTCTGCTTCGATTACTTACCATTACTCAGTATGACGCAGGCTGGCTCATCCACGTTGTTAATTTTTGGATAAATAGTGTTTTCTAATCTACTTCCAAACCACATTTCTTTCTCCTGGTCATCATCCTCAGGCCATGATTTCAAAGAACGGCCTATCCGTGGAAAGTTGGTAATTTTATAGCGTTTGCTTCCTACAACGAAACCAAATGAAAGCATTAAAACGTAATATTTTTAGTCGCAAACTCTTCTATAAAATCCTTATTTTACTATAAAGAACATAACCATACTGCAACCAACAGCTACTCTCCGGGCTATGTGCCCCGCCGAGCGCTGAATTACAAGCTACAAACCTGGCGCGTTAAGTGTAATAATTGCATATTACTATCAAAACGCTAATGCTTCGATTGCAACAAACACCAGCCGAAAGACTGATCCTACTTAAACGAGCTCTCGTGCCAGTCGTCACACTCCACCTACAGACTGCAGTTTCGAGCTGTTGGCTCCCGTCAGTGACTGGCAAGAGAGCTCCTTTAAGTAGGATCAGTCTTTCGGCTGGTTTGTTGCAATCGAAGCATTAGCGTTTACATGTAAAGATAAGGAAAATCAATTTTTCGGACATAACTCACTTAGTTTGATTCGGATCGAAAAAGTGTGAAACGAATAAAATTAAGCGCTCGAGAAAGCGCGTACAATGAATTTTGACTCATCGAAATCGGTTCAGTAGTTTTTGAGATATTGCGATTTGAAGGTACGGACTTATATACGGATTTTTCGCTGTGGCAGCAGCGCACCGAGAGCCATTTTCGCGTTTTTCTCGGAGAAGAAAGTGACTTGGAGACTTTTTTTTTTCTTCCTCCGATAGACACTCAGGAGCTAAGTACTGTGTCCAAATTTCAAGTCGCTAGGTTGATTAGGGGGGTGGGGAAGGGTAAACGTGAATGAAATTAAAACTTATGTAACTTCCGCAGTCTTTTCCGTAAATCGCGCAGCAAACGTAAGATTATGTACTAATGTGTCCACTTTGAGTTCCGCTCATGTATTTTCAATTTTCGCCATAAATAAACACATGGTTAAGTGGTCAGGGTTAAGTGGAGGAATCAGGGTTAAGTGGAGGAATAGCCTTTGGCTAAACTTCGCCCTTTAAATAAAGACGTTTTATTATTATTATTATTATTATTATTATGGTTGCGAAATTACCAATTTACTGTTGTTATTGTTTTTAGAAAAAGTCATTCTTCGCCAGGATGTAAGGGGTGGGGAGATTTTCTTTACCCCATCGAATGTGGAATTTTTCTCTCTTTAATTTGAGCTCAGTCAGATTGCGATCGGATGATTAGGAGGGGAGAGGGGGCCCGCAAAGTTTTTGCCCTGTAGAAGCGCAAGGGAAAAGGTTGGGGACTTCGCGCTAGGTTCATTTTCAAGGGCAATCTATTCTCTTTCAATATTTTTTTTACCCCGAAGCTCTAACTTCATTAGGGCCTGCACGCGCGCATGATACATTTATAAAATCGGACGAGCGGAGTGGAACGTGTATTTGTGAGAGCGAAGGGAGAGAAGTGGGAGCTCTAGGCTCCTCCGCCGGGATCTCGCTGCACGGGTGCTGAATTGCCGCCCTCGTTTAAAACTTTCATAACATTTAAAACATTATATAATACTTATGTGCGTAGTAAACTAGAGTATGCTTGTGTTGTATGAGATTCATATTACAATGTTCACATCCAGTCTCTGGAACGCATACAACACGCAGACTTATGTCTGTTGGATTAATTAATCTATTATTATTATTTATTTTAAATAAGGTTTAGTGCACTGTATTAAAAATTGAAGCATAATTTAAAATCTTGATCCAAACCTTAAGTGAATATGTAAGTAATGTAAAAGTCAAAGTAGTATATTTCATTGATATCAAAAGCATATCTTTAATCAACGAATTGGAAAAGGAGTCTCACCATAACGTTGAATAAACTCGTTAGATCTCCAAATATAAAATAAACAAGTAAACAGAATCGTACAAACCTGTATCTGCATGTCGATTCCATTGATCAGGGCTGCCGACAAGTCTTTTACCTACTCGGGTCATTTGGCTTAGGCCCGATGGGTAGTAATATGTCTCTGAATCTGAAATATCAACATCATTAAAATCAGGATGGAAAAGTTTGCATTTTAAAAGTTAAAGAATTAGTTTCAGTGTGTAACTTCAGTTTGTGGAAGTATGTCGCAGTCTACATACAAACAACAACGCCCAGGTTACGTATAATAATGAGGCAACCGAACCTTTCCAAACCCTCACTGGAGTTAGGCAGGGATGTGTCCTGGCACCCCTACTTTTTAATTTGTTTACCACTGCTCTAACAATTATTGTTGACAACAAACTGACAGTCAGAGGAATAGGCCTCAGATACCGTTCTGATGGCGGTCTCTTTAACATAGGGCGCTTTAGAGCTTTCACGAAGACACGCACACGATTCATTTGTGATCTCCAGTATGCGGATGACTGTGCACTTTTAGCCTCTACGCCGGAAGAGCTTCAAGAACTTTTAGATGTGTATGCCCAGAGCTATGATTCCTTGGGACTTAAAATCAACACTGGAAAGACTAAGATTATGTCAACTCCTCATCAAGTGAACCAAATAGACATTACACTTAACGGAAATTCTCTTGAAGTGGTGGATCAGTTCAATTACTTAGGCAACGTTGTTAATGACAAAGCAAACATGGACAGCGAGATTCGCAATAGAATTAACGCTGCATCTAGAGCACTCTGGGGACTTAGAGAGAGAGTATTTGACAACCACGACCTTGCTTTGTCAACGAAAATGGCTGTCTACAGAGCAGTTGTCATTCCAACACTGCTATATGGATGTGAAACCTGGGTCACTTACCGTCGTCATGTGAAAGAATTAGAACGTTTTCAGCAAAGACACCTCAGAAGTATGATGAAAATCCGTTGGTTCCATCACATATCAAACGTGGAAGTACTCAGGAGAGCAAACACCCTTCCAATTGAGGTGCTTATTTCAAGAGCACGCCTAAGATGGGCAGGTCACGTTCATCGTATGCATGATAACCGCCTTCCTAAATGTACACTTTATGGTGAATTGCTAAGCGGTAGAAGAAGGCGTGGCGGTCAACGAAAGAGGTTCAAAGACGTTCTCCATGAAAATCTAAAATCCTGTGGTATTCCAGACGAGCAATGGGAACAACTTGCAGCGGACAGAACCGAATGGCGAGGGGTTGTGGCCAGCTATCAAGGAAATGTTGCTGCAAGAAGGCCGAATCCAAGACCTAACCAGGTCTAGGTTTGTCCTTACTGCGGTCGACATGTGCTCTCCCGAATTGGCCTCTATAGCCATAGTCGTGTGCACCGTAGATGAATGGGAATTACAATAGACTACACCTTTTACTTGTTTTTTATTACACACAATCTATCGACTGTAACATTTTTTTATACTCGGACTCGAGTAAAGGCTAATAATAATAATAATAATAGTAACTTCAGTATCAAGGGGTTGTGGAAAATTGGTAATAAATACGTTTACGAATACTCTTTTGAATTTTGGTGATTACGACTTGTCGCGATGCCGCTGTATTAGATCTCGGCAAGTCAAGTAACAATTTTCCACAGGATAGCATTATGCGTCGGGTATTTGTATACAGTGTCGTACAGCCAAGTGGAATAAATTCAGTATCCCAATTATTGTGCATATTTATAAAAAAATCCCGAGACACGTCGATTTTGGATTCCGAAATGACATCCTGCACGTACAAATTTCACCCCTAAATTCAACTCAAGTCGCAGTTGCAACTCATAAATTTTTAAATGGGAAGTAGGGGTTTGTGATACCTTATTTGAAAGGTTTTTATTCTCTATTTAAAAATGCTATGATTTTATAATCCACCGCATTTAGTGAAAAATGAGCCGAGTCTTCAAACCAATTCATACAAAAGCAAATTATGATTTTCCAGGTGGCTTGTGGTATCCTGAATAAAATAAACGACGTGGGAGTGTAAGGATAAAATTTGGCAACGCTGTAAAGGGCTAAAATCGTGCTCTGAAACTGACGTTTTCATTGCCTCTACGACAAAAATATATCAGGTCAAAAAGAAAGTTACTTTCTTTTATTTTTCACCTCCACTGATAATAAAGATGCATAGTTCTTCGAGAAGATGCAACCGGAGAAGGCTATGGAGCAGCTTCGCCGGTCCTCAAAAGCTTCCGATGTTGATAGAAAAGTTTCAGGCAAATAATTATATTTTGATAGTCGAAACAACGCTTGAAGAATCATGTAAAAATACTAAATCTTCTCATAATTTTAACTGCTCGTACACAGCAAACCAGTGAAATTGAATTAATTATCATCCACTCATGACGCAGCTCAACAGCATATTTCGTGTTTATTTTCAAGTACAGAAATGGTTGGGTAATATATTGAATCCTAAACTGGAGGTGGATGTAAAAAATACCATATTGTGAGAAAAACAACATCCCAACTTCCTGCACCTGATTGCATTTTGAAGATGATTTTTTGCAACAGTACGAAAGATTGCGGGCCATTGTGTGGCTGTCGGAGGCTGGGACTTAATTGCTCAACGGTTTACGGCTACTGCCATGAGCAATCTTCTCTGAATGTTGAGCTGATTGAAGACTCGTCAGATATAGAAGCCGTCATTGAAACAGAAACTCAAAGTTCTCAGATTGGCTCGGATTTCTTCGAACAATGAATCCATGAATTTATAGAAGGAGAAAACGGACAAAAAGAAAATTAATAATTTGTCGTGGATCAGGCCTAGCAGGGAAACCACATAAAAAACGCAACTAGTGCTCAACCTCAAGGATGGTGTGAAATAGAGTACTTAAATTATTCATAATTTCACATAAGTTCAAATTCAATGCAAGATATTGAAAATAATATTGCGTATCTTTTTTATAGAGAATTTCCATAGCTCTTTTTTAGTCTGACGTATTTTTACCTTAGAGGAAATGAAATTTATATCTTGAAAAATTTGTTTCAGTGCAAGATTTTAGGCCTTTACAGCGTTATCAAATTTTATCCTTAAACTCCCACTTTGTGGCCTTTTGAGAACTTCAGGACACCAGAACCTACCTGGAAAATCATCATTTGCTTTTGTATGAATTGATCTGTAGAAGAATGGTAAATGCAATGGATTATTAACATTTATTACAAAAATTAACGGTTAAAAAAATAATTCATGTGCTTAACGTAATTCACAACAACAAACTAAATAGAACTTAAATTCAATGTAGTAAATGAGTTCCTTGAACGTCTTGGCAACATTCTAATGGGAAATAAAAATGTCTTCTAACATTTTTCAACATCTGAGGCGTGAGCGACAGAACTACATCCGTTATTCTTCTTCTTAAGTCAGTTATATCGCGTGGCTTAGTTTTTGTATACCATACTTTTCACATATTCCCATAGACATAAATGATCAGGAAAACGTGCTGCTCATTCTAGCGATCCTCGCCTCCCTATCCAGCGATTTGAAAATATTAAATCGCGGTATTGCCGGATATCGATTCGGTCATGTAGTGATGCTCTATCCTACTGGAACCATATTATATCCGCTGGAACTTGTGGATTTGCTTGAGCAGGGTATAAGCTTGCCAAAGTTGGCGCTACATTATTTTGCAGTAGAACTACATAATTATCTCCATTCAAATTGCCATCAATAGAAAGGGGGTCAATGATATGGCTTCCAATTATCCCCGCCCAAACATTAACGCGAGGATATTTATTAGCCCAGTGGCGACAGTTTTGACCATTAACATGGCCATGAAGAGTAAAAGTGGACTCATCAGAAAACAAAACATTTTCCAACTGAATAACATTGTTATCTAACCTTTGCAGCATTTGGTCCCAAAAATACGTTCTTCTATCAAAATCACCTTCATTAAGCTCCTGAGTTGGGGTCAGTTTAAAGGAATGCATTTTATTTTCTTATGAGGTATCATAAGCTGCTACGTTCCATTAAAAAAATGAGATGTAACTCCCACCCTAAGGGGGTTAAATTTAGGGTTGAAATTTATACTTTGCAGGATGTCATTTCAGAATTCCAGGTATACCTGTCTCGGAATTTTTTATAACTATGCACAATAATTAAAATACTGAATTTATTCCATTTGGCTGTTCCACTCTGTAAAAATATTTGTTTATTAGACATTTATATCTACAAGGAAGTAGAAACAATGAGACAAATTTAAAAACGTACCAGTACTCGATTATTCATGTAAGTATAATATTGTGAAATGAAATTCCTTAGTACTTTACCATCGCTATTACCAAGGTAAACAGTGTAAATACATTTTTTATGCAACTGGAAAGCTAATGTATCTAAGCTGTTACTTGTATAATTATTTTCCATTTATTTACATATATCAATATGTTTAATTAAGTTGGCTGCCGCTTGCACCCCAACGCAAAACCATTTAAAAATCCATGAGCAAGTTTCTTTTTCATTCTCATCCGAAATTCTCAGAATGGTACATAGATTATTCGAAATAAAAACTACTATTATTATACAATAATCTGAAAAACGGTTGCTCATTACACAACTTGACATTGATTACAATATTTAATTGATTGGGCAGAGATATAAAGAGACAAGAAAGTACTTTAATAATAAGCTACATTCAAAAATGACATCTTTTATTTCAGCTGTAACAAGTATAATTTTTTTAAATTTCGTATTATCTTTAAATCGCATGTTAATGAACCTTACCAAATAAATATATAAAATTTTACCATGTTGAGGTCAAGGTGACGAAACGAGTTTCAGCCAAATTCTTCGTTCCGTTACAATAAATTATACAACTTCATTAAATAATAATTATGGCTCCATCATCATTCCGTATTGATGAATAATATAGAAAAAATATATTCTAGATTTTATCCGGTTTTCTTGTTTCGATAAACGTACACATTTGAAATTGTGTCGATAAATCAGGATGATGAACATAATTGAATGGCATTTGCATGCTTTTCGTTTTACTGCCAGTGAGTTTAAAACCGGAAATTTCTAAAAATTCGTTCACCTGATTTATTATTCTTTATTAAATAATCTCGACAACACGGAGTAGTTAATATTGTATATTATTCTACAACGAACAATGCTCTCAAGAAGACAATTTATTACATATTGAAATGCGACTTTTATAGTAAAACACTATTTTATCCCTGTTTTCTTTAGTTATTTAGTTACTTTTTAATAATTTATAACTATTTGTACTACGTTGTTATTTGTATAATTAATTTGACTTGTCCAAGATATTTGGCTCTATAAAGCAGACATTTGTTGCTGCAATAGGAATTAGGGGTAACTTTCTCTGGTAGATAATATCGTATCTCAGCTTTAGATTTTTTTTTGTAAAATTAGAAGAAACTGATTCAAGACGTATGATGTCAATCTAGGAGTTCCTCAGGGCTCTGTATTGAGACTAGTTATTTTCCTTCTGCTTATAAATGATCTACCACTCCATATTGGTACCAAGTGTGTTGTGCTGTTCGCGGATGACGTTTCCATAACAGAAGAGGCAGACTCCCCCGAGAAACTGCAAGGCAAGCTTAATACTCTCTTTCAACAGTTTATTAATTGGTGCGGTATTGATAAATTAATTGTCAACACAGATGAAACTGTGTTGTTATAATTCTTTGGTAGGAAAACGTTCCAAAATTCCGATAAATATTACATTGAATCAATCAACTTTTACTCCAAGTGAAACAACAAAATTTCTTGGCATATATATCGACTCTGACATGAACTGGAAACATCACATTAACAATACTTGTTGGAAAATAAGCAGGGGCTACTATGCAATCCTAAAACTTAAAAATGTTCTGTACCAAAAATCTATAATAAATGTTTATTTTGTACTCATTAATTTAGTGTTATCCTATAATGAGTTGTATGGGGTGGGGCCACTGATCGTAAAAGAGTCCTAATTGGCCAAAAACAAGTCATATGATTAATTTTCGGTTTGCAAAAAACTCAGTCAAGCAGAGATTTTTTCAGGCAATATTTTATATTGACGTTCTCCTGTGTGTACTTATATAATTGTGTATTATATATAAAAAAGAATAGAAACAAATAATTACCCCACCAGGCACGGTAATTTGTTAAAAATACAAAAACAGAACTACCCTATATGAAAAGTGTTCACTACTAGCCGGAAGTAAAATTCTTCAATTCTCTGCCTACCAGCATCAAAGAATAAACTTCATTATATTGTTATGTGCTGCCCTCTAATGGGGAGAGATGTGATTAAGTCCTTGGTCAAAGTGAAGGGAAACCTGTTATTCTGTTGATGGCCGGTAGGTGGGGTGGCGCCATCTCTGGGCCGATTGACGAACAGACATCTAGCACATAGTAGAAAACTCTGGAGGATTCCAACCTGTGCTAGAATGTTATGGAATAGGATCCTGGAACATTCTAAGGGTGTATATAAAGAAGTGAAGTTAAGCAGACACTACAGTTTTAGGTTAGATAAGAGTTGACAAGTTTAAGAAGAAAAGTAAAGTACAGTTGTGATTTAAAAGTAGTGAATTTATATTAGATTGTTATTATTAGTTGTATAATTTAAGTGATTAAATAAAATAGTGGTTTGTGAAGATAATTGTTGCAAGTTATTTGAACCTACAGAGTGTTTACTGAAGACTGTAAACACGTAACAATATTCTCTTATGAAAAATTTGTTGGCATGTCCTGTTTCACCATATTGTGATCTAAGCTTTTGAAAATACATTCGAAATAATGTTAGCATAATTTTTTTAAAAAAAGCAAGTAAAATTATACAACTTTTTAGTTTAGGATCAAGTGACATATATTTTTTCTGTATTTACCTCAATAAAGTATCCAGAAAATAGTAATAATGATTTTTAAAAATGTAATAGTAATTTATAATTTTTTTAAATTGCTATTTAAATGTACTACATTAATATTAAAAAAGCGAACGATTAAAATAAAAATACTCTTAGCATTTGATTATCTATACAATGTGTCCACGACAAAGCGGTATTATAGATGTAAATGGCAACTTTTTTTTTATAACAAACACAATTTTTTGTATTCTGCTCTTGCTTCACCCAAAAAATTATTTGCATGTTACATCGCACATCGAAGTATGTACATAGTAAAGACGCACCTACGCTCGCCCATATTTTTGTTGTTGAAATAGGTTTAAAATGTCATGAAATGTCGAGATTTTAAATTTGAGCAAAGAAATATTTCCTGTCTGTCGGTCTGTCTGTCTGTCGGCCTGTCTGTTTGTCTGTAACTTTTTTGTGCGCACATTTACTCTAGAATCGTTTATGATATTGACTTGAAATTTGGTTCACTTATTTATTATAACGAGATCTGGATTTTGATCTAATTCCGTTGAGGGGTTGGGGGGTAAATGGAGTAAATAAGGGTAAATAGGCAAAGCAAGCAGGTAAGAGTCCATAAAATTGCAATTTAGGGCATATACTTTATATTTTTTTTTTTGGTGGAGTAAAAATTAAATTGAGATTTAGTGTGTGTACGAGAACCAAGGGCCATTAAAATTTATTTTGGCATTAGTTACCCCTTCTACCGTCCTCATTGCCACACCCACACTATTGTTTAAGGGAATAGAAAATTAATTTGGGATTTAGTGGGTGGGTATACGAGAACCAGGGGCTTCTAATTTTTTTTACATTTGCCACCCCCTCTATCACCCCCACTCTATTATTAAAAGGAATAAAATATTACATTGAGATTTAGTGTGTATAAGATGTGGAAGTAGTGATTCCTTGGGCAGCGGTTTTTATAAATAGATTGAATGGATTCTGCGGTTGGCTCCTTGTGAAACATTGTTCAATATTTTGGGTACAATTAAGGAATGCTTTTTAAATGCTTCAAAAAGTTTTATTAAATCTCTACACGTGCTTCGGCTTATTAGGCCTTTATCAAGAGTAAATAGATACTAAACTACAAATTTCTGTTTGGTACTTTTATAACAATAATTATTATAGATGTCTTAAAGGGCTAATAAATTATAGAAATATGATAATAAACTACTTATGAATTCTGGAACTACTAATCTTGTGCTAATAAACTGAGATATCCCTAAGATTTAAATATTAGTACTTAGAAATGACCCGCGAAAATTTGTTGTTCGTTAGTTACATTCTTGTTATTTTTATCGCTTTCATTATTTCTGATTATTCTAACAAATCTGATTTTTTGCCTTTTGTTTCTGAGTGTAATAGTTCAACGTTATTTAAATTTACAAAATGATTGTTTTCTATGCAGTGTGTTGACATGCCCGTGCTACATACAGCGTTCAAAATGGATTTTTTGTGTTCTTCTAATCATTTCTTCAAGTTTCTACCAGTTTGACCGATGTAAATAGCAGCACAGTCGTTACAATTTAGTTGATATACACCTATGTTATGTAATTTTTCTCTTTTGTCTTTATTATTAATTAACGTTTTTCCCAGATTATCCTTATTAACTGAAATGGTTTTACATCCTAATTTATTGAGTTTACTACTAATTTTATTGCTAATATTAGACCTATAATTAATACATTTGTAGATTTTGGCTTGTTGTGAGGAACCGGCATAAAACTGTTTCTGTAAATTTTTTATTTTTTATTAACTTGTCTACTAGCTTTTCACTGTAGCCATTACTCCTGGCTATTAATGATATTAATTTATTTTTTTAAATTTTCTTGGCTTGATAGGAACGTTAACAGGCGGTGGATGTAGGAGTGGAAAGGTGCCATTTTTATTTGAAGTGATTGTTTAGAGTTTTTGTACAAGTTATTTTCTAGATGTCATAATATTCTAACTTATTGTTTACGTTTTTATGTTGACGTCCAAAAAATTTAAACCCCCCTCATTTTCTATTTCTAATGTAAATTCTATTTGGTTATGTAAGGAATTCAACAGGTTTAGAAATTTATTCAATTGTCTTTCTGTACCTTTCCAGATGCAAAACACATCATCCACATATCGGGTCCAGAAAAACACATTGTTCACTAGTATGTTGGTACAATATCATATTTTTTAATTCTGAACAAATTTTTCTAATAAAATTTGTCAATAGTTCGCACAGAAAAGGCACTTTACCTGATACGATTTTTATTTTTAAGTTACTACCAGCGCCCTTTATACATTTTTTAACGTCTAACATACTAAAAATAGTTTTTGAGTGAAGCTAGAGCGAAATTCAAAAAATTGTGTTTGTTATCCAAAATAGTTGTTATATACATTTATTATACCGCTTTGCCCTGGACACATTTTATAATGTATATTATGGTAATCTATAATTTATACAGTAAAATGCTACACAAATTCTGAAAACTAAATGAGGAGACTTTATATCTTAATATACTTAATTTTGAGAACAATTTTTATTATTTCGTCAGCTATCACGAGTTGTTTTAAAAATTATAAATAAAAAAATAAAGAATGAATGCAATTTCAAATTACTTTGCACGTTTAAGAAATGGAATCGACAGAACATACAACAAATGTTAAAGGATTTTAATATTTTCGAAAATAACAAAAATCAAGAAACGCAATAATCATCTAGATAGTTCACCAGATGAAATATTTCTCAGTTCGGGAGAAAACAGTTCCTTCTTTGCCTAAAACAACATGTTTAATAAGAATAAAAATCCACAATTATTTTATATTGTTATACTCCCAAAAATCAACTGATATTTTCCAACTATTCGCGAAAACACAAATATAAAATTTCATGCCATTTTCTGGATGCTACAGAAAACACAAAAATGAACTGAGCTACTTTGTTTTTAGTATCAATACACTGCAAAGTAAGTAATTAAGAAACATTATGCAGATGTCTTCATACTTTATGCAAAAATTAATACAATCAAAATAATAAAGATAGAGAACACTTACCGATAGAAGCTACCAGGAAAGCCAAAACCAGTAAGATCAACAATTTTACACAACCAAATTTGATACTTCTCATTTTGCGTGTTTTGATTTTCCGGGTGGTTCAAGGATTAAATGGGAGAGACAACTCTGCAAACTTCGTTGTTTCGTGTTTATAACCCCCTTTTAAAATAGTTGCAACGTGCGTAGGTTCGGGTTAAATTGAAAAATAAATTCTGCAGGAAGGGTAATTCATTAGCATAGTGTTTCCGAAGCCATTTTATTAGAACCAGGCTAGGACTTGTTGATGTTCAACAGTTGCGCATCGTAAGGGTATTTAGAATTTCACACTTTCTTATTATGTTGTTGAGAGACAATAACCACATGCACAGAAAATAATGATCTGTACCAGAAATTAGATGTAATGTAAGAAAAACTGACACGAGATCAAAGAATCTGGACATCAAATTCGTTTTTAGCATGTCAAAATACACTAGAAGATGGCGGTCTGATTCTAGGACTGAGTATTTTCTTGTGATTATGTATGATACAGCATATTTACTTTAAAAAATATAATGGATGGCTTCGACTTTTCGTGATCGATAGGGAAAAATCGAAGAAATGAATCTTGTTGGAATGTATTTTTGATACACACTAATTCACGTAATCAGTGTATCTGTTAATATTAAAGGTAAGTTCTTACGGGGTTTATTTGATTAATATTCGTGTATACAATGCGGTTTTTGAAATATTTAAGATTTAAACATTATATGCCGAGTATCATTACTCGACCATATCTTTTGGCAGTACTCATCTTATAGGAAAAAACCCGAAATATTTAGTATATTATAAAATTCTTTGTGTGCCATATCACTTTTCCTTTAAAAATAATACTTCTTGAATTATTTACGAAAATTGTCTCGAGATATCAACTTTCCTATGATAAATTCCCAATCTTCAAACCGTTATAACTTAAAATATCCATTTTCAGAAAACATTGTTTGCCGCCTTCTTTACTCAGAATTTGACTCTCTATCAGATTCAGTGACCGGTTCTTTATTTTTTTGTCCACCCCCTCGGAGGAGTGAGAACCACCTTCAAGTAAAAAACTTTATTGTATATAATATAGAGAACACATTACATAAACTCATTCATTGCAGCTTTGTTCTGAGCTATAAACCCAACGGCAAAAAATTCCAGTTCCAAATTTTTCGTTTTGACAAGCATGCCCTGACTCCTTTGTTTCTACTGAGACAATTTTGTAAATGTCAGATTAGTTGTCAAGTAAATCTGTTGTTTATATTGTCAAAAAAATAAATTTAGAAATAATTTTTATTAAAATGCCTTAAATAATTTTTTTCATCAAAACCCCATTTTTAGAGTGTAACCAAACTTCGAATTCAGGGTGTTTGAATGATTTCGAACAAGTTCTATTAATAAAATTTTTTGGTTACAACCAAAATGCAAATGCAATTGCAAAATGCAAAAAAATGCAAATATTTATGCTCCTACAGGGAACTTTTCAATTTTTTTCTTATTTTAAAAGACACATCATATATCACCTTTTCATGAAAAATATTATTAGTTTATTTTAAATTTTTTAATACTTAAAAAAATGTTCGTTCTTTTAAACAAAAATCGATTTTCGTCGTAATATTAGTCAGATTACTGAAATCAGTCCAGCTGTTTAAAAATGACTAATAGAAAAGGTCAAAGATAATGAACATAGAATTTGTCAAAATGTTTCACTAATTAAACAAATAAACAAAAATCAATAAACTAACATTCAAGTGATTTTTCAAAACAGAAGATTTCACGATGTATTCGTATTTGACTAAGTAAATTTGGCATCAACCGAAGATGATAAAAATATTTGAAATTGAGAATATGGTTGTAATTAGACCATCACATTCTATTGTAGATGTATTTTTAAATATGTTGAAAATTTCTTACAATTCGAGAATTTGGCGGGTGCGCCAGTGTAATAGAACAGAATAATATTATTATTTTAAATAAATGCAAATACAAGTCACAAAGTATTATAAATATACTATAAATAAACATGTTACACCACTGTAAATATGAAAAGATATTTGTATGTGGGAAAAGTAGTTAATTATATAGTTAATTATAAACAGACATATATGATTCTTGATTTTTTTCATATAATTTAGCATCGTAGATGGCCTTGCATTTAAAGATGAAAAGTAATTTTGTGGTCTTAAATAGACCTTGGTGACCTCTATCTTTTGAGATCAGTTTGATTTAAATCGAACAAAAAACAAAATAATTATTACCGATATTATATAAAAAGTCTCCCCAGAAAAAATATACAAGCTGACATGACGTTTTTCTAGTGAAAACAATTATTTTAAAATCTGGGGAATACGCCACTGTCACTGTTAACAGTCTATATGCCTTGTATGAATTTTATAACCCCATGTGTACCAAACTGCCGTAAGAAATAAGTGAAAACACTCAAGGTGTCACTCTCATGTTCTACGAGAAGATCCATCTGGACTGTCCTAATCATATTTAAGATCATAAATGCTGCAACATGTAAAACAGAGGTGCGGCGTATAAGGTTGCGGCCACACACACACACTAGTTCGCTATTTTATTGTGTCCCAATTGATTTATTAAGATCCAATGACTTTATGATAATTTTGGTTCAGGTAGTATGAAAAACAAAGACTACGTTAACTTTTTCTTTACAGCAGCGTTTTTATGTCAAATATGCTATAATATACAAGAATAACACCAATATGTAAAAACTGAATATACGCGTATTTATTTTGGAAGAGACAAGAAATAAATTTCAATGAATATTTCATATTGATGTATATATCTTGAGAATTTTATGTTTGGCAAATATAGCTTCTATTTAATAAATATGAATTATAATATATAAACAATTTGATAAATATTCTCCTAAAAAGATGTGGCTTCGAAGAGAGAATAATCCTGTATAGCCAAGTTATACAAATAGTCAAACAAAAAGCGATTTTTCACAGAAGGCGGTCAAGTTTGAAGTTAGTAAAGCCTTAACTAGCTTCATCCATCCAGCATGATCCTGCTTAACTGTAGAATTATGTTATACTACACAAGGTAGTAAATGATACTGGGATGAATGGCATATAAAGCCATATAATGTGCTGTTGCACATGATATAATCAAATATACTACTAATTATCATTCAATGTCTTACATACCTATATATTCAAACACATAAGTATCAATACATATTTCATTTAGTTCAAATGTGCCTTTAGATTCCTTATAGTAAAATCCTTATTTTACTATAAGGAATGTAGCCAGACTGCAACCAACAGCTACTTTCCGGGCTATGTGCCCCGCCGAGCTCTGAATTACAAGCAGTATATAAATATTTCAATAATAATATATTAATATTGCATATTACCATCAGCACGTTAATGCTTCGATTGCAACAAACATCAGCCGAAAGACTGATCCTACTTATTACACTTAACGCGCCAGGCTTGTAACTTGTAATTCAGCGCTTGGCGGGGCACATAGCCTGGACAGTAGCTGTTGGTTGCAGTCTGGTTACGTCCTTATAGTAAAATAAGGATTTTATAGAGGAGTTTGCGACTAAAAATATTATGATTTACATATTTTATTTATTTATTTATTGCTGCAACAAATTTTACAAAAACAAGGCAATATGTCTTAACTTATATAACAATAAAAGTGACACATTAGTTAACTCATTCTTTTTACGCCGCCACTGATTTTATAGAGACAAAAATAGTTCCCACTAAAATGGGTCAAATTAAATCCTAATTAATTTTAGTCTAGCGATATCTCCATATCACAGTTCAAATAATTAGAAATTGACTGCCGTGCTAATAAATAATATATTACGTTTTCCAAATTTAAAATTGCATAAGTAGGTTCTTCAATATAAAAGTAAGATTGCTAGGATAAGTATTTTTTATGGTAAAACAAAAAACTAATTCCTTAGGAAACAGCTTTACTTGGATAGCTTAATCATATGTTGTGAGGTGTTAGACTGTATTAAGAGATTCTAGAATTTATTGAGAAAATATAGAAGTTTTGTGAATTACTTTGCTATAAAATACCATCAACAAATAACACGAGTAAAATGAAAGTAGCTAGAATACTTAATGATAAACAATTTACAAAAAATTGCTCGGAATCACAATCGCTTTTATAATTTCTACAGATATTTGCCCTTCCTGGATCATTTAATTTAAATCTGCAAGAATCACTTCACAAAAATCGATATAATCTGTGACATGAAGGATAGAGAAAAGGAGTGAAGCTCTATATTATGTTTGTAAAAGCCAAAGAAAAATCACTACTGCTGGAAAATACGCAAGCACAATTACTAGTTAAAAAAAATTTAAGTGTTTGCTAATATTTGCATATTACTGTGTTTACTCTTTCTCTCTATTCTGCGTGCAACAATATTCTCTCATAGGCAACCAGCATTACAAGAACTTGTTTAGGTGGTTATGAAATGTTCAAGAATAAACATAGTACGAATTTTTAGAACAGCATAATGATTAATTTATAGTCAAGGTAAGATCGAATCGGATTAAAGTGAGCGCTCAAATAACAAATGATTCTCAATATATCGGTCTTCCGGATTTGTAATCTCACTATACGTTGAATATGAAAACCATAATAATAAATTTCCAATTAATTATACAAATACTTTTAATTTCCAGAAAGCTCCGCGTGCCAACATTTTTATGAGAAATTAATACGGGTTTTAACAGCCTGTGTACCCAAACATGTATACAAAAAAAATAATAGACAATTTCCACCTTGGTTCAATGCTGAAATTATCAGAGATATAAGAAATGGATATTATTTCCTATTATTTGGGCTTTCTACCACATGTATTATTGTCCTCTTCAAAAACAAATCACCGAATCTACAAAATAATAGAATTATTGGAAAAAAGTCTCTGCGCCCGTGACGTTTACGCCAAAGGTTTTGGTATCTGCTTCTTTTGTTAAAATTTTTGCCGAGTCCCAGTTTATTTTATGTCCATTTTCCCAAGCATGCTCACAAATCTTTGATTTCTGAATTTCATTCTTTCCAATGTAATTCTTGTGCTCATCCAACCTCACACTGAAAGGTCTGGATGACTCACCCACATAACATTTATCACATTCGCACGGGATATTGTAAATACAGTTTTTTGAATTCTGCTACCTGTTTATCGGTTTTGTTTTTGTTAAAATAGATCTTAAAATGTTCCCCGTTTGAAATATCGTCCTAACATCAAATTTGTTACCTATACGGCGTAGCTTTTCCGATAATCCGTATACATAAGGAATTATTGCTGTATAATAACGTTCAGGTCTTTGTCGTATCTGATTGTCCCTATTTTCAACATTTATGAAAACTCTATCAACAAAGGCTTCAGGATATTGATTTTATACTAGAACCTCTTTGATACATTTTTTCTCGTTATTTAATATTTCATTATTAGATGAAATTATTTTGGCCCTATCGTATAAACATTTTACAACACCCCTTTTAACATTTATTGACTGATTTGAGTTTAAATTTAGATATCTATTAGTATGTGTTGGTTTTCTATAAATGCTTGTTTCAATTGTATTATTTACCCTTCTAATTAAAACATCTAAAAACGGTAGTTCATTCCTACTTTCTACTTCTAATGTGAATTTAATAGACGGTTCCTTACTATTTATATTTTCCAAAAAACTATCTAGTAAATCGACACCATGAGGCCAAATCGCAAAGATGTCGTCAACATATCTCCACCAGACAACCGGTTTGTTTATACAATTTTGAACATGTGTGTTCTCAAAGTTCTCCATAAATATGTTGCTTAAAATTGGTGACAATGCAGACCCCATAGCCATACCAAAATCGTGCTGATAAAACTCATTGTCCAATTGAAAATAGGTTGTTCTTATACACATTGTTAAGAGTTTCATTATGCTATTTACACTTAATTTAGGTCTAGTTTCCAAATTATTATCATTTAGGAACCTGTCTTTAACTATTTTTAAGGTCTCATCTACCGAAACATTGGTAAAAAGACTAACTACATCAAAATTAACCATCGGATGTGATTCATGAATATCGAAAATTTTAACAAAAGAAGCAGATACCAAAAAAGAAAAATTAAAGAATCAGCAATAATCTTGTTAAATGAAGACAAGTGCGTATCGAATTGTTCTGCAGATATTTGTACAACCTGGCTACCCATGTTAAAAGAAGAACTTAACAAACTCAACATTATCTAAAAGAAAATATTATCAGTTCTGTGTAAGTAGTAAGTATCTCTGGAAATAACATTAACAGAATCTTAAAGCTGTGTATTTGACATACACAGCAAAATAAGAGTTCTTCCAAAAAAAGCTTTGAAAACGGAAAGAGATTACTTTCAGAAACCTCAGCAAAATATGTTATTTCTGTGTTTATTCCGATTTATATTATTTGCAAAACATAACCTCTGACTATTCCTTTGGCGTAAACGTCACGGGCGCAGAGGCTTTTTTCTAATAATTTTATTATTTTGTAGATTCGGTGATTTGTTTTTGAAGAGGACAATAATACATGCGGTAGAAAACCCAAATAATAGGAAAGAATATTTGCCACAAATAACTTTCAGACAATATAAGAAATGGAAAACTAAAAATTATATTATAAAAAAAATTGATGTTTGAAATGTCACTTATTTGACATCGTTGGATTCAAAAAGTTATGCACAATTCAAAAATGCAATAATATACATGGTGTTCCATTTAGAAATCGATAGTTAGTGTCACTTCCGGCGAAACCGGAAGTGAAAAAAATCAATTGTACGTCAGAAAGTGCAGCTTATTATGTATGTACTATATCCTATACTTTAATCAATTATCTTCAAAACTAAAGAAAAAGAGGGGGGTATATCATGTCCCTGTTACACCCAGTATATAGTATCTGCTCCTGTTATAATAACAATCAGATTATTGATATTTTTGGGGGCTCGCTGCCTATCAATTTTCTTCATTATATTTTATATATTACTTATGTGTAACAATCTTCATAATTTTCCCATGCACTATACAGTTTTTCTTAGCTCTCTTTTATGTCTTCTTTGCCTCTCTAGTATTAGTCAGTTTAGCTTTTAGATTCATGTCAATTATTTCTCTCTCATTTTATTATATAGGTATATTGTGTATTTAAGCTACTCACTATGTGTGCTTTATATTAAATATATGTTGTTTCCCATCTTGTAAATGGTCTTTGTACTGTTAGATGGTGTATAGATAAATGAATAAATATTTCTTGCATTTTTATCTCTTCCATACAAAAGCATTTATAAAAAAAATACATATATAATGCTATGAAACTCCTTATTGAAATACAAATTATTTGAAAGTTTGCATTCATTTGTCGACAAATGTATTAATTAACAACACTAAATATTAATGAATATTCCCTAACCCAGTCATCTTTGACTTTTTGGAAGACAAACAATTATATAGATTAATGCAATTATTTATTCTTAAAATGTAGCTATTCGATGGGGTCCTTTGGTTTTTGTGGCTGAATGCAAATTTGAAGTAAAACTGCTTAGTCCGACACATTTCAAGTCTATGAACATCTTTAAATAATAATAGTAGTACTTTATTTACTGACATACATCTATTAAAGGCAAACAACATGAATGATTTTTAACCTCTAACATTCTCATGTCAGCCCTCGTTCATCCACACAAGAAAGTCTTAGGATGGCATATGACATAGTACCACAGTATAAAAACCTATACTGTGATAATACCAAGGGATTGCAGTTTATATAAAATATATAGCTCTATGAAATAAAACAATATTTGCAATATTTTAGTCTTTAAGCACATTAATTAGTATTTGATTATTACATTATAATTTATGTAATGTACTAGATTAATATATTTTTCGCTAGAAGATATTAGATTTACTATTTAATGAAAATTTATTGTACGATGATATCTACTGATGTTTCCCAAAGTCGAAATCTTGTGATAAGTCCACAAACAAAACAGAATGCTGCTTATTATGATGCACGTACCTCTCTAAATAAATGTTTAGCAGCAAATACAACGAATAAACTAACAATGTAATATTTCTGGTAGTTTTCTGATAGTAGTTTAGTGACTGATATAATAGAGAGTTAATGACCTTTATGCAAATACAACGGCTCAACTAGCAAAACAATGTTTCTGATTTATTTAGATAATAAGTAAATATAAAAAATTGAAAACATGAGCAAGCGATTCAGACTTTAATATTGATAATAAATTTTTTCAAAACTGTACCACATATGGTTTATGTAAAAGATAAAGACAGAATAAACATTTGGCAATAAAAACTAAAGAATTCATAAACTGCTGTGTGAGACACCTGTTGCTCTAGATAATTGTGATAAAGACTGCTGATCCTCTAAAGTAACTTGTCTGTCGATAGCCGAGTGGGTTAACCGCGTGAGGTGGCAACCGCGATTAATCACACGAACATCGCACTACCGGGTTCGAATCCTGGCTCCGGCACTGGCACTGTCGGAGGAAATGGTTGTATGTCCGCGTTTTTTCAATGTGTAAGCCCGTTCCGCACAAGCCCCTGGCTTCTGGAATTGGGGGTTGTCTAATTTATGTGGTGTTTATTTATTATTATTTATTTAACTGCTCCTAGAACTGCAACTTCACTCGCTTTGGGTTATACATTCTGTTATTCAGCTAGCACATAATGTCCCTGGGACATTCATAATCTCTGGGGCGTTGCATCAATATAAATTTTAAGGCTTTGCCTTTCTATGATGAACGGTGGACGGTAGAGAACTATACGCACACTGCAACCGCTAGCTGACTACGTTCAATAGATTTCGCAAAAATTCTACGAATTTAAGTTGGGCGATAGTCCACTGATAAGAGACATAACACAAATCAGACAACATAATGCCTCATTTAGGATCAAACACAAGTTACCATACCAGGCCTTGCCTATTTTCCGGCAACCTCTTTAGCCAAACTTTCTTCTACCCTAATCTTTCTCTATCCCACTCTCTCCATTTTTTCCTTAAATTCTTTTACTTGGCACATGCAAGTCGTTCATATCCTCTCCTTCTGTGTGCCTGTCTCTTTGCGTGTTTTATTTTGTTTCTGTCTCATTGCTTCTGTTCTTCTGCTTGAAAATTCTACCTCGAAGTCTTAAAAATCACAATATTTTAAATGCCATCTTTTGTTTTGCACTATTTTCCGCCGAGCCGGTGGTTGCCTCGAACGGGCTTGTTCGCTGAACTCCGTCCCGTATCAACTGCCACAATTTATTAGTGTGTGTTGTGCTCCAATTTTTTATAGTGTTGTTTTATTTTTTAATTACCATAAGATTTTTATTAATCATTTCATAGTGTTACTATTGATTTTAATTTGCGCCTCCGCAAAAGGAGCTTCAGCTTTTTGTCGCCTTTTTATTATGCCGATCCAAATCCGCCTCGCCCAACCATGCAATCTCCACAATGCTGCGTACCGCGGAGGCATGTGTGGCTCCGAGCGGATTCCGGAGCAGCAAGTTTTATGTATATTTTAACTGTAAATACATTTTTCTTGAAATTTGAATTGCGTGTAGCTTTCACATTGAGCGTAACAAGCGAGGTGGGTTCGATGTCCACCTACTGCAAAATTTTCTATTGTGAATCACCCCCCAAGAAGTAGTTCGGATCCCATTATGAACTATAGTGCCCCGTCTCCTCTATTCACGCAAGTCTAGGCTTAAAAGGGTCATTCAAGTGATCTGGAAGGTGGTTAAAGCATTTAACATTTAACAAGTGATGTTCAGGAGATTTAAATAGTACGTGTCACTGGCAGGTTAACATAGTAGTCTCTAGGATATTATTTTGGTAGAATAATCAATATGAGTCAAAATAAATCTAGTTTATTCTATACATTGTGACCCATTTGAAAGCGGGACATCCTCATGAAATTTTTATTTAATATCCGATTTTGACATTGTTTTTTTTTAATGTAGAGTGTATAAAACTGCACTTTGGGATAAAGTGTCACATTTTTTTAATAAAAACCAAGGCCTACTGTGTAATTCTTTGCGAGTGAAAATTCACGAAACGTATTAGCGATTTTTTAAATAAAAGATTGAGGTACACCTCTGGATTAAGTGCCCTTTGAAATGGACCCATAAGTATTGCGAAAGAAACGGCCAATTGTTGTCAACTGACTGGTCGCATAATACTATGTTGAGTAATTTGTTTTACAACAATGCGGAACAGACAAATATTAAGCTAAAGTGCACCCGCCTTTGGGACGTGTTTTGCCAATTTTTGCAGAAAAGTTGTACTTTTAAAGTTATTTATGGTAGCTATTAGTGATTGGCACACACGTACAATTATTTTAAATTAATTACAGCGTCACATCAATAACTATACATTCCAAAAGTGCTTTTAGAGGGCGGAATATTAAACATAATATTTTTAGTCGCAAACTCCTCTATAAAATCCTTATTTTACTATAAGGAACGTAACCAGACTGCAACCAACAGCTACTCTCCGGGCTATGTGCCCTGCCGAGCGCTGAATTACAAGTTACAAGTCTGGCGCGTTAAGTGTGATAATTGCATATCACCATCAAAACGCTAATGCTTCGATTGCAACAAACACCAGCCGAAAGACTGATCCTACTTAAAGGAGCTCTCTTGCCAGCCGTCACACACCACTTGCAGTCTGCAGTTTCGAGCTGTTGGCTCTCGTCAGTGCAAGGTAGGCATGTGGCGACCGACACGAGGATCCTTTGACTATTTGGCACATCCCGGTATTTTTACAATAGCGACATGTAAAACAGTCAGCAGGCGCCATCTAGCGGTCCAGTATCTGTTGCAATCGAAAAATAAATAGCCTCACTGAGCTTAGCATAGTTCAAAAGTGCTTTTAGAGGGCGGAATATTAAACATAATATTTTTAGTCGCAAACTCCTCTATAAAATCCTTATTTTACTATAAGGAACGTAACCAGACTGCAACCAACAGCTACTCTCCGCTATGTGCCCTGCCGAGCGCTGAATTACAAGTTACAAGTCTGGCGCGTTAAGTGTAATAATTGCATATTACCATCAAAACGCTAATGCTGCGATTGCAACAACCACCAGCTGAAAGACTGATCCTACTTAAAAGAGCTCTCTTGCCAGCCGTCACACACAACTTGCAGACTGCAGTTTCGAGCTGTTGGCTCTCGTCAGTGCAAGGTAGGCATGTGACGACCGACACGAGGATCCTTTGACTATGACTTGACTATGACTTTTGAACTATGCTAAGCCCAGTGAGGCTATTTATTTTTCGATTGCAACAGACACTGGACCGCTAGATGGCGCCTGCTGACTGTTTTGCATGTCGCTATTGTAAAAATACCGGGATGTACCAAATAGTCAAAGGATCCTCGTGTCGGTCGTCGCATTCCTACCTTGCACTGACGAGAGCCAACAGCTCGAAACTGCAGTCTGCAAGTTGTGTATGACGGCTGGCAAGAGAGCTCCTTTAAGTAGGATCAGTCTTTCGGCTGGTGTTTGTTGCAATCGAAGCATTAGCGTTTTGATGGTAATATGCAATTATTACACTTAACGCGCCAGACTTGTAACTTGTAATTCAGAACTCGGCGGGGCACATAGCCCGGAGAGTAGCTGTTGGTTGCAGTCTGGTTACGTACCTTATAGTAAAATAAGGATTTTATAGAGGAGTTTGCGACTAAAAATATTATGTTTAACTATACATTCCGTCACATTTTTGCGGCCCCCTCCCACCTTCTGTAACCCATAGTGGTATCTGAATGGCACCTTGAGCTGAAGAAGGAAAATTTCTATTTACGACAGTAAAGTAAAAGAATCTTCCATTGGTTCTTTATATAAATATAATTATAACTGATAAAATCCCAGGTATGTTTTATTAAGTGCACAAACGGAAAATATACGAAACAACTCTTTAGTGTAAATAAATTTGTAGCATTAATTCCTCAAAATATTAATCAATATATTATTTGCAGACATAGGAGCAGATTTGCTGACATTATAGAGCGTAATTGGGAAATCTAATACAATACAATACCAGGATATGCGGAGAATTCCATCGAAAACAAAGAGATAATAACTTGCTAATCATTTATAAGTATGTCATAAACATTTATAAAACAATAGAAATGGTTGCTTATACCCCAAAAAAGAAACAACAATGCAACTACGAACACGCGTTTTAGAGATATTGTCCTTCATCATCCTAGCGTAGTTCGGAGGACGCCTCGCTTTTAATAGGAGGTTTAATACTTATTATATTAAGTCATAATGGTTGGCTGAGAGATCATAATGTTTCTAATCTCGTAGCTGTTATAAATAATATTAATTAATTTGGATTCGTAAGAAGTCTCGTCTCGGTTATATAATTTGTTAATTTATTTAAAAGTAATATTCGCTGCCTTCATAACCAATGCCGAGGAATTACGGAAATATAGTCTGCGGAGAGAGTGAAAGTATCATGATTAACAAAAGTAGTGTAGAATTTTTCTTAAATGGGTATTTCCAGTGGTGCCGACTATATTGTTCCTAACTTGCAACTAATCAAATGAAATGATTTATTGGAGCTGTATACAAGAAATGATTTTGCACAAGTCAATATTTAAATTACAAAATAATAATTATACACATTGAAATTATATGATAGAAATTACGCATAAAAGACTTTTTCGAACAAAATGCGAATAAAATGCCAGTTCCAGTAAGCTTTTTATATTTGCTGGTAATTTATTGAAGCCAAACGTTCTATTATAAAATTACTGCACATTTTAAATAAAGTTTTTTAATACAATAAATCTAGACCAAGTTTTAACATCTTTTGGATTTTATTTCTCAGGGGATAATTTTATGATCAATCGATGGGGAATAATTTCAGGAACAACATATTGAAATGTTTAAGACTTGGGTGTTGTAGCAATTTTGTAAATAAAAATAAAAGGTATCAACAAAAAAGAAATAACATGTTGTAGAGAAAGAAATTCTCTACAATTTTGATATGGGAAATACCCCTCTACGATGTTTATTTTTTTTAAATCAATTTATTTCAGGTAAAAATAGTTGCTTAACACTATTATCAAGCCTGTGTCCATTTTAGACATTAATGTGTTATTTCAGATAATAAAAAAATAACGAATAACAAAAAATGTTTTTGGTGATGTTGATCAACAGGATTTTAACGTCTTTTAATTGAAACGTTGGTATTATTTCGAGCTTCTACATTTCTTCTTCAAGTAAATAGAAAGATGTGCGTTTTTGAGGAACTTACCGAGTCTTTTTCCATTGGTTTATTTTTATGTCACATTCAGGGCTTCTTCTAGGCGATCAAATACTTACAAAAATATTTACAATGAATAGATGAGAATGTCTATTTCGAGAACAATTGGTCCATATTAAACCTTTATTAAGCTATAGGAGCAGTTATTTTTTGGAAGAAGAATAACTTTTTGATACATAAATAATCAACATGTTTTGAAAACGTTAAGTGCTGGTCTAAAATAATTGCTAAGTATTTAATTTCCGAGAACCATACATTTAATTTTTTAATTATTGAGTTTTAATTTATTTGCACATACCCATATATATAATGCACAAGATACAGAAAGATATAGAAATTAATGTCTCATCTTCAAAAAGGTTTACATATGAATTTTTTAGGACACGACTTATATCATTCACATATATAATGAATAGAAGGGGCCCCAACACACTACCCTGCGGCACCTCATATAAACTTGGGACTTTAGTAGCTGTCTTATTGTTCACTTTGGTCTTATTATATTTTCAATTCATGTTAAGGCTGTTTCTGTCACACCATACTCACTTAACTTTTTAACTAACCTACATCTATCAATACTTTCAAATGTTCGCTTTAGGTCTACAAACACACTCAAAACTACATTACCGTCATTGATCTACACACACACACACATACTAATTGTAAACTTGCTTCCTATGAATGACTTTGTGTAAATCCCGATAAAAGTATATTTCCTTCAAAGTACTTCCTCAATTGTTCCGCGACTACGATTTCTAATATTTTATCCACTATCGGAATTAAATTTAATGGTCTATATTCACTTGCTTTCCTCAGGTTTTGAACTTTTGGAACTGGTATTATAGCGCTTATTTTTAGTTCAGTCGGTATTTTTCCAGTTGTCAGCGATGTGTTTATTAAATTTAATAATGTATATTCCACTCTGTCAAATATTTCCTTTAACAAGTTAATATTTAATATTTCGCTTCCAGTAGATTTATTCTTCAAACTAAAAATAACTTTTATTAACTTGTTCAAGCTTATTATCTTGAACACAAATAGTTTGCTCGTTTCTGACGCCTTATTTTGTATATTATCATCTTTATATTCAGATAGATCGTCAATACTATTGGCAATAGGATATACTTACCATCCACAAAAATATAGAGGAATATTAATTAAACGGTAATTTATTTAATGAATTTTATAAATGTAGGTAAAAATTTTGAAAAGGTCCGGATATATAAGAGACATTTACTTGAATTGGAACAGCGCAACTAATGCATTAAAAAGATTTACATATTCTTTACAATTTTAACAGAAATTTTAACTCAGGTATATGATCATTAAATGTAATCAAACTTGAAAAACCATTATTTAAAAATTGCGTAAGGCGCTTACCCAAATCCGGCTCGAATGACCAAAATTATGAATTAAGGACTAAAGTAAAAAAAAAAAAATTCTTGAATTCTCTTCAGACTGTCTGAGTTGATTCGGCATTATAAATTTGTAGTAACGATAAAAAATTACTTGATTAAGGGAGAAATTGAATATATTTTTTTTAAGAAAAATATAAGGCCAACGAGAAGTGGACTAATTATTACAAAAATAAATATGTGGTAAAGTACATACTATAATAGACCAAAAATTCGACTTCCATAAAACTAAACTAAATTCATTGCCACCCATCAAGGAGGTAGTCAAAAATCAAGGATTTTTTTTAGTTCAATCAACTTGAAAACACACGCATAGATTTTGCTTGCTGAACAGACATAAACGTAATGAAAAAGACAAACCATATAGTTTTGTTGGTAAAATTAGTAAAATATTTTTACTTAATTAAGTTAGCAGCGACTTGCTGCTTTGGAGCTAGTTGGACACCCACACCAACAGAATTTTTTGTCAGTAAATGAAAACAAATGAGTGATATTTGTAGAAAAACAAGTGTCACCAAATTATAATTTTGTGGGAAAATTTATGATGGAAATTTGTTATCGATTGTCACACATAAAATAACAATTTACTTAAATGCTTCATCAATAAATATATTTTACAAAACTAATTAAATAGCATTATTGGTGTGAAAACATACTGTGGAATATTATTTTAATTATGAACTAATAATTTCATGTGGTATTACAATTTCGGAACAAGGTATGGACATAAATAGCTTACGATAATTTAGATTGTCAAGGTAGAATGTGATTTAAATAATGCCGAAACTAATAGTACGGAAGATAGCACTGCATTTTTTCGAAGAATTTTATACCGAATAAATTTCATTTTTAGCAGTTTATTAATATTTTATAATCAGCAAAATGAGCGTCAGTTGCCGCACCCGCGATTGAGCTAAAGGTGACAGCATGTTAAAGTTGTAAAAAAATTATGCTACGAGTATTTTCATACCGTGTCAAAATTTATGAGCTGATTCTTTAGATCATTTTCAACAAAAAAATAGTCAGCTGTATTAAAGAGAGGGGATTATGCGTCAGTCACGTATATGAACCATGTGAGCGAGACAAACTTATACAAACGAAAGAGAAACGTTACCATCCGCTGCTTAAATTTTGACTAGTTTATTCTTTCCTATTATTCGGGTTTTCTACCACATGTATTATTATCCTCTTCAAAAACAAATCACCGAATCTACAAAATAATAGAATTATTGGAAAAAGCCTCTGCGCCCGGGACGTTTGCGTCAAAGGAATAGTCAGAGGTTATGTTTTGCAAATAATATAAATCGGAATAAACAAATATCATCTGTTCTGTGTTCTGTGTATGTAGTAAGTATCTATGAAAATAACATAAACAGAATCTTAAAGCTGTGTATTTGACATACACAGCAAAATAAGAGTTCTTCCAAAAAAAAGCTTTGAAAACGGAAAGAGACTACTTTCCGAAACGTCAGCAAAATACATTATTTCTGTGTTTATTCCGATTTATATTATTTGCAAAACATCCCCTGACTATTCCTTTGACGTAAACGTCATGGGCGCAGAGGCTTTTTTCCAATAATTCTATTATTTTCTAGATTTGGTGATTTGTTTTTGAAGAGGATAATAATACATGTGGAAGAAAACCCAAATAATAGGAAAGGATATTCGTAGAATGTCACAAATAACTTTCAGACAGTATTTTGACTAGTTTATTTGGTTTCTATTGTGATGTACTGTTGAAACGTAATGATTCAGATTCTTTTAATACTAGATATCTTAATTTTTTTTATTAATAAATTTGAACAATACACAAGAAACCTTATCTTTACTGGTACAAAAATTATTAATTGATTTCATCGTTTAACTCTTCTGTAGTATCTGTTTCATAGTCATCATCTTCCTCGCTACTATCATCAGAGCTCTCTATGATGACATTTTGTACTCGCTCAAATTCTTCTGCATCATCTTCTTCTGCATTCTGTGATGATTCAATTTCATCGCTTTCGACGTATTTTGTAAAAAAAATACTACAAATTTAAAACCTATACCGACATTCCTTTAAATTTTCATTGTGTTATAAAAATATATAAGAAAAAACATACCTGCAGGATTCTCGTCGATGATCGTTAAGCCAGTTATTGTCGGTGGGACTTGATCGCCGTCAACCCACTTGAGAATGTATTTATTATTTTCTTACCTCCATCCATAGTCTATGTGTTATAACTCTGATGGAACTGATTGATGAGCATGTCCCCAAAGATGTACTATACAGGATGTCTCACCGGGATCGATATAGAGAAAAGTACGCATTAGAAAATATTGAAAATTTAGATAATTACTAACGTCGGTGTGGCCAATCCAACTAAAATAATTACAAGAAGCTGGCACTTCCGCTTATACCGGAAGTCGATACCAACTTGCTTATTTCAAATGGAGTACCTTATATATTTTAAGGTTTTCGAAAACAACATAAAATTCTGAGTCGAAAATATGTAGCATACACTATATCTAAACCTAGCCGTTTCAGAGATATTTGACATTTTATAGAAAATTTGACAGGTGCAACGGTTTGCAAGAACCGTTATAACTTTCTTCGTGTAAAAGATCCTCATTTGCTTCTTATCACGTAAAAAGAACACGAGGAGAACTACGTTCTACAACAGAAGTAAATTCAATAATGTCATACTAAGTGTTCCGTTTTTCGCGTTACATTTTGTCAACTTCAAACCGCGGAAACTTGTTTAGGTCAAATGGAACACCCTGTATTTTTTTACGTCAAGTTGTGTAAAATTGAATTCCCTTTTTTCTGATTAGCATTGTGGGGGTTAAAGTTACAACTTTTTGAAATATTTGCGATTTTATTAGAAGTTCATGAACAGTTGTAATCATTTCATCAAAATAGCCATGATTAGAAACAATCAGTCATTATCTTATGTCAAAAAATGCCAGCACGTTTAAATTATACCAACGAAAACTTTTTAAATTTTTTAATTATTTATGGAGAATGTGATAAAGTAATATCAAGAACTTGCAGCACATTTGCTACTCGATATCCACAAAAACGCAAAACAACACTAACGCTGTAACATGCGTATTAATCGAACTGAAGATATGGCATGAACTAAAATAACAGAGATAAGATCAATTTAAAATATGATTTCATTTTAATTTAATAATTGCTCAAAATTCCGCCCTCGAACCTCGACACATTTTTCGCACCTTCGGATTAGTTCCTCATGGGTAGTTCTTCTAACTGAATCCTGTGATATGTTTTGAAATGCATTTCTTACTCTTTGCATACAATCTTCAATGGTTGTTAATGGGCTCTCATAAACTTTATGTTAAATAGTTCCCCAAATGAAATAATCCAGAACTGATAAACCGGGCGAGCGAGAAGGCCATAAGAAAGGTCCATTATTGGCAATCCATTGATCATAAAAAGTTTCTTGCAAGTAATTATTAATTAAATATGCTTTATGTGGGGGAGCACCGTCGTGCTGATAAAAAATGTTTCTTTGTTCGGCGAGAGGTAAATTTTCTAAATAGTTATTATTCAAATTTTGTAAGATATTCAGATCTTTCACCTAAAAAAAAAAAAAAAAAAATTACCTATACATATTAGCAGAAGAGAAAATTTAATTTACCGTTTCAATTTTCCTGATAAAATTGTAATGCCACCACTCTATCGTTTCTTATGGCACAGTAAACATTGAACTGGCAACTTTCCTGAAAGTTTCGCTCTCTGAACATATGAGGATTTGAGTCACTCCAATAATGCGAATTGTGTCTATTAAAAAGTCCATTTTTAGTAAATTTTGCTTCATCTGTCCATATAATATTTCCCAAATAAGAATCGTGACCCTCAGACCTTATTAGAATAAACTCACAAAAATTCTGTCTTCTTAGGAAATCTGTTTCTTTTAGTCCTTGAAACATATGGAAGGAAAATTGGGTGAAACTTATGTTTTAATAAGATTTTGTGAATTGAATCTTTGCATAGTCCCGATTCCAGAGCAGCTTGTCTTAATGACATCCTTGGATATGCTTGAAAATATCCCAGAATGACTATTTCAATGTCTTCGTCATCAACAATAGGCTTTCTTCTTTGAATTTTTGCCTTGACAGAGCCATAATTTTTAAAATTTTCCAGTATTCTCATTTTACAGATAATTTAATTCTCTTCAAAAAAACTTTAGTGCCAATATTGCCTAAAGCCAATAGAAAATAGTTATTTGTCAAAATGCACTTGAAAATCACAGTTTTTCATGTTTTTCCCGTCTGTCTTCATTCACTCGCTATCAAAACGATTTTGTACATACACCAACATATTCAAAATATGATTCTCTTTAACTTTCATTACATACACTATTGCATACGATCTATCGTCTTCGAGTTTCTATCGATTATATTATGAAACAAGTATTGTGATAGCGCGCTATAAAGATGTTTAAAAATTCATATCTCTGCCAATATTGATCGAATGTAAATGAAAAATAAAAGGAAATTGTTCGTAATCGAATTCTTTACAATCATTTGAAACATTTTGCAATCTGAATGACCATTTCCGAGATTTTAGCGAAAAATGAGCGCGTTTCCGTTGCGTCGCAAAACTGTCACACAATTTAAAAAAAATCTATTTCAGCTCCAATAGGTCGTACGAAGTTTTAAAAAAAAACGAAATTGTCCGGAATTTTATTACCTATAATTTTCATGTGTACATATTTTACAGCAAAATTGATACTTTCCGAGCTTTTCGCTAAAACCCGATTTTTTTTTACTTTATTCTTCCCACCTCCCCTCCGCCGGCGTCTACGGGTGAGGACTTTTGATATATTACAAAGTACCACAAAATAAGCCTGTTCCCAAAATTTCAGCCCGCTCTGAATTATTTCATCCAAATGTTCCCAAATATCTAAATATATCGGGACGAAAAAATATTAATATTAATTAGTTTGCAGCTAAATCTTATCAACATCTTTCAAACTCTGTGTAAAGATCAATACGCTCCTGGCAAATAAGAGAGTATTATCACATAACCGATTCGAGTGAAAGTACTACCATTACTCCTGCAGTAAGTCATAGTCGTAGTAAACAAAGTAGGTTGTGAACGAGCAATCGCTGGACGACCACCGCACGGTCCAAATTCGGCGGTACTGGTTAGTTAGTTGCAAATCAGTTCGGCAGGATTAATGAAGTGTCACGTTTAATGTAATGTATTTCTCGTTTCATTCGTTACAAGTCTGATATAGCTGTACGACCAAAATGTTGGAGACTTATGTGACTACCCAAGAACCATTTTTGGTGGTTCCACTCAGGCAGCAACCCTTGAGACAGTTGAACAGGATAGCTAAGAAGCCTCCGGTGCACATAGAATTCCAGGATCTCACGTACTCTGTTCCGGATTCGACTTGTAAAGGCGGTAAGTGGAATATTTTTTGCGAGACTTTTTTGTTTGTTTTTGTTTTCTTGTATGAGTGTTAAGATTAGGAAATTAAACCTGCTTTAATATACGTGATAGTTAATGTGATGTGGAACAGAAAAAAAATATTAACGCAAACTTGATTCTTCAGTTGCAGGGAAAACAGGAAATCGTTTTTCTGGTTCACTTTCAAATTATAAATGATATAAAATATTGAACTGGTGCTGTCATTATTAAATATTATTAAATATAGAAAAAATTGTTTTTGCCCCTGTTAGGAGTGGGCACAAAAAAAAGTGAATTTATGTTAGTTAATTAATAGTAATTTATTATACTAGTAAGCATGCCCATTAGTACATTTTCTTAATGACTAATGTGCAATTACATACGTGTGCAATACAAAATTTTGTCCAACACTTTCCTGTAAGAAAATTTTTAAATTTGACAATTCATTTGACAAATTAATTTTTTTTATTAATTTTAAATTAAAAAAGAATTTTAAAAATCTTGCTTTTCCGGAAAAAGTCGTACTAAAAAGTAAGAAATAAAAAATACTAATGTACGAATGCAAAAAAGGCATGGCATGCGCACTTTGTATGATTGTATGAAAGGGGTGGAATCATTGTATACATAGTGCCTTCAGTCATGCATACGTAAAGATGATACATATACTTATACAGGGTGGGAACTGAATCGATCGATATAGAGAGAAGTACGCATCAGAAAATTTTGAAAATTTAGATAATCACTAATGTCGGTGTGGCCAATCCAACTAAAATAAGTACAAGCAGTTGGCACTTCCCCTTATACCGGAAGTCGATACCAACTTGCTTTTTCCAAATGGAACAACCTATATATTTTAGGGTTTTCGAAAAGAGCATAAAATTCGTCGAAAATATGTAGCATATCCTATACATAAACCTAGCCGTTTCAGAGATATTTGATATTTTATAGAAAATTTGACAGGTGCAGTGGTTTGCAAGAACCGTTATAACTTTCTTCGTGTAAACGATCCTCATTTGCTTCTTGCCACGGAAAAAGAACACAAGGGGAACTACGTTCTACAACTGAAATAAATTCAATAATATCATACCAAGTGTTCCGTTTTTCGCGTTACATTTCGTCAACTTCAAACCGCGAAAGCTTGTTTAGATCAAATTAAACACCCTGTATTTTTTTACGTCAAGTTGTGTAAATTTGAATTCCCTTTTTTCTGATAGCATTGTGGGGGTTAAAGTTACAACTTTTTGAAATATTTGCGATTTTATTAGAAATTCATGAATTGTTGTAATCATTTCATCAAAATAGCCATCATTAGAAACAATCAGTCATTATCTTATGTCAAAAAACGCCAGCACGTTTAAATTATACCAACGAAAACTTTTTAAATTTGTTTATTATTTATGGCGAATATGATAAAATAATATCAAGAACTTGCAGCACATTTGCTACTCGTTATCCACAAAAACGGAAACCTTCACCAAACACTGCAAAACGCATACTGGAAAATTTTAAAAATTATAGCTCTGTCAAGGCAAAAATGCAAAGAAGAAAGCCTATTGTTGATGACGAAAACATTGAAATAGTCATTCTGGGATATTTTCATGCATTTCCAAGGATGCCATTAAGACAAGCTGCTCTGGAATCGGGACTATGCAAGGATTCAATTCACAGAATCTGATTAAAACATAAGTTTCATCCGTTTTCATTCCGTATGGTTCAAGGATTAAAAGAAACAGATTTCCTAAGAAAAAAGAATTTTTGTGAGTTTATTCTAATAAGGTCTGAGGGTCACGATTCTTATTTGGGAAATATTATATGGACAGATGAAGCAAAATTTACTAAAAATGGACTTTTTAATAGACACAATTCGCATTATTGGAGTGACTCAAATCCTCCTAATAATATGTTCAGAGAGCGAAACTTTCAGGAAAGTTGGCAGTTCAATGTTTACTGTGCCATAAGAAACGATAGAGTGCTGGCATTACAATTTTATCAGGAAAATTGAAACGGTAAATTAAATTTTCTCTTCTGCTAATATGTATAGGTAAATTTTTTTTTTTTTTTTAGGTGAAAGATATCTGAATATCTTACAAAATTTAAATAATAACTATTTAGAAAATTTACCTCTCGCCGAACATAGAAACATTTTTTATCAGCACGACGGTGCTCCCCCACATAGCGCATATTTAATTAATAATTATTTACAAGAAACTTTTTATGATCAATGGATTGCCAATAATGGACCTTTCTTATGGCCTTCTCGCTCGCCCGGTTTATCAATTCTGGATTATTTCATTTGGGGAAATATTAAAAATAAAGTTTATGAGAGCCCATTAACAACCATTGAAGATTGTATGCAAAGAGTAAGAAATGCATTTCAAAACATATCACAGGATTCAATTAGAAGAGCTACCCATGAGGAACTAATCCGATGCGAAAAATGTGTCGAGGTTCGAGGGCGGAATTTTGAGCAATTATTAAATTAAAATGAAATCGTATTTTAAATTGATCTTATCTCTGCTATTTTAGTTCATGCCATATCTTCAATTCAATTAATACGCATGTTACAGTGTTAGTGTTATTTTGCGTTTTTGTGGATATCGAGTAGCAAATGTGCTGCAAGTTCTTGATATTACTTTTTCACATTCTCCATAAATAATAAAAAAATTTAAAAAGTTTTCGTTGGTATAATTTAAACGTGCTGGCATTTTTTGACATCAGATAATGACTGATTGTTTCTAATGATGGCTATTTTGATAAAATGATTACAACAATTCATGAATTTCTAATAAAATCGCAAATATTCCAAAAAGTTGTAACTTTAACCCCCACAATGCATATCAAAAAAAGGGAATTCAATTTTACACAACTTGACGTAAAAAAATCCATTTGACCTAAACAAGTTCTCGCGGTTTGAAGTTGACAAAATGTAACGCGAAAAACGGAACACTTGGCATGATATTATTGAATTTATTTCAGTTGTAGAATGTAGTTCTCCTTGTCTTTACATATTTTCGACTCAGAATTTTATGTTCTTTTCGAAAACCCTAAAATATATAGGATATTCCATTTGAAATAAGCAAGTTGGTATCGACTTACGGTATAAGCGGAAGTGCCAGCTGCTTGTAATTATTTTAGTTAGATTGGCCACACCGACATTAGTAATTATCTAAATTTTCAAAATTTTCTGATGCGTACTTTTCTCTATATCGATCGATTCTGTTCCCGGTGAGACACCCTGTATATGAAAGTAATTCATTCAATAGCATAAGTTATTCACTAGGTATATTTTCTTAAAAAAAAAGGATCTTGAAAATTGTTTTTGTTCAGAAAAATTTAACCGATTTAATTCCATTTTTTGTATATATCATCGTTTCTTTTTACTTTACGACAAAATTTCATAGCTGGATTCCGAGGTATAAACCTAATACCACTGGATTACTTTGCCCTTGTTGAGAGTGGGTACAGAGAAAATTAAAGTATAAATTTATGTTAATTACTTATCGTTCCTCCTACTAGTTCGCTCTAAGGAGTAGGCAGGTTGAGGCCTTAGAGACGGATCGTGGTGAGATCTGGGGAGTAGGCAGATTGAGACCCCGGAATCGAACCAGTTCCACGAACTCCTAGCATTATTTTCTTTGACAATTTTTACTTGACCCCCTTTTTCTCTTGAAAATGGCTCCAAAACGGGAGCCGAAACGTCGAGACATTAACAATCTCAGACGCGGTTCAACCCGAGAACCTAGTATTTTTCATACCAACGACCGCGGAAGCTTCGTATTAACCGTAACCTAGTATTTTTCATATATATATATATATATATATTGTTATTATAAATGATTTGCAGGAAACAACTACTCAGCGGGCAAATACCCCGACCTGCATTGAATTATACCTACAAATCATTTGGTAGCCAATGTCATTTGTCAATTCCCCGACCAGACATAGACCGGTTTCGAACTTATTAGTTCTCATCAGCATGCCATAGGTCGTGGAACAGACAAATGACAGTGGCCAACCTGCTAGTCTTATACAGACTAATGTAAATGGTGTAGTGGTGAGAGGTAAGTGAATCCTCTCATGTGGTCTAATGCTACTATACACCAGACATCATAGATGTCTCCATGATGTATAGCGACTTGCCATTTTGCAAGTACCGAGAGCGGTGACCTTCAGCCCTTGGTGGACTTAACCTATATACTGTTATTATAAATGATTTGCAGGAAACAACTACTCAGCGGGTAAATACCCCGACCTGCATTGAATTATACCTACAAATCATTTGGTAGCCAATGTACCTCTTTATGTACGCTTTATCGCTCCTTCGTTTTGCAGATTTTTCAATTTTCACCTCCGCGCCCCCTATGTACGGATATTTGCAAAAAATAACGGTAGAACACTATATTGCCATCCGATATTAGTAACTGTGCAAAATTTCATCAATTGATTATGTCGCGAAGCGTTCTACATAAAGCATATAAGATTTGAAGACAATTTTCACCCCCCCCCCCCCGGCCCCCGTCCCCTACATGCAGACGGTGGAATACTGCATTGTCTTCCTATCTTAGTAACTGTACAAAATGTCATCAATTGATTATGTCAGGAAGTGTGTTAAATAAAAAAGGCAAGATTTGAACATAAACATTGTGCACACATTGTGGGTTAAAGAAAAGCAAATAAAAATGTGACATATCTCAAATTTTTGGGTTATGTCTATAATATAAAATGGAGACAGCTATATTTTACGCATTTTCCTTCACTATGACTTGTTAAATCGGGTGTTAATTTGGAAAGAAACTTTGGTAAACTTTACTCTAAAATCACTATCCGTTCCACGTGTAAATAATAAAAAAAAGGGAGTATGTAACGATTATTGACAATTATTACAACATTTTCCTCTTTCACTTAAATTGCCTAGGACATGTTAACACTAATACGTTTTGTTACTAATGACAGTTTAATGACTAACGAGTGATGTAACGAAACTTTTGCCAATTTGAGCAATCATTGTTCTTATTTAATACTCCCGTCAAGGTGACCTTCTCCTCTCTAGTCGAATTAAGTTTTTACTTTTTATCAATTGTGTAATTTGCTAAGCATTTTTTAAAACCATATACATAACAACACAACATAAAGTAAAAACAAGATGGGAATAATTGAGAATGTGTAAATAATTTGTTAAAGGATGTTAATAAAACCAGTAGTATTATCATTGATAATAAAATTTTAAAAATGTTGCAGAAGAATTTTAGAGGTTCTTCGCTAATGAAGCTTACAATATATCCTCCATTCTTCATAGTAACATTTCTTATAACACGTATCTAAAAAGAGTGATTTTCAACAACAGATCCTTATTTATTTATCTTTAAACTTGTAAGTGAACAAGAAACCACTAATGTTATCAGAAACCTAAACCCAAAAAACCGTGTGGTTTCCGATAATCAAATATTTATTATTTTTGGCCATAATTTTTTTTTTTTTAATATATACCGTCTGTGTATTTTGCGATGACCACACCAAATATCTTGCTTAAAACTTTATTCTTCTGTAATAGATATTAAGCAATATATTTGGTGTCGTCCTCATAAAACAGAAGACGGTGTATTGGTAAAAAAAGTATAAGACTACCTAAGTAGAACTATGATAGGTGTAGTGATAATAATAATAATAATATAAGTTTATTTAAGATAATATACAATACACAATATATAGAATGTACAATATACAATGTATAGATATAAAATACACAATATAATGATATATAAAAAGTAATATATGAATGGCGTATAAAATGTATAAACACCTAAATAAACTAGGGTAATCACAGAAGCAGCAGCAGATTGCTGCTGCTTGTGCGTGATTTTACATATACATAGCAAGTAATTTAAATAGACAATAAACAGAAGCTGACGTGTAATTTTATAATGTTTTCAGTTATTTAATTAGGTATATAGAATTTTTTATTTTTTTACGATTAATCATCAAATGGCATATTTTGGATAATTATTATTTTTTGCTGGGATTATTTCTCTGGTTAACTATATTTTGAAACCTAGTTCGATCAGTATTTAGAAGCCATATTTTTAAATTTTTTTTGAATTTTTTGAATTTGTCCATACTTTTAATATTTGTTGGTAGAATTTCATATAGACGAGGTCCTAAGTAGTTACAGTTTCGTTGACCTATGGTTTTGTCACATCGGGGCATGATATGACTGTGTTGTTTTCCTCGTGTATTATAATTGTGACGAATAGGTTCTATGTTTATTTTATTTTTTCTTATATTCAGTAACATATTTAAACAAAACAGTTGTCGAATATCCAGAACGTTGTTTTCTTTATATAGCTTATCACTAGGGTAAGTTCGATTTTTACCAAAAATTGTTTTTAGTATCCATTTTTGTATGGAATTTAGTCTTTCCAGATGGTTATCGCTTACTCCTCCCCAGCCTACAATACCATATGAAAGCTGTGATTGGACCAACGAGTAATAAAGAATTTTTAGCTGTGGTTCGTTTAAGTATTCTTTAAGAAGTTTAAATCTGGTAAGTAGTCCTCTGACTTTTTTAATAATATTCATTACTTGTAGATCCCACCTTAGATCTCTGTCTACAGTAATGCCTAGGTATTTTATAGACTCAGCTTCTGGTATTTGCACGTCTTCATTAATTTTTAGTGGGCCAATATCGGGTAATGTGTTAGTGTAGGAGGTGAACGGTAAATATTTGGTTTTGTCACAATTTAAGGTTAGTTTGTTGTACTGGAACCATATTTTTATTTTTTTAAAGTCGGTCTCTGCTTCTCTTTTTAGAGTTTCCCAGCTATTTCCGGTGTATAAAACAGCAGTATCATCAGCGAAACTTAATATTTTACCAGTGGAATTAATGGATAGTAAACTGTTGATATATATTGTAAATAGTAGTGGTCCCAATACCGTTCCTTGCGGGACTCCGAATGTTATTGTTCTGGCACTACTAATAGTACCGTCAATCTCCACATACTGTTCCCGATCGGATAAGTAACTTTTAATGAGGTTATACATTTTCCCCCGAAGTCCATAGCATTCTATTTTTTCTAAAAGTTTTTGGTGGGACACGGTGTCAAAAGCTTTAGATAGATCAACAAAGATACATAAAGCAGGTGTTTTTGAGTCTAGAGCTCTATATATTTCAGATGTTAATTTATGAATTGCATCTTCAGTTGACTTTCCCTCTCTGAAGCCATATTGGTGATCCGAGATTATATTGTGGCGATTTAAAAATTTCAGAATTCTGCATTTTAATATTTTTTCAATAATTTTGGCGATATTAGAGATAAGTGAGATTGGCCTGTAGTTTATTATTTCTAGTTTGTCTCCACTTTTATAAAGTGGTTTAATGAGACCAACTTTTAGCAGTTTAGGGATGCATTCAGTTTCAAAGCATCTATTTATTAGATATGTTATTGGAGTGGCAATTTCTGTTTCTACTTTTTTTAATACTTCCGTGCGAATGTTATCAAGACCAGGAGATTTTTTTAATTTTAGTTCTTTGATAACTTTCCGGACTTCTGTCTCATTTGTCGGATATAGGTACATTGTGTTTTCTATTTCGATGTTGTTTTCGGCAAAACCCTCTGGTGGATCGTTTATTTTGTTTGCATATGTTTGTCCCAAGTCGCTGTAGTGCTGATTAAATGCGTTTGCTATTTGTTGTTTATTTTCTATAATATTTTCATCTGTTAATCTAATTTTAGATATAATTGTTTTAGGTTCCAATTTGTTACAAATATTGTTTACACACTTCCAAAGAGCCTTAGTTGAGTTTTTGTTATTGTTTATCATAGAGTTAGAATAATTTTTTTTCGCCTTTTGTATCAACCGGTTTAATTTGTTCTTGTATTCTTTGTATGCGTTAGATAGGTTTATATTATTTGGATCGCTTTGTAATTTTTGGTACAATTTATTTTTTTCATTTATAGATTTTACGAGACCAGAGGTTATCCATTGTTTCCGGTGTATATCTTTGTGATTTATTTTAATTTCTTTGGTGTTTTTTGTAATATGGTATTTTAATGTTTTGATAAATATATCTGTCATCAGGTCTATATTATTTTCACGGTACATGTCATTCCATTTTTCCTGTTGTAAGTCCGATTTGAGGTTAGCATAATTTATATATTTTTTATTTTTGATGTTTTGTTTTGTAGTTGTATTATTTTTTTCTTTATTTGTGTCGATTTTGAATAATAATGATCTGTAATGTCATATTCAAAGATATAAGATTTTATATTATTATCATCCATATGTAGTGAGTTTTTTATGAAGAAGTGATCTAGACATGTTTCACTTTGCGGACGAGTTGGTTCATTAATATATGATATAAAACCATGGGCACTCATTGTATTTTTATATTGTTCAACATTATCATTATTTGAGAGTAAATCTAAGTTAATGTCCCCTGTTATGATGTGCATGTCATTTTTTTCTGTTTGATACAAATAACGCAGTAGCTGGGTAGTAAAGTGTTCTGGACATGTACTAGGTGAGCGGTATATTGCAGTTACCACAACTTTTTTATTGTTTTTTAGGATGTTTAGTTGTAGGGCTTTTGTTTCCCCAATGCTAATAACGTTATAATTATAGTGTATATTTGCTTTGATAAAGATAATTACACCATCGTTCCTATTTAAATAACCCTCATTATATAAAACATTATAGCCATAGAGGTTAAATACGCTTGGATCATGTATGTAATGAGTTTCTGTCAGTACAATAATTTTAAAGTCAACAGTTAATTGATTTAAGAGTATGGTTAATTCGTCAAAATTTTTAAATATGCTTCTTATATTGAGATGTAGTATTTTGAAGTTATGCTGTGCTTGTTGACAAGTACTGTTAAATATAGATAGGTTTTTAATCACTTGTGCTTTCATAGGTTCATTATTGTAATCTTTTATAAAGGGGTCCATAACCACTACTAGTTACTATAATCTGTTCTATCTCTAACATTACTTAACTGTTTTTTGAATACTGGACATTCACTATCCAGACAGGAGTGGTTTATATCGTAGTCTGTTTTGAACCTTAGGTTGGAGTTTTCGCAACTAATGCACTTTTTGACACGATTTACACAGTTTTCTGCTGAATGATTTTCTGCACAATTTGTACATACAGTCTCTTTTTTACAATCACGCATTTTGTGGTTGAAACCGCTGCACTTTAAGCATCTCAGAACACTAATGTTTTCATACACTGGGCATCTATTATATTTTATGTTTATTTTATTTGCTGTTATAAGCTTCTTAAATGTGGATCCCTTGCATTCAATTATTGTCATTTTGTAGTCTCCTTTTTTTGTGTTTTTCAAAAGTTTTAGCTCGAGCTCATCATCATTTTCTTTAAGACATTCATTTTGGTTAAGTATTGCTTCAATTATTTCTTCTTCTTTAACATCTTTATCGATGTTGGCTATTGTAACTGTAGGTTTTCTTAGTTGTGTCTCTTTTACTGTGTATTTGTTACCTAGACTTTTTTGAATTTCACTGATCATTTTATTGTTTGATGTACGAGAGTTGCATTTAATTATGATTCCACTATTTCTTCCATTTCTAATATTTTCTATTGCTACTTGAATTTTGCTAGGATTTACTGAGTTTTGTAGGTCTTGTTTTGTCTTTATGCAAGTCTGTTTTTCGTCTTTTGGACTTAGTATTAATTGCGGGATGGTCTTTTTGTGATAGTTGTCTCTAGGTAACTCTGACTTTACAACGCTGGCATATGTTGATTTGCTTTCGATTTTGATATTTTCTCCCTGCTCTGCTTGTTTTTCTGTCAGTTCCTTCTCAAGAAGATCAATTATTCTTTGTTTTGCCTCTATCAAAGAATCTTTGCTATTTATAATATTTTGTAGCAGATTAATTGTATGATATTGTTGACATGAGCTACAATAAAATTTCAATTTCCTATCTTTGAGCGATAGCACTTTTATTTCTGCCGCTGCTAATTTAGCACATGTTTTACAGTACCTATTGTTGCATCCATCACAGTTTACAGCTGGGATTTCCTTTGTAATTGCCGCTTTACACTCGTCACACTCCATTTTCATTTTTACGTTTTTGGCATAGTTTATAGCGGTCCGGTTTCTTTTATTGGTGGTGATGGGTATTCCCAGCAATTCCTTCTGTTTATAACTGAGTTCTGCGTAACTGTCTTTACAACACTTTATACTTTGTCACTACCTTGGGAGAGCACACAAAAATTCCACGTCACGTCCGCACTGGTCAAGGGACTAGACTAGGATGTGAACTATCACTCAATAATTTCAGTTGTTTGCAAAACTAGTTAATTTAGAACTAGAAGATATGAAGATTGGCACTAATTTTGCAAACAACTAAAATTATTGAATGAAAATTAAAATCGCTACACCTGTCATAGTTCCACTTAGGTAGTTTTATACTATTTTTACCAATATATGTATTTAAAAAAAAGTTATGGCCAAAAATAATAGATTCCTTATCGGGTCTCTCTCTCTTTCTCTCTTTGATATGCCCAAATTTCAATCTTTCTTTACCAACTAGTGTTTTTCTTAATAATTTAAGAATTGCTATAATTGTTACACCATTGTTCAAAAAGTTTTTACTAGTTACAAACCCGTACCACTGTTATTAACACTCTCAAAAATCCTAAGGACTAATGTAAAAATCCAAGTTACCTGACTAAAAATGAAACTTTAACCACAGTCCAATTTGATTTCTAAAAAAAATAATAGTGCCCCACATGCCGCAATATGCGCTTATTGACAAAATAAATAATATCACAGATGAAGAGGGAGCAGTGACGGGTATTTCCTGAGACCTGTCAAAGGCATTTGACTGGAAAAGTTAAATTTTTGTGCGGTCAGAGGATTACAACACGATTGGTTCACTTCTTCACATAGTCCACCGTTTTATGATCATTTTGTATGTTTTACAGTGTCCACTCCTTTATTTACGATTGCAAAATTTAAATATTAGTCACCATAATAAATAACCCATAATTTTAAAACAAATTTCTCAAACATGCTTTTAGGTAACAGCCCTTCGCCTAAGGCGGCGGGCTGTTACCAAGCAATGTGCTTGAGGAAACTGTGATAAAGTTATTTCGTGATCATCAACGTTCTTGGAACATTAGGGTTGATAACACTGGTATGTTATCTCTTTCGTTCAGGTTCTTAGGACCCATCGCAAAACAGATAGATCTCCTTAGCTATTTCAGATAATATGTACATTTATTTACCTATTAATGAATTACTTATTGCTTACAGACTCTAATAGCCTATGAAATTACTTATATATTTATGCAATTATACTTACTGATATTAAACTATTTGTTACTGTTCAAATGTGCTGTTAGATGGCGGAATAATTCAGCGCTCGGCGGGGCATATAGCCGGAGAGTAGCTGTTGGTTGCAGTCTGGTTACGTTTCTTATAGTAAAATAAGGATTTTATAGAGGAGTTTGCGACGAAAAATATTATGTTTTAATATTCCGCCCTCTAAAAGCACATTTGAACTATGCTAAGCCCAGTGAGGCTATTTATTTTTCGATTGCAACAGACACTGAACCGCTAGATGGCTCCCGCTGACTATTTTACATGTCGCTATCCCAAAGATACCGAAATGTACTAAATAGTCAAGTGATCCTCGTGTCGGTCGTCACATGCCTACCTTGCACTGACGAGAGCCAACAGCTCGAAACTGCAGTCTGCAAGTGATGTGTGACGACTGGCATGAGAGCTCCTTTAAGTAGGATCTGTCTTTCGGCTGGTGTTTGTTGCAATCGAAGCATTAGCGTTTTGATGGTAACATACAATTATTGTAACTTGTAATTCAGCGCTCGGCGGGGCACATAGTGCGGAGAGTAGCTGTTGGTTGCAGTCTGGTTACGTTCCTTATAGTAAAATAAGGATTTTACAGAGGAGTTTGCGACTAAAAATGTGTTTTAATATTTGTTATTGTGTTATTATTAATAAATAAATATTTCATAAAATGTAATAATCGTCAGTAGGACAATATTTCTGCTAAATTATTAGTATATGTAAATTCTTGGTGCAATTCATTCTGAAATAAAATTATATATTACGGTTCCTTGGTATCTCTGTTTTTTAGTTCGATCCGAACTTAAGCATCACTTTGTGCAATAATTCAATACGAATATTTAGATCATGTAATTTATAATTATATTCAGAGAGCAGTGAAATATTAGTCAATATTTGCAAAAAAACAAACGCAAAGTAAATATTAACTCATACCGCAAATTTAATTATATAATGACGCAATTTTATCTTATATAAAGTTTTATAATATTTAACTGTTGGCAATTTTACAACAGGCGTTATTAAGTAACCAATTAAAAATCTTTGTAATAAATAAACATCAGTTTGAGTATTACAGTATTGCGGTTTGGGTAAAAGTTCTCGTCCTTGTAAGTTAATAAAGTTGGCTATTTGTAAATTTTCATCCAAAATTGACTGACAATTGTAAAAATTATCACATATGTTAAAAGTTTTAGAGAAAGGAAATATCTTTGTTTATATACTACTTTTCCGGATGTTGTATGCCAATTATTATGCTTATGGTTTTAATAATGTGTCTCAGACGTTGCACTTGAACTTGCGGAGAAATTGAGTTTACGTCAAAACAATATCAACCTTCCAAATATAAATAGTGTTTTTAATTATTGTTTTGTAATCGTTATTATAGCGGAACTTCATTCGATATCACTGTCATGTCATTTCAAATATAAAAGGTACACGATATGTTTATCGAAATACTTTCTATGTAACTTGTACAATATTAATTGATAAAATCAAATACTTTTATTTTACAAGTTTTAAAAATAAATTGCCTAATCTAGCCCCCCTCAAAAAAAAAGGTTTTACTCCCATACTAGAGGCTGATATAACGTATTAGGACGTAATTAGAGGTAGACATCTGAAAATAAACAATATTAACAAATCAAGATATCTTCTGTCAAATTTTGCGAACACTTCAAAATCTATTTAGATATGTCTTCTTAATATCTATTATCAGAACGTACGAAGTTTAAAAACTAAACTAATCGATCTGTTTAACTCAATTAGTAACTGAAATCTTGTATCTTACCGAAATTTGGTTAGATTCTGAAATATACTGCGATATACAGGGTGATTCACGTAAAACTCCCCAGGCAGTTTTCGTATTAACGAAAAGAGGTATTCAATTTCTGTAAAGGCCAGTCATATTTTTGGTTTTGGTACATGAAGAAAATCCGAATTATTTGAAAAATGTGCTATGGAGCGATGAGAGCTGCTTCCATAGCAATGGGCCTGTGACTACACAGAACGCTCGGTATTGGTCTCAAAATAATCCCGAGGTGGGTACGAAGAACCAGAAATCAAACAGTTTTTAAAATAAATGTATGGTGTGGAATATTGAACGGGTACAGTCGGACCTTATCTATTTCATGAAACGTCAAATGGTGCTAGATATCGGAGGTTCCCGCAAGAGGAGCTGCCAAATTTTTAAGAAACATTCCTCATGATGGGCACATAATCTGCTTTCATCAAGACGGGGCACTGAAACATAGTTCAAGAATAGCAGTTAGACACTTGCAACGAACGTATCCTGGAAGATGGTTAGGAAATAATGGGGTAATTAGGTGGCCAGCGCAATCACTTGACTTAACCCCATTAGATTTCTTCTTATGGGGACATCTAAATAAATTTAGTCTACATTGAACCAATCGATGATATGTCAGACTTACACAACAAAATATATACGAGTGTTGCCACAGTGGATAGAAATACTTTATTGACAGTAACCGGGGAAGAAATAATTAAACAGTTTAATATGTGTATCCAGGAAGGAGGAAAAAATTTTGAACATTAATTTTAAAAGTAAATACATACATATGTATATATTTTATTTAAAAGTCAAGACAAATTATTAAAAAAACTTATTTGACTTTATATTATTTCGATTTATCTCGAAAACCACTGATTTTAATAGAAAAGTGTATACTACAAAAAGTACTTAGAATTAAACAGGCTTTAATAATATTATACTTTCAAAATTCTAGTCATCGAAAATTTTCTTTCCTGCGTCGCGACGTCGCGGACGCCACTGTCATTGGCAACATTTGAACGACAAAATAAAGCCACCAAAAATATGTAACGACTGGCTTTCACAGAAATCGAATACCTCTTTTCGTTATTACGGAAACTGCCTGAGGAGTTTTATGTGAATCACCCTGTATACACAGTATTTCGATTTGATCGTAGATCGTAGGTCTCGTCGTATTTCTCTTATTTTCCCAATATCATTATTAGAGTGTGTGTGTGTGTTCTGAATGTTCCGAATAATAAGTAGTTTATTTTTCGATTTTAATTTTTTCGGCTGTGAACATCTCTTGGCCGTATTTGACCTTGCGACAATGTTGTTAAATTCGTTTGCTTGCGTCTAAAAAGAAACGGAAACAAACATTTTCTCTAAAAAGCATTTTTAAAATGCAAACGAATGTTTTTAGTTACATTCCCGTAAGGTCAAATATGCGGCCGACAAAACTGAAACTGTTTATGACACAAAAATATAAATTACTTATTGTTGTGGGAAAATCGAAATTTTCGATTCATTTTAGCCCTAGTATTTAAAACAGAATTTATGATCATATAAAGAGTATTCGATAAAAAAAAATTGTATCTATTTTCTCTTTGGGATATGCGATTGTAAAATTAAAAATATATAAGTTATGAGGCAGTTCAAGTTATACGTAAACATGTACATATGCAGAAAAGTTCTTTAAAATCACTTTCCTGAATTCATTAAATGCATATTCTTTCCTGTTATTTGGGTTTTCTACCACATGTATCCTCTTCAAAAATAAATCACCGAATCTACAAAATAATAGAATTATTGGCAAAAAAGCCTCTGCGTCCGTGACGTTTACGTCAAAGGAACAGTCAAAAGTTATGTTTTACAAATAATATAAATCGAAATAAACACAGAAATAATATATTTTGCTGACGTTTCGGAAAGTAGCCTCTTTCCGTTTTCAAAGTTTTTTTTCGAAGAACACTTATTTACTGTGTATGTCAAATACACAGCTTTAAGATTATGTTAATGTTATTTCCATAGATACTTGGTACTTACACAGAACTGATGATATTTTCTTTTAGATAAGGCTGAGTTTATTAAGTTCTTCTTTTAACATTGGTAACCAGGTTGTGCAAATATCTACAGAACAATTCGATACGCACTTATCTTCATTTATTAAGATTATTGCTAATTCTTTAATTTTTCTTTTTTTATTATTTGCCTCTTTTGTTAAAATTTTTGCCGAGTCCCAGTTTATTCTATGTCCGTTTTCCCAAGCATGTTCATAAACCTTTGATGTCTAAACTTCTAATGTAATTCTTGTGCTCTTCCAACCTCACACTGAAAGGTCTGGATGACTCACCCACATAACATTTATCACATTCGCACGGGCACGGGATATTGTAATTACAGTTTTTTGAACTCTGCTCCGGGTTTATCGGTTTTGTTTTTGTTAAAATAGATCTCAAAGTGTTCCCCGCTTGAAATACTGTCCTAACATCAAATTTGTTACCTATACGGCGTAGCTTTTCCGATAATCCGTATACATAAGGAATTATTGCTGTATAATAACGTTCAGGTTTTTGTCGTATCTGATTGTCCCTATTTTCAACATTTATGAAAACTCTATCAACAAAGGCTTCAGGATATCGATTTTATACTAGAACCTCTTTGATACATTTTTTCTCGTTATTTAATATTTCATTATTAGATGAAATTATTTTGGCCCTATCGTATAAACATTTTACAACACCCCTTTTAACAATTATTGACTGATTTGAGTTAAAATTTAGATATCTATTAGTATGTGTTGGTTTTCTATAAACGCTTGCTTCAATTGTATTATTTACTCATTTAATTAAAACATCTAAAAACGGTAGTTCATTCCTACTTTCTACTTCTAATGTGACTTTAATAGACGGTTCCTTACTATTTATATTTTCTAAACAGCTATTTAGTAAATCGACACCATGAGGCCAAGTTGCAAAGATGTCATAACATATCTCCACCAGACAACCGGTTTGTTTATACAATTTTGAACATGGTGTGTTCTCAAAGTTCTCCATAAATATGTTGCTTAAAATTAGTGATAATGGAGACCCCATAGCCAGACCAAAATCCTGCTGATAGAACTCATTTTCCAATTGAAAATATGTTATTTTATACACATTGTTAAGAGTTCCATTATGCTATTTACACTTAATTTAATTCTAGTTTCCAAATTATTATCATTCAACAACCTATCTTTAACTATTTTTAAGGTTTCATCTACTGGATCATTGGTAAAAAGACTAACTACATCAATACTAACCATCAGAATGTGATTTATGAATACCGTTTTCATAAATATTTTTTATAAAATGTTTACTATATTTAATATATGAATCGGAATTTCCAGATAATGGATCAATAATTTTAAGTAAAAATTTGGCCAAATTATGACATGGTGAATTAATAGACCTAACAATTGGTCTTAAAGGAATATTTTGTTTATGTGTCTTTGGTAAGCCATACAAATGAGGAGGCTTACTATGATGTGGTGTAAGGTTCCTTCTTTTAAAATCATTAAATTTGTGTTTGTATTTAAACAAAGTTCTGTAAATTTTGCTTTCTATTGATTTTGTTGGATTTTTGTTTAGTTTTGAGTAGGGTCCCTCATTTACAAGAGTTATGATTTTTGTATTATATATAACTTTACCTATGACTGTGGCATTACCTTTGTTTGCTCTCAATATTTTTATACTTTCATCGCATTTTAAAGAATTTATCGATAGCTTTTCTTCTGGAGTTAAATTATTTTAATTTTGTATTGCTTCTCTAATTGCCATTATCTGTTGGTAAATTTTGAGCCGTACTTTCTATTGCCGCTACTATATCAAATTTTGGAACAGATTTCAGGTTTATTGCAAACTTGAAACCTTTTGATAAGACAAGCCTGTCTGAAATGGGCAAAGGTCTTTTTGACATATTAATGACAGTCCTGTCAATTAAAGGATTATTATTTATATTTTGCAATTGCTTAATCTTTTTTCTCTTATTAAGTTTCTAAATTTATGTAAAGTATCTTTTTGCAGATTAAAATATTTTTCATAACTGAACCTGACATTCCGGATTATAAACTGATAATCCTGTTGTACAACGTTCCTGTTTAGTTCATTTTCTGTGTAAGTAATGTCACCAATAATTCATTATTTTTGATATCTATGATATTGAATTCTTTCCCTAACCATGGACTTGCTTGCCTTGTCCAAAATTTGTCTGGTTTTCGCATTTTGGAAAGGAACTTTTAGCCGTAAAAACTTTGGAATTATGTCATGTTCTCGACATTTATACAACAAGGTTATGCTATTTTTTGATTTGGCTAATTTCTTATAACATTTTTCTAAAAATCTGAAACATTGCTTTATATTAGGCCCATACCTGTTACCTGTTTCTGTGTTTATTCCGATTTATATTATTTGTAAAACATAACCTCTGACTTTTCCTTTGGCGTAAACGCCACGGGCGCAGAGGCTTTTTCCAATAATTCTATTATTTTGTAGATTCGGTGATTTGTTTTTGAAGAGGATAATATATGTGGTAGAAAACCCAAATAACAGGAAAGAATATTCGTAGAATGCCACAAATAACTTTCAGACAATATTCATTGAATGGCTTATTTATTTTGTTTAAATTCGGTTGGGGAGTGATCTCGTCAATTCCTTTGAACATTGTTCAGAGCAGTATTTTCAAATCAGTGAAAAACACTCTGATTATTGTAGCAAATTGATCTAGACATAACTCGGATGAACTTTCCCATTTAGGTCAGACAAATAGAAGTAGTGTACAACGCATTAATAATATGTTCAATGAAACAGGTTGTGTTTCAAAAAACTTGCTTAGAGCCAGGCATAATGGACATCGTGACATTTTGAGAAATAATGACCACAATTTAGAATATTTTAACAACAACCTCCGGGTTAGCTAGAATGCTTAGTTTAAAAAATGTTACATAACATACATTAGAAGTGGGACTTGAGAAAAGACGATTAGAGTTTTGCTACTGGCTATAGGGGAATATCTAATAGTCCTAATTTTTTGAATGAAATTTTATTTAGCGATGCAGTCACATTTAGCACAAATGGGGTGGTTTCAAATCAAAATTGGCATCACTGGTCAGCTGAGAATCCGGAATTTATCATAAATGCAGAGAGACAGTATTCGCAAAAAATTAACGTTTGTTGTGGAATACTAAATGACAAAATAACTGGTCCTTTCTTCTTTGAGCGTTGAGAGTTTTCGTAACGGAATTCTCTAATTGTTTTGGTTATAAGCTTCTATTTCTTTCTTGTTTGTTAAAACTGGGCATAAGAATAATATCATTAATCAATCAATCAAGATAAGTACATATCATAGTTGAGAGTAGATATACAAAGAAAAATATGCAAACAAATAAAATAAATTACTAGACATTCAATAAAACACTTACAATATATACAAATAAACACATAGTGTATAGAAACATAAGCACGCATATATACCACAAAAGGAAGGAAGCAAGAAACCAAACAATTTAAAATGAATCTTCATAATATTCAATAAGATAAGATATTCAATAAACTTTCTGAATCTTTGATTGCCTCTCTGAATGTCTTTTTTACAAGTCTTTTTTCCCCACCCTTATGGAGAGGGACGATAATTGCTTTTTTTAGGTCTGACGAAAGTACACCCGTTGCGAAGGATTCATTGTTTGCTGTCACTAATACAGTCAAGGTGCAGCTGGTAGGAGTTCAAATACCCTTATTGATATATCATCGATACCAGATGAAAGTTTGTTTTTTTTATTTCTTTTAAGGTTCGGTTGGGCACGTTGGAGTAGATGATTCGATGGTTCCAAACTTTCCAAACTCTAAGAGCCAAGCGGGAATAGCCTCCTAGGTATTATTTGTAGGAATAGTTGGTTTCCTTAGCAAACTTAGAGAGTTCGAAATGCGTCACAGGCAAACACCCGTCCATGAGCTCTAAGGAACTCAGAGGACTCAACTTCAAAACTTCTTTATTTACCAGTAACTTATACAATAATTACCTCCCCAAGGCCTAACCCGGGTCCGACCGTGCAACCACTGCGTTATTCGCTGTGGCGGATTGCAGGACCGGGCGGACTAGGCCTGGTTCGGTTTTAAAACAATTAAAACTTATACCTAGGCTCCTTCTGCATAATGCAGATTAAAAAATTTGATCAAATTTACAAACATCTAAAAAAACAGATTCAACAAAACTTAAAATTACACTTTTATAAGGTAGCTCGCGCACTTCACTGTTTCTAATTTGGGTGTTGGCGCTGGTACCTCAATCTGGACGAGGAACCATCTGCGAGACGTGCAAATGCCGGGCTGCGCATAGGCTGGCCTAAACTTTGGTTTTTAAAAAAAAATTTTGGTTTTCGGAAAACTTTGATTTTGTTATAAAATTTTGATGGAAAATGAATTTAGAGACAAAAATACAAAAAGAGACAACGCGAAACAAACGAGACAAAAAGAAACAAACAGAAAGGAAGAGGGGGACAGGAAAGATTTAAAGATGTAAAGGTATGAAATATCAGTAAGGTGGATAGGGTAAGCGAAAGTTATAGTTGTTGAAGTTTGGCTACAGAGGTTGCCGGAAGATCGGTAGCGTCTGGTACGGTAGGGTGTGTTTAATCCGAAATGGGGCATTATGCTGTCTAATTTGTGTTATGTTTCTTGTTAGTGTACTATCGCCCAGTTTGAAAGAGTAGAATTTCTGGGAGATATCCTGGACGTAGTCCGCTATTGGGGTTATGTCGTGGCAAAGTGAAATTCCGTTGGCTGTCTTGAACTTCGTTTTGCATATAGTATTATATGTAAAGCGCCTTACTCTCCCCTTGCGTTACCTAGGTATGTGCTTTGGCACAGACGAACTATACCCTTTCTCTGCTCCGGGCGTGTTTTATAACTTCGTCGTAAAAACAATGTTTACATAAATTTAAAATAAAAATAGAAATTATTTTGAATATGAGACGCCCTAGTATGGGAAGTTTCACCATGCTGGTCAAATTTATTTTTGTATCTAACTTTAAAAGACACTAGATTTTTTTTAAAAGACCGAGACACTTTAAAAACAAATTTTTAACCATAGTTTCATTTTTTTTTAAATAATTTTGCAGATTTTTACTTCTACAAGGGGACCTGAAAAAAATCCATATATTATGGACATGTTTATAATTTTTTGACTGCTTGAAATGTTTGTTCGAGTAGGTACAGTTGCTGTATTGGGTCTGCCGATGCGGTTTGTGTTGAACAATGAGTTCCTATTTTCACGTTTAAGAAAATATAAGGACTATAATTAAAAAACGACAATGAATTCTTCAGTTCGGATTAATAGTCACTGTGAAAATCGCAAAGAAATAAACAATGGGTTAGAAGTGAATTATTGATGACGTCATTTTAATATCTTAGCAAATAACTTTGAACTTGACAAAATAAGCTTAGGAGATAAGAAAATGTTGAAAAGTCAAACAATAAGGTGGGTTTTGCGCCCTGAGGAGTTTCATGTTCTTAACTTTTTCCACGCCAGCCTTGATTTTAAAAGTGTCCTGCCTATGCCAGATAACTTCAAAATGTTGTATTGGGGTACTTGCCCTTCTTTGATATTTTGCCACATGATAAAATAAAAATCAAGAGGAGGGGGCGGTCAGTACCTGAATTTTAGGTATATACCAGCGTATCCTCATATGGATTCTACTATCAACGCAAAATTACTGATTTCATATGTAATAAAAGACGTTATTTTACTCGAAAAAGTTTATTGAACCAAAAAACAGATATTTTTATGAAAACTTATAATGCAAATGAGTAAAAAAGTATTTGTGAAAATCCCATTTTGGTGGAGGTAACTAAGCATTTTCTGTGCCATACAAGACCTAATATGAAATTTTGCATACCATATGATCCTTCTTTAAGATTACGAACGTTAAAATTCGCCATATGTGGATATAATGGTAACCTGATGCACATTTTCAAATATCTACTATGAAAAAATAATAAATTTGTTCCAAATCTAACAATCGCAAAATATGGCAAAATGAGTCACCAAGAAATATATAGTAATGTGCTTTGTATTTTTATTATACTTCGCTTCGATCTTCTTGACCGAAAAGCATTACCAATAGCAGAAATATTCCGCATAAAATCACTACTTAAAGTAACTTGAGAATTTGGTATCATCTGTAGTGATTGCAATCCCGCAAAACGGGATCCCACATTCCCGCGGGATCCCGCGCTATTTTATTGATCCACAAATGTTAAATCAGATCTGTGGGATCCCGCGGGATTTGTGGGGCATGACCGCTGTTATAGGCAACAATATGCATGGGCAAACATTTGCTTCTTCAGTCATCCAGTGTTTTATGTGTTTCATGTGTGTTTATTTTTGTTCCGGCGTACTTCGTAATTCTGTTCTTACATTTCATTGTCTGTGTTACTGTTGTTTGTAGTAGTAGTAGTACTACTTGTGAAATAAATATGTCTAATAAAAAATCAAATAGCTGAATGTGCGATCACGAGGAGATAGTGGAAATAGACACTGATAAGCCGATTACAGTTTGAAAGTACTTTGTGAAAGGGAAACATTCAGAAAGCTCTAAATGCTTACTGTGTTCTGTGGTCTTAAAAATAAGTCAACGGTCAAGAAAAGGGTTAGTGACGCACCTGAAAAGTAAACATTGTATAGATATAAAGTCACTATTTGAGAGTCAGCAAAGTGGGTCCCAGTCGCAGTAAATTCTTCAAATACCTTCTACTTCGTCTAACAATGATGGTGAAAATGAAAATGTTATACCAAAGAAAAAGGTCAAAATAATAAGTGATTACTTCTTGAAAGCTAATTCCATGGAAGTAATGATATCATGAAAGACTGACAAAGACAGTTTTTCATTTAATTCCTTCTGTAAATCTTTAGACTTGAGGCATTTATTTATGAAATGTGGCCATAAACTTCCATCATGTCCAAATGTGGATGAAGAGCAAAAAACGATTCAAGAAATTTGTGACGATACCAGCGACACCGCTCAATCTGAGTTTGAGATCTGATGATGACGACAGTGAAGAGGATGGTTTAATAGTAACTTCATCCATCAGTAGAAGTAGCTTCAAATTATAAAGACCTCATTTCAAAAGTTCGAATAGTTGTGAAAAATTTCAGAAGGTCACCTACAAAAAATGATCTCATTTTGCAGAAATATGTTGAAGAAGAGCATGGTAAAATATTACAATTAGATTGTAAGATTATGTATAGATAAAGCTTTGATCGACTTAGAATCGGAAATACGATTCACAGAAGAAGAATAAATGTTTTAAATACCTGTCTAGAACCAATAAAGTTAGGTGTCGAGGTATTGTGCAGAAGAGATGCAACTATGGGCACGGTTTTAGTTCGCTTATAGTAACAGGAGTTAATGTAACATTCACTATTATATGAAAATTGTTAAGATAATGATAATCAATCAAGTTGTGGTATGATATTTTCAGTTAATTTTGCAGCAATAGAACAGTATACCATGTTATTACAGTTCAATTTTATTTCAATTTTTTTCTCATGGATAATTTAACGTTTAGAACGTTTTTTGGGTTAAGGCGACTTGAAAACGTATAATTTCACCAAAATTTCAAAATCGATTTTTGCACGATCACAACACTATAATATACCACGTATACGGGAAAGCAATAACCGACAGCTAGGAGTATATTTCTTGAATCCTTGGGTTTAATCCAATAAACAGTTATTTTACAAAAGTAGCTTTTCCATAGCAGATGTCATCTAACCTTGTGGTTCTATAAGTAATAATTGTATATGTATGACAAATTCTACCAATCGGTAGTTAATTGCATTAACCCGATTAAATAAAGGGCAACTGCAATGAAAATAGTTTGCAGTTAAAGCGGTCATCTAAGCCAGCTTGATAAAAACCGAAGTATTGTATCAAATAACATAAAAATTGATTATATTTTTATATTATTGGTGTCGGTATTTTTTATTGCTATAAGAATGTTTTGATCGATGTTTTCAGTGTATTCATATTACAAAAATTTTGTTTGTAATTTCTCCGTGCTTTAAATAACTTCTCCATTGCTTTGTCATTATCTCAAAATATTCATATCCGTCATAAACAAAATGTAAGCTTTGACTGGGATTACTATTGCGATTTTTATTAACGAAAACATTATTTGATGACGATTTTATATGTATAATTAAAAAAAAACTATGAAAATCTATCATCATAAAGATTGTTTTTATAATAATAACATAATTAAGGATTGTTGATTTTGAAGTAGTCAAACTCATCACCAAACAGGATGCTATTTTATTAACATGTCCTTTTTTGTACATGCTTAAAGTTATATTATAATTAATTTATCATCAACTTCATGTATTACTAAGAAAATTAAATTGTAAACAGTCGACCACGATTTTTTGATGACTTGGCACTGAATCTATTGATCGATTAACACAAATGATTAGGCATTTTCTTGATAGGAAAATTGTTTATGTATAGTTTCAGCGTATCGTCGTTTTTAAGATAGAACGGTGCAGATTTAACTAAATTCTCAATTATTTTTCCACGATGGGCAGTATTAATAATAGCTCTTGAATTTCTAATCGCGAGGCCCAAACTTTTTTATGCAGTCAAAACAATACTTTCAATGTGCGTAATTGTTAAAATTCAGTTTCGGGTCAAAAAAATTCCCGGCCTTAAATTTATCAGGTCTAACCAAGACAGTAGCGTTCAACCCATAGTTGAATATTAATGTATTGTTGTTGTTTTCTTGCTGGGGGACAATAGATTACATTTGGTACTATTTAAAGGTACCAGTCATTTACATCATTTGATTTACTTTGTAGTAGCACACAGTCCTCATCAGTATCAGCAGCACAAAAAAAATCATACCATCAGCATATAACAAACAATAGACACCAGCGCAAGTAACTATAACATTGATGATATATGAATAATGGAGGTCCCGGTAGTGAGCCTTAAGGTACTTCAGATGTGATTAAAATATTGATCAGACTTAAAGCCACGGTATTTTACGTATCGATTCCCGTCAATTAAAAAAAAGAAAGGCAGTGATATTTTCATATTTTCCCACAACTATATCTTTAAATTGCTAAACAATATTATCAAAAACTATTCTGTCTAATAATTGCTTGTTTATACATATTTCTTTTTGTTCTTAATATGCTTGATCAATTGTGGGAATACTACATTGTATCATAACACGGCAGAGTGAAATCGTAATTATGGAATATTTATTGATTTATTCTTGGAAAATTATTCATAAGAACCGTAAACAAACCTAAAATTAGCAGAATATAAATAAAGCTACTAAGACGTAAACACTCCTCTAGATGGACGAGGTAATTAAGAAGAGATAATTGATCATTTTTCTAATAAAACTATATTTGCTGTCACTACTCACATTCCTTTAAAGCTTGAGCCAAAATATTAACAAACTAATACACAATTACACACTTTAAGAGTTTGTAATAGATTTTAAATATTACAGAGGACTTTAAAAATTGCAAAACATTCTTAAAACTCATTAATATGACACGACACACAAAACTATAGACAAATCAAAAGAGGATCGTGCAAAATAGTCAGCAGGGCGACTGGCACGAGAGCTCCTTTAAGTTGGATCAGTATTTCGGCTGGTGTTTGTTGCAATCGAAGCATTAGCGTTGGTAATATGCAATTATTATTATTATTAGCCGTTACTCGAGTCCGAGTATAAAAATGTTACAGTCGATAAATTGTGTACAACAAAAAAACAAGTAAAAGGTGTAGTCTATTGTAATTCCCATTCATCTACGGTGCACACGACTATGGCTATAGAGGCCAATTCGGGAGAGCACATGTCGACCGCAGTCAGGACAAACATAGACCTGGTTAGGTCTTGGATTCGGCCTTCTTGCAGCAACATTTCCTTGATAGCTGGCCACAACCCCTCGCCATTCGGTTCTGTCCGCTGCAAGTTGTTCCCATTGCTCGTCTGGAATACCGCAGGATTTTAGATTTTCATGGAGAACATCTTTGAACCTCTTTCGTTGACCGCCACGCCTTCTTCTACCGCTTAGCAATTCACCATAAAGTGTACATTTAGGAAGGCGGTTATCATGCATACGATGAACGTGACCTGCCCATCTTAGGCGTGCTCTTGAAATAAGCACCTCAATTGGAAGGCTGTTTGCTCTCCTGAGTACTTCCACGTTTGATATGTGATGGAACCAACGGATTTTCATCATACTTCTGAGGTGTCTCTGCTGAAAACGTTCTAATTCTTTCACATGACGACGGTAAGTGACCCAGTTTTCACATCCATATAGCAGTGTTGGAATGACAACTGCTCTGTAGACAGACATTTTCGTTGACAAAGCAAGGTCGTGGTTGTCAAATACTCTCTCTCTAAGTCCCCAGAGTGCTCTGGATGCAGCGTTAATTCTATTGCGAATCTCGCTGTCCATGTTTGCTTTGTCATTAACAACGTTGCCTAAGTAATTGAACTGATCCACCACTTCAAGAGAATTTCCGTTAAGTGTAATGTCTATTTGGTTCACTTGATGAGGAGTTGACATAATCTTAGTCTTTCCAATGTTGATTTTAAGTCCCAAGGAATCATAGCTCTGGGCATACGCATCTAAAAGTTCTTGAAGCTCTTCCGGCGTAGAGGCTAAAAGTGCACAGTCATCCGCATACTGGAGATCACAAATGAATCGTGTACGTGTCTTCGTGAAAGCTCTAAAGCGCCCTATGTTAAAGAGACCGCCATCAAAACGGTATCTGAGACCTATTCCTCTGACTGTCAGTTTGTTGTCAACAATAATTGTTAGAGCAGTGGTAAACAAATTAAAGAGTAGGGGTGCCAGGACACATCCCTGCCTAACTCCAGTGAGGGTTTGGAAAGGTTCGGTTGCCTCATTATTATACATAACCTGGGCGTTGTTGTTTGTATGTAGACTGCGACATACTTCCACAAATTTTCTAGGGATACCTAAGCGGAGCATAATTTTCCAGAGCACTTCCCTATCCACCGAGTCAAACGCCTTGGTTAAATCAATGAAGGCCATGTGAATTTCTCCTTGATGTTCGAGTGCTTTTTCTTGAAGCTGTTTAAGTGTGAAGATTAAATCCGATGTGCCTCGGTTTGGTCTAAAGCCACTCTGTGTTTCAGGAAGTAACTTTTCCATAACAGGTGTTAGCCTATTTGCCATCGCTTTAGTGAGTATCTTCCCTCCAACAGCCAGGAGAGCTATACCCCTGTAATTTCCACAGTCCGCAGCGCTCCCTTTGTTTTTGAAGAGGTTGATTAAAAGTGTATCACGAAACTCCTGCGGAGCTTGACCACTTTCCCACACGACATCAAACAGTTTTTTGAGGTAGGGTATGAGCTCTAACGACACAGCTTTAAAGATCTCAGCTGGGAGTGAGTCGGCGCCGGGAGATTTGTTATTTTTTAGCTGCCCAATGGCGGTTAAGATCTCTTCCGTTGTTAGTGGTTTATCTAAGTCTTCGAAGGTGTCATATTGAGGGATAAGATTTATAATATCGTGATCGGCTTGACTTTGCTGGTTAAGAATGTTAGAGTAGTGTTCTTTCCATCGGGCTCTTATTTCCTGGTCTCCTTTGAGGAGATTTCCATTTAAATCTTTAATAGGGCACATATTTTTCCGACTGGGGCCGTATACTGCTTTTACTCCTCGAAAGAAATTCCTGTAGTCGTGTGAATCGGCGTACCTTTGAATTTCTCTGGCCTTGCTTGCCCACCACTCGTTCTTTATTCTTCTGATTTCGCGTTGCGTTTCATACTTAGATTGGGTAAAAGCTTCTGCTTTTGATGAGTCGTTGGGGTGGTTGATAACGTTTTGGAAGGCAGTATGTTTACGGTCAAGAAGTTCTTGTATAAAAGCTTCATTATCATTGAACCAGTCCTCCTGTTTTTTACTTGCTGCAGTGCCAAGAATTTCCTCGCTCGCACTTTTTAAACTGTCTTTAATTTGTGTCCAGGTAGCAGCGACATCTACAGAATTGGTTTCTTCTAGTGCACTCAAATTCTCTTGAACTTTTTGCTTTAGCTGTTCGACGGTTTGTTGGTCACGCAATTTACTAATACAGAGACGGAGTCTACGTTTTACTTGAGTTCTTCGGTGTTTGGGTCTCATAACAATTTTCATTTTAGAGACAACAGGACGATGATCGGTCCAACATTCGCTATCAATGCGCGCCTTTGTAATTTGGACGTCCTTGAGATGCTTCCTACGTACGATAACATAGTCCAGTAGATGCCAGTGACCTGATCTAGGGTGACGCCAGGTGCCTTTAAATTTATCCTTTTGTTGGAAAATGGTGTTTGTTATAACTAGATCATGTTCGGCGCATTTAGTTAGGAGTAGTTGACCGTTAGCGTTCATGTTGCCCAAACCGTTCTTGCCTATGATGCCTGGCCAGGTGTCTGCATCTCTCCCTACTCTAGCGTTAAAATCGCCAAGAATAACGAGTCGTTCCGTTTTAGGTATTCTACAGAGGGTTTCTTCCAGCTGTTGATAGAAGCTTTCCTTGGTTTCGTGACTTGCATCCAGAGTGGGAGCGTAGGCTCTTATTAGATTTACCGCGTTGCCATCTGATAGCTCATAGCGTAGCAGCATTAGACGCTCGGATAGGCCTTGTGGTACTTGTGTTAAGTTGGATACAAGTTGATTCCGAACGGCAAATCCTACTCCATGTTGTTTTCTTGAATTGGTGGGAAGACCTTTCCAATAGAAGGTGTAGTACTTTTCTGTGAGAGAGCCTTCCTCCAAAAATCGAGTTTCGCTGAGAGCTGCAACGTCAACATTGAGTCGGTGAAGTTCTCTATCTATTAGAGCAGTTCTTCTTTCAGGCCGATCGGTGCGAGTGCTGTCGTTCAAAGTACGAACATTCCAAGCACCGTAGATGAAAGAATTAGTTTTGTTGGATTTAACTTGCCGGTGTTTTTTCGACATTCGATGAGGTGTCCCTGTGGGCACCCTCCCCCGGAGATCCGATCGGGAGGGTATTTTACCTCCGGATGATTTTGTCCCACTTGAACGCTCCATCATTTTTTTAAAGCCTTAATCGACTGAAAACGAAGCTGCATTTGAAGTTTTAGCTGGAGCAGGTATGCAACTGACCAGCTCGGTTGCGGAAGGCGAGTGGTGTGGTCCCGTGGCACAGAAGGAGACTGCGACGATGGGGTAACCAAACGATTCCAAAAGCAACCTTTGTGTGCGGTGGGTTATTCTTACCGCACTCTTCGTGAGAAGGTGGATGTGCTCACGGCAAAAGGTAAGGGTTATTCCGCCCTTACTCGGTCGTTAGAGCCTCGTTAGTGAAAACAGGGTGCACCAAGTTCAAATTGAACTCATCGCGAAGGTGAGGTTAACAATTGAGTAGGAGAGGCTATAACTTGCGCTTCACTACCCCATTACATCCCCATGCAATTATTACACTTAACGCGCCAGGCTTGTAACTAGTAATTCTGCGCTCGGCGGGGCACATAGCCCGGAGAGTAGCTGTTGGTTGCAGTCTGGTTAATTTAAATTGTATTGATCAGTCAGGCATATTAACTGAACGATTCCCTCTCATTTTCCTTGACTAAAGATATATTCAAATTTTTTGTAGATGATATAAAATTTGAATTTGTTTTTGTTACCTTTATCAGTTATTGTACCTGTTTTTGTTTCGGGTGAGATCATCGTATATTGTAAAATAACTAAATAATGGTTAGTTTTGCTCGTCTCTAATAATATTATAGGTGAAAAGCATTCTTGAGGAATTGCAGTACTTGTATGTATATGAACAATACATGTTCTAGAGTCACCTTGTCTTCTCGTGAAGTTGTCTATTATTTTCAATAGTTATTAAGGTATCAAGGGTGTTATAAGGATAATAACGCACCGAGGTCGGCAGTGTTATTCTCGAGGGCCTCTGTCCTGAGGGAATGTACGTCGTGGTTCCTTCAACGTTTAATATCCTATCCTACAAGTCTGTTATTTATTTCGATTTTTTTTTTATATTTACGATTTATTAATTTGACATCTATTATCAAAATTGATTATAGACGCCGCCGTTTGTCAATTGTTTCTCAATAACGCTGTCATCATTTACTTGTTTTGGGTTGTGTTATTTTGTGGTGAAAATGTTTAAAGAAGATGATCTACCTGAAGAAGTGTTGTTAAAGGCTGTAAAAGCAGCCAAGGCACTTGTGTCTCATAAGACCAAAAAGGTATATGAGAAAGAAAAGAAAACCCTTTATAATGCCCTAGGACGTTATAGATATTTATAATGCCCTATGGCGTTTATTTTTCACTTAATGTATCTCAAAATAGGGTGGTTATTGTAAAATAACGGATATATAGGACATTAAAGACTTTAATGTCATCAATAATATTTATATTCAAATCGCGTAGTATGGGAGATTTTTTGCTTAATCGCTTCTAAAAATCATAAGAAATGATAATTTCACTATGCGCTAGTTTGAAAACGTGGGCTTACTTTTTTATTAAACAAAATGTGAAAAAATTCCGTTTTTTTCTTCCTATTTTTTCATTATCTCAGCAACTATAGCTTTTAGGGAAAAGTTATATAAGTGAAAAAGTTTTGTAATTAAATTTTCAATAAGATGCAGTTGGTTGCAAATCCAAAAATTCATTTTTACCATTGTAAAAATAGTAAAAATCCCAAAAAAAATTTTGAAGTAGCTGAAGAAGATATTTGTGGGTTTTTTCAAATACTTATATTATACTTATGACCTTCATACTAGGGCTAAAGAAAACTTCTTAATATAATAAGTCTTCCCAACAAATTTCATCAAGATCGGACTTTTAGTTTTTGCATAATAATTTTGCAATCTAAACTTCGTTTTAAAAATTTGCAATTTGCAAAGCATTTAGAAAGTTCAACATTTTTTGACATATAAAAGAGCACTCATATTTTCAAATCCATTTTGAGATATTAAAATCTGTTAATTAGGAGAGCCTAGGGAATTGTTCAAAAATTTGGTAAATTTTTTGCTTATAAACAAATGCAATAACTGAAAATTTTCAACGGATTTTTATTTTTAAGATATATTTTGATAGTACTCGGAAAGGCGCTTCATTAAAAAAAAGTACGATGATTCGTTTATAAAAACCGGTGTTATGATAGATCAAATTTGAATTCAATTAATTTCGTCCTATATGTATGACTGGTGGTCGAGAGGTGAGCGCACTTGCCTCTCACCCAAAAGTTCCGGGTTCGATCCCCGGTCGTGGCAGTGGAAAATACTGTGAGAGGGATTTTTCCACTATACACGGATATTGGGTGTGTGTCCCTTGTCTCTAAATGTGTAGCCCCCTCCCACACAAGGCTCTTCTAGAGCTTTCCGGGATAAGGGGGGTCGTAATTACCTGTGGTGTTATTTATTATTGTTGTGAAATTGTCATTTCTTATGATTTTTAGAAGCGATTAAACCAAAAATCTGCCATACTATCCGATTCACCCAACCCAAAACAAATACCGCCTGGGCTAAAATACCTATTTAAATCTGCACTAAATAAAAGTGGTCATTGTGTTTGTGACCGCTATAATACAATTATATTTATCTTCTTTGCATTAAATATGACATTAATTTTAATAGGTTTAATTTTTTCAATGTTTACAATTTCATACGGACAGGGCCGGCGGAAGGATCGGGCGCTGAGTGCAAGGGGCGCCAATATGATAATAACAAAAATACTCTATATATTTTTCGAGCTTAAAAATTTACACAAAAAATGTATAATGTAAACAAAGTTTAAAAAAATGACAAGTAATTGTGTCACTGAAGCTAGGACTTAAGGGCGCCTTTGCACGCACCGGTCAGTTGCGTGTAAATCTGTAAGTAATCGAATTACATCTTCCTGTCGATAACAGAACCACACTAGTCTAGGCGGCGTACAGGACCGTACGAATATAATCGCGACGTGATTTTATATTTATACGTACTAGTTACAAGCAAAATCTCGGTGACACAGAAAAGACCTTGAAGTATTGTGGGTTGCGCGTATTTAGTTGGCATAAATGACGAAATATTAGTAAACCACCGAATTTAGCTATCAGGAACACATAACATACTTATTTGCATATGATAGCGCCACTCGAAGCTCTCAGGCTAAATGAATAATTATGAACCCGACCCTGCTTTGACAGACGTTCATCGCTATGATGCTGCCTCTAGTAGCAAAATGCCCAACTATTTTAGATGAAATTTAACAAATTCGTATTCGACATTAATCTTTAATATGAACAAATATTACGCGCAGGGAGAAAGCTAGACGTGGTAACCCACTGAGCCACCGTCCAGCTATGTTTTGTATAGGCATATTTTTGTATTTAATAGCTTCTATAGAGTTATCGTTTATCCATCAATTTAAATGACATAACGACATTTAGTTAATTTAATGTACAATATAGGTTAACATAATAATTCACTGAGAAATTTATGATTCACCAATAACTAATAATTGATTAATTAATATTCTAGTTATGTCCACGTGAAAATCATCACTTTCAAATGAATCATTAATTTCTGCATAGCCATTTTCAAGGCCACACGATATATAAACTACCACTTTCTGATTCCTCTATTTCAGATGCAAAAAATGAATTAAAATAGAGGCACGCGCGACCTTTACATTACGGTGTATGTCCTTTGCTAATTGAGCCTTTTATATTAAGCAGAAAATTTCATATATGAATTTAATTTTAAAAATATGCCCAAGAGATGCATAGCAATACAAAAATAAACGAAATTGAACCTACTGCCCCTGTCTAACATTTATACGATCTACGCGCGCGGTTTTGTAGTCCATTATAAAATAGCTAATATTTTGTGCCAAAATTATTTGATTGTAATAATTCTTTTGCTAAAATTAAGTTAGAACTATTTAAAGTGTATACGACGGGAATTGAAACCGTATAAAAACTAAAAGCCGGCAAAAACAGTCGGTATCTCTTTATTGTACATGGGCGGAGGTAAATAGAAATGATTGTCATAATAAAATGTTAAAATTGTATTCATTTTTATTATTTTTTGTTTATTAGGTTCATTTCGCGAATAACATATTTTTGAAGTATTATATCAGTTTTAGATATAAAGTCTAAAAATTTAAATTTATTAATTGGTTTTAGTTTTAAAGTGAACCCATATTATATTGAAATATGTTATTGCTCAGCAAGGATCAACGAGAAGGTATGAACATATCTTGCCAGGAGGGGATGGGACAGGTTAGATTAACGAGGGGCAACGATTTTAGTCAAAAATAAAATAAAAATTTAAGTTTCTTCTAAAATAAAAACGTAAGTTTCTTGAACAAAGCAAAGAATTATTATATGAAAACAAAAATAAATATTTGTATATATAAGACATAAATAAAAACAAAATTAAATATTTCCCTAGAATGAAGTAACTTAAATTAAAATTTCTTGTCAACTAAATAAAATATATTCCACGAAATGTGACAATAAAAAAGTGAATGAAAAAATGGAGAAAAGTTAAATGTTAATTGACGCGTCCGAATCTTCACTTTCTGAGGAGGAATCATTATCCAGTTGAATTAAAATCGGCGCACTAGGGGGTAGCGTTGAATATCGATTTTCTTCTCCAATTACATGCCTAACGCAATTTTTCCATAAATCAGTATTATTGTCAATGTCATTTATTACTTCTCTTATATGATCAACTACTATCGCGCTTAACGTTGGAGAGTTATTACATTTTCGTAAACGTACTTTTAGTGTTCCTCAAACCATCTCGATAGGATTAAATATGCAATAGTATGGAGGTAACCGCAAAAGTGTATGACCGTGTATATTGGATAAGTTATCAATAACACATTCCTTGTTGAAATTCTGTTCTTTTATTCTTTTCAGTAATTCGCGTTTTATTGGAACTTTTACAGGAATTTCCATTTTTTTTTTCTCATGAATTTTAAAATGTCTTCCTTTCTTGTGCTGTTATTTGGTATTTTACTTAATATACGTGAGTGATAAGAAGAATTATCTAATACAATTACCGAATTTGGCGGAATATTTGGTAGAAGCTGTTGAGAAAATCATTTCTCGAATAGATCGGCTGTCATGTCTTCGTGATAGTCTGCAGAAGACTGCGATATTTTTTTGGCCGACAAGTGCAACGCATTGGGTACAAACCCATTTTCACTTCCCGCATGAAGTATGATAACGCGTTTTCCTCTAGAACACGGAGTATTTCAAACACAATTGTGCGAACTATCTGGGTAGATACCATACTGAACAACATCATGCGTGTCAAACCACGTCGCGTCTAGATACACTATATGCCTGTTTAGTTTACGATATCCTCTAATTTTTTCCAAATAATCTACTCGAAGTGAAACTATACGTCGCGATTCTATAATTACCATACGACTGTCAAGTTTTTTATGTTTAAACCCGCATTCTAATGAGACATTTCGTAGTGTATCTAAAGACCTATAATTATAATCAGGATAATCGCTCAATTTTTCTTGAATCATTTTTAACGTAGGAACTATATTTTCTTCATACATATTATAAATTATAAGCCGTATTACATCTCTAGTGGCATCATCAATATTTTTTAATTTCGTATTTTTCCGTGTCCGCTTTGCGCTGTGATCTATAACATCGCCTTCTCGAATTACGCGATAAATTGTTGATTTTGATATTTTAGTTAATTCGTTAATACGTCGTATAATTTCTTTCTCACATTGTTCAGGATTTTCGCTTTTCAAACATTCATGTATATTTAAAATAATACGTTGACTTTGTACGTGTAAATCTTGGTTTTTAAATTTTATATTTATTTCGGCTTTTTCGACAATAACCGGTTCAACTATTTCGGGATTTTCGGGCGTTATTATATTATCCTCTGTTTCAAATGGTCTCCAGAAAGCCATGGTAAATTAGTAAATAATTAAAATATTTTACCTTTTATACAGTAGTAAATATTTATAAATATGAACAGTAACTAATTAAACTCCTACGCTGGATATTATAATAGGTATTTATGCACTGCACTGGCACATAGACAGCATGTTGTTAGACTACCACGTTGACTGATAAGAAACGATTTACTAGTTTTTTTGTGCTAGTAGGCCTGTCCGTTTTATTACCTTTAAACCAGTGCAGTCGTAGATGGTTCATTCAAGCTGATTACATTGCCAGTCTCGGACTCGCCTGCACAGCTTCAACTACCGTTCGAATCTCGATACCATTGCCAAATATATAGGACAAAATATCAAGTTCAGTGCGCACGGTCCTGTGCTTTAAAACTGACCAGTTTCAGTTTTGGCCGTATTTACTATACTGCTATATTACTCACACAAAATTGACAAAATTTCTAGAAATATAAAAAATACCTCGATACTACATTTTTCTCTACAATATTTCGGCACTTCTGTTAAATCTATTTTTTTTTCCAGAAGAGTAACTGATTAAAATATTTTTTTACGTCGTCAATATTATGACATCTCCCTAATATTTACAATTTTCTCGAATTACATTCCAAAAATAATTATTATGCATCACAGAAAAGGAGTGAACTATTAAGATATAAAAAAAACGGAAGCTTTAATCGCTTTGCAACCTCCAGAAATTGATAAAACAGAAAATTGGAATATTCGAAGAGCATTTTGGCAAGAATAAGATCTTGGCTAGGGTACGGCACCGATTGTACTGGATAAATAGCCGTCAGGACGTAGAGGCTTGGTGCCGCAGTTGCAAGATTTGTGCGGATGTGGCTGCCAAGAGAACACCTACAGGGAGTGGTGAAAAGAATCAAAATCTAATAACAGAAATATCAAAGCAATATTTTTATTCATACTTTATGTGTAAAAGAATTTATTAATAAAATGTTGCAAATGCACGTTGTTTTTTATAAAGTATAGTAAACTCTAAACTGGCATGTGTATGAGTTGATAGCGCGCGTACGATTTCATTTCTCTCGCACACAAAGTTAAAGTAATAGCCCAAAAACACTGTCGCGTATGTCTGCCAAGCTTCTCTCTCAACTATTTTGAGACAGAAATATTGCGATACACACTGAAGAGAGAGATACATTTTAATCTACGTTTTCACGTTTTCAATAAGTTCAGCGATTCTCAAACTCTGAAGATTTGTCATTGGTTATTTAACAATCCTCTCATATTAGAATTAAATTCATCTTTATATGAAATATATAAGCTATTTTTAGTGGTAGTGGATATTCATCCAACAAACGGACATTGCCAAAGTATACCTAGGAATTGCAATTTTCTAGTATCTACATATTACATGTTTTATAGCTGAATTGTAGATCGTGGAATAGCTCAGTGTGTAAGTAAGTAAGTAAGGTAAAGGGAATAAAACATCCAGGTTCAAATCCTGTTCCTACCAATTTTTAAAAAAAAATTATTATATTAAAAGTTAAACATTTTTCTTCTAAACATTTTATTTTATTAATCGGCGCCGCAAGTTTTGTTAAAACTTTCTTTTCGTTAAACATTTTTATTGTATTATTCCGCGCGAGTCTATCCCTTGGTATTTAATGGTCTGGTTATTTATTCGCTTGTCAGACGAATATCCACAGCCATTTTTTTAATTTATTATACATCACATAGGCCCTCAATCCTTCGTGTTTTATTTTTTAAGGTATTTTTTACAGCCCATTCACCTGATGATATGGGCGTGGCGTATCTATAGTTTTTATCCAATAAACAGACGTACCATCTACAGTTTGCGGTTTGGAGGGTGGCTAATCCGGTCATTCTATTTAACGTTAAATGTGTCCGGGTTTCTAAATTAGATATGTGTGTAAATATTTATTTCGAATAACATTAAATTATAAAAGCACAATATTTGGTAAATATGGCAACTAAATTAGGCGTCTTAAATGAACAGTCAAAAAAGTTGGTATTAAATGTAATAGATTATTTTACAAAAGAAAAGGAAAACAAGGGACCCTTAGTACCTCTTGAACGAATTCATGAAAGAGTTTCTGAAGCCTTAAACATAAGTCTTAGAACAGTTAGCAGAATTAAGCACCAACATATTAATAATGTATCCTTGAAAATAAAAAAACGAATTAAAAAGAAACCAAAAACATTAGATGTACGTGAAGGCGTTAAAATGCAAATAAGGGAAGTAATTTATAATTTTTATGAATCGAAAACACATTTTACATTAGATACTTTGAAGGAAATTTAAAAAATAAGGGAATCATGAAGGTAAGTCTCTTAAAACTATTAAAACATTGTGGATTTAGGTATAAAATATATTGTAACCGTCGCTATTTATGTGAACAAATGCAAATAGTTCAGCAAAGGGTTGTATTTTTAAGAAAATATATGGAAAACCATGACAGTAACCTTCGAAGGGTTGTATTTATAGATGAAACATGGGTATTTGCCAATACAAGTGTTTGAAAATCGTGGCAAGCTTTATCAAAAAAAAGTGTCAAACACAAAAAATCAACTGTAGGAAAGCGATTTATTATTTTGCATGCAGGAACATCAGATGGCTTTATTCCGGGAGCAAGCTTAATTTTTTCTACTACCGATAAAAGTATGGATTATCACGATAACATGAATTGTGACAATTTTGAAGAATGGATACAACAGCAACTACTGCCAAATCTTGAAGAACCAAGTTTAATTGTAATGGATAATGCTTCGTATCACACCCGACAATTAAATAAACAACCTACTTGTTAATGGAAAAAGCATGATATTGCAGAATAGTTAACTAAAAATAATATTCCTTTTCCTTCTACAGCATTGAAAGCGGACTTGTTAAATCTTGCTAGGAAAAAATGTACTTTGTTGACGAACTGCTGCGTGAGAATGGGCATGAAGTTTATATTTCCTAATATTTTATGATAACACCTTTAATACTTTTGTATAATTATTTAGCGATTGCATTACAGTTACAGACATATAATCATTTGTAAATTGTTATAAACCGTTTGAGAACCACCGTCATACCTAGACTATCGAGTAAATAGTTTCTTACTTCATACGACGAAGCGACCTTTGGACCCGCCAAGTTAAAGTTTACTCGACTTTAACATAAATTACTCGAAAACGGCTTAGTTTATTTAAATGCAATAAAAATACCTTTTTTATTTCCAAGAATCTGAACATTTGTTTTTTATAACAATTTTTAGAAATATGAAAAAAATTAAAATGTTATGAAGAAAATACTGACAATTTTGGACCACCTTGTATGTAAAATTTGAAAAAAAAATTTCCATATACTTTGACACATTAATATTAATTTGATATGCATAATCTCTACAATACGAACATTCCTATTTGTTTTCTTAGATTTATTTCTTCTTAAAATTTCACGTACACCAGTTTCCAATGAAACAAATTATTATTTCAGACGCATTGTAATACCACAGCTGTTGATGACATATAGAATATACCGCAATGGAATATTGTGTCAATGCCAATTTTTAATGCAGATTTTAGAAGTCAATGTTATAGTCTAGTAATAATACACATTTTTCTTCCCTATTTTAACCAAATCTATATTTTTATGGATTATTTATTAGTGCAGTGAAACGACTGTGAAAAAGAGCATTTTTTAGTATTTCACAAAATTGCTTGAGGTATGTCAGAAAAAAAAAATGAAATGAGGTATACCTAGCTAAGGGCCGGTTTATCGATGCAAGTTTAACTCGTAACTAAAGGATAACTGTCAAACAAAACAATAGATAGAGTCGAGTAAACTCTAACTTGGCGGGTTCAAAGGTCGCTTCGTCGTATGAAGTAAGAAACTATTTACTCGATAGCTCAGGTATGACAGTGGTTCTCAAACAGTGTACAACAATTTAAAATGATTATATGTCTGTAACTGTAATGCAATAGATAAATAATTATACAAAAATATTAAAGGTGTTATCATAAAATATTAGGAAATATGAATTTACTAATTTCGTTGTTTTAGTGTAATTCTGATTATACCGATATAGGCTCGGGCAGAACTGAAACCAATAACAAAAAATGAATTGTCCAGTTCAGTCAATAACAGTGTTAGTTATTAGAAGAAAAAAAATAATAGAAAACTAATATTGTTCGAAAACTAATATTGTTACAGTTCAGCAAGAACCACGGGAAGGTATGGACATTTCTTGCCAGGAAAGGAGAGGATGGTAATATTAATAGGGAAAAGGATGTTAGTAAAATAAAATATTTCATGTAATAACAAAAATAAATCTGAAATGTCCATTAGAAGTAATAAAAATAAATTGTGTAAATTCTGCTTGAGAAAATATTAAAAAATATATCAATTTCTATGGTAAAACAAAATAAAGGAAAATTCTTAGATACTAAATAATAAATTAACAATAATTTTAATATAAAAATATAAAACTAACAACAGAGGGTCAATCATTATCAAATTAACAATAAATGTGTAGTAAAATAGTAAAATAAATTACTACAGCATAAAAACCACTAATTCCTATAAAAGGAATTAAAAATTCATTGCCATCGGTGAAGGTACACAATGTTTCCAAACTACTGGAGATAATGTTACAAACATTGCGACGTACTACATCTTCAATCGGAAAACGCAATCAGTTTTTTTCTGAGTTTTTCGCAAGGTTTTCCCATTGAAGATGTAGTACGTCGCAATGTTTGTAACATTATTTTCAGTCGTTTGGAAACGCCATTGTGTACCTTAACCGATGGCAATGAATTTTTAATTCCTTTCACAAGAATTACTGGGTCTTATGCTGTAGTAATTTATTGTATTATTTTACTACACATTTATTGTTAATTTGATATTAATTTTAATATAAATAAAGTAGAACAATTCTCACAGAAGAATACAGCGATGAAGCGATTTTCATAAACACGAAAATACAAAATACTTGAACACTACACTTAAACAATTTACCTACTCGAAGCGCCTTTCCCCATTCGTGTATTAAAATATAAAAATTCTAATTGAAACAAATTTCACAGAACAACACTAGCAATAAAGCCATTTTCACAAACAACGAACACTATGCACTCGAACACTTTATTCGACGCGCGTTTTGACATTGGTGTATTAAAAAATATGTATAACTTTAATCACTGTCACTATGACTGACATTATCACTATCAAAAGAATCAGAATCGTCAAAAGTAATAATTAATGGTTCGACTTGAATATCCAAAAGTTTTTCTCTTTGCCACAATCGCTTAATTAGTTCCTCTGTATGATTGATACACTTCTTCCAGTCTTCTTTTGTACACTGTTCTAATGCTTTTTCCCAAGTTTCTAAAACGTCCTTATCAGTTCCATCAATTTTTAAATGTTTATCATAATATTGTTTTGTATTAGCCCAAATTAATTCTATAGCGTAAAATTGACAATGGTAAGGTGGTAAACGAAGAACTTCATGCCCATTCTCACGCAGCAGTTCGTTAACAAAGTACATTTTTTTCTTCTTATTACTCCTAGCAAGATTTAACAAGTCCACTTTCAATGCTGTAGAAGGAAAAGGAATATTATTGTTAGTTAACCATTCTGCAATATCATGCTTTTTCCATTGACAAGTAGGTTGTTTATTTAATTGTCGGGTGTGATACGAAGCATTATCCATTACAAACTTGGTTCTTCAAGACTTGGCAGTAGTTGCTGTTGTATCCATTCCTCAAAATTGTCACAATTCATGTTATCGTGATAATCCATACTTTTATTGGTAGTAGAAAAAATTAAGCTTGCTCCCGGAATAAAGCCATCTGATGTTCCTGCATGCAAAATAATGAATCGCTTTCCTACAGTTGATTTTTTGTGTTTGACACTTTTTTTTGATAAATCTTGCCACGATTTTCGAACACTTCCATTAGCAAATACCCATGTTTCATCTATAAATACAACCCTTCGAAAGTTACTGTTATAGTTTTCCATATATTTTCTTAAAAATACAACCCTTTGCTGAACTATTTGCATTTGCTCACATAAATAGCGACGGTTACAATCTTTTTTATACTTAAATCCACAATGTTTTAATAGTTTTAAGAGACTTACCTTAGAGACGTCAATGATTCCCTTATTTTTTAGCATTTCCTTCAAAGTATCTAATGTAAAATGTGTTTTAGATTCATAAAAATTATAAATTACTTCCCTTATTTGCATTTTAACGCCTTCACGTACATCTAATATTTTTGGTTTCTTTTTAATCCGTTTTTTTATTTTCAAGGATACATTATTAATATGTTGGTGCTTAATTCTGCTAACTGTTCTGAGACTTATGTTTAAGGCTCCAGAAACTCTTTCATGAATTCGTTCAAGAGGTACCAAGGGTCCCTTGTTTTCCTTTTCTTTTTGTAAAATAATCTATTAAATTTAATACCAACTTCTTTGACTGTTCATTTAAGACGCCTAATTTAGTTGCCATGTTTACCAAATATTGTATTTTTATAATTTAATGTTATTCGAAATAAATATTTACACACGTATCTAATTTAGAAACCCGGACACATTTAACATTAAATAGAATGACCGGCTTAGCGACCCTCCAAACCGCAAACTGTAGATGGTACGTCTGTTTATTGGATAAAAATTATAGATACGCCAGGCCCATATCATCAGGTGATATAGGAATGGGCTGTAAAAAATACCTTAAAAAATACTACAGCTTTGGCACACCGCGGTAAACTGTTCGGTCTAACTATTTATTTAGCAAGAAATAAAACACGAAGGATTAAGGGCCTATGTAATGTATAATAAATTTTAAGAAATGGCTGTGGATATTCGTCTGACAAGCGAATAAATAACCAGACCATTAAATACCAAGGGATAAACTCGCGCGGAATAATACAAGAAAAATGTTTAATGAAAAGAAAGTTTTAACAAAACTTGCGGCGCGGATTAATAAAATAAAATGTTTAGAAGAAAAATGTTTAACTTTTAATATAATAAAATTTAAAAAAAAATCGGTAGGCAACAGGATTTGAACCCGGATGTTTTATTCCCTTTACTTACACACTGAGCTATTCCACGACGTACAATTCATGCAATATGTAGATACTAGAAAAGTCCTAGGTATAGTGGTTTGGCAATGTCCGTTTGTCGGATGAATATCCACTACCACTAAAAATAGCTTATATATTTCATATAAAGATGAATTTAATTCTAATATGAGACGATTGTTAAATAACCAATGACAAATCTTCAGAGTTTGAGAATCGCTGAACTTATTGAAAACGTAGATTAAAATGTATCTCTCTCTTCAGTGTGTATCGTAATATTTCTGTCTCAAAATAAGTCAGAGAGAAGGTTGGCAGACATACGCGACAGTGTTTTTGGGCTATTACTTTAACTTTGTGTGCGAGAGAAATGAAATCGTACGCGCATTATCAACTCATACACATGCCAGTTTAGAATTTACTAGACTCTATTATTATTATTATTATTATTAGCCTTTACTCGAGTCCGAGTATAAAAAAATGTTACAGTCGATAGATTGTGTGTAATAAAAAACAAGTAAAAGGTGTAGTCTATTGTAATTCCCATTCATCTAGCGTGCACATGACTATGGCTATGGAGGCCAATTCGGGAGAGCACATGTCGACCGCAGTCAGGACAAACATAGACCTGGTTAGGTCTTGGATTCGGCCTTCTTGCAGCAACATTTCCTTGATAGCTGGCCACAACCCCTCGCCATTCGGTTCTGTCCGCTGCAAGTTGTTCTCATTGCTCGTCTGGAATACCGCAGGATTTTAGATTTTCATGGAGAACGTCTTTGAACCTCTTTCGTTGACCGCCACGCCTTCTTCTACCGCTTAGCAATTCATAATAAAGTGTACATTTAGGAAGGCGGTTATCATGGATACGATGAACGTGACCTGCCCATCTTAGGCGTGCTCTTGAAATAAGCACCTCGATTGGAAGACTCTATAACTCTTTATTGTCAGGTCAATTTTATTTTGGAGACGGAAAACTTTTTCTCAAGTTTCAACGTCATCACTACAACGTGCAGTGGGCTGAGCAGTAGAGATGGGAAAGAGGGGCGAGTCGTAAATTATTTGAAAGCTCCTTGAATTCTCTAAACAATGGTATAAATTTTTTTGAATTTACATGTACCGTTTTCTAAAAAGCAAAGACTTATTTAAGGTAAAATAACTGTGAAGTACAATCTAGCTACTTAAATTTTCATTTCAGTAAATGTTCGAACTACCAACCTTCAGTCACATGCAATAATATAGTTATTTTGAGGCATTTCTGGGGTAATTTGGCGACATTGGGTGACTCGTTGACGTAAATCTTTCAATGAGGAAGGTAGAGTATAATAAATTCTCCTTTTCAAGACACCCCACAAAAAAGAAGTCTAATGGAGACATATCTGGTGATCGTGGGGGCAATTCTATGAAACCCCTCCTCCCAATCCAGTGATCCGGAAAGTATTGATACAAATACTGGGAAATAAAATTCATTGATTTCGAAATCGGCGTATTTTTTATTAAACTTGAACATACTTACTTCAGATTAAGGTATATTTTAGGTGTATGCACGTAATCAATCTTACGACACAAGAAATGTATATAAGGCACTTGCAGATAGGTTGGAATATTATAATTCCTATATTTTATATTTTTATAAAATATCCTTCTGCTATGAAATTGCTTATTCAGTGCCAAAAATATTCGTCCAGTGCACGATAATGTGCTTCGCTATCTGACCTTTCGTCGAAAGCTGCAAAAGCTTTTTGGTATTTCGTAGATTTTTCCAACACATTGAAAGGTCTGACTTTCCCTCTGCAATAGAAAGCCGGATTTTCACAGCCAGTGAACGCATCAAAAGCAGGAAGAGAACGGGCTAGGAGAGGAGTAATGGACAGATATAAAGAAGATACATCAATGTACCGCCTTGATATTCCAGTACCCATACCCATCCAAACCTTTCACAGATGCGATGCGGCACGATTTGGTATCTTATACCTGTGCAATGCCGCAAACGTCAGTTATAATTTGTAATGGAAGTTTGAGAGCCCAAAGAATCATTTGGTGAAGGTTTTTCCCGTACAGCTGTAACTCTATCGAGCCTTTTTTTTACAATTGATGAGGGCGTTTTAAAAGTTTTGCAACGCGCTAAATGTCAGTTCTTGATGAATTCGAAGAACTGGCATGATATCGATTTTTGTGACCGGCTGAAAAAGAGTTTCGCCCCTTCCGCAACATTTTGGGACTTTGCTGGAAGGAAAAAAGTTGTATATTTTTATTTTTTATTTTTTTCCCCAAAGGAATATGGCTTTGGGAACGTAGCCCGTATAGCCAATATTTTTATTGAAACTAAACATTTTTCATGAATTTAGCCATGCTGTTATTACACAAAGTTTTGGTCGAGGGCTCCCCCTCTATTATTACAGTAACCAGGTTAATACCTCACGCCTCTCGTTAATGCATCACTGATTCGACCGGTACCTAGAGTAAACATTTGTAATGTTTATTTTGTAAATAATACTATTTTATTTACTAACTGAAGTGATTAATGTCACTTTCACTCAACATATTTATGTAACAAGGTTTTTACGATTTCGTATTTTCAATTAGTTTTATTTCCATTTCATTGATAATAAACAATAATTGTTTTCACGGTCGGTACTATCAAGCAGGAATTAATTTTGGAATTTGCATTTGAATTGGTAGTCATCAAATATGTACACTCCGGAAGCTAGTAAACATTAAATAAATTACATGTCTCTTATAGGCCTTGAATATATCGAAATACGACATTGTTGTATATAATTATGTAATTAATCAAACGAATGTCTTAAGTGGTAACAACAGACAACTGTTATATTCCTGAGAGTTCATATACCAGTCTTTAAAAAGGTAGATGACTCATTATTATACAACTACTTCCCCATATCTATCCTCCCCATTTTTGGAAAGATATTTGAGATTATTTTGACAGAAAGATTGTCGAGTTATTTGGAACACAAGTCGCTCCTTAGTCTTCACCAATATGGTTTCCGTTCTGGACGTTCGACCACGCATGCGGTTGTAAAGATTGTGAAAGATATAGTCGGTGGTCTTGAGGGGTGTCAACACACTGCGATTACTCTGTGTGATCTCACCAAGGCCTTTGACTGTGTCTCCCACAATAAGTTAATAGAAAAATTGCAATGGTACGGAATTAGAGGGTTACCCCTCTCGCTTTTTATATCATACCTGCTTAACCGTCAGCAGTGTGTTGTCATAGCCAATGATTTCTAAACAATAATTATGATGTACGCCAGGGCTCTGTCTTGGGGGCTGGGGCCACTGTTATTTTTACTTTATATGAACGACTTTCCTCAATTTATATTGCCCAGCAAATTCACTCTGTTCGCCGATGACCCCACTCTCTCGTGTTCCCATCATAACATTGACAATCTACTAGAAGTATCTTCTCTCAATGAACTACAAGCAAAAAATTGGTTCACCTCTAACGAACTAACACTTAATCAGGAGAAAACTTAGAGACTGATAATATCCTCAAACAGAAATATATCCAAAGGCGAGCACGTTAAACTCGTAGGTATCTATCTAGATCATAACCTTAGTTGGGTAACCCATACTGATCATCTGGACAAAAGGCTTTCCAGCGTAATCTTCCTTTTTAGGAAACAAAAAAGCATTCTTGAATTCGATCTATTAAAAAATACTTACTTCTCTCCTTTTCATTCCTACGCAGTTATTCTATGGTGTAACTCCCACCACGCATCTAAAGTCTTTCGACAACAAAAGAAAATTATAAGAGTTCTTATCAACGCTAAATTTAGGGAACATTGTCAACCCATCTTCATTAAACTGGGAATTATGCCACTACCTTCACTTTTTATCTACAACACTCTTATCGAGGTTCACAGAAACGCATCCAATCTCTCTATTCAGTCGGGCTATCATGAGCACAACACACGTGCTGCTGGACTTCTTAGAGTACCATGCTATAGGTTAACTCTAAGTGCAAAAAATTCACCCAACTTAAACCTATATAGCCATTTACCACATCATATTAGACAATGAAACTTTAAGTAATAATGTAAAAGGGTTTCATTCTGCAGTTCTGTTTTTACTCAATTGATGATTTTCTAAGGACGCCATATTTGGTCACTCCACTTTCGGTTGTCTAATGCTCATACTTGCAGAATGCTTGTACTTTTTATAGTTACCTATTTTATAAATGTAACTTTTATATTTTCGTGTTTGACAATGTGTAAATGTTATATACAGTATTTATATGTACTTATATATATTTTCTTGTCTAACAATGTGTAAACGTTATATATATTATTATGTTCTTGTTATTGTCCTTATTTTATATATGTATTTTATTTCTCAAAACAAAATTATTGTTTTTTGTAATGCAGCTGCTTGCCTGCTGATTTTCTGACTTGCTGCAAATGTTTAATCATGTAACATATAGTGGTGAAATAAAGACTATCTATCTATCTATCTATCTATACATTGGAGGTATTAGGAGGTAGGCGGAAGTTCTTCAAAATGTCAAAAGATATCTTGTGGAATAATGGTGACCTTGTCTGCCGATGGCAAAATCTTTAGCCATTACAACCATCAAATTCATGAAGTGCGGAGATAAAAAGATATCAGCACATAGCTGAGTAGTGATTGGCGTAGTCTTGGTGTGAAAAATTGCATTTATGTGACTATGGTAACACATCCAAGCATCATTTGGACTTTAGAAATCGGCCACAGAAAGTGCGTACCAAAGTAGCAAAATCTATGGAAGTGATTTTACCAACCCTAATTTTAAGTCTTTAGCTATTTCTTATTTATTCTGTTGACACATATAAATACATAAATCTCTGCTTGTACCAAGCTAACTTCGCATATGTTAATTAAAATGGATTTATATATTTCAATTTCGAAAGAAAAATTTGTCTTACTCAATTTACTCGATTTAGGCACGTCATAAAATCTCAAGGAGTTTTTCATACAATCATCAATTTAATCTAATTCCTGTTATGTAAAATCTCATTTAAATATAAATTCATTTGTATGCAGAAGTATAGCAATGATTCAACTAATTTCCGCAGTCATAAAAAATGTTAAGAATTTCAAGGCAATATCCTGATGTTTACTATATTTATGAATTGATGCAGCGTCGCATAATATAGTATAATATTAAGAATAATTAGCATATTATCCTAGGGTAACACTCTTTAGAAGTAAATGTAAAAGAAATACAATTTTTTACAATTTCAATTTAACACTAAAAAATAAAGTAGACATTAAAATTTGGTAAACTTTTCAATTTAGTAGCAACCAACTAACCAAGTTTTTTTTTTTTTTAATACATTTATTTAACGACGGCCTATTTCCGCTACTGAGGCCTAACACCGACGGCTGTAGACGAGCTACCTCCAACCAGGAATTTTGCCGAACCTCTTCCCTTAAGAACTTGAAGAGTAGGGATCTTTTACTTGCCTAACATTTAATAGACAAGGGACCGACGGCTTTACACCCCCTCCGAAGGATGGTATATCTCCTATACAACCCTCGCCTAAGGTTGTATAGCTTCCGCGCATACACTGATATACAAGCCGCTGGAAGATGTGTGAGGCGAGAATGCGGTTTCCGTTGGACTGGTCACCCATCCAAGTACTAACTGCGCCTGTCGTTGCTTTACATCGCATACCGAAGTATGTACATAGTAAAGACGCACCTACGCTCGTCCGAACTAACCAAGTCGCAATGCAAAATGTTATGTCGTAGAAAGCTCAAACATCAGAGGATATGTGTATATTGTTACGATTTTTACTTGTACTTAAGCTAGAGTATATTTGGGTCAACTTGAATTGTGTATCGTAAATAAAATGCATCTTATTTTATTCTGAGTAGAGAGTTGCATGCATGTTTTCTGCTTTCTTTTATTTGGTCTGGTTGATAAAGTACCAAAGTGTTCTACACAAAACAGATATTTTCTATAAATACATGCAATTTTTATATTTCAGCCATTAAAAACAGATAGGGGTGTTTATAACATAATGTAATGACAAATTGAATCAGTTATTTTATATAAATGCATTTAATTAATGTTATACTATTAAAATGTTTAAAACATTTCGAACTGTTTACGCATTTAATATGTTGAAGTAGATATAAGATTTTTAATTAATTTGTGCCGGAAAGTGATAAAACTGAAAAACGAAAAAACGCCACGAAAGATTCAAGTTGGTATCTGCGATTTTATTTTTTGAGGAAAATATAAAGGAGACCGTGGAAAAATTGAAAATTGAAGGTAGCTGGGAATATTAAGGAATAACATGAAAATTGTGGAAAATTGAAGGGGTGAAAAATTTTGGAGATAGTAAAATATTGGAGTAAAATAGAGAAAATAGGTTCAATTGAAGAAAGATAAATCGAAGGAAGACAATTAGCGTAAGAATTTGGAAGGAAAGAAGAAAGAAGGAAAGAAGAAGGAAGGAAAGAAGAAGGAAGGAAATAAGAAGGAAGGAAAGAAGAAGAAAGTCGATTTTTTTAAGATTTTGACAAGTAGGAGAAAGGAGTATAATCATAATTTATTTCATGGTCCTGGAAACGATTTCTGGTGGAAACGATATACAATTTGAGAGGTGAAGGAGTTTAGGAGATAGCAGCTGAACATCGCAAATAAGTGATACTGTGCGGCTGGAAGTTATATTGAGCTACGCGGACTTAAAAGATGTAATTTATCTAAATTTCATGTTCACCATTTGATCGTTTGGAAATAATTGAGAATATTTTACCATTTTAACATTTATCATTCCTCTAAGTTAACTTTATTTGTATAAATATATATACTAAGTACACCATTTACATTAGTCTGTGTAAGACTAGCAGGTTGGCCACCGTCATTTGTCCGTTCCATGACCTATAGCATACTGATGAGAACTAATAAGTTCGAAACCGGTCTATGCCTAGTCAGGGAGTTGACAAATGACATTGGCTACCAATCTTTCATGATTTGTAAGGTATAATTCAATGCAGGTCGGGGTATTTGCCCGCTGAGTAGTTGTTTCCTGCAAATCATGTATAATAACACCATATATATATATATATATATATATATATACATGTTGCTTTGTTAGAATCCGACGGAATATCATGGAAATCCAATCAGGCTAAAGTCTAGTTTTCAAGGCCAGTCAATAGAAAAAGATATCAGTTAATTTAATAACTAAATATTAGCAATATTTATTGAAAAAATTGACAGATTATTATTATATTTATATTTTTTGCGAACTAATCAAAAAGGACTATGTCATTAATCATTAGCTTAAGATATTCATTCAACTTCATTTATGTGAATTCAAGGTGACGAATTAAATGCTTGTAGCGTTACTAATAGTTCTGGTTTTAAAGTTCTCAAGTGCTTAATTAAATTTTTACATAATATATTAGTTTTTGCACACTTTTCACATTAAACACACATATTCAAAATTAATGTTTTGTGTAATTCATTTAAAAACCTGATTTTGTTTTTAATTTTCACGGTCAATAAAATCCTTTAAAGATCAATACGATAGTATTACTCATTTTTTTTTTTCATTATTGGTTATCAGCAATAAAACATTTACATAATAGCTTTAATTTTACTATATAAAAACTATTTGTCGTTTTTTATATTTTTTTATTACACAATAATATTATTTAACATATTTTTCATGTTGAACAAATCAACAAAATTATAAATTGTTGTTTGATTGATTTCTATGACGGTAGTCAGAGCGGGCCATGCTTCTGATTTTCGATGAAGTACTTGGATTTTTCTTTAGTTTCAAATAGTAGATAGAGTTCCATCTAAAAATGTAATCAAGTTATTTATAAAAATTATAGTTTAAAAAAACTAAAAAACGCGCTTTAACAGCAAACCGAACTAAAAAGTAAAAATTAATGTTTAAATGTTAAGATTTTGTTCAACGCTCAACTCAATACAATTAAATGATTTTTAATAAGTTTAGAATAAGAATGAATTGATTGACAAAAGGAATTCATTTTATTGTCAAAACCTTGGGGTGCTTGATATCAATTGTTATAAATATTTTATTGGTAGCTATTGATAAAAGTAGAATTGTAAAAATATAGTAAAAAGCACCAAACGCTTTTCAATAAAATGAATTTTTTTGTCAATCACTTCATTCTTATTTTAAACTTATTAAAAATCATTAAATTATATTGAGTTAGTGGACGTTCTATCGCTGTTGAACAAAATCTTAATATTTAAACATTATTTTTTACTTTTTAGTTCGGCTTGCTATTTTTTAAAACTATAATTTATAAAATATATAATATTAACAGCGGCGCCTCCGGAAAAATTTCGACAATAAATTAGTCATTTTTTGATAAGTGTGCAAACTTTCAGTTTAATCTAACGTTTTGAAGTGGGTGAGAATCACGTTCAAAGATTTCGTTACAAACAAACATACTGGTGAAACTAATAATAAAAACACTTTTACATTCAATGAAAAATCCACGTATTATTATTATCAACTTTACTTTCTCAGTCGAAACTGAAAAATATTCCCCGACCTTTCGGGCGCATATTTGGGCTTTTTTGAGGACTTCAGACCCCGTTAGATGACGTTAGCGTTATCTGTTTGACCTTTACACCCGCCCCAGTCGTACTCGGGTTGGTTAAAATTCATTATATCTCATTTAGTTCGATGGATTAATTTCAATCCTTTATCGCTCGAAAACAATCTCGTAATCTTTGCAAGGTCCCTTAAGTTAGGTTGCTCCAAACATTTCGTCAAGAATTTGGTCACTACACCCTTAGCTGATGTTATGATTGAGATTTTGGTAAAGTGATTGACTAGCTGTCTTGGCAGGTATTCGCTCATCACCCTGATCAGTTTGGTTTTCGTTTCGATCGTTCAACCTCCCAAACTGTTCTTAAGGTCGTGAATGTTATAGTCGAGGGTCTTGAGGCAGGTCTTCACAGGGTTATCTCACTGTGTGATCTCTCCAAAGCCTTCGACTGTGTCTCTCACGACATACTAATAAAATAGTTGAGATTATGTGGTATCAGAAGTTTACCTCTTAACTTTTTTGAGTCGTATTTAACAAATCGCAAACAGTATGTGTCCATAAATAATAAAAAATCTGATTTTCTAATTTTGATGCATGGGGTATCTCAAGGTTCTGCCTTGGGGTTCCTATTGTTCATATTATATTTATTTATTTATTTATTTAGAATACAACTACCCAAACAGATAAGAAATCCAATTACAGGGTAGGAAATAACAAGACATTGTTACAGAATTTTGTACGATAAATACATATGAAAAACTGAATTATAATTACATAAAATATTTGTACTTAAAACTAGTAAATATTTTTAGTTTGAATGCAATACAGATTGCTTATTTTTTTTAACAGTAGTACAAAATATATCAACATCGTCCTGTATATATGCATAGTTTGAACACATCATATGCAAGGGTGAAGATTTAAGTAAATTTGTACGAGGCGTATTTAGATAAAAAGAATTATTTGAGCGTGTATGAGCTGATGGTACATGTAATTTGACATAACTGCATAACTCAGGGCAATCAATCACACTATTCAAAATTTTATATAAAAGCACAATCGAAGAATAGTTACGGCGGGATTCCAATCATGTATTTGATATCTGTTTAATAGATCACATTGAGGGGTACCTCTTGCTGGATAAATTCCGACATTTCTATACCAAAGTTATTTACTGAAGATTCTTTGCGTTTTCTCAACGCTAAGTTTATGCACGGCGTATTCTGGACTCCAGATTATGGAGGCATACTCTAATTTTGATCTGACAAATGCATTAAACAGCAATATCAAGGTGTTATTATCCACAAAGTCTTTGGTATTTCTGATTATGAAACCTAAGTATCTGTAAGAACTGGCCACGATAGCATTTATGTGATTATTAAAGGTTAACTTACTGTCGAAGATGACCAAAAAATCTTTAAATTGACTACATCTAGATAACTGAATATCTTTTAAAGAATAAGTAAACTCAGTTGGATTAAGCTTTCTTGTGAAAGTCATGTATTTACATTTATTAATATTTAGATGCAGTTTCTTTTTGTCACACCACGTACTAATTTGTTGTAAATCTTTTTGCAAGTTAAAGCAGTCATTTAAATTGTTGATGGCCGAATACAGCTTGCAATCGTCAGTGTACAGCAGAGTGCTATTTAGAAGTTCACAGTTAATGTCATTTATAAATATTATGAATAACAAGGGTCCAAGAACGGACCCTTGAGGAACGCCAGACGTTGCTGTTATTTCATCAGACTTAAATCCATGGTATTGGACAGTAAGTTTCCTGTTAGATAGATATGAATAAAAAAAGCTAGTAAATGTTTCGGGAAAGGCCGAAGTTAAACAATTTTTGTAACAAGATACCATGATCGAGTGTGTCAAAGGCTTTAGAGAAATCTGTATATATGACGTCAACTTGACCTCCTCCATCTAACGTCTCCGTAATAAATTGAGTTATGCAAGCCAGATTTGTAGCAGTCGATCTACCAGCGAGAAACCCGTGCTGATTAAAGCAAATTTGGGATTTAACATGGGAATATAAAATATTATAAAGGACACTTTCAAATAATTTGCTGAAGTTACATAAAATGATAATTGGTCTATAGTTTTCAACTGCAGCCTTGTCATGCTTTTTATAAACGGGACAAATTTTAGCTTGCACAGCACAATCTTTCAAAAGGAATACGGGGTATTCCATCCGGACCAGTAGTTAATTTCGGTTTGACCAATTTAAGCGCATTTAATACGTCTACTTCATTAATTATTGGAATAGCGAGATGTGGTACATTACTATTTGAGTCAGTGGCTTCCATACCAAAGTTAGTGGACGTTGTAAAAGAAGATTGAAAAAAGGATGCAAATCCGTTCAAAGTTTGTTGAGGGTCCCTCAAAGGTACATTATCTTGCGTCATTACACTTGGAACACTAGTAACATGTCTCACATTATTAATATGTGAACAAAATCTGTTCGGGTTTGACTTAATCTGCATTTCAATATTTTTAAGGTAGCCTTTGTGCGCAACGCCTTTTTCCTGTTTGATTTTTCTCCTTAAAGATTTAAAATCTCTGTGAGCATTTTCGTCTCCGGCATCTCTATATGTACGCCAAAGACGTGATTTTTGTTTAATGCCTCTAATTATTCTACGATTAAACCATGGGGGATACGATTTATTTATGGGTGTGGTTCTGCGAACATTTCTTGAAAAAACGCTGTCTAGTTCGTTGTACATATAGAGAGTTGCATCGTTAGCGTTACTAAATGACATGTCAATGATTTTTCTCAATATATGGACCCTACCAAGACTATTCTGTTTGCAGGTGATACTGCGCTTCTGTGTTTTGATAAAAACATTAACAATTTGTTAGATCTCTCTTCATCTCATGAAAAACTCGCTCAAAATTGGTTTACATCAAATAAATTAAATGGGAAAACGCAAAAGCTTACCATATCTTCAAACAGACATCTAACTATGATTGACCATTTGAAACTCCTAGGAATTTATCCGGACGATAACCTTAACTGGTCACATCATAGAACAGCTTAATTTGAAGCTCGCTAGCACTACTTTTCTTGTCAGAAAAATAAAAGCTTTTATTGATTTTAATGTTCTGAAAAATACTTATTTCTCTCTTTTTCACTCAAAACTGTGTTATGAAGTTGTCTTGTGGGGAAATTCCTCACATGCAATAAAAGCCTTTCGGCAACAAAAGGAAATCTAGTTAAGAATTCTTGTAAATGTCAACACTTTCAACCTATATTTATTAAAGAAGGCATTATGCCTCTTTCTTCACTCTACATAGATTACAACTTGATCCAAATTCATAAGAGCGTCTACAATTTTTCTACCCACTCTGATTACCACCAACACAATACTCGTTCTACAGAATTCTTATGAATCCACGATACCGATTAGTAGTTAGTGAAAAAAAATCTATAAAAGACTTCCTCTAACATATCATCAACAGGAACAACAAAATGTAAAGTAGGTTAATGGGTAGGACGTTAATATTTTAACACATTGTAGGGTTCATGTCCTTTCCCTGTGGAAATCTGATGTCAGATTATTCGTTACTGGGGAAAGTAATTTAAATATAATTGCTACCAAATCAATATTGTATGTGCATATATTTATTATTGATTTTCCTTTTAATATGAAATTTCTCAAAAACAAACCGATTGAAATAAATAAAAAAATGGTTGTATTGTTTTTCAGGAAAGATATCAATGAAATTATTATCTAGATATCCGAGAGGTCGTGAAGAGCTGAGGAATTGAAGAAACGGGGCAGAATTTTCTATTAAAACTGCCATCCCGTGTCACATTTCTGGCCGTCTTTCATAAAATTTGTCGAATACACATTTATCCACGCCTTCATCCTCTGCAGTACACAATGTTCTACATTGACAACAGTCTTGACATTGATTCTGTCGATAACTGGTTAAGAATCTTTCCGTCGATTTTTTTTAGCCTTGAATTTATCACAATTAATATTAATGAGTTAGTAAAATAACATACATATATAATTACTGCGAAAGTGAATAATATAGTACCAACGAACACGCGCGATAATTAACCCTCTAATTGTTACTTATTATTTAATTAATTGTTACAAATGATTTAAAAAACTTGACGGATCTCATAATCAATCAACTTGTTTAACCGTGTAACATGACATGTTTAACATTATTCTTATATAAACATTTTCTCTATCATACCGACCAAGTTTTGAGTAAAACATAACATTAATTATATTTTAATATACAGTGTGTTTCACGTTTCACAACTACACCCCAATATCTCGGCCATTTGTTGATTGATTTATATCAAATTTGGTATACTTTTTGTGTTTCAGATTGTGATTAAAAAGTTATTTAAATTTTTTTTTTTTATAGAAATGAAATGCGCCTACTATGATCAAAAGATATTGGCAAAAAATAGGAATTTATATTAGCGATTGAGGTAGGGTTTTTGTTTTTACAGAATCTTGTTCGGCATGACAAAACCCCCGCATATCAAATTTCGTTAACAGGTTTTTTTTTAATTATCAAAAGTCTTCACTCGTAGACGCCGGCGGAGGGGAGAGAGGGAGGTAAAAATATATCTTCTTTACATAGGAAAACCTCGCGACAAGCTTTTATATCATAAAAAAATATATATAATGTAATGTTTTCAAAATGATGGATTTGATTTACTTCAAAGTTGATCTCTACTTTCTAGAGCATTTAAATAAAGCCTTTTTTATATATATTCTTTTTATATGATTTTTTTGGCTCTAAGTTTGGATACATCTCCAGTTCTATTAAATAATAAAAATAATAAATACACCACAGGTAATGACAACCCCCCTTTATCCCGGAAGGCTCTAAAAGAGCCTTGTGTGGGAGGGGGCTACACATTTAGAGACAAGGGATACACACCCAATATCCGTGTATAGTGGAAAAATCCCTCTCACAGTATTTTCCACTGCCACGACCGGGGATCTAACCCGGAACTTTTGGGTGAAAGGTAAGTGCGCTCACCTCTCGACCATTATTTAATTTGACATTCGATACAATTATCAAATCCATTCCAAAGCACTCCATGTTAACAAAGATATTGGTATGCCGAGTTCAAAGTATTTTCAAAAATAGCTACCAATTTTCAAATATACATTTCATAATAGTCATTATTACACGACTACCAATTTATGTAAATATCCGACAATAAATAACTCGATAGGGTGATTATTATTGAAATCTTAGATATGATTTTTTTGGTACAGAAATGAATATTGTTTAACGAAATTTGATATACAGGAGTTTTAGGTGAACAAGATTCTGTAAAAATAAAAATCCTATCTCAATCGCTAATATAAATTCCTAATTTTTGCCAATTTCCTTTGATCATAGCAGGCATATTATTTAATTTCAAAACTGGCCCTGTATAATAAAAAAATGACTATAAAAATTGTCTGGTAGGCTATTAGGACCGAAATTCAATTGAAATTTGCATAAGACACGTCGGCACAACATGCCCCTATCCAGAGTGAGAAAAAAATATGTGCGAGTATCTACCTACGCATATTTTATGTGCTAATAGAAATGTAAAGTATTAATACGTAATTTTTAATTGACTTTTACTTATGTGGCATCTAATTAACTCGTCACAATTCAAACAAATAACAGGTTGGTATTGGTAATGTGTTTTTGTCTATATAAAATGATTTTTTATTAATGATCAGGTCAAAGTATGATTTTAAAATTAGTTTCATTAAGGATCTACATATTTTTTGCGTAGTTTCATATATTTGTCGTACACATTCAGTAAATTCCGAAGCGTAGGACGATATGACTTTGACCTTGATTTCATTTAAAAAACAATACATCCTTTGAATCAAACTTTGACATTATTAATTAGTACAATTAATTATGATTAATTTCTTTTCCAATTACCTGAAGCAATACAACTTGCAGCTCTTTTCTCAGAACAGTCGATTTAGTATTCTATCATTACTAGCGGCATCGTTTGAATTTTTTTTTATTTACATCACTACTTTGTAGAAGTTAATGTATGATGTAATTTTGTTTTTAAAACTATTCAAGATTGACATTACTACAGATTACACGTTACACTTATGGTATTTTATTTATATTAAGCTTGTCTGGCTTTACATTACCAAAAAAAAAATTCCAAAGGAATTAAAAGTTTTGCTTAATTAAAAATAAAATAAAACGGACAAATCTGTAACTGAAACTTCAAGACGGGCCCTGATTTCTATCTAAATGGGCTTGCTTACTCATTTTAAGAGATTTTGGCGACGTCCGGCGTCCCAAAAGGATCAAATCTGGGTCCACTACTCTTTGACATATTCATTAATGATATAACTTGTGACTTAAATGTTAGCTGTCTAATTTACGCAGATGATTTGAAAATATATTGCAATATTAAAAACAATGAGGATTGTATGATTCTCCAAAATAATCTTCATAAAATTAATGATTGGTGTTATGTTCACAAATTACCACTGAATACAGCTAAGTGCAATGTGATGACATATTCTAATAAGACTAATGTAACTGCCTTAAACTATTCTCTGAATAACAAACTTTTAAATAGGCCTGAAACTCTCATAGGTTTTACCTTTGATCGAAAGCTCTCCTTTACTCATCATATTAGCAATTTACCTTCAGACTGCTTTAAAGCTCTGGGGTTGTTTATAATTAGAAACTCAGCTGATTTTACCAGCATTAGTACCTTAAAGTTGCTATTCTTTGCATTTGTAAGATCATGACTTGAGTATGCCTCAATTATTTCATGTCCTCCTTATAATATTCATATTCAAAATTTGGAAAGAGTCCAGCGAAGATTTAAAAAATTTTGCTGTTATAAAGAAGATAGTATATACCCACCGGTAGGTGTGCCTAACTCAGATTTGCTTGACAGATTTTCCCTAGATAGAATGCAGATTAGGAGAAAGAAATCTCAAATTATATTTTTCTATAGATTATTAAACAACATCGTAGACTATACCTAAATTCTGTCAATGTTGAATTTTCATGTACCGAGGTTATCGGCACGTGAATGGACAACTTTTCATCTAGATACCCCCAGAACTAATGTAAGAAAGTTTTGTGTACGTCTTACCATAATAGACAAGATGCTATAGACATTTTTCACTGCAGTATAGTCTCCATTAAGAAATCATAACGTTATTTATAATATTCACGATACTGTATCTCTTTTAATGTAGGTATAATCTTCATATTTTATTCGCTTAATTAGAGTTTTTCCTGTTATATTGTTATATCAGCATTTATATTTTTGTACGCCTTTTCTTAAGATATTGTTTTTTTCCCATTCTGTAATTGGATTATTGTAATCTGTTGAATGGTTGTAGATTAAATAAATAAATAAATAAATTAGTTAATCAATTGTGTATTTTTGTTAAATAATTTTCATTTTACATCACTTAAGCAGAGTCAGATGGAAAATTAAATGATAATATCGTTAATTCGGTACTCTGCTTATTAACGTAACAGGCTTTGAAACAAATTTCAATAAAATTAGACTTTCCTACAATTGCCCCTGGTTCAGTAAATGTTTGAAGATTTAAGATATATTTATATTAAATATATTCCTGTACGTAACGAAAGTATATCTGTTTCAGGTTGGAGACAGCTACTTAAATCTGTCAATGGAAAATTTAGATCAGGACAGTTAACGGCTATAATGGGGCCATCTGGAGCCGGAAAGTCAACACTGCTAAATATCTTGGCAGGATATGTGTGAGTATTTGATATTTCGTTTCTTAAAAAAATACATTTTAAAATATTACCGCAAAAAAATATAAAAGCATGGAAATAAAATTATTTTGTATGACCTCATATAAGATAGTCCATCGAATTTAAATCCGGTGATCGAGGAGGTCAATTTATTGGATCATTTCTTATTTTGACAAATTATAACGCGCATTTTCAAACGAATTCTCAATATTTCGTTTAAACGGCTTTTCGCGAAAATAGTTTGTCATACGGCTAATTATCAAGGGGTCCTTTTTATGCAATATTAGCTGGGGAATCATAGTTAAGTTTTAAAAAACGGAAAATGTTAACTAAAAAAATAAAAAACTAAAAATGGTAACTATCCATCGTTCATGATTGAAATTAACTTTAGTTAGTGCTGTACAAAAATAATTCAATATCGTGAACCAAATTTCATAAAATTCGAGATAATCATTAAAAACCTACATTTAGGTGCCATCTTCAGAGAACCGTAAAAATGTTATAGGAAGTTTTCTTACTATTTGTGCGCGTAGAATAGTACCTAAAGGAGAATGCAAGTATTTTGGGAGACCCTGTATATATTTTATTATTTATGAGCATTGCCGCATCCAATTGCTTACCTATTAGAGTCTGAGTCTTCTAGATTTAATCATTGTAAGTGAAAATTTTAATATTCCAAATTTTGGTGTTTTAGATCACACCCTAACATTTTACCCCTTTGATATAAATTGTGAAGATTTATTGCAGTGAAAACTTCCGATTCGATCTTTCTCAAATTTTAGAAGCAGACATTTTCTTGTTTTCCTTAATTATATTGACTGGCATTGCATGTATACTATGACTGACGTGGATGAAAAATTTCCTATTTTTATTTTCAATTAATAGTTCTCTTCTTATCTTCTTAAAAATAATCCTTCAATAACAAAAGAAATAGTGAACCTTAGTTCATCGACACCTTGCGTGTTAAGAAGAAAAGTAAAACTAATACATGAATTAATTATGTCCTGTAGTTAGAAAATATTTTTGTGATATGTGAAACATTTAAAATGTTGCACTGAAAGCGGAAAAATTTTTTTCTAAAATGTCACAGCTCATAAAAGTTCAAAATTCTAAAAATTTGTCGTCTACCCTAAAATCTAATGGAATATGCTTTATAAATATTTTCCGCACATTTTTCAACATTTGTATGTATTTGGTATAGAAAGAGCTCTAAATGATAATGGTAATAACTCACACAGATGAAATTTGCAGCACGAGCCGCAGGCGAGTGTTGTTAATTCATCGGAACAGTAACCTAGTTTGAATTTTTCAAAAAAGACGTATAGCATTAAAATAGTTTTCTCACATTTAAATGATCGACAGTTACGTAGAATAAACCCTAAATTTTATAGGACTTTTTGAAATAATAATTACATGATCATTAAACGTTGATTTGGAATCGAATACCATACCCAAGTTAGTTTTATATAAACCCTCTCTATATGTTTGTTTTTGTTTTCGATTACATATTTATAATCAGTCATAACGTGAAAGCCATTACTTGCATTTATAAATATTAAAGGGCAATTGATTTTCAATAGACTAATTAAATATTTCTTTGATGTTATCTTGTAATTGAAAGCAGTCTTGGTGGTTTCTTATTTGTTTAAATATCTTCATATCATCGGTAAATAGGCTAATTGGTGAATATTTTACGGTATCTACAATATCATTCATAAAAATTAAAAACAAAGTGGGTCTAGACTTGAACCTTGGGGAACTCCTGAATCTGATGTGTAGTAATCAGACTCGAAATTATTTATCATTACATATCGATGTGTCAAGTAGGAAGACATAAATGTTATTAAATTAGTAGAGATGGAGAAATTTCTAAGCTTATTTAACAATATGCAGTGATCAAATTGTCAAATGCCTTGGGAAAGTCAGTATAGGTCACATCCATTTGATTATTATTTGCCAAAGCATCCGTCATAGAGTTCACAAAATCCACCAGATTTCTATTTACTGACCCATATTGAATTCTTGATATTTTATTCTTAGCGTGCTCATAAAGCTCGAATATCTTATATAAACTTGACAATACTTTATATATTTTATTTTTTTTATATATTTTATTTTTAAGAGCTAAATTAAATAATAATTCTAACGACTTAACCAATGCTTAATTACATCAGCATCAGTGATTTGCTTAATATTCAATAGTTCTAGTTCTTCCTTATCAATTATACTATTTTTGAATGTAGGATCTATTCTTTTAGGTAATTGAAAAATATACTTAAAATTATTGACAAAACCTTGAGCAATAGACTTCCTCCCTGATAAAGCCTCATTATTAAGAATCATTTCCTTTGATATTCCAGTTTCATTATTATTATTTCTTGTTTTGACAAAATTGCTTCACATTGCGTTTGATAGTATTTCAACATGTGTGATATAGTTCTTATATATTATCTTTAACATTTAATTTTTACATTTAAAAATATTCCTAACACGAATATTGCTGCCATGTGAGTGGCTAGTTTTGCCAAGCGTCAACTATTATGATTATATGGACCCTGCTTAAATCTATTAGAGAAAAACAAACTTCAAAAGATTAAGAATGTCTGTATTAGATTGGTTACTAATTCATCAATCTACCATCCTGTTACACCTTGCTGGAGCTGGAGCTACTAAAACTTAATGAGACCCGTTTTGTTCGCTTAGCTTCATTATTAAATATTGTATTTTCTCTTCAAAAATCCAATTACCTACTTCTAAGGAGTAATGCGATTCATAACCTAACGATCAGTTCTACACAATACGCCCAATATGTGAAATGTGAACTTGAGCTTAATTTTAAATGACAAAGCCATAATATATTACCAAGAAATCTGCACTCTCATCTCGCTAAATTTAACTGGTAACCGGTTTGAAGAAAGTTGATAGACCTCGTACGTGTTATTCACTATTACATAAGTATTTAGTAAGTAGTACATTATAACATTGAAAGAAAGGGAAAGTGCGCAAAAATGGAAAGTGTCTGGGTTCCAGAAGAATCTACGAACTCGCATTGTTCCTTATTATCGATTACGTAAGGAGTTTTGTAACACGAGCTACACTAGTGAAGGTGCATAATTGATTATGTAAATAGTCTGAACTTGTTAAAATGTTTAATTAGTAAATGATATATTACGTTCTTGCTTTAAGGCCACTAAAATAACAAAGAATAAAGAATACTTTTTAAAATATTGTTAAGACGACTAAATAAAAAGCGTAATAAATACGTGAAAATAAGAATAATATATTGTCTGAAAGTTATTTGTGGCATTCTACAAATATTCTTTCCTATTATTTGGGTTTTCTACTACATGTATTATTACCCTCTTCAAAAACAAATCACCCAATCTACAAAATAATAGATTTATTGGAAAAAAGCCTCTGCGCCCGTGACGTTTACGTCAAAGGAATAGTCAGAGGTTATGTTTTGCAAATAATATAAATCAGAATAAATACAGAAATAATGTATTTTGCTGACGTTTCGGAAAGTAGTCTCTTTCCGTTATCAAAGCTTTTTTTGGAAGAACTCTTATTTGCTGTGTATGTCAAATACACAGCTTTAAGATTCTCATTCTGTGTAGAATATCCACTATACCATTATTGAAAATATTGGATAGTAAGGGACCTAGAACCGAGCCCTGAGAGACACCTGATGACACCAAGAATTCGACAGACTTAACTCCATTATACGCGACATATTGTATTCGATTCGACAGGTAAGACCTAAATAACTGCAGCAGTGAATAAGACAAACGTATTTCGTCTGTCGAAAGCCTTAGCAGTAGTTGAACGTTCTTTCATGAAACCATGCTAGTACCGGCGAGGTCTGACTTCTGACACTTGGATAAATTGCACCATGTGGCAGTAATCGGATATAGTTTAGATCGCTTCCAGATGACCGGAAATGAACAGAAGTTAAAGCATAAGTTAACCATTAACAGATGAGAAAATATCTGAGCGCAATCCCTAATAAGGAATGTCGGAACGCCATCTGGCCCCGTTGTCATTTTAGGTTTAATTTTTTTGATAGCTTTAAATACGTCAGCTTCGTCAAAGGCTCGTATGTGGGTATTAACCTTATTCAATGCATCATTGAAGTTTAAAACTGAGTCGCCACCATCAGGTATATAAGATTCACCAAAAAAAAATAGCAAAAGCATTATGTATATCATTTGTGATAGTGAAAGTTTGTCCGTTAAAATCTATGTGGTTGGAAATATTAGTCACGCCTTTTTTACTGTTAATAAAAGCCCAGAATCTAGAAGGATCAGTTGTTTTTATATTACTTTCTGATCTTCGAACAAAGTCAAATTTAATTTTCGATCTTCAACGCTTAAATTCATTAAGAGCATCAATGTCACCTGAAGTTTTGTATCAATTTCACATTTTAGCTTTTAGCATGATAGTTTTTATAATATTGAAGTTAAACTAGGGAGGATACTTATATTTCTGCGACGGACGATATTTTGTTATAACCATTAAATTTAAAATTGTGTTGGAACAAAGCACAGGTATAGATAACATTCACGAGTGCTGAAACTAACTTATGCATCCCTTACACTGTATGGAGGAAATGTATTGAATTAATTAATTTTTCATAAGCATATAATTTTTAAAAAATACAAGTTTCGTCGTATTCCTCTTGATTCCTAATATTCTTATTAGGAGATGCGTTCTGAATGGCATTTAGTTGCCAATTGCTAGAAGCGCGATAAAGTGTTTGTGACAGATACCGGTGAAGGTAACTATTAATAAAATGGAGGAGTTCCGCCATTTCGGCGGCGTCCAGAGTCATCTGCAGACTGGTTTCGAGCTTTTGGCTTTCGTCAGCGCAGAGCATATTAGCGACTTGCAAATAGTTTAAACAGGTCCCTCCGACGGTCCTAAGTAACTGTAAAATATATTAATTTGTTAACATATTGCCAATAAGATTTATAAACAATTTACGTGTTGAGTAATTATGTAAATAACATGAATTATTTAACAAGTAGTAAATCGGTTCGCCCCGTTGACCTTCCTCCTCCCCTTTCATCAATTTTCAACCAGATAATTTAACATTTTTCTAATATGTTTCGATTGTTTGATAACAAAATCCCTCACATGTCACATAGCAATATTACCGTTAAGTAATTTTTTTGAGTTTGTCATGTCATGGAATACTAATAGAGGAGGCTCTAGGGTATTTCGCTTGCACCAAATTGCCGATGGTTGGCTACCCATATGATATTAATAAGAGTGACTTCCTGTTCACAAAAATCTATCTTTCCACCCCCACCCCCGCGTCGTTCTCCTCCCACCCTTCCTTAAATGGTTAAAATTTTTTTCATCTATTCCTCAGGAACGGAATGACCTAGGATCAAAATTCTTTTACCGTATCACAGAGAATTAAACACCTTATAACAGTTTTTGTAATATCTCAAAAACTAAACGAGATATTTGTACCCGAAGATAATATTAGTTTTTTTTAAATATTTTTTTGATTATTTTAACAACAAAGCAAAAAAAGGTTTGAAATAAAACTTTTTGCATTTTTGTAGCTTTTCAAAAAGGTAATACTAATAATATACTTTATTTCTCAATTAGTTGTATAAACAAGTAATTGTAGAGAGCGTCAAAGTACTAAAAAACTAACAATTAAAAATAAGTAAAAATATATAAAAGATAAAAAGAATGAAAGTCTTTATATATTGCAGTAAAAGTAGTCATAAAAAGAAATCATCGAGTGAATAACAGGTTTTATCGACAAGAAAAGTCTTGAGTCTTTTTTTAAAAATGTGGATGTTTTTGGATTCTTTTATATCAGATGGAAGAACACTCCATATTTTGCAACCATTAAAATATAGGCCTTTTTTATATCCCGCCGTGGAATGTTGGTCAGGATTAAAGTTATGTTTAAATCTTGTTTCATAACTGTGATCAACTATATTTTTTTTAAATATATTCAAGTTCTTATAAACAAAGCAACTAAGTTCATAAATGTAAGTGCCAGATAATGTTAAGTTTTTTAAATTTTTGAAAGTTGGTCTACAAGATTCTCTTCTTGTCAGTTTAGCTAAAATTCTCAAAGCATACTTTTGTAGAATAAAATCGCGTTGACAGTGACTCTAGTACCCCAGTTAGCAATTCCATATCGCATATGAGAATGGAAATTTACGTAATACAAACTAATGAGAATGTACTGACTGCAGTGGTTTGTCAGTGACCATAGTGCATAACAACAGTGCGAAGTTTGTCACAAAGTTTATCTATGTGGATGTCCCATTTTAAAGTGCAGTCGAAGGTGATTCCTAATATTTTACCTGAGTCATATACATTAAAGTAATCCGAAGGTCGAATGTCTAATTCACCTTGGTAATTACGGTTTTTAAAAAGTATCGAAATAGTTTTTTCTTATTTAAGTTTATAAAATTTCTTTCAGACCAAAGTACGCATTTTTTGTAAACATTTTCGGCCGAATTTATTGCTAAACTGGTGTTAGTTTCTGAAATTAAGAAATTTGTGTCATCCGCATAGCATACAGTCCGCAAATTATTAATGTCTTTCAAGAAAAAAACTAAATCATTGGCGAAGATTATATATATAGCAGGGGACACAAAATGGACCCTTGTGGGACACCTTGAGTTACCTTCCTAGGACTACTTGTGGTGTGGTTTATTAGTGCAACTTGCTGTCGGTTACTTAAATATGACTTTATGAAGTCTAATGGAGTTCATCTAATTTCATATTAACAAAGTTTCTCTAATAGTAACTGATAATCTACGCAGTCAAATACGCGAGAAAAATCAATAAATAGACCAAATGGGCACATTATTATTATTATTAGAAATGTATTCTCATATAGTAAGTAATAGCTATTATTGATTGTACTCACCATTGCATGTTTGATGTCTTCTAGACAACGATGAATGATTTTTTTCTATGTGTTACTGTTGCTCAGATATGACCGATAGAATTTTTTTTTATAAAAATGGATGGTGGGGGTGGCAAGATGGGTTTTCGTGAACAGGCAGTCACTCTTATATACTCCATATAGGTTGCCAATCATCGGCATTTTGGTGCAAGCGAACCCATTTTTTTCGCCCTAGGGCCTCCTACTATAAGCCATAAACAGCTTTATACGGCATTTAAATATGTAAATGTGATAAAATGTAAACAGAGGAAAATTGATAATTAATAGAATTATGTATTAATGAGCAAGGTTACAAACTATACTAAAAATAACATTGAAAACAATATAATTATAATAAAGATTAGAGAAAGAGAATTAGGTAAAAAGCACATATAAATTTTACTGTTTACAATTTTGATTTGCCTAATTATTAGTTATTCTCATAAATTAATAAATTACACTTAGATTACAATTGTTAATTCGATTATAAAATGCATCGTGATAAAAAATTACTCATTGGGAAGGTCGTGTAGCTCGTTATTAACTTCTTTGTAGTATTTCTATTCACTATACTACTATATTTACGATTCCATTCACAAGTTAGTATATACTTAAATATTTTCTATGACATCCAGTTGTCTTGTTTAATTTTCATCAGATAAATAAAAAAGTCTCGCCATTTGTGTAATTAATATGATAAATCTATTTTGTGCAAATTGCAAAATGTTTAAAAATCGTGTGTTTGAAATTCATTAAAATTATATCGGGTGACCCAGAAAGTACCCACTTTTTTCTACATTTTAAAAATAAGATTCTGAAATTTGGAAAATCAAATGTAGGTCAACGGCGACATTTTGATCATTCGACGGTAAAAAAAAATCACTTCCGGTATAGCCGGATATTGCCACAACTTTCTTATTTTAAGTAGCACCCTGTAATATTTAAGTCACTTTCCTCATGAACCTGTAATTTTTCTTTTCAACTCCTTTTTCATATTTAGAATCGGATGAAAAATAATCTTGGAAATGGTATTTATTTGCTATTTCTAGTTGGCTTTGGAATTCAGGAACAAATTTAAAAAATTTCGAAGTAGACTTTGAATTTGAATAAAAGGGTATTTCTCAACAAATTGAATGTGAAATTGGCCTATTTTGTTCATTTGCTTGGATTTAGAAATACTTTTCCCATTTTTGTATTTCATGGAAATTCAATTTGTCATAACTCAAATTTTTCAAATAGTACTTTGCATGTTTTATTTCTTTATCAGATAGATTGGTAAATTTGCTTTAGACTGGTTTTTCCCGATTAGAAATTGAATATGAAAAATTAAAATAAATATTAAGTTTTTTGTAGAAGCATTTCGAATGGTGTCCATATCTTGCAGTAAGCCATGAAAAACAGATGAAAGATTGCACGCAGCATCTGTCGAAACGTTATTATTGAGTGAAATACAGGTGTATTTATTATTTGTAAATTTATACTTGGGTGCTTTATTTAAAATGACATTTGATTTACGATGCAATATACACAAAAATTAAAAGGTAGATTTACTTTTAATTTACTGCGAATGTCAGAAAAATGCCCATGCGGCCGCACGTCTATATTATGAAAGATAACCCGATCGTCGTCAGCCATACCAGCAGTATATTAAAATTCTAGAAGAGTCATTTCCAAATGCAGAAAATATTGATGTGGCAGAGGACAGATTTATAGTAAGTGAAGAAATTGAGACAAATATATTGGCTTACACATGTGTACGCAAATGTTTCTATAAGAGAGCTGGCAAAAGAGATAGATATTGGTGTGAGACAGTAAGGCTTATATTTAAAAAACATGGTTTCAAATTAAAATATAATATTTTTAGCCGCAAACTCCTCTATAATTCCTTATTTTACTGTAAGTAATAATTGCATATTACCATCAAAACGCTAATGCTTCGATTGCAACAAACACCAGCCGAAAGACTGATCCTATTTAAAGGAGCTCTCGTGCCTGTCGTCACACACCACTTGCAGACTGCAGTTTCGAGCAGTTGGCTCTCGTCACTGGACCGCTAAATGGCGCCTGCTGACTATTTTACATGTCGCTATCCCAAAGGTACCGAAATGTACTAAATAGTCAAGTGATCCTCGTGTCGGTCGTCACATGCCTACCTTGCACTGACAAGAGCCAACAGCTCGAAACTGCAGTCTGCAAGTGGTGTATGACGACTGGCACGAGAGCTCCTTTAAGTAGGATCAGTCTTTCGGCTGGTGTTTGTTGCAATCGAAGCATTAGCGTTTTGATGGTAATATGCAATTATTACACTTAACGCGTCAGGATTGTAACTTGCAATTCAGCGCTTGGCGGGGTACATAGCCCGGAGAGTAGCTGTTGGTTGCAGTCTGGTTACGTTCCTTATAGTAAAATAAGGAGCTTATAGAGGCGTTTGAGACTAAAAATAATATATTTTAATATTCCGCCCTCTAAAAGCACATTTGAACTATGGTTTTAAATGCTACAAATTTAAAAAACATGGTTTTAAATGCTACAAATACCAATTGCATAAAAATTATAAGAAAACGACGGAAACAGAAGATTGATCTTTTGTAAATTGATTTACTCAACATGCATACTTAAACAATAGAATTTTATTTAGTGATGAATCTCGTTTTACGAATAATGTCATATACAATAGACATGATCTATATTATTGGTCTAAAGAAAATTGACACGAAATGTTTGAAGGTAACCATCAGGATAGATTTGGAATCACTGTGTACCCTGGAATATTAGGTACAAAAATTATTGGTCCCATACTACTTCAAGGACCACTAACAGACGCGCGTTACTTAAGCTTTTTGCAAAATTATATAGAAAACAAACTGTATGAACTTTTCTTGGAAGATTTCGGAAAGATGTACTTCCAACAAGATGTGGCACCGCCGCATAATGCTGGTTCTGTGCGAAATTATCTTAGTGTAACGTTATACAATCGGGAACTCTCTACTAATGGAACTATTAGGTGGCCTGCTAGGTCACCAGACCTAACTCCACTTAATTTTTTTTCTTTAGGGTTATCTGAAGGATAACTCCAGTCATGTTACAAAATCTTATTAGAGAAACTATTCGAAAAGTGAACAAGTGTTCTGAAATGGGTGGGCGTCATTTTGAGCACCTGTTATAGGTTTGGTATTTAGTTGTGTTGTATTGTTCTAATTATAATTATAAATTTAATAAGTTGCTGTCCAGATAAGGATTCATAATTTGTAAATTGTTTTGATTGTGTGAATTTTTTATTTTTTATTAATGATTCATCCAAATTCTCGTTACATTTATCAAAATAAATTTTCTCTAATTACAAATAACTCATCTGTTTTTCATAGCTTGTTATCTAAGTTTCAAGAAAATAATCTATAGGAACAATTGTAGAAATTATTGTGAAACTTATTAAATGAACTACCTCATCCCAGCTGAAAGAAATTATACAACAAAATTAATGGCATTTTAATTATTAAAACTAAAACATTTAAAACTAATTGTTTGGCATTTTTTAAGGTAATACTTTTGCATTAACACATTGAATAAAAACATAATAAACTAACTAATATCTTGTAGGTATGAATTATTAATTTGAGTAATTCCTAAACAATATATTTTCCTAACACTCTGCGAATTTTAATCAGTTTATACAAAAATTATTAATATTTTTTCTTAACATAAATTATGTTAATAAATTATAAATTTTAGTTTCCTGTTAACCTTCAAAATGTAACTCGAATAAAAGATCGTTTTGTGTTAATTAATAAAAATAATTATTTGATTTACGTATAAATGTTCATATCAGCGATATCAAATACTGTTAAACTTTTATTGCTTAATAATGATTATAACTATTCAATATCATTAGGAAATGAAAAATTATATATATGCATATCAATAATTGCACTTGCAAATTAAAATGCTCCATCGTCATCATCGTAGTTTAAAGACCAGCTATAACCCGCCAGCTCATAATTAATATACAAATCATTAAGTTTATGAGTAATTACTATGTAATAATTGAATATTGAACAGAATGTAAAATGCTGTTCTGCAAGTTAAGAAAATTATTACATTCAACAGAAAAAAATTTGAAAGGATGTCAACATGAAGAAAACACATCTATGTAAGAAATAAAATGGTCGTCAAACTAAATTGCATACAGGGTTACTGGTAATTCGATACATTCCTTTGGAGATGTGATGGGGCATGATCTAAGAAGTAAATTTAGCCCTAACATATATTATGCAAAACTCAATAGTTTTTGAGATATTTAATTTTTTTGTTTTTCTCAAAAAGTAGACCTTAATGTCCTAAAAGTTAATTTTTGAAAAATCAATTTGACATTTTTAAATTTTTTTTACTGGATTACTTGTCCAATATTATAGATATCCGTTTGGAATGAAAAATATCTGGAAACATTTCGATCATGTGAACATCTGAAATAAAAACTTAAAAAAATTTTTTTTAAAACAGCTATGAAATTTACCTATTAGGTTTTTTCAAAAAAATATTAACGTAACACGCGTATAAACTATTATAAAAACTGCCTTATTTCAGTAGCTATCTAACAAGGTACAAATGTTTAATGTACCCTTAATAGTTCTAAGAAAATACTAGTAAAAATAACACAAGTAGTACGAATTTTATTTTTAGATAAACAGTAAAAAACATTTTAAAAGTAGAGTTTAATTCTTCATTAATTTCAAAGTTGTACTTTATTTTTGATATGTCTTGATCAAAATGGGAACCCCTATTCCGTATACAGACACGGCAGCGTCTTCTTATTTCCGCCCTTGTTACCCTGGTTGTCAGATTATGCCTTATGTGTTGGGCAGCATCGACTATCCTTTGTCCAAGGTTTTCTATAGTATTGACTTGTGTGGCATAGACCATCTCCTTCATATGACCCCATACGTAATAATCAAGGGGTGTTAAGTCAGGGCTTCGCGCTGGCCAAGGTATTGGGCCCGCTCTTCCAATCCAACGGTTAGGGAAACGTTGATCAAGTAACTGTCGTACTGTCAGCCGATAATGTGCTGGACAACCGTCGTTCTGAAACATCATTCGCTGTCTGACGGCGAGAGGAACATCTTCTAAAATCACCGCCAGATCATTTCTTAAAAAATTTTCATAGATTTCCCCGTTTAAATTTTGAGGAAGAAAGTGTGGCCCTATTAAATAGTGGCCAATAAGTCCCATCCACACATTAATAGAAAACTTCATTCGGAAACTAGTTTCACGTGTTAACTTGGGATTTTCCTCTGCTCAATAATGTAGGTTGTGGAAATATGTTATACCCTCGCGGTTAAATAAAAAAATTGCACTTTCTGCATCTGAATTTAACATAAAGCGGCAGAATTCCACTCTCCTTCCAGGATCACCTTCCTTCAAGCCTTGGACAGGGGTATAGTGGTAAGGATGACATCCAACTCTACGTATCGTAGACCAAACTTTCCATTGTGACGCTCCGGTTAGTCTTACGACTTTATTAGTTGAAATAGTTGGGTCTTCCTCAAAATACCTCAATATTTCTTCTTCATCATCTGGTTCATAAACGGGAGGAGTACCAGCGTCACTTCTTCTACATTTCACGGAGCCAGTTTCAGCGATATTTCGATATGCCGTACTGAATACACGTGCATTTGGTAAGCGGCAGTTAGGGTACCAAAGACCATATTCTCGGCGAGCTTCAGCAGCGTATTCTGCGTTGGCATACGCGGCCATGGCACAGAAAATACAATAACAACAACTAATACCAACAACTACGAGCAAAATCAAAATCTTCGATAACTAATTTAACAAGACCAACAAACTTAAGGGACACGGAGATAAGAATGTCAGTTAATGACATATATGCACAAACGTCAAAGTCAACATTAAACATTTCTACCTAGTTAGATAGCTATTGAAATAAGGAAGTTTTTATAATAATTTGTACGCGTGCTACATTAATATTTTTTTGAAAAAACCTAATAGGTAAATTTCATAACTGATTTAAAAAAAAAATTTACAAGTTTTTATTTTAAATGTTCACATGATCGAAATGTTTCCGGATATTTTTCACTCCAAAAGGATGTCTATAATATTGGACAAGTAATCCAGTAAAAAAAAATTTTAAATGTCAAGTAGATTTTTCGGAAATTAACTTTTAAGACATTAAGATCTACTTTTTTGAGAAAAACAAAAAAATTGAAATATCTCAAAAACTATTGAGTTTTGCATAACGTATGTTAGAGCTAGATTTACTCCTTAGCTCATGCCCCATCACATCTACAAAGGAATGTATCGAATTACCAGTAACCCTGTATATTGCGGAATTCTTTATCATTGGCAATAGGACTTAGGTCTAAACTGTATGAAGCAATGAAGCAGCATAGCTAACTAACTCATTATCTCTGCTGATCCACATTATCGCAAACATTGCAAATACGCCATATAGTTGCCTTACTGCTGAAATGTTTTGTCTACGAAAGATTTCTGCCATCAACTTCTTACTGAGACGGTTAAATATTTTCTAACACCTACTCAAATCGCAGAAGCTGAGGAGAAATTTTCGTTAAAGTTATAACCATATGACTTGAACGAAAATTTTGATGTACCAACATCGAGTACAGAAACTTCTTTAATAATATGTTCGGAAAATACATTGCTCAAAGTTAAAGTGCAGTCAAATTGTTGCATTTCCTCCCACCAACTTGTATGAAACACTTTCTGCGTATTTACCACCAGGTACAATTATGGCGAGGACGTATGTTAAATCCATAGCTTTGGGGATGGGAACTAGAGTAATGGGCTTCATTAGTTTGAAAATTAATTTCGTGCAACTACACAAAAGATCGTCATGAATCATGCGATTGTTTAAAAGCTGTCCTCAAATGTTCAAATGTCTGCGAGTTTTACCAAGGTCTAAACTGTCACAATAGGGAACCTGTTGATATTACAACTACTTAGCAGAGAGACGACAATCTTATTGACGATGAGGATGATAGTTCTCTGATTTTTTGTGATACAGGTATATTTTGTGATGATAATGAGCCAGAAAAAGACTATGTTTCGGACTTCGATGGTAGTAACGAAGATTTAGATTAATAGTTTTTATAACAACGTGGATTAGGCCTACTGGGGAACGTAGAAAACGCACTAAGCGTTACACCTCATGGCTGGCGTAGAAATAGTGTATTTGTTCATATGTTGACAATATTTCATTATGCCATATTGTTTACATCTTCCAGTAAACACCCTGTAGTAGGTTCAATAAACTGCAACAAGAATCTTCATAAACCATTATTTTATTAGTCACTTAAATTACAATAGTTAACCCTTAAAAATAACACAACTAATAATAACGATAATCTAACATAAATTCACTTCTTTAATTCACAACTTGTTACTGTTCTTTCTTTCATCTGATCACTTGTTCGCCTAATATCAGAACTGTACTGTATACTGAACTGAACTGTCTGCTCCAGTTCACTTCTTATATATAAGCGTGAAATGTACTCGAACGCCCTTCCAGAACCTTCTCGAATATGGTGGAAATTTCTATAGTTTTCTAAGCGTTAAATGGCGGTTTATCAATTGGCCCAGAGATGGAGCCGCCCTACCCGTCGTCAATTAAAACAGGTCTCCCTTCACTCTGACCAGAGACTAATTATATCTCTCTTCATTAGAGGGCAGCACATAACAATATTCAAGTTATATTAACCTTCAATTTCTGTTAGATGAAAATTGAAGAAAGATTATACCAATCGCCGCCCATGGAGGGACCATGACAGTAAGCGGATGTGGCAGACAATAGAAACTTCATTCAAAAAGATATTTTGAAGGAACCAATATAATTTTTGAAAACGACATATTGCTTATTGAAAAAACTTTAGCAAACATTATGGCAATAGTATTGAATCTATTGATAATAGTATTGACGTTATATCTGATGATGAGATACAATATAAGGTGTCAGAAACGACTAAATTTGAGTTTAAAACAATAAGCTTGAACAAGTTAAGAAACGTTATTTTTGGTTTTTAGAATGAATTTACTGAAGAAGAAATATTAACAAGAAACATTTGACATAGTGGGATATCCATTATTAAATGTAATAAACAGATTACCGATAACCGGAAAAATACCGACTTAACTAAAAGTAAGCGTTATAGTACTGTCGTGAGCAGAAAAAAATTGGACAACTTTTTTTTTCTAATGTAAATTTGTCTCTATTTGTATATATAATGAGTAGCCGAAATAAAACAGATATCACTTTTAATTTATATTTTATTTTAATGCTGTAGTTATTGCTATAGTAAATGATGGATGGTTAATGAGACAAATTGCACTGCGTTATAACATTAAAAAAAATTTGGTGTGTAACATTTTAAGAAAGTGGAGAATAAACGGTACGATTAGTAGAAATCCTGGATCAAAGGACAAAGGATATCCTACTTAACAAGAAACTAACTATTAATATTTCGTTATTGCACCATTTCTATTTATAACTTCTATAAGTCTGTTTGGCATAGAATTAAATAACCTTATACAATAATCATTAGTAATAATATTTTCCCATGCATTATTTACTATTTCCAGTAATTCTTCGGCATTCCGTAATCTCACATTTCATTTTTGGATACTTCTTACGAGTAGTCCCCATACTTCTTCCACAGGGTTAAGATCTGGACTATGACTGGGCCAGTTAAGAACATTGATGTGGTTATCTTGAAACCAGTTAGTTACGGTATGAGCAGTATGAACGGAACAATTGTCTTGTTGAAATATAAACTCATTATTAGGAAATAATTGTGACACAGAAGGGAGCATAATATTGTCTAAAATCCTAATATACGTTTCACTATTAAATCGTTCCTCAATATGCCACAAAACACCAGGACCACGTGCCGATATCCAAGCCCACATATTGGCGGAAAATCTACCACTTTTATCATTGTTAGATATATATTTCTCATCGAATCGAGTATTCGGAGGGTGGTAAACACGAATACGACCGCTTTGTGTTGACTGGAAAGTTTTTTCGTCTGTAAAGATTACATTGTTCCAAAAATTTACATCATGCGCTAAAAATTCAAGCGCAAATCCTACTCGAGCTTCTTTATGTTCAGCTTTAAGTAAGTATTTCTGTGCTGCTGCATGACAGCGTAGCTCCCATTTTCTTTTTTGCATTTACCAAATACAAATCTTGTTGTTGAGTTGATATTCTTCGTCGCCCTGATCAAGGATTTCTACTAATCTTACCGTTTATTCTCCACTTTCTTAAAATGTTACACACCGAACTTTTGTCAATATTATAACGCAGTGCAATTTGTCTCATTGACCATCCATCTTCTGCTTTAGCAATAACTCCAGATTTAACTAAATCGCTTATATGAGGCATATTAGTTTTTTGCACACTGCAATAAATTATGACAACTAACTGACAATGTCACAAAAATTAAAGTTAGATATACACAACTAGATTTTAGCAAAATACCGTTATAAAACTTGTCCTATTTTTTTTTTGCTCACGACCGTACCAGTTTCGAAAGTTCAAAACCCGAAGCAAGCAAGTGAATATAGACCAATAATTTTAAATCCGAAAGTGGATGATATTTTAGAAATCGTAGTGGCCGAACAATTGGGGGAATACACTTTTATGCAGTAGTCAATCGGGATTTAGACAAAGTCATTCATGTGAAATAAGTTTATAAGTAGTGTGTGCGAATCGGAAAAACGAGATCAATGGTAATGTAGTTTTAAGTGTGTTTGTAGACCTAAAGCAGGCATTTGAGACTATTGATAGATGTAAGTTAGTTAAAAAGTTAAGTGAGTATGGCGTGACAGAAACAGCCTTAAAGTGGGTTGAAAATTATCTAGAAGATAAATACTATAAGATGAAACACTTATTGAAGTTCCTAGCTTATATGGGGTGCCACAGGGTAGTGTGTTGGGGCCCCTTCTATTCATTATATATGTAAATTATATGTCGTGTGCTAAAAAATTCATATGTAAATATTTTTACGGATGAATGGAAAAAATTGTTTTGCAACCACAGATGTAAAGAATAGAGGGCCTGGTGTATTATGTAGATGGCTATGTGCAAATAAATTAAAACAATAATGAAAAACTAAATGTATGGTTCACGGAACTAATGCTAATGGTTAAAATTAATTATATACAACATTGTATTACCCACCCACGTTTTAATTATTGCTTCTTATTATTAATAACATGTACCATATCAGATATAAAAAAATAAAATAAACACCACATAAATTGGACAACCCTCAATTCCAGAAACCAGAGGCTTGTGCAGAAGGGGGTTACACACTGAAAAAACGCGGACATACAACCATTTTCTCCGACAGAGCAAGTGCCGGAGCCGGGTCGAACAAGGTGGCGCGATACCCGTGTGATTATTTGCAATTGCCACCTTGCACGTTAACCAACACGGCTATCGGCGAGATTAAGCCAGATTAAGAGATTACAAATGTTACATAATAAAGTAATGCGGTGACAGATTTTTACCTACTTCGAATATATTAAATCAACTGGGGTGGATTTACATATCTTAAACCTTTCTTAGTTAAAAGTTAAATTGCAGTTATCCAGTGAAATGTGCTGAAAACTATAACATAAGCTATACTAAAATATCATTCTTAAAAGATCAACTTTTAGTGATGGTTTACGCGCGTACAATGTTTTACTCACTGAAATTAAATCTTAATGACTATCTACAAAATTGTTAGTATTGTAAATAGCTTGTGCTAAATAAAAATCTACTCTACTCGACACTACTCTACTCTACTCTGCTCTACTCTACTCTACTCTACTCTACTCTACTCTGCTCTACTCTACCCTACCCTACCCTACCCTACTCTACTCTACTCTACTCTACTCTACTCTACTTTACACTACTCTACTCTACTCTACTCTACTCTACTCTACTCTACTCTACTCTACTCTACTCCACTCCACTCCACTCCACTCCACTCCACTCCACTCCACTCCACTCCACTCCACTCCACTCCACTCCACTCCACTCTACTCTACTCTACTCTACTCTACTATACTCTGCTTTACTCTACTCTATCCTACCCTGCGCTACCCTACCCTACCGTACAGTACTCTATTCTAAGTGACCACTTATTTTACGCAACACGAATTTCACGTTCTACGAAAAAGTTCTGTTTGAAAATTTCCATGGAGTTAACGGTTTCTGAGTAAAACACAAAAAGCAACTGAAGAGTGACGACCATTTCTTACGAATTGCGGCCGTAATACAAGGTCCATAATTAACGCTGCATCTAGAGCACTCTGGGGACTTAGAGAGAGAGTATTTGACAACCACGACCTTGCTTTGTCAACGAAAATGGCTGTCTACAGAGCAGTTGTCATTCCAACACTGCTATATGGATGTGAAAGCTGGGTCACTTACCGTCGTCATGTGAAAGAATTAGAACGTTTTCAGCAAAGACACCTCAGAAGTATGATGAAAATCCGTTGGTTCCATCACATATCAAACGTGGAAGTACTCAGGAGAGCAAACAGCCTTCCAATTGAGGTGCTTATTTCAAGAGCACGCCTAAGATGGGCAGGTCACGTTCATCGTATGCATGATAACCGCCTTCCTAAATGTACACTTTATGGTGAATTGCTAAGCGGTAGAAGAAGGCGTGGCGGTCAATGAAAGAAGTTCAAAGACGCTCTCCATGAAAATTTAAAATCCTGCGGTATTGCAGACGAGCAATGGGAACAACTTGCAGCGGACAGAACCGAATGGCGAGGGGTTGTGGCCAGCTATCAAGGAAATGTTGCTGCAAGAAGGCCGAATCCAAGACCTAACCAGGTCTATGTTTGTCCTGACTGCGGTCGACATGTGCTCTCCCGAATTGGCCTCTATAGCCATAGTCGTGTGCACCGTAGATGAATGGGAATTACAATAGACTACACCTTTTACTTGTTTTTTATTGTACACAATCTATCGACTGTAACGTTTTTATACTTGGACTCGAGTAACAGCTAATAATAATAATAATAATAATAGGAGACCAGTACAACATTTCTGCAAAAAAAATCTGTCACAATGCATTCCTAAGAAATACCTAATTTTACTGGACTATAAAGGCTATATTTCATCTACATGTATATAGAATTTTTGCCTAGAAGCAGATATTCAATTTATGTATAGTATTTCAGCACGTGTGGAATGCTATGCATTATTAATAATTATCTTGTAGAACTCGGTAGCATTACATAATTAATTATTTTATCATTTCTTTTATTGCAAATTCGTAGCAAGCGCGAATAAATTACCTCGCGTTTTAGCATTTTTAACATTGCTAATTTAAAAGATATTTGCAATCGAAATATCCTGCGGAGAAAGGGACCTGAATAATAGTTGAACCTTGGCGAATATTACACATATCAAAGAACTTCCTGAGAGGAAGTTGTTTGGCAAATTACTCCATACGGTTACGTAATAATAACAATATTATAATAAATTATATTTATTTGGATAAGAAATTTTCGATTATTTCCCTGTAATTGACATATTTTTTAAAAAATGTGATTATAAAAATTATCGACACTTGATAACAAAAAATGTTATATTTCAAAGACTTCTTATTTAAATAAAAATTAGTACAGCACAAGAAGGTTCTGAAATTACATGTATTACTGGAATAATACATTTTCGAACTACTTGTAAGTGGCATTTTCTGACGCCTCTCAGTGTTATGAAAGTGTCACTTACAGCCCATGGGTAAAAAAGGGCAAAATTGAGTTTTATGTTTTAGGGTACAAAATTAAAGTAATAAGGGATTTAAATAATAATGGAATTGATGAAATCAAATGATATTTATTTTCAAATAAAACAACACAACCTAACAACAAATTAAATATAATATAATAATACAATATTTATTTACGGAAAGAAAAATATATTGGTTAGATAAAAAATAACAATATATGATCATGCCAACGTAAATAAACAGTTTTTCGTCTAGCATATCCTAAAAATATGATCGAAAGCAATAGACTAGGAATAGAAATCCAAATTCGAGCTGCGAGAAGCATTTCTTATAACAATTTGGCAACCGATACTTTTAGGGGTTTTCGGCCCCTCTGAACCCCAAAATGCCTGTTGCCAGATCGAAAAGTAAACCGGAAGCCCGTTATCCGAGATAGTGACAATTTTTGAAATATTGTTAATATGAGCTTATCGACATCGCTAAATCCAAGTCCGTAATTAAAGATGGTAGTCAATATGGCGGCTATTTTTAAAATGTTGCAAATATGTACTTAGAGAGGAATTCCAGGGTGTATTGAGAGTTTTCGATGTCGCTGAAACTAAATATGACAATGTCACAGTCAAAAAACCCACTGTGAATCAATAATTCATGATTGTAGTCAGTATCAAACGTTTAAGTCCCATGAAATGAAAGTAATTTTTCACCTCCGACGTGAGCGTTTTCTAGTTAACCTTCGTTCTTTATTAGTAAGCCTAGGAAAACATTACGTTACTAAATGTTTGTAGATCTGAGTACAAACTAATGGACTGTATAGAATACCAGGGATGCCGAATGCATTTTATTTTGCGAAGTAGATGTGTTCTAACCCGCGCAGCGCAAGCCATTTCAGACCACCGACTCAGCGGTGGGCCCAGGACCTGCCTGCAAGTGTGAACTTGCATTAGTGAAAAGTCGGGGGTGATGTCATAAAGTTCTGAAATACGCGACAGCAAAAGTCATCGGAAAGTTTGGGCTCCGAGCTTCAGTTTTGCTTTTAGACTACACATACTGCGTCATTATCAATTATGTATTCTTTTAAAGATCACGCATATGTAGCACTTAATACACACCATTACTTACATTTTTCACTTGGAGTGCTGCGTTTGGAAAAAACGCCCACTTGCCAAACCCTCCCTTACCGGACCCTCGGAAAATAGGATGGAAAGCTGTAGACGGGAATTTTATTAAGGTTCTCACGAAATTGGAATTCGTAAACAGGATTAAGTGATTACTGGTCTCAAATATTTTAAAACTTGTAAAGTATATACGACCGGAATTGAAACCGTATAAAAACTAAAAGCCGGCAAAAACAATCGGTATCTCTTTATTGTACATGGGCAGAGGTAAATAGAAATGATTGTCATAATAAAATGTTAAAATTGTATTCATTTTTATTATTTTCCATTTATTAGATTCATTTCGCCAATAACATATTTTTGAGGTATTATATCAGTTTTAGATATAAAGTCTAAATATTTAAATTTATTGGTTTTAGTTTTAAAGTTAACCCATATTATATTGAAATATGTTATTGCTCAGCAAGGACCAACGAGAAGGTACGAACATATCTTGCCAGGAGGAGATGGGACAGGTTAGATTAACGAGGGGCAACGATTTTAGTCAAAAATAAAATAAAAATTTAAGTTTCTTCTAAATTAAAAACGTAAGTTTCTTGAACAAAGCAAAGAATTATTATATGAAAACAAAAATAAATATTTGTATACTTATATAAAACATAAATAAAAAAAAATTAAAATATTTCTCTAGAATGAAGTAACTTAAATTAAAATTTCTTGTCAACTAAATAAAATATATTCCACGAAATATAACAATAAAAAGTGAATGAAAAAATGAAGAAAAGTTAAATGTTAATTGACGCGTCCGAATCTTCACTTTCTGAGGAGGAATCATTATCCAGTTCAATTAAAATCGGCACACTAGGGCGTAGCGTTGGATATCGATTTTCTTCTCCACTTACATGCCTAACGCAATTTTTCTATAAATCAGTATTATTGTCAATGTCATTTATTACTTCTCTTATATGATCAACTACTATCGCGCTTAACGTTGGAGAGTTATTACATTTTCGTAAACGTACTTTTAGTGTTCCTCAAACCATCTCGATAGGATTAAATATGCAATAGTATGGAGGTAACCGCAAAAGTGTATGACCGTGTATATTGGATAAGTTATCAATAACATATTCCTTTTTGAAATTCTGTTCTTTTATTCTTTTCAGTAATTCGCGTTTTATTGGAACTTTTACAGGAATTTCCATTTTTTTTTTCTCATGAATTTTAAAATGTCTTCCTTTTTTGTGCTGTTGTTTGGTATTTTATTTAATATACGCGAGTGATCAGAAGCATTATCTAATACAATTACCGAATTTGGCGGAATATTTGGTAGAAGCTGTTGAGAAAGCCATTTTTCGAATAGATCGGCTGTCATGTCTTCGTGATAGTCTGCAGAAGACTGCGATATTTTTTTGGCCGACAAGAGCAACGCGTTGGGTACAAACCCATTTTCACTTCCCGCATGAAGTATGATAACGCGTTTTCCTCTAGAACACGGAGTATTTAAAACACAATTGTGCGAACTATCTACCCAACCATACTGAACAACATCATGCGTGTCAAACCACGTCTCGTCTAGATACACTATATGCCTGTTTAGTTTACGATATTCTCTAATTTTTTCCAAATAATCTACTCGAAGTGAAACTATACGTTGCGATTCCATAATTACCATACGACTGTCAAGTTTATGTTTAAAACCGCTTTCTAATAAGACATTTCGTAGTGTATCTAAAGACCTATAATTATAATCAGGATAATCGCTCAATTTTTCTTGAATCATTTTTCACGTAGGAACTATATTTTCTTCATACATATTATAAATTATACGCCGTATTACATCTCTAGTGGCATCATCAATATTTTTTAATTTCGTATTTTTCCGTTTCCTCTTTGCGCTGTGATCTATAACATCGCCTTCTTGAATTACGCGATAAATTGGTGATTTTGATATTTTAGTTAATTCGTTAGTACATCGCATTATTTCTTTCTCACATTGTTCAGGATTTTCGCTTTTCAAACATTCATGTATATTTAAAATACGTTGACTTTGTACGTGTAAATCTTGGTTTTTAAACTCTAAATTTATTTCGGTTTTTTCGACAATAACCGGTTCAACTATTTCGGGATTTTCGGGCGTTATTATATTATCCTCTGTTTCAAATGATCTCCAGAAATCCATGGTAAATTAGTAAATAATTAAAATATTTTACCTTTTATACAGTAGTAAATATTTATAAATATGAACAGTAACTAACTAAACTCCTACGCTTGATATTATAATAGATATTTATGCACTGCACTGGCACATAGACAGCACGTTGTTAGACTTCCATGTTGACCGATAAGAAACGATTTACGAGTTTTCTTGTGCTAATACGCCTGTCCGTTTTATTACCTTTAAACCAGTGCAGTCGTAGATGGTTCATTCAGGCTGATTACATTACCAGTCTCGGACTCGCCTTCACAGTTTCAACTACCGTTCGAATCTCGATACCATTGCCAAATATATAGGACAAAATATCAAGTTCAGTGCGCACGGTCCTGTGCTTTGAAACTGACCAGTTTCAATTTTGGCCGTATGTACTATAACTGTACTGTGTCTTAAGTGCCACTCGATTTGAGGCGTGCAATTAGCCTTAAAGTTTTTAGCGCTTCAGTGTTATTTCTAACGTGCCATAAACGTGACAATGTGACCAGTCATTTAGTTTTTTAAATTAATACATTTTTTACTGTCTTTCTTCCTAGATAAGTAATAAATCTAACATCTAACAATCCTATAAGAATAGCCGCCATCTTATATTCTTCAGGTTGGCTATATGAGCAGGATATTATTAATTAATTGGATGGAGTCTGCGGTAGGTTCTTGATGAAACATATTCAATAGAATAAATATAAATATTCAAAAGAATAGTTACAATACGCACTTGGTTTATTGTTTCATTAGTTTTGTTCAGATTTCTCTGACATATGTTTCGGCCTTGCAACCATTATCAAAGAGTTTTAAAAACTGACCTGAAAGTGGTGGTTCACAGTATATATCTTACAAATCCTCTACCCATCTAGAGGGGGATAATAACTCGATTTGCCATTTCTTAAAGTTTAACAATACAGGCCGGAACTACGAACTTAATTTTAATTTTATTACTGTGTCTAGTACAGGATTGTTCATAAATTCTGTTTGTGTATTTGTAACATTTTTATGGTTTCTTACGGCCTTCTTAATGTCTAAAATTTCAAGCATGTCTAGGATTTTTCCTTTGTTTGCATTATGCAAAAGTTTAACACTACTACCGTTAAAAACGTGATCTTGTTTAATGCAATGTTCGGCGAAACCAGTTGATTTTTTATTATACTATTTCACTGCACCTAAAAAAATCTACAACATATAGTTCTCATAATATTTTTAGTCGCAAACTCCTCTATAAATCCTTATTTTACTATAAGGAACCTAACCAGACTGCAACCAACAGCTACTCTCCGGGCTATGTGCCCCGCCGAACGCTGAATTACAAGTTACAAGCCTGGCGCGTTAAGTGTAATAATTGCATATTACCATCAAAACGCTAATGTTTCGATTGCAACAAACACCAGCCGAAAGACTGATCCTACTTAAAGGAGCTCCCTTGCCAGTCGTCACACACCACTTGCAGACTGCAGTTTCGAGCTGTTGGCTCTCGTCAGTGCAAGGTAGGATCAGTCTTTCGGCTGGTGTTTGTTGCAATCGAAGCATTAGCGTTTTGATGGTAATATGCAATTATTACACTTAACGCGCCAGGCTTGTAACTTGTAATTCAGCGTTCGGCGGGGCACATAGCCCGGAGAGTAGCTGTTGGTTGCAGTCTGGTTAGGTTCCTTATAGTAAAATAAGGATTTATAGAGGAGTTTGCGACTAAAAATATTATGTTTAATATTCCGCCCTCTGAAAGCACTTTTGAACAACATATAGTTCTACCGATCATATCCTAAAATTTGGCTGCAAAATTCCTACAAAATTAAGCAATTTAGGTCTTTCTACGATAACTGTGAATAACAGACTTAAGAAAAATATTGGCCAATACTAAAGAAAAAATAAATAAACTTAATAAATCTGATATTTATGAAATCAAAAGGTATATAAATGTTTCTATAACAGAATATCTGTGCCATATGCAATAATTAACAGGTACAACTTTTCACATTCTAAATTACAAATTTTTCTCCATGCAAAGGCGTGTCATATGAATTTTACAAGTATTGCAATAAATTTTCATGTCTATATCATATACACTGTACCTATGAATTATTTAGAAAGTATATCTGATTAAGGTTTGATTTATAATTTCCGTAATGATACCTCAGTTTATTAAGGTTGACAGGGAGTAGATAGTATATTTGTATAATACAAACAGTTTCTATAAACTACCGATAAAAAAACTATTTCTATGTCGATCAAACAATAAGACTAATTTTTGTAGTTGATTTAGTTTTGTTTTATTTTTAGGACTGCAGGAGTCAAGGGAAGTATTAAAATAAATGACAGACCTAGAGAAATGAAATTATTCAACAAATTGTCCTCTTACATCATGCAAGATGATCTTGTTCAGCCCAGGTTAACTGTGAGGGAGTCTATGGTTGTTGCAGCGAATTTGAAACTAGGGCCCACAATCCGCCAAGGGGAGAAAATTGCGGTGGTAAGTTTAGTAAGAACTAAAAATGAGACTTTTTATCTTAATTTTTTTCCATTTCTTTACCAAGTAAAAAGAATACTCACATAACTTTCTATATCTGTTACTTTCGAGCAATTCGAGTCCCATAGTTAAAGTATGAATAGAACGAAACTTTTTGAAAAATTGTTTATTTCTTCATCGTATCTGTTCATCAACTTATGAATCTGCTGGTTACTTAGGTACCCTTCCTGTAATATTACTATTTCTATTTATCGTAGTAAGATGCTCCTCTAGAAGAGTTTTATATGAGTAAAAATTAAAAGAAAAAAGTCCAGTAATGTTGCATTGGTACAAAGAAAATAGATTTTATATGACCAATTCTTGACCGGACTTTTGTTATCATTCAAGATTAGTTAGCCTCTTCTGTAGTAAATTGGCATTGGCTGCGAGGTAGAAATGGCACAATTTCGCGATTTAGATGGAGATCATTTAAAAATTCTATAGCATCTCGGTATCCTTCGTTAACAACAAAAACATCATCCCCTCGAATCCATTCTTGAAGTCACTTGATCATACTCATTTCCTTGGCCAAAGTATTGTGACGCTTCCAAGTGTTTAAATGCTACACAAATGCAAATGAAAAAATGTTAAGATCTAACCCGGATACAAGAATTTGTGATGTTTATCAAATTATCAGTCACAAAGGATACTTTTAACTACATAGTGTGACTTTTAACATAAAATTATATATGAACAAAGAAACATGACAAGCTCTGTTATTGTACATCATATTTGAATATTTATTGTGATCCAATGCACGTCTTTCGATTGTTTTACGGAGTCAATATCGATTCGCTAATTTTTTTATAGCTCGAATTACAATGTGAATTATGAAATAAGCCTTGGACGACGCACCTGACATCATAAGTATTTGATTCTGATACATGGTTTGATTAAGATTGAAATATTTAAACAAATTGTGAATCAGTAAATTTACTGGGATTTCCTTAAGCATTGTTGTATTCTTTATTTTACTGATACTAAAAATTTAAAGCAAATATATAAATATTTATTATCGATAAAATATTAATTACAAAAAGAACTGTCAAAGTGGAAAACAATTCTTGAGAGAAATTCAGAAATTTAAAATGACTGGGGTGAGCGACGATTGGGATATTTGTAATAATAAGAGATATTTTACAGTAACTGTATAAGGGGAGACTAAATTAAAATGCTTGATAAAGTGTTCTTCAATGATGTGCATTAATTTCATTTCCCAGGTGGAAGAAGTTATAAACCTGCTAGGGCTAGAAAAATGTTCCCACACAAAGAGTGAATATTTATCCGGCGGGCAAAGGAGGCGGTTAACGATCGCTCTGGAGTTGGTGAACAATCCACCGGTTATATTTTTGGATGAACCGACTACGTGAGTTAACAAAAATTTCGATATATGTTCTTATCATTCTTGTCTGTTCTTGTTAATAAATGTGTTGTTTCAGAGGGTTGGACAATGTAGCGATAAAGCAATGCATGGAGTTACTACAGAAAATCACTCGTCTGGATAGGACGGTAATATGTACTATTCATCAGCCTCCAGCGTCGCTGTTTCAAAATTTTGATCAGGTAATCATATTAAACATAATATTTTTAGTCGCAAAATCGCATGTATATTATTAACCAACAAGCGTTCTAAATTATTTCTATTCGCTGATATTGTATTAATACCTAATTTATTTAATCTACTACATACTGAGTTTCTAACCTTATTTACATAAGTTATACTATGCCACTTTTTGTTTTCTATGTTTGGCACGTTGTAAAAATGTAATAATTTTCTCTGTTAATTTTTTATTAATTTGTCAATAAGTAACTTATCATAGCCATTGTTTTTTATAATAAAGAAAAGACAGAATATATTAAAAAATTGGGGGTATATGAAATAAAGTGTGACGACTGTGATGCCGTATATATAGGTCAGAGTGGCCGTAGCATAGATGTGAGGTTAAGAGAACACAAACAGTCTATTTTATGTAATAAAAAATCAACTGGTTTCGCCAAACATTGCATTGAGCAGAATCACATTTTTAACGGTAGTAGTGTTAAACTTTTGCATAATGCAAACAAAGGAAAAATCCTAGACATGCTTGAAATTTTAGAAATTAAGAAGACCCTAAGAAGCCATGGAAACGTTACAAATACACAAACAGAATTTATGAACAATCCTGTACTAGACACAGTAATAAAATTAAAATTAAGTTCGTAGTTCCGGTCTGTATTGTTAAATTTTAAGAAATAGCAAATCAAGTTATTATCTCCCTCTAGGTGGGTAGGGGATTTGTAAGATATATACTGTGAACCACCACTTTCAGGTCAGTTTTTAAGGCTCTTTGATAATGGTCGCAAGGCCGAAACATATGTCAGAAAAATCTGAACAAAACTAATGAAACAATAAACCAAGTGCGTATTGTAACTATTCATTTGAATATTTATAATTATTCATATTTTTCTAATCCCTTTCTAAATCCTTCATGCGCATAAAAGATTAGATAAATAAATGTCTAGTAGTAGGAGGTCTACATGTAGAGTGGTTGAATTAAATGTTTTTGTTTTTCCATATTTTGGACCTAAACTTCGTATTTAAGCTTTTCTTCATAATTGCAAAAAACTAAATTTTCATTAAGAATGTAAAAAGGTAATTTGCTTAAAGTCGATTTCATACTCTCTAATTTTCAGAATCGAATGTATAATTTACCTTAAGCTTGACAACTGACAACTTTCTAAAATAAGCAAAACTTCCACAAAGAATGAGTTTTTCACGTCAAATCAGAAATAAGAAAGTTTACAAGACTGCGGTATTCCAACCGGGGACACGCTGTATTATTGATAAGAAACTGATTAAACTTCTGTTATATTTTGATTTCATATGATTAAATTAAGGTATTTTTTATTTTAGGTTTATGTAATGGCGAATGGTTATTGCGTGTATAACGGTATTCCATCACAATTGGTACCTTTTATGTCAGCAGCTGGTTGCGTATGCCCTTCTACATCAACACCGGCTGATTACAGTAAGTAGGTACGGACTGTACACAGAACTGTCCTGTTAAGTCAATTTTGAAATATACTTCTAGATTTTTCACATTTATTATTTATTTATTATTCAGCAACGATATTATCGAATTTGCGTATAAATTTTTCCCCTAACACAATAATAAGTTCTTTGGTATTAATAAAGCTGCCACTGTTACGCTTTGAATAAGATTATTTTGTAGTTTTAAGAATTTCAGAAGTTCATTGACAAGGCGACTGCCAGGGTGATCTTTGTTCGGATTTAGACTAATGAAAGTCGTCCTTTTTGTTCCCAGTGTCATATTATGTGGAATGTGGATGAATAACAGGTTTTGTCAGATAATTTGGTAAGATCTTATACTGAAATGAGGCTTAAGCTTTCGATCTAGCCCCGGTGATTTTTTTGAATATGTTTATTAAGGATGACCATCGCAGAACACAAAATTTATGGGACAAATCTGCGTTCTTACTGACTAAGCCATTGTATTGTAGATTTGGAGTATTGCTGCTATAATATACCATCTGCACTCTTGTGAAAGTTGAACTTACGTGTTAGGGAGAGGTACATAATTGTGGGGAAATTCTAAATTCCTGGAGATATATAAAACCCTAACAGGTCACTCTTTGGTGACTATCAGTCAGTTTCTTATTCAAATCATCTCAATACCCGAAATATAGTTGACTATGGGATTATAAACTATAATTTCATAAAAGCAGTGACATCGTCACATTATCACATAAATTTGTTCCCTATTTCCATAAAGCCAAATTTAGCAAAGAAGCGAAAGAAACTTTAAAAACATTACTCCCAGCAGCCGCTGATAAATAAGGAATTTACTAAGTTAGATCTTTCAATGTTCTTGATCGAACCGTTGAATTTTCTAAAATTTCTTAAGTATATTGAATGCGATGAAGATAATGTTTATTGACATAATATTCATTTACAACAATCATGATGTTAATGCACATTTTATTTTTCAGTTATAGAATTGGTCCAGTCACAACCAGAAAGTATAAATGTTCTGCAAACGCAAGTGCAGAATGGCAAATGCAATATGCAAGAACGGAAAGACAAATCAAGTTATTTAGTAGCAGACGCCTATGGGATGTATGATTGTATTTACCAAGATACAACACAAGCAGGTAACTAAAATGAATTTATTTTTCCATTCTGTTAATGTATTAAAGTGTAATAATTGTAAATTGACTCAGAGTGACGCCACGTGTTAGGCAACCCAACATACTGCTATCATAATGCTGACGCGACGGCGCGAAATAAATGCACTATTTTAGAATTTGACTTTTAATGCTTTAATTAATAAAAGCTTTTATCAAGAGGGTTAAAATATAGTCTAGAATTTCATTTTATTTCTACCTCACAGAAAATATTTAAGAACATTCATTAACTAATTCAAATTCACAAAGTATGTGAAATTATATGCGGGCTGTCCCAATATTGCGTCAAAGTTCAATATTGGCCTTATCGGAAGACTTTGGAAAATTATTTCTTATGGAAGTGGTATAATGTCAAAAGGCGCATATTTTAGAAATATTTTGAAATATACAATGTGTGCCTACACATTGAAAAATACGGGGACATACAACTATTTCCTCCGACAGTGCCGGAGCCAGGATTCGAACCCGGTGGTGCGATGTCCATGTGATTAATCGCGATTGCCATCTCGCCATTACCATTTCCATTTAAAATCTTTTTATTAATTATATATTTACATGTCATTTTTCCTTAACTGTTTGATTATCTCATTTATCTCATTATACAATGTTAGATAAACCCGGCGCGTTACAGTGAGCGCAATGCTCAGAAAGATAGGTGGAGATTTTAATATTGATTTCAATGTAAATTCTTCGTTGCTTCATGATTTAACATTCATCTTGAATTGTAACAACATGTACACAACAATTCACTTGCCAACTAGAGTAACATCCTTCTCCAGTAAATGTATTGACAATATAATGGTGAATGACAAGGACAGGGTTTTTGAATCTAATATTATAAAGAGCAACCTGTCAGATCATTATGCACAATACGTCATGGTAACAACAGGTCCAATGTCGAATGTTGACAGTAGTAAATTAAAACGTTTTTTTAGTGAAAACAGTATTAATAATTTCTGTCATTTTCTGAAGAATACTTGCTGGGCAGAAGTTTTTGCAATTCCAAATTGCAGTATAGCATTTAAAACGTTAATGGAGATTATTTCTTTTTCCTTTGAAACATGTTTTCCACTGGGGATAGTTATGAATAAACAACCTAAAAAAGCTTCTGTCCCAATTTTTGATCAAAAAGTAATTCAAGCTAAAGAACAGGTATCACTTTTTGCAGATCTCAGTAGACAATACCCTTAGTTTAAAGATAATTTCAAAGCAGCTAATAACGAATATCGACATATTTTATCAGATTTTTATAAAGAACGTAACGATAAGTTGGTAATGTTTTCTAAAAATAAAAGTAAGACCATGTGGAATATATTAAATAATACTTTAGGTAAATCAAAAACTGTTAAAGCTGGTATGGAAATAGAAGAAAATGGCAAAATTTTAAATACCAGTGAATTAACGGAAAAATTTAATAGATTTTTTATAAATGCTCCCAAAACTGTTACATCTAATTTACCCCAACACATTGATTTTCAGTTTATAGATAATTTTCTGGAGGGCGCTAGTTACTCATTGTTTCTTCGGCCTCTGTCTGAAGAAGATGTTTTAGACTTAATATTAAAATTAAAAAACTCCAACTCCACTGGGCATGATGAAATATCAAATATATTATTAAAGCGTATTGCTGTACATATCATAAAACCTTTAACTTATCTGATAAATCTCTCTCTAGAGCAGGGAATTTATCCTTCGGAATTAAAAGTGTCTAAAGTTATTCCATTGTATAAAAAAGGTGATCCTAACTTGTTTGAAAATTATAGGGGTATCAGTCTATCACCTAGTATGTCAAAGGTTTTTGAGTCTGCTGTAAACTCTCAACTAATAAGTTTTCTAATGTTGCATAATAAGCTCTCTACTAGTCAACATGGCTTTACTAAACATAAAAGTATAGACACCGCTTTAAGCGATTTCTTGAATAGTATTATGAGTACAATTGATAAAGGCCAAGTAGCTTTAGGACTCTTTATAGATTTTTCAAGAGCTTTTGACTGTGTCGACCACTCTATATTGCTAACGAAGCTTGAGAGGTATGGAGTAAGGGGTGTTGCTCATGATTGGTTCGTGTCATATTTGTCAAATAGATATCAGCAGGTTTGTATTGAAAATGTTGTATCGGGCTTAGAAACTGTCAGCGTTGGGGTACCTCAAGGGTCTATTCTAGGGCCCACACTTTTTATTATTTATATTAACGATATGTTGAAATTTATTCAACATCCATCATGTTTGACAGTGTCTTATGCCGATGATACAAACATTTTAATAAAATCTAATACCCTAGCTGATGCTGAACACTGTGCAAAAACAATTTATGATAAAGTAATGCTGTGGACTCAAAAAAACAAATTGTGTGTCAATAAAAGTAAAACAACTTGCATGATTTTTAGAACAGTACAGTCTAACATTGCTCTTATGTCCGATATTCTTTTATCTCCAACTACAAGCGTCAAATATGCCAATGATTCCAAAATGCTTGGATTGAGAATTGATTGTAACCTGAAATGGTCTAACCATATTCATGATATGTGTGGTAAACTGTCTAAGACCTGCTATGCCCTGGCAATAACATCTAAACAATGCAGTGAATCAATTGTAAGACAACTATACTTTGCATCTTTTCATTCTTGTATTAAGTATGGTATTGTGCATTGGGGTTCATCATCTGAGGCTCATAGAATCTTCCTTTTGCAAAAACGGGCCATACGCATAATAGCTAATCTTGGGTACAATGTGTCTTGTAGGGAAGCCTTTAAGAGATTGAATATTCCTACTTTAAGTGCTGTATATATATATATATATATATATATGAAATATCGTGTTTTGTTTACAAAAATAAGGCTAAATTCGATGAAATAAGAACAGATCATCAATATAACACTAGAAAAAAAAATCTCCTCCTACCCGAAGAACATAGAACGACTTTGTATCAAAAAGGTCTTTTTTTTATGGGTTGTAAATTTTTTAACAGCTTACCAGAAAATGTTAGATCAATGACAACTATTTTTAAATTTAAAAGGGTTTTAAAATCTTTATTGTTGGATATAAACTGCTATACTGTTGACGAATTTGTATCTTCCATGTAATCTCTACTGTTTCTAGTATATTTTATTACACGTGAGTGATATGTTATATTTTACTTAACTTATTTATTTGTTTCTATTTACATGTATTTTTTGTGTTAAGTGTCACAATGTTATTTGTAAGTTCTTTATATGTATGTAATTTTTGTAATTGTGTCGACAATATTTCTTAACTGCACGTCTGTACAGTTTCTGAAATAAATAAAATATTATTATTATTATTATTATTAAACGAGACGGGAGGCTGCTGTTATTCCAGCAAGATGAATTAAGGATTTTATTACCTTTATCAGCTGTTCCTCCATAAAGTTCAAACAGATTAATGTACTAATATATACCGTGAGGTTTAACTAAATAAAGGTGAAAATAAATTTTATTCTGGTCGTCAATTATGAGTCTATATGTAGGAAACTAAAACCTAGTAAAAACCTACTTCAAAATATCTATATACAATTAAAACAACGAAATTTTCTAAGGAGAATATTGGATCTGAGTTTACATAAGTTATTAAATGTGGGTTACTAATTTTGTTTTATTAGAATATAATAAATAAAATGATACTGAAAACTGCTTAATAATAAGTTTCTAAAGAAATCGTTGAGGCATCATGAAAGCATGATGATTGCCACCTCGCGCCTTAACCCACTCGGCTATCGACCAGATACTACAACGACACAATCACCAAATATTGATTATACTTATACTGGGTGTATTTTATACTGGCGCTAATTCAAGACATTTCAAAGTGAATTTTTTCAAATTTTTCAAATGGAACACTCTATATATTATTGTATTTTTGAATTAGCACGTTAATTCTCTACGATTTTTGTGGATAATTATTTTTTATTATTATTAGCCGTTACTCGAGTCCGAGTATAAAAATATTACAGTCGATAAATTGTGTACAATAAAAAATAAGTAAAAGGTGTAGTCCATTGTAATTCCCATTCATCTACGGTGCACACGACTATGGCTATAGAGGCCAATTCGGGAGAGCACATGTCGACCGCAGTCAGGACAAACATAGACCTGGTTAGGTCTTGGATTCGGCCTTCTTGCAGCAACATTTCCTTGATAGCTGGCCACAACCCCTCGCCATTCGGCTCTATCCGCTGCAAGTTGTTCCCATTGCTCGTCTGCAATACCGCAGGATTTTAGATTTTCATGGTGAGTGTCTTTGAACCTCTTTCGTTGACCGCCACGCCTTCTTCTACCGCTTAGCAATTCACCATAAAGTGTACATTTAGGAAGGCGGTTATCATGCATACGATGAACGTGACCTGCCCATCTTAGGCGTGCTCTTGAAATAAGCACCTCAATTGGAAGGCTGTTTGCTCTCCTGAGTACTTCCACGTTTGATATGTGATGGAACCAACGGATTTTCATCATACTTCTGAGGTGTCTTTGCTGAAAACGTTCTAATTCTTTCACATGACGACGGTAAGTAACCCAGCTTTCACATCCATATAGCAGTGTTGGAATGATAACTGCTCTGTAGACAGCCATTTTTGTTGACAAAGCAAGGTCGTGGTTGTCAAATACTCTCTCTCTAAGTCCCCAGAGTGCTCTAGATGCAGCGTTAATTCTATTGCGAATCTCGCTGTCCATGTTTGCTTTGTCATTAACAACGTTGCCTAAGTAATTGAACTGATCCACCACTTCAAGAGAATTTCCGTTAAGTGTAATGTCTATTTGGTTCACTTGATGAGGAGTTGACATAATCTTAGTCTTTCCAATGTTGATTTTAAGTCCCAAGGAATCGTAGCTCCTAATATCCTATGCCTAAAATCGATATTTCCAGAGATATTTTTAGTTTTTCATTAAAAACCGTTAAATTATAATACTTTTCATTTCGAATTGATCTAGTAGCCTAATTTAATGAAATAAATAATACATAGTGTTTATAAGAACTGTTGTACGTCTATGCATTTCTGTAGACGATTTTTGAATGATCTAAAGACATTTCTTAAAATATCTACAGCAATGCCCTGAAAAACTTCCCTTATTCTTTCTATTGTTGTAGTTATAGGAGCTTTGTACACTTGCTCCTTAACATAACCCCACAAAAAGAAGTCTATTTTGATCAAATTAGGGCTTCTGGCAGGCTAACTATGGGGTCCTCCTCTCCCTATTTAACCATTTAGAAAAGCATTGTTTAAATGTCGTGAATAACTGCAGTATGGTGCACAGGTGCTCCATCATGGATGTACCACATTCTCTCTCTAATATCCCTGGGGACATTCTCCAGTAATTCTTCCAAGCTGTCTTGAAATAATTCCAAATAAATTTGACCATTCACACGTCCATCAAAAAAATGTGGTCTTACCACTTAATCCCCAACAATTCTTCCCCAAAAATTCAACCACCATCTTGTTTGGCTATTTGTTCGTGAGATGTATGGATTGGTTGTGTGGCAATAATAAAAATTATGACTGTTAACATGTTCATTGTTATGAAACTTGTTGTTGCATCGGCAAACAAAACAAAATCAAAAAAATTTCTGTTCTATTTTTCGTTTTGTCCATTGACAAAATTGTATTCGGCTTTCATAATCAATCAGTCCCTGCGTTAATTGAACGTGGTAGGGATGAAATTTGTTTTTTGTAGGATTCAATGGACTGAAGATCGGCTTATATCGTTTTCTCTTGCCAATTCTCTTATACTGCAATGAGGATCTTCAATCACGCTCAAAAGTATGACTGTTTCGTTTTGTTCATTTACTACAATTCTGTTCTTTCCTCTTTCTCATATTCCACTTTCCCCGTACTGTCAATCATTCCATCAACTTTTCAAATGATTTTCTAGAGGGATGTCTTCTTTCCGGATATCGCTCCTTACAAATTCGAGTTGATAGCAAACAATTTTTATCACTCACGCCCCGAACATAAATCATATCCATTTCTTCTCTCGAAAAATTCATTATTGGAAAGTGCGAACTTTAAACTAATTTATAATTTAAAATAAGTGTAAATACTTTGTCACAAAAGTTAATAATTAAACGTCAATAAGATAACTTTCAATTATTCTCACTTTTTGTCAAAATCATGGCTACTTGATCAATTAGAATTGAAAAGTATTATAATTTAACGTTTTTAATGAAAAAGTAAAAATATCTTTGGAAAAAATCGTAGAGAATTAATATGCCAATTCAAAAATACAAATTTACAGTGTTCCATTTGAAAAAAATTGAGAAAATTCACTTTGAAATGTCCTGAATTAGCGCTAGTATAAAATACGCCCTGTATAATTTTAATCAATATTTGGTGGCTGTGTCATTGTAGTACATCCATTGTGTACATAATTGGAAAATAAGTCTTCTTAATTAATAGTTATACACACACAGCCAATTAATTTGTTAAACCTTAAAACATAATATTTTTAGTCGCAAACTCCTCTATAAAATTATGTTTACTATAAGGAACGTAACCAGACTGCAACAAACAGCAACTCTCTGGACTATGTGCCCCGCCGAGCGCTGAATTACAAGTTATAAGCCTGGCGCGTTAAGTGTAATAATTGCATATTACCATCAAAACGCTAATACTTCGATTGCAACAAACACCAGCCGAAAGACTGATCCTACTTAAAGGAGCTCTCGTGCCAGTCGTCACACACCACTTGCACACTGCAGTTTCGAGCTGTTGGCTCTCGTCAGTGCAAAGTAGACATGTGACGTCCGACACGAGGATCACTTGACTATTTAGTACATTTCGGTATCTTTGGGATAGCGACATGTAAAATAGTCAGTAGGCGTCAGGCTTGTAACTTGTAATTCAGCGTTCGGCGCGGCACATAGTCCGAAGAATAGCTGTTGGTTGCAGTCTGGTTACGTTCCTTACAGTAAGAATAAGGATTTTATAGAGGAGTTTGCGACTAAAAATATTATGTTTTAATATTCCGCCCTCTAAAAGCACATTTGAACTTTGTTAAACCTTGTTCAGAAAATTTTCATATTTTTTCGAATAATTCGGCAGCGCCACGTCAAAAACCAAAAATATGAAGATCGTTGGAAAGGTAAATTTACGCTGAATTCATAAGTGTAAAAATATATAGAGTGTTCCACGTAACCTGGAACTGCTTTCGCTTTCCATCAGGCCACGGGTCATTCGTCTTTTACTGGTGTTAGTAAAACTTCCTACGTGTTCCTTTACATCCCCCATCTGTTAAAGCAATTAGGGGTTCGGGGCTAGATTTCTTCTATCCTCTTCCTTTGTCCTCATTATTCGGTTTAGAGCATGTCCTACATTTTCCAAGTTCTCCTCCGATTCCAGCATATACCTAATTAAGTTGTCAGGGTTCAAGTAGTCTCCTTATCGCTCGGTCCTCCACCGGTTGCAGTAGAATACGGTATGTTCTGCGTCGTCGTTCTCCCTACAGTACACACACTCCCGTGTGTCAACCTTTCCTATATCAAAGAGATATTCCACAAAGCAACCGTGACCCGTGAGAGCCTGGGTGAGGTGGAAGCTCATCTCACCATGCCCCCTCTCCATCTACGCTCTTATATTTGGAATAAGTCGCCTTCTCCACCTCCCTTTAGTTGAGTTATTCCAACTAGTCTGCCATCTCTCGAGGAGTCTCTCCCTTGTCTCTTGCTTCCCCGTCCCTTCATATACCTACCACTCTTCTCTCCTTGGCCAGTAGATTTATCGGGGGGACCCCCGCTAGCATCAGGACTGCTTCATACGACACAGTTCTGTAAGCACTGCAAACTCTGAGTGCAGCACTCCGCTGTACTCTCTCAAGCCTCCTTCTGGTGCTCTGTACCGCCATCGAACTCTCCCATACTGGGGCCGCATACAGTAAAATGGAATGCACCACACTGCATAATACCCTTCTTTTGCTAACCTTGGGCCCATACGTGTTACTCATAAGCCTCCCTAAGGCAGAGGTGGTTTTCCCCGCCTTTTCTGCTGTCTTCAGTGCATGTAACCCATAGGTTAGCCGCGGGTCTAATCATATTCCTAGATATTTTAAGTCCCTGCTAGGTCTAATCTCCACCTGCCCTACTCTTACTGTGAAGGGTGGTAGAATTCTTTTCCTCGTAATGATGATGCACTCTGTTTTCTCTGGGGCTAGTTCTAATGCACCTCATTTAGCCACCGCTCTATTCTCCCAATTGTTTCACTTTTCCCTGCCTCTACTCCAGCCACCCAGTTTCCTGTAGCTGTTATGACCAAGTCGTCGGCGTACCCCGTCACCGTAACACCGCCTGCCAGAGGCAGCAGTAAGATACAGGGTCGGACTCAGGACCGATCCCTGTGGAATCCCGCAGGACACCTTCTTCCAATGTGCGCCGTTTTCTGCCTCCCATCCAATTCTTCTGTTCTCCAGATAGCTCTTAAATGATTCTGGGCAAATAAGCAGCTACTCCCACTCTCCTCAGACTACTGACAATCTCAGCCCATCCCGCCGTGTTAAACGCATTTCTGACATCCAGGGTCACTACTGCACAAATCCTTTTAGAGTTCAGGGCCTCCCTCGCAATCTCCGTAATCCTCCTTACAGCATCCACCGTCGATTTGCCTTTTCTAAAACCGTACTGATTATCCGCCAATCCCCCTTTCTGCTCTATTTCAGTCTCTACTCTTCCCAATACAAGGTATTCTAGCAACTTGCTCCATGCGTCCAACAAACACAGTGCCTTGCTTTCCTCCATCTGTCCGGAAAAACCCCAATTCCCATTAAAAATGACCTCGAAGATGTTCCGCTGTAGCGAGTCATCCTGTGTATTTCAAAATATTATTGAAATAGCGCCTATATATATTTTTTACCGCGTCTTCCTTTGGCTTTATTGTCGTGGGACGCAAAAAGTGTTACCATAAAAAGTAATGTTTTCTTTTTCTAGGAAGCACATTTCAAGATGTAATATTTCCTACATCCTTTTGGGTACAATTCCGTGTCCTGCTGTGTAGAATGCTCCTACAAATGAGAAGAAACAAAACTGTGCTTAACATTCAATTTTTTCACCACCTCATATCTGGCTTACTGCTGGGTGGAATTTTCTTTGGTACTGGGAACGATGCTAGTCAAACCATTTCCGTATTCAAGTACTGTATTAGTGTTAACGTCTTCTTCATGTACACTTACGTCATGTCTCCTGTTTTATTGTGTAAGTGAATTTTTTATTTACGTAGATATACTTGCTCAGATAAAAATCATCAGTTTATGTCTAATTTCTCATTGATTTTATTTATACAACTAGTTCTACCACTATCACTTTATACATCTAGATTGATCTTAGATCGCCACACACACTGAAACATTTAACTGTTTCTGTTTTAGTCCCATTAGAGGTTAGATTACTTAGAAGAGAGTATTTTAATAGATGGTATAGTCTCAAAGCTTATTACATGGCATTAACTGTAGCAAGCCTTCCACTACTGGTAAGTAAGCATTTTTATGAAATTTCCTGCTTATAGTACTTTTATAAATACGATTACTAAGCTTTGTGTCACTAACGAAGAAATAGGTACATAAATCATTCATCAAAATAGCAAAACTCTGTAATCGGAAAACTGTTCTCATTTGCATTTTATGGTAAAGCATTAATGTATATAAAATACCGGGTGTTAGAAAAGTATGGGAACGGTGGAAAATCTCGAACAATTTGTCGAAAAATAAAAAATTACGTGTCAAAAATTTTTCAAAAAACTATCTACTGATACCAAAATGACCTCCCCACCCACCACCCTGTGGGTGGGGCGAGGGGCAACTTTAAAATTTCAAATGGAAACTCCTATTTTTTATTGCGGAATCGAATTCTACGGCAAAAAATACGTACATTTTATTCCGTACATTTTTTTCGATTCTTGCATGGTGTCGCTGTAATCGCAAAAAATGAAAAGAAAACATTGCTGTTTCAAGAGTAGCGTCTTGTGCCCATAAAAAAACGTCCAATTCCAAAACTGAAAAACAGGTATTTGTTATTTTTACGAAATCTATCCAATGACATTAGATTCGACTCTGCCACCCCTAACACAGTGGGTGGGGCGGGGGGCAACTTTGAAATTTGTAATGAAAATCCCTATTTTTTATAGCGGATTCGAATTCTACGGCGAAAAATACGTGAATTTTTATATCGGGCATTTTTTTCGATTCTCGCAAGGTGTCGCTGCAATCGCACAAAATTGAAATAAACCTTAAGCGTCCATAAGTTTGTAAATATTTGCAAACTCTAGCTACTCGTGTTGACAAAAAAAAGTTCACTTTAAAAAACAATATCTGTGACATCTTGGTATTTATGAATGTTTTTTTTAAAGTGTTCTTAATAACAGTATTTGTTTTGTGAAATTTCTACGAGAACGTTCAGTTCCTTCCAACTTTTGTAAAGGCAGGAGCGCACTTTTGTACGGAAAAAGTTATTTCATTTTTCATTAGTTCTCGCGTTTTTTTCTGCATAATGGCTACTTTAACAGAGGAAGAGATTCTCTTTTAATGATGCGAGGGTGGGGCGATAAAGAAAGGTCCTATGATGAAGTTGTGATTTTATTCAACGAAACTTTCCGTGTAGATCAAGTGGGAATTTCGAAATCTACTGTGTCCCGGACCATCAAACGATTCCTAGACACAAGGACAAATAAAAATCGCCCAAAATCTGTGGCCTCGGCATTTGTTGAAAATCGAAGGTTATCAATCAGAAAAGCCAGTCAACAACTTGATATGAGTGCATTTTTAGTTCATAAGAATTTGAAACTTTTGAAATTTTATCCTTACAAAATTCACCTTCACCAAGAGTTAAATGAAGATGATTTTGATCGGAGACTTGAATTTAGTGAATTAATGATGGAAAGGAGTAACCAAAACCCAAATTTTTTTGTCATCTCTACTTGTCTTCTCAGATGAAGCAACTTTCGAACTTAGTGGAAAAGTTAATCGCCATAATTTCAGATATTGGAGTGACGAAAACCCTCACTGGATGCTTGAAACACACACGCAGTATCCACAAAAATTAAATGTTTGGGCAGGAGTTTTCAGGGATCGAATCATAGGACCGTTTTTCATAGATAGAAATTTGAATGGAAAAAAATATCTGGAAAAGTTGACAAATCAAATAATTCCCGCAATACAAGAGATTGTTGGTGATGAGTTCGATAATGTTTGGTTCTAGCAAGATGGGGCTCCTCCAGACTATCGGGATATTGTTAGGGACTATTTGAATGGTACTTTCGAAAATCGATGGATAGGTCGAAGAGGAACTCTTGAATGGCCAGCAAGATCTCCCGACTTCGCGCAACTTGATTATTTTGTTTGGGGCTACGTGAAGGGTAAGGTTTATTTCACTAAACCTCGTGATTTGGAAGAGCTGAGGCAACGCATAATAAACATTTTTGCAGAAATACCACCTCAAATGATAAGAAGTGCTATTGAAAATTTTTGACGGGTATTTTTTTATTTTTCGATTTGATGCAAACTGTTCGAGATTTTCCACCGTTCCCATACTTTTCTAACACCCGGTATAGGTGTACCTGTTTAATTCTAAGAGCTGAAAATCTGAATTCGGCCACCTTCGATGTTACCAAAACTGAACTGGGTGCATCACAAATTTTGGCGGACATGGTATAGGTCATTGGTATAGGGTTTAAAACTGAAACCTAATGCAGTAAGAAAATCATATACACATGATGATGCACACCATTTCACTGTTCTAGGGCTATTGACGCATCTGTGGGTTTCTTAGATACAGACCTGCAACTTGTAATGGTTCAAAATTTATCTTGTACTTCTTATTATAAGCAATTTGATATCGTGAATTAGATCATAATAGTTTTGCTATATTGCTTATAACTGTAAGAAGACGTGACTTTATTATTTTTTTTTGTAGCTACTAAATTGTCTAATGTTTCTACTAATAGTATATATTTTGGCTGATCAACCATGGGAAATAGACAGATTTCTGTGGTTTAGTGTAATGGGACTAGCTGTGGCGTTGTGTTCGCAAGGACTAGGGTATGCCATTGGAGCAGCATTTAATATTTTGGTATGTACTCTCTTAGTATTTGCATTATAATTTCTTCGACTCTGTGAAAGGTACCTATTCTTACAAATATTTGCTGCCATTTTTCGAAAATGGTGACTCAGATTTTGCGTCTTTGTTTCTTGAAAGGCTATCTAATTTTTCTTACTATCAGCATAGGACAGTTCAGATGCGAAACATTTACAAGAAGCTACTAAAAGTAAATATATGTTATATTTTAAACGCAGTTTGCTTCAACATACGCTCTTGTGCAAAAATGAAAAGAACAAATCTCAAAGTAGGCCATGACATCATTAATTCCGTTTATTTTTTCTCTTTCTAACGGTATAAAATTTCACAAAAATGTTAATAATAGTGTCAATATTTAATATTTTACAGAAACCACAATTCATATCATTGAATAATAAAAATCAGCTATGCAATAATAGTTAATAATTATAATTCAGTAATTATTTATTACAATTTAATACAAACAAACAAATATCTCATAAATAAAAATACAAGTACAAAATGAACATAAAAAAAAAAACTAAACACTATGTATAACAGTACTACCTACTACCATACTTAAAAGAAAATGTGTCTGTAAAGCCGTATGAATTTCTAATGACAAAGCCAAGGTTCTTTGAAGATGCTGATACAATATTTTCAATATGCTTTGAAAATGATAGCTTATGATCAAATGTCACTCCAAGATCACAGAAGTATTCAGGACGTTCAAGAATTGTTTCACTCAGTTGATAAGCGAACTCAAAAGCATTCTTTTTCCTATGGTATGAGACAACCTTGCATTTGGCAGCATTCAATGACAGAGTATTACTGTTACACCACTCATGAAACTTATTTATGTTATTTTGTATTCTCTGACAGTCCTCCAAGGACTCTGTACGCCAGTACAATTTTAGGCCATCGGCATATAACAAGCATGGTATGTCTATCGAGTCTACAATATCATTTATAAAGATAACAAACAATAAAGGGCCTAGGACAGAGCCCTGCGTCACACCAGAAGTCGCCGAAATCTAGAAGGACTTATGACTACAGTATTCAACACATTGTTTCCGCATACAAAGATAGGATTCAAAAATGTAAGAAGTGAGGACGACAGTTCCACATTATTTAACTTTTCTAAGAGGACTCCATGGTCTAGTTTGTCAAAAGCATTCGAGAAATCGGTGTATATTACGTCAACTTGAACATTAGCATCCAAATATTCAGAGATATATTGTGTTATGCAGCAGAGATTGGTCACTGTTGATCTCCCATGTATAAGGCCGCGCTGACCTGGTGTAAGCTGTTCTTTTACGTGAGGATAAAGTGGTTCATGCAAGGCTATCTCAAACACTTTAGCAAAGCTACAAATTATGGTTATCGGACGGTAGTTTTCCATTTTATTTCTTTCACCTTTTTTGTATACGGGGCAGATACGAGAAAGCTTTCAGCTTCGGAAAGGTATACAGTTTCAGAGATAAGTTATACCTAAAAGTAAGTGGTTTCGCAAGAATGTAAGCACAGTCTCTTACTATGAAAGCTGGAATATCTTCCGGTCTCTTAGTAAATTTAGGTTTAAGTTTTTTGAGCGCCTTGGTTATGTCATCAATTGTGAATAAAAATGTGTGAAGTACATTACCGATACGACTGTTATTAGTATACGTAGGCGATTTCTTAGAAACTGAAAAACTAGTTTCGAAAAAAGTAGCAAATTTATTTACAGCATGTTTAGGATTATCAAGCTCTAAATCATTATACGTAAGGTTATCCGGTATTGCTGAGGTCTGTGTTTTAGTATTGATGTGTCTCCAAAACAAATTACAGTTGCTTTTGATATTATTTTGTATATTAATTAAATAATTCTTATGAGAGGTGTCAATGCCTTTTTTTATTTTGGATCTTAGATTACATAATTCTACATAAACATGATTATCCCGATTTGTTTTGAGCTTTCTTCTCAGTTTGTTCTTGTACTTAATATATAATAATATTTATACACGATGCAACGCAACTTATTCGAATAATTTTAACCCTACATGCACCTTTAAATAAGAAGTCGGTTTCTTGAAAAAAAAAGTAATAAAAGTCCAACACAGAAAAATATACAAATTGTTAAATTTACAAATTAATGAAAATTTGTCGATGTCTTGGTCACTGATGAAGCTATTATTACGCGTAATGGTATAACCAATCTACATAATATGCACGTTTAGACCATTGAGAATCCTCATCCAGTAGTTCGGAATCACTTTGAACGTCGATGAACGCCTAATTGGTTCGTTCATATTGCCAAATCAGATGGATAGTCTGCAATATCTGGAGTTTCTCTGTAATGACCTTCCTGGTCTTCTTGAAGATGTGCCCTTGGAGGTCCGAAGTCGGATGTGGTTTTTACATGATGGGGCGCCCCCAAATTATCATTTAGTAGTCCAAGGTTACTTGACCCAATTAAACGGAATACATTGGATCGGACGGGGTCGACCTGTAGCTTGGCATCCGCGGCCCCCTGATCTAAATCATCTTGACTTCCTTTTGTGGGGATATTTAAAAAATGAAGTTTACGAAACCGAAGTTGACAATATCGATGTATTACGTGAAGGTATCACAACAGCTGTCCATAACCTGCGTCTTCGGGAACAGCAGGAAGGGAGAACACTTCAGCTAGTGTGACAAAATTGGATTAGACGGGTTCAGGTGTGCTTGAATGTCAATGGACAGAACTTTCAACAGTTTTTATAGAAATAATACGATATTTTAACATTTCCATTAATTTGAAATTTTGACAATTTGTATCTTTTTTTGTGTTGGACTTTTATTAATTTTTTTTTAAGAAATCGACTTCTTATTTAAAGGTGCATCTATGGTTAAAATTTTTTGGGTAAGTTGCGTTACACCCTGTATACTCTTCAAATTTACATGTCTTTTTCTATTTGACAATTTTAAAACAATATTTGATATTGTTTGATGGATATTTGAAAATGGTTACATACAACTGAAAATAATGTACTTCATTTTGAATAAACAGCATTAATTTGTTAATAGCGAATTTATCAAAATAGGTAAGAACATAAGGCTTGCGTTGAACGTTTCGTATTGTAATGCCCACCAAAATGATACCTTAGGATTGTTAAGAGCTTTTACCACATGTATAACATCCATCTTCCTGATTTAATGTATCTTTATCGATTTTCAGAATGGATCTGTAGTAGCTCCACATATTCTGGCACTTCTTCTAGCGCTGGCCGTGTATGGAATGGGCTATAAGAGCGGAATCGAACCCTTCATGAAACTACTAACATCAGCAAGCTATATGAGATTTGGTTTGATTGGGTTCTCCTCGGCCCTGTTCAACAAAAGAAAGCCGTTAGAATGCGAAGAGATCTACTGCCATTACCGCAATCCAGAGCTGTTAATGACCGACATGGGGATGAGCCACAGCGAACCAGAAAATCAGTTCATGCCGATCATAGGCTACATGTTATTCTTTAGGGTTTTATCTTATTTATCTCTTAAATATAGCCTTACGTCTGAACTTAGGAATACTCTGGTTCACTACGCAGCGAAAATTGTGCGACAGAAAGAAACCTAGGTAACCTAAACAAATTGAGTAGCACGAATTTACTGAAGTACAAACTACAACGATTGGCTTAATCGACGAGGTTTCCTGTATTCTTATTAAATTATTCAGTATTAGATTAGGTTATCCTTTAATTTTGAAAATATTAAAAACAACAGATTAGCTGTGATTGAAAATGAATGCGAATACCTGCATTAAGTTACTGATACACCAGATGGCGAAAATTTTTAATATTTAGAAATTAAATCATTTTGTATTTTTCACATAAAACTGTATCTTTTCTAAAACCCTTTCTTATCTTTAATTTCCAAATTACGCGGAAAGATATTTCAAGAGATCAAATTTTTGGATTATGAAAACACAAGCAAACCAATATCTTAGTTATTCAGATTCGAAGCTTTGGATAAAATGGAAAATGAAGATACGTGACGAATAAGGTGGGGGTTTAAGCAATGTTCATTAACTATTGGATTAAAAAAAATATGATTTATAAAAATGGTAACATCCATCTCTCCTGTGTCTCTCAATGTATTCACATCATTCGCGCTAGAGGCTATCTCATGCATATTTTGCAACTTTTTTAGGCTAAAGCCAAGCAGTGAGTAACCTTACTTATTCATGTGCTATTTGAAATGATAATTCTAACTGGATTTCCATAAGATAATCGAACTTTAAGAGAAAATTGTACTTGCTGGCTAGTTTTTATCAAATATTTTAAATACAAATGGAGTGTGAAAATGCATTTACTTTTATCGTACCACTGCTCCATTATAGTAATTATTTTTGACATATATTTCAGACACTCGACTACCAAAGTTCTCAAAAAGTTCCTTCTAGCTTTTTTAATAGTTGCGAGGTCAAAACATTTTTAATAAATCGTGTGAGTTATAAATTCAAGCCTTTATCTTCGTCATTTGTTATTTCACAAGGATAAATGTTACTTTGTATATCCTTTATTAGGAGTCAGTCCATGCCTTTCAACGCAATGTGTGATCTTATCCTCTCTTTTTAAGTTCCTTCAATTTCTCCATTTTATTCATTAGCCTGACCGCTGGATGTTAGTACTGAATAAAGTTGGTATAAAGGAGGTTGTCTCGTAACTCTGAAATCATTGGAAAAATTAACGTTTGATGGTTTAACGTTTTCTACCGTCCTCGTGGTGGACAGAAATTATGCAATTTGTCTTTAACCAGTCTGTTGTGTTAAGTGCATTTCCCTTCCTCTTAACCAACAATTGTATGAATAAACATGTGTTACGATGTTTGCAGTTAAAACTTTTCTAGGCATCTATCTAGTTGTTGCTCACTATGTAGAATAATTTAGAACATTTTGTGATCGCATTCGCAGAAATAGTGGAATGGGAAGTGTCCTTATTAGAATTAGTATTATTAAAAACTATTGTGATATATATTTTTTGTATAATGTATTTTGTTAGAAAGTAAATAAAAAACTGTGTTTAGTTTGTCTACTTGCTTGATCAAATCCCTGCATCCCTAATATTATAGCCCAGCAAAATTGGATGAAATAACTCAGAGCGGGCTGAAATTTTGAGAACAGGCTTATTTTATGGTACTTTTTAATATATCAAAAGTCCCCACCCGTAGATGACAGCGGAGGGATGGTAGGGGAGAAAATAGGTTAAAAAAATATCAATTTTACTGTAAAATATATACACATGAAAATTATATGTAATAAAAATCCGCATAATTTTAACTTCGTACAACCTATTGGAGCCAAGATAGTTTTTCTTAAATTTTTACAGTTTCGCGAAGCAACGGAAACGCGCGCGTTTTTCGCCAAAATCTCGAAAATGGTTATTCGGAATGGAAAATATTTCAAATGAAAGTTGTACAGAATTCGATTACGAACAATTTTCATTTATTTTTCATTTCTATTCGATCAATGTTAGCAGAGATATGAATTTTTAAACACTTATTTCATGATTAATGGCGTATTAAGCTTCGAAAAAACAGTCTTTTACGGGGTACCACAAGGAACAGTATTGGGTCCAATACTGTTTATAATATATTTGAATAATTTACTGAATTTGAACAGCAGCGGGTCTATATTTAGCGTCGCAGATGATACAGTAATTTTTTAATCAGATAATTCCTGGAGTTCTTTAAGAAGGACGGTTGAAAATGATTTAAAAAATATAATAGATTGATTTAATCATAACCTTCTAACTATAAATTTTACAAAAATTGTTTTTATACTATTCAGCTCTTATAAAAATAAGTTACCTGATTATGACATTTTAAATATTCAATAACTTGGTACTCAAATTTCTATCAAATCTTCAAATGTTGCTAAATACCTAGGCATCTACATCGATAACCATCTAAAATGGGATTTTCATTTAAATAACACTATAAAGACACTTAGATGTCTGATATATAAATTTAAGTATATCGAAAAGTATTTGAGTGTCTCTTGTATGAGGATATTATACTTTGCGATAGTTGAATCCCGTTTATCTTATGGAATTCTGGATTGGGGTGGTATAGCTAAAAGTCACTTAATCAAACTAGAAACACAGAACTACACTCTAAAGATTATGTATGGTAAAGGAAGGACTTACCGGAGTGATACACTATTTGCTGATACAAAAATCCTCGACTTAAGACAACTCTATTTTGTGAAGACCCTAACTCACCTATTTAAAAATAAAAATTCGCTTTATTTAATAGGTCATCAGTATTCCACCAGAAGTAGGGCAGAAAATCTTCTACCTAGCGAAATACAATCCCCACCTTCTCTTTTAGGTGCAAATTCTCCACGCAAAAATAATAAGAAAAGTTGCTATAAACATATGTCCGGAAATGCTTCCTAAGGGAGCTACTACGGCCCTCTAAGGATGGCGCAAAAATAGGTGTTTTTACTAATTATCTCGGAAATGATTTGGGACAACTTTATGAAACTTGGTTAACTATTTTCGATTATTAAAGGTTATTGTTTTACAGTATTAGCCAAAATTAACTTTATCCAGGGGCGGAAAAACCAGGGGTCGGTGTTCTTTGTTTCTACATATTTATTTTTCTATTTGACATTTTTAGTATTTTAATCCCTGATTATGATTCCCTGGTTAATTCTGCAAAAAAAACGGTCCTCTTTACAATTAGCCATATGGCAAGCTGTCTTCGAGTAAAAGCGGTCTAAACGAAATATCGCGTATTCGTTTGCTAAATGCGCATTATTTATTTTTCAAAGTAGACGTATGTCATTCAGTAACAGAAATGGCTGAGTACATCTCACAGGAGTATCTCGGTATGATTATCTGTTATGGTATGATTTCCTAAAGGAACTATTTTCAATTATTTGGTAATAGCGGTAAAAGAAACATTGTTAAAAATGTGCGTTTAGAGGGCGCAATATTAAAACAATATTTTTAGTTGCAAACTCCTCTATAAAATCTTTATTATACTACAAGGAACGTAATCAGACTATAATTAACAGCTACTCTCCGAGTTATGTGCCCCGCCGAGCGCTGAATTACAAGTTACAAGCCTGGAGCGTTAAGTGTAATAATCGCATATTACCAACAAAACGCTAATGCTTCGATTGCAACAAACACCAACCGAAAGACTGATCCTACTTAAACGAGCTCTCGTGCCAGTCGTCACACACCACTTGCAGACTGCAGTTTCGAGCTGTTGGCTCTCGTCAGTGCAAGGTAGGCATGTGACGACCGACACGAGGATCACTTTACCATTTAGTACATTTCTGTATCTTTGGGATAGCAACATGTAAAATAGTCAGCAGGCGCCATCTAGTGGTCCAGTGTCTGTTGCAATCAAAAATAAACAGTCTGACTGGGCTTAGCATAGTTCAAATGTGCTTTTAGAGGGCGGAATATTAAAACACAATATTTTTAGTCGCAAACTCATCTATAAAATCTTTATTTTACTATAAGGAACGTAACCAGACCGCAACCAACAGCTACTCTCCTTTAAGTAGGATCAGTCTTTCGGCTGGTGTTTGTTGCAATCGAAGCATTAGCGTTTTGATGGTAATATGCAATTATTACACTTAACGCGCCAGGCTTGTAACTTGTAATTCAGCGATCGGCGGGGCACATAGCCCGGAGAGTAGCTGTTGATTGCAGTCTGGTTACGTTCCTTATAGTAAAATAAGGATTTTATAGAGGAGTTTGCGACTAAAAATATTATGTTTTAAAAGAAACATTGTTCAAAAGTTTAATGAACATTTATGATTTAAAAAACAACCTGAATTAAAATTATTATTATTACAAAATGTGCTCAAAATGTCTTCCTTCCTGCTCAATGCAGGTCTCAGCACGGCGAACAATATTATTTGTGGCTCTTTGCGCCATCTCCCTGGTAATAGTGTCAAATGCCGCAATTATGTCGGTTCGCATGTCGTCCTCACATTAAAATGAACCAAATTTTTCCATCGGATTTAAATCCGGCGATCAAGGAGGCCAACTTATTGAGCCACTTCGTATAGTATACGATATTTGTAAGGTGTAATTCAATGCAGGTCGGGGCATTTGCCGGCTGAGTAGTTGTTTCCTGCAAATCATATATTATAACAGTAGGTTAAGTCCACCTACGACTGAAAGGTCGCCGCTCTCAGGTACTTGCAGAATCGCAATTCGCTATACGCCCATGGAGACATCTATGGTGTATAGTAGCAATTGACCATGAAAGGATTCACTTACCTCTCACCACTACTCAATTTACTATAGTTTGTATAAAACTAGTAGGTTGGCCACTATCATTTGTCTGTTCCATGACCTATGGCATACTGATGAGAACTAATAAGTTCGAAACCGGTCTATGTCTGGTCAGGGAATTGAGAAATGATACTGGCTACCACTCTTTCATGATTTGTAAGGTGTAATTCAATGCAGGTCGGGGTATTTGCCCGCTGAGTAGTTGTTTCCTGCAAATCATATATTATAATATCGGTTTTGTCACATCATATATATAAAATAAATATATCATGGGTATCTTTACTGCTAGTATTTTAAAAGTTATTACGTATATCAAGTACCTGAATATAAGAAACCTCAGAAAAACTAAATTCGGTGTTCCACTTACACTGCACATCTTCAGATTTAAGAGACTTGTAGTGTATTCATGGTACCAGATTTCTGTTTCTAATGATATCCCAAATGAAATTATCAGGAACACAAATTTTGGCTTTCATATATTTGTGGTGTACTTTTTGCATTTAATAGAGATTTTACGTTGGATTCATTTTGTAGAGATCAAGGGAGCTTGCTAAAAACAAAGAAATTTGGTATTCGTTATGATGGATTATTACAAAGTAACAGAAAAGTCCATTCTTCTTACACTATTTTTTAAACATTTATTGAGGTGGATGGAAGTTGTAATATTTGTAAGCGGTCCAAATAATGCTCCTATAAACAATACAGAAAAAGAATAATATAAGTTCATTTTCAGAGAAATTATAACATTGAATTTCTGTTGAATTCCTGGGTGGCCCGTTTCAAATGTAGTTCTTACTAAGATATATCAATGTTATGAATGAAAATCAGGTCAGTGAGGAATAATTTAGAGAGTTTTGTTCAAAATTTAAAAATTATGATATATATTTACCAACAATTTTCTTTATACAGTTGATGCTTTGTGTTTGTGTTATTGCATCGGTCTGTTCCACGACCTTGCACATTGTAACTGCCAGCATTAACAATTGAAAACCTGATAAATTGGATAAATGCTATCAAACACAGTGGCACAGGAAATCATTTTTTTTGGGGGGTTAATCCGTTTACCAATATTCATCCATGATAATACATCATAAAGAAGAATACTTGAGGTACCAACAAGCACTGGGTTGAACGGTAGAACTTCTTTTATGACACTGGACTTAGTTAGCTTATGTAACCAAACATACTACTTATGCAACCAAGCATACTACCAAGCCTTCAGAAACATAAATGCCCAGTATAAGGTACTATAGGTACAGTACTTGAAGTCCTTAAAGTACTTCAAGTATTACCAAAGGTACAAATATTTAAGTAAAGACTCCAATCTGTTTATTAACCAATTTGCAAAAATTCGGTTATTGAAATGGAGCACATAATACCTATGAATCAGCGGTAATATGAGATTTTAAAAAAAAGTAATATTATTTTCACACCCACACCATTCACACCTTTATGATGCAACGCTCATCAAAAAATCAGGGAAAATAAACGCTCTAAAAGAAAGTTATTTATGTATTTATTTCTTAGGATACTAAGTAGTGTGGGTACATAATAATATACATAGAACACGTTAAAATTAAAATAAACATTTCATATAAAAAAATGTATCTAAAAGTAATACCTATACTATACTAATAGTGGTGTGAAGTAAAAATAAATGTCTTGAAAAGTGTTTGGAGAGAACACAACGTTACATGAGAAGAGCTACTTCCGTCAAATTAGCCGAGTTTTTAATATGTTGTAGTTTAAATCATTCTGAACAAGAAGTTCGTTTGGCAAAGCTTGAATATGGACAGTTTTGCCGGTAGACGGTAGACTGGATCTATCCCTCGATACTGTGTCAATGATATGAAAATGAATGAATAACTAAATATTGAATACAAGCTGCTTTGTTTTCCTATTAGTTCCTCTGTTCCTAATAAATCATGGTGAGACTTGTCTAGAAGGACTGAATGAATTTAAAAACAACTTGCAACTACTTTAGAAATACTTCAAGCACTGCAACAGGACTTCCATTACTTTTCAAAGTAATTGAAGTACTAAAAAGGACTTCAGTTACTTTAAAAGTAATTGAAGTAGTTTCGAAAGTAATTGAAGCCATTTGAAAAGACATTAAAGCCCCAAGTACTTATGCACAGTAATTCAAATGTCAAGTACCAAATACTGTCTCTTAAAAGTAATTTAAGCATAGTGCTTGAAGCCCTAAAAGTGCTTCAAGTACTACTCAAAGCACTTCACCAGAGTACTTTACCCAGCTTTGGTTATTAGTGAATTTAAAGATAATTTTAAGCTACAAAAATTTTACTACAAGTAAGAACTAAATAATCATTTCAGGAGATGCCCTAGGTGCTTACAACCCCTCCCCTACGGCATTGTGAATATCTGAAGCGGAGACATATTACGATAAACAGAAATAACACGTGTGAGTTATCAATAAAACCAGTTTTATTACGGCAAACCAGTCTGTATATAGTGTATGCAACCAAGTATTGTGAATAAAGAAATTGTATATAAAAAGAACAAAACAAGAGTCAATGTTCCTACATTGACTCTTTATAAAAGTAATAAGTGTGTTTTTGTGCTTGATTGTGCATTTCTTCGCTAAGTGAAGATGATCCTTTTATATTTTGTACTGTGCATAGTACCATTGGTCTTCTCTATATACGGCATTGTGTATTTTTTTAAATATCTGAGACATCGGAGTATTTTGAAGGCCATACCAAGCCCACCAGGTCACTGGCTACTAGGCAATTTATCTAAAATTGTAGGAAAAGACCCAGGTAATGTTATTTCATAAAGAAAGAAAGAAAAAAAGACAAATTTGAAAACTTTTAAAAGACGATAAATTATATACGTTGCTAGAACCAACAGAGTTACAGACATACTCTTTTTAGGTCCTGAGCATGTTTTCTCTTGTTCAAAATTATTAGATTTCAAATTCACGTAATCGATAGCAAAGTTATAAAGTTCCGTTCCCAAATTGTCTTTCTTTCTTCTCCTTGTAGCATCGATACTTGAGATAATTCAAATACATGTGCGTACAAAAGTGCATTCTTAATCATTTGTTTTAGATGAAATATTTCAAGAGTTGCGGGTTATGTCGTGTCAAGGTTGGCCGATATACAGATTCGATGGAATCTATGTAACTACCATAAATTTACTACATCCTTCTGATATAGAGGTAGGTAAAGTATATACGATTGGAATTGAAACTGGTCAGTTTTAAAGCACAGGACCGTGCGTATTGAACTTGATATTTTGTCCTATATATTTGGCAATGGTATTGAGATTCGAACGGTAGTTGAAACTGTGCAGCCGAGTCCGAGACTGGCAATGTAATCAGCCCGAATGAACCATCTACGACTGCACTGGTTTAAAGGTAATAAAACGGACAGACCTACTAGCACAAAAAAACTCGTAAATCGTTTCTTTATCTTGGAACGTGGAAGTCTAATATCGTGCTGTCTATGTGCCAGTGCAGCGCATAAATACCTATTATAATATCAAGCGTAGGAGTTTAGTTAGTTACTGTTCATATTTACTACTATATAAAAGGTAAAATATTTTAATTATTTGCTAATTTACCATGGCTTTCTGGAGACCATTTGAAACAGAGGATAATATAATAACGCCCGAAAATCTTATCATTTTGTTATGACAAGCATTTCTATTTACCTCCGCCCATGTACAATAAAGAGATGCCGACTGTTTTTGCCGGCTTTTAGTTTTTATACGGTTTCAATTCCAATCGTATATACTTTATATATAAGGTGATTTCGTTAAAACTTTTAAAGTCTACATTTTTAAGTTCAAATGGCACTGTTGCCAATTACGATATAAGAGTCGCGATGCCTAGAATTTTTTTTATGGAAACGTGTAGATTTTAAGGTCAGAAAACATATGTCATACGCGCAACCACCAGCAACATACAGCGTTTTGAGATATAGATGTATATACACGATTTTTCGCGTATTTTGGCCAAACGCTGATATCTCTAAGGAGATGCATTTTCCGAAAAAGAGTTTCAAATAAAAATTGTTCAAAATTCTTCTATAAGAAATTTTTTTCCCCGTAAAGCGGAAAACCGCATATACAGGGTGTTCCACTTAAAACTCCCAAAGCCAATTACTCGAAAACTGAAAGAGGTAGTAAATGTCTGTAAATGGCAGATAATTGGTGTGATCAAGAGCTATATTTCGACTTATAATAGATGCCGGCGCCTTTGACGGTTTAGGCGTCCCGACGACCGGAACAAAATTTTCGATGGCAGGACTTTGGAAAACTAAAGATACCAGTAGTACTTTTAATTCTGAAGTTTTTTTATTATTAGAAATTTTTTTGTTCGTTTCGGAGTTATTTGACATGGAAAGTGTAAATATCCTTTATTAAAATTTGCCAATTTAATAAATTGTCTGCATCTAATAGGCTGTTACTATTCTGTTAACCTAAATTTTAACAATCAAAACAGACAGATTAAAAGACAGGTAGTGAATATCACTTTTATTTACATAAGTAGAACAGTATCGTTGAAATATTTAAACAGAAAAAAATATAAGTGTTTTAAACATGGTCTTTTTTTAACTAAAATCTAAAGTAAATAAAATATTTTATAACAATTGTTCAAAATTTTCTCCACTTGCCCGAACGCAGCAGTCTTAACTCAAAATTGCAGTTCTTAACAGAATTCTTCTATTTATAGCAGCACAAGAAGCAATTATTTTATTTTGGAGATCCGCCATATCCTCAATAGGCTCTACACATACAGTGTCTTTCAACTGACTCCAAAGAAAAAAGTCAAGAGGGGCCAAATCCGGTGACCGTGCTGGCCATTGTAGTGGACGGTATGTCCCAATCCAACATTCAATAATCTGTTACAATTTGGGCATTGTGAGGTGGGACCCCATCTTGTTGAAAAATAATGTTCTTCCTAATTTCAATCGGAACAATTTTTTAAGAAAACTCCTATAACGATCACCATTTAAAGTACCTTCGTAAAAGTGAGGTCCTATTAAATAACCATTGAGTATACCACACCATACATTTTTACCAAAAACGCGCTGGTTACCTCTTTCAGTACTCCAGCGGGGATTGTTTTGTGCCCAGTAATTGCAATTATGTCTATTCACAACCCCATTGTTATGAAATCTACTTTCATCGCTCCAAAGTAATTTTTTAAAGGTATTTTCATCACGGTAAAGTAAATAATCAAATCTTGCCAGAAAATTAATGCGCCTTTCGGGGTCACCTGGCTCTAACTTATGTACAAGTTTCGTTTGTAAGGATGGTATTTATTTTGCTTAAGAATTCTTCTGGTAGAACTTAGAACTTAGTATTTCTCTTAAGTTCTCTCACATATATCTTCGTGGTATCATTAATCTCTTGGAGAACCAATGCAATGTTAAAATCATTTCTGGTTTTCATCGTTGCCGTTTTGGCTCTTCAAATACACCGAAATTCACTGAATTTCTACATAAATTCAAAATTGTATTATGATCTGGCTTTCAGAATAATGCTGTGCGTAAACACTTTTCGCTTGCCACGCATTTCACTTACACTCACCGTAAACCAACACCATGGCTAGCTTTTCTTGTTTCATGTATTGACCTATTCCTTTTCCAAAAAGTTAATCAGATATTAAAAAACTACTTGAAAATAAACACCAAAATAAAAAATTAACACAGTTTTTAACTAATGACAACTGTTTTGAAAGTTAAAATTGAGGTTAACAGAGTAATCACAGCCTATTAGATGCAGACAATTTATTAAATTGACAAATTTTGATAAAGCATATTTACATATTCAAAGTCAAATAACTCCGAAATGAACGAAAAAATAAAAAAATTTCTAATAATAAAAAAACTTCAGAATTAAAAGTACTATTGGTATCTTTTGTTTCCCAAACTCCTGTCATCGAAAATTTTGTGCAGATGATTGTTTATACGGTAGAATAGGGTACATAACTCGCTTGTAGTTTCGCATAACTTTTTTACCGCGCAAGTCTTAAAATCTGGTTGAGAATGTCTGTGACATTAATAACTGATAATCTGAATTTGGAACCTCGTAAATGTCCCGGAATTTAATTAAATTACCTATTATATAAATAAAAAAAACATGGTTAACTAAAGAAAATTGGAAAAATGTGCTAATTTCATACGTTCAAATAATGTATTGAAATACTCCTGTAAATTTTCAACCTCGCAAAACATCCGGAATATATTTTATCTGTTTTCGCTATCCTCCCAAAATATTTTGCAGTTTATTTAAAATTTCATTCGTATAAAAAAATCCGGTAAAAGGTGCAAACTTATTATTGTTTCAATTCCGTCGTTACATAGCTTCAGATCAATTTGCAACCCATTTATTAATACCTGAAAATGTCCAAGAATTTCAATGTAGTACTTATCCAATTAAATCATTTTCAGATTGTTCTCTCAAATATGAAGCATTTATCAAAAAGTAGAATATATGGTCTACTGGGAAACTGGTTGGGTGAAGGTTTACTTACAAGTACAGGCAAGGAATTTTATATTTCTTATTTCTACGTAATACATATATACAGAAATAAAAATTTGATAATGTTAAAATATGCACGTTTATAAAACATAAATTTAATGATTTTGAACGAAGGAAACTTACACCACATCATAGTAAGCCTCCTCATTTTTATGGCTTACCAAAGACACAAACAAAATATTCCTTTAAGACCAATTGTTAGTTCTATTAATTCACCATGTCATAATTTGGCAAAATTTTTACTTAAAATTATTGATCCATTGTCTGGAAATACCGATTCATATATTAAAAATAGTAAATATTTTATAGAAAAAATTTATGAAAACGATATTCATGAATCACACCTGATGGTTAGTTTTGATATAGTTAGTCTTTTTACCAATGTTCCGGTAGATGAAACCTTAAAAATAGTTAAAGACAGGTTGCTAAATGATAATAATTTGGAAACTAGAACTAAATTAAGTGTAAATAGCATAATGGAACTCTTAACACTGTGTATAAAAACAACCTATTTTCAATTGGACAATGAGTTCTATCAGCATGATTTTGGCATGGCTATGGTGTCTGCATTATCACCAATTTTAAGCAACATATTTATGGAGAACTTTGAGAACACACATGTTCAAAATTGTATAAACAAACCGGTTGTCTGTTGGAGATATGTTGACGACATCTTTGCAATTTGGCCTCATGGTATCGATTTACTAGATAGTTTTTTGGAAAATATAAATAGTAAGGAACCGTCTATTAAATTCACATTAGAAGTAGAAAGTAGGAATGAACTACCGATTTTAGATGTTTTAGTTAGAAGGGTAAATAATACAATTGAAACAAGCGTTTATAGAAAACCAACACATACTAATAGATATCTAAATTTTAACTCAAATCAGTCAATAAATGTTAAAAGGGGTGTTGTAAAATGTTTATACGATAGGGCCAAAATAATTTCATCTAATAATGAAATATTAAATAACGAGAAAAAATTTATCAAAGAGGTTCTAGTACAAAATCAATATCCTGAAGCCTTTGTTGATAGAGTTTTCATAAATGTTGAAAATAGGGACAATCAGGTACGACAAAAACCTGAACTTCATTATACAGCAATAATTCCTTATGTATACGGACTATCGGAAAAGCTACGCCGTATAGGTGACAAATTTGATGTTAGGACGATATTTCAAACGGGGAACACTTTAAGATCTATTTTAACAAAAACATAACCGATAAACAGGGAGCAGAATTCAAAAAACTGTATTTGCAATATCCCGTGCGAATTTGATAAATGTTATGTGAGTGAGTCATCCAGACCTTTCAGTGTGAGGTTGGATGAGCACAAAAATTACATTAGAAAGAATGAAATTCAGAAATCAAAGATTTGTGAACATGCTTGGGAAAACGGACATAGAATAAACTGGGAATCGGCAAAAATTTTAACAAAAGAAACAGATACCAAAAAAAAGAAAAATTAAAGAATCAGCAATAATCTTATTAAATGAAGATAAGTGCGTATCGAATTGTTCTGTAGATATTTGTACAACCTGGCTACCAATGTTAAAAGAAGAACTTAACAACTCAACATTATCTAAAAGAAAATATCATCAGTTCTATGTTGTGGGTAAGTAGTAAGTATCCGTGGAAATAACATAAACAGAATCTTAAAGCTAAATACATTATTTCTGTGTTTATTCCGATTTATATTATTTGCAAAACATAACCTCTGACTTTTCTTTTGGCGTAAACGTCACGGGCGCAGAGGCTTTTTTCCAATAATTCTATTATTTTGTAGATTCGGTAATTTGTTTTGAAGAGGATAATAATAGATGTGGTAGAAAACTCAAATAATAGGAAAGAATATTCTTAGAATGCCACAAATAACTTTCAGACAATAATGTTGCTGTATCATCTTCTTTGCACTGTTTCTTTTGCCTAGCGTGCTTATTTAATTTCCGGTTTTTTTGAATCTTTTCACAATTCTCCATGTTTTTTGTATCGTTAGGACGATATTCTGAAACTTTTCATTAAACTTTCAAATCACATTTTTGATGCTAGATTCGCCAGTGCCATAACAGTATTAGATATACATTTTTCTTGTAAAATTTACATTTTTAATACAAACAACAAGTTATTCTGACACAAGGACGGATCACTTTTGTTTTTGTTTCCGTGGCATATTCTTCTTAAAACATAAAAATGTAATTTAAAAAGAAATGTATTTAGTTCTGTAATTTGGTACGTCATATTTTTTTGTTCTGAGCAAGTTTTTCTAATAAATTTTTTCAATATTTTGCACAGAAAAGGCACTTTATCTGATGCGATTTTTATTTTTAAGCTGTTACCAGCGCCTTTTATAAATTTTTTAAAATCCAACATACTAAAAATAGTTTTTTGGTCAAGCAAGAGCAGAATACAAAATGTTGTGATTGTAATCCAAAAAAAGTTTCCAATTAAAACTATAATACCGTTTTGTCGTTAACACATATATCCAAATCAGTTTTAAGATGTGAATGATTGTAAGGTATTATAATTTTCAATCTACGGATAGATGGATTTCCTATGGAGTATTCCACAACAATTAAAATATGAGCGATAGGGATAATTATGGACTTGACCTTACAAAAATATCTTATTTTGATTTACCAAAACTCTTTTATGACAGATGTATTGTTTTATTAATTATTTACTAGAGTATTTAACAGCATTTTGATTCTAATATTCATAATAAATACTTTTAGGCAAGAAATGGCAGACGAGAAGAAAAATACTAACTCCTGCATTCCACTTTAATATACTACAAAAGTTTTTGCAAGTATTTAATGATGAAACTGAAAAATTAGTCAACCAGATAGAAGAAAGCTGCGACAAACCTTATACTGATGTGATTCCTCTCGTAACGCAAATGGCTTTGCAATCTATTAGTGGTAAATGTTTTTAATATACATATCATTTTCCAAGAGAGGGCTGTAAATTTAGTCATTTCTGAAAGGACAAAATCTTTAACAATGATACAGTGGCTTGCTACTCTAAAATGCCTCGATCCTTCTACTTTTAAGTACAGCCAAATTCTTTAACCCCGCAAGCAGCAAGTTATAAGTAGATTTTCGAACAACACAACCTCGAAATCATATGATATATACAGGGTGTCTCACCGGGAACTGAATCGATCGATTTAGAGAAAAGTCAGAAAATTTAGATGGTGTGGTCAATCGAACTAAAATAATTACAAGCAGCTGGCACTTCCGCTTATACCTGAAGTCGATACTAACTTGCTTATTTCAAATGTAGCATATCCTATACCTAAACCTAGCCGTTTCAGAGACATTTGACATTTTACAGAAAATTTGACAGGTGCAACGGTTTGCAAGAACCGTTATAACTTTCTTCGTGTAAAAGATCCTCATTTGCTTCTTGTCACATAAAAATAACACAAGGAGAACAACGTTCTACGACTGAAATAAATTCAATAATATCATACCAGGTGTTCCGTTTTTCGCGTTACATTCTATCAACTTCAAACCGCGAAAACTTGTTTAGGTCAAATGGAACACCCTGTATTTTTTACGTCAAGTTGTGTAAAATTGAATTCCCTTTTTTCTGATATTAGCATTGTGGAGGTTAAAGTTATAACTTTTTGAAATATTTGCGATTTTATTAGAAATTCATGAATTGTTGTAATCATTTCATCAAAATAGCCATGATTAGAAACAATCATTATCTCATGTCAAAAAATGCCAGTACGTTTAAATCACACCCACGAAGACTTTTTAAATTTGTTTATTATTTATGGAGAATGTGATAAAGTAATATTAAGAACTTGTAGCACATTTGCTGCTCGATATCCAGAAAAACGGAAACCGTCACCAAACACTGTAAAACGCATACTGGAAAATTTTAAAAATTATGGCTCTGTCAAGGCAAAAATGCAAAGAAGAAAGTCTATTGTTGATGACGAAAACATTGAAATAGTCATTTTGGGATGTTTTCATGCATTTCCAAGGATGTCATTAAGACAACCTGCTCTGGAATCGGGACTATGCAAGGAATCAATTCACAGAATCTTATTAAAACATAAGTTTCACCCGTTTTCATTCCATATGGTTCAAGGATTAAAAGAAACAGATTTCCTAAAAAGACAGAATTTTTGTGAGTTTATTCTAATGAGGTCTGAGGATCACGATTCTTATTTGGGAAATATTATATGGACAGATGAAGCAAAATTTACTAAAAATGGACTTTTTAATAGACACATTTCGCATTATTGGAGTGACTCAAATCCTCATATGTTCAGAGAGCGAAACTTTCAGGAAAGTTGGCAGTTCAATGTTTACTGTGCCATAAGAAACGATAGAGTGATGGCAATACAATTTTATCAGGAAAATTTAAATGGTAAATTAAATTTTCTCTTCTGTTAATATGTATAAGTAAATTTTTTTTTTAGGTGAAAGATATCTGAATATCTTACAAAATTTGAATAATAACTATTTAGAAAATTTACCTCTCGTCGAACATAGAAACATTTTTTATCAACACGACGGTGCTCCCACATACCGCATATTTAGTTAATAATTATTTACAAGTAACTTTTTATGATCAATGGATTACCAATAATGGACCTTTCTTATGGCCTCCTCGCTCGTCCGATTTACCAGTTCTGGATTATTTCATTTGGGGAATTATTAAAAATAAAGTTTATGATAGCCCATTAACAACCATTTGAGATTGTATGCAAAGAGTAAGAAATGCATTTCAAAACATATTACAGGATTCAATTAGAAGAGCTACCCATGAGGAACTAATCCGAAGGTGCGAAAAATGTGTCGAGGTTCGAGGGCGGAATTTTGAGCAATTATTAAATTAAAATGAAATCATATTTTAAATTGATCTTATCTCTGCTATTTTAGTTCATGCCATATCTTCAATTCGATTAATACGCATGCTACAGTGTTAGTGTTATTTTGCGTTTTTGTGGATATCGAGTAGCAAATGTGCTGCAAGTTCTTGATATTACTTTATCACATTTTCCATAAATAATAAACAAATTTAAAATTTTTTTGTTGGTATAATTTAAACGTGCTGGCGTTTTTTGACATAAGATAATACTGACTGTTACTAATCATGACTATTTTGATGATATGATTACAACAATTCATGAATTTCTAATAAAATCGCAAATATTTCAAAAAGTTGTAATTTTAACCCCCACAATGCTAATATCAGAGAAAAGGGAATCCAATTTTACACAACTTGACGTAAAAAAATACATGGTGTTCCATTTGGCCTAAACAAGTTTTCGCGGTTTGAAGTTGACAAAATGTAACGCGAAAAACGGAACACTTGGTATGATATTATTGAATTTATTTCAGTTGTAGAGCGTAGTTCTCCTTGTGTTCTTTTTACGTGACAATAAGCAAATGAGGATCTTTTACACGAAGAAAGTTATAGCGGTTCTTGCAAACCGTTGCACCTGTCAAATTGTCTATAAAATGTCAAATATCTCTGAAACGGCTAGGTTTAGGTATAGGATATGCTACATATTTTCGACTCAGAATTTTATGCTCTTTTCCAAAAACCCTAAAATATATAGGGTATTCCATTTGAAATAAGCAAGCTAGTATCGAATTCCGGTATAAGCGGAAGTGCCAGCTGCTTGTAATTATTTTAGTTGGATTGGCCACACCGACATTAGTAATTATCTAAATTTTCAAAAATTTTCTGATGCGTACTTTTCTCCATATCGATCGATTCAGTTCCCGGTGAGACACCCTGTATATGTGCGCATGGGTCTTAGGACTGGTTCGATTCCGGAGTCTCAATCTACCTACCTAATCCTTAGCGAGAAGACTAAGAAGGAGTTTTTATTTCTATAGAGAATTGTAATTTACTGAAAAAATTAAACAAATTTAGGGAACTGTGACAGAATATGCATTGAACAGACTTCCTATCGAAAAAAAAAAAAAATACAAAACATAAAGACGCCAAATTGAACATAACAGAACTTACTTATTACTCAACATACACAGACATTGAAATAGAAATTCAGCTTTGACAAAACAAAAATACTGGCTAAACAAATATACATTAAAAAGTGGAAAATTGTTGAAATGATCGAAATTTAGAAACATCCTAATAGCGTAAGTGATACAAAACAGGCACGCAACATCTAAGCAAAATATACAATCTTTTTATATTAAACTTACATAATGCAATAAGAATTAGACAACAACAGACAAACGAACGAACAAATCAGGAAATTTAATTCCAAAATTTAATATGATAATTAAAAATGAAACTAGTTTTTGATTATAAGACCCATAACTAACATTTGGAGTATATTATAAAGTTTCACAATACTTAACGTTGTGATACTGTCAAAGAACTATCAATAATTCTATAGAGTGAAATATCAATAAAGTCAACCTTTATTTTAAAAAAAGTGAATAAATTGTAGATATCATCTAAAGTGACCATATGTAAATACTTTGTAGAAACTGCCATGGGTTTGGACAATATTGACGAGAGCACCCAAGAAAAATACAAAAATTCCATTTACCAAATGGGAAAACTTCTTCTAACTAAACTAACCCAACCGTGGCACAGACTTGATTTTATCTATTACTTTACGCAACTAAGAGACAAAGAAATGGAAGTAATTGAATTCTTACATAATTTTGCTTACAAAGTTATAAGATCTAGAGAGACAAAATTATTGGAGATATACGACACTAAAGATTATCAAGAAAATGTTTCATATTCTGGAAAGAAAACTGTAAGAATGTTAGATTTATTACTGCTAGCCAAAATGAATGGGAGTGACATTGACTTGGAGGGTATTCGAGAGGAGGTGGATACTTTTATGTTTGAGGTAAGGGTATGTTTGGAGAGATTTCCGTAATTGTCAGTACGAAAATTACTTGGGGAGTTAACCAGATAAAATATCATAATTCTTAAAAACAAACATCATAAAACCACACTTACAACACAATCAACTATTTATTTAAAACCTCAAAAACCAAGTCCTTTACGGCCCCCATAGTTTTATGAATGATCCTACTTCGATTCAAACACACCAAGCTACTTAATTATTATTATTATTATTAGCCTTTACTCGAGTCCGAGTATAAAAAAATGTTACAGTCGATATTGTGTGTAATAAAAAACAAGTAAAAGGTGTAGTCTATTGTAATTCCCATTCATCTACGGTGCACACGACTATGGCTATAGAGGCCAATTCGGGAGAGCACATGTCGACCGCAGTCAGGACAAACATAGGCCTGGTTAGGTCTTGGATTCGGCCTTCTTGCAGCAACATTTCCTTGATAGCTGGCCACAACCCCTCGCTATCCGGTTCTGTCCGCTGGAAGTTGTTCCCATTGCTCGTCTGGAATACCGCAGGATTTTAGATTTTCATGGAGAACATCTTTGAACCTCTTTTGTTGACCGCCACGCCTTCTTCTACCGCTTAGCAATTCACCATAAAGTGTACATTTAGGGAGGCGGTTATCATGCATACGATGAACGTGACCTGCCCATCTTAGGCGTGCTCTTGAAATAAGCACCTCAATTGGAAGGCTGTTTGCTCTCCTGAGTACTTCCACGTTTGATATGTGATGGAACCAACGGATTTTCATCATACTTCTGAGGTGTCTTTGCTGAAAACGTTCTAATTCTTTCACATGACGACGGTAAGTGATCCAGCAGTGTTGGAATGAAAACTGCTCTGTAGACAGCCATTTTCGTTGACAAAGCAAGGTCGTGGTTGTCAAATACTCTCTCTCTAAGTCCCCAGAGTGCTCTAGATGAAGCGTTAATTCTATTGCGAATAGCGCTGTCCATGTTTGCTTTGTCATTAACAACGTTGCCTAAGTAATTGAACTGATCCACCACTTCAAGAGAATTTCCGTTAAGTGTAATGTCTATTTGGTTCACTTGATGAGGAGTTGACATAATCTTAGTCTTTCCAGTGTTGATTTTAAGTCCCAAGGAATCATAGCTCTGGGCATACACATCTAAAAATTCTTGAAGCTCTTCCGGCGTAGAAGCTAAAAGTGCACAGTCATCCGCATACTGGAGATCACAAATGAATCGTGTGCGTGTCTTCGTGAAAGCTCTAAAGCGCCCTATGTTAAAGAGACCGCCATCAGAACGGTATCTGAGACCTATTCCTCTGACTGTCAGTTTGTTGTCAACAATAATTGTTAGAGCGGTGGTAAACAAATTAAAAAGTAGGGGTGTCAGGACACATCCCTGCCTAACTCCAGTGAGGGTTTGGAAAGGTTCGGTTGCCTCATTATTATACATAACCTGGGCGTTGTTGTTTGTATGTAGACTGCTACTTAAATATTACTTAAATTGCTTACTTAAATATGAGTTTTGCTCACCATATTAGCCACCGGGCAATAATTGTTTTAATTACTTCCTGATAATTCTAACATGGTTGACGAAATGCACATCGAGTGTAGAATTCAAATGTGTTGTGTGAACTACGTCAGAGCCAAAGGCTCCAAGGGACTTCAGACTAAATAATTCAGATCACAAGGGTTAATCCTATACAGTAGAAAATAAGTTTTATTTTTGTGGGGCTTGTAAAAATCATACATGCTAAAAGATTCGCCATTAATTGGATGCATTTATTATCCAATAACTAGCGCGTAAACAATCTAAATAATTGTATACTTGCATTCAAACGTTATTTCAGCGGTTTCGCGATAGAAGTTTTGTCAAAAACCCCACAGGGATCCAATTTAGGCCCTCTGCTATTTAGTGTATTTATAAACGATATCGAACTTCATTTAAATATTTATTTATACTGATAAGATGGTAGTATAGTATATCATAAATACTAAGAAAACCTAAAACGAAACATAATTAACCTCTATTTATGTTTTAGGGACACGACACAACTTCAGTGGCTATTACTCACCTACTCTTATCACTGGCTAATAATACAGATATCCAGGTAAGTATAATAATGTACAGAATAGAGTTAGTAAAATTCTCAATTTTAATATCTTTATATGACGCAAACTTAGACGTCAAAGCTCTGTGGAAAGCTATTTGAAGTTGTTTTAATTTACAATCTCTAATGTGTCATGTTTGATCCTATTTAATATCCTGTGTATTTCACTAATGGTTTAAGAGCTCCATAAAACTCTAAAAATCGCTAATCTTTATAATATTTAAAAAATAATTTTCCCGTATTAAGAAGCTCCAGTAACTTTAACACCGTATATTCTTTCCTGTTATTTGGGTTTTCTACCACATGTATTATTGTCCTCTTAAAAAACAAATCACCGAATCTACAAAATAATAGAATTATTGGAAAAAAGCCTCTGCGCCCGTGACGTTTACGCCAAAGGAATAGTCAGAGATTATGTTTTGCAAATAATATAAATCGGAATAAACACAGAAATAATGTATTTTGCTGACGTATCGGAAAATAATCTCTTTACGTTTTCAAAGCTTTTTTTGGAGGAACTCTTATTTTGCTGTGTACGTCAAATACACAGCTTTAAGATTCTGTTTATGTTATTTCCATAGATACTTACTACTTACACAGAACATAGAACTGATGATATTTTCTTTTAGATAATGTTGAGTTTGTTAAGTTCTTCTTTTAACATTGGTAGCCAGGTTATACAAATATCTAAGAACAATTCGATACGCACTTGTCTTCATTTAATAACATTATTGCTGATTCTTTAATTTTCCTTTTTTTGGTATCTGCTTCTTTTGTTAAAATTTTTTGCCGAATCAAAGATTTGTGAACATGCTTGGGAAAACGGACATAGAATAAACTGGGACTCGGCAAAAAATTTAACAAAAGAAGCAGATACCAAAAAAAGAAAAATTAAAGAATCAGCAATAATCTTATTAAATGAAGACAAGTGCGTATCGAATTAGATATTTGTTCAACCTAGCTACCAATGTTAAAAGAAGAACTTAACAAACTCAACATTATCTAAAAAAAAATATCATCAGTTCTATGTTCTGTGTAAGTAGTAAGTATCTATGGAAATAACATAAACAGAATCTTAAAACTGTGTATTTGAAATACACAGCAAAATAAGAGTTCTTCCAAAAAAAAAAGCTTTGAAAACGGAAAGAGATTATTTTCCGAAACGTCAGCAAAATACATTATTTCTGTGTTTATTCCGATTTATATTATTTGCAAAACACAACCTCTGACTATTCCCTTGACGTAAACGTCACGGGCGCAGAGGCTTTTTTCCAATAATTCTATTATTTTGTAGATTCAGTGATTTGTTTTTGAAGAGGACAATAATACATGTGGCAGAAAACCTAAATAATAGGAAAGAATGTTCGTAGAATGCCACAAAAACTGTCAGACAATATTTAACACCGTGTGTTGTAGGAAAGGGTTGCACAGGAGATAGAAGAGGTGCTGGGTCCAAGGATACCGACTTACAAGGATCTTCAAGACCTGAAATATACAGAGATGGTCATTAAAGAAACGTTGCGACTCTATCCCAGCGTTCCTTTCATTTCACGCGTTGCCAGCGAGGACTTTACCACTTTCACAGGCTACCAAATTCCAAAAGATACCGTCCTACATATGCATATTTTCGATTTACACAGGGATCCCAGATTATATCCTGATCCGCTTAAGTTTGATCCCGACCGATTTTTACCAGAGAACTGCAAAGACAGGCACCCATTCGCTTACATACCATTCAGCGCGGGACCTAGAAATTGTATAGGTATTGTATACACGATAGTTATTCTTGACCAGATTGAATACATTTATCACGAAAATGAACTAATTTCTTCATAACCAAAAAAAGTTAAAGGTAAATGAACTTGGAGCTGTCAGGCTGTCTAAAAGAAGAGACGCTTTCTTTTCTTGAGAATTCTTATTGCATCCCCAAGTACAGACATTTATAGTATCAATTTCTGTCTGAAGACTGGTTTAAGTATAACTTAATGCTTTTAGTCAGCATAAGCCAGCACCTCCCCACGTCCATCTTAGATGCAACTGTATATCAGATGTGCTATTCAGTGGTCATTTCCAGTTGTGGTTTTCCAGATCTCCAAGTCTGGTGATTTTCGATAGAATCAATAAATATGGCGAAGTACGTATACAAATTTAAGATTATAAAAATGTTTCTCACCAACGTCTTACCAAGGTCTAACCGACGTTGGTAGGTTACTGGAAAGTGAAGGGCTTATTTAGGCAGTCGCCAACGTTTAATCGATGTTGGTAGATGATTAAAGAAACTAAATCTGTTAGGTCGGTTACCAACGTCTAACTGACGTTAAAAGGTTACCTATAAGTTAACTAGTTCTATTTAATCAGTTACTAACGTCTAATCAACGTTGGAAGATTACTTAAAAATACATCAAACCTAAATAAGTCATTTTCTGACATCAAACCAACGTTGGTAGGTGCTTCAAATTAAAGTAGTATATTTGCGAGGTCCAAAGAACGTTGCTCCTAGGTCAATTCATAACTAGAAGATCTAAGTTACCATTCGACTACTATTTGCACTAATTTTGAAGTTGGAATCAGTAAAAAAGTAGTCAGTAGTCGGTGAGATGTTGCTTGGGTTAGTTAACTCGACTATGAATCGAGACCGGTGGATATTTAATTTACTGCCACTTGCAGAAACATAGTTTGCATAAGTTCAGATGAACTTGGTTCTGGTTTAGAATTCTAGGTTTCTAACAATAAATTTTTGTGAATTTCAGGCCAGAAATTTGCCATCCTAGAGCTAAAATCAGTTCTTTGTGGTATACTGAGGAAATTCTCTCTTCGGCAAGTGGACACCCCAAATGATGTACAGTTCCTACCCGATCTAGTTCTGAGGCCCAAGGGGAAAATCAGGATCAAGTTCATAATAAAATAACAGAGAAATATATTTATCTTTATTACAAGAAAAATAAATCGTATAAATAATAACACCGGACTATCTTTTACACACCGTAATAAATTAAAATTATTTGCTAAAACACAAAATACTCGTTATACCTATTGTTATTATCACATTTTTAATAATTGCATGTACAACTCGGACTATTACATTCAATTAAAATAAAGCTGTAAAAGTATAGAGATTTTTGTAAATTTGGATGTTCCACAGGATTTAATTACGGGGCCACTTTTATTTGTGAACCTAGGTTTGCGAAAATACCGATTTATGTAATTATTATTTTAACCCAGCTTGTATTTTGCATTTTTCGGTAGAAAAATCAAATGCAATCTCCGAGCCAGTACCAATATTTATGTCTAAGTAGTAAGTATACAATTGTTTTTTAAATTGCCTTACTTCAAATTAACTTAATTTCTTCACAAACTAGCGAAGATTGTGTTTATAAATTTAGAGTCGCTACATCATCGATATTATACCAAAAGATCGAAGAAGATTTTTGTCTAGCTCCAAGGGGAGTTAATTACTTTAATTTTAGAGTATTAGAGAAGAATATCAGCGAAGGCGTCTATTAATTTTTGTTGCTTTTGAATCCCATTATAATAGTTAAGGATTACAGATGACGTGGAGACAAATTCGAGAAAAATTTTGCCCTAAAAAGGATTTGGACTAGTAGTACTTAGATTTTAGAGAAAATGTCTTTTTTAAATTGACAGTTTTATACTTCATTCACATAGAAGATGATAAGCCACCCCACCCCATTTTTCCATCCCAGATATTTTGGCTAGCTTATCCCTGGAACCGGTTCTGTGGGAACATATTGTAAAAGGTTGAATAATCTGCGTTTTTTGCTCCATCTTATATCAATTTTACAAAGTCTGGTTCCTTTAGTAAACTTGGTATTTCAAAATAAAAAAAATAAATAAAAAACACGAAACAAATTAAATAAAAATCTTAGAGAGCAAAAATGTCTTAGGACTAATTACAGCTCTTAAAATGCATCTTCAAAGAGTTTATTCTAATGCAGATGTACATTATCTGACGATGTATTATCGTCATTCCTCATATTTTCCTACGTAATTTGACTTATCAACAATTAAATGCAAAAGATATAATGTATAGTGTAATGATTGAGTCAGTGTATCTGTTAGTAAGTACTATGTAAATTAGAATTATCACAACAAAATACACTTTAAATAAGATGACAGGTTCAGAGTCTCTTGTGTCAAAAACCGAAAAGTCCAGATAAAGCCCAGTGCGACCACCATACATTTTTTCAAATGGTATAAAGTGGTTGCACATGTCCTAGTTCTATTTGTGAGTGGCCACAAATTTGTTTCCTTTTGACAAATTAACGTAAAAAATAAATAACGAACAACATTTCTTTGTTACATATCACTATATTTTTTATTTTATTTTAAAGTTTGCAACTGAAGTTTCGTAGAATCTAGTCTACATTTTCAAGCACGTTGAATTACAAATTAAGTTGTGAGGGTATTTATATATTACAAAGGGGATTATATTAATTGGCTATAATTAAACATTGCCGGTGAGTCTCTTTTACAACAGGGCGGCAAATAAACTGGAATACCCAATTTCTAGCTGATTATTAAGCAGGGTACTGCTTATATTATTTCCATGTTTATAAATTTCAATAGACATATATTTAATTTCCTGGATTTTGTTGCATAATGTAGAACTTCAAGCTTTTCTATGGACGGAAAATTGTGTCTGGTTTCTAAAAAATGATTTGCAAAATTTGAGTTTCTCTCCCTTTTTCCAAATGATTTTAAATGTTCCGAGTATCTTATGTTAAATGACCTTCCAGTTTGGCCTATATAGCAGCTATTGCATTCTTCACACGAGAGCTTCTAAACCTCCGATTTTTTATTTCTTTCTGTTTTCTGTTTGGCAATATAGAGAATATTTGAAGGTTATGGTTTGATAATACATACGAGATTCTTTCTGACAAGGGGCCAAAATATGTTAGAGATACAAAATTTTTTGGTGATTTTTCTTTAATCTAAGAGTAAACTATACCAAAAGACGATTTACTGTGATAAAGAGGATTTAAAAATAGTTTTTTCAATTTCTTCAATAAATAGTTCTGCCATAAGAAGGCTCAGTGGGGAACCCATTGCTAGGCCTTGTTTATAAAATCTATTTTCGAATTGGAAGTAGTTTTCACTTAGGCATAGTTCAACTAATGTATTGATTTTTTCTTTTATGGTTATATTAATGTTCTTAGCGTCCAACATTTTTTCTAAAATTTCGAGATATTCCTTATATGGTATATACCAGTCGACTAAAAAAAATAGCAACGGTTTTCCAGTGAATATGATAGATTCTCTAGTTACAATGAAACAAAAAGACGTTACAATTCGTAAAATTTACCCTAAAATTAAAGAAAAATCACCAAACCATAACCTTCATGTAGCATTCAAACCTAGCCAGAAAATGTCAAATATTCCCTATAATACCAAACATAAAACATAAAATTTTTTATTATTAAATTATATGTTCTCGTGTTGTTGTGGGCTTGATGCATATGCGACCCACAACACACATTTGTGTTTCGCGGGCCACATACCGCCAATAGTGGCGATCCATTGAAGGTTTGGCTCCTCTCCGCTAGGAGAAGTGGCGTGCCTCCCAGCTGGGAAGAACGGTGACGTGACTTCCGTCTGGTGTCAAAGGTAGGAGGTGAGAAGTGCTTAGCTCGGTGTATGCTGCCGATAATCCCTAAAAGCTTGTTTATTTGAGCCATCTTAATGGATCTTGGATTATCGGCAACGGTAAAATTTCCTTCGTTTTAAGTCATTGCTGTTCATCAGAATATTTCATTGTTATGGAGGGAGTTTAATCCGCATCTGTGCGGGATTTATGTGTGCACACGTGAGTAACCTTATCATCGCCATCGTTTCGACTTTACCTATGTATTTCAAATATTTATAGGCTGGTCGACCACTTTCCTTTGGGAGTATCTTCGCTGTCAATTGAGCTGCAGCATTGTACAAGAATTTTGGTGGATTTTATCCCTCAACAAGTCAGAGGATTATATCTGTTTTCAGTTGCTCTCATTAGGCACGTTTTACGTGCATTTCCGGCTTACAATTTAAATGGGTATATCTTAGGGCCAACGGACTGGGTTAGAACGCTCCACGGACTGAGTTTGAACGCTCCACGGACTGGGTTAGAACGTTCTATGGACTAGATTAGAATATTTCACGGACGGGAGGTTATAAACCCATCACTATCGTCTGTCCGGAAGTCACCACCGTAGGGCTGCAGTCTCATCACTAGTTGACGTTTGGGTATCGTACCAATTCTTTGATAAATGTTATTGTGTCTTCTATCAAGAAACCACCTTCAGTGGTTCTGTGTAATAATATTTGTTTTCTTTTAACTTACGTTGTACATATTTAAACAAAGATTTTATTCACTTATATTGATTAAGTGAGTTCTCTAATCTAACCTATAGCGGCAAAATTTTATTTTAGTCAACCCTTGTAAACTAAATGTAGCTACACGAGGGGTATTTATCTTTATTTTATGCTGTAACATATTTATCAGAATATAACTACATAAATGAACATCGCCAGGTTCATATTAGAGAACAATAAATTATAAATACTGCAATATAGTACATTTCATGTTGAAAGAAGTGTCATTATTTCGTCTGCGACCACTACGAATGGAACCCTCAGTGATTTTATGTTAAATAAGCAAAACACTTCTAATAATTTATGTTAAACTTGGACTTAACGTCCTAATATTTCTGAGTTAGTGAAATTTTGTCGTGGGCACGTTACATCACTTATCCGGGCTAGGTAGTGTCTGCGATCTGCTACGCAGAGCAGCGCAAGTGTTTTTTATATCATCTAACAACTTTAACAGTTCATGTAACTCGTAGCAATGTGAGGAATGCAATAGCTGCTATATAGGCCAAATAGGAAGGTCATTTAACATAAGATCCTCGGAACATTTAAAATCATTTGAAAAACGGAAAAACAATTCTAATTTTGCAAATCATTTTTTAGAAACCAGCCACTATTTTCCGTCCATAGAAAAACTAGAAGTTCCACATTATGCATCGAAATCCAGGAAATTAAATATATTAGAATCTATTGAAATTTATAAACATAGAAATAATCCAAGCATTTCCCTACTTAATGATCAGCTAGAAATTGAGAATTCCACTTTGTTTGCCGCCCTGTTGTAAAAGAGGGCTACCGGCAATGTTTAATTCTACCTGATTAACATAATCCCCTTTGTAATGTATAAATACCCTCACAATTTAATTTGTAATTCACTGTGCTTGAAAATGTAGACTAGATTGTATAAAACTGTAGTCGCAAACTTTAACTTTACTATTTTCATTAGGCACGTTCATTTTTGCTTGAATATTTTTGTTGGCTATGCACACCTTGAAGTTTAAATATCTCTTGCACTCACCTTTGACATTTCATCTCTGATCTCTTTCGGAACTATTCGGTTTTAAAACGCTCCTGAGCAGTTAAAATAATAACAATTTCAAACAGCTAAGTGACTGATGAGCTTAAGAAATCGTTTCTTGTTGATTCTGTCACCATTTCAAAGTGTTAAATTGAATAATTCCCTCAATATCTCCACCAAACCGTGAAATCGTTGACAAAATAAATAACTATAACTGCGTCAAAACAGTAGTAATAATATTGCACTTGATAAATAATCATAGTCAGTTGATACAAATAAATTATTATGTACGGACATTATTTACAAACAAGTATGCATCATATCTCCCTTTCTAATGGTACCATTACCTACTCGTGATTTCAATACAAATAGAGAAAAACTCAATACTACACAGTTCAGGTTTTCACGCCGACGATAACTTTTTTCTCAGCGTGCAAAAGGCGACCACCCTCAAGAAGACGAAAGTGGATATTAGATAACCTACGTCAATCCAGTAGTTCTGTTTATCCATGCCGAGGTCTTTCAGCAGCATTTTTGGATCCTCGTAGTGACAGTAATCGCTTTCTTCTGGGCAGAGCAACAGCGGCCGATTGTATCCGTACAGAGCCTGCATGATACCTGAATAAATTAGAAATAAGAGTTAGAAAGTAACAGAACCGAATGCACAGCGTTTATGGTCTATTCTTTTACAAATAGTACTACAGTCATTGCAATAATACCATTTGTCTATCTTACGAGGGCTACACCAAATATATCACTTAATATCTATTGTGTGATTCATGCTGTTTTTTTTTCATTGAGAATTAGCCTGTTTCGTGTAAACCAGACTCCTACCATCTGAATTACTGCAGCGGCTTCGTTTAATAATAGTTCTATTTTATTTTCTCTTATTAATAATGATGTATCATCTGCATAACTAATAATTAAATGTTTCGTATTTTTTAAAATATTACACAAATCAATAATATATATGTTAAATAAAAGTGGACCTATTACGCTGCCTTGGGGAATCCCTATTTTAGTATTTTTTATTTCCGATTTTATGTCTCTATGTTGAGAGCAAATTTTTACAATTTGTTGCCGATTTTCTAAATATGATTCTATCCATTTCAGTGCCCTCGATCTTATTCCGTATTGGTCTAGTTTCTGCAATAATATATCATGATTAATTGAATCGTCTGCTTTAGACAGGTTTAAAAATATTCCCATTGGTATTTCATTATTTTCTAACATGTTTAAGATACCAATATGGCTGTCTCTATACTCCTGCCTTTTAAAAATCCGTGTTGATTTTGACTAAAAAGGTTATACGTATTAGAAAAATTTGTCAATCTGTTACACACTACCTTCTCAAATGTTTTTGAGAAAGCTGGTAACAAACTGATCGGTCTGAAATTTTCAATTTGGTTTTCATGCCCACTTTTATGTACTGGTATAATTACTGCCAATTTTAGTAAATCTGGAAATATTCCAAACTTTAGGGAATGGGCAGGTAGACAATTTTTTTATTATTATTTTAATAACATCTACGCATAAAAACAGTTGACCCGTATTTTTTATTTTATTTTTATAATAATGCCTTATAGTAAAAAAAAATCATGAAGTTTAAGCTATGTTTAAATGGTTAGATATTGCCGCAAATGTTCGAGCTATTCTATTGGCTATGACGTAATAGCATAATCAGCAGAGAAACGAGCGCTAGTGGAAAGGCGGAGCCAACAAAGTTGTGCAAAACGTATGTGCGGCGCTGTCGAGGTTATATTAAATGCGCGCGTATGTGACGATATTACGTCACGAGAAACCGGCAAACTGCCGTATTTTAAATACGCTCTAATCTTAAGCCTATTCGTTTTACAATAAAACCAATAATAGTCGGTAAAGCTACCTTCAAATTATATTTATAACATATTGAAGAGTCATACTATAATGCTATATTATTACTTTTGTCATTTTCGTTATTGTCTACTAGCCCATTATCAATAACATAACAAAGAGGTTTAATTATATGATTAATTATTTTCTTCAGAAGAGATGTCGATAATTCGTCATCTCCCGAACTATTTTTGTTTTTTAATCCTTTTACAATTTCGCTATCTGTAACTTCTTCAAAGATAATAGGGGTTTCATTTCTTGGGATACTATTTATGAATGGTATATTGTGTAATTTCTGCACTAAATTCTTTACAGCATTTACGAAATAAGAATTTAAATTATTAGCCATTGTAGTAAGATCTTATGAAAATAAGGTATGATGTTTCTTTGTTTTTCTTAAATTTCCCGTTATGTTATTTACCATATTCCACATTGGTTTGGATATATTGTCCGAATTTGCAATTTTATTATTATAATATGTTTTCCTAGCCTTAAGTAACAGCGATTCTAATTTAGCTTTTTCTTGGTTATATAATTCTTTATAATTTTTATTATGTTTTAATATTATAGAAATCGTACTTTCTTGTTCTTTTCGTTTTTGCACAACTGCGTTTTTCGAATTTTTTGATACACGTTATTATTCTTATTGTCTTTGCCGTCAACTTTCACCCCTTTAATTTTTTTCGTATCTCCTCAAATAAGCTTTAACCGTTTGTGGTTTTCTTATTTTTCAGGTTTTTGTAATATATCTCACAAGGTAGGCTATGAATTTACTTTACTTTAACTTTACTTACCCTCCACTGCATAACTCAAGAAGGACACATACGTCAAAAAATACATCGCCTTGGACATATGTGTAAAGATAATTAACACACCGCAAACACACAACATCACCGCTAACGTTATGGCTCCGAAAAATGTTCCATTCTAGAAAAGAATTCGGTATCAGGCGTCAGATTATAAAATCAATTGGTAAGTTAAATGGACATTGCTGAGAATTAAATAATTATGGTCATTTTTCTTAAATATTATAGTTCGTATGATGGGGTGTGGGTTTTAGTATAAGATGTAGTTGTCAACATTGTTTCGATATTAGGTGGGTTAATACTTACCACTGGATTTACGACGGTACCCAGAACTAAGCCAAAACTAGACGCAGAGAGAGCCACCAATATTTGAATGATAAGGACCATTAGAAATCGCCTGTACTCGTACGGCTGATACGTCAGGAAGTAGGCTGTGCAAGTGTAAGCCAAACTAAATATAATCTGAAACAGAATATTGTATAGTACATCTCACAAAGGTACCACTGCTTTTTGTAATTTTTAGAGATATATAAATTAGAGAAATTTGTTTGGACGTCAGATTTTTCTTGTTTCTTGTCAAATTGTGAAAAGCACATAACCGTAAACAAGAAAACTGGCTGGTCAGGAATCAAACCCAACATCTGACACTATTATAAACTCCGAAACACGCTTTTAACCTGCAGAAATTGACGATCATTTCTTTATAGATAAAGTAAAGCTATTTATAAAAAGGAAGTTGGCAAGTAACTCTTTTGTATACCCATTATAATGTAGAAAATTAAAATATTAATACGATTAAAATTAATATGAATTATAATATGTATCCACAAAAACTCCTCCTCTCCTGGAAAAGATGAAATAACTGTAAAAACATTAAACCTGCCATCGGTTCACGTCTATACATATTATCAACCTTATCTTCAAAGACGCAGACATACCTGAACCCTGTCCCAATTTACAAAAATGGTAACAAAAATTACATGACAATACCTTGGGAAAAATAAAGTTAGCTCAAAAAATTAGTATGGAAATCAAAAGAATCTGAGCACGGAAGATCCTCTCCAGTTACTAATAGATAAAATTACAACAAATTTTGAAAAAAGTCATAGCTCTCTTTTTAGATCTTTAGCCTTCGATACGGTGTCACATAGTCAGTTACGAGACAAACTAAACAAGATGGCAATTAGACGTATTGCTTACAACTTATTCTAACAATATCTGTCAAATAGACCCCAGCAAGTAAAAATTTCCATATGTCTAAAACGAAGGGTATATGAGCAATATGTACTTCCTGTTATGACGTACGGAGCAGAAATGTTGACGTTAACAAAAAAATCCATGGATCAGAGTTGTTCGGAGCACTATGGAAAGGTCAATGTTAAAACTTGCCCAAAGAAATACGATATCAAACAAAGAACTGTGAAGAAGAACAGATTTAATAGACGCAGTAACAAAAATCGCGACCTTGAAGTGCAATTGGGGTGGTCATGTTGCCGACTAATGGACGGCATATGGACGAGAAAATCCTGGAATGGAGACCAAAACACGAGGCAATAAGAAGTGGAGGCCGACCACCAACAAGATGGACGGACAACCTAAAACGTAGCAGTGGACGATAATGGATTGATTGATAATGATGAAGTAAAAATTGGCTATGCTCTTAGCACTAAGAAAATAATAAAAGCTGGAGTTCCACAGTCTTAGGTCCTACCTTATTCCTGCTGTTTATCAACGGCTTACTGGACGAAAACTTTGAATGCAATATCATGTCATATGCAGATGACAATGCATTGATATGTTCGGGAGAGACCTGGAACTTAGCGCGACAAAAGGCAGCGAGGTAATTAGTAAAATCAAGAACTAGCTAGACAAAAATTTGTTAAAACTAAATATAGCAAAGACTCTTTCTTTCCAACGAAGGCAGGACCACCTCAAACGGTGCAACTTATTCTTATAGATTGAGAAACGAATAGTTACATTCTAAACACTATTTTCAATAATGTCCTAAAATGGGATAATCATATGAATTATTTAAACGGGAAGCTAAGAAATCTAATATATAAATTCTACAGCCTGAGATTCCTGAAAAGTATACTAAATAGAAAGACGTTCCCAGTAATTAGGTATGCTATTATTGTCTGAGGTTTCAGCCTATAATGCAACCCTCCAGCCTGGCTCAATAGACACATGAGTCTAATGAGCCTGGCAGAGGACGCAACATGCAGGTTTTGTCAAGAGGAAGAGGAAACCTCAGTTCACGTATTGTGCCACTGTGAAGGTTGGGCGAGACTGAGATTCCAAGTACTAGGAGAAGAAAAACCAAAGGCAGTCAGCTATTCAAAAGGATCTTTATCAAAGCTGTGGAGTCTAGTACAAAGGAGAAATCTGTATGACGTACCATAAGGAATGTATTCTAGAAGCACCACAAGAGACCTGAAAAGGTGGCGGTGGTAAAGACTAAATAACCAGCCTCTCCAGATAACACAAAATTATATGCTATGAACAATTTTTAATAGAAAAAGCAGACAACTGTATAAATATATTTATTGATAATGAATTACTGAGTGTAAAAATTCGTAGAAAATGCATAAATATTAATGTATTAACAAAATATTAAATACTTCTAGACACAACACGAGGTCCCCTCAGGTGTCATACCACATGATGTTAAAAAATGGAATTGCAAAATTAATAACAAATATATTAACTATATAATTACAAAATATATACAATTTGTAAAAATATTGTAGTAATAAAATAAATAAATAAAATAATAAATTACCTGCATTGGTATATCTGAAATTAGGAAAGCAGCATAATAAGTCTTCAGTTTATACCAGTTGTTGAATCTTTCTTTCTTTAAAACTGCTAACTCGGACGGGACTGAAAATTAAAATAAAGCCAGTGTCAAGACCGTACGTATTTATTTCATTGAGTGTAAATAGTGTGTCTAACTTTATTAAGAGAAATGACAATTTATTGAAGTTCTTCAAGGTTCAATACTTGACCCTTTAATTTTTTTGTTGTTATTAATGACTCCAAATATCATTTCGCTATCGCAGATGATAGCATTTTGTTTCAATACTTTCAACTATAAAAGGGTTTATATTTCTGGTCAAAAATTCTACAGAAGTTCTAGAAATTATACCTTAATAATATTTCTAGAGCGCTGTCTAGGATTTTACCAAAACAATGAATAGAATTCTTTTATTAGTATCTTTGAAAATACAATCGTTTAGACGTTGTATATTAGATAAGTAAATAATGAAATATATAAACTAACTTGTCTTATATGTACTTACATTTTAAAACTGCTGGCATAAGCGACGTATACGTCAAATAGACTACACTACAAAACATTAAGCCCAAATTATTAATTACTTTGGAAGCGTCTTGTCCACAATGCTGGAAAGTTAGTCCTAAGAATATTCCTACTAGCATATGCAAGACTATCTTTAGTTGTGATATCGTCTGAAAATAAAAAGAAAATGGATAGGTTGAAAATGAATAAAGTATTAAAAATAATACTTCTAATAATAATATGCTAGTTTATATAATTAAATTCATGCAATCAACTGTCAGACTTAATTTTCATAAAACCCACTCAGTCAGCAGTGAATTGGAGTTACGATAACAAGCGCAAGCGACTTGTGATAATTACATATTGGTCTGCGATTGTTTCATAATTTTCTAATTCATTTTACAGCTGAATGAAATTCATTGGGTTTTAATCGTCCATATTTCAATGAGAAATAAATAAAAAAACGACTATTAAATGTAATGATGTAACACGCGAGATTGATGATTTTCATTCAAATCTAACATGACGAACCAAGATTTATAAAACACCTCTGAATTCGTAGAAACTTTCTGTTGTTCATCTGCGACAAATCCGGATATTTCTCATTAAATCTTCTACAAGTTCTGCTGATAATCTCATTGCACTCTCCATGGATAATAAACAAATCCATTAAAACTGTGTTTGTATAATTATTTTCTGCCATAATTTATTTAGAAAAATAGCATGCATGACAGAAGAAAAATTTCATGACCCACCCGTTATGATATACCAAAAGACTAATATTCTTGGTAAGGTTACAGGAAAGTGCTTATAAATCGGAAGCGGTGCGCATTAGGTATAGGGTATATTACCTTTTTAAATAAGTGTATCACCTTTCCGAATCAGTAATAATATATCACTTATAGAAGGCGTCCTCTAACTCACTCTGTATGATATTCGAAACATTTGATTAATGGAGAAGATGCCCCCAGATATTGCCTAGCAGCAACTAAAAAATCATCTTTTAATTGCTGCGTAGGTAGGAGAAAACACGATACCTAGGTTTCTCCGTTTTTGAGATATTTCAATTTTGATGTCAAAAATGACGTTTGCGGGCCCTAAAATAATTATAAATTATTCCTATAAGGAAGCCTTTATTATCTAATTTGGGTTCGATTCTTTGTTGAAAAAGACCTACTTTAATAGACTTTTTATAATATTTTGATAAGTATTAATACAGAGTGTTCAAAAAATAAGAATAAAGATGAAATTGAGAAAACTCAAAAATCAATTTTTTCAAATGGAAACCCCCAATTTTCATAATCTTATCTTATTCGCCATTAAAAATAAGGGTAAGTTTGTAAATGGATGTTTATTCCGAAAGTTTTTAGTTTTCGAGATATTCCCAATTCAATATTTCTATATGGGTATTTTGTTATGGATATTAAGTTAAATTACTCTTAGTTGGCTATGACGGCGTTGAGTGCTAAACAAATGTATGTAGCTGTCACTTACCATTTGACAAATATCAATTATCATGCCGGGGCGCTTAAATTATACGCACGAGGATTACTTAAATTTGTTTATAATCTATGGAGAATGTAACAAAGTTTTATCAAGAACGTGTGAAATATTTGCTAACAGATATCCAGATAAACAAAAACCGTCTCCGAACAGTATTAAATGAATAATGGAGAATTTTAAAAATTTTGGCACCGTTAAGGCAACAGTTCATAAAATAAAACCAATTGTCGATGATGAAAATATCGAAATTGCTATTTTGGGATATTTTGCGGCATATCCTATGACATCCTTAAGACAAGTGGCCTTACAAACAGGAATCTCCAAGAACTCTATTCATAGAATTCTTTTGAAACACAAATTCCATTCCTATTCCATTTATATGGTTCAACACCGAAAGGACACCGATTTGACCAGAAGAGTTCACTTTTGAGAATTTATTTTAACAATGTTACAAGGCGACTGTCGATTTTTGGGCAACATAATTTAGACTGACGAGGCAAAATTTACGAAAAATGGACTTTTCAACAGACATAATTCCCACTTTTGGTGTGATTCAAATCCCCATGCCATGAGATTGCGAAATTATCGAGAAACCTGGCAATTTAATGTGTACTGTGCTGTGAGAAATGATGGAGTCGTAAAACTTAATTTTTATGACGAAAACTTAAATGGTAATGAATTAATACTTAAATAGTTTCTGTTTTTCAAATTACGTATCAACTTTTTTTTAGGCGAAAGATATTTGAATATATTACAAGATTTAGATAATGAATATTTGAACAATCTGAACATAGGCAAATATTTTACCAACACGATGGCGCGCCACCACACAGCAGCTTCACAGTTAACAACTTCTTAGAAGAAACTTTTTACGATAAGTGGATTGCTAACAATGGACCTTTTCTGTGGCCTCCCCGTTCTCCTGATCTGTCTGTCATAGACTATTTTATATGGGGAACAATAAAAGATATGGTTTATTTTAATCCAGTCACAACAATGGAAGATTGTCAGGCAAGAGTAAGGAATGTTTTTGAAAGTTTATCTCCAGGTTCTATTAGAGCTGCCACCCATGACGAACTAATCAAGAGGTGCGAAAAATGTTTGGAAGTTCAGGGTGGACACTTTGAACCCTTATTAAAATAAAATATTTTCCTGAGTATAAGTAGTTATACTGTTGGTATTTTATATAAGAACCTTTTGTATCTAAGTTACATTTGTTCAATTATTTTATGAACTGTTGCAGTGCCAAATTTTTTGAAATTCTCCATTATTCATTAAATACTGTTCGAAGGCGGTTTTTGTTTCTCTGGATATCTATTAGCAAATATTTCACATGTTTTTGATAAAACTTTGTAACATTCGCCATAGATTATAAACAAATTTAAATAATCCTCGTGTACATAATTTAAGCGCCCCAGCATGATAATTAATACTTGTCAATTAGTAAGTGACAGCTACATACATTTGTTTAGCACTCAACGTCGTCATAGCCAACTAAGAGTAATTTAACTTAATATCCATAACAAAATACCCATACAGAAATATTGAATTGGGAATATCTCGAAAACTAAAAATTTTCGGAATAGACATCCATATACAAACTTACCCTTATTTTTAATGGCGAATAAGATAAGATTAGAAAAATTGGGGGTTTACATTTGAAAAAATTGATTTTTGACAGTTTTCTCAATTTCATCTTTATTCTTATTTTTTGAACACTCTGTATTAATACTTATCAAAATATTATAAAAACTCTATTAAAGTAGGTCTTTTTGAACAAAGAACCGAAACCAAATTAGATAATAAAGGCTTCCTTATAGGAAAAATTTATAATTCTTTTAGGGCCCGCAAACGTCATTTTTGACATAAAAATTGAAATATCTCAAAAACGGAGAGACCTAAGTATAGGACATGATACACAAAATCAGAATCAGAAATCTAGAATTTTGCGCACAATCCAAAAATGTAATAATATATAGGTTGTCCCATTTAAAATAAACAAGTTGGTATAGACTTCCGGTATAACCAGAAGTGCCACCATCTTGAAAATATTTTAGCCGAGTTGCCTCCATCGACATTAGTTTACTACCAAATTTTCAAAATATTCCGATGTCTACTTTTCGAGATATCGATCGCCACAGTTCGTCGTGGGACACCCTGTATAAGATCCGATAGATCAGTTTAGTTTAATTTCTGTAAAAACTATCTTAAAGTTGAATTTACCGATATTGGGGCTGCATTTAACCCCAGTCACCCTAAATGAATTTTGGGTGTTTGCTGTTCTGACACATTCTCTATATTCTATAATAATATAATATACAAATACAAAGGTGGATCTCCCCTGTAATTAATTCGATACTAAGGAGTAATTCAATGCTAACCCAATCTCTGAACAGCTGTATGCCGCACCGATATAAAAGTATCCAAAATCGTGTCATTTCTGAAGGAGTACCGTATACTGCATTTTTTTGGGAATCCTCCATGTACACTATAGGCTCCGCTTGTGTGATATCCGTCTTTTCTTCGATTAATTCAACTAAAAAAAAAGGGGGTAAGTAACAGAAATTCGTCTAAAGAAACATTAATTATATTATCAAATAAGTAACTTACTTCTCGGTAACGTCTTTCTCCATTTCTTATTTGTCGCCGCTTCTGCCAGTATATCCGTGTAATTGCCGCCATATTCACCACTTATGACTTCCAAAACTAAAAAAAAAATGTCAATCAGAAAGGTAAACACACTACTTCTGCACGACTTACAATAATCCGCTACATTGTGGTACTGAGGGCAGGTAAATCCGATAGAGGACAAATAAGGTATCGTGTTGGCACTTGATCCTTGGTAAACGCACCTGCCTTCGGCTAAGATATAAATGTGATTGAACAATTCATAGATGGTAGCGCTCGGCTGGTGGATAGTACAAATTATGGTTCTTCCGCCCTCTGCAAGGCTCTTTAGCATATGCACGCACTGAGTAGAGGATGAACTGTCCAGTCCACTGAAATGATAATGCATGACAGAATCAAATGGTATTTGATGATTTTGGAATGGTCTTTTTTAGGGAATTGTCGTTTTCAAATTAACATAAAGAAAAATTATATAAATTCCAGTCCAAATTAATCAGTATTGCATATTATTTGTTAAATAAAATGTGAGGAGTAGATATATATTTATTTTCTCTCTCTTCATCATATACTTTCATTTTCTGAAATATTTTGATTCAATAAATTCGACCTAGAGAGATATAGAAAGTCCTGCGTACCACCACATCTTCAGGCAATAAGAAAAAATAAAAGAGGTATCTTATATTTATTTTGTACAAAATACTGATTTAGAGAATTAGACGCTTTAAAGGCCATATTATAATGAGTATTAAAAACATTATAGACCAGGCGTCAGGGTTTTTTGTTATAAAAATTTCTAAGGGAGTTTTTCTTTCTATCGCTCCTTTTTATGTTTAGAAAGAGATTTATTGAAAATGCCCCCTCCAATTCGGTCCGGAACATATTGTCTAAACAATTGAAAGGGGAAATTTTAGCGTTTTTTAAAAATATCTCCAATAACATCAATAATAGGACAAAAAATCAAGAATAGAAATTTATTCTTCACTAAATTCTACATAAAGAAGGGTTCTACATTTTTTTACGATTGGTGTAATAGTTTTGCCTCAGCCGAAGAGAGCAAAAAGTTGAAATTATTATGAATGTGGTAGTTAAAGAATTTAAGACACGAATTCTGGTGAAATAATTGAAATGATTGTTTATTCAGGATTATGCTACATATTATATTTATTGTTATTCATACAACCATTCTCCTCCTTTTGCGTTTAGATTGGTGCTCAAGATCGGGTTGCTCTGCTATTTCTGGTTCTCTGATTTCTTGATATTCCTTGGTTCCTTCAATCTCTCCAATCTCTTTAGGTTCTGCAGTCTCTTCAGCTTCTCCCATCCCTTCATCATCTTCATCTGACTACTCAACGTTAAAAAAACTCCTCGAGATCGATGTCAATATGTTCATCAATGTATTCTTCAATGTCATTTCTGAGTGCTTCGGCATTGGAGCAAGTTTGACCTTCGCAATGGGAACAGATGATGGAACATTTTAGCCCATGTTTACGGCACCCGCAGTTTCCCTTGTATACACTTCGACAACTACAACATATTATTTTCAGCAATGCTGGTGGTGCAGTTTCTTTTTCAGTGGTTACTGGGTTCAGAGTTCGCTTCCACCCCTATTCGGTTGGATCCAAATCAACCCCCCTTTCATAATATCGTAAGGTCGTGTGATAAGCCTTGCTACATCCATGATTTCATTCATGCTGCCCAGATATTTAAAAAAAACGCTAGAATTTCCCCTTTCCATTGTTTAAACAATATGTTCCGGATCGAATTGGAGGGGACATTTTCAATAAATCTCTTTCTAAACATAAAAAGAAGCGATAGAAAAAAAAGCTTCCTTTGGAATTATTCCATCAATTCGGCGATAATCAACCTCTGACGCCTAGACTATTAGCTACTTTATAAGAAACTGGTCATATGTATGTTAAAGAAGAAATATTTTTCTTTGTTTATTAAGTTATTTATAGGAGGTTCAACAATATAGGTTAAATTAGATGTGATTTTATTCTGTTTTATTGTTAGTATGTTATCAGTCAAGTTTGAATTGAAGTTATGCTGATAAGCAATTTGTTTTAGACAAATGTGGAGACTATAAACTTAAATGTAACGATTGTTTTAGTATATACGTAGGTAAAACTTATGTAGAAACTTCAAAACGAGATTAAAAAACCAACTGAGATGTCTCAAACTAAACTCAGATTTTTCGCATTTTGCGGAATACTTCTTAAAAGAAAACTGGTTTTGAAGTTTTGTATTTAGCGAATAAAGAGAATTTACTTAATAACATAAGAGTCATTAAAAATTCTTAAACATTCCAAGTTAGTTCACTTAACGCCCAATTGCAATTGATTTTACATGTACTTTTTCTGTTTTATTTTGAAATTAGTTTATTTTCTTATATGTTCATTTACACAACACACCACATATAGGAGACAACTTCCAAATCTAAAGGCATCGGCTGTCCGGAAGGGGGTTACGCATTTAAAAAAAAACGCCGACAACTTATATCCACTGACGATGCTAGTGTCAGTGCCAGCGATCGAACCCAGATAACAGCAGAATCTGACAAAAACAAATTTGGCACATGATGCGCTCTAGCCGAGTGAGTTACTGTACCGGTATATATTCCTTACGTATATGGATTATAGAAAAAACTACGCCGTACAAGTGACAAATTTGATGCTAGAACGATATTATATTTCAAACGGGAAACACTCTGAGAACTATATTGACAAAAACAAAACCATTAAACCAGGAGCAAAATTCAGAAAAATGTATTATGTTATCCCGTGTGGGTCATTGTGTGGATCAGTCTTCGAAACTTTCCAGTGTAAGATTGGATGAACACAAAAATTACATTAGAAAAAATTTAAAGTAAATACGCTTAGAAAAACAGACACAAAACATAAAATAAAGTGGATATTTTGGAAATAAAACTACAAATCATTTTGTTTCAATGCAAAATACATGACGGAATAACAGCATAACAAATGTCGGTTTATGCATTAGAGATAATATGTACAATTTTTAAGACGCTGTTTATTTAAAATGTATTTATGTTTAAAATAATTACGGCATTTAAATCTGCGGTTTCACGGCTATTTTCTTATAAGTTTCTCGTGCACATAATGAATACTTATTAATTTTATATTCAATCTGTCAATAGTTTGTTGTGATAATTGCCCATAAATTTCAACTGAAACTTGTTTTATGAATCGAAGCTTTTTCAAATGCTACGGATGGTTATTTAAAAAAAAATGTTAAAATAATCGCTTACCTCAACCGCACCACTTCCTTACCAATTTTAATAGGTAGTAACAATAACATTTCCAACGTTGTCACTTATATTAAAACAAATCGAATAACGTACTCGCTTCGGCGGTAAAGTGTATACGACCGGAATTGAAACCGTATAAAAACTAAAAGCCGGCAAAAACAGTCGGTATCTCTTTATTGTACATGGGCGGAGTTAAATAGAAATGATTGTAATAATAAAATGTTAAAATTGTATTCATTTTTATTATTTTTTGTTTATTAGGTTCATTTGACCAATAACATATTTTTGAGGTATTATATCAGTATTAGATATAAAGTTTAAAATTTAAATTTATTCGTTTTAGTTTTAAAGTTAACCCATATTATATTGAAATATGTTATTGCTCAGCAAGGACCAACGAGAAGGTATGAACATATCTTGCCAGGAGGGGATGGGATAGGTTAGATTAACGAGGGGCAACGATTTTAGTCAAAAATAAAATAAAAATTTAAGTTTCTTCTAAAATAAAAACGTAAGTTTCCTGAACAACGCAAAGAATTATTATATGGAAACAAAAATAAATATTTGTATATATAAAACATAAATAAAAACAAAATTAAAATATTTCTCCAGAATGAAGTAACTTAAATTATTTCTTGTCAACTAAATAAAATATATTCCACGAAATGTAACAATAAAAAAGTGAATAAAAAAATGAAGAAAAGTTAAATGTTAATTGGTGCATCCGAATCTTCACTTTCTGAGGAGGAATCATTATCCAGTTGAATTAAAATCGGCGCACTAGGGGGTAGCGTTGAATACCGATTTTCTTCTCCAATTACATGCCTAACGCAATTTTTCCATAAATCAGTATTATTGTCAATATCTTTTATTACTTCTCTTATATGATCAACTACTATCGCGCTTAATGTTGAAGAGTTATTACATTTTCGTAAACGTACTTTTAGTGTTCCCCAAACCATCTCGATAGGATTAAATATGCAATAGTATGGAGGTAACCGCAACAGCGTATGACCGTGTATATTGGATAAGTTATCAATAACATATTCCTTTTTGAAATTCTGTTCTTTTATTCTTTTCAGTAATTCGCGTTTTATTGGAACTTTTACAGGAATTTCCATTTTTTTTCTCATGAATTTTAAAATGTCTTCCTTTTTTGTGCTGTTATTTGGTATTTTATTTAATATACGCGAGTGATAAGAAGCACTATCTAATACAATTACCGAATTTGGCGGAATATTTGGTAGAAGCTGTTAAGAAAACCATTTTTCGAATAGATCGGCTGTCATGTCTTCATGATAGTCTGCAGAAGACTGCGATATTTTTTTGGCCGACAAGAGCAACGCATTGGGTACAAACCCATTTTCACTTCCCGCATGAAGTATGATAACGCGTTTTCCTCTAGAACATGGAGTATTTAAAACACAATTGTGCGAACTATCTACCCAACCATACTGAACAACATCATGCGTGTCAAACCACGTCTCGTCTAGATACACTATATGTCTGTTTAGTTTACGATATTCTCTAATTTTTTCCAAATAATCTACTCGAAGTGAAACTATACGTCGCGATTCCATAATTACCATACGACTGTCAAGTTTTTTATGTTTAAAACCGCATTCTAATAAGACATTTCGTAGTGTATCTAAAGACCTATAATTATAATCAGGATAATCGCTCAATTTTTCTTGAATCGTTTTTAACGTAGGATCTATATTTTCTTCATACATATTATAAATTGTACGCCGTATTACATCTCTAGTGGCATCATCAATATTTTTTAATTTCGTATTTTTCCGTTTCCTCTTTGCGCTCTATAACATCGCCTTCTTGAATTACGCGATAAATTGTTGATTTTGATATTTTAGTTAATTCGTTAATACGTCGTATTATTTCTTTCTCACATTGTTCAGGATTTTCTCTTTTCAAACATTCATGTATATTTAAAATAATACGTTGACTTTGTACGTGTAAATCTTGGTTTTTAAACTCTAAATTTATTTCGGCTTTTTCCACAATAACCGGTTCAACTATTTCGGGATTTTCGAACGTTATTATATTATCCTCTGTTTCAAACGGTCTCCAGAAAGCCATGGTAAATTAAAAATTAGTAAATAATTAAAATATTTTACCTTTTACACAGTAGTAAATACTTATAAATATGAACAGTAACTAACTAAACTCCTACGCTTTATATTATAATAGGTATTTATGCATTGCACTGGCACATAGACAGCACGTTGTTAGACTTCCGCGTTGACTGATAAGAAACGATTCACGAGTTTTTTTGTGCTAGTAGGCCTGTCCGTTTTATTACCTTTAAACCAGTGCAGTCGTAGATGGTTCATTCAGGCTGATTACATTGCCAGTCTCGGACTCGCCTGCACAGTTTCAACTACCATTCGAATCTCGATACCATTGCCAAATATATAGGACAAAATATCAAGTTCAGTGCGCACGGTCCTGTGCTTTAAAACTGACCAGTTTCAATTTCGGTCGTATTTACTATACATATACCAAAATTGGAACGATACAAAGAAGATTAGCATGGCCCCTGCATAAGGATCACATGCAAAATCGTGAAGCGCTCCACATTTTTAGATGGACTACGGTTCCATGGTATACTCCTCAACACGCCCTTCACGTCTTAAGCTGCTAGATTCTATCTAGAACACTAGTTTCAGACTAATTACAGGAGATTTTAGGACAAGTCCAATATCTGCGCTAGAAGTGGAGGCAGGCATATCACCACTCAAATTAAGAAGAGAAAGGCTAATGAATAATTACATGATTTCTATTAAAGCCCAACCAGAACACCTAAACTATAAAATCATTTTCGATCGCAATTTGGCTCATCTCTATGAGTCTAGACCTACAATAACAAGGCCGCTACCTATGCGTGTAGAACAAGGTATGAACATTCCAAAAATATACCATAAAGGCTTTTCTGAAATCCCTCCATGGCATCTTACACCGCCTATAAATGCCATCTAGACTGTTCAATTCTAAAAAAATAGCAAACAGACCCCGGGATCCTGAGAAATGTGTTCCACAACACGTTTAACCGATACCCCAATGCAGAAGGAATATTTACAGATCGATTTAAAACAAATAATAGAGTTAGATCAGCAATTGTAACCGCAAATGAAACTTTTACATGGACCTTACCATCAATAACAAGCGTATACACTGCAGAAATACAAGCCATACGGAAAGCCCTTCATTATTGCGAAAGAGCGAAAGATCGTTAAAAGAATCGTTCCTTATTTGCAGCGACTCCATGAGTACATTAATAGCGATCGGAAACATATTTAACACGGACCCAGCCATAAAATCCATTCAAATCTTACTACACCGATTAAAATCCTTAGGTAAAAAGATTATATTTATATTTACACCTAGTCATATAGGCATACTCCGAAATGAGAAAGTAGATGCTGCTGCACGTCTAGCAGCAGATCAAAATATAGTGGCCGAGAATATGTCCATAAGATACCAAGACATAATCAATGAAGTTAGAAGAACAATCTTTCAAAAATGGTAAATTAACTGGAATGGATATGAAACAGCATACCGATCTATCCAGGCACAACTAGATACACCGAAATGGCACACAAAGTTCACCAGGAGAGAACAAGCTATGATTACACGGCTAAGAATTGGGCACACCTATATGACCTCATCACGCGTATTAAGAAGTGGAAGACATCCTAGATGTCCAAATTGTGGAACAAGGATAACCGTAAAACATATCCTGGTCATATGTCCATTGTTCACTGAACACAGAAGAAACTCTGGAATAGATAATGACGTAAGAAATATCCTAGCACCAATATCGAAACACTGAAGAAATTGGTACAGTTCCTTAACTCTAGTGAACTCCACAAAAAAATTTAATTAATAATAGTTTACTGTATCATAAAGTACACGGACGGATAAAATAATTATGGAAGCATACTACATTGAAAACGGCCAATGACCTCGGCAGTCGACGCCGTTAATTAAATTTAAAAAAATATTGAATAACAGTATAATAATTATTCAAATTAGCAAGCCTAGATCAAAAATATTATAGTTGTGCTCTTCTGTATACAGTATGGAATAGCCAAATTGAATAACTTCAGTATCTCAATTATTGTACATATTTATAAAAATCCCGAGGCACGTCGATTTTGGATTCTGAAATATTATCCTGAAACGTACAAATTTCATCCCTAATTCAACCCCCTTCGAGTGGCAGTTACAACCCCTAAATTTTTAAATGGGAAGTAGGGGCTTGTGACACCCCATTTGAGAGGTCTTTTCGTTTATTGTAGGTACTTTTAACCACCCAAGAAAAAAAAAGGAAATTATCGATTTGATGCGTATGTTCATATTTTTCCGAAACTACTGAATTGATGCCCATGAAACTTGTTACGTTTGATTCTATTGCTCAACTTAGGGAGAGATCCATTCTATAATCGAAATGGTGAATGCGCTGAGTGTAATCAGAATGATTAGAGTTTTAGAATTTTTTAATTATTATTATGGTAGGAAGAAGTTGTAACACCAAAATTAAAGATATTTAATGCATCAAGAATCACGACTTAAAAAACCAATGGCACATAGTCAAGCAGTTCACCAACAGGTGTCACAATTTATTAAAGATTCATAGTAAAACATACTTAGGCACACTTCCCAACAAGGGATGGCAGTAATCTAGTTTCGAGATATTTAGGAATTAATTAAATAAAAATGTATAGTGTAAAATACAGGGTGTATCACCGGGACCGATATAGAGAAAGGTACGCATCAGAAAATTTTGAAAATTTAGATCATTACTAATGTCGGTGTGGCCAATCCAACTAAAATAATTACAAGCAGCTGGTACTTCCGCTTATACCGAAAGTCGATATCAACTTGCTTATTTCAAATGGAACACCCTATATATTTTAAGGTTTTCGAAAAGAGCATAAAACATGTAGCATATCCTATACCTAAACCTAGCCGTTTCAGAGATATTTGACATTTTAAAGAAAATTTGACAGGTGCAACGGTTTGCAAGAACCGTTATAACTGTCTTCGTGTAAATGATCCTCATTTGCTTCTTGTCACGTAAAAAGAACACAAGGAGAACTACGTTCTACAACTGAAATAAATTCAATAATATCGTACCAAGTGTTCCGTTTTTCTCGTTACATTTTGTCAACTTCAAACCGCGAAAACTTGTTTAGGTCAAATAGAACATCCTGTATTTTGAATTCCCTTTTTTTATATTAGCATTGTGGGAGTTAAAGTTACAACTTTTTGAAATATTTGCGATTTTATTAGAAATTCATGAATTGTAATCATTTCATCAAAATAGCCATGATTAGAAACAATCAGTCATTATCTTATGTCAAAAAATGCCAGCACGTTTAAATTACACCAACGAAAACATTTTAAATTTGTTTATTATTTATGGAGAATGTGATAAAGTAATATCAAGAACTTGCAGCACATTTGCTACTCGATATCCACAAAAACGCAAAATAACACTAACACTGTAACATGCGTATTAATCGAATTGAAGATATGGCATGAACTAAAATAGCAGAGATAAGATCAATTTAAAATATGATTTCACTTTAATTTAATAATTGCCCAATATTCCGCCCTCGAACCTCGACACATTTTTCGCACCGTCGGATTAGTTCCTCGTGGGTAGCTCTTCTAATTGAATCCTGTGATATGTTTTGAAATGCACTTCTTACTCTTTGCATACAATCTTCAATGGTTGTTAGTGGGCTCTCATACACTTTATTTTTAATAGTTACCCAAATGAAATAATCCGGGACTGATAAATCGGGCGAGCGAGGAGGCCATAAGAAAGGTCCATTATTGGCAATCCATTGATCATAAAAAGTTTCTTGTAAATAATTATTAATTAAATATGCGTTATGTGGGGGAGCACCGTCGTGCTGATAAAAAATGTTTCTATGTTCGGCGAGAGGTAAATTTTCTAAATAGTTATTATTCAAATTTTGTAAGATATTCAGATATCTTTCACCTAAAAAAAAAAAAAAAAAAAATTTAACCTATACATATTAGCAGAAGAGAAAATTTAATTTACCGTTTAAATTTTCCTGATAAAATTGTAATGCCACCACTCTATCGTTTCTTATGGCACAGTAAACATTGAACTGCCAACTTTCCTGAAAATTTCGCTCTCTGAGCACATGAGGATTTGAGTCACTCCAATAATGCGAATTGTGTACTATTAAAAAGTCCATTTTTAGTAAATTTTGCTTCATCTGTCCATATAATATTTTCCAAATAAGAATCGTGTTCCATTTGAAATTAGCAAGTTGGTATCGACTTCCGGTATAAGGGGAAGAGCCAGCTGCTTGTAATTATTTTAGTTTGATTGGCCACACCGACATTAGTAATTATTCAAATTTTCTTTATATCGATCGATTCAGTTCCCGGTGAGACACCCTTGTATGATAAGTATAAATTATTGTTAATAAATTGCGTAAAGATTGTTTGTGATGTAATAATATAAAAGTAGTTGAGAGTCCATAATTTCGATTTGTTTTTAAATTGGTAGCACTGTTGTGTCTGTCAAACTACAAGTTTAAGGCATATCCACCACCATTAGACATTTTGTGAAATCGAAGTATATAAAATACGTAAATTGTGAACCTCTTCCTCTTTTTTACACGCTTTATATTAGCTTCACCTGTATGCTTATTTGTTTGTTAGTTTGTTTGTATGTAACTTTTTGAATCTTTGAAGGTGATTTTCACCCACTTCAAATTCGCCAGATTAAACTGGAACTTTGCACACTTATCAAGGACCGACGACAATACAATAATTTGACAACTTTGTCCTAATATCCTCACCAGGATTATCAGGATAAAATAAAAATTATACAAAAATGACTAATCTATTGTCGACATTTTTCCGGAGGCGCCGGGGTTATTAATATCGGAGCTCTGGGAGGGTTGGCCATTCATTTGTCCATTACTCGTGGAAACAACAATGAAAAATGAAACTACAACACAAAAGAAGAGATCAGCGAAAAAAATTTAGTTTAAAAACTAAAAAAACACGCTCTAATAGGAAACCGAACTAAAAAGTAAAAAATAATGTTTAAAAATTGTAAAATAACGAGGGATGCAATAAAAATAAAGTAAAAAGCAGATGGTTTCGATGAAAGGCTGGTAAACATCGCAGCTACTTCTTTTATCGATTTGTCTTTTTTGTATAATTTGGCAAAACTGACTTTGCTCTTCCTGAAAGCTGCGGAGGTGGTATCACAGCCTGTGAAAGCATGTAAAAACAAAATGGCTCCAGTCCCAGCTGCTGTAGCCTTGTGAAGAGTATGTTGCTGTGCATACTTTTCTTCTGCCAGATTTCACGAGGAATATGTCGCGCTGGGGAGGGGTTTTCGCCAACAACAGGCCTACTTGGAGGGTATTGATATTGTTTTCCTCCAGTTTTTTCATCAACAGCTTGAAGAGAAGGCTCTTGCTGTTGGCGTTCGAGAGAAAGATCTCCTGTTTTACCGTGATTTAAGTTTCCATGGTGAACTGTACATCCACGCACTTCTTTAGTCGACATCTACGATTCTGTTCAGCAATTTTTGTGCTTTTTGATGTGCTGGTGTAGCCATTTCAAGCAATAACCTTATCACGTTACAGCAAAAGGTCTTGAAATCCATCATGTCAGCCATTAATTATATGTAGAATATACAATTTTTAAGCAAATTTAATCCTATCTATTTAATTTGGTTGTATTTTATTTCACAAAGAAGATTTGAGGTGTTAAGAACAGAGTATGACGAAAAGTGTGGTCACACCGTTTTCCGAAAATCAACGATTTTCAGAAGCGGATAACTCGAGAACGGTTGAAGACAGAAACTTTTTGTTGAAGTAAAAAGTAAATTTTGTCAACCTTCAAAAAGGTAAGAATATTTTTTCTCTAGGACCAATAGCTATCGAGTTATAAGCGAATAACCAAGAAAAGTCAAAATTTAGGGCCTTATGGAGGCCTCCCCCGCAAGGCAGACCTTCTAGGATCGGAGAGTTTTAGGATGTTTACCTCCTAACTACCCCAAACTCCCCCCTGAAGTCAAAAATTTTGCCGCCCTCCATGTAGTCTACACCCCCATATTGAAAATTCGTTAACTGGACTATATCTATTTCTATGAAGTTTTGTAGATTGTCCAGCCCAGCAAGGTCGTTGATCATCTAGAAAACGCTCATTGAAGTATGTACTCTTTCTTTTTATGTGAAAAATAAGTAATTTTTGTAACCATTATTTTATTCAAATAATTTTTCTCTGTATAATTTTTTTTTTAAATTAGTCATAATGGGCAAGTAGACAATTTTTTTATTATTATTTTAATAACATCTACACGTAAAAACAGTTTACCCGTATTTTTTATTTTACTTTTTTAATAATGCCTTACAGGAGAAAAAAAGTCATGAAGTTTAAACTATGTTTAAACGGTTAGATATTGCCGCAAATGTTCGGGCTATTCTATTGGCTATGACGTAATAGCGTAATCGGCAGAGAAACGAGCGCTACTGGAAGGGCGGAGCCAACAAAGTTTTGCAAAACATATCAGTGGCTATGTCGGCGTTATATTGAATACGCACGCATGTTACGCTATAACGTCACGAGATAACCGGCGAAATGTCTTATTTTAAATCCACTCTAATCTTAAGCATATTCATTTTACAATAAAACCAATAATAGTGGTAAAATTACCTTGAAATTATGTTTATAACACATTGAAGAGTTAACCTAAAATGCTATAATTATTACTTTTGTCATTTTCGATATTGTCTACTAGCCCATTCTAGCATGAAAACCTAGACGATTTACAATCAAGTGCATATTTTTATTCTATACCGGGTGTTAGAAAAATATGGGAACGGTGGAAAATCTCGAACAGTTTAAATCAAATCGAAAAATAAAAAAATATACGTGTCAAAAATTTTTCAAAAAACTATCTCCTGATACCAAACTGATCTCCCCACCCACCGCCCTGTAGGTGGGGCGAGGCTTAACTTTATAATTTCAAATGGAAACCCCTATTTTTTATTGCGGGATCAAATTCCACAAAAAATACGTACATTTTATTCCAGACATTTTTTTCGATTCTTACATGGTGTCGCTGTAATCGCAAAAAATGAAAAGAAAACATTACTGTTTCAAAAGTAGCGTCTTGTGCCCATAAAAAAACGTCCAATTCAAAAACTGAAAAACACTTATTTGCTATTGTTACGAAACCTATCCAATGACATTGGATTTGTCTCTCCCGCCCCTAACCCAGTGGGTGGGGTGGGGGACAACTTTGAAATTTTTAATGAAAATCCCTATTTTTTATAGTGGATTCGGATTCTACGGCCAAAAATACATGAATTTTATATAGGGCTTTTTTCGATTCTCGCAAGGTGTCGCTGCAATCTCACAAAATTGAAATAAACCTTAAGCGTCCATAAGTTTGTAAATATTTACAAACTCTAGCTACTCGTGTTGACAAAAAAACATTCAGTTTAAAAAACAATATCTGTGATATCTTGGTTTTTATGAATGCTTTTTTGAAATTTCTACGAGAACGTTCAGTTCCTTCCAACTTTTGTAGAGGCAGGAGCGTACTTATGTATGGAAAAAGTTATTTCATTTTTCATTAGTTCTCTCGTTTTTTTCTGCATAATGGCTACTTTAACAGAGGAAGAGAGAGTTTTTCTTTTAATGATGCGAGGGTGGAGCGATAAAGAAAGGTCCTATGATGAAGTTGCGATTTTATTCAACGAGACTTTCCGTGTAGATCAAGTGGGAATTTCGAAATTTACTGTGTCCCGTACCATCAAAATCGCCAAAAATCTGGAAGACCAAAATCTGAAACATCGGAAGCTCGATAATGGAAGTGGCCCCAGGCATTTGTTGAAAATCGAAGGTTATCAATCAGAAAAGCCAGAACAGCTTGATATGAGTGCATTTTCAGTTCATAAGAATTTGAAACTTTTGAAATTTCATCCTTACAAATTTCACCTTCACCAAGAGTTAAATTAAGACGATTTTGATCGGCGACTTGAATTTAGTGAATTAATGATGGAAAGGAGTAACCAAAACCCAAATTTTTTGTCATCTCTCCTTGTCTTCTCAGATGAAGAAACTTTCGAACTCAGTGGAAAAGTTAATCGCCATAATTTCAGATATTGGAGTGACGAAAACCCTCATTGGATGTTTGAAACACACACGCAGTATCCACAAAAATTAAATGTTTGGGCAGGAGTTTTCAGGGATCGAATAGATGGAAATTTGAATGGAGAAAAATACCTGGAAATTTTGAAAAATCAAATAGTTCCCGCAATACAAGAGATTGCTGGTGATGAGTTCGATAATGTTTGGTTCCAGCAAGATGGGGCTCCTCCACACTATCGGGATATTGGCCAGCAAGATCTCCCGACCTCGCGCCACTTGATTATTTTGTTTAGCGCTACGTGAAGGGTAAGGTTTATTTCACTAAACCTCGTGATTTGAAAGAGCTGAGGCAACGCATAATAAACATTTTTGCAGAAATACCACCTCAAATGATAAGAAGTGCTATTGAAAATTTTTACGTTCGTCTCGGACAATGCCAAGAAGTCAATGGGCACCATTTTGAACGCCTGTTATAATCTTGAAATTAAAACCTGCTAGTGTAGCAGCTAAGCTGTAAAACTAATTGCCTCAACTGGCCGAAATCCTCACCTTGCCTTAAATGGCTGAGTTAACTCCTTGCCTTCACTGGCTGGGATCAAGAACTTGTCTGAAGTGGCTGTATTAAGAGGTAAAACCACTACTAGTTTTTTTTTAATCGAGTTTTTTATTGCCCTGTAAAAAATGAAAAGTGAAAATTACTAGCTGCTAATAAATTTACAGAATGTTAATAGTTGTTGCAATTTCCGCCCGACCGTGTAAAATCACTGTTTTCAAAACAGCTCGGGAAATCATTCACTTTGAGATCAGTAGTTTTACTTTTCGTATTTTTTTAAGTATGCGATCAAAACTTTCATGTTTCCATACTTTTCTAACCCCCGGTATAAATCAATTATCGATAATAAATTGTATTTTAAAACTGTTTTCTTTAATTGTTTCTGCCTCGCTACAAGGTTTAGTAAGATCTAGGACCTCGTATATTATTTTGAACTTTAGATCCTAAGAAATCCTATTATAGAATATAACGTGAAGGTGGCAGACTGGAAGCCTTGGTAATGAGCCAATTGGCGTCCATATAATTAATAATTCTTGACAAAAGATGAGTGATTACCATTCATATTGACATTTCGGTTTCCTTTTAATTGTAAAACCTTGCAGTTTACACAAATAATGCACCTGTCAGTAGCGGTATTTGGACAATCGGTCAAGGAATAGCTTTTAGAACGGTGAGTACTTGTCATGGTTTAGACAAAATTGCACTGAATTACATTGCCATATATTTATTAGCATTTTTTATGCAAAATCTCACAACCTGTTAGTTATTTCTCATCGGTATTTAAAAAATGGTTCTATTAAATCCATTTAAATCATTTGTTTTAGACTTGGGCTTATTAGTTTCTTTTAAAAAATGACTCCAAATACTATTATTAAATGATATATCAGTTATTTGAGAATATGCGATCATCATTTCTATAATACGTACAAAACAGGTTAGCCAAATTAAGATTAATTTTCACTCAATTTAGTAAAAAAAAAAAACATTGCTTAATAAATGATCAACGTGTCTTTAATAGCGTGAAGAGTTTTTATTATAATAATAATGAATTTAATGAAATGTATAATATTAACGACCAAATGTTAATCGATTATTAAAACATCTTAGTCTATTAAAGACTGAAACATTATCCTCCTATAAATATGTGACCTCTAACTGACTTTGCAAGAAAAAAATTATATAATTTAAATATACAAGGTATTCCACTTAAAATTCCTAAGGCCATTTTCCGGATGATCGAAAGAGATATTTGAATTGTGCAAAATTCATTCACTGCAATATGCAAGTGACTTCACTTTTGAGTAAAACCGGCCTTTGTCTTCATTGGGATACAGAGGGCCTTGAGGTGTAAAGAAATAAATCGATCCTTCAAAATAGGTGCAACAATTTTCGAAAAGACAATGGTTTTCGAGATATTTCAGTTTTAAAATAAGGTCCTTCAAGACATTTTTGATAGTAAAACAGTTCGATTTGGATAGTAGTGAAACAAATTTTCGTAAACAGTACTTTTCGAATAACTCCACAAAAAATCTAATGGAGTTAGGTCAGGTAACCGAGCTGGCCACCTGACAACACCATTAGTACTAATCCATCTTTCTCGAAATGTACGATATAAATAATTTGTAATAATTTGAGCACTATGCGTTGGCGCACCATTTTGTTGAAACCAAATTAGGTAACTCAATTGGAACATTATTTAATAAATGAGGCAAACCATTTTCCAAAAAATCTAAACAACGCTAACCATTTAACGTGGCATGAAAAAGATGTGGTCATATTATGTACCCGTTGACGATTCTACGCGAAACATTTACTCCAAAAACGCTTTGGTTTCTTATTTGTCTCAACCATCGAGGATTTTCCTGTGACTATTTGGAAACCTGCTTTCGTCGCTCCACATAATTCTATTTAACAGATTGTCGTCCGCCTCTAACATGACAGTAAATTGTGATAAAAATCCATGCTTCGTTACTGATCACCTGGTTTTAAGTGATGAGCTTGACGTATTTTGTAAGGAGACTGTTTATTTTGTTTTAATATTCTCTGGCAAGAAGTTTTAGAAATATCATATCCAGTCTCTAACTGCCGTTAGGAAGTACGGAGATTATTAATGACCGTTTGTGTTTTCGTCAGTACTTATATTTTCGGGTCGTTTTGGCTTTTTAAAATTGCCGTAATTTTTCAAGTTTGTACCTGATATGTTTGGTGGTCTCTGCTACAATGTCATGGCATTCACCATAAATTATCATAATGTACTTATCTTCATTAGTGTGAATGACCATTTTGATAGCGATTAATATAATAAAAGAATTTGCAGTATTAAATTCAGTCGAATGTAAAACATATACTCACTACATCAATTTTTACAACAAACATAAATGTCAAAATTCCACCCAGCCCTGTTTTAGTTGAAAGAAACTTTATTTTTATTACTAACGACAGATGTATGGTTGCACTTGAAAAGATGGTCAAAATAATAATTTCTTTCAATTATCATGAAAATCCACAGGATATCCCATTGAAAATTAAACAATAATGTAATTTCCGGTCGTGCCGGCAGTTTAAATAAAGTTTCATTTCTATCCAAGTCAGACTGTTTTACTATGAAAAATGTCTTGAAGGACCTATCGTCCAAAATTTGACTTAAAGAAGTTATAGCAAGATTTGTTGTTTATTTACCAGTAGCCAAGGCTAATTACTTAATGGGAAAATACAGGATTATGGACAAACATCACAAGTCAAATAGAATAATATACAGATTCTGAAAATGAAGTTGGTGATATAGGAAATATCGGCCACGCCCTCAGTCCTCCCATAATTCCTGAATGCAGGCACAGACTAGACAGACGTCCGACTTTCAGGATTTTCATGTATTAGGTTTTATTTTTTATGCATGAATTCGCGTAACCTCGTGGCGTTTTATTCCTACACGCTCCCTCGGCTAAAACAGAATGCATGTTTGTCTCGGATCTCAAATTCATCAAAGTGGTGGTGTGAACATGTACCCAATGCCCTGCGTTGATTCACGACAAGGCGTGGTTTACCTGCGCCGTTCCACGGTTACATATAACGAACTACAATTTCCGAATCTGTATATAACGATATATTGCTATGATATTCACTTATACTTAATTACAAACATGAGGAATATGTTTTCTAGTGTGTGGAATTGAATACTCTGTATTTTACACAAATTATTATTATCTTTGAGTACTCTTGGTATTCTTTGTAGGAATTCGAGTCTGTAGATCGCAATACACTGAAAAGTGTTTTCAGTTTATACTTTCAATGGGGGTTTTTAATTTTAAAAAACTTATCTTTATCAGTATTTTAATTTAAAGTATTTATACTTATTACATGTTATCTATTATATTTAACTTACCTTTGATGGCATATTGTACTGGGTTTTATTATGGTAGATAGCAAGAAGGACTGGTATAGATAAAGAGAGAGGGACAAATTCATATTTTATAAGCAATGGAATGAATTCGAATCAATTCTATATTATATTGTGTTTGTGATGCAAACCATTTTAATTAGGGAATCTGTATGGATAGTTATTGAGTTTTATTGCTATTTTAAAGCAAATTTTAATATTTGGTTTTGACATAAGTCAAATAATTTCTTACTTTCCATACAATTTCTTAATTTAGCCAATATAAGCAATTAGAGATTATATAAACTGTTTAAGAAGAGTTGAATTATGATATGAATAGTTTTTATACATCTGGGTATCTGTATCGGACAGCCATAAAACTGAGATTACTCAAAATCATCGTTAGTGATCATAATTCTACTTCTAAACCATCTCTAACTGTTTATTGCATTTTTATTGTTTTATTCCTTTTAACTTTGTAAATTAATTTGTGCGTGAGTGCGAATTTTGACGCAAAAAGCATCTAAGCTGTACCAGGAAATAAATACTCACAGAATAAGATAAAAATTAGCACAAAAGATGTGTAAGACTCTCGGTCACACATTTTATTAAGGAATGTCAACCCCAATTTAAAAAGGGTAGACAGAAAACGTATTGTTAGAACTGTAACATTTGCGTTGTTATGGCAATATTAAACGTGAAACCGACCCTATATAAAGAGCTGCAATAGCTGAAAAAAATAGGTTTTTTCAATTAGACCACGAATGTGAAAACATGTAACAACGTAACCTGAAAATTGGAGATTTGACAAGAGTTGTCAAAAATATAATTTTTAAGAAAAGTCTAAACATTTTGAAATTGATATCATAAAAATTTAATATTGGAGTGGAAACGAAATAGAGTTGGAGTTTTTTTTTTAATTAATAATTTTGGAAAGCCAGGAGAGAGTACATAGACGTTTGGAATTTATTTTGAAATCTAATATCCTTTTAAAACATTCGTGAGTTTTATTAATTTTAATACTGAACTTTTATCCATTTGTTGTAATTTTTATATTTTATATTTTAAGTTAGATCAGGCAGATTAAGTTAATATTGTTGTTTTTATATTTTACATTTTTATAAAAATACAATATATTGTTAGATTTGAATTCGAATATGTTTCTTTGTGCGTATGTCGAGTGTCAAATTTGAAATCAGAATTCATGCTCTGAGCATTAGGAGTATTTTTGTTAATAATAATTTAGAGTGAGAATTTAATTCCAGCACATTAATAAAGGGGTTATTTTTTTTTGAAAGGGCTGTACAGGTGTAATTTGCATTTCGGATTGCACAGGGGTGTACACGGCAATATAATAGATAATATAACTTTAACAGGCGTGGGAAGGGAAAAAAACAGAAACAGCGACTATGCAAAAAAACTATTGCACAGTCTTCAGTGTCTTACTACTACAATTAAATATGTTAACACTGTCTTGCAAGTTGTTGTAATTATCGCACATAAAGTGAAATGGTGAATGTTTTAACAAAGTAGTCCTCGTTCTGGCAAGATAGAGGGCAATGTTATTGGTACATGAAAGTGTATTTGTTCCAATATCTGAGCACAGTCTATTTTACTATTTAGTATTTTATAGAGAAATATTAATGATTGTCTAATTCTACGATCATTCAGGCAGGGTAATGAGAATCTGTCAAGTAGAAGGTATTGTGATATTCCAATTGGTGGATATAACCTATCTTTCTTAACGCATAAATACTTAAGAAACCATATTTGCACTACCTCGAATCTGTCGATATGAGTCAAATAGCTGGGAGTACACGTTAGTGAAGCATATACAAGTTTTAATCTGACCAAAAGAGTTAAAAAGCAGGTCAATAAAGGCGGTTAAATTTCCTATTATAAAGTCCAAATTTTTTAAAAGAAGATTGTATTACATTATTGACATATATATTAAAAGTTAATTCACTGTCATAGGTGATCCCAAGATCTCTCATATGCTTATGGCGGTGTAATGTGTTGCGATTTAATTGATAATCTTTTAGTAGTGGACTTTGTTGTCTATAGAAAGACATCACATTGCACTTCTCAATATTTAGTGGAAGATTATTCAATGAGCATCAGTCTGTCACCCTTTCCAATCATTTTGCTATTTTTCACAGTCTGCAAAACAACTTCATGTCATCCGCATAAAGTAAATAGCATATATCTATATTATCTAAAATATCATTAATAAATAGTATGAAAAGGAGAGGCCCCAGAACAGAGCCCTGGAGAACACCTGATGTAACTGATATTTGGAATGATTTTACACCCCGATATTCAACATATAGCAATCTTTGGCTAAGATAAGATTTAAATAAATTTAACAGTAATATAAGAAGCCCAGCGAGATCTAGCTTATGTAATAATAGACTGTGGTCAATTCGATCAAAAGCTTTGGATAAATCCGTGTAAATTACATCTACTTAGTCATTTAGATCCATACATTAAGCAATGTATTGCGTAACACAAAATAAGTTTGAGATCGTGGATCCGTTTTCAGCAAAGCCGTATTGGTGCACGCTAATTTGCCGATCCATATAAGGAAAGAGCACGTTATGTAGAGCTAATTCAAAAACATTGGTGAAATTACAAATTATAGTAATTTGCCGATAGTTTTCTACATTATTTTTTCGCCCTGTTAAAAAATTGTATTGAAATTGAAATATCTCGAAAATTATTGTTTTTCGAAAATTGTTCTTATTATAAATACTTCTTAGAATTGAGTGGGATACCTTGTATTTTGAAAATAATTGACTTTGACCCCTATTTCCCTTCCATAAACAAAAAGTGCGAGTTCTTATTTTTTCCTTAAGGAATTCACAATACATCCCCGAGTAATTAAAAAACTCACCACTTTGGAAATTATATCTTTTATGACTATCATGCATGATCCAACTTTATTCATAGCAGTTTCTAATTTTTATTCACAGTGCCAGTGGGGTAAGACCAACTAAAAATAGGCATTTCATTACATATTTGTCGAATAATTTAGCCATACTAGGTGTTATTAGAATAACCTAGTTACATCATTTTTAACGTTGAATTGTGTGCCAATTTCTGCCCTCATAACTTTTACACCGGTTTCTGTTACTAATTTCATTAACACGACCTTTTCATTCTAACCTTCAGCTTACTTAGCAAAATTTGTCCATTTCTGCTGATTCATTTTCCCCAGGGTATACTTTCATTTAATAATTATTTTCATTTTCGGTAAATGATTTAATTTTTTTTTCAATCAAATCCCAGTTCACACTGACCCGTACCCTCGACACGTTTCTCTAATCGAGGGACTATCGAAACTTATAAAATTAGAAATCTGATAATATATTATCTATGATATAGTCCGGTACAGCTTTATTGGGCAGTCAGAAAACGCAACAAAAACTTTACGAGCTAATTATTAACGACGGTGAACCATTCAGCATGGTCTCATTAAACACGCCCATGTACTAAACCTATAAAGATAAGTAACTCAATTTACAGGCGAGATAGCACAGAAGATAACGGTATTTTAATGAGGTCATAAAGTTTTTGTTGCATTTTTTGACTGCCCAGTAAAACCGTACCCGACTATAACTATTACAGACTCGTGCTACAAAAGGACGAAGTAAAAGTCTATAATATTGGAGAAGTCTTACGGTGGATGGTTCTTGACGATATTTTTAACTCTGTATTAAGAATAACTCTCGAAACTGAATATCAAAATAAATTATACTCACGTTGTGGGTTCATCCAGAAACATAATAGGTGGATTATCGACGAGCTCCAAGGCTACAGATAACCTCTTTCTTTGACCTCCAGACAAATGCTGGCATCTTGTATTTTTGCAATTTATTAAACTTAGGTTATCTAAGATGTCATCTATCTGAAACAATGAAAATAATGATTGTCAACAAAGCTGTTATTTAGATTTAATATATTCAAGGTCAGACAGATTGAAATGTTTTAATATGACACCGAGGGTTTTTTCTCGCCAATCTAGTTAAATGCACAAATTCTAAGCCTAACAAGGATGACAAGGATAAATGCCTTGCTTCACTATTTTTGTAAAATACTGGCACAGCAAACACTAAAGTGGTAAATCTTGATTAACTACTCTATATTAAAATGTCGCGGCTGTGGACCGAACCCGATATACAGTGTATTATTGATCAAGCGTGTTCATCATACAACGCGTTCATTATATTTTTGGTTTATCTGACTTCCTTCTGATGGGTTCTAGATAAAAAAGTCATATGCATATACAATATAAGATTGGTTACTTACCAGGAAGTTTCTTGCCTTTTCAGAAATATTACGCAATTTCAAATTTACTGCTATATTCATTATTTCTAGTACTGAAAACAGCGGTGGTAGATTGTCATCCTGTAAGATATAGCATGATTCTTTCTTGTACTGTAATGCTCCTTTTTTAATTTTAGCCTTGCTACTACTTTTTATAGTTCCTTTTGTACCTGTGACCCTAAAAAAATATTTCATTGTTAGTTGCCATAGTAGAAGCATACGTATAGTTATATACATCAATATCCGAATTTAGCTAGATATTATTTAGTCATGATCAATGATTCTGATACTGCCATATTTTTATTATCGGCATAGAACATTATGATATGTCAAAGAGGAGAGGGTTCAGACAGCATCCTTGAGGAACGCTGGATATTACTTGATTCAAATATATTAATAGGCAGCCAATGAGTTGTAAGAAACGGCTTAAAAAGTTTATTAGAATGAAATATTATTATGATTCCACTTGCTTAAAGCCGTAGTGTATTCTGAGGTTCTGCTTCAAAACGAAAAAGAAAAAGTGACAGTAGTAATTTGATCAACTTATCCTGATAGACACTGAATTGCACTAATTCTTACATAAAGAAAACTACTTTATTTTTCAACAGCTGGACCGTCAAATTAGGGAATCCATACAAGAAAAGGTACGTCTTCAACATTTAAAACAATTCACCAAAATTAATAGTCTAATACGTGAAAAATACCATTATAGTAATTAGGGATACTCCACAAACTGAACAAAATTTCACTTTCTTTGCTAGAATAAGTAACTTAACTAACGTCAATTTCTCGAACAAGAATTAAATTCTTCAAAAAGGTTTAAAATATTCCCCGCATAACCTCAACAAGAAAGATTTTGATTTTCTCGCAGTCAATATCACTGATAGACATAGTTTAGCAAATGTTTTCGATTCGCCGAAATATAACACTAATAGGAGAGATAAAAAGCATTAAACAAGAATTAGATAACTATGATGTAGTACTCTGTAAAGCGGATAAAGGCAACATCATAACAATTTTAACTAAATTAGAATATAATGGAAAGCTACAAACAATCTTAAATAGCAATGACTTCGAAAAAATTAGCAAAAATCTCACAAACAAATTTCAATCTGAAATCCTTCCGAAATTCTTCTGAAATCCATCTGAAATTTATGAGTCCTTCAGCTTTTATCCTTTATGACTTTCAAATTCACAAAGGAAACAACCCCATAGGTACGTCCCGTAGTATCCTATATTAATGCTCCGTCTTATAAGTTCTGTAAAGAACTAAATTACATCTTATCAAAATTAACCAATTTTAAATCTAAATATTCTATAAAAAATCATGTCATCATGTCATTTTGTGGTCTATCCTTAATCCCAAGAATTTTATTTCACCTGTTTGTATAATTGACTGATGACCAGCCTTAACTAAAACACTTGAATTGTGACCAACATTTTTAGGCAAAAATGACATACAAAATGTTTTGCCAGCATTTAGAACCAAACCATTGCTCAAACACCAATCAGAGAATTCACCTACTGATTTATTGGCTCTACTGGTTGTCAACTCCAAGGTGTTACTAGATATTAAAAAATTTGTGTCATCTGCATAAACAATTGCAGCATTCGGTGATGTACAAGAATTGTGCATATCGTTTACAAAAATTAAATACAATAGGGGACATAGAATAGAGCTTTGAGGCACACCAGTAGCAACGTCCCTAACATTCGATTTTTATGAGTCTATGACCACAGCCTGCTTTCTGTTGTTTAAATAAGAAGTGATACATTCGTGGGCCACGCCACGTATTCCAAATCTAAAGAGTTTATCTAAACGTAAACCATGATCAACGGTCAAAAGCTCTGCTGAGATCAAAAAATAAGGCTATTGGTTGCTGTTTGTTGTTCAGTGCATTATAAATATATTCACATAACTGTTCAATAGCGGTTATGGTTGACTTATTTTTTCTGAACCCATTCTGACATGAGATTAAAAGATTGTGATGTTCTAAAAAGCTGATTAATCTATTGTTATAACAAAGTTCAAAAATTTTAGCTAACTGGTTTTGGACACTAATATTTCTATAATTACATGCTTCTAGTCTAGATCCCTTATTTTTATAAATCGGTATGGATTTCGAAATTTTAAGAACATCTGGATACTGGCCACTGGCAAATGATTCATTAATCAGATAAGACAGTGGGGTACAGATTTCATCAACTACCGCCCTTAGTACTTGACCACCTACTTCATCTATCCCTGCAGCAGATTTTTTCGTTGTTTTGAGCAACACTTCTCTAATTTCTGCCGGGCTGTACGGTAATAAAAAGAAATTATATATATTATTTGGAGGTAATATCAAATTATTATAATCTGGTTTAGGACACTGAAAATTTAAAAAGAAATTATTAAAACCATTGCAAATGTCCTTTCTATTAGTAAATGTTTGCCTCCTTAACTGTTATCCTTGTAATATTTTGTTTCGGATAATTTTTTGCCTCATTAATTATTTTCCAACTTTCTTTCATTATATTTTGTGTATTATTTATACGCTCATTGTTGTGATTGGCTTTATCCATCACAATCTTTTCCGAATACAGCTGTTTTAACCTAACATACCTGTTTTGAATTATTATATTGTAAGGATAATCTTTACTTAGCTTATGTAGTTCACACAAAAGATGGTGTAATTGTTTTAGGTCATTGTTGAACCATTTTTCCCTTTAAAGCGTAGTTTAATTTTTTTATACGTTATGGCATTATTAAAATGAAACATAAAAGATGCGTAAAATGAATTAAATTTTTCAGTAAAATTCGTACCATTAATCATTTCTTGCTTATCCTCATTATTTAATAGATTTTTTAAGGTAATTAAATTACTCTCTGACATGTCACGCTTAAATATTGGTATATTATTAGCATTACTAATGTCAATGGGGCTTTTAAATTTGCACATCTAGTAGGTATGATCGGATAAATAAGCATTATTAACTGTAAATTCACAGGCTGTTAAATTTGAAAAGATTACATCAATTGTAGTTGTGCTTCTACCAGTTATGCGTGTTGGTTCATCGATGTAGTTTTTCAAGTTAAATTCATTGGATAAGTTAAAAATATGCTTAGTTTCACAACTATTATTAGCTATATTAACATTTATATCACCACATACTATGAAATAATACTTATTCTGATATAAATCACCTAATTAACCATACATTTTATCGATAAACATGCTAAAATCACTATCTGGGGTCCTCTATACTACGATAACTACTAATTTAGACTTAATATTCGCCACATCCATCATCCATCACAGCTATCGACGCCTCAAAGTGCCTTTCTAGACTCAGTTCATATTTCATTGGCCTTAAATATTTTCTTTGGCAAATATACATACGCCACCTCTATTCATTGTTCTACGACAAAAACTGTTTATTAAAATATAATTTTCTAACCTAATTAATGGAAGCTCCTCTGGATTCATCCAATGTTAATCAGTTAAAATGCAGTATTTACCGTAAACCTGCTACCACAGATACAGCCATCCATTATAATTCACAACAATCGTGGCAAATTAAGCTCTCACCTTTCCATAGTCTAATACATAGACTTACAAATTTTTCTTTAGATGCAAACGATTTTGTTAGGGAATTGAATGTAATTAAACAAATTGCAAGAAATAACTGATACAGCGAATCGTTAATAGATAATACAGTTAAAAACAAACAACGCAAAATGCTTCATCATGAATTTTTCAACGCACCTAACAAATCAACAAAACATAGTTTTATTAATTGTATCCCAAAATATATTGACAAAGTTTCTAGAAAATTTAATAATTTAGGTATCTCTTCAATAAGTGTGAATAAAACGAATTTAAGGAAAATATTGATGAATAATAAAGAAAAATTAGCTAAGCTTAATAAATCAGGTGTAAATGAAATCAAAAGTAAAGATTGTAATGCCGTCTATATAGGTCAAAGAGGTAGAAGCATTGAGAACAGGGTAAAAGAACATAAAAAATAAATTTTAAATAACAATTAAAATATAGGAATAATACTGCATTGAAAATAACCATTTAGAAAGAAGAAATTTGAAAATCCCTTAAAAACAATCCTTTTACCACGAGTGACCAGCAAAATTTCTTAAATACTCCTATACTAGATCAAATGCTAACATTATTCGTTGTTTTACATTATGACGTTAGGTCTACCCGAAAAATCAATATAACTCAAGTTTAAATCATAAAGATATTAAGTCATAAATGTTTTCAGGTATATTTAGAATAATCACTTCTGTTCCTTTAATATACATTTTGTACTCTTGATAAAAGCCGAAACATTTGTATGACCCAAGAGATTTATTGCCAAGCAGATAAAATTTACACTAGCTACACTAGAAAGTTACCATAAGTCTGCCGATATATTTTAAAATTAGTATTTGTAGAAGAAATTGAATCACAAACAGGAATGCACATATTTTTTAAATTGTCAATATATTATGTATGCCTTATCCATCAATTTCTTAACTCATTATTTTATATATTTTTTATTGTATATTTTGTGTTGGGTCTTTCAAATATAAGCGACCTTACAAAAATGACAGGACATATTATTATTTATAAATGTTATATGATTATCATAAGATATTTCAAGGAAATTAAAACTTTAGAACTTTAAAAGTAAACTTTGTACCCCTGTTGGTTAAATATATGTATTTACTTTTAACGATTATTAATTTTAACGAGGTAATACATTATTTAAATTAAAACGTAATCAAATACAAATTTAGAATAATTAGGAATAAGTTTAATATGTAAATTTTGGAGCGTGGTTTATTTCTTTGAATATCACAAGGTAAATATACGAGGATAGTTAAATTGACAACAATCTGCTTTTGTGCTTGTTTTATTTTGTAATTAAAGAAACATTTTTGTTTCAACCTCATTAGTGGTTTCTTAGTTTCTACATGCTCAATGTTGTTAGAAACTCTGTACAATCGTCTTTCTATAAAATAGATAAGGCAGTTGGCTTCCTTTTACTGTATGGAACGACTGACATTCCACCACTCAACCGGGACACATATACATAGACAATTATACAACGACTATTCCCTACGACATTGCCATCTACTGCAGCTGAGACTCGAACTAAGGAATGGTACAGCAACTAGCCGTGTTGTCTCTCACACAACCTCGTCTAGTTCACTGCCACCAACTCGGTAACACATGAAAACACAACTAAATAGCCGTGCCCTAGCCAGGATTCGGACCCGAGACTCCTTGGTTGCAAGTCTAACACGTTAGCTTTAAGCCACGGAGCCGGTTGTGTGTTGTTGAGTGTTGTTAGACTTCCGGGTTCTCTCACGCGTTGATGATCGGCCCCTCCCGGAGCTACGATTGTCTAAACGACGTTTCAGAATCCCATCTGTCATCTTCAGGTTCTTGCTGAAAACTGTCTACTGCTGCTCCTCCTTGCTCGAACTGAACGCTCGACGGGGGAGAGCACCAAACGAGTAGCTGACGCCAAAAAATGTTTTTAAGACGTTTCGTTCTTATATACACACTAAATCAAATTTTATTTTTTTTACTCTCTTTCGTAATAATATGGGGGTGATATTGAGGGTGATACTGGGGGATGGCTGATGCCAAAAGAAATTTGTAGACTTTGACTTTTCGTACATGCCCTAAATTGCAATTTTATAGACTCACATTTGCTTGCCTTGCCTATTTACCCTTACTTAACCTTTTTTACTCTTATTTACCCTTATGTACCCTTATTTACTCTTATTTACCCATGTTTACCCCATTTACCGCGAACCCTTTAACGTAATTAGATTAAAATATGATTCAGTTCCAGATCTAGTTATAATACATAAATGTACCAAATTTCAAGGCAATACCATAAACGGTTCCAGAGTAATCGTGCGGAGAAAGAAGTTGCAGACAGACAGACCGACAGACTTTTTTCGCTCAAATTTAAAATCTCGACGTTTCATGACATTTTAAGCCTATTTCAATAACAAGAAAATATTTTTTTTGCGTTACTCTATTTCCACTGGACGGGGAAGTAAAAATTGAATAAAATTCATTTGCATTTATGTTTTTTCGAAAATTTGTTTTTCAATTTAAAATAGTGGTTTTGCCACGAAATAAACTTTTATTGAAATGCTACAATAAAACTGAAGGCGATACATCAGATTCAAGGCCTACTGGATGATTTTTTTGAAAACACAGTCTTGCAGTTGCTTAGCTTCTCACTTTTTCAAATGTATGACGCCATTTTGAAAACAACTATTTACTTGTGATACATCATTATAATAAAAATATTATGTTGAGTCTAAATATGCAAAAATATACACATATAGGTTGGTATTTAAAAATCAAAAGTTGTTGCCACTTCCGGTCGGACTAAATGTGACTTTTTTCAAAATATTATTCCTAAAGGCAACTGAGAAATTGGAATGGGACTAAATCGTTGTCATCCGGTATATATGTATTATTGTTTTACTAGGTTTAGAGTCACTACGTAGAACCAGCCACGATAAGAAATGGTCAGAGTTTATCAGCAAATGTTTTTGGGTTACTAATCCCAATAGCATTATTTAAAACTGCATTCGATAAAAATTATTACCATTGATTGTTTGTACAATACACGATTACATTAGTATAATAACATCGTAAAAGTCAATTGCATCCAGTTATTTTCCTTAAAGATAGTATTAACGACTATAAGAATCTAAAGAGACCAAAGTTGGGAGAAAAAATATTTTTAACAAAGTTTGAAGACAATACAGCAACTACTCTTGGCATTTTTAAGATTAGAGACTGGTGACCAGAATATTCGACGTATTGTCTACGGTTTTATAAGATATGATTCCAAATATGTAATAAGCTCAGTGAGAAACCATGAGCCATGAATGCTGTAGTCGAGTCTGTCAAATCCTTAGATTAATTTGTGTAAATTTCATCCTAGCCAAATGAACTCGCTACGAATGTGTTATACAAAAGAAATTTGTGGCAGTGCATACCCCTTTGATGTAGCCATGTTGAGATTTGTACATACAGTAATGCGTATATTCATGTATTACAATTCCAAATGCTTTAGGAACATTGTTGACTGTAACAAAATCGACCTACAATTTTCTACATCAGCACATCCACCTTTTCTAAAACTAGGCCCTATTTTTAATGTCTTCCATTAAATTGAAAATGTCGTAGTGTCGATAGCAAGATTAAACAGTATTTAAAATATTGGGCAAAATCACAAGCGGATTCTCTACCAAAAGTGTTGGAGTTTTATCTGTACCTGTTGTAAGGCGCACTCTCTATCAAAAATGTGGGGGTATTATCTGTACCTGTTGTAAATTTAGGTTTTTGAGAAATTTTTACAAATTCTCTCCGATATTTATATATCAGAGTGACAGCAGTTTCGATGACTTCGTTAATTGTTTTAGGCAAAGCAATAACAATAAATTTCTTAATATATATATTTCACTAAATCAGTATTAAATCCATACATGTCTGTACTGCTAGTACAGAGCAAACAACATCAATTACATCCACGTCCAGTGGAATATATATATATATATATATATATATATATATATATATATATATATATATATATATATATTGTTGAAATAGGCTTAAAATGTCATGAGACGTCGAGATTTTAAATTTGAGCAAAAAAAAATTCCTGTCTGTCGGTCTGTCTGTAACTTTTTTGTGCGTACGTTTACTCTGAAACCGTTTATGATAATGACTTGAAATTTGGTACACTTATGTATTGTAATGAGATCTGGAGCTAAACTTTATTTTGATCTAATTCCGTTGAAGGGTTCGGGGGTAAATGGGGTAAATAAGGGTAAATAGGTAAAGCAAGCAGATAAGAGCCCATAAAATTGCAATTTAGGGCATGTACGAAAAGTCAAAGTCTCAAAATTTATTTTGGCACCGCCCCCCCTCCAGACTATCACCCCAATACCATCCCCACGCTATTATGAGAGGGAGTAAAAATAAATAAAATGTGATTAAGTGTATATACAAAAACGAAACGTCTAAAATTTTTTTGCGGTAGCTACCCCCTCTACCACCCCCATTGCCACCCCCATTGTATTATTAAATGGTGATTTAGTATGTATACAAGAGCGAAATGTTAAAAAAAATTGTTTGGCGTTAGCTTCCCCCTCTACCACCCCATTGTTACTCCCACCCTATGTTCGTATGGGGTCCCGCTTGGTCGAATTATCTCCATTATTTTCTATAGTATACTATTATCTTTAATTGTTCTCCTTTTTTTCCTTTAACTTTTTCCCATCTCTTTCTCTCCATCTTTTGTTAGCAACTCCTGTAGATTCCAACTCTATATCCCCCCATTGACCAACATTTCTGCATCTCACAATTATTTCATTCCTATTGTATTTATTATAGTGTCGTTCACCTTCATAACCTCTAGCTATATCCTCCGTGACCCCTTCTATCCTTGACATTCCAACACTGTCTATAAAAACTAAACTTTAGAAAGCTACTCGCATGTCCGGAGTTTGTTGTACACACTGTACACATGTCTGATTGTTTTATTGTTATTTCTTGTTTATCAAGTTGCCTTATTAATAAAAATAAAATTTCAGTTCAAGGTTCCAGTTTATTAAATCAGAAGAAATCGATGCTATAATTTTATTATTATAATTGACATAAATAAAACTGTTTTTGCAACAACTGAGATACCTCATATACTGTAAAAACAACTAAAGATATTGACCCGCATTGGAAAATATAGATCGATAAACATAGTCGCCTTAAGCAGTGGCGTATTAAAAAAAAACTCGATAAAGTTACATAATGTAAAACTGGTTTTTTCGTTGTCTCGCCTCAAAGAGGTAGACTTCCGCCAGCAAATATAATTAAACACGTTTAATAATCCTAAAATGAGGAAAACATAGCGGAAAGGATGATAAAATCAAAAACAATCAAGTTGTTCAAGGTTCATATGTATCTATTAGCTACTGACATCGGAAATAGATCAGGAGAAGGACAACAACTGGTTAAATTAATGGAAGGAGTGTCGAGAAATATTAAGATTTCGTTTATGTGTGGACTGAAAGATTATCAATTACAGAGATCCTACACTTCCTGCCTTCAAGTTCACAAATAAATCTTTGACAAAATTCGAGGCGAGGGTCATAAACAACATTCCGCGGTATATAGTTAATGTCAGTTTCTGCCCAAGGTCAATATCAAGCCGTATAACTTTCCCTACCCTGTAGTTGATTGTTACTATTGGGTAAATATACATAACAAAATTGATATAATTATCGGTGTGCTACATCTTTTGAAAAAACTTTAAGAGTTATTGGGGAGCTTGAGACATTCGTACACGTCACGTGATATCATAGAACTATTTTATGGCACTTAAGATAGCACTTCTTAAGACGAGCTTTACGGTGTTTTAATAGAAGGTTGTTGACTACAAACAGGACAGAAACAAGATAATATGGATAGTACACTTGTTCTGCTTGAATAGTAATTAAATTTTTGGGAGCTTCAAAAATGGCGCCTCGCCAAATTACGTCAAACCCGCCACCATTACTGATAGTTCTGAAGATATTGCATCGAGCATATTATTCTCCAGTACGTCCAAATATTGTCATACGGCCATCATCTTCGGACTACTCACTGTACAATACGACTTCTCATAACCTTATTCAATATTATCTCCCTAGTACAGAGGAGATATTCTATATGATTGCTGGTAAGCAGGGGATCTGTTGCAGTTCAATGATATATCAACCTTTCTCTTATTATATCTTGATTAACCAAAGCATCACAATAGACAGAAAACTACTACTAACGGACGAACTACAAGTAACAATCCTCCGACGCAGAACCTAAATGGGCACAAAGCGATCTATTCAGGGCCTACAGAGGCATTCTAAATAGAAGAGTAATTTAACTGAAATATGTTCGCTAAATCTAACACGATATAGCCAACAAGTAAGACCAATCTTTTTTTTTTTTCGAAATCTGTCCTACTTTAATATTTTCCATTGCCGCTATCAGATATCATAGTCTGTTTAGAAATGGGAGAGAGTAATAATTAGATACAGACCGGCTATAGACGTACTACTATTTTTTCATATTGACAGAAATTATGCGTTATATATAGTGGTTCGATTGTCCCGTGATCTTAGGTTGTGCGAAGGCGGAACTAAATTCGTATGTACACCACGCATAGTATCGAATATCATTGCGGTTCTAGAACTGAATCTGGGGCGTGCGGATTTATGAATTTCGTAAATTCCATAATTTCATAATATTTCGAAAAAATAGAAGCATTCGGATTTTGTTAATTATGCATGAGCCACTGTCGACAGGGCTGGCGTTGGGTTGATGTAGATTTCGCTCTTATGGCGAACGTCGCCAGGAGCTCAGTACAAATTTCTTAGAGAGGGATGTGGGCGCTAGTACCGACTCCTTTGGTTTGTAGAAACACCAGTGTCGAACTAGGTTGTATCTCAGATATCGGGTTCATGAGAGAGACTAGGGATTTGTTTTGAGAGAGAGTTTGTTTGTGCCCAGCTTCGGCATTGTCGCTTAGATTTTAGAGTTTTTAGGTTTTGGACAAGCAAGGAGTCCCTGATGATGCCTACTTTATATTCAGGGAAGTTAGCTCTGCTAGAGAAGGTGTCCCTAGATGTAGGCGAGTGCCAATAGACTCTCTATATAATAAAAAAATATATTGAATGATGAAATATGAAAAATATTATTTTATATATACCTATATAAATATATAATTGAATGACTAGCCATCCAAATATATGACCTTCCTCTATAAAAGCTCCGCCTATTTCATAGCGGACAACAAATTATTAGATATAAATACAACACGTTCACACATTCAACCCATCTGGACAACTATGGCAATTACACAGAATGTCCTAGTCGTGGTTTTCATTTCTGGTAGGAGGCAAAAACGGATAAAATTTAATATATTTTCATGGCAGAACGAGGTGCCGCTTCAGTATTAAATAACAGCAAACTCCTTTGACGAGATGCCGCTGATTTTTTGCTCAACTATGTAATATTTTTGGCTCCAAGAAAGTGTGGTACAGTGTCAGTGAAACTACTAAGCTTGTCAGATTTTGTTCATGCTAAACGTGTGAAAAAATGTGCTATCTAAGAAGATAATCGTATTAAACGTATATGATGTACTGACATATCAAGATCCTTCCAACAATATTAACGATATTGTTAAATAAATGTATTAAAAAAAAGGAAATTGCAAAGAATTGTCAAATAAATTTACTTCCAACGCTTAGTCGGAACCTCTCTATAACTGGTTCGTCAATTTCGTTATCTATAATGATAAATTTGAGTATTTAGTTTAGTTGTTCCCAATGTGCTAAATCTGGGGCAGCAAATAAATAAAATAAAAACTGTAAGTAATTTCGTTTGACCATTATGCATAAGCCTGACATAATCTTTTAAATTACTACAGGATACTATTATTCAATTCCTAACTTCAAAAATTACAAAATTGCTCTCACAATCGCTTTTCCGTTCTCTTCCAACAACTTTGCAATAAACATTATGATGAAAACTGGAGAAATTGTACCTCTTGTGATCCTAACATACCAAGTTTATTATAAAATATACAAAAATAATGCCACACATTAAATTTTCAAAAAAAAAAGATCAACGCGCCATCTTTCGACAAGCCACCGTAGAGCAATTTTATTTATCTCAAATTGTAGAATTCTTTATGGCCTTTCAAAGGGTATGTGTAAAATATCCATATAAGTTGCAATAAAAAATATTCTCGTTCTTTTCAGATTTTTTGTTAAAATACATTTTTTCCAGATTAATCTTTATCACTACTAAAAACAATGATATGACATACTGGCGGACTATTTAGCATATGTTTAGTTAAATACCATTTTTTGAATGAAACACGCTGTATATTTTACAATATTTTTTTAATCTACGAATCAAATTTTATGTGATCAGTTTACGAAATTTTCATTTTTCTGCTTTACTTTGCTAGTCTACAAGTGTGTTACTCAATCGAAATGATCCTCTCAATTGATATTGTTCCTCTTCTTCATAATTTACTACTGATCCTCTAAAAATTCTTGGCATGTACTTCTATCTAATATTTTGATGACTTAATTTTATGGTTCCTATTTAGATGTACATGTTCTGCAACTGCCAACTTATTTCTGTATCCTAGTCAGACGTTCCTCTAGTGTTCTTTGATTCTCTACTCGATTCTCTGCCTTGTTTGTCCGATATAATTCTTACCACATGTACACTTCATTTCGTAAACACAGATAACATCGACTGATAACTATACTCTTCGTTGCAGGAGTCAAAGGTAGATGAAATACGATTTGTGCTAGAAATGTGATGATTCGTCACTTCTGTATCTTAAATTTTTATGACGATATCAATGAAGCATTTCAAATTGACAATTCCCTCATTGTTGACGGCCTGCTTCTCTGCTGATGTAATGTGACATTTGATCACGAAACTGGTGACACGTTAGAAAAAATCTTATGACTAAAAATAATTAACATTAGATACTCCGATTGAGTACGTAACCTTCATTACAATTGTTTTAAGATAATACCATAGCGTTGAAAAATAAATTACATATATTATAAGTAATCCGATACAATACAATGCCGTTGGTAATATTATAATTAAAATACAATTAGGGAGAATTACAGCAACTGCACATTAATTAGACAAAGTCATATTAATGAAATGATGCTTAGAAAATTCAAAAATGTCACATGAGTAAAATATTAGCAACAAGGGCCGTTGAGAGCAGGACAGACACCTGGTCCGCTCAACCACAGTAAAAATAAACAACAAACTAACAATTTTTAACACAAGTTTTATCACAGAATTACATACACAGAAAATTACATAAACATAACACTTTTTTGTAACATATAAAACTTCACTGAGATCAGGAGACGGCTCTGTTAGCAAAGGTTTGCTATTAATTTGCTATAGTTAAGTACGGTAATTTAATTACATTATCATTTACGTTAATTACAATGGGTTTTAAATGTCTCTTTAATTTACCGCATTGCAATTTGTTACATGTTTTTCATTATAAACAAATAATTAACGATCCCACAAGAATAACTACACAAAGAGAAACGTGACTAGATTTAATTATAACTAACTAACTAATGTAGAAGTCTTACTTGTGTGTTCTTCTGACCACAACGTTACATCTTGTGGTGTTGAATTAAATGGTTATGATTCTAAATCCATAAAGGAATTCCGAATCTTTAGAAACTTTAATATTGAACTATGTAATATTGATGTTTCTGCTATTAATTGAAATAATATAATAATTATAAATTTTTGGAAGAAAAAATTGACTTCCTCAACGTAAATCTGCTAAATCTCTTTAATCACCTTGCTCCTCTAAAATGAGTTACTTTCAAATCTAATAAGAGAGACTTGTATAAATTTAAAAAAATATATAAAAAAGAAGCTCTGTTAATATACAGGTTGTTTCTTGAGGGACTGTACATACTTCCAGGGGCGATATAGGACACTGGGGTATTCAGGAACGGCCACTGAAATTTTATTGTCGCTCTTAATTTCTGATATACAAGGTGATAAAATGATTTTGGTTTAAATTTATTCTGGCCAGAACGTCCTTACCGATCGGATTTTGTTTAAATTTGAGGCACGTTATACTTATCACAGTTGATTATATTTTTTTTTAAATTGCAGGGCCGGACTTTTTCAATTTGTTTTCTCCGTCTCCTGTAAAGAAGATCACCCTGTATATACTTTTTAACATTCAGTTACCAATTATAAAAACCCATACACCACTAAACAAAACCATGTAATTAGATTTTTTGTTGCACATTTATTGATTTTTTTTTTACAAGCGATTGAATTTGGCAAAATGGGGAATTTGAAGAAAAACAATTTCATTTGCTTACGTTAATTGTCCAGATAAATAAAAAGATCAAATAAATATTTACAAAAGTATATTTAAAAATATTACAAATACTTAGAGCAAATTTTTAAAATGAGAATCTCCAGCTTTCATACATTTTTGTTGGCGTTTATTTAAATTATTTCTAATTGCTTCTAATTTGGTCACTACAGCAGATAATTCGCTGAAGTGATTATTTATTGGGACACTAAAAACTTCAGTTTTGAGATATCCCCATACAAAATAATCGACGGGGTTGAAATATGGTGATCTAGCCGGCCAAGAATGCGGTCCCCCACATCCAATCCATCTGTTTGGATACTCATTTTCCAAATGCCTTCTACCCTCAATACCAAAATGAGGAGGAGCTCCGTCATGCTGGAAGTATTGTCTCCTTATATTAATACCTTGCATTAAATCCGGTAAAACATTTTGTAAGAAATCTAAATACACCTCTGTAGTTAGCCTTTCCGGAAAAATATGTGGGTCAATTAGGTTACTGTTAATCATATCACACCAAACATCTACCGAGAACTTATGTTGAGGATGGGCTTCTCTTATAGCATGAGGACTGTGTTTGGCCAAGTTATGCGAATTTCATGAATTAAATTCGCCATCCCGTGTAAATTGGGCCTCGTCTGTGAAAAAAGTTTGATATGTAGTCGGTTTGTGATCAATAATCCGCTGGCAAAATTCTAACCTGTTTACATTGTTACCCTGTTGAATCCTGTGCGCATGCTGAATATGATATGGATGTAACCTTTCTTTATTTAGATTCCTCCAAACCTGCACATGAGGAACTCCTTAATTGGGCACTTATTCGTCGGGTATTTACTTCAGGGTATTCTTGAACAATATTAATGATATTTTCTTGCTCCTCAACGTTTTGAACAATATTTCGTTCCACTTTTGGTGATGGAAACCTGCCGTACTCCATTGCATAACGATACACAGTTGAAAATGTCTGATGATTTGGTGTTCTTCTCTTAGGAAAACGGATATGGTATTCATCTGCGGCTGGTCTACCATTACCATCACACAATCCATAAATATAAATAAAATCGGCATATTCCCCATTTGTAAAATTATAAGGCATGATTATTTGCAGACTAAGTTAACCATTAAAAGTACACTAGTTCTAATGTCTATAACAACAAATACAGAAATGTCAAATTATCTAGGCCTACTATAATTATAATAAAAAGAAAACTGTTTAATGATTCCGGATATCCTCATGAAACATATTGTATAAGAAAAATAAATATGCTATCCACAAAGCAACAATTTAAGAGAGAACTGCATTTTACTCTTTTCATATTAATAGTACTAAGAATAATCCTAATAATATTTACTATTTATACTTATTTTTTCAACCTAAACAAAAATAAGTATATGTTATAATTGTGAAAGCATAAATAAATATATTGTATTCTATTCTACTTTACACTCCTCTCCTCTCTTCTCTTTTCTTCTCCTTTACTCTACGCTACTCTGCTCTCCCCTACTCTACTCTACTCCACTCTACTCAGCTCTCCCCTACTCTACTCCACTCTACTCTACTCTACTCTACTCTACTCTACTCTACTCTGCTCTGCTCTGCTCTGCTCTGCTCTGCTCTGCTCTGCTCTACTCTACTCTACTCTACTCTACTCTACTCTACTCTACTCTACTCTACTCTACTCTACTCTACTCTACTCTACTCTACTCGACTCGACTCGACTCGACTCGACTCGACTCGACTCGACTCTACTTTACTCTACTTTACTCTACTCTACTCTACTCTACTCTACTCGACTCTACTCTACCCTACCCTACCCTACCCTACCCTACCCTACTCTACTCTACTGTTGTATTTTATTCCATACCAGATTTAAAATTTAATGTTTTAAAAAAATCTCTACTCTACTCTATTCTACTCTACTATTGTATTCTATTTCATACCAAATTTAAAATTTAATCAGCAACATAACAAAACTAAGTTTATGTACGATACTTTATTTCATTTCAAACCGGTTACTCATAAAAAAATTGTAGATATCACTCGATAAGACTAAAGATTTTGAAGCCTTAGATATTGTCAGATTGCAAGGAGTATTGAAATGCAACATTGTCGATACATTTCCTTTTGAAAAAAATGTATAGTTGCATTTCTTAATTTTTTTCACAGAATCTTTTGTATCGTATGAAAAATAAACCCTTCCAAGCACTACTATTTGCTAGCAAATCAATGCTTTCAAGCATAAATATTTCATTGACTTGCCATTTTGCCTGATATTTTTCCAAATTAAAATTTCCAACTCAGCAGTTTAATTGTAATAATCCTTAAAATATAAATCGCTATCTTTTAAAATTTACGATTTAAGAAATACCTTACGTCTCTCAACTTTATTATAACAGCAAAAATAAACATAACTGGAAGGAATTTTAACCAGTTTTGAGAAACTTACTTATTGAACGTTGATGTCACCTTGTAGGAAAAGAATTATAATCAAATATTTATAAATACCAAGATAAAATTAAATATAGAATATTATATATAAATAATGGGTAAATAAACTTTATCTTAACAATTTGAAATGCAATATCGTTTGTGATACCCTGTAGACTATTTACGTCAAGATTTTCGGTTAAGCTATTTGCTGAATTACTAATTGATGAACTTGTTTATTTACATTGTAATTGAACAGGAACATGCAGAAGACTTTTTTTACAACTCGATCTGATTTGTTTTATAGGAAATAATATCTCAAAGAAATAATAGTGTTCCGGATTTATTATTCCTCATCAGCGCAGCGTAGTTATGAATTGGGATAGATCTGGAGCAATAAACAAAACCGTATGCATTGTGCGGAAAACGCAACTAATCATTGCATATGATGCTCTGGCTCTATGTCCTGAGTTTGGAAGATAACAGTGTTATTAGGGAATGTATATCAGTAAATGCTTTCTAGTGTGACCTCCATTCGGTCAGAAATCTTGGATTTAGAGGTAATTTAATTTATGCGGTGCGGTGTTTACTATTTGGAATTTAAAGATTCATATCTACGTAACGAATTCTTATTTTATTTTTAGACGTCTTATTTTTCTTTCTTTTCTGAATATTAATATTCATGTTTCTAACAAACAACAAACACAAAAGAAATTTGTTAAATAGTAGCATGATATTTAACAAATCAATTCATCGATTTTTATTCAATATATTTCGAGTAAGTCTTGTTAAGGGTAACAAATAGGAGGATATGTTTCACTGGTTTAAAAAAACAGTAGTTTTGGAAATCTTAGTTGTACATTTTTTAAATTGTTAATATGTATATCATAATATAGATACCAAAAAGTGACGCGTATTCTATCTTAGACCTCACAAAACAACAGTATGTTCGTGCATTCACGGCTACTGCACACTATAAAACCAAGTACTACAAATGCATTACCAACTGTATTATCATTATGGGCAATGAATGTTAACTTCGGATAAAAAATTACACCCAAGTCACGGTAAGATCAGGTCTTTGTATGACAGTGTTATTAAGGTGGCTGTTAAACACATGTAGAGTAGATTTACGCGTAAAAGACATAACATTACATTTATCGGCATTTAATGGCAGCTTGTTGGCTAGACACCACTGTGATAGATGTCAAGGTTATGCTGTAGGAAGTAACAGTCTTCAGTACTCGTTATCACTAAAGATATTTAAATCATTCGCATACAGCAGACAACAAACGTCTAGAATATCCACTATAACATTAATGAAAATACTGAATGGTAAGGGGCCTAGCACCGAGCATTGAGGAACACCTGATGACGCCAAGAATTCGTCAGACTTAACTCCATTATAAGCGACATATTGTATTCGATTTGAGAATAAGATCTAAATAGCTGTAGCATAATGTCATAGCTTATTAGATATTCAAATTTAAGGTTTTTATTAGCACCCGACTCTTTGATATTTGAAATTCCTCTCTATACTCTATTTGGGAAGCTTATTATAGATACAAATCCTCTACAATAATAGTTAAAGTTCTTATAAATACCTTAAAATATTTCCTTCTATTTTATATTGGTAATTTGTACTTAAAGATAAATTTAATTGGAAATACCCGTACCACGATAGTTCTTTAGTAAAATTCAACTTACTTGGGTAAACAAATTGTCCTTGTCTTTGTAGCTGAGAACTGTCTCTTCGGTATCTCTCATCTACATACGTCACCAGTGTTACATTGCATAAATACGTAAAACACCAAAAAATATTTTAGAGATCGTGCTCTCAATATTCTGATGAACTATCTGCGACGTCTATATTAATAATAATAATAAGTTCTATAGTGACGTTAATGAGTTTGTCAAGCTGCCACATTTTCCCAGTTACACTTTCTAAGGAATTGGTGAACAGGACCTTAACGTCTTTTAATTTAAACATGGTATTATTTCGGGCTATTTCACTTTTTACCAGAGCCCAAACTAATTCGATGGGGTTGAGTTCATAGTAGGGTGGTAGCCGATGTATAGTTATTTGACGATTCTCTTCCATTTCATCAATAGCGTAGTTTTGTAGGGCTCTCTATCAAGATTGACAATCTAATCGTTAATAGTTGCCGCTTCGCCATATTCATCTTAAAAGTAATAGTATTTACAGATATCCATTGAATTTATCGGTTTTCAGCCAGAAAGTTCTAAGAATATGTTCAATCTGCCTAGAGAGGGAAAACTAACTTTATCCATTACAATTGAAGATCCCGGAAGTAAAAGATCCAAGCATCTGCATTGGTGTCTTCGTGACTTTCACCTGAATTCTTAGATTCGAAAAAGAGCAAAACACAAAACCTGTGACACTGCCAATATACGTGACTGTTGAGCGTTTTTCTTTACATGAAGGTGCCTTCTACCTTGTTGACAGTTCATTCAAAAATGCTTGCGGGGAACATTTCACATTCTATCTCGCCTGAACCGGGTCTCGTATTAAAGAACAAAATTTATTTGTTTTCTTCAGAAATATTCAAACCAGTTTCGAGCAGTTAAAATGGGTTTTTATTAACATTTTTAATAGGTACCCCACCTAGCACTATATATTATAACATGAACATTTACAATGTAACGTCTAAGACAGGGTTATAATTTAAAAGATTTAAAAAAAAAAACAAAATATAAAATTAACTTGTTAAATTATGATTTATAGTTTGCGGGAATTATGCGAGATATGCAAATATGAAAGAGAATGAACCTTGACACTGGTTTTGTTAGGGAGACACTTTTTAATACAATTATATGCGGTTGTAATTGTAACGCTATCAATTAAAATTTACTTGTTATTCCAATTTCCAAAATTTCAAAATTATATTTTAAAGAATTATTTATTTATTTATTTGTTTGTTTGTTTGTTTGTTCGTTGGTTCGTTCGTTCGTTCGTTCCTTCCTTCATTAATTAATTAATTCATTCATTCATTCATTCATTCATTCATTCATTCCTTCGTTCCTTCGTTCGTTCATTCATTCAGTCTGGTCGATAGCCGAGTGGATTAAGGCGCGAGGTGGCAATCGCGATTAATCACACGGACATCGCTCCACCGGGTTCGAATCCTGGCTCTGGCACTGTCGGAGGAAATGGTTGTATGTCCGCGTTTTTTTCAATATGTAACCCCCTTCTGCACAAGCGCTAGCTTCTGGAATTGGGGGTTGTCTAATTTCTGTGGCGTTTATTTATTATTATTCATTCATTCATTCATTCATTCATTTATGTATGTATAGTTGGGAAGAAACATATACGCATTGTTTATGATTTTTTGAAGAAAAATAATTGAATTCATAATACGCCTCTGATATAAGCTGCTTAGTTCAAACCTGGCCAATAGCATATCCTGAGGATAAATTCCATCAACAACAAAGTATATAAAGATTTGAGATATCTACGCTAAACTTTCTCTAATTGGGTCGTATATGTTATATATAGAGGACTCCAAACCACTGAAGAGTATTCCAGTTTGCAGCGGACAAAGTAGTGTAAAGAGTATTTAAAGTTTTTCCAAACTCCCAAATTTTTATACGCTGACTCAGTGATTAGACGAATGTGTTTATAGAATGACAACTTGCTGTCAAAAGTGACACCAAGGTCTTTAAACTGAGTTACTTCTGTTCACAACGACATTGTCAAGCTGATAGTCAAATAACTCAATGGTTTTACGGCGGGAATATGACATAATGTTGCATTTACTGATATTTAAAGGTAGATGATTTTTTATACACCAATCATTTAATTTGACTAAACTATTCTGTAACTTTGAACAGTCTGAAATTGATTTAATTTCAATGTAAATTTTTAGATCGTCCGCATATAGTAAATGGCTGACATTAAAAAGCTGTGTTATGTCATTAATAAATATAACGAAAAGTAACGGCCCAAGAATCGAATCTTGTGGAACCCCTGATGATTGCCAAAACTTTTCCGATTTGAAACCACGATACTGGACAAACTGTTACCTTAATCTTGTATACAGGGTATATTCTGCTTTCTTTCCACAATTGGGGAAACTCACAGGATGTTATTATAAAATTAAATATAATGTAAAGCGGTTTGGCGAAGATCATTGCACAATCTTTTATTAAAAATGCAGGTATTAAATCTGGACCCATAGTAAAATTTCCTTTAATTTTCTTGATAGCTTTAATTATTTCATTCTCATTAATTTCAGATAAATATAAAATATTGCTGTTTTCTTTGTTTATAAGTTGACTACCTGAGAATTGCTTTTGTCCTTTGTGGACACATCAGAAAAATAACTAGCGAAAGCGATGACAATTTTAGTTGATTCGTTTAACTGGGTTTCATTATAATTCATACAGGATGGCACAGTCGTGGAGTTAGATTTCGAGTTTATGTGATACCAAAATTTGTTAGGATTAGCAGTTCGTCTTCAACAGATTTCAAATAATTTTTATTAGCTGCTTTTATATGAGATTTTACTTCAGATCTGATATTTTAAAAAGTACTATAATCTTCTTCACTGTTTGATTTTCTGTACTTGCCTATCAATTTACCTTTCAAGTTTATTTTATTAATAATATTTTTGTCAGACCACGGAGGATACTGCTTAGAGGTAACTTTTTTTTAGGAACATGCTTGCCAAGCAATAGAATAGAATAGAACAGAACAGAAAGGAATGGAATGTAATGGAATAGAATAGAATAGAATAGAACAGAATAGAATTTATTCAGTTTGAAGATGATAGTATGTACAGTATACAAAGGTAGTAAAATATATATTTTATAAAAAAGCGATGGTCGCTACTCCATTTACGAAATCACCTAAACCTTCAAGAAGTTTGTGTGTGATTTTCGCCAATAAAACAGCAGCGCAACTAGGTTTTAACATGCTTATTATAAGAATTGAATGTACAGGATTTGAAATAATTATAGTCAATATATTGTGAAGAAGGAGAGTATTAAATTTTAAAAATAAAAAGTAATTTTTGAGTTAATAAGGAAAATATCTAAATGCTATTGAAACATAGTAACTTAGTAGTTGAATTATTGGAAGATTAATTTAATTTTATTGTAATTTCCATTTTAAAATATTTTGAGTCTTTTTTTAAATTTAAATTTGCTTTTTATATTTTTTTATATTATTATATTTAACATATTATAAAGTTTAGGTCCATAATAGAAAATGAATCTTTGGATATGCACCTTTCGGAATATTGGTACTTATATGGAATAGTTTGTATTCCAACGGGTTCCATAGTTGTGGTTTATTGGATTTGATGGTGTTTTAAACATTCACAGTAGACACTCATAAGTATACAATTTGCTTACACTATATAAATCTGTTTCGTTGTATAATAATTCTGTGGGATACCGTTTTTCTTTATTAAATATTATTTTGTGATGCCCAGACTGTGATGCCATACCGAATAATAGATTCAGCCAAAGCGGTATATGTGATAATAAGATTTTTCCTGTTAAGAATACTTCTTAATTGATAGAATTTATATATAAGCCTTCTTAGCCTGTTCGTAAGATATTCGGTGTGCACATTCTATCTCAGATGATGATCATCAGCTGATAAAAGTTTTGTTTCAGTAGTTTTGAGGTAAGAAAACTTGCATTTAACCACGAATACGCTTTTTTTATGTAAGTTTCTGCAATACCAATTTACTATAGTTTGTATAAAACTAGCAGGTTGGCCACTATCATTTGTCTATTCCATGACCTATGGCATACTGATGAGAACTAATAAGTTCGAAACCAGTCCATGTCTGGTCAGGGAATTGACAAATGATATTGGTTACCATTCTGCCATGATTTGTAAGGTGTAATTTAATGCAGGTCGGGGTATTTGCTCGCCGAGTAGTTGTTTCCTGCAAATCATATATTATTACAGTAGGTTAAGTCCACCTAGGACTGCAAGGTCACCGCTCTCAGGTACTTGCAGAATAGCAAGTCACTATACGCCCATGGAGAAATTTATGATGTATAGTAGCAATTGACCATTTGAGAGGTTTCACTTACCTCTCACCACTACTCAATTTATGTGAAATATTGATATGAATAATTCTATTATTGTGGTTGAACCCACACCATCCACCAATGTAGCAACTCCATTTTCTGCAAAACATGCCCCACAAAACAACTCTGCCGCCTCCCACCGTTTTTCGGCAGGTGTATTGAATTTTCGATGGGGTCTTACACCTAACAGGTAACCACGACATATGGTCAGTATTGTCAAACGTGCCATACAACAAGAATGCAACATTGGTAGCAGAACTTCTGCGAAATTGGAGTGAACAAGAAGAAGAGAAAGGAGAGACAAGGAATACCTGATGTAATCTTAATGCGCCACATTTACCAATGCAACCGTGATTTATCATACCTAATGATTTAATTGGCATCGTAATTGGTGATATTGTTGTACTGGTTGAAATTATTAAAAAGTGCGTAAGTTGCATACGTACATTTATAAAAAATCAATATATAAATCAATTAAAATTGCATATATTTTAATAATTATACGTGTTCGACTTTGTTAAGCACGTAAATACCCGGCAATATTTTCCTTTTCACTACTTAAAAAATGAAGTAAAATGTATAAAATCATACCAAACATAGTTAACTTTTTAGAGAAAAAATAAATTCGTTTTTTAAATTTTTTTAATTTAAATATTTCTACAAATATGCATTTATAGCATCACAACCTACTACTAGCTCAGTCAACGAGGCCCAAACAAGACAGCTCGGTGGAAATAAATCGTGTAGTCCCAGATTTTCGTACAGTAGTAGGAGGTACCGCCCTGAACAACAAACTAAAAGTACTGACCGCTGAGGTAGAAGGTTCAAAATGTCCGTTTTCAGAAAATAATCATATTAATTTTTTCTCTACGATCAATATTTACTGAGATACGGGGGGTGGAACAATGGAAAATTCTGACTTTTTAAATAATATACTATAAAAACCATAAATACATTTGGACTATGCCGAGCTCTTGTCCGTGACGCAATAACGACGGCCAAGGTCAGCCACCTCCCTCCTTTGTATTGTGGGTCTCTTACCGGTTGTCACCATCCTGAGACGCATCTGTGCGTCTTCACGCTGCAGATGCGATCTATCATGATAATTGCCACAAAAACTTTTTCATAGCATCTGAACGAACCTCGAGGAAAAGAGGACGCCTAGAGAATGAAGGAGTGTCTGAAGCAATGAAAGAGGTATTCCAATACATTGAGGCAAAAACAGTGAACGCCAGTTCTCCTTGTACGAGTTTCTGGAAAAATACCTACTGCAAAAACTATCAAAGAGAGAATGAAGGACAAATATAAGGACCGCATTGTTCTCAACCGAATAAGTAATAAGAAAACTGTTGTGTGCTTTCGCGGTACAGGTAAAGAAATCTCGAATGATATGTGGTATTCCTCGAAGTTCAAAGACCCACAAAGAGAACGGCAGAGAATCGCCAGAACAGCAGCCAATATTGGAGGATACTGAGTCAATGGCATATGAGAATTCTGTTTCTCCACTTGCTGAAAAATTCTGTAGTAATGCAAAGGAAATCGTACCTGATACGCTCCGGGCCTTTATGAACTGCTTAGCAGCAATGAAAAGGACGAAACTCAAAGTAAAAAAGAAGCTGACTGCTATATCACATGGACTGATTGCTGCCATTCTTTTGTATCTCCTATCCTAGACAGTGTCACCCTGTTCACCTAGAGAAAGTTTGGGTTAAAAAACTTGATTAAGCTATTTGCAAATTTGGGATTTAGTGGATATTATCGTGAAGCTCAACATCTAGAGCTATTACTTGTCTGCTACCTTGAAGTGCCTGCTCCAAAGGAAATATTCTGTCAATACATCTTCGACAATGCCGATTTCACACTCACCACAACAGACCCACTAGCTCCAGAAGCCATTTTGAATAATATTTTCTGCCGATGTTCCACTGGATGTGGAGATCGTTGTGTTTGCAGGAAAGCTAGGATTCATTGTTCGAGGGTGTGCGGCACGTGCCACGACATATGTACCAATGGTGTCCCAGCGGAGGATTTACTCGTCGACCATGAATATTTCGATGACCTTGACGATTTTCTTTTTTAATATTTACATGATCGTTAACCAGCACATACTTACTTTTGCTATTATTTCTAAATTTGTTGTACACATTCACTTTACTCGAATAAAACCAGTTTCATTTCGGTAAGTATTGATCGTAGAGAAAAAATTAATAGATAGGACTATTTTGGTAAGAAATTTAATTCGCTTTAATTTTGTATATGACACTTTTTCCGCTAGAGGCCGACGTTTTCGAGATATTCACGAAAAATGTGAAAACTGACCTTTAGACCCTCCCACCCCAGCAGTCAGGACTTTTAGTATCTTGTTCAGGTACCCCCTACCGCTGTACTAAAATTTGGGACTACACGATTTATTTCCGCCCATTTTGCTTCTTTGACTGGATTATACCATCACAAACCTGTCTAAGGCTTTTGACGGTGTGTTACTAATGTATTGCTATGTATTCGCATATTGGACGATTACGAAGATTGCATGTTTGTGTTGTTTGCTGAATCAGGGTTTGAATTTGTTTGTTTCCTTTAGATGGTTTTCAAAATTTATTTAAATTAGCTAAAGATCCGAAAGGTATGTGTTTTAGAATGCTAATACTTGTTTAGAGTTGTTTTAATAGTTTTTAAGTTTTTATTTGATGTCAACAGTAAGTTTGATACTGACATCTATGTTAGTGGTTATTAAGTTGTAGTTGAAATAATTTCTGACATTTAAGCCATTATGACATTTCTTTTAAGTAGGAAATTTTATTTTCATAGTAGGTAAATGTTTTCCTGGAGAAAGACAAGGAGGTTTAAGTTAGGTTATGTTTGGAATGAAATTAATCAAAATTCATATGGTGTTTTGTTTTGTTTATTTTGGGTACTTTGATATTTAGTGAGATAGAAGAAAACAACAGATAAAAGAGAGGTTGTAAAATTGGAAAAACAAATTCAAAGGAAAAAAAGAACAAGTGAAAATTAGGGAGTGAAGGAAAAAAATAAAAAAACAAAAAATTAATAATTTGAAATTGAATTAAAAAGTCAGAAATTGTGGATATCAGCGAAGAAGAGTAAAAATAGACTGTAAATAAGACGGAAGAGGTGTTATTGTGGATAGGAATTGCAGAGGAGATAAGGACGAGATAAGGTGAAGAATTAATGAAAGAAGAATTGTTGGATTTGGAAAGAGAAGAGTGTAGCTACGAAGAAGGAAGGTTTTGTGTGTTTAATTTTGGACAAGGTTGTATATTAAAATTTAAATAGTGTATTAGACTTTCGAACCTGTTATAAAACTGCTAAATTATCTAAATATCAAGGAAAATAAATTACTTATATCAGATTAAAAATTTTACTTTAATAAAATTTTATTTTAAAACAGGAACTGAATTTGAACCTGCTCCTGAAGGAAAAGATAAGCTAGCCGGCCCATTAAATAAATATGAAAGAGATTACTTTCCGAAACGTCAGCAAAATACATTATTTTTGTGTTTATTCCGATTTATATTATTTGCAAAACATAACCTCTGACTTTTCCTTTGGCGTAAACGTCACGGGCGCAGAGGCTCTTTTTTCCAATAATTCTATTATTTTGTAGATTCGGTGATTTGTTTTGAAGAGGATAATAGTACATGTGGTAGAAAACCCAAATAATAGGAAAGAATATTCGTAGAATGCCACAAATAACTTTCAGACAATAAATATGACATACTTTCGGATCAAAAGGTAAGAGATTTTAATTTGATTTTTTTGGTTTTAAAGTTTTTCTATTGGAAATAAACAAGTTAAAGTTTGATTAGTACTGCAAATTATTAAGTTCAATAATAGTAAAACAGTACAGTATATACATCTAATACGTCTAAATAAAAACCCAAGTATGCTATATATGGAATACCTCAGGGCTCTATACTGGGGACTATTTTGTAACGTAAATGACCTTACTGATATCACTTCATCTAAATTCGTCCTGTGTGCAGATAACACTACGATCATCTAGCTATAAAAATAACTTGACACATTACGTGATATCGTGAATTACACACAAGAGAAAGAAACTCAGGACTGGTCAATAAAAGTAACATTACATCTCTTGGAAGCAACGTCTCCCAGAAAACACTTGTCACCGCTTTTAATATAGTTGCTATGAATTAATAATAAACTTACTGAAATCCTGTAAGAATGTTCAAAAGGGTCGTTTTTCCTGCTCCAGATGGGCCCATTATGGCGGTCAATTCTCCAGCCAAGAATCTGCCAGACACTCCTTTTATTATGTGCTTTTTACCTGTAAGAAATTTAATCTAATTAACTTAGTTTTGTTATTATATCAAACGACAACCGTCGTAACATTTTTATATTCCTAAATTGTAGGACACTCAAGAAATTATTACGCCATATCAGATTTACATTTTCAGAGAATTAAATTTAATTTTTTGCAAGTATGTTAGAGACTACTTATTTCTGCATAGGCTATGTATAATAAAAAATAAATCAAATCAAGGGTCTTTGTAAATGAAATATAAATGGGAAGTTATTCTTGAAACAAAGCTGAATTGATTAAATTCCATAGATAAAGCAAAATAATTAAATAGCATATTCTGTACAAAGACCGTCCCAGGTGGGCAACATTATTTATTGGTCTCGACTTAATGCTCAAGGTAGCAGACGGCTGGTATATCGGCAACTAACGATGATATACACAAATTCGTAATTCTGCAAGTAATATAGGTACAAAATACCATTCAAATAAATTGAGACATTATTTATTTTTATTTATATAAATGCGTGTGACCCTCATTTGAACAGGATCGTACACAATATTCAAGTTTTCAATTAATAACAACATAAATAAACCCCATATATGAAATGCAGTATATTGAAAAACATGGCAAGTTACTTTAATGATAATTATTTATCGTTATTTAATTTACATGCAAGTTATACTCATGATGACTCTTCGAGACAAAGTCCCAAAAAAATATAGGAAATGTAAAAATTATACTAATAATAACAACGGAAAAGTACAGATTCGAGGCACATAGACTTTAAAACTTCCGATGAAGCCGATGATATTATGACGGAAATTGATAATAGCGAGTTCTAATTCTAGTCTATTATGTAAAGCCTATGTCCTTCTACAGTGTATCCCGTCTCAAGTGGATACACCTTGACATTTCGATTATTATTCCGCATATCGATTTCAAATTCAAATTTAAAAACTGATGATCCCCTTGACATTGAAAATTATAGACTAATAATATTAGTCAGTTCTCTTTCTAAAATTATGGAAAGGGTTATCTATAATGAGATACCAAAATTGTGGAAACGACCAAAAGTTTGTCCTATGTATAAGAAAGGCGATAAACTCGATATAAGTAACTTTCGGCCAATCTCAATTATTTGTAACTTTTGCAAAGCCTTAGAAATTTTACTGCATGAATTCATATACCATTATGTCTCCAATAAACTATCGGTTTCTCAGCATGGTTTTATGAAAGGCCGTTCTACAGCGACGAGCCTTATTTGTGTTACACAATTTATTGCGGAAAGCATTAATTTGCAATCACAAACAGATATAATTTACACGGACTTCTCAAAGGCATTTGACCGACTTGACCATAACTTGATACTTCATAAGCTTTATTCTTTTGGTTTGTCCGATTCTTTAATTACTCTTTTTAATCATATTTACAAAACAGGACTCAATATGTTGTATCGGGTGGGTTTAAGTCTGTCGAATACTTGGCGTCATCAGGAGTTCCTCAAGGGTCCATACTCGGACCATTGCTGTTCAATATCTTTATCAATGATATTGTAGATGTCATTGATGTAAACTGCCTTATTTATGCCGATGACCTAAAGATATTTACTACTGTCGATGCTTTCAATGACTGTCTTCGTCTTCAAAATAGCTTAGATAAGGTAAATGCCTGGTGTGAGCAAAATAAGTTGCCCTTAAACGCTGAAAAATGTAACGTCATGACTTTCGAGACGAAAACCACACAGATAATTTTTGATTATAATCTTGACAATCTCAGTTTGAAACGTCCAGCAACCTTTCGAGATCTTGGCGTTATCTTTGATAGAAAACTTAGTTTTGCCGCACATTTAGATGCCATCGTCCTCGAAGCTAATAAGACTTACGGATTTATAGTGCGAAATTGTCGTGATTTCACAAATCCGGATACTATTAAATTACTCTACTTCGTACGATCTAAACTCGAGTATGCTTCTCTTGTATGGGCCCCTCATTACAGTACACACATCAATAATTTAGAATCGGTTCAACGTCGATTCCTAAAATATCTGAGCTGGAAGTCGAACGGTGTGTATCCACCTATCGGTTTTCCACAACCAGATTTGCTTGCTAAACACTCTGTGATTAGCCTTGAAAATAGGCGTAAATATTTTTCTTTGGCATTCCTCTTTAAACTGATACATAATAAAACTGATTGTCAAGAATTAACATCTAAATTAAATTTCATTGTTCCCAGAGCAACCGCTAGGGATAACTTAACTTTCTATCTCTCGATACCTCGTACGAACACACTTATGCATTCGCCCCTATATACAGCTTGTAGTAATTGTAATAATTCTGGAAATGACCTAGATATTTTTAGTTGCAGTCTTAATGACCTAAAAACGCTTTATTTAAAGTAAATGATTTGTTTTTCTTTAATTTTATTTTTTGCTCTTCTTTTGCACATCCACTTTTTTATAGCTATTTGTTTTGTTTCGATATTTATAGTTCCGTACCTATGTTACTTTATTTACATGCAAGAATATAATACACATTCTTTTCTCTTTCGCTTGTATCAATTTTGAATTTACTTTTGCTATGTATGATTAATATGTTTATTCATTTTACTTTGTTATTCACTTATTTATTTCTATTTCTACTTATATTTATATTTATAGTTCTATTTCTTTGCTTACCCTCCTGTTCTGTAGTTGGGTTTAATTACCTGTAGAACAGTGTTTCTAAATAAATAAATAAATAAATAATCAGCTGTCAACATTCATAGAGAAATTCAACATTTTAACATGGCATGGCTTTATGGAAGGTAAATCAGTGCTAGCATCCACTTATTGGATAAAGTTTACACCGATATTGACAAAGGTAAAGACGTAGTAGTCTTGTAAATCGACCTATCCAAGGCATCTGATACCCTGGATATTGATTATATAGTATCTAAAATATTTAGCCTTGGTATACGTGGTAATATTCTGGAATGGATTCACTCTTAGCTGTTAAATAGAAAAATAATTGTACGAATTGGCACACACTTCTCGAATAAATATAATGTATCTCTAGGAGTTCATCAGGCTTCTGTAGTTGGGCTTCTACTATTCACGTATGTTAATGATCTACCAAATCATATAAAAAGTGGTACAGTAACCATGTTTGCGGACGACAGTACTATAACTGTCAGATTACAGTATTGACATTTTAAATAGTAAAATAATAGAAATGTTAGATGCATCTACTGCATGGTACTTATTTTAAATACATCCAAAACAACCTTTGTCAACTTTTATAATAGAAAGCCAGGTCCTTAGCAAAACTTCAGCTTTAGTAGAAGTTGTTTTGGATGCAGACTTGTTCTGGAGATCTAAAATTGACGTTGTATGTAAGAAGAAGTATGAAGAAGTTGAATCAAGCTATTATACAAATGAATAATTGAATTATTATTAAATGTTTATCATGTGCTGGGGTGGAGCTACGGAAGCAGACAGAGTTTTTATTTATCAAAAAAGCTCATTCGCCTAATTTTCAATTTAAAACCTGGAGAAAGCTGTATTGAAATATTTATAAGTAACAAATTACTCACAACGTAAGTAAGTGCCTTTGCTTTGTAAAAAAAATTACATTTGTTCAAAACTACTTCTTATTACAATGACAGTACAAGAAGAAATAACCTCATGATGTCACCACACAATTCCTTCACAATCACTTTTTATTATTAATATTGACATTTTTATAAAGAATAATTACGTGTATTTGTGGGCTCATACGTATAATACTGAAAATGACGGGAAATTGCCGCGCGCATGTATATACCAAAAATGACAAAAATCGGCTAAATAAAAAAAAGTTATTTTTTAGTTACATCATGTGAAAGTACATAAAAATATCTTAATTTTGGTAAAAAAAAATTCGTTAGACCATTTGGACAAATTGGGGAACGTTTTGAAAATTGTGTGGAATTTGAACTAAAAATGGAATTGCGGCCAAACTATTGGATATTTTTTGCTAAAATTTGGTAAGCTATTTCTTGGCTATATAGGTTACTTTCTTCTAAAATTACATCGAATTCGGTTGATTTTAGGCCAAGTTAGCCGTAATTCAATTTTTTACGTTTTTTCGGTATATTTACATACATTTCGTGGGAGGTGAACACGCAAAGGCCTCGGATTTTATGGATTTACAGCCTTACGTTGGGCGTCATGAATACGGAAAACGATAAGGGCTTTGAGCTTGATAGAGATCCTTGAGGCTTGCGTGCACTTAATTTATAAAAGAAAGAAGTTTGGAAGGGTTACACTTAAGAGGAGTTGGAACAGGATAATTGGCTCACCCTGTATAAGCCCCTGCTGATTGTTTCTAATATAATTTGTAGGTTTCTAAAGTTTAATTTACTTTAAACTGAATTTATTTCTTGTGACAAATGATTTTCCAACACCCTATATATAATTCTTTGAACAGAACACTTCTGCATGCAGGATCTAAGTTGCAACACTTTAGTTTAATTTGAAAATTTTAATTAGGATGACCAGTTATTTTGGAGCACTCTATATGCACTCGGTTTTAGAACTTATTAGAATATTTAGTATTAATGGCGAACATAGGTTTAAATAAAATTAAAATATTATTCTTTTTACAGTTACTAATTTGTAATTTTTCGACAATGAATAAATTCCGGCTTGGGAGGTTTGATTCGATGGAATTTTAATGTACAAACGGTCAGAATTCACTTATGATTGATACGCGGTAACAGATTAAATTATTAAAAAAATTGTTTGAAAGAATTCACTTAAAACTAGCGGACTAGGTGCGAATTAGATTGATGCGCGAAAGCAGATTGAATTAAATAGAAAAACTCTTTTTTACAAAGTTTCGGCCTTGGAAGTAGCACGGGCACTGGATTTGATTATCGCGAGTTACACCGAAGAACACTAACTTGCTCGAAGTGGGTTGAGCTCGGTCTTTTATACTGTTTGGTGTGGTTTCATTTCTCGTTCTCAATAAATCGAGCACAAACGATTTTACTCCCAATAAATTCTAGAAAGTTGCATCCAAACATTACGTGCGGGCGAGGATGACTCATCGATTGCGCAATATTGCGTAATATTGCATCATCTTTGTAAAGTATAGAAATCTGGAAATTAAAATTCTACGATTGTCTGGGCAACTGAAAGGGAAGTTAATTGATAATTGCATGAAATTCGAATCTATTTTGATTTAGGAGATATAGCACGAGCAAGAAAACTGAATATATTGAACCTTTAGCGCACCCTATATGTAGTCGCTGATTATTAAAACACTCGGTTATAGAACGAATTAAAATATTTATTATTAAAGGCGAACATAGGTTTAAACAAAATTAAAATATTATTCTTTTTTACAGTTACTAATTTGTAACTTTTTGCCAATGAATAAACTCCGACTTAGGAGATTTGATTCCATGGAATTTTAATGTAAAAAATGTCAGAATTCGCTTATAATTTGATGCGCGGTAACAGATTAAATTATTTAAAAAATTGTCTAAAAGAATTCACTTAAAACTAGCGGACTAGGCGCGAATTAGATTGATGTGCGAAGGCAGTTTAAATTAAATAGAAAAAACTCTCTTTTGCAAGGTTTAGCAGCAGTGGTTAGCACGGGCACTGGATTTGATTATCGCAAGTTACACCGAAGAATACTAACTTGCCCGAAGTGGGTTGAGCTCGGTCTTTTATACTGTTTGGTGTGGTTTCGTTTCTCATTCCCAGTAAAATGAGCACAAACGTTTTTACTCCCAATAAATTCTAGAAAGTTGGATTCAGACATTCCGTGCGGGCGAGGATGATTCATCGATTGCGCAATATTGCGTAATATTGGATCATCTTTGTAAATAATAGAAATCTGGAAATGAAAATTCTACGATTGTCTGGGCAACTGAAAGGGAAGTTAATTGATAATTGCATGAAATTCGAATCTATTTTGATTTAGGAGATATAGCACGAGCAAGAAAACTGAATATATTGAACCGTCCTCTTACGGTCATACTTTACGTACTCACGTAGTATGGCTATTGAATTGTCACGCGCGATGATGTTTCGAGAGGGTAATATGGAGTTGAAAATGCGTTAGTGCGTAGAAACTAGAATAAGTCGTGACATTGTTTTGAAAATGTTTACTGAAATGATGTAAATAAAATAGTTCGGGAGCAATCCGAGAAAAGGTTAAAATCGAATAGAAAAAGGGTTGTAGAAAATTAATGAATACGAATTTAGGATTTATACCGGAGGTACGAAAAGTATGTTGGGTGTCGAATGTATTATACGGGGGCTGTATTTTTATGGTGAGCGTTTTGGAAAAATTATGTTGTAAAATTGACGACTGGAACCTTTTAACGTGTTTTTTGATTGTTTTTGATTATTTTAGAATTATCAACGTTTTGATTTGCTTCAAATTTTTCACAAATATTACTTATAATAACTGTATAATGAGTACTCTGTTAACTTCCTCTGCCTATCCCCAGATCCTCAGATGGTAATGTTGCAGCTAAGAGTTGTGTACGAAAAAATAATGTGATATTATTAAGCTACTCTCACTGATTTCTTTGATAAGGCTTTATAAATGTTGCTTTCCAAAGTACGCAAATAGCACTTGGAGAAAAACTAATGATATACCTATTTGCAGTTTTCTTTTCCTTAGGAATGTTAAAGCTATGACATTGTCACTAACTAGAGGCTCTTTAATAATTGCCATAATTACTATAATTGCTTGAATTTTACTGTTCAATAGAACTATTATATTATATATTATAACTATTATACGTAGGTATTTTAAAATCAAACCAATAAATTTACTTCGATTGCGTGACTATCGATATGTATTATTCTTTTTAAGTAGTTTGTTTTTTGATTTTTCCGTTCTATGTTCCATGTTATTATTCAATTCTGACGTCTTCGCTGTTTCCGGCGTATCTAACTATTTCATTAATTACTGTATTATAGTTCATAGTAATAATATAGAAACAAGGTTAAGTTCAATGTCTAGATATTCAGTTGTACACCGCAAACTGAAATAATTGGATCAAAATTTTCCACTAATTAGTAGACCGATGAACATAAAAAAATAAAATTTAATAGACCTCCTCCCCCCGTTTAGGAATCCCTTTAAATGTATGTGTAAATGACAAGGTCGCACATTTAAAATCAGTATTTTTTTCCATTTGTGATTAATTGACACGCCATTTATAACATTATTTAATTTAATAACTTCCTAAATTTTATAACTCCAAGTCACCTAACCGGTTTATCTTAGATATTCTTAGGTTAAATTTTTACGGTAATTTTGTATTCCTGATGAATTAAAATCGATTATTAAAAAGGCTGAGGCAACTCAAATAGTTTTTATTGTCGCTAAATAATTCATTAGAAGGACGAAACTGATATTTATATATGAATTTTATTATTTGTTTCTGCGCAGTGTCTAATTTTTTATATAACTGTAACGCTAAATAGGGACAAAGAGCAGAATGTTTAATAGTTCTAGACTTTTGGAATATTACAATATTTTGGATATAAGTAAAAGACATTATTGCTTTGACTGCTCTTGTTTACAGTGCTCGCTCCTATAACATTTTTATTTTTGAACATATCGAAATGAAATTTGGAGGTCTAGGGTCATTCAGAAAACTTCATTTCAGGTAGATTTCTAATTTATCTATTGCGAAGTGCAACATGTCACGACTACGGGAAAATTTCACTATAGTTTCTTCGATTAAGGTCTCCAAATCCCAAAAATGCCCCCGTTCAAAAGTTTACATATAAAAAGGGGTTTCCCAATAGTACGTCAAAGTCCTATATCGGCCTTATAAGAAGACTTTGGAAAATTATTTTTTATGAAAGTGGCACTGTGTCAAATGGTGCATATTTGAAAAAAATTGAGAAAATTCACTTTGAAATGTCTCGAATTAGCGCTAGTATAAAATACACCATGTATAATTATAATCAATATTTGGTGGTTGTGTCGTTGTAGTTGTGTAGTATATTCTAAAGTGTATATGACCGGAATTGAAACCGTATAAAAACTAAAAGCCGGCAGAAACAGTCGGTATCTCTTTATTGTACATGGGCGGAGGTAAATAGAAATGATTGTCATAATAAAATGTTAAAATTGTATTCATTTTTATTATTTTTTGTTTATTAGGTTCATTTCGCCCATAACATATTTTTGAGGTATTATATCAGTTTTAGATATAAAGTCTGAATATTTAAATTTATTGGTTTTAGTTTTAAAGTTAACCCATATTATAGTGAAATATGTTATTGCTCAGCAAGGACCAACGAGAAGGTATGAACATATCTTGCCAGGAGGGGATGGGACAGGTTAGATTAACGAGGGGCAACGATTTTAGTCAAAAATAAAACAAAAATTTAAGTTTCTTCTAAAATAAAAACGTAAGTTTCTTGAACAAAGCAAAGAATTATTATATGAAAACAAAAATAAATATTTGCATATATAAAACATAAATAAAAACAAAATTAAAATATTTCTCTAGAATGAAGTAACTTAAATTAAAATTTCTTATCAACTAAATAAAATATATTCCACGAAATGTAACAATAAAAAAGTGAATGAAAAAATGAAGAAAAGTTAAATTTTAATTGACGCATCCGAATCTTCACTTTCTGAGGAGGAATCATTATCCAGTTGAATTAAAATCGGCGCACTAGGGGGTAGCGTTGGATATCGATTTTCTTCTCCAATTACAAGCCTAACGCAATTTTTCCATAAATCAGTATTATTGTCAATGTCATTTATTACTTCTCTTATATGATCAACTACTATCGCGCTTAACGTTGGAGAGTTATTACATTTTCGTAAACGTACTTTTAGTGTTCCCAAACCATCTCGATAGGATTAAGTATGCAATAGTATGGAGGTAACCGCAAAAGTGTATGACCGTGTATATTGGATAAGTTATCAATAACATATTCCTTTTTGAAATTCTGTTCTTTTATTCTTTTCAGTAATTCGCGTTTTATTGGAACTTTTACAGGAATTTCCATTTTTTTTCTCATGAATTTTAAAATGTCTTCCTTTTTTGTGCTGTTATTTGGTATTTTATTTAATATACGCGAGTGATAAGAAGCATTATCTAATACAATTACCGAATTTGGCGGAATATTTGGTAGAAGCTGTTGAGAAAACCATTTTTCGAATAGATCGGCTGTCATGTCTTCGTGATAGTCTGCAGAAGACTGCGATATTTTTTTGGCCGACAATTGTGCGAACTATCTACCCAACCATACTGAACAACATCATGCGTGTCAAACCACGTCTCGTCTAGATACACTATATGCCTGTTTAGTTTACGATATTCTCTATTTTTTTCCAAATAATCTACTCGAAGTGAAACTATACGTCGCGATTCCATAATTACCATACGACTGTCAAGTTTTTTATGTTTAAAACCGCATTCTAATAAGACATTTCGTAGGGTATCTAAAGACCTATAATTATAATCAGGATAATCGCTCAATTTTTCTTGAATCATTTTTAACGTAGGAACTATATTTTCTTCATACATATTATAAATTATACGCCGTATTGTTGATTGACTGAAAATTGACTGAAATTGTTGATTTTGATATTTTAGTTAATTCGTTAAAACGTCGTATTATTTCTTTTTCACTTTGTTCAGGATTTTCGCTTTTCAAACATTCAAAACATTCATGTATATTTAAAATAATATGTTGACTTTGTACGTGTAAATCTTGGTTTTTAAACTCTAAATTTATTTCGGCTTTTTCGACAATAACCGGTTCAACTATTTCGGGATTTTCGGGCGTTATTATATTATCCTCTGTTTCAAATGGTCTCCAGAAAGCCATGATAAATTAGTAAATAATTAAAATATTTTACCTTTTATAGAGTAGTAAATATTTTTAAATATGAACAGTAACTAACTAAACTCCTACGTTTGATATTATAATAGGTATTTATGCACTGCACTGGCACATAGACAGCACGTTGTTAGACTTCCACGTTGACTGATAAGAAACGATTTACGAGTTTTTTTGTGCTAGTAGGCCTGTCCGTTTTATTACCTTTAAACCAGTGCAGTCGTAGATGGTTCATTCAGGCTGATTACATTGCCAGTCTCGGACTCGCCTGCACAGTTTCAACTACCGTTCGAATCTCGATACCATTGCCAAATATATATGATAAAATATCAAGTTCAGTGCGCACCGTCCTGTGCTTTAAAACTGACCAGTTTCAATTTTGGCCGTATTTACTATACCTCTAAATCTGATGGCACACTCTCTTTTATATTGAGAGAGTGTTAATATATATATTTGCGTATCCTCTTTCGAGTTAATTTAATTTGTCTCCAAAAACGTGTATTTTTCTCGACACTTGGAAGTTTTCTCGAGTGTGCTCTATATTAACTGAAACATAAATTACTAGCTATAGTCTTACAACCATTGACATGTAATGTTTGTAAAGTTCTGAAGATTCCTCTACATGATAATATCTCAATAATATTAGACCAGGAACCACTGATGTTTTATAAGGATTTATTGTGTTCCATGTATCTAGTTCTAAGATTACGGCCTTTTTGTCCAATATACGTGCACCCTAAATATATTAATTTATAATTTTTCATGTTTATGTATTTAACGGTTTGATTTGATTATATCATCTTCTGCTCTCAATTTTAAAATTGTATACCCTTTTAACTCTACTACACTGTATCATTCCCGTTTAATTCCTCCAAGTTCGCATAGTATCTATAAATTGGCGATAAAACAACACTGACACGTGAAAAATATTTATTCTCAAATATTAGTAAACATTTAAAACAGTATAATTTTGTTCACTAGGAAAACACATGAATAAAACTTATCAGAATTTACATATTTAACACTTTTTTATCTCTAAATTGAAATCCGTCTGGCTAAATAATAGGGTTTTTTTGTTTTTTTTTAAATTCACTTTAGTAAATTTACATAAAATTGTATAAAACCGTTTTTTAAATTAAACCTTAAACTTAATCGTGCTAATACCATAATAATTTTATTACTTTGTATTTTTCATCTTGTTTGATTGAGCATTACTAATATAAGTACCTGCCATTTATTACCGCTAATAAATACTTCTATTTAAAAAAAAATAGTGGTATATTATTTGCAAATTATTATTCATTAATCAATTACACACAATAATTAATATATTAATCGGTGTCTGGCTAGAGAATTTACAGTAATTAAGTACACAGTTACTACCGAATTTATTTTATTCAATGTCCCATCGTTCTGGAAAGTTTCCAACAACTTTGGTCTAAAACATTTGACAAATAATACTTAGAGGATTCTTCACTATATTTTAACACCTCTTCGATTTCTGTTATTATTTTAGAGAAAAGAAGGTTCGTAGAAAAGTTGTAGGATTGTCTATACAGGGTGTCTCACCGGGAACTGAATCGATCGATATAGAGAAAAGTACGCACCAGAAAATTTTAGAAATTTAGATAATTACTAATGACGGTGTGGCCAATCAAACTAAAATAATTACAAGCAGCTGGCACTTTCGCTTATACCAACTTGCTTATTTCAAATGGAACACCCTATATATTTTAGGGTTTCCGAAAAGAGCATAAAATATGTAGCATATCCTATACCTAAACCTAGCTGTTTCAGAGATATTTGACGGTTTATAGAAAATTTGACAGGTGCAACGGTTTGCAAGAACCGTTATAACTTTCTTCGTGTAAAAGATCCTCATTTGCTTCTTGTCACATAAAAAGAACACAAGGAGAGTTACGTTCCACAACTGAAATAAATTCAATAATATCATACCAAGTGTTCCGTTGTTCGCGTTACATTTTGCCAACTTCAAACCGCGAAAACTTGTTTAGGTCAAATAGAATACCCTGCATTTTTTTACGTCAAGTTGTGTACAATGGAATTCCCTTTTTTCTGATATTAGCATTGTGGGGGTTAAAGTTACAACTTTTTGAAATATCTGCAATTTTATTAAAAATTCATGAATTGTTGTAATCATTTCATCAAAATAGCCATGATTAGAAACAATCAGTCTTATGTCAAAAAATGCCAGCACGTTTAAATTACACCCACGAAGACTTTTTAAATTTGTTTATTATTTATGGAGAATGTGATAATGTAATATCAAGAACTTGCAGGACATTTGCTACTCGATATCCACAAAAACGCAAAATAACACTAACACTGTAACATGCGTATTAATCGAATTGAAGATTTGGCATGAACTAAAATAGCAGAGATAAGATCAATTTAAAATATGATTTCATTTTAATTTAATAATTGCTCAAAATTCCGCCCTCGAACCTGGACACATTTTTCGCACCTTCGGATTAGTTCCTCATGGGTAGCTCTTCCAATTGAATCCTGTAATATGTTTTGAAATGCATTTCTTACTCTTTGCATACAATCTTCAATGGTTGTTAATGGGCTCTCATAAACTTTATTTTTAATAGTTCCCCAAATGAAATAATCCAGAACTGATAAATCGTGCGAGCGAGGAGGCCATAAGAAAGGTCCATTATTGGTAATCCATTGATCATAAAAAGTTTCTTGTAAATAATTACTAATTAAATATGCGTTATGTGGGGGAGCACCGTCGTGCTGATAAAAAATATTTCTATGTTCGGCGAGAGGTAAATTTTCGAAATAGTTATTATTCAAATTTTGTAAGATATTCAGATATCTTTCACCTAAAAAAAAAAACAAAAATTTACCTATACATATTAGCAGAAGAGAAGATTTAATTTACCGTTTAAATTTTCCTGATAAAATTGTAATGCCACCACTCTATCGTTTCTTATGGCACAGTAAACATTGAACTGCCAACTTTCCTGAAAGTTTCGCTCTCTGAACATATGAGGATTTGAGTCACTCCAATAATGCGAAATGTGTCTATTAAAAAATCCATTTTTATTAAATTTTGCTTCATCTGTCCATATAATATTTCCCAAATAAGAATCCGTGACCCTCAGACCTTATTAGAATAAACTCACAAAAATTCTGTCTTTTTAGGAAATCTGTTTCTTTTAATCCTTGAACCATATGGAATGAAAACGGGTGAAACTTATGTTTTAATAATAATAGATAAGATTCTGTCACTTGAAACCTTGCATAGTCCCGATTCTAGAGCAGCTTGTCTTAATGACATACCTGGAAATGCGTGAAAATATCCCAGAATGACTATTTCAATGTTTTCGTCATCAACAATAGGCTTTCTTCTTTGCATTTTTGCCTTGACAGAGCCATAATTTTTTTAAATTTTCCAGTATACGTTTTACAGTGTTTGGTGACGGTTTCCGTTTTTCTGGATATCGAGTAGCAAATGTGCTGCAAGTTCTTAATATTACTTTATCACATTCTCCATAAATAATAAATAAATTTAAAAAGTCTTCGTGGGTGTAATTTAAACGTGCTGGCATTTTTTGATATAAGATAATGACTGATTGTTTCTAAGCATGGCTATTTTGATGAAATGATTACAACAATTCATGAATTTCTAATAAAATCGCAAATATTTCAAAAAGTCGTAACTTTAACCCCCACAATGCTTATATCAGAAAAAAGGGAATTCAATTTTACACAACTTGACGTAAAAATGCAGGGTGTTCCATTTGACCTAAACAAGTTTTCGCGGTTTGAAGTTGACAAAAGGAAGAAAGTTATAACGGTTCTTGCAAACCGTTGCACCGGTCAAATTTTCTATAAGATGTCAAATATCTCTGAAACGGCTAGGTTTAGGTATAGGACATGTTAGATATTTTCGACTCAGAATTTTATGCTCTTTTCGAAAACCCTAAAATATATACGGTGTTCTATTTGAAATAAGCAAGTTCCGGTATAAGTCCGGTATAAGCGGAAGTGCCAGCTGCTTGTAATTATTTTAGTTGGATTGGCCACATCGACATTAGTAATTATCTAAATATTCAAAACTTTCTGATGCGTACTTCTCTCTATATCGATCGATTCGGTTCCCGGTGAGACACCCTGTATACAGAATGTTCCATTCATAAACGTCCAAAACGAAAAAATAGAAGACCTCAAGTCCAATAATAATGACTATTACGTATGGGGTCCGATTCTGGACGGTTTAAAAGTTGCGAATTTTTTAATATTTTTTTGAGTCCACTGGACCCGGTATTAGACGATTTATCAATGTAAAGAAAATAAGTAGCGCAAACGTCTGATTTTTTAATCTGAGATACTTCATTAGTGTAGTATTCTAACCAAGTACTATTTTTCATTCACTTACTGCTACAATAGTATATTAAAATACTTTATGCCCTAACGATCCATACGTGATAGTTTTTTCAATAAAGAAGTAATTATTTTCTGTTAAAAAACATTTCGTTTCAGTCCTAATGCTTTAAGAGATGAATGAATATTTCCTTACTATTGGCTATTGCGATTTTGAAGACTACATGGTCTCTGAACACACAAAAAATCGTATCACATACAGTGTATTCTATATCTCAGGTTTATATGTACCCGATCATTGCATCCTGGTGGTGCAAAACACCTGGTACACACAAGATCACAAGAAGAAATAAATAGAAAAAAGTTTGCAAACAAATTCAACAGCATACTTCATCTTGTCTGATATTCCCACGAGCCAGTAGAATATAGATAACAGTAAGATAAATTTGGTTAACGACCTTTATAGATAACTAAATAAATAAATATAGGAATAATTTGCCATAAATATAATCATTACGTAGCATAAGACAAATTGATATATTGCTGCCAATATAGAGCACGTGCCAATAATCAATATGAAGCACGAGTCTTTTCGGATAGTTGTAGGTCAATCAAAATACTGTGATAAGTAGGAATAGTGTTTGAATAAGCCAAAAAATTAACAATTTTTAAGAGAAATATTTTGAAGTTTACAAAATTTCCGTTAATTGGAGGCTTGTCACGCCACTTCTCGATGAAAGTTGACCGAAATATATTTTGTAATTATAACCTTTTATTATCAATTTAATGAAATAATATGTTTACGTTTTACTTTGTGTTTGTGTTTTTTTTAAGTAGATTAAATAAAATAAAAAAACAATAACAAATAGCATAGATCTGATATGGATATCAATGAATTCAGAAAAGAATCTATAGTTTACTGAACACTGTAATAAAAAAAATACAATATGGAGTTTTCCTTACACCAAAAATTACCGATCATTCCATAATAGCTCTATATATCTTCAAGATTCACAGAAGAAGAAAGGTTATTTTAAATCGGTTTGACAATTTAAAAAATTTATGGACTTAGACTTTCAGCTGGATTTAATGAATGTGGAATGGGATTCAAATATAACAGATGTTAATGTAATGGCAAGCAACTTAACTGAAAGCATACTGAAACCTCTAGATCAACATGCCCCTGAAGTTAATATATGGATGAAACCAAATGTCGAGCCAAAAGGTTGGCGGTGTGAGGAATTAAAAAGCACATTATTGGAAAGAGATAGATTGTACAGAAGAGCAACTATTACAAAAGAGAGGGAAGATTGGGAAATTTTTAAAATAAAAAGAAATGAAGGAGTAAGTTTATTAAGAAAATGTAAAATGGAATATTACAAGAGCAAAATAAATGACTGCAAAGGAGATTCCTGCGAAATGTGGAAAACACTAAAAAAATTAGTAAGAGGAAAGCCAGAATCATTGAAAGAAGAAATAAAGTTTAACAATAAGATAATTACAGAAACAGATGAAATATGTGACGAGTTTAATAAATTTTTCATTAAATCAACAGAAGATATTAGAGGAAATGTACCTAGAAATGGCAGAAATAAGTCAGTTAGGTAGCGTACAAATGATAGTACTTGGGAATCTTTTGAATTGTGTAACCTGCCCAAACTTAGAGATGCTATAAATAACATGCCGAATAAAAAAAGTAGCACTGATGGTATTACTGTAAAAATATTAAGGCTGGCGTTTGAAATAATAGGAAACAGATTCGTTGATGTAATCAATATGTCGCTTCAAAAAGGTATAGTACCAGAAAAATGGAAAAATTCTACTGTGGTTCCTATCGAAAAAAGGGAAAACACTATCTTGTGCTACGAATTCCACCCAATAAATATGCTGCCTCCGTACGAGAAACTTTTGCACATTAATGTAAAAGATCAATTAATCAATTTCATAGAGAACAACAGTATTTTGACGAAACATCAAGCTAGATTTAGGAAGAGTAACTCTTGTGAAACGGCATTACAGTCGGTACTTGTGAACTGGAAAAGTGCAATCAGCGAGAAGAAATATATTGGGGTGGTATTTCTGGATTTCAGACGTGCATTTGAGACAATAGACAGAGAAATGTTGCTAAAGAAGATAGAAAAGCTAGGTTTAAAAGGAACAGTGTTACGGTGGTTTCAATCCTATTTGTCCAATAGGAGGCAATCAGTTAAATTTGGTAATAGTACATCAAGATTAAGAGAAATTCAAGATGGTGTACCTCAAGGCTCTGCACTGGGGCCCATATTGTTTATTTTATATATTAACGATATAGTTAGCATAGCACAAAAATGCCAAATTTAACTATTTGCAGATGATACGCTCCTTTATTGTGTAGGCGATGATATTAATATTATAGAACATACCTTAAATAAGGAATTAGTAGGTATTTATAAGTGGTTAGGTGAAAATAGTTTAAGTTTGAATTTAGAGAAAACCAAATGTATGTTGTTAAAGTCCAAATATTGCAAATGAAGGTCACAAAATTGAAAATGTTATACAATTTAAATACCTGGGTATTATCATCGACAATAATCTAAGTTTTTCTAATCATTGTGAATATATATGTAAAAAGGTATCAAAAAAAGTTTCGTTCCTTTCTAGAATTGGAAAATTTTTAAGTACATGGACAAGATTATTGATCTATAAAACTATAATTGCTCCACATTTTGTTTATTGTCCGACAATTATGTTTATGTTCAGTAAGAAGGAGTATTACAGCCTTCAAGTGATTCAAAATCGAGCTTTAAGATGTATTTTAAATTGTGATAGGTATACTCGTGTTAGTTATATGTTGGATAATTTAAAAGTCTTATCTGTGCAACAAACTGTAATGTTAAATGTTTTTATTTTTATTTACAAACTTTTGAATAATATGTTTCCCAAACATATGTTGGAATTCTGTTCATTTGTCATTCATTCATTCATTCATTCATTCATAGGTCTCTGGGCAACTTCTATATCCAAAGAACAAACACTCTCTATGAAGAAAATCAGTTATTCATAAAGGGACTAAAGATGTATAATGAAATACCCAACGATATAAAAAATAGTGTAAATGTTAATATTTTTAAGTATAAAAGTGTAGTGTACGTTAAAGAAAAATGGTAACTGTGATAATTTAATAGTCTATAATTTTACTTATATATGTCATTGTATATGTATCTCGTATATGCATTTAGTATCTAATAATTATTGTTTATAATTTTTCTATATAGTCTTAAATCAGCAACTGATGTATTTGTTTTAGCTAAGCTAATAAATTATATTGAATTGAATTGAATTGAACTATGAGGCACCACCCTCCCGTTTGAAAAAAAGCTTTCGATAAAAAAGTGATATGTTCCTTTGGGCTTCTTAAATAGGTATTAATGAACTTATAGGAAAAAAATAGTTAAAAAGCTAAAAAACACGCTAAACCGAACTAAAAAGTGAAAAATAATGTTTACATATTTCAAACATTTTATTGTAAAAAGGGTTGGGTTGCTTTTTACTATATTTTTATTGCACCCCACGCTTTTTACAATAAAATATTTAAAATATATGTAAACATTATTTTTTACTTTTTAGCTCGGTTTACTATTAAAGCGTGTTTTTTAGATCTTTTAAACTATAATTTTTTTTTCAGTCACCTTTTTACCATTCATCCTGATTTTCGAAACCACTAGTATCCGTTAGTAGTACATAATTAATATTACATCATAATGTATGTATTAAAGCTGGAACTAGCGTTTAACAAGGGCTTATACAACGGCAAATAAGGTATATTGTTAGCTGCGGCGCATCCGCCAAAATATAGACAATAGATTAGTAATACTTTTTTAATTATATTTTATCCTGATGATACTGGTGAGGACATTAGGGCAAAGTTGTCAAATTATTGTATTGTCGTCGGTCCTTGATAAGTGTGCAAAGTTTAAATTTAATCTGACGTTTAAATGTGGGTGAGAATCACGTTCAAAGATTGAAAAAGTTACATACAAACAAACATACAGGTGAAGCTAATATAAAGCGTGTAAAAATTATACATTTTCCATGGACGAATGTCTTAAAATGCTTTAAAAAACTGAACATCGACTCATAAATTCTCGAAAGTCTCATGGTATACTCAGAATGTTGTCTTGAATTCAAATATGTAAAAATATACAAGATGTTCCATTTAAAAATCGAAAGTTGCGGTCATTTCCGGGTTATCCGGACTCATACCATCTGTTATGTCTAAAAATCCATTTTTACAGGAAGTTTAAGCACGCCAAATTTCAAATGAATAATTTGAAATATAAAGGATATAGGGGTGAGTTATTAGCCTGTGTCACCTGGTATAATAAGATGGCATTCACTACTTTAAGAAGCCACTGTATATTCCTTAAAGAGAAAACTATTCTGCCGTTTATTCCATCATGTCAGTTCAGGCTTTAATTATTGATTTAACAGTAGATCCTGCGTCAGTAACCTTCCCTGTATTTTTTTAATTTTCCAACATTAAATCAAGCACTATATCATCTGTGACAAAACGAAGGTTACATTTTTCTATGACCGATAGCAATATAATAATTGTGTTACGAACAGTTCTTGCTTAGATGAGCGTAATGAACTAGGTACAAGGAATTCAGGAAGTGAAACTGAAAGCGGTGAAACTATTCTTCTCGCCTCGAACTTGACATTGATTTCATAACCTCGATTACGTTATGTCGAGTCACTCCTGTTTGTAAAACACGAATTATTATCAAATATTTAAAATTTATTACATAACCAAATCTACTAGAAATGTCAGGGTAAATCGATGAATATATAATCACGCCCTTCAAGTTTTTAATGATTTGTGAAGTTGTTCAACAGACAATAAAAAAAACCTGAATAATTTTAATGTCGAGTAGGTAAAAGCATATTAGCTGAAAGCGATCTGACAGATGATTAAGATTTTGATTTTGAGAATGATGCATTTTATCTACGACTAATATATAATATACGTTTTATATGTACCAATTTTGCTATATAAAGACATATATTAATCCCGCAGGGATTAATGATGAGAAAATAATGGATCAGTATTTTCTTTCGTAGAACAATAAAAAAACAGTACTTAAATCATAATGTCTTTGAAAATTAAAACAGCCATAAAAACCATTTTAAAGCAAAATTGTAATACAAATAATTGTCAAAAAGTTGCTCGTGTTTATTTATTGTGCGATTTTAAGATGAAAAGTGTGGCAAACCTAGTAGATAGTGGTATTGAAGAAGCATTTGTACACCACCATATTATATTCTTCAAAAAGTGGAAGCAACAACATCTACATTACTAAAACATAATATTTGCCGGTCGTCGCTTGCCTACCTTGCACTGACGAGAGCCAACAGCTCGAAACTGTAGTCTGCAAGTGGTGTGTGACGGCTGGCAAGAGAGCTCCTTTAAGTAGGATCAGTCTTTCGGCTGGTGTTTGTTGCAATCGAAGCATTAGCGTTTTGATGGTAATATGCAATTATTACACTTAACGCGCCAGATTTGTAACTTTGGTTGCAGTCTGGTTACTTTCCTTATAGTAAAATAAGGATTGTATAGAGGAGTTTGCAACTAAAAATATTATGTTTTAATATTCCGCCCTCTAAAAGCACATTTGAACTATCTACATTACTGCCAGAAAAGCCAAAACGTCTTTACGTCAAAATGTACAGAAGCATCATGGACTAGCCATATTCAAAAAAGAACTTCATTTGCGGAAAACGTATTACTGCCCTATTTTGCAGAATTAAGAGAAAAATATAAATCTTGTTCATTTTGGTCATACTACTCAATGTTGAAAAGTATTTTAATATTAAAGCACAACGTGAATGTGGAGAAATACAGGGTGTATCATGGATCATGGCAAACTCCCTTTTTCTCCTTTGAAGATAATTGATTGAAATTTAGGATATACTACGTACATAATAAGCGGCACTTTTTGAAATACAATCGATTTTTTCTTCACTTCCGGTTTAGCTGGAAAACTCAGCCGGAAATTTTTTCAAATGGAACCATATCGGTACCGTGGTACCATTTATTAGTACTATTAATAAGGAATTTATTCATATGTCGTATTAAAATGTGCGATAAATACAAATAAAATTACAGCTAAAAGAAAATAAGAAAATATAATTTTATTCTAATTACTTTGTTACACATAAGGTGGTGTTGTAATACAAAAAATTAACACAAAACATTACAACAGTTGTTCAAAATTCTTTCCATTAACGTCAATGCACTTCTGAACTCGCATAGCTGTTTCTCGAAGAACGTTCGCCAATTGCTGAGCCGTTATGCTATTAATTGCTTGTCTTATTCGTAACTCCAGGTATTCACGGGTCGTAACGGCGGTTGCATAGACAACAAAGAAATCAAGGGGCATTAAATCAGGTGACTTTGGAGGCCACCTCACAGGACCATTCGTCGAAATTACGTTTTCTCCGAATCTCCGTTGAAGGTAATCAATTACTATCCTTGAATTATGGGGAGGAGCGCCATCCTCTTGGAAATCCATTCCCTGTCCTAATTCTAAAGATAACTCATCTAAAACGTCCTCAATGTCATTTTCCAGGAATCTCAAGTATCTGGCACCAGTCAGAGGTCCTTCAAATATTATTGGACCAATGATTCTACTATCGATTATTCCAAGTCAAACATTGAAACCGAACCGCACTTGAAAGTTAACACCCAACCCCCCCCCCCCCCGTAATAAATTTTGATTTTATTGTGACCACTATTTTGTATTTTGTCGGTCAAATAATCCCAAATTTGTAAACTTAGACTCGTCCGAAAATAAAATCAGTCCTAAAAAATCATTGTTTGGCTGTACGTTATTATACAAAATCCAATTGCAATATTCCATCGTACGTTCGTAATCACTTTCGTAAAAATGCTGGTGCAATTGGTATTTAAAAGATTTATAGTGGTATTTGTGTAAAATTCGACTTACTGTTTGGTAACTGATGTCCAATTCAAACCCAACTTGCCTTAAAGAAACAGTCTTATCAACTTCTATTCGAGCCAAAACACTAATTTCCGTTCCTTTCTCAATAATTATTTACCGTAAACTCAATCTATCTTAAGAAGTTGTTGGTCTTCACACATAGTTATAGAAATAAACTCCAGACTAGACCAGATTTTGATTCTTACAACACGAGAAGTCTGCACAGACCCTACACGTTTAAGCACGTCCATGAATATTTAAAAAAAACGCCACGCTATGCCGGCATAACTTTCTATAACGAATTGCCCTCAGAAATACAAAAATCCATCTTAAAAAAGCCAAAGGTTATTTTACCTTCTGATGTTTCTTACAATCCCGGGTTTTTATATTTTTATATATGTTTTGTTGTTCACTTCATATATTTATTTATTTCTAATTTAAGTAGAAAATAAATGAACTACACTTGTATAATCATCATTTATATACTACTATTTTTATACTATTTTCAAAATTATTTAAACAATTACTGGTTATTGAAATTATAATGTTTTGATCAAGTCTGCATATGACAAAAAATCAATGCTGATAAAAGAAGAAAATAAAGTGGATAATGCAGTGTACTTTGACCTCACGCTACAGAAAACGTGACCACTACAAAAATGAAACAGCTCTTTAATAGGTCAAGAGATAATTTTTGCAATGATCAATGTAACAATCTGCCTACAAGAACTCTTCCTCTCGTTATCTACAGGGAATTTTCGTTTCATTTAACATGTTTCAGATTAATTAACTGAATTTAAAACAAACTGAAATAGCCAATTGGATGAGCCACTTTTAATTTAAAATTATCTAATATACATAATTTGATGAATACAGTATATGACAAAAGGGAATAAAATCATATCTAATAATATGTCACTTGACACAATATTGGTGGACTCTGATCCCTTTGACATAATTTTGGAATAAAAATAATAAGTTGTACAGAAGATTACACTAAATGGCCGAGCAGAATTAGTGGCGGATTTAGCAATAGGCATAGTATGCACGATCCAACTGGGAAAGATATTTAGAGTCCCTCAGAAGGTATCTGGAGGGAGGAATAGCGTCTGGAAGAAACATAGAGAGCCTTGAAGTGGCAATGAAACAGGTAAGCGAGGCAATAGTAGCTGCCTACCAGGAAAACTGTCCGGAGAAAACAAGTAAAATCCACCTACAAGGTAAAACTCACGTAGTACAATAAAGAGGTCCGGAAAGCAAAGGGAGGCTCATGGAAGAGATTCCGCGAATAGGTCAATGATGGCCTTGCGGCTTCTAGAATCCATAGACCCTTGGCCGAGGAAGGTTGTACTGTATTATGTAATATGAGCATTATGATGTCGATTTTAAATAAGGAATAATCTATAATCCAGTGGCTGTTATATAATATTTATTACATACCTCTAGAATGTAACAAGTATAGGTGGCGCCATCCAGTAGTAGTGCAATTTGTAATACTATTTGCGTTTCTGTTGACAGTTGACGTTTCTATTGACAGTTAATCTTTCACGTTTCACCGTTGTAGTGGTAAAACATATAGACACAAATAAATCTAATTTATAGGCGTAGTCTGTAATTCGTTTGGAATGGCATATTCCAAACTTATTACAGAATATATTATTAATAATTAATGACAACGTATCTTCTGCAATTTTTCCGCGATAATAGCACACCTAAGATAATAATAGTGAAGTAGCATTCGATAAAAGAACAATGAGATTTCTCAATTATTGATAAATGCATACATTTCTCATATTTCAATTAAACTTCCGAGATAACACTGTCCATGATAATAGAAAAATATTGATAAGTTTAAACTGTTATAATAGATAAACAGACAATTATTGCGCCTTGTTGCACTAAATATAATCATTAAAAAATTATGAATTATTATTAAACATTAATAATATATCGGACACAAACATGCAATTATCTATTAATCATGCAAGTATTGAAAATGTGCACGCCAAGCCATTATAACTCTGGCTATTACACTACTTTGTTTCTTACTTTTAATGCAAAGCTATTATTATTGAAAGTTTTATATAATTATTGTTATTTTGTAATTGTTATCGAGTACTCGTCCTTGATAGATGATGATTTTTGTTAAATTTTATAAAAATGTTAACCGTATTTACTTTTAATTTTTTCCTTGCATTCTTTTGATTTCTCAATTAACTCAAAAGTTATAGGTTGTTGAGCGACACAGTACGATAGCTCAGTCGGCTAGAGAGCGTTATGTGTCAAATTCGCTTTGGTGTGACTCTACTGTGTTCTAGGTTCAATTCCCGGCACCAACACTAGCAATGTCGGTGGGTAATGGATGTTGTCTGCGTTTTTTTCAAATATGTAACCACGTTCCGGACTTTTCGCTTTAGATTTGGGCGTTGTGCTGTGTTTTAAGAACGATAAATGATTTAAAAATGTATTATACTGTGAACGATGTTGAGGACTGTGTGTTTATTCATTGTCAAATAGAAAATCTTAAAATTTGGTTCCAGGTGAATAGATTACAGTTAAATATTCAGATATATAGAATTACGAGCTTTACTCTAAAAAAACAGCCAATCGAATTTACATGCATACATGACTTGTCGTTTTCTGGATTACGTCTACGAAAATTTAGATAAAAGCAAATATGTTGTTTCCCTAGCATTCGATTTGTCAAAGGCATTTGATACGATAAACAAAGAATGTCTAAAACAAAAACTTTATAGCATCGGTATAAGGGGAAATATATTATCTTAGGTAATGTCATATATGGAAGGACGAGTGATGAAAGTAAAACTTGAAGGATCACAATCTGAGTTAGAAGAACTACTTCTTGGGGTTCCTCAGGGTTCCGTTTTGGGACCATTACTGTTCATGCTGTATATCAACGAATTGCCTAACTACATAAGTAAAGGGCATATGACTATGTTTGCAGATGATTTTACGGTAACGTTGACGACCGACACACCTGAGGAGCTTCAGGAAGCGGTGATTCTAATTCTTGAAGAAGTTAGCACTTGGGCACAGAGAAATAAATTGATATTAAATGCCAAAAGAACGGTACTGATAAATTTTCATATACAGAAGCCCCTCCCGCACAATATGACATTATATGACGATATAAGTCCATCTGAGAGTATTAAACTACTTGTAACCTATATTGGCTGTAATCTATCATACGATCTTCAAATAGATCGCACTTGCAATCTATTAAACAAGGCCTACTTTGCAATATTGCAAATGAAAAGTACTCTAGATGAAACTGGGCTAGTAGATATATATTATGCACTGGCGTATTCGCACATATCCTATAACATAATTTGTTGTTTTAATGTACACCAAGAAAAATATGGACTTATTCTCTACATTAAAAGAAAATCACGCATATGATACTAGACATGGAGACTTACTCAGCTTACCAAAACACCGTACAACATGTTTTAAAAATCTCCATGCTATAATTGTATACTATTATATAATAGTCTATCAGATGAGATAAGAAATATTCGAAGTTATTATAAGTTTAAAAAGGCAATAAAAGATATTCTGCAAAAAGGAGCATTCTATACTATATGCGACTTTTTAAATAGGGCACCTTAGGGCCACAAGTATAATTACTATTTTGAAAGCAATTGAATTGCTATGTTTATATGTTTGAGTAGCAAATATCTATTATTTTATTTATATATAGAATTTATATGTATATATTTATGTAACAAGTTTATATGTTGTTTGTCACAAAATAAGTTTGTTTTATATTAATTACATTATATCATGACTTGCCATATATACTAAATGTATCGAAAATGGTTAATAAATTATTATTATTATTATTATCATATAAAATAAATTCAAAAGATAAAAGACCTCGGCGTAATTTTTGACGCCAAATTCATATTTAACGATCATATTAGTCAATCTGTATCGTCCTCATCATGCATATTGGGCTTTATTATTAGAAACTGTTGGAATTTTCATATGCAAGCACTAACAGTTCTTTATTACTCATTTGTAAGATCTAAATTAGAATACGCTTTGCTTATTTGATATGCTCTCTATAATAAGAAAAAATCTACTATGTATAATATAATGTATAAAGAAAATTCTTAAAATTTATTCATTTCAAAGTTTATGGTTCTTAACCCGACATAAACCCATTGGGACACAAAATAAAAAGTAAAAAAATTTAGAGAAGTTTCACTTTCTTATGACTTCTTATTTAATACAAATTGCAGCATAATGTTCTTATTTTATCGCATTAAAATTAGAAATGAAATATATCTTTTTTAAGTTATAGGATTTATAATTTAACTTTTTATCGAAGCAGATTCAACAATTGTAACGTGTATTGCGATACATTTTTTATATCTTAATTAAAGTTATCAATATAGAGTTATACGTATATTTAAATATTTTAACACACATTAATTATAATATTAAAGAATTTCACATACAAAAGAGTAAACTATTAACTTATTCCGGGAGAATTTCATATTCATCTAAATCGGAAACGTGAGGATCTTCACTAGATAGATGATCCTGTACTTACTGTAATGCCAATTCCATCGGTTCTACTATATTGTCTAATTTATACATATTTTCTTCTTTCTTTATTACATGTTCCACGTATTTTGTCCATTTTTGCGGTGTAACGTTTTCCAAACCCTCATGAAACAGAGTTTTTACATCAGCTAATTTAAAAGTTGTTACAATAATACAATATACCTATTTCATAATCCAAAATTAAAAGAAAATGGAGAAATACAATTCTTAATTTAATTCCAATATTGTTCTGCGACACTTTCAGCGTTAGTTTATAGAGAAAGTGACTATAAAACACATTTTTTAATTATCATATATAATACCACGAGTAGTCAAAGTTTACCGATCATTCTTGTGGTGGTATCACGAATGTTTCCTTGAGCTTGAATATTAATATTTACAGGCGCAAGGAAACATGAGTGATACAACCACAAAAATGATCTGCAAATTTTGACTACGAACGATATTCGAAGGACTATTCTAAGAGTTAAACCATTTTTTCAAATTAGTTTCCGGTGAATCAAGTAATAAGTCACGTAGTTTTCATAGAAACGAGTAAACAAAATCTTGCCAGTCTCATGCCTACCTTGCACTGACGAGAGCCAACAGCTCGAAACTGCAGTCTGCAAGTGGTGTGTGACGACTGGCAAGAGAGCTCCTCTAAGTAGGATCAGTCTTTCGGCTGGTGTTTGTTGCAATCGAAGCATTAGCGTTTTGATGGTAATATGCAATTATTACACTTAAAGCGCCAGACTTGTAACTTGTAATTCAGCACTCGGCGGGGCACATAGCCCGAAGAGTAGCTGTTGGTTGCAGTCTGGTTACGTTCCTTATAGTAAAATAAGGATTTTATAGAGGAGTTTGCGACTAAAAATATTATGTTTAAATGTTTTCTCAGTTTTCGCATTTGTCCTCAAATCTTTCATCCTTTATTTAACACATCCTGGCATAATCGATTGATGAAATTTTGCACAGTTACTAAAATCAGATGACAATACAATATTCCACCGCTATTTTTGCAAATATCCGCACGTAGGGGGCGCGGAGGTGAAAATGGATTAATATACTGTCCGACCGGCGCATTCGCCAAAACATAAATACAAAAGAATACGAAAGGTTTCTCACCTGATCAGACTTCTATGACCGTTTTTTCCGGTACAAATGGTACGATATTAGTTCCGGTGACATAACGGAATGCCGCTGGGATTACACCTCGGAACTCAGCTCCAATGAATGAATTTATGTAAATTGGTTTTATACGTTATAAGTAATTAAAGCATGACTAAAAGTAGAAAATATACTTTTTTTAAACTTGCTTTTCTTAAAGTCGTACAAAAGTAAAAGAAAAGCAAGGTGTGCGCATCATGCTTACAAAAATGCGCATGCCTTGCTTTTCTTGCAATTATTTTTGAATTTTTAGTACGACTTCAAAAAAATCAGTTTTTAAAAAATATTTTTTATTTTTATTTTTTATTCATTATTATCGTTATTATCCATTACGGCAGTAGGTGCAATAACGAACAATTAACGAAATTAATGCACTACAATATAGATATAAGATAATAAGACCCAAATAACGAGACGACAATTTTCACAAATATCTTTTCTTACTGTTTCACAGTTTATAATTTTGTCAATCATCATAAACAGCCACGTATTTGCACCAAGCTTGGCTAATTTCCATTTCTAATAGCAATGCAAATTCTGACCATGTAAGTGGACAATTGTCATAACAAACATTAAATCTTTAAATTAGAAATGAAATAAGAATCCATTAGACAATCAAATAAATAAAATGCGCCTCTAAATTACTGTGTACTTTGGGATAACTTATTACGATATTCGTTAATATAATTTTAAAAACATGTAAATTAACATGTTAAATAGTCATTTTAAGTATAAAAAAATGTGTAAACAAGGCGTATTTGATCTTGAAAGAGAATTCCAATTGAAAATTTTCCATACAAAAATATACGCACCTTCACGATACAATTTTAGTAAGAAATTCAAAGACTTTTCTTTCAGTCCTGCAACTTCTAGATATATTTTTTAAAAGTTAGATTCATATTATGCAAAATTTCCGATTTCGGTGATACACGATATTTATATACTGCCGTGTACACCCCTGTGCAATCTGATTTGCAAATTACACCTGTACAACCCTTTCAAAAAAAAACAAAACCCTTTATTAATGTGCTGGAATTAAATTTCCACCCTAAATTATTATTAACAAAAATACTCCTAATGCTCAGAGCATGAATTCTGATCTTCAAATTTGACACTCGACATACACACAAAGAAACAAATTCGAATTCAAATCTAACAATATATTGTATTTTTATAAAAATGTAAAATATAAAAACAACAATATTAACTTAATCTGCCTGATCTAACTTGAAATATAAAAATGACAACAAATGGATAAAAGTTCAGTATTAAATTTAATAAAACTCACGAATGTTTTAAAAGGATATTAGATTTCAAAATAAATTCCAAACGTCTCTGTACTCTCTCCTGGCTTTCCAAAATTATTAATTAAAAAAAACCTCCAACTCTATTTCGTTTCCACTCCAATATTAAATTTCTATGATACCAATTTCAAAATGTTTAGACTTTTCTTCAAAATTATATTTTTGACAACTCTTGTCAAATCTCCAATTTTCAGGTTACGTTGTTACATGTTTTCAGATTCGTGGACTAATTGAAAAAACATTTTTTTCAACTATTGCAGCTCTTTATATAGGGTCGGTTTGACGTTTATGCCATAGCAATGCAAATATTACAGTTCTAACAATAAGTTTTCTGTCTATCCCTTTTAAATTGGGGTTGATATTCCTTAATAAAATGTGTGACCGAGAGTCTTACACATCTTTTGTGCTAATTTTTATCTTATTCTGTGAGTATTTATTTCCTGGTACAGCTTAGATCTTTTTGCGTCAAAATTCGCACTCACGCACAAATTAATTTACAAATTTAAAAGTAATAGAACAATAAAAATGCAATAAACAATTAGAGATGGTTTAGAAGTAGAATTATGATCACTAACGATGATTTTGAGTAATCTCAGTTTTATGACTGTCCGATACAAATACCCAGATGTATAAAAACTATTCATATCAGAATTCAACTTTTCTTAAACAGTTTATATAATCTCTAATTGCTTATATTGGCTAAATTAAGAAATTGTATGGAAAATAAGAAATTATTTAACTTATGTCAAAACCAAATATTAAAATTTGCTTTAAAATAGCAATAAAACCCAATAACTATCCATACAAATTCCCTAATTAAAATGGTTTGCATCACAAAGGCAATATACTATAGAATTTATTCGAATTCATTCCATTGCTTATAAAATATGAATTTGTCCCTTTCTCTTTATCTATACCAGTCCTTCTTGCTATCTACCATAATAAAACCCAGTACAATATCCCATCAAAGGTAAGTTAAATATAATAGATAACATGCAATAAGTATAAATACTTTAAATTAAAATACTGATAAAGATAAGTTTTTTAAAACTAAAAACCCCCGTTGAAAATATAAACTGAAAACACTTTTCAGTGTATTGCGATCTACAGGCTCGAATTCCTACAAAGAATACCAAAAGTACTCAAAGATAATAATAATTTGTGTATAATACAGAGTATTCATCTAATTCCACACACTAGAAAACATATTCCTCATGTTTGTAATTAAGTATAAGTGAATATCATAGCAATACATTTTGAGACATAACTTGTGATACATTGAAAATTACAAATGCCACAAAGATCAAATTGTAGAAGGAGATTGAATAAAGTATGTTGCAGAAAATATCTAGCATCAAGGTAATGTTTATATTTCTGGAAATATTCGAGCAATATTTAGTAGAAAGTTCAAATTTGTAACTTATTTTGCTACTTTATTTCCTTCCTCATCGATTTCCTCCAAAACCGATCCCTAAATCAAGAAAATCTACTCTTGCAAAATTGTTATGTCATTCTTGATTGCTATAATGTTTGGCTTGGTTCATATTTTAACATTAATAATAAGCGAGATATAGTAATTAATAAAACACAATGACATTACTTGTTGTGTCTATCGCTGTGCAGTTAGCCTTTCGATGTTCCTCTTTCATCATCCCTTTACTTTCAGACCCCACCTTGAAAGTATACTTCTATTGCAATACAATTGTCTCTTGAACAATAATATAAAATATTATTCTTTCTTGATACAAAGGAAATACAATAATATGGGCATATTTTCTTATTTTTATTTCTATTACAATTGGCGTTATCCTACAAGCAAGCATGCACTGCCGTCATAAGACCAATGATAACCAAGTGCAGAGAGTTGCTTGTTTGAGCATAACCGGAGCTATGCGAAGAATGTCAACGAGAGCTATGGAGGTAAATATATATCTAGGAGAAGTAGCTCTGACAACAATGGTACGCTTTGAGAATCCGTTGGCATACAACCAAATGTAGGCTGTGGAGAAGCCAGAAGTCGCCTATGGAATGAGGCTGTCAGGAGGACGCCTCTTTTACAGATGTACATAGATGGTATTTCTCCCCGGTTTGTCCTTGACAGACCCTACATAAAACAGACGAATATTGAGGACGAGGCTGTTGGCGAAGACGTGATCAACATCTTCACAGACGGATCAAAAAAGAAGGATGGGGTAGGATGTAGAATATACTCCAGAAAGTAGACTGCAAAACCAATATAAATGAGCTATGGATGGGCGAGCTAGCGTAGTACAGCCAGAACTGGCGGGTATAACCATAACTGCAAAAGAGATTGTCCGTAGACAACCTACGGGCAAAGCAATCAGGATCTACACGGATTGTAGACAATCATTAATAGTCTGAAAAGTTACAAAATTACCACAGAAGCAGTTTGGGAATATCACCAAGCACGTATGGGTGCTTCCATCATGAATAACATACTGCTATGCTGGATGTAAGGACATGCACACTGTAGTGGCAACAAAAAGTAGCCGACAGACTGCACAAGAAGGCAGCAGGCCTAAATATCTTTGGAGCAAGCCCAGGCAGTCTGTTACCGATCACGGCGATAGCAAGTAATTAAAGAGAACACCCATAATGAATTGAAGAAGTTGTAGAACGAAACAAACAGCTGTCCGCTTGCTAAGGAATTACTAAAATATCCCAACAAGAGTACAGTAGGACTACCTGGCAATGTCCAATCCCACAAGCAAAAAAGTGATGAATTGATTATTCATCATTTAACAAACCACATATGTATATTTATTTCGTGATGTGATATACAACTACAATGCATATTTATTGTTGTTTTCTTCTTTAGTACATATCCTTTAATAATATATTATTAGCTTTTTAAAAACTTTAAATTTTACATATATTTTTTAATGCAGTGTTAATTAGATACAATATTAATTGCGGTTAAACCCATAACTGCAATTTTTCCATTTTTTAAATTTAACGACACTCCACTGTTAATTTTATTTTACTACTGAATTAAGATGTGCTTATTATTTTTCTGTTTCCTAGAATAATTTAATTTCAGGATATGCATTTGTTAAACTAAACAAATTCTAATTATCGGCTTGTACTTTGACCACTTCATTAATCCTCCTTTTATTTCTTTCATTATTTATTAACCGTTCCAGTGTTCAAAGTTGAACTACAGGTATAACCTCTAATCAACTTCAAAAATGCTAAAATTTTACAAACGAGTTGTATTTATTACCTTAAATGAAATAAATAGAATTTATATGGATGAGGCACTCGATAACCTGCCGAATGTTTGTTCTGAAAGTATAGTTTTTTGTAAATAACTTTGTAAGTACAAAACATGCACAAAATAATCATGAGACTAATTTAAAGAAGAGCAAATTGTCGTTATTTAACTTACATGTAAAATATGATTAAATTTTTTATCTTTGTTACGGACTACAACAGAGAATCTGGTGGAGTCATGTCAGGTGATCGAGCTAGCCAATACACAGTGGGCCAAGAGGTAGATAAAAGTATTACCACTAGTTAAATAGAATTTAAAAAATTATTAAGTACTGGGTACCTGGGTCCATTATGAATTATTTATTTATTTATTCAATACGACAAAAAATGTCTATGTTTACAATTACATCACATTGCATGCCAGTATACTTATAAAAAACTAGCTAGACAGAGTACGTATATGGAGAAAAAACAATAATTATTAAACCAAATATTGCCTATAACTAGCTGAACAGGTAACTACGTATCTTAATAGTTTTAATATTTTACCTTCCACACAATCTGGTTTCCGGTCTCAATTCAGTACTAGCACTGCACTTCTAAAAGCTACACATGATATTTTTAAAGAAACTGACGTCAACAATCAGGTTTGTTTAATTCTCTTAGATTATAGTAAGGCTTTTGATTTGTTAAATCATGCTACCCTTTTTGTAAAATTAAAATATTTTGGTTTTTTCTAATACGGCTATTTCTTTTTAAAATAATTATCTTACTGCGCGACGCCAACGTGTTATTTTAAATAATGAGTCTTCAGACTTTGTTAATATTACTAAAGGAGTCCCGCAGGGTAGTATTCTGGGCCCCCTACTATTTTCTATTTATACGGCTGACTTCAGTGAGTATCTTCAAAACTGTGCGTGCCACCAATATGCTGACGATACTCAGATATATTTCTCTTTTAATTTTCTAAACCTTTTAACTGCTGTATCTAGAATTAATGACGAGTTACAAGTAATTTCTGAGGTTCTGTCGGCTCATAGTCTTGTTTTGAATGTGTCAAAAACTGTAATGCTGGTATTTGGTAGTAAAGAAGAGATGATTTTAAGTAGTCCCGAATTTAATATTATGCTGGATGGAAAAATTTTATCTAGTAGTGAGAATTGTAAAAATTTGGGAATTTGGATTGATGTTAATCTCAGATTCTCAAAATATGTAAACTATCTTGTGCAAAAATCATATGGCAAGTTGAAACTCTTATATGCTTATAAAGAAATTTTAAGTTCAGATGTTAAGTTAAAGTTATGTGACTCTCTTATCCTATCATCTTTGTCTTACTGTGACATCGTGTACTGGCCTGCTTTACTTTGTAAAGATAAAGAAAGTTTGCAAAAAGTTCAGAACGCATGTTTGAAGTTCAGTTATAATGTGCGCAAGTTTGATCATATTTCGGCTAGTTTTTTGGAATCTAAATGGCTTAACCTCGCAGAAAGGTGTAATTTACACCTATCGTGTTTAATATATAAAATCTTGAAATATGGCAAACCTGATTATTTGGCAGGTAAGTTAGTTAAAAATAGGGATCTCCACTCGTGTCCTACTCGGCAACGTGATTTATTTAGTGTACTCAAGCATAGAACAGCTCAGTTTCAGCGTTCCTTTAGCTATAATGCTGTGAAAATATTTAATGCCTTCCCAATGATGTCAAGTCGCTCTCCTCAATTCATTCTTTTAAAAAACACACAAAAGATCTGATATTAAGTTTGAGAAATTAGTATATGGAGTATGTTATATATTATACTCCATTATTGCCTGTTTTTTTTTATTTTATAATAATAGAATAGACGTTTACGTCAAAGGAACAGTCAGAGGTTATTTTTTTAACAAATAATATAAATCGGAATAAACACAGAAATAATGTATTTTTCTGACGTTTCGGAAAGTAGTCTCTTTCCGTTTTCAAAAATTTTTTCGAAGTACTCTTATTTATTGTGAATGTTAAATACATATGTTTAAGATTCAGTTTATGTTATTAGCATAGATACTTATTACTTACACAGAATTGATATTTTCTTTTAGATAATGTTGAGTTTGTTAAGTTCCTCTTTTAACATTGGTAGCCAGGTTGTACAAATATCTACAGAACAATTCGATACGCATTTATCTTCATTTAATAAGATTATTGCTGATTCTTTAATTTTTCTTTTTTGTTATCTGCCTCATTTGTTAAAATTTTTCTATGTCCGTTTTCCCAAGCACGTTCGTAAATCTTTGATTTCTGAATTTCATTCTTTCTAATGTAATTCTTGTGGTCATCCAACTTCATACTGATTGGTCTGGAAGACTTACCCGCATAACATTTATCGCATTCGCATGTGATATTATAAACACAGTTTTTTTAATTCTGCTCCCGGTTTATTGGGGAATACTTTGAAATCTATTTTAACAAAAACAAAACCGAAAAGCTAATGTTTTAAATTTCTAAAAATTTATGAAGTGAAATGGATTTAGAAACAAAAATGTACAAAAAGAAACCAAGAAGAAAAAACGCGACAAAAAGGATACAAACAGAAAGGAAGAGGGGGACAGAAAAGATTTAAAGAAAAGCATAAAATATTAATAAAGGTGCATAGGGTAAACGGAAGTTATGATTGGTGAAGTTTGGCTACAGGGGTTGCCGGAAAATCGGTAACGTCTGGTACGGTAAGGGGTGATTAATCCGAAATGTGGCATTATTTTAGTATTTATTTAACAATACACTGCCCAACAGAAGATTCCAATTACTGAGCATTAAATTACAAATAAATGTTTACAAACATAAGACAAAGATATGTAGAAATGTCAATATGTTATATGGAAATAGAAACAGAGATAAAGACAAAGCTAACTTTAAATTTATGTAATTAATCTTTTTATCTCAGTTACATAGCAGTAGAAAATATCAAACCGGTCTTCAAGATTATTACAATTATCACACATTTTATATAGTGGCGAGAATTTCAGAACGTTAGTTCTGGAATTCGGCGGATAGAATAGTGAGTTTTGCCTAGAACCAGGTCTAAGTATTCGAAAATTTTGATTAGAAGTTTTGAGACGTGATTCGCTAGCGAAGTTATGTCGTTGCATCGTGCGTATATGTCTCTGAAGGAGTGACCTTCCAGAATTTGAAATGAGGCGCATAAATTTACCATTTTATTTATTTTACTTCAACGTCTTTTTTCTGTTGAAATAGGTTTAAAATGTCATGAAACATCGAGATTTTAAATTTGAGCGAAAAAAAATTTCACTGTCTGTGTTTGTCTGTAACATTTTTTGCGGGCACGTTTACTCTGGAACCGTTTATGATATTGACTTGAAATTTGGTACACTTATGTATTATAACAAGATCTAGAGCTAGATTATAGTTTGATCAAATTCCGTTGAAGAATTTCGGGGTAAACGGGGTAAATAAGGGTAAATAGACAAAGCAAGCAGGTAAGAGTCCATAAAATTGCAATTTAGGGCATGTACGAAAAATCAAGGTCAATTTTTTTTTTGCACAGCCACCCCCAATACCACCCCCACCCTATTATTAAAGGGAATACAAAATTTAATTGGGATTTAGTGTGTACGAGAACCAAGGATCCTTAAAATCTATTTTGACATTAACCACCCCCTCTATCATCCCCACCTTATTATTAAAGAGAGTAAAATATTACATTGGGATTTAGTGTGTATAAGACATGGATGTGGAAGTAGTGATTCCTTGGGCAGCGGTTTTTTTTATCGATTCTCTTATTTCTTGTAAACAAATTTTATCTATATTTAGTGTTTGCTGCGATATAATCCCATTCATATTGTCTGAAAGTTATTTGTGGCATTCTACGAATATTCTTTCCTATTATTTGGGTTTTCTACCACATGTACTATTATCCTCTTCAAAACAAATCACCGAATCTACCATTCATATCAATATTTTGACTGATTCAAAATATTGTTCGACCAATAACGGGAACACAGCACAGATTACTCTGTGAAGGGGAATTATATCTATTTACCACGCCATTATTATGAAAAGGACTTTCATCCCCATAGAATATTTCGTAGAATGGGTGAGATAATTGTTTTGTATACAACGATTCTAGGATTGGGAATAACTGGCGAGCTAGGTTATCTGACCTTACTCCACCGACTGGTTACCTCTACATAACATTAATTTATTTACGTCCGGACATTAGCTGAATAAATAGAAGCTCGCTCATTGTTGAAAAATGTCAATTAAAAGTGCGATTACTTGGTCCATTATGATAATTTTATTTGCCAAATAAGAATAATTAATAAAATACGACTCACAAATTTAATTACCCTTTTAAAATAATGACATCAGTGTCTGAGAGGTGCTTAATTTGGAGGTCCCAAATGTTTGAATATATTAATAAATTGATTCTCCGGCTAAACATCATCAGATATCAATGCCGCAAAAGAAATTCAGTTATGGAAACAATTACATCAATCATGAACAGGGTCGGCTACTAGAATGATCACAACGTACTACTTCCCGGTGTAAATATAATTCTCAGCAGTGACGCATCAATACGGCAACTGTCACAAAAAATGACAGCATTCCTAGAGTATCATCTCATTGTACTCATTTGTCAATTCTATCTTTTTGGCCGCTTTTACTTCACGGCCGCATGTATTACTTGGCCATCACTAATATTGAAATATGTCGCGGCTTGTCAACAAACTATCTAGTGACATTTTCATTTGTTTTCGTTGAGAACGAATTCAAACTGTCAGTTTAGTAACCTTCTTGCAAAATTTTGTCCATGTCGCCAGTAATTTATGCGAAACAATTTTAAAAATATTTTATTTCACTTTTTGAGAGAGTTGACTAAAAAATATTGTGTGCACGTCAGCCAAATGATCCTTCTCGGTCTTATCCGAAGCTTGCTTGGCCTCGGCTGTACCTCGGTCGCAAACTTCGAATTCGGTCGAGAAATATCAACTCTACGGCCTTGATACACAAATAACTATTATCATTTTTATTAGTGTCAACGTCATTGTGATACCCACCAATGATTTCTTCTCAAAATAATTTAATTGGCATAACTGACGTAAAAATCCGCATTTACAACTTTTTTTGAAAGAACACACTACTTGATAAATAGTAGTGCAATAGTATACTTTTTTGTTTTTGGTTTTTGTTGCAATAACTCAACAGCCTCTTGACTGATCTTCGCCAAATTTGCTGGAGGAACTATATTTATTCTAAGAAACAATAATTTATGTATTAAATCCCGTATAGAACTTGATAACTCCAACCGTTTTCGAGGAAAGTGCCGTTAATCATTTCAATATTTTTTTGAAAGACAAATTCAAATTTAATGGCCTATTATTTAAGGTCCACCCTGTATAGCAAAAAAACAGAACTGATTTATATACCTACGCAAATTAAAGTAACTGATACTAACGTTTTTTTTAATTATGTATTATTGTGTATCATAATACTAATAGCAAAGTAATTATTTGAGAACTTAAATGCCATCTATTATTTGATAAATAAATTGTCAATTAAGTTAAACACAGCTTTTTTTGTTCGACAAAAAGCATTTGATGTAAATGATAGCTTTTATATATTTATCACTGTCTCTTTAAGTTGTAATGAAAAAAAATTATGTTTGCCTGGAATAGTAATTGTAGATACATTTCTCAAGCTTCTAAATCGATAAGAATAACTTCAATTTTCAAATTCCTCTACTTTATCGTAACATTAAACAAACATGTTAATCTCATACAATACGCTGATATGCATTTAGTTTATAGCTATAATTTTGAAACAGAAGGCATCTCTGTCGCTTAACATTTACAGCCATATTATTCTACAAAAATATAATAACTATCATTTCTTAATTTTGTGTACATATATTCTTCCTTGCCATGATCCCGTTTACCCCTTCAAATTATTTTCAGTACACCGTTGACTATTTCGATATGGATTTGAATGGTTGGTCATTATTTGTTGTGCTAATGTTGCATATCTTGTTACCAGCAGCAAGGTCTGGCGTTCCTCAGGGGTTGGTCCTTAGACCTACGATGTTTATAATAATTATAAATGACATTGAATTCGAGTTAATAGCACTTTTCTGTGCGTGGATGATTGTAAACAGTATTTGGATCTTGGGGTCATCTGTAACAGCAAGTAAACTTTTCTCATCACTTAAATAACACGACAGCAAATCTTAAGAGAACTTTAAATTTGACTTATAATTAGAGACACTAAAGACCCTGATTTTTTTTCAGACTAGCTGTTGAATGTTGTGACGTATCAAGGGACAGACTTGGACCCAATACTGTTCTCTGTGGTACGCCCATCGTAATAGTCTGTGCTTCACTTAGAGAATTATCAATTTTTGCTTTTTAAATTCGGTATGTGAAATAGTTTTTTAGAAGATCATAAGTAATACCTTGTACACCAATACTTTCCAATCTTTCTTTCCAGGGTAGTAGTCTGGGGTCCGACGCCCCTTTTTTAAATTGATTACTAACAGGATAAATTTTCTTTAGTGGCTTCGTTTTGACGAGTCTTCCAACTTTTCTCTCTGCGAAAATTTTCGGTAAAGTTCTACACAGCCGCTAAATATTTTGATCGTGGAACTAACACTTTCATGGAGAAGGACTGGAAAACCTGTCACAAAATTTGTAGGACAATTGGACCATTCGATTTCAAAAATATTAGACAATAATCTAAAATTCAGCCTGTTAGTAATCACTTTAAAAAAGGGGCGTCGGACCTCGTACCATACGATGTGACATGGTATCAAAGGCTTTAGCTAGATTCAGAAAAACTGCTAAACATTTTTTATTTACATTTAAATTTGAAACTGTTTTATAGATTAAATCCACAACCGCATGTTCAGTGCTCTTATTTTTTTCTAAAACCAAATTATCTATCCGTAATCACATGGTACTTATCAAAAAAAATAATTAATCTATTTTTAAGGCATTGTTCAAAAACCTGACCTGACCTGACTTCTAAATTGATGTAACTATCGGCTCTTACGCCGTGAGATTTATTAAATGAATCAATGGGTTTAATATACAGGGTGTCAAGTAATAACGTGCAAAAAAGTAACTGTAGATTTCTTGTTGAAAATTAAGACGGGTTCTTCGTATAAAATTTTTCAAAATACCCCTTTCCTGTTCAGCTACACCCCCTTAAAGTGGTGTACCATAAAACTATTTTTAATTTCTATCTAAAAAGAACGTAATCGAAAAAATACGAAATTTGGCACATCTCGGTTACTTATCAAAAAGCGTCTAACCAAATTATTTTTACCACCTAGCGTGTACACAAAGGGGTGAAATTAACTACCCCTCTTGTCATTTTGTAAATATTTTTCTGCCTGCTATTTTTTTTCAGTTAGAAAAATAAATAAAAATTATGATTCATTTAGAAACTTTTTTATATCTTGAAAATAATTCATGAATTCGACAATTTTCGAAACTACCTAATACTAGTAGTTTTCTAACCCGATTTTAAGATGCAGTTTTAGTAATGAGGAATATGCAGATATACATTTAATTTATGGTGAATGTAAAGGAAATGCTTCAGCGTTATGAGAACGAGGTTAAGAGAAATGGGGTGTGTTAAAGAAGTCATGATTGTGGTCGTCGGAGACAAACAGGAGATGCAATGGAGGCACAAATATTACATTATTTTGGTGAACATCCTGAATGTAGTATTAGACAGGGTGCTCTTCAATTCCACATAGCAAGAACATCAGTATGGAGGATTTTGAAAAGGCAAGGACTTTACCCCTACCATTTACAGATAATACAAGAGCTGTTCCCTCGAGACTTTCCAATGAGACTCGATTTTTGTAGAATTATACTTAAAAAGCCGTTAGATTTTACAGGAAAAGTGCTATTCATAGATGAAGTTGCTTTACTTGACATGAAGTTTTAAATTTTCGTAACCAGCATTTATGAAGCGACGATAATCCTCACGCTGTTGTAAATGCAAGATATCAATACAACTTTTCTTTAAACATTTTACAAAATGACCTGTATCAACTTATAGACGATTTACTTCTTGCATTACGCCGAACACTGTTATTTATTCAGGATGATGCGCCATTTTATTATTCTTTAGAGGTTCAAGAATGATTACACTCAACATTTAGAAATCGATGGATTGGAAGGCTGTGAGAAGCCACAATTAAATGGCCCCCTTGTTCCCCAGATATGAATCCATTGGACTTTTACTTTTAGGGCCACTTGAAAAATGTTGTTTACTCGACGCCTGTCCCTAACGTCAACGTTTTAAGAGAGAGAATTTTTAATGCTGCCACTGAAGTTCGAAACTCTCTACATGTTTTAAATAGCTTGTATGGCAATTTTAGGAAACGGTTGCAAACGTGTATTCAAGTTGGAGGTCGTCATTTTGAACAAATGCTTTAATACCTAAAAACAACAATCGTTGTCTTTATGCTTAAATTGTTTTACTGTTTAAATTCATCTTATGTGTATTTTGTGTTTTTTTCTCGTGCGATTTATAAACACCAAATGATCATATCACCAGCCTTCTTTTAGTATTTTACACTAGTATAATAATAATTGTGCCCATCGCTTTTGATTGATCACTTAGGCAGATGTAATTTATTTTTTTTCTCAAAAATGGTCGATTTTACGAAATTTTTTCAAGAGATGGAAAAATTTCTAAATGAATACTGTTTAATCATTTTTTTTTTAATTAAATAACAGGCAGAAAGATATTTACAAAATTTCAAAAAAACTTATATAGCAACGAAGAAAGCGAGAGATATTCGAGCGAAATGACCCTGCAGGATTGGTTCAAATTACGGAAAGTAACGCGAAACATGACACATGTCGAGTTTACGTAAAATGTTAGAAAATGAGATAAATAAACCAATAATAGCCAGGTAATACAAAATGTTGCATGCATTCACGAGGTCAGGTAATTATGTGATAAGTTTGCATGTTCATTTTTGATAACATTTGCAAAGCACGTTCGCGCGTTTTCATTTTTACTTTCATGTTAAATCGACGTTACGATAGGTGATATTTTTTTGAACGAAAATATTAAAATACAACGCAGATAAATTAATGCCCCAATCTCTCTTCGATAATGAATGTAGTAATCAATACTGCAGTGGAAAATCAAACTAAAGAGGAAAACTGGAGAACTGTTTCTACAGTTGAGATGTAATTGCTATATTCGTCATTTTAATCACCTCCTGATAATGCCAACTTGGTTAGCAAAGCACTCGTCAACATACTACGCAATATTATTGTTTTTGTATAGGACTTCATAAAAGGTCGTAACCTTTTTACTCAATTATTTCACGACTTTTGTATTTACTGACCGATTTCTATTGAATAATAGGATTTGTGTTTGACGGTTTTTAAGTCATCCAGGTTTTATAGTGATCGCCTGGTGTATAGTTTATTTTTAAGGTATTCTCGTAAGAAGTAACCGATAGGATTAAGTTCTGGGGAGTCAGTTGGCCAGTGGACATTTTAACATCTTACAAACCATTGGATTCGAATAATTTAGTCTTACTTTATTAACCGATCGAAACGTACATTTTCAAAAAATCCACCAAAGCGAGAAAAATGGCTATCGATCAGTGGAAAAAATCGAGAAGAATTGTATGTTGAATGAGGAAGATGCATGGATTTTAAAAATGCTTAATTTTATTATTTTTCCATAATATGTTCTATATAAGTTGATAATATAATAAAAGAAACTCATAGAAAAATTTCGCTTCGTAAATGCCACATTAAAATTTGAACTTTTGTGTAAACAAAACCACGTGATTGAAAACGCTATAATATTGCTTTGACGTCATTTTGACGTCACTCATTTGACCTGAGTTTGCTAATTTACGTTGTTATTCTTAATCTTGTTATTAATTATTGGTTAATATTCATTTCATAACATCTCTAACGTGTAAATCTATAACTACAGCATTCTTTTTAGATATTTCAATGTTTTAACAATAATAACGTGACGTTACAGGTTATTAATAACACCATTCGTTAGGGACAGAGCGTTTTAATGGTTTTAAATTCTCAGCCGAAATAAATATTTTTTTTCACCCTCAATCTCAATAAAAAACAAAAAGAAAAAATACGTGTAAGCATATTTTTCTGCCGTCTATCTATCTGTGATATAAAAAAAATCATGCAACTTCCTCAATGTAAAGAATTGTATGTGTTTGCCAGGTGGAAATAGAGTAGTACACATAGAGCTCCGCGTACTGATTGCTCTCATTTGAGACCCTAAATGTTGCACATGAAGTATGAAGGTACAAATGGAGTACTGTGCACGGTACTTTCCTACCTTTATTAGTTTGCTCAATTATAAGATATATTCGCTAACCTACGCTACGCTGATGAGGAGCAATAACTACGAAACACGTGTCCGTAGCTGCATTGTTGTTTCTCTTTGAGGTGTAAGACAATAACGGTATTTCTTTATTTAATTTTAGATAATATTTTTTAATCATATATTATTAATCTTCGAGGTTGATTTTCTACTCGGGTAACTTATTTTGAGCGACTCAAACCTGTTTTCCTTGAAAATTTTGTTCGAATTAAGGGACATAAGAAAAGTTCATTCCATTTACATGCCCTTAATTCTCGTGTAATTTTCACGGGAAAACAGGTTTTTGTCCAAAAAAAATTTACCCGGTAAAAATCGATCTCTTATGTATTAATACCCGAAAAATAAAAATATCTAGGATACCTATCCCATCCTGCTGAAACCACAATTGCTTATTCTTCTTCTATGCGTACCAGTTGCATTAAAATAAAAAAAAAATCAAGTCAAAATATTTAATGGGAATTAAATAAAAAATAACGAACCTAAAATGGACCCTTGTAGTATACCAGAGAGGATTATAAATTGAACGAGGAGACATTATTGTGAAAATGTTCTGAAGTCTGTCACTCGGGTAAGAAGAAATGCAGTGCAGCACCATTGAGACCTATATATTTAAATTTAACCCACAAGAATCATCAATTGCCTTAAAAATCAAGCAATACGTTTGATTTTTTTTTTTAAATTAACTAAAGCTCTTACTGTACTAAACTCTTGAAAGCAAATTTATTTTTTAATAATTCTGAGAATAATGTTCAGGGTGGTGTTTACCAAACCCGGCTTTTAAGCGCTAACAAATAAATAAATTTCAAATGTTAAATTTATTATTTTGGCTATTTCCAGTTACGTAATCTACCTGTAAATTAAAATTAGCAAAAGTTTAATTACTTGTAGATAAAAACATAATACACGTTTTTCAGCTTATAAATGATATGGGTTGTTTTTTCAACAATAACCGTTTTTTGAACATCTAAGCATAACTTCATTATGCTTAGATGTTTGATAGATCCGCTTTTATAGGAGCATCCTTGATTTTATTGGAAAAATTAATGGTATTTATATTACAAATAATTAAGATGACGTGAACTTGAAATAGCTATTCAATTTATTCCAATAATCAGTTTTAGTTTGATTTATTTTAAATGCCATTAATTCAATAGGCAGTTATACTTGTTTTTAATAGCAAGCTGTAACCATAAATCGTCGACATGCAATTATGACATTCCTTTTTGTCGATAATATAATGTGTCCATTAAAAATGGCAATATTGCATCTAATGGTATGGTTATTAAAAGATGAAAACAAAAAGAAATATTATTTCTTTCCACCTTTATTTGGTTTTGGGCGCTCAGTATAAATAAATTATTTTCCAAATATTATATATAAATAATGCTTTTTAATGATTCACAAAGTTTTATCAACACTAAATATTTATTTTCCAATTCAGTGATATAAATCTCGTAGGCCTTTAGACGATATTTTTGAAAGGGATGCATTTAAATTTAGGGTTTCTTAGATTAGAGAAATATTTTCCTATAGGTATAAAAACCCTGAAATTATTTAAATTCAATAAAAATGTATTGTAATACAAGGTCACTTCATTAATAAATTTGATTTATCTATATTTATTAATAATATTTACTGCAAAATAACTTGTTTGAAAAATAAAAGCAACAGAACACAGACATGGTATTATTTTCTACTTAATTTTATTGTGAACTGTTTATTACTCTGTAATTACATCTCTTGTGATTTCCTGTTAATACTATCTTTTCTTGAATTTATTATGGTTTTGAAATACACAAACTAACAAAAATTAGACATGTTAGAATTTTATTTCAAATGGAACAGAAATACTGATGATACATCAGCATTTGTGAGGAGGTGTGCAACCGAATAAAATATTAAATTATGCAAGGTTTAACGAAAACATAAACGATACTTATGAGATAGATAATGAAGAGTGAGATAACTTATTACAAGTTACATACAAGACAATGCTAGATGATCTGAATGAAAAATTGCAAACGAAGTAGACGTTCCCAAAACGGTTGTATAGAAAATTTGAAAGAAAATCCATTGTCATCCAGGGAAACCAACTATCGTTCAAGATTTATAAGAAAATGATAATGGAAAAAAGTGGCGTACATGCAAAAATGTTTATAAGAAACACAGTTTCCTTCAAAGTATTACGATCATCAATAATGTGAATGTGATGGTTACATAACAGGGTATGGAACTGGGGCAGGAAATACAGGGTCACCTTAGAGTGGCTTGCAGAAAATAACAGGATAATTTTACTCTAGACTGTAGGACTACTGGCATGACAATGTCATTTGGGAAGATACATGTATCGGCTAGCCCTCTCAAATACTGCCGAGTGTAAGATATGCTGATCGGAAGAGGTAAGGTACAAAAAGAAACCTATAAAATAATGAGAAATATTTTTGCTGTTTATTCTGTACTAGATATATGGCGGCCCCTAGATGGTGCTTGAATGATCATAAGGCGAAATATAATGTTCAAATCTCCAAAATATGGCAGATAATAACTTTGATCTTGAAAATACATGTATTAAAAGTTCAATATTTTATAATTGCCTTTAAAGTTATTTTTTGTTTACTCTCTGTACTGTCAGTGTACGTAATTTCTTTTTTAGAAAACTTTTAGTGCCATTGCCCATAGAATGAAAATTTTAAAAAATCTATATTAATTTTTGCTTGTAAATTTTAGAGACATAAATTTGAAATCCATAGCCTACTTTGTGAGATATATTACAAAAACCTGAAAAGGCGATGGCATGTTGCGGGTAATGTAAGAAAAGTGAATATAGAATTGAATTATGTTAACCAAAATGAAGAAACCTCTTTGAGACAAATTCAGAGAAACTATCGCATAAAAAAAGACAGTGCAAGAAATATAAAAAAAAACTGATTTCGATGCTACAAAATGAGGAAAGTTCAACATTTAAATGAGGGAGATAAGCCGAAGAGAGTAAGATTTTGTATATAGTTAATAAATAAAAAAAGAATGACCCCTTGTGATATGTATCAAAATTCTTTGGTAGGACGAATCAATTTTTTCTAATAACGAATTTTTCAATAGAAATGTGCATTATAAGTGGACACCAGAAAATACAAATTGGTGCAGAGATACTCCTTTCCAAGAAAGATTTTCTACGAATGTTTGGGTGGGTCTTTTAGGAACTAAAGTAATTGGACCTACTTTTCATGATGGCAAATTAACCGCTCGTAGATACCTTACTTTCCTGCAAAACGAATTTCAAGATTTTCTTTATGTACTAACAGTGGCAGAAAGATTAAATAATTCATATTTTCAACAAGATGGGGCTCCACCTCACTGCTGTAATATGTACAAATTATTTAAATCAAGTTATACCAGATAGCTGGATAAGCACCTATGGACCCATTCTATGGCCAGCTCGATCACCAGATATTACTCCCTTGGATTTTTTCGTCTGGGATTACATTAATGACTGCCCCTGAAAATATCGAGGATATCAAAACCAGAATTGGAAACGCTTGTGAGGTAATTACGGCAGAAATGCTCCAAAATGTAATGCGTCAGATGTCTCGTAGAGCACGTTTGTGCATGGTGCACAATTTGAGCATTTGTAGTTAGAAAAATAAATACACACATTTTCTTTTCAGTCTGGTAGTGGGTAGTACTGTTATACATAGTCATAAAGTGAATTTTTACTATTATGGCATTGCTGATTTTTACGATTCAATGATATAAATTGTGGTTTTCGTAAAATATTAGATATTGACACTATCAGTTAAAATATTGTGACATGTTTTATAACGTAGGAAAGATAAGAAATAAGCGAAATTAATGGTGTCATGGCATACTTTGAGATTTATTCTTTTCATTTTTGCGCAAGAGCATATGTCAAAGCCAAATGCGTCTCTCGAATTTTTCGATACATATTATTATTCTTTTTGTCTTTGCCCTCAACTTTCATTCCTTTAGTTTTTTTGTATCTCCTCAAATAAGGAAGCTATAACCGTCTGTGGTTTCCTGTTTTTCAGGTTTTTGTAACAAAGTACGCTATGGATTTCAAATTATCTCACAAGAAATGAGATAACTAACTTCCCCCCCCCTTGCTTCTTAAATTGTTTTTAGCTCTTTGCACCTCAAAGTAAATAGCTAGTGTCCTAACCGTTTCGGAGCTGCTAACTATTTAAGGAGGGGACTAGATTAAAGCTTTTTTGGTCATTTTGCAAAAAATGCAAAAATAGTCTCAAATTATAAAACATAGTAAGCACCCTTTTGCGCCTTCAGTAAAATGGCTAACACACTTTCGGGAGTCGTACAATGGGGGTGGATATGTGGGGTGGTGTTATCAAATATTTTCCCTCCCCCACTTTCAATAGATAACAACTAGGAGACGGTTAGAGTTCTAGCTAATTACAATTACAGAAACCAAGTGAGAAAAGGACAACTTAACCCGCCCTATGTTAACCAAAAACCAATACGGATTTTTAAATTTTCATTCTGCAGCCAATTGCAGCATAAGAAAAAATTACAAACCACACATTAGAAATAGGGATAATCAAAAAAATATTTGAAAGGGAATTTTAAGACATTCAATATCTATCGTAAACATTTTTAATGTCAGGCTTAATATTTTTGAAATATTTGAGCTTTACGGGTTATATCTTGACATATAAACGTTCGAACGCCATCTTCAAACTATCACATCTTCAAAACTATTTATCGCACAAACATAAAAAGAAAACAAAAACATTTGTCATTTTATGAACCTATTTTTCACTTTTTCGATTAATTTCACATCTTTTGGTTTTTCAGTTATTTACGAAAAATGTTTTCAAGGCTCCAGTTTGTCAAAAATGCAATATGAAAACTAAAATTAATCACATCAATTTTAATGGAATATTGTACACTGCCTTTTATCTTAAAATTTTATCTATCTGTCTGTCCCCGCATATAGAATAGGAACCATTCCCCAATAAAAAGAGGACATTGGGAGTGCTTCGATATTAATGTACAGTCTTAAAGAGACCTTAAGGAAGAAATCATGATAATCACAAATTACACTAGAATCCCGAATTAAAAACTTATCATTTTTTAAATTCAACAATTTTATATCGTATAACTAAACATTCTAAAGCAAATATTTATGAAAAACTACTCACCTCCATTTTCCTTAGTCGTATAAGTCACATTTTGAAACTCGATATCTATAGATTTTGAGACATTAAAATGTAAATTAAACTGCTTGTTTTCCATTGTTCCACCTACACGTAAATCAAGGCACACTAAGGAAAACTTCACGACGCCAAATAAAAAGCAAAATAAACAGTATTTATGCGGAGCCTGTTTTTGATTTTCCCTCGGATTCGGCGTACGGCTAACACCATGCAAGAGAACAGCGATGCGCGGACTGCCGGGTACTAGTTTTGAATTGTGCAAATATAGAGCGGCTCTGGCTAGGTTAGTTTTGCTGTCCTCTGTTTTGAACAAACTTGAATTTCGTGATCGCGATATGTTTCTGCGCCTCTGGTTATCTTGTGTGTCATTCATTAAGTGAGTATGGAGATATCAGATTTTTTTAGATACTATGTGTTTACTAGTAGATTATTCTAATACGAGGGCTTCAGATATGTTATGTAAACCCTTCAACTGAACAGTTTGATTTATGTAAGAAATATTCAATGATGTTTTAACATCAGACAGTCTCCGTATGGGAAATACAGAACAAATCAGGAAATCTTCTCCTAGTAGGATAATTCTTTACATTTTCGGGTGTATTTTGAGGTTAAAAAGTGTGTTTAGATTTGTAAGAAAGATTTAAAACAACAATTTAAAAAAAAAATAACAATAATAATAATTTTATTTATTTGTAAGTCATTGACATAATAGTATGTATTATTAGTTCAAATATTGTGCCAGTTCTTATAATTGTGTTTGTTAATTTATTCATAAAAAACATTTAAACGTTGTTATTTATTAAGTATCAAGTACTTATACTAAGGAAATAAAAGGTTCAAATATGAAGCTTGTCTTATATCTACCTATTTCTAACTATTTAATGTATTTAATTACCGAGCACTGAAAATATGTATATTTTTACATCATATTAATACATCTAAATACGATAGAGAAAAAAGAAAGAAAAAGAAAATAAAAAGTATCTATACTAGTGGAGTGAATCGAGTACAGAGGGTAACCAATATTATTTTCTGAAAATTTTACAAAAAAAATAGTAAGTATATAAGTTTTTTTAAATAAATTTTTCCAAGAAAAAGAATTCGTGGGCAGGCCCGCAGAAATGATAGTGCAACCGTGTACACGTGTTTCGGACTTTTTGGTCCTCATCAGCACGGTGTAGCTAAGTTGAAAGGATAGGCACAACTTAGGAAAAGCGACACAAATGGAAACCACTGACAGGAAGCTGATGAGGACCAAAAAGTCCGAAACACGTGTACACGGTTACACTATCATTTCTGCGGGCCTGCCCACGAATTTTTTTCTTGGGTAATTGTCCTGTTCCCGCGATAACACCTTTCCTTTATAAATTTTTCCCTTAGCATGATAAACCATTACACTTCGCTCAATATTTCAAGCGCGTCGCACAGGGAAATGAAGAATTTCTGGACCGTCGCTACATAATAAAGACAATTAAAAAAAAAAGTAGTATTTTAAGGAGGAAGAATTCAGCTTTTCAATGGTATACTTAATTTTAATTTTTATAATTTTTATGTCTTATAAATTGCACGTGAACGTTAAGCTTTATCATTTTTTTTCTACTCTATATTAAAGCATAAATATTAAATAAAATACTATTTAAAAAAATCCTTGTAGATATAGTTTGTTTATACCTTATACTTCAATCTAAGATTAATTTTTATGCTCTAAAGTATCTAGGGTAAAAAAAATTACTTTTAAATCATTGGTATTTTTTACATTTTTTAGGGTTAAGAAATTTTCACTTGAAAATTTAGACGGTCTCTTTATTTTTGTTGTAATAAATTCATTAAAAATCGCAGTTGTTACTAGTTGGTTACCATGGAAACTAAGTGTCACTTTCCCTGCCTACACTGAGGGAAATGTGAGGCTTGAAATATGTAAGAAGCCTTAGTTTTTTCAATTTAGTAAATATTTGTTATACTTTATTATATTTAATACAGACATAATTACTTAAAAAAATTTTGTTCCGACAAGAATATACCAAATATTCAATTAGTTGACAAAACTAAATGATTTATTTCCGCCGTATTTGTTCTTCCTAAGTAAATTACTGTACGAAAATGATAGATTTAGTTGAGAGAAAGATATTTGCTTCTCCCAAATCTATTGCAATATTACATTTATTTCCTTGAAATAAATATATCAGCAAAGAGCTAATCATAATACGTGAAGTAAATATTTAGTTCTGTATAGTAAATATTTACCACTCATTAATAAATTTACTTATGAAAACTAAATGCTCAAATGTCGCCCTCTGCCGTCGAAAAATTATACTGTGTACTTTATCGTTTTCGTTATAGACGCCATTAAGTGATCCCAGTTTTCTTCGCGATTCGTGGTGTTTTTAGTCAGTTTACGGTGTTTATTTTTGAGAATGGATAATAGTGATTGAACTGAGTGAATTTAATGAAATCTTGAGGCTTTGGATGCATCCAGCAAATCTTTAAAGGTACGAACTAATCTAGCTCGACTATTTGTGAGGTCGCCATTGTATTCATTCTATTATTAGTAAAAGTAAAGTTACCATGCACGTGCATTATTAAATTTTCTATATTATATGTGCATTATATCATATTTGATTGTCCTAGAATGAGAATATGCTTAATTTTATTTATGATGATAAGTACGTTTACGAAAATCTTTGGTAAATTATATCGCAGTTTTGGGACACAATTGAGTATACTAAAAAAGTTAAAAGTTAATAAGTACTATGTCTCCGTGTACATTTTATATAACCTCAGTCTACTTATGTGATTATAAATTTTCTTGTTCTATAATTTTTTAAATGCAGATATTTTACAATAAAACATTGTAATATAGTATATTGTTTTATTTGTTTGTTTAATGCTTTATTTTAGTATTATCAAGTCCAAAAATTTACTCGGTACTTATTGTATATTAATTGCATTTTCTAACATCATACTATATATTTAATTGATTTAAATAAACGGTGAAAGTCATCCTGATAGAGTATAGTGCATTAAAATACAGGTATTACATTTATTAACATTAGAAGCATATAGAGAGGGTGAAAAATAAAGAATATATAAAAAAATGTATAAACCTTTTTTAAGATCAAACACGTTATGATACTCAAATCAATAGATTCATATTTTCTTCCAATTGATTTAAATATTTGTAAAAAAAGTGGTTTAAATATTTCAAGATGAACTTTTATACACATCAGGTATGTAGTAATGTAAATCCTTATTTTTAAGGTAGCAATATTTGTTTATCGCATATATAGTGTGTTACCGGTTTGTGCGTCGAAGAGGAATGTTTTATTTTAATGTTTGAAAGAAATGACAATGCGGAAGAAAAGGTTTTATTTATTGAAAGGTATAGAGAGTCGCATAATGAAAAGCAGAATTTAATGTTAATTTACTGATTTATTTGAAAATGTACATATCCAAAAAAAAATTAAGAAATGTCTAGCTAGATTACATTATATCTTCGTTTTTCGTTTACGACCAAAGTCCTCACTTTCCTGCCTAGGCAAGGAAAATTAGCACTTTCCTGCCTAGGAAAGTGACACTTTGCTGATTGACATAAGTCAGCAAAGTTAGTACTTTGCTGTTAATCGGCGAAAAAATATTTTACCATATGAAAAGATAATAGTCTAAACTTTCACTTCCAAATATTTATTTAATCGTTTGATGTCCAGGTTTCAAGTATATGATACTTGAAGTGAAGCAAAATTGACGAAATCTCAGTCGTATAGGTTTACACTGAAGAGCCGGCAGAGCGCGCTTATACCGACGCTTGATTTTTCTAAAACACGTGCGGTTTCTCTGCATTAGTGTACCACGCTTCAAGATTACTTTGGAGCACTTTGTTATTTATATGCTGATATAAACATATATCGGAGTTGTTTATGAAATAAATTAATTTTGATAGTGGTAGGTTTTTAAAAATATAAATCATCTAATAATTATAAATTAATATTTTGCGTGTTATTTATTATTATTTTGGGTTTTACTTTTATATATTAATAGTTTAATAGTGTAATTGGGGCTGGAAGATGGGCTACATTTTGAATCCAGTTAAAATGAGTAAAAAGTCAGCCCCGAAGTGTTTATTAGATTTGATGTTTTGTAATTGTAAGAAAGGTGCAAAAGTGCTGGTTTATACTGTTCAAATGTTTGTGGATCGTGTTTTACCCTAAGTGTTCAAATTTACCCCCTACCGTCATCTCAGAAGAAGACGGCGATAATGAGGATGAAGATTGTATTATACAAACAGAAACTTGTATAGTGATTCTGAAAAAGAAGGTGTCGAAGATGAAATAAGTTGCTTTTCTCAACTTTTAATAAATGTTTTTTATATAAAAATATGATAATTTATTTATTTACCTACTGTTATATCCTTCTTATTTTTAATACAGTTACCATTTTTTTATTTAGAAAATTTATTTTTTAATTTATTTAATTATTTTTCGAGATATTAGCAAAAATCTGGATGTTTCCGTTTCAGAGGGTAGTTTTTGGGGGTAGTTGCGGATAAAATTACGAAAACTTTTTATTTCTTTCATAAATCTATTTATTTTATTGATATCTGTCATATTTTACCCATTAACATATAAAAATTTGTTGTTTTATGTAATTTTCATTATTTTTTCGAGGGGGTGTTTTTTTAATTACTTTTTCTTCAGAGCTAAAATAGCTTTAAATAAAATTATACTAATTTTTATAAAATTTCCCGCTCTTTCACGTGGTGCCTTCCATTTTTTTTTCATTATTTTTCAAGATATTAGCAAAAAAAAACCGTTTTTCCGTACTTTATTAGAAGGGGTTCGGGGGGGGGGGATTTTAGTAAACTTTTTTGAGTCATTTTCTAAAGTAGCCTTTCGTGAAACAATTAGCGAGGTATAGTCCAAGCCAGGACTTCCATACACTCAAAAAACGCAACAAAAATTTTACGACATAATTATATCGCCGCGGGCCATGGCGCCATGTCTGTCATCAAACGACCCGACTCACATTAAAAATTTATAAAGGTAAGCGAGTCAATTTGCGAACAGCAGTACAAAGAGTACCGGTATTTTAATAAGATCGTAAAGTTTTTGTTGCGTTTTTTTGTCGGGAATTGATTATTTCGACTATAACAATTAATCCTATTAATTCTAACTTTTCATCAAAATTGGTTAGAGAAGTAGTTATGATCTGATTTATTCTTTATTTTGGGATTTTTTGCACATAATTCAGATTGTACATAATATGCAAACTGTCAATGTCCAGCACTTTAATATTTTCAAATAGTGATTTTGTTGAATAATATCTACCGTAGACAATCCTTCTCTAAATCCAAATTGGGAATTTGATATTATATTATATTTATTAAGATGTTCTGAAGCCGCTTCTTAAAGCATCTTTCTATTAATATTTTTATAATTATTACTAATAAGAGATACGGGACGGTAGTTTGAGATAAAATTTGCGTTGCCTTGTTTAAATAATAGCTTTATAATACTTTTTTAATGTTTGTGGGAAATAACCTTGTAGGCATCAAATTTATAATGTATTGCAATGATTTTAAGATATAAATCAAAGACTCTTAGATTGTTTTTATCTGAATAGCATCAAGGCCTGGTGCACTATTGTTTTTTAGACTATTTATACTTAGACTATGTCCAATCGAAATAAAATTTTATATGGGTATAATAGGAATTGAATGTGATCATTTACAGTACAAATACCATAATGGCCTCTTTAACTTTGTTCAATTTCAACCAAGCAAAGACTAAAATGTATTAAGAAATGAACCGAACAAAATTACAAGGGACAATATTTTTGATATAGAGATAAATATGTGGCCACCAGATGATGCTCACTAAATAGACGAACGCTTCAGAATGTCTGATCGGAGGCAAATTTTATGTAAACAAGACCCTGATGTAAGGCGTCCCCGTTCCCTAATGCGGTATTTCAACAGATCAGTGTTATTATCTAAAGACCTACTTTATACAAATTGTTTCAATCGACGCCACAAGTAAAAATCCATATTTGTTAAATCGGGGGATCTCGGAGGCCATAAATTTGGAGCAATCTATCTTATTCTGTAACCAGTTTCTCACATTTGCCGCAGAATGAGCCGGACAACCATCTTATTGAAAATAAAATGAATTGAGATTATCCAACGGTAATTTTCTATCATAACTGAAAAAAGTTTGCAGCATATTCAAGTAACTATTTCTGTTACAAGTATCTTAAAAAAATATGACACTATAATTCCATAATAAGACACTTAGTGGAGTACGGTAAACGAATTTTTATACAATTTCTCGTAGAGATTCCAAACTGGATAGTTGTTAGTTGTCTTAAAAATAAGATATTCCTATAATATCTACCTTCTGCAAGCGTCGGAACGTTATTTTAAACTCGAAAAAGGGGTAAATTAACCCTCTTTTAAGGCAATTTTCGATTTAAATTTTTTTTCCCCTCCTGTAATTCATATGGATGTACGGTCGTGAGCAAAAAAATAGGATAAGTCTTATAACGGTATTTTGCTAAAATCTGGTTGTGTACATCTAACTTTAATTTTTGTGACATTGTCAGTTAGTTGTTATAATTTATTGCAAGTGTGCAAAAAACTAATATGCCTCATATAAGCGATTTAGTTAAATCTGGGGTTATTGCTAAAGCAGAAGATGGATGGTCAATGAGACAAATTGCACTGCGTTATAATATTGACAAAAATTCGGTGTGTAACATTTTAAGAAAGTGGAGAATAAACGATACGATTAGTAGAAATCCTGGATCAGGGCGACGAAGGATATCAACTCAACAACAAGATTTGCAATTGGTAAATGCTTTAATAGAAAATCAATTTTACTCAGTTATTCAGACTGTTGAAGAAACGAATTTTCCTGGATCGAGTAGTAGTGGTCGCCTGCGAGTAAGAAAATCGGAGCTACGCTGTCATGCAGCAGCACAGAAATACTTACTTAAAGCTGAACATAAAGAAGATCGAGTAGGATTTGCGCTTGAATTTTTAGCGCATGATGAAAATTTTTGGAACAATGTAACCTTTACAGATGAAAAAACTTTCCAGTCAACACACAGCGGTCGTATTCGTCTTTACCGCCCTCCGAATACTCGATTCGATGAGAAATATATATCTAACTATGATAAAAGTGGTAGATTTTCCGTCAATATGTCGGCTTGGATATCGGCACGTGGTTCCTGTGTTTTGTGGCATATTGAGGAACGATTTAATAGTGAAACGTATATTAGGATTTTAGACAATATTATGCTCCATTCTGTGTCACAATTATTTCTTAATAATGAGTTCATATTTCAACAAGACAATTGTTCCGTTCATACTGCTCAAACTGGCCCAGTCATAATCCAGATCTTAACCCTGTGGAAGAAGTATGGGGACTACTCGTAAGAAATAAAGAAGTATCCAAAAACGAAATGTGAGACCACAGAATGCCGAAGAATTACTGGAAATAGTAAATAATGTATGGGAAAATATTATTACTAATGATTATTGTATAAGGTTATTTAATTCTATGCCAAACAGATCTATAGAAGTTATAAATAGAAATGGTGCAATAACGAAATATTAATAGTTAGTATCTTGTTAAGTAGGATATCCTTTGTCCTTTGATGCAGGATTTCCACTAATCGTACCGTTTATTCTCCACTTTCTTAAAATGTTACACACCAAATTTTTGTTAATGTTATAACGCAGTGCAATTTGTCTCATTAACAATAGATCATTTACTATAGCAATAACTACAGCATTAAAATAAAAAATAAATTAAAAGTGATATCTGTTTTATTTCGGCTACTCATTACATATTCAAATAGAGACAGATTTACATTAGAAAAAAAAAGTTGTCCTATTTTTTTCTACTCACGACAGTACGTTCTTTTTACCAAAAATTTTGGGATAACTTGGGCAAATCTTACCCGAATCACATGAAATTTTGGATGAAGATGGCTCATAATATCTGAAAATAGTCTACACATTTCAAGTCAAAAGTTCCATTAGTTTGGCTACATCTATACATTATTCTAATAAATTTTCCGAATAAACTTGTTCAATGTTGCTAAAAATAAAAGTAGTTTAATTAGTAGTTTAGTATTTATATTCAACTTTTCTTAGTCACACTTTCTAACATCTTTAAAATTGAACATAGTTTACTCTTACATAATTTTCAGATTTTTTGATTTTCTGAACGTCTTGTACATGACATGTTAACTTACTCCATGGCAATCACAGAATAATAAATTATCCGCGTAAAATGAGAAGTAAAAAAGATTACCCTCTTATCCACTCCAACTAGGAACATATCCTATAAAACATAAGAACAAAGTCACCAATTATTTGAATAAGTATTTCTGAAAACTCTGTCAGTATTTTTGTATTATTTCTATTGTTTTCTCATCATCTTTAGACAAATGCTTGAAACTGCATAAATGTAAAGTGATAAAGCCTCAGCTTCATCGGACATTTTAATTTCAAACATTTCGAATAGAATCTTCAGATGATTGTAAATTTCGTGGCCGAACTAGATGTCATAGGGAACATTTTCCATGAATAAAATATTTTATAAAAAAGTATAATTTTGAAAGTAGTGTTCAAATGTTTCTTTTTGTCCATATACTGGAGGCACACAACTGGTCGTTTGTGAGCAAAAACATTCATGTTGTGCCTGTATTTTTCTAGCTATTTCATAAAAATGTCTCAAATATTAACCATTTTTTCTACAAGTATTTCAATTAGTTTCAAGGTAGACACCTGTCATTGCCTCGATACTCGGTCCTGTCAAGGTAATTTGGCTGTAATCGTTCGATCGTCAGACACAGATGTCTTCATGTTGCTAAACATGAAATTAAAAGTGTTGTTAATGTCATAGAAAGTGAAAACAAGAGAAATTTCGTTAATATCGCTGATGTGGATTAAGAAATTAATATAAAAACTAGACATGTATGATCTCATAGTACAGTTTTTAAAAAACCAATACGCGGTACAAGGAGTAAATTTACAAAACAAGTTCGTCAACGACTTTTACTAAGAACGATATTTTGGATATGCGTTTTTTGAAAATTCGTAACCTAAATATCACTTTTGTTTTTACAAAGCGTCTAAAATGCAAACTGACCTCACCATCAAGTTTACGCAAATTCACTTGAGTACAAAAAGAACACATACATATCAAATATCATACAACAGTTACTACAATACTATGTTGACTTTTAGCCTTAAGAACTTACCTCCTCTTTCTCTGGCAGCAAATGTGATGTTTTCGAAGTCGATGTCTACAGGCGTAGTATTAAAATTAAAAAATACGTGGGGCAGCCTTTTCTCCATTATTCTTTCACTTAAAAACTAGTGCACGATTCAAAACTTTTATATTGTAAATTTAATCGGGTTTAATTTATCCTTGTTAATGCTTATCTAATGAAATATAGTCCCAAATGATGTTACTATTGTGGTACCGAACAAGTGAATACGATTTCCTGAACGACCATGACAATGGATTACAAGTTACCAATGTAGACCAAAGGTTGCTCGTTCTTTTTTTCGTCTAATTAATCAAATTGAACTGGTCTGTGCACACATTCACAAATAAGCTAGCTATTTCACTATATTCCGGTAAAGCGAGTGCTCAACCACTTGGTTCTTAATGCATTTAAAGCATAAACTGTCCTTAGAACAAGCTAATATTATCACTAGGTTTGCATCAAACAAGATTACTAAGATTAGATTTGCAGTTATAAATAAATAAAAGTTATAATTAAATCGGAGAATTTTAACTTTAAAAAATGAAATAAATTTTTAATATTTTCACTAGAAATGGCACAAATTTCTCCTTTGCGGAAAATAATTTTTCACAAAGGGCCCAAAGCACAGCATTTGCCGGTGTAAAATTTTCAAAAATTTTATTAAACTGAACGACAATTTAAATTGAAAAAGAAACGGATTATTGAAATTATTTAATTTGGTACTCTTTAGCAAAAACTTTATCTTGTGTATGACCGAAAGATCACGCAACTGAAAATTCCGATATTCAAAAGCCGTTCTTAAAGAATTTACTGAATTATAAAGTATTATTTTTAAAGTCTTTACAAACAATATTTTGATGTCTATTATATGATATTCAGTTATTGACTGACTCTTTATAAATATAAAAGAAGGAAGTTGTATCTTATCTAAAGGTGTCGGGTTAAAACTCAACGCCCCATTTTACTCCACCAGCGTCGTCTCATCGTTATGGGAAATGGTGACATCCTTAGAGTCATCAACTACGCAGTGTAGTGAAGAAGTTGTACGTTATTAATTAACAACAACGATATTAAAATAAATTATTATAATTAAGTTGAATAGATCTCAAATTTAGCACCCAGTGAAATATTACTAATAAATAAGTTTTTTAATATTTCCGAAAGTTTTATTAAAACTCCCGAACATTAAAAAGTATAATATTATAGATAAGTATATACAAGGTGTCAACGGATCATGGCAGGCGCCTCTTTTTGTCGTTATTTTATAGAATATCAGAATGAAATTTGATAGATGTATTATATGACCAAGAAGATACTTTGTGACCGTTCCGTTTCACCGGAAATGACCCCAAATTTTGATATTTAAATGTAACACCCTGTATATTGTTATATTTTCGGAGCCCTTGAAAAATTCTGAGTATGGCGATACCCCATAAGTGACATTTTGGCTCCATGAAAAAAATTTCCCTCGAAATTTGTTGGTGCATCTAGAGTGCCATGACCAGAAAATGTTGCTTTTGAACACATCCACGGATTCTTTAAGTTTTGTTAGAAAAACTGTTCAAACCAAATTTGATGGCCCACGAAATACACATTCTCAAATTTTTATGCTCGACTAAATTTTTCTGACACCACACCTGTCCAATACAAGCATTTTTTTTTGGCCATGGCACTCTAGACGCATCAACAAATTTCTAGTCAAATTCATGGATTGAAATGTCATTTATGGGGTATCACCATACTCACAGTTTTTCAAAGATTCCAGAAATATAATAATGTAGATAGATAGATAGATAGATATCTTTATTTGACCACTATATACATATATATAAAATACATTTGGGGCAAGTCATAAATTGGTACAGAATACAACAATACACAACAACCACACATACACCATTTACAAAAAATTTACAGACATAAATATGATTATCAAGTAAGTACAAAAATTCCTTTACACATAAAATATGCACATCAGCACGGTACAATCAATACATATCGAGAGTTAAGAACATCTTCACATTACATCCATACATATAGATTACCTTTATGCCTAGTATTATGGGAATGTATATCTGAATATGTCTGTAGTTGACTGCTTTTACTATGTATTTGTAGTAAGCTATTGTATATGTACAAGTTTGGCAATGACATTATTTTTAATTTAGTGAACAATGGCTTGCAATGCTCTAGGTATGGGGCGTCGGCATGAATTCTTATAATTCTTTTTTGAAGTATGAAAACCCTTTGTGAACAACTAGAGTTACCCCAGAGTATTATCCCATAGTTCAAGTGGGAATGAAATAAGCCATAATATACTAATAATAGGGTATCATTATTTATAAGTTTACTCAATCTTCTGATAACAAAGATTGTGCTAGATAATAATTTCTTGCATAGCTGATCAATATGTACACCCCATTTCAGGCCGTCATCAATAGTTATGCCTAATAGCTTGACACTATTTCCCTTAGTAATAGTCGCATCAGTACTGATAACTAAACTTTGAGTTTTGTTTTTGTTTAATTTCAGTTTATTTGCAGAGAACCACTGTTGATTTTTTGGTAGCTACGACTTCCTGATCTATCAGTTCTTTTATATTTTTAAAAGAGTTTTTTAGGGTTAAGTCGGCAGCGAACAACGTACATTTAATATCGTCAAGAAAAGAAGGCAGATCGTTAATATAAATAAGAAAAAGAGTTGGGCCTAATACGGAGCCTTGAGGAACTCCATGTTTAATGATTTTAGTGTCAAATTTTTCATTATTAAGGGAAACACACTATGTTCTGTTTTCAAGATATGATCTAAATAAAGATAAAGGTAATCCTGTAATACCATAAAATTCAAGTTTTTGGATTAATATTTGGTGAGAAACACAATCAAAAGCTTTACTTAGATCACATAATGTGATAGAAGAGTGAAGACCTTGCTCGAGCGCTTCGATACCATCATCTAAGACACAAGAAACTGCATTTATTGTGGAGCAGTTTTTTCTAAAGCCAAATTGACAAGGATTCATAATATTGTTCACTTCTAGGTAATTGACCAGTCTTGTTTTCAATAGAATTTCCAAAAGTTTCCCAAAAATTGGTATAATGGATATAATAATAATAATAATAATAATAATAATAATAATAATCGCTTTTATTATAACCCATACAAGTATTACAAAATCATAAAATTATTAAAATATAATTGAGTTATAAAGGGCAGAGTTCAGTGAATTTAAGCTAAATCCTCTGCTCTTCCACTCAACCCCCACAGAACGAGAGAAAATAAAAAGATTAAACATAGATTATTATTTTGTTATAGTATGACAATTATTTAAACAAAAATAAATAAATAAATAAATAAATAAACAGCAAGCATAATCTGATAATGTTTGCCTACGCATTTTTAGTAAAAAGCATTTTTTTGAATCGCCTTTTAAAGTTTTGGTATGGTAGTACTTTGATATCTTCAGGAATGTCATTGTACAGAGAAGCCATGCGATATGAGAATCCGCAGCGAAATTCAGCAGTTCTATGTTTTGGGATAGTGATAGTAGATTTATATCTTATATTTAAATTATGTACATCTGTCCTATAAGTAATTTTATTATACAGATAAGGAGGTGATTTAGTTAATATTATGTTATGAAATAACGAGCAGCTATGGAAAACATTCCTATTCTTAATATTAAGCCAGCCAATTTCTTTCAATTTCGAGGATACGGGATCATATTTTTTTATACCACAAATTAATCTAACACAGCTATTTTGTAACCGCTGTAATCGTTGAGCATCAACTTGGCGTAAAAAAGGAAAATATACAACCGAAGCATAGTTTAAATGTGACAGGACAAGGGTTTCACATAATATTGTTTTTGTTTTTTTTGTTAGCATGTTTTTACTTGCATAAATTGTTTTTAGATTCGTAAACGATTTCTTCATAATATAACTAACATGATCAGTAAACTTTAGACTTGAGTCAATATATAACCCTAAATTTTTCGATACGTTTGTAAGCGCAAGTTGTTCATTATTAATTTGTATGTTGACATTTTCCGCACACCTATCTCTTGTGCCTCTCCTAGCAAACAACATGACCTTAGATTTTGTTGCATTTATGGACAGACAAAAGGAGTTAGATATTTTGATAAGAGATGCTATATCCTGTTTGATAAAACTGCAAGCACTTTCAATATTGTCCTCTTTAAATGAATAATAGAGCTGGGTGTCATCAGCATAAAAATGTGGCTTACAGTTTTTAAGAACATTTTGAAACTCAGCTGTGTATAATGTGAACATAAGAGGGCCCAATATTGAACCTTGCGGGACACCTTGATTTACTGGCAGTATATCAGAATTTTCTCCTTTATTAGTAACTCTCTGTTGTCTGTCCGTTATATATTGCCTCATTAATTCTATAGATTTGGGCAGAATCCAAAATAATGTAATACTGCTAGAAGCAGCCGATGGTTTATTCTATCAAACGCCTTGCTATAATCCAATAACACTAAAATTGTGACTTCATTATTATCCGATGATCGTACAATATCATCCACCACCTCAAGCAGTGCGGTTGTTGTGCTATATCCCTTACGAAAGCCAGATTGGTTAACAGGTAATATATTATTTAGTGTCACATGTTCTCTAATTTGGTTATTCATGATTATTTCTATAATTTTAGACATGGTTGGCAGTATGCTAATTGGTCTCAAATCTGTTATATCTGATATATTGCTAGTCTTTGGCAATGGTATTATTTTAGAACATTTCCACAAAGATGGAAAAACATCATTTTCGAAACAAAAATTTATAATATGGGTTAGCAATGGCAAAATATTAGGACACAGGTATAAAAGTAATCCAAGCCCTATATCGTCCATTCCAACTGCTTCAGATTTGACAGATTTTAAAGCTAAGTATATTTGATATTAGGTGACCATTTTAAAAGAAAAAGTATTAGTATTATGTCTAATATGATGATTGTAAAATTCGACATATTCTTCGTTAACGGAAAAATCACTTGTGCTAGAATTTATGAAATGAGTATTAATAGTATTAGCATCACCAACCGTATCTGGTATTTGCTGGAGAGGTTTCCCTTTGTAGACGTTTAATGCTCTTAATTCCCGCCACATATTTTTATTATTTTTTAAACTTAATGAATATTCAAGATAAGCCTTTTTTTCTCTGGTAATAGCAGAATTTGTTTCATTCCGCAGCTGCTTGTAATAGTCCCAATGCGCTGGTAATTTTGTTTTCTTATACCTGATTTGTGCTCGATTTCTTAACTTAATCATTTGTTTTATCGTATCTGTAAGCCAAGGTGACTTTTTTTTACTTATTAGAACAGTTTTTACAGGGGCATGTCTGTCAAATAGGTCAATTATAAGACTATTGAGCAAACTGATTTTATCATTAATATCTGCTAAATGAAACACATCTTCGGTTGGAAGAGCATGAAAATCATTTAAAAGATTTTCTTGGTTAATCATTTTTAAATCACGAAAGGTGTACAAAAAAGGCTTGGCTTGGATTTCATTGTGATCTAAAATACAAGATATCAGGTGGTGGTCTGAAATTTCAGAAATGTCACAAGTGGTAGACGAGATCATTTTTAAATTTTGTGAGCAAATTATGTAATCCAACAATGTAGAACTAGTGCTAGTAATTCGTGTAGGTTGATCAATAATTTGAGTTAGGTCATAGGTGTCTAAAATATTGGACAAAAGTTTATTTGCTCTACTCTCTATCTGAAAATAATCAATATTAAAATCTCCACCACATAGTAAATAGTCATATCTAGGTATTATTAAATTTAATGTATCCTCAAATTCTGAAAAAAACTGGTTAGTCGGAAAATTGGGTGGTCTATAAATAACACCAACTGCAAATTTCGGATGATAATTATCAAGAAGAGACATGTCTCCTTTTCTAAAGATTGGTGAGACTTTGGTTATTTTAAATGCGCCAGGAAAAATACCTTTATCAGAACAAACATTGAACAAATTGCTCAGAGGTACAGCTATAGTGTTAATAGTTTCTTTTAAAATAACAGTATTAATACCGTAGATATCAAGTGAGCTAGTATTTTTTAAGGACTGTACAGCATTGATGACTTCCTGTGGTGTAGTGGGGTATAAAAAGAAAAAACATGATTGTTTTTGTATATTACTCAATAATGCTCTAGCTTCGTAACCCGTGTCTATAATAGAATTAACGATATCGTCAGCAATAGTAACAAAGAAGTCATTAAAATCATTATTTGTTAGATTAGTAGTCGTCCCATTATTTACCACATTTCTTTCTGAATTAACTATGTCCCAACTAGCCTTTATTTTATTTTAGGAATATAAGATGTTCCATTTAAAAATCATAGAGTGTCTTGATCGTATAAAACATCTACCAAGTATTTAATTAATTCATTAATTATTTGAAGAAATGTTTCGTTCAGATTTACGTATAGTTCTCACAGAAGCAAATATTCTACGAAAAGTGGACGTATCCCCTGCCTAAACAATTAATTTTGATGATATACCGCCACTGACATTTGTAATTTCGTGCTCTACAAAATTGCTTATCTGAAATTTTGTCCTATATTTCACCGTTTTCGCGGCGTTCGTATTGGAAGTTAAGCCACACGAAATGTTGCCAATTGGTTTTCAAGCTCTCATTGTTAGTTAAGTATATGAGAGTAATAAAGTGGCTATAGTATTTTTAAAATTTTGACTAAACTTCAACGCGCGATAGCCCCTGAAGATAAGAAGACCAGACAATTCAATCTACAAAAATAGATTTCGTTGGCTATTCAACATAAAATCAAGTTTCTATCAAACAGGTTAAATTCATCTCTTTGTATCAATCCAATAATTAATTAATTGCAAAAGTTAATGATGTTCGTACTTTGAACGCATCGCTAATTTTCAAATGTTGCTTGAGAATTAATACTAAAATTACGTTGTACAGATATTGTTAACCCTAAAGTCAGAAAAATGAATCTCGTATGACCTCACCGAATTTAATCATGCACCTAAATTTACGCACAATGATAAGAATTACATTTCCAATAGTTATAAGAAGCCTCAAAATAAGGTAATTAATTAATGTAATAAAAATTGTAATTTTTTTTTTGTTGAAATAGGCTTAAAATGTCATGAAACGTCGAGATTTTAAATTTGAGCAAAAAAAATTTCTTGTCTATCGGTTTGTTTGTCTGTCTGTAACTTTTTTGTGCGCACGTTTACTCTGGAACCGTTTATGATATTGACTTGAAATTTGGCACACTTATGTATTATAACAAGATCTGAAACTAGATTTATACTTTGATCTAATTCTGTTGAAGGGTTTGGGGATAAATGGGAAAAATAAGGGTAAATACGCAAAGCAAGCAGGTAAGGGTCCATAAAATTGCAGTTTAGGGCATGTACGGAAAGTCAAGGTCTTAAAATTATTTTTGGTATCGGCCACCCCCACCCCCCACTATCACCCCCAATATCACCCCCATACTATTATGAAAGGGACTAAAAGAAATTAAAATGTGATTTAGTTGTATACAAGAACAAAACGTCTAACAAATTTTTTTTGGCGTTAGTTACCACCCCCATTGCCACCCCACCCTATTATTAAAGGGAGTAAAAAATTAAATTGGGATTTAGTGTATAGGAAAACCAAGGGACCCTAAATTTCTTTTGGCATTAGTCACCCCCTCTGCCACCCCCATTGCTACCCCCACCCTATTATTAAAGGGAGTAAATAATTAAATTGGGATTTAGTGTGAGTAAGAGAACCAAGGGCCTCTAAAATTTATTATGGCATTAGCTACTCCCTCTACCACCCCCATTGCCACCCCCAACCTATTGTTTAAGGGAATAAAAAATTAAATTGGGATTTAGTGTGTATAAGAGAACCAAGAGCTTCTAAAATTTTTTGTACATTAGCCACCCCACCCCCACTCAATTATTAAAGGGAATAAAATATTACACTGGGATTTAGTGTGTATATATGAATTGGGTACAAAATCTGGATGTGGAAGTAGTGATTCCTTGGGCAACGATTTTTATGTGCGGCTGAAGAAGTTGACATTTGTAATGTACGACAAATATTTCTAGAGAATGGTTGTAACTCATAATATTTATTTGGTTCAAAAACTACGACCGATTCCAATCGTTACCAAAATCTTCTTACTATCAGGAGCTATTCCTTTTGAAGCCATGACGTTTCATCGAAGTAGGAACATTTTCCAATTGTGAAAATGTATTTTAATATTTACATAAAATCTTTGTTCTTGTCTAGATTAAATATTGTGTGGATTTTCAAGACCCCAGATATGATTGTCATTATAATTGAAAAAATCGTTTCTTGCAAATTCATTCTCATCGATAACATTAATCTCCAAGCAAAAACCAGGATTTTTAACCCATTTTTGGAAAAACTAGTTTATAATCATTTTCCAACAACTTATTTGCACCCCGTATCATAAGAAACACGTGGGGCCTATGTTGATATGAAGAAATAGTTGTAGCTTGAAGCAAAAGGTCCACCAAAAAAATACTTTCAACTAAATAAGCCTTACCTAATTTTTCCTTATAAAAAATATGTCTTAATTTGTAAATCACGTCCAATACAATATTTTACCCTCCTATATTTTTCCGTTGTTTGCAAGCTTTTGACATTCAATAATTCATTATTTATTATTCTAACACGATGGGATCTGCATCTGAGTTCATTTTAAACAATGATGAAGTTACTGAAGTGTTAACTGAATTATTCTAATTCCTGTTTTTAATTACCTTTCGACAGGGACCAGGCGTGATATATTATTTTGTGAAACATTGCATAAATACACTATAACATTAATTACTGAGAATACCTTGCAAACAAGATTTTTTTATAGTATGCAATGGAAATGTAAGACTTAAATAGTAATTCGCGCGTCAATACTTGTTTTAACATATTTTGTAAATATTGTTCACGAAAAGAATCATACTACTATATTTTGATAAAAAAAAATAACAAAACATAAAATTACCATGACTGTCTAGTCATGTAGTCTTGCGTTTAGTTAAAACTTTATTTTTCTATTTGTTATAAATAATTTTTGTATATATCTTTTATCCGTGCAACAAAATATCAAAGGTTCATTTGAGACATGCGTATGTATGTTATGTATATGTTTGATATTTATTCTTTATACCCAGTCTTCATAAATCTTAGCCATATTGACTTAGTAGGTGTAAAAATCATATTAAATGATACATATTTGTTTATTGTTACTTTATATATACCTCCGAATGTCACATGTGATGATTATGAATGCCTATTTGCTAGTATCGAGTCTCTCTATGACATGTATGGACCTAAGGTTCTAATGTTGTTTAAGTAGGAGTACCACAGGGATCGGTTTTGGGTTATGTTTTATTGCTACCATATATCAACGATCTTCCTGATAGGATTAAAGATCGATTTTAGATGATACATCTAAATCATATAATCTATAATCACTGTTAAATCTAATATAGAAATTATATCAAATTATATGTATGACTGGTGGTCGAGAGGTGAGCGCACTTACCTCTCACCCAAAAGTTCCGGGTTCGATCCCCGGTCGTGGCAGTGGAAAATACTATGAGAAGGCATTTTCCACTATACACGGATATTGCGTGTGTGTCCTTAGTCTCTAAATGTGTAGCCCCCTCCCACACAAGGCTCTTCTAGAGCCTTCCGGGATAAAGGGGGTCGTAATTACCTGTGGTGTTATTTATTGTAACATCCTATAAATGAAACATTAAAGTTTAACGAAAATTAGCTTACAAGATAAAACTTCAGCTAATTAGGTATTAATATCAAAGCAGTGAAATATATTTAGATATTAATAACAGTACAATTTATCGACCTTTCAAGTACATTTTAAAACTTAATTCAATCTGCTATCCAATACGTGATTTTAAGGACGCGGGCGCTTGAGATATTTTTATAGCACAAAAGAATTTTCCGTTTATTTCCTTTTATTTTGTAAGTTATGTACCATATAAAATTATTGTTGAAACTGTCTTATTATGATTAGTATTTCAATACTATGACCCCATGATTAATTCAACATTTTTTCATCAACATCAGTTATGCAATGAAGTAGTAATATTATTATTATTAGTATTAACCTGTTCTCTTTACGGGTTGTGGTGCGGAGGACTCGCTATACTGAAGTTTAGGCAGGTTTGTTGTTTGTTTAATTTTATATGAAGCAAGATGAAACTTTATACGATCCACCGAATTCTCACATATAATTGACTATTTTTCAAATCTCAAGTGGGCAGAGTTGAGCAAGCTGCGGTATCCATTTTTTCACAGAAACTGGTTTGCATTTTATGTTTCGGTACCTTGCATCGTGTGTTATTTATATCTTTCCAATCTTTTAATGGAAAGATAAACCGAACGGAAAAAATGTTTACAATTATTTATTTTGCTTGAAATAAACACCAATTTTAATTAATATTCAAAATTAACTTCACTTTTTATTGCATACTAATGACAAAACATTATATATTTAATAATTATGGAAGTGTAAACACTTCTTTCGTTCTTTATCTTTATTCAATATGACGAGTTTCAATACAACTGAAATGAATACAAGCATGTGCCTTTTTTTATTTTAGAATTGCGAGCTAGTAATCTCATGTAATTCTCTAGCAATAACATTAATTTATAGCAAGGGAGGTAATGGAGGTTTAAGCATATCTTCTGTGTCACAACACTCGTAACCCACAATAACCCCCCCCCTGAATGGGGTCATACAGGGTGCAAAACTCACGTGACGTGGCTCTCCACACAGGGGAGTCCGGACATATGAGGATAATCAACACTGTAGTAGATCCTCTATTGAGCATGAGGTCAGACTACATGGTCCCAAAAATCACATTTAACAAGCCCTTCAGTATCTCTATAGGAGAGAGAGGGGATTGGTCAACAGGAGCTCCTGAGTTACTACGCAAATTACTGGCCTGGTATACTGACGGGTCCAGGATGGAATCAGGAGCTGGAGCAGGAATACATGGAGTGAGACCGAGGGCAAGTATAAACCTTTCTCTTGGACTTCACGCCACTGTATTTCAAACTGAAATTCTGGCTATACTTGAGTGTATACGTGAGAATGTCAAACGACGATATGTGAACCAGCAGATCTGCATCGCATCTGACAGTCAGGCGGCACTAAAAGCATTAGCCTCTAATAAAGTGTCCTCCAGACTGGTATGGGACTGCCATAAAGAGCTCGAAGTTCTGGGTGAGCAGAACAGAGTTAAACTACTCTGGATGCCGGGACACACCAGAATAGACGGCAACGAAAAAGCTGATGAACTTACTAGACAAGGAGCAGCTAACACATTCTATGGCCCAGAACCCGTGCTGGGCATTACCAAATGCTCAGCTAGAGGGGTAATTACAGACTGGGTCAGGAATAAACACAATCATTACTGGAGGAATATACCAGGTAACAAACTGCAGAACTGCTCCCAAAGAACAGGTTACAGTTGAGAATTGTAACAGGCCTCTTGACGGTACATTTTCCTGTTAAGAAGCACCTGCACAGAATTGGCAAGTTCGATGGCGACCTTGACTGCAGATTATGTGGCAAGGTACCAGAGACAGTAGACCATATCATATATGAATGTGAGGCATTGGCCCGCAGAAGATATAATATTTACGGGCAAACACAAACAGACCTGCAAAGCATTAAAACTCGCCCATTCTCAGACCTGTATCACCTCATCAGTGGCACAGGAATATTAAAATGGGCAGTGTAAATCGGAGCAGGGAGTGCACAATAAGCCCAAGAGGCTGCAGTACTCTCGGAGGGTTACAGACGACCCTGTGAGGAGGGGTTTTAGTCTGTAAGAGTCTGACACTGACCCAGCTCAGGTTGGGAGCCCATGAGGGTTTCCCCTCCTCGTCAAAAAAAAAACAAAAAAACCACAATAATCCTAAATTGAAACTTTTGTGTTTCTGCATCGTGTAAAAACCACGTTCCATTAAAGTAATTATAGCTTGTAATCCAGATGAATTTATTAAAGTCGATAATGTGATTTTCTATAATCATGGAACTACATTTTACTTCCACGTCCAGTGGAAGTATAGTAACGCTTAAAATGTCATGAAGCGTCGAGATTTTAAATTTGCTAAATTTCCTGTCTCTCTGTTATCTGTCGGTCTGTCTGTCTGTAACTTTTTTTTTGTAACTTGTATCCAGTTGGTTTCGATACGTTTTAGGTCGTCCGTCCATCTTATCGGTGGTCGGCCTCTACTTCTTATTGCCTCGTGTCTTGGTCTCCATTCCAGGATCTTTTCTGTCCGTTACTCCGGCAACATGAGCAGCCACTTCACGGTCGAGATTTTTGTTGCTGCGTCTGTTAGACCTGTTTTTCTTCGCTGTTCTTTGTTTGATATCTTATCACTTAGGGTAAGTTTTAACATTGACATTTCCATAGCGCGTTGAGCAACTCTGTTCATATTTATGGATTTTCTTGTCAACGTCAAGGTTTCATTATGTCATAACAGGAAGCACACATTGCTCATATACCCTTCGTTTTAGACACATAAGAATACCAGACTTAAATACATCTCGCAGATTACCGAATGCAGCCCATGTTAAGCCTATTCTTCTAAATATTTCGCATGTCTGATTATCCCTGTTTATTTTAATTTCATGCCCTAAGTATTTGTATGAAGCGACTTGTTCGATTTTATTTCTCCCTAAGGACATATTTTCACTCAGAACTAAGTTGGTCATGACCTGCGTTCTGGATATATTGATTTGAAGTCATACTTTCTTTGACTATTGATGGATATGTTGCAGCATGGTCTATACGGTCTGCTATTATTGTTATATCGTCGGCGAATTTGAAATGGTTTCAGTATCCACCGTTGATATTGACACCCATGTCGTCTCACTCGACTTGTTTAAACATATATTCCAGCAGATTAATAAGTAACTTTGGCGATATGGTGTCATCCTGGCGAACTCCTCTCTGAACCTCGAAGCTGTCAGTGTCATCATGGAGTCTCACACATGCTGTGGCAGTATCGTAGATATTCATAATTAATGCTATATATCTGTGGTCGATTCTAAAATCCGCTAAGGCTTTTAACATTTTATGTTGGTCTATTGTGTCGAACTCCTTCTCATAGTCAACGAAGGTTAATACAAGTGGCTTGTTGTATTCAATGGATATTTCTATTAAGGATTTTATAACTTGGAGATGGTAATTTGTTCCAAAACATGCTCTGAATCTTGTTTTCTCTCGAGATTGATATTGGTCAAGTTTATGAGAAAGCCTTCTGGATATGTTTTCATAAAGAGTTTGTATGAGATACCAGGTTAATAGGTCGATAGTTTCTCAAGTCCCTTATGTCTCTTTTTTTGTGCATTATAATAATCACTGCATTTTTTCATTGAGAGGGTGTTGTTCCTTTAAGCAAACATGCGTTAAGTAGTTTCTTCATTATGAGTATTAATTGTTTTCCTCTTGTTTTTATTTATTCCATTACCACTTGATCGTCACCAGGCGATTTGTTATTTTTCATTTCTGAAATAGCTGACTCTATCTCATCCACAGACACATCTGGAATGTCCTCAGATTCTTCATTTTGGACTTTTGGTATATGCTGGTTTTCGTTAACTATATGTTGTTTGTAAAGTTCTGCATAGAAGTCTTTTGCGATTTCAAGAATGTTGTTTCGATTTAATTTAATATTCTATCACTCTAGTTATTTTGCCTGCATTATATTTTCGTATATCGTTCTTCATGGCTTTAGAGAATTCCTTGTTCAGCCTCTTGAGATCTGTGCTATTATCAGAGTAGACTTTGCTTACTATGCCTCTTCTTTTTATGTTAGTACTCAGTTTTCCTTCATTACCATTTTCTGTCTTGATGTACTTTTCAGCTTCTTTGATAGTGGTAACAATTTGATCATTTAATTTATCTACGTTTAGTTCTTCTTCATTCTAGTTTTCTATTGTTTCGAGCCTTGACCCCAACACTCCCTTATAGGTTTCTCTTTCTGTGGTGGGTAGTTATTGTTCACGAGACACTAATAAGAATTAAATTGCTAAAACTTTCTGAAAATATTCCCTAAGGATATAAGGGGGGAAGGGGTGTTAAAATGCATACACTTTATATTCATGGAGCACTAATAAGAACTATGGTGTGAAATATTTTCTGTAAACGTCCTTCTAGGGGTGTGAAAATAATGGGGTTAAAAACTCAACTTGCTCCGATTTGATTGCATCCATAAATTTATTTTTTGTTAAACGAAAGTCATTGTCACTAACATGAAGAAAAAATAACAATAAGAAAAGTCCACTTTAGGCTCAACTTTCACACAGATCTATGAACAGTTTGAAGCATTTCCCAAAATTCAGCCCAATCTATAAAAGGCGGAACTTGAACGTAAGGAACCATTACCGAGACAGCAACACAAAGTGGCAGAGCAAGCGATTAGAAGAAGAAACACAACTGTTATTCTTATGGAATGAAGGATACAATACTCAGTCAGCCATGACATACAAGGTGTTTAAAGTTACACGGAACACGTGCCACTGTCAAGAATATTTTTTTGCTTTAGGTGCACCACACCAAAGGCCATCGATACTAACTCAAATTTGGTTACCATCGCATAGATATGGGCTATGCGGGGCATAATACAGACACAGTTATAAGTTTTTTTGTGCGTTCATTCAAATTTACAGTCGTTCGAGGTACTGGCAAAACTAGGAAAACAGAATATCTTTGTGAATATCATCAAAATGTATTCTAAATTCAGCGTACGTGTATATTTTCCTTTAGGCATTAAAGTACTCTACCTATATTTTTGCTGTTTCATAAAACATTAATAATCTACTTTTTAGTAGCAATTATGTAAGTTTATTTATAGTACGAAACAATTGAACTCCAAAATATGCAACTACGTAATTAAAATCATTTGTTTATGCATCATAGGTCAACAACATGAGTGAATAGTTCATTATATATTTTTAAATACATGATAATGGGGAAATCGAACATACAAAGCATTTAGATTTGTGTGAAACCTTTAGGTAAAAGTTAATCATTGGTTATAATGCAAAAGACAAGAGGCTAATTGTAAATTTTTTAAATATACAGGGTTACTGGTAATTCGATACATTCCTTTGGAGATGTGATGGGGCATGATCTAAAAAGTAAATTTAGCCCTAACATATATTATGCAAAACTCAATAGTTTTTGAGATATTTAATTTTTTTTGTTTTTCTCAAAAAGTAGATCTTAATGTCCTAAAAGTTAATTTTCGAAAAATCTATTTGACATTTTTAAATTTTTTTTACTGGATTACTTGTCCAATATTATAGATATCCATTTGGAATGAAAACTATCTGGAAACATTTCGATCATGTGAACATCTGAAATAGAAACTTTAAATTTTTTTTTTTTAAATCAGCTATGAAATTTACCTATTAGGTTTTTTCAAAAAAATATTAACGTAACACGCGTATAAATTATAATAAAAACTGCCTTATTTCAATAGCTATCTAACAAGGTACAAATGTTCAATGTACCCTTAATAGTTCTAAGAAAATACTAGTAAAAATAACACAAGTAGTACGAGTTTTATTTTTAGATAAACAGTAAAAAACATTTTAAAAGTAGAGTTTAATTCTTCATTAATTTCAAAGTTGTACTTTATTTTTTATATGTCTTGCTCAAAATGGGAGCCCCTATTCCGTATACAGACACGGCAGTGTCTTCTTATTTCCGTCATTGTTACTCTGGTTGTCAGATTATGCCTTATGTGTTGGGCAGCATCGACTATTCTTTGTCTAAGGTTTTCTATAGTATTGACTGGTGTGGCATAGACCATCTCCTTCATATGACCCCATACGTAATAATCAAGGGGTGTTAAGTCAGGCCTTCGCGCTGGTCAAGGTATTGGGCCCGCTCTTCCAATCCAACGGTTAGGGAAACGTTGATCAAGTAACTGTCGTACTGTCAGCCGATAATGTACTGGACAACCGTCATTCTGAAACATCATTTGCTGTCTGACGGCGAGAGGAACATCTTCTAAAATCACCGCCAGATCATTTCTTAAAAAATTTTCATAGATTTCCCCGTTTAAATTTTGAGGAAGAAAGTGTGGCCCTATTAAATAGTGGCCAATGACTCCCATCCACACATTAATAGAAAACTTAATTTGGAAACTAGTTTCACGTGTTAACTTGGGATTTTCCTCTGCCCAATAATGTAGGTTGTGGAAATTTGTTATACCCTCGCGATTAAATTTCGACTCGTCCGTCCATAAAATACTTGTTAAAAAATTTGCACTTTCTGCATCTGAATTTAACATAAAGCGGCAGAATTCCACTCTCCTTCCAGGATCACCTTCCTCCAAGCCTTGGACAGGGGTATAGTGATAAGGATGACATCCAACTCTACGTATCGTAGACCAAACTTTCCATTGTGACGCTCCGGTTAGTCTTGCGACTTTATTAGTTGAAATAGTTGGATCTTCCTCAAAATACCTCAATATTTCTTCCTCATCATTTAATTCATAAACGGGAGGAGCACCAGCGTCACTTCTTCTACATTTCACGGAGCCAGTTTCAGCGATATTTCGATATGCCGTACTGAATACAAGTGCATTTGGTAAGCGGCGGTTAGGGTACCAAAGACCATATTCTCGGCGAGCTTCAGCAGCGTTGCCGCCACAGTATCCATAGACAAACAAGATATCAGCGTATTCTGCGTTGGCTTACGCGGCCATGGCACAGAAAATACAATAACAACAACTAATAACAACAACTACGAGCAAAATCAAAATCTTCGATAACTAATTTAACAAGACCAACAAACTTAAGGGACACGGAGATAAGAATGTCAGTTAATGACATATATGCACAAACGTCAAAGTCAAGGACTGACTGACTTAAATGAAAATGAACGATTAGTCGTTTAATAAATTCCGCCACCAGCATTATCTTTACTAATTTTTTATTAGAACTATCAAGGGTACATTAAACATTTCTTCCTAGTTAGATAGCTATTGAAATAAGGAAGTTTTTATAAAAATTTGTACGCGTGCTACATTAATATTTTTTTGAAAAAACCTAATAGGTAAATTTCATAACTGATTTAAAAAAAAAAATTTACAAGTTTTTATTTTAAATGTTCACATGATCGAAATGTTTCCGGATATTTTTCATTCCAAACGGATATCTATAATATTGGACAAGTAATCCAGTAAAAATTTTTTTTAAAATGTCAAGTAGATTTTTCGGAAATTAACTTTTAAGACATTAGGATCTACTTTTTTGAGAAAAACAAAAAAATTGAAATATCTGAAAAACAATTGAGTTTTGCATAATGTGTGTTAGGGCTAGATTTACTCCTTAGTTCATGCCCCATCACGTCTCCAAAGGAATGTATCGAATTACCAGTAACCCTGTATACAGGATGGGGCAGAATGGTCAATATTTCGCATGCAAACCTTTGAAAAAATATTTTAAACAAAAATATATTGTTTTACATTCAAATAAGAACAAGGCAGAAACAAAGTATTTTAATATTATAAACTTTTTATATTTCTATTGAGGAGAAGGCCGGCGTGCTCGAAGAGGCCGATTTCATTTAATGAAAAATAACTTGTAGTCCACGGAAATGAGATGTGTACTCTCGATAGGGTCCCGAAAAGCAGGACATTAGTTTTTTATTGTTACAAGACTATTTTTAAAATTGGTTTAGGTAATTATAAAAAAGGAAGCTCTACCCCTTACAATTTTACATAATGTCGCTATTATTGCTAATGAACTATCGATAAAATAAAGGTGGAATAGAGTTTCTCAGGTTTTCTTTTTACATTTAAAAAACATTTAATATAGGAAAAATATTGTAGAGGGGAAGGCGCCCATTTAGAATCCAAATTTTCGACCTGCGAACTACTTTAGGCACGATCTCATTAGGAGGGTTAGTATGATTTTTTTCGAAATAATTTGTTTGCCGTTATGTTGAATTCATTTTAGACCCTAGACAACACTAGTGGAAAGAATTTCCCCTATATTCAATGATTTTTTCGGCAACTAAAATAGTACACTCAAATTAGGTTAAAAAACACTGAATAGAAGAAATTATTTATAAAGAAATAATATTTGAGATCGAGAAGGGTTAGAAATAGTTATCCGAAAAGTTCCCACCTCATTCAGGAACAAAAAGTCCCTTTTTTGCAAAAAACCACCCCTAAGAGAGACTTAACGCTGGTTTTATCATGTACATCGTTGTTGGAAGAGAAAAAACTATAGGAAATAAAAAATTTGTTGTTAAATTCTATATAAAAAATGTCGTATTGAGCTTGTAGCTTATCCCCACCTATTTCGCAGTAACAGCATCCTATCGATAGTACACATCTCAAATATTATTTCTTTACAAATTATTTCTCCTATTCACTGTTTTTTAATCTAATTTGCGTGTACTATTATCCGGGGCACAGTAATGGCAATTGCCAATAAGATCAGTTAAGAATTGCCAGTTGATGATTTAAATAGTGTATAGTATCACTATATTAGATTTCTAAACAAGAAAGTCAAAATCCGGGAATGTCAGGTGGTAACAGACTCTCTCAGGAGTCTCATGTGAATACGGAGAAATGTTACTGTAAACCAAAATGTACTAAGACAGATTTACAAATAGTGAGAAAAGGAAGTGAAGAGAGAGAAAAGTACGAAAACACTTTAAAGATTAGCATTAATATTTTATTCAGATTACGTTAATTAACACATATTTTGTCATGCACGCGATAATTTCTTGCTTCATGTTCAGAACAGTGGAACATTGGTTTCAACAGATATGCCTAATAAAGTTTTGCTTTTCTAAATTCTTTGCAACTTCTAATTAAATGCAGGGTCGACTATCCAATACGCACTTTGATGCCATGGCTTAGTTTCGAGATATTTTAAACATTTTAAAACTGCATCATTCAAATTTCTCTAAAATTCACTCCTATCAATTACAATTTGATCTACCCGGTATATTTTTATTTATATTGTACTGAGGAGGAAAATGCAAGAAGATGCCTGAGACATACTAAGAACTGTACGTAAAGTGTTGTGTACGTTTCTAAATTGACTAAAAAAAATGTGTTTCAACCAGATACAAAAACTGTACTTATTCACAAATAGAATCCGAATTGATAAAGAACGCATTATTGCCAAAATAGAAGTTCTCCAATAGACAAAACGTAGTAAAAGTTTCTACAGGAAAGTAATAGTAATACTGATAATAATCCAGCAACGAAGATACACCATTTACTGAATAAAGAAATCGATGGCGATAGAAATTGACATATGAAGTACTAAAAAGAAAGGAAACATCATAAATAGCAAATATGTGAAAACCACAGACAAAGAACATTGGGCATTGGGCCCCTTGTACTTCCTCCCTGTAGGTAGACTGTCGCCTAGACCTCGAACCAACCTAATCTTGTGAAATAGGTGGTGATGCTGCCTAGGGCTAGTAGGCCAGCGGTCTCCGAAAATGGATTATCTGGTTGATGAGACGGCAGAACAGTCACAGAGTACATGTTGAACCGTCTCATCTTATTGTTCACAACCTCTACAGAGAGGTGTTTCGCTTAACCTCATCCTTAACGGACAGTGTCGTCTGGATTCTCGTTATTAAACGTAATTTCCTTCTGGACATTGCCAGGTAATCTTTTGCTGTGCTCTTGTTGGGATATTTTAGTAGTTCCCTAGCAAGCTGACAGCTGTTTGTTTCATCCTACAGCTTCTTGAATTTATTGTCGGTGTTCTCTTTAATTATTTGTGTTATCGCCGTGCTCGGTAACAGACTGGCCAGGCCTGGTTCAAAGATATTTAGGCCTGCTTCCTTCTTGGCCAGTCTGTCGGCTACTCTGTTGCCACTACACTGTGCATGTCCTTTCACCCAGCATGCCAGTATGTTATTCATGCTGGAGGCACTCACAAGTGCTTGGTGACATTCCCATACTACTCCCGTAGTAATTTTGTAACTTCTCAGGGCTAGTAATGATTGTCTACAATCTGTGTAGATCTTGATTGTTTTTCCCGTAAGTTTTTGTCTACGGACAATCTGTTTTGCAGCTATGGTTATGCCCGCCATTTCTGTCTGTACTACGCTGTAGTATATTCCACATCCTGCCCCATCCTTCTTTTTACGCTTAGGCAGGCAACTCTCTGCATTTGGCTGAGCTTGACCTTAGCTGTAGTCTGTTTGCTCTTAGGCCACCAAACCACAGCTCCATAGGTTACCATCGACGGCAGTGTATATCCACATGACCATTTTGGATTTCAGTATCCACGGTCCTGCGGCATTGCTCATAAGAAATGTAAGCCTTCTTTAGTCTTATATCTATGTGAAGGTTCCATGTTAGTTTGGCATCGAAGATTACCCCAAGCTATTTCACTTCTGATGCGAAACTTAATGTTGTATCCAGGAGGGCTGGTAGCTTCAGTGCTCCCAGTTTCCTTTTCTTTATGAAGAAAACCATCTCCGTCTTCCTGGGATTGATAAACAAGGAGTGTTCTCTGCACCATTTTTCCATTATCCTTAGGGCCCTCTGCATTCCTTCACAGAGGACTCTTTCGAATTTTCTTCTAAGCATTATTGTTAGATCATCTGCGTAGGTAATTGTGTGGAATCCTTCTGAATTGAGGCGGCACAAGAGGCTATCATGAACGAGGTTCCATAGCAGTGTTGATATTGCACATCCCTGTCTGCAGGGACCATTCCTCGAACAGAAGCACCTCCCACGCCGATTTGTACAGCTCTCTTCGAGATAATGTTCCAATACCCAGCTCTCCATGATCGTAGGGATAACTCTTTTCCACTAGGGTCGCTGCAATTTTTGGAAAGATGATGACTGCATGAAGGGCGCTGTCGGTGGATTTTCCCAGGATGTATGCGTGCTGGTTAGAATGTAAAGGGTTGTCTATCAGTACAAAATCCCTTATGTATCGTTCACATAGCGTCTCCATTGCCTTGAGCAGGAACGAGGTTAAGCTAATAGGTCTATGTGCTTTGGGGGTGGTATAATCCATCTGCCCTGCCTTTGAGATGAACACAACTTTCAATTCTCTCCATATCTCTGAAATATAGACATGTGCTAAGCACGCCCTGAATGCTTCAACCAGGTGCGGCAGTAATTTATCCAGTCCCCATTGCAATAGGGCGGAATAGATCCCATCAATGCCTGACGACTTAAAAGAGGAGAAGCTCTGTATTACCCACCTTTTATTTATTTTAATTTAACGAATAATTTAATGGTTAATTTTTACTTTTATTTGATGCTCTTGTCTGTAAACTAGTAAACATTAAATAACAATCAACACCGCATCACCCATTCCATGACCTTCTCAATTACAATGATTTTTACAAATATACAGGGTGGACCATTAATAATAGGCCATAGTACAGCGGTAGATTTTTTGGGCCAAAATATGAGGATATAATCTAATATGCTCTTGTAAAATGTTGCTGTGGAAACAGATACAGGGTGTTAAAAGTTCCAATTATTTTTTCGTTTTTTTACAATAGCTCAACAGCCTCTTGACTGATCTTCGCCAAATTTGTTAGAGGAACTTTTTTTATTCTAAGAAGCAATAATTTATATATTACATCACGTTAGATCATAGAGGGAGCCGCAGGACCTGTATCTGATGATGAATTTTTTTTCATATTATTTTTGACGAAACGTTGTGGTACTTCTCACCAGAGAATCTGATGAGGGCGTCACTTCCACATATAAAAGATACACTTGATAGAACTTGATAACTCCAACCGTTTTTTAGGAAAGTGCCGTTAAACATTTTAATAATTTTTTGAAAGACAAATTCAAATTTAATGAAGCAAAGTGTATTTATTGAAAGAAGTACAAAACGTAAGGGAAAACAAAATCGTAGTCGTAAGCGTAAACTTTTCTCATTTTCTTATGAACCAATGGATTATTTTCGTGGTATTGAGATAAATACATACATCAAAAGATTGTCTAAAATAAGGATCTAATCATGTTAAAAGACCAAAAAATAACGTAAAAGTTGACTTAATGACATTATATACTTCCCCCCATGCAAAAATCCCATTGCTGCAACTTAGAGCAAATGTTCAATATGGTCTTCACCTACTTCTATGCTTTTTCTAATTCTCTTCATAAAAGATTTTCTTACATTGAAAAATACATTTTCCTGTCCTCTAATAAAATTTGCTGCGTTTTGTATTTCGTCCCACAGCTCTTCTCATCAGTTGACAGTATTTGCATAGACTAAGGACTTCACATGTCCCCACACATAATAATTCAAAGAACTATAATTCGGACTCCTTGGTGGCCAAGCAAACTCACTTCCTCGACCGATCCATCTGCGTGAGAAAGTCTCATCAAGATAATTCCTGACTTCAATGGAGAAAAGAGGGGAAGCTCCTTGCATGAACCACATTCTGTTCCATATGTCTAGCATGAAAGCATGTAATATATCAGCAAGAGTATTTTGAAGAAAAACAGATAAGACTGTCTATATGCTTATATTTTGCCTCTTGCCAAAATTTCTTCTTCCACTGAAGTCTCACATCTTAGGCCTATTAATATCCTGCCCACTATGTCTAAAATACTTGAATATCTTATGAAGGAGCAAATTTCCGCCTATGTTTTCGCTAACAAAATTATACCTGACATTCAGTCAGGATTTCGTGACCTACACAGCACCACTACTGCTTTGTTAAATGTTACTGATGACTTTTATAGGGCCATTGATAAAAATAATGTTTGCTGTCTTGTTCTATTAGACTATAGTAAGGCATTTGATAGTTTAGACCACAGTTTGTTGTGTAAAAAATTATCTTTTTTTGGCTTTAATAATACATCCGTTTCTCTAATACAAAATTATTTATCAAATCGCTCACATAGCGTTCTCTTGGATTCTGAAGTGTCAGAAGTTTTGCCTGTTAATTTTGGCGTTCCTCAGGGGTCAATTCTTGGACCCCTGTTATTCTCTTTATGTATCTCGGAGTTCCATATGTTTTTAGAAAAGTGTAATATTCATCATTATGCGGATGATACACAGCTTTACCTTGACTTTTTTCCAAGCGAATATATTCTAGCATCTGAGGCCATTAATAATGATTTGAAATTTATATTAGATATTCCATTAGGACATAATTTAAAACATAATGCTAACAAGTCGGCGGTAATGTATTTGGGGTCAAAAGCAAAGAGAAACACCCTTGACCAACTAAACATTAATTTAAATGGTGAAAAGCTACCTGTTGTTGATCATTATAAAAATTGGGGTCTTTGGATAGATTCAGACTTAAGATTCGCTAAGCATATTAGCTATTTGTGTCAAGTTTTATACTGCACACTGAAGAAATTATTTTCCCAAAAAGATATTTTAGATCCTAAAATTAAACTTCAATTATGTGAGAGTCTAATTTTCTCTAAGTTATCTTATGCAGTCGCTATCTATGGCCCTGCATTGAGAGTTTCTGATGCCAAACGACTTCAATTATTACAAAATGCCTGCCTACGATTCTCAACAGGACTTCGTAGATTTGATCGTGTTAGTTATAAATATTCTGAAGTCGGCTGGTTAAAATCAGACAAGCTACAAGAAGACAAGAAACTGTCACGCCTTAAATGTAATCAAATGAATACGCGTAAGCGGAATTTTCTGGCAATACCGAAATACTCCTCTGCCATCTTTAAACGTAGCTTTTCATATAATTCTAACGAGTTATATAACAGTTTATCCTCTGGCTTTAGGCACTACTCAATTTATAATTTTAAAAAGAAACTAAAGATATATCTATTTTCTTCTAAAGGTTTGCGTATATATTTACAATGCTTTGCTTAATGGTACTGTTTCTTCTTTTTTATTACTTTTTAGTCTCCATTTCTTTATGTCATGCGTCATTAATTTTAAATTGTGGTTGTATTATTAATATGTATTTGCCATCCATGTTTTTCGTAATTATATTATTTTTAAATTTATGTATTTGCTGTTGCTCTGGTTAAGTTGAAAATCAGCCTTCGGCTGACACTTCGCCATTTCTGTAGGTAGTAGTTGTTAAATATTTACTTATACAACTTATTTTTGTCAATACCTATGAATAAAGACGATTTATTATTATTATTATTTAAATTTGGAGGAAGGAGAAATAGTCCAAATAATTGATCGCCCACACCAAACGTTAATCTTAAATTCTTGCTGAAAATGCCTTTCTTTAATGGTATGAGGATGTTCTACTTCCCAGTAATGGGTATTTCTCCAGTTAAAAACGCCTCGGTGAGTAAAAGTTGCTTCGTCGGTAAATAAAGTGTTCTTAACAAAATTTCGATCCCTGTTGTGTTTATTTAGAACAAATTGACAAAATTGTAGCCTTTGTGGAAGATCCCTTCGAAGAAAGTTTTATACAGGAGTGAGATGATATTGGAAAGCGTTCTTTACGTAAGACACTTGGGACAGATTGTTTACTCACTCCTGTTGCCGCTGCTAAACGACTTGAGCTGACTTGAGGTTCTTTATCCACACAAGCTAAAACTTCTAGTTCTTGATCTGGAGTAATTCATTTCGGTCGTCCTACATCGTTTTTATGGTTAAATGAACTCGTTTCTCCCAAACGACGAAACGTTCTTTGAAAATCTTGTGGTCTGGCTGTATTCTATTTGGATATTGCAATGAGTATCTCCACGCTGCAGCACGTCCGCTAAAACTATTTTCTGCGTAACTACATATCATATCCCTCATTTCCCTATTTGAAAAATTATTAGGTCTAGGCATTGTAAATAAAGAAGTTAAAGAAATTAGCTCGAGGAACACAAGAACAAGATAAAATGATTAAATGATGTAAATGACAGAACTAAAACGTAACCAAAGGGCACTTTTCAATAAATACACTTTGTTTCATTAAATTTGAATTTGTCTTTCAAAAAATTATTGAAATGTTTAACGGCACTTCCCTCGAAAATGGTTGGAGTTATCAAGTTCTACCAAGCGTACCTTTTATACGTGGAAGTGACGCCCTCATTAGATTTTCTGGTCAGAAGTACCACAACGTTTCGTCAGAAAGAAAACATGAAAACAATTCATCATCTGTTATAGGTCCTGCGGCGCTCTCTATGATCTAACCTAGTTATTGCAAAACAACGAAAAAATAATTTAAACTTGTATCTTTTTCCACAGCAACATTTTATTAAAGCATGTTTTGGCCCAAAGAATCTACCTTTAAACTATGGCCCATTATTAATGATCCACCCTGTATAAAAAAATTAATTTGTCAAATGAATTGTGAAATTTGATAAAATATTATTTAAATGAAATTTCATAAAAATAAAGTGTTGGATATAATTTTGTATTGCATACGTGTGTAATTGCACATTTGCTAATGTGCATAATTTCATACTAGTACAATAAATAACTATTAAAGTAGATTAGTATTTTAGTACCGATTTGTATTTAGATTATATACAATTATTTATAACTATATAACGCTAATAAGAACATCAACGAATAATTATTACTTTGTAGATCCAACTGATACTTGAAAATGGAAATATAATTGGCCTTTAATATCGCGAATAAATTAGATATTTATGTATGACAGTATAAACCAGTCGACAATTTTTTTTCTTCATTATCTCATCATTAGTATTCTGGTACTTTTTTCAACTCTTTTACAAAGTTTTTATTAACTGTTTTATGAAATGACTTTAACTTTTAACTACGTCGGAAAGCTAATTCAAGGCTTCACACCAAAAGTATACGCGGTGTGGAACAGCCAAACGGAATAAATTCAGTATTTCAACACGTCGATTTTGGATTCCAAAATGACATCCTGCAACGTACAAATTTCATCCCTAAGTTCAAGCCCTTTCGAATGGCGGTTGCAACCCTTAAAATTTTAAATGTGAAATAGGGACTTGTGATACCTCATTTGAAAGATATTTTCATTCTCTCTTCAAAAATGCTTTGGTTTTTGCAAAAATTAACAGTAAAAAAAAATAATTCACAACAGCAAACTAAAAAAGAATTAATTTCAATGTAGTAAATGTTCCTTGAACGTCTTCGCAGCATCCTAATCGTAAATAAAATTGTCTTCTAACGTTCTCCAACATCTGAGGCGTGACCGACCTAACCACATCCGTTATTCTTCTTCTTAAGTCAGCTAGCTCGCGTGGCTTAGTTTTGTATACCACTTTTCACATATCCCCGTAGAAAAAAGTCTAAGGGCGTAAGTTCAGGAGAACGTGCTGACCATTCTAGCGATCCTCGTCTCCATATCCACTGATTTGGAAATGTTCCGTCGAGGTATTGCCGGACATCAATTCAGCGATGTGGCGGTGCCCCATCTTGCTGAAGTCATATTACATCCGCTGCAACTTGTGGGTTTGCTTGAGTATGATATAAGTTTGCCAATGTTGGCACGACTTTATTTTGGATTAGAGCTAAATAATTATTTCCATTCAAATTGCCATCAATGAAAAAGGGACCAATGACATAGTTTCCAATTATCCCCACCCAAACATTAACCTTTTTATTTTACGTATGTAATTCTCTCATCCAGTGAGGATTTTCATTAGCCCAGTAGCGACAGTTTTGACGATTAACATGGTCATGAAGGGTAAAAGTGGACTCATCCGAGAACAAAACCTTTTCCAGTTGAACAACATTGTTATCTAACCTTTTTTTTAATACATTTATTTAACGTCGGCCTATTTCCGCTACTGAGGCCTATCACCGACGCCTGTAGACGAGCTACCCCCAACCAGAAATTTTGCCGAACCTCTTCCCTTAAGAAGAGTAGGGATCTTTTACTTGCCTACAAGGGACCGACGGCTTTACATCCCCTTCGAAGGATGGTATATCCCCTATACAACCCTCGCCTAAGGTTGTATAGCTTCCGCGCATACACTGGTATACAAGCCGCTGGAAGATGTGTGAGGCGAGAACGCGGTCTTCGTTGTGAACACGATTACGACCTCTGTTCGGTGAAATAAAAAATCTTGTACGGTGGGGGTTTAGAGCTGAGACCCCAGAGGCGTTCGTGCACCTATTTTTCGATGTGTAAAGTCTCAGGGTTTGATTTCTGAAAGTTCTTGATCGGGTCGATTACTACACCCTGTATATTGATTTTTGCACTATGGTTTATCACTTTTTTTAAATTAGCACTGTTTTAATTTTTATAGCTATTGTAGGGTCAACGGCTACATCCTGTATATTATTATTCTTGAAAAAATAACACGGTAGTTTAAAGGAAATACAAAATTATTTATTAAAGATTGTTGAACAGAGTTGAGAAGAATTTATTTTATTTTACAAGTTTCTTTTGAAATTGAAACTAATGGACAACAGAAATTCTGTCTTAAATTGTTTTTAAAATGTATATAAAAAACGTTGAAAAAATAATTAATTTGGGAATAAATTCACTTTGACGATGGAGCCTCGTAGGCGAAGGAAAAATTGAAAAGGGGGCCACTTAAGGCGAAGTGTAAATATTTAAAAAAGGAAGGGGCCACTTAAGGCGATTACTTAAAACTAACTCTTTTTAACCAGGTTTCGGCCTGGGAAGCTAGAATTGAACAGCTCGTCATGAAAAGATTGCAGGGACTGGGAATAAGAAAGCCTAGCTAGGCGGGAGTATCTACAACATAAGTTAAATAGTAACCGGACCCAGCGTCAACAGCTATTACACAAAAATTCACTTTTGAAATTTATATTTTCCACAAGAACACTACGCGAATACTTAACACTGGAGTCACTGTCAAAACTGAACTTAACTTCGGCTTGTTGCACGCCGGTATTTATACTGTTTTGAGAAAGTTTCGTTTGTCGCACCCCATCGAGTCTCGCATCCCGTTATAAAGATCTGGAAAGGCTTGGAATCGCTCCGTGCGGGCGAGGATGAGTCATCGATTACGACATGTTGCGCAATACTGGAAATTTTAAAATTTTGAAGATGAAAGTTATATAGAAAAATCGGCAATGAAAATAGGAATTCATTAAAATTAGAATGAAAGTCGGATCTATTTTGGTTTAGAAGTTATTAGAATTTTTATTAGTAAAATCTGACGCGACCCCGTAAGGTATTAACGGAGATCCGATGTTTAAAAATTGAAACGATATGAAAATGTTCCCGAGAGGTGCGTAGTGTCTGAAGATAAGATATTAAAATGTTCCTAACGGGTACGAGTCGAGTTGAACCGAGATATTGTATGCTTGTATGCTATTATACGAAGAGTGATCAAAATTGGTGAAATTTAAAATAGCAATGGAATTGCGGAAATTTGATGAAATGAAGTGTGAACTTTTAAGACTCGAGGCACGGAACGTGATTTCAAGTATACAGGGGGTGATCGGAAAGTAATAAGGTTGGAAATTGAAATGGATGCAAGAATCGAATGATTTGAAGTTGAATGGTGTGTTTGAAGGTAAGCTGAAGTATACGAGGGGTCGTCAAGAAGTAATAAAATTTTGAAAATGAAATTGTTTATAGAAAATTTACGGATTGAAGCAAGACGTTGAAAATTTGGATTTAGATAGTGATTTTGGTTAGGTTGATGAATTACGGGGGCTATATTTTTAAGGGACTTTTTTTGTGAAATTTCTTTTATAAAATTGTTGGTATGAATGTTGGGAGTGTGTTCTCGGTGATTTTACGTTATTTGTGAATTATGGAATGTGCGTGAATTTTTCTGATTTTGGTGACCTTGGATGTGGTTTTTTGGTTTAAACTAGGTCTGGTTGACATTTTTATCATGGTTTGTCGTGATGCTTGAACTAATATGAATTTTCTGTTAATTTTGCATTTTTTTTATTTCTGTTTTTGACTTATAGGGGGAATACCCTATAACAGTTGGAACGGTCACCCATCCAACTACTAACTGCGTCTGATGTTGCTTTACATCCCATATCAAAGTATGTACATAGTAAAGACTGTTTATTGCTGTCAATCGCTACGGCGTTTTCAATAAAACTGGCAATGCCAGCCATGAATTATTTTGATATTTTTATGTTTTCTTATTATTTGATAATGTTGACAAAGAACATTGACGTTGTTGTTGCAAGCCTGTGAACAAAACACTGTAAATTTTTAATAATAATAAGGGACGAGCGTAGGTGCGTCTTTACTATATACATACTTCGGTATGCGATGTAAAACAACGACAGGCGCAGTTAGTACTTGGATGGGTGACCATTCCAACGGAAACCGCGTTCTCGCCTCACACATCTTCCAGCGGCTTGTATATCAGTGTATGCGCGGAAGCTATACAACCTTAGGCGAGGGTTGTATAGGAGATATACCATCCTTCGGAGGGGATGTAAAGTCGTCGGTCTCTTGTCTATTAAATGTTAGGCAAGTAAAAGATCCCTACTCTTCTTAAGGGAAGAGGTTCGGCAAAATTCCTGGTTGGGGGTAGCTCGTCTACAGGCGTCGGTGTTAGGCCTCAGTAGCGGAAATAGGCCGACGTTAAATAAATGTATATAAAAAAAATTAATAATAATAAGTAAGATAATAGTATGTTGACTGCTAAGGAACTATTTTGAGACTAATCAATTACTTGCTGGGCAATCTGGGTTCAGAGCTAACCATACCTGTGAATCGGCCCTGCAGCATGTGTGTACAACGTGGAGAAGAGCCATAAATAAAGGGAAAGTGGTGCTTAGTGTATTTGTAGATTTGCAAAGGGTGTTTGAAACAACTGATCGTGATATTCTTATTGAAAACTTTATTATTTAATATTTTTTTTTAAATCGGGTATATCGTGGACACCTACCTGATGTAGTACAGATTTGAAAACATGAAATCTTTATTTGTTATTTAATATCATAACTATCTTTCTATATTTATAACAAAACTTTGTTCGGCTTCACTCGCCAATACGCTGTGCAAGACGACTACTAATACACAGGTATTATTTCCATCAAAATTCAAAAAAATTTGAGGTGATATGAAGTCATCTTTAAACGGCCAAAGAACCATATATGACAATCGTTTAAAGATCTTCAAACAAGTTTCATATGTGAAGGCTTTTTATCGCCCACGGATATGTTATCGATGGTAGACTTTTAATAATACACATTATAAATCGAGTTATTTACATTATTTCAGTATTGCTTAAAACAAGCGTCGGTATTTATACGATTTTGTGATTATTTCTGAAATTTTAAAAATCAATTCTGCAAACGGCAGGATGAGGGGAAGTATCTGATAGAGGATACCTTAGTTACCCTGAATAATCTTAATTTTCGTATTCGTAAAAGGTATGTTTAACTTTTAATGATTTTTTGAGCAACTGAAAAGACCATTTTTACAAAATCTAAGCCCTTATTGAATATTATAAATTCTAACTATCATTTTGAAGTACATAAGAATACGGACAGTTTGAAACAAGGCTTGTGTTTCTACCTATTATTATTAATTTATTATAAAGAAATTGGTGTTATTTATACAAAATGAAATTTGTATGTGATCATTTCAGACTTAAGACAAAATGTACTTCTAAAATTATCAAATAATTGTGTCAAATTTTATTCGGATATTGCTTAAAAATACGTAGCTGCAAAATCATTAAGATGAAAATGAAAACGCAAGAAGTCAATAATAATGGAATTTGACGAACTTCATGAGGAACCCATTGTCTAGACTTTATATCCAAAATTTAGATTTTCCCAGTGATTTATCTGTCGATTTCAATTTTTATTTTCCTCGCTAACAAAAAAGTACTTATTATACTCGTGAAAAAATTATTCTTCGAGATTTCTCCGAATTTTCACATTTCAGGCTTTGTAGATTACAAAAATTAAGGTCTTTCAATTCCATCGGCATGTCTGTCTGTCTGTCTGTTAGCACTATATTTAAAAAAATATTTTACGGAGAAAAAGTTACTGGTTGCAAAGAAAGAAAACGGAAAACTTTCAATGAGAAATATGAATGGTGAACACAAAAAATAATCAATGAAAAAAAAATGTGACGGAATATTTGGCGTGTAGTTTACAAAATTGTTAAAGGAGACACCTGTTTTTAGTGATAAATATACAGTTTGGTCACTCTAAAAAGTGTAATTAGCCAGATAGTAGTGGCTGCCTATCGTGGTTTCGAAGACACCATCATTAAATGGATTCCACATCCAGATTTTATATCCAATCTTATACACACTAAATCCCAATGCAATATTTTACTCCCTTTAATAATAGGGTGGATGTGATAATTAGGGTGGTAGAGGGGGTAGCTAACACCAAAAAAATGTTTTGAGACGTTTCATTCTTGTATATACACTAAATTACATTTTATTTTTTTTACTCAATTTCATAATAGTGTGGGGGCGGTATTGGGGGTGATAGTGGGGGTGGTTGATGCTAAAAAAAAATTGAGATCTTGACTTTTCGTACATGTCCTAAATTACAATTTTATGGACTCTTACCTGCTTGCTTTGCTTATTTACTTTTATTTACCCCCGAACCCTTCAACGGACTTAGATCAAAATATAATCTAGTTCCAGATCTCGTTATAATACATAAGTGTATCAAATTTCAAGCCAATATCATAAACAGTTCCAGAATAAACGTGCGCACAAAAAAGTTACAGACATAGACAAATTTAAAATATCGACATTTCATGGCATTTTAAGCCTATTTCAAGGGAAAAAATGTCCTTTTTGCATTACTATACTTCCACTGGACGTGGAAATAAAAGGTACTCTCGTTTCTATTCGATGTGATAAATAGTTTCAGAGAAATATGTGCTTTTATTCGTTAAAGCAGAACGCACGGCACCTCCGCCATTACTTAGAAAAAATTGTTAAAAATAATGAATAAAACTGTGTTTAGCTTAAAAAGGAAAATTTTAAACTCAAACGTATACCACGCTTTTATACATACTTATTTTTTATTTTGTTGTAAGCGCAACCTTTAAAAAATCATTGATAGATTATTATCAATAGAATATTTAGGTATGTATAAGTATATAGGGTTTTAGGCTGAAACATATAGTAAATACGGCCAAAATTCAAATTGGTCAGTTTTAAAGCGGCCATTTGAAACACAGGATAATATAATAACGCCCGAAAATCTCGAAATAGTTGAACTGGTCATTGTCGAAAAAGCCGAAATAAATTTAGAGTTTAAAAACCAAGATTTACACGTACAAAGTCAACGTATTATTTTAAATATACATGAATGTTTGAAAAGCGAAAATCCTGAACAATGTGTGAAAGAAATAATACGACGTATTAACGAATTAACTAAAATATCAAAATCAACAATTTATCGCGTAATTCAAGAAGGCGATGTTATAGATCACAGCGCAAAGAAGAAACGGAAAAATACGAAATTAAAAAATATCGATGATGTCACTAGAGATGTAATACGGCGTATAATTTATAATATGTAAAATATAGTTCCTAAGTTAAAAATGACTCAAGAAAAATTGAGCGATTATCCTGATTATAATTATAGCTCTTTAGACACACTACGAAATGTCTTATTAGAATGCGGTTTTAAACATAACAAACTTGACAGTCGTATGGTAATTATGGAATCGCGACGTATAGTTTCACTTCGAGTAGATTATTTGGAAAAAAATTAGAGAATATCGTAAACTAAACAGGCATATAGTGTATCTAGACGAGACGTGGTTTGACACGCATGATGTTGTTCAGTATGGTTGGGTAGATAGTTCGCACAATTGTGTTTTAAATACTCCGTGTTCTAGAGGAAAACGCGTTATCATACTTCATGCGGGAAGTGAAAATGGGTTTGTACCCAATGCTTGTCGGCCAAAAAAATATCGCAGTCTTCTGCAGACTATCACGAAGACATGACAGCCGATCTATTCGAAAAATGGTTTTCTCAACAGCTTATATCAAATATTCCGCCAAATTCGGTAATTGTATTAGATAATGCTTCTTATCACTCGCGTATATTAAATAAAATACCAAATAACAGCACAAAAAAGGAAGACATTTTAAAATTCATGAGAAAAAAAAAATGGAAATTCCTGTAAAAGTTCCAATAAAACGCGAATTACTGAAAAGAATAAAAGAACAGAATTTCAAAAAGGAATATGTTATTGATAACTTATCCAATATACACGGTCATACACTTTTGCGGGTACCTCCATACTATTGCATATTTAATCTTATCGATATGGTTTGGGGAACACTAAAAGTACGTTTACGAAAATGTAATAACTCTCCAACGTTAAGCGCGATAGTAGTTGATCATATAAGAGAAGTAATAAATGACATTGACAATAATACTGATTTATGGCAAAATTGCGTTAGGCATGTAGTTGGAGAAGAAAATCGATATCCAACGCTACCCCCTAGTGCGCCGATTTTAATTCAACTGGATAATGATTACTCCTCAGAAAGTGAAGATTCGGACGCGTCAATTAACATTTAACTTTTCTTCATTTTTTCATTCACTTTTTTACTGTTACATTTCGTGGAATATATTTTATTTAGTTGACAAGAAATTTTAATTTAAGTTACTTCATTCTGGAGAAATATTTTAATTTTGTTTTTATTTATGTTTTATATATACATTTTTTTTTTTCATATAATAATTCTTTGCTTTGTTCAAGAAACTTACGTCTTTATTTTAGAAGAAACTTAAATTTTTATTTTATTTTTGACTAAAATCGTTGCCTCTCGTTAATCTAACCTGTCCCATCCCCTCCTGGCAAGATATGTTCATACCTTCTCGTTGGTCCTTGCTGAGCAATAACATATTTCAATATAATATGGGTTAACTTTAAAACTAAAACCAATAAATTTAAATATTTAGACTTTATATCTAAAACTGATATAATACCTCAAAAATATGTTATTGGCGAAATGAAGCGAACTTCTACTAACGAATAAGCTATGATCAAGAGTATTATCCACAAATATCAACATTCAAGTATTGCTCGAAGCTTACTTGAGATAATAAAACAAATAATAAGTTACCTATCACAGCAATTAAAATGTGTAAGTCATCAGTCATCACTTACCTCGTTCTATATCCTAAAATATGAACAAATTTATCTAGCCTTTGTGATGACACCATAACAATGTTCTTAAAAATGAAAATCTGCACTTTATATTAACCGAATGATTTATAAACGCACTACGTAAATGCGTTATAGCACTGAAAATCACAAGAAGTAAATCAATTGTAAATTATTATTAACACGATTTGGAACAAGTAATAGGTAAGTATTTAACTAACTGCTTATCCACATTGTACAATTACACAAAACACTAAACTGAGTCAGAAACGTTTGTGATTTGTTTGAGTTTCATCTCTAAGGCCTGCTTGATTTTTCACTAGAATTTAAACGCTTGCTAGTTGCTTAGGGGTTTCGCAAAATTGCCAGTAGCTAACAATAAAAACAAAAGAGTATTGCATCGGTAGCTCGGTGTTATTCACATATCATTAAATTTCTGTGCCTATTTCGTTAATAGGATTGAGTATTTTTCTTAAGGCTGCTAGATTATGCTTTATATAATTATTGAGAGCAAAGATATATTTAATATTATCGATCTCAGTAGTTTGGCACGCGAAAATATTTTCTTTAGAGAATGGTTATTAAAGAAAAGATTATAGACAAATACATTTGCATTAATGTACATAATATAAATTTCATCTATAAAATCAAAACAAAATACCGAAAGATTTGTTATTGTTTATATTTATTCTATACGTGAGTACTTAAATAACAATGATATTCAGAAATTTAAAAAAATGCTGGAACTATTACTCAGAATCGGCGTCAACAACAAAACATACTGAGACGGTAGGTAGGCATATACAGGGTGGCCCAGAAAGAACCTACCCCCCACTTTTTTCTACAGTTTTAAAAATAAAATTCTGAAATTTGGGAAATCAAATATAGGTATCAATCGCCACATTTTGACCATTCGATGGTAAAAAAATCACTTCCGGTATGGCCGGAAATTGCCACAACTTTCTTATTTTCAGTAGCACCCTGTAATTTTAAGTCGCTTTTCTCATAAAGCTGTAATTTCTCTCTCCAACGCTTTTTTCAGATTGAAAATCGGATGGAAAATAACCTTGGAAATGGTATTTATTTGCTATTTCTAGTGGGCTTTGGAATTCAGGAACAAATTTAAAAAAATTTCGAAGTAGACTTTGAATTTAAATAAAAGAGTATTTCTCAACAAATTAAATGTAAAAATGGCCTATTTTGTTCATTTACTTGGATTTACATTTTTCCATTTCATGGCAATTCAATTTGCCGTAACTCTAATTTTTCAAATAGAACCCTGTATATTTTATTTTTTTGTCAGACACAGTAGTAAATTTGCTTTTGACTGGTTTTTCCCGATTAATAATTGAATATAAACTAAAATAAATATTAAGCTTTTTGTAGAAGCGTTTCGAATTGTGTTCATATCTTGCAGTAAACCATGAAAACATGAAAAATTGCACAGAGCATCTGTCAAAACGTTACTGTTGAGTGAAAGAGAGGCGTATTTATTATTTGTAAATTTATAATTAGATGCTTTATTCAAAATAAGATGGAATTGACGATGAAATATACACAAAATGAAAAGGTAGATTTACTTTTAATTTACGGCGAGTGTCAGACAAATGCCCATGCGGCCACATATCTATATTATGAAAGATATCCTGATCATCAGTCATACCGGCAGTATTCTAAAATTCTAGAAGAGTCATTTCGAAATGCAAAAAATATTGAGGTGGCAGAGGACAGATTTATAGTAAGCGATGAAATTGAGAGACATGTATATATTAGCTTACACATATGTGTATCCAAATGTATCTACAAGAGAATTGACAAAAGAGATCAAGGGCGGATCTATGGGGGAGGGGGGGCTACAGGGGCTGTAATGAAAATAATAATACTAAGATCTTTGAAGAAGAGATGTTAAAAATATGACGAGACCATTAATGAGTTTATTACCGTATCCTCTCTATTATGAGAGTAGCAAAGCAATGCCTACTATCAAAATAAAGAGGAGACGGTGATAAACTCGTTAATCGTTTGATCACATTTAGTAGCAGAGTAGGTACTTAAAAATAAATCTTACCATATCGCCAACTTTGCGACGAAGAGAATATATACAGGATTCCAAAACTTTTTACATAGTTTGTGATTTTCCTGGGGCTAATGGGCTGTGCTTTCCATCTTTAATGCCCCCCCCCCTGGTTTTGCGGGAAATTACCTTATTAGAAAGTTTGACGACCGGGTAATATCTACTAATGAAACTATTAGGTGACCTACTAGGTCACCAGGCCTAACTCCACTTGATTTTTTTCTTTGGGGTTATCTGAAGGACAAAATATATTCAACGCCGTCTGCAACATTAGAATAACTCCAAAATAAAATTTTAAATACCTTTGAATCCATAACTCCAGTCATGTTACAAAGTGTTATGCTACAAACTATTCGAAGAGTACTTGTTCACTCTTCTGAAATGCTTATGGGCGTAATTTAGAGCACCTGTTATAGATTTGGTATTTAGTTGTGTAGTTGTGTGGTATTGTTCTAATTATAATTATATAATTTATAAATTTAGTAAGCTGCTGTCCAGGTAGGTATCATAACTTATAAATTGGCTTTGATTGTGTGAATTTGTCTTTATTTGCTAATGATTCGTCAAAATTTTTATTATATTTATAAAAATATTTTCACTAATTACAAATAACCCATTTGTTTTTCATAACTTACTTCAAGATATGGACACATAATTCGAAACGTTTTTATACAGAAAGCTTAACATTTATTTTAATTTATATTTAATTTGTAATCGGGAAAAACCAGTCTAAAGCAAATTTACTACTCTATCTGATAAAAAAATAAAACATACAGAGTACTATTTGAAAAATAGGAGATATAACAAATTGAATTTCCATGAAATGGAGAAATGGAAAAAACATTTCTAAATCCAAGCAAATGAACAAGATTGGCCAATTTTACATTTAATTTGTTGAGAAATACCTTTTTATTCAAATTCAAAGTCTACTTCGAATTTTTTTAAATTTTGTTCCTGAATTCCAAAGTCAACTAGAATTAGCAAATAAATGACATTTCCAAGGTTATTTCTCATCCTATTTTAAATCGGAAAAAGCGTTGGAGAGAGAAATTTCAGCTTTATGAGAAAAGTGACTTAAATAGACAGGGTGCTATTTAAAATAAGAAATGTGACCATTGATTTGATTGATTGATTTTCGTAATTTCAGAATTTCATCTTTAAAACTGCAGAAAAAAGTGGGGGGGGCGGGGGTATGTACTTTCAAGGTCGCCCCGTATATCAGTGTTATATAAATTTAGTAATAGTAATTTTCTTTGAGGATACTTAATTACCAAACCGAACTGACGTAAAAGTAAACTAAAAAGGTGCCAGGGAATTAAAACCAAATGAATGTCCTATGAGAATTTAAACTACAATAATTATGTGAGTAGTAAGAATGTCGCGACATCTTTTGCCCAATTCCTTCTTTATGGATTTGTAGAGCTATTATTTCTAATGGGGGAATAATCCAAACCAGTTCCTAATATATCCAATAGATGACGCAATGCGCATTCGGTTTATTCTCAACTTCAATCATATTATACCTATAACGTTTAAATAGTTTAAATTATCCGATTTCCGAGAGTTTCCCAATCTCTTATTCGTAGAAATGAGCCAAATTGATAAAAAAGAAGGTAATTACTCATTAAATCGTTTAAAAGCGGAGCTGAGAAGAAGAAGTGCTGGAGTTCAGAGTTCATCGAAAAAAAGCTGATTTGGCTCCAAAGGTGCACTCTGGCGGATAAAATAGAAGAGAATGTTCTCCATTATAGAACGGTATACTGTAGCAATAGTTGGTATTATAGTTAACTTTAATCTCAGAATTTTATCTGCAGATGTCATGTCGCAGTTTATAATGTGCCTAATAGAGGTCAGAGGCTCCGTTAATGCGCCATGAAGTCGATTTTATCTGTACATCATATAATGAGCACGATTTAATTTTACTAGGGTTCGTCTATTTAACTTGTATGATTTGTTTTTATTTAATATTAACATCTTCCTAATACAAACAAGGCTACAGGGTCGTCGAGACCACGCACTAGGCCCCGCGGTAGTTTGAAAGGTCATAAAATTTGATGAATTGTTTAATTCTAGGGGAAATATTTATAATTTATTCATATTGTATTCAGGCCACGTCGGAAGCTCGGGGTAGGCCTCAGACAGATATTCGGGCCCCGGTAAAGTTGCATTCTCATCGCGACTGCATGACTTGATATTTTCTGAAGGCTGAGGCTGAAATAGTGACACGCCTCTTAATTAAATGTTATCGTTATCATTTTATTGATGAGAAAAGATAACTTTGAACTGTAGTTTCTAATATACTCATATCATGATATTTGATTCAATGTTTAAGTAAGTCTTAAACGGGTCTTATTCAAAAGTTATTCAATATTTTTACCGGTGTTGGTAGTTACAAGTGCGCGCACGCATTGTTCGTCCATAAAATTGTAATCGATAATAATTTATTTTGTCTTAGAATTTTGTTATATTTAGCTTTACACGGCCGAGAACGGCGAATCTAGTCCGCTAATATAATGAGCAATAGCGAGTTACGTAGACGGAAGGTAAATATTTTCATAAATATTGGCATAGTGGTAGAAGTCCGCATTTATGTGTAGTTTTTCTTGTTTTAAATAGTTAATTTGGTAGTGATACCGTTTGAAGCAACCCTATGTAATCGTTTTAATTTAGTTTTAGAATTTACACATGAATTACACTGCTGTAAGTTAGTTTTTGTAGGAATAGATATTACATAACCTTACTTTCTATTTGCATTGCATGTAATATATGTTTTAATATGCTGCTTTGATATGTAATTTACAATAAAGCTATAATTGTTTAATTTCAATTGTAATGTATTTTTTTAGAACAAGGAACACAATGAGAGACCAAAGGCGATTAGAAATAAACGAAATAAAGATAAGACTGCGTCTTCGATACAAACCTCACTTCTATGTCTGATTCTTAGTGGTACAATTTTGACTGTATTTATAAGTAAGCAGCTTTTACACTGTGTGTACATAGCACTCAATCTTAACGCCTTGTGTGTTTTAGTATTATACACTGACCAAATCCCTTGGCATATAGGTCATAGGGCTGTAGACAGCATCGCACAGAAATTTGGATACCATAAACCTGTACATGCAGTAGTAATAGACGCTGGAAGTACGGGGTCTAGAGTTTTAGCATTTACCTTTCATGAATCTTATTTAGGTAAGGTTTGTCTGATGCGATAAGGTAAGAGAGGAGTTACAATGAAAGTAGCACCTCAAGTTTTAAAAAAATGGGTATTGTTTAATTAATATTTTTTAATGGACTTGTCAGTTAAATGTCAAATTTAAATCTGTTGAAATTTGAAATGTTACATTCAACTTCATGATATTACTTTTTGACGTTGATGTCTAATATTCTGTCTAAAAATATATCTTAATGTGTTAACTAATTTTCAGATGGACACTTAGTGCTGGATAAGGAATTATTTGAATACACAAAGCCTGGTTTATCTTCCTTTGCTAAGGAACCCGAGAAGGTGCTTTTTTATTTATAACTTTTGACCGTTGCAGAACTTGCATAGGTAATCGTGTTTTTTTTCAAGGGTGTAGCAACGATAGCAAACCTACTGGAAAAGGCTAAGAACGAAATTCCTGAGAAGTACTGGTCTAAAACACCCCTGGTGCTAAAGGCTACGGCTGGTCTTCGACTGTTACCTCCGGAGCAGGCGGAGAAATTATTAGACTCGGTTAAAGAGCTATTCAGGAAGACACCATTTTTAACCAACGATGACTCTGTGGAAATCATGGATGGTACCGATGAAGGTATCTTTTCCTGGTTCACGGTTAACTTTCTTCTAGGTAAGTAATTTTTTGAATGGAAAAGTTTCAACCTCTAAATTTGTGGGTTTATTGAACGAATGAATGAATGATCTCCAGTTGTGTTATATAGCCATTTGGCTTCTAAGTAGTCACAAAGCGGCCTGAAATCAGATTTGCTGCACTACGTAGGGATGTATCGAGATTTGGTATTTCATTAAAGCACTTGAAATACAATCTGCTATTACCAATACATGCTTGAGCTCTTATTAGCATGGAATCATACGTTTTGCAAATAACGACTTTCATGAAGCCCTTAATTTCACAATTCTGATTTTATTTCTTGTTAATTTCTCTCTCCTTTAGTTTTATATGTATAACAAAACCTCCCACTTTAATAATTCAGAGCACTATAATTTCAACCTCTATTGTTGGAGGTTTTAAATTGTTCCTTTGGTTTTTTTGCATTCTTGATTATTATTTTGATTTTATAATTACATAAGCCAGTCGTCAGGGAGTTGATAATGCATAAAAACAGCTTTAAATCTGACAAAAGATTTAACTGTTGGAACCATTCATTGTAGGCCTCTTTTAAACATACTAATTTATACGATGTTCCGTTATTTGTTCTGGAGGTCAGGGACAAACATGTACAAATGTTGAAATATATATAGACGACTTAGATCAAACCGAAGAAACTGAAGATAAGGTATTAGCTTTTTTGGAACAGGATAAATACGAGGAGGCTGAATTTGACAAAGACGATGCAGATGATAATGATACCGATACCCACAGCAAGAGAACATTTTGGAACTTAAACTTCAAACTAATGAATGTATTGGCAATAGGAAATAAAAGAATTAGAAATACTCAAACATCCGCGTAAATGCTCTACCGCAAGATGGTGTGGAAACGAGCGCATAATGGTAGTAACCACCGAAGTTGTAGACATTTGTAATTTCAAAATTGATAATAAATATATTTATTTAAACTTCAACAGTAACAATTAAACGTAATAGCAAGTAGAAAGCGTGTAAGTGTATAGGAAAGTGTCAATATACAGAGTGAATGCGATACGGTGCTTGACTTTCCCAGCCTATAACTCCAAGAATATTAATATACTGCGTAAAAATGTCTCTGAACCATTTCGATAGAGAATTTACTTATCTTTAACTTTTATAGCCATCTTTTTTTCGTAGGACCATTCAGGACCCAGATATTTGCAAAAAAATGATTTTTAAGCGATATTGCCCGAAAATTGGGGGTGTGGCGGGCGAGGGGGAAATATTTTTTATGTCTAAAAAAGGATTATAATGAACTAATTTCAACAGTAAAATCTTTTGTCTGATTTAAAGCGATGTTACCTGATTACTGGCTTAACAGTGATTAGTAATATATTGTATTTAGTTTCATGGCCTAAAAAAAAATTTTTCGGTCATTTTTACATTCAAAACTATAAACTTTCCATTTGAACTAATGATTAATTTAGCTGTAAAATACATTCATTTGTTTTTACTTTTTAAAATTAATATTCGTTGTGTATTATGATAACTAAATATTAGCATTAATTTACATTTGTTATCTGGTCTTTTAATAGAATCAAGTACAAATTGATGTTTAGGTTTGTTAATTAGGTAATGTTTAATTCTATGCAACACAATTTCCATGCATGTAAAAATAGGAAACATTTAACATTGAAAGCCTATATTTTTTGGTTTTAGTCATTAATGTAAAGAAACCGAAATAGAAATACTAATAAATTTTTTTACAATAGGGTTTATACTGATGATTCAACCTTTAATCGACTTTATAATCAGCAGATTTATAAATAACATTTTAAATTTGTGTGCTTTTAAATAAGTAAAGTTTGACTATTAACTTGATATGCTCAATCATTATGCAACAAGTCGAAAGCATTGTGTAATTTTTATGTAATAGTATGTAATATGTAAAAATTATACTGTTTTGAGTTTAACTTGTATTAATATTACGAAATATTATTTTAAAAGACTTTTATACTCTAAATCCCTTGCGTTGAAATCTTCTATAATTTCCAAATTAATCTATTTGTTATTCAAAAATTTAGATTGAATTTTTATTTACTTTATTGGGCATACATCCTGGAGAGGTATTTTTTTTTAGTGTCTTCACAGTACAGAGGCGAATGTGTTTACGTTTGTCTTATGTATTTTGGTTATTCATTTGTGAAAGGAAAATCATTATCATTTGTATCATGATTAACAATGATTTATTTTGATTTTTATGGAAATAAAAGCAATTTTGACAACTCAAAATCATAAATTGTGAACATACCGCCACCAAGCGTATGTTGTAAAATAATTTGCTTTTCTGGTAAGTTACAAAAATAATATCTTAATAGCAGAAATCATATTACCCAATATTTAATAATAGTCCAAGATTTTTATTGGTACTGATAAGAGAAATTATCTCGAGTGGCTTGTTATTATATTCATTGCTATCTTTGTAATTTTCTTAAATGAAATCGCAACAAATATGATTGCCTCCAGCTCAAGCTAATATACAAAATTTAGTGATTAATTCTTTTTTCTAAGATCTTTTACACCACAAGGTTGAAAAATATTAGATTTTTTTTTTAAACAAAAAAAAGCAGTTGTGTAGATTTATTAATAAATATTTTATTGTGAACTGTCTTCTTATTAAAAATCAAATGGCCACAGATCAGTTCGATTTTCTGAAAATGCCGAAATTTTTTAATTATTACAGCACATGCATACCAGGTGTTAGAAAATTATGGGAACGGTGGAAAATCTCGAACAGTTTGCATCAAATCAAAAAATAAAAAAATACGTGTCAAAAATTTTTCAAAAAACTGTCTACTGATACCAAAACGACCTCCCCACCCACCACCCTGTGGGTGGGGCTAGGGGAAACTTTAAAATTTCAAATGGAAACCCCTATTTTTTATTGCGGAATCGGATTCTAAAATACGTAAATTTTATTCCGGACATTTTTTTTGATTCTTGCATGGTGTCGCTGTAATCGCAAAAATGAAAAGAAGACATTACTGTTTCAAGAGTAGCGTCTTGTGCCCATAAAAAAACGTCCAATTCAAAAACTGAAAAACACGTATTTGTTATTTTTACGAAATCTATCCAATGACATTGGATTCGACTCTCTCGCGCCTAACCCAGTGGGTGAGGCGGGGGCAACTTTGAAATTTGTAATGAAAATCCCTACTTTTTATAGCGGATTCGAATTCTACGGCCAAAAATACGTGAATTTTATATCGGGTAATTTTTTTAGATTCTCGCAAGGTGTCGCTGCAATCGCACAAAATTGAGTGGAAACATGAGAGTTTTGAACGCATACTTAAAAAAATACGAAAAGTAAAACTACTGATCTCAGAGGGAATGATTTCCCGAGCTGTTTTGAGAACAGTGATTTTACACGGTCGTGCGGAAATTACATCAACTATTAACATTCTGTAAATTTATTAGCAGCTAGTAATTTTCAATTTACATTTTTTACAGGGCAATAAAAAACTCGATTTAAAAAACTAACAGTGGTTTTACCTCTTAATTCAGCCACTTGATCCCAGCCAGTGAAGGCAAGGAGGTAACTCAGCCATTTAAGGCAATTAGTTTACAGCTTACCTGCTACACTAGCAGGTTTTAATTTCAAGATTATAGCAGGTGTTCAAAATGGTGTGGTGCCCATTGACTTCTTGGCATTGTCCGAGAACAACGTGAAAATTTTCAATAGCACTTCTTATCATTTGAGGTGGTATTTCTGCAAAAATGTTTATTATGCGTTGCCTTAGCTCTTCCAAATCGCGAGGTTTAGTGAAATAAACCTAACCCGTCACGTAGCCCCAAACAAATTAATCAAGTGGCGCGAGGTCGGGAGATCTTGCTGGCTGTTCCTCTTCGACCTATCCATCGAATTTCGAAAGTACCATTCAAATAGTCCCTAACAATATCCCGATAGTGTGGAGGAGCCCCATCTTGCTGGAACCAAACATTATCGAACTCGTCACCAGCAATCTCTTGTATTGCAGGAACTATTTGATTTGTCAACATTTCCAGGTATTTTTCTCCATTCAAATTTCCATCTATGAAAAACGGTCCTATGATTCGATCTCTGAGAACTCCTACTCAAACATTTAATTTTTGTGGATACTGCGTGTGTGTTTCAAGCATCCAGTGAGGGTTTTCACCACTCCAATATCTGAAATTATGGCGATTAACTTTTCCACTGAGTTCGAAAGTTGCTTCATCTGAGAAGACAAGTAGAGATGACAAAAAATTTGAATTTTGGTTACTCCTTTCCATCATTAATTCACTAAATTCAAGTCGCAGATCAAAATCATCTTCATTTAACTCTTGGTGAAGGTGAATTTTGTAAGGATGAAATTTCAAAAGTTCCAAATTCTTATGAACTGAAAATGCACTCATATCAAGCTGTTGACTGGCTTTTCTGATTGATAACCTTCGATTCTCAACAAATGCCTGGGCCACTTCTATTTGTCCAGCTTCGATGTTTCAGATATTGGTCTTCCAGATTTTAGGCGATTTTTATTTGTCCTTGTGTCTAGGAATCGTTTGATGGTATGGGACACAGTAGATTTCGAAATTCCCACTTGATCTACACGGAAAGTTTCGTTGAATAAAATCACAACGTCATCATAGGACCTTTCTTTATCGCCCCACCCTAGCATCATTAAAAGAGAAACTCTCTCTTCCTCTGTTAAAGTAGCCATTATGCAGAAAAAAACGCGAGCACTAATGAAAAATGAAATAATTTTTTCCGTACAAAAGTCGCTCCTGCCTCTACAAAAGTTGGAAGGAACTGAACGTTCTCGTAGAAATTTCACAAAACAAATACTGTTATTAAGAACACTTAAAAAAAAAAACTTTCATAAAAATCAAGATCACAGATATTGTTTTTCAAACTGAATGTTTTTTTGTCAACACGAATAGCTAGAGTTTGTAAATATTTACAAACTTATGGACGCTTAAGGTTTATTTCAATTTTGTGCGATTGCAGTGACACCTTGCGAGAATCGAAAAAAATGCCCAATATAAAATTCACGTATTTTTGGGCGTAGAATCCGAATCCGCTATAAAAAATAGGGATTTTCATTACAAATTTCAAAGTTGCCCCCCGCCCCACCCACTGGGTTAGGGGTGGGAGAGTCGAATCCAATGTCATTGGATAGATTTCATAAAAATAACAAATACGCGTTTTTCAGTTTCTGAATTGGGCGTTTTTTTATGGGCACAAGACGCTACTCTTGAAACAGTAATGTTTTCTTTTCATTTTTTGCGATTACAGCGACACAATGCAAGAATCGAAAAAAATGTCTGGCATAAAATTTACGTATTTTTTGCCGTAGAATCCGATTCCGCAATAAAAAAATAGGGGTTTCCATTTGAAATATTAAAGTTTCCCCTCGCCCCACCCACAGGGTGGTGGGTGGGGAGGTCATTTTGGTAGCAGTAGATAGTTTTTTGAAAAATTTTTGACACGTATTTTTTTATTTTTCGATTTGATGCAAACTGTTCGAGATTTTTCACCGTTCCCATACTTTTCTTACACCCGGTATGTATTTCATTTAATATGCTTTTTTATATTGCATTTGTAAAATTGGGCAAGTTTCGATATTGACTTATGTCACTTCCTTCAATATCTTGTAACTCTTTGTCATAGAACACATCAACGGCAATCCAGCCAGTACGGTGGCCGCCCTGGATCTGGGTGGCGGCTCAACTCAAGTTACCTTTTCCGCCATAACTCCAGCCAGCCTTAAAGAAACCCATTACATACACCAGGCTGTATCACCGAGAGGCCCCATATCTGTATACACGCACAGCTTCTTAGGTCTTGGATTGATGTCGGCTAGACACGCTGTCATCACACTAGGCCAACCGAATACAACGAAAGTAATCAGCGAATGCGTTAATCCTATTATTAAAAATAAGAAGTTCCATTATCATGGTAAGTACGATGCTTTAGTTAATTTGGATAAGTGGGTTATACTGTGGGGGAGCATAAAAATATAATTGAAAATTACATAACTGTTGATTTCGTTGGTCACTCAAAATGACCAAGTTTCTCTTACGTTTTGCTTTTCCAAAGCATCATCAGAGAAGTTCAAAGCGATATAAATTAACAAAAAACGAAATAGGACAATTGTTTTACAGTTATTAAATCGTTTTTAGGTTTTACGCTTTTTAACCAAAAAAAGGAGGTTTCCAGTGCTTCCCACTCTTCACGCTCTATTTTAAGAATGGTTAATTGTATAAAATATTGCCTAAGGCTGAATTTTATGGTCTACAACTTTTCTCATGACTTCAAATATCATTTAGAGCAAAGAAAACAAGATATTTACAAAAAAAACAAACGGTTTTGTGACATTTGGCATTGAATATCTTGACTCGCATACACGAGATTCTATGAGACTTTTCAGCAAACTTATAAAATGTCGAAACACAGATTTATGCAAGTTTATATATTATCTTTCATTTTCGGGATTAAATCACTATTTGACTGGATTACAGATAAATCCTTCTATTTAATATTCGACATTTTCGACTAGGCCTTACGTAGTGATCATACTGAAAAAGAAAAACAAATTTTCAAAGAATCCAGGACTGAAATTTTGTTCTCAAAATTTCAGGTACAGATTATTTCGTCAGTGGACTTCAAGAGAATTATCCGACATCGAATATAAAGGGTGGTCCTATTCAAGTAGGTGAGGTAGTTCCCATAGTAAGTTTTTCGAACTGTTCCCAAATCCTTACTGAATATGTAGAGAGTAAGGCAAAGCCGCCAGAGGAGCTGCCACTGAAGACCATTTATGCTTTTAGTTATTACTTTGATAGGGCCATCGAAGTAGGTTTAATCGGTAAGTAAAAAAATAAGAAAACATTTTTTCTGCAAAATATCCCTACTCTTTATTAACTGAAGACTTGTTTTTACAGATGAAGCGTCTGGTGGGCAAATTAAGGTCAAGGACTTTAAGAAGGCAGCTGAAAAATGTAAGTAGTTCAATAGTAAGCTACTCATTTATGCCTCTAATTGCTTTGCGCAAAAAAACACAATACGATATTGTGATATGGTTGATCACTAGTTGCTCAAAGCTAAACTCACACGATATGGTGTTCGAGGAAAAACTTTGCAAATATTTTTGCCTTATCTTGACAATAGAGCTCAAACTGTAAAAATGGCTAGTGGAACCGAAAGCGAGACTTGCTACATCAAGCAAGGAGTTCCACAGGGTTCAATTTTGGGACCACTATTATATATTTTGTTTGCCAATGACATTATCAATTACTTACAAAGAACACCAAATGTTCATGTCATGGATACATATGTTTTTTTCAATGGAGAAATAAAGATTATTATTATTATTATTAGTTGTCTCGCCTGTTCTTACTGGACTCACTTCGCTCGACCATCAAGTACACCCTAGATACAAAAAATTTTCATTTTTACTCTGTGTAAACCAATATTATTATTATTATTAGCCGTTACTCGAGTCCGAGTATAAAAATGTTACAGTCGATAGATTGTGTACAATAAATAACAAGTAAAAGGTGTAGTCTATTGTAATTCCCATTCATCTATGGTGCACACGACTATGGCTATAGAGGCCAATTCGGGAGAGCACATGTCGACCGCAGTCAGGACAAACATAGACCTGGTTAGGTCTTGGATTCGGCCTTCTTGCAGCAACATTTCCTTGATAGCTGGCCACAACCCCTCGCCATTCGGTTCTGTCCGCTGCAAGTTGTTCCCATTGCTCGTCTGCAATACCGCAGGAGTTAAGATTTTCATGGAGAGCGTCTTTGAACCTCTTTCGTTGACCGCCACGCCTTCCTCTACCGCTTAGCAATTCACCATAAAGTGTACATTTATTAAGGCGGTTATCATGCATACGATGAACGTGACCTGCCTATCTTAGGCGTGCTCTTGAAATAAGCACCTCAATTGGAAGGCTGTTTGCTCTCCTGAGTACTTCCAAGTTTGATATGTGATGGAACCAACGGATTTTCATCATACTTCTGAGGTGTCTTTGCTGAAAACGTTCTAATTCTTTCACATGACGACGGTAAGTGACCCAGCTTTCACATCCATATAGCAGTGTTGGAATGACAACTGCTCTGTAGACAGTCATTTTCGTTGACAAAGCAAGGTCGTGGTTGTCAAATACTCTCTCTCTAAGTCCCCAGAGTGCTCTAGATGCAGCGTTAATTCTATTGCGAATCTCGCTGTCCATGTCTGCTTTGTCATTAATAACGTTGCCTAAGTAATTGAACTGATCCACCACTTCAAGAGAATTTCCGTTAAGTGTAATGTCTATTTGGTTCACTTGATGAGGAGTTGACATAATCTTAGTCTTTCCAATGTTGATTTTAAGTCCCAAGGAATCATAGCTCTGGGCATACACATCTAAAAGTTCTTGAAGCTCTTCCGGCGTAGAGGCTAAAAGTGCACAGTCATCCGCATACTGGAGATCACAAATGAATCGTGTGCGTGTCTTCGTGAAAGCTCTAAAGCGCCCTATGTTAAAGAGACCGCCATCAAAACGGTATGTGAGACCTATTCCTCTGACTGTCAGTTTGTTGTCAACAATAATTGTTAGAGCAGTGGTAAACAAATTAAAAAGTAGGGGTGCCAGGACACATCCCTGCCTAATTCCAGTGAGGGTTTGGAAAGGTTCGGTTGCCTCATTATTATACATAACCTGGGCGTTGTTGTTTGTATGTAGACTGCGACATACTTCCACAAATTTTCTAGGGATACCTAAGCGGAACATAATTTTCCAGAGCACTTCCCTGTCCACCGAGTCAAACGCTTTGGTTAAATCAATGAAGGCCATATATGAATTTCTCCTTGATGTTCGAGTGCTTTTTCTTGAAGCTGTTTAAGTGTGAAGATTAAATCCGATGTGCCTCGGTTTGGTCTAAAGCCACTCTGTGTTTCAGGAAGTAACTTTTCCATAACAGGTGTTAGCCTATTTGCCATCGCTTTAGTGAGTATCTTCCCTCCAACAGCCAGGAGAGCTATACCCCTGTAATTTCCACAGTCCGCAGCGCTCCCTTTGTTTTTGAAGAGGTTGATTAAAAGTGTATCACGAAACTCCTGCGGAGCTTGACCACTTTCCCACACGACATCAAACAGTTTTTTGAGATAGGTATGAGCTCTGACGACACAGCTTTAAAGATCTCAGCTGGGAGTGACTCGGCGCCGGGAGATTTGTTATTTTTTAGCTGCCCAATGGCGGTTAAGATCTCTTCCGTTGTTAGTGGTTTATCTAAGTCTTCGAAGGCGTCATATTGAGGGATAAGATTTATAATATCGTGATCGGCTTGACTTTGCTGGTTAAGAATGTTAGAGTAGTGTTCTTTCCATCGGGCTCTTATTTCCTGGTCTTCTTTGAGGAGATTTCCATTTAAATCTTTAATAGGGCACATATTTTTCCGACTGGGGCCGTACACTGCTTTTACACCTTGAAAGAAATTCCTGTAGTCGTGTGAATCGGCGTACCTTTGAATTGAAATGAATTGAATTTCTTCAAATGTCAAAAAAATCATGACTATGACAAATTTCGTAAACTTGAACTGTCATTTCTGTGACACTTTATTTGAGCTGCAGTAAAAGCCTATTTGACATGTGAAGAAAAGCTAGCTTGTTATATGTAAAGTAAAGTGATTTTTTTTGTGCCTCGGCTGTTCTTCAAGTGGATCTTCGACACAAAAATTGTCACTTTTATTAGCCGCTAGTTAGCCTCCATATGTTCCTCCTCCAATGCTACTACTCTTGTTAATTGCGATACCTTTCACAGCATGCCATGAAGCCAATGCAGAGCAACCTTTTATGTGCCTGGACCTGACATTCATCTGGGTACTCCTGGGTAAAGGATTCGGTTTAAAAGAAGACACAAAAATATTCGTAAGTACTAGTAAAACCATTCTACCAGCAGTTTTTTAAATTCAGTGATCATTTTGGGGAGCAATTGGGAAGTGTAGCATAACCTGAACAGGAAGAGAGATGTTTCCGCAAGGAAATTTAATGGAGTTAAATCTGCCTAACGCACGGGCCAGTGCAGTGGCTCCTTGTTCACCCCATTTACGCTTCAGCAATTTTGAACTGTGGAGCTTTGTCCTTGTTGACTTCTTTTAACCAGAATCTTATATACTTATATTCCTTGCTCTTAATTCCTCCTTGACGAGAATTAAGTTCTTGAAACTGGTCAATTGTAAAACAGTAATGCTCCAAACTACATAAGTCGTTATTTAAGTTATATTGATTTTGTTCTTTACAGCTTTATAAAAAAATAAGAGGCCACGAGATTAGCTGGGCGTTAGGAGCCGCCTACAATATACTGAGGGGATGAAGATAATACTAATTTATTTATTTTTGGTAATACTAAGTGCACATTTTATGTTTTTTTATTTTTTTGTTACAACGAATGTGCCTTAACTTCATTCTTTAATTATTTAGAGGCTGTGCAATAAATTCCATTTATTTACGTCATTTCTGTAAACAAGTCACAAATAAATCTGTTACTATTTTTACTCAGATGTTTTATTATCACTTATTTTAAGAAAATAATGGTTGAATAATTTTAAAGTTCCATTATTGGACCATTTTATAAGCACCTACCAGTTTTACTGGTGGGCCGACACATGCCTACGCATACCTTTAAAACAAATATTTAAATTCTGTGTATTTAAATAAATATAAACACACCACTATCCAAATTGAAAGCAAAGGCTGTCCGGAAGAGGGGGTTGCACTTATGAAGGACGAAAACAAATCAATTACCAATTGACGTTGCTAATATTGGAGTTGACGATCGAACCTAGTACATACAAGACAGTTGATCAAACATGCTTGTCACACAACAAGTTCTAGATCGTTAAGCTACTGCACCAGCCAATAAAGTATTATAAAAACGTAATCATTAATATTTATTATTTATTTAAGTATACTTTGCCTACAGGGTCAAATAAGGCAGGCGGACACTGCCTAGACATGTTGAACCAACTCATTTAGATTTGAAATATTTTGTCAGGCGCTTAATTCCAGATATTAGTCTTAAACAAGACATTAGTAGCACTTGTATTTTATGTGCATTCCTTGTATTCAAACAAGGGCCATATATAAATCCTTTAATTTTTTTTTATTAAAAAATACATGCTGTTATATGTTATTTTTACATTGGTATACTCTAAACATAATTCTATTGATAATATGTGGTTTAAATCTTAACTGTGTCAAGTGTTGCTCCTAAATTTTTCAGCCAAAAAAAATACATTTATAATGCTTGAAGAGTTCCGACATATCATTGATATATATTACAAATAATAGAGGTCCAACTGTGCTACCCTGCGGCACTCCCATATTTATTGTCAATTCACTAAGACTCGTAATTTTCGTTTATATCAAGAGATATGTCCTCAAAAAGCCTGTTGAAGTGGCACTACTATATGCCACTTTAAATAATTTTTATACATCTTAAAGCGGCTCAACTACATCTTGTAAAGGATAAAATTACACGAATATTGAATTTTTGGAATGTTACACTTAACAATTACAGTTTAAACTTTTCCTGATTTTTCATTTGTTAAAAAAATATAATAATACTTTTGTCCAGCCTGAGATTATTACTTAAGAATCTCCGACAAAGTAAAGAAAAAATAAGTAATAAGCACAGTTAAAAAGTTCAAATGTGCTTTTAGAGGGCGGAATATTAAACATAATATTTTTAGTCGCAAACTCCTCTATAAATCCTTATTTTACTATAAGGAACCTAACCAGACTGCAACCAACAGCTACTCTCCGGGCTATGTGCCCCGCCGAGCGCTGAATTACAAGTTACAAGCCTGGCGCGTTAAGTGTAATAATTGCATATTACCATCAAAACGCTAATGCTTCGATTGCAACAAACACCAGCCGAAAGACTGATCCTACTTAAAGGAGCTCCCTTGCCAGTCGTCACACACCACTTGCAGACTGCAGTTTCGAGCTGTTGGCTCTCATCAGTGCAAGGTAGGCATGCGACGACCGACATGAGAATCCTTTGACTATAGTACATCCCGGTATTTTTACAATAGCGACATGTAAAACAGCCAGCAGGCGCCATCCAGCGGTCCAGTGTCTCCTTTAAGTAGGATCAGTCTTTCGGTGTTTGTTGCAATCGAAGCATTAGCGTTTTGATGGTAATATGCAATTATTACACTTAACACGCCAGGCTTGTAACTTGTAATTCAGCGCTCGGCGGGGCACATAGCCCGGAGAGTAGCTGTTGGTTGCAGTCTGGTTAGGTTCCTTATAGTAAAATAAGGATTTATAGAGGAGTTTGCGACTAAAAATATTATGTTTAGTTAAAAAGTTTCCCGTTTGGTTTTTTGCACAGTGACTAGACTATACCTTTCCTGGGCCAACTGTAATAATACACTACTGTATCATCTGCTTTAACTTTAAGTATCATCAACACTTAATCTACTACATTCAGTTAAGTTCTCCATTTGTCCATGGTACATTACTTCGTTAATCAATTTTTCCGCATATTTCCTCTGGTCATCTGACATGTCCCTCAATTTCCAAGCGACGTGTTTCCCTATCGTGTCAAATATGTCATCGTGATCATCTTCATTGGAGGCATTCGCATCGGTACTACCTTGCTCATAATTTTCTTTCAAGTCATCCTCATAATCCAGATTTGACTCTTCTTTGACAACCTTCAATTAGAAAATAGAACAGTTCTGGACATTGTTCTATAATAATTTAAATTATCTGATACAGCTAACGAAATAATTATTTATAAAAAAAAACGTTGCATACCCCGCAGAATTCGCTAAAATATATATTTACCTGTAGTTCGTCAGTATCTAGGTGTAATACAGAGTCAGTTTTGATTCGACAGCTCCTTCTCTGAAAGAGAAATTTAATGTTAATATATTTTGTATACAATGTGCAAATTGAGGTAATATTTTTTTCTATTATAGTTTATTTCGCTCATGGAAAAAAATTTGGGATAAGTAAAGAAAAATCAACAATTCAGTGCCGTTATTTTACTTACATTAACTAAGAAATAGGGCTTAAGTGGTTGACAATAAGCTGAATGCGATAGTTTGAAAAGGATATTTAATAAGATATTTTGTCAAATAACTAAAAATGTGCCCATAAACCAACATGATTATTTATTTTCGAAGTCGAAGAAGTACAAGTCCCGAAAAGTTGCACACATTAGACCAACTTTCTATATAAAGTAGGTAGGTTTCTTCAGGGCCATTGTGTTCCTCTTCATATACTTTGGTGCTGCTTGACTGCTCATCGGTCATGCTGTGGTGGCTGCCTAAGCTATTGTACCTCACATAGCCCCTTTACGTGTGTCGGTCAATATTCATCCTCTCTGTTGAAGTTGTTGCTGTTCCTCATATTTTCTAGTGATTTTCAAATAATTGTTACGTAAAAACGACTATTTCTCACTAATATTTTGATATATGCCATTGCTGGACCTCTGAGTTTGGTATTTATCTTGTGTTCTTTGATTCTGCACTGAATACTCTACCCTGTTTGTCTTATATAACTTTCACCAGTGATCAGTAATAATCAAAATAAAAAAATCATATACTTAAATTAAAATTAATATTTTTGTTTTCATATTGTTTGGTGGCTTGGCGGTCAGCTATTTAACATATACTGGACTTCATTTCCAGGTCCCATACTAGAGGCACTAGTGGGTAATGGATGTGTCTATGTTTTTTTATAAAAATAACCCCTTCCACAGTGTATACGCAGAAGCTATCTATATTGTTGTCGAATCATAAAATTCATAAATATAATTGAATTAAATAATATTTAAACCACTAATCTGCACAAAACACACCAATCAAAGCATCAAAACACGCCAGGGGCCTTCCACAACTTTCAATACTCCAGCCGTTCTGCCGTCTATAGACTCCCGTCCGGTTCGATTTGTCGCATCGGCCCCAACACCAACTTAAGCCAGAGGCCAGCCGCTACGTTCAATATTCCAACCGCCCTGACGTCCAGAGCCCTGTCCGACCCGATGTCTAATTATATGCAGCAAGGTTTCTGCAGCGGCAGTTCTTCCGCAGTTCTCGTCGCTACAACATCAACTACAACCATCAGTCCAGTGAAAGCAGATCAACAAGAAGCAACCAGTCTAGCCTACCAGTGTCTACTCAACGAACCAACCCTCAATACGACGCTTTGTCTGCCGCCAGCGCACGGTCCAAGGCTCTGTTGATGTGGAGAAGGGAACAAACAGAGTACAGCAACAGTCGCGACTTATAAACGTTTCATCGGTGCATAGTAGTGCGGGGAAAATTAAAATCAGTGTTAGCTCAGTATAGTTAGGGCATAAATAATTAAACAAATACCATTTTTGACAGTACGAACGCCGTTAGAGTTGCTTTTAGTTATTTTTTTTGTGGATTTTCGTCTTTTAATTACTTAACCTAATTGCAACTACGGGTATTAGCACCCACAATAAAAATAGTCAACATCTCGGGAAGCTTGACGCTGTAAGCAGTCATTCTGGGCTCTCCCGCCATCGTAGAAGCTGCTAGAAGTCTCGAGAACTCTGACGTCATAAGCAACACCATCCTACAATTGGAGTCTCATGCCATATCTATAAAAATCGACCCTGAGAGCCATAGTTCGTCCTCACCAGCTTGTCGGAATCTTTAACTAGACTACTGGCGCCCTCTATCAATAAAAAAACATAGTCTCAACTCCCATTCACGACAACAATATCTAGCTATATCTGGAGAGCGCAAAGCAATTCGAGCTTGCGAAGATACACGGTGTTTGTACTTTTTGAAATATAACTCGTGATATCTGGTAAATTAAAATACTACAGGAATTAAATTTTAGACGGAGACTGAATAAAGTATGGCAATTACTTTGGTGACGTTAATAAAGTACTTTAATTGATTGTCTCCCAAAAAACGCAAGAAATTTGAAATTTTGTGGAGAAAAATGTAGCATCAAGGAACTTTTTGTATTTCCAAAGGTACTATCTATGCCGTATGAGCAACATTGTAGTAGAAAGTTCAAGTTTAATTTTGCTGAAAGAATTTTTACAATACGAGTATTATGATAAAACATATAAGCTATTGCATGCTGCATTTTTCTCTACAAATTAAATACCTTGGAACACTTTATTTTTTCTTGAAAGAAAACTAATCAAAACACTTCTTTAATGTCACCTTCGCAAATGTCAGACATTATTCAATCACCATCTACAATTTAACTCTTGTAACTTTTATTGTTTTAGAGATATTTGTAAATGTTTTTAACTGCCTTCCAAGTCACCTAAATGATTCTCGTAAGTCTAGGAGATCTAGATTTGTCTGAGTAAAGGAGACAAGACCCTATCTAAGTGTATCCACTGAGTAACACATGGAGTCTGGCTTTGCCTAGTACCACCAGGTTAGACAGTTACGATCAACAAAGCATGATGATTGAGCAGTTATGCGCCAAGGTATATAAAGATTCTTTAGTCTTTGGAATTCGTTGCGTTGAGGAAGCAAACAGAACAATTAGTAACATGTCAAGTCAACAAAGGTCGTAAATGCCTGAATTTCACAAATTTCCTATATATTTTATTAAATTTACTTATAATAAACAACAGATAATACTTACTATGGATTTCCTGGAATTAATTTTCAAATGCGAGTCCTTCTTAAACACGTGCCCTTTTAAGAAACTCAGGATCTCAAAACACCACAGATTAGGTTTGTATGGAACTTTTAAATTGAGTTTCCGTCGTTCCCTAATTTTCCTGCATTCAAACCTATATTGGCCTTTCAACAGTTGGATTTTCTTTTTGATGTCGTCCGTGGTGAATAATTTTCCTGTGGCAACATTCATCTCTTCTGTAATTTTCTTGACAGCTGTGTTTCTCTTAGCTAAATTGGCGTAGGGTGAATCATTGGCGTAGAGACAGGGATGTTTCTTGAATAAATCTATCAGTATTGCTGTATACTCTCGGTTCCAAAATAATATTCGCTGAGAAAGAAAAAAAATTAAGTATTTGGATATGCTTGTAGTAAAAAGGCACACAAGTACGCAAGTTTACTTACCGATACATCCTGTATTTTATTTTCATCTTCAGAACACTCTTCACCAACAGTGTATAATAACAAACTGTAATACCATAAGGTGGGTTTGTAAATATCTTCCGGTCGTTCAGCCGTCGACTTTGAAATGCACACCTTGTTCCATTCCTTTCGAAAGCATGCTCGCAAAGAATCTATTTTCAGTTTGACAAAGTCCTCATCAGCTTCGGGATAGTATTCTCTACATTTATTGAGTAAAACTTCACGGGCTTCATTCCTTTTTGCACGATTCTTGTAATGGGGATGGTTTTTATCCCACAACACCGAATGCTCTTTGTATACAGCAATCAATTCTCTTACAAAACGTTCTTGATCTGTTAAAGGATGCACTGGTTCTTGCATTTTCTCACACTTACCTGGAAAACTATTATTACATCTCTTTAATTCTTAAATAAGTTGTGGTTAAGGTTATGTTTAAATACTTGTTTTTGTTTATTTGACAGTTGGTAAATAAACATATTTTACAGTGTTCTGTCCTGGTCCTCTTTTTAACAGCGCCATCTTCCCCTTTTATTTTTGTTCCAATGATTTGTTTATAATCCTTGCTTTTGTACAGCTTTTTACGTCTTCCAGCATGCTCGAAGGTTTACCTGAAGTGTGAAGTCGAAAAGAATCAATAAGATGGCGCCTGAATAAACTATTTCTTTAATAAGTCGTTCAAGAACCATTTCCCATAAATTGCCATTGAATTATATTATATAATGTTATGCAGTTCTATGTAAATTACAGAAACCATTTTAGGTAAAATAGATTGGGACCACCAAGAGATGAGATGTAAAAAATTTGTAAATTTTGAAACACAGCCGTCTAACCGATAGCCGCGTTCTGGAATTGGGATTTGTCTAATTTCTGTGCTGTTTATTCATTATTTACATATTATTAATTCATAGCTTATTTCAATAGTATTTTTGTTATTCAGCATATAATTTTTCGTTAGGTAATATGTAAGGAACAATATTTTTCGTATTTTGAAATTTTTATTTAGGGACTTCATTTTTAACGTTTAGTAACTATTGAGTTCTTTGTATTGGTAGAGTGCGCTGCTAACCTCTGTTCGAATTCTTCATTCTCCTTTCAACATGGTGAGTGTTTAGTTTTCTTTATACTAAAACTTTATTTAAAAATATCTTGCCCATCGTACTAGATTCACTAACGCTTATTGTATGGAATTATAAGCAGAGAATGGCTGGATAAATATTTGCATTAATTTTTCTAGTTTTATTTTTCAAAAGGTGTTTAATACGCGATTTAGGATCATGTTTACTTTTTGGTTATGGTGGAATGTTGATGGTAATATATTTTATTCTTTCAGTCGACACACAAGAAAAAGACCAGGAAACTTAGAGGACATGTAAGCCATGGACACGGGCGTATCGGTGAGTATTGTGAAGATTTTTTATTTTTTTGCTATTACATTAAATTTAAATGATGACACGTTGAACGGGCGGTCTGACCACTGATTAATGTTCGATTTCTGATTGAAGTTGTAATGCACACTCTCATTCTACTAACAATTAAAATTGTTGTTTATATTGCTTTGTTTTGTTTAAGGTAAGCATCGTAAGCATCCCGGAGGTCGTGGTAATGCCGGTGGTATGCATCATCACAGAATAAACTTTGACAAATACCATCCTGGATATTTCGGAAAGGTATGCTTATTAGACTCCTCCAGGTCAATATAGAAATACACTTATTTGTAAATAATCTTAACGTGTAGTAAGAAATGACGAAAGAATTCTAACTATTGGCATGTAATTGTTACAGGCCGCATGCTGTATATTTAAACATTAAATTTACTAAGCTTCTGTATGATATTCAATAGGTACTGCACATTCATAGTGCTGATATATTTAATTAAAGAGTTTTCAGCTTATACTCAACAAATAAGAATCGCTTATTTTTGTATTGATGACATTTATGTCCTTTTAAATAAAATAATTAGTTATAATCGAGTTCGTCTGTCCATGGCACTCAAAAAATGCAACGAAAACTGTACGACATTAAAATACCGCTACTCTGTACTATACTATTTTGTTCACTTACCTTTATAGGTTTTTAATGTGCGTCGTCTTGTTTGATGACAGCATGCCGTTTGGCCCAATGGCAATAATAATTATGTCGTAATGTTTTTGTTGGGTTTTTTGAATGCTGGGAACAGATGAGCTCGTCTATAAACGTAATGTAAAGTAAAAAATGCGCTAACCAAAATCATCAATAGAGAAATTTGTCATTCTGCAGTTTATCCACTTTTTTTGTGAATACATTAATAAGAGAGTTATATGAAGCGTTTGTGACTAATGAAATGTTGTGCAAATTTATAATAATCGAGGAAATTGATGGGAAGTTGGACCGAATAGGGGTGCTGGGTGAATAAAAATGAGTGAAAATACGACATTTTTAGGTTACTTTGAAACGATTGGCATTGAAAAAGTCATTTTAGGGCAAAGGTAAATAAGATAAGAGTCATTACATCATTATATCAACTAAATATGTCTAACCTAACCTAACTTTTTTGGTTTGCAATGACATACGTATGGACCCAAAAAGGAGTAAAAATGCGAGAATTTCAGGTAACTTTCACATGAAAAGCATTTAAACAGTCATTTCAGGGCAACGGAAAATAAGCGTCATGACAAATTTGATTTGGGGTACGACAGGACTTGATGAAATCAATGAATTGCAGTAATAAGCAATCAAATGCAATGCCTCTTATTTATCCTTGCTTTAAAATGACTTTCAATGCTAATTGCGAGGCTAATCGTTTCAAAATGACAAAAATGTCATATTTTCACTCTTTTACACACCCAGCACCCCTATTCGCTCCATTTTCTTCGATTATTAAACATTTGCGCAACGTGTCATTAGTCACAAACGCTTCATATAACTCTTATTTATGTATCCACAAAAAAAAACTCAAAAATCTTGAAGTGGATAAACTACAAAATTACCTAAAATTCAATTATATTTGTGGTCTTTTCAGTCTTGTTTATAAATAATTTCCCAAGTAGGTACTAAAAAGAACAGATAAAAAAATTGTTAACTGTTATGAATTCTTAAAATCAATTTATAGTGCCATGTGAACCTGTATAAAATGATGATAGATATGAACGGGCGGTCGTAAAAATTATGCCGAATGTTCAATGATCTGATTATAAAAAAATAATACGGTTTCTCACAGTAGAGATTTTTTTTTGTAATCTTTTGTGTTGTATTTTCAGGGATACTAAACGTTAGTTGTAGTGTTTTGTTTTTATTCCCTACTTTTTATTAGTTTTTTTATGAATCTTCTGAAAATTATAAGGTTATTTTTTGCCAACCTATACAAATTATAACAAAAATAAGTATAAAATGTGAAAACAACTCTTGTTTGCTGTGTATTTTAAATACATAGCTTTAAGGTTGTGTTTGCTTCATATAGACCGTGATACTGCTGAACTGATGCAAAAATGTCTCCCACTACCTTTTTTGCTGACTGTACCAATTGGTGCAGGAGGAGGGCGTGAAGTAGGGGTCATAGCTGGGGGCGATCAGAGCAGTTATGTTCTTTTATCAAATTTGAATTGAAATTTGCCATCGAACAATTAAAGGGCTTTTTGCTATCCATGTGATACATGTTTTCAAATCTCTTGAAATTTCCAAAAATATCCTTAACAGCAATTTTGGTGGTCATATCTGGCTCCCAGCTCCAACTTCCGGAAATTTTGAAAAAACGAGAAGATTTTTTTGTCAAAAATCTAGATATTGCTTAAACGTGGATTTTATGATGCTATTGACAGCAATTTTTTGAGCCGCCGAAAGGGTTAATATACAAAAATGTGTTTTACAAGGTCGTCGAAAGCAAGCTGTTCTTTGCAGAGGGTGTAAATAAGATTTTTTTACTTTAAAAATGTTTGCATGGCTTTTAACTAAAACTGAAAATACTTGGCACAATTTTCCATGTGGTTTCACCCCATTAACCCCTGCTTCCACCCCTATATTAACCCCGTGTTTTAAGGTGGGCATATCCAAAAGAGAGAGATCCAATAGGAAATGTTTGTTATTTTTAGCCATAATTCTTTTTTAAATACATATTGCCCTGTACACCCATTTTAAATCTGAAACGCAAATTACACCTGTACAACCCTTTCAAAAAAAAAACCCTTTTATTAATGTGCTGGAATTAAATTCCCACTCTAAATTATTATTAACAAAAATACTCCTAATGCTCAGAGCATGAATTCTGATCTTCAAATTTGACACTCGACACACAAAGAAACAAATTCGAATTCAAATCTAACAATATATTGTATTTTTATAAAAATGTAAAATATAAAACAACAATATTAACTTAATCTGCCTGATCTAACTTAAAATATAAAAATGACAACAAATGGATAAAAGTTCAGTATTAAAATTAATAAAACTCACGAATGTTTTAAAAGGATATTAGATTTCAAAATAAATTCCAAACGTCTATGTACTCTCTTCTGGCTTTCCAAAATTATTAATTAAAAAAAAAACTCCAACTCTATTTCGTTTCCACTCCAATATTAAATTTCTATGATACCAATTTCAAAATGTTTGGACTTTTCTTCAAAAACAAATTTTTCAGCTATTGCAGCTCTTTATATAGGGTCAGTTTGACGTTTAATATTGCAATAGCAACACAAATGTTAGAGTTCTAACAATACGTTTTCTGTCTACCCCTTTTAAATTGGGGTTGACATTCCTTAATAAAATGTGTGACCGAGAGTCTTACACATCTTTTGTGCTAATTTTAATCTTATTCTGTGAGTATTTATTTCCTGGTACAGCTTAGATCCTTTTTGTGCCAAAATTCGCACTCACGCACAAATTAATTTACAAATTTAAAAGTAATAGAACAATATAAATGCAATAAACAATTAGAGATGGTTTAGAAGTAGAATTATGATCACTAACGATGATTTTGAGTAATCTTCAGTTTTATGACTGTCCGATACAGATACCCAGATGTATTAAAACTATTCATATCATAATTCAACTCTTCTTAAACAGTTTATATAATCTCTAATTGCTTATATTGGCTAAATTAAGAAATTGTATGGAAAATAAGAAATTATTTGACTTGTCAAAACCAAATATTAAAATTTGCTTTAAAATAGCAATAAAACTCAATAACTATCCATACAGATTCCCTAATTAAAATGGTTTGCATCACAATCACAATATACTATAGAATTTATTTGAATTCATTCCATTGCTTATAAAATATGAATTTGTCCCTTTCTCTTTATCTATACCAGTCCTTCTTGCTATCTACCATAATAAAACTCAGTACAATATCCCATCAAAGGTAAGTTAAATATAATAGATAACATGCAATAAGTATAAATACTTTAAATTAAAATACTGATAAAGATAAGTTTTTTAAAACTAGAAACCCCCATTGAAAGTATAAACTGAAAACACTTTTCCGTGTATTGCGATCTACAGACTTGAATTCCTACAAAGAATACCAAGAGTACTCAAAGATAATAATAATTTGTGTATAATACAGAGTATTCATCTAATTCCACACACTACAAAACATATTCCTCATGTTTGTAATTAAGAATCATAGCAATTTATTGGTTAAAAAAGTATAAGACTATCTAAGTAGAACTATGGCAGGTGTAGTGATACCAATTTTCACTCAATAATATCAGTTATTTGCAAAATTAATGAATTTAAACTAAAAAATAGTGCCAATCTTCATATCCTGTAGTTTTAAATTAATCAATTTTGCAAACAACTGAAATTATTGAGTGAACATTTATATCACTACATCTGTCATAGGTCTACTTAGGTAGGCTTATACTTTTTTACCATTATATGTATTAAAAAAAAGTTATGGGAAAAATAATAAATATTTGCTTATCGGTCTCTCTTTGATATGCCCACCTTAATAAATTTCAAAATAGCCAAATTCATAACAGCATTAATTAAAACTATTAATTGCATGGAAAATTGTGTGTTCGCCCAATCTTACACTGAAAGGTCTGGGGATGACTCCCATATAAGCGTGTTCGCAAATCTTCAATTTTGTGATTTGAGCCAGATAACAAAAAAGGAAAATAAAGCATTCTAAATAATTTTTTAAATTAAAATAAATGCATATAGAATTATTCTACGAAATGTCAGCAAAATACTTTATCCTTATTTTGGCTGTATTTGTATAGTTAGCAAAAAATAACTTGTTCCTTTGGTATCAAGGTCACAGCCTTAGAGGTTATGTTTCCAATATACTATTTAGTTTTGCTATTTTTCGTAGATTTTGTTATAATTTTTAGAAAATACATGTGGTAGAAATCCTATAAAAAGACTAAAAGTATAACTCGCTATTTTGCCGAATATTCGAAATAAATTTTAATGTTATATTATCATTGCAGTTGGGTATGAGGAATTACCACTTAAGACGTAACTCCAAGTGGTCCCCTTCTATTAATCTGGACAAATTATGGACTCTCGTTAGTGAACAGACAAGGCTTAAATACAAAGACCATCCAGAAGGCAAAGCACCAGTCATCGACATCGTCAAAGCTGTAAGTTTATTTTTTTCAGTGTTTCAATAGATTTTTGGTAACCAGGGTTGAAAAATATCAATGATTCTTATTTAAGAAGTACAAAAAAAGGTTTTTTTTATTTTTTTTTACTTCTACTCTGATTTTTTTAAAACAAATGTAATATTTCAATAAATACACTATTTTTTTGAATTTCGATTTACAAATGTAAATTATGCATGGCACTGGAAAAATTGTGCAGAACAACTGACCTGCATAATTTATTGACCAGGAGAAAATCCCATTGACCAGGGATGTAGAATCCATTTAGAGCAGTGATATTAGAGACTCTTGATTGGATTCATCTTCGTATAAAATTTGAACGCCCCAACTCTCGTTTTATAGGTATTTTACTCTTGGAAGAACCATTGACCGGAAGTATAGAATCGATGTGGAGAGAGAGAATTGAGGATTGGGAGCTCAACTTTTATAGATGATGAATCCTTTATAGGTAATTAAGAGTCTCTAATATAAGCCCTCTGGATAGAATCTATACCCTCAGTCAATTGTTTTTTTTTTTTAAATTACAAGAGTAAAGTATCCCTAAAATGGGGGATGTGGAGATCAAATTTTATAGAAAGACGAATCCTTTATAAATCTCTAATGTAAGCTCTCTGAATATATTATATACCCCGGTCAATAATAATAATATGTCTTTATTAAGGGTGGCTTTATCTGAAAAATTACAAGAGTAAAGTACCCTTAAAATGGGGGATGAAGTGGTTAAATTTGGAAGAAGATGAATTGTTTGTAGACAATTAAGATTCTCTAGTAAGTAAGTTTTATTCAGTTTCAATTCATATGTACAGTGTATAAAACAGGTCACATGAGTAAGACATTAGAAAACATTTAAAAAATGCATACGTATAGTAATGAACTTGACTTGAACAACAACAAAAATAATAGTCAGCTTCTTCAGAAGGATTCTAAAGACTGAATTTGTTGTTACACTCCTCGTTATATACCTAGGCGCCGCTTCGCTGGTCATTGGTCGCGCTTCGTTCGCTTCGCTGCTCATTCGTCGTGTTTGGTTGACCGTGACTTACTACGGTGCTGGTACTTGGCAATACCGGTCTCCACGTGTTACTAAGTCGATACCCATCCTCTCTGTTATAGTTCACGTTTTTCATAATTTTCAGTGATTCCCTAATGATTCGCGGATAATAGCGTGTATTCCTGTCTAATATATTGACGTCCTTGTAGTCGATTTTATGGTTCTCGTTATTATGGACATGTTCTGCTATCGCCACCCTATCCGTGTATCCAAATCTGGTATTTCTCTGGTGTTCTTTGATTCTGCACTGGATACTCCAAACACCTCTTGATAACAGTTTGGGGACAGGGTCTTTGACTGAGGGAAGCATCTGCTGTATTTTCTTCACTGTTCGAAACCGTACACCTACTTTCTTTTTGAATTAAATCTTCTTCAGCCTATCTGTGACTCCTGCGACGTAGGGTAGGCATGCATACGTTGTTGGTTGTTGCTGTTCTTCTTCTGTAGTTCTCCTGTGGTTATTTACTACTTGTTGTATATTGCTTTGACTGTATCCGTTCTTCTCTAAAGCTTGTTGGACATTCTGTAGTTCCTCGGGTTTGTTATCGTCGTAGCATATTGTGTTGGCTCTGTGGACCAAGGTTCTAATTAACGCTCTCTTCTTTTGTGGATGGTGGTGAGATGTCGCATGTAGGTAACGATCTGTGTTTTTTTTTTCTGTAGACACCGTGGGCCAGCTTGCCATTGTGTGATCTTTTCACTAACACATCTAAGAAAGGTAAAGCTCCATCTTGCTCGGTCTCCATTGTAAATTTGATACTTGGATGCTGTTTATTCAAACAGTTGAAGAAAACAGATAAAGATAATTCTCCATGTGGCCATATATGATGAACGTATCGTCTACGTAACGTAGCCAGCTTTGGTTTATTCTCACTGCAGAGTATAGCTTTCTCTTCAAAAGCTTCCATGAACAGGTTGGCTATCGCAGGTGAAAGTGGTGATACCATGGCTGCTCCTTGCTTCTGCTCGTAGAAGTCTCCATTCCATAGAAAGTATGTTGTAGACAGGCACAATCGGGCCAGATCAGATATGTCTTCTCTTAATCCTTTAGGTACAAGTTGTTGACGAATCAGGTTAACTGTTTCCTCAATTGGTACATTGGTGAACAAAGATTCGACGTCAAAATTAACCATGATATCATTACTCGTTATTTCCAAGTTTTCCAAAATTTCTACGAAGTGTCCGGAGTTCTTTACATGGCTACTAGTCTTACCTATATATGGTTGCAGTGTGTCTGCGACGTATCGGGCCAACTCATAAGTTGGTGATGGTTTGATGTTGCATAAATATTCGAAGGCTTGCCTGATTGAAATTATTTTTTAATTCCCTGGGAAGTGCATTGAAAAACCTCAATGATCCTATTTCTGTCAGAATTAACCGATGAACTGGATAAGCATAATTGCTTTTGTGCCTTGTGTCATATACATTTGCTTTGCTAAACTCAAGATTATTTTTCTATGAACTCTCTCAATTGAATCTATACCCCTGGTCAGTGGCTTTTTCTGAAAAATTACAAGAGTAAAGTACCCCTAAAATGGGGGATAAAGCGTCCAAATTTTATAGACAGATGAATCCTTTATAGGTAATTAAGGTTCTCTAGTATGGGTTCTCTAGATCGATTCTATACCCTGGTCAATGATTTTTTCTGAAAAATTACAGGAGTAAAGCGCCCTTAAAATGGGGGTTGGAGGAAAGAAGGGGGTTTAAAGGAAGACGAATCCTTTATAATTAATCAGTCTCCAATATGAGCGCTCTAAATGTATTCTGTATCCCCAGTCAATGGTATTTTCTTCTGTTCAATAGATTAGATTTTCCCCAGAAAAACATTAACCATCGAATACCATGCAAGAATTGTAGGAAAATAGTGTATTACTACTCATTATAAAACTTATAGCAAAAATATAGGACCCTTTTTCAACAGTTATGTTTTCAGATTAGGTTATTTACAATAATGCTTTCAGTGGTAGGTTTTCCAAAAAAAAAAAAAACCTCTATATTAGAAAACTTCTCCCTATACTTCAAAAAATTGTCATCAGGCTAGAGGTTTTTTTTTTTTACATTTAGACTCGTTCACTCCAATTTACGAAGTGGGGAAAGGAAAAAATTAGTGTTCCTTTATAAATATTATAATGAAAATCAACCTTCATTATTTTATAAACTAGTTGTTTTGTAGAAAATTTCTCTTATTTATTAAGAATATTCCTAATTTTGCAATAAATAATATTTCTATTTCGGTTTCCTTTTGATTGTAATCGTCTATTATAATAAAAAAATCACTTGATTAAAATCGGGCGAATTCTGATGGTCACTGCTAGCTGTTATGTCCATACTACTAAATTAGCAATTAATAGTATCAACTACCTATATCTTTATAATACAGTAGAGTTGACAGTTCATATTGTTACGCGTTTACTCCCTCTAGGAAACACCCCAAGCGTAGATTCAATAATTGCAACGCGAGATGTCATTAGTCACTGTTTTTTTCTCTTGATTTGAACTTTTTGCTATCTGAATTCTAATGGAACTCAGGCGTTGGTCCCCCTTCTTATATACTCCTTGGCGTTTATTCCATATCTATCCATTTCATTCTAGTCCGTGTTTCAGGACGAGTATCTTCTATTATCTAGTATCTCTATGGTAGGAAACACTAAACCTGCCAGTATGCCCCAGCTCTGGGCCGATTGGTGAACTATCATTTTATTGCTCTTTTCCCTCTACTACCTCTCTCCGTAAGGGGCGTGCACATAACTAACTGTATCGACTGCTTTGAATTGTTAACAACACCCTTAACTCAGAAAATATGTTCCCTCCTTGGTGTATAAAAAGTTGAGAATTTGGCCTTCAATTCTTGCACCAATAGGGTTTTCCCACTAATTTTATTTTAACAATTTGTGTCGTGAAAATGATATAATAAAACATTTTATTAATTTACAACAATTTACTTTTCTAATAAGAATTATTTCTAAGAAAATATCGTTAAAACAACTTGCTGATAATTTCACTGCTTTTTAAAACGGGCAATTTTACGCGCCAGAATTACGTATCTACCCGGAAAACCAATGAGATTATGGATATAATTAGTTTGTAATAGATTCTAACTGTGTTAAAGAAAGCTTTCCTCTAAAACTTCTCAGAATTTCAATTTGTTATGCTTGTACTGTGATTGGTCTAAAACAATGGACGTGTAAATATTGGCCAATCAGAATCCAGATAAATGCCGCACAAGTTATTTGTGAAAGCGTCGCACGTTAATATTTTGTACTGTAGTTTAGGTTTAACCTTCACCGACATTACACATCAAATGACTAACCTAAAACGTTAAATTTATATTTTTATATTTGTATTGTTTGGAGTGAAAATATTATTTTATCAGTTTCTGGTTTATGTTTTATTAATTGTACAATCAAAATGGAATCAAGTGGAAGAGGGATATGTTAAAGGTGCCACTGATAATTTACCTAAAAGTAGAAAAGTGCTGAGTGCTGTCAATAAATAGAGGTTATGTTATGTTAACAGAGACCAAGATTAATAAACTATCTTGAACAGAGACAACCTTTGTGATTGGATTTCAGGGTGTTGACGTCACAACGCGCCAATTTATGGCTGTTTAAAATGAACCCAATATTTTTCAAACTTCAAGTTTTTTTTTTGTTACTATAAGATAATAAATATGCCATAAATCATTTTTTTACGTGAGTTAAGTATTTCAGCAATAATTTTTTTTCTGGGAAAACCCTATGCACATTTTATAGAAGCAAGCAAAGATTTCATCATCAAATTCAAATTGGTGTCCTTCGATAGTGTAACGTGCTTACAATTTTCAGTAAACACTTTGTGGATTCCAAATAACTTGCAACAAGAATTTTCGCAAACCACTGATTTATTTAATCACTAAAATTACACTAGCAAATACTTAAAAATCACACAACTAATAATAACTTAATCTAATATAATTTCACTACTTTTAAAACACTAAGCACTTTACTTTTCTTCTTAAACTTGTCAACTCTTGTCTAACCTAAAAACTCTCTTGTCTGTTTACTTCACTAAACTGCATACTTCACTCAACTGAACTGTTCCCCCATCTGCTGGAGTCACCTCTTTATATACACACTTGGAATCCTTCTAGAACTTTTTTCTAGAATTCTCCATAATTTTCTACCATGTAATAGATGATTGTTCGTCAATTGGCTCATAGACGGCGCCACCCTACTAGTCAGGGAAGTAACTAAGCTTCTGAGGAAAACTTTGAACATGAACTTAATCACATCTTTCCTTGTTAGAGGGCAGCACATAACAATAGGTCTAAAGATCAGCGAAATGTCTTCGTGATTGTGTTTCATGGTTTTTTAAAATGTTCTTCATGAGTTGAATGCTTTCAATGTTTCAAATTAGTATGAGCCCTGTGCATTCCTTAATAAATTAGTTCTCTGGGAAAGATACAATTTTATGGGCTTACTTAATTGTTGTTTAATAAAGGACTAACTCAGGGTTTGTTATACACTGGCTTGAGGAAAATCGACGAATTACGAAGCGAACAAAATAATAAGAATAAATAAGAAAATAATTGTTAATTGTTATGAATTCTTGAAACCGATTTATAGCGCTGTGTGAACTTGTATTGTCCTGCATATAATGATGATAGATATGAACGGGCGGTCGTAAAAATTATGCCGAATGTTCAATGCTCTGATTATAAAAAATAATAAGACGGTTCGACGGTTCCCCACAGTTGATTTTTTTTTTTTTTTGTAACCTTTTGTTTTTTATTTTCAGGGATACTATAAACTGTTGGGGAAAGGTCGCCTTCCTGAACAACCTGTTATTGTTAAGGCCAAGTTCTTCTCAAAATCAGCCGAGGACAAAATCAAGGCCGTAGGTGGAGCTTGTGTATTATCAGCTTAATTTGTAATAATAAACAAATAAATTTATTTACAAAAAAATAATGGTTGTTTTTTATTGCCTCCTTTAATATTGTATAATAGGGGTACCCTAGCAACTCCTGATATATTATGGAAATGTCGTGCTTAAATCATGCTGCTGTCAGAAAGTCATTAGTTTAATTTTTCTAAGTAAAAAAAATTAGATGTAAGATGGATGCACTTATGCCTGTTTCTTATTTCTCATTGGAAAGTAACAAATGACTAGAAGTTATTCCATCTGAAAAAATTACGTTTTTTAATGGAAAAATTTAATCCTAGTAGTGCCTACGTTGAGGTGAATGTTGTAACGTTATCTATCGTGTAGGCTTTAATGTTATGTCTCGGTCAACACACAGATACATATCTCTGTGATGCAACAGAGTGTATACAGAATTTTCAAAAATCTTTCTTACGAAAAAGTTTCTCAAAAACTGCAGACCTACATTTTAAAAAAAATTACGTTTATTTTTGTTTTAACTACCGAGGACCTTAATAGAGGCGTGAAAATTATAAGATTAGATTGTTCGATTTAACGAGATTGATGCCCGGCCAACGAGAACTGAGCATCCTATACAGGGTTATTGGTAATTCGATACATTCCTTTGGAGATGTGATGCGGCTTGAGCTAAGGAGTAAATCTAGCCCTAACATACATTATGCAAAATTCAATAGTTTTTGAGATATTCCAATTTTTTTGTTTTTCTCAAAAAAGTAGATCTTAATGTCTTAAAAGTTAATTTCCAAAAAATCTACTTGACATTTTTTAATTTTTTTTTACTGGATTACTTGTCCAATATTATAGATATCCGTTTGGAATGAAAAATATCCGGAAACATTTCGATCATGTGAACATTTAAAATAAAAACTTGTAAAATTTATTTTTTTAAAATCAGTTATGAAATTGACCTATTAGGTTTTATCAAAAAAATATTAATGTAGCACGCGTACAAATTATTATAAAAACTTCCTTATTTCAATAGCTATCTAACTAGGTAGAAATGTTTAATGTACCCTTGATAGTTCTAATAAAGAATTAGTAAAGATAATGCTGGTGGCGGAATTTATTAAACGACTAATCGTTCATTTTCATGTAAGTCAGTCAGTCCTTGACTTTGACGTTTGTGCTTATATGCCTTTAACTGACATTCTTATCTCCGTGTCCCTCAAGTTTGTTGGTCTTGTTAAATTAATTATCGAAGATTCTGATTTTGCTCGCAGTTGTTATTAGTTTTGTTATTGTATTTTCTGTGCCATGGCCGCGTATGCCAACGCAGAATACGCTGATATCTTGTTTGTTTATGGATACTGTGGCGGCAACGCTGCTGAAGCTCGCCGAGAATATGGTCTTTGGTACCCTAACCGCCGCTTACCAAATGCACGTGTATTCAGTACGGCATATCGAAATATCGCTGAAACTGGCTCCGTGAAATGTAGAAGAAGTGACGCTGGTGCTCCTCCCGTTTATGAACCAGATGATGAGGAAGAAATATTGAGGTATTTTGAGGAAGACCCAACTATTTCAACTAATAAAGTCGCAAGACTAACCGGAGCGTCACAATGGAAAGTTTGGTCTACGATACGTAGAGTTGGATATCATCCTTACCACTATACCCCTGTCCAAGGCTTGGAGGAAGGTGATCCTGGAAGGAGAGTGGAATTCTGCGGCTTTATGTTAAATTCAGATGCAGAAAGTGCAAATTTTTTAACAAGTATTTTATGGATGGACGAGTCGAAATTTAATCGCGAGGGTATAACAAATTTCCACAACCTACATTATTGGGCAGAGGAAAATCCCAAGTTAACACGTGAAACTAGTTTCCAAATGAAGTTTTCTATTAATGTGTGGATGGGAGTCATTGACCACTATTTAATAGGGCCACACTTTCTTCCTCAAAATTTAAACGGGGAAATCTATGAAAATTTTTTAAGAAATGATCTGGCGGTAATTTTAGATGTTCCTCTCGCCGACAGACAGCGAATGATGTTTCGGAACGACGGTTGTCCAGCACATTATCGGCTGACAGTACGACAGTTACTTGATCAACGTTTCCCTAACCGTTGGATTGGAAGAGCGGGCCCAATACCTTGGCCAGCGCGAAGCCCTGACTTAACACCCCTTGATTATTACGTATGGGGTCATATGAAGGAGATGGTCTATGCCATACCAGTCAATACTATAGAAAACCTTAGACAAAGGATAGTCGATGCTGCCCAACACATAAGGCATAATCTGACAACCAGAGTAACAAGGACGGAAATAAGAAGACGCAGCCGTGTCTCTATACGGAATAGGGGCTCCCATTTTGAGCAAGGCATATAAAAAATAAAGTACAACTTTGAAATTAATGAAGAATTAAACTCTACTTTTAAAATGTTTTTTACTGTTTATCTAAAAATAAAATTCGTACTGTTATTTCGTCGTGTTATTTTTACTAGTATTTTCTTAGAACTATTAAGGGTACATTGAACATTTGTATACCTTGTTAGATAGCTATTGAAATAAGGTAGTTTTTATAATAATTTATACGCGTGTTACGTTACCTAATATTTTTTTGAAAAAACCTAATAGGTAAATTTCATAGCTGATTTAAAAAAAAATTTTTTAAGTTTTTATTTCAGATGTTCACATGATCGAAATGTTTCCAGATATTTTTCATTCCAAATGGATATCTATAATATTGGACAAGTAATTCAGTAAAAAAAAAATTTCAAAATGTCAAATAGATTTTTCGAAAATTAACTTTTAGGACATTAAGATCTACTTTTTGAGAAAAACAAAAAAAATTTAATATCTCAAAAACTATTGAGTTTTGCATAATATATGTTAGGGCTAAATTTACTTCTTAGATCATGCCCCACCACATCTCCAAAGGAATGTATCGAATTACCAGTAACCCTGTATAATGAACCTGTGTAGTGGTGACATGCTGACATGACGTCAAGACTAGTTAAAAGCGCCCGAATATATGCAATCACACACGACAACGGGTCATGAATGTATACTGAAGTGGAAAACTGGAAAGTAAAAACAAATTCAACCTTATAGTTTAGGTCGACTTTAAGACTATAAAATTATAGCTCTACATTTTATTGAAATGTGAACTTACACAAAATATTTAACTATTTCTACGTAGGTAAGTACTACTACTACATAATGTTATGCAAACAGATGTAGAATTAGTCATATCTGAATCTGAGTAAAAACCTTTAAATATTCCATATAAATATGAATGAAACTATAGTACGACTGTATATCGAAGATTCCAAAACAATTTTACGGAAAATTACATCCATTTCTTTAAAAGAGAATGGATGAAATACGAATTTAATTGTTTTTATTGCAGCGCCCTCTAGTAGCAAGGGGACTAGTCACTAGTTGCAAATAGCAAGAGCAGTGAACTTTACCAAATATTTTCGGCAATTTTAGGATTGCAGGAATCTTTTCAAAACGACTCCTTAAAATTTTATTTGTCCCAAATGCAGTGGGCGGGATACAATGTTAACAAATACTTGTTTACATTTTTTTAGACAACTGGAATGAATCTTCTAGAAGTAAAAACCGCTGCACAAGGAATCACTACTTCTACATCCATATTTTGTATCCAAGTCTTATGCACACTAAATCCTAAATCCCAATGTAATATTTTATTCCCTTTAATAATAGAGTGGGGGTGGTAGAGGGTGTGGTTAATGTAAAAAACAATTAGAAGTCCTTGGTTCTCGTATACCTACACACTAAGTCCCAATTTATTTTTTTATTCCCTTAAACAATAGGCTAGGGGTGGAAATGGGGCTGGTGGAGGGAGTAACTAATGCCAAAATAAATTTTAGAGGCCCTTGGTTTAAATCCCAATTTAATTTTTACTCCCTTTAATAATAGGGCGGGGGTGTCAATAACAGTGGTAGGGGAGGTAGCTAATTCAAAAAAAAATAATTTTAGACGTTTCGTTCTTGTATACACACTAAATCACAATTTAATTTTTTTACCTCCTTTAATAATAGGGTGAGGGTGGCAATGGGGGTGGTAGAGGGAGTAGCTAACGCCAAAAAAATTTTTTTAGACGTTTCGTTCTTGTATACACATTAAATCACATTTTGATTTTTATCCCCTTTAAAAATCGGTTGCGGGTGGCAATGGAGGTGGTAGAGGGGGTAGCTAATGCTAAACAAAATTTTTAGACGTTTTTGTATATACACTAAATCACATTTTAATGTTTTTACTCCTTTTCATAATAGTGTATTTTATTGGGGTTGATAGGGGGGTTGTGGCTGATGCCAAAAAAATTTTTGATACCTTAACTTTTCGTACATGCCCTAAATTGCAATTTTATGGACTCTTGCTTGTTTTAACCTTCATTTTGGTAAAAAGTATAAAATTTCGTACGACCATTTGGGCAAGTTGGGGAACGTTTTGAAAATTTTGTGGAATTTGGACTAAAAGTGGAATTGCGAGAAAATTATAGGATATTTTTTGCAAAAATTTGGCAGGCTATTTCTTGGTTATATAAAATTACTTTCATCTATAATTTCATCAAATTTGGTTTAGTTTTGGCCAAGTTAGTCGTAATTCAATTTCTTACGTTTTTTCAGCATATATATGCACATATTGTGGGGAGCGGTCAACCGATTTTCACAAAATTTGAACTGAAGGTTCCTTGACCATCGACAATAAAAGGGTACTATTCTCGTTTCTTAACTAGCATTTTAAAGGATCCAAAATAAACTAAAACTGAAAAACCACCTTTAAAAATGACCAATTTACCCCTTTTCCGCGAAAAAAAGGGTTCCCTCACTCGAAGTAGAAAACTCAGGGTATTCTTAGTTTCACCAAAACAAACTTATTTTTCTATGTCGCGTTGCTCTATGTAAAATTTTTTCTACAAATCTATATTTACTCTACTAATTTTTTGTATTCTACGTTTTGCCGGAGGTGCCGGTTAGATAGAATATTTAATCAATTTTCACACCCGCGTCTCCTACGTTCGGATATTTGCAAAAGTAACAGTGAAATACATTATTATTGTTATCCGATCTTAGTAACTGTGCAAAATTCCATCAGTTGGCTATATCAGGAAGTGTGTTAAATAAAGGATACAAAATTTGAAGACAAAGATTATTCATTGATAAATACTACATTGTGAGTTAAAGAAAAGCAAGTACAATTTTTTAGAAATAATACAAAATTTGTTACCACTTCAAACTGTTTCGATAGGTACTCTCTTTGATAGGACTAGTAGGTATACAAACAAAACAACTACCGACGATTAACTTCAGTCATAATTTAAATTTTGACGTGTAATTAGTAGTTGAAAGAACTGATCGGCATTAGAATTTTTTACATTATCTTATAATTTCAACGTTAATTATATTAGACCCACCATGTCACGAGCGAAAAAGGCACCTTCACTGGTAAGCAATTAGATACCAATAGACGAATTTCAGTGAGAAACGAATGTCGCTTGAGGTGTAATCAAGAATCACATACCAAATAATGATGTTTGGTACCTCAAGTAACTATTTAATTTTAAAATACTCTATAAGATATCCTGAAGGCTTATTTTCAAGACTACGTCTATAGTATTTGTAAATAATCTGGAAGGAGTCTATAGAACAGGTTTAAAATCCTTATAATTATACTGTAATGCATAGGTTATATAGTTTCTAGAAACTTAACTTTTTCCATAACTGGGCAAAAAATAGATGTGGAGCATCCGCCCGTAATATGATTCAATGTTGGTAAGTTGTCCTTAGAAAACATTTATAACAGATACAAATTACATTAGTTTCTTCAATTTAGCGCGTTCCCAATACGGTTTGCCGTTACTAATCTCTTAACTATTAGACATAATCGCAACTGTTAACCGTGTTGGTTTTGAATTTTTCGAATGATTTTATCGATTTGTTCAGGTAGAAGAATATTTTCTTCCTTTGCAAGCTTTTAAAAGTAGATTTATGGTGTTCGGATAACATAACCTTAAAATTCAGTTTGTCAGCGGTGCTGCATACGTCTATACACGTTCTTATGGCATTTTGTCATTTTTGGAGAAAGTTAAACTCAATCCTCCTAACTTGGATTTCACAGCTATAAAGTTTTATTGAAAGCTTGACAAATGCCTAAAGTCAGCCATGGGCTAATGAGAATTGAAAGGCAATTTGGTCTTGACGTTACTTCTTGAGGCTCTTCTAATACTCTTCTTAGGACAAGACTATCTTTAAGTGCATCAGACATATTATACATAAACCACTGATATAAATCTCTAGTATATGAGCTGGCTATCATAAAACATTGAGGTCATTTCGTGTCAAATCAACACGCTTAATAAAAAATTTGATATGCACGAGATTTTGGTCAAATTAGGCAGATGGGTAGCCCCCACACAGACTAAGAGAAACATAAAGTTTTATTAAAATACAACAGGGGCGAGCGTAGGTGCGTCTTTACTATGTACATACTTCCGTAAGCTATACAACCTTAGGCGAGGGTTGTATAGGAGATATACCATCCTTCGGAGGGGATGTAAAGCCGTCGGTCCCTTGTCTATTAAATGTTAGGCAAGTAAAAGATCCATACTCTTCTTAAGGGAAGAGGTTCGGCAAAATTCCTGGTTGGGGGTAGCTCGTCTACAGGCGTCGGTGTTAGGCCTCAGTAGCGGAAATAGGCCGACGTTAAATAAATGTATTTAAAAAAAAATTTATTAAAATATGACCATTTTGAAAATAGGGTTATGTAAATTGTCGAATAAACTGAAAAAAATCTTACGACTGACATATTTTTAAATTGCAATAGCAGGTCTCTTAGTTTATCTAGTATCCCGTATGGCATTTTCTATGATATGCAACACTATAGAGGCATTGTGAGGAAATTTCTTTTCAAATTTTAAAATGAAAATTTTGATTTTAAATTTTCAGAAATGTTCTCTCTATAAAGTGGTTTATACTAAGAAACTGTTTGTTTTGCGTATTTCACAATTGGTATTTTCTTTGTTACTCTTTCTTAACAAACCTATTTTTGCCTGCAGAATACGATTTTCTAAATCACATATTTTTGCCATTATGTTTTCGCTACTAAGTATACCATATTAATATAATTTTTTAAAAATTTATTCCTGTCAATATAATTCATCTGTTTTTAATCAGTATAATACATGCGCTTTTAATAATCTCTACTTTATGTTCTTGACGACATAACCTTACATTATATATATATATATATATCCTTGGAGACAGTGGGCAGGCAACTTTTTGAGCTATATTTTCTCTTGATACTTTTGATAGTTTCCGTAGTCTCGATATATTTTAGAATTTTATTATTGCAACCATTTCTTCAAAATGGCATACCGACGTGCTTCGCTTCAAGATGACTTCTCTTTTAAGTTCCATGTGAAAACCCATCTGATTTTATTAAACAGTTTAATTTTTCTAGACCGCAGAAGAAAAAGCTGCACGGCGTTTGCGAGTTCGTCACAGATTTCAAGCAATTGTCCGATTAGTCATACAAAATATGTTCTGGTTAGACGATGATGAGATGGTAATAACGGATAATGTTACAAGGAATATTCAGCTGCTTACCAGGAGAACAGTTAAAAGATGCGACCTGAAAATTGAGGTATATATGGCAAATAATAATAATATTTATTTCTCCATTGAAAAGATATACAAAAAAAATATACAAAAGATCAGCGAAGAAAGTATCAAGAAGAGAAAAATCATTGAAAAAAGAAAAATGGATCAAATAATGCAAACGTATTTGCGTATACAAACTATTTTACACACAAGTCAAGTTACAAAAAAATAACATAAATGGATAAACAGATATTCCTTATCCTATATCTTTTTTTTTGTAAATTAACTAAAAGACTCATGAATAGTATAACAGTTTTTCTCGAGTAAAAATCTTTTGAGTTTGTGTTTGAAAATGTGTATACTGTCAGAGACTTTAATGTCTTCATCGAGAGAGTTGTATAATTTACAGCCCTGGTACAGAAAGCTATTCTGGAACATACTTGTTCTATGAGAATCGGGGAGTAAAAGATCTTTGGATCTCGTTTCATGTAAATGTCTGGCTTGATTTCTTACAAATATAGATTTATTTTTATGGACATATAAACATACCTCAAAAATATATAGGCTAGCAACTGTTAGAATTTGTAACTGTTTGAAGGCGTCATGACAAGTTTCTCGTCACATTTTAGTAACAAGAATACTCTATTTACGCTTACACTATTATCCCAATTCATGATTCCGTACCTGAGATGGGAATGAAAGTTGGCATAATTAGCAATTTATATTAGCGATTAAGATAAGGTTGTTGCACAATTAAGCATTGTGTAGTGCAGTGATGAAAAGTGAAACACACTGTATATGCTATTTTTTTTTCATCGAATATGAATTAAGTAAATAGTTATTTTTTCTTCAAATAATTTTCCTACCGCTCAATTTAAGTACCTACACAAAACTTGTCATAAAATTAATGTTAATATCTGTACATATTTTATTTTATTTTTTAGGAAAAGGCAATTATGAATAAAAATAAGGAATATCGCACAGAAGAAGAAAAACAAATTTTGAACAGGGCAATCGGTGGATTAAAATGTTTTAGGAGATACCCCACGGTAAGATTACAATTTCGGTCGAGTACATCATCTGTAATAATGTGAAACTATAAAAACCCAAACCCAAACCCAAATGGTTATATACTAGGACCAATAAGTGTAGAGAAGAGAGCAAAAATGAGCGGCATTGTTATCAACGGATTTGGTTGATTTTTAACAATGAAAGGGCACAACGCTTTATACCTATCCAATGTCAATTTGAAATCTTATAAATTCAGCGTCTCCACTAGGGATGTCCGTTGCTATGCTTCTCTACAATGGTATACAGCAGACAGCGCCGCGTTATCGATATGATTTATCCCCTCTTATATGAGATGCAGTCGAGAAGATGTACAATTGCGCCGAAGCGAGCGGCCGGTAAAGAATTCAAGCTGATGTTCGGAATGATCAGTTCTAAAACACAAAAGTGCTGTGCAAAACTGTTTTCGTGGAACCGGGTAGTACTGTTCGTTTATTTAACGTTGCGCGGTGGTTTTCTCCTAATAAAAAAAACGTAAGTTGTTTGTGTTATATTTACCTAGAATAATTATTATTAACTGTAATATTTCTAATGAAGTAGTTTCTTCCGGATCTTGCCGTGGTCGTCGAACTTGACTTGACGTTTCGCTGATCATCCTGTCAGCTTCTTCAGAAAGATTCTAAAGACTGAATTTTTTGTGCTACAGTCTGAGGATGATGAGAATGAATATGTAAATACAATAAAAAAAGCGAAGATTATAATATATTTATGTATTGTTTAATAAAATATGAAATAAAATAGAATTTTCCAAATACTCTTCTATTTTCTCAATTTTACAGTGAAATTTGTAATTTCTTTTTGATAAATTTGGAATGGGCTCATCGAGCTAGTGTAAGTAAAAAAAAAAAAAAACTTCGAAATCGGATGATTAGAAGCCGAGATATCCGACGACGATTCATGCAGCGAGAAGCAGTTGGAGCAAATTTTGAGTGAGCGCGAGCCCAGGAGCGCGTCCTACGCCCTCTCATGCCCCCTATCCAGTGACGCGCATCAACGATATACTTTCCTTTTCATTATTATTAATATATTTATTCGAGGGAAGTTCAAAATACTGTCCAAGTTTAACTCAACTAAACCTCTACATACGGGTCAAATTTCATAGCTTCATATAAATAAACATGGAAAATATGATTTTTTGAAAAAAAATTATCTTTGCTTCAAATCAATTTGGAAAATTCTAGTTCGGCGCAACATAAAGTTCAAAGCCTTAGTTTTAATTTTATTCATTTGACAATACGTTGCGTTAAAAATTCAGCGAGTAATTCAATTTGTTTATGCGGAAAATATAACGCCATTTTCAAAGCCATTTTAAACACTCAAAAAAGTTTATTATTTGACTGGATAACAATTGCATTAAGAAGTAGCAACTCCCGACTAGATACTCGCGAATTCATTTTGAATTACCGTACAAGTTTTGGCATGACCATTATAACTGCTCAAGAAAGTATATCACCACAATTATACAAATGAAATTTGGTCATGCATGTTATCCTGCACATTTATTTAAAATTAAAATTGTTAACTCGGATATCTGTGGATACTGCAATGTCACTGGTGATCTTGATCACATATTTTTTGGATGTAAAAATTACGTAGTAGCCACTGATAATCTATACAATAATATAATAAAAGAGAGCAACGTTTCGATACCCTTCAATTTACTTCAACTTTTATCCTTAAATAAGAAGGATATATTTAATCACTTAATTGCGTGCTTGCAAGAGACGAAAATTAAGTTATAGGCTAGCTCTGTTTCCTCTGTATGATTGAAAAGTTGACCGTTATTGTACGTTAAAGTCATCATAATTCTATAAACAAATTAAATTATCTCGGAAACTATTGAATATTTTTTTATCAAATTTGAACCGTAGTTTAAGAGTACAACATACTAAAATTTCAAATAGTTTACAAGCAGATATTGTTTATTTTTCTATTAAATAATAACAGTCGAAAAATCATTAATTTTCAACGGTTTTTTACGGTTTGTAAATAAACCATTGAACCGACTTTGATAAACTATGGCTTAAAATGTTCGTAATGTCAATACCTACATCCTTTATATTAAACTTTTTTCTCGCCGACCGCTACGATCAAAGTTATTGAGAAAAAACTGTTTATTACAACATTCAAGGTACTGTTATAAACAAATGCCACCGAATTTTCATCCAGAAAGTATGAACATATCCTTAATTGGATTGAATCTGCGGTAGGCTCTTGTTGAAACATATTCAATAGAATAATTATATATATTCAAAAGAATAGTTACAATAAGCACTTGGTTTATTGTTTCATTAGTTTAGTTCAGATTTCTCTGACATAGGTTTCAGCTTTTCGACCATTATCAAAGAATCTTAAAAATTGACCTGAAAGTGGTGGTTTATAGTATATATTAGAAATATTCTACCTACTTAGAGGGGGATAATGAGTTGATTTGCTATTTCTTTAAATTTAACAATACAGGCCGGAACTACGAACTTAATTTTAATTTTATTACTGTGTCTAGTACAGGGTTGTTTTTAAATTCTGTTTGTGTATTTGTAACGTCCTAAGGCCCCAAGAAACCATAAGAACGTTACAAATACACAAAGAGAATTGATGAACAACCCTGTACTAGACACAGTAATAAAATTAAAATTAAGTTCGTAGTTCCCGCCTTTAGCGTAAAATTTAAAGAAATAGCAAATCAAGTTATTGTCCCCCTCTAAGTAGGTAGAATATTTCTAAGATATATACTGTGAACCACCACTTTCAGGTCAGTTTTTAAGACTCTTTGATAATGGTCGCAAAGCCGAAACATATGTCAGAGAAATGTGAACAAAACTAATGAAACAATAAACCAAGTGCTTATCGTAACTATTCTTTTGAATATTTATGATTATTCTAATATACATATCATCTTTGATACTACTCCCTGTTCATGAATCATTTCGCAATTATCCACTCAGATTTAGGTGCTGGCAAAATGCTAATTCCACTGGACTGTAATTATTAATAACGTACTACCGAGATCTGTCACATCATCTCTTTGCATTTCATAGAGTTCATTAGAGCGACAGGCACACCCATAATTTCGGTAATAAATTGTAACGTTAGATTAGAAATACTTGTAATTTAAGATAATAATTATTACATTAGCTAAAAGAGGTGCTTCTGAGATAAATTTCTCAATTTCTTCAGAGGTTAATGTTTCAGATTTCTTTGCCTGGTAACCTTCTGATGTTCTTTTAAAAAAAGAACGCAGTTTACTATATTTTTCCATATTCACGTTATGCTTTAATATTGAAACACTTTTCAACATTGAGTAATATGATCACAATGAAGAAGATTTATATTTTTCCCCTAATTCGGCAAGATAGGCCAGTAATACGTTTTCCGAAAATGAAGTTGTCTTTTTTTGAATACGCCAGTCCATGAGGCTTCTGTACACTTTGTCGTAAAAACGTTTTGACTTATCTAGCAGTAATGTGGATGTTGTTCCTTCCGCTTTTTGAAGAATATCTAGTGGTGAACAACAAAAAGCTTCTTCAATATCACTATCCATTACGTTTTCCACATTTCCATCTTAAAATCGCAATAAACAAATACGGACCGCGTTTTGACAATTATTTATTTATATTGTCATTTTGTTTTAAAATGGTTTTTTTTAATTTTCAAAGACATTATGATTGAAGTACTGTTTTTTGATTGTTCTACGAAAGAGAATAATGATCCGTTATTCCCTCATCATTAATCCCTACGGGAATAATATATGGCATTATATAGCAAAATTGACAGATATAAAACATATATTAGTCGTAGATAAACTTATTTTGACTTCTTGTTTTTAGATTGTAAAAAGTCAGCTGGCAGCCGTCACATATTTTTGCTATTTCGGGCCAGGTCGTGCAATAGTAAAACAGTATCATAAGCCCCACGCGATGTACTTCATAATGTCTGGCGAGGCAGCCGTTAGTGTACGTCGATATGATAAAGTACTTGAAGAGTGGGTGGAAGAAAACACTGGAACTATGACAACAGGCACCATGTTTGGTGAGGTTGCACTTCTTCATGGCATCGATAGACTGGCTACCATTACCACACTCAGTTAGTAATCATGATATTAAACGTCATTATGTACAATCAAAATTCGGCAGACATTACAAAATAAGTAAAAAAATATACAGGGTGTTTTGAAAAGATTGGGACAACGCTTAGCCGTAGATTCTTCACATCAAAGCAAGGCGACTTGACCCAAAAAGTAGTGGTCTAACTATTTTAGTTTTCAAGATACAGGGTGGTAAAGTAAAAATGATTTCGTATTCTGTCTTTATCTTGGAGATTATTGTACGTATCTACTACAAAGTTGGTAACGACGTGTTCTTCAGGCTTATTTACAATGGTGATACTATCGCCGATGGCACATTTTATAGAGGGCGCTAGTTACAGTACTTTTATGTGACACTTTAAGCTATAACTTTTTTGAGGTTAGTTTTTGGACATTTTCTACTATTACAATCGAAACGCAATTAAATTTCCTAAATAAAAGGTGTACTTGTTTAAACGCGATAAAATGTACCCTTTCAGAGAAATACACGATTTGCAATTTTGTCACAAACCAGTTGGAAGAAATTCAATTATACACAAAAGCGGTTTTTCATCTAGTAAGTGCACTACAAGTATGATGTCTTGAAATCGTCAATAGTACTTGTTTCAAACATTGTATTGTAAACATTACAAAATATTAATAATTTGCACTGTTTTCGTTCTGCTGGTAAAATTTGCATTTGTTACATAAATTTTGGACTACGTTCTTCGTCAATTTATTTAAGTTTGTTATTTGAGAATGCCCTGCTACCAGTATTCAAATCTAGAAATGTGTGCCATGGTCGCAGTTTATACTCAAGAAAACCTAATGGTCATGCGGCTGCGAGAAGATATCAATTGTTATATCCTAATCGAACGGTACCAAATCATAAAACGTTTCAAGAAATTTTCCAAAGATTTAGAGAATCCGGAAGTGTTCGCCGAAGAGGAGGATCAGGCGGTCCAGTTAGTTACACACTGCAGCAAAAAGAAGAGAATCAGGAAATAAGTATACGAAAGCTATCTGCTAGAACTGTAATTAGCCCAACAATTATTTACAAAGTGATTCATAGAAACCAATTTCACTTTACCATTTTACCCGTTTAACACTAACGGACAATTCCTGGAAAGTGTTCTTTTTACAGATGAGGCTACATTTATACGAAGAGGTGTTTTTAATTGGCTCAATATGAATTTGGGCCATAAAAAAATCCTCATAAAGCGCGTTTTCATCATTTTCAGGATGAATTTTCAATTAATGTCTGATGTCCGATTATCGATGACAATGTATTAGGGCCCGTTGAGCTTCCTCTAATAGGCTAAATGGGGCATCATACTTACAATTTCTACGGAACAGGAACAATTCGGACGATCTATTAAATAATGCTAATAACATTAACAGGACACGGTGCTCCTCCCCATTTTTCAATAGCAGTACTAACCATTTAAATGGACGGTTTTTACATCGTTGGATTGGACGGGGAAGCGAGTTTGCATGGCCAGCTCGCAACACGGATTTATCTCCTTCTTCGCATGGGGCTATATGAAAAGTTTGGTCTATAGATCCCAACTGATAGAAAATCGAAAAATCCAAGAAGCAGGAAATGTTATTAAAAATCAGGAAGAAATACCATTCTATTTACGTCAAAATATCATGAAACGATGTAAAAATGTATTGAAGTTAATGGAAATCACATTGAAAATTGGAGATTATGAGAAAGTTTTTTTTGCTAATGATATCGAAGATTATGTTTCGTTTCATTTTATTTTTATTTCATAGATTCAAGTAAATGTCCCTGAAAGGATGAATTTTATCGCGTTTAAATAAGTACACCTTTCATTTAGGAAATTAAATTGCGTTTCGATTATAATAGTAGAAAATGTCCAATACATAACCTGAAAAAAGTTATGGCTTAAAGCATCACATAAAAATACTATAACTAGCGCCCTCTATAAAATGTGACATCGGCGGCAGTACCACCATTGTAATTAACAGCCTGAAAAACAAGTTGTTACCAACTTTGAAGTAGATACGTACAATAGTCTCCAAGATAGAAACAAAATACGAATACAATTTTTTACTTATCACCTGTATCTTGAAAACGAAAAGAGTTAGACCGCTATTTTTTGGGTTCTACGGCTAAGCGTTGTCCCAAACTTTTCCCAAAACACCCTGTATATAAAAGGGCGAAGTTCAGTTTTACAGTACGGGTCTTGCGGAGCCCGTTCAACCACTTAACCTGTTGCCTCTCTTAATTATCCAATGTCTTACAAAAGTAAGTTTTTTGGAGATGGAATGAATAGATTAATAAATTTTAGTATGAACAGGTAACTAATGAGAGCTGTGCTGAAAAAGTGCTTTTAATTCAGTGTTGTTTACAAAAAAGAATAAAGGCCAAAACACATATGACAATGCAGGAAAAGAGCGCCACAATTTGCTGAATGTACTGTGACACGTTTTTCTCCACCTCAGCGGATAACGAAAAGAAAAAGGGTCAGTCTTCGACACTCGAGCTTCGGAAACGGGTATTCGATATAATACGGTTTATAGCTCGAGCACCAGTTCTAGTTTTAAGTGTTAGAGCAATACTACACACAAGCCGCATAAGCGAGGCTGAGTAGCTCAAGTGGAGAAACGATACTGCAGTGGGTCATAGAGAAATTATACACACACACAGCAATAAAACTCAGAATTTGGTAATTTTTCTTCTTCTCTGGCTTTTAATTCATTTTCTTTGTATATATTATCGTTTCTTTTGACTTTACGACAAAATTTCTTAAGGCCTAAATAAAAGCTTACAAAATTACCTACAAAAAAAACTTTTTGGTGTATGATTTTCGATAAGTAGTGACAGGGAACTGACGATTGAAAATGCGGTTGATTTTTAATTTTCAGCAAACGGGCAATTTTTGTCACGTTTAAAGTACAAAAAATTACATTTAATAATATTTTTTCACTTTTTGAAGTATCAGAAGTTATTCTATGGGTATCTCGAGTCATTTCATACTGGACCAATATTTAAAAAAAATTGTTATGCACAGTTCTTGCAGGAAAATCTTAATTAAATGGCAATTTTTCATGTTTTCCCTTTTACCTCCATTTACTCGTTATCAAAACGATTTTGTACATACACCAACATATTCGAAATTTGATTTTATTTAATTTTCATTACATAAGTACACTATATGCGTACGATGCATCGTTTTCCAGTTTTTACCGATTTTATTATGAAACAAGTGGAAGTGGAAGTGGAAAAGGAAATTGTTCGTAATCGAATTCTCTACAACTTTTATCTGAAATAGTTTGCGATTCGAATGACCATATTTGAGATTTTAGCGAAAAACGCGCGCGTTTTCGTTGAATCTCAAAAATGTCAAAATTTCAAAAAAATCTATCTCGGCTACAATAGATCGTACGAAGTTAAAAAAAGAACGAAATTGTGCGGATTTTTATTACTTATAATTTTCATGTGTACATATTTACAGTAAAATTGATACTTTCCGAGTTCTTTGCGAAAACTCGTTGAACCAAAAAGTTACCCACTACTGTAAAACTGGCTGTTAGGTTTTTATCGATCAAACGTTCATATTAATGTAGAGAATAAAATAATATTACCTTCTATCTGGAACATAATTTTAACACTTAATATTTTGTTACTTAGCGGACTGTGAATTGTTAATGATAAAAAAAGAAGACTTCGACTTGGTATTAAGGGAAACAGTTTTGAGGGCTTGGGAAGAAATTCAAAAAATTATGAACAAGTTCACTTACTTTAAAAATTGGGATAGTGTCACCAAGAGGGAATGCAGTATTGTCTCTAGGACAAAGGTAAGAGTTCGCATTTTAACTAGATGCCTATAGAGTAGTCAAAGATTTTGTAGACATTTTTATTTCTTTTGCACATTCGGCCAGGTTGCGATCGGATGATTAGGAGTGGAGAGCGGTGTAGAAGGGCAAGGGAAAGGGTTAGGGACTTCGAGTCGGGCTCATTTTCAAGTGCAATCAATTCTCTTTACCCCGAAGTTCTAACTTCTTTAGGGTCTGCTTAGATATCTCAGGGCGTTAAGCCCAAGTTTAACATAAACTATTATAAATTATTAGTTTACTTACTTAACATAAATCATTGAGGGTTCCATTCATAGTGGTCGCAGACGAAATAATGATACTTTCTTTAAACATGAAATGCACTATATTACAGTATTTGCAAATAATTTCTGGTTCTCTAACATGAAACCTGGCGATGTTCAATGATGTGACTAAATATATATAACCACGCAGAACCACTGAAGGTGGTCCCCGGTAAAGAAAACAACACACTTATATAGGGTGGTACGATACCTAGAGTTCCACGAGGCAGAAGCTGCAGCCCACGGTGGTGTCTTCGGGAAAAAGGAATAGACCAGACGATGGGGTTGATTTACAGCCTCTCCAGCCGAGGAACTTTCTACTCTTGTGCGTGGAAGCCCCTTCCCTGGACCTTTCTACCTTTGTATGTGTGTGGGCGTTCTAGCCCCGTCCGTGGACCTTAAAGATACACCGATTTAATTTGCACAGTCGGAAATGCACGTGAAACATGCCTCATGAGAGAAATTTAAATCAGACGTAGCCCATTGAGAAAAAAAATCCACCTAAAATTTCTATAGAAGACTAATGAATGGGGTCGAGTCCGTCTTTCAAACTAACGAGATACTTTCAAGGAAAGCCTGTAAATTTGCGAAACACGTGGATAGAGATCTGGTAAGATAGCGATAATGAGGTTAACTCACTTTTACACTTAAATCCTGCACCAGCAGTTAAAATCCGCCCCCCAACGACAAAATATTCTGCTCAATAGAACAACAAAAAACGGAGAAAATTTTCTTGGTGTTGATAATTCCAAAATTCACAAAGATGCTTTGAATAAATCAAGTTTTGAGGAATTACCAACCATGTACACACCGCCAAACGTTTTTCTCTCTTTTGACAACATGCGGAAGTCACGTGACCGCTCTTCCCAACTGGGAGACGCGGGACCAGTCACTAGCGGCTGTTAATGATATAGGGCCCGCAAAATACACATGTGCATTGCGAGTCGCATATACAACATATAGCATTTTTTTTTCGTCAGATCAAAAGCCGCCGAGTTATCTCCAAAAACCCATTTTCTCATACATTTAATATGTCGTTATCCCCCCCTTTTGACATCCGCGGCACAAATGTGTTGGAATGTTGGGGGGGCCCAACTCCATTTATTGGCAAAAAAAATCACAATCGCACTTTTCTTTATTCCAAAGCCAGATCTGCTGCACTATTAGGTATCTACTCAGGTAATACGATCTCGGAATCTGAAATCACTGATACACAGAAATGCTGGGAATGACTATAAACATTTTGTTGTGGCTCCTCTTGTGAGCATGACGGAAATACAGAAGTGCCCGGCATCACATAATAATAATAAAAAAAGAATAAAATACTCATATAATTTGAAAATATCGCCCTTTATTTATTTTTTTAAATCAGCTGTAGGTGGTAAATGTTTATAAACGGATATGCATGGAATCGTGAAATTCTACTTGCATAATATATCCTGTGTTTCAGTCGTATGAACCAGATGAAACTATTTTGGGAGATGGTTATGGTATATCCGGCTTCGTATATTTTATAACTAAGGGATCGTGTTACATCATTGAACATATGTATTTAGATGTGGTCAACGACAAAGGTATTAAAAAATATAAAGTATATATTCCAAAGGAAGACACAGTTAAAATGAAGGAGGAGGTGAGATTGAGCCAGATTTTGAGTAAATACATAACACCTTCACAACCAAAAGGTAAGTAACTGCACAAAAATTATTTTAAATGCCAATCAATGTTATTTCTCTTACTGTAGATGGAAATTGGAGATGTTGTACATGAGTTTTATTATTTACCATACTCTTTAAAGTATAAAATTTATAAACTAGTTTTCGTATTCTTCTATTTCAGTCGATACGATTCCCGTATACCCCAGTCTGTATAAAAAACAACAGTTGATTTAACTTATTACAGATATCTGAAGGTTGTAAATCATAGGGGGGGGGGGGGGGGTTAGTCTGAACACTCGGTTTCCGAGCCGTAGAATTTTCCAGTTACATTTTAGATAAAAGTTGTATTAGTAAAAGTTGTAGGTATTTTGCACTACTTTATAAATTAAAACATAATATTTCTAGTCGCAAACTCCTCTATAAAATCCTTATTTTACTATAAGGAACGTAACCAGACTGCAACCAACAGCTACTCTCCGGGCTATGTGCTCCGCCCAGTGCTGAATTACAAGTTACAAGGCTGGCGCGTTAAGTGTAATAATCGCATATTACCAACAGAACGCTAATGCTTTGATTGCAACAAACACAAGCCAAAAGACTGATCCTACCTAAAGAAGCTCTCATGCCAGTCGTCACACACCACTTGCAGACTGCAGTTTCGAGCTGTTGGCTCTCGTCAGTGCAAGGTAGGCATGTGACGACCGACACGAGGATCACTTGACTATTTAGTACATTTCGGTATCTTTGGGATAACGACATGTAAAATAGTCAGCGGGCGCCATCTAGCGGTCCAGTGTGTGTAAATAAATAGCCTGACTGGACTTAGCATAGCTCAAATGTGCTATTATAGGGCGGAATGTACTTTATAAATGTTAATAAGTTTTGCAGTAATGACAGTAAGTGACACATAACATCTTGCTCACGAGGCCATTATCGGTCTTTATAAGTGTGCGAAATTTCAGCCAGATCGGTTTGATAGTCTATGAATAATTGCATTTGTTTATCCCAGAGAGCGTCTGTTTAAGCAATCGCCATAAGCAAGATAATGGATCTAGAGATATTTAACAAAGTGAAATGGATTCTTGAAAGGTTGAACTACAAGTTAAGTTGAAAAAATACACTATTTGTTTAAAAAATTGTTGTTAAAAACTCTGTTTAAAAGGTGTTTTTTTGCTTATAAACAAATAGAATAATTTCGTTCTTTTTTATGATAAATACTTGTAATTAGGTGCATTGAAAAGCCGTTTGAAGAACACGTATTTTTTAAAAAATGAACCCTCTACGACCAATAGCGGTCAAAATAGCAACTTTTTTTTTCAAAAATCATCTGTATTATTTATAAACATTAAGAGTTGAAATTTACACAGATTATCAATGAAGACCTATATTTTATGATTCAGTTCATAAGTATACAATTAATTGCTAATTGTCATTGCCCTGGAAAGTTGGGAAATGTCGAAAAAATCTGCATGTTTTATTACCCATACTTTATTTTCAATGTGGTTGCTAAAATTTTGCAATAAATCTTTTAATTGCTTTAATTGTTTATTATTAATTTAAGAATGTTAAAACCCTACTTACAAAGAAAACAAAAAAAAATTCTTTAATCCTACGATTACTTCAACAGTACTTCAACAACTGAAATATTTTGGAAGAAGTATTCAAGGGCGCGTTAGTCATTGCTCGACTAGATAAATTCCCCCCCTTTTTGTATTATTACATACACACACATGCTGGAAACTGGATTTGTTTCCAGCATGTGTGTCCTGTTATTTTAAATGAAAATACAAAATTATTCCTTTTCTTTTTTCAAATATATTTATCATACGATTGATTTTTAAGACGATTGTAACAATTTAAACATTATTACATTAAAAATAATGAATATCATTTATAACAAATTTAATGCAAAGAATATAAATCGAAGAATAAAGAAAATCAATAATTTTTATATTTAACTTAAAAATTATATGGATTTTTTTGTGGTACCGCAATTGAGGGTGCATAGAAACACTTTTTGAACTTTGCGGCTTTGATGCAGAAAAACTATTCAGCTTTCTCAAAATGAAAAATATGGAAAACTCTGGTCCCTACTGGTAGATGCATAGGCATGTATTAGTTTTTCAAAAATTTGACCAGTTTGACTACAAAAAATCGGCAGCTACTGGAAGCGGCTGGAACCTCCCCACTCGGTGGATCTTTGAAGCCGAAAAGAGCATTAAATTGTGTGACAAAACCATTCCATTGCAAATTGAAAGTAATTATAAAATAAACAACTTGTTACGTCAAAACGGCACTAAACGTAATCCGATCTCATCCAAAACCTTTTCAGATCTTCTGGGGCACTAAAAAAACCCTCAACTTAATGAATTTACAATCATCTATGCGAGTTATGACCTACATTATCGCTCGTTGAATAATATACTATTGGGATATTAACAACTTTAACATCACTTGAACGACTAAGAAAGTCTATTTATCCTAAATACTACAGATTTGTAAAGCAACAAACTGAAAATTGGTAAAGTGATAATCTATAATAAATTCACCAACGAAGGTACAGAAAGCATGTGATATTGATATTGTTACATCTACCTTTAAAGTTTGTGACAATCCACTAAAAGTTATAAATATGCCGAAATGTTATTAACATGACATGACACCAACGTTATCGGATGACAAACGATGACAATGACAATCGTCAAAATTTGCTCATTGTAGTCCGATCGCTCGCGGCTATCTTTGTTAAATGAAACATTAGCATTTCAGTGATTTTACTAGATTTTAGAGGAATATTTGTATTTTAATTCTTCCATTTGTCTGTATATATATTTAAAAACGGCACTAAACGTAATCCGCTCTACTTCTAGAGCAGTGAAGAAACCCTCACACGTGAATTGACACGTGATGTAACGAGTTTCACGACGTAACGGCTACGCGCATCGATCATGTCATGCGAAATGCGATCTATGCCATATTTGCTTTGTTTTTAATTTTTTTCACGGGAACCAAATCGAAAAGGTGGAAGTGTGATATATCGTTAAATCAGAATTTTAACTGCTTTTCAATGGTTCCTTTGCAAATTGAAAGTAATTATAAAATAAACAACTTATTACGTCAAAATAGCACTAAACGTAATCCGACCAAAACCTTTTCAGATCTTCTGGGGCACTAAAGAAACGTACACGCAAAGTTTCATTCAAATCCGTTCAGTAGTTTCGGCGTTATCGTGCTAACACACATACACACACACAGACATTTTTCAAAAACCACTTTTTTGGGTTTCTAGGGCCTCAAAACGTAAAGATTTGATATCTTTTTGTAGGACAACAAAAATGATACCTTCATTTTTGTAGGACTACAAAAATGATACCTTTTCAAGCGGTATCATATTACCCCCTAAAAATTTAGCATGGGCTTGTGTTCTGTTATTGTTGCTATGTTTATTTTTAAGTTCATGTTATCACTGAGGATATTACTAATAAAACAGCGACTAATATCTTTTAGCCACAGTTTTGACGTTACTGTCCTTGCATAATTCATCTCAATGTATTTCCTCATCTTCTTTCACTATTTTTTTCGTCTAATTTACTTAAATTCTTTCAGTTTGTTTTATGTTATTATGTTTTTTCAGTAGAGGACGAAACAGAGGCCATTGCAGATCCTAGTAAATCTAACCATCCATCAGAAGGAGCATTAAAAAGCACGACAAGTTTGAAATACCCCAATAACACAAGGTTTGTCAAAACCCATTGAAATTTTTTAAAAGTAATGAATTGTATAATGTTCTCTTCCAGTTCTGAATTTTCCACACGCGTTTCCTCTAAGGAATTTGGTGGAACAACTCACTTTATTAAGGTATGCTAAGGTTTATTTTCATGGTTTTTTTTAATACATTTATTTAACGTCGGCCTATTTCCGCTACTGAGGCCTACCGCCGACGCCTGTAGACGAGCTACCCCCAACCAGAAATTTTGCCCTTAAGAACAGTAGGGATCTTTTACTTGCCTAACATTTAATAGACAAGTGACCAACTGCTTTACATCCCCTCCGAAGGATGGTATATTCCCTATACAACCCTCGCCTAAGGTTGTATAGCTCCGCGCATACACTGACATACAAGCCGCTGGAAAATGTGTGAGGCAAGGACGCGGCCTTCGCTGTGAACACGCAGAGGACTCCCGTTTTATGAAAAATAATAAATTTCGGCTGAGCTTGGAGTCTTAGAGCTTAAGAGAGACCTTGGGAGCCTGCGTACACTTAATTTTGAAAATTAAGAAGAGTGGGTGGGTCACACGTAAAACGTTGGGTAGGGTCAAATGCTACACCCTGTATATCCCTGGAGTATGTTGCTTCACTTGAGATTGTCTATTTAGCACTTTAATGAAAGTTATTGTTTTTGGCAAGGTCCACAACTTCACCCTGTATGTGCTCTTTGAATCAAATCACTTAGTTTTTTTAATTTTTCAGATATCTATTTCTAACCCTATCGAGAGTCCACATATTATATAATATTATTTCTTTATAAATTATTTCTTGTAAAATGTCTAATTTGCATGTACTAAAAAATCTTGTTTAGGGCTGGTTTATCAATACAGCGGTTTAACACTTAACTGTAAGATAAATGGTAAACGAAACAGTGGTTATCTATTGTTTTGTTTGACAGTTATCCTTTGGTTACGTGTTAACCTTGTATTGATAAACCGGCCCTTAGAGTAAAGAAATAAATACTTTTCATTAATTCCCTGATATACGTGTATAGGTTTGTGAACTGACTGAAGGAGCTTGTTTTAATATCGGCGAAAATTTGGCGAGGAGAAGAGTTGTGGCTAAGGTTCCAACACATTGTCTACTGGTTCCGAGATACTGGATTATGAAAAATAACGCAGATAACATTTGGAATATGGTCCAGCAGTTTCTGAATAAACACATTCCAAACACGCAGAAGATTTTCGAACGTTACATCGAAGAGAAGAAGTTTACACAATACAAGAAGGGGTTGATTAAGGACTTATTGGCTCAGAGAAAAGTATCGAATAATAATTCCATTCATAATGTTCCTTTCAGCATCCGTCTTAAAGAAGGCACAGACGTGGATTATCACTAATAAAACGGAAGCTAGTGAAATACACTTGTTTATTTCTAAATTTATTTACAAATCATTATATCTATAAAGTAAACTATATTGTAAAAACAACAATCTTTGGCACTTTTATTTTCAATTATTTGTTTCAAAGCTTATAATAAGTTTATGAAATAATTTTAAGTTTTCTGTACAAAAATGTTCAGATAAAAAAACATGAGAGTCTGCAATGTAAGATTGTAGCATCCCACAATTGGGTTACTTTTTAACTTTTTTTGGTATGTCGTAGGTCGATAAGAGTTCTGGTCATAATAATAATATAATATTTACGTTCTTGAACATAGAACTTTCTTGAATATTCACAGAATATCAAATGTAGAAATAACTAATAATTCACACATATATATTTTCCTACATACACATAGTTATACAGTTAAAAATAAAATTTACATTGTCAGAAAGAAATTCACACAGCTGTATAGTAACATTTTTCGATCAATAATTTTTTATGCGATCTTGTATTATTCTTTCGATATAATATAAAAAAATGGTAAAAAAATTGTACACTCAAATTATTAAATTTCTTATCGACGCGACGTACAAATACCAAATGTCTCTTATACCTTAAGTAGCAAGGTTATTAAATTATTAGGGTGAGGAGTGTTAACAGAAAACATGATTGCTAGCCAAATTTTTCTCTAGTTTATCTCTCTTGTTAGCAGTTAAAAATTCATTTCTTCCTTCATCTTTAATTCCCAATTCGATAATGTTATTTATAATTTAGCTAAGAACCTATAGATAGTTGATACTTCGTCTTGTAAAAGCAAATCCTTCTAAAGACGCATGGGATAAAAAATCAAAATAACGGGACTGGCAGTTCCGCCTCAAAATATAGGATGAGGCTACTCTTTAATATTATGATATTAGATATGATTTGTTTATTACTCTAGTAGATTAGGTTATCTGGTTAAATATTTTTGAATAAAATTGAAAGCAGTATTAGAATGCTTAATAAACTTCTGCAATTGCAAATAAAACAGTATTTTAATTGAATAAATAAACACATATGAAAAAAATTCTCCTTAACATTTTCTCTGTGCTCCACCCTTTTAAGTAGGGGGTGGGGATACCTCCGTGGGTTTTCGTGGTGAATCCGCCCCTAATTTATTTTATTTTGACTTATTCCATAAGTCTTTAAAAGAGTTTGCTTTTAATGAAAAAGAAAGTAACTCAAAAATGAAGAATCGGAGAAAATTTTGACTGGAAATTTGTTCCCTTTGAGTAAGAATTAATTTTATAAAATGAGGGTATTTACCGTTAAACATTTTCGATATTATAAAAAATTATTTTAAAAACATATGCTAAATAATGACTATAAAAATAAAAAAATATATACAATTTATAAGAGATCTTTACTGTTTAAATTAAGTACAAAATAATACCTAGGTACTCCTTTCGACTACTGGTATACAATATTATGTTACTTGCTTATTTCCTTGTCCTCGTCAGTACAAAATAAGTATGCCTATATACAAAAAGCTCCTACTATGCCAAGTATATTAGCCACATATATATGTAAATAACAATAAAAAGCAGGCAATAATTATCGCGAAATAGTTCGTCATAATAATTTATATAGACAAGGCAAATGAAAGCATCCAAATAGTCATTCATATCAATATTGAAATATAAAATAAGACGATTAAAAGAAACTTAAAATAACTGTTATGTAAACATGGACTTTCGTTATTGCAAATCAGTTACTCCACTTGCATTTTGTAATTGACATTTTTGTAATTTAAGCTAGTGATAAAGTACTTGAAAGATACACATCTTGACATAAATGTTATCAAACTGATCAGATTACATACCTACAATAAATACTTAGGAAAAAAAGGTTTACGTAAAAAATTTGCATTTTGATACAAATCTCACCATCACTAGTATTACTATAATAGTGAAGTACGGCAATCGAAGCAAGGCAGATTTTTCGTAGAGATTCCAAACTTTGGGTAGTTGTTAGTTGTCTTAAAAATAAGATATTCCTGGAATATCTACCTTCCGCAAGTGTCGGAACGTTGTGTTAAACTCGAGAAAGAGGTAAATTAACCCTCCTTTTGGACAATTTTCGATTTTAGTTTTTTTTGAACCCCTTAACTGTGAATTAAGCAACGAAAAATTGATTTTGGGATAACTTTGGCAAATCTTGCCCCAATCAGATGAGATTTTGGGTGAAGATGGCTCATAATACCTACAAATAGCCTGCCACATTTCAAGTCAAAGCTCCATTAGTTTGGCTACAATGTCATTTTTACGAAAATTTTACAAAATTTTAAAACGCGATAACTTTATGGCCGTTTATCGTACGACAATTTTCTCCCAGTCAAAATGTAGGTATTTTTATGTACTTTTGGGTGATATGACTCAAAAAAATCTTTAATATTCGCTCCATTTTCGGCCATTTACGGCATACATGTACTTGCGCGCAGTAATTTTCTGTTGCACAAGTTACATATAACTGTATAGATGTTTGTATTTGTAAATATAACTCGTGTGCTCTAGAAAATGTTAGAAAAAATGCACAAAAGATTTAACGGAGGAATGGTAGAAATGGTAAAAGACACAAGTAACATTTTGTTTACATTGAAAATATTAGATTAGATTTATTTATCTACATGTAAAAACGTTTTAAGCTGATTTCTTTTTCTTACGGACTTTGAAGTTACTTGTAGCTTGCCTATACTCCTTACGCTGGATGTACTCAAAATACTACTGTGAGAGCTACCCGCTTCTGTATTCGTCACAGCATTGAAAATTTCTTCGGTTTCACTGTAGCTGAAGTAATATAAATCGCTTTCAGCTTCGCCCATCATTTTATTCACTTCGTCGTCCTCGTTTTCGTAGTCGAAATTATAATCATCATCATCATTATCGATAAATCGTGTGTTCCCGTCTGGCATGTCATCAGTAAGCTCATCGACTGGTGACCCACTAACCTCTTCAGAATTTTGGCAGGTTGTATTTCGGCCAAAATGGCATAAACTGCAACATTTTAAATTCAATTTCTTGCATGAACAAGATTTCGTTTTGTACCCAGCTTTACAATTACAGGCGATGATTTTTAACAAATCTTCTGGAATGAGTGGTTTGCCATGCCATATGCTGGTTTTTCAAACTAAATTTTTTGTGCGAGTGTGTCTTTCAAATCCGCACACCTTTGAGTTAAAATGACCACAAGATCGATATCTTCTCTGCTCTCTTTTCTTTTACTTAAAGCGGCGTCAATTATATCAGGATCGGCATCGTCGTCGCATTTATTTTTTGTGATAGAATATTCGTCGAATTTGGAGCAAAGTAATCCAATAAAAGCTACTTTATTGTGAGAGTTGGATAATAAGTTTTGATGAGATGCTGTGTAGGGCGAGCGTAGGTGCGTCTTTACTATGTACATACTTCGGTATGCGATGTAAAGCAACGACAGGCGCAGTTAGTACTTGGATGGTGACCATTCCAACGGAAACCGCGTTCTCGCCTCACACATCTTCCAGCGGCTTGTATATCAGTGTATGCGCGGAAGCTATACAACCTTAGGCGAGGGTTGTATAGGAGATATACCATCCTTCGGAGGGGATGTAAGGCCGTCGGTCCCTTGTCTATTAAATGTTAGGCAAGTAAAAGATCCCTACTCTTCTTAAGGGAAGAGGTTCGGCAAAATTCCTGGTTGGGGGTAGCTCGTCTACAGGCGTCGGTGTTAGGCCTCAGTAGAGGAAATAGGCCAACGTTAAATAAATGTATATATAAAAAAAAAAGATGCTGTGTGTTCGTTCCGCCTCTCTAGGGCAATATCTGGGCAATAGTATTTCTGGAGCCTTCTTTGGCGTTCAGAATTCTTAATGCTATTTACTGGATAGCCATCAGAAACAATACAATATTGCCCAGGATAATGACGTTGAATATAGTTGGCGTATGAATCAGCAATTTCTTCAAAGCTTTGTTCTTTGCTCCAAATAACTCGATGTACCAAGAATCTACCGTCAATAACATAAATTGGGTTGGTAAAATTTGGTCAATCTGATAGCGGTTCGAAAAAATCATAGAAAGTCGATTTTGCTGTTTTTCGAAGTTCGCCATATTCGTCAAATATGCTCATTGGATGCGTTGACAACTCATTGTCATTCATTCAATTCATAACTTATTGATCACTTTTTTTTAACAAGCAATTTTTTGAAAAATGTGAATGTGTCTACCACGGAGAGCTCGAAAATTCAAAAAAGATAATTTAAAACTGAACAGTAACTGAGAAAAATCCCTATATTTGAATAAAGTATGAATGAGATTTTGGATCATATATTTATAACTATGCATATGTTTTCTTTAAAGGGCACCTTGGATGTTTTATGGGGCACACGAGTTATATTTACCTATACACATAGTTATATGTACCTTGTGCAACAGAAAATCACTGCGCGCAAGTATATATATGCCGTAAATGGCCGGGAATGGATCGAATTTTTATATCATCCAAAAGTACATAAAAGAACCTATATTTTGATGTGGAGAAAATTCTCGTACGATAAACGGCCATAAAACTACAGCGTTTTAAAAATTTCGTAAAATTTTCAAAAAAATGGCATTATAGTCAAACTAATGGAGCTTTTGACTTGAAATATGGCAGCCTATTTGTAGGTTTATGAGCCACCTTCACTCAAAATTTCATGCGATTCGGGCAAGATTTGCCCAAATCAACTTTTCGTAAGAAAAACGTACATACCTATGAATTACAGGAGGAGGGAGGGGGTGATGTAACATCACGAAAATTTAAGTGGAAATCCGTTGGACATTGACAATAAAAGGATCACATTTTCGTTGATTGATTTACAGTTTACGGGGTCGAGAAAAAATTTAAAATCGAAAATTACCCCAAAAGAGGGTTAATTTACCCCCCTTTATCGAGTTTAAAACAACGTTCCAACAGTTGCAGAAGGTAGATATTCTGGGAATATCTTACTTTTAAGATAACTAACAACTACCCAAAGTTTGGAATCTCTACGAAAAATTGTACTATTCTCAGCTATTTTCAGTTTGCCTTAGTCCACTATAAGGTGTAATGTGCTGTTTGCATTCCATTTCAGTAAATACTATTTTAGCTAAAATAGATATTTAATCCGTTTCCAGCTTCTTGCGCATTTAACAGTTTACTAATGATATCAAATATGTAACACATGTTTCTTTCCATCAAAACTTTTTTTGATGCATCCGTTGTAAATCAAATGCTTTTAAATATAATAACTACTTTTTCGATTATAACCAAAACAGTTAATTCATGTCTAAACTCTAAAGTTGATCCATCTTTGCGAAGTTTCCTCGCGAGGCTACTACACAAAACTATGAACCAAAATCACATCGCGCAGTAGTGTCCCCTTTTTCTCTACTTTCTTCTAAGAAAACATGCATTGAGCGACTTCAGTGACTAGATAGAGATAGACATAGTTCACTAACGTGAGCCATCTTGGATTCCAATCACAGGTTCAGCAGAAACATCTACTATAATAGATAAGGCCCTAAATGATGCCGAAATGTGTTACAAACAGCCCGCCTCCACTCTAATTGGAATGTTCACACCTGTTAACGGTAATTAAAGTCTACACTGGAATGCTTTCCCAGTCCCTAGTGTTACCGTTCACATAGTGGACGTCCCCTTTGCCACTGACATTTACGAAAGGATTGTTTATAGAATTGCTTCTCTCTTTTACAATGCTCTTGTTTTGAGGCATGTTTACGTAATTATCCGAGGACTTGACAATATCGGTGTTATTATTTTCTGCTGGTTCCTCGATGATCTTTGGTGGGATGTGGTAACTAGGATTCGAGTAGCTCGATGGACTTTGTAGCGGAGTCTCAGAGTCTGATTCACTCGGCCGACTGAGCATGGGTAGCAGTTCAGGTCCCTTTCCGTCCTCCGAATTCAGATGTTTGCGGTTGCTTACGCTAAAGTCGAATATATTATCTAAAATAAAATTTGCATTGGTAATAGGTAGCAAGAGACGTTTTCTGTTGCGTTCATAACAAAAACACTTTGAAGAATATTTTGTGACATGAATTACACCATAAAGAGCAAATAACCTACTTAATAACATACGTACCTTCGTCCGCTCTCGGACTGAAGATTGTATTTGGTTTCATGCTAAGATAACCAGAATCTTCGAGAGATTCTTGCCCCACAGATTCATTTACATAGTGGGGCGTGGAGAGAGCTTCAAACGTTGGGGGACTTAGCATTGCCAAGTAGTCGCTTTGACCTTCAAGACGCTGAGTGTTCATCTTTAGATACGGATCATTTAGATCAATGTAGTGCTAGAAAAGGAATATTATTGACAGATCTAAAAATATGGTAAAATAATTATTTTCTACAAACGAAGTAGTTGAAGCATTTATGTCGATAGATAACTTTTAGAAATTTAATAAAAAATGTTATCGTTAGGCACGGCAAATAAATAATAACATTAGGGGTTTAAATAATGGTTTAAACCATGTGAAAACACGCTTTGGTCTTTCTAAAATTTACTCACTTTCCTCATAGTGTCTTCTAGGAGGGTTCCTATTGTTTCTGTTAACTTCGTGAAAGAAGGCCTAGATAGAGGTTTGGAAGCCCAACACTCAGTCATCATCTTATAACTGAAAAAGGACTTGTTAATTTTTTTATAGGCAAATTTGATAATGATTTGATAGTAACTAACATTTCTTTTGGAGCATAATCGGGTGGATCCATCCGATATCCTTCTACCAATTTTTGATATAGCCTCTCGTCTGCTTCCATTCCAGGATAAGGAGTCCTGGCCAATGAGAAAAACTCCCAGAGAACAATACCAAATGACCATACGTCGGATTGGGTAGAAAATATCCTGTCTCTGATGGATTCTATTGCCATCCATTTTACTGGTAAAGGGCCCTAAAACAAATACAATACTCTTGTTGCAAGGTGAAAAAATTCTTAATTTAACAAACAACTTACGTCTCCTCTTTTTCTATAGTTGTCGTTTTTGTACATGCTCTTAGCCAAACCAAAATCACATATTTTCACGACATTGTTATCAGCTAGCAGGATATTTCTTGCAGCCAGGTCTCCGTGTAGAACCTGGAATATAATTTCAAAATATATAACAGATAGGGAAGGGGAAACTGGAATAGTACCTTTCTGGACGCCAAATAATCCATACCCCTGGAAACTTGGAAAGCCCAAGCGAGAAGGTCCTTCGTGCAAATAGGTTTCACGTTTCCCTTGTAGTCTCCCTTATAATTCGATCTCCACTCTGGCTGAACGCTATTATTGCTTAGTATTACTCCTTCTATTAGAAATAATATTTTACGTTACATGTACTTTACTGGTATATACAAGACTTGTTACCTTGTGCTACAGTGGTCATCTCCGTAGTTGCTGAAGTGTCGCTGTTGGCGTTAGCTCGATAATCGCCCATATTATTTGCTGGTGGTAGAATCGGATGGTTGCTGCTGTTGGAAAAGGTCAATGCGGCATATTTGAGTGACGGAGATTGAGTGTTACTGGGAAAAAAATAACCCTTCATGCACTACCTACGTTTTAGTATACTGCTAAGTAAAAGAACGTTCAGTTGTTTCTGTTAGATGATTTTTAACAAGCACCATTTCGCAAAAGTGGTATATTTTGCTTTTATGGTGAAGCTCAAAAGTCTGAACATCCTTTTCTAATTTGTTATTAGTTACCGTGCACCAATGCCAGAATCATTAATTTAAAAAAAGTCTTACCTTCTGTCGCTCGACATGGAATAAGTGCGGTCGAAATGTTCTTGTCCGATTGAGTAGTCTATTTTACCTGTTTTTGGATCTACTTGGTCTATATAGTTGTCTCTGTGCCTGAGCAGATAATTTTGTAAGTTACCAAAACGACAGTATTCGACGATAACCAGTAATTCTCCTAAAAGAAAATGATGTTTTCGATAATGCGATCATACGTATGTTGCAAGCATGTTTTGATATGTACTGAATCATTATTTCATATTTATAACTACGTTTTATGAATCCCAAGGATTATTAAATTAATAAACTGTATCACCTACTTTTTGCTACATTCTTCGTACAAGCCCCCAGTAAGTTAACCACATTCAGATGCTTCCCCAAATGAACCATTATCTTCAGTTCCGAGGCTAAGGCTCTGATATACGTATTATCCGCATTTTTCTTTACCATTTTTACAGCTACTGTAATTATGGCCTCTCCCTCAACAATATTTTTGGCTTCTCCTTTCATAACTACTCCAAATGCTCCAGATCCCAATTGTTTACCTGCAGAAATAATAATAATAATCTTTATTTCCATCATACTTTTGCAAATATTGGAATTGTCATGTATTTTTTTTTTTTTTATACATTTATTTAACGTCGGCCTATTTCCGCTACTGAGGCCTAACACCGACGCCTGTAGACGAGCTACCCCCAACCAGGAATTTTGCCGAACCTCTTCCCTTAAGAAGAGTAGGGATCTTTTACTTGCCTAACATTTAATAGACAAGGGACCGACGGCTTTACATCCCCTCCGAAGGATGGTATATCTCCTATACAACCCTCGCCTAAGGTTGTATAGCTTCCGCGCATACACTGATATACAAGCCGCTGGAAGATGGGTGAGGCGAGGACGTGGTCTTCGTTGGAACGGTCACCAATCCAACTACTAACCACGCCTAACGTTGCTTTACATCGCATATCGAAGTATGTACATAGTAAAGACGCACCCACGCTCGCCCCAATTGTCATGTATATAACATAGATAATGCACAGAATATATAATACATAAAAAGAAAACTGTACATACAAAATATATATACATAAATATTTAAAAGGAATAAAAAAAACATATGTACATATATATATAAAACAATACTCCGCAGAGACAAATTGATCATTATTTCATATAAGGACTATTAAGGAAATATTCTGGCATTTAGTAAAAACTCATCAAAACTGTAGGGACATGTTTCAAGAAGGTAACACTTTAATTTCTTTTTAAATAAAAAAATATTAGAGATAGATTTTATCTCCAGTGGAACTGCATTAAATGCCCGCACTGCTCTGTAGTATACTCCCTTTTCGAATGATCATGTTTGATGATGAGGAACTCTCAGTGCATTTGAATTTCGAGTTACCATCAGCATACCATTGTACATATCCTCGTTTGTTCTAAATTTATTAATATTTTTTTTACAAATAAAATCAAGAGGTATATATATAAGGTGAGCAATGTCATGTCATCTGCCCTATTAAAAATTTAAATGGAAATCTCCTCAAAGAAGACCAGGAAATAAGAGTCCGATGGAAAGAACACTACTCTAACATTCTTAACGAGCAAAGTCAAGCCGATCACGATATTATAAATCTTATCCCTCAATATGACACCTTCGAAGACTTAGATAAACCACTAACAACAGAAGAGATCTTAACCGCCATTGGGCAGCTAAAAAATAACAAATCTCCCGGCGCCGACTCACTCCCAGCTGAGATCTTTAAAGCTGTGTCGTCAGAGCTCATACCCTACCTCAAAAGACTGTTTGATGTCGCGGGGGACAGTGGTCAAGCTCCGCAGGAGTTTCGTGATACACTTTTAATCAACCTCTTCAAAAACAAAGGGAGCGCTGCGGACTGTGGAAATTACAGGGGTATAGCTCTCCTGGCTGTTGGAGGGAAGATACTCACTAAAGCGATGGCAAATAGGCTAACACCTGTTATGGAAAAGTTACTTCCTGAAACACAGAGTGGCTTTAGACCAAACCGTGGCACATCGGATCTAATCTTCACACTTAAATAGCTTCAAGAAAAAGCACTCGAGCATCAAGGAGAAATTCACATGACCTTCATTGATTTAACCACGGCGTTTGACTCGGTGGACAGGGAAGTGCTCTGGAAAATTATGCTCCGCTACCCCTACTTTTTAATTTGTTTACCACTGCTCTAACAATTATTGTTGACAACAAACTGACAGTCAGAGGAATAGGTCTCAGATACCGTTCTGATGGCGGTCTCTTTAACATAGGGCGCTTTAGAGCTTTCACGAAGACACGCACACGATTCATTTGTGATCTCCAGTATGCGGATGACTGTGCACTTTTAGCCTCTACGCCGGAAGAGCTTCAAGAACTTTTAGATGTGTATGCCCAGAGCTATGATTCCTTGGGACTTAAAATCAACATTGGAAAGACTAAGATTATGTCAACTCCTCATCAAGTGAACCAAATAGACATTACACTTAACGGAAATTCTCTTGAAGTGGTGGATCAGTTCAATTACTTAGGCAACGTTGTTAATGACAAAGCAAACATGGACAGCGAGATTCGCAATAGAATTAACGCTGCATCTAGAGCACTCTGGGGACTTAGAGAGAGAGTATTTGACAACCACGACCTTGCTTTGTCAACGAAAATGGCTCTCTACAGAGCAGTTGTCATTCCAATACTGCTATATGGATGTGAAAGCTGGGTCACTTACCGTCGTCATGTGAAAGAATTAGAACGTTTTCAGCAAAGACACCTCAGAAGTATGACGAAAATCCGTTGGTTCCATCACATATCAAACGTGGAAGTACTCAGGAGAGCAAACAGCCTTCCAATTGAGGTGCTTATTTCAAGAGCACGCCTAAGATGGGCAGGTCACGTTCATCGTATGCATGATAACCGCCTTCCTAAATGTACACTTTATGGTGAATTGCTAAGCGGTAGAAGAAGGCGTGGCGGTCAACGAAAGAGGTTCAAAGACGCTCTCCATGAAAATCTAAAATCCTCGGTATTGCAGACGAGCAATGGGAACAACTTGCAGCGGACAGAACCGAATGGCGAGGGGTTGTGGCCAGCTATCAAGGAAATGTTGCTGCAAGAAGGCCGAATCAAAGACCTAACCAGGTCTATGTTTGTCCTGACTGCGGTCGACATGTGCTCTCCCGAATTGGCCTCTATAGCCATAGTCGTGTGCACCGTAGATGAATGGGAATTACAATAGACTACACCTTTTACTTGTTTTTTATTACACACAATCTATCGACTGTAACATTTTTTTATACTCGGACTCGAGTAAAGGCTAATAGGGCAATGTCATTAACTCCAACATTTTGAATAATAGCTTACTAGGCTCTCGGTTGTTTTTCCTAAGCATACATCGTATAATATTCTTTTGAGAGATAAACACATTTCTGACAAGGACACTAGACCCCCAGAATATTAAACCATAACTAAGTATGGACTGCACATGGGCAAAGTAATAGACCCTTAACACATCAAGATCGACAGAAGATCGTATGTTTCGTACTGAGTAACATACTTTGTTAAGCTTAGATATTGTTGAATTAACATGGTACTCGAAAGATAGTTTTGAATCGACCACGACCCCCAGGAATTTTGTGTTATTTGCAACAGGAATAGATTTTTCTCTAAACTTCAAGTAGATGCTTGAATCTGGGGTTTTATTACTAAATGGATATATTACTAATTGGATAAGTACAGTTTAATTCTGTTACGTTGAAGTAATCCGATCTCTAATTAACAATAGTCTGCCGAGGACTGCCCCGGTGTTAAATAGATGTTAGAAATGACACCTTTGATTTTCCGTCGTCATGAGAATGAAATAATCTTAACCCACCATTAAAGATGAGTGTCTAACACATGGTTATCGTTCTTAATTCTTGCGGTTGAGGCGGAAACCTCTCCAGAAACCATTTAACACTTTACTAAATATTAGAAGTTATACTTTGCCAAACATAATCATGAAAGCTCATAAAAATAAATATTTGGAAAGTTTCTAAAACCCAGAATATGCAAAGGTTTACAAGATTTTAAAACACAATCTCGTCATTGATCGTGTATTGACGAGACTTTTTTGGCAGGGTAACTGTGTAATACTTAAAATTAATGGCTTACACACCTCCATGTCTCAACGTCTCTTGTTTTTATATTTCTGTAACCATTCTGTTTCTTTCTCACATGGCTTTAATCTATTTTAAATGGTTTACCTACTACGATAAATACCAAATGATTTTCATTTTAGGGTTAGGTAAAATGAGTAGTCTATAAAAATAGACTTCAAATGTTCAAAATAGTGATTAATTATGCAAGAGATTTCGAGGGTACAAAGGCTGTAAAGAACAATACACGAAGAATTGAACAATGTATTCTTGTTACAAAAAGAATTAATTATTCAATACTATAACTGTTAAAATGAAATGTATTTATTTAAAACAAAGGTGGCATGGAGACGTTTTAATCTAACACACAACGCATACTTTGTGATAAGTACTGGCCCAAGTACTGGGCTCTGTGGAACCAAAGATGCGCTTGGGGTATGTGATGTAATAAACAGTACAATATGGAACACATTGGATTGAGGAATTATACATAAATTGTGTCTCATGGAGTAAATTTTAATATCTCGAAAACTAAGAGGAAGAATTAATACAAACCCAATTTTAAATTTTCAATGGGAAACTCCCACTTTTGATCATAAGGTAACAGTTCGGCTTGATCGTCTATGCCAAGCTCAGGGTTTATGTTTTCGACTGCTCCTTTTTCAAAGTTTGCTAGACCGAGCTTCTTGAGCTCCCGTTGCAGTTGCTAAACAAAAAATCAAATTAGTTTCATTATTACTGTAATTAGAATATTAACTTATGCGTTGCTACCTTTTCCTTCCTAAGCTTGATGCCGATGAATACTATGGCAACAATAAACAAAAGACTAAGAAATACTATCACAAATATAAACCACTTTTGTGTTCTCGGAAGATCTAAAAATACAAAAAATTATAAAAATTGCAGTTCTCAGGAAAGTTTCTGATGGATGTTTTCATATAAACTAAAGGTGAATTTATAAACTAGCCGCAGCGGTTACAGTTGCAGTTGCCGCACCTGTAGTGTTTATGAAGAATACGAAACGAATGTTTCCATTTATAAAGTCCGCTGCCGCTGCGGTTGCAGTTCATATTCCGCAGGTAGATAACCAACTTTTATCTTGAACGGCAACCGCTGCGGAATTACCAGCGGATAGCCAATGAAATTGTAGTTTTCAACCCGTTCGACGTCAACAGCAGCAAGAGTTTATAAATGACGAATTTTCGTGAACTGCAACTGATACTGCTGCGGCAACTCCAACTGCAACCGCAACTGCAGCGGAATAGTTTATAAATCGAACTTAACTTAACTGTGTCTACTTACTCGTAAACTTGACCGTTTGTTGCTTGAACGCCATACCGATTCTGTTATGAGCCTCACATTTGTAAGTGCCTTCATCTGTGGCTTCTGTACGCGGGAAAATAATTCTTTCATTGTTACCATGAACCACGGTACCTTTTCTCTCTTGTGGATTGAATAGAACTCCATTCTAAGAACAAAAGAGCTACTTTCACCAATTGAATACTTAATACTAATAATAATAATAGTAATAGTAATGCATATTATTTACATGTATCTTATATATTCTTTCCTATTATTTGGGTTTTCTACCACATGTATTATTATCCTCTTCAAAAACAAATCACCGAATCTACAAAATAATAGAATTATTGGAAAAAAGCCTCTGGGCCCGTGACGTTTACGCCAAAGGAATAGTCAGAGGTTATGTTTTACAAATAATATAAATCGGAATAAACACAGAAATAATGTATTTTGCTGAGTAATCTCTGTCCGTTTTCAAAGCTTTTTTTGGAAGAACTCTTATTTTGTTGTGTATGTCAAATACACAGCTTTAAGATTCTGTTTATGTTATTTCCATAGATACCTACTACTTACACAGAACATAGAACTAATGATATTTTCTTTTAGATAATGTTGAGTTTGTTAAGTTCTTCTTTTAACATTGGTAGCAAGGTTGTACAAATATCTACAGAACAATTCGATACGCACTTATCTTCATTTAATAAGATTATTGCTGATTCTTTAATTTTTCTTTTTTTGGTATCTGCTTCTTTTGTTAAAATTTTTGCCGAGTCCCAGTTTATTCTATGTCCGTTTTCCCAAGCATGTTCACAAATCTTTGATTTCTGAATTTCATTCTTTCTAATGTAATTCTTGTACTCATCTAACTTCACACTGAAAGGTCTGGATAGTCATCCAGACCTTTCACCCACATAACATTTATCACATTCTCACGGATATTATAAATACAGTTTTTTGAATACTGCACCCTGTTTATCGGTTTTGCTTTTGTTAAAATAGATCTTAAAGTGTTCCCCGTTTGAAATATCGTCCTAACATCAAATTTGTCACCCATACGGCGTAGCTTTTCCGATAGTCCGTATACATAAGGAATTACTACTGTTTAATGACGTTCAGGTTTTTGTCGTACCTGATTGTCCCTATTTTCAACATTTATGAAATGTCTATCAACAAAGGCTTCAGGATATTGATTTTGTACTAGAACTTCTTTGATAAATTTTTTCTCGTTATTTAATATTTCATTATTAGATTGAAATTATTTTGGCCCTATCGTATAAACATTTTACAACACCCCTTTTAACATTTATTGACTGATTTGAGTTAAAATTTAGATATCTATTAGCATGTGTTGGTTTTCTATAAACGCTTGTTTCAATTGTATTATTTACCCTTCTAATTACAACATCTAAAAACGGTAGTTCATTCCTACTTTCTACTTCTAATGTGAATTTAATAGACGGTTCCTTACTATTTATATTTTCCAAAAAACTATCTAGTAAATCGATACCATGAGGGCAAATTGCAAAGATGTCGTCAACATATCTCCAACAGACAACCGGTTTGTTTATACAATTTTGAACATGTGTGTTCTCAAAGTTCTCCATAAATATGTTTCTTAAAATTGGTGATAATGCAAACCCCATAGCCATACCAAAATCCTGCCGATAGGACTCATTGTCCAATTGAAAATAGGTTGTTTTTATACACAGTGTTAAGAGTTCCATTATGCTATTTACACTTAATTTAGTTCTAGTTTCCAAATTATTACCATTTAGCTACCTGTCTTTAACTATTTTTAAAGTTTCATCTACCGGAACATTGATAAAAAGACTAAGACGTTTGAGAACACACAATATGCTCAAAATTGTATAAGCAAACCGGTTGTCGACCGGATGTCGTCAACATATCTCCACCAGACAGGAGATATGTTAACGACATCTTTGCAATTTGGCCCCATGGTGTCGATTTATTAGATAGTTTTTTGGAAAATATAAATAGTAAGGAACCGTCTATTAAATTCATATTAGAAGTAGAAAGTAGGAATGTACTACCGTTTCTAGATGTTTTAATTAGACAGGTAAATAATACAATTGAAACAAGCATTTATAGAAAACCAACACATACTAATAGATATCTAAATTTTAACTCAAATCAGTCAATAAATGTTAAAAGGGGTGTTATAAGATGTTTATACGATAGGGCCAAAATAATTTCATCTAATAATGAAATATTAAAAAACGAGAAAAATTTTATCATAGAAGTTCTAGTACAAAATCAATATCCTGAAGCCTTTGTTGATAGAGTTTTCATAAATGTTGAAAATAGAGACAATCAGGTACGACAAAAACCTGAACGTCATTATACAGCAATAATTCCTTATGTATACGGACTATCGGAAAAGCTATGCCGTATAGGTGACAAATTTGATGTTAAGATGGCATTTCAAGCGGGGAACACTTTAAGATCCGATAATCAGGGAGCAGAATTCAAAAAACTGTATTTACAATATCCCGTGCGAATGCTATATGGGTGAGTCATCTAGACCTTTCAGTGTGAGGTTGGATGAGCACAAGAATTACATTAGAAAGAATGAAATTCAGAAATCAAAGATTTGTGAACATGCTTGGGAAAACGGACATAGAATAAACTGGGACTTGGCAAAAATTTTAACAAAAGAAGCAGATACCAAAAAAGAAAAATTAAAGAACCAGCAATAATCTTATTAAATGAAGATAAATGCGTATCGAATTGTTCTGTAGATATTTGTACAACCTGGCTACCAATGTTAAAAGAAGAACTTAACAAACTCAACATTATCTAAAAGAAAATATCATCAGTTCTATGTTCTGTGTAAGTAGTAAGTATCTATGGAAATAACATAAACAGAATCTAAAAGCTGTGTATTTGATATACACAGCAAAATAAGAGTTCTTCCAAAAAAAAACTTTGAAAACGAAAAGAGATTACTTTCCGAAACGTCAGTAAAATACATTATTTCTGTGTTTATTCCGATTTATATTATTTGCAAAACATAACCTCTGATTATTCCTTTGGCGTAAACGTCACGGGCGCAGAGGCTTTTTTCCAATAATTCTATTATTTTGTAGATTCGGTGATTTGTTTTTGAAGAAGATAATAATACATGTGGTAGAAAATCCAAATAATAGAAAAGAATATTCGTAGAATGCCACAAATAACTTTCAGACGATAAGTATCTTATATGCTAGAATATTGGGGTTAGTTGATCCTGTCTTCCAACATATACACGAGCAGACAAGAAAGATGTCACAACCGCCCTGACATCTTGGTGATCAAGAAAAAAATAAGGTCACAATTATCGGCATCAGATGTCCCCTAACTAATAATCACTTGCAGAAAACGGAGAAGAAAAAGAGAATCAAATATCACCTGGCTATCGAGCTTCGAGGCGTTTGGGGATTTGAAGTGCGAACAATCCCAGTGATAAGATTAGCTACAGTGACGAAGAAGTTTCTAAAATACTTAGAACAACTCAGTTTACCGAGAAGCCTCGTAAAGGTGATCCAGGGAACGGCGATTCTTCAGTTTTGCCACATCACGAGTATTTTAATGATGCAGGGTAGACATCTAAGTAATTCATCGTACTAATGGGATACGATAAACTTCGTCCTCTTCATCTACTGGCGTCCGCGTTGAATCGACGAATATTTTCCAGCTTCGGCTGAATAATATACCCTTGCCAAAAGGCAGCCAAACGGTTGACGGACCAAATGCAGTCATCCTGGGGTCCCTTCGACTGTTTAGGACACACGATTTGGGACTTTGCAGTCACTAACCCAACGAGATGTGGGAATGGCTGTACATAATTTGTTGGCACTTCTGCCCTGAGAATGTTGGGATACACGGTGGAACTATCCAGCATCGTTTTCGCGAAAAAAAAAATTATATTTCTGGAAACTCCCTGAAACACCTTGCAACTGGTCTTAAGTTCTGAACACAAATACAGAGTGCTCACGTGACAAACATTTCATCATTATTTAAAAAAACGGAAAAATTCAGTTTTTTACTAATATCTCTAAAATTAATGGAAAAAAAGCTGATAGCACCACGTGAAAGAGCGAGAAATTTTGCAAAAAAATTGTATATGTTTTTTTTAAATAAATGTTTCCCTTAACATGAGAAATTATTACAGTTTGCTCAATATTTCAAGCGTGTCGCACAGGGAAATGAAGCATTTCTCGACCGCCGCTACATAATAAAGACAATTTGTACGGTCGTGAGCAAAAAAAATAGGACAAGTTCTATAACGGTATTTTGCAAAAATCTAGTTGTGTACATCTAACTTTAATTTTTGTGACATTGTCAGTTAGTTATCATAATTTATTGCAAGTGTGCAAAAAACTAATATGCCTCATATAAGCGATGTAGTTAAATCTGGATTATTATTGCTAATGCAGAAGATGGATGGTCAATGAGACAAATTGCACTGCGTTATAATATTGACAAAAATTCGGTGTGTAATATTTTAAGAAAGTGGAGCATAAACGGTACGATTAGTAGTAATCCTGGATCAGGGCGACGAAGGATATCAACTCAACAACAAGATTTGCAATTGGTAAATGTTTTAGTAGAAAATCCATTTTACTCAGTTATTCAGGCTGCTGAAGAAACGAATTTTCCTGGATCGAGTAGTACTGGTCGCCGGCGAGTAAGAGAATCGGAGCTACGCTGTCATGCAGCAGCACAGAAATACTTACTTAAAGCTGAACATAAAGAAGCTCGAGTAGAATTTGCGATTGCGCATGATGTAAATTTTTGGAACAATGTAATCTTTACAGACGAAAAAACTTTCCAGTCAACACACAGCGGTCGTATTCGTGTTTACAGCCCTCCTAATACCCGATTCGATGAGAAATATATATCTAACAATGATAAAAGTGGTAGAATTTCCGTCAATATGTGGGCTTGGATATCGGCACGTGGTCCTGGTGTTTTGTAGCTTATTGAGGAACGATTTAATAGTGAAACGTATATTAGGATTTTAGACAATATTATGCTCCCTTCTGTGTCATAATTATTTCCTAATAATGAGTTCATATTTCAACAAGACAATTGTTCCGTTCATACTGCTCATACCGTAACTAACTGGTTTCATGTCTTGAACAACAACATCAATGTTCTTAACTGGCCCAGTTATAGTCCAGATCTTAACCCTGTGGAAGAAGTATGGGGACTACGAGTAAGAAGTATCCAAAAACGAAATGTGAGACCATGGAATGCCGAAGAATTACTGGAAATAGTAAATAATGCATGGGAAACTATTATTACTAATGACTATTGTATGAGGTTATTTAATTCTGTGCTAAACAGACTTATAGAAGTTATAAATAGAAATGGCGCAATAACGAAATATTAATAGTTAGTTTCTTGTTAAGTAGGATATCCCTAGGTCCAGGATTTCTACTAATCGTACCTACTTATCGTACTTTCTTAAAATATTACACACCAAATTTTTGTTAATATTATAACGCAGTGCAATTGGTCTCATTAACCATCCATCATTTACTATAGCAATAACTAAAGCATTAAAATAAAAAATTAATTAAAAGTGATCTGTTTTATTTCGGCTACTCATTACATATTCAAATAGTGACAGATTTACATTAGGAAAAAAAAGTTGTCCTATTTTTTTCTGCTCACGACAGTACCCATTAAAAACGGGAAAAAAGGTAGCATTTTAAAGAGGAAGAATTCATTATTTTTTCCCACTTTATATTAAAACATAAATAATAAATAAAATATTATACCGATGGTTGATTTTTCTAAAACCCGTGCGGTTTCTCTGCATTAATGTATGCTTCATGAGTACTTTGAAGCACGTTGTTGTTTATATGCTGTGTATCAACATAAATCGGACTTGTTTATAAAATAAATTAATTTTGATGGTTGTAGGTTTTTTAAAATATAAATCATCGAATAATTAAAAATTAATATTTTACGTGTTATTTATTATTATTTTGCGTAATAAATGTTAAAAATGTTAATAAGTATATTCTATTTTTATTTCAGTGCAAGTTTGGATAATAAAATTAGTGACATTAAAAAAGCAGTGACAATTTATTTTTAATTAAAGTTTGAAAAACATTTTGATGAAAAAAAGTGTTATAAATATAAAAACCCCAGTTGTTTAAGAAAGGAAAAATTACCTGTTGTAAGCATTTTAATTTATAAATGTTTTTTAGATTTGATATTTTGTAATTGTAAGAAAGGTTGCGGCAACAGTTGTGATGGCAGTTATACTGTTCAAATGTTTGTGGATCGTGTTTCACCCTAATATGCTCAAATTTACTCCCTACCGTCATGACGGAAGAAGACAGCGCGATAATGACGATGAAATAAGTTAATTTTAATTCTTTACTCTACTTTTAATAAATGTTTTTTATATAAAAATATGATAATTTATTTATTTACCTACTGTTGTATCCTTCTTATTTTAATTTATTTAATTATTTTTCGAGATATTAGCAAAATCTGTATTTTTCCGTTTCAGAGGGTAGTTTTTGGGGGTAGTTGCGGATCAAATTACGAAAACTTTTCATTTCTTTCTTAAATCTGTTTATTTTATTGATACCTGTCATATTTTACCCATTAACATATAGAAATATAGAAATTTGTTGTTTTATGTAATTTTCGTTATTTTTTCGAGGGGGTGCTTTTTTAATTATTTTTTCTCCAGGGCTAAAATAGCTTTAAAAGAAATTATACTAATTTTTTGTAAAATTTCCCGCTCTGTACTATCCGTTTTTTTTTTCATTATTTTTCGAGATATTAGCAAAAAACTGGATTTTTCCATTTCAGAGATTTTTTAGAAGAGTGGGGAAAAATTTTAGTAAACTTTTTGAGTCATTTTCTACTAGCAAAAACTTGCCTTTCATTAAACAATTAGCGAGTTAACCATTTTTCTTCAAAATTGGTCTCTGATAACTGGGCTATAAATCTATTCTCAGAGAACACATGGCAATAACCAACATTTTTGTTTATTAATATAATAATACGCAGTGCTGCTAATTTAGTCATATTTACCTTTATCCAGTTCACAGTCGGCTTTGGGATGCCAGATACTTTACAAGTCATATCTAGTTTATCAGGTATAACCATGTCTAGTTCAACCACCATATTTGTGCGAATAATCATTGGCTTTTTTGGAGCTGAAAATCAAGTACGTACAAAAGTAAATTGAGATCAACTATTGTTAAAGATTGTTTATGGTCACCGTTACTTAATACGTGGCTTTAACCTTGTTTTGCCCTCGATCGGAAATATATAAAAATAGTCGTAGATTTTGTGATCAAAAGATACATGTGGTAAAAAAATTCGTAAAAGGAAGAAGAGGATATAAACAGAACACCTGTTTGTTATTTTTTCTCAGCAAAACTAAAGAAATGAATCAAGTGGACTGTATCTAATAATTCAAAAAAGGGGAATTCAAAATTGACTTATCATCAGTATCGATGCACTGTTTTTTCCACTGTTTATTATAGGGCTAACGGGATGGACGATAAGGAGGTAGGATATAATAAACAGAAACTCAATTTTGAACACAGCTATAAGCGGTAATACTATTAATAACTAATATGCGGTGTAACTAAGGTATATAACTATCTCTCAACAACACGGTATGTAACTGACTATGTATTTCATCTATCTGTTTTTTCTCTCTATAAAAAAAAGTCAACAAAAAACGAAAGACATTCGAACTAATAAACAGGACAAGTAGGGCCATCTGATGATGGGAACATTAATTCAAACAATTAATGGGAACAGAGTCCTAACCAACACCACAATTAATGTTTATATAATACATACGCATTTTATTGTATACTGTATTAATAAATATAGTAAGATGGCTATTTGCGTGCTATTAACATTGGACACAAAATCAGTGGATGGTCCAGACAGATCTTTTGTTAAAGTATGATCAAGCACATTGGTCTATTGTTCAGGTAATTACCCTCGATATAACTCCAGGAAAATCGTGAAGTTAATGGGTATTATAAAGGTTCAATTCTCCCTTTGTCCACTATCAAATTATTAGATCGAGACCGGCTGTTGAAGTTGTAACATTCTGTATCTAGAACCAAGTACTAAACGTGAGGATGTTCTTTCAAATTCGTTGGTGTTTGGGGCAGATTAGTGAGGAAGGAGACGCCTGAGTCGGGTACCAGCTACCGAGAAGCAGAATTCAAAAGTGCTCGGCTTTGGGTGTAATTTCTTACATTTACTTTTGATCTAAGACAAATGGTAAATTTTCTTGTTTACGGTCCAGTCAAATTTATGTGAAAATTAATGTGACTCAGATATTGCTAACTACATAGTACGATTTGCATTATTAATTATTGTTTTGAAATTAATATATGCATTTTAAAGCAGCGGTGAGAGCAAATTCTTGAACATAAAGAACGACTTTTTTCTGTTTTTTCACCTATCATCCAAGAAATCACACCGTTTGTGACTTTGTTAGCCTCACTAGTAATTTTTATTGGATTTTTGTTGCACTATTGACCGATTTTTTTCATAATTTTTTTCTGGACACGTCTGTACGTGCAATTTTCTCGGTCGACCGTTTGAGACCCTATCAACCTGAAGGTCTCTTCAATACTTTGATTCTAATCTGAGAACACCCTGACTTTTTCATTTGTTCGAGGCTTTGGGTAAAAGAGAAAATAATTTTGAATAAATGGTTGTGGCATTCTAAAAACATTGCTGTGTGAAACATCTGATGCTCTAGATGATTGTGATAAAGACTCCTGATCCTCTAAAATAATTTGTCCTAAAGCTGCAACTTCCATACTCGCGTTGGGTTATGCTATCTGATCTGTTTCCATAAATTTCTGCATCAATTCTATTACGTATTTATGTGTCGTTTTTTTCCAGAATGAGTAGTATAAAAAATTTCTGTAGTATAAATTTACAATTTCAATTCTCTATTGTAGGCAGTACACTATTTTGAAAATAATTGTAATAGTAAAGATAATTAGTTAAGATATTGTGCTATATACTACAGTAACTGGTTTTCATTCAAATTCCATGAATTAATTATACCAATGCCTTTCTTTCAGATTTCCCAATGTCTGATAAATTTACGTAATTAAAACAAAATTATTTATTATTATTATTATACTCACCAGCAGCATGAAAAGACATGTTCTTGTACAGATAGTCTCCATTTTTTCCAGTAATTCGGCAACTGTATAAACCAGTGTCAGAAGACTTAGCTTCTGATATTTCTAGTTTCAGTTTTTTAGAATACTTTGTATCACTCCTTGTTAGTTGATATCCTAAAACATTTTTAACTGTACTTCTTTCCTTCACATCTTAAATCTATTAGAGTTCAGTATAATAAATATACATACTGTCATTATTTGTTATAATTGTATCATTCAGGAGCCAGGTAATGTCGGTATAATTGTGTATTGAAGCACCACATGTGACTGAAATTGTATCTCCCAAGGCTACTGTAGCCATCCTTTCCTTTTCATTTACGTCTATTGTACTGTCTATATCAAAAACGTTAAAGCCGTTTTTAACATCTGAAACAAATTATGTTAATAAATTACTTATATTGGAAGTGCTATACAAGAAACTCATGGAAAGTTTTTATAACTGAATAGAAAAAACTGAAAATGCTGAATTTTCGGCTTAATATATTCTGTCCGATTGTGAAGGGTAATATTGGAAACTCTTATTAGTACAGTCATCCAACGTTAAAAAGGGGCCAAATCTCCGAAATCTGAAGTACTGCTCCGATCTTCTTGTAAATTTAGAATTAAGTTCATCTTACCCTCTTCTTCAAAACTGACTTGGTCGCAAAGTGTGCTTTTTGTTTTTAAGAGGTGAAAACTACCCCTTACACCAATAAATTGAAAACTAATAAATTAACGCAGTGATGGGCTATAATTATGTTCAAATATGTTAAATATCAATTGTTTTTAATCATGGATCTAATATTTCAATATTTTACTATTTAGCTACCCTTAAAACAAACCCTCACACGAAAATTAATAAAAAAATGTGTTTAAAAAGCATGAAACCTTTTTATTTTGGATCGTAATAGGAGAATTTTTCCCTTTAAGTAAAGAAATCTGATACTTATATTTTTTAATGATGCAACCCCCACAAGCCACCCCTAACAATAAAACTTAGGAAAAATTGAAAACTAATAGATGGAAGCAGTGATAGGTTATCATTATGTTCAAATATGTTAAATATTTGTTGTTTTTTATAATGTAACTAATATTTCGATATTTTACTATGTAACTATCCTTAAAAACTACGCTACCCTCACACTATTATTAAAAAAACGATTTAAAAAGCATAAAATCTTTTTATTTTGGATCTTGAATAGAAAAAATATATTCTTTAAGTGTAAACGACCTGATACATCATTTTTCAATATAATTCAACCCCTTACAATAAAAATTAGGAAAAAATCCTTTTGAAAGCTCCAAGTAGTGGAATGCGTAAAAAAAATGAAAATAAATTGCTGCTTATGATATAATGAAATTTTTCTAAAATTTTCATCCCCTAAAAACATTACTTTCAGGAAAATATACATGTAGAAAGAAACTGTGAGCAGGTGTTCATAATCCAAGAGCCCGTTCATCTGTTGAAGTTCGCCTTCAGAGGAATCTCGCCTAGAGAAGCGCACCTTTCCTTTTCTATCTTTTACTCATATTATCTATATAACATCTTTTTATGCATGTGTTTATACATGTGGGAATCCAGATATGTATGTATCAAGAAGACATAGCATGTACAAAAGAATAAATGCTCCAAAACGTTCAAAATTTAGGCGCTCCGTAATTTTCCTACGTTATCTCTAGAAAAATGTATTTAGTTTTTTAACGATAACTCGACTTCCTCTTAAGCTTTTTGCATTCACCCACACATCATTTTGCAGGGAATTTCATAAGCTATAAAGTTATGACGATTGCTATATTTCTACACCCTTTCGTTCAGAGAATTTTAAGGTTGAAGGGCTAAAAAGAGGTTTCCTTCGCATAGAAATCAAAGCTTTAGATGCCCATATCTCGCTTAATTTTTAAGCTACATGAATTTTTAAAAAGTGCAAAATTTTCAGTGAAAAGAAAGCAAACTTTTTTTCGTAAAACTATTATTTTCTGAGTTATTTTGAAAAAACAACGTATTTTTTGAAAAATTGAATAAAAAAATTACTTAAAACAACTTTTTTCAAAATGTACATTCTCTAAACCATTCAAACTTTTGGAACGTATTATTGGGACATAAATAAAGTTAATTTTTTATGGGATACGATTTACTTTAATTTTGCCGCTCATGGCGCCAATTTTGTCAATTTTTTTTTTAAATTCCAGAGGCTTAACTTATTTTTGTCATAACTTCCTTAATTTTCATGCTAGAGGCTTTTATAAAAGCTTATTTTAAAGGTCTAACAAAGCACTTTAAGAAAGGCATATTTTCTCTGAAAAATTACTAATTTTTCCGTTATTTGAGTTTAAATCTTTAGATAAATTTACGACAAACAAAAATTCGTCTTCAACGACTCATAAGTCGCTTAATATGACCTAAAACATTAAATAAAAACGACGAGTCGCTTTGTTCTTTTATAAGCTTCAATTTTGATGAGAGTAGTTTTTTCCAGAAAACGTTTAATTTTCGAGTTATTCACGATAAACTGTTGAAATACGTGTTTTTAATTGGAATTTTCAATCGCGAATAACTCAGAAATTACTAGGTTGTAGAAAAAACTTTATACTATATTTTCTTCTTAAAATTTGATCCTCTATCATTTTGAATTTTTAAATTTCCACCCCCCGAGAAAGGGTGGCATTCACCCCCGGGATAGAAGCACATATCGGCACTAAGTCAGGTTTGTTATTTTCATCATTTTTGAGCTACTGTCAAAATTTCAAACAAATCGGTTGAGTTGATCAGATTTCAGAGGTGAATCGGTTCATTGATTGTACTATATGTATGTATATTAATTTATAAGCGTGAAGTGTTGATACACTGTTGGGTGTTTTCTCCCATGGTTCATAGGTTCCATGAGGAACCATGATTGTGTAAGTGACGTTTCGACAGAATGACATCTGCAATCTTCGGGTTATTTCTGACAGCTACTATGGCTTCTCCTTGTTCGAACTGAACACATTCTCTTATTAATTTTTATGCGTTACATTCTCTATATCCTGTATGTTTGTTATTCTAAATCAAGGCGAATTCATTATACCAAAACATATTCGTAATAAGATTTGTAGGAATCATAAGTTATAAAAGTTTGATATTGCAATAAGAAATGGTCTTCAGGATATTATTACTTATTTAAAAAATAGAGAAAATAGGTACCTGATACGTAAACGCCAGTAATGGCTTCGTCTGAACCGTTAGAGTTGCTCGCTGAACATTTTAAAGAACCAGATTCAGATGCATTGATGGTTACTTCTGATATAAACTCAAATCCCTCGCTTTCGGACACAGTCCCATTTATCTGAAAATAGTTATAATAATTTATATATGAATGCAATAAAATTATAATAGAAGAATACGCCTTTTAATTTATATCTATTTTTAAAATGAAATATATTACTGTCCATTTCAACATTTGTATAGTATGATACCAGCAACTAAAAGCTTCCCTTGTGGAGCAAATTAAGAAAGCAATATTTCAAGCGGGTCAAGTATGGAGCCGCTCATTGACCGGCGAAAAAAATCCATCACCTGAAAATTGGAGTTAGGTGCTTTCTGACAAAAATGGATACCAAAATGGAGTTCTGTGTGTCCAGTTTGGTCAGAGCTAAGGGACTTGGAGAGATGCGGCTGTAAGGAAATGTCCGAAAATATGAGATGCTCATGTCGCCGACTACAGCTCCCTTGCACCCGCATGCAGTAATTGTAAGGGTAAATGTCATAATGCAAGTCATTAGAAACCAGGTTTCCGTCCTTTACTTTTTGATATTTTGTTAATTACTATATTTTAATAAAGTTACTTCACTTGCAATGGGATCGTATCATTTAAGAATGTTTTTGAAAGAAAATGATACAAGATGACATTCAATTATTTCAAGGTGAACCAAGGTCAAATGGTATTGAAATATATTTCTTTAATTCACCACACCCGAATTATATGGAAAAGGGTATAATCACGTCTATCTTATGCAGATATAAATCTTGGTGATTTTTCGGCGGCCATTTTGAAAAATTTGCGTAATCCTAAGGGAAAAATTTTTACTAGTCTGGCCAAATCGATTAAAATATCGGCCTGTCTCATCAAATGGCGTTTTTTCCCGAAGGCCATAGACTACTAAGCATGTTTGTATCGTTTTTGATCTACTACTCTGATAGCTGATATCTTCTGCCATATTGTCTCGGAATTACCTTCAGATCTTAAGGTGGGCATATCCAAGAGAGAGAGAGAGAGATCCGATAAGGAAATATTTATTATTTTCGGCCACAACTTTTTTTATATATATTGATATATAAAAGTATAAGACTACCTAAGTAGAACTATGAGAGGTGTAGTGATATGAATTTTCACTCAATAATTTCAGTTGTTTGCAAAATTAATTAATTTAAATTTAAAAATAGTGTCAATCTCCACATCTTGTAGTAAACTGAAATTATTGAGTAAACATTTATATCACTACACCTTTCATGGTCCTACTTAGGTAGTCTTATACTTTTTTACATGTGTATTAAACAAAAAGTTTTATGCTCAAAAATAATAAATATTTGCTTATCGAATCTCTCTCTCTCTCTTTCTCTCTTGGATATTCCCACCTTAACGCTTTCTGACGTGATGACCTACAACTATCATGAAGTATTTGAGAGAACTTAAAGTATCATTTATACCCAAACCAGGATGTACGAATTATTCTTTACCAAAGTCATATCTACACATTAGTCTTATCTCCTTTCTACTGGCAGGTCTGGGTATAATAATAATACTCTTCATTAACCACTTAAGATACATAATTTGTACATGTGACAAATCAAAAACATAAATTATAAATAACCAAATGTATAAAGTATAAATATAGCACATGTAAGTTAACGGCTAACATACAAAACATAATGAAGTAGATTTTTCCGGGTGTTGCCGTGGTCGTCGAACTTGACTTGACGTTTCGCTGATCATCCTGTCAGCTTCTTCAGAAGGATTCTAAAGACTGAATCTGTTGTGTTACACTCCTCGTTATATACCTAGGCGCCGCTTCGCTTCGCTGGTCATTGGTCGCGCTTGGTTCGCTTCGCTGCTCATTCGTCGTGTTTGGTTAACCGTGACTTACTACGGTGCTGGTACTTGGCAATACCAGTCTCCACGTGTTACTAAGTTGATACCCATCCTCTCTGTACTGTACTGGAAGAATTTTCGCTGCGGCGGGAACGCACCCAGAGCCGTTTTCGCGTTTTCTTCGAGGAAGAAAGTGACTTGGCGACTTTCTTTTCCTTTCACCGATAAACACTCATGACCTAAGTACTATGTCCAAATTTCAAGTCGCTAGGTTGAGAAGAAAGGGGGGGGGGGGGCAATCAATTCTCTTTCAAGTTTTTTTACCTCGAAACTCTAACTTTATTAGGGCCTGCACGTGCGCGTGATACATTTATAAAAACGAGCGCACCAATTCAGCACCCGTGTAGCGAGATACAGGGGGAGGAGCTTGCGCTCACACTTATCTCCCTTGTCTCCGCTCGTCTGTTTTTATATATGTATCACGCACGCGTGCAGGCCCTAATGAAGTTAGACCTTTGATTGCTCTTGAAAATGACCCCGGCCCGAAGTCCTTAACCCTTTCCCTTGCCCTTCTACATTGCAAAAACCTTGCGGGCCCTCCTAATCATCCGATCGCAATCTGGTCGGGCTCAAATCAACGAGAAAAAAATTGCAGAAGTTACAGTAGTTTTAATTTCATTTACGTCGATCTTTCCCCCTCTTCCCTAATCAATCTAGCGACTTCAAATTTGGACTGCAGATCACATAGACTGGATGAGAAAGTTCTGTATTATAACCTGGAATTAACTTTTGCGCCATCTGGCGGTTGCGGGGAAAAGTAAAACACAACAGGCGGGTCATTTGAATATAACATTATTGTTCCACTGAACTCTATTATAATAGAGTTCAGTGTATTGTTCAAGATAATCTATTGAAAGTGTTGAAGAAGTTGATGAGGAATTAAATTACATTGATTATATTGTATTTTAATTCCATTAACATTAATGTAACTCAATTCCTTACCAACTTTTGAACAGTTTCTTTCAATGATATTTGTTTGTGAGGAGTATTAAAAGTTTTGCTTGTTTAAAAAAACAAATTTTATAACCAAACAGAATAGAATAGAAAAATTTATATTGAATTAAATATATAAAATATATTATATATTAACACGAGGTCGACAAAGTCCTCTTCTTGTCCCTGGTGCCTAATATTCTTGAAAAAAATGTCTATCACACACGTAATAAGATGAATATATTTATTCCCTCAGCAATTTCCTCAAACGTGGCTGCTTAATATTGTCAACCCACCTTTTCAACAAATTAACGTCTTTGGGAAAGCAATGTCTTTTACTTGTCTTATCATTACAACCCGGTACACAACACTTATCACCGTCACGTCAGTTGTACTCATAATGGCAAAGATAATGAAAACAACAAATACTTGTACAACTTCAACACAAACCACCAACAAGGATAACGAACGCCAACTCAACAAGTCTCGATTTTTATTCCACACTTTTCACTACCACGAAACTAACAGATTTTGAAAAATATAAACAGCAAAAATGCGATATTTGACATTTGACACTACACAGTGACAGAAGTTAATAATGTAGTGTTAGTTTGCAATCAAATAGTTCAAGATCTGAGGCACATAGCTACTCTGTGGATGCAGGGGAAACTATTAGCACAGATTTAAACCACCGATATTAGATTTCACGTGGTCCTATTTAACTTTCCCATCTAGTGTATATGATCTGTGATTTGGACACAGTACTTAGGTCCTGAGTGTCTATCGGGGAAAGAAAAAGAAAGTCGCCCAAGTCACTTTCTTCCTCGAAGAAAACGCGAAAACGGCTCTCGGTACGTTCCCGCTGCAGCGAAAATTCCGTATACAAATCCATACCTTCAAATCGCAATATCTCGAGAACCGCTGTACCGATTTCGACGAGTCAAAATTCAGTTTACGCGCTTCCGCGAGCTCTTCATTTTATTAGTTTCACACTTTTTCGATCCGAATCAAACTAAGCGAGTTATGTCCGAGAAATTGATCCTCCCTCTCTTTACATGTAAATTCCCCCCCCCCCCCCCTCACCACTCTCCTCGCACTCGCAAACATAATCAGATGAAGAGGGAGTCCGACTATATAATATGCACAAAGAAAATTGGAAAAAAACACTGTCGTTTCGAAACCCAGACCGGCCCCACTATATTTGCAGAACTTAAAATTACCCAAAATTTGATGGCCGTCACTTAAAAAATAAAAAAGTGACGGATCTGGGAATTTTAAGTGGCGGATTCTGTGTAATAAGAATTGTACCTGTATATATTCACAGTCCTCTGTCTGACAAGTTTTGTAGTACCATTCAAACTCGGGTTCAGGATAAGCGTATGCGTAACATTTTATGGTACTTGGCTCGTTGATTAGATGGAATGCATCGCCTTCAATGTGGACTAATGGTTTATCTAGAACAGGAATTTTAGATGGCAAGTGTAACTGGTATAAAATTAATATATGTTTTTATTTATTTGATATTCCGGTACACAACAAGTTAAAATTCTAAATAATACAGTTGTAACGAAAATGTATTGCAAGGGACCTCCCAAACTGCTCGAAGAAAACGTACTGTTTTTACCATGTCTTTTGGTTGTTGTTGCATTCGAATACTGTTGTTTTCGTTTGTATCGTTATTATTAGTTCCCAGTATTGTCTGCTGGATGATATTTTTATAAAAAATTATTTAATTATTGGGAACGTGGTCTTCTTAGAAATTCAACAATTTTGGTATCAGTAAGCTTATAAGTGACAGTAAAGTTAATAAATGATACTATGAATTTCCGAATGATTCTGAGTTGACTATAAAACAAATAACTAGTGTGCGCAGAGTTGGTGAGAACAGTGGATGCTTACCTGTGACTTTGAGGAAGAGACTGAGTGATTTTGCCGTCTTGTTGTTGCTAGCTAGTAGAGTATAATTACCAAAATCTTTGATAGCGATTTGTTTGATTTTTAAAACAGTGGTGTTTGAACTAAAGCTTGCCTCATATTTGCTTCCGTTTCCTAATGGAATGGTTTCATTTCTGTTGTTCAGCCTAAATCAGGAAATAGAAGGAAAATTAGGTTAGATAATTTAAGCCATTCAATAGATATATGAGATATTCTATCAAATAATAATAAAATGTATGAGTTAATACATCGCTTTTCAGTATCAGAGAACCAGATTGTATGTGCGTCCTAAAGTAATACACTTAAATACTACACTATAGGAGATGATGATTAATCATCTACCGATGACACTAACATGGCTACCGAAACATGCGTTGACTAGTGTATTCGAGTGTAGTGTTGAAGAACTTTGGTGTTTGTAGAAACTGCGTCTGAGACAGCGCTTTCTCCAGGACGGAGGAATCCAGACCCCAGGACATTTTTACAAACTATGCAACCGCGGTCTATTTAATTCTAAATTCTCAAAATATATTGAATATCAAAAGCCTACCAAATAATTGAAGGTCTAGGATGTCCTTGTATGTCCAAGCTCCATTGCACTGAAGATTTACCAGCATGAGTCACTATGGAATACACTTTATTCGGTTCCTCTATTTTCAGGTAATATTCATTTACTCCTACAAAAATAAATCGTTAAAAATCAAATTGAAAAAAATGGCAGGCATTTGCAACTCAATATGCCTACTCCTACTATTGTTTTATTTATAATGCACTCCTATTCATTCTTAGATAGAACGGCATTGTTTATATTAATGTCCAAACATCACACCACGTTTGCCAACAGGAGTATCTGGTCAGGTATACTTTATCAAAATTAACATCTACGTGCATTGTAAAATGTTTGAACGACGACAAAGATTCTGTATCATTTATAAGTGAGAAAGTAGAGAGAGGGGCTAGTAAAATGCCCTGCGGAACTACCTATGTTGGAATATTATTATGACTCTAAATCTATTGGAAGAACTGAACTGCTTAAATAACAATGTTCAATATTTCTGAAAGACCAAAGTTTTTAAGCTGTAGTGCTTTTGTGAGAGAGGTGCTGCTTTCCCAGATTTTAAACTGGGTAATGGATAACATTACAGACTCGAAGTAATTCAGTGTTGAAAAACTTTCCACCAAAAGAACATTTTAAACATATTCTACTCGAAATATCTTTCGCTAATCGATTAGTGAGCATTTGGGGATGACTGGTAAATACGATTTTTATTGCCTCCAGATGACGTGTTACATGGCCTATGTCCATTTAACAGCATTGTTAAAACAGCTGATATTTGTTTATGTTTAGCACAATCTGGTAGCATTTTGATTTCGTTTTTGTAAGTGAGACTACTTCAACCTAGCACTAGGAACTTTTCAATTGTCAAATCCTCCAGTAATTGCTGTTGCAATTAAATCCACATTTCATTGTATTAGAGAACATCATCAGGTGAACATTATTTATTAATTGCTTCGTTTTCAATGATTTTCAATTATTTTATTAATGTATTTTCACTTTTATTAAATAAATTAAATTCAATTTTTTCAATTTTATGTAACTAAATATTTTTTTCTATTCTACTCTGGCAATTTTGTTCTAACCAGCATTTAATTTATTCTTGGTTGAGTACATTAATACCCATATCGAGGTCCCAGGATAAGATGTTTTTTTGTCTCTCAAAAAAAAAATTCCGGTACGAGTTTCGTTTTCTGTTAAGCAACTAACATAAGGGGATAGCATCTTGGCATTTTTTCCAAATTTGCATACTCTGCAAATTACAATCGCCATATTTTCCAGGTCCCTGCATAACAGAAGTACAATTAAACAACTGAAATGGAATTGAGACAACCCTAAAGGAAGCCTCCAAATTTACATTAGTTCAGAAATGTTTACACTGGTTTTCGTAAACAGTAACTAGAAAAATAGGCAATAGGGAGTACATAAACATCAATTGGTCTAGCAGTTAATATGGGTCAATCACTTTTCACAAGATAAGAAAATGCAACACGTCACGAAAGCTAACTCACTTGTCCACGAATGTCCACCTGGAAATTCCCAGTTAATAACTTCAACCGATGCTGAAAATGTTTTCCACCGTTCGCAACATAGCGTTAAAAAGTAAAATAAACTACATAAACAATAAACACGGGGCGGTATCAAACCAAAGGACAGCCTGCTTCGACCCACATAAAATGACAATTATAGATTGTGCTGCCAACACCTCGAACTAGAAATAACTTGCGTGAAGTGGAGTGCGGTAAGAGACAGGACCGAACTAAGTCAGTGCTATACAAATGTGTGCCAAAACTATTTTATTAAAAGACTAAAATTTTTCTATTGTTGATTTTCCTTTATATTAGATGCTATTTTATATTTCAGGTATTTCATATTATTTGTACGACATGGTGTACTTCACCATAAATAATTATTATACACTTTACATTTTTTAAATTTTTTTTATATAAACGTTTTTTAATTATGTTTTATATATTATTTTAACCTATTACCGGCAGTTAAAGCTGGTGGCCAGCTTTGTTAAAAGGGGGAAATGTGTCAAGTAGTAATTATTCTGCACTATAAAATTAACCAAAACACTTTTTAGCATATTCTCTACAAAATATATTTTTGAAATATTCAATAATAAATTAAATAAACCGCAAAACTAAATCGATAAATAAGTTTTACATTCTTTCCAAGTTAAAACTTTATTATTCATATTTTATTTCTACAATATAAATTTGCTATTTAACAAGCATAAAGGATGTAAAGTTTCGTATGTCAATCTCAGCTTGTAACTGCGTTGAGACATAAACTAAGTGTCTACATCTATAGGAATATTGCTGAATAAGTATTTGGGAATCATATAAATAGTCCAGAATTGATACACACTCTACTCATTGGTAGTCAATCAGTCAACGGGCATCTACTTGAAGCACCTCCCCTATTATGGACTGGTAAGATCTTTTTGTTTTATATTTTATTATTTTTTGAAGTATTTTCCTTTATGGACTTGTGTGTGTCAATAAAATGTTAGTATATTTCTGTTTTACATTTTTATTTTACTTATAAAATTTAACCTCTCCAAGCCAAGCTTCCCCCAGCTCGTGACACAATATTTAATCATTTATATATTGAATATATATATTGAAAGATCATTTCATTTATTGAGAGTATTATTGAGGGCATTTGCATTTAGCAAGTATGTTGCCACTTTGAATTTTTCAAGTAAGCCTATTGCAATTATTTGAACATTACAAGCTGTAGTAGTATTTCCAAGCATTGGCATTAACTACTTTTGTTGTTTACTTTAGCATTTATTTAGCTACATGTAATTTTGTAATAATATTAAATATATTATTTCAATCGTACAATTAGGTTTGATCCTATTTTTTTATGCTAAAAAGCTCAAGCTCTTAATTCTCTTTATTCATTAATATCTGATGGTCGAATAAATTGCCAAAAACATCTAGATTTGCTGCCGAAACAATAGGAATCTGGACTGCTATATCAGGACGTTCCAGGTTCACACACGCCCATTTTGCAATCATAGGGCATTGGTGTTATATTTTATTATTTTTTTGTATTAATTCCATTTTTTCTGTACAATTTTTTTATTTAAAATTTCATACATATTTTAATAAATTTATACAACTTTTTAAGCTTAACTTTTGAATTTCATTTTTACAAATTTATTTCCTAAATTTATGTTGCAAACATCAATTATTTTAAATATATTTTATTATTCATTTTAACAATTTTTTTTTTTTACCAATAAATTTCAGTTTTATCTATAGGAGACTGATTTTAAGGGAAAAAGAAACAAATCTATACTCATTTTTCAGTATAGATGGTGCCCGCTTAAAATCGATATTACATTGTCTCTTTGCCCCAAATAAAGAAAAATTTATCTTGTATGTCATACACACAAAAGCGTAAGTTTCACGCCTCAGAACCCACGAATCTTTGCTTTGGCCAAAATCAGCTAGTCGTATGCATATGTTGCCTCGTTCATTTTCCAAAACAACCAGAAGGGGAATAAACAGGTGACAGATGCTCAATCAGTGGCGAAATGCTCATGAACGTAATATTCAGTAATTAGACGCTGGGTGAAATTTTCACAAGATTTCAACTTTTTTCCAAAATAACAATATATTACTTTTTAGATCTAAAGTTTTGAATATATCTGGATTAATTTAGAAAAGTAGAAATATCCAAATATTGACCATGATTCTGGTGAGTTTGGACTTTAATCTAGGAATCAGTAAATCCACCACTGAAACGTTTGGTTTTGGGATCTGTTGACAAATAATTACAGTTTTTCGAGTGGAGATAGTCAATTTGAAAATACAATAATTGAAATTTTATTTAGTGTTCCCATTTTTCAATATGAGTATATTCCGGAAACCATAAAAATACAATCGGTGATTTAAAAACAAAATAAATAACGCCATATTTGTAATTCGGGATAATTATAATGAATTAAAATGCTTTACCAATGTTCCGGTAGATGAAACCTTAAAAATAGTTAAAGACAGGCTACTAAATGATAATAATTTGGAAACTAGAACTAAATTAAGTGTAAATAGCATAATGGAACTCTTAACACTGTGTATAAAGACAACCTATTTTCAATTGGACAATGAGTTCTATCAGCAGGATTTTGGTATGGCTATGGGGTCTGCATTATCACCAATTTTAAGCAACATATTTATGGAGAACTTTGAGAACACACATGTTCAAGATTGTATAAACAAACCGGTTGTCTGGTGGAGATATGTTGACGACATCTTTGCAATTTGGCCTCATGGTGTCGATTTACTAGATAGTTTTTTGGAAAATATAAATAGTAAGGAACCATCTATTAAATTCACATTAGAAGTAGAAAGTAGGAATGAACTACCGTTTTTAGATGTTTTAATTAGAAGGGTAAATAATACAATTGAAACAAGCGTTTATAGAAAACCAACACATACTAATAGATATCTAAATTTCAACTCAAATCAGTCGATAAATGTTAAAAGGGGTGTAGTAAAATGTTTATACGATAGGGCCAAAATAATTTCATCTAATAATGAAATATTAAATAACGAGAAAAAATTTATCAAAGAGGTTCTAGTACAAAATCAATATCCTGAAGCCTTTGTTGATAGAGTTTTCATAAATGTTGAAAATAGGGACAATCAGGTACGACAAAAACCTGAACGTCATTATACAGCAATAATTCCTTATGTATACGGACTATCGGAAAAGCTACGCCGTATAGGTGACAAATTTGATGTTAGGACGGTATTTCAAACGGGGAACACTTTAAGATCTATTTTAACAAAAACAAAACCGATAAACAGGGAGCAGAATTCAAAAAACTGTATTTACAATATCCCGTGTGAATGTGATAAATGTTATGTGGGTGAGTCATCCAGATCTTTCAGTGTGAGGTTGGATGAGCACAAGAATTACATTAAAAGGAGTGAAATTCAGAAATCAAAGATTTGTGAACATGCTTGGGAAAACGGACATAGAATAAACTGGGACTCGGCAAAAATTTTAACAAAAGAAACAGATACCAAAAAAAGAAAAATTAAGGAATCAGCAATAATCTTATTAAATGAAGATAAGTGCGTATCGAATTGTTCTGTAGATATTTGTACAACCTGGCTACCAATGTTAAAAGAAGAACTTAACAAACTCAACATTATATAAAAGAAAATATCATCAGTTCTATGTTCTGTGTAAGTAGTAAGTATCTATGGAAATAACATAAACAGAATCTTAAAGCTGTGTATTTGACATACACAGTAAAATAAGAGTTCTTCAAAAAAAGCTTTGAAAACGGAAAGAGATTACTTTCCGAAACGTCAGCTAAATACATTATTTCTGTGTTTATTCCGATTTATATTATTTGCAAAACATAACCTCTGACTTTTCCTTTGGCGTAAACGTCACGGGCGCAGAGGTTTTTTCCCAATAATTCTATTATTTTGTGGATTCGGTAATTTGTTTTGAAGAGGATAATAATACATGTGGTAGAAAACCCAAATAATAGGAAAGAATATTCGAAGAATGCCACAAATAACTTTCAGACAATATGCTTGATAATGTTTTATTGTACACACATTCACGATTTAGCTGAGAAATTAATAAGATAATATACTTTTATTACTATATCCTGAATCAGGTATGGCTTGACAAGAAGAATATTTTGCGTATATAGTATTTAAACGTATACAATTATCAGAATTACTTACCAAATATTTTCACATAGAGGGATGTGGAAGAGTTATGACCTTGACTGTCAGAAACTGTGCACAAATAATGGCCTTGATCTTTCATTGTAGTGTTGTATATTGTCAATGATTGTGATATTGCGCCAGAACCAATTTTTGTTTGGCCAGACATGCTCATTCGAATCTGAAAGTACGAATTTAATTTCGCAAATTCGACATATTTCTTTAAAAATCAGTTTTGTCATATACTTACGTCCGGTGGTCCACTTGGTGTACTCCAATTAAAATGTATGGTGTTAGAACTTTTTATTGTGCATTTCAAAACTAATGGATTTCCAACCACCGTATGACCATCGCTTGTATCTTTAACATCTGGTTTGGCTAAACCGCTGACAGGTACTAACAGAAAGTGAACAAATATTAACGACAATTATGCTTGTGATATTAATAAATGAAATCTATGTACACACAAGAAGACGATCAATGAAAATTAAGTAAATTAGCACTAAGCATTTTAGACATAAGCAGTACCAACACCAACAACTGGACAACGCATGAGAGATGAAAGAGACAGAAGAAAGAAAAGTGATGTTAGTGAGGTAAATATTTTAGAAAAGTTTTCTCGAGCAAATTTATCATACACGGGGTGAATCAGACTAAATTTTTGGTCTTAAAAAGTTGTGATATTCGTGCAGCCAAGAATAATTTCAATTTTCAATTATTGTCTAGCCGATAGGCGCGAGGTGGCAATCGCGATTAATCGACCGGGTGTCGCCCTACCGGGTTCGGGCACCGGCACTGTCGGAGAATATGGTTGTATGTCCGCGTTTCCAATGTATAACCTCCTTCTGCACAAAGCTTCTGAAATTGGTGGTTGTCTAATTTTTGTGGTATTATTTATTTATTTAAGTAAGCAGAAAAATTCGGAATTGTGTTAAACTGTCTTACAATGCAATATTAGATATGGTAGACCTTTATATAGCAAAGAAGTGGACTTTTCTAAAGTTGAGAGAAGCATGGACTATGGAATCTTTGCAAATATTTAAATATTTTAAAATTGGCCCACTGGCGGTTTTATTTAAATAAGTGCCATTTAAAATTATCTACCAATTGATAGAAAATGTATAGTGAATACGACTAGAATTGAAACCGTATAAAAACTAAAAGCCGGCAAAAACAGCCGGCATCTCTTTATTGTTTTTCTTATGACAAGCATTTCTGTTTACCTCCGCAACAGATGCCGACTGTTTTTGCCGGCTTTTAGTTTTTATACGGTTTCAATTCTGGTCGTATTCACTATAATATATTTGTTTCTCCTGAATTAAAATGATCGGGTCGTTTGAATTATAGTTAAAATTTGTTATAGCTAAAATGCCCTCCCAATATATTTTGTTAAGGTGAGCATATCCAAGAGAGAGAGAGAGATAGTTGCGATAAGGAAATATTTATTATTTTTGGCCATAACTTTTTTCAAATAAATATACTGATAAAAGAAGTATAGGACTACCTAAGTAGAACTATGACAGGTGTAGCGATATGAATTTCCACTCAATAATTTCAGTTGTTTGCAAAATAGATTCAAATTTTAAAATTATGTCAATCATCTTATTTCCTAAATTTAAATCTAACTATTTCGCATATGTTTGAAATTATTGAGTGAAAATTTATAACATTACACTTGTTATAGTTCTACTTAGGTAGTGTTATAGTTTGTTTGCAATATTAGTGGAGTCAGACAAGCAAAACATAAGGAATTGTTTCCAGTGTCAAATTTTTTTTAACATGTTAGTTACATCGAGCACTATACGAAACGGACATTTTCTACCTCAAGCAACAGCCGCTACAAAAGTTATCGGCCAGTTTGTGAAAAATCGACGATTTTGGTCGTTCTCTCTAAATATCGATGAGTATATGTCGGTATGTGTAGACCCAAAAAAAGCCAAAAAAATTGAGGCTGTTCAGTATGATATAGGCTATAATAGGCTGGGGCCGTTACCTTTTTGAGATGAAAAAATTAATAGCAGGCAACGGCCGGCTGGAATATACAGGGTTACTGGTAATTCGATACATTCCTTTGGAGATGTGATGGGGCATGAGCTAAGGAGTAAACCTAGCCCTAACATACATTATGCAAAACTCAATAGTTTTTGAGATATTTCAATTTTTTTGTTTTTCTCATCTTAATGTCTTAAAAGTTAATTTCCGAAATCTACTTGACATTTTTAAATTTTTTTTTACTGGATTACTTGTCCAATATTATAGATATCCGTTTGGAAAGAAAAATATCCGGAATCATTTAGATCATGTGAACATTTAAAATAAAAACTTGTAAAATTTTTTTTTTAAAATCAGTTATGAAATTTACCTATTAGGTTTTTCAAAAAAATATTAATGTAGCACGCGTACAAATTATTATAAAAACTTCCTTATTTCAATAGCTATCTAACTAGGTAGAAATGTTTAATGTACCCTTGATAGTTCTAATAAAAATTAGTAAAGATAATGCTGGTGGCGGAATTTATTAAACGACTAATTGTTCATTTTCATTTAAGTCAGTCAGTCCTTGACTTTGATGTTTGTGCATATATATCATTAACTGACATTCTTATCTCCGTGTCCCTTAAGTTTGTTGGTCTTGTTAAATTAGTTATCGAAGATTTTGATTTTGCTCGTAGTTGTTGTTATTAGTTGTTGTTATTGTATTTTCTGTGACATGGCCGCGTATGCCAACGCAGAATACGATGATATCTTGTTTGTCTATGGATACTGTGGCGACAACGCTGCTGAAGTTCGCCGAAAATATGGTCTTTGGTACCCCAACCGCCGCTTACCAAATGCACGTGTATTCAGTACGGCATATCGAAATATCGCTGAAACTGGATCCGTGAAATGTAGAAGAAGTGACGCTGGTGCTCCTCCCGTTTATGAACCAGATGATGAAGAAGAAATATTGAGGTATTTTGAGGAAGACCCAACTATTTCAACTAATAAAGTCGCAAGACTAACCGGAGCGTCACAATGGAAAGTTTGGTCTACGATACGTAGAGTTGGATGTCGTCCTTACCACTATACCCCTGTCCAAGGCTTGGAGGAAGGTGATCCTGGAAGGAGAGTGGAATTCTGCCGCTTTATGTTACATTCAGATGCAGAAAGTGCAAATGTTTAAACAAGTATTTTATGGACCGACGAGTCGAAATTTAATCGCGAGGGTATAACAAATTTCCACAACCTACATTATTGGGCAGAGCAAAATCCCAAGTTAACACGTGCAACTAGTTTCCAAATGAAGTTTTCTATTAATGTGTGGATGGGAGTCATTGGCCACTATTTAATAGGGCCACACTTTCTTCCTCAAAATTTAAACGGGGAAATATATGAAAATTTTTTAAGAAATGATCTGGCGGTGATTTTAGAAGATGATCCTCTCGCCGTCAGACAGCGAATGATATTTCAGAACGACGGTTGTCCAGCATATTATCGGCTGACAGTACGACAGTTACTTGATCAACGTTTCCCTAACCGTTGGATTGGAAGAGCGGGCCCAATACCTTGGCCAGCGCGAAGCCCTGACTTAACACCCCTTGATTATTACGTATGGGGTCATATGAAGGAGATGGTCTATGGCGCACCAGTCAATACTATAGAAAACCTTAGACAAAGGATAGTCGATGCTGCCCAACACATAAGGCATAATCTGACAACCAGAGTAACAAGGACGGAAATAAGAAGACGCTCCGTGTCTGTATACGGAATACGGGCTCCCATTTTGAGCAAGACATATAAAAAATAAAGTACAACTTTGGAATTAATGAAGAATTAAACTCTACTTTTAAAATGTTTTTTACTGTTTATCTAAAAATAAAATTCGTACTACTTGTGTTATTTTTACTAGTATTTTCTTAGAACTATTAAGGGTACATTGAACACTTGTACCTTGTTAGATAGCTATTGAAATAAGGCAGTTTTTATAATAATTTATACGCGTGTTACGTTAATATTTTTTTGAAAAAACCTAATAGGTAAATTTTTTAAAAAAGTTTTTATTTCAGATGTTCACAGGATCGAAATGTTTCCAGATATTTTTCATTCCAAACGGATATCTATAATATTGGACAAGTAATCCAGTAAAAAAAAAAATTTAAAAATGTCAAATAGATTTTTCGAAAATTAACTTTTAGGACATTAAGATCTACTTTTTGAGAAAAACAAAAAAAATTAAATATCTCAAAAACTATTGAGTTTTGCATAATATATGTTAGGGCTAGATTTACTTCTTAGATCATGCCCCATCACATCTCCAAAGGAATGTATCGAATTACCAGTAACCCTGTATAGTTGAAGTCATAAAAAATGAAAAAAAAAACTTTGGAACTTGAGATGAAGGGAAATAGTGAAATGGGGTGCTATTTAAGGAATGAAAACCGTTTTTCGTGATTTGTGGCGAAACGTGACCTCCTAGAGAAAAGTATGTCATACAAAAGCTGTAGACAATAAAAAAATCTAAAACTTTTATTCTATATATTTTACGACATAACCTCAAAGTTTGCGAGAAAATAACGGAAAACCGATGTTTCTGTTTTTATTTTCTTTCTCGCGTGAAAATTATTTAACTTAAGTGAAACTTTGTGAAAGTACGTAATTGTTTGCATGCAATAAGCATGAATTTTTTCAATTATGGAAAATAAATATTTTTCGAGATTTTACCATTTTTCCGAAAAAACACCCCTATCTTCGGCGAACAACTTTATTGATTTTTTTTTGGATTTCGATGTTCTACTAGTGCTCATTTTTTTCGTCGAGATGACTACTTTCAAATGGTACGTCGATGTTAGTGATTTATCGTCATTTAGCAGCTTAAAATTAAGAAAAACAGAAAAAAAAAAATTTTCGAATCTCGAATTTGTCGATTTTTTTCATTATTTTCAATTTTTTAGCATATTTATGTTAATAATTCATAATATTTTAATGAAAAAACTTACTTTGGTATAAAATGAATAAAGTTGAATGAATTTCATCACGGAAAGGTAGGGAAAAACTTCATAAAACTTAACATTTACATGGACATCAATAGTATTTTATTAATTTTCATAAGCTACAGTTAAGTTTCGAAAACTGTATAGGCATATTAAATTATCCTAAATACATATGATAAAATACAACATACAATTTATTTATATTGGCTACGAATTCTTTACTTTATTTACAAATATTTACTTTATTAATATTGGTTGTGTATAGCTTATAAACGATGATTTTTAAAATCTAATCAATTTTTTTATTGTGGTTCGTTTTCTTCATCGATCAAACTCTCAAATTCTATATTATCTTCAAAATCATTGGCATTTTCAGGCTCTTCAATTTCGATGTCATTATTCTTTGCTGGCTCTTCATCAATATCTTCAGAATCACTTAAATCTACAAATACTTCTGTGTCTCTATTTGAACAGTTCTCAGTGCATGTATTGCATAGATTGGTACATTTTAAGCTGTGTTTTTGGCAGCCACACCTTTGATTATTGCATCCACTTTCACAAGTACAGCTAACGCATTTTAACAACTTTCCGGGAATCAAGTCGGAACTATCAGAGATGTATTTCGGCACGAGTCTTCCTACATTTTCGTTCCAGCCCCAGTCCTTTGCTTTTTTGTTATCCTTATCGTTGACAAAATTACCCAACCAACTTTGCAATTGGTAATAGACTCTGTAGGAGTGTTGTGCAGCTGCTTCTGCAGTTGGGGGGAGTTTTTCCAATTTAAAAGTGGATTTGTTTGTAGTTTGCTGATACAGCTCAAATCGTAATTGATTTAATGAGTTATAAATTTTCTTACTTTTGTAAATGCTAGCTGTAAGTTGAAATCCATTTTTTGCTATGGTTATGTGGTCTGCATCTTTTTGATAATAAACACTGGCTAGGTTTAATAAATTTTTATTGTCCAATAAAGATCTTACTATTGTTTTTTTCCCTTTTGCAGCAAAACTTGAAGTTGTATCACACCCAGAGAAAGCATGAAGAAACGCTATTACACTTGTGTATGGTTCGTGTTTAAAACAATGGGATGTATAAAATGAATCTTTGACGTTGCTTGAGCCTGGTTTGTGAAAATAAATATCCAGACCATTCGAATTTAATTGGTGTAAAAGAACTAGTAAAGCGATGTCTTGACCCACGATTATTACAGTTTTATCATCTTGTTTAGCTAATTGGATCGCAGTATTAACAATCAGTGCGTCGGCGTCTTCAGGAGCGCGCTTACACAAAAAGCCCTCGGACTGTAATTTATTTGATATTGTGATAATTAAATTGTTTTTATTATGTTGATTTGATAAAAAATTTTCTTGTGAAAGGATATTCGTTTAATTTTAAACGAAAACTCAATCACCACGTGCGTTTACAAAGGACGCATCACAAACTGAAAAAATACTTTTACACAACAAGAGAACGAGCTCTGCTGCTCTTGTGCAGGCTCACTTTGTCCTACCCCTCTCTACCCCCAACCTTCAGTCTTTTTGGGCGGGCATTTTAAATACCTGTATGCTGAGAAATTTCAAATTTTTTACATTTCAGTATTTTTTTGTTTGTATTCAATTTTAGCGTGGTTTCCAATAACTAAATTCATTCAAATTTAGTTACTTTATACCAAAGTAAGTTTTTTCATTAAAATATTATGAATTATTAACATAAATATGCTAAAAAATTGAAAATAATGAAAAAATCGACAAATTCGAGATTCGAAAAAAATTTTTTTTCGGTTTCTCTTAATTTTAAGCTGCCAAATGACAATAAATCACAAACATCTATATACCATTAGAAAGTAGACATCTCGACGAAAAAAATGAGCACTAGTAGAACATCAAAATCCAAAAAAAAATCAATAAAGTTGTTCGCCGAAGATGGGGATGTTTTTTCGGATAAATGGTAAAATCTCGAAAAATATTTATTTCCCATAATTGAAAAAAATCATGCTTATTATATGCAAATAACTACGTACTTTCACAAAGTTTCATTTAAATTAAATAATTTTCACGCGAGTAAAAAAATAAAAACAGCACTTCAAATACCTGTATGCTGAGAAATTTCAAATTTTTTACATTTCAGTATTTTTATGTTTGTATTCCATTTTAGCGTGGTTTCCAATAACTAAATTCATTCAAATTTAGTTATTTTATACGAAAGTAAGTTTTTTCATTAAAATATTATGAATTATTAACATAAATATGCTAAAAAATTGAAAATAATGAAAAAATCGACAAATTCGAGATTCGAAAAATTTTTTTTTTCGGTTTTTCTTAATTTTAAGCTGCCAAATGACAATAAATCACTAACATCGTATACCATTTGAAAGTAGACATCTCGATGAAAAAAATGAGCACTAGTAGAACATCAAAATCCAAAAAAAAATCAATAAAGTTGTTCGCCGAAGATAGGGATGTTTTTTCGGATAAATGGTAAAATCTCGAAAAATATTTATTTCCCATAATTGAAAAAAATCATGCTTATTATATGCAAATAATTACGTACTTTCACAAAGTTTCATTTAAATTAAATAATTTTCACGCGAGAAAAAAAATAAAAACAGAAAAATCGGTTTTTCGTCATTTTCTCGCAAACTTTGAGGTTATGTCGAAAAATATATAAAAATATATTAATTATAGAATTAGATTTTTCTATTATCTACAACTTTTGTATGAAATACTTTTCTCTAGGAGGTCACGTTTCGCTACAAATCACGAAAAACGGTTTTCATCCCTTAAATAGCACCCCATTTCACTACTTCCCTTCATCTCAAGTTCCAAAGTTTTTTCTTTCATTGTTTATGACCTCAACTGCTATTAATTTTTTTCTTTTCAGCATTAAAAATCTGTAACGGCCCCAGCCTATAAGTGGTTACAACGTGAAATTTTTATCTGCACACATAACCTCAAAGAAAGAATAAAAACTGAAAAATTGCTAAATTTTGGTATTTTGGTTATAACTTCGGATGTTTTAAGTGAAACTTGATGAAATTTTCAGAAACTATACTTTGTAATGTGACCAATAACTGGTTAAAATTAAATTCAATTATTTAATACGTCTCAAAAATTGACTTCAAATTTTAAAAATGATTGGCCAATTAATTTTTGTGCATCGCATCATATGAGGTTCTTTTTGGTTAAATGTAGATTTTTTTATGCATTTCATGATGGTGAACAAGAAAAGAAAAATAAATTTGGAAAAAAGTGAAAAAAAGATTTTAACAATTTTTTTCGCTTTTTTTGGACCTACACATATCAAAATATGTTCATCTATATTTAGAAAGAACGACCAAAGTGGTCGATTTTTTACAAAATGGCCGATAACTTGCATACCGGCGGTGGATAGAGGTAGAAAATGTCAATTTCGTATAGTATTCGATTTGACACTGAAACAATTCCTTTTTCGCTAAAATTTGATGCTTGTCTGACTATATCTGTTTTAGAGTAAGAAGTTATGGTCAAAAACAGCAAATAAATAATGGTCTTTATTTTTAAATCTTAGAATTTTGGTTTATTGAGCCGTTTTGTGATAGTGCTAGAGGGCTCCGCCCACCTTGTTTTTCTATGGGGGCTCACACAAGAGAAAATGGTAAAATATAAAATAAGATTCTTGTCCAAAATTATATAAATAGCATTTGGATAATTTTTTATCTCTTACCAGTTTTAGAGAAAGAAATATGCAGGGCAGGCAAATCTCCAGATTTTATAATTTTTAACCAATTAGTTATACCGCCATATTTTTGGAACAGCCTCACATATTGGGATAAAATTTGGTAAAAATATGACAATCTTTTAGTCCAATCAAAAGCATCATTTATATGGAAGTAATTTCAGAACCGGACTCGTTTTTTTTTAAATATTGCAGGAACAATATCCTGTATATCATTTATTGGTAGATGTTATCCTAACTTTGCTCAACTTTGGTAGACCTACACTGAACTGAGCTAAGGTTCACTCCCTAAATAGAATCCAGTCTGACTCACCATTCTTTAAGGAATATTTTTAAATAGGCAATTCGCAGTTTTACGAAAAAAACACCTTGTCTACCCCACTAACAAAGAAATAGAAACATGAACTATCCATCACCAAAATGTTTCTCTTTCTTACTTACGACTAGAGGTAATTGTCAAATGCACGAGAATGTCATTCGACTCATCATTTCGAGAAAACGTGCAAAGGTATATTTGTTGCTGACTTAAGTCTGATACAAAAAAACTGTATCCAGTTTTTGGGTCGTAACTAGCGTCTTCGACCTGAAAAATAAATTAGCAGGTTACAAACAAAAACAAGCGGGACTATGTTGTGGTTATGGTCGATAGCCGAGTGGGTTAAGGCGCGAGGTGGCAATCGCGATTAATCTCACACGGACATCGCACCACCGGGTTCGAATCCTGGCTCCGGTACTGGCACTGTCGGAGGAAATGGTTGTATGTCCGCGTTTTTTCAATGTGTAACCCCCTTCCGCACAAGCCCTGGCTTCTGGAATTGGGGGTTGTCTAATTTCTGTGGTGTTATTTATTTATTTATTATTTATTATTTATTATTATACATAGAAAAAGTACCACTGCGCCCAGACAAGTTTGAAATTCTTCACAAGTTTAATACGGTTTGTTTTTGTTTGTAACGTGAAATTAAGTCGATAAATAAAACGTACTTTCCACAATCATATGAACGAAGGCACTATGTGTGCTGCTGTTTCTGGTGAAATTGCAGTCAAACACTATATCTCTGTCTTTTTCTCTTGTGTCATTTGTGAAGAAGCCATACATGGGATCGTAACGGTACAGGGTGAAGAGTTGGTTTACAGTGTCCAAGGTCACCTTTGGAATTGCATTTTAATAAATTTTTGTCCAAAATGAAAGCCAAAAAGTCCAAAAACTTTGATATAAACCGGCCGGGATAAATTATATATAGTGATTTTCCAGAAAAATATAATCCACGAAAGTATTTTGGTATATGAAACTCACTATATTTTTACATTATCTTAGTCCGTTTATATAAGGAGATCCAAAAGGTTTGCTTTGTTATACAGGGTTACTGGTAATTCGATACATTCCTTTGGAAATGTGATGGGGCATGATCTAAGAAGTAAATTTAGCCCTAACATATATTATGCAAAACTCAATAGTTTTTAAGATAGTAGATCCTAATGCCCTAAAAGTTAATTTTCGAAAAATCTATTTGACATTTTTAATTTTTTTTTACTGGATTACTTGTCCAATATTATAGATATCCGTTTGGAATGAAAAATATCTGGAAACATTTCGATCATGTGAACATCTGAAATAAAAACTTAAAATTTTTTTTTTTTAAATCAGCTATGAAATTTACCTATTAGGTTTTTTCAAAAAAATATTAACGTAACACGCGTATAAATTATTATAAAAACTGCCTTATTTCAATAGCTATCTAACAAGGTACAAATGTTCAATGTACCCTTAATAGTTCTAAGAAAATACTAGTAAAAATAACACAAGTAGTACGAATTTTATTTTTAGATAAACAGTAAAAAACATTTTAAAAGTAGAGTTTAATTCTTCATTAATTTTAAAGTTGTACTTTATTTTTTATATGTCTTGCTCAAAATGGGAGCCCCTATTCCGTATACAGACACGGCAGCGTCTTCTTATTTCCGTCCTTGTTACTCTGGTTGTCAGATAATGCCTTATGTGTTGGGCAGCATCGACTATCCTTTGTCTAAGGTTTTCTATAGTATTGACTGGTGTGGCATAGACCATCTCCTTCATATGACCCCATACGTAATAATCAAGGGGTGTTAAATCAGGGCTTCGCGCTGGCCAAGGTATTGGGCCCGCTCTTCCAATCCAACGGTTAGGGAAACGTTGATCAAGTAACTGTCGTACTGTCAGCCGATAATGTGCTGGACAACCGTCGTTCTGAAACATCATTCGCTGTCTGACGGCGAGAGGAACATCTTCTAAAATCACCGCCAGATCATTTCTTAAAAAATTTTCATAGATTTCCCCGCTTAAATTTTGAGGAAGAAAGTGTGGCCCTATTAAATAGTGGCCAATGACTCCCATCCACACATTAATAGAAAACTTCATTTGGAAACTAGTTTCACGTGTTAACTTGGGATTTTCCTCTGCCCAATAATGTAGGTTGTGGAAATTTGTTATACCCTCGCGATTAAATTTCGACTCGTCCGTCCATAAAATACTTGTTAAAAAATTTGCACTTTCTGCATCTGAATTTAACACAAAGCGGCAGAATTCCACTCTCCTTCCAGGATCACCTTCCTCCAAGCCTTGGACAGGGGTATAGTGGTAAGGATGACATCCAACTCTACGTATCGTAGACCAAACTTTCCATTGTGACGCTCCGGTTAGTCTTGCGACTTTATTAGTTGAAATAGTTGGGTCTTCCTCAAAATACCTCAATATTTCTTCCTCATCATCTGGTTCATAAACGGGAGGAGCACCAGCGTCACTTCTTCTAATGCCGTACTGAATACACGTACATTTGGTAAACGGCGGTTAGGGTACCAAAGACCATATTCTCGGCGAGCTTCAGCAGCGTTCCCGCCACAGTATCCATAGACAAACAAGATATCAGCGTATTCTGCGTTAGCATACGCGGCCATGGCACAGAAAATACAACAACAACAACTAATAACAACAACTACGAGCAAAATCAAAATCTTCGATAACTAATTTAACAAGACCAACAAACTTAAGGGACACGGAGATAAGAATGTCAGTTAATAACATATATGCACAAATGTCAAAGTCAAGGACTGACTGACTTAAATGAAAATGAACGATTAGTCTTTAATAAATTCCGCCACCAGCATTATCTTTACTAATTTTTTATTAGAACTATCAAGGGTACATTAAACATTTCTACCTAGTTAGATAGCTATTGAAATAAGGAAGTTTTTATAATAATTTGTACGCGTGCTACATTAATATTTTTTTGAAAAAACCTAATAGGTAAATTTCATAACTGATTTAAAAAAAAAAATTTACAAGTTTTTATTTTAAATGTTCACATGATCGAAATGTTTCCGGATATTTTTCATTCCAAACGGATATCTATAATATTGGACAAGTAATCCAGTAAAGAAAAATTTAAAAATGTCAAGTAGATTTTTCGGAAATTAACTTTTAAGACATTAAGATCTGCTTTTTTGAGAAAAACAAAAAAATTGAAATATCTCAAAAACTATTGAGTTTTGCATAATGTATGTTAGGGCTAGATTTACTCCTTAGCTCATGCCCCATCACATCTCCAAAGGAATGTATCGAATTACCAGTAACCCTGTATATATTATTATTGGTAAGTAAATAGTTTGTTTTAACTTATATTTTTTGGCAATTTACGTACTTCCTCTCCAGTTAACAAACTCATCGTTACTTTCACATCAGGCGACGTGGGTTTACAGGGTATGATCGCTTCCTGGTACTGCGTTACGAGGACAGTCTCTATGGTATCGCCTCCTTCCAGAGTAGTTAAGTGCTTGTTATCTAAAAAATAATATACAATATATATTTTCTTTACTTTGTATAAATTATCAACTAAAATTTAACTGAAATTATATAACAGGATATTATAGGACATAAGACATCATCGCTCAATTGAAAGAAATAAACACTAATAACGATTTGGACACGGAAATTAAAATTATTTTAAAAATTTGTATTTAAATGCACCCTTGCTTGGCAGATAGTAAGACATAAACATTGATCTTATCATTATTACTGAAAAATTAGATTTTTCATTCAATAGACGACCAACAAATTCATACTATTTTTGAAATCTCAGGTTCTTACCGTTGACGAACAAATATATTTTATCACTTTCAATCTCACTCCACTTATCGGCGTCTTCATGATGACAATAATAGAAACCTACGAACGGGTAGGTCATGTTAGTTATTATGAGCCAGCTTCCATAGGCGAAATTCCCATGAGTTGAATCTGATTCAGTGTCGAAGGTTGTCCAAAATCTCTTGTCCCCCTAAAAAGATAAATTGGTTAATGAAGTCGATTTTAAAAAATGCTGTATATTTTTTGTTAATATGTGTTAGTTAAGAGCTTAATTTTTTTCTACTTATCATGAACTGGGTTGTTTTTGAAAAATAATACTTCCCTGACAAAAATGGCTCATAGAAACTTTATATATATATACATACATGGATCTATAATATTCGAGTTGAATAGTGAAACTGTAATTCCTCATAAGCCCTCATTGAAGTTTACTATAGTAGTTTGTGCAACAAGAGTGGATATGATAGCCATAGTGCCTCAATCTTTCGAGTGCGATATGGATAATCCACTCGAGTTGTACAGTATACTTTTTCTACGACCGGATTAAGAAAAAATTACAAATAATAGTTTTAATCAAATTTTAATATACAAACTTAGCTTCTGCTAAATCTTATCCTCTAGGTGCAAACATTTTATATAAGCTTCAGTAGCCTAGCGGTTATATGCACGCTTCGAAATGCAAGAGATCATAGGTTCAATCCCAAAATTTTTAGAATCCCAGTTTAGCCCTGCCTTGCGCAACCCGTAGTTGGAGCAATTCGCGGATGGCACCCCGTGCAAGTTACGGAGTCAGCGTCAGTGCCCAAATTAAATTCAGTGAAGTGCACGAACGGCGAAAGCCAAGTGATCGTTTTAACCAGTTTTAAGTTAAGCTTTCTTTTTTAAGCATTTTTTGTCACAGCACTTAATTTTATTTACTTTTGTAAAAGGAGTTTGAGTTTTTATCGTTTTCATTTTTACCTAGCCAAACCAGTCCCGCCTCGGCCCGACTTTGCGATACACCACCGTGTTAATGCGGTGGTCGCAGGGTCGGTCCCGATGGGCTCTGGGGAGGCACATTTACTGTATATTAATATTAATAAAGTTGTTTTGAATTGAATTGGTTCAATCCCCACATATAGTTACTTTTTTTTGTCATAATATATCTCTAAAATTTTGTCTGTATATAATAATTTCAATAAAATTTTAGGTGGTATACCGTTTATCGATTCATCACTGGAATCACTCATTTTAAATTATCTTCTAGCTCAAACTGCGCGAATACACACTGACAATTACTTTGACAGCTTACGCACTAACTTGAATTTTTTAAAACGAATAGTTGCCTATGTACTTAATACACGAACTGTGATTTGTCGATTTCATATCCATCCTAGAACGTATGTGAAATATATCCGTTCAGTTAACTGGAATGGCTTACTTATCCATTCTACAGACTGTACGGAAAACAGCAAATTTACATAAGGGAGTAGAAAAAGTTTATAACAGGACTTGCATATATATCTTTAATTAGTTTGAATGGTAATTCCATAAGTAATTTTTAAGAGTCTGTATAAGTTAACTGATGGACGGAAAACTGCAGATTCGCATTTTAAAATGTTCTTCATTGAAAAATAATTTTTGGCCACCCTGTACATTTTTAGGAACTGAAAATGATTAAAAAAAACATTAATTATATGTCTCATAACTGGTATTCACATAAGTTTTTCTTAAAACCCATAATTATTTTTTAATATCCATCTTTTCTGAGGCTTGGAAACATGCTTAACATTCTACCCTTTGCTAAAATCCCTAATCTAACAGAACTGGGTCATTTACGACTAATCAGCGTGCTCCCCATATTATCTAAAGTTTTAGAAGGTTTAATGAAAAGTCAGATGATCAGTTATGTTTTTCAAAATAATATAGTGCCCAGCTCACAGTCAGGTTTTAGGGAACAGCACAGCATGACAACCGCATTGGCTACAATAACAGATGTCCTAATCCGAGCAACAGATGAAGGTAAAATAAGCTTCCTGATTTTATTGGACTATAGCAAGGCGTTCGACACTATGGATCCCAGCATACTATGCAATAAACTGTCATACTATGGCTTCTCTCTTAATTCTGTCAACCTGATTAAAGGCTATTTATATAATAGGTGTCAACGTACAGTATACGACAATAACAAATCAGAATTTCGCCGTGTTAATTTGGGTGTTCCTCAGGGATCCATACTTGGACCCTTGCTGTTTTCAAGATACATATCCGATTTTCACAAAGTTATTAGAACTGTTAACATACATAATTATGCTGATGACACTCAGGCTTATTTTTCCTTTACCGCTGATGATAGCTTACCAAGTACAGAAAAAATCAATAACGACTTACTCAGATTGGTTGATATATCGGCAGCTCATAATCTTAAGTTAAACGCTAGTAAATCATACGTTATGTTGCTTGGACCAAAACATAAAAGAACCCACGTAAATCCTTTTTTTTAAATAAAAATAAATGGGGAAGAGCTACCTATTATAACTGAAGCAAAAAATCTAGGCCTGTGGCTTGACTCTGACATGCGATTTACGAAACATGTAAATCTTCATATAACATACTTAAACAACTTTATCCTCATAAACAAATTCTGAATTCAAAATTGAAACTAAACATATGCGAAGTCGTAATTATATCAAAATTGTCATATTGTGATGCAATTTACGGACCAGCTCTTCTAAAATTTGACTCTGACAGACTACAGAAAATTCACAACTCATGCTTCAGATTTGCCTATGGTATAAAAAAATATGAGCATATTAGTCATAAAATAGCTGAAACAAAAAAACTAAAACTTGATAAGCTCAGAAATGTTCACTTGCTGTCTCTTGTGCACAAAGTATTACTATCTAATAAGCCAATATATTTATCACACAAATTAACTCGTTTTAGAGATGTGAATAATCTCAATACTCGCAACAAGTTTGTACTGGTTATACCTAGACACTTCACCGCCATGTTTAAGAGATGCTTCACGTATGTAGCATGTAAACAGTACAATAGCTCGGTTTCAAAATTATTCCATAATAAATTTAAAAAAAAAAGTTAAAAACTCTCTTTTTGGAACAATAATTGTTGCTATTATATACAAACAGATCTTATTTCTCCTCTCGGTTACGTACTCAAAATTTATATTAATCTTATGTGGAAGACTTAAATATAAGATATCTAGGGTAATAATTATATTGCATTCGTAGGTTAAGTTGAAAAACGCTCTTCGAGCGATACTTCACCTTTTCATAATTTTGTATCAGTAATTTGCAGATTATTAGCAAATTGTAATACTTACTACAAATGAATAAAGACGTATTATTATTATTATTATCTGCAAATTGCATTATTTCAACAAAAAAATTCATTACATCCAAGTGGTTAGGGGATATACAATGCCAATATAGGAATGAATAGAGCCTAGAAAGAGGCTTCAAAAAATGTACTGATATACCTACATAGCATTATATTTTTAAAAAAGCCACTTGGTCCTGTAATTTCGTCTTGGTACGCCCTGTATGTCCGAAAATAATTTCCAGTTATAGACTTTTTATCTAGTTTACTTGCAATTTTTAAAAAAAATTCTAACTATATATAAGGGAGGTATAAATATAGGTCTTGAAGAAGAAAAATTGTCGTTGACTGAATTAAAGGAATTTAATACCAAAAAGAAGAACATTTTAAAAGACATGCTAAAGAAACAAAAAAACACATAGGTCGAGGTAGTCTAATCATCATTGTTTGATTGTTATTATTTAACATTTTATTATTTTAAAGAAATATTAATCTATCTTTTACCTAATGTATAGGTAATGCATTTATATTCTTGTTTTATATTGGAAAAAGTTGTTTATTTTTACTTAATAAAATGATTATGAAATAGTCATTGCTTTAAAATATGTTTAGTTCTGAAGCAAATAGCATAAAATTTTAACAAATATGTTATAAAACTGCTTGGACCCATGTAAATGATCTGTATTATATTTACTTTTGTATTTGTGAATCTTATTCTGTTTATTCACATTTTTACAAAAGATGGCTTATCGCAAGCAGTTCCTCGTTGATTAAATTTGTAGAATATCTTATAGCAACCTTACGGTGCAGATAAAAAAGGCAATGAAAACTTTACGACCTCATCAATATACCGTTAAACTAGTCGCAAAAGTAATTGTCCGCAGGAACGCACTTGAAATATTTAGATTAGCAACTCAGTCGATTAATTTTAACAGCGCCATAGTCTAGTATTATTAATAAATACATTCTAATACATACAAATTTTAAGTACGGCGCTGAACTATTTCGTCCACAAATTGAGTCGCTTACCTTTACAGGTTTTTGTACGTCGGCTTGTTTGTTGACACCATACCGAATGGTTCAACGACGTTAATAATGAGCTCGTAAAGTTTTTATTTCTTTTTTATGTGCAGATAAACTATGAATATACCGTACCGTTACTTCAGGTATGGTCCATCTTAACGGCTTCTTCCCTCCGCAAAATACCGTGAAGTTGTCATTTGCCTCAATTATGGTCTCAAATTCATTTTCAATGTATACATCTTTGCTGTTCTGTGAAGCTGAAAATAAACAAGAAATTATGAAACAAATTAGTGATGGAAACCAAAGTAAAAATTAAACATAATATTTTTAGTCGCAAACTCCTCTATAAATCCTTATTTTACTATAAGGAAAATAACCAGACTGCAACCAAAGTTACAAGTGTGGCGCGTTAAGTGTAATAATTGCATATTACCATCAAAACGCTAATGCTTCGATTGCAACAAACACCAGCCGAAAGACTGATCCTACTTAAAGGAGCTCTCTTGCCAGTCGTCACACACCACTTGCAGACTGCAGTTTCGAGCTGTTGGCTCTCGTCAGTGCAAGGTAGGCATGCGACGACCGGCACGAGAATCCTTTGACTACTTAGTACATCCCGCTATTTCTACAATAGCGACATGTAAAATAGCCAGCAGGCGCCATCCAGCGGTCCAGTGTCTGTTGCAGTCGAAAAATAAATAGCCTGACTTGGCTTAGCATAATTCAAAAGTGCTTTTAGAGGGCGGAATATTAAACATAATGCAAGTGGTGTGTGACGACTGGCAAGAGAGCTCCTTTAAGTAGGATCAGTCTTTCGGCTGGTGTTTGTTGCAATCGAAGCATTAGCGTTTTGATGGTAATATGCAATTATTACACTTAACGCGCCACACTTGTAACTTTGGTTGCAGTCTGGTTATTTTCCTTATAGTAAAATAAGAATTTATAGAGGAGTTTGTGACTAAAAATATTATGTTTAATATTCCGCCCTCTAAAAGCACTTTTGAACTAAAGTAAAAATTGTTTTACTAAATCATCATGATTATTATCATAATGCAATGTTTTCCGTTTTTCAATAAAGCAGTAGTTTACCATATACATGGTTAAGTATTCTCAAAATCGAGAAAGTGGATTGATTGATTGGCATTATAGGTCATTTGCTTTAATTTGTGTAATGTCGAAAATCTTAGAAATTCTTCTAAATTTTACAAGTAGGCCAATACCTAGAAAGTAATGGCTTACTATATGAAAAATTTTATTTTGGAACGAATAAATATACTGAACAAGCTATGGTGAAAATGGTTATTGAAGGATTTAAGTATATCACGTCGGTGGGTTTATTTTATAATCTATGTAAGGCTTTTGATTACATTTCACATCAAATCTTACGAAACAAACTCTTTAAGTCTTGGACAAAAAAGTATTTAACTAATAAATTCATATCTTAGTGAGAGCAGCAAATATACTACTATAATGAAACTTATTCAATGGCCTTACTTTATGTCGAGGTGTTCCCCAGAGTTCCGTAATGGGCCCCATACTTTTTCTAATTTACGTAAGTGAATTCACTCTTTCAATTATTACTAGCATTAAATTTGGAACCTTTGCATATTATACTAATACAGAAGATGAGATAATAACTTGCAATAATTACTTTCGGATATTGATATACTAAATCAGCTTTAGCATCATGGTTCTCAGACCACGACCTTCTCTTAAATCAAGAAAAACCAAAGTCTGTCTATAGCAATCTATGTGGATACGAAAATCCGGTATTTATTAAATTTCTGGGATTTAGCTTGCAGCCAGGTCTCACGTTACCTTCTTACAATGAACACTGACAATATTAAATATATGCCTTTTGTCTCATATCTAAATCACCTCCAGGACTTCGGTCTACTAACTACAAACAAATCGATACATATCAATGAAACAAAAGTATTCAAATATCTCTGAGTATATATACATACACATGTTAAATGGGATGGACATGTAAATAATCGACGCAAACTCGGACTATTACTGTCAACTTTAAAATTTGTTAAAGGTATACTAAATATCCATTATTTGAAAACATTATATGATTCACTTGTTCAGTTCCACCTTAGCTATGCAATTGTTAGTTGGGGAGGAGTAAATGATAATGTTCTTAATAATTTAAATGTATCGCAAAAGTGATTCCTAAAATGATTATAAAGTGAAGAAAGTATTAATAATGATAAACAAGTGGAAACAAATAATAACAAATGTTCCAACATAAATCCTTCAGCAGTGTCAGACTTTGCTTTGGTGTACAACTCATCGCTAAAATTAAGACCAAAATCTTCATTTTGATAAGGGACCGCAAAATTTATTCATTCTGTTGAATAAAGCCGAAAGATTTTGTTGGAGTTCTTAATGTCCCTTCATGTTGGTTTGGTACCAAGTCAGATTATGATGCCGTGATTCATTTTCGGAAATATGTCCTGCTACACTTTTGAGCTATTGCAACCAATTATCTTAAACGATGAGGCACCATTTGAATTAGAAATAACATTCTTAAATATTGCAGATCACACAATTATAATTATTGAATATCTATGTTGCAACCAGCCTTTTCCTGAATGACTGTTGAAGTTAATGAGGATTTTCGCTACCACATCCGCTAAATGGCTTCAAATAACACGAAATGGAAATTGCGATCTTCGGCAATTTAGTGCAACAATCGTTTGCAGCAATCTGCTCGTCACGACGCGTGACGGTCAGTATCGTTGAGTTAAAGCACCTATATACGTTGTAAGCGATATAAATGTATTTCTTCTCTGCACGTTGTGCTCATCAAAATGATTTGGACGCAGCTATACCCTAAGAAACATCTTACATGGGTTGTTCATAAATGCTTGAACATGAACAATAGCCCTCCTCACTATTAAGTTTCTCCGATACTCTCGATTTAATAAAGAAAATTGTACTTTTCTTCACTGAACTACAGTCATTGTCTTGCATGTACAAAATGCGAGGAAAATCGTTAAAACAGTTTTGATTCAATTAAAATTTCGGATATTTCCACATCAGTAAACTTCCTTTTTTGGGACTGTAGGACGTGAAAAACGTTAGGTGATATTTGTATACCGTTTCTAAATATCAAATTTAAACGAGAGCAATGGAATGAAGAAAATCTTAATGAATGAAAGTACAGAAATAAACAAAAGGAACTGACAATAGAAATGTCCAAATAATTTTTTGATAAGTAAACCATGCTTATGCTGCCTACGATGCAATATGATTAAATTGGGTCAAACGCCACGCGAGTAGTTTGATTTAGACATGCCATATTTAGTATATATTTAAGTTTGACATGCAATTTATGGTCACAGGGAAAGTCATTGAATTTTCGTTTTATATGATATTATTTCAATGTTCTCCTTGTACAAAAGGAAATGGTAAACTAATCTGTAACATGTATAAAAATGAAAATTTTATCTGGTGTAAAACAAAATGAAATGCAATAATTACTATTACTTTTCTCCTGTTTGTGTTTACATTACTTGTTTTAAAAATGGTAACAATGAGACAGTAAATACTGTTAGTAGATACATTATTCTAATAAGTATTCTTTTTAATAACAGCCATACTTGTAATCCAGCTCTGCTCTGGACTTGATGTGGCCTCCGGTGACCAAACCGCAAAGTAAGTCAGTGATAACAGGAATTTTAATAGTACGTTCTAATTTCTTCAAAACCTTAATATACTAAGAATAAAAAATTATCAGAGGAAGTTAAACCTACTCAGCCTAGCTGATAACATATTTATATACATCCTCCTGCGTGGACTGTCAATAGTATTGGAAACAATAGTATTTGTAGTACTTATAAGCGTTATTATAAATTTACAATGCACAGATCACTAGTATTTAAATGCAAGTAAAAATGTAAAGAGTGGCAAAACATATTTGTGTCCTATAATATTATAAACGACCGGCTGTAAAATAACACCCTGACCCGAATTGTTACCTATAAAGTATATCTTTATCGTCCTAAAGTGAATCAATGGCCAGCATATGAAAACATTACTTTTTAGAACATCGTTAATAGTCCATCGACAATTTATTGTGGACTACATGGAGGACGGCAAAATTTTTGACTTCAGGGATAGGTTTGGGGTAGTTAGGAGGTAAACTCCTAAAAGTCCATGACCGCAGGAGGTGAGCCTTGCGAGAGAGGGCTTCCGGAAGGCCCTAATTTTTTTCTTTTGTTTCTCGCTAATAACTCGAAAACTATTGGTCCTAGTGGAAAAATTATTCTTACTTTTTTGAAAGGTGACAAAATTTTCTACATTTTTTATTTCAGCGAAAAGTTTCTATCTTCAACCGTTATCGAGTTATCGAACTTCTGAAAACCGCCGATATCCAGAAAACGCTGTTTCTGATCACATTTTTCGTCATACCTCAAATCTTCTTTGCAAAATAAAATACAACCAAATCAAGTGAAGAGGATTAAGTTGACTTGGGAATTATATATACTACATATAATTAATGGATGAGATGATGGATTTCAAGATTATTTGCCGTAATGTGATAGGGTTATTTCTTGAAATCGTACCTACATTTTATTGCATTCATTTGGCTTTTTCTGAAATCATTTATTGTTGTAAGTTGTTGCATTTGGTATAGTAATGAGTAGCTGCAATCCAATAGTGAGAAAAGGTAGGTAGGTATCTCTATAGAAAACAACACAGTATTATATGGTTTTAACTACATTTATTTACATGTAACAGCTACTTTTATTTATATTTAATTGGCTAATTGCTAATTAGCTAATGCCTTTTTTAAAGAAAGATAAAAAAACCGATCAATTTTCGAATGGGGGAGTAGTTTATGGGTCACCACGCCAGCAGCAGAAGAAAATGAATCCTTTAAAGAAACTACAATGTCATCAAATTCTTCATCCTCCTTATCCTCTGTTATGGGGACTTCATTGTGGCAGTTGCCCTGGAAGTTGAGGCATGCTGGCGGACCTACTATGAAATTTCTTAAATTTCAAAATTTGTAATACTTCTATATCTAACACAAAATGAGAAAAAATAAGACAAACAAATCTCGTAAGAAAAGCAGTTTTACTAAACTCATTTCTAAACTTGCTGTTTAATGTACTATTTAATACTTTTAAAACAGACAATATGACAAATACGGTACCTATTGATAAAATTTTTTTGCAAAATATACTCAACTTTTTTGTCCAATTGTTTTATTGCATTTGACAACACATGTATTTTCTAGTACTATAGTTATGCTTTAAGTACTTGATCACAACTTTATTTTTGTGGGTTTTTTCGACCATAGTAACGAAAAATCGCCGCCGTAAGTCAAGAACTTTCACTTCGTTAAACAGATCAGCAGTAGGGTGTATTATTGGTCTGTTATATAGCGTATGCAATTTAATACCGCAACACACTCTTATTTTGGAACGCGCTGCAAGATTTAATTTTTTTTTTTTGGGACAGTACTCGATGAAATGGGTAAGAGAGTATACTATTTTCATCAATCATATATAATAGAGGTCACAGGATAAGTTCCTCAGGTACTCCTTATCTCACTGCTCTAAAATTAGACATACTATTATTGTGAATATGGTATGTTTCTATATCCTCCAAATATGATGTAGATTGTTGATGATTTAATTACTTTTCCATCAATATTTTCTTGGCAATTCCTCTACAGAAAATACTTATATGTTTATTTTTAAGATTTCATGTCCACTTGTGAAACAAAGAGTATAAAAATTAGACGCAATTGTTTGAAATATAAATAAAACAACGTTATCTGCCATTTGGTCGCATTGCGATAAATTTAAGGAAGCTGTGGTAAAAACAGCTAAGCCTTAGATTAGACATATTTGTGTTATGACGTATTATATTTTTTCTAGAAAATTGAATGATTAAGCCTTAAAGAAATTGGAAGGATTACGTAGAAATAACTTTGTTCTCCGTGGCATCTATACATAACAGGAGAATGCAACATATACGGAATTCATTATTAAATGTTTGTAAACCTTGAGCTTATTGTCAATATCAATAGTAGGGAAGTTGGATAAAAGTGTTCCCAAAGATATCCGACCCAAAATTTGTGTTTCACACGTAAAATGTAGCTTTGCTTATTTATTTATTTAAACAAACACGCAGTATAGTGAGTCTTTCTATTTTGCATATTAAGCCATTTTACTTCGCGGAATTTGTGTGATGTTCTTTGATTTTTTTCGTATTCCATTAATTAATCTAAGACATGAGTTTTGTAGTAGAATGCAGGTTTTCACGACCGTTGTATGCCTACCCTACGTCGCGGGAGTCACAGATAGGCTGAAGATTTTATTCAAAAAGAAAGTAGGTGTACTGCTTCGAACAGTGAAAAAAAATACAGCAGATGCTTCCCTCAGTCAAAGACCCTGTCCCCAAACTGTTATCAAAAGGTGTTTACCAGTTGAAGTGCACATGTGGTAAGAGCTACATCGGACAAACAGGACGGAGTATCCAGTGCAGAATCAAAGAACACCAGAGAAATACCAGATTTGGTTTCACGGATAGGTCGGCGATAGCAGAACATGTCCATAATAACGAGAAGCATAAAATTGACTACGAGGACGTCAATATATTAGACAGGAATACGCGCTATTATTCGTGAATCATTAGGGAATCGCTGGAAATTATGAAAAACGTGAATAACTATAACAGAGAGGATGGGTATCGACTTAGTAACACGTGGAGACTGGTATTGCCAAGTACCAGCACCGTAGTAAGTCATGGTCAACCAAACACGACGAATGGGCAGCGAAGTGAACCAAGCGCGACCAATGACCAGCGAAGCGAAGCGGCACCTAGGTATATAACGACACACAAATTCAGTCTTTAGAATCCTTCTGAAGAAGCTGACAGGCTGATCAGCGAAACGTCAAGTCAAGTTCATTAAGGTAAGTATTATCTTAGTATTACCTTAGTTTTTTGAGGAAGACAGTGCCTGTTTCTATATATTAATTTTAGGGACAAATAACCTTTTTGAAGTGCCTTATTAACACGACTCACAAACCTTAAAACGCTATCCATAATAACGCCAAGTCTTTTGACAGTATTTTTTTTCCAGTCCGGTATTCTCTATAGTAATATTTAAAATAGATCTAACAGTATTTCTTTGTTTCTTAGGTTCCAAGATTATTACTTCAGACTTGTTTGGATTAATTATAAAACAGTGACTTTGAGCTGCCATTATAAATTTACTAATATCTTTATTTATATGAAAACTGACTCTCTCCGCATCTAAAGAGGGAACAGAGTAGTTTTGTTGTGTGTCATCTGCATATAAGTGAATTTTACAATAACTTAATTTATTAATGAGGTTACTTGTGTAAATAGTAAAGAGCAGTGGGCCAAGGATGGACCCTTGAGGCACACCAGATTTTAAAGTTAAACATTTGCATTTCTATAATTTTTTGGATAAGTGTTGGTAGAATGCTTATTGCCCTAAGATCTTTAAATTCGTTAGGATTAGACTTTTTGGGCAACAAAGTTATCACGGCCCTCTTCCATATATAAGAAAAGACATTTTACACTAAACAGAAGTTTATTAAGTGCCTTATGTAAGGTAGGAAATGAGGATAATATAATTTTATTAATCTTGCATTGAGCCCATCACACCCTGTAACACTTATTTATACAGTTGATTCATCAGTTGTTTGAAACTTAAAATTAAAGTTATTTAAAGTATTACTTTTATAAATGTTCAAAACTGGCTCAGAGAAAAAGTTGTTAATTTCATTTACATTTTGTAGATGGTTAGAAATTTCACTATTCTAATTATGTGATAACAAATTATTATTCTTTAAGAATTTCCAACAATCTTTGGGCGCGGAGATATTTATTTTGTATTCAAAATATGCTTTTTTCTCTCTGTTAACTGCCGCCCTAGTATAATTGCGCATTTCCTTAGAGAATTGCCAGTGAGCATCAATTTTTGTTCTTTTATATTTTGCAAATGATTTGTCTCGTAAAGATATCATCGTTTTTATATTTTTTATCAACCAGGGTGCATGGGATTTTGTAAATTGGGATGTTATAAGTGATGAATGTATATTAAATTATCAACTAGAAATTTTACTTCTTCATCTACTCTATCTATGTCATAAATTAAATACCATGGTATATTAAATAAGTCAAGCTCAAATAATTCATAACTGAAATTGTTTAAATTTCTATAGATATACATCTTTGGTTCACTCCTCTTGTTATATATCTTTAACACACAGAATACTAAACCATTATCAGAAAAATTATTTGCCGGGGTACCTTCTCCACAATCTTTCCCTCTTTATAAGTAAGAATAAGGTCTATTAAAGCAGTAGATACTTCTGTTATGCGAGTTGGACTATCTACAATTTGTTCCAAATTAAATGTATCTAAAACAGAATATAGGTTATTCACAGATGCACTATGCAAGTTTAACACATTAATATTGAAATCTCCAATACATATTATATGATCTGCTGTAGGTGAAATTAAACTTAAGGAATTTCCCAACTCATTCAAAAATAAATTTGTGTCAAAGGTGGGTGGTTTATATACTACACCAATAACATATGAACGTTTAAATAATTCAAAATGTATCCATAATTGTTCAATTGTGTTACTAGTAGGAATTGTAGTTGTACGTAAAACGTTTCTTATGTACATATATAAACCAGCTCCTCTAGCTTCCCGATCGCATCTATATAATTTATAACCATTGATATTCAGTAAATTATTTGGTATGCCCTGGTGAAGCCAGGTTTCAGAGGCAGTAACCACATCGAATGAATGTTCAAAAACAGTTTCCCTAAAGTCTTGTATTGAAAGAACAGACGTTTAAATAGTGCCTGAACAAAAAAGCAAAAGAAACCTACAACAAACAAATTGATAAAGAAGTAAAGACTACCTAAGTAAAGTATATACGACCGGAATTGAAACCGTACAAAAACTAAAAGCCGGCAAAAACAGTCGGTATCTCTATATTGTACATGGGCGGAGGTAAATAGAAATGATTGTCATAATAAAATGTTAAAATTGTATTCATTTTTATTATTTTTTGTTTATTAGGTTCATTTCGCCAATAACATATTTTTGAGGTATTATATCAGTTTTAGATATAAAGTCCAAATATTTAAATTTATTGGTTTTAGTTTTAAAGTTAACCCATATTATATTGAAATATGTTATTGCTCAGCAAGGATCAACGAGAAGGTATGAACATATCTTGCCAGGAGGGGATGGGACAGGTTAGATTAACGAGGGGCAACTATTTTAGTAAAAAATAAAATAAAAATTTAAGTTTCTTCTAAAATAAAAATGTAAGTTACTTGAACAAAGCAAAGAATTATTATATGAAAACAAAAATAAATATTTGTATACTTATATAAATCATAAATAAAAACAAAATTAAAATATTTCTCTAGAATGGAGTAACTTAAATTAAAATTTCTTGTCAACTAAATAAAATATATTTCACGAAATGTAACAATAAAAAAGTGAATGAAAAGACGAAGAAAAGTTAAATGTTAATTGACGCGTCCGAATCTTCACTTTCTGAGGAGGAATCATTATCCAGTTGAATTAAAATCGGCGCACTAGGGGGTAGCGTTGGATATCGATTTTCTTCTCCAATTACATGCCTAACGCAATTTTTCCATAAATCAGTATTATTGTCAATGTTATTTATTACTTCTCTTATATGATCAACTACTATCGCCCTTAACGTTGGAGAGTTATTACATTTTCGTAAACGTACTTTTAGTGTTCCCCAAACCATCTCGATAGGATTAAATATGCAATAGTATGGAGGTAACCGCAAAAGTGTATGACCGTGTATATTGGATAAGTTATCAATAACATATTCCTTTTTGAAATTCTGTTCTTTTATTCTTTTCAGTAATTCGCGTTTTATTGGAACTTTTACAGGAATTTCTATTTTTTTTTTCATGAATTTTAAAATGTCTTCCTTTTTTGTGCTATTATTTGGTATTTTATTTAATATACGCGAGTGATAAGAAGCATTATCTAATACAATTACCGAATTTGGCGGAATATTTGGTAAAAAATGTTGAGAAAACCATTTTTCGAATAGATCGGCTGTCATGTCTTCGTGATAGTCTGCAGAAGACTGCGATATTTTTTTTGGCATTGGGTACAAACCCATTTTCACTTCCCGCATGAAGTATGATAACGCGCTTTCCTCTAGAACACGAAGTATTTAAAATACAATTGTGCGAACTACCTACCCAACCATACTGAACAACATCATGCGTGTCAAACCACGTCTCGTCTAGATACACTATAATATGCCTGTTTAGTTTACGATATTCTCTAATTTTTTTCCAAATAATCTACTCGAAGTGAAACTATACGTCGCGATTCCATAATTACCATACGACTGTCAAGTTTTTATGTTTAAAACCGCATTCGTAGTGTATCCAAAGACCTATAATTATAATCAGTATAATCGCTCAATTTTTCTTGAATCATTTTTAACGTAGGAACTATATTTTCTTCATACATATTATAAATTATACGCCGTATTACATCTCTAGTGGCATCATCAATATTTTTTAATTTCGTATTTTTCCGTTTCCTCTTTGCGCTGTGATCTATAACATCGCCTTCTTGAATTACGCGATAAATTGTTGATTTTGATATTTTAGTTAATTCGTTAATACGTCGTATTATTTCTTTCTCACATTGTTCAGGATTTTCGCTTTTCAAACATTCATGTGTATTTAAAATAATACGATGACTTTGTACGTGTAAATCTTGGTTTTTAAACTATAAATTTATTTCGGCATTTTCGACAATAACCGGTTCAACTATTTCGAGATTTTCGGGCGTTATTATATTATCCTCTGTTTCAAATGGTCTCCAGAAAGCCATGGTAAATTAGTAAATAATTAAAATATTTTACCTTTTATACAGTAGTAAATATTTATAAATATGTTCAGTAACTAACTAAACTCCTACACTTGATATTATAATAGGTATTTATGCACTGCACTGGCACATAGACAGCACGTTGTTAGACTTCCACGTTGACTGATAAGAAACGATTTACGGATTTTTTTGTGCTAGTAGGCCTGTCCGTTTTATTACCTTTAAACCAGTGCAGTCGTAGATGGTTCATTCAGGCTGATTACATTGCCAGTCTCGGACTCGCCTGCACAGTTTCAGGTACCGTTCGAATCTCGATACCATTGCCAAATATATAGGACAAAATATCAAGTTCAGTGCGCACGGTCCTGTGCTTTAAAACTGACCAGTTTCAATTTTGGCCGTATTTACTATAGAACTATGATAGGTGTAGTAATATGAATTTTTATTCAGTAATTTCAGTTGTTTGCCAAATTGGTTAATTTAAATTAAAAAATAGTGCCAATCTACATATCTTTTAGTTTTAAATCAGCTAATTTTGCAAACAACTGAAATAATTGAGTGAAAATTCATATACTACATCTGTCATAGTTCTACTTAGGTAGTCTTATACTTTTTTACCAATATAGCTATAAAAAAAGTCATGGCCAAAAATAATAAATATTTGCTTATCGGATCACTCTCTCTCTCTCTCTCTTTCTTGGACATGCCCACCTTAACTAATATTTAATAATGCTATAGACATGTTTACGAAACATATCGGCGTAGTCCCATTTCTGGAAAATAACTTAATTTTACTTTCACTCCAACATTTTTGTGACGCAAACGTTATGCATTCAACTAAATTTTCGTTGGGGAATTCTAAACGTCTCTTCTTTACATAATAATTTATTTTATCTCTCATTATAGTTACATCGAACTATTGTTTATATTAAATTCAGTTTTAATGAGGATATCCTGGTATTATTCCAATATAAATGTGGACATATTTTGTTAATCTATGTAAGGAAACATGGATGGAGCGCATTTTTTCATTTTAATTTCAGCCTAAAATGCAGTAGTAGCACTGATCTTGAATATAAATGACTCATACTTTTACAAGCTTAGTATAAATATGTCAGACAATGCGAAACAAGATGATAAATAATGATAAAGTACGTTTACCAAAGGTGTAAATCTAATTACCGATGCGGGAAACGTATCAGATTTAAATATTCACTGAAAAATATTCGAGCACATTTTTTAAGCTTCCGTTAGATTGTTAGCGGCATTAAGTTGAAGAGTTTCAAGAAGAGTCCTAGTCCAAGAATCCAGGTGGATTCATGAATGCGCCACGTGACTTTATTTATTACTAATACGGAGACTGGCTTACCTTTAGCGATGACTAATCAACCTCGGAGAACGTTTTGTTGTGAAATGTACTTTTTATCATCGAACGAGATGAATCGTCATAGTACTATATTTACCTGAGCGGTATTCGAATTAGTATAATCATCTTCATTCATTCAAAATATTACCGGTTAAGAGATATGTTTACAGGTTAAATTAGAACTATTTGACTAACCTGGCCAGTGGAAAGAACGACGTCAAGTTGTCACAAACAAATATAAATATTTAAGTTATTACTTTTCTTACACATCATTACACGAATTAACATTTTATAGAGTGAGTAGTATAATTAATACTTGGCCTAAAACAAAATTGGGACAAGCTAATTTCAGTGGAGTTATAACAAATAGTTATAGCTTCCTTATTTGAGGAGATACGAAAAAAGTTAAAGTGAAAGTTGACGGCAAATAAGGACAATAATGTTTATCAAAAGATTCGAAAAACGTAGTTGACTTTAACATACGCTCTTGTGCAAAAATGAAAATAACAAATCTCAATATAGACCATGACACACACCATTAATTCCGTTTAGTTTTTCTTTTTTCAACGATACAAAACATGTCACGAACATTTTAACTGATAATGTCAACATTTAATATTTTGTGAAAACCACAATTCATATCATTGAATCGAATATTGGTACTATTAGTTAAAGTTTTTGTGGCATGTTTTATATTGTTGGACAGAGAAAAAATAAACGGAATTAATGGTGTATGGCCTACTATAAGATATTTTCTTTTCATTTTTTCAAAAGAGCGTATGTCAAAGCCAATTACGTTTTTCGAATCTTTTGATACACATTTTTATTCTTATTGTCTATGCCGTCAACTTTCATCCCTTTAACTTTTTTCGTATCTCCTCAAATAAGGGAGCTATAACTTTGACGCCAATATATTAACTCAGATTATAGTATAACCTGGTAATAAAATTATTGTGTGAGTTATCTGAGGCAGCGTCTATAACAGTTGATCCTGTTTGTACCATCACGAAACATTTTTATAATTATTCATAAGGACTTGTCAATTTGTCTGATTCACTTTATAAACTTAAACCGCAAACATACTAATTTGATAAATGCTCGGATAAACACTTGTAAATAAACAAAATGTGCATATTACTAAGCGACGCAGTATTAATATTCATAGGCCAAGTGACTCAAATTGTTTATGACATCCCCAAAAATACAGTTATGGCATATGTAAAGTAAAAGCATGTTTTCACCTAGTAATGTTAACAAAGTGAAGCATAACAGTCCTCATATTTGTACTAGATAAGGAGTCCACTAGAGTATGAAGATGTATTGTCAAGTATTGACAGGTTTGACATTATCAAGCATTAATCTATTCAAAACATTTACGTCCATGCTGATTTAATTTCCTTACGCTAAGCCATGCTAGCAAAAGCTATCTGATCTACTTGTATGAACAGCGAGTGCTGTAAATGTTCCTGCTCTTGCCTTGGGCCCTCTTTCTTGGTTTGTTGGTGTTGACTCTGTTTTGCTTGGTGTGTCAAGAAATTTAGGATAGTCAGGATGTTTACATATTCTAGAATATGATGACATTATTGGGATCAGTGGATTGTGTAATCTTAATCGGTTTTTGTTGTGTTAGCAAAACCATTTGCTTCTTGGCTTTGATGTTAGTCATATAGCACGGTTTCAAGAATTTTGTCTGCAACTAACTGTTTAAAGCCAGTGTCTTGAGAAATATTTAAAACTTTTTCCATTAGAAGAATATTTGTCGGCTAAAGTAATGTTAAAGTCAACTTTGCAACACAAGTAGTGTTACCTCCTTTCCCTTGTTATTTATTTTTGAGAAAGAATTGAGGCAATATATGCGGACGACTAGCTGGTTTAAGTCGGAGCAGAGAGCCGTGGGTCCAGAACATTTGTAAGAGTAGAGAAACTTACCCTTTTCGATATGTACAGCATAAGCGACAGATTTCTGTTTAGTTCGAGAAAAGAAGACAAAGACAAATTGATGTTAAATTGGGCACCATCTATAGTAAAATAAGCAAGATTATCTCTTTTTCTCGAATAACCAGTCTACTATAGATCAGACTGAAATTATTGGTAAGAGAAATAAAAAGATAGTTTAAAATGAATGACAAAATATATTACATGAACAATAGACAAATCGGTTCGTAAAGACAAATTGAAATTTAAAAAATATATATACATATATATATATATATATATATATATATATATATATATATATATATTACATATATAACAAATTTATACTAGGATCCTAGATTGACTATTGTTGAGGTGACTGGTCCTGGGACAGCAATCCAGGCCCACAATTGTCTCTTGTTGCAAGAATGGATTCTAAAGATTTCCTTGGCAATTTACGTCATCCAATGAAATGGGGTGAAAGTTGTAGGAAAATTAACCAACTATGTGGTTTATGAAAAGTTGACGAAAGTTTATCTATATGAAAGATAAGCTGTGCAAAAGCTATGCAGGAATATATAAGCTATGCAGAAACGTAACGTAGATACGTGCATAAACATATAAGTACATAAGTACATATAAATATATAAGTATTTAAGAATTTAAATATATAAATATCTCAGAATTTAATTATCTAAGAATTTAAGCATCGAAGCATGTTAGCATTTATAGGTATATAAGCATCTAAGTATATAACAATTTATATAAGCTGATTTCTTAGACTATAAATTGCCAAAAAAATGAAAGAGAAGAAAAAAATATATTCTTAAAACCATGTGGTGCATATAGTATTTTAACTACTTATTAAATTAAAAAGAATTGAGCTTGAATTCAAATTTATTTTAAAAATAACTGAAATTACATCAAAGACAAAATTTGAAGATTAATTAAATTTTAAATGAGTAATAAATGAAATTACCTGTATGTTAAACCCTTGTTAACTGGGATATAAAAATTGTAATATCAATTACTGAAGTCCACAGTTAAAAATTATATACGTTCGAATCAGTAAAAAGGCTGCAAGCAAATGATTTCCTGGTGAGTATTACTGATAAGGTAAACTTTTTGTCCTGCTTATTGGGAAATAACGCTACAAAAAAAAATAAACTTGAGAAATCTAAATCCCTAATTAAATTGAAAAGCTATAAAAATATAAAAATAGTACAGGTATGGCCATCTGTCAATGGTTGAGTTAAGCGCAACAACCTGTCTTGTAGATTCCCGTACTCACAACTAAAATAGTGGCATATGATCGATAAAAGGAATCTATAATAAAAGTTTTTATTACTTCCATACCACAGTTTGCAATTTCTATTTTATACATAACCACAAATATGAACAGATGTAAATAAATAGTAAAACGTATTGACTATTGTGTGAACTCAGTAAATATATTACATCTTATAGGATATACTATATATAGTAACGAGAAAAGGTAAGGAAAATTACCAAATGTACCCACAAGGTAAACAAAAATATAAAAATTGAAAAATAGATATCTGATGTAAATAAATGTTTGGTAGACAATTGTTTCCTGGAATAACGCTGTATTACAACGGAACAGAGATACATAATAGTTAATAGAACATGACTGAGTTCCTAAGATATAAAATATGTACATAAACAGTGTGAAATGGTTTAGCAGTTATACAAGTAAAATTCTGTTAGTTGAAAACAGTTTCACTTACAAAAACTGAATCAAAAATGTTACACAGATCGTGCTAAATATACACAAGACACTAGTTTTTATATAAAACTGTTAAATGGACATAGGCCATGTAACACTTGTTGTATTTGTATCCCTTTATTTTCCAAAGGCACATAACTATTTTAGACAATATTTTACAAATAATACTAACGTTACCAGAAAGGCTTAGTCAAGGATCAAAGTTAATACCAGATTCTTGCTCTATTGGTTAATGTAACGATTATTTATTTGAATATTCAGTTCGCCAAGATTGAGTGACTGCTCAGAAATTGCAAGCATTTAGTATAAGGTTATTATGGACTATATGGACACTAGTTTTTATATAAAACTGTTAAATGGACATAGGCCATGTAACACTTGTTGTATTTGTTTCCCTTTATTTTTAACATAGGGCGCTTTAGAGCTTTCACGAAGACACGCACACGATTCATTTGTGATCTCCAGTATGCGGATGACTGTGCACTTTTAGCCTCTACGCCGGAAGAGCTTCAAGAACTTTTAGATGTGTATGCCCAGAGCTATGATTCCTTGGGACTTAAAATCAACATTGGAAAGACTAAGATTATGTCAACTCCTCGTCAAGTGAACCAAATAGACATTACACTTAACGGAAATTCTCTTGAAGTGGTGGATCAGTTCAATTACTTAGGCAACGTTGTTAATGACAAAGCAAACATGGACAGCGAAATTCGCAATAGAATTAACGCTGCATCTAGAGCACTCTGGGGACTTAGAGAGAGAGTATTTGACAACCACGACCTTGCTTTGTCAACGAAAATGGCTGTCTACAGAGCAGTTGTCATTCCAACACTGCTATATGGATGTGAAAGCTGGGTCACTTACCGTCGTCATGTGAAAGAATTAGAACGTTTTCAGCAAAGACACCTCAGAAGTATGATGAAAATCCGTTGGTTCCATCACATATCAAACGTGGAAGTACTCAGGAGAGCAAACAGCCTTCCAATTGAGGTGCTTATTTCAAGAGCACGCCTAAGATGGACAGGTCACGTTCATCGTATGCATGATAACCGCCTTCCTAAATGTACACTTTATGGTGAATTGCTAAGCGGTAGAAGAAAGCGTGGTGGTCAACGAAAGAGGTTCAAAGACGCTCTCCATGAAAATCTAAAATCCTGCGGTATTGCAGACGAGCAATGGGAACAACTTGCAGCGGACAGAACCGAATGGCGAGGGGTTGTGGCCAGCTATCAAGGAAATGTTGCTGCAAGAAGGCCGAATCCAAGACCTAACCAGGTCTATGTTTGTCCTGACTGCGGTCGACATGTGTTCTCCCGAATTGGCCTCTATAGCCATAGTCGTGTGCACCGTAGATGAATGGGAATTACAATAGACTACACCTTTTACTTGTTTTTTATTGTACACAATTTATCGACTGTAACATTTTTATACTCGGACTCGAATAACGGCTAATAATAATTATGGACTATCCATTGACATATAAGATATAAGTCATTATTGATATAAAATTACGCCATTCGAAATTCGGAATGAGAGATAAATATATATTAGCTGAATATCATCAGCATATATGTATAGTTTTGAATATAGTGGAAGGATCGAGATATCTGCAATAAACATATCAAAAAGAAGTGTTCCAAGAATAGATCCTTGCAGAAAACCGAATGCAACTGATCTATTTTGTGATGTATGTATCAAGTTTCCTGTATTAATGCTATTAAATTTTTGTGTACCATTGAGAAAATTTTGAAACTAGGAAAATGTACTTCCAGATATTCCATAAAAACTTAATTTTTCAATTGGGCAATTCATTAAAAAGTCAAAATCTTTAGTCATATCAAATAATACACAAAACTTGTATGTATGAAGTGGCTATTTCATTTACCTTATTTTTTTTTACATTCTACCACTTACGTGAACTTTGTATTACATTTTTCAATGTGTTTTTCGACTTGCTACAAATAATCTTTTGTTATAAGGTAGTTAAATAAATGATTTGATTGGATCCTTACAAAGATTTCTTTGAACGTTATCCTTTGCTACTTCCTACTACCTCCTTTACTACCCCCATGTGACCAAATGATTAGCTAGTATTAGAATTTTGTTAAAATAGATATCACTTCGTACGTAGGTTTTACTGGAAAAATGTATTTCTATTTTTAATTCGTTGTAAAACTTCAAAACTAGCCTTTAAATTATCTTTCCGTAAGGGATTCAAAGTTTGCTATTGATTCGCTCTATAATTATAGACATATCTGAGCTTTTTGATTTTGTGGACTTTACTACATATACAGTTACTAAACAAAACGCCTTTTGTTACTGCGTAATCGCTTAATCTAAATAAAGATTGCATTTTTCAAATACGTAGGTACTGATTATATTGCAAGGTTGTCAGGTACTTTTGAATTCTTATTCACCTTTTCTGCCAAGGTGTCCTACATGTACTCTGATGATTTATGACAAATTATCGCTGTGACTAATGAATTATTAACGTCTGTTCCACATTCTTTGACGTATTTATTAATGTTTCAGTAATGTTACCTCGAATCAAAATAATGTATCGAAACGTTATTTTATTGTTGCTGTTTGCGAACATATCTACTTGATAAAACGACTGTGGTAACACAATCTTGGGGAAATATTTCCAGTTTCCTCTCTAGCTGATTAAGTTAAACTAAACTAGTTGTAAACATTACACTGCTTGTCGATTTTGTGAAGTTTTCATATTAACTGTTGACCATTCTACGTAATTATTGGCTATAATTGCTGTATTTGCAATTTAAATCATCTTCTGATGATGCCGGACTTGATCGGCGAAACTCGGATCAGTACACTATGCACTATTTTTGTATATACTCTTATCAAAAATTATAATACACCCCAAATAAATTTGGATATATTGATTTTTTGCAACTTTTTTATAAAGAGATCTAGGATTAGCTCCATTCCCTCGCCCCCCAGTCCCACCTTTACAATTTTTTTAAATAGAACACCCCATATTTTTTGTCATTGGCTTTCCTTCGAAGGGTTTTCGAAAAATCGGTGATTATTTAACATACTTGACCTTGAATTTTTTTTTATAACAAAAATCATTTTTTTTCCCCAAATGTAACCGTGTGTCTACAGTTCATAATAATAAGGTTATTAAAATATTTAATTCTTATTTAACTGAATGCAAATAAGCGAACGATTATTATGTGTTTTCTAAGTAGGCACATAGTATCCTCAAAATAAATAAATCGAAAAAAAAACTAAAAAACAAACAAGAATTAAGTTTAAAATCTACATTTAATGTCCAAAATTATCCATACCTGCAATGGGTTCTTCATTTACAATACTTTTTAGATGATGCACAAAAAAGTCCAGTGGAGTTAAGTCAGGTGACCGAACTGGCTATCCGACAACGCCATTGGTACAAATTCATCTTTATCCAAATGTATGATTTAAATAATTTACAATGACGCAAGCGTTATGCGCTGGCGCGCCATCTTGGCCCAGCCAGATATTATAGGTTATTGAACTGAAACGTTATTTAATAACTGAGATAACTCATTTCTTATAAAATTTAATCCCCAATCATATGCAGCTCTTTTCAAGGTTCCTTGAATCGAACAATTCCTTTTCCTCCCAACGCCATCTATACTTCAGTTTGTGGAAAGACCGTTTTCACTCAGTACTGAAGTTATTTATATATTCTAGTGAACAGCTATTACAGAATTCAAATATCTCTTTTAGTTATCGGGAAACAGGCGCAGGAAGTTTAAGTGAGGCTCCCTGTATATGTAATCTAATATAAATCAAACAGTTTTTGAGATATGCATCATTTTTTCAAGATATGTCTTCATAAATCATACTAAGTTTGTGTCAGAATGGTGCAAAAATTAATGTTTTCAGTTATATTCATGTTCAAGACGTCTAATATTGCCATAAAGCCTGATTTCCGACAGCTGCATGCTACGGTGCAACCTTTTTTGCATGTACACGAAACCATTTTCAGCACCATGTTGGGTGCAGTATCCTTTGACACTGTTATAGGCAATAAGCTTGATGAGTCGAATCGGTTTGTTGCGTTTCCCACCTAAGTTTTCACTTGGTGGTATGCCACCTTGCTGCCTTGTTGGCAACCGTGCTAGATTAAAAGATTCTTTTGAGGCGGAATTTATAAGAAGCTCGTATCTCAGATCGTCCAGAGGCCCATTGTGCGTGCACCTGTCCGTACAGTGCCAAGATCAGCTGTTCCCCTGTGTGTTCTATCAAGTCTTGAGAAACCGATGGCTCCAGAAATGTAGCTGCTCGTGCTTTCAGGTGTTGATGTTGCTGAATGAGGGATAAAAATTTTCCTTTCCGTGGCCAAAGTGATGATTGTGTCACACCCAGTAAACGCATGCATGAAGAAGACATGTGTGGGATCAAAGTTGACGGAAGTGTTTCAGTACCATAAACCTACTTTTTCCCTTTCCTTGGTTTGTGGAAGTACAAGTTCTCATAATTGTTTCCGAAGCCCGTTAGGAGAACGAGAACGTCAATGTCCGCGCTAACAATTGCCACACTGTCAGGATTTTTCTGCTTGGAAAATAGTTATTTCTACAATTAATAAGTCTGCATCTTCTTCTGCCTGTTGCGTTTGTATTCCTCCTTTCTTTTTGTAAAACCATCAAAATCAAATGGTTTCAGTTTTTACCAGGTGGTAAAAATTATTGTTATTCGACTGCCAATTACGCTCATACCTCTTGATGAAATTTCTACTTTGAGGTACTCATTCGAAGCCAAATTTAATGCTCTTTAATTTTGATAATAAATGACTTTTAGATTGGATGCATTGTTTTTAATTTATACGCCATAGACTGAAAAAAGTGCCAAAATTTTGGAGGTCTAAAACTTGGATTCTATATACTCTCTACAACATATACAAGATAAAAAAGATTACTACTTCGTTTGTTGTAACTATAAAGTATCCTGTTATTAAACTACTAGGATACATTTCATTATAGGAAAGTACTCTGAGACTGTTATTACTTATGGACAATATTATATTGCCCGAATATGAACACAACTACAAACAGTAATTTGGTATTACTTTAACACCTAGTTGCTGACTAGTAACCTTGTTGTCATTCATGGAAAACCCTTAGAGAAATTTGAAGATTTTTATTATTTTGTACTGATTCTATTCCATATATTTATCATTAGAATTCACGTGTAATAAAACAAATATTTGTAAATAAATTTTGATATGAACAAATTCGTTCTTATCATAACTTTGTCAATCTAACAAAAATTTAACGATAATTACCGCTATGATTATGGACATTTGAGTCGTAGAAATGGAAAGGCTTGATCGTCCTTGTTTTGCCTCATGCTGTGATTTTCCAGCGATGTGGTTTGCTTTCCGGCGAAATTTTGATATCTTGGTAGTATACACACAAATATATTTATAGATATGTAATGCAAAACTGTGTTGGAAATTATTATCTAAATTAAATATATCATTCCTGTAATGTAAATATAAGTACATACTACTGATGGAAAGTATTTCTCAGGATAAGATTTAGATAACAAGATAATGTATGACAATGAATTAGAGAAGGTCACGTTATATGCAGACTAAATATAAACAGGAATTTTCTGTTAAAATACCAATAATGATTTTAAATGGCAATACTCATACTAACTTATAAACTTTTATTAATATTCTGATTGCTGTTGGAAAATTATACGATTCTTTCATTAATTCTGATAATGGTCTATAAAGGTTATCATTTTAAAAAGATTTCATAATTGATAGTTGATGGTGTTCAGAAAAGCTTGCCAGAATTTGGTTATTAAACATTTTAGAAATTTTGATTTTGCTCGATGTAAGACGGCAAAAAACAAGGATTCGACTCGATATTATTGCCTATTTAATTGCCTGTTTAATTGATTCTACCAAGTTAGAGTTAATGGATCGTCAAATTCCTTTTCTCGTAAGGCTAACTCTCAGCCAAGCGAACCCCTAAACAATCTACAATCTGTATGGAGTTTAAGTTCTTAATGATTTTAGTGACTATTTTATTAGTTCGGTTGAAACCCTTACTGAAAACATGTTGATCAACAATTCCTTAAACGAAATTATTGCTATTGACTCCACTTTTAATGAGGAAGTCAAAATAATAATTATCCATTTCTTCAATAAACTCCATCAATCTCCATTTTCTGAAATCTACGAAAAATCTGTTCATGGTGAACTCTCAACTTATTTGGAGGCTGAAAACTTACTAACAGGGAGGCAATTTGGTTTTAGAAAAGGCTATTCTACCAGCATGCAGTTTTGTCACTGTACAATTGTATCTTAAATAATATTGACTTAAAAAATAATACCGTCTGTATATATTTCAATGTAATATTAAAGAAGGGAACATTTATTAGCCGTTTAAGGTTCGGGCTGTGGAAAAAAAAATTGTTTAAACAAGAATTTTACATAAAAAAATTGCTAAAAATGACCGTTTTTGTAAAAGAATTTTTTTTTTATACTTTATGGACAAAAATAAATTGAAAACAAGTTTATTAAAACAAATGTTTACAAGTATTTCAATTTACAAAGTAGGAATATAGAATTAAAATTCTATTTTAATCTATTTTTTTTGGAAATCTGCACTACATCATCACATTCAACATAGTTTCGGTTTCTTCAGGATGTCCGACAAAGTCTTCGACTTCGTCAAGTTCCTCAAGTTCACCCAGAGCTCTATTTCCAATATGAATAAATTTGAAAAGTTGTTATTCCGCCGTCATGAATTTTCGCCGAATCGCTGGTTACCTCTAACTGTTGTTTTTCAGCGTTAGAACAGCTTTTGGACCGGTGACAATTGGAGCATAAAATGGAGCAGAAACGAACAAAAAAGAGCTGAGCGCGCGATCGAGACCGCGTAGTATAAGAACTGCCCTGCCATAATTCAATTTTTTATATTTCAATAATTTGAAATATTTATTTATTACATTATTTTCAGTGTATTTTTGACCATGAAGCATGAAAAATTTGTTTCATGCACAAAAACGGTAATTTTTTGCAATTTTTTTATGTAAAATTATTTAAACAATTTGTTTTTCAACAGCCCAAACCTTAAACGGTTAATCGAAGTTCCCTTATTTGATATTACACTGAAATTGCCATTTCTCATCATTCTCAACACTTCGTTTCAATCAACAATGAAGAATTCCTGACATTTACGGAAAAATCGATCTTGAAAAAATCTTTGCTTTGGTTTTTCCATTTTTGACTATGTTTTTCTATAGTGACAGTATGATTTTTTACACCACCTTAAAGTAGAGGTTTCAACAACAAAAATTCCGTCCTGAAATTTTCAATAATCAACATTTTATTAAGCAACTTTTTTTATTGAAAATTAGGCAATTTCTTCAAACTAAATTCGCATGAAATCAAAAAATAAATATTTCGGTTCAAAAAAATAACAGCTTATTTAAGATATAAAATGTACATTTTCACCAAATTTCATTAAAATCGAATAATAAAAAATAAAAAAATTGATTTTTGGCGTTTTTCTGAATAGTTTTGAGGTTATGTTGAAAAATGGTTGAAATAAAAGTTGTAGATCTTTCAATTATCCACACCCCTTTTCCACCCCCACCCTACTTATGGTTTTTTGCTGGGGCCTAATAGATTTTTCCCCATTTATACAGGGTTACTGGTAATTCGATACATTCCTTTGGGGATGTGATGGGGCATGAGCTAAGGAGTAAATTTAGCCCTAGCATACATTATGCAAAACTCAATAGTTTTTGAGATATTTCAATTTTTTTGTTTTTCTCAAAAAAGTAGATCTTAATGTCTTAAAAGTTAATTTACGAAAAATCTACTTGACATTTTAATTTTTTTTTTTACTGAATTACTTGTCCAATATTATAGATATCCGTTTGGAATGAAAAATATCCGGAAACATTTCGATCATGTGAACATTTAAAATAAAAACTTGTAAATTTTTTTTTTAAATCAGTTATGAAATTTATCTATTAGGTTTTTTCAAAAAAATATTAAAGTAGCACGCGTACAAATTATTATAAAAACTTCCTTATTTCAATAGCTATTTAACTAGGTGCAAATGTTCAATGTACCCTTAATAGTTCTAAGAAAATACTAGTAAAAATAACACAAGTAGTACGAATTTTATTTTTAGATAAACAGTAAAAAACATTTCAAAAGTAGAGTTTAATTCTTCATTAATTTCAAAGTTGTACTTTATTTTTTAAATGCCCCTATTCCCACGGCAGCGTCTTCTTATTTCCGTCCTTGTTACTCTGGTTGTCAGATTATGCCTTATGTGTTGGGCAGCATCGACTATCCTTTGTCTAAGGTTTTCTATAGTATTGACTGGTGTGGCATAGACCATCTCCTTCATATGACCCCAAACGTAATAATCAAGGGGTGTTAAGTCAGGGCTTCGCGCTGGCCAAGGTATTGGGTCCGCTCTTCCAATCCAACGGTTAGGGAAACGTTGATCAAGTAACTGTCGTACTGTCAGCCGATAATGTGCTGGACAACCGTCGTTCTGAAACATCATTCGCTGTCTGACGGCGAGAGGAACATCTAAAATCACCGGCAGATCATTTCTTAAAAAATTTTCATAGATTTCCCCGTTTAAATTTTGAGGAAGAAAGTGTGGCCCTATTAAATAGTGACCAATGACTCCCATCCACACATTAATAGAAAACTTCATTTGGAAACTAGTTTCACGTGTTAACTTGGGATTTTCCTCTGCCCAATAATGTAGGTTGTGGAAATTTGTTATACCCTCGCGATTAAATTTCGACTCGTCCATCCATAAAATACTTGTTAAAAAATTTGCACTTTCTGCATCTGAATTTAACAGCGGCAGAATTCCACTCTCCTTCCAGGATCACCTTCCTCCAAGCCTTGGACAGGGGTATAGTGGTAAGGATCACATCCAACTCTACGTATCGTAGACCAAACTTTCCATTGCGACGCTCCGGTTAGTCTTGCGACTTTATTAGTTGAAATAGTAAATCTTCCTCAAAATACCTCAATATTTCTCCCTCATCATCTGGTTCATAAACGGGAGGAGCACTAGCGTCACTTCTTCTACATTTCACGGAGCCAGTTTCAGCGATATTTCGATACGCCGTACTGATTACACGTGCATTTGGTAAGCGGTTAGGGTACCAAAGACCATATTCTCGGCGAGCTTCAGCAGAGTTGCCGCCACAGTATCCATAGACAAACAAGATATCAGCGTATTCTGCGTTAGTATACGCGGCCATGGCACAGAAAATACAATAACAACAACTAATAACAACAACTAATAACAACAACTAATAACAACAACTACGAGCAAAATCAAAATCTTCGATAACTAATTTAACAAGACCAACAAACTTAAGGGACACGGAGATAAGAATGTCAGTTAATGACATATATGCACAAACGTCAAAGTCAAGGACTGACTGACTTAAATGAAAATGAACGATTAGTCGTTTAATAAATTCCGCCACCAGCATTATCTTTACTAATTTTTTATTAGAACTATCAAGTGTACATTAAACATTTCTACCTAGTTAGATAGCTATTGAAATAAGGAAGTTTTTATAATAATTTGTACGCGTGCTACATTAATATTTTTTGAAAAAACCTAATAGGTAAATTTCATCTGATTTAAAAAAAAATTTTTTACAAGTTTTTATTTTAAATGTTCACATGATCGAAATGTTTCCGGATATTTTTCATTCCAAACGGATATCTATAATATTGGACAAGTAATCCAGTAAAAAAAAATTTTAAATGTCAAGTAGATTTTTCGGAAATTAACTTTTAAGATATTAAGATCTACTTTTTTGAGAAAAACAAAGAAATTTAAATATCTCAAAAACTATTGAGTTTTTCGTAATGTATGTTAGGGATAGATTTACTCCTTAGCTCATGCCCTATCACATCCCCAAAGGAATGAATCGAATTACCAGTAACCCTGTATACCATTAATACTAAATTTTCCGACCATCCATATACCGCTAAGAATTTTGCCGAATTTTGGCCTCTGAAAATCGGTTCGGGACTGGACTATACATTTCATTATAGTTAATTTATTTTGTATTTACGTCCCAACTAGTATCCATAAGTTTATTTTTATTATATTATGCCTGTTTTAACGCAATTGCATAATTAATGCTAATCACTTACACATCTGTTTTTACACTTCGGCGTTCAATAAAAAGAACAATTAGTTTTATAGATATTAGATTAGATAGGCGTATTTTCATTCACAATATTTGCACGTATAAAAATGTAGGCCGTTTTTATTTCTAATTAATTGAGTTCTGAAGGTTGCGCCGCAGCTAAAGTGTGAACTAATAAATGAAAAAAGGTTACCTATTTAGTTTGGCCATCACTATATTACTATCGTGATCAACAGGAGACTTACTGGGTGCGGCGATTCTCATTAGTGACGTATCAATAAATAAAACACTGACATTTTTAAAATTATTACCCGTACGCTTAAAAGGATTATATTTTTTCTGGGTAAATATTTTGCGTGTTCTTTGTATAGCGTAGTCTACGTAGTGCCGTCGAAATTAATTGGGGATTTTCTAACAGATTTTCATGATATTTACGTAAAAAGTAAATTTGAATGTTACGTGTTGGAAAACACAGTTCACAAAACAATTCGATGGGAATATATTTGATTCTTTCTCAAATTATATAATTTGAGAAAAAAATTGCAAAACAAAGTGTTTCAACGAAGTTTCATCTAATTTTTTTCAAAACCGCTGTATTTTGAGATTTACTCTTCAGGCCGTTAAAAAAATTATTTTGAAACGGGCGGGAAATGGCGCCATTAAATAGAGTATTTTCCTCCCTTTTCAACGATATATCACATGCCATATTTATTCATTGGTATTACGTTAGTAATTATAAAAACATTTTTTTTAAACGAATAATTTTTTTTAACAAGCCTTATACTTGCCGTGGAGAACTATGATTAAATAAACCGACAAAATAATTCAATAAATTGTTCAAATCTTTGCTATAATAAAACATTAACAAAATTAAGAAGAATAAAGTAAATTCAGGTAACAAAAACAAATTAATAATAAAAAGAATATCTCATCCTCAAAATAATTTTTAATATATCATATCAAGTGTTCAAAGTGTCCACCACGATTTCTTTTGCACAATTGAGCACGGCGAGGCACTGCATTTAAAACATTACTCAGCATTTCGGGGGTAACTGTAATACATGCCCGTTTAATTCGAGCTTTTAGGTCCTCTGCATTTTGCGGTATCGTCGAAAACACCTTATCTTTAATATACCTCCATAGAGAAAATCCATTGGGGTTATATCTGGAGAACGAGGGGGCCATCGAATAAATCCATTGGTACCTATCCAATGTTGAGGCAAAATTTCGTCTAAATAATCTAGGCAAATTTGGGTTTTGTGGGAAGGAGCCCTTTGTTGAAAATATTGAAAGTTCTGTCGATTCTCTAAAGGTAGGTCATCTAAGAATTCATTAAATTCATTTCTCAAAACGTTTAGGTACCTTTGACCATTGAGGTGATCATCATAAAAATAAATTAATTAAATTGGTGCCTAAAATACCTAACCACACATTTATTGAAAAACGATTTTGAAACCCAGTCGGTCTATGCCAGTGTGTATTTTCAAAAGTCCATTTGTAATGAGTATTGCGATTAAAAAATCCATTATTGGAAAAATTTGCCTCGTCGGACTAAAGTATTTTACTATATATTAATGGATCGGCACGCTTCTTTTCCAACAGCCATCTACAAAAAGTCGTCCTCCATGGTTTGTCCCCCGCTTGTAAATTGTGAACCTTTTTGGCTTTATAACACCGGTAACAATTTTTCTTTAAATTTTTTCTAGCACTTGTTTTATTTATATGACAAGCAATTTGAATTTCTCTTAATGATGTTTTCAAATTTTCTGTATTTTTATTTCTTACATAATTAATAACTCGGTTTGCCTTATTTACATTATCAGTGACACAGTTCAACCTTATCTTCTTCTTTAAAAATGAACCATTATTTTTCAGTTTCGTAGCTAATTTTCTGAAAAGAGTTTTATTCGGTTGTAGTGCTTGTGGAAATCTGTTTCTATATGCTACTTGAGCTAATCCAGAGTTAAAATTGCATTGGCAATATGTAACGAACATATTATAACGATCAATGTGAATGAAAATCATTTTTGAAAATTCTAAATTCTTAAACGAGTGTGATTGAGTGAGAGTTTAAGTATTAACTGAGATGATCTCTCAAAAAATTAAATTGTCAAGTTTGTTCATAGGCAACTATTTTAAAATAATTGAAATAATAGTGAAATCATAAAATACAAACAAATGGATGTTATACTTACATTAATTGGTAAAGACATTTGAACTTTCTGAGCAAGGAGTGACGCTTTTATGGAGGACCTCTATACATTGGCATAACTGCGAATACTCTTTCCATAATTGTTCCATGTTCTTTTCTTGATTATTATTTTGTTTTTGTTACCTGAATTTACTTTATTCTTCTTAATTGTGTTAATGTTTTATTATAGCAAAGATTTGAACAACTTATTGGATTATTTTATCGTTTTATTTACTTCTCCACGGCAAGTATAATGCTTGTTAAAAAAAATATTGGTTTTAAAAAAATGTTCTTATAATTCCTAACCTAGTACCAACGAATAAATATGGCATGTGATATACCGTTGAAAAGAGAGGAAAATACTCTATTTAATTGCACCATTTCTCGTCCGTTTCAAAATAATTTTTTTAACAACCTGAAGAGTAAATCTCAAAATACAGCGGCTTTGAAAACAAAATAGATAAAACCTCGTTGAAACACTCTGTTTTGCAAAAAAATTTCGCCTTAGAGTTTTTCTGGTATCTCTTCAAATAACGGAGATATTTGGCCTAGGCGTTTTCCGCATTTTCGATATTTTCCGCCATAACTCTTAAAGTAGGCTATGGATTTCAAATCTCTTTAAACTCTCTTTGTAGGTTATATAAATAGGCACAATTTTCGTAAAAATAACTTTTTTTGTACGACCGATATTATTCTCGAGGGCCCTGATAAAATGGACAGCCTGTATTATAGAACAATGAAGGTATCGATCTAGGAGTCCGACCATTTTTATTACATGTTTTTGGGGTCGCTGAATCCGAATCAGATGTCTATTTTACCCCATCACATCAGGATTTTGCCATAATCTCAAAGGCCATAATTTCAGCTATTAAACGCATATAACCCTAAGCACTTAAACTCCATAACCCACATAACCAAAAATCTATCAACTCCAATAATTACGTATGTCAAACATTTAACTTGATATGTACGTGTATCTATCAAGTCTCCAAAAATGCTCTATTTCTATGCACATTAATTCATGAGTGTGTGTATATCAATGAAAAATATCAGTGACATATATTGGAATGTGGTTCTAGAAAATAAGTTCTATCAAAGAATTCAAAACTCAGGTTCTATCCAGAGCGACTATATGTTGCGTGTGTCTGCATCCAGGGCACACCCACGTGGTGACGGTCGGCAACATAGCAATTCCATCATCCTTCATTCTTAGGGTTATATGCGTTTAATAACTGAAATTATGGGTTTTCTGAGGTTATGGCAAAATCCTGATATGATGAGGTTAAATAGACCTCGGATTCGGATTCAGCGATCCCAAAAACATATAGTAAATATGGTCAGACCGCCAGATCAGAAAACAAATTTTTTGTGTGGCTGTGTTATCTTCAAAGACATTTTTTCAACTGTCAACTACTGAAAACTATATCAATACTGTCGAATGGCTCGCTATCAATACAATATTTTGCTAAATTCGTTGCTAGCAATACATAACCTACTTCATTATGTAAAGGATGGGTGGCAGCTTAAAAAAAAATAAAGTCTTTGCAACAAGTCACACTCTATCGCCATCTCTAAAAATTGCGTTAGCCCTAATTACATGTAAATGTAAAAACGACAAATACATCATATTATATTTTATTTCCCACAAAATCCCTTTTTATATGGATTGTAAAAGTAAATAGTATACGCCAGAAAAAAATACCCTTCATTGCAGTGGTTCTTGCGGATACACAAGACGAAAAACGTGTCAAAAGGGGATAATTCTACATGTTTCTTTTACATTATTTTACTTATTTATTTAAATTACAATACCCAGCGGGACTAAAGCCCAATTACTGGATAAGGACAAAAAGTAGATACACATAATATATAAAGAATTGTAAAACATAAAATACACACAAAAAATATTAACGACAAAATAGACAAACCCACAATCACAAATAAATTGAACCATAAAAAGCTTTTAATAGCATATAACATTACATAAGTACAAATCAGACAATGTTTTATTTGAGTGAATAGAGCAACCAGATATATCAAGTCCTTCTTCGCGCATAAGGTAATTTTGAATCATTTGATAAAAAGGTGAAGCAGTGAGTAAGTTAGTACGGGCTGTAAGTATCTCAAATTTGCCTGGGGCGAGCATGGGTGCGTCTTTACTATGTACATACTTCGATATGCGATGTAAAGCAACGCCAGGCGCGGTTAGTAGTTGGATGGGTGACCGTTCCAACGAAGACCGCGTCCTCGCCTCAAACATCTTCCAGCTGCTTGTATATCAGTGTATGCGCGGAAGCTATACAACCTTAAGCGAGGGTTGTATAGGGGATATACCATCCTTCGGAGGGGATGGAAAGCTGTCGGTCCCTTATCTATTAAATGTTAGGCAAGTAAAAGATCCCTACTCTTCTTAAGGGAAGAGGTTCGGCAAAATTCCTGATTGGGGGTAGCTCGTCTACAGGCGTCGGTGTTAGGCCTCAGTAGCGGAAATAGGCCGACGTTAAATAAATGTGTAAAAAAAAATCTCAAATTTGCCCTAGGCACATGATATAAAATTCTTGACGTAATTGTCTTACGGCTCCAATATAAGCTGCTTAGTTCAAACCTGGCCATTAGCGTATCCTGAGGTATTCCACGGAGAAGATAAATTTCATCAGCAACAAAGTGTAAGATTTGGGATATCTACGCTGCACTTTCTCTAATTGAGTCGTATACGTTATATATAGAGGATTCCAAACCACTGAAGCGTATTTCAGTCTGTTAAATTCTCATGCAAAACAAATCCCAAACTTTTATACGCCGACTCAGTGGTTAGGCGAATATGTTCATCGAATGACAATTTGCTGTCAAGAGAGACACCAAGGTCCTTAAATTGAGTTACTTTGTTCAGAACGACTTTATCAAGCTGATAGTTGACTATCAGCTATAACTCAATGGTTGAAGTGCAGCCTAGTTGAACGTCGCCCCCCTTTACAAAAGATTATTTTAAATAACTTATATCAGCAAAAAATGAAGCCATATTATTATCATTTTATGCCGAGAATAGGACATACTGTTGCATTTACTGATATTTAAAGGTATATAATTTTTTACACACCAATCATTTAATTTCGCCAAATTATCCTGTAACTTCGAACAGGCTGAAATAGGTTTGGCATTAAATAGCTGTGTTATGTCATTAATAAATATAACGAAAAGTAACGGCCCCAGAATCGAACCTTGTGGAACTCCTGATGATTGCCAAAACTTTCCAAATTCGAAACCACGATATTGGACGAACTGTGACCTGTCATTAAGATACGATCTAAAAAGATTAAGCAAATTAACTTAAATGCCGAATGTATAAAGTTTCGCTATCAACAGTTCATGGCCGAGACGGACAAAAGCTTTAGAGAAAGCATCTACATGATTTCCCTCATCAATTACCTCAAAAATATGCTGAGTTTTCTCAATAAGGTTCGAAGTAGTAGAGCGTTCAGATATAAATCCATGTTGATGTGCGAAAATTCTTTTGTGGAAATATACATAGCAATGTATGATAATTTCAAAAATTTTGCAAAAGAACAAATAATAGAAGTTGGTTGGTAGTTGCTAATTTCATTGCTAGAGCCTTTCTTATATACAGGGCATATTCTGCTTTCTTTCCACAATTGGGAAAACTCCCAGGATTATAAAATTAAATATAATGTAGAGCGATTTTGCGAAGATCATTGCACAATCTCTTATTAAAAATGCAGGTATTAAACCTGGACCCGTAGTAAAATTTCCTTTAATTCTCTTGATAGCTTTGATTATTTCATTCTCACTAATTTCAGATAAATGAACATATTAGAAAAATAACTAGCGAAAGCATTGACAATTTCAGTTGGTTCGTTTAACTGAGTTTCATTATAATTCATACAGGATGACACAGTCGTAGAGTTAGATTTCTAGTTTATACAAGACCACAATTCTTTAGGGTTAGTGCACAGTTCGTCTTCAACGGATTTCAAATAAGCATAATTTGGATATATTTTATTGTACCATTAACTGTATCAAAAAGCTGTTTTTTACTGCTCAGTAGTGTTTTTGTTATTCTGTATTGTTGTTTTTTATTTTTTCTCTTGTATTTTTCTGTAAATTTATCAACCTCTATTTATTTTTTCGTAAATGTGTAATTTTTTCATCCTTTAATTGGTATATAAATACCGTTGGATAGTGTATTGTAATAAATAAATAAAATAATTTAATAAGCTGCCTTTATAAGAGATCTTCCTTTAAAATTAATATAATCTTCTTCACTGTTTGATTTTCTGTACTTGCCTAACAATTTACCTTTTAAGATGATTTTATTAATGATATATTTGTCAAATCACAGAAAATACTGACTAGAGGTAACTTTTTTCCTAGGAACATGCTTGTGAAGCCATGAGTTTAATATATTATAAAATTCAATAAGCATATCGTTTACGTTGAAAAATTAGAAAGTACCGACCAATCAATACCCATAATGTCGCTATACATTAACTAAGTAAGTATTAGTAAGTAAATATTTTGTGGACATTGTTTTAAAAGTTTCCATTTTAAAGATTCCATAGTTCTCAGGAAGGACAACTTTGCAACGAAAGATTTTAGTTTTTGAGCAAATCTATGAGGATGGAAAGAAAGTAGAAAAATTCATTGATATTGACAGCACCTTGAACAGAGATTTTGTTACATGGCCTATGTCCATTTAACAGTTTTATATAAAAACTAGTGTTTTGTTTATATTTAGTACGATCTGTGTAATATTTTGATTCAATTTTTGTAAGTGAAACTGTTTTCAACTAACAGAATTTTACTTGTATAACTGCTAAACCATTTCACACTGTTTTATGTATATATTTTATATCTTAGGAACTCAGTCATGTTTTTCTACAATATTATGTATTTCCGTTCTATACAGCATCCCAGGAAACAATTAACAATTGTCTACAAAACATTTATTTACATGAGATACCTATATTTCAATTTTTATATTTTTGTTTACTATGTAAGTACATATGGTTATTTTCCTTACTTTTTCTCGTTATTATATATAGTATATCCTATAAAATGTAATATATTTACTGAGTTATCACAATACGTTTCATTATTTATTTACAGCTGTTCATATTGTTGGTTATGTATTGTATTTAAGAATTGTGAGGCAAAGGCAAATCAGCTGTGGTATGGAAGTAATTAAAACTTTTATTATAGATTCCTTTTATCGATCATATGCCACTATTTTAGTTGTGAGTAAAGGAACTTGTAGAATTTGCGACCTGCAAATTGTTGCGCTTAACTGAACAATTGACAGATGGCCATACCTGTACCATTTTTATATTTTATAGCTTTCAATTTAACTAGGGGAAATAGATTTCACTCTCAGATTTGGTAGCGTTATTTTGCAGTAGGTAGGACAAAAAAGTTTACCTTATCAATAAAACTCACCAGGAAATCATTTGCTTGCAGCCTTTGTACTGATTCAAACGTATATAATTTTTAACTGTGGACTTCAGTAATTGATATTACATTTTATATCCCCATTAACAAGTGTTTAACATACAGGTAATTTCATTTATTACTCATTTAAAATTTAAGTAATCTTCAATTTTTGATCTTTGATGCAATTTCAATTATTTTTAAAATAAATTTAAATTCAAGGTCAATTCTTTTTAATTTAATAACTAGTTAAAATACTATATCTACCACATGGTTTTAAAATATTTTTTCCTTAATTTTTCATTTTTTGGCAATTTATAGTTTATGAAATTAGCTTAGATGCTTAGATATTTAAATTCTTAAATACTTATATATTTATATATATTTATATGTACTTATGTAATTATATGTTAATGCACATATACTTATACATTTCTGTATACGTTTTTGCATAGCTTTTTCATTCCTGCATAGCTTTTGCGCAGCTTATCTTTCATATAGAAAAAATTTCGTTAACTTTTCATAAACTACCTAGTTGGTTAATTTTCCTACGATTTTCACTCCATTTCGTTAAGAGACGTAAATTGCCAAGGAAACTTTAGAATCCATTCTCGCAACAAGAGACAATTGTGGGCCTGGATTGCTGTCCCAGAACCAGTCACCTCAACAATAATCAATCTAGCATCCTGGTATAAATTTGTTACATATATATTTTTTTTAAATTTCAATTAGTCTTTATAAACCGATTTGTCTATTATTCATGTAATATATTTTAACATTCATTTTAAACAATCTTTTTATTTCTCTTACCAACAATTTCAGTCTGATCTATAGTAGTTATTCGAGAAAAAGAGACAATTCTACTTATTTTCACTATAGATGGTGCTCAATTTAACATCAATTTTTCTTTGTCTCTCTTTCTCGAAATAAACAGGTATCTGTCATTTATGCCGTACATTTCAAAAGGGGTAAGTTTCTCCACTCTTACGAATACTCTGGATCCACGGCTCTCTGCTCCGACTTAAACCAGCTAGTCGTCCGCATATGTTGCCTCAATTCTTTCTCAAAAATAAATAACAAGGGAAAGGAGGTAACAATATGAGAGTTTAAGTTGGAAATCTACATTGCGTGATTTTTTATTTGTTACTTACTCGTCAAATAATTTGAATGTTAACAAGGATGGATTGGATGATAATAAAAGTTTTATATATCTAGGTTCAGCATCTATTAGACTAGTTCTTCGTAAAGCATTCAGTGCAATTGCTATCTATCGCAATCTCATTTTTTACATAGTTAATGTAATGTACAGTATGTTTAACATTACAGGAAGTGAAATATGATGGATTTGATAATATTAAGTTCACAAGTTTCTGAACGATCAGCACTCAATTATGATCTAATTTCAGATATACAGAGAAACAGGTAAGAAAAATTTTGCCTGTTGGCAATGGTCACAATGATAATAATAAGACGCATTTATTGAAGGATGCACTTTAGTCAAAGCTTATTCCTATAAAAAAATTTAGCAATAAAACTAACACATAATGAGAAAGGTAAAACAAGGTATTTGTTATTCAGAAAACGAAACTTCTCTGACCCGTACATGTCACCTTAACAACTGTCTATCACAAGTGTTATTATTTATACAATTTACGGAAAATCCATTAATCAATTTTGTTACAGATAATACCAGGTAACTCGCTACTTTCTGCGACCACTAGGCATAACTTTTTTAATCATATGTCATGTTTGCTAATTTGTGTATTATCTCGTAATCGGCAACATCAAACAATCGGAATAGGTGAAATCGGTTTCCGTAGAATTTTAGGTAGGCTGTCTTGATAGCATATTAATAACAATGATAATCCTCAAAAACCCAAATATAATTGGTCTATTGCAACGTAATATAATGAGAAAGAGACATGTATAAAATAATATAGATATTTTCAAACAGTAACGAAACAAATATGTATTTATTGACAAGGTTTGTTTGCACATATGTACCATTATCAATTTCTGAGTTGTATAAATACTTATATGAGTGAATTGATTAACCAAATTATTAAATACTTGGGATAATTTAATAGAATTAGGCTCATGTCTAACTTTTTGTCATATAATGTTGACGCCTCCGCCAATTAGAATAATGCTTTCATAAAAACGTCTGTTAAATTCAATCATTATGTGATCATTATTACTCAGGTAAAGTACAATTATCTGTATAATAATTTGCATCTTCCAAGAAAATCCGAGAGTATTACGTATGTATTGATCAAACCCGGGAAAGACAAATATAAAATAAAGTGCCTAATACTTGTTGAGTTGAGTACTTACGTCAAGAAATCGTCACAACCAGAGGGATCAATATTCGTACTTATGTGGTACTTATTTGTGCCTTATAATTTACAATTTAAGAAACTAAGTTTTACTAAAACACCTTGTAAAGAATAATGATTTATTTAATAAGGTTAGTTTGTAAATCTTGTTTATAAGTAGACTAGGAAACATGCTATGGAGATTAGTTGACCAAAAATGGTATTTTTTACGTCCAGAGCTAGGTATTTCTTAAAATAATCACACGTATTTTTTATAATGCTAAAAATAAATATGATGCTAAAAAGCCACAAAAAAATCCGTTTCATTTTGGATAAATATTTCTCTAGGATTTCTGGAAAAGGGTGCGATCTAAATTTAAATAATTACATTTAAATATACTTTCCACAGTCAGCCATAGTTCAATATTTAATAACTTGAGCCGCTGTGGTGACACTATACGTAAGTTAAGTAAATTCGTAATTTTCGTTCTATTCCTGACAATTGTATCAGAATAGTTATTTGTATCTTATTCTAATCAAACAACGGTTTTGGGATTGCAATAATACTGTCACATCAGTTCATTCATGTATATACAGGGTGTCTCACTGGGACCTGAATCGGTCGATATAGAGAAAAGTACGCATCAGAAAATTTTGAAAATTTAGATAATTACTAATGTCGATGTGGCCAATATAACTAAAATAGTTACAAGCAGCTGGCACTTCCGCTTATACCGGAAGTCGATACTAACTTGCTTATTTCAAATGGAATACCCTATATATTTTAGGGTTTTCGAAAAGTGCATAAAACTGTGAGTCGAAAATATGTAGCATATCCTATGCCTAAACCTAGCCGTCTCAGAGATATTTGACACTTTATAGAAAATTTGACAGATGTAACGGTCTGCAGGAACTGTTATAAATTTCTTCGTGTAAAAGATCCTCATTTGCTGCTTGTCACGTAAATAGAACACAAGGAGAATTATGTCCTACAACTGAAATAAATTCAATAATGTCATACCAAGTGTTCCGTTTTTCGCATTACATTTTGTCAACTTCAAACCGCAAAAACTTGTTTAGGTCAAATGGAACACCCTGTATTTTTTTACGTTATGTTGTGTAAAATTGAATTCCCTTTTTTCTGATATTCGCATTGTGGGAGTTAAAGTTACAACTTTTTGAAATATTTGCGATTTTATTAGAAATTCATGAATTATTGTAATCATTTCATCAAAATAGCCATGGTTAGAAACAATCAGTCATTATCTTATGTAAAAAATGCCAGCACGTTTAAATTTCACCCACGAAGACTATTTAAATTTGTTTATTATTTATGGAAAATGTGATAAAGTAATATCAAGAACTTACAGCACATTTGCTGCTCTATGTCCAGAAAAACGGAAACCGTCACCGTAAAACACATACTGGAAAATTTTTAAAAATTATGGCTCTGTCAAGGCAAAAATGCAAAGAAGAAAACCTATTGTTGATGATGAAAACATTGAAATAGTCATTCTGGGACATTTTCATGCGTTTCCAAGGATGTCATTAAGACAAGCTGCTCTGGAATCGGGACTATGCAAGGATTCAATTCACAGAATCTTATTAAAACATAAGTTTCACCCGTTTTCATTCTATCTGGTTCAAGGATTAAAAGAAACAGATTTCCTAAGAAGACAGAGTTTTTGTGAGTTTATTCTAATAAGGTCTGAGGGTCACGATTCTTATTTGGGAAATATTATATGAACAGATGATGCAAAATTTACTAAAAATGGACTTTTTAATAGACACAATTCGCATTATTGGAGTGGCTCAAATCCTCATATGTTCAGAGAGCGAAACTTTCAGGAAAGTTGGCAGTTCAATGTTTACTGTGCCATAAGAAACAATAGAGTGGTGGCATTACAATTTTATCAAGAAAATTTAAACGGTAAATTAAATTTTCTCTTCTGCTAATATGTATAGGTAAATTTTTGTTTTTTTTTAGGTGAAAGATATCTGAATATCTTACAAAATTTAAATAATAACTATTTAGAAAATTTACCTCTCGCCGAATATAGAAACATTTTTTATCAGCACGACGGTGCTCCCTCTCATAACGCATATTCAATTAATAATTATTTACAAGAAACTTTTTATGATCAATGGATTGCCAATAACGGACCTTCCTTATGGCCTCCTCGCTCGCCCGATTTATCAGTTCTGGATTATTTCATTTGGGGAACTATTAAAAATAAAGTTTATGAGAGCCCATTAACAACCATTGAAGATTGTATGCAAAGAGTAAGAAATGCATTTCAAAATATATCCATTATGATCCCTGCCCTTGAAATCCCATAAAAAACCTTGTTGAGTTAATATTTTGCTATTACAGGCGGGGGTAGGTGCAACCCTTGAGGGTCGGTCCGGGATACTCTAATGTAAATGAACTGAATTTATTATTATTCCCAAAAAAAAAAAACCCGAGCCGACGATCCCTCGCAAGCCCAAGACCGAGAAGCCTTATTTTTCCTTGATAGGGGTATTACGCAAGGGTATAAGAATTCTAAACCATCACCAACATTTTTCGCACCCTCGAATATAGAGAAGGAAATGTAATCAAAATATCCTACAAACTTGATGTTCAGGATCTCATTAAATGTACTACCCTGGGTAGGGTAGTATTTGGAAAGTATTTTCAGCTTATTTATTTAGAACAAGGAAGAGAATGTGAGGATTGGTTTTTAATTTCATTAAAAAATGTTGATTCTTATAAAGTTGTGCTATTTTGAAATTATATTTTACCATTGATATTTAAGACTTTAACTTTTCCGTATATTTTCTTTCTTGTTTTAAGTTTTTCCGGTCACGTTTAGCATTACTTGTAAAAAAGCTTTATATCGCTTAAAACAGTTATATGCCTTTAAAAAATATGTGGGTGCAAATGCTAAAATACCGATTTTTGAGTTCTATCGCATTTAAATTACGCAGATATTGTATACGGTATTTCTCAAGGAGACACACACCGTTTACAAAAAATTGAAAACCGTGCCCCAATATGGTCATATTACCCCATACTTATGCGCTTTCATAACATTAAATATATGTGAAAGAAAATTCATTTTCGTAGAAAAACCTAGTTATTTATTTCACAAAATACAAGAGGTCTGAGACATGTTAAAAATGGAGTTTGTGTTCCCCCCATAAAAGTTCATCTTTTCGATCTTCCTTATCCTTCATAGCAGCATACATTAATAATAATCTGGCAATTCAATATCACAACATGTCAGTGGCAATAGTAAAATGCAAATTAAAGGAAGACAGTCCTATTCAGATTCGAAAATTTTGATCTGCAAATGTTCTAAATTAGAATTATTCAATAATTTGTATTTACTCGATACTGATATGTATACATGTTTTGGAGAATAGAGACTATGATTATTAGAACTACTTAAAAACAGCAAAATAATAACAACTTAAGTTATTAGTTTTTATCGTGAGGTCACGGCCAGTTTTATTCCAAAATGGAGCATTGTCTTGCCAATAGCAAAATAAGACAATAAAATCTCCATAACTAAGAAATTCCTTTTTCAGATTGTTTTGACGTAAATGTTGATATGCAAACTAATATATACATACCGCCAAACCATTTCTGGATAATAATGCAGTATTTAACTGTTGACCAATGCTTCTTAATTTACGTGAGGAATTTCTTTCTGTTTGTTAATTATGGCAGGTTATTGTTATCGATAATTGATTTTTAAATGGCTATATTAAATATGAGGCTATGTTAGTCAGTAATGTGTTAATGTTTCTCGCCTGCTGTTACAATAATGGTGTAAATTTTCTTATTGACAGGATGGGATGGACATATGTAATTATAATTTAACGGGAAGTAACTTAATGAAATGCCAAGGTAAAATATTATTCCAAAATCGCTTTCAAGCTTTTAGTAGATTTTCAAAAGGGTAAAATTCATCCAAATCTGATTTATCTAACCATTTTCTTTTCTGTTTCAACTGGAATTTAGGATATGTGATGAAATAAAAAAGTTTACAGAGTTAGCGTTCCGGCTTTGTCCTAAAAATCGTTAAATAATGGGGCAATATTTGATGTATCGACCACAAGCTTTCAGCTTTTCAATTGCTTAACTATAGCTTTAATATGTTATCGAAAAATATTTCGAAACGTACGATTCACTAAATAGTATTTTCATATATTTTTCAATTCCATTGTTCAATCGTTTTGTCTGTTACATCACCCATCAATAATATAAGTAAAAATATCCCTCGCGATTTAACAGATAAATTATGTTAGATAAAAAATCAGGAACAATATTGACATCTTCTATAGAAATTATTACAGCTGCTGAAAATAAGATAAAGAATAATTCTACTAAATTCTGGACATTTTTAAATACCAAAAGGGATTCGACAAATGTTTCGAATATCATGAGATATAATGGAAATGAAATGCATGAGTCTCTTAAATGCATTTGCTAATTTTTTAGTGTTACTTTCGCACTTAGGAGTTATCTCCACGATAATTTAATTACACATAACAATTTCAACAATAATGCGACAATACATATTTTGAATTTAAAGAGGATGATGGCGTGCCCGCGTTTTCCAGTGACAATTATTTTAAATTTAATTCTGAAATATACTAGCTGTCCAGATGTATGGAAACGTTCTAGAGTGTGCCAAATTTTTAAGAAGTGCGACAAATCTGATATTTCCAAATTTCGGGCTATATCTATAATATGTAACTTTACCAATATCTTTGAAATTTTATTGCATGAAGTCATATACTCTCAGGTACATAACCAAATTTCAATTTACCAGGGACTCGATTCTCAAATGACGATCAAATTTTCACTTGTGACAATTGTCGGCCACTCATGTCGAGTAACTTGTGAGTAACGTATTCTCGAGAGCTCTGCGACAACAAATTTTAGTAGACAATTCTTTCTCGATGATTAGCAGGTGGCAACATCGCATTCGGATAATGTTGTCATATTTTGTGTCGATTCCGAGTGTGCCCGAGTCCCAACGGTTACATAAATTTGTGAGGAATATATTTAGTAATTTTTTCCTTGAGGTTAGGCCTTTCCATTCTTTCAAATATAGATAATAAAAAATTACCCTACTCCTCACAACAGCAAAGAAGCACGGTAATCTTTATTGAAAGGAAGGAATATGAGATTCTAATTTCGGGGAAATTCTCCACAAATTTTTCATCATTTAAAGACCCTCAAAAAAATGGGAAGAGATAGCAGTGATAATGAATTCAATACCAGGATCGAAAAAAGATTGGAAACAATGGAGAAAAGCAAGAGGCCAAATCTTAATATATGTAATTAATTTCACAGAAAATTGTTTTGTTATAATTGGCGAGATAGCCGTCCTTATACACATGAGTTTCTCTTTTATTTTGTAGTGCAGCTTCATTATTTTCCACATTTTCAACTGCATTTAAAATTGTATGTCTTCATTCATCATATTTGTAGAAAATAATAAATAATTAAACAGCGAAAACTGAAAAGATCTGTACAGAGTTAAATATAACAACACAAACACAGATGCAGAAACGTTTTTGACCCCCTCTTCCTACCGCAGTAGAGAGAGCATGTCAATTATTACCTTTTTTTATCTATGGTATCGATCACGACATTTGATTGTCGACGAGTTATACCCACTCTCCTTTATGTCCATTAAATATTGTCTACTACGACATTAGAGAATAACAAAATATTAATTTCATTAGACAAATGGTATTTGTCGTCCACGACATTGGTGTGGTGACATTTGAGAATCGAGTCACAGCATGGTTTTATGCGGGGGCGTGCTACGACAACAAATTTGCTTTGTGTGACTCAGTATGCATTAGAATCAATAGATGACCAAACTCAAACTGATATTATTTATACGGATTTTTCCAGCTCATTCGACAGATTTGACCATTCTATGTTGCTTATGAAATTTGACGATATCTGTCTCTCTCATAATTTAGTATTCTTATTACATTCCTATCTGTCAAACAGTATTCAATACGTAGAATTTAATAGTTTCAAGTATGCCGAATACACGACTACTTCTGGGGTACCGCAAGGGTCTGTCCTTGGACCACTATCTTCTGTTATATTCATCAACGTTATTGTAGATGACTTAAACAATATTAAATGTTGTGGCGTTCCCGGTGGAAACTCCTCACGTTAGCGTGGCGGTAGCTTTTCGTCGGCGAGCACTGGGTGTGGATAAGGATTTTAACTTTATCTTCTATTTATTTTGTTATTGAATCTAGGGGCGCCATTTAGTTTTGTAATTTAAAAACTAAGAAAATAATGTGGCTCTAACCTTCTACTTAAAATCTTTATGATAAAATAAATAAAAACGCAAATTGGGGCTCAGAGTGACCTTAATGATTAAGTCAATTTGGCAAGAGGCCTAACCTCGTCACTTAATATGGTTGAAAACAAATTCTTAAATATGCTACTGAGAAAAGCAAAATAAGGCCCCGTCAATAGTACTATTGCCAAGTTCACAAAATAATGAAAATTATTAAGTAAGCATTAAGTTACAAAGATGGGTTTAACAATGATCTGAATATTAAACATAATTTATTTCTTTTTATATAGTAAGTTAATAACGTTGTAAAAAGAGGGATCAAACTAATGGAAAAAAAAATTCTGTCAAATTGGCTGAAATTTTGCAGAAATATGGTTTACAGCATGCTGATCAAAAGTCTCAATGGACCCAAAATTCGGCTATGCATAGTTTTTGAAATATCAGGTCTCAAAGTGGGCTCTCCGAAGGGGGACAACTGAATAAGTCTCACAAGTCAATATTTGATTTTAATAATATTACCATACTAAGTGAGGGTATATGAGGGTTTTTGGGGTCGCTGAAACCGATGTTATTCACTTGTCCATGCAAGGTCACCTAAAGGTCGTTTAATGGTCGATTCAAAGTCCAATCTAGAAGAAGTGTACATGTGTCTTCATGTACACATGTTTTATTAGTAGTTTTATTTTCCATAACCACTCCTGTTTTAAATAGCTGTGGACCATTCGCATCTTGTTGTGATTGCTTGTTATTCGAGTAGCGATTGCATTCTCAACAGTTCTTGTCAAACATTTTTTATCCATATGTAAGAGCGGAATTCAAAACACACACACACACAAACATATGTACATGTTTTATTAGCAGTTTTATTTTCTGTAACCACTCCTGACTTTAGGTGACCTTGCATGGACAAGCGAATAAAATAATCGAATTCAGCAACCCCAAATATCCTCGTATACCCTCACTTAGTATGGTGATATTATTAAAATGAAATGTTGACTTGTGAGAGTTATTCAGTTGTCCCTCTTCGGAGAACTCTAAAAGGCCCACTTTGAGGCCTGATATCTCGAAAACTATGCATAGCCGGACTTTGGGCCCATTGAGACTTTTGATCAGCATGCTGAAAACTATATTTCTGCAAAATTTCAGCCAATTCGACAGAATTTTTTTTTCATTCGTTTTTTGCGGCCCATTTTGAGGCCTGATATCTCGGAAACTATGCGTAGCCGGACTTTGGGCCCATTAAGATTTTTATCAGCATGCTGAAAACTATATTTCTGCAAAATTTCAGCCAATTCGAGAGATTTTTTTTTCATTCGTTTTGTGCGGCCCATTTTGAGGAATATATCTCGAAAATTATGCACAGCCGGGCTTTGGGCCCATTGAGACTTTTGATCAGCATGCTGAAAGTATATTTCTGCAAAATTTCAGTCAATTCGACAGAATTTTTTTTTCACTCGTTTTGTGCGGCCCATTTTGAGGCCTGATATCTCGAAAACTATGCATAGCCGGACTTTGGACCTATTGAGGCTTTTGATCAGCATGCTGTAAACTATTTTTCTGCAAAATTTCAGCCAATTCAACAGACATTTTTTTTTCATTGGTTTTGTGCTGGGTCCTTTAAATTTAACTATTAACTTCCAATTATTAACTCCCTCGAGTTCATGAATGATATCATTGAAATTGGAAGAATTATTTAGTCTGACCTTTCCTCTATATAAATGATTCCTTCCTCCTGTTTGCTGACCCAACACGGCGGTATCGGCAGGACGCTTAAATAGGTAGCTTACGTACAAGGGTTGTTATCTGACGGAAAAGGTATGTGGCGTCTCTTATTATCCGACAATGGCCCGTCTTCGGAAAAATTCCAGAAAAATACCAAAAGAATACCAGAAAAAACCGACAAATCTACAAATAATAATAAATACTTAAATGCCCGCTTGGCAATAGCTAATTCTTAATGAAATTCTAATGCCGAGACAGTTTACATACCTCCTCAGGTTAGGATGGCCTTTTTCAATGATATATTTGTGAATTATTAAGATTTGACTAGGTAACAATTTACTGAGGCGAATGGACATGCTGGTGAGCGTTTCTCTATGGTAATGCTCCCCTTGGCGCACCAGGTCACCGTTCACACCCACGCTCTAATCACTTCAGCCTTTTCTTTAATTTTTTTCTCTGCCAATATACCCGCATTTCCGTCATGCAAACAAGGCGAATTTTTATTTTCAAAATAAATATTATATTATTATACAAATGATATCATAGTAAAAAAATATATAAACGTGATATGTTTGCTCAAAGTTTGCTCAAAAGTATCAAGTTGCTGTTACAATGTATGCCAATGATTTGAAACTTTTCTAAAATCAATTCCATTGATGACTGAATTCGATTGCAAAAAAAAACTTAAATAAAGTAAGTGACTGGTGTATTAAATATAAGCTCCCGTTAAATTGTCAAAAATGTAATGTAATAAAAGTAAATTGAATACAATCTCCTACCACTACACCACAAATAATAATAAGCACCACAGAAATAAGACCAATTAGAAATGATACCATACTTCACAGACCTGAAACTCTATGAGATCTAGGGGTCGTATTTGATAAAATTCTATCTAAGAATGAATCTAAGAGACGTTGGTTCCATAATGTCTACTAGGCAATGGTGATTCTGTCGTGGAGGTTTTTGAAAATTCTTCAAAGGTTCGTATAAATCAGATGTCGATGCTATCGATGTTTCTAATGAATTTTTACTGCACGATAATTTAAACGGTGCTCTAAATATTCGAATACCCACATATATGACGATGGGTCCAGATAATATTTCGCAGCTTTTTTAATTTCGAAATTGGACTCCTCTGTTGGTGCAACCTTTGAACATTATTTTAACCTCTCCACAATAAAATTGTGAGAAGTTACTAAAACTGGTTCAAAAACGAAAATTGAGATAACATCAAATCTTTACGTTTTGAGGTTCTAGGAACCCAAAAAAGTGGTTTTTGAAAAATGTCTGTGTGTGTGTGTGTGTATGTGTGTTAGCACGATAGCGCCGAAACTACTGAACGGATTTGAATGAAACTTTGCGTGTGCGTTTCTTTAGTGCCCCAGAAGTGCCATTTTGACGCAACAAGTTGTTTATTTTATGATTACTTTCAAATTGCAATGGAACCATTGAAAAACAGTTAAAATTCTGATTTGAACGATATATCACACTTCCATCCTTTCGATTTGGTTTCCGTGAAAAAAATTAAAAACAAAGCAAATATGGCATAGATCGCATTTCGCATGACATGATCGATGCGCGTAGCCATTACGTTATGAAACTCGTCACATCACGTGTCAATTCACGTGTGAGGGTTTCTTCACTGCTCTAGAAGTAGAGCGGATTACGTTTAGTGCCGTTTTTAAATATATATACAGACAAATCGAAGAATTAAACTACAGATATTCCTCTAAAATCTAGTAAAATTACTGAAATGCTAATGTTTCATTTAACAAAGACAGCCGCGAGCGATCGGATTGCAATGAGTAAATTTTGACGATTGTCATTGTCATCGTTTGTCATCGATAACGTTGGTGTCATGTCATGTTAATAAGATTTCGGCATATTTATAACTATTAGTGGATTGTCATAAACTTTAAAGGTAGATGTAACAATATCCATATCATATGCTTTCTGTACCTTCGTTGGTAAATTTATTATAGATTATCACTTTACCAATTTTCAGTTTGTTGCTTTACAAATCTGTAGTATTTAGGATAACTAGACTTTCTTAGTCGTTCAAGTGATGTTAATATCCTAATAGTATATTATTCAACGAGCGATAATGTAGGTAATAACTCGCATAGATGATTGTAAATTCATTAAGTTGAGGGTTTTTTTAGTGCCCCAGAAGATCTGAAAAGGTTTTGTATGAGATCGGATTACGTTTAGTGCCGTTTTGTCACACAATTTAATGCTCTTTTCGGCTTCAAAGGTCCACCGAGTGGGGAGGTTCCAACCGCTTCCAGTAGCTGCCGATTTTTAGTCTGAATATACCCTCACATAAAATATCTGAAATGATGTATCGCATTTAACTGTTAACTCAAATACTACTGGTGTATACAAAATATACTTAGACAAGTAATTATTTTTGGGTAAAACCCATAAACAATGAACTATTTATAATATTAGTTAAAACAAAGCGAAAATGTATAAAAATTCATATACAGCCTTTTTTGGTTCAGTTCCGTTAATATGTATAGAAAATATTAACACATTAAGATAAAACGAATTATTTGTTTAAAATGGCATAAAAAATGTCTACATGTTATCTAGGCGTTGTCAATTAGTATATGTTAATTACATACGTGACGTTCTTTATTCAAATTAGGTGAAGGCGACCACCTCAGACTAAAAAGCAGACATTTTGCATTATTGTTTAAAAATTATGTTTAACACTACTACATAAGTGTAAAACAAATTAATCAGGAATTTGTTTAATTTTTTCGCAAATTTTTCCTGTTCAATTTTGTTCTAAAAATTTTGGGTCAAATTATGGAAGATTGAACTTTTAACAAGTCAAAAAAATAAGAAACTTGTAACTAAAATAGTATGGAATCAAACAAACAAAAATATTACCCAATTCATTGTTTTAAGGATAATTAAATCAAAAAAATACACAGTTTAACAAATACTAAACATGCGTATTGTTATCTTAATAACTTGGCTCTTTATCATTAAATTTGTTGTTTTTTAATTGTTGTCATAATATGCAGAGGAATGAAAAGGTGGACATGTTATTAATTTTTAGAGAATACCACAAAAAATTCAAAAACAGAACAGAATTGTATGTCCAAAAGTATCCTAACACATATCATCCATGTTTTCAATATTTTCCAATTGTGGAGAAACAAATTAGGAAAGAAATTGATAACATTCGTGAAGATTTTATAGTTGATGATGCGACAGAAATTAACACGTTGGCTTATGTAGAAGTGAATTCTATTGGCCACGCGATGTAAATTAGTTATGAGTCAGCAAGAAAGATTCTCAAATAATATGGTCACCGCTCGTTTAAATATTAATTGCACCAGCATTTGTACGAAGATGATGGTAACCGAAGATTAGCTTATTGTGACTGATTATTTCAGAGCTATACCGCTAACCCGAATTTTCTATCGTTCATATTGTTTGCTGACGAGTCGAGGTTCATCGACAATGGAATATTCAATAAACAAAACAATAGATACTGGGCGCAGGAAAATCAACATTTAATGAGGCAAGTAATTTTCAGGAAAGATTTGGGGTAAATGTGGTGGCTGGGTGTGACTGGAACAAAAAGTATTGGACCTATTTTCTTTTAGGATCCTTGACACGGGAGAGATACTTAGAATTCTTACAAAAAGATACTGAAGAAATGTTTGTGTTCTTACCACTTGCAGATTCAGAACAAATGTATTTTAAACAAGATGGAGCTTCACCTCATAGTGCCGCTAAAGTTATGGCCCATTAAGTGAACCGGTATAATGGGTCAGTAGTTGCTACAAATGGACCTATACATAGGCCTGCCCGCTCACCAAATTTAAGCATTTATTTTATTTGTGTGAAGTTATATGAAAGAACTAGTTTTTTATATGCTTATACAAAATCGTAATTTTTTAAAAGTGAGATGAGCCATAGACTTTGAATTTGAGTAAAAGGGTATTTCTCAATAAATTAAATATAAAATTGGCCTATTTTGTTCATTTGCTTAGATTTAGAAATGTTTTCCCATTTTTCCATTTCATGGAAATTCAATTTGTCATAACTCCATTTTTTCAGGTAGTACCCTGTATGTTTTATTTTTTTTATGAGATAGAGTGGTAAATTTGCTTTAGACTGGTTTTTCTCGGTTAAAAATTGAATATAAATTAAAATAAATATTAAGCTTTTTGTAGAAGCGTTTCGAATTGTGTCCACATCTTGCAGTAGGCCATGATAAACGTTATTTTTGAGCGAAATAGAAGCGTATCTATTATTTGTAAATTTATAATTAGGTGCTTTATTCAAAGTAAGATACGATTTACGATGCAATATACACGAAACGAAAATGTAGATTTACCTTTAAATTACGGCGAATGTCAGAAAAATGCCCATGTGGCTGCACGTCTATATTATGAAAGATATCCCGATCACCGTCAGACATACCGGCGGCATTTTAAAATTCTAGAAGAGTCATTCTGAAATGCAGAAAATATTGAGGTGGTAGAGGACATATTTAAAGCAAGCGAAGAAATTGAGACAAATGTATTAGCTTACACACATGTGCACCCAAATGTTGCTACAAGGGAGCTGGCAAAAGAGATAGATATTGGTCGTGAGACAGCAAGACGTATATTAAAAAAGCATGGTTTTAAATTCTACATTTACCAATTCATCAAAAAATATATGAAAACGACGGAAACAGAAGATTGATCTTTTGTTATTGGTTTACTCAAAACGTATACTTAAACAATATAATTGGGGGCGAGCGTAAGTGCGTCTTTACTGTGTACATATTTCGATATGCGATGTAAAGCAACGTTAGGCGCAGTTAGTACTTGGATGGGTGACCATTCCAACGGAAGCCGCGTCCTTGCCTCACACATCTTCCAGGGGCTTGTATATCAGTGTATGCGCGGAAGCTATACAAATTTAGGCGAGGGTTGTATAGGGGACATATCATCCTTCGGAGGGGATGTAAAGCCGTCGGTCCCTTGTCTATTAAGTATTAGGCAAGTAAAAGATCCCTACTCTTCTTAAGGGAAGAGGTTTGGCAAAATTTCTGGTTGGGGGTAGCTCGTCTACAGGCGCCGGTGTTAGGCCTCAGTAGCGGAAATAGGCCGACATTAAATAAATGTATAAAAACAATAATATAATTTTATTTAGTGGTGAATCTCGTTTACGAATAATGGCATATACAATAGACATAGTAATCTATGTTATTGGTCTAAAGAAAATTTACACAAAATGTTTGAAGGTAACCACCAGAGTGAATGTGTGGGCTGGAATATTCAGTACAAAAATTTTTGGGACCATACTACTAACGGAGCGCGTTAATGAAGTTTTTTGCAAAATGAAATAGAAAACGAACTGGATGAACTTTGCTTGGAAGATATCAGAAATATGTACTTCTAATAAGATGGAGTACTGCCGCATAACGAGGGAAATTACCTTAGTGCAAAGTTTAACAAGCGGGTAATATCTACTAATGGAACTAATAGGTGGCCTGCTAAATCACCAGAACTAACTCCACTTGATTTTTTTTGGGATTATCTGAAGGACAAAGTATTCTCAACGCCGTTTGTAACATTAGAAGAACTCCAAAATAAAATTTTAAATGCCTTTGAATCCATTACTCCAGTCATGTGACAAAGTGTTATGAGAGAAAATATTTGAAGAATGAACAAGTGTTCTGAAATGGGTGGGCGTCATTTTGAGCACCTGTTATAGGTTTGGTATTTAGTTGTGTTGTAACTTATAAATTGGTTTTGATTGTGTGAATTTTTGTTTTTGGCTAATGATTCATCAAAATTTTTGTCATATTTATCAAAATAAATTTTCTCTATTTACAAATAACTCATCTGTTTTTCATAGCTTACTGCAAGATATGGATACATAATTCCAAACGCTTCTACAAAAAGCTTAATATTTATTTTAATTTAAATTCAATTTGAAAAATTGGAGGTATGACAAATTATATTTCCATGAATGGGAAAACATTTCAAAATCCAAGCAAATGAACAAAATAGATCAATTTTACATTTAATTTGTTGAGAAATACCCATTTATTCAAATTCAAAGTCTACAATCTCTAGAAATTTTTATCCTTTCATATAACCATTTTTTTTATACATTTATTTAACGTCGGCCTATTTCCGCTACTGAGGCCTAACACCGACGCCTGTAGACGAGCTACCCCCAACCAGGAATTCTACCGAACCTCTTCCCTTCAGAAGAGTCGGGATCTTTTATTTGCCTAACATTTAATAGACAAGGGACCGACAGCTTTACATCCCCTCCGAAGGATGGTATATCTCCCATACAACCCTCGCCTAAGGTTGTATAGCTTCCGCGCATACACTGATATACAAGCCACTGGAAGATGTGTGAGGCGAGGACGCGGTTTCCGTTGGAATGGTCTCCCATCCAACTACTAACTGCGTCTGTCGTTGCTTTACATCGCATACTGAAGTATGTACATAGCAAAGACGGACCTACGCTCGCCCTCATATAACCATTTCTTTCTTTTCTTTTTCGTATTAAACTAAATTCGAGTTTTAATTAGATATGTTCAAAATATTCATATACTAATAATTCCCAATACGTATATTTTCCATTTTTCTCTTTTTAGTTATGCAATTCTTGTATTGTAGTGTACGATGGTTAAACCTACGAACAAGCATATTCCTACAAATGTGCTTTTAGAGGGCGGAATATTAAACATAATATTTTTAGTCGCAAACTCCTCTATAAAATACTTATTTTACTATAAGGAACGTAACCAGACTGCAATCAGCGCTCGGCGGGGCACATAGCCCGGAGAGTAGCTGTTGGTTGCACTCTGGTTACGTTCCTTATAGTAAAATAAGGATTTTATAGAGGAGTTTGCGACTAAAAATATTATGTTTAATATTCCGCCCTCTAAAAAGCAAATTTGAACTATGCTAAGCCCAGTCAGTCTATTTATTTTTCAATTGCAACAGACACTGGACCGCTAGATGGCGCCTGCTGACTATTTTACATGTCGCTATTGTAAAAATACCGGGATGTATCAAGTAGTCAAAGGATCCTCGTGCCGGTCGTCACATGCCTACCTTGCACTGACGAGAGCCAACAGCTCAAAACTGCAGTCTGCAGGTTGTGTATGACGGCTGGCAAGAGAGCTCCTTTAAGTAGGATCAGTCTTTCGGCTGGTGTTTGTTGCAATCGAAGCATTAGCGTTTTGATGGTAATATGCAATTATTACACTTAACGCGCCAGACTTGTAACTTGTAATTCAGAGCTCGGCGGGGCACATAGGCCGGAGAGTAGCTGTTGGTTGCAGTTTGGTTACGTTCCTTATAGTAAAATAGAGATTTTATAGAGGAGTTTGCGACTAAAAATATTATGTTTAAGCATATTCCTGCTTAGGTGGCTAATAAGTATTTATTATGACTTACTGTATTTATGTATTATGCTGTTATTAAGTAAATTTATATAATTATCAGAAATAAATTTGATTTAATTTTGATTTGACTTCGAAATTTTTAAAATTTGTTCCTGAATTCCAAAGCTAACTAGAAATAGCAAATAAATGCAACACGAAGGTTATTTTTCATCCGATTTTAAATCTGCAAAAAGAGTTGGAAAGAGGCATTACAGCTTTATGAGAAAAATGACTTAAATATACAGGGTGCCATTTAAAATAAGAAACTTGAGGCAATTTCCGGCCATACTGGATGATATTTTACCACCGAATGGTGAAAATGTGGCCATTGAAACCTATATTTGATTTCCCAAATTTCAGAATTTTATTTTTAAAACTGTAGGTACTTTCTGGATCACACGGTATATAGAAAATATTTGCAGTACGCCGATATATCATATCAGACTGTCTTAGATTTTTAAGGCGATTCAAAGTACCTTTCAAATTCAAATTATACGATTTACTTTAAAAAATTATATCTCATTTAATAAAGGAGATGATTGGAAAATTCCAAAACCGTTTCGGCAATATTGTTTATGGATTATAATTAACATGCTAAAGAAAATCTAAATTTTTTTAAGGCACTTGAGAGAATGACGACCTTTACAAACAATGTAAGGCTCTGGCTAATCACCCTATAGATAAAAGAAACAATTATAATTTAGAAATCTGTTTACGATTGTCGATAGTCTATGAATTTTAAGATTAACCATCTCGTTCCAAAAATATAGCAGTCAAAATATAGCCCAGGCCCATATTTTGACAAAATCTATTTCAATTCTGCGGCAGTTTAGTTTAAGATAAAGTTATTAGCGGGGTCTATATGCATGATTTATTCATTAGCGGTTGTATATTTTTATAAAATAGTTTTATTTTTCCCTCAAAAAGTTGTTAGGGGTTCATCTAATTAAAACAATCACAAATTACGAAATAATTCAATCGAAATTGGACCAGAGATATTAGATAAAATTGGACTACAGTCATTCTGCATGTATACATAATAGGAATATCATAATTGTACGTAAAAAACTTAACTAAAACACAATAAGACACGTAAGAGCGCATACCTATTTATAGTTGTTTTTTGTTATTTAAACATCTCACAAATTGTGCAAAATAAAATGCCTTAAAATGACGAATATCACCTTGCACTTATTTCTTAACTCACCTGTAGTTTTATATTCAAATACTACACAAATACACACAAATAATGTCAATTTATGTTTCAGAGCCATCACACCAATTTACACAAAAGTATATGAACGAAATTAATTACACATTTCAAACGTGTTAGCCTTCGCGCGAGTCCTCAACAATACTAGATTCTGACTAAGTGAGTGGCAATAATGGGGGGCGTAACCATTTTAGTAAATTTATGAGACGCTGATAAATAAGTCAACATAGCTTACATATAGGCAACTTGATATACCTGATGATTAGGAAGGATAAAATAAAATGCAGCAAATAAGCGCTCGGAATTATATTCAAATCCATATCCATATTCTTCTTATTTATTTACTCTGCCCAACAGGTCACTACTCAATTACAGAACAGGAATTGTAGGCAACGATGGTACAACAGAAAAAAAAGATAAATAAAAAAAACAATAAAGATCAATCCAACTCTTCGATAATAATAAGTTTTTAAAGCAGAAAGGCTGCAGTTGAATATATCAATATCAGTACAGATTGCGTTGCGGTTACCGCAAGTTACATAAATTGGCAAGAATCTTAAAATATTCGTAAGTGGTGTAGGCAGGTTAACACTGCAGTTACGAGAAGTTCTGAGGATAATGAAAATACTTTTTGATAGCAATAATTGTGCTGCATCGTTAGTGTTGCTAATTATTTTATGAAGAAATATTTGTGATAAACATTCTCGCCTACGGTTCGGACCAACTATAGAGTATTACGCAGCAAATCCTCTTGCGGAAAATCTATCGCTGAATAAAAATCATCTGATTTAAAATGCAACAACTTCACAAACTTACGTTTTACTAGTTCTAAACTATCAATATGCACATTGTATTGTGGAGACCATACAAGTGAAGCATATTCGAGCTTCGATCTAACATAACAATAATACAGTATCTTGGGTGTATCTAAGTTCGAAAAATCATCGGAATATTTGACTAAATATCCATACATTTTATTAGATTCAGTGACAATGGTATTTTATATGTACATTAAATGATAGAGTTTTACTAAATACAACACCCAAATCTCGCAGAGTTTCGGATCTGTGAAGTATGGTACCATTTGTATTGCATTTGTTGTATGATTGATGGTCGAAAGGTGAGCGCACTTGCCTCTCACCCAAAAGTTCCAGGTTCGATCCCCGGTCGTGGCAGTGGAAAATACTGTGAGAGGGATTTTTTCACTATACACGGATATTGGGTATGTGTCCCTTATCTCTAAATGTGTAGCCCCCTCCCACACAAGGCTCTTCTAGAGCCTTCCGGGATAAAGGGGGTCGTCATTACCTGTTATTTATTTATTATTGTTATTATTATTTATGATGAAGTCGTAGGAGATTGTATTCAATTTGCGTGTATAAGACATTGTATTACATTAAATTTTTGGGAATTTAACGGGAGTTATATTTAATACACCAGTCATTTTCTTAATCTAAGTTTTTGCAATCGAATGCAGTCAGCAATGAAATTAATTTTAGATAAAAGTTCACGCATTAAAGAGTTAACATTGTCTAAGCCATCTACAATATCATTGACGAATATAATAAAAAACAGGGGTCCAAGGACAGACCCTTGCGGTACCCCAGAAGTTACCACGTATTCGTCAGCCTTTAAACCATTTAATGCCACGTATTGAATCCTGCTTGACAGATAATAACTTTCACCTAGGATACACTAGAGGATCTAAAAGTATTTGATTGTCATGGTAACGACACCATATTAAAGTCTCTGGTTGTTAAATAGAGGTGTACAATTTTCATTATAACGTCTATAAGTTAATGAGCAAACGTACTACATTACCGTGTAAGATTTTAGAAAGCATTGAGATCGATTTATATTTAATGCTGACTATTTGGTATTATTCTTTTCTGCGTTGATTTCTGCAACATCATAGGTATAGGTGGATTCTTGTCTCTGGGGATAGGTGATGGCAAGAGAAAATTAATCTGAGACTTTCTCACTCAGTCGAAAGAACTGTTGGTATTAAGTTTTGTGAATAATTAATACTGATTTAAATATATTTATATTAAATAAACAGTTACATTTTTTTAAATCACAGGTATTCTGTTAGTTAGCTCTTTCATAAAATCAACCGGTACAAAAATATCCTGGAGAATATAAAAAATTATATGCAAATTATAATTGATATCAACATCAGCGTAAAGTTAAATGCATATTATTTTTCAAACTGTAAAATCTGAATTTGATAAAGTTCAGTGTGCTTTGTGCTTGGCGAGATAATATATTTTCGTTGTTGTAAATAAAACTATTTGTATGATAAGAGGCTGGAAGATAATAACAATAACAAAGACGTGTGCCTTTTGTGTCCGCCTGATAAATTTGGGATAATATCTAAATAAACAACCGCGTTGCATATTTTACCGGAAGGGTCTGTGTCAAGTGTTCTAAGCTGTATTCCTGAAATATTATAATGCAGAGGAATATTACAATATACCAAATGATTTAAAGTTATTATGGTATGCACTTGTGACATAGTGTTTATTAGATTTGCCATCTTATTATCGACATTCACAAAATATTATTAAAAAAATAGTCTTCATCGTCATCAATAGTATTAATGGTTGTATCATTATTTTTAGAATCAGTATTTGTTACTCCGTTGATTATTTGCCATGTTCTTCTACCATCGTTTCGTACAGAATTTATTTTATTTCTATAAATACATTTTTCATTGTTATTAAGTTGTTAAGAAAGTTGCTGTACTATTTATATTTAGTTTCGTTTTCATTTGAACATTTTTTCTTTAATTGTTTTTTCATTATATCCCTCTTTCTAATATAATTCAACATGTCCTGAGTAACATATGATTTTAATTTGGTACATTTGTTGTTATTATAAAATTTGAATTTATAATGCATATTAGTACAATGAAGCAATTTGTTTATAAAAATGTAAGCTAAGTCTGGATCAGATATATGGGTGACATAATTCCATTTTCCCGTTGATAGCGATTTTTTCAGATTTGCATAACTATATACATCTGGCTGAAAGTGATATTAACAGCGACCCAAACAAGTTTTGGTCTTACATTAATAGCAAAAAACTAGGGACTAACATCAGCAAAAATATATTTTACAAGGGGGAGCATTTGAATGAACCAAATGATATCGTATTGTTCAAAGAAGTCGTCATAAGCATTTTATGACGACTTCTTTGAACAATCATTTTCAACTTTAAAGCCAGAAAACATCTCGTTAGATGATTTCTGTGACAATAATATCAACAGCATAAATTCAGTTTCATTTTCAGCAAATGAAGTGTTTTTGGCATTAAAAAAATAAACCTAAGCTTACCATGGGTCCTGATGGGATTTCCGCATTTCTACTGAGAGATTGTGTATACTCACCTATGCATGATATTATTAAATTTATCTATTAAATGCTGCTGTTTTTATCTGGATATCTGGAAATACTCCAAAGTCTATCCAGTGTATAAAAAGGGAAATAAAAACTAAATAATAAACTTCCGTCCAATAACTATAATCTGTAACTTTGGCAAAGACATGCAGATGAAAATGGACGTGATATGCTTGCTTCGATTTTACGAAAGCTTTTGGTAGGCTTAATCATAATATATTGATTGCAAAACTATCCAACTTTGGTATTTTGGACCTGCTCATAACCTTCATTAGATCTTATCGAACTGATAGACTTCAATATGTCGCGTATAATGGGTTTAAGTCCTATGATTATGGTTTATCCGCTTTTCAATATATTTATAAATGATATAGGCAATATTTTAGATGTGCGCTTTTTAATGTATGCTGATATAAAACTGTGTTAAAAACAATCTATCATTAAACGTGCAAAAGTGCAATGTAATGTCGATTACAGCTAGAAATTCTGAGTATACCTGCGAGTGCACACTGAACGACGAACGACTAACGCGACCGTCTACATTTAAAGACCTTGTGTAACTTTTGATAAAAAAGTTACTTTTGTCGATCATATCGATACCTGTCTATGTGACGAAAAGAAATTTTAGGTTTCATCATATGTAATGGCCGCGATTTCCCTAATACTTCAACCTTAACGTTATTATACCTACTTGTCATTTCTGAGATCTAAGCTAGAGTATGCATCTCTTGTTTAGCAGCCCTGCTCTAATACTCATATTATGAAATTAGTAAACGTGCAGCGACACTTTCTTAAATATCTCTACTTCAAATCTCTAAATACATATCCGCCTATTGGTTTTCCTCAATCAAAACTTCGCTATCAACTTTTTGAAGAAAGTCATTCACTATGAAATTGATTGCAGCGAGATCCTTCATAAATTGAACTTGAATATTCCTAGAGTTAATTCACGTCGTAATCAAACTTTTTACCTGCCTAGAGCTCAGACTAATGTACTAAAATTCTCACCTATATATGATATTTGCTGCTATTATAATAATAATCAGAATATTGATATTTTTCAATAATGGGGCTTCCTGCCTATGTTCGCCTATCAATTTTCCTCGCTATATTTTATGTATTCCTTACGTACAACAATCTTGCTAATTTTTCCATGCACTATACGGTTTCTTTCAGCTGTCTTTTATATCTTTTCGTCTTCTCTAATACTAATCAGTTTAGATTAATTCTTTCTTTCCCACTTTATTTTTTATATAATATATAATAATAATATAAAATGATCTGTTATTTTAGTTTGGAAAATAAACGATTTGAAAAATATTTTAATTCATAAATTTTTATTCTCCACACTAAGAAATATATATAATCTATTAATCTAGATGAGTTTTCTGTTTCCCTGATCGGTTTATTTATATAATATACGAATTCTTACTCTGCCATCTTACAAACGTGGGCATTACCATTAGTGTGTGATGAGTTTAAAATGTTTACATTAATGTATCCTATAAATATTTCTATATTTTGTTTTTCTAAATATGAAATGTAGTTTTCTAATAAGAGGCAGCTAATACGTGCGTAATATTATTCATAGCAAATAAAAATCTTAATAACTTTGTTTCAGAAAAGTATATAATATTGGATATGGAATCAGTGCTATGTTTGATATAAGCAACTACATCAGTTTTGGAAATGATTCATTATAAATTGTATTGAATTTTGGTATATAAAAATTATTTGTAGCCTCCAATTTCCATGTTTCTGAAAGGTATATCCCTCAGAAGCACTTGATCTGTTTGTAATCGTCTTCTGATAACCGTAACATGGTTAGAAAAATGCGTGTTGAGTAGTGAATTAGGGTGTAGTGTTTAAGTGTTTTGGTGCTTATAAAAATTACATTGGAAGCTATACAAATAAATATAAATACATTTTCAGAGATGTAAAGCAAGAATTTTCTTTATATCTTAAGGGATTATCACCCAAACCGTGGCGGTTTGTTCAATTATCGTAACACTATAAAAATTGCTCAAATATTTCTGTTCCTCGTATATTTTGGGAGAAGCCAATACTTTTATCTGACGATGAACAGTAATTTAATCACGACCCAATATTACATTTTATATCTTACATATTTGGTGTTGTGTAAAAACCCAGTTAAATAATAATTTACATATGTGCGGTAAATTCTATTTTCAACTTTCCCTTGTTCACGCCTCTGTCTTTGGTTTGTTGCGCTTGCCGATCGCTGTTGTAGTTGTTTCTATACTATGCCTTAAACAAGGATAGGAGAGTTCCTAAAAGTATTAACCAAACGTCTACAGCCAGTAATGCACGAGCCTGCACGTAGAGTAACATAACATTTGTTGAATTAAATTTAATTTAAAGTGAACATCCAAGAGAGAGAGAGAGAGATCCGATAAGGAAATATTTATTATTTTTGGACATAACTTTTTTTTTAATACGCATATTAGTAAAAAAAGTGCAAGACTACCTAAGTAGAACTATGAGAGGTGTAGTGATATGAATTTTCACCCAATAATTTCAGTTGTTTGCAAAATTAGTTAATTTAAATTAAAAAATAGTGCCCATCTTCATATCGTGTAGTTTTAAATTAATTAATTTTGCAAACAACTGAAATTATTGAGTGAATATTCATATCGCTACACTTCTCATAGTTCTACCTAGGTAGTCTTATACTTTTATACTTTATATCCCTTTTATTCTTGGACGGCTACTTATCTAAGTAACCTATGATGCTTTTCCCAAAAGTGTACTGGTTATCTATTTATATTCTTCCTTCGGTTATTTGTACCGCCTTCTCTAAATGATCTCTTCCTACACCTTCACTTTATATCTGCTTACTTGCTGGATACTTCTTAGCTTCTATTCAATTTTCATCTCTTTGGTACTAGATATTATAACTTTCACTGGGTTTAGTTCCTCCTGGTTATTTAGGGTTAGGATTGTTTTAACATATTTCTCTTCTCTTCTCCTCTCCTGTTCCCTCCTCTCCTCTCCCCTCCACTCCCAGACACAAATTCAGCTGACCGTTGCCACAGTATTCGATATGGTGGTGTCTATTTTCCAGATACGATTTGAAAAAAACAACAAATTTCTTGAGAAGCCAAACTTATGAAATATTGAACATAGGATACCATGATCAAGTCTGTCGAAAGCATTAGTGAAGTCTGTGTAAATAAGATCAACTTGTGAGTTACCGTCTATAGCCTCAGATATCAGATGTAAGTATATTGGGTTATACAGAAAAGATTGGTTGAAGTAGACCTTCCCTTGAAAAAACCGTGCTGATGTTCAGTAATGCGATTCTTTGCATAAGAATATGTTGGGTCATATAACAATATTTCGAAGGCTTTAGAGAAATTGTTGATAATTGTTACAGATCTGTAATTCTCAATATTCTTTTTTATACATAGGGATTATTTTAGAACACTTTAAAACATCAAGAAATGTATTTGATTTAAATAGAAATGTAAGAGGAGTTGTAAATACACTAGCACAACCATGTGATATAAAAGCTGGAATTTTATCAGGACCCATAGTATATTTACATTTAGGCTTGTTTTTTCTTAAAGAATTCAAGATTCCGTGTTCAGTAAATTGTTCAGTTGTTAAAACATCAGTGTTTGCATCATCTACATTGTCCTCAACTAAGATATTAGAGGTGGTATATGAACTGTAAAAATATTGAGCAAAGACTCTGTATTGCCTACAAAATGTTCATCTCTGTTATACATTGCTGTTGGTAAATTGCTACTAGTTTTCTTACTGTTGATAAATTGTCAAAACTTATTGGGGTTAATCTTAATATTGTTTTAATGTCACGACAATAACTTTTATATTCAATACTAACCTGCTATTTGATATAGGTTCTTAATAATTTAAATTCTTCCAGTGCAATGGGATCTTCAAAGATTTTAAACCACGCCACGCTCTATGTCTCAATCTAATACTCCTAATTATATTGGAATTATATCAAGGAGGGTAACTCCTTTCTTTGATTATAGTTTTAGGAACAGTATATATTTTTACATCTTGAATATTGAGGAGAAAATGGCAATCGGTATTTTCTAAGTTCCTCTACTATTATTTCCTCTTCCTCTTCCTTATTTCCTCTTCTATTATTATCAAACATGGTTCATTGATTTCTATTATTGTCATATATCAGTCCATAATACTGTTTGATCCTCTTATTAAGTTTATTTTTACGAATTTCTTATTTGCCAATACCTGTCAAACAGTTTCTTCCAATAATTGTGAATTAATTTGTTAAGAATAAAATTTAGATACCGAGTTTTATAATTTAATATGCGATATTAAGAAAAGCTTCACTTAAAATTTTTAGTAATTTTCTCATAAAATCTCATAAAATTTGGGCCAACTAATTTATTTTTGAAAGTGACTTGCGTCTGCTGGTGGATATTTGACTGATTGATACTTGCCTAAATCAGTCATACGATAAATTCCTAGAAGCTATATGTGAAAAGAAAAAGCTTATAAATGTGTATGCGCTGTAATTGTGGTGTATATAAAACTGCTAAAGATTGATTTTTCAAACGAATTAGGTTATTTCTCAACCGTTGTGTTACCGATGGTATTAATTTTATTTCTTGTACACATGTGCACAAACGGCTTTTCCCGCTAACGTGGATTTTATTTTTTGAGCAAAAAATGTGACCATTTAACTGTTTCAGCAGTTTTTACTTCTACGAAAAAAAATCGATATCAACATCCTGCTTTCTGAAGGCACCTTGCACATGATATACGTAACCCTCGGTAATTCCATAAATAAATAAATAGTGAGAGTGTGTGTGTGGATTGTGGAGAGGTTTTGAAGGAGAATGTCAAAGAAAGAGCTATGGATGATGGCATATAGTTTCATTTAAACGTTCGGCGCGGCATGATCAACTTTCACTGAGGTCACAAACGCGATTTCGATTTCGTATTTACAGTCGAGACAGGAAACAACAATAACAGCAATTAAATATGATGAAGCGGTGTGGATCATATGCCATTGTTAAGCGGGAAAGTGCTTTGTTCATTTGTTATTATTTATTGCTAATTACATTCACCGGTAAGTGTTTAATATTTTTTTTGTTGTGGTATGCACTAAAATAAACATTAGGCCCGTTATAAAGAAACCAAAATTTACGGAATCTACTATAATGAGGGTTACTTGTGCCTTGTCAATAGAAGCCATTTAAAAAAAAATGCGATAAAAGTTGATCTTTCGAAAAGTAACATAATTTTAGAGTTTTAAAGATAACATTCTAATATGTGGCCTTCCGTTTCTAATGAGTAAGCTGCAAGAATCAATATAATTTTAAGAATTAATTCCAAAATGAAAACAAATTCAAGTAGAAAAGTAAATACTATCAATATAGCAACAATGACAAGTTGCATATTTTTGACATACGTTGTTCTCTCGTTGTGCCATTTGCACAACTTACTTGTTTTCAACAGCTACTGTACAAATTCCGTTGCCAAGATTCGATAATAGCAGCGTAAAGCACACCCGATAGACTAAAACGTGTAACGAGACCAAATTTGTTAAATTCCGTTAAGACTAATCGCTTTAATTGACATATAAATTTTAAAAAATTGGCATCTCTCCTTCACTTCATTCTTGAAAATACAAAAAAAAATGGGAAACTAGCAAAATTCGAAATTGTCTCAGAATTACGATGTATATATTTTCAACACCACTTAATTGAGTAAAATACGAAGGAAAACCTAATTTTCTATCCGGTCATGGTTGTTACGCCTCCTAGCTTCCATTTTAGAAACTCGAAAATATTTAAAACATAGTCGCAAACTCCTCTATAAAACCCTTATTTTACTATAAGGAACGTAACCAGGCTGCAACCAACAGCTACTCTCCGGGCTATGTGCCCCGCCGAGCGCTGAATTACAAGTTACAAGCCTGGCGCGTTAAGTGTAATAATTGCATATTACCATCAAGACGCTAATGCTTCGATTGCAACAAACACCAGCCGAAAAACTGATACTACTTACAGGAGCTCTTGTGCCAGTCGTCACACATCACTTGCAGACTGCAATTTCGAGCTGTTGATTCTCGTCAGTGCAAGGTAGGCATGCGGCGACCGACACGAGGATCACTTGACCATTTAGTATATTTCGGAATCTTTGGGATAGCGACATGTAAAACAGTCAGCAGGTGCCATCTAGCGGTCCAGTGTCTATTGCAGTCGAAAAATAAATAGCCTGACTAGGCTTTGCATAGTTCAAATGTGTTTTTAGAGAGCGGAATATTAAAACATAATATTTTTAGTCGCAAACTCCTCTATAAAACCCTTATTTTACTATAAGGAACGTAACCAGACTGCAACCAACAGCTACTCTCTGGGCTATGTGCCCCGCTGAACACCGAATTACAAGTTACAAGCCTGGCGCGTTAAGTGTAAATAATTGCATATTACCATCAAAACGCTAATGCTTCGATTGCAACAAACACCAGCCGAAAGACTGATACTACTTACAGGAGCTCTCGTGCCAGTCGTCACACATCACTTGCAGACTGCAGTTTCGAGCTGTTGGCTCTCGTCAGTGCAAGGTAGGCATGTGACGACCGACACGAGGATCACTTGACTATTTAGTATATTTCGATATCTTTGGGAAAATATTTTCCAACAGTTTTTCAAGATCACTTTACGCAAGGTAATTTTTTCCCTAAACCTGTGCGGGTTTCTGAGATATCTTCTTTTTTTAAAACATTGCGTATTGCGAAAACGCTGAATTGAGCTTCTTGCATATATGAATACTCCAGGTGAAGTTTTCGTCTAAGGTCTAAAAACTGTATGGCTGGGGAACGTGTGATATTCCCTCGATTATTTGTTAGGTTCAGACCTGGAGGTTCGAGTCTTTTATAAAACTGTATGTAAGTTTTTTCTTCATGTTCAGTATTAATTGGGTCCGCGCACACCATGATGTAAATTCAGCTAATAACTTGTTTGCCTTTTTATTCAGATCTCCAGGAGAATCGGCTTCGAGTCCGATTGAGACATCGTCCGCGTACGAAACCAATTTAATAACTAAGGTGTGGTTCTCAATCATTGATAAAGATTATGAAGAGTAATGGAGAAAGGATTGCGCCTTTGGGTAAGTCAATACTCCAGGTGAAGTTTTCGTCTAAGGTTAGGTCTAAAAATTGTATAGCTGAGGAACGTGTGATATTCCCTTGATTATTTGTTAGATTCAGACCTGGTGGTTCACGTCTTTTATAAAACTGTATGTAAGTTGTTTTGTTCATGTTCAGTATTAACTGGTTCCGCGCGCACCATGATGTAAGTTCAGCTAATAACTTATTTGCCTTTTTATTCGGATCTCCAGGGGAATCGGCTTCGAGTCCGATTGAGACATCTTCCGCATACAAAACCAATTTAATATCTGAACTAAGGTGTGCTTCTAAATCATTGATAAAGATTATGAAGAGTAAAGGAGAAAGGATTGCGCCTTTGAGTAGGTCAATATTCATGTTTTATGGGAGAGAGAATTTGTCGCATGTTTTAACGACAATTTTTCTATCGCTTATGAAAGATGCTATACGCTTATTTAAATTTTCTCTAATTTCCAGTGAGTTAATTTTCTTTATGAGAAAGTTGTGATTAACCGAGTCGAATGCTCGTAAAGTTCTTATTTCTTTTTTTTTACGTGCAGGGATATTCTGAATTACACTATGGACCCGGTATAGCTGACTTTAAAAATGTTTCTGCATAATGATATCAGCAAATGATATTCTAGATTTAAAATATGTGTATTTTCACCTTCCTTATAAATCCGATACTACTAATCTAACATAATGACACGCGGTACGTTAGTTAACACATGCATCCATTAGAAAGTTCAAATAAATCTAAACTAATAGAATGAAAGTTTTTAAAATTTAAGCTATAAAAATCATTAAATAAAATTAGAATTAAGTAGCTCAGTTGAATTATGCACATCTTCAAAATACTGAAGATAAGCAAAACAACGTAAAAACTTTTTTAGAGAATGCAGTAGTGAAATTAAAGGCTACCTACTTGAAATAAATTAAACAGCTATACATATTTGTTGTTAAAAGTGTCAGGATTATTGATGAAGTGGCTAGAGAACGTTGAAGTTCTCTGAATAAAAATCATTTCATGTGGCATTTAACAAGTCAATGAGAAAAATTAATTTGTGAAGGAGCAGGTGTTAATATGAAAAAAAATGTATGGTAAAATTTCTTATCTGCAACACATAGTGAGTTTTTTAAGAAATGGACCACCAAATCTAGATAGTACAATCAAATAGTGCTTTGACCTGGAAAAAATTGCACGCTCGAATTTGTCATGCTCAACGTTATCAAGACCACTTAGAAGGTCTAAAACCAAAAAGGTGACTTTTGCTTTAACCACCATCTTGAAAATTTTTTGAATCGTCTTATCCCGTGTTCTATTGGTCCCGAAAAAGTTATTGAACAAAAAATGTTGTAAATAAAATTCTACATAAATTCTGCAATTGCCGTGATGCCGAGAAATTAATATTTCGAGCGGTAGAGGGCACCGAAATTATTACCAAATAACAGTTTTTTTTCAAAATTTAATTGGAATTCTAAAATCAATGTAATCGAATTTATTTGGATATGGATGTATGGCCAATATTTTTCCCTAAACAGCTGGTTAGTTGAATTTTACAACACTGCTTTCAAAAAAACTGTTTGGCTTAACATTCTGTGGTTGTGATGGACAATGCTTCCTATCACAGTAGAACAACGGAGAAGATTCCGAATTATGGCACGAAAAAAGCAGACATGCAAGCCTGGTTGCCATGTAAGCCGATTATTTACGAAACAGATATGGTGGAAGTAGAACTCCTGCAATAAGTTTACATAGTTTTGCGGTTGCCTTCATATGCCATTGATTTAAGGTAGGCATACCCAAGAGAAAGAGATCCGATAAGGAAATATTTATTATTTTTGGCCATAACTTTTTCTTAACACATATATTGTTAAAAAAAAGCATAGGACTGCCTAAGTAGTACTATGACAGGTGTAGTGATATGAATCACTCAATAATTTCAGTTGTTTGCAAAACAGTTAGATTTGATTTTAAAAATTATGTCAATCTTCGTATTTCCTAAATTTAAATCTAACTATTTCGCATGCATTTGAAATTATTGAGTGAAAATGTCTAACACTACTCTAGCATAGTTTTAATTAGGTAGTCATATAGTTTGTTTGCAATCTGTGTTTTAGAATAAGAAGTTATGGTCAAAAACAGTAAATATTTCTCTATCGGATCTGGGGCCAAATGAAAGGAGAAGTCGCGAATACTACATTTAAAATGAAAGATCTTCGCCCATTGTTTCAGCAAGTTATTGGAAATTTCGCTGCAAAAAATTGGAAAACGGCCAATCGACATATGCAAAATGAAGAGAAAAAATGTGGCAGGTTGACATTTCAATGGACATTGCAGCAGTGACATTGATAGTTCTTATGGGAAGTGACTCCTCTTCTGATTCAGAAATGGACTAACAGCTGTATGACATGACATAATTGTGAATAATTATGTAGAAATTGTATTAGCATAAATCATCACACATTACTTCTATCAAAACTAAGATATTATGGCTTTTCCGACAATTCTCTCAGTTTAATTAAATCATATTTTACTAACAGGCAGCAAAGTGTAGTTTTAAGTGGGCTAATATCAATACAAAAAAAATTTAGAAGCCGGAGTACCTCAAGGTTCAATATTGGAGCCATTATTTTTTATACTATACACTGCAGATCTTAAAAATATTTTAACGTCTTGTCAATCACATTATTACGCAGATGATACCCAATTATACTTAACAGTTGAACCAGGAGCTGTCCACCAGTCAATTACCAAAATTAATAATGATATTGAAAATCTTGTAGAATATTCGCTTAAGTACTACCTTAAAATTGTCGCACGCAAATCTTCTGCACTTATTTTTGGAAACGAAAAATTATGTAAGCATATTGAGGGTAATTTTGGAATTTATGTACAGGACCAAAAACTGCCGTTCTTGACTCATACCAAAAATCATGGACTTATTATAGATAAAAAAGACTAAAATATACTTGTCATGTTAATCAGCTACTAAAAAAAAACTTATTGTGCTTTAAAAATAATTTATTTTAGTCGCGAAATATTAAATCAAAATCTCAAAGAAATCCTCTGTGACTCCCTCGTCTTGTCTTTTTTCAATTATGGAGACATTATTTATGGGCGGTGCCTTGATCAAGTTGATACGTACAGAATACGTATATTAGATTTATTTAAAGTTTATTAAAAGTTTAAAATGGCTCAATATGGCCACAAGAAGAATGTTTCATCATGCATGCTTCACGCATAAAGTGATACTCACCTCAAATCCACCTTATATAAATGAATGTTTAATACCACGATCGGCTTATCACAACCGTAATCTCAGACATGTTAATAATTTAAAAATTCCTCAGCATAGCATGACATTCTTTAAAAAATCATTTACATATCAGCATCCACCCTTTATAACTCTATACCTCTCAACTTTAAAAATCTTTCTTTCAGCTGATTTAAAACCAATTATAAAAATACTTGTTAAACCTGTGAACAAATGTGAATTTTTTTTGTCCTTTCTATTTTATTTTTTTAAAATTTGTAAGTAGCTCTAATTCTTGTGGATAGGTTTAAAAAATATATATTTATATGTCGTCTAGAATATAAATTTAACATTTTTTATTTATTGTTTATTTGTTTTGCAATCCATTATTATAAAAACTACTTATTAAACCAGTTAACAAAATATGTGGAACAAATAATGTGAAATGTTTAATCCTCTTTATTTTATTATTATTAGCTCTAATTCCCGTGGATATGTTTATAAATTTTTATTAGTATGTTGTCTATTGCATAATTTTAATATTTTTTTTTAGTGTTTGTTTTATATTTTCTTATTGCTTTATTATAATACTGTATGAGATTACTATATAATCAAAATACTGTATCTGGTTGAGTGTAAGAGCGAATTTCAGCCAAGATAGTGTCGTAGGGAATGATCGTTATGTAATTGTCCGTATGTATGTGTCCTGGTTGAGTGGCAGAATAGCTAATGCTATACTCTGTAAGGTGTTAATAAAAGAAAGTTGACTAAAAAATATACAGAAATTTTAAGAACAAAATTAAAGATATACAGTGTCACCCATTTCAAATGGAAACCTCTCTGTAAAAAATGTATTTATAATCCTATGTTAACGCTTTTTTTTAAATGATAAACCATCGAAAACTCCACTTTATGACAAAAATTTAGAGATAAATTTCAATTTTCAAAGCTTTCTATGATTTATTTTCAATGTCGAAAATGGACAAATATGATTAGCGATTTTTTTATTGAAATTTTAACTACACCATTCAGTAACCTCTTAAATGGGTAAATCCCAAGTTTCATGAAGAAATATTGAAAAATGACAGATTTATGACAAAATTAATGTAGGCTCATAGTAACTTTTACTTGATTTTTTCTAAAAATCGAAGTAGCCAATGAAAAATAAACAAAAGAAAGATAAATTAAGTGAATAGTTTTAATAAATATTGTCATTTAAACAAACTTAACCATATTGGACTTAAAAATATAAGTATGAACAATTAAAAGTAATGATAATTAGATACCTATTAAATAAAAAAAATAACACATTACACTAAAATTTCTTAAATTTTTGTAGCCTCTACAAGACCGCCGTTTATTTCGATGCACTTGTCGAATCGTTTTTTAATATTTTTTACGACATTCTGTAGTTATTGCCGGGTAACTTCTGCACAAGCTTGTCTTACTCTTGCACACAAATCTTCTCTATTACTCGGGCGTGACCTGTAAACTTTAGAATTTATTGAACCTCATGCAAAGAAGTCCATCGGTGTTAAGTTCGGGGATCGGGGTGGCCATTCAATTAACGGGCTACCACGACCTATCTGGTAACCACTCTGGCATTATGGACATTATGGCTTCCATCTAATTGAAAATGTAGATTTACTCTTTCTTGTATTGGAAGTTCATGTAGAATATTCCAAAATTCATTTCTTAGGAACTGTAAAAACTGCATGCTATTCACATTACCTTTAAAAAAGAAAGGAGGGCCAATGATTGTTTCATTGAGCAATCCACACCAAACATTAACTTTTTGGGAATATTGTCTTTTACAATTAATGACAAACTGTGGGTTTTCTATAGCCCAAAACCTAGAATTTTGTGACGATACTACCCCGTTTGTTGTAAAAGTTGCTTCATCGCTGAATAAAATATTTTTATTAAAATTTCTGTTATTAAGATACTCTCCTTGAGCCCACAAGGAAAACTCCATCCGTCTGTTATCATCACCAGGTTCCAACGTGTGTAAAAATTTGGGTTTGAATGGTTTTACCAAATTCTTCTTCAGGCATCGGCGAATATTTTCTCTAGGTAAATTTAAATCTAAGCTAGCTACTCTTACACTGGCGTTTGGATTGTTGTTAAAATAATTTAAAACTATCTGCTCGTACCTGGTTCTTCTTTGTATATTATCTGTTCTTATAATACGCCGTGTCACAGCGCCACACTCATTAAAAATGTTGTTTATTTTATAAACAGTACTTTTAGTAATGTTGGGCCTATTCGGATGCCTGTTGTTGAACATCTCGCATATCTCTTTCAAAGTTCTGTCATTATCTTCTCTAAGGCGCACAAGTTCAATTTTTTCCTGTACATATAGATTATCCATAATTAACTACAAACTAATAAACTAATACTTGATAATAACTATCGATTAATTTTATAATTAAATAACAATGAATATGAGAATATGCGAATTTTAAAGATTTGACGTTTGACTATTAAATTTGTTTTCCATGGCACCCTATTATTATCTGCCATTACTCAATAAAAATGTAATATTTATTAAAACTATTCACTTAATTTATCTTTCTTTTGTTTATTTTTCACGGGCTACTTCGATGTTTAGAAAAAATCAAGCAAAAGTTAGTATGAGCCTACATTGATTTTATCATAAATCTGTCATTTTTCAATATTTTTTCATGGAACTTGGGATTTACCCATTTAAGAGGTTACTGTATCCAGTGGTGTAGTTAAAATTTCAATAAAAAAATCGCTAGTCAAATTGGTCCATTTTCGACATTGAAAATAAATCATAGAAGGCTTTGAAAATTGAAATTTATCTCTAAATTTTTGTCATAAAGTGGAGTATTCGATGGTTTGTCATAAAAAAAGCGTTAACATAGGATTATAAATACATTTTTTACAGAGAGGTTTCCATTTGAAAAGGGTCACACTGTATAATAGAGAATTTATCAAAGCAATATCTACATACAACCTTCACTTCTTCACTAAAAGACTTGAAATTTGATCACAACCTGACGCTATTTTGTTCTTTAATTTATAAATATAAAATTCAGTGAGTCCATTTCAATGAATTCTCTGATATTTATTATATAACCAAGTAGCTAAAGCAGTTATGGTCGATCGGTTCAGTCCAACTCTTCTAAGTTTATAGCATATATTTTAATAACATCTGTGAGGGGTGCATCTGCATAAGACATGAAAATAATCTTACAATGTTATTTATCTTTCAAATATAACATAAATTGTATTACAATTTCATGGATATGCATGTTTCTTCATATAAACTGACTGCTCGGCGCTTTTTCAGACTGAATCAAAAGTCCGATCAATAAATCCATATGTTTCCCTTAATTGTAAGACATGGTGCTATAGTTATATAATAATAATTGGTGCTATAATTTATTACGCACTAGTAGAATCCCATTTATCTTATGGTATCTTAGGTTGGAGTGGTGTTCTAAATGTTCAAGTTTTAAATTTAGAAATTATACAAAAAAGATTTTTTGAAAATAATGCTCGATAAAAAGCCGACTTACCCATCCGAACAATTGTTTAAAGAAGCCAGTTCTGGACCTGAGTCAGTTATTATTCCTAAAGGCAAATATGAGTCAATCACCCGCAAATTACACGACAAGATACATAATGCCCCAAATCAATAAAACCATAGATCAAAGATGCAGATGCTACCGCTCCGAAGCTGTATAATAACCTCCCTCAAAATATTCGGCGCGAAAAGTCACATATGGTATAGAGCATTTCAGAGAAAACTAAAAAAAGTATATATGTCAAACTTCCAAATCTGATATCCACAGAGACAGATATAAAGAACAATTAAAATATTTTTTCAAAGCTGTTATTGTATACTGTATGTTGCATATTATCATAGCATCCGCTAGCATTAGCTACATTCATGAACATACAGGGTGTTGCATCATGAGAGGGACATAGCTTAATAGGAGGTAGAGAACATCTGTGGTAACCGGAACCTCCCATAGAAATGTCTCATTGGGCCTTCATTACGAAGTTACAGGATGTTAAATAAACCTGTTTTTTGTCATAACTTTGACAGGGAATGAAATAACGGATTCATATTTGGTACGGCTAATGTACTAACGAGCCCCAAGAGGTACATGTATAAAAAAAAATATATCCAGGTCCGGACTCACTATAATTTATGTTTCTTCTTTGCATCAATAAAACATCACCCTGTATATATTTTTTTGAAATTTCGATACGATATTCGAAAAGAGCAAGAAAAAACAAACAAAATGGCCCATTTCATTTTTTTGTTACACCTTCGTGGTTATTTAAATACGTTGTTAAATGTGCAAGAAAATGGATTACAGAACCCTATTAAATGAGAGGCACGTGAAATAAATAGTTTTATAACTAAAATTTGCAAAAATTCTGTTGAGCCTAGGTGGTCTGGGTGAATCCTAATTCCGGCACGTTTTAAAGGTCCATTTTGGTAAAAAACTGTGGTCCTAATAAGTAATCGGGTATGAAATAACAAAATTTTTAATCAATCACAGTAGGCTTGTTCAAAGTGACAGATAATAAAAAGAAATCTCCTAAACAGTTGAATAATTGTTTGTTAGTAATTTAATGTGTCAATAATCCGCATTTAGTTAGTGAAAACTTGTGAAAATATTTTAACTATGCCAGTAAAATTTACAAACGTGGAATATGCTGACATAATATTCATCTATGGTTTCTGTAATGGAAATGGTAGGTCGGCGGAAAGAGAATATCGGCTGCGTTTTCCTGGTCGTCGATGCCCTAATCATAAAACCTTTAGTACGGTGTTCCAGTATGCAAGATAACACGGAAAGTTTCCTAATTCTGCAGTTGTGGAGCGTGTCTTACAACAAGGTGTGCAGGAACAAAACAATATTATAAACGTAGTTCAAGAAAACCCAAATATGAGCACTAGACGAATCAGTTTGGCAACTGGTATTCCTCATTGGCGAGTATGGAGAACCCTAAAAAGAGAACGTTACCATCCATATCATATCCAGCAGGTACAGCGTCTTCAACAAGGCGACGATATCCCCCGCCTGGCATTTTGTCATTGGTTGTCTAACCATCGCCCAGTCATTTACAGAACCTTATTTACGGATGAGGCACAATTTACAAGGGATGGAGTAAACAATTCACGAAATAATCATAAATGGGCACAGGAAAACCCACATGCGGTACGCCAACGCCGTTCGCAACACAGGTTTTCTGTAAATGTTTGGGTCGGACTTGTGAATAGACATTTGATAGGGCCACATTTTTTTGAAGAAAGATTGAATGGTGAAATTTACTTTGATTTTCTTCAAAACATTTTACCGAATATGTTAGAAAATATCGGTATAAGAGGCATGTTGTTTCAGCATGATGGGGCCCCACCACATTTTAACCTTCAAGTAAGAGAACACTTAAACAATGTGTATCCTAATAGATGCATTGGACGCGGGGGTCCACATGAATGGCCACCAAGATCTCCTGATTGTAACCCTTGTGATTACTTTCTATGGGGTCACTTAAAAAACGAGGTTTATAGCATTGAAATTGAAAGTAGACAACATTTAATCCAGCGCATCGTTACAACCTGCGACGAAATACGGAATAATCCAGAAATGATACGTCGAGCAATTGGTGACCTTTCTAAACGCGCAAGAAAATGCACAGAATGTGGGAGAGGACATTTTGAAAATTTACTTTAGTGTCAATTACGTTTTATTTTTAAACACATTTAGTTATTGTTTTGTTATTTATTGTTAATTGAATGGAAAATATTTTATTTATTTAGATTTTAGTTTGTTCTCTTTTCCAATTTTTATTAAGTATAAAATGTTGATGATTTTCTTGATCAAAGTAACTGGTTGCTTAGGACTAAATGGTTTAAATTATCTGTCACTTTTATTCTTTGAACAAGCCTACTGTGATTGATTAAAAATTTTGTTATTTCATACCCGATTACCTATTAGGACCACAGTTTCTTACCAAAATGGACCTTTAAAACGTGCCGGAATTAGGATTCACCCAGACCACCTAGGCTCAATAGAATTTTTGCAAATTTTAGTTATAAAACTATTTATTTCACGTGCCTCTCATTTAATAGGGTTCTGTAATCCATTTTCTTGCACATTTAACAACGTATTTAAATAACCACGAAGGTGTAACAAAAAAATGAAATAGGCCAGTTTGTTTTTTCTTGCTCTTTTCGAATATCGTATCGAAATTTCAAAAAATATATATGCAGGGTGATGTTTTATTGATGCAAAGAAGAAACATAAATTATAGTGAGTCCGGACCTGGATATATTTCTCTTTATACATGCACCTCTTGGGGCTCGTTAGTACATTAGCCGTACCAAATATGAATCCGTTATTTCATTCCCTGTCAAAGTTATGACAAAAAACAGGTTTGGCCAAAAATTATAAAACGCCCTGTAACTTCATAGTGAAGGCCCAATGAGACATTTCTATGGGAGGTTCCGGTTACCACTGATGTTCTCTACCTCCTATTAAGCTATGTCCCTCTCATGATGCAACACCCTGTATAGTATTGCATAGTTATGTAATAGACTGATGTATGCGTTTTTCTTATTTCTATTTATTTCTCGTGTTTATAGTAAAGTTAGATACTCATTAAATGATGGATCACTCACTACAGGAGATGTCGTAAATATTCTGTAAACAAGCATGTTCTATTCTAAATTATATTCTATTTTATTCAAATATACAGGGTGTTAATATTTCGTACAATAATTTTTACTACCACAAGGCATGGTTCACTGTGTATCCGCTTGGTATAGATTACTGTGATTTATCTGTCACCATAAAATCTGAGGGTTGGCGATGGCTAATCCAAATCCACTTTATAAAACAAACTGTTTTAGAAATTTTAAGAAATAGCTCAAGGGTACCAAATAAAGGATTTATTAATTACATTTCCAAGTTCATTGAAAGTGAATAATTAAATGATCAAGGTTAAGGTAACAATGAAGTTTAATGAGTTAATTGCAAACATTATTGATCTCTTTTTTCAAATCTATAAGAAATGTATCACAAACGTTAAAACACCTTATAAAATCTATTTATACCGAAGTTAAATAATATATATTATCAAAGAACAGTCGATATACTGTTTAATATTCCAAATAATTACCTTGTAGGTTTACTGAATATTAATAGCTCAATGTCGTTTACAGATATTTCCATTTTTCACAATTACTTTGATTATTGCACAACTTACAATAAATCTACTACATAACTCGTTCTTTACTTTATCAGTTAACAGCATGGATGTAGTATTTTAGGCCAGGAGCTAGTGAAAAAATTTTTGGGTGGTTTTAGACACTAAGCTATAATATATCCAACTAGCAATTTGATGTTTTGTAGAAGCTGAAAGAATGTTTATGGAACATTTTTTTATAAAACAAGATTGTAGATGTAAACATTTCTAAAACGTTTATATAACGCTTATAGACGCAAAATGAGCACAGTTTATAAAACAATGTAGTTTTTTAATTTATTTTATTATGGTTCTCACAGGTGTTATAAAATAATTGTGTAAATGTTGACATACAATTTTAAAAAATGGTAGACGATAAGTATAAAATAGTTTTATAGCATTTAGTGAAACATGAGACAAAAGTTAACTGATTAAGACTTCGTTTCGCCAACAACAAAGCAATTTTGGAGTGCGAAAATTTTTCTGTGAAATATATGGTATATATACAATGAAATTTTTAAGCGCCTTTAAAATAACGAATATTTATCAAAATTAAAAAAAAAAAGTAAAAAAAAATTTTTTGTACTTCATGTTTTTGTGGTGTTGCACAAATTGTGTTTCGCAGACGTATTTCACAATAATAGATTATTGCTAAAATGCTTGTATCACAATAATTTTTATTTTTAAACTATTTTTATTTTCTAAAATGGCCGCTATAAAAATAGTTCAAACATAATAACATTATGGCATCCATCTTATAAAGCATATTTGGAATTATATAACACTTATAGAACAAAGATAATTTTCGAAGAACTGTTATATATCAATAAACTGACAGTCTCCGAGGCAGTGCTTATGGAAGTTTAAAAAAATATAATTGCTCCGAAAGAACATCTTATAAAACATATATACAGCAACATGTTTTAATGTTTTACAAAAACTCTATTTGCAATACTTATAGAGCAATACATTCTGAAGCGCTTTTTAGTCGAGCTAAATAAACGGCAAATTTATATCTCAGGGATCTTTTATTCACTTGTTTATTAACATAAACACCTATCCATGTTTTATAAAAATTGTAACGAACATTTTATAATCTTTAAAGACAATGCTTAGTTTATCAATTATTTTATAAGTATTTTATGACAGCAATGCGTGCTTCCTTTATATAACAATTGTTTAGCAGTTACAGCAGAATACAATACGTTCCCTGAATGAAGAATATGAAGAATCTTAATAAAATTGCTTTATTATTGCTTAGCTAAACTTTTACAGAATAGTTTTATAGGCATTCGTCAATTGGCCAATAAGTGCTAGGGGTCATTATTATAAATCAATTTTGTTCCGTGAGAAAGAACATCTTATAATAATTGCTGTATAAACGTTTATAAAACAGCGAAAAACAAATTCTACAAAATGCTTTATAATTTAGCTGTAAGAACATTCTTAGCACTTATTTATATGATAATTTAGTTGTGAAGACTAAATAATCACCTTGGCAGTTTTAATAAAACAAAATAGCTTTTGCAGGACAGTAATGCAATAGTAATAAAATAAAATTATCCTATTATTTTAAACCTATAGAGCAACTTTGTTAGTTGGGTAGTTTGCTTAATTTGGGCGTGGTGATGATTAATATCATCTGGCACAAAGTTGTGAGAACGTTTACAGGGAATACTGTATTAACAATGTGAAGAAAATAGTATAAAAAATATGGGAACTTGCACCAAATATTTTATTTATTTATTTATTTTATTATACACTACCCAACAGAACATGTTCCAATTATTAGTTAGGAGAAATACGCTATACATAATAACAAAAATTGTTAATATTACAAAATACAAAACATTACAAAATTTTCAAGGAGTATAAACGTACATATAGGTTTTGAAATAGCTTATTAAAAACATATATAATGGATTGAATTAATTTTTTTAGTAAGCAGTTCTTATATCTGCAACACTGCAGTTAAAAATGATAATAATATCCTGAATGTCATGCTAGTTATGATATGGTGAGAATTTTAATAGATTTGCTTTTGGTGTTTGTAAATAAAAAAGATTAGTTAGTCTTGTTTGCACCAATAGTATATGAACAAACGCATTGACTTTTGCCAAGAGTTCGGGACATTTTATTTTATTATTGACAAGTTCATGTAAAAGCAAAACAGAGTGAAGAGACCGCCTTCTGACTAGTTCATCAGCATCGAACCCCTCTAGCAGTTTGTCATGGGGAAACCCTATTGGTGGATACGTTTTCTCCTCTCTCCTTAAATGCCTTAAATTTTAAAAATCGTCTATGAATTTGTTCGATCCGTACTCAAGTTTAGAACGCACAAAAGACGTAAATAGAATTTTAAGTGTGTTGTTAAACTCACCGGAGTTTCTAATGATAAAGCTCAGGATTTTGCACGCTGATGATACAATGATATTGACGTGCCGGTTAAAAGTCAGCTTAGGTAATGGTAATGCCTAGACCATTAAATACCTCATATGGCGGCGTTGAAAGGTATGAAGTTTGAGGTGCATCAGTTGTTTATTACATCCACACCAGCTTGCAGTAGCAAACAGTCAGATTCATCCTTGATAGCTAGATACAGTTTTAGGTCATCCGCATATAATAGACAATAGCAGTTCAAACCAAGTACGATGTCGTTTATAAATAAAATAAAGAATATATACAGTTGACTTTTGGGATAACTCGAGATATAAGTTCTCAGGACTCATGTAAATATATTATTAATAACACTGCAGAAGTCTTCTACAGCTAGGTTAACATCCTCGTAATTTGTTAGAAAAGACCAATCTGTTTATAGAAATAAATTTTACATTGTAACATAATCGAGTTCTTAAAAGCCAATTCTGACTCGACTGGAATCATATTCCTTGCTTCATTATTTCCTTGAGGTAGGTTAATACACAGTATATGCCATCCTAAAAGTGGCACATAATGAAGAAACGAGGAACGGTACGGAACAAAATATCTGTATCTGTTCAGACAGCCAGGCAGCACTTCGGGCGGTCTGCTCTCCTAGGACGAGGTCCCCCCCTCGTCCAGGAGTGCGGAGATGCTCTAGAGGAACTTGCCAGGCACAAGGAAGTGAGCCTGATATAGGTTCCGGGACATACTGGGGTCCCAGGAAACGAGAGAGCCGATGAATTGGCTAGGCTCGGGGCCAGGGAGCCCTGTCTAGGCCCGGAGCCCATGTTGGGAATTACAAGGAAACATGTCGCTACGGCCCTTAACGAGTGGGCACAAGCAACATTGAGGGAACATTGGAGGCTGAGCAGCGGCTGCAGACAGGCTCGAGACTTCGTAACGGGGCCGAACAAGTCAAGGGCGGCCTGGTTGCTAGGTAGAAGCCGGAGGACCCTGAACCAACTGGTCGGAGTCCTAACTGGTCACTGCAGGCTCAGAAGACACCTATCGCTGATAGGGGTTGAGGCAGATTCCACTTGCCCAAGATGCGGAAGTGATGAAGAAACATCGTTTCACTTCTTGGGACAATGTGAAGCGTTCGGGCGCCTGAGGTATGAGCTCTTCGGCGCCACAACGCTCCCAAAAGAGGAAATGGACTCTCTCGAATGGAAACATGTCCTGACCTTCATTGGAAGATCAGGAAGGTTTCAAGAGGGAGTAGGAGGCCGAGTGGAAGTGAATGGTTGAGGGGACATCAGAGGGTAGGTAAAAAGGGCCCATTTGTGGCCTACTTGCCAGGCACTAGGCCTCCCCCAATAATTACTACTACTAATACACAGTGGTGGTTAGTGCAGATCTTCCCTTATCATGGAAATTTTTGACCTATCAACTTGTAATGAGCTGATATTACTTATGATTAAGACTAGCAATCTGTCATTAACATTAAAAACTGTATTATGTTGATCAAAATTATAAAATTTACAACAGTTTTGCAAAGCCCGTAGTTTTCCAAATGTACTTGCGATATTAGACTCATTATATTAAGTAAGTTAAAGTTCCTGCAAACAAGTATCCCATGTTTGGATTGGTTTTAAATTTATAAGAGATTCAAATAGCTCCTCATAAACTTAGGCAGCTGAGTTCGGTGGAATATATATTATGAGCAAGGTAAAAGTTTCAGTAAAACAGATAATTTCATACGTACTTATTTGCAAAGCAACTCCCCGGTTTTAGTCTTAAGACCATGAGCATTTTGGTAATTTATTATACTGTACTTGATAGCAGCGGATTGCGGCGCATATTGACTATTATACTCTGCGCTGCTCATCTGCAGATATATTTTACGTTATCTTAGATCATCATGTACGATACATGTTTGCACCAGAAATCACAACAGAGTATTACTTCCTGATGGTTTAGAGAGTGATGGGGTTCTCTAAACACTATATGAAGGTTTTCTAGACATTACTGAAGTTTTGATCGTAAACTGCAACGTTACACGTATCCACCCACAGCAATGTTGCTTTGTAATTTTTTTTAAATAGCTTGTTCGCGTTATGTAAAAATTATACACGTCACCTCTCGTCATTCTAAAATTAGTCTTTTTAAGGAAACATTTTATTCATACATTGTTTCTTGAAAACACATATAACTTTACATTCTTTTTAAATTAATCTTTAATTTGTAATAAAAGTTATTCATTTGCTTCTATCTTTTTTAGGAATATATGCACAACGATCTAAAGGACGAAAGAAAGCCGAGTCGGTTTCAGATTTGTTCAACACTAGTTCTTGTATTCCCAAGCCTTACAGGTGCCCACATCGGCAGATTCAATTTTTCCTGTATACTAGGTAAGATCCATCTTAAAGTATAGTCAATTGAATAATATAAACAAAAATATTATTTACATACTTAACTGAAGCTAATTTTTATTATTTCCCAATGGTGAGTGAAACTGCATTAATATACTCGAGTATTGTGTTCAAGTATTATGGGAAACTGGTTCTTAGTCACCATGATTTGTGTAAAAGAGGCATTATACGAAAATACTCTCACGCCTCAGACACGAACACCAATAAGGTTTGTTTCTTTATACAGGGAAGAGGACCATGCCTTAGTCTAACAGCAGAATTTAACAAAGCCCTGCTTGGCTATTTGGATGTCCATATTGCAAAATAGTACAAAAAAACAAACAGTTTATTGATGAACTATAAGACTGAAATTATTGCGCTTTATATTTCATCATGTATTCACAATTAAGTTATCGTTACCAAGGACGAGTAAATACTATTTGAAAAATACATGTTGCTAGTGTTACATCACTGGTTATCCGGGGAAAGTAATAAATATAGACAAAAGTGACAACTGAAGGTATACTTAGACCGCGTTTAAATACACTAAATTACTGTTTTTAATCCACTATTGTTATTCTACTTGGATGCTTAAGTGTCTTATATATTTCGAGGTCGACCAAACATGGTAATATTAAATAAATAAATAAGTTAACTATTATTGAAAATTGTAATTTTAACAACTGTGTTTAGTGACATAAACTATGTAAAAAAATGTCTAAATACTTATAATTATAGGACATTCTACACGGTATAGAACAGTGGAGTAAAAAAAAACCAAAATAAGGCGATAGAAAAAATTTTACATGGAGCAACGCAACATAGAAAAATTAGTTTGTTTTGGAGAAACTAAGAATACCCTGTGTTTCCTACTTCGGGTAGGTGGGGAACCCAATTATTTGGCGGAAAAGGAGTAAATTGGTAATTTTTAAGGGTGGTTTTTCAAATTTTAATTAATTTTGGACCCTTTAAAATGCTAATTAGGAAACGAGAACGGTACCCTTTTATTGTAGATGTTCAGGAAACCTTAATTTCAAATTTTGTGAAAATCGGTTCACCGCCTTCCACCATATGTATATAAATATACTGAAAACACGTACAAAATTAAATTACAGCTAACTTGGTCAAAATTGAACCGAATTTGATGAAATTTTAGGCGAAAGTAACCTATATAACCAAGAAACAGCCTGCCAAATATTGCTGCAATTCCATTTTTAGTCCAAATTCCACAACATTTTCAAAACTTTCCCCAATTTGTCCAAATGGTCGAACGAAATTTTTTTTACGAAAATGAAGGTATTCTTATGTACTTTCACGAGATGTAACTAAAAAATAACTTCTTTTAATTTAGCCGATTTTTGTAATTTTTGATATATACATGCGCGCGGCGATTTCCCGTCATTTTCGGTATTATACGTATGCGGGCACAAGTATATGTGTAATTATTCATTATAAAAATTACAATATTAATAATGAAAAGTGAGGAGGTTTTAAATATTTCGATAAAAAAACTCTCGAAGGTAAGATATATTTTTTTTTCGAAAATTCACTTGATTTTTATTCAACTTTTTACATATATTGATTATTATTTTATTTTATTCATGTTTTCTTTTTCTAGTCGATGTGCTACTAAAAGAAGCGTCTACTTCTGAATCGGTAACTGGAGTTTGGAATATTTCTTCACCCTCGTCATCGCTAAAATCGTATACATCTGAGATACTCTCTGACGTACAAACATCTTCTTCATAATTATCATCTTCGAATTCTTCAATATCATAAATATCAGGACTAATTTCTAATTGCTCAGGCTCTTCATCGACCACAGCTTCGTCAACAATATTATCTGCATTTTGACACAAAGTATTCCTTCCATTGTAGTATAAATTGCTGCATGCGATGCCAATGATTTTGCATGAGCAACGTTTAGTTTTGCAACCGACCTTACAATCACAAGCAATTATATTGAGTAATTCATTAGGAAAAGGAGCTTTATCAGTCCTTATCGTCATCAGTTCATTATCTGTTGTTTGCTGCCATTCAAAATCCTTTCAATTTTTGTACTTCAGAGAATATCTCAGATGTATACGACTTTAGCGATGACGAGGGCGAAGAAATATTCCAAACTCCAGTTACCGATTCGAAAGTAGACACTTCTTACAGTAGCACATCTAGTACAACTACTAGAAAAAGAAAACGTGAATAAAATAAAATATTAATCGATATATGTAAAAAGTTTAATAAAAATCAAGTGAATTTTCGTTTCGAGAAAAGAACTATATCTTACTCGAGAATTTTTTTTCTAATTTAACAACTGCTCACAATCACTTTTTATTATTAATATTGTTATTTTTATATTGTATAATTACACGTATGTGCATACGCATAATACCGAAAATGACGGGAAATCGCCGCGCATGTATATGCGAAAAATGACAAAAAATTGTCTAAACTAAAAAAACATTATTTTTTAGTTACATCACGTGAAAGTACATAAGATTACCTTCATTTTGGTAAAAAACAAACATTTTCGATGGACCATTTGAACAAATTGGGGAAAGTTTTGAAAATTTTGTGAAATTCGGACTAAAAATGGTATCTCAGTCAAACTGTTGGATATTTCTTGATTTTATAGGTTACTATCATTTAAAATTTCACCAAATTCGGTTTAATTTTGGGCAAGTTAGCTGTAATTCGATTTTTTACATTTTTTCAGTATATTTATATACATATCGTGGGAGGCGGTGAACCGACTTTCACGAAATTTGAACTGAAGGTCTACACTAAAAGGCTACCATCCTCGTTCCTTAACTGGCATTTTAAAGGATCCCAAATAAATTTAAACTGAAGATCACAGTTAAAAATGACCAATTTACCCCTTTTCTGCGAAAAAAGGGTTCCCCCACCTATTTGAAGTAGAAAATTCAGGGTATTGGTAATTTCACCAAAACAAACAAATTTTTCTATGTCGCGTTGTTCCATGCAAAATTTTCTCTACAAATCTATATTTACTCCACAGAATAGCCAAGAATACATTGTAAAGTATTAAAATATATCAATAAAAAGTACCTAGCCGAGAAATTTAAAGTTTCTTCATAGAAGCGATACCTAACTTAACTATTTTACTTTCAATTATATTTCATGAGATTTACCTAAGATTAGCAATCACTCATCCAATAAATTCCTTTGATTTTATGCCAATTACTGAAGATGACATAGTCAATCCTGTAAATAAATATAAAAATGAAGAATCTACCGAGTACGATACATATTTTGAAACATCCGCTAGCTATTACATTTAACCTGCCCTTGATAACCGGGGTGAATTAGAAAATACCTATCAGTACTTAATAAGAGTGACATAAAAAGTTTAAGTAACTATAGAACCATTTCTATCCTATCTTGTTTTTCCCAAATACTGGAGTTGTTAGCAAAGGAACAAGCTATCAAATTTATAACATTTACAACACCAGAGATGTCATATATGCGCTTATTGAGAAAATTAACTACAATATGATATAAATTAATTTGCTGGGCAATTGAATTTTTTTATTTTATGTTAGGTTTCTAAGTTCCAGTGGTTTTTTACTCCAAAATTCTTTTATATAACTACCCAAATTTTTATGCTGCCAAGTGAACAATAGGACATCTACTAAAGTCCCTAGCTCATATGGGGTGCCGTAGAGTAGTTTGTTGGGGCCTCTTCTATTCATTATATATGTGAATGATTTAAGTCGTGTCCTAAAAAATTCATGTGTAAACCTTTTTGCAGATGATTTCTGTATCTGGAAAAAATCACTTTGTAATCACGAATATAATGAATAGTGAGCTTTGTCAACTAAATGTATGGTTCTCAGGACTAAAGCTGACTGCCAGAAATATATAAATGGTCAATAGTTTCTACATATTAATAATACAAATGTTGAATTTGTAAATGAAACTAAATACTTAGGAATTGTCTTAGATCAACAGTAAACGTTTTCAAAATATGTTGATTATTTAAGAAAATTAACAAAAAGATATCTTTTTCCAAAGAATAACTGCAGATTTAACGCAATTGTCACAATCATTATATACAACACTATAATTTATCCAAATATTAATTATTCCTTCTCATTATTAATATCATGTAACATGTCGTCTGGTCGATGGCCGAGTGGGTTAAGGCGCGAGGTGATAATCGCGATTAATCACACGGACATCGCACCACCGGGTTCGAATCCTGGCTCCGGCACTGTCGCAGGAAATGGTTGTATGTCCGCGTTTTTTCAATGTGTAACCCCCTTCCGCACAAGCCCTGGCTTATGGAATTGGGGGTTGTCTAATTTCTGTGGTGTTTATATCGGATATTAAGAGATTACAAATGTTACATAATAAAAGAATGCGTGTAATATTAAATTGTGACAGATATACACCTATTTCGGATATGTTATATCAACTGAGATGGATTTCAGTTCATTGAAAGGGAAAGATATAAAATAGACAAAAATCTAGTACCTAAACCTTTTTTAGTTAAAAGAGCTAAATTGCACAATCTTACGATATCTGCTGAAAACTACGACATAGATCATACAAGAATATCATTACTAAGAAAGTCAACTTTTAGTGATAGTTTACGCGCATACAATATTTTACCCACTGAAATTAAATCCTCTGGTAGTTTAAAATTGTTTACTAAGGATATTACAAAACAATATACAGATGTTAGACCACAATAATGACTATGTACAAAATTATGTTAACTTTGTAAATAGCTTATGCTAAATAAAAATCTATTCTATTCTATAGTCTCTATTATTACAATAATTGAATGTTTTAATTGATCCATATTTTTAACCGACCACTGTATATAAATTATTCTAAAATATAGAAATTTCACAGGCAGTACTATTTGATTACAATTACCACATGCGTTTATTTAGTACATTGCTTTTTAATCTATCACAATTTTATCAGTTTGATGGTAATTATATGTTGAGTTAAAAGGAAAACTTCCGTGTCTTCGAAAGTTTATAATTAGTCTCATTTAATTAACTTAATTAAAGCATAATTTTGTTCTAATATGCATGTTACTATTGTCTGAAAGTTATTTGTGGCATTCTACGAATATTCTTTCCCGTTATTTGGGTTCTCTACCACATGTATTATCCTCTTCAAAAACAAATCACCGAATCTACAAAATAATAGAATTATTGGAAAAAAGCCTCTGCGCCTTTGACTTTTACGTCAAAGGAACAGTCAGAGGTTATGTTATACACAGAAATAATATATTTTGCTGACGTTTCGGAAAATAGTCTCTTTCCGTTTATTTTGGAAGAACTCGTATTTACTGTATGTATGTATGTCAAATACGCAGCTTTAATATTCTGTTTATTTCTGTTATTTCCATAGATACTTACTACTTACACAGAACTGATGTTATTTTCTTTTATATAATGTTGAGTTTGTTAAGTTCTTCTTTTAACATTGGCAACCAGGTTGCACAAATATGTACAGAACAATTCGATACGCACTTATCTTCATTTAATAAATTAGTCGCTGATTCTTTAATTTTTCTTTTTTTGTTGTCTGCCTCTTTTGTTAAAATTTTTGCCGAGTCCCAGTTTATTCTATTTCCGTTTTCCCAAGCATGTTCACAAATCTTTGATTTCTGAATTTCATTTTTCCTAATGTAATTCTTGTGCTCATCTAACCTCGCTCTGGAAGGTTTGGATGACTCACCCACACAACATTTATCACATTCGCACGGGATATTGGTGCAATAATTTTACCCAAAAGTGAAAAATGTGGCGTGAGGCATCGCAGCAAATTGAATTTTGATGCCATCCAAGCACTGCGAATCTCATAGGTTTTAAGCACAACCAGAATTATGTGCTCAAAACGCTTAGGTAGAAAACTGAGTTAAATTCTACTTAATACTTCTCAGAGTTTTCTAGACTTTTCTTGACTGGGGTTATCTTAAAAAAAATATATGCACATAAGTATACATATTATTTTCAAATATTTAAATGTTTTAGATTGATTTCCGGTTAATTATAATCAACTAAATGTATACTTAATTAATAAATTCATTTTCGTGCTTAGAAACAAATTAAAAGTTAGCAACATGAGGAAATATTTAACATTTAATTTATTTAATAACAGAAATCTAACTTTCTACTTAAATGTACTTATACTAAAAAATTTTGAAGTTCATATAATTTCTTTGGATAGAGAAAACATAGTCTTTCAACATCTCAATTGGTCAAGGTCCTGTGCTCAAGGTCAAGAGAATAATTCAATTATAAAATGATTTAAGGTGTAAGTCTGCTGTGGATTTAAATTTATTCGACTTTACTATAAAAACCAATATATCAGTTTAAATTGCCCTATTGTCCTAAGTGAAAACAAGAAATTGTACGCATGCGTATTTGAGATACCTAAAAATGAATAGAACCATAAATGTTCTCGACGACATTTATGTGAGTCTCATTGACATCCTCTAAAAAATTATTTTAGCATTTTCTTGTTCTTTCGATAATATTGCCAATTCTTTTCAGATATTTCCTCGTATTTTTTTCTTTTAATATTCAAAATATTTTGGGCGCGTGTGTATGGGGACCGTGTATGCAATAATGAGGTGACAGACAATCAGAGTCGGTTGGGGTTGATTGTTTTTTGGCTCAGTGGCTTAACGCTTACGTATTAGGCTTGCAACCAAGGATCCCCGAGTTTGTACCCTGGCTATGGTATGGATGTTTAGTGGTGTATTTCATGTGTTACCGAGTTGATAGCAGAAGACTAGGTGGGATTGTGTGTGAGACAACACGACTAGTCGTTGTACTCCTGGGTTCGAGTCTCAGCTGCGGCAGATGGCATAGTCGTTGGGAATGGTCGTTATATTGTCTGTGTGTATGTGTCGTGGTTTAATGGTGGAATTGCTAATGCTAACTCCGCCAGGACGCTAATCTAAATAAGACTATTAAAAAAGATCTTAAAATTTAATTCAGCTCACAGACAAATTTTATTTGTCAAATGGACCATCCTGTATATTTATCATCAATAAACAAAAACAAAAATATACCTCAAAGCAGCAATTATACTTTATTTTATTATTTTTTAGACGTACGCAAGAAAATCCTGAATTAATAGACACAACCAAAGATGAATCCCTGTACTACAGTCAGTATAATAGGGCCTACCCAACGAAAATAGTTATCCATGGGTTTGGCGGAGGCAGGATGTATGCTCCTAGCACTGACATGAGAGATGCATACTTCTACAAGGGAAATTATAATGTGTTCATAGTAGACTATGGAACATTGGTCAAAGAACCGTGCCTCAAAGTAAGTACCAACATTTTATAAATGCCGGATTTTGCTTTTAGTCATTCAGATAGTTTCATGCTAGAAATATTAACTAAACTGGTTAACTTACTGTTTAATATTGTTCTCATTATACGGGATGTTCTTGAAATACATTCATATTATCGGATCTATGAATAATCATCTGTTGTTAAGAGGTTATGAACTTCTAATGTGTTTTTAAAAGTACATGATTCGCTAAAAACTAAATAAAATAACAACTTTGTCCAAGTTCAAAGGTGAGCGTAAATGTTTTCCGTATTGAGTTTTTAAATCTAAAAAGTGGTATTGGTCTACATTTTACATAAGGACTTGCGAATTAAAATATATTACCTAAATCGAAAACCATTTCATATAATTTCATTAGTTCTTTTGGTGTCTCAAATAAGAATGTATATATCTAGCAATCAACCAAACTGTGCTTCTACATTGTCGCTCAGACACTAATGCATTATTAATGCATATTTGAAATAGCACAGAAAAGTTATGTCAGCATATTTCATACAGTTTATTACAGCAAACTAAATTATGGGTAATTTATAAATTATTACGCGAATTGTTAATTTCATATTAATATTAAAAAAGGCAGAAAACCATCAGTGTGTGACCAATTGTCTACGAAAGCTAGGCGTATCCATATGTAATTTTTAGTTATATAATTTGATTAAGTTTTGCAAATAGATTTATTTGGACTGTATTGCTAAATTGTAATTTGCTTGGTTCGGATAACACTATAAACTTTTGGTGGAGATTCTATATTGAAATAGTTTTCCCTATATCAAGGAATACAATCGACAGACTTTTGAAATATAATTAAATGCAGAAAATATCATATTACTAATTACAGAAATTGTTCGAAATGTCCTCCATTTTCTCTTGTACAAAATTTAAGTCTTTTTTTAAAGGGACGTTGAATACCCTGTAAAATTCTTTCACGCAGTATGCATTTACAATTATCCTGCAAAAATATATGTATAGTCCAGTCATTGAAGCTTTATACCTCAGAAATATTTTACTACGAACCGATTTACATGAAATTTTGGAATTAGGCTTATCTTACCCTTAACTTCAAAAGTGATATTGACCCGATCTCCGTTCTTACCCTGGGGGTGGTTGCCACCCCTTCCCGTTAGTGGAAATTTTTTTGGTCAAAATAACCTCGGGGATCGATAGAAGACCCAATTCTAAGCAAAAAGTGTTCTATAAAGTTTTTTCAAAAACTCAATACTTTTCAAGTTATTGGCGATTGAAAACTCGGAATTTTCCCACGTTTTTCAACGGTTTTTTGCAAATATCTCAAAAAATATGCGTTTTAACGATAATTTTATAATGAACAAAATTGTAGAAGGTAATAAAATGAACAAATTGGTTTTTTAAAGAGTGTTCTAAGTGCAATATTAAGCGAGATATTGAAGATAAAAACCGTTTTTTTTTTGTCTGAACTTTAATCGATGTATTCAATGCCATCTAGCGGACAACGGATACATCTTATCCATATGACAATAAGAGACTTTTTTATAGTGCTTGAAATAATCTTTAAAGTGAGCAGTGTTAAAAGTCTTTTGCATGAAAAGTGAGTGAGTTGTAATGAAAAAAAAAGGGACATCTAATATTTTTTTTTTAAATCGATGTGTTTCATAAGTGCCATTTCCACCAAAATTAAAATTAATCGTATTCCGTCTAGATTCAACTTTAATATGAAGGGTTTATTGAATTCCAGCCGTTTGGCTGCTTTGGAATGCATACTTTTGTACAAAAATTTGGTGCAGAGTGAAAGTAAAGAATAATATGAACCCAAAACTATTGTCTTATACATATATATTGTAATGATATTCCGAATTGGCGTGTAATGAAAAAATATATAGATGAAATAGATTGGTATTGACTAAAATTTGAATTTTGAAAAGTGAAATTTTGTAAATTGTGAAAAATTTAATTTCTTGCCAGGGCGCCAAATCTAAAATTGAATTACCAACTTCAGATTAAATAGAGCACGAGAACAACTGTGCCCACACTGCAAACAGTTTCTCTTAATCTCAAGAGCAGTTTCTATATATTTAAGTTTGTTACTCAATTTAAAATAACGAAAAGTTATCAAGAAAATACTTATATTACTAAATGACAAATGGAACTGTCACCAGTTAAATGACATACAGAATTCCTTAAAACTAACTAAAATAGAAATTTGTCTTTATTATTTTTGCTATAGACTTTTGTATATTAAAGCTTTATTTATTTAAAAAGGTACCTTTTTCGCACGCAAATCACTCGTTGATATCGTTCTTTGGTTCAAACTTTAGTTTCACATTAATAATTCAAATTTGAATTTCCAAACTAGTTTTCCACTACTCGAAAACCTTAACCAATTTATTTATTTTCCTCCTTTTTTTTCTCTTCCAAAATAATCCAATCTCAAAATGTTTTCTTTTGCCTTATTTCTGCTTCTTTAACTTCTGCTATTAATAAATAATCTCCATCTACTCAAAAATCTTCCGTATTTTTTTCTATATTTATTCTCCGTCAAAATTCATCATAATCCATCTCCCGTCAAAAATTCTCACTTGCTTGATCTTCCTTCACTTTTTTTTTGTACTTTTCTAATAATGTTTGTGAATATTGGAAATTATTGTTTATAACTATAATACAATTACTAAACCTTTTCTACTGAGTTTTTATAATTATTCTCAACAGTAGTTTATATTTTAAAAATATCATACCTCACAAAAAAAACTCTAATTACAAATTATACAAATACAAATATTACAAATATTAACAAATGTTATCAATAAATTATCGTTATTTTTCCAATTTTTGTTGACTATTTAACTACCTGCAGTACACACACAGCCATACTCCATTCAATCTAAAGTTGATGGTAGTAGTTATTTCGGTAACGAATGTTATATTGCCATATATATATATATATATATATCTATATATGGTATATATATATATATATATATATATATATATATATATCCGAAACATACGCACGAATACATACAAACGTTCATATATGTATATCCAATAAAATCCAATCCAATAAAAACTGCAGATCCACCTGCACCGCAAGATTTTCTTAAAATGATTTTTGCAACTGCAAAAAAGGTTGCGGAGCCACTTGCGGATGCCGAAGAGTCGGGCTGTTTTGCAATGTAACTTAAGGAACATGCAGTGGAGATAATTGCCAGAATAGCCCTCCAATTGAGCCAGAAGAAGATCTTGATTACGACAGCAACTCCGATATTGAGTCATGAACGATTGGTGTAATAGTTTTTTTATGTATTGTAATGCTCTTGTTGCAGAATTTTTTATAATTAATTACTAGCACATTTCCAGATAACTTGTAAGTTTATATTTTATTCAATAAAAAGTGTCTGATTACTTACTCTATAATTAAATTATTTTTAATTGTATAAACATATATTTTCAATGTTTTAATTTAGGGGTAGTTTTAAGGGTTGAAAAGCTAAACATATGATAGTCATTTTCGAGAACGTGGAACAACATTTAAATCATTTTGAGTTCATCAAAAGAAATTTTTTTATACAATTTTTAATTGAGGGGTTGTTTTTAAGGGTTGAAAAGGGGTTAAAAATATGATAATTAAGGTAGAGAACGTAAAACAATATTTACTCTATATTTAAATTTTTTTAAGTTATACAAAAGTATTTTTTGTAATTTTCTTCAATTTAGGGGTCGTTTGCAGGGGTTGTTAAGTTTTTTAGGGTTTGAAAATGGGTTAAACATGAGATAATTGTGTTAGAGAACACTTTACGATTTCACTCCTTATTATTAAATACGTTTTCTAGCGATAAAAAGGCTCAATGTCAATTTTTTCATTAAGAGGTCGTTTTCACCCCTTAAAAATAAAAAACGGAGGTCGAGTCAATATCACTTTTGAAGTTAAGGGTAAGATAAGCCTGATGCCAAAATTTCACACGTAAATCGGTTCCTAGTAAAATATTTCGGAGGTAAGACCCTATTTTTCGCTTCAATGACTGTACTAGTATTGTTTATTCCGAATAGTTAGTTATCACACCCACGAGAAATATTATTAATAAATATGAACCTGAATGTCAGTGAAAGCAAATGCGATTTTTTTCAGCAAATGGAGTGGGCGCCAAGGTTCTGTGCAAAGTGTATAGCGCAGTTAATACACTATCTAACTCAGCATCCCAGAGGAGTTCGAGCCGATGATTTGCACATTATAGGATACAGCGTGGGGGCGCACATCGGAGGGCTAGTATCGAATTACCTAGACCCAATTAAAGATGGAAAACTTGGCAGGATTACAGGTAAGAAGTGTAACTGCTCTACGGGCAGTACTGTATGCATTTTAACATTCCGGTGTAGAAATTTGATTGGTTACTTTAAATTTGTTCCACCAATCGTTAACGGAGTGCCGAATTCGATACGGAATGTTCAAACGGTGCTCAAATGCAATACGGAATGCTACTGCATGTGAACATGCGAAATAGCTGGAGATATCTGCACATAATTTGATTATATGCCCTTGCAAGTCGATTGTAGAAAGGCAGTAGAAGGTATGACTTTTACTCGAGTTTTTCAAGAAAGCTGTTGCGTATACGGAAAAACAGCTCTTGTTTATAGAGATTATCCATAGCTTTCTTTTTGGCCTGATGTATTTTTGTCATAGAAGCAATGAAAACCGAGATATCTCGAAAAATTCGTTTTAGAGCACGATTTTAGCACTTTATAGCGTTGCCAAATTTTATACTTACCACAATCTACCTGTAAAACCGTAATTTGCTTTTTATGAATTGGTGTGAAGATTCAGCTCATGTTTCACTAAATGCGGTGGATTATATGTGAACAGCCCACTTTAAATTGCATCCCAACTCCCAACGTCTTAGCAGAATCTGCACTTAAAAACTTGTTATGTTGAAATAATGCAATAGTTATATTTCTGTTATTAAATGAAAATCTCCTTTTCTCTGCCCAAATTAAGTTATCCGATACATCGTTGTATTTGTTTGTAGGTATAAGTCGACATCATTGGCAATACAAGGTACATAGTTGGCCCTAATGGAGACCCTTGTAGTATACCTACATTTATGGGACGTTTATTGCCCTTTATTTCATTCATATAATTAAGCTCGGCAAAAAGTTAAACGCAGGGGTTCTAATACCACTTCTAAATATGTAAAATATGGAAATCAAATTTACGCCATCAAAAGCATGTGAAAAGTGTATAAAAAGGCCAAGAGCAAATAAGTGTCCATAATCGAACCGTGAGTGTTGACAACACTGACATGAAAATAAAAATGATCTGTAATGAGTTTCTTTGGTAAAAGATAACTATTCTCATGGATCTCTATTTTTATGTGTGAAGGAGAAGCTTTGCATATGACTTTATTTATCAGATTCCACCTAGTTTTAACCTTGTTTGTTGACTCAAAATTTTAATATCTTTATATGGTATGGTCATAAGCAAAAAATATAGGACAAGAAGTCTTATAACGGTATTTTGCTAAAATCTAGTTGTGTACATCTAACTTTAATTTTGGTGACATTGTCAGTTAGTTGTCATAATTTATTGCAAGTGTGCAAAAAACTAATATGCCTCATATAAGCGATTTAGTTAAATCTGGAGTTATTGCTAAAGCAGAAGATGGATGGTCAAAGAGACAAATTGCACTGCGTTATAATATTGACAAAAATTCGGTGTGTAACATTTTAAGAAAATGGAGAATAAACGGTACGATTAGTAGAAATCCTGGATCGGGGCGACGAAGGATATCAACTCAACAACAAGATTTGCCATTGGTAAATGCTTTAGTAAAAAATCCATGTTACTCAGTTACTCAGGCTACTGAAGAAACGAATTTTCCTGGATCGAGTTAGTACTGGTCGCCGGCGAGTAAGAGAATCGGAGCCACGCTGCCATGCAGCAGCACAGAAATACTTACTTAAAGCTGAACATAAAGAAGCTCGAGTAGGGTTTGCGTTTGAATTTTTAGCGCATGATGTAAATTTTTGGAACAATGTAATCATTACGAAAAAACTTTCCAATCAATACACAGCGGTCGTCTTCGTTTTTACCGCCCTCCAAATACTCGATTCGATGAGAAATATATATCTAACAATGATAAAAGTTGTAGATTCTCCGTCAATATATGGGCTTGGACATCAGTACGTGGTCTTGGTGTTTTGTGGCATATTGAGGAACGATTTAATAGTGAAACGTATATTAGGATTTTAGACAATATTATGCTCCCTTCTGTGTCACAATTATTTCCTAATAATGAGTTCATATTTCAACAAGACAATTGTTCCGTTCATACTGCTCATACCGTAACTAACTGATTTCAAGATAACAACATCAATGTTCTTAACTGGCCCAGTCACAGTCGAGATCTTAACCCAGTGGAAGAGTGGAAGAAGTATGGGGACTACTCGTAAGAAATATCCAAAAACGAAATGTGAGACCACAGAATGCCCAAGAATTACTGGAAATAGTAAATAATGCATGAGAAAATATTATTACTAATGATTATTGTATAAGGTTATTTAATTCTATGCCAAACAGACTTATAGAAGTTATAAATAGAAATGGTGTAATATCGAAATGTTAATAGTTAGTTTCTTGTTAATTAGGATATCCTTTGTCCTTTGATCCAGGATTTCTACTAATCGTACCGTTTATTCTCCACTTTATTAAAATGTTACACGCTAAATTCTTGTTAATGTTATAACGCAGTGCAATTTGTCTCATTAACCATCCATCATTAACTATAGCAATAACTACAGCATTAAAATAAAAAATAAATTAAAAGTGATATCTGTTTTATTTCGGCTACTCATTCCATATTCAAACAGAGACAGATTTACATAAGGAAAAAAAGTTGTCCTATTTTTTTCTGCTCACGACAGTACTTTGCATTTTTCAAACTTATTTTTATACTGTACTATCTACAGATTATCTTTAGTTGAAGGTATTTTTGTAGAAAATTCAATACACTCTGCTTTAATTCTAGAAGCTCCTCTGAAATCCACAGAGGCTGAGATGTTTTTTGTTTAGTTTGATTTGTTACAAAGGAAAACATTTCAAAATATCGACTAGGTAAAAGGTAAGATTTGGATAATTTTGCGGAATAACATTTATTCAGTATTCATTCACGAAAACATCATTGAACCTCTCCATGTTCTATTTACAAAAGTTTATCTTAGCTATAAATTTTGGTTCATGTCTATTGCGATAGAAAGTCTCGTTAGTGTCTCGTCTTCGACATACGGATATATATTTTAAATTTTTCAAAACGGATAAATGGATTATTAAACGTTCAGTTCTTTCTTCTCATAGTAGCATAGACATAGGGGATCATAAAAACGGTACGCTACAGAGAATGTCTATAAATATAACAATATAAATTACTTAATAATTTAACGAAGTTAATGCCGAGACAGTCATTATACAAATTTATTTATTTTCTAATATGTAAATACGAGAATAAGAATTGAAATGTCACTGCATAATGCTTTCTTTTGCCTTAAGTTATGACAAATGATCCTAATCGTGTATAATTTATATTAAGAAAGTATTAGAAATTTAAAATTATCTATCTTGAAACGTTGAGATAACCGCTGTGGGATCTCCAGGGGTCTTATCTCTATATCGATAAATTAATTTACAATATTTTTTTGAATTGTTGCGAATATCTTAATAAATGTTTTCAAGGAAAATGTTAAAAAATTTTTTTGCAAATAATCATATTCTGTAAAAAAGGTCTCTTACAGCTTTCAAAAAAATTGTTTTCAAGAATATATATAGAAACAATGGAAAATAAACTGGCAGCTGCATATATAAAAAATCTCTAGAAATACCTGTCGTTAACTTTAATTATAATAAATAAATAAACACCACAGTAATTAGACAACCCCCAATTCCAGAAGATATCCTCCGACAATGCCTGAGCCGGAACTTGAACCCGGTAGCATTTTAACGTTCCGGTATAGATTTCGGCACCTGTAGAAATTTGATTGGCTACTTTAAATTTATTTCACCAATCGTTAAGAGTTGTTCGGAGTGTATTAGTCATCCATGCTGCCAATTTTAATTGTAAATGACTTCACGTCAATAAAATGGTGCAGCCTAATGTACGGTGTGCTTGGAAAGAGAGAGATAGTGATGTAATTGAATATAACATTGGACAAATTTATTATACCTAATCTTTAAATTTCTCGGTACATTTGAGGACATTAGGGCTAATTTTATGTTAGTTCTACAAAAGGGAAAATGTTTATTTTAATAATACCCATGTGGCATGACAAGAATTATTTTTGAAAATCGAAAATAGAAGAAAAATTTTTTTTATATATACTTTTTTTTCTCTCATCATCCCACATTGTAACATGTTTTTAATGTCTTTTAGTGAAAGCCGTTTTTTAAAATAATGATTTATATGAGAGTAAATTGAACCATCTTTCCGGCTTATATCCGGAGCGCTCTTAACAGAGTGCGGAATCCGATATGGAATGTTCATATGGTACCCAAATTCAGTATGACATGTTACTGTACATAATAAGTACGCAAATAAATGAAATATTTCTGTGATTCTAGTTGTGATGTAAATTCAAACAATATTCTTCAGAATAAATTAGTTTCTTTTAACGATCTTCACCCAAAAATGTAATCGACCATGTTAATAATACTGACGATAATACTGATAGAAGAAGTTTTACAAGATATTTTTACATTGATGCAAAAACATCTCAAACATTTTGGAACCTCAAGCTCAACAAAAAAAAAAGTTCCGCAAAGGCTCAAGAGTATTAAAACAAAAACATCGTAGGAGTCTTTGTTGTGTATTGCTAGAAGTTCACTATCGCTTCGTCACAGAAGTAGTATGAATATTAAAGTTCAACCTACTTCGAAAAGCCGATGAAAAATAGGGATTATAAAAGGTTGTAAAAGGTTATCGGTAGACCACCAAAACAGGGGCCTAAATAAAAACAGAAAGCGCAAATTAGCAGAAAACGTAGCTAAGAATCAACCGAATGCCAAGTCTCATGGATCAGGACATTAACAAAAATACACACCATAAATAGTTAGTTTATTTTTTCGCATATCATGTTTCTTTTTTAATTTCATAATATATTCCATAAATGTTTAGTAACGATATGTTCATGATTGCCAGTGATATTACGTAATAAATAATATTATATCATTATTACTGTTTATAATAATTTTTATCCAGTTTCCACCATTAACTTGCAAGAGCATACAGAGTGTCCCACGACGAACTGCGGCGATCGATATCTCGAAAAGTAGACATCGCAAAATTTTGAAAATTTGGTAGTAAACTAATGTCGATGGGGGCAACTCGGCTAAAATATGTTCAAGATGGTGGCACTTCCGGTTATACCGGAAGTCGATACCAACTTGCTTATTTTAAATGGGACACCCTATATATTATTAAATTTTTCGATTGTACGCAAAATTCTAGGCCGATTTTGTGTATCATGTCCTATACCTAGGCCTCTCCGTTTTTGAGATATTTCAATTTTTATGTCAAAAATGACGTTTGCGGGCCCTAAAAGAATTATCAATTATTCCTATAAGGAAGCCTTTATTATCTAATTTGGGTTCGATTCTTTGTTGAAAAAGACTTACTTTAATAGAGTTTTTATAATATTTTGATAAGTATTAATACAGAGTGTTCAAAAAATAAGAATAAAGATGAAATTGAGAGAACTGTCAAAAATCAGTTTTTTCAAATAGAAACCCCCATTTCTATAATCTTATCTTATTCGCCATTAAAAATAAGGGTAAGTTTGTATATGGATGTCTATTCCGAAAATTTTTAGTTTTCGAGATATTCCCAATTCAATATTTCTGTATGGGGATTTTGCTATGGATTTTAATTTAAATTACTGTTAGTTGGCTATGACGGCGATGAGTGCTAAACAAATGTATGTAGCTGTCACTTACCAAATGACAAGTATTAATTATCATGCTGGGGCGCTTAAATTATGCACACGAGGATTACTTAAATTTGTTTATAATCTATGGAGAATGTTACGAAGTTTTATCAAAAACATGTGAAATATTTGCTAATAGATATCCAGAGAAACAAAAACCGTCTCCGAACAGTATTTAATGAATAATGGAGAATTTCAAAAAATTTGGCACTGCAACAGTTCATAAAATAATTAAACAAATGTAACTTAGATACAAAAGATTCTTACATAAAATACTAACAGCATAACTACTTATATTCAGGAAAATATTTTATTTTAATAAGTGTTCAAAGTGTTCACCCTCAACTTCCAAACATTTTTCGCACCTCTTGATTAGTTCGTCATAGGTGGCCGCTTTAATAGAACCTGGAGATAATCTTTCAAAAGCATTCCTTACTCTTGCCTGACAATCTTCCATTGTTGTGACTGGATTAAAATAAACCATATCTTTTATTGTTCCTGATATAAAATAGTCTAAGACAGACAGATCAGGAGAACGGGGAGGCCACAGAAAAGGTCCACTGTTAGCAATCCACTTATCCTAAAAAGTTTCTTCCAAGAAGTTGTTAATTATGAAGCTGCTGTGTGGTGGCGCGTCATCGTTTTACCATTTAAGTTTTCTTCATAAAAAATTAAGTTTTATGACTCCATCATTTCTCACAGCACAGTACACATTAAATCTCACGGCATGGGGATTTGAATCACACCAAAAGTGGAAATTATGTCTGTCGAAAAGTCCATTTTTCGTAAATTTTGCCTCGTCAGTACAAATTATGTTGTCCAAAAATCGAAAGTCGCCTTGTAACATTGTTAAAATAAATTCGCAAAAGTGAACTCTTCTGGTCAAATCGGTGTCCTTTAGGTGTTGAACCATAGAAATGGAATAGGGATGGAATGTGTGTTTCAAAAGAATTCTATGAATAGAGTTCTTGGAAATTCCTGTTTGTAAGGCCACTTGTCTTAAGGATGTCATAGGATATGCCGCAAAATATCCCAAAATAGCAATTTCGATATTTTCATCATCGACAATTGGTTTTATTTTATGAACTGTTGCCTTAACGGTGCCAAAATTTTTGGAATTCTCCATTATTCATTAAATACTGTTCGGAGACGGTTTTTGTTTATCTGGATATCTGTTAGCAAATATTTCACACGTTCTTGATAAAACTTTGTTACATTCTCCATAGATTATAAACAAATTTAAGTAATCCTCGTGCGTATAATTTAAACGCCCCGGCATGATAATTGATACGTGTCAAATGGTAAGTGACAGCTACATACATTTGTTTAGCACTCAACGCCGTCATAGCCAACTAAGAGTAATTTAACTTAATATCCATAACAAAATCCCCATATAGAATATTGAATTGGGAATATCTCTAAAACTAAAAATTTTCGGAATAGACATCCATATACAAACTTACCCTTATTTTTAATGGCGAATAAGATAAGATTATAAAAATTGGGGGTTTCCATTTGAAAAAATTGATTTTTGACAGTTTTCTCAATTTCATCTTTATTCTTATTTTTTGAACACTCTGTATTAATACTTATCAAAATATTATAAAAACTCTATTAAAGTAGGTCTTTTTCAACAAAGAATCGAACCCAAATTAGATAATAAAGGCTTCCTTATAGGAAAAATTGATAATCCTTTTAGGGCCCGCAAACGTCATTTTTGACATAAAAATTGAAATATCTCAAAAACGGAGAGACCTAGATATAGGACATGATACACAAAATCGGGCTAGAATTTTGCGTACAATCCAAAAATTTTATAATATATAGGGTGTCCCATTTAAAATAATCAAGTTTTATCGACTTCCGGTATAACCGGAATTGCCACCATCTTGAACATATTTTAGCCGAGTGCTCCCATCGACATTAGTTTATTACCACATTTTCAAAATTTTCCGATGTCTACTTTTCGAGGTATCGATCGCCGCAATTCGTCGTGGGACACCCTGTATAATTAAATTTTGTGCAGATGTCTCCAGCTATTTCGCATGTTCGCATGCAGTAGCATTTCGCATTGCGTTTGAGCACCGTCTGAACATTCCGTATCGAATTCGGCACTCCGTTAACAATTGGTGGAATAAATTTCTACGGGTGACGAAATCTATACCGGAATGTTAAAATTCAACCCGGTAGCGCGATACCTATTAGATTAATTTTGATTGCCACCTCGCGCCTTAATCAACGAGACTATCGGCTAGACAATATTTTCAATAATATGATACGCTTCATAAAGGAGCTAGGTGAAACAATAAATTTTTATTTCATATTTCAGGAATCTCTTGCTATACAACTGCAAGATTTAGTACATTAAGTACACCCGAGTTACACCAGTGCCAACATGCTTAAAAGATCGAATTACCTATGTTATTTACTATTATTATAGCTTAAAAACAAGTTCAACTAAACGATTACATGTCGAAAGCGGTAGTTATGCATATATTGTATTGTTAATTACCGACGTATCGTCGTATGTTTACCTCGTAATAATTCGTGAAATCAAACAGATTAAACAACAAACATTATAAACACTTACGCAATAAATCTTCCGCGGGAATGACTTAATAGAATCGCTAAGATACATTAACTATTCATTTCTCTTTCGCATTGTTCGATATTAATGAACTCTGGTGTAGTAGTTCGGACGTTGGAGAAACATTTTTTAAGTGAAAGTTTATCTCCGACAGATCACAAGAGATAAATATGACACAATTTCTATTAAATTGCTATTATTCTTCTCGCTGTAACATTTACTGATAAATAAATGAAGGTAATTTAGATGGAGTTGTTTTGAAAATATATGTTATTTATCGAGTGTAAATTAATTTGACGTAAAGTGAGGAATATCAACAAACGATAAGATTATTTTGAAGCGATTTGCCAGTGTTTATATTCCTCGCTGTTCCAGTGTATTGTGAAATACTGCAAAAATGTATTGATTGAAAAGTACTAAAATATCAGAGGGCAATTATAGGTTCTGGTTTTAAATCGTTTATTATATATTTGTTGTTACAATATGTATTGTGATTTTCAAGAGGAATGTCTTAAAACATTGATTTTGAAAGAGATAGATGCAATATCATTCTGCACAGCTGCTAAAATTGTGATTTTATAGGTTGTCTGTACTGGCTCTTTATTGTTAAAATTGTTTTCTTTTATTGTTCAATTTTAAAAACCCAGACTGATAGAAAATACTTGTACACTCTTGCCCACAGATGTTCAAAATAAAATAAAACACCACTTCGGTTCAAACCTATCTTTACCGTTTACTATTTCATCATATAGGGAGCATTTAATATCTTTTACTCCAATTTGTATCGAAGAAATAAATATTAACTTAAGAAATAAACCATCTACTGAGTGTGATGGCGTAACAGCAAATATTATAAATATTATTAAGGATATCATATTAACACCAGTTACTTTACTTGATCAAGTTAGCAAAGGTTGTGACCACATTGAAAAAATGGTTACCAGAAAAATTCCAAATTATCGGCAAATCTCTATATTAGGCGTCACTTCTAAGCTACTTGAAAGAATTATTTACAGCAGAATTATATACTTCACCACAAAGTATAGTATCTTTACTATCTTACTCTTTCTCTTTAGAAACAAAAATCTGTTCATGAAAGACGAACAAATTTGCCTGTTGAAAAATAGGTCAACACCATGTACGTTTTTCTTTATCTGTCTAAATATCATAAATGAGAGCTCCGACATAAGAAAATGTAGAAGAGCAAAATAATAGACATCTCTTGCACAGTGTTGTATGGCCCCAACCTGCCACTTACAGAGAATAGTTCACTGTTCTATTTCTTACATACAATCTCACTACGGGAGCAACTGTTTGTTGGCTTTTGATGGATATCCTGATTACCCTACAACCAAATGCTGTGAACAGCAAAGAAGTGCTGACAGAAGAACCTCTGTTACAATTCATCTACAAGAAAATACCGTAACGGCAACAACGTAGGCCGAATATTTGAGCAACAGTGAAAACAAGAAAACTTTTATAGAGTTGCTTCCAAGACACTGCTTGTCATCAAACATACAGGTGCGGTTGGCCGAGTCGGATGCCGATACTCCAATTGTTTCAACAGCATTAGAAAAGGCACATAGCGATACCACAGTCGTTGTTGTTGGCCAAGACACAGATTTGCTTGTTCCGCTAACTTCGTTTGCTTCCGAAACTGACTAGGTTCTATTCCTGTGCCTTAGTTTTTGTTCTAAAACACAAAACCATGTTTGATATACCTAGACAGTAAAACATGCTAGGAGAAAGTAGGGAGGTGCTTCTGTTTGCACATGCTGTGATTGGCTGTGACACCACCTCAGCTATGTTCAAAAAAGTTAAACTGAACGCATTGAAGCTACTACTAAAAGACAGTGCCCTGAGGGAAGGCATGAAAGTATTTAACAATCCTTCTTAAATCAAGGAAGAGGTTGCTGCTGCAGGAGAAGAATTTTTACTTCGCTTATATGGACGATCAAGAAGTACTACCTTGAATGATTTACGGTGGTATAGAAACAATCATCTGATTTCCAAACAGACAGTCGGCAATAGGTTTAACCTTGCATCTTTGCCTCCAACTAGTGATGCAGCAGCTCAGCATTCATGTCGTGTCTACCTACAGGTTCAGCAACGGAAAGATAATGAGATTAACCCTACTGACTGAGGAAGGATATGCAAGGGAGACATCTTAACACCAGCCTGTATGACCAAAAACCCTGCTCCGCCAGAGTTGTTAACACTCATTTCGTGCACTTCTAAATCTAACTGTACCAATAGATGTGAATGTAGGAGATCTGGATTAAAATGCTCTACAATGTGTCAAGAGTGTCAAGGACTATCGTGCATCAATTCTGAAGAAGGTATTGAAATTCTGTCTGATGACGAAGATGATTTACTTGTCTAGTGTCTGTGCATAACTTTTGTATCGTTCTATTCAGTGGAATGTGATTTTTTAAGCTTGATTTTCAACTTTTGTAAAGAAATAAACTTCCTTTAAACATTAATTCTATAAACCTTTGAAAATATAAAATTTAAAAATATTTTTTTATCTATGGACAGTTACATAAAAAGCATACTTTAAAATTACGAGCTTTCAGCAACATTTCATTTCTGGAATGTAATATCTTTAATTTTTTATAATTGTTTCAAATTTGAAAAAAAGCTAGTGACGGTTGATGGTTGCTTAAAAGTTTATGGCCTTTCATTTTGCTCCTCTACATTTTTTATGTCGGAGCTCTCATTTATGATATTTAGACAGATAAAGAAAGACGCACATGGTGTTGACCTATTTTTCAACAGTCATGGATTAAATCTGTGGCCAAACGGCAAGTTATACAAAAAAATGCTAACAACAAAAAGTTTAGACAGTTTTATGACAAACATTTTTCATTTCAAACATTTTTTTTGTAACATGAATAGTTTCCGAGATAAGTGTAAAAAATGGGTAAACTTTATTTTTCGGGATTTTTTAGTACCTTAGTCGGGTGGCTAAATACTATATGTCTACTACTACTATCTCTTGCTTGTAAGGGCTTTTTAAACTGATTGTGAAATTCTGGGCTAAAATGACTACACTACAACTGGAACATTGGATTACAACTATCCAATACATCGCCTTACACTAACTGAGAAAAATGCTAATTGCAAAAAGTGCTAATTAATATTATTTAATAAACTCTCACGCTACACGCAACAGCCTCAAATGTTAAGTAAATTTAAATTTCAAATTTACGATTTATTTATGAGAACAGAACCATATAATTAATATAACTTACCAGATATTAATCGATGGCACAATAATTTCACAAGTTTTCTTTTTTATGATTTCATTTGTTGTTTATTTTTTTATATACTGTATTCGTATTAAAATATTTACAGTGATGTTCATATGTAACATTCTATGAAGACATCTATCTGATTAGGTGGAGAATATTTAAACTATATATATAATATATTTCCTGTAAAATGAATTCAGATCACAGTATATTAGTGGACTCGCCTAACTTCAACAAGTTTCCAGCTTAAAAATTGAAAATTTTTAGATGGATCGTTTATTTACTATGCTCTTTTTTAGGTTTGGATCCAACTATCGTGTTTTATATGGGCCAAAACGCATCTAGAGATCTGGACACATCAGATGCCCATTTCGTAGACATTTTGCACACAGGTGCTGGGATTTTGGGGCAGTGGGGTCCAAACGGCCATGCAGATTTTTATATTAATGGTGGTTCTAGTCAGCCAGGATGTGCCAGTGATACTATTTTTAGTAAGTAATTTTAAATATTATTCCAATGCAGACACACACATTAATACGCTAGACCCCGCATTGAATGAGCTTCCTGTCAGTCAAGTCAGGTTGGCGCATTTGGAAACCATTAACGTATAAAAATCATTCGTTTTTAAAAACAAGAACGTCGTACACCCCAAAACAACAATGCAGCTACGTGTTCCGGAGTTATTGCTCTACCATATCGGTGAAGTGAATCTTAGAGATTGTTTTTATAGCTGATAATTTTGTTCCATACCTATAACATTCCTTAAGTTATGCTAACCTGACGAGAAGCATTTACTCTGAAACACCTGTCGACGATTTCAATAACTGTATCTTTCTTTTGGTTTCATTTGCCAGGTCACTATGATGAAATAAGATTTTACTCGTTCTCCCTGGCATTCACATTCACAGGGGTGAATCTAATAACCTTTCTTTTTGCGAATTCTATGCAGTGTGCATTGAATGTAGGGAGCTTGATGACAAAAGTGTAGTGGGACTGCAGCAGAGCAATTATATCCTATAATTTGGAAAATAGGAATAGAACAATTTGTCCCGGCGCATGCGCCAAATATGAGAATTTATTGCCTTAATAAAAATCGGACGTGGAGAATGTAAACTAAAATTTTTTTGAACTTAATTGACAAAATAAAAATAACCTAATGTTATTGCAACTTTGCTGTTTAAATGTTTCTTCTTTGCAATAATTTTAATGATGATGATAGATATGAAAGCATTACAAAGTTTGAAATTTAAAAAAAACATAGTAGGCTTTGCTTATTTATATGATAACTGTTAGCTATAATTTTTGTGAGTCGAATTGATTCTAATTTATATATTAATTACAAAAATGAGTTTTGCTACTGAAAACAATTTGGAAAATTGTTCTGAAGATATTTTAAATGCCGCTCGAGATGCATCTTCGAACTTACTTCCTTTAAAATCCAAGGAAAAATACATAGTAATGTTTCCAATACTTAAGTAAACAATTTTCTGTCAAACTGTATTAACACTGACGTTACCATACAGTAAAGTGACGCTTTAATGTGGTAAAGTGTCACTTTATTGAATGATTTTGAATTTAGTAAAATAGCTTATTATCAGTTAAAATGCGAGAAAAATAATTTATCATATTTTCGTTCACAAAATTTGCAGATTGCGCTGGTGAGCGAAGTCTTGGGTAAAATGAAGAGAACGCTAATATAATTTTTAGAATATAAAATCACGTCTCCATATTTCTTGTTGTTTACAATATGCACATTTTCATTTAACAAGAGTTGTTATATTCGAACATCTGTTTTAATGATGCCTGGTTATAAATAAAAAACAATAATTTCAGTTCTTTTTCAGAAACATTAGCTTGTGATCACACAAAAGTGACACCCTACTTCATCGAATCTATAGTTACCAAAAGAGGTTTCTGGGCGTTCCCTTGCCCCACGTTGTTTAGCTTTATGATTGGGTGGTGCAGTCCTCAAGACAGTGAATATGTTTTGATGGGAGAACACGTTAGTCACGAGTAAGTACAGAAACGTATACCTACATATATAAAAAAATTTGAAAGAACTTACGTCATCATTTATTGGCCTGCAGTAAGAAATGGCATATGTAGTAGATATTTTTAGCGAAAGAAATGTTTCTCAGATGAGAAAATGGTTGGTTGAGAACAATAGAACAACTTCATGGTTTATGGTGTTCGATGCAGAAGTCTCACATAAAATTAGACTGTCGGAATGGTTATTTGTGTATCAAGGCCGTAAAGTTGATCTTTCTCGGCTGAATCCGAAATTTGCGGCCGAGGTACAGCTGAGGCCAAGCAATCTTCTGATAAGGCCGAGATAGATCATTTGGCCGCAGTGCACACAACATTTTTTAGGCAACTGTCTCAAAAAGTAAAATAAAATGTTTTTAAAATTGTTTCGTACAAATTATTGGAAACATGGACAACATTTTAAGAAGCCTATAGTTTTAATTCATTTTCAAGTTAACAACGAAAACAAATGAAAATGTCACTAGATAGTTTATTGACAAGCTGTGACATATTTCAAATATAAATATTAGGCTGTGAAGTAAAAGCGGCAAATAAAATAAGATTGATAAATGAGTATAAAGAGATGACACTTTAGGAATGCTGTCAGATCCAATAGATGTAATTTTTTGTGATAGTTGCCTAAAAATATATTCTCAGTGCTCTAGAATAACAAAAAAGAATCATTAAAATCATTCCAAACCCAGAACTCTCTTATTGCCGTGCCAAATCATTTACAATTTTAAAACATAATTTGTTAGTCGCAAACTCCTCTATAAAATCCTTATTTTACTATAAGGAACGTAACCAGACTGAAACCAACAGCTACTCTCCGGGCTATGTGCCCCGCCGAGCGCTAAATTACAAGTTACAAGCCTTGGCGAGTTAAGTGTAGTAATTGCATATTACCATCAAAACGCTAATGCTTCGACTGCAACAAACACCAGCCGAAAGACTGATCCTACTTAAAGGAGCTCTCTTGCCAGTCGTCACACACCACTTGCAGACTGCAGTTTCGAGCTGTTGGCTCTCGTCAGCGCAAGGTAGGCATGTGACGACCGACACGAGGATCACTTGACTACTTAGTACATTTCGGTATCTTTGGGATAGCGACATGTAAATAGTCAGTAGGCGCCATCTAGCGGTCCAGTGTCTGTTGCAATCGAAAAATAAATAGCCTGACTGGGCTTAGCATAGTTCAAATATGCTTTTAGAGAGAGGAACGTAACCAGACTGCAACCAAAAGCTACTCTCCGGGCTATCTGCCCCGCCGAGCGCTGAATTACAAGTTACAAGCCTGGGAAACGTACTAAGTAGTCAAGTGATCCTCGTGTCGGTCGTCACATGCCTACCTTGCACTGACAAGAGCCAACAGCTCGAAACTGCAGTCTGCAAGTGGTGTGTGACGACTGGCACGAGAGCTCCTTTAAGTAGGATCAGTCTATCGGCTGGTGTTTGTTGCAATCGAAGCATTAGCATTTTGATGGTAATATGCAATTATTACACTTAACGTACCAGGCTTGTAACATGTAATTCAGCGGTCGGCGGGGCAGATAGCCCGGAGAGTAGCTGTTGGTTGTAGTCTAGTTACGTTCCTTATAGTAAAATAAGGATTTTATAGAGGAGTTTGCGACTAAAAATATTATGTTTTAATATTCCGCCCTCTAAAAGCACATTTGAACACCCACAATTTTGTTTAAATTTGCGAAATTCTGCAGCTGTACTAGTTTAAGTAATCAATTTAATCTTTTAGGGCAAGGGGTGTGTACTACGTGAAAACAAATCCAGACCCACCATTTTCACAAGGACCTCCTGAACATCTGAAGCGAAATGCTCTGCAAATACTAAAAAAGAGGATAGGATAATGTTTTTTTAAAATTAGTATTAAGTTATTTATTGTAATTACTTTAGTAAATTTTGCCAAATATTTATTAAGTTACTGTAGGAGATATAAATTGTTTTATTTTTAAGGAATATAAGACTTGTAAGAAATAATAATCAAAACACTGCCAGAAAAAATAGTTTACCAAATATACCCTTATACAAATTAGTTTTGATATAAGTAAACCAGTATGTTGTCCTAATAGTACACGCAAATTAGATTAAAAACAGTGAATAGGAGAAATAATTTGTAAAGAAATAATATTTGAGACGTGTACTCTCGATGGGGTTGGAAATAGATGTCCGAAAATTTTCCACCCATTCATGAACAGAAAGTACCTTTTTTGCAAAAAAACACTTATCGCTGTATACCGCTCGTTGGAAGAGAAAAAAGTTTAGGAAATAAAAAAATTTATCGTTAAGTTATGCATAAGAAATATCCTCCTATTGACCGTGTAGCTTATCCCTTTATCCCGGTTGTTCTAAAGAAGTGGCAAAAGTTCATATCCCTAAAAATTATCCATTGAGCTACAAGGAGAAAAAAATTATTTTCAATGTATATCATGCATTGAAGAAAGATTATCTAATGCTACAAAAATCGGGATCAGCAGGTTTAGTTAATATGACATCAGGGTATACCGGCGTGAGTGAGTGCCCCATTCACAAACTTTTAAGACAAGAAAAAATGAGGAGGATGTTCAGAAACCTAAAGCGAAGTCTGGAAGGAAAAAAATAATATTAACGATTTCGAGAAACATGGAATTCGACCTAAAGTTCATAAATTTTTCTGTGATAATAAAATCCTTACTTTAAAGGAAATTTTACAGTCCTTGAATGAAGATATATATGAACAAAATCGTAATCGTAATCGACGCTTAAAAAAAGTTTGCATGGTATGAACTTTGTATTTGCAAAATTAAAGAGGATTAGCCTCCTACTTGAGAGAAATGGTATTATTGGTGGGCGAAGAAATGACATTCGGGCAATTAGAGATGCTCGTGAAAGAGGAAGAAAATGCCATTATTTACATGAAACGTGGTTGAATGGAGGACATAGCGTAACGCAATTTTGGCGTTCGTCAAGCCCATATGGAAGATTGATCGATGAGATTAAAAATGCCATCAGGAAAAGGAAAATGCTTAATAATAATGCAAATAGGAAATGATTCAGGATTCGTGGACAATAGACTTCTATTGTTCGCGTTGAAAAAATGTGGCGATTATCATTAGGACATCAATGCGGATGTGTTCGAGAAAAGGTTTGCAAAAATTCTCGCAAAGATAGGACCCGGATTTCTCATTATTATGGATAATGCCCCATACCACAGCCGATTACTGTAAAAATTACCAGCGAGTGCATGGTGAAAAGTGCAAATACAGGAATGGTTAATAGTCCCCAATACAGCGCCCTTTTCTGAAAATTATTACAAAAGTGATAAAAATAGTCTCAGCGGCTTCATTTCAATGAGTCTACCACACTGTAAAATTTTTATATTACGGGATAGGCGCTTTTTCGCACGCGCAGTACCTAAACCTGTTATTCCAGCGCGGTTACGACTTTTTATTACAAAACTCAAATTTTTTACTTTAATTGAAAGATTATGCAATAAATCAAAATACAATTTTTTGGACCGAAAAAAAAGAGGGCGCAATTGTCGAGTCCCACACCTGCAACTTGTCATTCTAGCGCAATACCGTTTTGTTATTGCACAACACCTAATTTTCAATTGCAATTACTCATAATTGTCTAAAAAAGATAGTCCATATCTTGTCCGACAAATTTTCAGCCTCGTTTTTTCAGTCCGACAACCTGAATATATCAGTTATGACAGCTTACATTTGTGCAATAACAAAACGGTACCGCGCTAGAGTAATATGTTGCAGATGCCGGACTCGACAATCGCGCCCTCTGTTTTTTCGGACAAAAAAATATTTTCTTTTGATTTGACGCATAATCTTTCAATTAAGATAAAAAAATTCAGTTTTGTAATGAAAAATCTTAACCGCGCTAGAACGACAGGTTTAGGTGCTGCGCGTGCAGAGAAGCACCCATCCTGTCTCTGAAAATCTTACAATGTTGTAGACTCGTTAAAATGAAGCCGCTAAGACCATTTTTACCACTTTTGTAATAATTTTCAAAAAAGGACGCTGTACTGGGGACTATAAGATATCCCATTCGATCGTACTTCGGTTAAAGCCGAACTGATAACCCTAGGGAAACAGCATTCAGCGATATATTGTGGATGGAATGACTAAAGCTGGCGGTATTGAGGTATTACGACTGACGCCTTACCACAGTGAACTGAACCCCATTGAGCTATTTAGGCTGAAGTAAAGGGAAATGTTGCACGAGAAAATAGAACCTATAAATTAGAATACGTAATAGGCCTTCTTTCTAGTGAATTAAAATGAGTTACAACTGGTTATTGGCGAAAATGCACGTTAAAGAAATTGAAAAGAAAATGTGGGATACGGATATTCAGATTAACGTAGTAATTGAGCCAATAATTATAAATGTATGAACCAGTAGCGATAGTGACAGTGATGAGTGAGTGGTAACCTGTAACAGTGTTATACAGGGTGTCGCACGACGAACTGCGGCGATCGATATCTCGAAAAGTAAACTTTGGAAAATTTTGAAAATTTGGTAGTAAGCTAATGTCGATGGGGGAAACTCGGCTAAAATATTTTCAAGATGATGGCACTTTCGGTTATACCGGAAGTCGATACCAACTTGCTTATTTTAAATGGGACATCCTATATATTATTACATTTTTTGATTGTACGCAAAATTCTAAGCCGATTTTGTGTATCATGTCCTATACCTAGGTCTCTCCTTTTTTGATGTATTTCAATTTTTATGTCAAAAATGACGTTTGCGGGCCCTAAAAGAATTATCAATTTATTCTATAAGGAAGCCTTTATTATCTAATTTGGGATCGATTCTTTGTTGAAAAAGACCTACTTTAATAGAGTTTTTATAATATTTTGATAAGTATTAGTACAGAGTGTTCAAAAAATAAGAATAAAGATGAAATTGAGAAAACTGTCAAAAATCAATTTTTTCAAATGGAAACCTCCAATTTTTATTATCTTATCTTATTCGCCATTAAAAATAAGGGTAAGTTTGTATATGGATGTCTATTCCGAAAATTTTTAGTTTTCGAGATATTCCCAATTCAATATTTCTATATGGGTATTTTGTTATGGATATTAAGTTAAATTACTCTTAGTTGGCTATGACGGCGTTGAGTGCTAAACAAATGTATGTAGCTATCATTTACCATTTGACAAATATCAATTATCATGCCGGGCCCTTAAATTAGGATTACTTAAATTTTTTTATAATCTATGGAGAATGTAACAAAGTTTTATCAAGAACGTGTGAAATATTTGCTAATAGATATCCAGATAAACAAAAACCGTCTCCAAACAGTATTAAATGAATAATGGAGAATTTCAAAAATTTTGGCACCGTTATATATCGAAATTGCTATTTTGGGATATTTTGCGGCATATCCTATGTCATCCTTAAGACAAGTGGCCTTACAAACAAGAATCTCCAAGAACTCTATTCATAGAGCCATTTCTATGGTTCAACACCTAACGGACACCGATTTGACCAGAAGAGTTCACTTTTACGAATTTATTTTAACAATGTTACAAGGCGACTTTAGATTTTGGGACAACATAATTTGCACTGACGAGGCAAAATATACGAAAAATGGACTTTTCAACCGACACAATTCCCACTTTTGGTGTGATTCAAATCCCCATGCCGTGAGATTGAGAAATTATCAAGAAATCTGGCAATTTAATGTGTACTGTGCTGTGAGAAATGATGGAGTCGTAAAACTTAATTTTTATGAAGAAAACTTAAATGGTAATGAATTAATACTTAAATAGTTTCTGTTTTTCAAATTACCTATCAACTTTTTTTAGGTGAAAGATATTTGAATATATTACAAGATTTAGATAATGAATATTTGAACAATTTACCGCTAGCTGAACATAGGCAAATATTTTACCAACACGATGGCGCGCCACCACACAGCAGCGTCATAGTTAACAACTTCTTGGAAGAAACTTTTTACGATAAGTGGATTGCTAACAATGGACCTTTTCTGTGGTCTCCACGTTCTCCTGATCTGTCTGTCTTAGACTATTTTATATGGGGAACAATAAAAGATATGGTTTATTTTAATCCAGTCACAACAATGGAAGATTGTCAGGCAAGAGTAAGGAATGCTTTTGAAAGATTATCTCCAGGCTCTATTAGAGCGGCCACCCATGACGAACTAATCAAGAGGTGCGAAAAATGTTTGGAAGTTCAGGGTGGACACTTTGAACACTTATTAAAATAAAATATTTTCCTGAGTATAAGTAGTTATACTGTTAGTATTTTATGTAAGAACCTTTTGTATCTAAGTTACATTTGTTAAATTATTTTATGAACTGTTGCAGTGCCAAATTTTTTGAAATTCTCCATTATTCATTAAATACTGTTCGGAGACGGTTTTTGTTTCTCTGGATATCTATTAGCAAATATTTCACACATTTTTGATAAAACTTTGTAACATTCTCCATAGATTATAAACAAATTTAAGTAATCCTCGTGCGTATAATTTAAACGCCACGACATGATAATTGATATTTGTCAAATGGTAAGAGACAGCTACATACATTTATTTAACACTCAACGCCGTCATAGCCAACTAAGAGTAATTTAACTTAATATCCATAACAAAATACCCATATAGAAATATTGAATTGGGAATATCTCGAAAACTAAAAATTTTCGGAATAGACATCTAGATACAAACTTATCCTTATTTTTAACGGCAAATAAGATAAGATTATAAAAATTGGGGGTTTCTATTTGAAAAAATTGATTTTTGACAGTTTTCTCAATTTCATCTTTATTCTTATTTTTTGAACACTCTGTATTAATACTTATCAAAATATTATAAAAATTCTATTAAAGTAGGTCTTTTTCAACAAAGAATCGAACCCAAATTAGATAATAAAGGCTTCCTTATAGGAAAAATTGATAATTCTTTTAGTGCCCGCAAACGTCATTTTTGACATAAAAATTGAAGTATCTCAAAAACGGAGAGACCTAAGTATAGAACATGATACACAAAATCAGCCTAGAATTTTGCGTACGATCCAAAAATGTAATAATATATAGGGAGTCCAATTTAAAATAAGCAAGTTGGATCGACTTCCGGGATAACCGGAAGTGCCACCATATTGAAAATATTTTAGCCGCGTTGCCCCCATCGACATTAGTTTACTACCAAATTTTCAAAATTTTCCGATGTCTACTTTTCGAGATATTGATTTCCGCAATTCGTCTTGGGACACCTTGTATAGTGATTGTGATAACATGAATAATTTATTCTGGAAAATTATTGTTGATTAGTTTTGTTTTTAATTATGTTATTTGAACAAGAAAGTTTATTTATTAGAACAGCTACTTATTTTTAACTTTGGTAAGTTTTATTTTTGTGTTATTTGAACAAGAAGATTTATTTATGTTATTTTTAACTTGCAAGTTTATTTATTTATTTTCCTATTTAACCTGTTACTCCCCAATTAACAACCCTGTCACTATCCTTTCCTGGCAAGGGATATAGTCACACCTCCACGTTGGTCCTTGCCGGATAATAAGAACAACTGGCATAGGTAAAGTTTGTGTAAATTTTTATAAACATCAAACATTCTACAGTCTTGATGTCAGATTTGGCGGGCATTTCACTTCTAAACAACATTATGCCCGACATTAAAAATTTTCTTAAAAGAACTTCAGTATTTTGCTGAGTTTCATTTTGTTCCATCGCATATGTTCTTTTTTATCAACTAAGTTGTTTCGCTTTAACTTGGAACCTGGTGCAGACTGTTCTGGTGTGTAGGATTTGTTTTCTGAAATATGTTTTCCAAATAAAACCACTATATTATTTTCGTAACATATTTATTTTTATATATATTTAGGACTTGATTTTATACATATATAAATTTTAACGATCACACTGTCAAGTAAAAGACATTCAGTAATAACCATTCTATAGAATTAAAAAAAACTTTCGATTTATTACCTAAAGTCATGTTTGCATGCACAATATGAAGATTTTACGTCAGGGTACCCATTCATTATTGATAGTGAATGATTAAAGTCATTGTACGATCATCGACCTAATTAAAAATAACTCTAAGAGATGCATATCAACAACGTGACAAAAATGACTTTAAATAAAAATTAGGGTACCCCGACAAAGTTACACTATCATTAGAACACAGAGATATGCAAAGATTTTAACATTAAATTTACCATATATTTGTTATTTTATTGCCTATACACTATTATGCACTGTGTAAAAATTAAATATATCAAAATTTGCATTAGTCCTTACAATTTTTGATAAGTTATTTTTCATCCAGTTTTGTTAAGGAAAAACAAATAAATACTTTAGCCTAGGAAGCATGTATTGCTCGAAAGAAACGTGATATTCATTATTGTTTTCGTAGCATTTACGTTATCTAATTTTACGAAATGGTTTTGACAGGTCATTAACTTGACATAGAAAATAATCGGAGTAGATAGACAAAGGCGGTACGGTATTACAGAGTAGAGAAACACTGGAGGTTTTTAATTACGTCATGACTTGTTTAAAACCTATTTAGTCCTGTTTCAGACCTATTTGGGACCTGTTTAGACCTATTTGAGACCTGTTGAAGACTCGCTTAGAACTGTTTGAGACCTGTCAATACGATAGGTTAGGTTTGCTATTTACATACGACCACGTTAGATTGGATTAGTGTGCGCACCTATCCAACCTAACCTATCGTATTACCAGGTCTCAAACAGCTCTAAATAGGTCTTAAACAGGTCTCAAACAGCCTTAAACAGGTCTAAACAGATTTAAATAGGTCATGGCGTCATTAAAAACCGGACGAGCCCGCACGGGCTTTGCCTATCTACTAACCGACAATTCGTCTACTGCTGAAGATATCCGTCACACCGCTTTTTCGCAAACCATTTTGTAAAAGTAATGCGTTTTTTGTACAGAAATAAAATGCCACGAAAACCATTTACAATATTGACGAGTTAGAGAGATAATATGTATAATAGGAAGGGACAGACTTCTCAACATGCAGATAACATTTATACAACTTTTCACTTTCAAGGTAATTTACTGGAATATTCAATTAAGCCTAAGGCTATCGATCGTAAGGAATGACTAGTAGACGTGTATATGTGCTTAAATAATAATATGAGCTTAACATTGAAGTGGTTTTAACAATAGTATATCCAAAAATAATCTAGTGAAATTTTTAATATTTCCCTTATGGTCTCTTGTAAAAGTCCGTCTGTTTTTCGGAGCTATCTTATGCACATTTACAATAAAACTGCCTGCGCAAACAAATTTTAAATCCCCCATCAGCTTCATACAACATGCAATATTACAGAATGGATTAAATATCAACATTTGGTGTTTATATTTCTCCCCATATTAGTTTTATATCTTAATTCCCATGTATGTAAAATGAATGTGACCTAAAATATATCTGTTAGAAATACAATGTACCGCCATTGTTGGAAATGTCTGATTGAGAAAGCTTACCAGCTAAACACATGAAATAATATTTCTCATCCTAATATCCTACAAAAAATTTTCGAGTCTAGACTGATCTGTAAAATTTGACGTCCCCAAATTATCTTCTATTCGTCTTGCGTTTAAAAGTGGATGTCATAAAACACCTTGAAAGTCCTAGGCAGACTTCTCTAAGATGTTTTTTGTACATCCTATTGCTATCTGGGTATAGTAAGTACGGCCAAAATTGAAACTGGTCAGTTTTAAAGCACAGGACCGTGCACACTGAACTTGATATTTTGTCCTATGTATTTGGCAATGGTATCGAGATTCGAACGGTAGTTGAAACTGTGCAGGCGAGTCCGAGACTGGCAATGTAATCAGCCCGAATGAACTATCTACGACTGCACTGGTTTAAAGGTAATAAAACGGACAGGCCTACTAGCACAAAAAACTCGTAAATAGTTTCTTAATCAGTGAACGTGGAAGTCTAACAATGTGCTGTCTATGTGCCAGTGCAGTGCATAAATACCTATTATAATATCAAGCGTAGGAGTTTAGTTAGTTACTGTTCATATTTATAAATATTTACTACTGTATAAAAGGTAAAATATTTTAATAATTTACTAATTTACCATGGCTTTCTGGAGACCATTTGAAACAGAGGATAATATAATAACGCCCGAAAATCCCGAAATAGTTGAACCGGTTATTGTCGAAAAAGCCGAAATAAATTTAAAACCAAGTTTAAAAACCAAGATTTACACGTACAAAGTCAACGTATTATTTTAAATATACATGAATGTTTGAAAAGCGAAAATCCTGAACAATGTGAGAAAGAAATAATACGACGTATTAACGAATTAACTAAAATATCAAAATCAACAATTTATCGCATAATTCAAGGAGGCGATGTTATAAATCACAGCGCAAAGAGGAAACGGAAAAATACGAAATTAAAAAATATTGATGATGCCACTAGAGATGTAATACGGCGCATAATTTATAAATATGTATGAAGAAAATATAGTTCCTACGTTAAAAATGATTCAAGAAAAATTGAGCGATTATCCTGATTATAATTATAGGTCTTTAGATACATGACGAAATGTCTTATTAGAATGCGGTTTTAAACATAAAAAACTTGACAGTCGTATGGTAATTATGGAATCGCGACGTATAGTTTCACTTCGAGTAGATTATTTGGAAAAAATTATAATATCGTAAACTAAACAGGCATATAGTGTATTTAGACGAGACGTGGTTTGACACGCATGATGTTGTTCAGTATGGTTGGGTAGATAGTTCGCACAATTGTGTTTTAAATACTCCGTGTTCTAGAGGAAAACGCGTTATCATAACTTCATGCGGGAAGTGAAAATGGGTTTGTACCCAATGCGTTGCTCTTGTTGGCCAAAAAAATATCGCAGTCTTCTGCAGACTATCACGAAGACATGACAGCCGATCTATTCGAAAAATGGTTTTCTCAATAGCTTCTACCAAATATTCCGCCAAATTCGGTAATTGTATTAGGTAGTGCTTCTTATCACTCGCGTATATTAAATAAAATACCAAATAACAGCACAAAAAAGGAATACATTTTAAAATTCAAGAGAAAAAAAAAAATGGAAATTCCTGTAAAAGTTCCAATAAAACGCGAATTACTGAAAAGAATAAAAGAACAGAATTTCAAAAAGGAATATGTTATTGATAACTTATCCAATATACACGGTCATACACTTTTGCGGTTACCTCCATACTATTGCATATTTAATCCTATCGAGATGGTTTGTGGAACACTAAAAGTACGTTTACGAAAATGTAATAACTCTCCAACGTTAAGCGCGATAGTAGTTGATCATATAAGAGAAGTAATAAATGACATTAACAATAATACTGATTTATGGAAAAATTGCGTTAGGCATATAATTGGAGAAGAAAATCGATATCCAACGCTACCCCCTAGTGCGCCGATTTTAATTCAACTGGATAATGATTCCTCCTCAGAAAGTGAAGATTCGGACGCGTCAATTAACATTTAACTTTTCTTCGTTTTTCATTCACTTTTTTATTGTTACATTTCGTGGAATATATTTTATTTAGTTGACAGGAAATTTTAATTTAAGTTACTTCATTCTAGAGAAATATTTTAATTTTCTTTTCATTTATATTTTATATAAGTATACAAATATTTATTTTTGTTTTCATATAATAATTATTTGCTTTGTTCAAGAAACTTACGTTTGTATTTTAGAAGAAACTTAAATTTTTATTTTATTTTTGACTAAAATCGTTGCCCCTCGTTAATCTAACCTATCCCATCCCCTCCTGGCAAGATATGTTCATACCCTCTCGTTGGTCCTTGCTGAGCAATAACATATTTCAATATAGTATGGGTTAACTTTAAAACTAAAATCAGTAAATTTAAATATTTAAACTTTATATCTAAAACTGATATAATACCTCAAAAATATGTTATTGGCGAAATGAACCTAATAAACAAAAAATAATAAAAATGAATACAATTTTAATTATTTAAATTATTGTGACAATCATTTCCATTTACCTCCACCCATGTACAATAAAGAGATACCGACTGTTTTTGCCGGCTTTTAGTTTTTATACGGTTTCAATTCCAGTCGTATATACTTTAAGTATTTATGTATTGTGTGTCCACAGCTAAATATTTATTATTAATTTACAAGCTTTTTGTATAGTTATGGGAATAATAACACCCTACTAAGCATCTGTCTTTTTTACATATAGCCACAAATTCGTAATAAAATTAATTAGCTTTAACGTTGTCTCCACGTCACATTAACTGAAGATCTGGTTGCATACCTATGAGAAAAAGTCTGAAATTAAAAATAAATTTGAAAAATTATGTGAGTTCTAATCACTTCTATGAGAGTAAATGAAAGCAAAGCTTATGACATCATGTCCACACTTTAATTTACGCCATGGTAAACCCATTTTCCTTTAATATAATTAAGAAAACTTCCAGTAAAATACCTTGGGGCTAATACTTTACTAACATTTAGTTTATGGATTATTTGTACATTTATATATACACGTACTAAAGTAGTACAGATTCATTGTAGGAGATTTAAAAAATATTTTTTTTACATATTTGTCTATGATTATACAGCTGCTACTTGTACGCGAAATAAAATAAAAGACCGCTGGTTAATAGTGAGTAATAAGGGGCCGGTCATGTGAATGACGAAAGCAAGGTCCACAAAAAAGTATCTAACTTTTAATTGAAGTAGTTGCCTTTTAATATCTATGAGTATATAGCCGAAATTCGACTGAATTTGTTTATGATTTAAGTAAAAAAACCTACGTATCACGTTTTATTAATAGAACTACTGGGGTAAGAGTTATTATACGATTTAACTGAAGTGTTTGGTAAAAGCTGTAGATGGCATTTCTATGAGAATACCCTGTTTTATATACAGCGTATCTCACTTAAGATTAATAATTCTTTTGTTTTTTCTCCAATTTAAATCAAACTGATCTCAAAAGATACAGGTCACCAAGGTCTATTTAATACCATAAAATCACTTTCCATCTTTAAATGCAAGGCCATCTACGATGCTAAATTATATACGGAGAATCAAAAAATCATAGTAGGCATTTTTAAATAAAAAACTCTACAAAACTTGTTCGAAATCATTCAAAAACTCTTGAATCCAAAAATTCCACTCCCAAATTTCTCATTTTGATAAGCATGCTCTGACTCCTTTGCTTTTACTGAAACAATTTTGTAAATGTCAGATTAGTTGTCAAGTAAATCTGTTGGCATTCTCTCTGATTTTTAGTATTCTAACATATTTTATTTCAATTAAAATACTTACAACTGCGGAAAAAGTGGAAATTGTTAGAAAAGTTGGTAATATTCTTGTACAACGAAGGAAGCTGCTACAGAATTTGGTGGCTGGAATATTGCTTATGGTGTCAGGTAGAGTTTTTGAAAACCCTCATTAGGTCGACGCCAGTATTCAGAAAAGGTGAATGGGTGGTGCAGTATTTTCAATGAAGAAATAATTGGGCTATATTTCTTTGAGAGAAATTTGAATGCGGAACATTTTATAATTTTTTCAATCGAAATTGAAAACTTGCCACTTATTGCATACAACAATGTAATACTTCAACTTAATGAAGCCCCAATCTTCAATGCAATGGCTGTACGAAATTGGCAAAATGACAGCTTTTCTCGGAGGTGATTTGGAGGAAATAGCCCTTTTATCAATTGGCCTCCGAAGTCACCTGACTTCATGCCCTTGGACTCTTTTTTTAGAATCTATTTAAACTTCATATTCGGTGTTTTTGAATGATTTCGAAAAAGTTTTGTTAATAAATTTTTTTTATTAAAATGTGCCTACTATGGTTTTTGATATTTTTTATAAAATTTAGCATCGTAGATGATCTTGCATTTAAAAATGGAAAGTGATTTTGTGGTCTTAAATAGACCTTGGTGACCTCTTTCTTTTGAGATCAGTTTGATTTAAATCGGACAAGAATTATAACGCTGTTCTACTCTTTATGAGATACCTACATTGTATATGCTATCAACCACAGGTAATACAAAAATGTCGTTCTAACTTTTATTTAACACTTAAGCCAAATCATCCAATAGCTCTAAGACTACCTATACATGATGTGATCTGAATAACCGCTCAGTATCTCCTATTCAATGCTGTGTGAAAAAAATATTAGAAAAAAAAATAATCACAGACACTGTTTTGGTATTAATTCACATACAGATAATTTTCAGAGAATTATGCAGCAAATGCCACATGTATTAGTGGTCGATGGGAATACGCTGTGACAACAAAATTTCTTTCGTATTGTTGACTTTTATAACACGTTTCGTAATGGGCACAATACTTTCAATTGGATTAAATATGGCTGATGAGAGGAAATCTTAGTACAATAAGTAGGTATTACAATAACTAAAGTGAATAAGAATAGATTGATGCAATTCTATACCTAACTATAGATAGTAAAATTGAAAAAACCTATAATAAATATCCTACTATTTCATATAGTATGTAAGAGACCAACGAAGTCAAGACTTTGGATGCCCAAGGAGATTATTTAGACCACTGTTATAATATATCTATATAATGAATTAATTTATTTGTAAAAAGATTTTTGTACGTAAAATGCGTTGATTTTAAAATAAAAATAAAACAGCTTAAATTACATTCCATCAGTTTTGTATAGATTTTGTATAATAAAGCTCACCTGGAGAACCTTTAAACCCTGCCAAAAGTAAGAGCCAATATTACGAGTTTCACATACACAAACAAAAAGCGAACATAATGACAAGATAATGCCTACATTAGAAACATCTACAAACTTATGTCACATTATTATTAATTGACCCTCGTTCTTAAAAAAATTAAGATGATAATTTTAAACTTAGTAGGTAACTATTTGTTCGAATATAATATATGTTACTATGTATTCAAAATAATAAATGGTGTTAGTATTAAAAAAAAAATTGAAGTTATACCAGAACTGGCTTTCCTCCACTACTGTGAGTTATGGTGGGGGGAAACCCAGCACCGTGTAAGCCCTCTACTTAACTTGCATTTCTTCAAAACAGATTTCTGCCAGTTGAGTATGCTTTAATAAGAAAATTCTGCCTTATATTATAAATAAATAAAAACTATCTGATTTTAAATGCTCATTCAAGCGCGAACAAACTAAATTATTTTCACAATTCATGCACACCTTATAATACACCTAATTATTATCATAATTATTATCAACGATACGGGGGAATTCACCCCCCATTATTATTGTCAGCACAGCCTTGAGGTAATAGTACCTCAAATTCTTAACTCTATGATAAAATTAATTTATATTAAAAAAATATCGGTAAGTATAACAGAAATTATGAGGTAGTCAACTGTAAAGAAAGCGAAAGTGGAAAACATGTCACAGCAGCAATTTCTGAAATTTCTTTTCACTTATATCTTGATGATTAAGTATTAATTATTCAATGATACATGTTAAGGTTGTTGACTGTTAACTGGTCCTTTACTGGAAGATAACTTTCGCGATCCTCATAATTGGTCCACCACATGTTTTTGAATTAAATATTTCAATTAATTCAAATACTTCAATACCAAATATAAAAAATGATTTAAAATTCATCTAATATTTCTATTAATAACAAACTTATACACATAAGTTGTCAAATATTAAAAAAAATAATAAATATTATATACAATGAAATGTTAAAATGTTTTTTACACATTTTATTTTCTAAATATTAGAATTACATATTAAAGTAAAGAAATCTAACAAGTTCCCTGGTGTCATTTATTTGTTTGCTATTTGTGGGGATTTCTGCGCTGACAAATTATTGGAGACTATTAATTTAGTGTCTCTTTTGTTTTTAATCTCGGAATTTGTGCTGGCCATAACCAAAAACGAAATTTTCAATTATTGATTTCAATTTTATCTTCTATTCCTCTTAGAGGTTACAAATACAACAATCAAATTAATAACTAGAGAACTTGTTAAATTCTTTCATCGAAATGGGCACACATACGTTTAAAAAACTTTAGCAAATATCGAAAACCAAACGTTTATTCGATTAAAAATTGTCGCACGAAGAAACGTTCTTAAAACAGAATTTAAACATCATTTAAACATCATATATAACCATTATGGATTAAGTGCGACCGAAATTTTCAATGGGCGTCTGAGAAACTCCTTCATGTTTTGTGGTTTCTGTTTAAGGAGACAATCCTAAGCTGGATTCGGATCATAATGGTGTGGGCTATTTTCACAAACCAATACCTTTGGTGTTTAAAAACTACTTTTATAAAAAGACAAAATATTAAAACACTTCACTCGAATGCAATACTCGACGCCCGTTTCGCTAATCATGTAAGCATCATCAGAAGATGAAGGCCTAGCGAGATTGAGATCTGTGTACTCGGAGAAGAAAATCAAAGGCGGACAGCTATACAAAAGTGCCCTTATCAAAGCTGTGGAGTTTTAAAATGGACAAAGCTGGATGAGGTACTATAAAGGATGTATTCTAGGAGCACCGCAATAGACCTGGTCGCGGTGGTAAATGCCAAATAACCAGCACCTCCACCAGTACCTGTCATCAGAAGATGCTTCAAATTTAAAACCAGTCTTATTTGTTTCTCGATGATGTTTACGTTGCTACGCGTGTCGAGTAGTGTATTCTAGTATAATATGGTTTTGGCATTTTATAAAAGTGGTCAAAGGTATTGATTTGTAAAAATAGCCCTCATACAAAAATGCCCTCACCGCCAAGACTAGGATCCAGCATAAGATTTTCTAATTAAACAGGATTACGCACCATAAGCATTGAAGGAGGTTCCCAGACACGCACCGAAAAATCTATTAGCGCTTAGTCTATTAAATACCATTTTACATCGTTTTAGAAAATGATATGTAATCGCTTACTTCCAATGTTTACACAACGAAAGCAGACGTTTTAATTTTATTTTTAAAATTTCATAGTCAAATGATATTTTAACATAAATTGTTTAAATAACATTGATACTAACTTGACAACAATGAAAGTAGTAAAAGTAAAAGCAACTTAAACTGTATTAACATTTTCAACATTTAACTACGTTTCAAAACGTTTACTAAACGTATATGTTCCTATTGAGATACGATAACACATCAAAAACGTACATAAAATTCATAAACAAAATTATATATTTTTCTATGAATATTTATAGATTTGCTAAACTAACGAAAAACAATATAGAAATTTCTATAAACTATTAATTATGATTAAAATATACTATATTCTATAGCTTTTTTAAACAATTACCTAGGCTGAAGGGGTCGGTCAGAGATTTTGTGCGACAGAACCATTCAGCGGCTAAACATAGAAAGTATCTCTTTAAACACTTCATCTACATAGATCTATTAAATATAAGATAAATAATTTCATTAATGCTTTTTTATGGTAACAAATTCCTGTACAAATTGACAATATTGGTATCTAAATATATTTTAGGTTAGTGCTTTAACTAACAGTTGCATTTTTGTATAAATTATGTCCAAACCACTGAAACTGAACGAACTTGATGTAACTAGAGAGATTTCTAATATAAAAATGTTTTATTCTTTGTACATTTAATGACATATTGAAAGCACATTTAAGTCGAGTAACGAAACCAAATTTGAATTACATTAAGGCATTAAAAATGCATAATTTTCGGACATATTTTGGTGGTATTATTAGCTTCTGTATTAATGTATAGAATGATTATTATTCCTCAGGGCCACAACCATATGATGAGAAATTTGTATTTGTATATATAGTACACTGAAAAAATATATCAGAAATAAAATCTAGCTTTGTCGATGACATACGCTGAAGAGTACACATATTCATTAAGAGCGAGTGGGGTAAATATTCTTGGAAGTATGTATAGACGAGTTCATCTATTCCCGGCACTTAAAAAACTCAACAAAAACTTTACGAAATATTTTTTATCTCCGTTGGACCAAGCGGCATGCTGTCATCAAACAAGCCGAAGCACATTAAAAACCTATAAAGGTAAGAGTCAATTTGCAAAAGAAATAGTACGAAGAGTAACGGTATTTTGATGAGGCCGTAAAGTTTTTGTTACGTTTTTTTAGCGTCAGGAACAGATGAACTAGACTATGTCTGAAAGTTTGTTTGCCTATTGAATAAGTGGGATTACTTATCGTTTTAAATTTCTCGTAAATTGCAACAAGTCTTTTTATTTATTACCTGTCTAAGGCCTTAAGTAAGAATATGTTGTAACTGTTTGTTCTGCTCACCCCTACACACACTTTTACCACCTTGGCTCTCGATAGTATAATCCAGTCAGATAGCAAAGAAGTATCCATTTTTTTAAAAATTCCTTAGTGCATTTTGTGAAGGTGATAATTAGGAGAAAAATAATGGAAATTATATGTATACGCTTTGGAAAGCAAATTTGGAACCTGTTGAAAAAAGGGCATGAAAGTGCCAAAAACAGGTTTTTCCACGTTTTCGATGCGAAAGAAAACATTTTAAAATACTGTGAAATAACTCCTAAAAGGTCGAGAAAAATGAATTTTTGACAATAAAAATCTGTCAATAACTTTTTACAGAAAAAATTAAAAACCGTTAAATATAGCCATTTTTGCCATTTAATTACAGGGACTGTAATTATCGTAGGAAGTTTTTTCGGAGCTTACATTGTAGCTTTTGTTGGTACCTATCTGCTTTAAAAATTTCATGCAAAAATATTAATAACTCTTGGCAGAAATAGCGAAAATGTAGAAAAGGGGTTTCCGAAAAACGGCGTGGAAATGGTCAAAAATGGTCATATGACCATTTTTCAAAAAGCTATTTATTCCTGATGAAATTCTCTAAAACCCATTATTTTTAAATTTTCGTAACATTTCGTTTAGTACGCATTTGTAAATCAGGATATTTCTGAATTTTGGACATTCGGGCTCTCGAGCGGTGGGGACGCGTGGTGGGGCAAGTCTCTCCCGCAGCCGAGCTTGGAGCGCCGCTGAATGATCGCGCGCCTTCAAATCGATCCAGTAGGGAAAAAAGGTGATACCTCGGGAACTACTGGTCGAAATTCGATGTTTTTTTTAAAGTGGGGCATCTCGCTAAAATACGCTCGAGTAGGTAGTCACGAAATTAATTTTGATGCACATACGCAAATAACGATTGCACAAGAAATTTTTTTGCAAACGATAACAATTAACGACGGTTTATAAGGTATTTGTACGATAAATTGGACAAAATCGGGCGTACACTCATATTGCAGAGGAATATACAGATTTTAATATAGTTGACACAGTAATTATGCTATCGACACCACAAAATACGGTTGATTTGTTGGCGAAGATGTCGATTTGTTGATCCTGATGATGCAGCTATCACCTAGGAACAATATTTATTTCGGGAACCAAATATGGGGGCGACTGACAAATGGATTTATAATAGGACAAGTTTCATCGATCCCAACTTGATGCAATATGTATTATTTATGCATGCATTTACAGGTTGTGACACTACATCGTGTTTTTATAAGCACGAAAAAACTAAAATCATGAAAAATGTAAAAGATCAAGAAGTACAAAAATTGATTGAAATTTTTTACGAGGAAAACGCCAATAAAGATGAAGAGAGAATTGAAATAACAAAAAGGCTTTATTCAAACGATTAGAAAAATAAGAGTGTAAATGAGTTAAGATACGTTTTACTTAAAGGATTCATTCACCTTTAAAAATAAATGTAGCCTAAAGTTATTGCCACCAACCAAAGGAGCTGTGAAGCAGCATACGTTGCGTACATACTTGCAAGTACAGTCGTGGATTGGAAGAAAAATTCCAGCTGTGGAGTATGGCTGGGTAATGTCCAAAAACAGTTCTCTTGAGCCACGAATGACTGATGAATAATTGTTTCCTCCTGATGTCATCGAAAGTATAACTTGCCGATGCAAAACTGGGAGCATAAGAAAGAGCTGCACATGCAGAGAACACTGTAGCACTGCACATCTCTTTGGAATTCTTGTCACGGAGAGACATGCACAAATTGTGAAGCTTCAAACAGCGTTATTGAAGACGAGATTACGAATGCAGACAAAGAAGATGACTAACTGGAATTACTTATTGAAAATTCTGAAACAAATGAAAATGAAGGCTCAGAAAATGAGGAAGAAGAAATGGAAATAATAGACGCGATAGAAACCGATGACGAGTAGATGTATGATTATATTGTAGAAAATAACCTGTACTGAAAACAATAATGTAATTTTATAAAGGTAGTTTTTTAATTTATAAATTAAATTAAAAATGCATAGTTACCACAACCTCAGGTTTTTTATTTATATTCTCATTTACGTATCATCCAATCCTGTAAGTTTATACAAAGACTCATACGATGTTTATAAACTCCAACAGTAGCAAATAATAATTTAAAAAATACCGCATCAAATATTACAACAAATTTTTTATCATCTCAAATGTTAATGGTATCATCCCTTAAACACCGAGACAGTGTCAGTCTGTTGATTAAAAAAAAGGATGTGGCGTGGTGTAACCTTACAAATTGCCATGAACAATTGGTTAAGTATGCTTCGAAAGCATGTTCATAATTAATATTTTAGCGAGATACCCCACTTAAAAAAAAATATCGAATTTCGTCCAGTAGTTCCCCACCACGCGTCACTTCCCCTCCGCTCGAGCGCCCGAACGTCCAAAGTTCAGAAATAGCCCGATTCTCAAATGCGTTTTTAAGGTACTAAACGAAATCTTACGAAAATTTAAAGATACTAGGGTTGTAGAGAATCTCATCAGGAAAAAATATCTTTTCGAAAAATGGTTCTATGACCATTTTTGACCATTTCCTCGCCGTGTTTCGGAAACACCTTTTTTACATTTTAATATTTTTGCATACAATTTTTAGAGTAAGTAGGTACCAACAAAAGCTACAATTTAAGCTCCGAAACAACTTCCTACAATAATTACAGTCTCTGTAATTATATGGCAAAAAATGGCCATATTAACGATTTTTAATTTTTTGTGCAAAAAGCTATTGACCTATTTTAATTGTCATAAACTCATTTTTTCCATTTTTTTACGAGCTATTTCGTAGTATTTCGCATTGAAAATGTGAGAAAAACCTGCTTTCGGTACTTTCATGCCCTAATACTGTTTTTAGGTGAATATAGAGGTGGGTTTAAAAATTCGTTCTGGGGAATTTAACTATACAGATACAATTTTATGAAAATATCGAATACATCAATCAAAGAGAAACAAATAACAACAAAAGTTTGTTAAATATGTAACACTCCGTTCCGTGTATCGTAGCATAATACCTATCCGACTCTGGCTATGTGATAGGCGTGGTTAAAGCAAACTTAAGAAGAAACTTGGTCAAGAATAAAGAAAAATTAAATAAAATTAATAGATCTGGGGTATATGAAAATAAATGTAAAGATTGTAATGCCGTCTATGTTGGTCAGAGTGGTAGAAGTATTGAAGGAAGGTTAAGAGAACACAAAAGCCAGTTCTAAATAACAATAAAGAACAGGAATGGCAGCATATTGGAATAATAAACCTTTAGATCTTTTTCAGGTTAAACCAAGTTAGGTCTGTCCAAATAATCTCGAAGGTAGAGTTTATATTGTAAGTATTTGGGATATAAATTTGAAATAACCAATTCTGCGACTAGTTCAAATGTGCTTTTAGAGGGCGGAATATTAAACATGTTCGGCGGGGGCACATAGCTCGGAGAGTAGCTGTTGGTTGCAGTCTGGTTAGGTTCCTTATAGTAAAATAAGGATTTATAGAGGAGTTTGCGACTAAAAATATTATGTTTAATTCTGCCACTAGTATTTAGCTTGCGATGCTCTTGATAAAGGCCTGAGAAGTCAAACATTCGTAGAGTACTCTAAATACATTACTTGCAAACATTTAAAAACAGTGCTTACCTGAACTGAAATGAAAGTAGAATTATTACAATTAGGCATCTTCTGAAAAGGTAGGAGGATAACAGTTAAAATGACGAATTTTACAAACCTCTCATCAAGACTCAGCAATGGCCCCTAAAGCCTTGAAATACAGTTACTTGTTCCAAAATTGCAGAACTGGAGATATAAGCCCGTAATAGCAGTTCATATTTCACTCAATTTTATCATTTATATTAGAATCTAACAAAAGTTATAACACTCAAAGATAAATTTAAATATTTAACAAAACAATGATTGGTACCATTTTTGTGAAATGGTAGGTGCCGGTTCGATAAAAAGTGCATATAGGCACTGTTTGACGTGTTTCAATTGCTATAAATACAGAATAATAATTTTTTTAATGCAACGAAAAATTATTCTGTATTTATTTTTTAATCACAATAATTCCCAACGGCCCATACGAATTCCCAAATGTCAGCTTTGCCATTACTGTGGGTTTTGTTAAACCTTAAAATACAAGAAACAATGAAAAATATATAGTCGTTTTTGCTTTGTTGAATTTTTTGCTATTTGAGTTTGAAACTTAATAAATTTTATATTAAGTACACAAAAGATTCGATCGATTGCTGTGTACAAAATTAAGTAATTGCCTATAAGAACATAACATTAAATCTGCTGTAAATATTCTCAGCAATATAAAAAAGACTTTAAAAAATTGCTTCTTTTAACAGTACTAAATCCATTTGTTATTTGTTTTTGCACTTAGTATTTTTTGCTGTATCTAGCGTGTGATGATTAAAAAGACAAGAAGGGGTAAGTTGATGGCCATGACCCCGAGTACAAATGTATTATAGACTGAAATAATATCAAACTTATGCAGTAAGGAAAGTGGAGGCTTTAGTTTTGTGTGTCTTAGGAAATTAGTCTATCAACAGCCCTTAAATGGGGAGTATAAGAGGCTGTTTTGATTTTCTGTAAGTAATAAGCACAAAATAATTATTACGCATAGTAGTACATCGTGTAACGTGAAGGAAGAGTAATGCGTTCCCGAACAATAGTGGAAATTGCTAAACTAGGAGTCAGCCTAACTAAGCAAATACAAGACTGCGGGAAATTCACTTTTCCTCTTCTGCAATCAGATTAAACCCAATATTACTAAATCTGACTACCTAAAATTTATTTTCATCGAAAACAAAACCGTACGAGAAAATATTTCAAGTGGAGATAAACCACAGAACTCTCTAAATAAAAGTTCTAAATCATCACATGCTGATAATGTTATATGGACTAGGAACTGTTTTTTATATTGCTTTGATAATCTATTAGATTTTACAATACAATCACATATCTAAATTCACTATAATATTTTTGTTTTCATCACATGTACATTCCAAACAAAAATGTAATAGAATACTAGGCATGAGTGAAAAAGTTAAGCTAACTAGTGCTTATGGATTACGTAATTGGTGAAGAATGAATTCTGAAATTATTTGAGCGCCTCTTATATGTAAAAGTAGCCAAAGTACGACCTTAAATCATATTTCGTCTTTGCATGAAAACCAGAGAAGATAACTCTTTTATTCAGTGGGAAAGCAGTATTATTTAGTCTCGTATAGTTCCTTGTAGTCCTTGTGCAGTCCATGTGGTCTCTGTGTAGACTCATATAATCCAATGTACTCTTATGTAATCCCATGTGTAGTTTCATGTAACCTGCCTCTAGTCACGTGAAGTCAGTCCCATGCAGTCTGCGTAAAGCAAATGGCTCTTATTCATTTGTTATTGAAAATTAAGCGTTTTGCCCAAAGATATCAAGATATATTTTATTAAGTTTATGACATTTACGTTAATTTCAGATCCATTTCCAATAAAAATATTAGAATATAGATACTCTTTCAACTATATATCAAATATTTACGCCATTTACTTAAAAACAATGCATCCTATGTTAAGAAATATTCGCCTATAAATGTATATGAATTTTGCCTCGAATCTAAAACAAATTTGAAACGAGCCGACTTTAGCGAGCGAGATTGTACTCATAAATGGAACTAAAAATCCTTATAGTATAATTACCCCAAAAGTACAATTTTACAGTATTCTGGAATTTACTTACAAACCTTGCATTTCATGGTAAATATACTAGAGATCAATCAAATTTCTCCTCGTCGGTATAGGATAAAATAAGATTATCTCTTATTTTATTCTATACCGACGAGGAGAAATTTGATTGATTATCATTTAGGATACGATTCAAATAACATACTAGAGATCGTTTCAAATACCATAAAATTTCCTATCGAGTGATATTCATATCATTTGTATTCAATGTTAGAGCTGACATGGCCCAAATACTTCAACTCCGCTCCCAAAGTTACAATATTTTAGTTTTTATGAAGTTTCTCAAATATTTTGAATTACTCGACAAATTACAGAGACTTGTTTTATGGAGCCGTAAAGTTTCGAGTCGATTGGTAGTTTATATTCGACGCTAGGGAGACCAGGGCACCCTGAGAGAGACAGCCAGTAGCATCACCTTCGTTACACAGTCACAGATGGTGTCCTAGGCTCACTAGCACCTCTGGTGGACAACTCTCGAAAATCTTCCTTATCGTTACAGTGTAAGTGATGGTGGAGGTAAGCGAGACGGTTGGTTCGCCGTTAGTATCTGTGGCATACGAACGCATTTTTGCAGTGAGTGCTTACAAACGTGACTGTGTGGAAAATGAGAGAAACTTGTTTCATTTGTGATCAACCGCTGGACGATACACCTACCTTCAAGGTTGATCGTGGATTGGACAAATTAATTGATGCCAGTGTTGTGAGAGGTGATGGAAAACATGAACTAACCTCAGTCACAGTACACGTTCAGTGCCGTAAAGACTACATTCGCCCACCGAGTATGAAAGCGGCCAAAAGAAAACGTGAAAGTGAAGAAGCTGCTACTTCGACGAGTCCCTTGAAACCGGTTTTTGATTTTAAGACCTAATGTTTCAATTGTGGAAACGAGGCTGACTACTATGTTTCAACCATCGGTGTGTGCTGTGTCAGCAACAGTGGAGGCTATGGAGCAGCTTCGCCGGTCTTCAAAAATTTCATCTGTGGACATTTACTTTGATGAGCAGATCGTTGCAACTGTAAGCCAAGAGAAGCTCCTTTCCAATAATAATAAAATCAGATTGATGTCGATGTGACATTTTGATAGTCGATACAGCAGAAATATGTAGGTGGGGAAAATGTGGATCTTCTTATAATTTTAACTGCTCGTACACCTATTGATAAAGATATTTTTCTCCTCAAACCAGGCAGGGGGAAGGTCGAACGAAAAATGTATTCTTCACCAAGCTTTGATCACCATAAAGACATTCGAGATCACATATTATTTTGCACGCATTCTCTGGTGTGACGCTACATCTGCCCATAAAGGCAAGACTGCAGCTTTGAAAGTGATAAAAAACGGTAGGACTTGAAACTTGTAGCTGAAGTTTCCAGTAAGACTGGTACTTCTCCTGACATAGTAACTTCGAATGGGATAAAAAATTTCCTCGCAATCTATAACGATCCAGTTAAAGAAATTTCCATAGATAACTATCGGTATTTTTGCTTTATTAAAGCTGTGAGCAAAAGTAAACTTCACTGGTTTGCTTTTGCTCACAGAAGTCATTACCACCCACTCATGACGCAGTTCAACAGCATCTATTTCGTGTTTGTTTTCAAGTGCAGAAATGGTTGGGTAATGTATATAATCCTAAATAGTGGGAATTGATGTTGTGGTCAAAAACAACATCCCAACTTCCTGCACCTGATTGCCTTTCGAAGATGATTTTCTGCAACTGTATGAAAGGCTGTGGACCACTGTGTGGCTGTCGGCAGTTGGAAATTAATTGTTCACCAGTTTGCGGTAACTGCGATGGACAATTTTGCTTGAATGCTGAATCGATTGAAGACTCATCTCTTTAAATCAACTTCTAATTCAATCTTTTATTTATACCTCAAAACATACTTCATTCAAACCATCATCCCGTTCATTAAAACCTTCTTCCGAAATGTCGATATCAAAACTTATTTCCCACTCATATGTTCCATACACGTTGCCAGCAACTCGCGGCTATCTTTACTTCAGTCATCAAAACTTACTTCCATTTCGTTTCAACACATTAGTATGGATAAAATTACGACTTGCAACATTACTTTACGGGACCAATTCAATTTTAACACATTATTCAGACAGTTATAGCTCATATTTCAAAAACTAATTTAGATTCAACTTTCATTTATATATCGAAAAATCCTATTTTCCAATGCCGCATTTATGATATTTTTTCAGTCCTGAATTAAAATTTTTCAAAACGATTGCGTAATATTTCATAATTTAGAGCCCTATAGACTGTTTGGGGACATATCCAGCTCTATCCAGACTTCGGCGAGCCAAGTCTGCATCGTATCGTATAAACAGAGGAACACGACAAGCTCAAAGCAAATCAGTTTCGGTGTACCTCAAGTTAGTTTTTGCGTTCCGCGAGTAAAGTCTCTAAACTAAACTGTGTGTAATTCTTTCCCAGCTAACCTTAAATTTCAATAAATCGAGTGTCTGTTATACTTCCTTGGACAACCCAAGTAAAAAATATTAATTTAATTAAACTGCCGTCGCGCTTAAAATAAAAAAATGAATTTTCTCTGTATTTCAAGTGTCGATACGTCAATTATTTTATCTCATGTAAACAATTTTAATTTAAATAAAATAAAATACTCATCTCTGTTCTTTACGCTCAATAAATAATTATTTAATTTTCGTTTAAACCCGTGGTTAATTTCAAGAAAAAGTATATACAGGGTGTAGCTCTTGATCCTGCCATAAAAAACAAATTTAAAATAAAGTGCTAGTCAGACTCAATAAATATAAGTGAACTACAGCTCTGAAGTAGAAACAGAGCGAAGCATTTGGCCCGTTCCATCTATTTAAGAACTAATCACCCCGATTCTTTTCAAATCAAAATTACGTGCACATACGGCCTCTGGGGTCTCAACTCAAGCTCTTCACACCATTTTTTTTTTATTTTTTCAAACACAGAAGACTCGTGCGTGTTCACAAGGAAGACCGCGTCTTCGCCTTACATCTTGTGGCTTGTATATCAGTGTATGCGCAAAGGCTATGCAAGCCGCCGGTCCTTTGTCTATTAAATGTTAGGCAAGTAAAAGATCCCTACTGTTCCAAAAAGAAGAGGAATGCTGGAAATTGTACCTTGTACCTATTGCCGTAGTTGGACCATTATTGTAGGATTTTTTAGGCAATTAAAAAGGTTTGTGAGGTTTGATGAAAACAGCTTGTCTCAAATATGCAACGCTTAATATAGTGTAGTCTCATGTAGTTACTTAACACGTAGTCTCGTGTAATGATCACGTAGTCCAGTGGAATCACATGTAGTCTCACGTAGTGAGGATGCAATTTCATGTAGTATATAGTCCTTAGGGCAGACAATAACCCCCTCGCGAAAACCAGCATAAAATTGAATATATTTTCGTGATATAGTTTTACCTTCGATCAAATAATTTTGAATCTAACGCAAGCACTTTTGGCAATATTAGACTTTAAACGTTGTTCGAGTTGCTTATATTACTTATTCTCATTTCTCATGTTAACAGTGACATAAACAGATAGTTTACGTTACGTTTCTTAATAAATATAAAAACACTTCTTGGTTACTCTTCGTCATGCTTTGAAAAGTCACAAAGCAATGTGTGTGCAAATTCGTTAATAAACAGAGAACTTATAATGTGGCACTTACTGTAGCTTATACCGCTGTGCATCTTGGTAAAGATTATTATTAATACAGTCTCGGGTAATGTTTGGTTAAAAACTTAGATTTGTTTATTCTGGCCGCAGAAACTTTTGCGTTTATGTTTAACTATAGCAACCTTTGATTGTAAGCACATCATAACAATATTTCTGCAGTTTTGTATATGTCACAAATAAGTGCTTACTTACCGAATACAAAATTCAATGAGAAAAACTTAACTTTTCCACTCACGTCTTTTGCTAACTCGATAGTAAAAAAATTATATTTAGTACGTTCTATCGTCAATAGTTCCGTGCAAATAAGTATCCTGTGCGACAGGCTGTACAGGTTCCTGCCTGAAGGGGTTCGATGATGATATAAAAGGATTCCCTGCTGAAGGAACAACAGGCGCAGGTTGCGACGGTTGTATTGCAGATGGCGCTGGTGGTCTTAGCGGACGGTCTTGAGACAGCTGATGAGATGGAGGAGGCGGCTTAGATGGTCTGCCTTGCAACTGGGTCTCCATCGCCCCGTATTGCGCAACGGCGCCGCTAGATTGTCTCTGAAGCAGACCATTATTGTGGGACTGGAATATGAAAAAATAGGTTTTGGTTGATTTTAAAAAATTGACAATTTGATCTCATCAAATAAAAAGGGCGAATAAACTATTCTAGAAATGATCGTCAGTTGAGGCCGGTAAAATCCATCAAATATTAAGATAAGTCCACTATTCTTACATATTGCAAATCATAAATATTTCGAAGGAGAAATAAACTATTATACTATTTAAAGTAATAACTTTATTATACAAAAAATATTTAAAATAAACCAATAAGTTGCAACAAGTGCAAACAGTGCCTTTTTATAATACAGGGCGTCCACCGAGGCCTTGGGCCTTTTAAGGTAGTCACTGCCTTGTTTGAAAAACTTCAAATTCTGTACAATGAAGCTATTAATAATCAAATCCAAATTTTTTAAAAATTCGGTGGATCTATTTAGGGCTTCTGGAAAAGTATTACTTTTTTTTAGGAAAAACGTGAATTAAAAAGTGTTTCCTCTTCTGGGCTCTATCTGTGGATTATAAAAAGTGGACTTAAAAAAACTTTTACATTTATAACACTGTACGTGGATCAAATACCTACAGGCGACTTTTTTACCGGAATACCCTCGTTCATTTGATTCCACTGCTTCTGGTCTTCTATTTTCGGATCTGCCCATGGTTGTAGTTCTCCAGATGCAAATATCCCATAGAATATTATTCCAGAATAGTGTATTAAAGCGGATATTATAAACACGAGTCTCCACTCTTCTCTCGTCTGAAACAAAAATGTGCTTGGTCAGCAAATTATAAAATAAAAACTGGTAGTGGTGTATTTTTTAATTCCAGGACTTACGCCATATTTTGTTAACATCGGTACATAAAGTGCCAAGTATAAATATAAATCCAATAATTGAACAAAACATTCGAAAGCTTTTAGTTCATAAAGTTATTTGCTGAAACATCCTTCTAGAAAAGTATACTTATTAGAATACCTACAATGTTCGAAATATTCTTAGTTATTAAACTACCACATTATTTATTGGGATATATGTTCTGTAATAGTTTGGATCAAAGCAAAGTTTCGTTGCTCGAAAATATCCTACTCTTGTAAATAACTCAAAAACTGTTGCATTAAACAAAAAATGATAGTATTAAAGTGGAACTGAAATCGATGAATGATTTTACTTCATACTTTTCGTTCTCGTTTCAATGTTAAAAAAGCCGATTTTGTGCCTTCGTATAATTCTTTATTAGGATTAGATTGCAACTAGATGGGAATAGATGATATTGATCAGCCGGGGTGTAGTGGTCAGGTTGTCTGATTCTCACGTGAGGTTGACGGTTTTTTTTTTATACATTTATTTAACGTCGGCCTATTTCCGCTGCTGAGGCCTAACACCGACGCCTGTAGACGAGCTACCCCCAACCAGGAATTTTGCCGAACCTCTTCCCTTAAGAAGAGTAGGGATCTTTTACTTGCCTAACATTTAATAGACAAGGCACCGACGGCTTTACATCCCCTCCGAAGGATGGTATATCTCCTATACAACCCTCGCCTAAGGTTGTATAGCTTCCGCGCATACACTGATATACAAGCCGCTGGAAGATGTGTGAGGCGAGAACGCGGTTTCCGTTGGAATGGTCACCAATCCAAGTACTAAGGTTGACGGTTCGAATCAACTTTTTTCTTAGTTAGAACATAATAGTAATGTCGCTGAGGCATGTGCACCTTTGATGAATGTGTACCAAAATTTAATAAGTCAAACCGTAATTTCCCGCCTTATTATAATGCTTAAATTAAAAATAACAGTTGGTGGAAAGAACTGGCCCATAAAAATTTCAAAAAATATAAAACAGTTTATTACCGAAATCAGTTTAGGCGACTAAGGGCCAGTATACAGCAACAAATTGAATCTGCTTATAAAGATTATGTTTCAGTTGTCGAAAATGTAATCACGCACGATCCCTCTAAATTTTGGTCCTTTGGTTTGGTTTTGCAAACTTTTTCTCGAGTGTATATTCTCCTTCAGATCCAAGTCACACAAACAATAACATATTTTACCGATCCGAATTGATAAATATTAGCTGTATCACAGAAATTGAAATGTTTGAAGCAATCAAAAAACTGAGAAATAAAGTGACAGCCGGTATTGACGGTGTTCCCAGCTTCGTAGTTAGAGACTCTGCCGCGGTGTTTGTTACTCCGTTGCGTATTATTTTACATGACACATACCGCATCCAAATTTCCGGATATCTGGAAAATTACCAAAATATGTCCAATTTTAAAAGCTGGCGATTCATCGTCCATAATCAATTACAGACCCATTGCCGTTTTATGCGATTTTGCGACAGCACTGGAAATAATTTTGCATGCCATATTTACAGTGCAATAAAATCGTCCATATCACGCATGCAACATGGATTCATGGCACAAAGATCCACAATAACAAATTTGGCTTGTATTGCCCAATTCATATATGACAATCTGCATTCGGGGGGCAGGTGGATGTCATATACACGGATATCTAAAAAGCTGTAGATCGGATAGATCATTATCACAGATCTCTTAATTATACAGCAACGTCAGGCGTCTCTCAGGGTTCCAATTTGGGGCCTCTGCAGTTTTTGATTTTCATAAATGACATAACATCAGTAATTAGATGCCAGCATCTACTTTTTGCAAACGATCTCAAAATTTTGCAAATCTGTAAATCAGTCTCAGTGACTTTATTTACTTACAAACAGAAATAAATAACGTTTCTACGTGGTGTTCTAACAACTTTCTTAAATTAAACATCTTATTCGTAGACACAATTCTATATAATTTGACTACAACATAAACAATTTTCGACTCGAGCGTTGTTTGAAATTAAAAGATCTCGGTGTGATTTTTGACTGCAAACTTAGTTTTTCTAACCATATTAATCAGATGACAAAGTCAGCTTCTAAGTTGCTCGGGTTCTTTGTCAGAAACTGGAGCTGTTTCTCTAGTATTGAAAGTTTGAAAATATTATATTTCACATACATTAGATCCAAGCTGGAATATGCCGCTCTCATATGGTCTCCTATATACAAAAATTTTATTTTATTAACTGAATCTGTTCAGAGAAAATTTGTAAAGTTCATATTTTTTAAAACTAATGGCACTGATAATAATCTGCTATTAGACATGTTTAATATGACTTCACTAAGTGAAAGAAGAAACTGTGCTGCTCTTTCATTTTTGTACAATCTCTTAACAACAATATCGATTGTTCATCTCTTGTTAATAAGCTTTGCTTTTTATTTCTTCGATTGTATTCTCGTGATAGTGATTATTTTTATACCCCCTTTAGTCTTACCAACCTTATGTGCGAATTACCAATGTTTAATATGTATCAATATGTGTCAATTCAATTTCCGGCCTTTGTGATATTAATCACGACAGTTTAAATAGTGTAATTGACTTATATCTAGGAAACAACTCATAATGTATATTCCCCTGTCTACTATGCACTGTCTGATACTATGTTTTTTGTCTTAATTGTAGTTTTATATTTATATACTTTTATAGCCTCATACACGGCTTACTACCTTTTAAAAACCATTTATTTAGGTCCAATACATAGGATGTACAATGTTAGGGTCTAGTTCATCATTTTATTTGGAATTTTCTCTTTTCATAATGTTCTGCTCAGTTATGTATTTTAATGTTTTTCTCATATTTTTGTTTTCATAATTTTAGATTTACTCTGTATTTGAATATTTTCTTATATTTTTAACCTCTCCACAATAAAATTGTGAGAGAGGTTGCTAAAATTGGTTCAAAAACGAAAATTGAAATAACATCAAATCTTTACGTTTTGAGGTCCTAGGAACCCAAAAAAGTGGTTTTTGAAAAATGTCTGTGTGTGTGTGTATATGTGTGTATGTGTGTTAGCACGATAGCGCCGAAACTACTGAACGGATTTGAATGAAACTTTGCATGTGCGTTTCTTTAGTGCCCCAGAAGTTCTGAGAAGGTTTTGGTTAAGATCGGATTACGTTTAGTGCCATTTTGACGCAACAAGTTGTTTATTTTATAATTATTTTCAATTTGCAATGGAACCATTGAAAAGCAGTTAAAATTCTGATTTCAACGATATATCACACTTCCACCCTTTCGATTTGGTTTCCGTGAAAAAAATTGAAAAAATATGAAGCATATATCGCATTTCGCATGACATGATCGATGCGCGTAGCCGTTACGTTGCGAAACGCGTCACATCACGTGTCAATTCACGTGTGAGGGTTTCTTCACTGATCTAGCAGTAGAGCGGATTACGTTTAGTGCCATTTTTAAATATATATACAGACAAATCGAAGAATTAAACTACAAATATTCCTCTAAAATCTAGTAAAATTACTAAAATGCTAATGTTTCATTTAACAAAGACAGCCGCGAGCTATCGGATTGCAATGAGCAAATTTTGATGATTGTCATTGTCATCGCTTGTCATTCGATAACGTTGGTGTCATGTCATGAAAATTTCGGCATATTTGTAACTTTTAGTGGATTGTCACAAATTTTAAAGGTAGATGTAACAATATCAGTATCATATGCTTTCTGTACCTTCGTTGGTGAATTTATTATAGATTATCACTTTACCAATTTTCAGTTCGTTGCTTTACAAATCTGCAGTATTTAGGATAACTAGACTTTCTTAGTTGTTCAAGTGATGTTAAAGTTGTTAATATCCTAATAGTATATTATTCAACGAGCGATAATGTAGGTAATAACTCGCATAGATGATTGTAAATTCATTAAGTTGAGGGTTTTTTAGTGCCCCAGAAGATCTGAAAAGATTTTGGATGAGATCGGATTACGTTTAGTGCCGTTTTGTCACACAATTTAATGCTCTTTTCGACTTCAAAGATCCACCGAGTGGGGAGGTTCCAGCCGCTTCCAGTAGCTGCCGATTTTTTAATTTATATTCTCATGTTCTCTGTAACAGTTCTGTTTTCTGTAATTGGGTATTTACCTGCTGGAAATAAATGCATTATTTATTAATTTATTTATTTATTTATATATTGAAGTAGCTGTACATGAGTTTTATGAAAAACTTTACAAAGTCATTTGGTGAAAGCGTCCCATTGTATAAAACACATGAGCGTAGTTATACGCTCTGGTTTGATGTAAATATTAAAAAATAAAGCTAGATTGATTTAGAAATATAAGAAAACCCATAATGACTGACTGCTTTTTACAAGAATATGCAGAACTATGATATTTGGTAAAGGTACAAATATGTTCTGCATCCAACAATTATATTGAAAATATCCAGTTCTCAATTTCCAATTATCCCCAATATTTCTGGTCATATGTACATTCTAAAAATGGAACCTCTAGAATTTTCGATAAAATATCAGATAATAATACATTTTATGATAAACTTCAGGATATTGTGGATATCTCTGTAGAATTTTTTAAGAGTGTCTACTTACCACCTGAAACATACCGAATTGCGTAATAAATGTTACTTCTAAAAATATATCTGAAACCGATATCTTAAATGCTACAAAAAAAATAAAGAACGGAATGACGCTAGGTCCCGATAATATAACATCCTTTATAATACAAGATTGCATAGATGTTCCCATTGCGCATGCTATTCAATCTTGCATTAAAAACAAAAACTTTTCCTAACCGCTGGAAAGTGGCCAAAGTATGTCCAGCATTTAAGAGCGGAGGGCACTGGTTGATAATTATAGGGCTATTTCTATTCTATAAAATTTTTCGAAGGTCTTCAAAATTATTTTGTATGATCGTATCTATCTCTCTGTTCGTAACCAAATATCGCCTGATCAACATGGGTTTATGAGTAATAGATCAAGAGTTACAAACTTAGCGTTTTTTATCCAATACGACTCAAATATGTTAGATAGGCAGGTAGATGTCGTTTATACAGATTTTTCAATGGCCTTCGACAAGATAGATCATGCCGTCTTTCTTAGAAAGCCGACACAATTTGGTTTCCATCCCAGTTCTATAGAATTTCTTAGTGCTTGCTTATAGAAAAGACAAAGTATGTCGCACACAATGGTTTTAGTTCATCTTGTTATATTCTTACATCAGGTGTCCCACAAGGGTCTAACCTTGGTATCCTTCTCTTTCATCTTTCTGTTATTTATTAATTTAAATGATGGTAATAGACTGTTGTAAACTATTCTACGCTGATGACTTAAAAATATATTCAGTTATAACTTGTATTGATGACTATAGCAAGTTACAATCTAATCTGAATCACGTTCCGTCTTGGCCTGGACAATAAATTAGATTTCAATGTTTCTAGCTTCTCAAAAAGGGAAACAAGATGCGAATTTGCATGTCATATTGAGAATGATGCATTATCTCAATGAAATTCCAGCAAGGATTTACGTGTACTATTTGATTGTAAGTTTACTTTTAATGAGCATAAAGGTGTCCGAGGCGATGAAATTTAATGGATTCATCGTATGAAACTATAAAACCTTTACTGATATTAATGCTTTGAAAATATTTTATTTCTCTTATGTCCGCTCTATCCATATTATAATCGCTACAAAATATTGGTGGAACGAATTCAAAGAAAATCCCTAAATTATGTGGCTTTCAAAGCAGACGGCGTTTATCCAAAAGAGGAATAAATTACAACAATTCAACTAGTTAGGTGGTTCTTCCGTTGGGCAATAAAGCTATTATTATTATTATTTCGTTTAATGCAGCAGTTTTTTGGTTATTAAAGAAAAAGGAATTTTTTTCGGAACATTGCATAAATTTAAAGTACAACATTTTATAAAATAAAGCTTTGATAATAAAAATTGCGTTGAGAGAGAATTGAATAATATTAAATAAAGAAGTTCCTTTAAATTCAAATACTTCTTTATTAAATTTCATTCACTTCTCCCACAGAAGAAATCTTTCTCGACACAATTTTCACAGCCACATCCACCTTCCTAATGAAATTTTCGAATTTATTTGTAACATTATCATTGTTTCGGATGCTGTTTCGCACGGACGCCTCCCGCCGCTTACTGAACAATGGTATCATTTTCGAGATATGAAGGGCGAAATGACATGCATACAGAGAGTTCATTTCTGCGGACGCGATGGAGCCAGTCGTGTGTGAAAAGTGAGGGTGGCTGCTCGGCCAGCCGGGATATGAAATATAGCGCGTCCGCTCGTTGGGGTATGTTGAATAACACCACTTAAAATTTAGCGAACTCTGTTGGAAATGTTTCCGAAAATCTGGAATTGGTGAATAGGCATTGCGTTACCTGACTAGACTCTTCTGTCCTAATGAAATTCAAAGAACTGAAAAAACAACGGACGGACATTCATGTTTTCAGCTTTGTTTTCCCGAAGAACGATTTTTAAAATTAAATCTGTTTAAAGATACGATGACTTATAAGCTTCGCTAAGCAGCTTCTATAGGCCCAGCAAACGCTGTTAAGTAATTATTGAAAAACATAAATGCTGTTTATATTTACTGTTACTAAATTGTGCACAAATATATGTTTTTGATAACAAATTGCTTAACAAATGCTAAGCAACAACAGATGCCCAGTAAACACTGATAGTTGATCAGTAATTAATAAACTGTCAATTGTCAACTGTGGTTTAATAATGGTTAGTTTCTCTGATATACCAGTAAAAACCCCGATCCGACGAATCTCTGCATACCTAGGACCGACAGCATGGAATATGGGATGGTCTTATACGTTGGGGGTAGTTGTGGGAGGGTAGGGTAAAAAATATCACCTTCATCATGATCCCTGCCCTCGAAAACCCATAAAAACCTTGGCGAATCCGTATTTCCTTATATTTTGGGATATTTCTAATACGGTCGGGAGTAGATTCAACCGCCGGGGGTCGCTCCGGAGTACACTTATGTAAATTAACTGAATTTATTATTATTCCCAAAAAAAAATCTATCCGACGATCCCTCGCAAGCCCAAGACCGAGAAACCACAAATAGGGGTGGTTTCTCCTTAATAGGGGTAGTACACAAAGGTTTCAGAACTCGAAACCATCACCACCGCTCTTTTCACCATCGAAAACAGGGGAGGAAATGTATTGCAAAAGATCCTACAAAGTTTTGATGCTCGAGACCTCGTTAAATGGACCACTAAGTCTGACCCAAGTCATTAGCCATCCAGTTTATCGATAAAAACTGTCAGATGTATATGTTATCCATGTACTATGGAGCAACGTGAGGCTATCATTACAAGAATAATATGTTATACCCTACGGAGAAAAAAAATCTCTTGAATAATTCATGTCTTTTACTTCCATGTCCAGTGGAAGTATAGTAATTTTTTTGCTGAAATAGGCTTAAAATGTCATAAAACGTCGAGTTTTTAAATTTGAGTGAAATTTTTTTTCGGTCTGTCTGTCTGTAACTTTTCTTGTACGCACGTTTACTCTGGAACCGTTTATGATATTGACTTGAAATTTGGTACACTTATATATTATAACGACATCTGGAACTAGATTATATTTTTATCTAATTCCTTTGAAGTGTTCGGGGGGGTAAATGGGGTAAATAAAGGTAAATAGGTAAAGCAAGCAGGTAAGAAGCCTATTAATAAAAGGAGTAAAAAATTGAATTGAGATTTAGTGTGTATACGAGAACCAAGAGACTCTAATAAATTTTTTTCACTAGCCACTCCCTCTACCACCCCCACTCTATTATCAAAGGAAATAAAATATTGTGTTGGGATTTAGTGCGTATAAGACTTCGATACAGAATCTGGAAGTGGAAGTGGTGATTCTCTGGGCAGCGGTTTTTTTCTTTTGTAATGACTTTATGAACCCTTGAGATATGTTAAAAAATACAATAAATATGGGACTGATGTACAAATCATTTCGCAATGGAAGCCATTAATGGTTACTAGAATTTTTATTTCCGATTAAGAAAATAATAATTACATCCATACAAACTATTCTCACCCTTTCTATAACGATTTGGTGCACAACGTATGGACATATACATCCCGCTATGGTTCCAATCCCATTGGATATTCCCATTAAGATACTGGCATATCTAGGAGCAATATCCAGATGGTTGACGTTGAACCCGGAAATTGCAAAGCCGCTGAAGGCCACGCCGATCGAAAGGGCGGTCATTCCTTGAGTCATTGTGTGCGAGTAGGCCATTACAAGAAAGAAGGTCGCTTCCATTCCGAATCCTGAAACAGCGTATCAATAATGAAGTAAAGTAGTTTTTACAAATAGCAATAGAGTTTACGATAGATGCAACTTTCACCAACCAAGTTGGTTTAAAAAATTTCTCTCCCGAAGATACCAACTTGGGTAGTGAAAGATGACAGTGCAGCGTTTGGTACAGCATATTACCTCCGCAGTTGAATAATTTTCTGACTTGCGTTGTAGTTAAAATTCCTTTTCTGCGCAAGCGATCAGCTAATATCCCACCAGTTTGTACGACTACAGTCATAAAGAAATGTGGCAGTGCTCCTAGTGTGGCATTCTGAAAATTAGGCAAGTTTGAAATAATGTGTTGTTCTGTCATTTTGAATATTTTTAAATATGAAAGTTAATTACATTGTTTTATAAATTGATGAATTCAAAAAGAAGTTAAACCGAAGAAAAAATATATATATATATATATACTCGTTTACATCAACGAATGTTACATATCCAGTTCCATGTTAATATACAGAGTGTTAATTTTTTTATCCGGTAATTTTTTTGACGTTCAATGGCTTTCTGTCTGCCTCGAGAAATACTAAGTAGTTTTAAAATTTCTTCACCTAGGCAAGAAGTAAACTAATAAAAACGAGTGGGGCTATGAAAATGAACAGCTTTTACGTTTACATGATACTGCTCCCTTCTCATGCCATGCTATTAACTCTCTCTTACCTCTGTCAGCGTATGATGAAAAGAGTCAGCGAAGTATGACGCTTGAAATAGCACGAGTAAATAGAAATTCCAGGACCTACAAAAATTAGCCACAAAAATTGCGTAACACGGTAATGACGTGAAGAACGAGCCCCAGGGAGTATTCGTTAGTGTTGGAACGACGTATGTATTCTGAGCTTCACCTAACGAGTTTTCTATGTACATCAGTTCTTTTGTTTCGATGCAGGTATGATAGGCAGGCTTCTCGAACACCAACCAAAGCCATGACAGGTACCTGCAACAAATATGAGCATTTACATAGATAAATTTTTCCTATATTTTCTTTATTTATTATATACAACTTGGGCCAATATTATAGTGTTGCCTCTCCATATTTCAGTTCTCTTTCCTTTGACAGTAACGTAAAATAAAAATGGAGTACGTGATACACATGAAGTAAATCTCTATACATTGGTGGGATGATCGAAACAGGTACCTACCATACAATTCCGATTACTCCATAAAAATAAAACGGAGACAAATTTCCAAAATGTTCTATTAACTCCCCAGAAATGGGCATTGAAAACATGACCCCGGCGTAACATCCACTGAAAGCTAAAGTTGCTAAACGAGACCTCTCCAACGGTGGAGCCCAGTGCCTCATGATACCGTGACACGCTGGGTAGGTTACCCCCTGAAATTGAAAACAACAACAATCATCTTTTGTATTGCATTGTTTATAGCTAGAAGAAGCAGTACTAGTTGGATATTATGATGCAAGCCACTCACCTCAACTAAACCTTGTAAAACCTTAAGCATTATAAGCAAAGAAGGTTTATTGTATATTGCTGGGATACATAAGTTCAAGATACAAGATGATCCGATAGCGGCTCCAAATAATTTATTGGCAGGATATGCGGCCGCTATTAAACCTCCGGGTATTTGGGTGACGAAATATCCCCAAAAAATGGCTGAATCTACTGCTGATAATGTTTCAGGTGTCCATGTGGTGTTCTGAAATTATATAGTTCTATCAAGGAGAAAATAAATAAATTTAATGCAAAGATAGTGTTCAAACGGTGCGTCTTACTAGTATTTGGAAAAGTTGTCGAAACTAAATAAATGTTAGTACAGGTAAAGTAGATGGAAATTCATCTCAACAAGGAATAATAATAATAGTAGTAGTATTAGATACAAAATTCATACCATTGAAGAATTTGATGAGCACCTAGCTGCACGTTATGTAGAATATAATCATCCCCCCCAACCCCACAACACTGCCACTGTATGCTACAAGCTAATTTTCTATGTGGCTTCCCCGCACCCTTGACAATCCATCGTATTTATATTTTTTACTATATGCTTCATGATGAGCAACATAGCCTTTGCTGAAACCAAACTGGAAGACAATAACAAAAAGCGCTTTACCGTTACCGTAGTCCCCTGCACCTTCTGACCACCTTTACTTTCTGATACAGATTAAAAATTCATAGTACCGTGTAAAGCTCATTTTTACCCTTATTTATTTTATTTTAACCGGCTAAAATTTTTCCTATTAATGTGCATTGATGGTAGACAATAAAATACAACAAAAATCGCTTTGTTGTTACCATAACAAAATACAGATTAGAAAATTATGAAACCGTGTAGAGCTTTTTAGCCCTATTCATTTTAAGAGACTAAGTTTTTTCTATTTTTTATATTAATATACACTGATTGATGGTAAGGAATAAGGTATTCCGATCGGAAATTTCTAAAACTGTTTAGAAATTTTAAACCTGAAGCAAAATATTGCAGGTTATAAATTGTTAAAATCATGTACAGTCAATGTGTTTTCATAACAATACAACAAGAAATCTGATTCTGGATTCCACAGTCGGAATCTAACATGGAACTTGTTGAAGAAAAACTTTATTTTCCAAACGCAGGTAAATAATTGATTATTTTACTTGAATTTCTCTTTTGTCTTTACGTCTACTAGTACTACCGTAGTAGGGGTACCTTTTTTACTGGCTGGGATACCCATTGAACTATGCAAGAGAAGCAGCAGCACAAAACATATCCCACATGTAATAGAAAAAATTAGCGCTACTCATTTTTTCCCTGTACTTCTTGACTGGATTAAAGGATTATTTTTATTTGTAATAAATTCTATTTATATACTTTTAATTGGCCCATATTTATGAGTATGGGTCATATGCGTATTTATATTTCTTGTAACACCTGCATTGATAGAGAGTCATTGCAGATCTGATCCACGGACTGAAGGTGTTGGATTTCAGGCAGACGACGATATGACTCGGAGCAGGTTCAAAATTTCTAGTAACGAACGGATACGTTTTTTTCACAGGTACAAAAAGTTGAAATTTTTATGCCTGTGAAGCGGGCATAAATGTAGCAGCCTTTCTGAAAAAAACCAGTTGGAATTACCAACTGATATACTGTGAAACACTGTCTAGTCGAAACACTGCCGATAAAACAGTGCTACAGCTCCGAAATAAAACGCCAAATAAGAGTAATTTACTGTTAATTTCGGAACTGAAATATTGTATTTCGCTAGTGTTGCGTGTCGGTAGTAACGTGCTGTCGCCTCGATGTAGTGTTCCACTGTCGATACTACTAGTTTACTTTTCCCGTACAGTAATATTTTCTTTTCCCTTCTGGCATTAAGGTTTATATAATGACAGAAAAGGACGGAGGATATCGAAAGTACCAGGCTAGACTGTACATGAATTACATTATATAATTGTTTGTACGTGAACAAATTAGCAGCTCTAATATTTTTCTATTATATATGGAATATGTTTTGTGCTGCTGCTTTTCTTGCATAATTCAGTGGGTATCCCAGCTAGCAAAAAAGGTACCACTACTACGGTAGAAATTCAAGTAAAGTAATGAATTATTTACCTACATTTGAAAAATAAAGTTTTTCTCCAACAAGTTACATATTAAATTCCAACTGAAATCCGGAATGAGAGATCTCAAAATTCAAAAATCCATAGCCGTAATAATATGACAAATTAGACAGATATTTATTTGAAAGATAAAAGGACAAACAATTCATTTTACATGTAATTACCAATGTTAAATGATTATGTTTTTTTTATATAAAAGAAAAGAAATATTCAGATGGCCCAGAAAACAACATCATGCTGTATATGAACCCCGGTCTTGTTTCGCTTTCGCATGGGAGGGAGAGAAAATTAGTTACGAAGCCCTACCGGGTTTCTTGATCAAGAGACATTTTTTAATTAATTTATTTTCTTGCTCTGTGATCGATATTGACCAAGAAACAACAATCGGAAAATACACAGTAAATCTAGAGATACTAAAGAGTTTTGTCCAGAATGCAATTTATTTTATTTATTCAATTTAATTCATTAGAAAAATGTATCTATATTATTACAGGAGGAGGAGGATGTCATTGTTACGTTTAATGGCTAAAAATGTCATGAGAACCACTTAAGTAGATAAGCAAAGCAGGTACCAGACCAAATAGCAGTTCTTAGGTGACATCGGAAAAGACGTAAATGTGAGCTTACTGTCATTGTCGTTATAGCTGAATATTCTTTATAGTAGCAGGAGAACTTTAGAAGGCCATTGTCGTCACATGGTCCTCTGTAACAGAAATCATAAAGACGGCTGCTTATAGAAAATAATGCACAGTAAAGCTCTCTGAAATGTTACATACTATCCGGCCATTGACGCCAAAGGTGGTCAGTGGTCACCTATGATAGAAAAAGCAAAAATAGTTATAGAAAACATTGATATATTTTAAATCTGTAACAGAAATTCTTAGCTAAGTGTATACGGTAGCTGATACCCTCCTTAATAAAAGCAAGTCCTTTTGAAGATGCATGAAATAAGTCAAAATAAAGAGAATTAATAATCTATTAGAATATCTATTTTGTAATGTCACATATCACTCTACGCACAACCCCTTTCCATAGGGAGTGGGGGTTCCTCCGCGAGGTAGCTCTTTGGTCCACCAATTGTGCAACTAGGGACTCATCGGATTTTTAAAAGAAAAATAAATTGGGCTACCCTTTCTATTGATTGATATTCAATTTACCTGTACTATCATCCCTTTTAGACTTCTATTTAAGCTAGTTTGATGGAGAATTGCTAAATTTATTATGATTTCTAAAAATATCAAAAACAAGTTCTACTTCCATCTGTTAGTTGTGATTGTCAAGTATAAATAAAAATAATGGTTCCAGTTATTCCACTTTGTCTTATTGGCTCACCATTTTTACTTTGACTAAACTCATACTTGTCCTCATACCAAACATAATAATGAAACCCATACAACTCAGCAGGGCGACGGTGGCTCTTTTGGTTAGATGTGGTAGTTCAGGTCGGATGTAGTGGTCGATTTTCCGAAGAGGTGGGCGTTCGTGCTCCGGGATGCTCTCCGGTGTGCTGGCGTCGTCCGCAACCCCATCTCCTTTTTTTGCTTGTATGTTAAATTCTTCATATTGATTCCTGCAACAAACGAGAAATTACAGTTTGATCAAATTGGATACATTAGAATTATAACTAAATAGTACATTTTTGCAATATAAAAAGAAAGAAAAGATATGGTTAAAGATGTGGTTATAAGCACGACATATAGAAATAAGTGGATAAAACAAGATTTGCAAATTTGAAGCTGCTTTCTTTGTACGATCTTAAGACTGTACTGAAATCAGGCGTGAATGATAGTAAACATATAATTTTCGATACTATAGTAATATTATTTTTGTTTAAGGAATTTACAAGAGCCGAACAAAATAAATACGAAGCGGATAGTAATTTTCCAGGATTCGTTGTTGGGAATGAGAGAAAAGTGGCATATTGCAGTTCTGATGCGAAATACGTGCCTAAACAACAAAGCAGCCTCTTACACAGAAATCCCTTGTTCAACTTTGTGAATTGATATGAATTGTGTTTATAGGAATCGACATTATGTTCGATCCCCATCATAAATTTTATATGTACTTAACTGCTTAACTACCTGTTTTCCTCATATAAATGTGAAAAAACAATGGCTGAGTGGCTTACAATAATAAGCGGTTGCCTCTTGATTTTCAATTATTTATTATTATACCCATTTAATCTATAGGAGTATATATGAAAATATTAGTGTATCTAAATTGCACTCTGAGCGTATTGAGCGAAGTTCTACTGCGAAATAATTTTCAATTATAAATTATCCTCACGAAGTGGTTCGGATTCCGCTATAAACTATAGAGCCCGAACACCTATGGTACAAGATGGTTTCTTACTATTGCCAGAGATGTACGGCAGGGCCAGAGGAGTAGTTTCCCCCTGTAAGTTCTATGCCACTGGTAGTATCATTTTCTCAGTGTAATTTTGTAATTTTTAAACGCTTTTTTACGAAAATAATATAGTACTTCATAATGAATCGTATTTATTTTTCTACATAATTGACGTTTAAGCTAAGGCTGCCCAATATTCTCATTGTAGTGTTTAATTTATTGTTCATATTTGTATTAATAATTTCGTCATCTTTACTCATAAAGTTGCATTGTTTACGTGAAATAAGTTTTACAATTAAATTTTGTAAAATATTTTAAAAAATTCAAGTATTCTTGATAGTATCTAATATAATAATTTATAAATGGAAAATAAATTAATTTTTTGTGCTGACATTTTTAGTCTGAAATAATCATTTCGATCTAGCAGTGTTGTGTCATCGTTATCATTTTTTGATGTCACTGTCACTCATTATTTTGCTTGTAAAATTTAGAAGCTTATCTTCTAATAATTCATTTGAGATTTTGGACTTCATTGTAGTGATTTAGGTTTTGTAAAACCCCACACAAAATAATCTAATGGATTTAAATAAGGTGTCCGAGGTGGCCACCTTACTGGTCCATTGGATTTCAAAGCACCCTTGAAGAAAAAGGTAAATAATATTGAGTTAACTGAAGAATTGGATTAACCATGGCAGTTAATGCATTGCATTGATCATAAAATAAGCTTTTAAGTGATGAAGCACACCTTTTATTGTTTAAAATTGTTTAGTAACATATTTAAATAAAATAGTTGCCTAATATCACTAATGTCACTAGGGCAAGTGCGTTATTTATTATAAACTATTTTCAGAATCCATTTTTGTAAAGTATTAAGTTTTCGAAACGGTCGTCATTTACTCCTCCCCAACCCACGATACCATAGGAGATCTGTGACTAGACTAGCGAATGGTAAAGAATTTTTAGCTCTTTTTCCTCGAAGTATTCTTTGAGGTACTTAAACCTAGATAAGTTATAGATTCCTCGGGAATTTTATGATTTTGGTCAATATTTAATAAGCCAAAATTTGGCAGGTTATATATGATTCCGCTTTTGTCTTTAGATCTTCCCATGTGTTCTCGGTGTAAAAAACAGCAGTTTCATCTGCGAAGCATAAAATTGTGCCGGACATTTCAATGTGCAGTAAACTATTTGATATATATATATATAATAAACCTAAAAAACAACATATATATATATGTTGTTTTTAGGTTTTCGCGGGTGTTAAATGAAGTGTTATTGTACTTCCGGGTGCTCTCCCGCGTTGATTCGACTCCTCCAAGGGTCAAGGTTGTCTGAAAGACGTTTCAGCAGAATCTCATCTGCCATCTTCAGGTTCTCACTGAAAGCTGCCTACTGCTGCTCCTCGTTGCTGAATATATATATATATATATATATATATATATATGGTGTAGTGGTGAGAGGTAAGTGAATCCTCTCATGTGGTCTAATGCTACTATACACCAGACAACACAGATGTCTCCATGGTGTATAGCGACTTGCCATTTTGCAAGTACCGAGAGCGGCGACCTTCAGCCCTTGGTGGACTTAACCTATATACTGTTATAGTAGCATTAGACCACATGAGAGGATTCACTTACCTCTCACCACTACACCATTTACATTAGTCTGTATAAGACTAGCAGGTTGGCCACTGTCATTTGTCTGCTCCATGACCTATGGCATACTGAGGAGAACTAATAAGTTCGAAACCGGTCTATGTCTGGTCAGGGAGTTGACAAATGACATTGGCTACCAATTTTTCATGATTTGTAAGGTGTAATTCAATGCAGGTCGGGGTATTTGCCCGCTGAGTAGTTGTTTCCTGCAAATCATGTATAATAACAATATATATATATATATATACAATGGCCCCAGTACCGTTCCTTGCGGAACCACATAGGTAATTGTACTAGAATTACTAAGGGTACCATCAATATCCACATACGGTAAGCTATTTTAGAGTTAATGTATATAACAAAATATCCCCATAAAGTTTTTAATAGTTTATATAATAACAGGGCCTACGTATTTTACCATATATCCCCGGATCCAATCTGAATAATTTCAATTTCTATAACCCATTTCATTGGCCTTCAAACTACGAAAGTTTTATCCCATTTAGCCGACTTTGTAACTGTTGTGGTTTGCGAGGTAGAAGCTCTGCTCAATATAAAAACTAGCCACCCTGTAGATTACTACTATCTCTACATTACATTTTTCCACCCTTATATTTAAAAATTTCATACACTCGTCCTTAAACCTCACTAATTGTTTCTACATTGAATATACAACGAAAGCCCAAACTCACCCTCCGCAAATACATCTGAAAATGTGATTATATTTACCATACAGTTATATATGAAGCTGTAATTTGTTTATTTTTGATCCAGCGTAATTATAAGTCGGTAACAGAGTAACCCTCGATGTGGGCCGGAAGGGGGTGTTCCGACATACATTCGTCAAATTGTCATGACACGGTTATTAATGGGTGGCCATTTTGATCGGGTCTTCTTCATCATTGTTCATGCTCAGGACCGGACTGGCAGTAAATTTTACAAAGTAATAGTAGTTCCAAGGAATATCAGGTTGTTTTTTACTAAAAATGCTACGTTTTTTTGTGCTATACTGCATAACAGTAATGGAAAGCAACAATTAAAGTGGATGGGAATAACGAGGCATGAGTTTGTAACATACCACCACTGTATGGTAATTTTATTAATAATATATGGCGTAATTTTTGTCAATACTCGCATTTATCATGCCAGATTGCGCGGCCTGTACCCAGTAACTTGTTGTTGTGCTAGTAAAATAATAACAATAACACTTGTTAAATCGTTAACTTCCGTATCTACTACAATGAGTCAATGCAAGTTTCCTTATGGGATCATTGGAAAAATAAACAACGCAATACTTATTATATATTTTTGTTTTGATCAAATTACTGAGAGTGCAAATGATATTAACAGTAGCTGAATGTTTATTAGATTTTTTGAATACCATACAATAGGAAATACACATGTGCTGAAATTTCTGTCTGGTCTTCCTCAAGGCTCCGTTTTAGGATCACTGTTTTTTGGCAGCTTTATTAAGTACCACAATAACATCATGCATTGTACAGCTAATCTATATGATGGTTTATGTGTCGCTAATAGTGATGAATACATACACCATGTATTACAAAACAATTTCAAACAACAAGGAAGTTGGTGTGATGGAAGCATATAACATGGATGCCAGTAAATATAACCATTAATTAACTATGATATTTGTACTGATATATTCATAAAAGGCTCGATGCAGAGGATAGGGCTAATTATAGGTCAATATTATTATTATTCTGGCTTTTCTAAATTGTTTGAGTATTGTTATCTGTATCGTATGTTAAATTTTCTTGAAAAACATAAGATTTTAGTGGACATCAACATGGACTTCGTACTTGAAAGTCTAAGGGCACTGCCCTGTACTATTTTATAGAAGAATTGTTAACTATATTGAGACAGGCGAATGCTCTGTTGGGACTTTTTGCGATCTGAACAGGACGTTCGACTGTGTCTTCTAATGATGCTACTGAGAATCCCGATAATAGTTCCGAATGGGAGAAACTAGTAGGTGTATATGATGAGTATTTTAAGAACCTTCGTTCAATGGTCTCTAAGTTAGTGTCATGTATTAAGGAGACCAAGTCAATGACGCATACTCCAGGTTAGATCTCACAATAGAGAAACACAGTACTTTAAGACCAGTGGCATTACTGAAATGAAGAGTATTTCTAATAAGAAAACCTAGCATCTTAGAAGATGTTTCAATTATTTGAATAATATGGTGAGTGAATGATAATTTTGATCAAATAATACACCTAAATACACATATGATTACTCACTTGAAAACAGTGCAGATAATATTTAAATAAACATAAAATCCTGACACTTTTTGGTTTACTTATATTTGAATTATGTGTATTCGTGTTTGTTAACAGAACTTGTTCCAATCCAGTTGAAAAGGTTCTATAATGTAAGGATCAAAGAAAGATTTTTGTTTACCACTTTGTAAATTTAAGGTGTAATCAGATTGTCCAGATCATATTGGCCTTGCAGTCTTTAATCATTTACCATCTGAGGTAAGGCAGGTTAAATCTCTACATCTCTTTAAATTAGAGAATTTAATGTTTGTGTTCGATCAATGAATAAGTGGAAATTCAGATTAAGAGCGATTTAAATAGTACTGTAACTAATAAATGTGGTTAATTTAGGAACCTATGCTTCTGATGTGAATAAAATTATACTACTTTTACTATAGCTAAGCTTAAAACTCTTTGTTTGGAGTACAAGGTATGAAATATATACATTAGGAAGAAAGATATTTAACGCGTTTCTTTATCTTCGATACTTGAACATTAACTTTCACCAAACATGTTGGCATCATCTGGAGGATGATTAAAATCGATACTTTTTTTAAAATTTGCTAAGTAATCTGGTTAAACTTCTTAAAGATTCTTAAAAATTATGTATTATGACTCATGTTCTTTAATTAGATCACTTTTTCTAATTTCTGTTTGTCTGCACCTGGTACAAGCGTATTTTATTTTGCTATTTTGCGTCCTACTTTGACAGAATATGCTAATATGTAGAAACACAAATATGAATTATCATATATTCAAATATTCTGCGCACATTTGGGTCTCTATTACACATTTTTTACAACATGTCAACAGAGAGTGTACAGAAGATATATTTTACAAAAGAAACTATTTCAGGTGCCCCAGAAAATGTTATGCCGCTCCTGACCATCGTTCATCTTTGTCTCTCCCCTTTTTGCTGATGACTAAAATACATTAACATGGTTCCCTACACAATGCTGAGATAGTCATTACATGTTATGAAAGTCTGTGTTAAAACGCATTATACAAGTCTTTTAGGGGACATTTATCATAAAACGCCGCTTTAAACGACGTTTAATCTAATCTGTAGTTTTGTCTAAAATTACTGATGTGTTTTATCCATTATTGTTTTTTATTGACACGCGATACCTTCACGCACACGGCAGACGTGTTATTTAACTTACATTATCTTCACTTACTTGTCATATAACTTTTATTATATTTACTCACAAACATCGATATGTCATTTTGCCTAATTTTTGTGTAACTGATTGTTGATTCATTCGAAATCCTCGAAACTTCTTCAACTAGTCAAATAAGTATTAGTGATGAAGTTAACAACAAACTTTGAATAACTATTATAGAAAATACATGTTTAGCTTAATTTTTATCATTTAATTATTTGCTTACACTAATTAACATACCACAAAAATTTAGTTAGTGGGAAGATTAAATCAAAATTATATTTCTAAATTAACAAAATTATTCAGTATATTGGAAAAATAACCTCTACACCTGTGTCAAAGGATCAGTCAGAAGCTATTTTTTACCATCAAATATAAATTATAATAAAAAAACCGCTGCCCAAGGGATCACTACTTCCACATCCAGATTTTGTCTCCAAGTCTTATCACACTAAATCCCAATGTAATTTTTTACTTCCTTTAATAATAGGGCGGGGGTGGCAATGGGGGTGGTAGAGGGGGTGGCTAACGCCAAAATAAATTTTAAAGGCCCTTGGTTCTCGTACACACACTAAATCCCAATATAATTTTTTACTCCCTTCAATAATAGGGCGGGGGTGGCAATGGGGTTAGTAGATGGTGTAGCTAACGTCGAAAAAATTTTTTGAGACGTTTTCGTTCTTGTATACATACTAAGTCACATTTTATTTTTCTTACTCCCTTTCACAATAGTGTGAGGGTGGTATTGCGGTGATAGTGGGGGGTGGCTGATGTAAAAAATTTTTTTGAGACCTTGACTTTTCGTACATGCCCTAAATTGCATTGCTCATTTACCCTTAGTTACCCCATTTATCCCCGAACACTTCAACAGGATTAGATCAAAATATAATCTAGTTCCAGATCTCATTACAATACATAAGTGTACCAAATTTCAAGTCAATATCATAAACGGTTCCTAAGTAAACGTGCGCATAAGAAAAGATACAGATAGACCGATAGATAGACAGAAATTTTGTTCTGCTCAAATTTAAAATTTCAACGTTTCGTGGCACTTTAAGCCTATATAAAGAAAAAAAATTGCGTTACTATACTTTCACTGGTCGTGGAAGTAATAAGCATGTGGTATTTTTCTGACATTTCAGAAACTAAGCGTCTTTCCTTTTTTAAAGTTACAAGTTTAGATATGTTGTTTTGCAGTATGATGCAATCATTTATACTAGAGATTTTATGGAAGAGTTTTATATCATTTGCATACATTAAAAATTGTACTTCTAAAGTATTACCCGTATCGTTTATAAATATATTAAAAAGCAGTGGCCCAAGAACAGAGCCTTGCGGAACACCTGAGAACGAGGCATGATTAGAAGATTTGAAACCATTATATGCGACATATTGGAGTCTCTGTTAAATAAGATTTAAATAAAGTTATGAGTTAGTCGGATATGCCAAAGTTATAAAGTATTGTAACCAATATATTATGGTTAAGCCTATCGAAAGTTTTCGTCCGGTCAAAGTTTATAATAATAATAGTTTATTTGTCCAACAGTACATAGCCAATTACAGGACAAAATAATAAAGTAAAATTGCTTATAAGTAAATCTATATCTTTTCATACAAGTATGAAAAACAGAACGTCTTATCTCACTAAGTTCTTTTAATTTTGTAAAGGCGTAACTATGGTGACTTTACGGGAGTAAATTATGACTTTACATTTGGAGATGTTCAAATTAAAACGATTTTTGTTACACCAATATACCAACTTTGTGTAGCTTGGCTTGCAGTAGATTACAGTCAGCTGATTTAATCGATGAAAATATTTTTAAGTCGTCTGCGAAAAACAATTTACGACAACCAATTACATTACTCAGGCCATTAATGAGAAGATAAAGAAATAGAGGACCCAAGTTAGATTCTTGTGGAATTTCTGAGATAATCGCGTATTAACTTAATTAAAATAGTTGTATAACGTACTGGAGAGGATCTGTCAAGTATGAGTGAAAAAAGTAAGTAGCAGCACAGAAAAATCGGGTTCTTCTAGCTTGATTAATACGATTTTGTGATCAATACGATCAAAGGCTTTCGAGAAATTGGTATTGAAGTTAATTTTCGTCCAGACCTCTTTTGTTTTGTACGATAACCTCTTTATTCAAGAATGTGAATGTTCTATCGTTTTTTTCAAAGAAATTTTGTTTTATTCATTACAGGATGTAACAACTGCGACTTGTTTTTTCCATAAAATTTGTAACACCCTGTGAGTTCAACAGTTACACCGTGTTACATGGCCTATGTCCATTTAGCAGTTTTATATAAAAACTAGGGTAACATTTTGATTCAGTTTTTGTAAGTGAAACTGTTTTCAACAGAATTTACTTGTATAACTGCTAAATCATTTCACACTGTTTATGTACATATTTTTATATCTTAGGAACTCAGTAATGTTTTTCCAAACTATTATGTATTTCCGTTCTATACAGCATCCCAGGAAACGATTGTTGATTGTCTAAAAACATTTATTTACATCAGATACCTATATTTCAATTTTTATATTTTTGTTTACTATGTAAGTACATATCGTTATTTTCCTTACCTTTTCTCGTTACTATATTTAGTATATCCTATCCAGTAATATATTTACTGAGTTTTCACAATATGTTTTACTATTTATTACAGCTGTTCTTATTTTTGGTTATTTATTTACAAATTGTTGCAATCTAAGTCAGCTGTGGTATGAAAACCATTATTATAGATTCCTTTTATCGATCATATGCCACTATTTTAGTTGTGAGTAAAGGAAATTGTAGAATTTGCGACCTGCTAGTTGTTGCGCTTAACTCAACCATTGACAGATGGCCATACCTGTACTATTTCTATATTTTATAGCTTTCAATTTAATTAGGGGAAATAGATTTTTCAAGTTTATCGGGTACCATTATTTTGCAGTAAGTAGGATAAAAAAGTTTACGTTATTAGTAAAACTCACCAGGAAATCATTTGCTTGCAGTCTTTGTACTGATTCAAACGTATATAAATTTTAACTGTGGACTTCAATCATTGATATTACATTTTTATATCCGCGTTAACAAATGTTTAACATCCAGGTAAAGTTCATATATTACTAATTTAAAATTAAAAGTAATGCACAATTTTTGTATTTGATGTAATTTCAAGTATTTTTAAAATAAATTTAAATTCAAGGTCAATTCTTTTTAATTTAATAAGTAGTTAAAATACTATATGTACCACATGGTTTTAAAATATTTTCTTTCTTTTTCATTTTTTTGGCAATTTATAGTTTACGAAATCAGCTTATATACTTATATTCTAATATTCTATATATATGCTTTTATATATTTATATATTTCTATATATTTATATGTACTTATATGTTTATGCACATATATACTTATACATTACTGTATACGTTTCTGCATAGCTTCTTCATTCCTGCATAGGTTTTGCACAGCTTATCTTTCATATAGATAAAATTTCGTTAACTTTTTATAAACCACCAGTCGGTTAATTTTCCTACGATTTTCACTCCATTTCATTAAGAGACGTAAATTGCCAAGGAAACTTTAGACTCCATTCTTGCAACAAGAGACAATTGTGGGCCTGGATTGCTGTCCCAGAACTAGTCACCTCAACAATAGTCAATCTAGGATCCTGGTATAAATTTGTTATATATATATTCTTTTAAATTCCAATTAGTTTTTACAAAACGATTTATCTACTATTCATATAATATATTTTAACATTGATTTTAAACTATCTTTTTATTTCTCTTACAAACAATTTCAGTCTGATCTACAGTAGACTGGTTATTCGAGAAAAATAGACAATTCTACTTATTTTCACTATAGATGGTGCCCAATTTAACATCAATTTTTCTTTGTATCCTTTTTTCGAAATAAATAGAAATCTGTCGCTTATGCTGTACATATCAAAAAGGGTAAGTTTCTCCACACTTACGAACACTCTGGATCCACGGCTCTTTGCTCCGACTTAAACCAGCTAGTCGTCCGCATATGTTGCCTCAATTCTTTCCCAAAAATAAATAATAAGGGAAAGGAGGTAACAACCGGCAAGTTAGAATTTAAATCGTACTCTAGCCTTATCTTTTCTTAACATTCTCTTTTTTGATTCAGTTCATTATCAATACAATTTTATAGCAAAACATGTTTTTACTTAAAGGTAATACCGAAACAAAAAATTAAATGGAAATGAACAAGATGCAAAGAAGGAATGTCAATAGCGTGTATTTCCGCCTTTATGACGAATAACTCCTTGGCAACGCCGATTCGTATTTAAAATGAGCGACCTTATTTCATTTTGGTTCAATCATTACCATATTTGAATCAATTTTCGCCCAACGTCTGCTAGGGTATCTAATTGATTACGTACTTTGTCCCAGAGGTTTTCCATTGGATTTAAGTCCGGGCTATTAGTTGGCCATGCCATGGTGCCAATTCCGACTTCTGCCAGATAATATTGCACAACTCGAGCAACATGACGTCTGACATTATCCTGCATTAACATAAAGCCTTGCTCTATATATTGCGCATATGGTACCACGTGATTTTCTAAAATGTCTTGTATATACCGTTCAGCTGTAAGGCTTCCATTAATGATGACAAGTTCCTTGCGGCCGGTCAAAGAAATTCCTGCCCACACCATCACAGATCCACCCCCAAATAATGTTGTATTGGAGAAATTGCACTGAGCATACGGTTTATTGGGACGTCTATATACACGGAGACGTCTATCACTATTATAAAGACGGAATCGGGACTCATTCGTAAATAACACAAGTTCCCATCGAGCCACAGTCCAGTGAACATGTTATGCTGTATGGCAAAATTTTTCCTAGTTCTCCGGTGATCTCTAGTTAAAGCTGGACCTCGAGCAGCAGCTCTTGGTCTCAAATTACATGCTCTAAATCGCTGTCTAATGGTTTCCCGACTAATTTGTAAACCTTTTATTTCTAGGCTGTATCTGCAAACTTCGCGCTGTTACAAAACGTTGTCGCACAGATAAGAGTGTCAATGATCGGTCATTAATTGGGGTTGTTACTCGATTTCCTCCTTGTTCCGCTCTGCGGACATGACTTCCAGTCTCTCTATATCTTTGTATTACTCTTGAAACAGTTGTATGCGCCACATTAAATCGTTGTCGAATTCCTCGATAACTCCAACCTAGTTCAACTAATATTAATGCTTGAGCACATTCTTCACCACTAAGATTTCGTGCTTCACGTTCCATATTGACAAAAATATTGAAAAAAAATATGGCTATTACCACAATAAACACACATCTTTCCAATGCTTTTTGATATTTAATCTACATGTTTCTTCTTTTTTCCATAGCATGCTACTTACTTCGCTATAAAATTGTGTTTTTCTGATACTAATGAAGATAATAAACTGAATAAAAAAGAAGAGAATGTTAAGAAAACATAAGGCTAGAGTACAATTTAAATTCTAACTTGCTGGTGTAACTGTTGAACTTCACAGGGTGTTACAAATTTTATGGAAAAAACACGTCGCAAGTGTTACACCCTGTAATGAATAAAACAAAATTTTGTTGAAAAAACAATAGAACATTCACATTCTTGAATAAAGAGATTATCATATTAAAAAAAATCGTTGAAATCATACAGAAGTTTAGACAAAAATTAACTTCAAACTTTTGCTTTTTTTATGTTAATTTCTTGGAGAAGTGTGTTTTAATATTGTTATTATTACTATTATTATCGTAATAATTATGTGATGTCTTCTGGCTATAAAGCTGAATATGATTGTTCAAAAAATATCTTTTGGGTCATCCACATACTCTCCATATCGTAAAACATGAGAAATATAATCTGCTTACCCTTGTTCATCCAATACCGCATTTACAATTATTACTGCATTTTGAATAAGGAAGCATGTAAGACAAACAAGTTTTAATCGCAGTCAGCGATATCACCAGAGATGAAAGCTATACATATATACGCGTCGTCGCCTTGGTGAGAAGTACACATTTCCAAGCAATTTCTGAGACCACTTCACGTCACTTGCCGGCTTCGACTCGGTATTCATGGAGCCCCTGAGTGGTTCGCTATCAAGAGAAGCATATCACAGACGTGGCGCACCAGCTGATCGATGCTAAACGAGAAAATATAATAACAGGCTGAAATAAAATAATTTAATTTATAATTGGAATCGGAAAATTGGGTCAAATTTTAATCGTCTGTCATAGACGGGGTTGAAAACGTGAATTTTCAAGAATAAATTTATCATAAATCGAACAATTACTCTTAAAACATACAGGGCGTTACATAAGTAAGTGAAAATAGATCAGCGCATGCAGGTTAGAACATAAAGTGTAGAGATGGCTACTAGGCATACAGGGAAATCCTATACACTTATGTACATGTGCAATACGGGTGAGAATGGCATCTAATGGAATGTGATGTGATTGTGGTAGGGCGATCCATTGGGCTGTATGCTGGCGCTGCTGTGATTGCCGATGTTATGGATTTATTTATTATTTACTAGAGTCCGTTGGGCTCATGTCACAGGTAAACTTACCTTAGTATTATTGCACTCAAAATAATATTAACCTGTTAAATGGATATTTGTTTAACAGAAGAGAAAGTACAGGTAATTAAATTAGTTGAAATGTGCTTTTAGAGGGCGGAATATTAAAACATAATATTATTAGTCGCAAATTTCTCTATAAAATCCTTATTTTACTATAAGGAATGTAACCAGACAGCAACCAACAGCTACTCTCCTGTCTATGTGCCTCGCCGAGCGCTGAATAATAAGTTACAAGCCTGGCGCGTTAAGTGTAATAATTGCATATTACCATCAAAACGCTAATGCTTCAATTGCAACAAACAGCAGCCGAAAGACTGACCCTACTTAAAGGAGCTCTCGTGCCAGTCGTCCCACACCACTTGCAGACTGCAGTTTCGAGCTGTCGACTCTCGTCAGTGCAATTAAATACAAAATGTATTGTAAAGTTGACGTGAAAGTTTTTACTAAAAGTAAATGACAAAATTAAGTAATTAAATGATATTAAGGTTCATGACAGAAAAGTAGATTAAACCTGCTCCAACAAAAGAAAATTGCTCCAGCAAAAAGACTTGCTCCAGCGAAACCTGCTCAGGCACTGGCTAGAATGTCCTTGCGGTACAACATGGCCTGGTCGTCTTCATGACACCAAGTAAGAATGGTACTATGACGGTCCCTGGAGTTTATAGTTGGTGCTCCACATGATCCCATACATCTGGTTGTTGACTGGCGCATTGGCAGATCACAAAAATTGACTTGATGGTAGGTTAATCCAAAAAATAGCCAGCCCCAAACACTAAGTATAAGAACCAACTAATAAAACACAAAAGTAAAAGTCACCCCTATAAGTAGAAAGTAGCACATGAATGTCACAAAAAATACCAACAAAATCAGGAGGCCTCTCGAAAATAAAATTTTCATGCGACAGCTGACCAAGCTTCCACACAAAAAAAATATTAAATTTTTGTTCACAAAATGCTCAAAACTGAACTGGGTTGAGCCTAACGAAAAGAGAAACTTCTTTCTTTCCCACATGTGCTCCGGCAAAGACGCCGTCTCTTTCCCGGAAATCTGACGTCTTTCCAGTGCTGCCAACTTAAATTTTGTCTCAGAAGAGTTCCTGCTGCCAACCAATGAGGAAATATATTTAAATAAAAGAGAAAACAAACCTTGCCTTCAAATTTTTTTAAATGGTACTATAGAAATAAACAATGTGAAATTGAATTATTTATGAAATTTTATCGGTTGTCTAGTCGTTTCGTGAGTAATACAACACTAGGTACACTTGAGTGTACACCTGGTTGCATACTCATGGCCCCACAGTAGTATTTTAAAATGCTACATTAAGAGTTCTTGAGGAAAATCTAAATAACTTAAAGTTTTAAATATATTAAATGAAGTATTATGTAGCAGAAACAGCCAATAAAATACCCTTCGTCCAGGTTAATCTGCATCAGGTTGAGGGGCAGTGGCTACTATATGCTGCTCCCTCGACAACTGATCAACGATTATAGCCTTTATCCTTGTATAATTTAGTCTAGTGTTGATGATATGGGCAAATTAAATGGAGACTTGGAACCACCTCCATCCCAGAAGATGGCGCAGCTGATAGAACACTGTGAGGCAATGAAATTGCATCTTGCTATAGGCGGTGATTCCAATCCTCAACATATTTTATAGGGCAGTGAACACATCAATAATAGAGGAAAGATAATAGTAGAATATCTAGTTACCACACAATAACTGTTTTAAAACAATTTTTATTTTAAAAACCATTGGTCCTGCGTTGTTAAACAAAAAGGATCGTTTCTGTGTAATTTTAGCACCGAATCTCGTTGCTGTAACACAAAAGATTCCTGGCATATTAAACAAAAACTTACTCTAAGGCTTTAAAGATGCGTAGCTCCCAGATTGTGATTAAAAAGTTATTTCAAACATTTTGTTTCAAAATTAAATACGCCTACTATGATCAAAAGAAATTGGCAAATTGGGAATTTATTTTAGCGATTGAGATAGGGATTTTGTTCTTACAGAATCTTGTTCGGCATGACTTAAAACTGTATACCAAATTTCGTTAAAAAATATGCATTCCCTTACAAAAAAATCATATCTAAGATTTCAATAATAATCACCCTACTATTCGAGTTATTTATTGTCGGATATTTACATAACTTGGTATAGTCGTGTAATAATTACACGAGTTAAGCATTAGTACATATTTTTTATCCAAAAAACTATTATGAAATGAATATTTGAACATTTGTAGCTATGTTTTAAAATACTTAGAACTCGGCACACCAATACCTTTGTTAACATGGAGTGCTTTGGAATGGATTTGACAATTGTATCGAATGTCAAATTAAATTTAAACATGGCTGTACAACAATTAAGTATTGCTGATAAAATTGAAATAATAAGAATTGTTGGTGACAGCGTGCACTCTTATCGAGATGCAGCCAGTATCTTCAATTTGAGACATCCAGAAAGCCCACAGATTCACTACACTACGGTTGGTTCAATTAATAGAATAATATAGAATATATAATAATAATAATAATAATAATAATAATATGTCTTTATTCAAAGAAAGGGCGAAGTTCAGTTTGGTAAGCCTTACGCTGACCATCTGCTCTTACACTTAACCCTTAATAATTTATTTATTAGAACTGGAGATGTACCCAAACTTAAAGTAAATATGTTTTCGATCGTACATTAGATCAAGTAATATTAGATGCTGTTAATGCTGAACCACGCGTTAGTGTCAGAGATTTATCTCTAAACTTGATTGTAGACAGAAATAAAATTTGAGGGTGCCTTAAACGTCATAATTCAAAACCATATAGGCCCAAGTTTTTACATACTATTGAAGAAGGAGACGCAGAGAGGAGGGTGGAATATTATTTCTGGACACAGGGTTTGTTTTTAAATGACACCAATTTTTTGAAAAAAAATTATTTTCAGTGAAGAGGCTAATTTTACAACAAATGGCGTGTCTAATCGCAAAATGTCTGGTGTGGAATTTTAAATGTGACCTTGGTTGGACCAGTTTTCTTTGATGACAATTTAAATACTGTGAGATTCCTACATTTTTTAACACATGAATTGCAAGATGCCGTACAAAACTTAACTTTAGCAGTACAACAAAACCTTTATTTCCATCTAGATGGCGCTTCCATTCATAATGCAGTAATAGTTAAAAATTGGCTGAATAACAACTTCTCTATAGAATAGAATAGAATAGAATAGAATAGAATGGAATAGAATAGAATAGAATAGAATAGAATAGAATAGAATAGAATAGAATAGAATAGAATAGAATAGAATAGAATAGAATAGAATAGAATAGAATAGAATAGAATAGAATAGAATAGAATAGATGCCTTATATTGGAAGAAATCGTCCTTTAATTGCGTGACCACCCAGATCACCAGGCTCCACCCCTATGGGTTTTTATTTTTGGGATACCATAAAACATAAAGCCTATAAAAATAGGCCATGAAATAGAGCGGAACTATGTGACAGAATTAGAGGGGAATGTAATGAAGTAACAGTTGAAGAATTAAGAAAAATTTCTAATTACAATCTGAAACAGAAAAAGTATACCAAATTTGATCTAAATAGATCAAAAAATGGCCGAGATATTGGGGTGTAGTTGTGACAAGCGAGACACACTGTATATAAAGGTCCACTTACTCACTATAGATAGAGAGATACAGGACGCTTTCGAAATGGTGAACAATAATGCCAAACGTTCCGTATTTTGGATCCAAAATTTTGCTCCATCTTGTTTCACTTTCAATGCATTCCAAGATGACCCAGTAAATTATAGCATCTGTGTAATGCAAATCCACAGGAGCGAAGTACGTGAAGTTGCACTTTTAAAATCTTTACTCCCGAGGGACGTGCTGAAACTCTAAATGCCGAGATTATCGCAACGAACGTAAGTAAACCGAGATTAAATTACACGGTTTAACCGAACCAACACAAATTAAATAATTTACCGTTCCGTTTTTTGCCAGTTTATTTCAATTTGCAGATTACCTGTGGCTCAATTACATTTTTAGCTTCTTTCCCTCATGCCACCTAACTTTCTCGCACTTCCAATCGTCTCCCCTATAATTCAACAGGTTGTCAGCACTGTATTTATTATTTAGCTGGCTGGTGGGTAGCAGAAATCTCACCTGTTACTCTCGTTTTATGTGATTATGCCCCACTGGCTGCATCACGTCACAGAACGGAGTGTAAATTTTATAGAGCATTTATAGACGAAAATAACAGTGGTCGAAAATATAGTAGTTGCAATAATATAATTTTTGATCGTACTCTAAAAAAAGAAGAAAATGTTTTTGCTGAAAAATTTAAACTGCACTCCATTAATATGCAAAAGAATAATTATTATATTCAGAGCGATGTAGAAAGTATAAGTACTTTTGAAAAATTTTATATAATAACTATGTAGTACTATGCAGTACATATCCGAATCAATCGACATGCATAAGCAAACTGATATTATATACTCCGATTTTTCAAAGCATTCCACAGAGTGACCATAAAAATTTAATTCACAAACTTAACTATAATATCTCTAATGATATTATAACTTCCGGCAAATCTTACCTTACGAATAGATCACAGTATGTATCATATAATGGGTACAGTTCTGTTGAATATATTGCTTCCCCTGGAGTCCCTCAGGGGTCCATATTAGGCCCTCTGTTTTTAACATATATGTGAATGACATAGTTGTCTACTTTATGCTGATGACCTTAAGCTATACGCAAGGATTGAAGATTTAGGAGATTGCATTAAACTCCAAGTCAACATTGCAAAAATACATTCTTGTCTGTTAAAAAACAACCTAAACCTGAATACGCAGAAATGTAATATAGTGACGTATACGACCAAGACATCCGAAATCCTATATAACTATCATATAAACGGCGAGACTGACTCCGAATACATTTAAGGACTTGGGCGTGACTTTTGATAATTAACTGTCATTTCCAAACCATTCCACAGAATTCACTATAAAAATTTAATTCACAAACTTAACAACTATAACATCTTTAATGATATTATAACTTCTGTCAAATCTATAACTATCATATAAACAGCGAGACTTTGAAATACATTTAAGGACTTGAGTGTGCGTGCCTTATTTGGAATCCGCATTATAATGCACACATAAATAACCGGGGGCGAGTGTGGGTGCGTCTTTACTATGTACATACTTCGATATGCGATGTAAAGCAACGTAAGGCGCGTTTAGTAGTTGGATGGATGACCGTTACAACGAAGACGTCCTCGACTCACACATCTTCCAGCGGCTTGTATATCAGTGTATGCGAGGAAACTATACAAACTTAGGCGAGGGTTGCATAGGGGATATACCATCCTTCGGAGGGGATGTAAAGCCGTCTGTCCCTTGTCTATTAAATGTTAGGCAAATGAAAGATCCCTACTCTTCTTAAGGGAAGAGGTTCGGCAAAATTCCTGATTGGGGGTAGCTCGTCTACAGGCGTCGGTGTTAGGCCTCAGTAGCGGAAATAGGCCAACGTTAAATAAATGTATTAAAAAAAAACATAATTAACCTTGAACAGGTCCAACGTCAATACAAAAATGTAATAATATATATAGAGTGTCCCCTTTAAAATAAGTAAGTAAGTAAGTTGACATATACTTCCGGTATAACCGGAAGTGCCACCATCTTGAAAATATTTTAGACGAGTTGTCCCCATCCACATTAGTTTTTTACCAAATTTTCAAAATTTCCCAATGCCTACTTTTCGAGATACCGATCGCCGCAGTTCGTCGTGGGACACCCTATATATAAGTGGTGCATATAACTATAAATAAGGAATTAGCTGTATTAAATAAACGGTTGAGTGGAAATAGTTTGAATCTTAATTTAAATAGAACAAAATACATGCTAATAGGAACAATTATAGGTTATCTAGTTTAAATATAACAAATTTTGAGTTGAGATAAATAATCATAAGCTTGAACAAGTTAAAGAAATTATGTACCCGGGTATTATAAGAGATAAGAATTTAAAGTTTAAAAAATATTGTGACTATCTATCAAATAAAATGTCAGGAAGGTTATATAGTTAATAGCTTAGCGATGAGCACAAAAATTTTATTAATGATAATAATAATATAATAATAATAATAACAATAAGCAATATTTCTCAATTTTTGCGTAATATTTTGAACCTGGTGATTCCATCTTAAATGATTGTCTATATATATATACCAAGGCATTTTATTTTTTCTCTTGAATAAATTTGTATATTTTCACCTCCATGTATTTCTATTTTATTAAAGTATAGTAAGTTAGTGCTATATGAGGTTAAGGGTAGGTAATATGTTTTTTATAATTTATCATTAACTTTTTACTGTCAAAACACTGTTTAATTTGTATTAGGTATATCATTGATATATATCACAAACATGATTGGCCCTAATACTGTTCCCTGCGGGACGCCATATTTTATGGTTTCACAATCGCTTATTTGATCTCCTATTTTTACAAACTGTTTTCGATCTTTTAGATACGTTTCGAAAAGGTGTAATACAGTGCCCCTAATTCCAATGGATTCTAATTTATTAAGCAGTTGGTTGTGGCAAACAGTGTCAAAGAAGTTTGCTAGGTCTAAAATAACACATAGCGAAGGCTTTGATTCATCCATTGAATCATACGTTAATGATATAAGTTTTGCTATGGCATCGTTTGTGGATTTTTTTCCCTGAAATCCAAATTGCATTTCTGATATTAGTTTATACTTTCACTTTTATAATATTTGTATAATTTTACTAAAGTTGGATATTAAAAATATTGGTCGATAATTTTCTACCAATACCTTATCTCCACTTGTTATTATGGCCTCCTTGAACAATATTGGAAATATACCAGTGTCCATGATTTTATTATAAATGTGGCATAGCGGTTTTAGTATATATATCTAAATCTTTTATTATTTTTGATGTAATGCCATCTTTCCCAGGAGCCTTATTATTTTTTAATTCTCTTATATATTTTTTTATTTCATATTCATCTGTGGGATAAAGAAGAAAAGAATTAACAATACCTTTTTGGGAACTTTTAAATGGTATGTGACGAATGTTTCTGACAAGGTTTTCACCGACGTTTACATAATATTTATTGAAAGAAATGATAACTCCTCACATGGAATATTCTTTTCAGTTTTAACCAAAACGAAATAGACAAACTACAAAAATTAGAAGTATTTAATTTCATGAATGTAAAGCAAAGAATAATATTTAAAACTTTAGATTCTATTTATAAATTGAAGAACAAAAAGACTGCTAAGTAGTTATTTAATAAAGTGAGATATACAAATAATATTCAATCACAAGACAGACAAATGACTTTTTTATAGACACAAAATTTCATTATTAAATAAAACTATAGTATATAAAGGTCTAAATATGTTTAATACTCCACCAACAGAAATAAAAAACTGTGAGAATAATATATAGAATTTGAAGAAAAATTTAAAACCACGTACCTACTTAATACTTATGTATATAGTTTAAAATTAAGGTAGGTCTACTTTATTTAAATCATGATGTAAAATATAACAAAGTTGGTTTTCTTCAAAGTACCCACACAATATATTGATCTGTATTCCTGTTTTAATTCAGGAGGTGTTTTTCTAGTTGTCAAGTCAATTTTTCGCAATCTATCGTCTCAAGTAGATTTATTCTAATATGAAAACTGACAATTTGAAATTGTTTCTGGATGAAATTTAATTTAATACTATTTAGTAACTTTTAAAGAAAGTTCTTTTTTTAATTAATCATGTGGCAAGCAATTACCTATTATCGTTTTTAATGAATTGTTTGACATGCTCTAAATTAACATTACATTGAGCATTATCTCCTGGACTTTTAATGCTTTAACTTCTGTTTAAATTTAATAAACCACAAATATCGATTTGAATTTAATAAACGTTCACAAGCGTTAAAGATATTTTATATGAAAATATGTTCTGCTTTACAAACCTCAAATGATGTAAATGTTTGACCTATATAATACGCCGGGATATTTTTAGGGTAACCTAATTACAATTGATGTATTTATTATATTGCTATTTATTAAATTAAAACCAGAAAAATACCGCCATATTTTTCATTTTTTTAATCATATTTTTTTGTTTCGCTTTATATTTGAATCTAAGTGCGGGTTGGTTTAGAATAAGTGAAACATTTATGCCAAAAATCAGCTTGTGTTAAGTAATAATATATTTAATTTAATGTTAGATAAAGCCTTAGAATAGTTGCAGTATTTTGCTTTTAAGAAACTTATCAACAAAAATACCTACTAAAAAATATTCACTCACCCGATATCAGTCATGAATGGAACCCACTTCACTACAGCGTCTAATAATTACGTTATGATTACTCAGGAATAGACAAATGGTTATATAATACCAGACTACCAAACCCGAGTTGATTAACAACAACAAGGCGGCCTCCAGAGTATTCCAGGACGAATAAAACCAGCGCGATAGTCCGGAGTCGCACTTCAAACTGAAGTCACGTGTTTGAGGCATTTCTGCTGTTTTCTCGTTGCATTTCTCTGATGCTTTTCACTTTTCATCGATCTTATCGTTAGCGTCTCCCTATTAGTGTAGAGCGATTAGTGGCTATGTTTATAAAAAAAATTATGGAGCAATTTATTAGAAAGTAGGTTCTCACATCAACAAAAAACCGTTAATTAAGATATCCTGAAAAATTAAAATTACACGTATTCATTGTATACACTTTGATGAAATATGAGTAAAACAATGTCTATTATACTGTTTTTCATTAATTAATAAGGTGTGTTCAACAGTTTATTAAACAATTTCAAAGAAGGGTTGCCCGTATAGAACAGAGAAGGCTATGAACTATATAGCGGAGTAGTGAAAAATGCGCGCCAGTTCTCGAAAAAAAATTTGGTGTAGAACCAGATTAAACATATATTTTTGTTGAGTATATCATTAGGTATGCAAAATGACTATTTACAACTATTTTTAGCTGGTATCAAACTACTGTATTGACAAAAAGTTGGAAAAGAAGATTTTCATGTTTTTTATCAATGAAAAATTAGTTCAAAAGTGCTTTTAGAGGGCGGAATATTAAACATAATATTTTTAGTCGCAAACTCCTCTATAAATCCTTATTTTACTATAAGGAACCTAACCAGACTGCAACCAACAGCTACTCTCCGGGCTATGTGCCCCGCCGAACGCTGAATTACAAGTTACAAGCCTGGCGCGTTAAGTGTAATAATTGCATATTACCATCAAAACGCTAATGCTTCGATTGCAACAAACACCAGCCGAAAGACTGATCCTACTTAAAGGAGCTCTCTTGCCAGTCGTCACACACCACTTGCAGACTGCAGTTTCGAGCTGTTGGCTCTCGTCAGTGCAAGGTAGGTATGCTCCTTTAAGTAGGATCAGTCTTTCGGCTGGTGTTTGTTGCAATCGAAGCATTAGCGTTTTGATGGTAATATGCAATTATTACACTTAACGCGCCAGGCTTGTAACTTGTAATTCAGCGTTCGGCGGGGCACATAGCCCGGAGAGTAGCTGTTGGTTGCAGTCTGGTTAGGTTCCTTATAGTAAAATAAGGATTTATAGAGGAGTTTGCGACTAAAAATATTATGTTTAATATTCCGCCCTCTAAAAGCACTTTTGAACTATGCTAAGCCAAGTCAGGCTATTTATTTTTCGATTGCAACAGACACTGGACCGCTGGATGGCGCCTGCTGGCTGTTTTACATGTCGCTATTATAAGAATACCGGGATGTACTATAGTCAAAGGATTCTCATGTCGGTCGTCGCATACCTACCTTGCACTGACGAGAGCCAACAGCTCGAAACTGCAGTCTGCAAGTGGTGTGTGACGACTGGCAAGGGAGCTCCTTTAAGTAGGATCAGTCTTTCGGCTGGTGTTTGTTGCAATCGAAGCATTAGCGTTTTGATGGTAATATGCAATTATTACACTTAACGCGCCAGGCTTGTAACTTGTAATTCAGCGTTCGGCGGGGCACATAGCCCGGAGAGTAGCTGTTGGTTGCAGTCTGGTTAGGTTCCTTATAGTAAAATAAGGATTTATAGAGGAGTTTGCGACTAAAAATATTATGTTTAATGAAAAATTAGTCCAGGAATGGCGTCATATAAACGGGGTGATAGTTACTTCAAACGAGTTAGTAGATTTTATTTTAAATCTTGTATAATATTATACACAACTAATAAAAATTGCACGAATAAAATACAATAAAATAGAAGTAGACAAGAATATAAACTCTAGTAAAAATTTGTGAAATGCTGTTAATAAATTATGCAATAAAAATAATAAATCTGAAAAAGCAATAAATAAAATAAAAACTGAAAACGGCAATATAACAATAAATACAAAAGAGGTCACAAACACATTTTGTAAATTATTATACAGAACTAGGCAAAAAGTATGCTAAAGAAATAAAAATACCCAAAAATTTTAAAGAAAACTATAAAATAATAAATAATTCAATGTATTTATATCACACAGATCTGACGGAAGTAAAAAGCGTAATAAATAGTTTAAAACCAAGAAAATCCCCTGGATTAGATAATATACGGGCAGAAACGCTAAAAGAAATTGAAGATGAAATTGTAGATCCATTAATATATTTAATAAACAGAAGTTTTACTATAGGTCAGTTCCCGAATATCTTAAATGAAACCTCTCCATAAAGGTGGAGATATAACTGAGCCAATTAAGTATAGACCAATATCCGTGATTTCTAACATTGCCAAAATTTTTGAAATAATCTTGAAGAACAGAATAGCGACATTTTTTAATAAATTTAACATTATATCTGAGAGACAGTTTGGTTTCCAGAAAAACAAATCCACCGAAGATGCTATAGCATACTTAACACGGTATGTTTATGAGGCTTTAGACGAAAAATCACCATACTTGTGTATATTTGTGGACCTTGCGAAAGCATTTGACACGGTATCGCATAGCAAACTTTTAAAAAAATTAGAATATTGTGGCTTGAGAGGAAATACATATAATTTAATAAAAAGTTATTTGTCCGAAATAATACAATATGTAAAAATAAATGAAACTATTAGTGAACCAAGAATTGTCAGCTTCGGAGTTCCACAGGGGACAGTTTTAGGATCACTTCTGTTCGCTGTATACATAAACAACTTACTTTCGATGCGAGATATCACGGCTAAAATATTAAGTTTTGCTAACGATACAGCAATACTTCTTAAAGCCAATTCATGAAAAAATCTAAAAAAAATCGCAGAAAAAGAATTTAAAGATATTAAAAAATGGTTCGATTATAATTTACTCACTGTTAACTTTAAAAAAACTAGTTACTTACCATTTACCTCATAAGCTAATAATCTACCTAACTTTGGTCCACTAAATATTGAAAATCTTTTAAATATTCCAGAAGCAGATTCAGTGAAATATTTAGGTATCACCATAGATGGGAGTTGCAAGCAAAACATGTTGCACAAAAAATTTCGAAGCCTGCTATATCGATTTAAATACCTAAAACCTTATCTAGATATAAAACATCTTAAAATCCTCTATTACTCGTTAGTACAATCATATCTAACATATGGTATTATCGGATGGGGAGGTATTTGCGACATTTACCAAAAAATTTAAATAATCTACAAAAATGGATACTAAGAATAATTTATGGTAAAAGTCGTAATTACCCCTCAGATGATTTATACAAAATAGGTGAAATATTCGATTTGAGACAATTATTTTCTTTAAAAATTTTATTATGCAGTTTTAAAAACAATAAATTGTACAAACCTATTCAACACCAATATACAACAAGCAATAAAGAAAACAGTTATCAAAATTCGAAAGCAACAAAAACTATTGGACAAAAAAAAATTCTTATTTAGGATCAAGACTATACAACAGATTACCTAAACAAACAAAAAATACAAATAAATTGCACATATTTAAGAAATATGCTGAAAAGTGGTTAAAAGAAAATCCTAAATCCCTAGTACACAACATTATTAACCAAAATGTAATATAAAAAAAAGCAACAAATTGGTTATTGGATTAGATATTTACGTGTAATATTTAAATAAAATATTATTATTCACCGATTTTGACAGAAAACCCTGAATAAGTAAAAATTTACCAAATAGCGACATTTATAAACCAAAAGTGACAAATGTATTTAACCCATCACGAACAAGTACTGCTTAACTACTTATGTGATTATTGCACTGTTTATTTACAAAATAACGATATGGAATTAAACCATTCATTAATAACGATGTAATATGTAATTATTGTTATTTTATTGGAAATAAACATGTATTATTATTATTAAATACAGGGTATGCAGAATCCAAGTTTTAGACCTCCAAACCCTTAGCAAATTTTTGTGTGGCCGAAGAAACCACGAATCATTGGCACTTTTTTCAGTTTGTGGTCTATAACTTAAAAACAATGCATCCAATCGAAAAATAATTTATTATCAAAATTAAAGAGCATTAAATTTCTCTTCGAAAGGGTACCTCGAAGTTTCATCAAGAGGTATGAGCATAATTGGCAGTCGAATAACAACAACTTTTACCAACTTGCAAAAAACTCACACTGGACAACTTTTCAAACATTTTCAGCTCTGAAACGGTTAATCTAAGTGAAAAACCTCATAGCATGAAAGTTGTAGAGCATGTAATTTCAGGTTCATAGATTATCTAGTTTTTCAATTTCAAAATGTCCTGCATATAAATATATTTATTATTTGTCGAAATAATAGCATAATGTAAAGAAAGGCCCAAAGTTTATTAACCAAAAATAAAAATGTATCTAATAGTAGTAATACAACAAGTAAAAGAAATTAAACAAATACAAGGTACAAGAACAATACAAGGTGTAAGAAAAAACTGAAATGAAGTAAAAATGAGTTTTGGAAAAAACGAATTATTTACATTTAGTGGTTATAGTAGTCGAATCTGTTTGGATTGGGGATGTCCTCGTACTGTATCGTATCTTCCTGATTCATTGTAGCAGCACCACCAACTTCCTAAAGCTCGCAGCAATCTTCGTCGTCGTCTTCATCTTCATCTAACTCAATCTCAGGAGCGTTCTGGCATGAGATGCCAGAGCAGTGTTTACAAGTTAAAGAGCACTTCAGGCGGGATTTCTGACAGCTGCCTGCTGCAGCGCAATTTTTTTTGCATGTACATGAAACCATTTTTTTCAACAGCATGTCGGGTGCAGCATCCTTTGACATTGTTATTGGCAATAAGACTGACGAGCCTTTCGTCCAACCCGATTAGCATGGGTTTGCTAGCTCGTATCTCAGCTCGTCCAGAGGCCCACTGTGCATCTATCCATACAGTGCCAAGATCAGCCGTTCCCCTGCCTGTCCTGTCAAGTCTTGAGAAAATGAATGATAAAAATTTTCCTTTCCAGTGACCATAAAATGATGCCGTGGTATCACACATGCATTCATGAAGAGTACATGTGTGGGATTAAAGCTGAGTATTTGGGTACCATAAGCCTGCTTTTTTTTCTAGTTTGTGGAAGTACAAGTTCTCGTACTTGTTTTCGAGGCCCATTAGGAGAACGAGAACATCAATTCCTCGCTAACAATTGCCACACTGTCGGATTTTGTTGCTTGGGAAATAGCTGTTTCTACAATTAATAAATTTGCATCTTCTTGTGCCTGTTGCGCTTGGATTTCTCCTTCCTTAAATTTATTTATAACCATCAAAATCAAATGGTTTTTTACAAGTTGGTAAAATTTGTTGTTATTCGACTGCCAATTACGCCCATACCTCTTGACGAAATTTTAACTTTGTGGTAGTTATTCGAAGCGAAATTTAGCACTCTTTAATTTTGATAATAGATGACTTTTTGATTGGATGCATTGTTTTTAAGTTATAGGCCACAAACTGAAAAAAGTGCCAAAAATTCGTGGTTTTTTCGGCCAAACAAAAATTTGCCAAGGGTTTGGAGGTCTGAAACTTGGATTATACATACTCTCTACAATATATACAAGATGAAAGAATCTGCTACCTCGTTTGTTATATGTATGAAGTACCCAGTCATTAAACTAAATCGTATATAGCGATTTTGCACAGCTAATGATATATTTAACAAGAATATGTCTGTTTAATCTGGTTCTATGCTAATAAAAAAAAAATGGAGCATTTCAATGTGAAATTTACTTTGCTAATATCCTCACGTCCAGTATGTAGAGATGGCGGTACAGAAAGGAATAATAATTTTAAAATTGGCATTTCAGAAACACTGGAACCTCCGCCATTTCTTAGAAATGTAAATGCAAACAGTGAAACAGTGCTCTATCTAGGAGCTACATTTTCAGGATTTATTTTTTTTTTTTTAAGCTTGTGATTAGTACTAGAATCTCATTAGATGTAATAAAAATTCACTGGCTTAGATGACTATTTTATTTTCATATACTTCCAGATAATAGTTCCAAAAAAAAAATTGGTTAAAGCAATATATGACCTTTTCTTAACGTACTGCCTTAAACATAATTCAAAAATTTCTTTTATATGAAAACAGATATAGTTTAAATCTGGTAAGTCTTCTTTAAAAAATTGAAATGATTGAATTCTGTTTTAAGTAGCACGTTAAGGAGATGTATGATCAATCAATGGTAGTTTTATCTTGCAAAAGGTACAGGAAAATTTATATTTTATAATAATAATAACAAAGGTTATTTACACAATATGATACACATAATATAAATAATAAGTTACAGTAAATGTATGTGAGTAAATATACTAGATGTTCGACAAGTGAACACTTCTTTCGAAATACAAAGTAAAATATGCAAAATACAAATTAATAATATATCACTAAGATATCTACAAAAATAACCATAAAAAGACATTGACACATGTACCTATACACTTTCATGTTTAATTTAATCAATATACCATATCTGGAGGTTCTGGATTAGTAAAAAAAATAGAACTAGCTTGACATAAGTGGGTGTAAGAATTCATGATGATGTTCAGTTAGTTATAAGCTTAACCTTAAGATAATACCTATAAATAATATTTATTAATTCATTATATTATTTTTCTTTTAATTTAATTTTTTAATTTTTATTTTTTAAATCGATATAGTCAGTGGAAATATTCCTGTTTTATCCTAAAATATAAATTCTTAGCTTTCTTTTAAATAGCGAAATTGATTTTATGTCTTTAATAGTGTCAAGACTGAGTTATATAATTTGGAAACTAGAAAGTTATACAATCTTTAATCTATAGTTTTAACACTAAAGGATATAGACATTTACTTTTTTGCTTTGTACTATATGTGTATGTTGGATATCTAATCATATCTCTTTTTTGAAGTTGATTCACAATTGTAAAAAGTAAAGAATTTGTGGTAAAAAATGTCGGAAACCTTTGATTCTAAAAACAGAAAATCACAGGGATATCTATCATCTTTATGCAGCATTATTCTAAGAAAGCGTTTCTGAAATGTTTCTAGTGAATATAAGTGAGTTTCAGTTGCGCGTCCCCATCCTAATATTGCATAATGCAAATGGTTTTCTACTAAACAGTGGTAAATAGTTCTCATTTGTTGAATATTCATTGATTAAATGGTGGAAGCCTTGCTCAAAACTTAAGTGAAAAGGCTTTTCAAAATTAATTGTCAACAATTTATGATCAAACCAATTTCTTATAGTAAGTAGTTAAATCAGTTTCTACTATATTTTTTATTTCATCCCACTCGTCAGCTTTATAAAAAATTGCAGTATCATCGGAAAAGCTGATTATTTTGCCTGTAATTCCAATTACATAAACTTAAAATAGCAGGGATCCTAACACCGTACCTTGTGGTACTCCATATTCGATATTTAGTGACTCGCTCAGTGTATCCTTTACTCTCACAGGCTAGATAATTTTTGAAAATTTTTAGGCAGGTGTCTCTGACTCCATTATCTTCAAGTGTCTAAGAGTAATTCATAGCTGACTGTGTCAAATGCCTTGCTAAGATCAATAGATGTACATAGAGATGGTTTCCTTCATCTAACGCTAAATAAATATTACTTGTGAGATCTATTATTGCATCTTGTGTGGAGTCTTCAATTAGTTAGCTCAAGTTCTGCGCGCTGTAGCCAAGAAACTATCAATCTGGGAAATAAAGAGAACGAAAAAATGTAAAGAATCGCAGGCTCCGCTTTTTTGTATTAACTTAGACATATCTAGCACCGGCAATGAAATAACTTCAAAATAGTGTTTCTCTACCCCTTATATCCAATATGGTGGCGCGTGCGGCAATCCCTCAAGTATTGACTTTTTCGTACCTTTTGGAAGGTGGAGCCATTTTTATGTCTCTAATCTCTTGATTGGACTAAGGGATCATGGGATCGCTTTTATCAATTTTATGCATGTGCCCAAAATAATCTGTGTTTAAAACTACATTATTCATTATACGAATAAAAAACATTATTTATTCCAAAAAATTGCTTTTGGTCTTAAATTATCTAGGCGGCAACGTGTTATAACGACTTAGAAGCATTTTAAGGCATACCTTATGTTACCTCCTTTCTCTTATTATTTATTTTTGAGAAAGAATTGAGGCAACATGTGCGGACGACTAGCTGGTTTAAGCCGGAGCAGAGAGCCGTGGGTCCAGAGCATTCGTAAGGGTGGAGAAACTTACCCTTTCTGACATGTACAGCATAAGCGACAGATTTCTGTTTATTTCGAGAAAAGGAGACAAAGAAAAATTGATGTTAAATTGGGCACCATCTATAGTAAAATAAGCAAAATTGTCTCTTTTTCTCGAATAACCAGTCTGCTATAGATCAGGCTGAAATTGTTGGTAAGAGAAATAAAAAGATAGTTTAAAATGAATGACGAAATATATTACATGAAAAAAATTAGACAAATCGGTTTGAGACAAATTGAAATGTGAAAAAATATATGTATATAAAAGACAACTTGATACCAGTATCCTAGATGGTTTATGGTTCAGGTGGCTGGCTCTGAGACAGCAATCCAGGTCCACAATTGTCTCTTGTTGCAAGAATTCTAGATTTTCCTTGGCAATTTACGTCTCTCAATGAATGGGGTGAAAATTGTAGGAAACTTAACCAAATATAAGCACATACAAAATTTATGCAAGTTAGTTATGCTAAATTTAAGCAATGTTAGCTATGCAAATATAAGCTAGTTAGCTGTACAAAATATATTTAAATTAGCTGCACGAAATATTAAGCTAGCTGTACAAAAGCTGCAGGAAATTAATTTAAGCTATACAAAAGTAAGCTGATTAGCAGTACAAAAGTAATTATTAGCTATGCACGAGTTAGCTGATTTCTTAGACTATAAATTGCCAAAAAAATTAAAAGGAAAGAGAAAAATATTTTTAAAACCATGTGGTACATATAGCATTTTAACTACTTATTAAATTAAAAAGAATTGACTTTGAATTCAAAATTTATTTTAAAAATAATTGAAATTATATCAAAGGCAAAATTTGAAGATTAATTAAAATATTTTAATGAGTATAATGAAATGAAATTACCTGTATGTTCAACACTTTGTAACTGGGATATAAAAATTGTAATATCAATTACTGAAGTCCACAGTTAAAAATTATAATGTTTGAATCAGTACAAAGGTTGCAAGCAAATGACTTCCTGGTGAGTTTTACTGATAAGGTAAACTTTTTGTCCTGTTTACTGGAAAACAACGCCATCAAAAAAATGTGAGAAATCTAATTCCCTATTTAAATTGAAAGCTATCAAAAATATAGAAATCGTACAAGTATGGCCATCTGTCAGTGGTTAAGTTAAGCGCACCAACTTGCTTTGTAGATTCCCATACTCAACTAAAGTAGTGGCATATAATCGATAAAAGGAATCTATAATAATAGTTTATTTTCCATGCCAGCTGATTTGCCTTTGCAATTTCTATTTTATACATAACAATAAATATTAACAGATGTAAATAAGTAGTAAAACGTATTGATATTATTGATAAATCAGTAACATATTACATGTTATAGGATCCACTATATATAGAATGAGAGAAGGTAAGGAAAATAACCATATGTACTCCATAGTAAACAAAAATATAAAAATTGAAAAATAGATATCTGATGTAACTAAATTTTGTAGACAAATTGTTTCCTGGGATAATAATACTGTATTACAACGGATATGAGATACATAATAGTGTTAATAGAAAAACAGGACTAAGTTCCTAAGATATAAAACTAAGTACATAAAACAGTATGACATGGTTTAGCAGTTATACATGTAAAATTCTGTTAGTTGAAAACAGTTTCACCTGCAAAAACTGAATCCAAAAATATACAGGTCGTGCTAACTATCCACAAAACACTAGTTTTTAAATAAAACTGTTAAATGGACATAGGCCATGTAACACTTAATTAGAAGTTTTATGCCTGTATTTGTCTACACAAGTACACAATCACCTAACCCTGTACATGCTCTAAATTTCAAAGTAATTGTTTTATAACCACAGAAGCTATACGCTTAAACCGTGTCCTGTGGCCATTCATTACACAACTTTTTCTATGAATAAAACGATGCAATAAAAACCACCATATTAGATTACGAAATTTAAGCTAACATTTTATTTTTAAAAATGTGCCTGTGAATCTCCTAATAAAATTCCCCGTGTTGAAAGTGCGTTACATTTATTTAATAGTCGAAAAGGGTGGCAGTAGTAAAAGAAAGGTTTGGAAAAGCAAAGCGAGTGCTTTAAAACGATTTCAATCTCTAAAAGCCACGCTTTTTCCTTGTACTCAAACAATACTAGACATTATATTGCTACTCGATGCAAATTGTTTGGATACAGTTAAGCCAAAAAAGGTAGAGTTTATTTAGACTGCGGATATAGGGTGGCAAGAGCCGTGTATACTTTTATTTATTGCATAAATTGTATTATCAATGATGCATTGAATAATGTTAATATCCATATACGAGCCTTTGACGAATCTGACGTATTCAAAGCTATCAAAAAAATTAAACCTAAAATGACGACGGGGCCAGATGGCGTTCCAGCATTTCTTATTAGGGATTGCGCTCAGATATTTTCTCATCCTTTAATGGCTTTATTTAACTTATGCATTAAGACCTGTTCATTTCCGGTCATCTGGAAGCGATCTAAACTATGTCCGGTTTATAAAAAAGGAGATAAATTTGATATAACTAATTTTAGACCTATTTCAATCATTTGTAATTTCTGTAAAATCCTGGAAATACTGCTACATGACACAATTTATCCAAGTGTCAGCAATCAGGTCCCGCCATACCAGCATGGTTTCATGAAAGAACGTTCAACTACTATTAATTTATTGTCCATTACACAATACATAGCTGAAGGTTTGGATGTACAGTCGCAAACTGATGTTATATATACTGATTTTTCTAAGGCTTTCGACAGGCTTAACCATAATATTCTACTTCGTAAGTTACATGATATAGGTTTGTCTTATTCAGTGCTACAGTTATTTAGATCTTATCTCTTATAGTCTGTCGAATTCTTGGCGTCATCCGGTGTCCCTCAGGGCTCGGTGCTAGGTCCTTTACTATTTAATATTTGTATTAATGATATAGTGGATATTTTAGATGTTTGTTGTTTGCTATATGCGGATGATTTAAAGATCTTTACAGAGATAACGAGTGTTGAAGACTGCTACCGCCTACGCATAACCTTGACAGACTATCACAGTGGTGCCTAAACAACAAATTGCCATTAAATGCCAGTAAATGTAATGTTATGTCGTTTACGCGTAAATCAACTCCCCATGTGTTCAACTACCATCTTGACAATACCGCCATACAAAGACCTGATACTTACCGTGACTTAGGTGTAATTTTTGATCCGAAGTTAATATTCAATGCCCACATTGAAAACACAGTTGGTAATGCATTTAAAACACTTGGTTTCATAGTGCGCAGTAGCCGTGAATTTGCGAGCATAAGCACTCTACCAACATTATACCGTTGTTTCGTGAGGTCTAAGCTAGAATACGCGTCCCTTGTTTGGTATCCCTATTATGATATACATATTAACAATTTAGAAAATGTGCAACGAAGATTTCTAAAACTTCTGTTTTTTAAAACCAATGAACAACGCTTACTCGATACTTTTGGTATGGTTAGTCTTGATGACAGGAGGCATACCTTTCGCAATTTTTTTTATACAAGATCATTCATAATATTTTACATTGTCAGGAAATTGTAGGGAAGTTAAACATTATTATCCCCAGGCTAGCTTCTAGACAGAAACTAACTTTTTATATACCAACGGCGCGGACTAATACCTTAAAAAATTCTCCTTTTTATTTAATTTGTGGTAACTACAACAAACACTGTAGCCGCATAAATATTTTTCACTGCAGCCTTAATGACATCAAGTCATATTTCAAACATTAGTGTATCAATGATAATATTATATATAATTTTTCATGGTTTATATGTATTACGTACTATATCTCTTATATGTTACAACTCGCCCCGCATTGGTTTTGCTGCGGATGTCAGTTCGACCTAAAATCTGCAGAATTATGTGTGAAATTCATGTATACTTTCAAATAATATCTTCCTTTAGCTGTATGCTTTTATGAATCATATTTAACATAGAATGAGGCATCATGAAAAAATATTGGACAAACAGGAGCAATTGCTGGAAGAAGAATTGCAGAACATAAAAAAATGTGAATAAAATTCAAAATTAAACGCCAAAAACATAAAAGCCAAACAGTTCTTGATAATTTGAAATATTATATACAAAAAAAATTGAAATTATCATTTTAAAAATCGATACAAATTAATACATTCTGTAAAGACGTAATAAATAATTCTATTTTTGTGTAAACTAATTGTTATATGCACGGAAAACATTTACTGTGCCAACTGATATTATTCAGTCAAAAATATTCACTCTAAAAAAATATTTCAGCCGGTTTGCCATAACATTTCCAATACTATATAGCCCGTGTTATTGAGATATGTATACAATATGTCTGAAATACATCTTTTAGGTCACGTAATGAAATTTTAAGGGCATCCGGGGTTATTTGATTTCATAAATGAAATCAGACTCCTGTCTGTCCGACGGAGGGTAGAATTGATCAATTTCAATCTAATGCTCCAGATAACCATCTTGGAAAGCAATTTTTGCAATAGTCGCTTTTAGCAGTAGTTCGTACAAACGATATAGAGAATTGGTAGTTGTATTTCAGTGAATTGGTAAACAATTAGCTCGAATTGAGCAGACATCCTTTTAAAATAATATACATGTACGTGTTTATTCATTGATTTATTAAAATTTAGCCAGTAAATGTAACCAATGACATTTACGGGCTCACGGACACATAGCATAAATAAATATACAGTATGTCGAAATCTAAGCTGACATAGTGAAATGGCAGATACAGTTTATTGAGTTCAAAACACCCCCATACTCATCCTTGAAAGTGAATGATTTCTTAAATATGAGGTGTTTTAAGATTCTCGACTGGCTATTTATGCCTCCATATTTTCTAGCCAAAGCATTTTATACTGTATCACACCGTATTCTATTAATGATACTGGAAAGTGTTACAAGTGATACAAGGTGTTGCTTATGATCTTCTAAAAAACTATGGCACAAACCAGACTCTGAGAGTAAGTATTGATAATTTCTTAAGTGAAGCACATACTATTACCATAGGCGTACCACAGGGAACAATATTGGGTGCGGTTCTGTTCCTTGTATACGTCAACAATATAGTCTGAAAAATTTTCGGGGACACGGCTATGGTTTTGGTGGATGATTCTTGGGAAATTATTTATTATGTGGCCGAGAGAAGCCCAAATATAGTATATCAATTTTTAAATATCAAAATGCTCAGCCTAAATGTAGATAAAAGTACATTTTAACTTTCACTCTCTCAGCAATGACCAACCAGAAAATAGATTTATCACTGTTCATAGAAGAAATTGCCAATATAGAGAAGACGAATGTGTATGGCCTAAAATAAAAAACTAACAAAATAAAATACCCCGACGTAATGGTTGATCAACATCTAAGATGGAATGAATGGAATTAGAAAAAAAAATTAGCATACTTATACATAAATTCTACCAATTGAAAGGCACATCAAAGAGAAAACTATTCATTGTATATGACTCATTAGTTGCATCTATTATTAACTCTTTAAATAATTAACAAGTTTCACAAAATAGTATATGAAAAATAATATTTAAAAAAGCAAATTACATACAGACCATTATACAATGAGGCAAAAGTTTTTGATATAAAATTTTTTTACAGTAATTATTCTCTATTGTATTATTATAAAGCACGGAATTCTGTATGTATTTCTCATAATTACCCAATCCGTAACAAATAACAACATGTCACCATTTCATAGCTATGTACACAGACTATTATCTCTAAATTTAAATAGAGTTAACTTTGAAAAAGAAGATAGAATTCTTAAAACGCTAGCAAACAACAATGGCTATGATGAGTTACTTATTGACAAGTTAATAAAAAATAAACACAGAAAATTATTACAAAAGTATTTTTATAACGTGCCAAATATAGAAAACAAAAAGTGGCATAGTATAAATTATGTAAATAAGGTTAGCAACTCAGTATGTAATAGATGAAATAAATTAGGTATTAATAAAATATAAACGAATAGAAATAATTTATGTCGCTTGTTGGTTAATAATAAAGAAAAGACAGAAGATATAAAAAAAAATGGGGGTATATGAAATTAAGTGTGACGGCTACGATGCCGTATATATAGATCAGAGTTTCCGTAGCATAGATGTGAGGTTAAGAGAACACAAACAGTCTATTTTATATAATAAAAAAATCAACTGGTTTCGCCGAACATTGCATTGAGCAAAATCACGTTTTTAACGGTAGTAGTGTTAAGCTTTTGCATTATGCAAACAAAGGAAAAATCCTAGACATGCTTGAAATTTTAGAAATTAAGAAGGCCCTAAGAAACCATAAAAACGTTGCAAATATACAAACAGAATTTATGAACAATCCTGTACTAGATACAGTAATAAAATTAAAATTAAGTTCGTAGTTCCGGCCTGTATTGTTTTTTTTTTTTATACATTTATTTAACGTCGGCCTATTTCCGCTACTGAGGCTTAACACCGACGCCTGTAGACGAGCTACCCCCAACCAAGAATTTTGCCGAACCTCTTCCCTTAAGAAGAGTAGGGATCTTTTACTTGCCTAACATTTAATAGACAAGGGACCGGCGGCTTTACATCCCCTCCGAAGGATGGTATATCTCCTATACAACCCTCGCCTAAGGTTGTATAGCTTCCGCGCATACACTGATATACAAGCCGCTGGAAGATGTGTGAGGCGAGAACGCGGTTTCCGTTGGAATGATCACCCATACAAGTACTAACTGCGCCTGTCGTTGCTTTACATCGCATACCGAAGTATGTACATAGTAAAGACGCACCTACACTCGCCCCGCCTGTATTGTTAAATTTTAAGAAATGGCAAATCAAGTTATTATCCCCCCCTAGGTGGTAGAGGATTTGTAAGATATATAATATGAACCACCACTTTCAGGTCAGTTTTTAAGACTCTTTGATAATAGTCGCAAGGCCGAAACATATGTCAGAGAAATCTGAACAAAACTAATGAAACAATAAACCAAGTGCGTATTGTAACTATTCTTTTGAATATTTATAATTATTCTATTGAATATGTTTCATCAAGAACCCACCTCAGATTCAGTCCAATTAATATATTATATATCTACTATGTATATGTTGGTAGGTAAATTATAAATCTATTTATCTATCATAATTGTTTTGAAACTCCGTAAAATTTATTAATTTCATCAGGTATTTTCATAGGTACTCCATCGCATGAGATATATTTTGTTACTATTCTTAATAGATGAATATTAATCGACACTTTCTTACTGTTTTCAACCTTATTATAACCGATACTGTGCCCTCAGATCCCAGATCATTTGAATTGTAACAAAAAATAAATTAATTTGTCATGCAATATGTACTGAATATGTGTATCGTCTTGCAATCTCCTGAAAAAGGCGTAACAATTCGAAACATATGTAGAATATTTTGAATATATATAACTTGGAATCATCTAGAAGCAGTGCTTACTTGAAATAATAATAATAATTTTATTGTAATTAAGGTTTAGGCAATCTAGTGCAATTCTCAAATCACGTCTTTACGTGACCACCCTGTATGAGTTGCAAATATTACAGAAGAGGATGTTGATTCCAACTGATCCTCAGCTTTTATCAGATCATTCTTTCATTCACTCGATGAAGGGTCACTCGATTCCTTATCGGGGGTCTCTAATGTGCATTTTATACTTCTATCTTCCACAATCAACAGATACAATTCATGCTGCTCTCTAGGAAGCTTTCGATTCATTCAACGTCCGGTCTGCCGCAACGCCAAGGATTTTTCAAATAATAGCAAAATATGGAAGGGTAGTGTATTTCAGAGGAATTTATAAAATTTTATGAGCAAAATACAATACACTTTATCCTCATAGCTTAACATCATATTCGTGGGGTCGACTGGAAAAAAATAATGTTTATTTTTGTGTGACTGAGTGTCAAAAAAGTATTTATATTCAATAACTACAACGATGGTTTACCTACTGAAACCGATATTTTGAAAATGTAGTACCTAAATATTGTGTAGTGTCAAATTTTAAGTTTTTTTTTATTAGTTTTAAGACATTAAAAGAAAGATTCTTACGTGTTATATTTGATTTGGTTTGCAATTAGTTAGTCTGACTTATTGTCCTATTGTCCTGCCCGATGTCAACAAATTGGATGAAAACACTTCAATTAGGTTCATTAGCATCAGGTGTTTTTATATTATAAATAAATTAAAATAATTAAGATAATCATCCCCATAATAATGCACCGTTAATAGAATCATCAATCATATAATTACATTTGACACTTGATATCATTCTGCTTAGAAGTTTCTGATACTGTTTGACGGGAGTTTACTAGGGTATAAACTTTTCTCATTAGTCTTCATTAATTTAATTGGTCTAGGTATGCCTTAGCTGATTCTGATTAGGAATTGTTTTAAACTGAATAAACATCCTGCAACAAAACCGTAAAAGTGTTTAACATATTTAGAGAAATTACTTATGAGGTAGATTATTGAAATAATTCAAATGTGCTTTTAGGTGGCGGGATATTAAAACATAAGATTTTTAGTCGCAAACTCCTCTATAAAATCCTTATTTTACTATAAGGAACGTAACAGACTGCAACCAACAGCTACTCTCCGAGCTATGTGCCCCGCCGAGCGCTGAATTACAAGTTACAAGCATGGCGCGTTAAGTGTAATAATTGCATATTACCATCAAAACGCTAATGCTTCGATTGCAACAAACACTAGCCAAAAGACTGATCCTACTTAAAAAAGCTCTCGTGCCAGTCGTCACACACCACTTGCAGACTGCAGTTTCGAGCTACTGGCTCTCGTCATTTCCAGGCTTGTAACTTGTAATTTAGCGCTCGGCGGGGAACATAGCCCGGAGATTAGCTGTTGGTTGCAGTCTGGTTACGTTCCTTATAGTAAATAAGGATTTTATCGAGTAGTTTGATACTAAAATATTATGTTTTAATATTCCGCCCTCTAAAAGTACATTTGAACTATGCTAAGCACAGTCAGGGTATTTATTTTTCTATTGCAACAGACACTGGACTGCTAGATGGCGCCTGCTGACTATTTTACATGTCGCTATCCCAAAGATACCGAAATGTACTAAATGGTCAAGTGATCCTCGTGTCGGTTGTCACATGCCTACCTTGCACTGACGAGAGCCAACAGCTCGAAACTGCAGTCTGCAAGTGGTGTGTGACGGCTGACACGAGAGCTCCTTTAAGTAGGATCAGTTTTTCGGCTGGTGTTTGTTGCAATCGAAGCATTAGCGTTTTGATGGTAATATGCAATTATTACACTTAACGCGCCAGGCTTGTAACTTGCAATTCAGCGTTCGGCGGGGCACATATCCCGGAGAGTAGCTGTTGGTTGCAGTCTGGTTACGTTCCTTATAGTAAAATAAGGATTTTATAGAGGAGTTTTGCGACTAAAAATATTATGTTTTAATATTGAAATAGTTGTTCATAACATTTAATATTTTTTAAATTTAACTAAATGTAATAATATAGCCCTTCACTGGTTTATTATTATTTTGTTTTAATTTGAACACTGACACTGTAATAACTTTCCTACACCTTAACTTGACTATGAACTGTTTCAACGTGGATAATTTAACATTAGAAAAAATCATGAAAATGATGTTTTTTGCGTTTTTAATAATGTCTACAAAAACGTTATTACTTAAAAATTTTCCTCAAAATTTAGTACAGACCCGCCACCCGGGGTGGCGAATCCAGTGGCATACTCCCAGTCTTCTTGCGCAAACAGATTTTTTTCAATGGATTCGCCATTTTCTTCACATTTTCGCAAGTCTTAGCGTTAATGGGTGTTCATTACATTTTTTGGCTTGAAGCCTGCCTAATCGGGTAAGTCTTGATTTTGTGGCAGAGCCATAAAGAAAACAGCCATAATCTAAAATAGATCGAGTATGACACCTAAAGAATATAATGCTTATTTTAGGATCCGCGCCCCAAGAATATCTATTTGTTGCTTTTAAGATATTGAGACTTTCTTCACATTTAACTAGACATTCGGAGATACGTGGTTCCCATGTCAATTTACTATCTATGGTCAAACCCAGATACCTATAGCTATTACAAACTGAGACGTTTATGTCCGCTAAGTTCAAATTGTTGGTCTGAGGTAATCTATGTCTTGAATAAAATAACCACTGCAGATTTTTTAGGGAAAATGTCAAATCCTTGTTGAAAAAAATAACTTTACATTATGTACTGCTTTACAGCAGTACATAATATATTTCATATCAGTACGAGAAAGCTAACGTTACAGGAAAACGTGTCAGCATCGTCTGTTCTGGAGGGTGTTACGTGAACAATTACTGTATCCCTACCACATGCAAAGAATGCAAGCGCTCAAACCGGAAGATCTACCAAAAAGCTAGGCCTTCTGCCGATGGCTTGTATGAAAATGTTAAAGAAATTGTGAATTTATTCAAAAAACTTCATTTACAGACTACGCAGGGTTTACGCGGGATGGTGTTATTAACTTTCACAACAATCACATATCGGCAGAAGGAAATTCTCATGGTTTCTTCGAGTCCAGGCACCAAGAAAATTTTTCATCAGGTATTATACTTGACAACAGATTATTAGGATCATTTTTTTGCCGATTGGTTAAATTACCTAGATTTTTTTAAGAGGTCTATTGGAGGATGCGGCGTATGAGACCAGAACGACTATGTGGTTCATGCACTATGATGCCCATTTTAGAATAGTTCTTTGAAATTATTTAATTTCAGCTTATCCCAATAAATGGATTGACAGAAACGAACCAGTAGCTAAATCCTCTTGACTATTTTGTCTGGGGTTATTTGAAATGTCTTGTCTACTCAACTCCTGTGACAAATGTGGAAGAGTTACGTAAACGTCTAGCAATGGCGTGCGAAATTATCAGGAACATGCCAGGAATTTTTCAACGGATCTTTCCTTCAATGAATCGTCGTGTAGCAGCTTGTGTGGAAATTAATCAAGAGATGGTAGTAATCTAGCTCCGAGAAATTTAGAAATTATTTAAATAAAAATGTATACTATAAAATATGATAAATATAAATTATTTTCATGGTTTATTTTCAAATTCAACTAAAAATATTCTATTCACTTTGAACAAAAAAACAATTTATCTCTAGAATACTTTAAAAGACTATTGAAAGTATTAAATTTAACGAAAATGTAATTACAACCGGGGATTATAGCTCTGATCTTAAAAAGAAACATACTGTAGCAAGAAAATAGAAACATTTCAAAATCAGCGTTATGCGGTTCACTTCGAGTGGAGAGAATCCCATCTTAGGATTGCTAATATTATCGGCGTACTGTTTTTTTTTTTTAATTTAGCGTAAGTGATATGTTTTCCTAGAATGAATTTTCAACAATGGCAAGCACGTTCATTGTTGTGGTGTCTTGTGTGGAACGTCGATACAAAGGGTATCTCCGTACCAGTTTAATCTTGTTAATGGAGAGCAGAAAATGTTTTTTCTAAAGATATACCTATCCTTCGTCTCAAACCGACCTACGAGGCATATCAGAATTTACGTCAGAATTGGTTAGTCCTGTTAGTAAAGTAAATATTCGAAAAGCATTGTAATTGTTAAATATTCAATTTATAAAAGCTCTAAATATTTCATTTTCCCATGGAATATCTCAACAATTTCCCTAAAATTGCACTCTATACGCAGCTGTAACGAAAAATCAAGCAAAAGTAAAATATTCCGTAAGAAACGCTTTCAGCAACCTAAAAAACTAACTCCCTTTTTAATAAATTTTGTCGGTTTCTTGACTAGGGGTGCCATCTTTATGAATAATTTAAAAAAAACATGTTTTTATGCATGAATTGATTGGTTTATAATATTATTAACAGTTGGTGTTCCCCCAGCTGCAATTCAATAACTGAATTTGACAAACCGGAAAAGAATGCTAATATGTCTTAAACCAGAAAAGCCCTGAGGGTTATTTAATTTTGAAATTAGTTCCATTATTACATTGAAATTACCATTTTGTATCACTCTCAACATTTCATTTCGATAAACAATGAAGAATTCAAAACATTTACGGACAAATCGATGTTGGAAATATCTTTGTTTTGGTTTTTCCCATTTTTGACAATGTTTGTGACAGATACTTTTTTTACACCATCTTAAAGGACAGGCTTCAACGACAAAAATCGGCTGCTACTGGAAGCAGCTGGAACCTCTCCACTCGGTGGATCTTTGAAGCCGAAAAGAGCATTAAATTGTATGACAAAACGGCACTAAACGTAATCCGATCTCATCCAAAACCTTTTCAGATCTTCTGGGGCACTAAAAAACCCCTCAACTTAATGAATTTACAATCATCTATGCGAGTTATTACCTATATTATCGCTCGTTGAATAATATACTATTGGGATATTAACAACTTTAACATCACTTGAACGACTAAGAAAGTCCAGTTATCCTAAATTAATTAATTAAATTAATTAATTAATTAAATTAATTAGCCGTTACTCGAGTCCGAGTACAAAATTGTTACAGTCGATAAATTGTGTACAATAAAAAACAAGTAAAAGGTGTAGTCTATTGTAATTCCCATTCATCTACGGTGCACACGACTATGGCTGTAGAGGCCAATTCGGGAGAGCACATGTCGACCGCAGTCAGGACAAACATAGATTTGGTTAGGTCTTGGATTCGGCCTTCTTGCAGCAACATTTCCTTGATAGCTGGCCACAACCCCTCGCCGTTCGGTTCTGTTCGCTGCAAGTTGTTCCCATTGCTCGTCTGCAATACCGCAGGATTTTAGATTTTCATGGAGAGCGTCTTTGAACTTCTTTCGTTGACCGCCACGCCTTCTTCTACAGCTTAGCAATTCACCATAAAGTGTACATTTAGGAAGGCGGTTATCATGCATACGATGAACGTGACCTGCCCATCTTAGGCGTGCTCTTGAAATAAGCACCTCAATTGGAAGGCTGTTTGCTCTCCTGAGTACTTCCACGTTTGATATGTGATGGAACCAACGGATTTTCATCATACTTCTGAGGTGTCTTTGCTGAAAACGTTCTAATTCTTTCACATGACGACGGTAAATGACCCAGCTTTCACATCCATATAGCAGTGTTGGAATGACAACTGCTCTGTAGACAGCCATTTTCGTTGACAAAGCAAGGTCGTGGTTGTCAAATACTCTCTCTCTAAGTCCCCAGAGTGCTCTAGATGCAGCGTTAATTCTATTGCGAATCTCGCTGTCCATGTTTGCTTTGTCATTAACAACGTTATTATTATTATTTATTATTATTATTTAAATACAGTTAGGCGGCAAAGCCGTTTAAACTACGTTGCCTAAGAAATTGAACTGATCCACCACTTCAAGAGAATTTCCGTTAAGTGTAATGTCTATTTGGTTCACTTGATAAGGAGTTGACATAATCTTAGTCTTTCCAATGTTGATTTTAAGTCCCAAGGAATCATAGCTTTGGGCATACACATCTAAAAGTTCTTGAAGCTCTTCCGGCGTAGAGGCTAAAAGTGCACAGTCATCCGCATACTGGAGATCACAAATGAATCGTGTGCGTGTCTTCGTGAAAGCTCTAAAGCGCCCTATGTTAAAGTGACCGCCATCAAAACGGTATCTGAGACCTATTCCTCTGACTGTCAGTTTGTTGTCAACAATAATTGTTAGAGCAGTGGTAAACAAATTAAAGAGTAGGGGTGCCAGGACACCTTCCTGCCTAACTCCAGTGAGGGTTTGGAAAGGTTCGGTTGCCTCATTATTATACATAACCTGGGCGTTGTTGTTTGTATGTAGACTGCGACATACTTCCACAAATTTTCTAGGGATACCTAAGCGGAACATAATTTTCCAGAGCACTTCCCTGTCCACCGAGTCAAACGCCTTGGTTAAATCAATGAAGGCCATGTGAATTTCTCCTTGATGTTCGAGTGCTTTTTCTTGAAGCTGTTTAAGTGTGAAGATTAAATCCGATGTGCCTCGGTTTGGTCTAAAGCCACTCTGTGTTTCAGGAAGTAGCTTTTCCATAACAGGTGTTAGCCTATTTGCCATCGCTTTAGTGAGTATCTTCCCTCCAACAGCCAGGAGAGCTATACCCCTGTAATTTCCACAGTTCGCAGCGCTCCCTTTGTTTTTGAAGAGGTTGATTAAAAGTGTATCACGAAACTCCTGCGGAGCTTGACCACTATCCCACACGACATCAAACAGTTTTTTGAGGTAGGGTATGAGCTCTGACGATACAGCTTTAAAGATCTCAGCTGGGAGTGAGTCGACGCCGGGAGATTTGTTATTTTTTAGCTGCCCAATGGCGGTTAAGATATCTTCCGTTGTTAGTGGTTTATCTAAGTCTTCGAAGGTGTCATATTGAGGGATAAGATTTATAATATCGTGGTCGGCTTGACTTTGCTGGTTAAGAATGTTAGAGTAGTGTTCTTTCCATCGGGCTCTTATTTCCTGGTCTTCTTTGAGGAGATTTCCATTTAAATCTTTAATAGGGCACATATTTTTCCGACTGGGGCCGTACACTGCTTTTACTCCTTGAAAGAAATTCCTGTAGTCGTGTGAATCGGCGTACCTTTGAATTTCTCTGGCCTTGCTTGCCCACCACTTGCCTTCTCTATTCTTCTGATTTCGCGTTGCGTTTCATACTTAGATTGGGTAAAAACTTCTGCTTTTGATGAGTCGTTGGGGTGGTTGATAGCGTTTTGGAAGGCAATATGTTTGCGGTCAAGAAGTTCTTGTATAAAAGCTTCATTATCATTGAACCAGTCCTCCTGTTTTTTACTTGCTGCAGTGCCAAGAATTTCCTCACTCGCACTTTTTAAACTGTCTTTAATTTGTGTCCAGGTAGCAGCGACATCTACAGAATTGGTTTCTTCTAGTACACTCAAATTCTCTTGAACTTTTTGTTTTAGCTGATCGACGGTTTGTTGATCACGCAATTTACTAATACAGAGACGGAGTCTACGTTCTTCGGTGTTTGGGTCTCATAACAATTTTCATTTTAGAGAAAACAGGACGATGATCGGTCCAACATTCGCTATCAATGCGCGCCTTTGTAATTTGGACGTCCTTGAGATGCTTCCTACGTACGATAACATAGTCCAGTAGATGCCAGTGACCTGATCTGTGGTGACGCCAGGTGCCTTTAAATTTATCCTTTTGTCGAAAAATGGTGTTTGTTATAACTAGATCATGTTCGGCGCATTTAGTTAGGAGTAGTTGACCGTTAGCGTTCATGTTGCCCAAACCGTTCTTGCCTATGATGCCTGGCCAGGTGTCTACATCTCTCCCTACTCTAGCGTTAAAATCGCCAAGAATCCTAAATACTACAGATTTGTAAAGCAACAAACTGAAAATTGGTAAAGTGATAATCTATAATAGGTACAGAAAGCATATGATATTGATATTGTTACATCTACCTTTAAAGTTTGTGACAATCCACTAAAAGTTACAAATATGCCGCAATCTTATTAACATGACATGACACCAACGTTATCGGATGACAAACGATGACAATGACAATCGTCAAAATTTGCTCATTGCAATCCAATCGCTCGCAGCTGTCTTTGTTAAATGAAACATTAGCATTTCAGTAATTTTACTAGATTTTAGAGGAATATTTGTAGTTTAATTCTTCGATTTGTCCGTATATATATTTAAAAACGGCACTAAACGTAATCCGCTCTACTTCTAGAGCAGTGAAGAAACCCTCACACGTGAATTAACACGTGATATGACGAGTTTCACGACGTAACGGCTACGCGCATCGATCATGTCATGCGAAATGCGATCTATGCCATATTTGCTTTATTTTTAATTTTTTTCACGGAAACCAAATCGAAAGGGTGGAAGTGTGATATATCGTTGAAATCAGAATTTTAACTGCTTTTCAATGGTTCCATTGCAAATTGAAAATAATTATAAAATAAACAACTTGTTGCGTCAAAATGGCACTAAACGTAATCCGATCTCAACCAAAACCTTTCCAGATCTTCTGGGGCACTAAAGAAACGCACACGCAAAGTTTCATTCAAACCCGTTCAGTAGTTTCGGCGCTATCGTGCTAACACACATACACACACACAGACATTTTTCATAAACCACTTTTTTGGGTTCCTAGGACCTCAAAACGTAAAGATCTGATGTTATCTCAATTTTCGTTTATGAACCAATTGTAGTAACCTCTCACAACTTTATTGTGGAGAGGTTAAAATTTCACCCTGAAATTTTCCGAAATCAAAATTTTGTTAATCAACATTTTTTATTGAAAATTAGGCCTTTTAAGGGGAGAAAATGCGGGAATAATTATAAAGGCAGGAAATAAATCATATGCGGAACTGATAAAAAGGTTAAAGAGAGCGTAAATATTGAGGAGATTAACGTAAAAGTGAAGAACATGAAGAAAATAGCAAAAGGGAATCTATTGGTTACGGTTGAGGGAGGTGCTGAAAAGTGTAAAGCCTTGAAAGAATCCGTGGGGAAAAACCTACAACAGGTAAGGATGGAGGAAAAAAGGGAGAGCAAAAGGATATTCTTCAGGGATATTGACGCAGCAGTGACGGGAGATGAAATCAAGGAGGCCATCGTAAAAATAGTGACGAGTCCGGACTTCGAAGTAAAGGATATCGAAATATCCTCAATAAGGGAGACTTTGAATGGGAGTCAGACTGCAACAGTGCAGGTCCCAAAGAGAATTGCGGGGCTTCTTGAAAAGGGGGGAGGCGTAAGGATTGAGTGGTTAAATTAAAGAGTCAGGGAAAGCGTTAATACTGTCAGGTATTTTAAATGTTTGCAGTTTGGGCACAGGGCATGAACGTGTACGGAGGAAGACAGAAGCGATGACTGCCTAGAATGTGGGGAAAAGGGACACAGGCTAAAGGACTGTAAGAAACCTGAGTACTGTGGGAATTGTAAAGCAGTGGGACACAGAAATGACTCTATGAAATGCCCAAAATACAGAAGCATGATATACGAGAGGGAAGAAAGAGGACGGAGACCTCAGCTATAAAATCGAGATGAATAAATGGATAGTAAAAGAGGATGGGAGGAGATACAGAAGATGACTAGACTGGTAATGAAGAATAAGGAAGTTGAGGAGAGGAGACGGCAAAAACGAAGTGGGGGATGTAAGGGAAAACGTGGGAAGTTTTACTTACACCATTACAAAATGAATGACTCGTGGCCTGATGGGAAGCGAAAATAGTTCCAGGTTACGTGGAAACACTGATCCAGGAAAGGTTTTAGTCGGTAGGGCGGACCATAGCACTGGATGTCCATGTAGGATTTCCCCTCCACCATAAAAAAGACCTTTTTTCCAAATTGAAAGTCGTAGAAAATCAGAACATAAATATTTCGCTTCAAACAAATTGCAGCTTATTAGAGACATAAAAATGTACATTTTCACCAAACTTCATTAATATCGAAACATTTTTGTGGGAGGTAAAAATAAAAAATCAAAAAATTTGTTTTATGCATTTTTCTCAACAGTTTTGAGGTTATGTTGAAAAATGGTTAAGAAAAGTTGTAGCTCTTTCAATTGTCTACAACTTGTCTACAGATTTTGGGCCAACGTTATTAACTAAATAAAACTTTTAGAGAACCCTTTTTTAAATTCTGATCCGAAAATACCTTGACAGAGCTTTCCGCTCTATTTATTCTCAAGTTCGATTTAGCCCTCGAAAGATGCAGTACATTTCTTAAATACCCTGTATCTTATCAATCAGCTGAACAGAGTGAGGACGTACATGAGTTACTACGTTTGAATTTAGCTTGACACTGTCAAAGCTGAAAATTCGCCCGTTCAACTGGTAACATCGACAAAAAATTAATAAACCGTATAAAAAGGGTATAAGTGTAATTCGAAAAGCCATTAGTAAAAATCTGGTAAAAATACGAACGTATCAGTGAGCGTCTGTGGGCCGTAGCGACTGAGGTTTAGCTGATTTCCCAGGGGCCCTGCTTCAATGCCTATCGCGCGGTCACACTTCAATGGCTACGGAAAGCCCCGTTCACATCATTTCCTGATGGATTACACACGGATTCCAGTCTCAACTTTGATTGACGGACATGGCATAATCAGATTTTTCATTAGTTTTTATAAATTTAGGTTAACGCTGACCACTGAATGCAATCGTATTTTTTGTTGTATAGCTCGCGATATGTCGGTGTCACCGTTTAGGAAATGTAAACAATTCTCAATGAAAAGAAAAAAAAGACAATTCGACATACCGATAGGAAAAATTATTTTCTTTGTTAGACTATGCTCAAGTATAGGTCAAATGTGCTTTTAGAGGGCGGAATATTAAACATAATATTTTTAGTCGCAAACTCCTCTATAAATCCTTATTTTACTATAAGGAAAGTAACCAGACTGCAACCAAAGTTACAAATCTGGCGCGTTAAGTGTAATAATTGCATATTACCATCAAAACGCTAATGCTTCGATTGCAATTGATATATATGCAATTATTACACTTAACGCGCCAGATTTGTAACTTTGGTTGCAGTCTGGTTACTTTCCTTATAGTAAAATAAGGATTTATAGAGGAGTTTGCGACTAAAAAAATATTATGTTTAATATTCCGCCCTCTAAAAGCACAGTTGACCTATGCTAAGCCAAGTCAGGCTATTTATTTTTCGATTGCAACAGACACTGGACCGCTAGATGGCGCCTGCTGGCTGTTTTACATGTCGCTATTGTGAAAATACCGGGATGTACTATAGTCAAAGGATTCTTATGTCGGTCGTCGCATACCTACCTTGCACTGACGAGAGCCAACAGCTCGAAACTGCAGTCTGCAAGTGGTGTGTGACGACTGGCAAGGGAGCTCCTTTAAGTAGGATCAGTCTTTCGGCTGGTGTTTGTTGCAATCGAAGCATTAGCGTTTTGATGGTAATATGCAATTATTACACTTAACGCGCCAGATTTGTAACTTTGGTTGCAGTCTGGTTACTTTCCTTATAGTAAAATAAGGATTTATAGAGGAGTTTGCGACTAAAAATATTATGTTTAATATTCCGCCCTCTAAAAGCACATTTGACCTATGCTAAGCCAAGTCAGGCTATTTATTTTTCGATTGCAACAGACACTGGACCGCTAGATGGCGCCTGCTGGCTGTTTTACATGTCGCTATTGTGAAAATATCGGGATGTACTATAGTCAAAGGATTCTCATGTCGGTCGTCGCATACCTACCTTGCACTGACGAGAGCCAACAGCTCGAAACTGCAGTCTGCAAGTGGTGTGTGACGACTGGCAAGGGAGCTCCTTTAAGTAGGATCAGTCTTTCGGCTGGTGTTTGTTGCAATCGAAGCATTAGCGTTTTGATGGTAATATGCAATTATTACACTTAACGCGCCACACTTGTAACTTTGGTTGCAGTCTGGTTATTTTCCTTATAGTAAAATAAGGATTTATAGAGGAGTTTGCGACTAAAAATATTATTTTTAATATGCTCAAGTACTCGACTCATATGCCATAAATTTCTATGGTATAAGAATGGTGTAGTAATTGCTACCGGGATAAATATTTCTCTATCGGGACTAATTTCAATCAATTATTGCATTATTAAAGTGTATTTTAAAATAATGCACTATTTAATATTTGCAGCGGTTTGGCTTATTATCCAGTCTAATAATAATATTAATCTTTTTTGCCCAACAGGATAATCCCAGTTATAGGCCAATATATACAAGTGTACATATACAGGGTCCCAACTAATTCACATTGACAGTATTGGTATTTCGTAAAGTATAGAAGATACAGGAAAGGTTGAATGAGGAAAAAGTTGTGCAATTTCGGGACAAATAAAACGACCTTTTAAGGTTCCTAATATCTTTTATAGTTTTCGAGATATATTAAAAAATGGAAAATTTAAGATTTTTCGTTTTTGCACTTTTTTGTCCTTATTTAACAAAGTATCGAAAAAAATCTATTTAGGTGTCTTATTAGGTGTTAATGTAGCTGTAACTCTGTGTAATCAGATATTAAATAAAAAGTTTCGTTTAACGTGGGCCACCAGCAATTTTTTTGTATGATTTGTCATTGTCAATACCAAATATATCAAATATATCAAATATCAAAATTATTGAAAATAAAGCGTTGTGCTGCTTTTAAACCATTAATAACGTATTTGGCTGAATACGGCACTGAATTCTCGCAAAAAAAGAACATTTGAATTAATACTGTGCATTATTTACTTCAACAATAATAACAAAATGTAACACTTGTTTAATTTAGTACAAATAATAATTTATAAAAACTGTTCAAATTATCCACCGTTATTCTCGATACTCATGTGTGTTCTCGCTGACATTTATACTGTGGCATTGTTATAGTACGTTCCACTACCTGTAAGAAAAAACAAAACTCGAAATGTCAGAATTTGACAAAAAATTCAATCACCGATAAAAAAGTCATCCACGTTTTTATTTTAGTCAAAAACCACAAAATCATCAAAAATTTTTAAAAATTCACGAAACGTTGACAATTAAAAGATAACCCAAAACAATCAAAAAACACTTTAAAAGATTCCATTAGTCCATTTTACAACATAATTTTTACAAAACATTTACCTTAAAAATACAGCCCCCATCTAATATCATTCGTCATCCAACATACTTTCCGTACCTCCGGTATAAACTCTAAATTCGTATTCGTTAATTTTCTACAACTCTCTTTCTATTCTATTTTAACTATTTCTCGGATTGCTCCCGAACTATTTTAATTACATCATTTCGGTACATATTTCCAAAACAATGTCTTCTAGTTTCTACGCACACTTTCAACTCCATATTACCCCCCAGAAACATCATCGTGCGCGACAACTCAATAGCTATATTACGTGAGTGCGTAAAGTATGACCGTACGAGGACGGTTCAATATATTCAGCCTTCTTTCTCGTGCTATTTCTCCAAAACCAAAACAGATTTCATTCCCTTTTAATTGCCCAGACATTCGTATAATTTTCATTTTCAAATTTCCATTTTTAACAAGGATGATTCAATATTACGCAATATTGTGCAATCAATGAATCATCATAATCCGCACTGAATGTCTGGATCCAACTTTCTAGAATTTATTGGTGGTAAAAACGTTTCCGCTCGATTTACGGGCACGAAAAACGAAACCCTACCAAAAGGTATAAAAGACGGAGCTGAACGCTCCCTCAGAAAGTAGTGACCAACAGTGTTTGAAAGTTAGTTTCAACGGTGTAACTCGCGATAATAAAATCCAGTGCTCGCGCTGCTTCCAGGGCCGAAACCTTGTAAATTTTTTTTTCTATTTAATTAATAAATAATTTAATCTGCCACCGCGCAACTAATTCCAAGTGAATTTTGCCATTTTGAAAACCATCGAATCTTCCCAAGCCGGAATTTATTCATTGTCGACAAGTTACGAAATTAGTCACCGTAACAAAAAGAATAATATTTTTAGTTTATTCAAACCAGTGTTCGTTTTTAATAATTAATATTATAATTCATTTAAAACCTAGTGTTTTAATAATTTACGACTGTACGCAGAGTGCTTCAAGAAACTGGTCGTCCTCATAAAAAAAATTTCAAATTAAACAAAAGTGGTTTTGCTTCAAGTTTGCACACAGAAGTGTACTGTTCAAGAATTATACACAGGGTGTTGAAAAATCACCTGCCACTAAAAATGAATCCAGTTTAAAATAATTGTAACTTCAGAAAATAACAAAGTACTACAAAACAAACAACAGGGCTTATGCAGGATGAGCCAATTATCCTGTTCCAACTCCTCTTAAGTGCAACCCCCCTGAACTTCACCTTTTCATAAATTAAGTGCATGCAGGGCCTCAAGGGTCTCTCTTTTGCTCAAAGCCCATATATATATATATATATATATATATATATATATATATATATATATAAACATAAAATTTATTGAGGTTGCAGTCAGTGATAAGGTATTTTGGCCAATACAAAAAGAAAACTCTTTGTTATTGTCAACCTTTCGCTAATGTTTATTAGCTTTCTCAAGACATTAACTTGAGGTTAATTTGATAAGACTGCGTCGAAACACATGGCAGGAAAATTTCTTAAAACGTAACTAGTGGTCGATCCCACACACATAGCTACACTCCCACTGTTATAAATAAAACATTTAACTTAAGTTTAGTTACACATGTTAATAAAATCTGATTAAAATTTCATTATATATATATATATATATATATATATATATATATATATATATATATATACTGAGTAATTACTGTTGAATTACTAACAGTGTATCTATTTATTACGAAGCCATGTCAGGAAGAGAAATCTGTTGACTTACACTGAGTTAAATTGAATTGTACAAGACTATCTCGAAGACTTTAGGTGAAATTCGAAAGTATGGTTATAGCTCGAACTGGACAAACTTTTGGAAATTTCCAAGACTCAGGGAAGTTCTTGGTTTTCAAGGCCATATGGAATATTATAATATATTTGCAAACAGAAACGCACAATCTTTTATTATAAATGATGGAATCATGTGAAAACCAGATTCTTCTTAATAGCGTCAGTTATTTAATAAACAGAAACAGAGTTTTAGTCTAGTTTTATTCTTGTCAGAGTTGCAATCCTTCAGTCGAGAAAACAATCAAGTGCTAAACTCAAACTGTATAAGCTCCGAAGAAAAAGAACAGTTTAATAGAGAATTGTTTCCAGTGAAAAAAGCGTTGATTAAAGAAGTCTATCGGACCATCACAATTACAGTCGATGGAGTAAAGCCTACTTTTTAGATAAGCCACCCTATTCTAAATCCATTTCCTCGCAGCGGATCTCGTGACTTTTACGGTTTCAATTATCACCACCCTCCAGGGTCCTTAATTATTCATTAAAATTATCCTTATATTCCGATTTAACAGAACGCCTTTTACAGGCACATTCGAATATATTAAGGTCCTTAGCAGGTCATCAAAATATATAACATCAGTTAGTTTTAGGTCTATCATCCGAATTGAATTTAAACAAAGAGAAAGTGTATCCGATACTTTTTCACAATAAAGTAGTTTTGAGGTCAAAGTAATTGTCTAACGTTATTGCGGAATAGTCTGATGTACACTAATTACAACAATTAAATTAATTACGTTACGCAGAATTTATTTTACTAAATATTCGCTTCACACGCTGGTGCAAATTCTGGGTAGAGAGCAGACAGCCGCGTAAACAGCCCGACTTTAACATTTATTTAATTTTAGCTTTGTCTGTTCTAAATTAAATGATAAAATTAAATTTGAAATTGAGTGGTAAATATAGGGATTCCGAGTTGTGGGCGGTAAAATCAATTACTCGGTTTACCCTTGAGTGCGTTTAGTCTCCTACTAAAAACCCTTGATGTAAACAGGGCATTGTATGAATGTAACTCAATTTGCAAGCGACTCCCGACATCGGGAGGCATCTTTGGGGGGCTTCAGTTTCCATTAGTGCGGCCTCATCTCTATCTGGTTGCGAGAGAGTGGTATATTAAGCGATATTTCACAGTGTTATTTGAAAAGGACGGTAAGTTGGACTACAAATAAAAGAATTTAATGATATACAGCCTGATCAAAACTAAAAAACTATTTCTTAGCGAGTATGAATAAAACGAGGTTTTTATGTCGTTGTATACTTAAAAATTCCAACTGTGCTACATATGACAATTTAAATTGAGAAGGATAAATATTGATGCTACACTGGCAGTGCACAGCTTGTGTCCCATTATAGCACTGCCCTTTGGAGTTAGGTGCAAAATATTGAAGGTTGTAAATAATCAATCTACTAACAATAATTTGCAGTTTCGAAAGTTTGTGAAATTTCTTTATATTGGGTGACACAGGAGACATGTAACGCCCCGTAGCATGTTTATTTAAAAAGATATTATTTTTAAATTTGGTACACTTATATAATGCGTGATTGTCCTTTTTTAAGTACAAAACTTTTTTTCCCACCACTTCCGATTTCATCGGAAGTGACATCTACTTTGTTATTTTAAATGGCACCCTGTATATAATTTTTTACCTATCTGATTCGTCTCCAGGTTTTCTTTTCAACCATGCATCGGAACACGGCATTTGTTTTTAAAATGACAGTTAATATTCATTTTAGTTTGTTAAGTCTAGGTGGCCCTGATATGAATCTTGGCAGATATTGATGCGTAGTGTACCGTGATATCGAAAGACCTCTGGTATGCGACTTTGTGCCTCATTTTTTTTTGGGAATAACCAGTAGCTGAACAGACTAATAAGATCTAACTTATTTAAAAAAAAAAATCTTTAAACAACCCACGATATCATAAAACCCAAGGTAGGAACCCCATCTCTTTATTTCACCTAGTTAAAAAATACTTATTTATCATTTATTTTTGTCCAATACAATTGCTGTGCCTATCCTATTTTACTTTCTTCATTAAAATTAGTATCGAATGTTATTGCATAGTAATGAATATTGTACTTCAACAAAAATATTTAGTAAGCAGGCGGTGGAAACAAAATAACAGTAGGTAAAACGATTTTTTTAATAAATAAGAAACATCAGTAAAACACATTTGAACAAAATTGATGAAAAGCCATTACACTATGTAATACACTGTTACAACAAATGAATGAAATTAAAATGAAATATTTACTGAAGTACTACATACAAAAGCATTTTTTACTGCAAATGCTCAAAATGTTGTCCGTTATTATCTCTGCACAATCGTGTTTTTGTGACGGTAGCCCTAAGCACGTTATCTAATTGTAATTCAGTAATCCTATCGATTGCTCTTCTGACTCCCATTTCCATGTCTTCTCTGTTTGTTGGTGGAGTTCTATAAACGTTTTCCTTGAGGTGGTGCCATACAAAAAAATCAAGCGGCGTAAAGTCTGGTGACCTTGCAGACCATCGAACAGGCCCATTTGTTCCCATCCAGTTTTCTCCAAACCTTTCATTTAAATAATTCACCACAACTCTGCTGTTATGTGATGGAGCCCCAAACTGTTGAAAAATTATTGGGTTAACATTAGGTGGCAGTTCTTCCAAAAAATCTTGTATCTGGTTTTGCAAAAATCCCAAATATCTTTCTCCATTTAATGGACCATCAAAAATTATTGGCTCAATAATTCTTCTATCAATTACTCCTAACCATACATTAAAACTAAATCGCTCCTAATATGCACTTTATCCCATATTTCTGGGATTTTCTTGTGCCCAATGACGGGTGTTGTTACGATTAAATAATCCCAAATTAGTGAACCTGGACTCGTCGGGAAATAAAATTTGTTCATGAAAATTATTGTCCAAATTGTGTCTGTTCAGAAACCAATTGCAATAGTTCAATCTTCTTTGAAAATCATTTTCGTATAAATGCTGGTGTATTTGGTACTTGTATGATTTAAATTTGTGTTTTTTCAAAATGTGTCGAGCTGATTTCCGATTTAAACCGGTTTGGTCCTCAATCTGTCTTATCGAAATCGTGGGATCTGCCCCGACAATTGTACATTGATTTCCGACTCTGCATTGATATTGAAATTATTTTCCGGTACATCTGGTTCACTTCTGAATTGCTGTTCAACTCTTACAAAATAGTTGTTTGGTGGATGAATTCTTTCGGGAAATCTTTCATGATATAAGTCAGCAGTCCGCCTGTTATTTTTCTTACATTCGCCATAGATTAGTAGCATATCTACTTTTTCATTTCGTGAATACAAGGCAAAACAGAATTAAAAACGTGATAACTTATGTATAATTTAAAGAAAAATACTTAAATTGCTGCCAAGTAAACAATTCTAAATTGTCAAATCAAAATGACGCCTCGTTTTAACTTTTTTTGTTTCCACCGCCTGCTTACTATTTTTGTTGCAGTACAATATTCATTACTATGCAATAACATTCGATACTAACTTTAATGAAGAAAGTTAAATAGGATAGGCACAGCAATTGTATTGGACAAAAATAAAAGATAAATATGTATTTTTTAACTAGGTGAAATAAAAAAAATGGTGTTCCTATCTTCGTGGGTTGTTTAAAGATATTTTTTTTAAATAAGTTAGATCTTATTAGTCTGTTCAGCTACTGGTTATACCCAAAAAAATATGAGGCACAAAGTCGCATACCAGAGGTCGCATCATTATCTACCAAGGTTCATATCAGGGCCACCTAGACTTAACAAACTAAAATGAATATTAACTGTCATTTTAAAAACAAATGCCCTGTTCCGATACATGGTTGAAAAGAGAATCTAGAGACGAATCAGATAGGTAAAAGAATATATACAGGGTGCCATTTAAAATAAGAGACTAGATGTCACTTCCGGTGAAATCGGAAGTGGTGGGAAAAAAATTTTGTAGTTAAAAAAGGACAATGACACATTATATAAATGCACCAAATTTCAAAATAATATCTTTTAAAATAAAAATGCTACGGGGTGTTACATGTCTCCTGTGTTACCCGGTATAACGTGTCCACGGCAAAGCGGTTATAGGTGTAAATGAATTTTTTTTATACTGAACTAAATTTGTGGTTGGTTTCTTGTGAAACATCTTAACAATAATTCTTTTTAAATAAACATTGCTTTTAGATGTATCAAATTACTTTGTTGAAAATTCTCTACAACTGTTTCGGCTTGATAGGCCTTTATCAAGAGAGTACAAATTGTATACTTTTTTTTTATACATTTATTTAACGTCGGCTTATTTCCGCTACTGAGGCCTAACACCGACGCCTGTAGACGAGCTACCCCCAACCAGGAATTTTTGCCGAACCTCTTCCCTTAAGAAGAGTAGGGATCTTTTACTTGCCTAACATTTAATAGACAAGGGACCGACGGCTTTACATCCCCTCCGAAGGATGGTATATCTTCTATACAACCATCGCCTAAGGTTGTATAGCTTCCGCGCATACACTGATATACAAGCCGCTGGAAGATGTGTGAGGCGAGAACGCGGTTTCCGTTGGAATGGTCACCCATCCAAGTACTAACTGCACCTGTCGCTGCTTTACATCGCATACCGAATTATATACTAAAATAATAGAAGTGGTTGTTCTAAAATATTGGTACCTAAAGACATTTATGACTTAATACCTTTATGACTTAAGCTTTAGTTGTGTTAATTTTGCGGGTAGACCTAACGTAGTAATGTAAATCAACAAATAATTAACATTTTATCTGGTATAGGAGCATTTAAGAAATTTTGCTGGTTATTCGTGGTAAAAGGATTATTTTTAGGGAATTTTTTTAATTTCAAATTGTTCAAGAAGATTTAGACGTTTACCTTTTTCTTCTGTATGCAGCAAATTTATGTTAACTGTGTCTATGAAATGGTTATTTTAAATACAGTCTGTTGACATTTCCGTATTTTTGTTGTTATTTAAAATTATTTTTTATGTTCTTTTACCCTGTTCTCTATGCTTCTACCACTCTGACCTATATGGACGGCATTACAATAATTATATTTGATTTCATATACCCCTGATTTATTAAGTTTGGTTAATTTTTCTATATTATTGACCAATTTTTCCTAAATTCGTTTTATTCACATTTATTGTGGAGACACCTAAATTATGTCACTATATTTTGGGATATAACTAATAAAACTATATTTTGTTGATTTGTTAGGTGCGTTCAAAAATTTATTTTGAAGCATTTTGCGTTGCTTGGTTTTAAAAACAAACAACGCAAAATGCTTCAAAAGGAATTTTTCAAGAACGATAGCGAGCTTAATACCGATTAACCTTACTCTAACTTTGAACTATTTTATGTTTCAAATATATCGCAAGAAGTTTCAGTCGAATACACAACTAGATTCTCTCAAAATCACTAAATTTTAAACTCTATTACATCATTGAAAATTTCTTTTACAATTCTATTTCTTATGCTATAGCATGACTCAAAAATTGGTTGCGACTTAAACATTTTACGTAATGCCGTAATATTTTGTTCTTTTGTGACAGAAATCGATTTAAAGCTTTATGTAGCGTGAATAGCATAAAAATGAAGGCAAAGGAAAAGATACATTATATAGCGACCCCACATAAAGGATGTCATTAGTGCAAATATCCTGAGGCATTAAATATAATACACTGATGTTTGCATTCATAGTCAAGACTTACTTTTAGACGTATTCGAGAGCTTATTTTTATTTAAATTAAGTTAATTAGTGACCATGCAAGCAGCAATAATTTCTCGCCGACTATAATACATTTATTAATGGTCCAAATATTTAACACTGAAATAGTTTCCACAAACAACAAAGCCATTTGGACACTGAATGTTACACTTGAACACTATACTCGACGCGCGTTTCGCTAATCATGTTATCTTCAACGGGGGATGGTTAAAACTAAGTAAGCCTAACAAAGTATCATAAATGCATCCAGGCAAATTTCCAATTACCCTTAGCAGTTATTGTGAAAATGTTCAACAAAGGAGATGCTGAACTACTTGACTACTCCAGACTGATATACATGAATATTTTTTACAAAATAATGGAAAAATTTATATACATAGTTCTAAATTATTTCAGCACATATAATACTAATCATAATTGTTCAAATTTGAGATTGTCCCAAAACACAAAATCATTAGGAACATAATATACTGCTGTAATTTGAATGAATGAATGAAGTTTATTTATCTGAAGTCAGAATTTAAGTAAAATATACAGATAAGTTGAATATTACATCCTTATATCAATCCTAAATCCAGTATTACTTACGTATGTCTGCAGCTTACATTAGTAAAAATAATCTACTTTAAAGATCTACGTTTAGAGAGTTAGCATCTTTTATAATATTATATTGGATGAGACCAGAATGGAAAAACTGTTCATAGAACTGGTTTTAAAATAAATGTTATGTTCTTGCCTAGTACTATATTGATGGACATATAAATTTTCTTTTAAGTACCTAATTTGGTAGTAAATTATTATAGTCGAATCGATGAACGGGGGAAAAGGCCTGAATAAAAAAAAATGAAGGTACAGTTAGCCTAAAATATTTTTTTATGGTAACATGTTAGTTATACCCTCAGGATCGTTCAGCCAACTGAAGTAGTGGCTGCTGGCATTTACGTTTTTTCTAACCACCCGTTTTTAGCCAGTTTGGGTAGCATATTATTTTTTTATTTCTAATTCATAACAAAATATGTATTTTGACCCAAAAATTGATTCTTATAAGTTCTTTGGGTCGCTGTTTGGGAATCTGAGGTCAGTTTTCAGAAAAATTAACGTGAAAAGCGGGAAATCGTGAGAAATTGATCGTATTTCGACCCTTTCGTTAATTAAAGATATTAGTTCTTATATCATTTTTTACGTTTTTTAATACGCCGATTGCGAATTTTAACATAAATAAGTGAAAATATTGACATATCTCTGGGAAATTGTGGAACATTCTTGGAAAATGCGGAAAACTGTCATTACAAGACCGTATAATATGTCGTTTCTGAGGTTTTTTGGCCGGAAACTAACATACATATATTATCAAAACTTGTGATATAAATTAAAACTAGAATACACGTTAGTGTTATATATTATGGCTTACTGTCACCCAAATCTTAATACTAATATAACTATTGCAAAATTCTATAAATGAATTTGGTGAACATATGACTTAATGATTATGATTTAATATATACATATTTATCTATACACGCACATATACAATTATATACAATAATAAAGGAAAAGTGAATAGAGAAAAGCATTAAATAAGAAAAAAGAAACAAACAAAAACTGTTAATCTAACAGAATCTTGACTTCATTTGACTTAATCTAGTGTTAAAAATGTCGACATCATGTGCAATAATTTCGTAGCTACGACAGATACGATATAGTGGTGAAAACATTAAAGCATTTGTGTGTGTATTAGAAAAGTAAAACAAGGATGTAGATCTGGTTGACCTGGTAGGTGCTCTAAAGTTGATTTGTTCAAGTAATTGCGGACAGTCGATCATGTTGTTTAGAAGTTTGTATAAAAGTATAACACTTTGCATCTCTCTCCGCTGCTTCATAGAATTGTATGAAAAACGATTCAGTAGTAATGAGTGATCATAACCTATAGGGGATATTGATGACCGATTGTAAATGCCAGGAATTTTAAGAAACGTCTTTGAATGCCTTCAATATTGTTAATATGTACGTCGTAGTGGGGGTTCCATATCAGGCTCGCGTATTCTAGTCGGGGTCGCACCAAGGTATTATATAGAGTTTTATGGTACGCGTATTTTGAAAATCTCGAGCATTTCGTATGAGAAATCCTAACATTTTAAAAGATGATGTCACTGTGTTGCTTATGTGTTCTCTGAACGAAAGATGTGAGTCAAATGTTACTCCTAGATCTTTAAAGCTATCATGACGTGTCAGATTTGCCTTATTAATAGTATACTCATATTGTATTTTATTTAATTTCCTCGTAAACGAGACTACATTGCATTTATTTATGTTCAGAGACAATCTGAATTTGTTACACCACTCGTGAATTGTGCTTAAGTCTGTCTGCAGCTTTTCGCAGTCTGATTCGTCGTTGATCTTATAGTATATCTTCAAATCGTCAGCATATAAGAGAGATTTACAACTGATATCGATGACGATATCGTTAATGAAAATGATAAACAGTAAAGGGCCTAAGACCGACCCTTGTGGAACTCCTGATTGAGATATAAATTCGATAGACCTATGACCATGATATTATACAAACTGACTTCTATTAATCAGATAGGATTCAAAAAAAGTTATTAGACTAAGGTTAAAACCAAACGAGACTAATTTCGTTAGCAAAACACCATGGTCCAACCTATCAAAGGCCTTAGATAAGTCCATATAAATAACATCGACTTGTCCACCATCATCCATAACTTCAGCTAAGTATTGTGGTATACAAAGTAGGTTTGTTGTTGTCGACCGTTGAGAGACAAAACCATGTTGGTTGTTGCATATACGTTGATGAATCTGGTGATAAAGTGCAGTATGCATGACGATTTCAAATACTTTGCCAAAGTTATCTATGATTGTAATAGGGCGGTAATATTCTGTATCCGATTTGTTGCCTTTTTTGTGTATGGGATAAATTTTAGATGCTTTCCATTTATCAGGATATGCACAAGTTTGTAAGGACAGGTTAAAAATATGTGCCAGCGGCGCAGCCAAATACCTGAGCAGTCTTTTAAGAAGAAATCTGGTAAACCATCGGGTCCGGCCGTAAATTTTGGTTTAATTTTTTTGAAGGCATTAATCACATCCATCTCAGTTATCTTAGGCATTGCTATATTAATATTATCACTAGTTACTGCCGACAAGTTTATATTGCGACTTGAGGGGATGTACGATGAACTAAAGAAGTCAGCAAAAGAATTCGCTATATCTTCGGGATTATCTAAGATACTGTCATTATTAGTTAAAGCATTCGGAATTGGACTGGAATTTTTTTTACTGTTGACATATGCCCAGAAACTTTGGATTTGAGGACAGATTGTTTTCAATTGAGGTTAAGTAATTTTTGTAAGATGTGTCGATATCTCTTTTCAACTTAGCTCTTAAAAGTTTAAAGTTCTCTAGATCGACAGTGTTATTAGATATTCAAAACGAAGAATAATTCGCGTTTTTTGCTCTTTTAAAGTTGAAACCAGTTGTCAATATTAATGTGTTACTTCAAGCCTGCTAGGCACTAGCCTACTCTCATTTAACAATATCACATTATCAGGTAGAGGAGTAACAGCCATACTATTCATATTTCAAAATCGTCATGTGAAGCTTATTTTCAGTCTTAGCCCAAGAGAATCCTGTAGACCTTCGTTCACTGTTCAAAAGCTCATGATTCTACAATGAATTTTTATTTACAAATGTGAGTTATTCCCTTTCCATAACATTAATGTATTTATTTCAAATAATTTTAATCACAACTATAGCACTAGAAATGGACCGATGGTTGGAATTACTCCCCCACTCTACAGCACTGTATGAACGTTCTCCTACTCTTCCATGTTTGAGCATATATATAGTCTAGTATACTTTAACTTGGCGTGTGTATGTATGAGTTAATATTTCCGTACGATTTCATTTTCTCTTGTACACAAAGATCCAGAAATATTTTCCACGTAGACAATGTTTCTGGACTATTGCTTTAACTTTGTGTACAATATGGGAGAAAATGAAATCGTACGGAAATATTAACTCATACATACACACGTCAAGTTAAAGTATACTAGACTTTAATCGAAAACTACCTACAATACAAACAGTCTAGTAAAAACTAGGTATAGTAAGATCAAAACATTAAATATCAAATACTAGCAAATGAAGTCTATAGAAAATATTACACCTAAGAATAATGCGTTACTATTGAAATAATAAAATTGTTCCATATCTTTTAAACACACATACATAATATATGGTAAAGATCAATTTTACAATAAAATCAAAGCTTTTAGGAGGAAAATAGAGATCTCGGGGGGAATGTGACGCTAACCAACCCTGATTGATGACTAAACCCGCTGAAGAGTGACCAGAGAGCGACATTTGTTTTCTTTCTAAAGCACTCTACGTGGAAATGTGGAAAACTTTCTGCCCTCTTTATAAAGGCAATCCGGTGAACATAAAAAATGCATTCCTGCAGCATTATTCTTATTCAGGATTTGCAGCATATGTAAATGCCACTATTTTTCAATTTTTAAATGTTAGCCGATTTGAAAGTGACTTGAATTAATTTGAATAGAAGGTATCGTAAGAAAATGCATTTTTTTAATAATAAATTTTATATCTTTTTTCTTAAATCATCAGGTTCATATCATATATTATCTAGCCGATAGCCGTGTTGGTTAAGGTTAAGAGATGGCAATCGCGCTTAAGACTGTTTGTAACTAATCGAATTACATCGTCCTGTCGATAACATAGAATCCACGCCAGTCTAGGAACCAGATTCGGTGTACAGGACCGTAAGAACTGTAATCGTGACGCGATTTTATGTTTATATGTATACAAGTTTTTGCAAAACCTCGGTGACACACAGAACATCTTGAAGTATTGTGGGTTGCGCGTATTTATTTGGCATAAAAGACGAAATATTATAAATCACCGAATTTAGCTAGCAATAACACATAAGTCTGTGGTATAAGTTGATATAAGTATAATTTGAATAATAAATACGTAGGTACTTAGAACACCAGGAAATGCACAGGCTTTATTCATGTTTGTGTGTAATGTTTATAGTTATTTAATAAAGGGGAAATTAGTGAGCCATGTAGAAACTTTACCTTTAATAAGAATCTGTACCACAATGGAAAGTAAAAAAATAGTTTTGAGCATTTCCCATCTCAAACAATGTTTTAGTATTCTGTGATCTAAGAGTGCTATAAGTGTAGAAAGTGGCTTCTGTCCCTCAAGGAGTAAAAGAAATCTGTACTTTACTCCTTGCAAAATTATTACAATAGCAATGGCGCACTGTTAGACCGTGGAGTGCAAAAAATTAAATAGTTTGTACCAGTTTGTCTGGTCCATAGCCGAGTGGGCTAAGGGCAATCGCGATTAATCGCAGGGGCATCGCACCACCGGGTCCGAATCCTGTCGGAGGAAATGGTTATATGTCCGCGTTTTTTCAATGTGTAACCCCCTTCCGCACAGGCCCCTGACTTCTGGAATTGGGGGTTGTCTAATTTCTGTGGTGTTTATTATTATTTATTTAATATACCACAAAGCGAAAGGGGTTTTTAATTCCTCCTGTAATTGATCCTTCACACTCGGTGATAAAAAATAAACTTAGTCCCTTGGTATAATTATAGAATAAGTATTATTTTTACGATCATTTTGAAAATTTAAATATTTTAATATAAACATAAATATTGAAAGTGAACTTCTGGAAAGCAGCGTTTGTTTTTTGGGAGTATATCCGTCTTCTCTAACACTTTCTAGTCACGTTTTAGAAGATCTTCTGAAATATTCTTTCCTATTATTTGGGTTTTCTACCACATGTATTATTATCCTCTTCAAAACAAATCACCGAATCTACAAAATAATAGAATTATTGGAAAAAAGCTTCTGCGCCCGTGAAGTTTACGCCAAAGGAATAGTCAGAGGTTATGTTTTGCAAATAATATAAATCGGAATAAACATAGAAATAATGTATTTTGCTGACGTTTCAGAAAGTAATCTCTTTCCGTTTTCAAAGCTTTTTTTTGGAAGAACTCTTATTTTGCTGTGTATGTCAAATATACAGCTTTAAGATTCTGTTTATGTTATTTCCATAGATACTTACTACTTACACAGAACATAGAACTGATGATATTTTCTTTTAGATAATGTTGAGTTTGTTAAGTTCTTCTTTTAACATTGGTAGCCAGGTTGTACAAATATCTACAGAACAATTCGATACGCACTTATCTTCATTTAATAAGATTATTGCTGATTCTTCAATTGTTCTTTTTTTGGTATCTGTTTCTTTTGTTAAAATTTTTGCCGAGTCCCAGTTTATTCTATGTCCGTTTTCCCAAGCATGTTCACAAATCTTTGATTTCTGAATTTCATTCTTTCTAATGTAATTCTTGTGCTCATCCAACCTCATACTGAAAGGTCTGGATGACTCACTCACATAACATTTACCACATTCGCACGGGATATTGTAAATACAGTTTTTTGAATTCTGCTCCCTGTTTATCGGTTTTGTTTTTGTTAAAATAGATCTTAAAGTGTTCCCCGTTTGAAATGTTATGTGGGTGAGTCATCCAGACCTTTGTGAGCATGCTTGGGAAAACGGACATAGAATAAACTGGGACTCGGCAAAAATTTTAACAAAAGAAACAGATAAAAAGAATCTTATTAAATGAAGATAAGTGCGTATCGAATTGTTCTGTAGATATTTGTACAACCTAGCTACCAATGATAAAAGAAGAACTTAACAAACTCAACATTATCTAAAAGAAAATATCATCAGTTCTATGTTCTGTGTAAGTAGTAAGTATCTATGGAAATAACATAAACAGAATCTTAAAGCTGTGTATTTGACATACACAGCAAAATAAGAGTTCTTCAAAAAAAAAAGCTTTGAAAACGGAAAGAGATTACGTTCCGAAACGTCAGCAAAATACATTATTTCTGTGTTTATTCCGATTTATATTATTTGCAAAAGATAACCTCTAACTATTACTTTGGCGTAAAGGTCACAGCAGAGGCTTTTTTCCAATAATTCTATTATTTTGTAGATTCGGTGATTTGTTTTGAAGAGGATAATAATACATATGGTAGAAAACTCAAATAATAGGAAAGAATATTCGTAGAATGCTACAAATAACTTTCAGACAATATCTTCTGAAATAATAGGCAATATACTGCCAAAGCCATCTACAGCAGAAGATAACGTTAATCAGAACCTTGGTCCACAGAGCCAACACAATATGCGACGATGATAACAAACCCGAGGAACTACCAATAAGCTTTAGAGAAGAACGGATACAGTCAAAGCAATATTCAACGAATAGTAAATAACCAGAGGAGAGCGACAGAACAAGAACAGCAACAACCAACAACGTATGCATGCCTACCCTGCGTCGCAGGAGTCATAACTGTAACAAATTCAGTCTTTAGAATCAAAACAGGAGGCTGACAGGATTATCAGCGAAACTTCAAGTCAAGTTCGACGACCACTGCAAGATCTGGAAGAAACTACTTCATTCGATATGGTTGTATGTCCGCGTTTTTCTATGTGTTACTCCCTTCCGCACAAGCTTCTGGAATTGGAGGTTGTCTAATTTCTGTGATGTTTATTATTATTATAGTTGAAGTTTCTTTGAAAGCCAATATCATGAACTCGAAGGACCATCATCAGGCGGTCATGTTTATTTATTAAATTATCAAAAAATATTATATTAACTAGGAATAATAATACGATGTTGATTAACCATTTCTAATAAACCCATAGTAGTACATTATGAAAATGAACAGGCTGATTAATTCTGCAATAAATTCAACGAAGTGTAAAAGGGATGAAAAATGAAGGCTCTTCAAATATGTACTTGTGTCAGATTATTAGGGATGCGGTCGCAATAACCTTCGAGCATCATTTGAGTGTTTTAATAAAGAGTCGTGCTGGTTGTATAATAACTGTAATAAAACATTTGCTACAATCAGCCGGAGCAGTCGAGAGATTGGTGCATCCCCTTCGAATATTAGATACCAAACGTATAATACACTAGGGGATGGAAGTTCCGTTTTAAATCAAAGTTACTTGTCAAACAAACATTTTTATGCATTGTATTCTCTAATCAAAATATATTTTATATTAGCAAATCTGGTTTGTTCAATTTCACATATCTTCGAAATACATGAAAATCAAGCTCATATACTCATATCAAGTAACATGGTTTTTTGGCTAAAAAGTTTCCTTACTCTTCTGGCAAGTAGAGTAATGGTAGACGATAATGCACTAGGAAAGTGTTCATCTTATATATATATTCTGTTGGTTTCCTAACATTTTTATCAGGATGTGCGTTCTGAATGATAATTTAGTTATCATTTACTAGATCACAATAACATGTTCGCGGTGAAGGGCACTAGGTTTAAACTAAAGGAGTCCAAAGTCATCTGCGGACTGGTTTAGAGCTTCTTGGCTCTCGTCAGCGTTGAGCAGATTCGGACACCTCCGATGTTGCGGACTTTTGATGTTATAAATAGCAGGCAACACCAAATCGACAACTTGAAAATAGTTCAAATAGGTTCCACCACCGGCATCTGCCACAAACACTTTAGGAAAGCAAATGTGACAATAAAGTCAGCTAGAGAAATCGTGGAAAAGGAATTCACATTGTATTCTGTTTGATTTCCTAATATTTTTAGTAGGATATGCGTTCCGAACGGTATTTTAGTTATCATTTACTTAGAAAGTTTAGAAAGAAATAGAAAAACCTTTTTTGATGAGAAAATTAGGAACATCAAGAAATCTGTCCATTGTAGAGAAAAACTGAACTGAACTTTATTTTAAAAACACAAAAGGCGAGCATTCGATAACGTCATATCATGTGCTCTGTTTTCAAGATACGAATCAATAATCATTTCGAGGCAGCAAGCAATTATATCCCCTTTCCCTCGAAACATTTTATTTCTGGTACCCTGCTTTTTGTGTTCGCTACAGTGTGTGTACAGACAAAATATAATGTGTGTCAAAATGGTCTATGATTTACCGACATGAGGGTAAATTAGAAATGAAATGATGGTAATATACTATTTGTGAGTCATTTTACCCATAATTACCTTCACGTTATTCTAATGACCTTCGATTGCGTGAAGGTAAAGGGTAAAGGTAACATGAGGGTAATACCAGGTAACACCCACTAATAGACCACACTTATATTTCCTTTTTTTTAACTTATCCATTTGAAATTTGGAGTGCATAAACTATCTGTAAATATGGATTATGGTATGTTTTCTCTTTGTTTTTTATTATTGGTGTTTCTTAGGTGATCTGGCATCAAGTTGGGCCTAGATATGTTGAACTTCTTGTAAAGATTGATTTTTTAGCCGTATGAATAATTACATTAGTTATTGTTCTTGTATTATAGAAGTGATTTTTTTGAGGTAATTTTTGTTTTTGATTTTATAATTTAGTATTTGTTATGTGATATTGATAATTTTATATTTTTTAAATAAGCATGGATATCTGAGCTCTTTTTTAAACATAATTTTATTTATTTTTTTATGTGCCCGTATTTATGGGCATAAATGCATTTGGTGCAATCCACCCCAGGCTGATATGCCATACTGTATGATAGACTCTACTAGACAATAGTATATTATGAGTAATTGATGCTCTTTAAGGATATTGCTCGATAGACTAAACGTGTGGAATAAATATCACATTTTTTGTATAAAATTTCAATTTGAAGGTCCCATTTCAAGTGTGAATCAAGAATGATTCCTAGTATTTTATGTAAACAGTCCGGTCAATTTCTATGCCAGTGTTCTGTATTTTTATTTTTTTGTAAGCAGGTAGTAGGTTTTTATATGAGCAGAATGGTAGATGTGTAGTTTTAGCGGTGTTCATAGTAAGTAAATGTTTTTTTTTATCATTTAGAGTAATTTAGATGATTTTTGGTAGACTTCTTCCGAAGTTTCTCCTTCTACAATTATAGCAGACATAACAGCGTTATCGGTAAATGCGATTACTGTACCTTCGATGGGTAATGTAAGTAGATCATTTAAGTGTATTATAAATATCAATGGAGCTATGACCGTCCCTTGTCTCAATACATAAGTGACGATTCTAGTCCCACTTTTAGTGTCGCCCAACCTCATATCTTGTCTTTTATTGGTCAGATAGTTTTTAGAATATTACATATTAGTCTCCTAAATTCCAGATCCCAAAGTTTTTGCAGTATTTGAATGTGACGTATAGTATCAAAGGCCTTCGCTAAGTCTGTAAAAATGCCAAGAGAAGATTTTTTATTGTCTATTGAACTATAAATTTTCTCGATTAAATAGTTTATTGGATCCTCAGTAAATGTTTTCTTGTGGAAACTAAATTGTTTCTGGCATAATATATTAAATTTATTTATATATTTCGAAATTGTAGACTTCAAGGCTTTTTAAAAAAATTTTGAGAGGTTGGAAATTAAGCCAATTGGTCGATAGTCTTGTGTTTCAAGTTGTTTACCGATTTTATATAAAGGAATTATTTCTGCTACTTTAAAATGAACTGGGCAGATACCTGTTTCATATGTTCTATTTACAATGTGACTTTTTTTACTAGAGACTTTTTATACTTTAGTTCGAGTATGTATTTTCGAATTCTTGTTCAGTGATATTACTAAGATAAAACTGTTTTCAATCTATTTGTTTGGAACGTTTGTATCTGGTTTTACTATGTATGTAAACTTTCTGAATAATTGTTTTTCTTACTCTCCTACTTGCACTTGCAAAATATGTTCCACAACTTTCACGTAGAATATTAATGTAGAAAAATAGAATATTAGATACTGATAAATTAAAAATCTAATCTAATACTTACATCAGAAGCTAGAATGAACTTTCTAGATGATTATTGTATTTCTAAATACCTGTACCTATTTATATATCTATATTAACAATTTATAATGGATACAGCTACTGTAACGCTGTAAGTTCTTAATTAAGCGTCCACATACAAATTTAATTATATTTAACACAGCACAGCACAGAATTAAATGTCTTAGTAAGTTAAATCTGATGGTACGGACAAAATCTATCGTATATTGAATGGATCTACCCTACATTTTATATTTCAAATGAACCTTTCAACATATACTTGATCATTAAACAGTGAAATGTAACCGAGTGAATTCTAGTTTGATATTTGTTGATAAAGTGGGTAGCGATAAACGCTTTGACCCCAGGCTAGGCCGTGATATTGGCGCTCTGGTGCAGAAGCGAGCAAATATTTGAGTAGTCAACACGCGTAGAGAGGAATCCATCTCCTGAGTACACATCGCTCTTCATATCGGTGTTTAATATCCACGCAGGCACTGACTTCCACGATTCCACTCATATTTTTCGCCTTCTGTGCAGACGTACTTGATATGGAATTAAGAAGAGGGTTCAGTATTTGCGTTTCTTGAAACAATGTGCAAAAATAGAAAAATGAATATTATACAAAAGAAGCTGAATATAGGGCTTATCGAAATCATTTAAAAAAGAATCCGCCGCCATTAAGCGGCAGTAAAAGACTTTTATATCCACTGTCAGAAAAATCACAGTTTAAGTACATGAAATTTGTCATAAAAAATCATGTTTTTTTAAATGTTTGAAGATAAAAATTCTGTTGTAGAAGCCGTTACTTTGTGACGATAGTATATTAAAACACTTTGTTTCTATCACTAATTTATTGTATCTTGAATGTCGGCAGTGTCGGTACTTAACGTACCATTACCAAACGAAAGATTCAAATGAATGAAATTATAAAGACATGCCAAGATATTTAAGTACATTCTGAGAGTAAACATTATAAAGATCATCATTTCAGAAATTAAATGAATGGACTTGCAAAGGGACGTAAGGTATTTAACTAAATTGTTAGTAAACATTATCAAGATGTATATGCAAATTCAGAAACTAAATACATTGGAAAAAGATAGATTGGCATAGGTCTATCTGGCCATTTAGAAGATCATTGTCGGCACTTATATTGAATTTAATAATTTTTATTGCCTCTAATATATTCAATGTAAAACATTTTTCTTTCACGTGTAATATACCTAGATTGTTTATATTAGGAAAATTTTGACTTGTCTCTAGAATATAGTCTGCAAAAGTTGAATCCGTTTTTTGAAGTGTAAAAAAGCGTAAGTGTTCTGTGTACCTGATTTCAAATGAACGACCAGTTTGACCTATATAGGAGGTATTATAATCCGGACATACTAGTTTATAAACTCCTAATTTGGATGGTTTCATCTTTGGCGTTATATAATATATTTGTAAGTTTAGATGGTGACTTAAAGCTAGCTTTTAGATTATGTGATGACAAAATGTTCCAAATTTTTTCAGAAATGCTGCCATAATAGGTTAGGGTTATTGTGATCTTTAATATGTGGCATACAGGGTGTTTGGTAGGGCGATACCGACCCTAAACAGGGAGCTAGAGGGGATCATTTGGCATTTATATGACCAAACATACCTATCAGAAAAATGCTACGTTTCCTTATATTGCCGATTTTGTACTTTTTTAAAACTATTAATATTTTGAAATATTTTTTTCTTTACCCAAAATACATGAAATTCCAACAAAAATTAAAAAATAAAAGTTTCTGTCGCCTATTAAAAAAAAATCAGTCATTTGTTTGTTAGTAATATCACTAACAGCTGTCACGCACACACTTTAGTATTTATTGTATTTTTAACGAAGTTTATAACTATCCTCAGTTTTGTATCGTTTTGTACTAATAATTTGTTTTCATTTTCTGATATATTGAGTAAAATTAATTTCAATGGCTACTTATAGTAACCAAGAGTTACTCTTTTACTATGTCAAAGCAGATGGGAATGCTTACCTTGCTGCAAGATTGTATCATAAACGATTCCATCCACGTAGAAAGATTTCAGATCCTCGTGTATTCAGCAACACTTGTCGTACCGCCGAATGGCGGAAACAGGTAATTTACATCATCATTAGCCTGCTGTAGGACCTGTACGCCATCACCTCGAAGATAACGAAAATATTCTAGCCGCATTTGCTGCAGATCCCACAACAAGCGTTAGAAAAGTGGCACAGCAAGTTGGGTTGTCAATTTCGAAGAATTGGTCAGAAATGAATACAGAAAAAAAAACATCCTTACCATTATACGTCAGTACAAGGCCTCGAAAAGGGTGAATGCCGATATTGAGGACCCTCATTCTCTCGTGAAGACATAACCAATTTTCACAATCTCCATTATTGGGCGGACAAGGGTGACAACCCGCAAATGAAGAAACAAATTTCCTTTCAGAATAAGTTTAGTGTCAATGTTTGGATGGGTGTAATTGCTGGGTATGTCATTGAGCCTCATTACCTAATCTGAACGGAGACGCTTACCTCGACTTCTTGCAGAACGATCTTCCTCCGTTCCTGGAAAATCTGCCAATTAACCTTCGCCACCATATCATATTCTAAAATGACGGATGCCCAGCTCACTACCGCTTGATAGTTCGCCAATTCTTAAATCGAACATATCCTGTTCGGTGCATTGCGTAGTGGACCTATTCTATGGCCTGCAAGATCCCCAGACTTAACGTCACTGCACTATTACGTATGGGGTATGATGAAGGAATTTGTGTACAATGAGGAAATACAAAGCCGTATTCAACTAGGAGCAAAAATAGAGCGAGACGCTCTACAACTACAAGTAATGAGATTAAAGACAAAAAAAAATTAGAAGACGGACTAGGAAATGCATTACAAATAATGGGTCACATTTTAAACACCAACAATAATATATTTAAACATAATATTTTTAGTCGCAAACTCCTCTATAAATCCTTATTTTACTATAAGGAAAGTAACCAGAGTGCAACCAAAGTTACAAGTCTGGCGCGTTAAGTGTATTAATTGCATATTACCATCAAAACGCTAATGCTTCGATTGCAACAAACACCAGCCGAAAGACTGATCCTACTTAAAGGAGCTCCCTTGCCAGTCGTCACACACCACTTGCAGACTGCAGTTTCGAGCTGTTGGCTCTCGTCAGTGCAAGGTAGGTATGCGACGACCGACATGAGAATCCTTTGACTATAGTACATCCCGGTATTTTTTACAATAGCGACATGTAAAACAGTCAGCAGGCGCCATCTAGCAGTCCAGTGTCTGTTGCAATCGAAAAATAAATAGCCTGACTTGGCTTAGCATAGTTCAAATGTGCTTTTAGAGGGCGGAAGCGAAAATAATCAAATCTCAAATAATAATTTTTGTTTTAAATGAAGTTTTTGAAACGATAGCTTTGTTTTTGTTGAAAGAACTCGCATATTTAATTTTTTATTAAACGAAAAATGATTGCCGATTGATTAGATTAGACCTTTGTCTATTTTTAGTGACTGGTAAAACTTAATGGTATGTATGATATTGCCACTTGAAGAGGATATAATAGAAAAGTTTCAAAAGTAATTGTAATATTTAAATAACATTGTTTTTTAGTAGGTGACAGAAACTTTTATTTCTTTTGTTTTTGTTGGAAGTTTATGTATTTCGGGTAAAGAAAAAAATATTTCAGAATATCAAAAGTTAAATTTAGTACGCAATACTTAAATAAATGATGAAATATGAAGATTTTTAAAAAAAGTACAAAATCGACAATATAAATAAACCGTATCATTTTTCATATAGGTATGTTTGGTGTTGTAAATGCCAAATGATCCCCGCTGCCTCCCTGTTCAGGATCGATACCAAACGGACCAAACACCCTATATACTAAAGCAAAAGTTATTCAGTGCTATTGTTTTTCTGGTGCCTGATTCAATTTTTAAATGTTCCTTTATGTGATGTGGGGCTGAGTGAATAATTCAAATAATTATGTCTGTGAATGTTGATTTTCTATAGATAGAATTTTATCATCTTTGTGGGTTAGGGTTCAGAAAGTTGATTTTTTATCTTTTTCTAACTCAACTGTAAATTTAATATTGCAATGAATGCTATTTACGTAATTTAAACAAGTATTTAGTTGCCTCTCTGTGCCTGTGAAGCAGGCTAACACGTCGTCTACATATCTAGACCAAAATTTAATGTGCTTTTTACTTAACTGATTATTTGTTGATCTTGCTAAAGAACACGCTAAAACTTTCGATAAACTTTTCGAAACTGTAACAAAATCCTCGCATGAAAAGCGTGCTTCACGTAAAAATGCCGTTGGAAGAGGTTTTTATACTCTAAATCACATTTTCGCTCTACGGAGCCTATTTTATGTTTATCTTGAAAACTCACCAAGGAGTATAATTTTAGAAAGTGTAGCTGTGTGTAGTGTAGTGTAGCTGCACGGGGACGTAATGCCGCCCCGACCACCAAAATTTAGAAAGTGTAACAAAAATCGACTTATTACGAATCCACGTTGTCAGCACTGCAACTCATGCGTTGTGTTAAATATGAGGACAAGATAATCCAGTCTCTAGTCAAAGTATGTCGAGAGTTTTAACGAAAATAGCTCTTAGCGTCGAGGGTGCCCTATCATTTTCTAGCAGTCGATTTTGACGGGAAAATGATGGAATTTAACAGGATTTGCCCTAAACCGGTTCCTCAGTGATTCGGCGTCAGAAAAGTATCTTTACCATGTACTCAGACGTGCATGGGACCGCCTTGCCTGAACGTATGAATATATAATTGCCACAATATAATTCAAAATCACCAACCAACAAAAGCCCACCAAAAATTTATAAACATTGAACTTTTCTTGAATCTTTTTGTGTAATCGTTAGCTATAAACCGCACATTGGATGGCAGTTGGTACATTATGAGTCGTTCCGTTCCTTACTATGTGGTACATGGGCCAGACTATAGTTTGTCAATACATTTTTCTTGAACGTTTTTGTAAAACATGATTTTTTAAAGAGATTTAATATACATTTTTTGAACTTTATATTGTCTTTTTCTTGTGTTTTCAAAATTCCTTTTCAGGTTTAAATTTAAAAAAGTGTTAGTATTTACTGTGTTAGATTTATAGTGTTACGAAGTCCAATTGGTACCATCAGTGAAGCAGTTAAGCATAAACGAACAGTAAGTATAAACTTTGTATTATTCTCCGTCTTAAACAGTCGCTTTGAACCCTTCTTTGTGAACGTTTAATATTCATTTTTGGAAAATATAATGAAAGTCCTTCAGACGCGAAAAGATGGATCGTTCACATTCTAAGTGAGATATAAAAATATCAGTCAAAAGATGGCTCAAAGGATATCTCATTGCTAACCCCATATTCTCAACGAAATGTTTATTGTTATATTTGCAATAATTTTGGCTAATGCACAAGTCTAAAGCTAATATCAATTCATTTTTTACTATGATATTTATATGGGATTTATCCAGAATATTAATTATTAAAGATTTATATTCAGTAGTGGGAATGTGGGAATGAATTTTTTATTTTCTGAGATTGCTTGATTACGTAATATTCTAGGGAGTTCTACTGAGTTTTTTTACAGTATGCTGAGCTTTGAATTTAGGGAGATTCTTGAAAATCGAGTTAACTTTGATGATTTTTAATGACGATAAAATTAATTATTTTCTAAATTTCCTTAGGCGCGAAATTTTGTCGTACATGAATTATTTAATACAATGTATGTACTCGCAAAATTTAGATGGTTTAAAAGTGAGATTTTTATTCCATTAAATTGAAACGTACGAAAATGCACAATGTCGAAAACTATTCCAAATAAATTTCATTCTAAAATAATCCATTATACACTCCTTATCGGAGCAGTACACGAAACACAAAGCCATGAAAGCATTAGGCATTGATTTTTACTTATATTTGTAACAACAGACTGAATATAACCAGGAACAATGAAAAATTTTTCACGGCCATTAAATCCTATGCTGGCTCCGTATTAGTCGTTGCTTCTCATTTTCCCCCTATGTCAATGTCAATGCATAACTCTTCACTAGTCGGATTAAGGCCGCTTCGGGCTGCGTTTTCAACGTCATTTAGGCTGACTGCTTGATGTTTCTTTTTCTATCTTTGACAACGTGAGCTTTCCACACGCGAGTGCTAATGATGTGATTTGCCGGCGCTTATCCTGACGACAATTCACTATTAAAAATTTCGCTCGCCTGATTTTAATACATTTTTACTGTATGCATCATAAAAAGACACTTCATAATCAGTTGATGGTTCCAATGTCTACTTTTCAAGGCAATACATATCCTACAATATTTTGAAAATCGTTTATTATATAGGTAACACTGTTTTGCAGACTTATTGACTAATGAATTATGACTGAAGGTGGTGAAATGATTAGTAGGTATATGTATATTGTATGTTCGTTTGTATAGAAGATAATAATATAATGATACCTATATACTTTTTTATAAACTAATAACAAACTTTACTCACTTAGTCATTGACATTTTCTATAGAACGTAAAAATTTCATTGACTCTTAATGTAGGGAACTAGAAAAACTTGATATTATACAGGGTGTCGCACGATATAGAGAAAAGTACGCGTCAGAAAATTTAGAAAATTTAGATAATTACTAATGTTGATGTGGCCAATCAAACTAAAATAATTACAAGCTGCTAGCACTTCTGCTTATACCGGAAGTCGATACCAACTTGCTTATTTCAAATGGAACATCCTATATATTTTAGGATTTTCGAAAAGAGCATAAAATTCTGAGTCGAAAATATGTAGCATATCCTATACCTAAACCTAGCCGTTTCAGAAATATTTGACATTTTATAGAAAATATGACAGGTGCAAGGGTTTGCAAGAACCGTTATAACTATCTTCGTGTAAAAGATCCTCATTTTCTTCTTGTCACATGAAAAGAACACAAGGAGAACTACGTTCTACAACTGAAATAAATTCAATAATATCATACCAAGTGTTCCGTTTACCGCGTTAGATTTTGTCAACTTCAAACCACGAAAACTTGTTTAGGTCAAATGGAATACCCTGCATTTTTTTACGTCAAGCTGTGTAAAATTGAATTCCCTTTTTTCTGATAGTAGCATTGTGGGGGGTTAAAGTTACAACTTTTTGAAATATTTGCGATTTTATTAAAAATTCATGAATTTTTGTAATCAATTCATCAAAATAGCCATGATTAGAAACAATCAGTTATTATCTTATGTCAAAAAATGCCAGCACGTTTAAATTATACCAACGAAAACTTTTTAAATTTGTTTATTATTTTTGAAGAATGTGATATAAAGTAATATCAAGAACTTGCAGCACATTTGCTACTCGATATCCACAAAAACGCAAAATAACACTAACACTGTAACATGCGTATTAATCGAATTGAAGATATGGCATGAACTAAAATAGCAGAGATAAGATCAATTTAAAATATGATTTCATTTTAATTTAATAATTGCTCAAAATTCCGCCCTCGAACCTCGACACATTTTTCGCACCTTCCGATTAGTTCCTCATGGGTAGCTCTTCTAATTGAATCCTGTGATATGTTTTGAAATGCATTTCTTCCTTTGCATACAATCTTCAATGGTTGTTAATGGGCTCTCATAAACTTTATTTTTAATAGTTCCCCAAATGAAATAATCCAGAACTGATAAATAGGGCGAGCGAGGAGGCCATAAGAAAAGTCCATTATTGGCAATCCATTGATCATAAAAAGTTTCTTGTAAATAATTATTAATTAAATATGCGTTATGTGGGGGAGCACCGTCGTGCTGATAAAAAATGTTTCTATATTCGGCGTGGGGTAAGTTTTCTAAATAGTTATTATTCAAATTTTGTAAGATATTCAGATATCTTTCACCTAAAGAAAAAAAAAACAAAAATTTACCTATACATATTAGCAGAAGAGAAAATTTAATTTACCGTTTAAATTTGCCTGATAAAATTGTAATGCCACCACTCTATCGTTTCTTATGGCACAGTAAACATTGAACTGCCAACTTTCCTGAAAGCATCGCTCTCTGAACATATGAGGATTTGAGTCACTCCAATAATGTGAATTGTGTCTATTAAAAAGTCCATTTTTAGTAAATTTTGCTTCATCTGTCCATATAATATTTCCCAAATAAGAATCGTGACCCTCAGACCTTAATAGAATAAACTCACAAAAATTCTGTCTTCTTAGGGAATCTGTTTCTTTTAATCCTTGAATCATATGGAATGAAAACGGGTGAAACTTATGTTTTAATAAGATTCTGTGAATTGAATCCTTGCATAGTCCCGATTCCAGAGTAGCTTGTCTTAATGACATCCTTGGAAATGCATGAAAATATTCCAGAATGACTATTTTAATGTTTTCGTCATCAAAAATAGGCTTTCTTCTTTGCATTTTTGCCTTGACAGAGCCATAATTTTTAAAATTTTCCAGTATCGTTTTACAGTCTTTGATGACGGTTTCCGTTTTTCTGGATATCGAGTAGCAAATGTGCTGCAAATTCTTTATATTACTTTATCGCATTCTCCATAAATAATAAACAAATTAAAAAAATCTGCGTGGGTGTAATTTAAACGTGCTGGCATTTTTTGACATAAGATAATGATTGATTGTTTCTAATCATGGCTATTTTGATGAAATGATTACAACAATTCATGAATTTCTAATAAAATCGCAAATATTCCAAAAAGTTGTAACTTTAACCCAAACAATGCTAATATCAGAAAAATGGGAATTCAAATTTACACAACTTGACGTAAAAAATACGGAATGTTCCATTTGACCTAAACAAGTTTTCGCGGTTTGAAGTTGACAAAATGTAACGCGAAAAATGAAACACTTGGTATGATATTATTGAATTTATTTCGATTGTAGAACGTAGTTCTTCTTGTTTTCTTTTTACGTGACAATAAGCAAATGAGGATCTTTTACGCGAAGAAAGTTATAACGGTTCTTGCAAACCGTTGCACCTGTCATATTTTCTATAAAATGTCAAATATTTCTGAAACGGCTAGGTTTAGTTATAGAGTATGCTACATATTTTCGACTCAGAATTTTATGCTCTTTTCGAAAACTCTAAAATATATAGGGTATTCCATTTGAACTAAGCAAGTTGGTATCGACTTCCGGTATAGGCGGAAGTGCCAGCTGCTTGTAATTATTTTAGTTGGATTGGCCACACCGACATTAGTAACAGAGTATTCGCGTATTTCGTTCGAAATCATTTGCAAAGTAGGAACTTCATTTTCTTGATAAAAATTATAAACTGTTCTTGGAATAACGTCCTTTGAAGCATAGTCGATTTTTCAAATTTTTTTATTTTTCCGTTTTCTTTTAATAGTGAGGTGGCCTATTGAAATTACCGATAAAAGCACCAAATTTGGTATGAAGGTACCTAGGAGCCCTTTAGAATTTCTAAAAATTTCACATACGAAAAAATATCACGTGGGTCTTTCTTTTCGAGGCACCACTACTGCAAAAACCATAAGAAGTGAGATTTGTGATGTTGTGTTGCAGATGTTGGCCATATTGGATTTCATTTCTGTTTATATAATGTCTCTTACAGACTGAATTCTAATTACTATTATAGATGGTTGTAACCTTACGCACCTTGATAGACATAGGCAAACGGCAGGATCGTGACTTTGTCAAGAACGTGCTTGATGAGCGCACCTTATCTATACATGCGCCAATCAAGAGGAATTCTCTTCCACTCTTCAAGATCAAGAAGAAAGCAATATCTCAGCAGGGGAAGAAGCTGAAAGTACTTCAGAACAATGTAGAACTATTTAGCCACCTGATTTGGATTAGTTATTGCGCATGAGATACAGTCATTCCCTCCTTCCATTTCAGACTTTGGTAAGCTTCATTTACCAACCAACAAGGCTGGAAACTGCAATGTCTTGAGCAGCCAGATCAATCAGAGCCCCTTCAACCTATGAGAAATTTCTGGACTGTGCAATCATCGACCACTGCCTGCTCAATACTAGTTTTGACATCTTCAATCAGTATGCTGATAACATATTTCTACCTTACCTTCATAAGCAGCTGGAGAATGCCCAATGGTTAGATGTTGTTTGGGGCACCTACATTCCAGACCTGGGAAAAAAGGGGTGAGGGGATTCGAAGGAAAGTATCAATGAACAAGAAGGAATTGTTCAACTTTATGACTTCCAAGGTTGCAGAGTTCAACTGGCCACCAGGCAAAGATGTATATGTCAGAACAAGAAAAGCAGTTGCACAAATCGGTTCCAATCATGAAAAGGCAGACACGAGTCTTGTGATTCATGTACTCCATTCACTACAGCAAGGGACAAAGAGTATCCTTGTGCGTACTGTAGACACAGATGTGATTGTCATCTTTGCTAGCACATTCTATGATCTAATAGTGACTCAACCTTTGGCCGATATCTGGGTGACCTTTGGCATGGACAAGCATTACACGTTTTGTCCCATCAACGCCAGGGGGAGCCAAAATCACGAGCACTACCTGTGTTTCATTCATTCTCTGGTTTCAGCATAACATGCGTCTTCAAAGGTAAGAGTAAGAAGTCCATTTGCGAAGCATGGCAAGTATTTCAAGACGTTACTGATATATTTGTGTATCTGGCCACTCATCCATTCCAAGTGCTGAAAGCTCACTTTGAACGCTTCAAGAAGATGGAACGACTGACCGTTGTTCTATATGATAAAACCACTCATTTCAGCAGTATCAACCAGATGAAAAAGGAGCTTTTCTGCCAGAAAAATCCAGCAATGCACAAACTTCCACCGATTAACGATGCGCTTTTTCAACATATCCGAAAGGCAGTTTACCAAGCAAGTATTTGGACGGCCAGCACACAAATACAGCAAGTGATTCCTTTTTTAAAGGATTTTGCTTGGAACTTAGTTTGGATGACAATTCCAGAGGTTTCCCGATCATGCAGGAAATTGGTTAAATGTTCCTATAAAGGAGAATTTTAAACTATTTTTGAACATACATAAAAATAAAAATACCGGTAAAACAACAAACTATAAGCTATGCATAGACGTAATGTAATATTTTAAAGCTTTGTTTTGTTCATTAACCACAAACTAAATTAAAAATTACGCTTTAATTTTTTAAATATTAACTTTTTAAAAATTACAATTCATTTATCATTATTATCATTTCCTTAATGCTTTTCTTATTCTTGTTTTAGCAGAAATTAAATAAATTACATTTGTAGTATTAATGTGGGGTTTTAGCGAATCAAAACAACTATTTGCCGATTGTTTCTTCGTTTGTTATCCCATTACGAGTGTAAAGCATTTTGTAAATTGATTAGATGTACATTATCATGTTCTCATCCTCTTAAAAGTGTAATAAAGGCTCAGTTTACTGCGATGCATTCTGTAGAGCGGCTCATCGCTAAGCAACCGCGTGTATTTCAGCGGCCCGGCTTTGCAGGATTTACAGGATAGACAGTGCAATAAAGGAGATTTTCTTGTTGAGAGGAGTTTCAAGGGCTCTTCTGACTCATATATTCGATGTTCTCAGATTTATGAACTGTCTATGTCGGAAAATAAGCTCTGTATTTTTCGTATTTATAAATATTGCTTCGGTTACGTTTCACAATGAGACTTAACCCAAAACGTTGAATTAGTTCTCAATATTTATATCGTTAGTTATTATTACCCCCATATTCTTAACAGAAAAAAATATTTTTTAATGTTCAAATAAGAGTAATGTTAACTAAAATCATACATGTGTCATTTCTGGCATAGATTATTAGATTAGTTTAGATTATTTTTATTTCCAGACAGACTGTCCATTGTATCAGGGCACTCGAGAATATCTCACTTAATATCGGTCGTACAAAAAAATTATTTTTACGAAAATTGTGCCATTAAATAGAATATTTTCCTCCCTTTTCAACGATATATCACATGCCATATTTATTCATTGGTACTACGTTAGTAATTATAAAAACATTTTTTTTAACAAGCATTATACTTGCCGTGGAGAAGTATAATTAAATAAAACGATAAAATAATTCAATAAGTTGTTCAAATCTTTGCTATAATAAAACATTAACACAAGAAGAATAAAGTAAATTCAGGTAACAAAAACAAAATAATAGTCAAGAAAGCAACAAGGAGCAATTATGGAAAGAGTATTCGCAGGTATGCCAATGTATAGAGGTCCGCCATAAAAGCGTCGCTCCTTGCTCAGAAAGTTAAAATGTCTTTACCAATTAATTTAAGTATAATATCCATTTGTTTGTATTTCATGATTTCACTATTATTTCAATTATTTTAAAATAGTTGGCTGTGAACAAACTTGACAATTTAATTTTTTGACAGATCATCTCAGTTAATACTTAAACTCTCACTCAATCACACTCGTTTAAGAATTTAGAATTTTCAAAAATGATTTTCACTCACATTGATCGTTATAATATGTTCGTTACATATTGCCAATGCAATTTTAACTCTGGATTAGCTCAAGTAGAAAATAGAAACAGATTTCCACAAGCACTACAGCCGAATAAAACTATGTTCAGAAAATTAGCTACGAAACTGAAAAATAATGGTTCATTTTTAAAGAAGAAGACAAGGTTGAACAGTGTTACTGATAATGTAAATAAGGTAAACCGAGTCGTTAATTATGTAAGAAATAAAAATACAGAAAATTTGGAAACATCATTAAGAGAAATTCAAATTTCTTGTCATATAAACAAAACAAGTGCTAGAAAAATTTTAAAGAAAAATGGTTACCGGTGTTATAAAGCCAAAAAAGTTCACAATTTACAAGCGGGGGACAAACCAAGGAGGACGACTTTTTGTAGGTGGCTGTTGGAAAAGAAGCGTGCCGATCCATTAATATGTAGTAAAATACTTTGGTCCGACGAGGCAAATTTTTCCAATAATGGGTTTTTTAATCGCAATATTCATTAGAAATGAACTTCTGAAATTACACACTAGCATAGACCAACTGGGTTTCAAAATCGTTTTTCAATAAATGTGTGAATAGGTATTTTAGGCACCAATTTAATAGGTCCTTATTTTATGATGGTCACCTCAGTGGTCAAAGGTACCTAAACTTTTTGAGAAATGAATTTAATGAATTTTTAGATGACCTACCTTTAGAGAATCGACAAAAATTTCAATATTTTCAACAAGATGGAGCTCCTCCCCACAATTCCCAGATTTGCCTAGATTATTTAGACGAAATTTTGCCTCAACATTGGATAGGTACCAATGGATTTATTCGATGGCCCCCTCGTTCCCCAGATATAACCCCAATGGATTTTTTCTATGGGGGTATATTGAAGATAAGGTGTTTTCGACGACACCGCAAAATGTAGAGGACCTAAAAGCTCGAAATGATATGATATCTTAAAATTTATTTTAGGGATTAGATAAATATTAATGTTCTGTGTGCTATATTCTTTTTATTATTAATTTGTCTTTGTTACCTGAACTTACTTTATTCTTCTTAATTGTGTTGATGTTTTATTATAGCAAAGATTTGAACAACTTATTGAATTATTTTATCGTTTTATTTAATCATACTTCTCCACGGTAAGTATAATGCTTGTTAAAAAAAAAATTATCGGTTTAAAAAAGAATGTTTTTATAAACTAACGTCGTACCAATGAATAAATATGGCATGTGATATATCGTTCAAGAGGGAGGAAAATACTCTATTTAATGGCGCCATTTCCCGCCCGTTTCAAAATATATTTTTTAACAGCTTGAAGAGTAAATCTCAAAATACAGCGGTTTTGAAAAAAATTAGATAAAACCTCGTTGAAACAGTCTGTTTTGCAAAAAACTTTCGCCTTAGAATTTTTCTCGTATCTCTTCAAATAACGGAGATGTTTGGCCTATATGTTTTCCGCATTTTCGATATTTTCCACCATGGATTTCAAATGTCTTTAAACCATTTTGTAGGTTATATAAATCGGCACAATTTTCGTAAAAATAATTTTTTTTGTACGACCGATATTAAGTGAGATATTCTCGAGGGCCCTGATGAACCGCCTGTATGCATACAATTCCATAATACATACAAATAGTAATTTTAAAATATTCAACACATGTTTAGTTGTCTTTTAAAAGTTACTAGGTTATCAATATTTTTTTATCATAGAAAACCCTTATACCGGTGTACAAAGGCTCTCTTCTGGTAATATTGTAAGTGAAATCTGGCGTAATGAAAAGAGATTTATTTCTGGTGTCATATCCATGGAAGTCTGAGTGAGTTCTAAGTTGTGTGCATTGTTGAAATGTCATAATTGCCAATTTACTGGTTTACAATGATCAATATACCGAGACTATTAAAGAATGACCTGCAAGTGTCTCTTGGTTTTAGTCCCATAAGAATAGCCTGTATTTGACTTCTTAAAATTGTTTGTGATAAGTTACTTCCACCCCAAAACTGTAGACCATACTGTAATAAGCTATGGAAATATGAATAGTAAACATTAAGTGCACATTGGTAACCTAGTTCTCTTTTTATTTTGAATATAGCGTATATAGAAATATGGACATCCCAATTTAGTTGCTTGTCAATATGAACTCCCAAAAATTTTATATCATTTGTAGAGCTGATATACCATTGGTAGTACATATATCTGTGTTTCTTTCTATCGTAGTTTGAAATGTGATGCTCAAAGGTTTTTTTTACATTCAACAACAATTTGTTTGCACTAAACCAATCAATAATTTTTTTCCTTGATATTTGACTATGTCTTATTAATCCTCGTAATTTCTATTATTTAAGATACCTGTATCGTCAACAAATAAAGAAAAATATAAGTAGGGAAAACTGTGGACAATGTCGTTTATGAAAATCAGAAAGAGAATTGGGCCCAATATGGAACCTTCTGGAACACCGCATTTTACTATATTTTCCGCGGAATTCACTTTATTAATAAAATCATTGTTCTGATGTTCAATTTCTACAAGAATTTTGCGACCCGTCTAGTAAGACTCAAACCTCTGCAGTGCCAGTGGTATCCCTCTTATCGAATAGTAATTAAGTTTATCAACTAAAATAGTACGGTACACGCAGCCAAAGACCTTTGACAGATCACAAAAAATACCTAGAGTGACTTCCTTTTCACCCAGCGTCTCAGATATTTTTTATTAATGAGGATATGGCGTCACTAGTATTTTTCCCTTTTTGAAAACCAAATTGGCTGGTTTTCAATATACTGTGTTTGTATAAATAATTTACCAATTGCTTCTCCACAGCCCTTTCCAAAATTTTGGAAAAAGTCGGAAGAAGAGAGATTGGTTTATAGTTATAAAATATAGGAATTATAATATTCCAACCTATCTGCAAGTGCCTTATATAAATAAACACTCAACAAATTAAACCAAAACAGCTGTTCCCCCTTACGAGCGCTGAATTATATGGTAAAATTTGCGTATGGTCTAAACACAGTTAGCACTAAAATGACTTGGAATGCTCGAATGCTATGAGGAAGATGCGAGGCCTCCTTCATCAAAGGATGTCACTAACTGCAGATCGGTTTCGACCTAGTTTTGGGTCTCATCAGTGCAGTGCAAGTGATATCTTCAATAAGTTCTACTGCGGTGGAACTTAACAATTCTATGAGATGCGAACTCCGGCTACGCTACGCTGATGAGGAGCAATAACTCCGAAACACCTGTCCGTAGCTGCATTGTTGTTTCTCTTTAAGGTATAAGGCAATAACTTATTCGTTTTTTTAAAATTTAAGTTAAAATCCCCACACAAAAAATTTGAAATTGTTTATAAGAGCTTGTTATTTCTAGATGCAGTTCCCATAATAAATTCAAAAAGTGGCTTCACTACCTGTTGGGGCCCTATATACTCCGATGATAATAGTTTTTAATTCATGACTGTATACTCAAAATCTGTCTTAATTGGAATAACATGTAAGTTTAATATTTGCTTGAAATTTAGTTTATTTTGGGCAAATATTGCAATACCACCACGTAAAAAGTTCTCCTCCCAAAAAAATGATACAAGTTTATAATTATCTAAATTCATAGAGTTAATTTCCTAGTTATTTATCCAGTGGTGAGGAAGACATCTACATCGATATAAGTTCCAATTTCTACATAATAGTCTTGGAAGAAAATGTCTATTTCATTTACTTTATTTCTTAAGCATTGAACATTTTGATGAAAAAGGGAGAAATTGGTTAGTTTTTTTTCTGATTTGCTACGTGTTGATATCCAAGCTATATTCACTACTATTTGATTTTGAGATGGCACTGGTATTATTTCCCTGAACTTTACCATAATATGTAATTTATTCTTTCACTTTATTATATACATTTATTTATTACGTGTACTGTCTATTAAATATGTATTGTTTCTTATTTTATAAATGGTATTTGTATTGTTAGATGATATAAATAAATAAATAATTTAAAAATTCGGACTTCGGACACGTGTCTTCTACAATACCACAACAAATGATATTTCCTTCCATTTCGCTTAAAAGTATCATGGGTAATAAAAAAGACGGTCACTAATCAAGACAGTTTTTTTTAGATTACGTACATTCTTAAGGCAGTAAACAACAAAAAATGCATTAGTTGAGGACAAAACTCCTTGCAATATCGAACCTTAAAAAATTACTTCAAACACAATACCAACATTTTCCTTGCTTATGGCACTCTCTGTTTGCTTCTATGTTAGTTCAATAAACTGCCTTTTCGGCGGCTTGTTATTTTTTATTGCCCTTGATTCTCCTGATTCTATTTATGTCATGGAAATCGATAACAGCTCCCCTAGTTTCTTTCCCATCCTTGCAGACAACAAAGAGATAACAAATAAACTAGTTTTTTGGAAGTTTTCGGCGCCCAGACATACAGATGACCCGAATGTTGTTAACACTGGGAGAATGCTGGCGCCACTTGTAGGCGCCCAGCGTCGTCTGGATCATTCCACGTCTGTACAAGTGTATTTTATGAATGATTGTGCGGTTTATTACCGTTGGTGGTCGTAAGGGGTACCGCACCCCCTTCATTAGAATTTAATAGTCAAAAATGTAGTTAAATCGATGTACATTCTTCCCACATTTATACAAATCTTGATACAGGAATGCATTTTTAAATATAGAAAGTGTCGAGCGAATCAGACAGCACCATTACAAGTTAAAATACAACAGTAAACAAATATTATATTTTTGAGGTTTCGAGAAATATTACAGAAGCATTGCTGTATGAAATAATAATAATAATAATAATAATAATTTATTTACTTAAATAAGCTACATACTTAGATAAATTACAAATTTAAACAGTTTTCAGACAGCATTTTTAATGTGATAAGTAAATAATAAAATATAAGCAAATAAACTAAGTTTACCTCAGTTAAAATACTTGTGGTACTCGTTATGAGAGTATCCCAATTTACTTACATAAATAAGGAATATTCTATTTTACTAATAAGTAAAAAATAGCTAGTACATTTTTTATATATTAATTTTACAATTTCTTATAAACTAAAAATGAAAACAAAAGATTTTTATTTATTATTATTATTACAGGCAGGTGTTTCAATTGGTTATTGTGTTGTAGGATGGCCGGTAAGTATAACAATTTAATAATTTCGGTCATTTGTATGTTTTTTTTTGTTTTTTTGAAATTATGTATTTTTCATATCAACAATTTGATGTATTATTCCTCGAGGGGTTTCCTGAATCTATAATTTTATTTTATTTTTATAAATATGTAGCGCTTTAATATCTTTTATTTCTTTTGGTACAATGTCGTACATGTAAGACGATAAGTATTTATAGCTGCGCTGTGCAATGGCTTTGTTAATTTTGTCCTTAATTGTAATTATTTCCTTGGTCCTTGTGTCGTATTTATGTTCTTTATATAAAATGTGGTGCTTGTTTTTAAAAGTGTAAATTAAAATATTATAAGCAAAAAGTTGTTTAATGTCCATTTTTTTATTTTCCTTAAATAGATCTTCTGTCGGATAGGTGATATCCTTTCCATATATGATCTTTAGGATCCATTTTTGAAACACATTTAATTTTTTAAATGGCTTTGCGAAACACCACCCCACCCTATTATTCCATAACTTAATTGAGATTGCACTAGAGAGTAATACAACAAATTTGTGAGTATTTTGTAGGTATTGTTTAAGTTTCTTAAATTTGGGCAGTAAACATCTTAGCTTTTGCACAAGGTAATTTATTTGTTGATCCCATCTCAGGTGTTTGTCGATAATTATACCCAAATACTTGATATTTTCCGCCTCTATTATTTTTATATCATTATTTAAATGTAGTGGACCTAAATTTGGTAATTTATTCCGATACGAAGTAAAGGGAAGATACTTTGTCTTGTCAGAATTAATTGTTAATAAATTCGTATCAAACCACTTTTTTATATTATTAAAATCTGTTTGTACCGTATTTTTTAAATCATTCCAATTTTTTCCTCCGTATATAATAACTGTATCGTCAGCAAAGCTAAGTATCTGCCCTTTAGATCGTATGTTTAATAGGTCGTTAATATATATGTTAAAGAGTATCGGCCGCAACACCGTCCCCTGGGGAACCCCATATTCAAATGGTTTTAATTCGCTCAAATTGTCATCTACCTTAACATATTGCTATCTATTTTTTAGATAACTTTCTATTAGTCTAAGAGCATTGCTACGGAAACCTATATGCTCCAATTTACTAAGTAATAAATCATGGCTCACCATGTCAAATGCTTTGGCCAGGTCGACAAACACACATAAAACAGTTTTTTTTTTAATGGCTTTCGGTCGAGGACCATACTGCCAGTCACAAAATATCTAATTGATCGTCAGATTAACGTTAAATTAATTTATTAAATATGGTAGCGAACAGTATGACAAAAAAAAATCATATACCTAATTCTAACTTGAAAACGATGAAAAAAAAGGGAAAATAAATTGAAGACAACAAAAAAGGATACAACAGGGACACACGCTTCCCGTCCTGGGGTCTGTCAGGACATTTAAAAATAGACAATACAGGGAGGACCACGGTTGACAGGGGAAAAACAATAGAGGGAAAAACATACGGTAGCCAACATACCAAATTTTAATCTGATAAGAGACGTTACGTATTTTCTCGATGCTTGAAGGTCTTCATTCCAAAGTTTATTAGGTATACTGGAATGAATCATCGTGTACCTGGTAGGGTTGGTAAAGCAATACTCTTTCCATTGGTAATTTCATTCGACTCTCAAATTTAGTTTAAGAACACTATACGTGTCTGCTAAACCGATTTTATGTTCTAGAATGTGTCTTGATGAAGCTCCTTTTTTAGCTAAAGTATCTACGTGCTCGTTGTGTTTAATTCCTGTATGTGCTTTGACCCAGATGAATGTAACTTTTTTCCCAGATAAGTGTATTTGATGAATGATATTTTTTATTTTGAAGATATATGGATTAACTTTGTAGCTGAAGGTGTTTGTATTGCTTAATGCATTAATTACAGACAGAATTTATACTTAGTTAAGAAATCTACGAATCGATTTTTTATTATTTTTTCAAAAATTTTTGCCAAACATAGCATCCGTTTTTTTGCCACTTTTGTACAATGGTTTTATTATGAAAGAATGTAATAACCCTTTTAGTTATGTTATTTTAAATATATCTTGAATAATTATTTAAGATACTTATATTTTAATTTATTTATACCCTACAGATTTATTTATGAAAGATGAATTGGGCAGTCCATTATAGATATTGTTGTGTAATTGTCAGATCGGAAAAGTATGGTATAATACAGGGTGAACCATTAATAATAGGCCATAGTTCAGTGCTAGATGATATAATCAAATATGGTTTAGTAAAATGTTGCTGTGGAAAAGGTTCAAATTATTTTTTCGTTTTTCTTGCAATAACTCAACAGCCTCTAGACTGATCTTCACCAAATTTGCCAGAGGAACTTTTTTTATTCTAATAAACAATAATTTATGTACTACATCACGGTAGATCACAAAGGGCGCCGCAGGACCTGTATCTGATGATGAATTTTTTTTTTCATACTTTTTTTTTAGGAAATGTGGTGCTTCTGACCAGAAAATCTGATGAGGGCGCCATTTCCACGTATAAAAGGTATACTTGATAGAACTTGATAACTCCAATCGTTTTCGAGGAAAGTGCCGTTAAACATTCCAATAATTCTTTGAAAGACAAATTCAAATTTAATGAAACAAAGTGTATTTATTGAAAAGTGTGCTTTGGTTACGTTTTAATTCTTCATTTACGTCATTTAATCATTTTATTCTGTTCTTATGTCCCTCGAGCTAATTTCTTTAACTTCTTTATTTACAATGCCTAGACATAATAATTTTTTGAATAGAGTAATGAGGGATATGATATGTGTTTACGCACAAAATAGTTATAGTGGACGTGCTGCAGCGAGGAGATACTCATTGCAATATCCAAATAGAATACAGCCAGACCATAAGATTTTCAAAGATCTGTACCACAACGTTTCGTCAAAAAAATATGAAAAATAATCATCATCAGATACAGGTCCTGCGGCGCCCTCTATGATTTAGGCCAAAGAATTTACCCCTCAACTATGGCCTATTATTAATTGTCCACCCTGTATATTACATTATTCAACGAGCATATAATGATGGCTATTATTCACGAGGGTGAAGTTGATGAGACTAGCCGCAGGCGAGTGTGATAGCAAGACTTTATTCGGACAGATGTAGATTTTCTTGACTTGAGAAGATCACTCTGGTGATGAGGAAGACAGTTAAACAAAATTAGTCGTACGTTTGAGGAATCATCAGTATGCGTCTCCCCGCTTTTTATAAATAGGAATAAGAACAGAAGTTTTTAGGTAGAAAAAAATATACTTAGTTGACGAGACCAATCTATGAAGTAAACTAATAGTCATTTTTTTTAACTAGACAGTAAAATAGAAGATTGACTGCAGCGGCTCGCAATTCAACCAATGCAGTTAATTTATTTATTGTTGAGTTGAACATGCAGTTTCTCGCCGACAGTTTAAATAAATTATTATATTTCAAATTGTTACAATTCCTAGTTTTTTTTATTTGTGTTGTGATACATTCTATATTCTATATTTTATACTGATTGAATTTTAATGTTACAATGCAGCTGTATTTGCTATATTACTATAACAAACCTCCGATATCCACCTGCAGTCTGGAGGCAGCCATATCAATTACAAACTAATCACGTCCTCTTCCTTTGAGCCATTACCAAAGTTAGTTATACTTATTAATATGGCATTTTTGCCATAATTAACCGCCTTAAAGACTTCATTATTACGCTGAATAGCAAGCCCCGGTAGCTGAATGTGATATTTAGGCTCTCTATTGATGCTCTCTCCTGCTGCTTAATTAATTTCTACAAAGCATTCCTGCTTGTATCGTATTTCAAAGTTTGATTTATGTAGCCACCCCAGCGATATTGCCTTTTTTGTCATTAATATACTTTTTAATATCCTGCCGGATATTTTTTTGGCATTTAGTGCTGTGGTCTAAACTGAAATAAGTGTAAAATAGAATTTTAAATAAAAATAGCTGCCATTTATAGATTCTATTTGTACATATTTTGTGTAAGAATACGGTACTATATTATATAATTTGCATAAGGATATTGAAATAGGTAACAGTTTATAACAACGATAAAAATTAAACATCAAAAGATCTTTGTTTTGATGTGTTTAGCATACCCTGAAAAGTCTCCTTAATTTGAACCACCGATTTCCTTTAGGGGGTGATATAGAGTGAATTCCGGTTTTTCGAAAATATCCCGAAAATTATCAGTTTTTATAGAAAAATTGTAAATTATAAAACTTTAATTTCTGTGGTGCACCTGTAGTTGTAGCTTGCTGCACGAATCGTACGATGTTCAAAGATTAAAATTTTTGAATTCTATCCTGCGTGCGTGGCTACCCAGTGCGCCTCAGTATACACTCCCACCACGCATCCGTTATCCACCACATACATCACTGTAGTTTGTCTTACGCATCGAATAGGACGTATTAAATTGCTAGTGCTTGTGATTTATTAAAAATGGGAAAAGAGAAAACGAAAAGTGGGAGACAATATGAAGAAAATAATTAAAATAAAAATCCGACAGATTAAGCAAGTTGTTACCAATCTTAGGTAAAAATTACATGGAGAAAAATGTAGTGTACGAGGTAATGGCCGGCATATGACGTGCCATGAGTACGATCTAAACAATGTTAGCTCACATGAGTCCGAAATATGGGTTTTTACTGTTAATGAAATTTATAAAATAGCTAATAAATGTAAGTAGTTATCTATTTTAGGTAAAGACTGACTATATGGATAAAAATCAAGTATAGTCTAGTATACTTTAACTTGGCGTGTGTATGTATGAGTTAATATTTCTGTACGATTTCATTTTCTCTTGTACACAAAGATCCAGAAATATTGTCCACGTAGACAATGTTTCTGAACTATTGCTTTAACTTTGTGTACAATATGGGAGAAAATGAAATCGTACGGAAATATTAACTCATACATACACACGCCAAGTTAAAGTATAGTAGACTATATACGAGGTAATAATGGTCAACATATGTTGTGCCATGAGTGCAGTCTAAAAAATGTTGGTTCAGTTCGAAACATAGACATGCCCCTCGTAAATTGCTGGTATATGCCATGCAATATAGAATAAATAATAATATTTGGTTAATTATGGTATGGTGAATAGGAATATTTTAATATAATTAAGCCAAAAGAAGGGCTATGCATTATATGCCTGAATATGGTAAAAGGTCGTTAAAATGGGTTTTTCCTTTCAATGAAATTAATAGTATATCAAACAAATTTGGTCGATATATGTTATGCCATTGTAGTCTAAAAAATATTGGCTCAGTCCGAAATATATAGACATACTCCTCATCGCAAATTGCTGGTATTTGTCAGGCAATATAGAATAAATAATAATAATAATAATAATACGTTTTATTGAGTTTTGTTGGCAATTCTTTCAGATACATTCGCCAGGGAGTTAATAATTTTGATTGAGATTTCCAATGTCATGTGTATTGGAAAACTGGCCGTAGTATTAGTAGCTAGTATAAGTTATAAGTATAATATAATTATGTGTAGGACTACTGTAAATTTTAAAACTGCTTGGCTAGCATTAGAAAGTGTTTTAATCAAATATTTGTTAGCAGGTATTGTTTAGATGTTAATAACAGGAAAACAACACATAAATACGAGGTTAAGTTTAGATTGCATAGTCCTTTAAACATCTACAGGTGTTATAATTCGAGACGAGACTGTGAAATGTAATTAATAGATCAGTCGACTTGCTTGTAAGGAAGAATGATCTTAATTATATGAGCAGTCTCGTCGAAGAATTATAACAACCCTCCCAAAAAGTAAAATCCCAACCCGTGATTAAAGCAATCTAAACTTAAAATACTTTAAACCAGTGATGTATTTGGTGGATAACGGCTACGTGGTGGGAGTGTATACTGAGGCGAACTGGGTAGCCACGCACGCAGGATAGGATTCAAAAATTTTAATCTTTGAACGTCGTACGATTCGTGCAGCAAGCTACTACTACAGGTGTTATAATACTTCGACGAGACTGCTCAAATAATTAAGATCATTCTTCCTTACAGGTAAGTCGACTGACCTATTAATTATATTTCGCCCTCCAGCCGCACAGTATCACTTATTTCGATGTCCAGCTGTAATTTGCTAAGCTCCTACACAATTCAAGTGTACATCAGTTCCACTAGGAACACCTTAAAATAATTTATGATTATCTTATTTCTCCAGCTGGTCACAATTTTGAAAAAAATGATTTTCTCTTTTTTTGCTTTAAATTCTTTAATTGATTGTGTTCCTTCTTCATACTACACTTTACTTTCACCAATAACAGTCCATTTTCTCTCGTATCTTTTAATATTTACTTTCTCTAAAAATGTACAAACCAAACGATTTTTGTAATTTTCTTGTTATTTTTATGACAGTAGTATGTTGGATTGCCTAATACATCACGACGCACTAATTGAATCCATATCACAACCAGTGCTATGGTTTCCTTAATTTATAATTAGCGTGTCGCCTTTTTACTATTCACTTTGTATAAGGTAATATTTTTTTGTTTATCTTGTGATATTTTTTTTGTGTGTCTAACCGCGCATAACGAATCAAACCACAAATTCATTATTCGTATCATAAAACAAATGCAAGATGTACTTGAGTATAAAATCCGACGCATTGTTAATAAAAACGTTAGATCGGTTGGAACTACGACAACGGCACTTTTTAATTGACCAAAGATTCTAAATGACCACATTCAAGTTAGGTCTAATAGCTTGGAAACTACCAAAATTCATAATAAATACTATCCTTATAAAATTTTTCATTTATATTTTATTTTTAAGAAGCTATGTTATTTTCAGATAATGCATAGATAAATAATGAACAAAAGGCAGTATAAAATCGGTGCTTTATTTTGCATGATAATATCACTGTTTAGTAAAACGTTTGAAGTGGTTATGTATAATAGCAGGAAAGGGCTGTCTAATATCATAATAGGCTTTTCGTGAGACTGCTTACCGAAGCACATCCTCGCTAATGGCCTGATTAAGAGATTGTGAGACAAACTAATGGACGTTTTCCCTCGTCATCATTCTCCCAGTCCACGCTGTCAGCAACGTTAAAATTTAAAATTTTCCGTAGCACACGAGAAGAATCAACGTAAGGTTTTATACTTGTGGTGATATTCAAACCGAAAAGTTTACAAAACAGTAAATAGGACGGGAATTTATGAAACATTACAATTATAGAATTAACGATGAAACATTTTCGATTTTTTTTATTATGAAAAAGATTTCTCTGGTCCGGGAATCTTTACCCATAAAAGTCTACATAAAACAATGTTTTAGATGTGCTAACTCAATAAATGTACTCAGTAATGACTTTTGAGTGGAACGTCTCTCTGAATATTTACAATTAACAACATTTTTTTTGTTTATATCCCCTCTCTGATCTTCAATATTTGCTTTTCTGTGTCGTTCTAGGTTAGTTTGCTTGCATGAATATATTTGTGTGAGTATATATGTCGTAGTATCATGGTGAAATACGGCTTTTCAAGAAGAACCTAGGCAGTTCATAAAATGCCGGCAGATAGTATGAAATCTGTATAATACACGATTCGCGTAGGCTGTTCATGAAGAGTCTAGTTTATTTAGTCAGTTAATGTTATAATTCGGTGCTTTACATGATCTGCCGTGATTTAGGCCATCGGCATTTCATGAAATGACGTGATATAGTCATATTGTGAATGAACCTAGCGATGAATCCGGCAGATCATGTTAAGCACGAATCATAATATTAACTGACTAACCAGGCTCTTTATCAACAGCCTAGGCAAATCGTGTAGCATAGAGATTTCACACTATCTGCCGGCATTTCGTGAAATACCGATGATCTAAATCACGGCAGGTCCTGTTAAACTTCTCATTACGCGAAAATACTAACATTTTATGGCACTTCATGAAAAGCCTAGTCAAATGATATAACATGAGGTGTTTTACGCTATCTGCCGGCATTTCAAGAACTGCCTAGGCTTTTCCCGAGAAGCCGTATTGCAATATGTGTCTACTACATAGGCTTTTCGGGAAAAGTCTGTTTATTCAAAGACATATTTTTTCGTATTTATATTGACGGACAAACAACCGAGTACAGCTGATGCACTCTGGCGGATAAAATAAAAGAGAATGTTCCCCATTGAAAGTATTGAAATAATTATTTAACTTTCGATGTGATGCATATTCGACGAAGTTTATTCAGACTTTTTATCATTATGGTCTAAGTAAATTTATTGAACCTAACAATCCAATATCTTCGAAACTACAAAGAAAGTTACCCTCTTTGCCATTCATTTTGTAAATCCTTTTAACAAGTTACCACAAGGAAGTTTACGAAAACGTTAATAAGCAAAACGCAGGACGTGATCTGCCCACTAATGTATACGAGATTCTTTACGGGACGAGACTAGCCAGACCTTTGGGAAGTTACTGCAAATTAGATAATGTGGTCATAACTGGAAAGTTTTAAAATTATTTTTATAGGGCAGAAAAACAATAATATAGTTCCCTGTCGCATTTCCTCAATTTGGTATTACTACTCTTGTTTGTTTTTAGTAATAAATAATAATCATTCTTTTAAATTAATGAAAAACTATTTTTTTAATTCTCTTAAATATTGTAAATAATTTTTTTATTTAGGAGCGGGCTCATTACTTGGGAACACTATATAGACCTAATACTAATCTGAATGCATATTGCTATATTGTCAAACTAAGATATTCGAGATCATTATATACCACTACCTTTATAAGCACGCTAAGAATAAAATATCAAGCATTCAGTATGAGTTCCAGAAAAAAAGGTCAGTAAATGAAAATCTAGTAGATCTTATAAACTCTGTAACGGATGCTTTAGCAAATAATAATCAAATGGATATGATTTATACAGACATTGCAAAAGCATTTGATAAAATTGATCACCGCATATTGTTAAATAAGCTTTGAAATTTATCCATCTTTACTGATTTAATAACATTTGTCTCCCTACCTGATAAATCGGTAACAGTATATAACGATAAATAATTTCAAGTCGGATTACTACATATGAGATTCAGGAGCTCCTCAGAATTCAAACCTAGGTCCGGTTTTATTTTTAATTTCTATACATGATATTGTAGATACCGTAAGATATTTATCAATTAGCCTATTTGCTGATGATATGAAAATATTTAAGCAAATTACCAAGACAATTACAAGATGACATCAGAGAAATATTTAATTGGTCTGTTGAAAATCAATTGACTTTTAATATTGATAAATGCAAGGTAATGACTTTCACGTTACATAAAGGTATGATTGATTAATTATAAATATGAAATCGAAACAAACATTTAGAGGGTATTTATACTAAAACTGATTTAGGTGTGGTATTCGACTCCAAATTATTTAATAATCATGTAATTAATATTTAAAATTAGTCCCATAAAAATTCAAGGTTTTTTCTACGTAACTGCAGATCATTTAAATGTGAGAAAACTATTTTAATGTTATACTTTTCTTTTGTAAGATTCAAACTAGATTGCTGTCCCGTGGTTTTTAGTTCTTTCTATACTAAATACATACAAGTGTTGGAAAATGTACAGAAAAAGTTTATGAAGCATATTAATTTCATAATACGGATGAGGTTAATACATCTTTACATCTAATAATGATACAATACTCGAAGCCGAGGTTCTAGGAATGGAAGATATTTCCGACCATGCCCTAGTTAGTTTCAAAATCAATATAAAAAAAATAAAAAAGAAAGCAATAATGATAACCTATAGAAGCTATGGGTATTTTAATTATGAAGACTATCTTAATGATTTAATTTGTATCAAATGGGGTAATATTTTTGATACAGTTAATGAAAATGACATGATACAGTTCTGAAAGAACAACATAAATAAATTATTCGATTCTCATGCACCTTATCAAACTGATAGAGTTGCGAAACCTCCAGCTTAATGGCTGGCAAGAATCTTATAATTGTTGATGAAGACTAGGGACAAGGCCTATATTAACTAGCCCTCTCTGACAATTATAATAGTACAATGTTCTTATAAGAATTTTTTTTAGCGTCGAGTTTGAATATTCAGAATATTTTTACGTCGATAACGTATATAAATTGAGAAATAAGTGCAGAGAGAAACATTATTTTCTTTAGTACATGAAAAGAATTACGTGGCGGAAGGGAGCAGGCCGACCGACTAAGCATTAAACCAAAGCGCTGAGGGGATGGATGAGATAAAAAAAAAAGAAATAGAAAAACGTGCCAATTATGGCATCAAGTCATCGAACAGAGGCGCATAATATTTCTAAAACAATTTAAAAGATGCCAATACCTACTTTCATTCTGTGTAACCTTATTCTTTTCTGCTAATAATGATTATTATTATAATATGATTTTTACCACTTATACAGGGTGTCTCACCGGGAACTGAATCGACCGATATAGAGAAAAGTAAGCATCAGAAAATTTAGATAATTACTAATGTCGGTGTGACTAATCGAACTAAAATAATTACAAGTAGCTGGCACTTCCGCTTATACCGAAAGTCGATACCAAATTGCTTATTTCAAATGGAACACCCTATATATTTTAGCGTTTTCGAAAATAGCCTAAAATTCTGAGTCGAAAATATGTAGCATATCCTATACCTAAACCTAGCCGTTTCAGAGATATTTGACATTTTATGGAAAATTTGACAGGTGCAACGGTTTGCAAGAACCGTTATAACTTTCTTCGAGTAAAAGATCCTCATTTGCTTCTTGTCACGTAAAAAGAAAACAAGGAGAACTACGTTCTATAACTGAAATAAATTCAGTAATATCATACCAAGTGTTCCGTTTTTCGCATAACATTTTATCAACTTCAAACCGCGAAAATTTGTTTAGGTCAAATGGAACACCCTATATTTTTTTACGCCAATTAGCATTGTGGGGGTTAAAGTTACAACTTTTTGAAATATTTGCGATTTTATTAGAAATTTATGAATTGTTGTAATCATTTCATCAAAATAGCCATGATTAGAAACAATCAGTCAACATCTTGTGCCAAAAAATGTTTAAATTATACCAACAAAAACTTTTTAAATTTGTTATTATTTATGGAGAATGTGATAAAGTAATATCAAGAACTTGCAGCCCATTTGCTACTCGATATCCTCGGATTAGCGAGGAGACCATAAGAAAGGTCCATTATTGGCAATCCATTTATCATAAAAAGTTTCTTGTAAATAATTATTAATTAAATATGCGCAATGTGGGGGAGCACCGTCGTGCTGATAAAAAATGTTTCTATATTCGGCGAGAGGTAAATTTTCTAAATAGTTATTATTCAAATTTTGTAAGATATTCAGATATCTTTCACCTAAAAAAAAAAAAAACAAAATTTACCTATACATATTAGCAAAAGAGAAAATTTAATTGACCGTTTAAATTTTCCTGATAAAATTGTAATGCCACCACTCTATCGTTTCTTATGACACAGTAAACATTGAACTGCCAACTTTCCTGAAAGTTTCGCTCTCTGAACATATGAGGATTTGAGTCACTCCAATTGTGTCTATTAAAAAGTCCATTTTTAGTAAATTTTGCTTCATCTGTCCATATAATATTTCCCAAATAAGAATCGTGACCCTCAGACCTTATTAGAATAAACTCACAAAAATTCTGTCTTCTTAGGAAATCTGTTTCCTTTAATCCTTGAACCACATAGAATGAAAACGCATGAAGCTTATGTTTTAATAAGATTCTGTGAATTGAATCCTTGCATAGTCTCGATTCCAGAGCAGCTTGTCTTAATGACATTCTTGAAAATGCATGAAAATATGCCAGAACGACTATTTCAATGTTTTCGTTATCAACAATAGGCTTTCTTCTTTGCATTTTTGCCTTGACAGAGCCGTAATTTTTAAAATTTTCTAGTATGCGTTTTACAGTGTTTGGTGACGGTTTCTGTTTTTCTGGATATCGAGTAGCAAATGTGCTGCAAGTTCTTGATATTACTTTATCACATTCTCTAATTTAAACGTGCTGGCATTATTTGACATAATATAATGACTGATTGTTTCTATCATGGCTATTTTGATGAAATGATATTACAACAATTCATGAATTTCTAATATCCATTTGACCTAAACAAGTTTTCGCGGTTTGAAGTTGACAAAATATAACGCGAAAATGGAACACTTGGTATGATATTATTCAATTTATTTCAATTGTAGAACGTAGTTCTCCTTGTGTTCTTTTTACGTGACAAGAAGCAAATGAGGATCTTTTACACGAAGAAAGTTATAACGGTTCTTGCAAACCATTGCACCTGTCAAATTTTCTATAAAATGTCAAATATCTCTGAAACGGCTAGATTTAGGTATAGGATATGCTACATATTTTCGACTCAGAATTTTATGCTCTTTTCGAAAACCCTAAAATATATAGAGTGTTCCATTTGAAATAAGCAAGTTGGTATCGACTTCCGGTATAAGCGGAAGTGCCAGCTGCTTGTATTTATTTATGTTGGATTGGCCACACCGATATTAGTAATTATCTAAATTTTCAAAATTTTCTCTATATCGATCGATTCAGTTCCTGGTGAGACATCCTGTATAGTATAGATTGGTCGCTATATTGGTTCTGTCATATTTAATAATCTAATTTTTATAACTCTTGTAAGATTTTGAAGTTAGATTTTATCCACTACAAAATTTCAGATCATGCATGTCTAGAAGCCTCCAAGCAAATCGCACAAACAAATATAGTCGTTACATTATCATTTTTTATTAGAGGTAGTATTTATTGGCAGCAACCAAATAAAATTACTAAAATCTTATTTTTCTGAGTTACCTGCATTTATTATTATTATATATTTATTTTCATAAAATTTTAATAGGAGTAAAAAGTTTTGACATGATTATCTGATGAAAACATTGAAATGCCTTCATTCCGTTCCCGCAATAAATGGAATATAGTTCGCTCTCACCGTTTAACAAATTTGAAAGGCAAAAGACGCCCGGCGTCAAAAAAGACCAGCACTAACTAATCATTTTATCCAAATTGGGAATTTCTTCGACGTGATCGAGTTCTAAATTTAATCGATCTTGTTATCTAGACGACAAGTGCAGCATCCAACTCAAGCTTTTCTATACAAAAGACGACATTTTTACCGTCACGTTTATACCCACTTAGTAGGTATAATACATAATAACATTGTAGGGTAGTAAGTGAGGCTGCAGTAGAGGGTAAAAGAATGCATCGCGTGACCAAATTACTGAACGAACCTCGTATTAGCGTCGCCGCCAGAGGACGTGCCGAGAATCAGACTTCATAACTCAATATACTGCTGGGGTAGTAAATTGCACTTTAGTGAAGTAAAGTCACTGGGAAATACCTACCAATTTGAATATGGAGTGGAAGTGCACTCGGAAAATGGGTGGACCGCTCAAAAAGAAAACACTTTAGGATATTTTTAAAATAATTAAATTCGTCCCCATAATATGTTGTTTTGGAAGTAAAATTTTTCAACTTCAACTGAAACAACTTTTCATTATTTCGATATGATAAATAAAACTGGTGATTTTCAACAAAAAAATAAGAAACACCATCAAATCAAATCAAATGTATTGCTTTTCTCCAATTACAATTCTTTTTAAGAAATGTGTCATTACAAAATTATATGTATATTATTTGGTTCCTTATCGTGTACGCTGTTTCAATATTCCAGCTATCGAAAAATATTTTTGCACTTCAACGCCATCTTTGTACAACCCTTTGAAAGATTGCAAATCACTTTAAATTAAGTACTGTCGTGAGCAGGAAAAAATTGGACAGCTTTTTTTTTCTAACGTAAATCTGTCTCTATTTGAATATGTAATGAGTAGCCGAAATAAAACAGATATCACTTTTAATTTATTTTTATTTTAATGCTGTAGTTATTGCTATAGTAAATGACGGATGGTTAATGAGACAAATTGCGCTGCATTATAATATTAACCAAAATTTAGTGTGTAACATTTTAAGAAAGTGGAGAATAAACGGTACGATTAGTAGAAATCCTGGATCAAAGGACAAAGGATATCCTACTTAACAAGAAACTAACTGTTAATATTTTGTTATTGCACCATTTCTATTTATAACTTCTATAAGTCTGTTTGGCATAGAATTAAATAACCTTATACAATAATCATTAGTAATAATATTTTTCCATGCATTATTTACTATTTCCAGTAATTCTTCGGCATTCTGTGGTCTCACATTACGTTTTTGGATACTTCTTACGAGTAGTCCCCATACTTCTTCCATAGTGTTAAGATTTGGACTATGACTGGGCCAGTTAAGAACATTGATGTTAGTTAAGAATATTGATGTTGTTAACTTCAAACCAGTTAGTTACGGTATGATCAGTATGAACGGAACAATTATCTTGTTGAAATATGAACTCATTATAAGGAAGTAATTGTGACACAGAAGGGAGCATACTATTGTCTAAAATCCTAATATACGTTTCACTATTAAATCGTTCCTCAATATGCCACAAAACATCAGGACCACGTGCCGACATCCAAGCCCACATATTGACGGAAAATCTATCACTTTTATCATTGTTAGATATATATTTCTCATCGAATCGAGTATTCGGAGGGCGGTGAAGACGAATACGATCGCTGTGTGTTGACTGGAAAGTTTTTCGTCTGTAAAGATACATTGTTCCAAAAATTTACATCATGCGCTAAAAATTCAAGCGCAAATTCTACTCGAGCTTCTTTATGTTCAGCTTTAAGTAAGTATTTCTTGCATGACAGCGTAGCTCCAATTCTCTTACTCGCCGGCGACCAGTACACTCGATACAGGAAAATTCGTTTCTTCAGCAGCCTGAATAACCGAGTAACATGGATTTTCCACTAAAGCATTTACCAATTGCAAATCTTATTGTTGAGTTGATATCCTTCGTCGCCCTGATCCAGGATTTCTTGTACCGTTTATTCTCCACTTTCTTAAAATGTTACACACCGAATTTTTGTGAATATTATAACGCAGTGCAATTTGTCTCATTGACCATCCATCTTCTGCTTTAGCAATAACTCCAGATTTAACTAAATCGCTTATATGAGGCATATTAGTTTTTCGCACACTTGCAATAAATTATGTCAACTAACTGACAATGTCACAAAAATTAAAGTTAGATGTGCACAACTAGATTTTATCAAAATACCGTTATTAAGACTTGTCCTATTTTTTTTGCTCACGACCGTACCTATTGTATGTAGTGACTACCTTTGGCGAATTTTAATTTTTAAAAGGTAAAATATTTTTTAGGTGGTGCATTTTGTTGTTTAATTATTGAATGTGCTCTGTCCATTTTAAATTTTGATCTATAATAATTCCGAGATATTTAATGTTCCTTGATTGCTGCAGATTCATAGCACACATACAGTCATGTTTTCGTTTATTTATACATGAGTATGTATGTAACTAAACTGTACCTATCTTAGGTACGTTTCTGTCATATATACTAAAGCATATAAATTTAGTCTTGTCTAGGCTATCTCTTAAGAAATTTTCCGATATCCACTGTTGTAGTTTTCAAAACTCTACCATCACTTTTTTGGCAACATTTTCCCAGGAGTGATCATCAACCAGAAGAACAGTGTTATAGTATTAACTATATAAGTCATCAAATGTCTTTATCATATTTTATTGTAAGTTTTTTAAATACAGAATTAGGAACTTCAGAAATATGGTACACCAAAATTGTTATTATTTTTCTTCTCCTGGTTACTATCACGGGTAACTGGCAAAAAACCTTCTTATTGTAGGAACTTGAGGTGAGTGGGCAAGCGAGCTGCTACAAGTGTCATCTGCATATGCCACTGCTTTTCCATTAATTGGAAATCAAAGTAATTCATTGTCATAAATATTAAAAAGAACTGGCCCTAGAACCGTTCCTTGAGGAATGCCATATTTTATTATTTTTAAGTTACTTCTACTTGCGATACCGTATCGAAGGCCTTGGCCAAATCAAGAAATATTACGATTTGTTTCTTATTATTATTTCCAGTATTATATATATTTTTTACAACCTCATACATACCATCATCAGTATTAATGCTTTCCGTAAAGCCATATTAATTAGGAGCAAGGATTTTATTTAAATAATATACATATAATAAATCCCACAGAAATTAGACAACCCTCAATTCCAGAAGCCAGAAACTTGTGCGGAACGGAGTTACACAATGAAAAAACGCGGACATACAACCATTTCCTCCGACCATGCTAGTGCCGGAGCCGGGATTCGAACCGGGTATTAATAATGTTTCTACTACTCTATTTTCTACACATTTTTCTAAAACTTTGGCAATATTGTTGATTACCGAGATGGATGTGTAGTTACTTACTGCTGTCCTATCACCTGTTTTGTATACAGGGTGTCTCACCGGGAACTGAATCGATCGATATAGAGAAAAGTACGTATCAAAAAATTTTGAAAATTTAGATAATTACTAATGTCGGTATGGCCAATCCAACTAAAATAATTATAAGCAGCTGGCACTTCTGCTTATACCGAAAGTCGATACCAACTTGCTTATTTCAAACGGAATACCATATATATTTTAGGGTTTTCGAAAATATGTAGCATATCCTATACCTAAACCTAGCCGTTTCAGATATTTGTCATTCTATAGAAAATTTGACAGATGCAACGGATTGCAAGAACCGTTATAACTTTCTTCGTGTAAAAGATCCTCATTTGCTTCTTGTCACATAAAAAAAACACAAGAAGAACTACGTTTTACAACTGAAATAAATTCAATAATATCATACCAAATGTTCCGTTTTTCGCGTTACATTTTGTCAACTTGTTTAGGGTCAAATGGAACGCCCTGTATTTTTTTCGTCAAGTTGTGTAAAATTGAATTCCCTTTTTTTTGATATTAGCATTGTGGGGGTTATAGTTACAACTTTTTGAAATATTTGCGATTTTACTAGAAATTCATAAACTGTTGTAATCATTTCATGAAAATAGCCATGATTAGAAACAATCATTCATTATCTTATGTCAAAAAATGCCAGCACGTGTAAATTATACCCACAAAGACTTTTTAAATTTGTGGAACTTGCAGCACATTTGCTACTCGATATCCACAAAAACGCAGTAATTGTCTAAATTTTCAAAATTTTCTAACTCTACGACTCAACTAAACACGACTTTCAAAACAATTTTCATTCTGTTTAAATCAAGGACGATTATTAGAGGCTCATTTGCAAGTCTGCGAAAATTTTGAACATTTTAGAACAATCTTATCTTTTAAATATTATGACGTTGAATTCTTTGTAGAAATCGTTTTAAATAAAATTACGTAGTTAACCAAGAGTTATAAATTTTCTATTTTATTTCGATCATAGAAGTTTGGTCTCCACTATCAGAGCGGCTAATATCAACTTTCATTAAACAAACTTTCAACAAAGGATATCCTATCGAGTTTCAATTTTACGGAATACAATTGACGACGTCATCAAATCTGAATATCGATCTGTTGAAGTTGAGCTGCATAAAGGGTATGCGATAACGCATCCAGTTTCATCCCGCAAGATACTAGCACCCATCAAAATCCAGGGGTTTATATTTCTGTGCGGTAGCATACAATTTAGGATTTATTTGTATAAATAAAAATCAATTATAGGACATCTTAAAGACTATAGTATTTAATTAATTCCTATAAAAATATATCGAAAAAATCTAGCGAACGAATACTCAATATCTCAGTCTGAGTTCAGTTTACGGCACAGTATCAAGTAATCGAAGATAGAGTAGATTAAACTGCAAAAAAAATCTTATATTTTTCTTTGTTGATAGTGATCTATCAGCGGGAGAGTTACAGCCATCGACTGTACTATAGCGTCAAAGGTATAAATAAATCAAAGCGTTTGTAAAATACTTAAAACTGAAAAGGGTTGCGTAAAATTTGCAGGTGTCGTTTAAAGTGGAACGATCTGAAGGTGGGGAGCAAAATGCACTGCCTGATAATGTCGCTGAAGTCGATATCAGAGAGACCCAGCGCCCATCCAGATTCAGAAAAGGGGAGAAATGAATACATTATCATCTGTTAACACTCAGTGTAATTGTTCTGCTGTTCAGTTCAGCCCCAGACGTTTCAATTAACTAAATGTTCCGCGATTTACCTTCTATGTATGCCACCATTTGTCTCGGCTATCACGATTCTAAAGTGGACTTAATCTAAATGGTAATTTACTTTCCAGTTTGCTTTATGGAAAACGTTCAGGATCCCATTTAGTAACATTATTGTTATAGGGTTTATTAAAAGTTGCAGGAACAGGCATTTGGAATTCTCATCGATTTCTTTCCCGAATCAAACTGATTTTAGATGAAATAACAGATAATTATTAGTTCTGCTTGAATTGTCTGGAGTTTCTCGCCTGATAAGTTGAGAGCTGTATGTTCAAAATATGGCATTCCTCAAGGAACGGTTCTAGGGCCAATTCTTTTTAATATTCATGTCAATGAATTACTTCCCACTTCCAATTAATGGTAGATGATACTGTTCTTCTGGTTGAGGAACCTCTTCCCTTAAGAAGAGTAGAGATCTTTCAACAGCTACTCTCCGGGCTATATGCCCCGCCGAGCGCTGAATTACAAGTTACAAGCCTGGCGCGTTAAGTGTAATAATTGCATATTACCATCAAAACGCTAATGCTTCGATTGCAACAAACACCAGCCGAAAGACTGATCCTACTTAAAGGAGCTCTCTTGCCAGCCGTCACACACCACTTGCAGACTACAGTTTCGAGCTGTTGGCTCTCGTCAGTGCAAGGTAGGCATGCGACGACCGGCACGAGGATCCTTTGACTATTTGGTACATCCCGGTATTTCTACAATAGCGACATGTAAAATAGTAAGCAGGCGCCATCTAGCGGTCCAGTAATGGATGGATCTAGAGGATGGTAATGTGCAATTATTACACATAACTCTCCAGGCTTGTAACTTGTAATTCAGCGCTCGGCGGGGCACATAGCCCGGAGAGTAGCTGTTGGATGCAGTCTGGTTACGTTCCTTATAGTAAAATAAGGATTGTATAGGGGAGTTTGCGACTAAAAATATTATGTTTTAATATTCCGCCCTCTAGAAGCACATTTGAACTATACTAAGCCCAGTCAGCCTATTTATTTTTCGATTACAACAGACACTGGACCGCTAGATGGCGCCTGCTTACTATTTTACATGTCGCTATTGTAGAAATACCGGGATGTACCAAATAGTCAAAGGATCCTCGTGCCGGTCGTCGTATGCCTACCTTGCACTGACGAGAGCCAACAGCTCGAAACTGCAGTCTGCAAGTGGTGTGCGACGGCTGGCAAGAGAGCTCCTTTAAGTAGGATCAGTCTTTCGGCTGGTGTTTGTTGCAATCGAAGCATTAGCGTTTTGATGGTAATATGCAATTATTACACTTAACGCGCCAGGCTTGTAACTTGTAATTCAGCGCTCGGCGGGGCACATAGCCCGGAGAGTAGCTGTTGGTTGCAGTTTGGTTACTCCTTATGGTAAAATAAGGATTGTATAGAGGAGTTTGCGACTAAAAATATTATGAACTCAGTTCAGTTCGAGCAACGAGGAGCAGTAGTAGGCAGCTTTCAGCGAGAACCTGAAGATGGCAGATGAGACTCTGCCGAAACGTCGTTTAGACAACCGTGACTCCTGGAAGAGTCGACCATCGATGCGGGAGAGCACCCGGAAGTACAACAACACTTCATTTAATACCCGCGAAAACCTAAAAAACAACATATATAATTTTTGATAATTTTCTTTTTATTTAATATATAAATCTGAATTATATTTAATCATTGTTGGGTATCATATCACTAACCACTAATTTATACTTGTAATATATTTCTATATTTACCTTTATCTTTTATCTTTCTGTTTTCTTCTTCATTTCCTCGACTTCCCTATAAGTCTGGCGTCCATGACTTAAACCCACGCCCATATTGCTTTCTATAATTTTTTTTTACTGAGCTAAGCTGGCAAAGAACAGCAAAGTAAAAAGAAGTGACCGAAAACCGTTGCAATTGTAATTGGAAAAATGCAATAAATTGGATGTGATTTGATGCTAGGTGACAACTACATGATACCATTAATGCAAACCATTAATATAATACGCAAGACAGTCATACATTAGAAATTCCGTATCACGGACTGCATTATATAGACGTAGCTCAATTTATCTAAATACTAAATTGTACAACAAGTTACCCAATTCTTACGAGTCCATTGGCGAAAATAAATTTAAAATACAAATAAAACATTTATTGCAAAGCTAAGCATATTATTCTATTAACGAGTAGGTTAATGATAGGTTGTAAATATATTTTGTAAAATTTGATTTTAATTTGCTATACGGATATATGTATTTTACGTTTATTTGTTTGTTTATTGATCGTGCATTGTTATATTTTATCTGATCTTCAGATACTATTTTAACATGCCCTATATCATGTAAAAGATGTAGGATTGTTTGACCATCAAAATGTAATAATGCATTTCTAAAAACTGAGCTTAAAACTTATCTTCGCGTGAATAAGCTGTCCTTCTGACAGCGCATCAGAAATTTAATTATTTAATACCTAATTGTATTTATGCCTTCATTCACTTTGTAGAGGCTAATAAAATTGGCATAAAATATGAGTCCAGTAAATCAATCCGCCCATAAAAATAAGAAATGCTAGTTAGTTTCAGTTATGAAGTACAACTCCGCGAAGTTATTTGTTCCTTGTAAGCCAGATTGGGGGAAAAGAGCTGTTAAGGGAGTAAACGAGGACATATAAGGAAGATAAAGTACTGGAAAATAAAATAGGAGAATGACAAAATGCTTTTTAGATTTATCGTTATTTCATGTATTATTCTTCGTTAAGAATTTATTGTCTGGTATATCTAGTTTTATAATCAATCAATATATGTGAAAAAAGCATATTAAATAAATAAATATTATAGGAAAGTATACAATTTTTCTAATAATAGATAATTCTATAATCATTACTTAATATTTCGTGGGCTGAAAATAATTTATATTCATAGTAGTTGATGTGTTACTCGTTTATACAACGTTTAGTACAGTGAAAATAGTTTCAAATTTGCAGGATAACAGGAGAAATTAAGGGATGAGGTTTTTCATAAATTTTCGTATTTATCTACTTTTTCAGGAAATGACGAATCTATCTTGGGATCGAATATTTTTGGCAGATAGGAAAGAGGACGAATGTAATTTTTGTAGTTAACTCAAAATGAGGGTATCATGTTATACAACGTTTGAAAGCTTATTTCTGTAGAAATACAACAATTTCTAACATTTCTATGAGAGAACATTATCATTTCAGAATAATAAAACAACTTCAATCTTTGGCCATACTATACGTAAGCTTCTTCAAGATTGCAATTGTATATTGTACGGTCGTGAGCAAAAAAAAAAATAGGACAAGTCTTATAACGGTATTTTGCTAAAATCTAGTTGTGTACATCTAACTTTAATTTTTGTGACGTTGTCAGTTAGTTGTCATAATTTATTGCAAGTATGCAAAAAACTAATATGCCTCATATAAGCGATTTAGTTAAATCTGGAGTTATTACTAAAGCAGAAGATGGATGGTCAATGAGACAAATTGCATTGCGTTATAATATTGACAAAATTCGGTGTATAACATTTTAAGAAAGTGGAGAATAAACGGTTCTATTAGTAGAAATCCTGGATCAGGGCGACGAAGGATATCAACTCAACAACAAGATTTGCAATTGGTAAATGCTTTAGTAGAAAATCCATTTTACTCAGTTATTCAGGCTACTGAAGAAACGAATTTTCCTGGATTGAGTAGTACTGGTCGCCGACGAGTAAGAGATTCGGAGCTACGCTGTCATGCAGCAGTACAGAAATACTTACTTAAAGCTGAACATAAAGAAGCTAGAGTAGGGTATAGGAGGAGAGTAGGATAGTAGAAGAAGAGTAGGATTTGCGCTTGAATTTTTAGCGCAGGATGTAAATTTTTGGAACAATGTAATCTTTACAGATGAAAAAACTTTTCAGTCAACACACAGCGGTCGTATTCGTGTTTACCGCCCTCCGAATACTCGATTCAATGAGAAATATATATCTAACAGTGATAAAAGTGGTAGATTTTCCGTCAATATGTGGGCTTGGATATCAGCACGTAGTTCTGCTGTTTTGTGGCATATTGAGGAACGATTTAATAGTGAAACGTATATTAGAATTTTAGACAATATTATGCTCCCTTCTGTGTCACAATTATTTCCTAATAATGAGTTCATATTTCAACAAGACAATTATTCAGTTCATACTGCTCATACCGTAACTAACTGGTTTCAAGATAACAACATCAATGTTCTTAACTGGCCCAGTCATAGTCCAGATCTTAACCCTGCGGAAGAAGTATAAGGACTACTCGTAAGAAGTATCCAAAAACGAAATGTGAGACCATGGAATGCTGAAAAATTACTGGAAATAGTAAATAATGCATGGGCAAATATTATTACTAATGATTATTGTATAAGGTTATTTAATTATATGCCAAACAGACTTATAGAAGTAATAAATAGAAATGGTGCAATAACGAAATATTAATAGTTAGTTTCTTGTTAAGTAGGATATCCTTTGTCCTTTGATCCAGGATTTCTACTAATCGTACCGTTTATTCTCCACTTTCTTAAAGTGTTACACACCAAATTTTTGTTAATGTTGTAACGCAGTGCAATTTGTCTCATTAACCATCCATCATTTACTTTAGCAATAACTACAGCATTAAAATAAAAAATAAATTAAAAGTGATATCTGTTTCATTTCGGCTACTCATTACATATTCAAATAGAGACAGATTTAGATTAGAAAAAAAGTTGTCCTATTTTTTTCTGCTCACGATAGGAACTGATATAAATTGTTTCAACTAGTGCTACATAATTGAGATAAAAACCAGTTTAGCTTACACCAACATAGTTTCATTCCAGGTCGCTAGACATCTATCAACCTGCAACACAGATATCCGTCGAATGTAATAGATAGTAGGAAGACGGGCAACGTGATTTATAAAATTTTTTCGACAAAATTGACCATGGTATTGTACTTAACAAACTTGGCTCCTTTTGTTTTTCTATGCCTCTTCTACATTTTTCAAATCATATCTTGTCAATAGAAATCAATACGTTCAATACCAAGGTTACAAGCCGCAAAGCTTCATTTCAGTGTCGGGTGTACCGCAAGGGTCGGTTCTTAGTCCGATGCTGTTCAACATCTTTATAAATAACATTGTGCTTGGCACATTCATTGTCTTGTCCTAATGTACGCCTGACGACTTATAATTTAACGTGACTGATATATCCGACGACTTAGTTTTACAGAGTGGTGTCACCTCAATTCAAAATTGATATGTGGAAAACAAGATGCTAAATATTGACAAATGTAATGTGGATACGTACAGTTGATTTCAAAAAAAAAAACTGGTACAACTCTTGTAATCGAAAATCTTAATAGTTTAGTTGTGTGCATATGTCTGTAAATAGGACTGGCCAGGCATGCCGAGAGGGGGGTGGAGAAGAGGTGATTTACCCCGGACCTTGGTTTTTTGGAGGAGACCGGTTTTCTTAGTGTTTTTAAACTTATTAAACCTTTCTTTTTAATTTTATTCAAATGAAATTTTAAAAAATAATTAGAAAATAACATTTTCAAAACATTTTCAAGCCTGCCATATTATTGTTTATGAGAATAATATTTGTTACGGATAATTGTACTAATGGTTGTAATTAAAATACGAACTGAATAATGATAATTCTATTTTTAAAATAAGAACACAAAAATACCAGTTGAAATTAAAAAAAATGTAAACAATGCAAACTGAACATAAAAATACAATAAAAAAATAAAATAAATGAACTTCAATTACGTAATACAGGATTAACTAATATTTTGTCATTGCACCATTAGCGTCTAAAACTGCCTGAAGTCTTGCAGGCATGGACAAAATCAGATTTCTTGCAAGGTCAACTTCTTGCGACAAGTTCTCCCAAGCGTCTTCAATTATCCCTTCCAATTCTTGGGCATTATTTGGATGGTTATTTAATTTTCTTATATATTTCACCATTAGCCCCAAACATTTTCAATTGGATTTAAATCCGGACTTTTAGATGGCCACGGTATCAACTCTATGTTTTTATTAAGAAACCATTGCCTGACACGATGGGCCGTATGTATGGGGCAGTTGTCTTGTTGGAAAATAAAATTATTTTCCGGAAACACCTCTATTACTGACGGCATAATATTGTCTAATATTTCAATATATATAATGGAATTAATACAGTGTACCTATTACCAATGCACAGTATAGAAAACATTCAGGGACGTTGGTAACAAAACGTTACTATAGATCATATTCATCCACCTATTAGAATAAATAATAACGTACTACTCAACAGGCTCTCGTGTAATAGACTTAAAGATCGTATAAAGTTTCATAACACAATCTTTTAATGAAAAAATTTACACTTAGATTTTGATTGCCCGACATTGCTAGAACAAATGAACTTTCGAATGCCCACCACTTCAAGGCGTGCCTTCAAATACATTCTACTTTAAAACCGCTTGTACATTACACTTCTCTCCTCTACGTGTAATATGCCGAAATTATCACAACATCGATATCTTTGATTGCAAAATATCTACCATTGTAACAGCATTTAAATAGTATTGAGTTTAATATAATTTTCCTAATTTGTGTCCATAGTTAGTGTAATAAATTAGTCAAAAGGTTTTTTTTGTTAATTTTGTAAATGGGATCTTGGGCCTATAGGATATTGTGTGTGTATGTATAAGTAAATAAATACTCAAGAAAGCAACAGAATGTATCAGCAAATGTGTGCCAGTAAGAAAAAAATGTCAATTAATTTATACAATTGTAGCCTTAAAGAAATGTACTTGTAGTGTAACAACACGTAGGTAAATAATCTAAGTTATTTTATTGCCCTCACTCAGCAACTTCCTTTCAACGAAATACTGATAAATTGTTTTGAAAAACACCCTTACATGCTCTCTTCATTGGGCCCTATATTTTTTAATGGATATCTAATAACCTGTGGTTATAAAATATGATTGCGACGTTTAAAGGGAAAACCCCGTGGAATAAGCAAGCGGTTTGGCGTAAACTGGGAATATGAACCGTGAGGGTGATGGGAGACGCAGTTATGGAGAACGTTCATCCTCTTTACTGTTCAGTGGTTTCGGCTGATAGCGGTTCTAATCCGGGATTTATGTTATTTCTAGATTTCGGTTCTTTCCACCATAAACTGATTGCTTTGCAAGATTTTACTTTGAATTCGATGTTGATACACAACAATATATATCATTTTTATAAGGATTGATCGGAGCAGTGGAAAGCTGCCTAGCAGGAAAAGGCGTTGGTTTTTGAGCATTTGCATCAAAAGTAAGTTTATTGGATAATCACTGGGTAGATTATATGTGTACTGAAAATGGAGGAACATGGGTAGAAGAAATAAATATAAACTAGCATCACATTATTTATAATATTGAGAAATTTTATAAATAAGAAAATTTTATAATTATTAAGAAAATAGTTATCAAATTTGGTAAAACGTCATATATTTTTTAATGCTAAGTGCCAAGAGTGGGGCGCTATATTAATTATATATTAACCTTTTCCAAGGCAACCATCCAAAATCGCAGTTACCAAAAGATGGCTATGGGGTGGTATTAGTGTGTTCTACCGAATACAATACAGGTATATTAATTGCAGTAAATGACCAAAACTACTCGTACTCAGCTGAATTGACTTAAGTCCTGCTGGTTTTGACGCAATGCCTGCTATCGACTTAGTAGGGGTGAAACTCTCGTTCTCATTATTAATCTTTGTTGTTTACATACTACCGAATATATATGTTGCTGACTATGAAACATTCTTTGAGTGGTGGTGAGAGGTAAGTGGTCAGGGCTACTACACACCATAGATGTCTCCATGGGCGTATAGCGACTTGCGATTCTGCAAGTACCTGAGAGCGGCGACCTTACAGTCCTAGGTGGAGTTAACATACTGTTGTAATATATGATTTGCAGGAAACAACTACTCAGCGGGCAAATACCCCGACCTGCATTGAATTACATCTTACAAATCATGAAAGAATGGTAGCCAATATCATTTGTCAATTCCCCGATTAGACATAGACCGGTTTAGAACTTATTAGTCCTCATCAGTATGCCATAGGTCATGGATGAAATGTCGCCGCTCTCAGGTACAGTTGATTAAAAAAAACTGGTACACTTTCTTTTAGCTATGTAAATTATTCGTTCTTTGATTGATATTAATAATCTTACAAATGTCACTTTGACGTTAATCAGTGGCGTCATTATTAAAAATGGTTCGACATCTAACAGATATTCAAAAACTTCGAATTGTTTCTAAAATTGAAGATGGTTGGTCCATAAGAAGACTTGCTGCTGAATGCAATGTGAGTAAAACCACGATAATGAGTGTTAAAAAACAATGGAAAACTAACCAAACGGTATCCCGTAAAGTTGGTTCCGGTAGGCCCAGAAAGAGCAATAATCAAGAAGATGAAAATCTTATAAATTACCTAAGAGAAAACCCTTTTCAGACTGCAATAAATCAGAGACAAATTTCTCTGCTTCGGTACCTATTGCTTGCAGAAGAATAAAACTAGGAAGCGAATTGAAGAGTTGTTTAGCGGCTAAAAAATACGAACTTTAAGAAGAAAATAAGCAGGGTAGGATTACTTTTGCACTGAACTATATAATCAATGATGAAAACTTCTGGGGACAAGTTGTCTTTTCTGGAGAAAAGGTTTTTAAATCCTGTAATGATGGACATGTTCGCGTATATAGGCCTCCTTCCACTAGATACGACGAAAAATATACTTTCGATCCACAAATATCAGGAAGGTTTTCAGTCAATGTCTGGGCTTGGATGAGCCTAAATGGGTTAGGTGTGTGCTGGAACAGTGGTGGTCATCTCAATTCCGAAAAATAATTTTATTTTCCAACAAGACAACTGCTCCATACATACGGTCCATCGTGTCAGGCAATAGTTTCTTAATAAAAACATAGATTTGATACCGTGGCCATCTAAAAGTCCGGATTTAAATCCAATTGAAAATGTTTGGGGACTAATGGTGAAACATATAAGAAAACTAAGTAACCATCCAAATAATGCCCAAGAATTGGAAGGGATAATTGAAGACGCTTGGGAGAACTTGTCGCAAGAAGTTGACCTTGCAAGAAACCTAATTTTGTCCATGCCTGCAAGACTTCAGGCAGTTTTAGACGCTAATGGAGCAATGACAAAATATTAGTTAATTCTGTATTACGTAGTTGAAGTCCATTTATTTTATTTTTTTTAATGTATTTTTATGTCCAGTTTGCATTGTTTAAATTTTTTTTAATCTCAAGTGGTATTTTTGTGTTCTTATTTTAAAAATTGAATTATCATTATTCAGTTAGTATTTTAATTACAACCATTAGTAGAATTATCCGTAACAAATATTATTTTTTTAAACAATAATATGGCAGTCTTGAAAATGTTTTGAAAAAGTTATTTTCTAATTATTTTTTAAAATTCCATTTGAATAAAATTAAAAAGAAAGGTTTAATAAGTTTAAAAACACTAAGAAAACCGGTCTCCTCCAAAAAACCCAGGTCCGGGGTAAATCACCTCTTCTCCACCCCCCTCTCGACATGCCTGGCCAGCCCTATTTACAGACATATGCACACAACTAAACTATTAAGATTTTCGATTACAAGGTTGTACCAGTTTTTTTTTAAATCAACTGTACTTGCAGAATCGCAATCGCTATACCCCTATGGAGACATCTATGGTGTATAGTAGCAATTGACCATATGAGGGGATTCACTTACCTCTCACCACTACTCAATTTACTATAGTTTGTATAAAACTAGCAGGTTGGCCACTATCATTTGTCTGTTCCATGACCTATGTCATACTAATGAGAACTAATAAGTCCGTTCAAAGACGCTCTCCATGAAAATCTAAAATCCTGCGGTATTGCAGACGAGCAATGGGAACAACTTGCAGCGGACAGAACCGAATGGCGAGGGGTTGTGGTCAGCTATCAAGGAAATGTTGCTGCCAGAAGGTCGAATCCAAGACCTAACCAGGTCTATGTTTGTCCTGACTGCGGTCGACATGTGCTCTCCCGAATTGGCCTCTATAGCCATAGTTGTGTGCACCGTAGATGAATGGGAATTACAATAGACTACACCTTTTACTTGTTTTTTATTGTACATAATCTATCGACTGTAAAATTTTTATACTCGGACTCGAGTAACGGCGGCTAATAAGTCCGAAACCAGTCTATGTCTGGTCAGGGAATTGACAAATGATATTGGCTACCATTCTTTCATGATTTGTAAGGTGTAATTCAATGCAGGTCGGGGTATTTGCCCGTTGACTAGTTGTTTCCTGCAAATCATATATTATAATTCTTTGAGTTGTTCAGCACATTTGAATATAGTCAAGCGAATAATATTATTGTAGTGGGTGGTTTTTAACATTACACAGTATGCTTCCTTTATACGTAACCATCAGACGAATTGGTCAGTTTTAGCACTCGTGAATTTTATGTATGCCTGTGCTTTGTTCCAACACTATTTTGAATATAATGATAATAACGACATTCTTGATCTCGTCCTTTGTAACACAAATTGTTTGGTAGAAAGATGTCTTGAACCGCTCGTAGCAGAAGATAAACATCACCCGCTTTAGCTACATCTATTCACTAACCAACTTTTATAACTACTTCAATTTTAGGGAAGTTAACTTACATGTGCTATATCAAACTCTTTTAAATACTGATTGGTCATTTGTTACCTTACATAGCATGTGATATGTTTTACGAGAAACTATTCGATCTTTGATTTATGTGTTCCAAAGTTCGTCCGTCACAGAAATATAACTATCCTCCCTAGTTTAACTACAATATTATAAAAACTATCAGACTAAAAGCTAAAATTTGGCAAACATACAAAACTTCAGGTAACATTGATGCTTTTAATGAATTTAGCCTTTAAGATCGAAAATTAAATTTGTATTAGTGTTTCGTATAAAAACTTTGATCGAAGATCAAATCTGATCCTTCAAAATTCTGGGCTTCTATTAACAGTAAAAAACACGTGACTAATATTTCCAACCACATATATTTTAACGGTCAAACTATCACAAATGATATGCTAAATGATTTTGCTATTTTTTTTTTTGGTGAGTCTTATATACCTGATGTTGGTGACTCAGCTTTAGACTTCAATGATGCATTGAATAATATTAATAGCTACATACGAGCCTTTGACGAATCTGATGTATTTAAAGCTATCAAAAAAATTAAACCTGAAATGACGACAGGGCCTATTATTAGGGATTGCGCTTAGATATTTTCTTATCCCTTACTAGTTTTATTTAACTTATCCTTTAACACCTGTACATTTCCGATCATCTGGAAGCGATCTAACTATGTCCGATTTAAAGAAAAAGAGATAAATTTGATATAACTAATTTTAGACTCATTTCACTCATTTGTTTGGTTTCATGAAAGGGCGCTCAACTTGTCCATTACACAATACATAGCTGAAATTTTGGATGTACAGGTGCAAACTGATGTTTTATATATACTGATTTCTCTAAGGCTTTCGACAGGCTTAATCATAATATTCTACTTTATAAGTTGCATGAGATATGTTTGTCTTGTTCACTACTACAGTTATTTAGATATTGTCTGTCAAATCAAAGACAATATGTCTCGTATAATGGAATTAAGTCTGTCGAATTCTTGGCGTCATCAGGTGTGCCTCAGGGCTCGGCTCTAGGTTCCTTACTATTCAATATTTTCATTACGTTATAGTGGATATTCTAGACGTTTGTTGTCTGCTGTATGCAGATAGATCGGTACAGTAAGTACTGAAGACTGTTACCGCCTACGGCATAACATTGACAGTCTATCACAATGGTGTCTAGACAACAAACTGTTATTAAAAGTGATAAATGTAATGTTATGTTTTTACGCATAAACCAACTCCCCATGTATTTAATTACCACCTTGACAACACCGTCATGCAAAAATCTGATACTTTCCGTTACCTAGGTGTAAATTTTAACCGGAAGTTAACATTCAGCGACCATATTGAAAACACAGTGGGTAACGCATTTAAAGCACTTGGTTTCATAGTACGCAGTAGCAGTAAATTTACGACCATAAGCTACAAACATTATACTGTTATTTTGTGTGATCTAAGCTAGAATACGCGTCGCTCGTTTGGTATCCTTATTATGATACACATGTTAACAATTTGGAGAATGTGCAAAGACGATTTCTAAAACTACTGATTTTTTTAAATCAAAGAAACATATCCTCCTATTGGTTACTCTCAACAATACTTACTCGATACTTTTCATACGGTTAGTTTTGATGGCAGGAGGCAATACCTTTCGAAAGTTTTTTTTTCATAATACTTTGGACTGCCAGGAAATAATAGGAAAGTTAAACTTCCTTGTCCCTATGCTATCTTCTAGATAGCAACTAACATTTATATGCCAACAGCGTGGACTAATACCTTAATAAATTATTTTTATTTAATTTGTAATAACTCCAACAAACACTGTAACCGATAGATATATTTTGTTGCAGCCCTAATGACATCAAGTCATATTTTAAACATTAGTGTGTCAAAGATATTGTGTATGGTTTTTCATGTTTATTTCCAGTGGACACATTGATATTTGAAAGTATTTTTTCGCCAACTGTCTTTCTTAATACTCGTTAATATATTGATTAGCTCTATTTTTTTCTATTCAAGCAATTATGCTTCAGAAGCCGCTTTTACACTATGGGTATTTAAAACAGTACCTTCTAATAATGAAAAGTGAATAACAATTTATCAATTTTTCCTACCATTTATTGAAAACTTGTTCAGTGGCTTCCGATATCAGAGAAAAATTTAATATTAACTATTTCCTAAAAGTCAAATTTGGATTGAATAGAGTTACTCACCAGCCTCCGCCAGCTACCATTTTTCCAGAAGATTGGGGCTTGATATTCCTTTGTGGTACTTGAACTGTACGCGGACTAGCCCGAAATCACAATGAATTGTATTCACTAATCACTTTTGATGACTTCCCACTTAGGATCCATTATCTGAAAGAAAAAAAACATGAGATTATATTGAATTGAATGGGCAGATGCAGCAAAATACTGTATACAGGGTGTTTCAAATATGCGGTCATTACTTTCTAGGGGTGATTCTACTTGAAGAAATATGAAAAGAAGTTCCCTCCTAAGGGCGCTGCGGGTCTCTGAAGGGGCTACAGCGACTAGTTTTTGCACGTGATTCGATATCAATAAAGGTTATTATCACAAAATTGGAAAGGGGGGCTTACTTCTCCCCCAAATTTTTTAATGCAAATTTTCTGTGACTATCTCATCTGAATATGATTCCTTGGCTATAAATATACAAAAAAGGTTATCTTGTTGTAATGCTGTAGGATCAACCGGTTTCGAGAAATTTGAACCTAAAGAAACGCATACATACATTGCCTAGGGTTGAAAAATAAGGATAATGATTTCTCGCTTTTCTGCATGATATAACAAGAGTAAAAACCGTAGGCAGTCAATTTTGTAAATTAACAAATCTTTTTTTATGTAGAATTCTCCTTAGAAATTAATGACCGCCAATGCTCATTTCTTTGAACAATAAAATAAATAATAATAAATACACCACAGGTAATGACGACCCCCTTTATCCCGGAAGGCTCTAGAAGAGCCTTGAGTGGGAGGGGGCTACACATTTAGAGACAAGGGACACACACCCAATATCCGTGTATAGTGAAAAAATCCCTCTCACAGTATTTTCCACTGCCACGGCCGGGGATCGAACCCGGGACTTTTGGGTTAAAGGCAAGTGTGCTTACCTCTCGACCATCAGCCATACAAGGAACAAGGATAAAAAAACATGTAAAAAATAACGGGTCATCTGAGTAATCACCTAATGTTCGTTTACTATTTCTTGGTGTTGATAAATATGCATAGTTTGAGGAAAAAATTAAAACGGAAATTTTTGTTCTGCTTCAAGATGTAAAGGGTTAAATACTAAAAACTGGGAACAGGTGGAAATTCCTGTCGTCGCCTAATGTCCGTTCCGACATTTCTCTTCTATTTCTAAAGTTTTTCTCCGACAAAAAATAAAAATGGAAGTTTTAATGGTTGCATATCCCAGTACTTGCATTTCAATTGTGCGTACTTTTTTAAGCTAATTTTGTTACACCCTAATGTCCGTTTCCTAATGGAAATTATGTTTTATATCAAGAAACATGTATGAAAAATATGAACGGACAATTATCAACTTGATATGTTGAAAAAAATCATTTCCGTCGCAATTAGTAATAAGAGCACAAAATTTCATATGGCAATACAGCTGAGCAAAACTTCTCTTCCTAAGTTTTTTGGGGCGATTAATCGAATGCGAGTAGTCTCAGTACCCCACACCCACCGGACGCACCCCTACGGGCAAGAAAACAGCCCTGAGACGAGAGTTTCATTAATGTCGAAGTACAAACTGATTTTTCTATGTTAGTATAGGCCGCAGAATCATTTTTTCAACTAAGAAGAAACCGATTCGTGCTTTGATATTCATAGAAATCCCGGTTTATGAGACGTTCTTCTCGTTCAGTAAGAGAGAGAACTATCACTTTGACACTCGAGCTTTCTTATTTGGTTACTCGGGCGCCAGTTCAAGTTTAAAGTGATTGAACAACGCTACTCAAAAGTCTGTAAGCTGGACTGAGTAGCTCAGTGAAGAAACGGTCGATTACAGTGAGTCGATAAGCTGCAGCTGTTCAGCACAGAAAATGTTCATTCACTTTTTTTTTCGATAGTTTATACCATATTTTATAATTCAAAAAGATTTCAACCATTAAGGAGAAACTTTTTTATACCATTTTTTAATATAATTTTGATATTTATGATTGAAATTATACAACATATACAATTTCCGTTTTGTATTAATTCTTGTTTTATTCGACATCTATAATAATAATTCATCAAGACCGGACATTAGGGGATAAAAAAATTAACGTGTTTTTTTTAACGGACGGAAAATTGTTTTACCGGCTACTGCAGCATGATGGGAGTTTTTGTCAGAGGAAAATCGGTTTTGTGTTGTAGTAAACTATAGCCTGGTGAGCGAAATTAGCATTAGGTGATAACAGTTGATTTTAGGAGCTGCCGTACTATAAGTTTAACGGACACATTGTCAATCAAAATAATAATATATAAGATAGTAGATTAGTAGAAATATTAGTTTTACTTTGAATTATTAAGGAATATTTCCCACGGCCCCCAAGAGAGTACTTTTCCGATACACACATATGTTAGACATATATCAACAGTAGACGGCGTATATATCACGGCCTGTGTGTTATTCTCTTAACATACCCGTGTGTCAGGGAAACGTCAACTGTCAAAACTGTTACAATAAACGTCATGTCATATTTTCAATTATTACATTATCAAATGAAAACTAGTTGTTTGGGTTGTCGTGAGAGAAATATTGTACACAACTCGTTGAAAAGTGTTTTACACACTCGGCCTGCGACTACAAGTGTTAACATTTCCACTCATGTGTTAAGTTTCACTTTCTGTACTTGTTTTGTAATATACTATTTAATAAGACTATGAAGTAATAGTATATTACATTATAAATACACACGTTCACATGAGCCTGTTTGTTTGCGTATTCAGAGGTACTAGATATGAATGTTCGGTCTGACATTTCACGCTTGTTGAAACTGTTAGGATTTGGTTATATTTTATTAGAGAATATAATAATATGTACAAATGAATAACAATTGAAATATTGTATATCACACGCAAGGTAACAATTTTTACTGGGTCTAGGAGGTGACAGTCATTTTCTATTATCACCAGTTAAAACTGTTTTACCTTGCTTGTAATGTAAAATACTATTTTTTGTATTAACCGCAGAGAGCGTTACCTTTCATGCAAATATAACCAATTTGTTTCCCTAAATTTGGTGGCAATATGGTCAAAATTTCTCAAGTTGGAACTAAGCCTAATGCATGAATTCTGCAACTTTTGTAAACTTATCCTATCTTTATTTAATAAAGCTGACCAATATACCGCAGTAGAAAAGACTAGATAAAATTAGGGTATCGCATAATTTAAGCTTAATTTTGGTATTTAATAATTCTTTGTGGACATATAAAATTTGTAGTTCTCCGTAAGCTTTTTGAATTAACTTACTGACATGTTTGGAAAATTTCTAATCACTGTTTAGAACAACCGCCAGATTCTTACAACATTCAGTGGACTTTAATATCTGATTATTAAGGACTATTTTAAATGAATCATTATTAATAATACTATCTTTGTTTCGTTCAAATAATAACATTTCCGTTTTTTATTCATTTAAGACCAAATCATGAGCATCTGAAACTTTCGACAACTTATTTAAATCGGCGTTTATTTTCGCAGTTGCATCCTTGATTTCCCTGGGATCGAACGAGAAATAAATTTGTTTATCGTCCGCATACTGATGAATTTTGCAGAAATCTAGATAGCAGCCAAAGTCTGCAGTATATATAGAAAACAAGAGCGGCCCTAGTATACTACCTTGTGGAACACTGCGTTTAATTTCTAAATAATTGCAGTACTGCCCGTTAATCATAACCCTTTGTTTCATACCTGACAAATAATTATGAAAAAAATGGGTGGTTAGAACACTAAGGACACAATATTTCAATTTATTACACAAGGTAGTATGATTTAGGGTATCAAATGCTTTATTAAGGTCAAGGATTAAACAAGTGTTTTTGTTGTTATCATTAGCTCGATATATATGATGTGTTACTTGCAGCAGTGCAGTAGTTGTACTATGATTGACGCGGAAGCCAGATTGAGTGGACAGTAAAATACTATTTTTAGAGGGATACAAGTTAAGTTGTTCAGCAATAATTTTTCTAAATTTTTTGAAAAAATAGAAAGGAGGCTTATGGGTCTAAAATAAGAAAACTCAGAGGTATTTTAAATTTTAGGGACTGGAGTTACGTTGAAAAATTTCCAAACACTAGGAAGAACACCCGTTGTAAGGCACTTGTTAATTGCATATCTGAGATATTCAGTTAAGTGAGGTATTATTAATAGTAACATTTTTAAACTTATACCCATCAACCCCTTTAGTACTTGATTTTATCTTATGAATGATGTGCTGGTAAATTCGTCCTTAGAAACTCCACAAAAAGTAAATTCTGTACTTACATTAGAATATCTTTCCAGAAAATATTTATCAAGAATATTCAAATCTTCAGCAATATTTGCTGACGGGTGTGTCACACTATTAATGAAAAAATTATTAAAAGATGCAGGGTCAGTCATATTATGAGATAAGTTATTGTCACCCTTTGAATTAATATTTAAATATTTAAGAACATTCCAATATTCTTTAGGATTAGTTTTAAACTTGTGTCCTAAGTATGCTTAGCACTAGCCCCCACTCCACCACCCCCAACCTATTATTAAAGGGAGTAAAAAATTAAATTACACACTAAATAGTGTGTGTATGAGAACCAAGGGCCTCTAAAATTTATTTTGGCATTAGCCACCCCCACCCTATTAATAAAGGGAGTAAAATATTACATTGAGATTTAGTGTGTATAAGACTTGGATACAAAATCTGGATGTGAAAGTAGTGATTCCTTGGGCAGCGGCTTTTATATTTACTTTTAGCTTTGTGACGTAATTTCATCATACGTTTGAGATTTTCAGTTAACTAAGGAGAAGGAGCCTATGAAATTGTAACGTTTTTAAAACGGAGTGACTATTCGTACATGCAGGATGTATGAATAGCGTCAGGACTATTCGTACATGCAGTATGTATTAAATAATAAAATAGGATCGTCGACCATAAATTAAAATACGTGAGAGTTTTTAACATAATGTCAAGGGCAAGGGAAATTATCTATCATAAGCAACTATACTACATCAAATAATATTAACATATTCAACCTAACGAACTAAAATAAAAAGAGATATTCGTATTACGTATTTTAGTTGTTAACAAAATGTAGTAAAAAAAACTGTCACAAGTTGATTCGAATCCTCGACCTCACGTTGGAGAATTGGCAACCTAGCCACTACATCACGGTCTGATGACGAGAAACCTATATACTTCTTACTATATCAATACGTCACATACTGCATGTACGAATAGACCTGACGCTATTCATACATCCTGCATGTACGAATAGTCACTCCGTTTTTAAAAGATGCGTTAACGTCATATAGAGAGATTATATTTGTATTCCAAAATTCAATAATTTCATCTATATGTTCGAAAGTAGATGTAAGACCAGTTTATTTTATTTAGGTCACTTAACAAATTTATCATGTTAAAATTGAGAAAAGTTCCTGTAGCAATGGAAAAACTGTAACTGTTTATTTTTTGTACTTATTTGAAAAAATCAGTCAACTAAACAGTGATCTGAAATACTTTCCATATTAATAACATGTAAACCAACATTTGATGAAATCACTTTTATCTAGCAATACATTCAGAAAAGTTGTGTTAATTTACGTTTTAACACCCTGTATATCAAAACCGTGCAGCTTAGGCCATGAAGTCTCCTCATATGACACACTTGGAGAGAATCGTTATATCAGGTGCACTCACAATATTCTATATATACCAAAATAATAAACTAAGCGAAAATTCACAGAAAAATATCACTCACCATGAAACGTCGATGCTGGCAAACGACGTCAGCTCCGGGTAACGTTTGGCCTCCGATGTGAAACCGGGAGACGTCCCGGCGCCGTCTCCACGCGGAGGCGGCTATTGGCCGCCCCTCGGTGTGTTACATTATGCCCTTCTATAGGGCGGCCAACCGCCTTCGAGAGAGGCGGGTCTTGCCGGTAGATTTCACATTGTTTCAATTTTAACCCGAAAAAATTTCAACAGTTTCGGAATATTGTCGGCCATTTTGGAAAGCCCCTCTGATTGTTTTAGAGATCTTATTAACTGATTTTGCTAAAATTCACCCCGATTTTATGATGACGCTACCATTAGGAATTATTAGGTGCCCACCTACGTTGGGTTTTAAGAAATAGCATACATCTAAAGGGGATTTCTTTGATTCACTGTCAATACCATAAATTTAATTTCACATCTAATTTGTTTCAATTCGTCATTCATTTCTCTTGTTCCAAAAATGTAATTAATGTGTGTTAATATTCTAAACAATCCAACTCAATTACAAGCAATAATGGAACACATACAACTGTTTAACATAAATAACAATCTACTAGTCCACGTTAATTAAAATGCTTACATTTGACCTTGTAAATTATCAACTGTGATAAAATATAATCCTAACTGCCCAATGGTATAACAGCTGGTGCATGATTTGTTCAGAATATTTTATACCCGGTGAAATTTTATAGGAGGATAATTTTTTCATACCTGATAAAATTGGGAGTGCACTTTGAGCCAGGCTTGACCATTCAGTTATAGGTATATATCTCTTTGAAGTGTAAAACAAATATTTTTCTACAAAGTTTCAGCAGATTTAAACCATTTTCAACTAATCGTTCACTAGCTATTAGACTACAACATTCACATACAGTCGATTTCATCAGTTCCAGGCACTCAAAAAATGCAACAAAATTTTTTACGACATAATTATTACCGCCGTTGGGCCAAGCGGCATGCTATCAACTAATTAATTTACCTAAAGTAAACAATTAAATGATAATAAAAATTAACAAAATGAATATACGATCAGTATCATCCAAAAAATTGTAATCTAATATTTTAGAAGCTACAGTTATTGTGCGGAATTGAGAATATAATTTCTTATTTTGGATATACTAGTATTAAAAATATCTATATTATTATATATTAAATCATAATTGAAACACATACAAAGGAGAAAGGAATAGAATAGAATAGAATAGAATAGAATAGAATAGAATAGAATAGAATAGAATAGAATAGAATAGAATAGAATAGAATAGAATAGAATAGAATAGAATAGAATAGAATAGAATAGAATAGAATAGAATAGAATAGAATAGAATAGAATAGAATAGAATAGAATAGAATAGAATAGAATAGAATAGAATAGAATAGAATAGAATAGAATAGAACTTTATTAACTACATTACATACAGAATATATTTGTAGCAGGTCAAAAAAAAACAGTACAGTATATAAAAATACACGATACACAGCAATATTACATATAAACAAAAATATTTTTTTGAGATTAAAATATGAGTAAAAAATATGCAAGCAGAAACAAGTAAAATAGAACAAATACGTTAAAAATAGGCATATAAAATAACATAGGTGTTAAATACAGAAAAGGTGAACTTCACATTAATTTAATAAAATTGTTTGAATTTAATTATTCGCTCACAGAGTAGAAGCAGTTTCTTAACATAAACGATTTCAATGTACGTTTAAAATAGTGGATATTCAAGGATCTCATTTTAAAAGGCAGTTTATTGTATAAATCTAATTTAATGAAGTGTTTCACTGACATCGCTAATCTAAATCGAGGCTTTTTTAATAGGAAACCAATTCTTGTCCAGTAATTATGAGAACTTGACTGTATGTCATAGTCATTAATGTTTTTATGGATATCTAATAAAGTGGAGTAAATAAAAACAGATGGAAGAGGCATTATGCCAAAACTGACAAAAAACGGATGACAATGATCTTTTATCTCAGCACCTGCCATTATTCTCACCAGTTTTTTTTTGTAAACGAAAAAATGGTTTGTGCACTGTATGAATTTCCCCAAAGTACACTACCATAAGTTAGATGGCTGTGGAATAAGGAAAAGTATATAGATTTAAGAATATCAAAATTCAATAAATTTTTCAACTGACGAATGAGGAAGATCACACTGGCTAGCTTGTGGGTTAACTGTTCTACATGACCGCACCAGTTTGTCATCCAGGACGATACTCAGTAATTTTGCACTCAAACCTTGCGTAATATCCGTGTGTGAAGAAAATATAAGTTTTTGAGTTTTTTGCTGATTTAGTTTTAGCTTATTAGCGATGAACCATTCTTCAGCGCGAGAGACAGTGTCATTTGATGAGTCTATTAGATGATTTAAATCTTTGTCAGAATTTATTAATGTTGTGTCATCTGCATACAGGACACAATTTTTAGGCAACATGAAATAACATAAGTCATTAATATATAAATAATGAATAATAATAATGGCCCCAGAACAGAACCCTGGGGAACACCATGATTTATCTTATTTAGTTTTGACTGCTTATTGTCGAATTCTACACACTGTGATCTGTTGTTAAGATAGGATTTAATAAGTTGAAGAGGTAAATCTCTAATACCATAAATATATAATTTGTCTATTAACAAATCATGTGTGACACAGTCAAATGCCTTGGTGAGGTCACACATTGTGATAGCTGAATGTTTACCTTCCTCGGGACCACGAACTATTTCTGACACTATCTGCATTACGGCTTTGGTTGTTAAACAATTTCTCCTAAAGTCATATTGGCAGGAGCACAAGAGTGAATTTGATTCAAAGTACTGGGTAAGTCTGGACTTTAATATGATTTCAATTACTTTAGCAAATATAGGAATAATAGATATTGGTCTGTAATTATCAACCAGTTGTGTATCACCCTTTTTAAACAATGGTATAACTTTCGAGATTTTTAATGAGCCCGGAAATACACCCTGAGCAAAACATTCATTAATTATAGCTGTTGGTGAATACACAAGGATATCAGATGTTTCTTTAACAATTTGACTGTTTAATCCATAAATATCAAAGCAATGAGAATGTTTTAAAGCTTCTTGTGATGTTACCGGATGAAGAAATAAAGAGGGTGACGTAGTTGAAGATCACTTGTGGAAAACTTCTCTCTGGATAATTTCCAGAATTTTTGAACCAACGATATTTAAGAAAACTTTCTGAGGTTTTTCAATGCTAAAGGACCCCGCAGGAAACCTTACGAAAAATGGCTTTCTGTCAAACTATTTGGAACCACCATTTTAGTAGTCTATGGACAGTCGATCAAAAGCGCACTACGCCCTCAATCTCAGGGTTCAAAGATATACGCCGTTAAAGTCGCACTGCTTTCTGTTTCATAGCCTGCGTATATGATACGACATTTATGCTTTATGTCTACGAAAATGGCTTGCCCAAGTTGCATAAAAGATTAAGGGAAGACCTTTCAGGTTGTCTCAAATTTGAATCTGGTCACTCAAGGTCAATTCAACTATTATCTATCATATATATTACCGATCTACTGAGCTTCACTCTCGCAAGTTATTGCTTTCTAGGAAGGTTTCAAAGAAAATCAGGAATATGTTTTTTTATTATCAATTATATATAAAGATTCTCTTTTTCGTTCAAATAATCGGCATCACCTTGATGATATGACGTTTAAAGAATTGAAATTCCATGAATGATCATTCATACCTGACGTTCTTAAATGCCATTGTTCTGAAATTAATTCTTACATTGTTTTCATGCTCTGTGTTGGTATATACATAAATATTTTCTATATAACGTATATAAAATAATTGTTCATTTTCAACATTATTCATTATATTCCTTCAACATCTAACTGGCAAAAACAAAATCATATCTAAAGTTAAAAAAATATTCTTCTTTTTTCATTTTTAAGTTCACAAAATATATGTTTCCTTTCTAATCAGATTCAACCTTGAGACGACCTTGGTCTTTAACCTCGAGGGATTTTGGAGGCTAAAATCATCGACGATGATGAAAAGTCTTCCCTTAATCTTTTATGCAACCTGGGCAAGCCATTTTCGTGACATAAAGCATAAATGTCGCATCATACATGTAGGCTACGAAACACAAAGTAGTGCAACTTCAGCGGTGTATGTCATTGAACCCTGAGTTTTGGGGCGTAGTGCCCATTCACACTTTTGATCTACTGTCCATAGACTACTAAAATCAGCCATTTTTCATAAGGTTTCCTGCGGGGTTCTTTTTGATTTTGATTACCAGGACTCCATATAATTGAAGCATATTCAAGTGTTGACCTCATAAATGGATTAAAGAGAAGTTTTAGTGTGTTTTCGTTAAATTTTTTACAATTACGGATAATGTAGCCTAAATTTTTGAAGGAATTAGCAGTGATTTCATTAATATAGCTAACGAAAGATAACTTTGGGTTGAATATAGTTCCTAGATCTTTGAGATGATTACATTTTATTGGATTTTGTATGATATATGTGAAAATTTTTAGGTCGTTGGCATCAAGCACTGTTTTGCAGTGTAAGCTAATAATAATATAATTTATAAAAATGCAAAGGACCAAGGACAGTACCTTGGGGAACACATGCTATCGCTGAGATATCTACAGACCAAAATCCACGGTATTGCACATTCAGTTGTCTGTTTACTAAGTAGGATCCAAAAAAATTTAGGACGTGTTCAGTTAGTCCAAGTTCGGATAATTTCTTCAACAAAATTCCGTAGTCCAGTCTGCCGAAGGCTTTAGAAAAATCAAATCTGTATAAGTGACATTTACTTCCTCCAAGCATCTAAATCTTCAACTATGATCTGCGTAATGCACACCAAATTGCTGGTGGTAGAGAGATTTGCCATGGATCCGTGTTGATTGACCAAATTTGAGATTTGACGTGATTAAAGAGAATATCATATATTATGTTTTCAAATAATTTACTAAAATTGCACAATATCACTATTGGTCTATAGTTTTCAACAGCACATCTATCATTTTCTTTGAATACCGGACATATTCTAGATATTTTCCAGACTTCTGGAAAAGTAATAGTTTTAATAGATAAATTGAATATACTAGCTAACAGTATTGCAAATGAAATGGCACAATTTTTAACGAGAAAGGACGGAATATCATTAGGACCTATAGCGTTTTTGGGTTTAATTTTCTTAAGTGCCTTGAGTACGCCATTTTTGGTAATATAGGAAATGCATAAATTGTTAGTATTACAATTAGTGCTATTTACATCATAAGAAAAGTTTGTAGATGTGAAGTATGACTCTTGAAAGTAATTAGCAAATGCGTCAACTATTACTTGTGGTTCGTTTAATATGGAGTCATTATAGGTCATAACGCTAGGAAGAGTTGATGCATTTTTGGATTGGATTTAATTTGGTTCAAAATATTGATAGAATATTCTTTGTACGAATTATCAATATCGATTTTTTTATTTGCTCTTAGAACTTTAAATTGGTTCAATTTATCTGCGTTACCATTTTTTTTAAAGTTGCGACAGTGCTTTGATTTTGTCTTTGTATTGCGAATAATACTACCATTAAACCAAGATGGGTATTTATTAGTTTTAGCCAAAGTTTTTGGGACGCTATCAATAGTATCAATGAGAACAGAGTCCGGGATAAAATAAAATATATCACATGCCTCAATCACATCTTTAAATTGATCAATACTAGCTAAATCAATATTAGTTGAGTCCTCCTAGAGCTTATACAAATTAGCTTTTTTAAAATTATACGTGGGAGAAAATTAACAGAATTTTTATTTTGTTTTTGTAAATAAATATCCAGAGGAGCGTGATGACATAAGCGCTAAATAACGTTTTAGTAATGTATCCTTCACGGTTTTTATTTATTTATTATACAAAAATAAGACGAGGGAAATGTACCCATTATACTCAAGAAGAAAAGGACACAAAACAGCAACACATTAAATTACAAGAAAAAAAAAATGAATGAACAAAAACGTTGTCAAGGCAATACAAGTCTGTCGTATCTACATTTAAAAGAATTTACTCTGGGTGCTGACCCAACACAGAATTAGATACGAATACGCGCACTGAAAGGAAGCATTCGCGAACAGGGGTTCTCAACGGGTTCCTGGTGGTGACCTTAAATGGATATCCACGTAGTCTGTTATCATTGACGTGAGTAAAATTATGAATTTTAGGTCATTCATTTCGTATCTCTTTGTACGTAGTCACCCAAACTCCAACGAGTTCTGGCAGCCAGCGAGGTGAGTTTAAACTGTGCAAGCCGGTCTTCGTACTACACGTCCAAATGGTATCCGGGTTATATGGCGCTGAACATTCTCCAAAAGGTTTGAATCACTTATTAAGATTGGCAACTATAGACTGTTAGCGAATTCAAATACTGGACAAACATATATTTTATACAGTTTGAATAAGGTGGTGGGATTTAATTGGACGAAAGTTTTATTCAGCTTAGGTGTTCGTTTTTTTAACTTGTCGGAGTTGGACCAGGAAAGATTGTATTCCCAGATCGTTGTGAGAATTGGATGAAACCAATTGTTTGCCGTTAATATTGTATCCAAAGTGTGGATTGTGTTTTCCTCAATGGAGTACCACACACTTATCAATGTTTAACGGAAGAAACCATGATTCACTCCACTTGAGAGACTGAGAGACCTAGATGTTCTTCTAACCATACGTGATTCGTTAGTGGGTTGCATTAATTTTTATGTCGTTTGTGTAGAAAGAACAACAGGATTTGATGTAATGCCGCAGATCGAATGTACATGCGATAAACAGCAGGGGTCCCCCAGGGATCTCCCAATGAGCACGTTTCAGCTGTTGCTCACTGCGGTACTAATTTTAACAAAAAGCACTCAATCAATCAAATCAATTCAATGTATCTGTCACTCCATCATAAAAGTATGTATATAACACTAATTATCCTCTTCATCATTATCATTTCTTTCTACAGATTTTGTTCAATCTTTCCCACAACAGCTGTTACAAAGTAATGTACATGAGAGCCGATGGAACTTCGCTGCATTTTCAGTTGGATACACACGGGAAATGTCAAATCCCTTATTCGTAGAGGTTATTTTCTTCATGTAATTTTTATAGCGAAGCACATTCAGGTTACATATGTTACTGTTTCCACCATACAAAGATACTACAATTTTGCAACCCATGTCAACCAAGTCCGCAATTACAAAGCGTTTCGGATTTGCTAATATGTTTAAATGAAGAAGGTTTACTTTTGCCAAACAACGCACTAGTAGAGTAAGTAGTGTTGCAAACTCCTTTTCCAATTGATTTCTGCATGGCTTGAATATCACGTATGTTATCGCTATATGTGGTAGACTGCACTAAAATAGATTTAGAAGGAAGACAAAGACACAAAAATTAGCATGCACTTCGCATAAGATACAGCGAATATAAAAATGTATATTTTTTGCGCAGTATACTCAATATATATTTTTAATATGGTTGTTTAATGGAAATGTGTTAAGTTCATTTTAAACCGAAAAACATTTTTGTGGGAATTAGTTCCACCTTTTTATCAAACTTGACTAGTATAACAGCCAATATAATAGTATAATGAACCTTATAAGAGCTAAGGTAAATACTGCATACAACACTAAAAAAATATATGTTTTCCTGGCTGAATAAAACGTTGTCTTTATTGCTTTCTGCAGTGGAGTGAAAAATCCGGTAATTCAACTTTACTATGAACCATGCGCTTCCGGATCAGTGCGCTAGACTTAGTGTGAGTTTGAGTTTGTTAAATCGCTTTAGATCTTATCTTAATGATAGGTTTAATATCGTGGTTTGAAATCTGCAAAGTTTTCACCATCAACGAGAGTTCCACAAGGTTCAATTCTGGGGCCGTTACTTTTCGCTATTTATTAATGGTATAATAAAACTGTTTAATGTTAACTATCTGCTGCAGATGATCTAAATTTAGACTAGTAATAAATCTGTTTCAGACTGTTCCAAGTTACAAAATAATTTGCTTGAATTAACTGAGTGGTGTGTAAAAAATCATCTACTCTCAAAGTCGCAATGTTACTCCCTATTCTCGGGGTAAAACCACCGAATTAATTGACTATAAATTTGACAATGTCGTTCTGAATGAAGTCAACAGATTTAAAAACCTTGGTGTCACTCTTGACTACAAGTTGTGGTCATTTGTTGAATATATACGTTTAGTCATTGAGTTAGTGTATAACAGGAGTTTGGGATTTAACCTCAATTTGAGCTCCTCATTAATTTTCACGTCATTGTTTATTGTGTTGTCACGTCGCGATTGAGATTATTGGGGCATTTCGATGGTTTCTCTTCCTCATGACCAAACAGTCTCCGGTGTTTTTAAGTCCTTGGTTTAGTCAAATGTTATCGACTGCCTGATTTGGCCAAACTTATATTCTCTGTACATGTTCTCTGTGCATGCCGTTTAGTTCCTCCAATGTAAACTTGTTTGCATGAACATAGAACTCAGTGTTTCCTATTATTTCTAGTTCTAGTGGCGCCTTATATTATTATAATATAAAACTGCACAACATTTTTTTAAATACATTTTCATTTGACGACATAAGCACACAAAACTACGGTATATTACTGAGCAGATCACCATATACATTTTAAGGCATTTTTTTGAGGTTGGGAAAATCTTGACCCGACGAAGTTAATTTGGTGGTGGTATATACATAGGTAGAACTTATAGAAATTTCAAAACGAGATTAAAAGAACGTTTGAGATGTCTCGAATTAAATTCAGGTTTTTCATATTTTGCGGAACACCTCTTAAATGAAAATCACGATTTTGATCAAGAAACTGGTTTTGAAGTTTTACAGTTAGCGAGTAAAGGGAATTTACTCAATAACTTAGAGTCATTAGACATATTTAGACACTCCAAATCTAATAATGTTAGTTGACTTAACACCCAGTTACAATTTGATTCTACATGTACTTTATCTGTTTTATTTTGAAATTAGTTTATTTTCTTATATTTACACTATACTCCATAGAGTCTTTGACTTCATATTTTATAGTTATTTATTTTTGGTGTACTTAATTTTTTTTCTTTAGTGTTTATTAATGATTTTAGTTCAATTTTATACTCGCATATTTATATACCCGTGATTTTATATGTGCTATTTAAATCCATAATTAGGGGGCACCAGGTATCTTAAAACTAACTCTCCAATTAGTGGCATTCGGAGATCGTCTATTGAACACAACATGCGGTTTTAGTTCCCTGTTGTCATTCTTAATTATTTATTATTAATTTGTTAATGTATTGTTTATTAGTGCTGTACTGTATTTTTATCCATTGGACAAATCTTTTTACTTTCGTGTAACGTAAGTTATTATATTCCAAATATTAAATTATCATTTTCTATAATGAGTATCTTATTTAAAAACAATTTTTTGACATAAGATAATGACTGATTGTTTCTAATCATGGCTATTTTGATGAATGATTACAACAATTCATGAATTTCTAATAAAATCGCAAATATTTCAAAAAGTTGTAACTTTAACCTTCACAATGCTAATATCAGAAAAAATGGAATTAAATTTTACACAACTTGACGGAAAAAAATACAGGCTATTCCATTTGACCTGAACAAGTTTTCGCGGTTTGAAGTTGACAAAATGTAACGCGCAAAACGGAACAGTTGATATGGTATTATTGAATTTATTTCAGTTGTAGAACGTAGTTCTCCTTGTGTTCTTTTTATATGATAAAAAGCAAATGAAGATCATTTTTACACGAAGAGAGTTATAACGGTTCTTGCAAACCGTTGCACCTGTCAAATTTTCTATAAAATGTCAAATATATCTGAAACGGCTAGGTTTAGGTATAGAATATGCTACATATTTTCGACTCAAATTTTTATGCTCTTTTCGAAAACCCTAAAATATATAGGGTGTTCTATTTGAAATAAGCAAGTTGGTATCGACTTCCGGTATAAGCGGAAGTGCCAGCTGCTTGTAATTTTCTATTTTAGTTGGATTGGCCACACCGACATTAGTAATTATCTAAATTTTCAAAGTTTTCTGAAGCGTACTTTTCTCTATGTCGATCGATTCAATTCCCGGTGAGACGCCCTGTAGAGTATGTGAGATAATGGATATTTATTTTTCTAATTTTCAACCTATGAAATATTAACTTACACGGATATCGTTTCCCCCATTTGATTATGAAGAATTTAATTCTTAATAGTTTTTAAAAGCATTGTTTAATTATTATATTACTAATTAATTATCGATTATTGTCTTTGAAAGAATGCACATAAGGATTTTTCAACGAAACATTTGTAGTGTATTACACTATTAATATAAAATTCAATTTGGCAAGCAAAATGTTTTATTTTGAATTTAGCGACCCCATTTTATTACCAAAGGAGGATCCAGACATGATAAAGTGATCAGTTGACCTAAATCTATTATTGTGCTGAATGTGCTATTGTTGCTAAAACGCATCAATCCACTAATAGAGCTCATATAACATTTCAATTTCATATATTAAAAGCATCTACTGCAAGAGAAATATGTTGTAATATATGCATTTAGTGGTTGGGGAACTATTAGAATGATTACCAACTAAAAGGATTGAATACTTAATTAGAAACATGTTGTTTCATAGGTGGTGCCTAGCGAATAACAGGAAAGATATGCATAGTTAATAAAATTAACCAACAATGTGAGTATGACAAATAATTATTAGGAAGTGTTAATTGAAAACGTGATTAAGAACATTAGAATTAAGAAAGCATATTTAAAATAATTTGTCTGGGACATTGAGAAAGTTAGGGTACACGGCTTACCACCAATTAGGGTTTCTTTCTCTACAACCTTCCACTTTATATTTAAAAAAATCTACGATGTGCTAGAAAAGTCCCTAGTCCTTCTGTCCGAATCTAGTGTGAGTAGGTGATCTGGCCCCAGCATTACATTCTAACAATATAATGTCTTAAATTGGACCAACTCGGTAGCTATTTTAGACAACATAACAACACCGCACCGCTTAATTTTTTGGGTTAGTTATTGTTGGTAAGAGAAATAAAAAGATTGTGTAATATGAATGACAAAATATATTACATGAATAAATAATAAATCAACTGTATAATGTGAAATATGAAATTTTAAGTTAATTAATAATATCGACAAACAAAGACTAATTAATACTAAAAAAAAATCAATAACAAATTTATATCAGAGTCCTAGATTCCGGTATTGAGTATTGTTGACAGTGAAAGATCCTGGAACAGCAATTCAGGCCCGCAATTGTCTCTTGCAAAAATGGAATGAAATTCCCTACAAAATGATGTGTGGGTGAATGCATAAAGCTTAAAAGGAAGCCGAGTTATCGTTAAAAAACTAAATACATTTTTCTAGAGATAACGTAGGAAAATTACGGAGCGCCTAAATTTTGAACGTTTTGGAGCATTTATTCTTTTGCACATGCTGTGTCTTCTTGATACATACATATCTGGATTCCCACATGTATAAACACATGCATAAAAAGATGTTATATAGATAATATGAGTAAAAGATAGAAAAGGAAAGGTGCGCTTCTCTAGGCGAAAATCCTCTGAAGGCGACCTTCTACATGTATATTTATATACATACATATTTTTAGGCATATGCTTTTGTATATTTTACGAAATAATCATCAGTATATTGTGAAATACAAGAGAATAAACGATTCTACTGCAGAGCTTGAAGATATGCCGCATTTCTCGAAAAGATGCGCTACGAATCTCTTGTGAAAGCCACAACAAAAAAAAATGCTGTTAAATTGGCATCCCTAGTACCAACTATAAGTGCTCTAGATGAGCATATCAAAAGGGTTTACTTACAAATGCAAATCTGGTTGGGAAACAAAACTCTTCATTTTACTGATTGGGGATGGACAAATGTCGATGGTACAAGTACCTAACAAAATGAAGGATATGCCTGCACCAGAAGAACTTTTAAAAATGATATTTTGCAATTGCAAAAAAGGGTGTGGCTCTACTTGTGGGTGTCACAAAATTGGGTTATATTGCAATGAAACTTGCGGCACTTGCTCAGGTGACAGTTGCCAAAATTGTTCTCCAGTCGACTAAGAAGAAAAGGAAGTTGATACTGAAGAAATGGATGAATTTGAAAATTAAAATTAAATTATTAATATTCACTTTAAAAATCATCTTAATATTGAAAAATAAATATTTTTATTATAATTACAATGTGAAGTTTTAAGAGTTTAATTTCCCTGAAAGGAATGTTTTTAAGGGATGAAAATTTTAGAAAAATTTCATTATATCATAAGCAGCAATTTATTTTATTTTTTTACGCATTCCATTACTTGGAGCTTTCAAAAGGATTTTTTCCCTAATTTTTATTGTAAGGGGCGGTTTTTAGGGGTTGAATCATATGGAAAATGATGTATCAGGTTGTTTACACTCAAAGAATATATTTTTTATATTCAAGATCCAAAATAAAAAGATTTTATGCTTTTTAAACCGTTTTTTTAATAATTGTGTGAGGGGTAGTTTTTAAGGGCAGTTACATAGTAAAATATCGAAATATTAGTTACATTATAAAAAACAACAAAAAATTTAACATATTTGAACATAATGATATCCTATCACTGCTTCCATCTATTAGTTTTCAATTTTTCCTAAGTTTTATTGTTAGGGGTGGCTTTTGGGGGTTGCATCATTAAAAAAATGAAGTATTAGATTTCTTATACTTAAAGGGAAAAATTCTCCTATTACGATCCAAAATAAAAAGGTTTCATGCTTTTTAAATACATTTTTTTATTAATTTTCGTGTGAGGGATTGTTTTTAAGGGTAGTTAAATAATAAAATATTAAAATATTAGATCCATGATTAAAGACAATTGATATTTAACATATTTGAACATAATTATAGCCCATCACTGCGTTAATTTATTAGTTTTCAATTTATTGGAGTAAGGGGTAGTTTTCACCCCTTAAAAACAAAAAGCACACTTTGTGACTAAGTCAGGTTTAAGGAGGAGGGTAAGATGAACTTAATTCTACATTTTCAAGAAGATCGGAGCAGTACTACAGATTTCGGAGATTTGGCCCCTTTTTAACGTTGAATGACTGTACTAAATGACAGATTGAATAATTATATGGAAATGTAGAATCCGCGATAAATTCCACACATTAATAAAATATGGGGTGTGGTTATGCACTTAGAGGCAATTTCTGTTACTAATTTTTCTTTCGATTCTAAATAAATTCCTTGTGATAAGTCCTTGCCAAATGTTGATACGTAATTGTCAATGCGCAGTTTAATTAATTAAAGCTTATTACTATCATCTATCTTACAGTTTGTTATAATTTCAGAGGTAGCACAGTCGAGTGATCCCGCAATATATTGGAATTAACGGGTATAGATTACAAAAAACCGGCTGACGCGAAAGTCATTTAAATGGGGTGATGTTTATTAGCCGGAGATGATGAAGTCATGGTATGACTTATCGGTGGCGATAACTTCCGCACGGTTACACCTCAATCTAAGCCGTTTGGGAAGGGTGTCTACGGATCCGTAGCGACAAGTAACTGAGCTTTTCCTAAGCCACACTGTGAACTAAGACAACGGGAAGAGATGTAGGAGATAGGGATATTTTTTTATGAAAGTGTGAAAGTTAGGTAATATATGTTTCAATATGTTATAATAATAATAATAAGTCTTTATTTAGCACTTGAATAGTAAAAATGCAGATTCCTATATCTAATGCTACTAAATTGCATTCTTATCTATTGCTTAAATAACTGAACACGTCACGCTTAAATACATTTACATTTGGTGAAACCTTGATTACATCAGGAAGCGCATTAAAGAGATGAACCACTTTGAAAAACAAAGATATTATTTGCAAGGACGTCAGTTTAACTATATCAGTATTGTAATTTTGCTTAGAGCGCAAGTTATAATTGTGAAAGTTTAGTCTTTTTACGAGAAATTTATTTAAATATGCAGTTAATTAATTGATCATAAGAATAAAAGGGGTCAGGAAAAGAAAACCTTGGATTACCAATGGAACTATTTCGTCGATGAAAGTTGTACCAAGAATATATAAAAAACGAGAATACACTATACAGGCTGTCCATTTTATCAGGGCACTCGAGAATATCTCACTTAATATCGGTCGTACAAAAAAAAATATTTTTACGAAAATTGTGCCGATTTATATAACCTACAAAATGGTTTAAAAACATTTGAAATCCATGGCCTACTTTAAGAGTTATGGCGGAGAATATCGAAAATGCGGAAAACGTCTAGGACAAATCTCTCCGTTATTTGAAGAGATACGAGAAAAATTCTAAGGCGAAAATTTTTTGCAAAACAGAGTGTTTCAACGAGGTTTTGTCTATTTTTTCAAAACCGCTGTATTTTGAGATTTACTCTTCAGGCTGTTAAAAAAATTATTTTGAATCTGGCGGGAAATGGCCCCATTAAATAGAGTATTTTCCTCCCTTTTCGACGATATTTCACATGCCATATTTATTCATTGGTACTACGTTAGTAATTATAAAAACATTTTTTTTAAACCAATGAATTTTTTTTAACAAGCATTATACTTGCCGTGGAGAAGTATGATGAATAAAACGATAAAATAATTCAATAAGTTGTTCAAATCTTTGCTATAATAAAACATTAACACAAATAAGAAGAATAAAGTAAATTTAGGGAACAAAAACAAATTAATAATCAAGAAAGCAACATGAGGCAGTTATGGAAAGAGTATTCGCAGTTATGTCAATGTATAGAGATCCTCCATAAAAGCGCCGCTCCTTGCTCAGAAAGTTAAAATGTCTTTACCAATTAATTTAAGTATTGATATCCATTTGTTTGTATTTCATGATTTCACTATCATTTCAATTATTTTAAAATAGTTGGCTATGAACAAACTTGACAATTTAATTTATTGACAGATCATCTCAGTTAATACTTAAACTCTCAGTCAATCACACTCGTTTAAGAATTTAGAATTATCAAAAATTGATTTTCACTCACATTGATTGTTATAATATGTTCGTTACATATTGCCAATGCAATTTTAACTCTGGATTAGCTCAAGTAGAATATAGAAACAGATTTCTACAAGCACTACAGCCGAATAAAACTTTGTTCAGAAAATTAACTACGAAACTGAAAAATAATGGTTCATTTTTAAAGAAGAAGATAAGGTTGAACAGTATTACTGATAATGTAAATAAGTTAAATCGAGTTATTAATTATGTAAGAAATAAAAATATAGAAAATTTGGAAAAATCATTAACAGAAATTCAAATTGCTTGTCATATAAATAAAATAAGTGCTAGAAAAATTTTAAAGAAAAATGGTTACCGGTGTTATATAGCCAAAAAAGTTCACAATTTACAAGCGGGGGACAAACCAAGGAGGACAACTTTTTGTAGGTGGCTGTTGGAAAAGAAGCGTGCCGATCCATTAATATGTAGTAAAATACTTTATTCCGACGAGGCAAATTTTTCCAATAATGGATTTTTTAATCGCAATATTAATTACAAATGGACTTCTGAAAATACATACTGGTATAGACCGACTGGGTTTCAAAATCGTTTTTCAATAAATGTGTGGATAGGTATTTTAGGCATCAAGTTAATCTGTCCTTATTTATATGATGGTCACCTCAGTGGTCAAAGGTACCCAAACTTTTTGAGAAATGAATTTAATGAATTCTTAGATGACCTACCTTTAGAGAATCGACACAACTTTCAATATTTTCAACAAGATGGAACTCCTCTCCACAATTCACAGATTTGCCTAGATTATTTAGACGAAATTTTGCCTCAATATTGGATAGGTACCAATGGACTTATTCGATGGCCCCCTCGTTCTCCAGATATAACCCCAGTGAATTTTTTCTATGGGGGTATATTAAAGATAAGGTGTTTTCGACGACACCGCAAAATGTAGAGGACCTAAAAGCTCGAATTCAATAGGCATGTATTACAGTTACCCCCGAAATGCTGAGTAATGTTTTAAATGCAGTGCCTCGCCGCGCTCGGTTGTGCATAAGAAATCGCGGTGGACACTTTGAACACTTGATATGATATCTTAAAAATTATTTTGAGGATTAGATAAATATTAATGTTCTGTGTGCTATATTCTTTTTATTATTAATTTGTTTTTGTTACCTGAATTTACTTTATTCTTCTTAATTGTGTGAATGTTTTATTATAGCAAAGATTTGAACAACTTATTGAATTATTTGATCGTTTTATTTAATCATACTTCGCCACGGCAAGTATAATGCTGGTTAAAAAAATATTGGTTTTAAAGAAATGTTTTTATAATAACTAACGTAGTGCCAATGCATAAATATGGCATGTGATATACCGTTGAAAAGGGAGGAAAATGCTCTATTTAATGGCGTCATTTCCCACCCGTTTCAAAATGTTGTTCTTAACAGCCTGAAGAGTAAATCTCAAAATAGATAAAACCTAGTTGAAACATTCTGTTTTGCAAAAAAAATTCGCCTTTGAATTTTTCTCGTATCTCTTCAAATAACGGAGATATTTGGCCTAGACATTTTCCGCATTTTCGATATTTTCCGCCATAACTCTTAAAGTAGGCCATGGATTTCAAATGTCTTTAAACCATTTTGTAGGTTATATAAATCGGCACAATTTTCGTAAAAATATTTTTTTTGTACAACTGATATTAAGTGAGATATTCTCGAGTGCTCTGATAAAATGGACAGCGTGTATATAGAAACAAAATAAATAAATTAATTAAAACGACAAAAAAAGTTATATTTTCCAGAAAAAATAGATCAAACCACCAAATTATCAAAACATATTTGGGACACGGTTAATGAATGCTTCATCATATCATGAATCATATTATAATAATTGGAGTTTTATCCACGCTTATGAAGCATATAAAGTACCACTTTATCCACTAGTGGAATAATGAAATTATTTTATTCCACTAGTGGAATAATGAAAAATGCAATCTTAAATCAATTACATTTTATTTATTTTTTTATTTATGTTAACATTTATATTAATAGACATTTCCTCATTTGTTTTATCACATTTCACTTCGTTTCCATTAATAACAAGCTTGTAGTTGTTATCGGTTTCAGAACGCGTAGTGCTTCGTTTCCGTTTATTTATTGATTGCCAGCTTATCAATAATTTTTGACATTACAGCCGCTGACAGAGCGAAATGTCAAATCATTTTTTGATGAAATCTGATTCTAAATAGCCGTAATTCTGGATAATACGTTGTATTGTTTAAGTGTTTCAGTCGCGTTTTAATCATTCAAGAAAATTAAACTATCGAACTTCGTTCTCGAGTTTAAACTTTCTTACGTGGATAAAATGCTATCTAAAACACTTATACAATAAATAATTGTTATCCACGGCCACTATATTAGGAAGGTTTAATACGTATGTTTTCTGTGGATTAAAGACCCTTTAATACACTAGTGGATTAGAATTCATAATACCACACTTCATAGAAACGATTCAAAGACCATCTATATTTTTGTTCAAAATGAAAAGGTTCTTAATCAAAATAATTTTGTCAAATCTGACGTTTTTCAAAATCAGAATTTTTCACCTTCTCTCATACGGCTTTCACGCTCCTAATTTGGCTGTGGTCGTGGATAAAACGTTGAATTCGAAAAAATGTGACTCTCGGCTGTGCCTCGAGTGCACATTTTTTTCTCGTAGATTAAAGGCTTGTTAATCCCCTTATATAATTAATAAAAAGTATTTGGATGATTCTAAAAAAAATTATGATAAATTAGAAGTTGCCAGCCATTTTAATGAACACTTTACAGAGATCGGAGAATCTCTTGCAAGAAATATACAACCTATAATTAATAACAGCATGCCAGGCTCAAATAAAAAATGCGATTTGTAGAAATCCATATTTTTAATACCAACCTGTCATAAAGAGATATATAACATTATTTTTATTTAAAAAAATGGGAATCTCCGGGCTTGGATCAAATTAGCAACGAAATTTTAAAAAAAATGTATCGATTACTCTATAGAACCTCTTACATATATAATAAATCAGTGTATTCAAACATGGCAGGTACTATCACTTCAAAACAGCTGTCATTAAACCTATTTTTAAAAATGGCGACAAAACAAAAATGTCTTACTACAGACCCATCGATTCGATTTGTCGATTTCAGCGTCAACTAAAATATTTGAGAAAGTAATAAAGACGAGGTTATGTAATTACGTAACCATATAGTTATATGGATGCAAATAAATTAATTCATGATATACAATTCGGTTTTCGTATAAATAAATCTACCCAAGATGCAATAACCACACTGAGCTTATACAAACCAGCCATATGTGTCTTCATGGATCTAGCCAGGGCTTTTGACACGGTGAGTCATAAGATTTTGTTAGAAAAATTGGAAAATCTTGGAATTCGCGGAAATTCTGGTCGATAACCGCGTGGGTTAAGGCGCGAGATGGCAATCGCTATTAATCACATGGGCATCGCACTATCGGGTTCCAATCCGGACCCCGGCGCTGACACTAGGGAGAAATGGTTCTATGTCTGCGTTTTTTCAATGTGTAACCCCCTTCCGCACAAGCCCCTGGCTTCTGGAATTGGGGGTTGTCTAATTTCTGTGGTGTTTATTTATTTATTATTTATTTATACACTAGAGCTATTCCCTAGTTATTTAACATATATGAAACAAAAAGTTATAATCCATGATGTAATTAGTGAGGAAAGGACCGTGACCTGTGGAGTACCACAGGGTACAGTTCTAGGACCTGTCCTTATATTATGATTTACTTATCTTATCAAAAAAAGGAAATATAATCTCTTATGCAGATGATATTGTAATCTATTTTGTCGTATTAATAAGAGAGATAAAATATAGAAATTCATTCATAGCTATTTCTTCATGTCAAGTGTATCTAAGGTATATGAAAAAATAGTTGAACTTCGCCTAACCGCCTTTTTAAACAAGGACAAACTATTGTCAGAAAAATAATTTGGACTTCGAGAAAATAAGATCATTCATTCAAGACACAATAGCACACCTTACAGGTAAAGTATACATTTCGCTAAATGAACAAAAAATCTGCATATATTTTTTTAGACTTCAACAAAGCATTTGACACCGTAAGTCACCCCCAAACTTTTGCAAACATTGAACATAAAGTTGTCTATGGAAAATTCACGGTCTGATAGAGAGATAATTCATAGGCAGAAAGCAAATCATCCAAGATCATGATATTAAAAGTAAACTTACAATAGTTGAATGGGGATTACTCTTTCCTGCATACGCCGATAGTTTGGTTGAAATATAATTAACTAGACAGGTTGCTTCCTTGGCCTACGGCACAGCAATTCTTAATGAAGGAGACAATTGGTTAGATTTGAATATAAAAACAATAAGGTTTCTCCCAAATTAAGGATTTTCAACGGTTAATTTTCTCAAAACTAAATTTACTCCCTTTGAATGTTATACAAATTCACACTTACCTATATGAATTCAAATGTAAAATATAATACTAAGAAAATAATTAATATACAAAGAAAGGCCGCATTTGGACGTTTTCATTGATTGCAATATGCGATGGGATATACATATTGGTAATTTGACTTAAAGAAATAAAATGAGTTACCTCTGTAAATTGAAGCAAATGAAATAAGTTTGAAATCTCGAAAAACTAAATTTACTCTGATTGTGTAACACTTTGAACAGAAATATTAAAGAGTGAAGCTTCTGCGATCTGTCAAGCTGATAATTGAGAACCTGCTGAGGAACACATTATGTGATGTTCAAATTGGTGGATAAATACTATCCTATAACAATAAAATTTCAAGAATCTCCCTTAAACATTTTCAATGGCGTCATTATATTTCAAATAGTCCGAGTGCCAGACTAAAGTTGCATATTCTAATTTAGGTTTTACGAATGCCTTAAATAGTATACATAACAACTGGAAGTTTGTAAAGCCATACGAATTTCTAATAACAAAAGCGAGGTTATTTTAGAATGCTGATACAATGTTTTTAATATGTTTTGGAAAAGATAGCTTATGATCAAATGATACGTCACAGAAGTATTGAGATAATTCGTGAATTGTTTCATTCAGACGAAAAGCATTTACTTTTCTGTGGTGAGAGAACCTTATACTTAGCAGGATTTAGTGGCAGAGTTAAGTTATTTTATCCCGCTGGCAGTCATGAAGGGAATCTGTACGGCAGTACAATTTTAAATCATCAGCACATAAGATGCATGGTAGGTTCATCAAGTCAACAATATGATTAATGAAGATAACAGGTAATAGTGGGCCGAGGACAGAGCTCTCGAAGGACTTATGGCTACAGTAACCAACATAGTGTTTTCGCATACATAGATATGGTTCAATGAATGTAAGGTATAGGGACGAAAAACCCATATTATTTAATTTGTTTAAGAGAACTTCTAGGTTTAGTTTATCAAAAGCCTTCAAGAAGTGGGTATAGATTACGTCAATTAGAACATTAGCATCTAAATATTTGGAGATATATTGTGTTATCTAGCAGAGTTTGGTCACTATAGATCTTCCTAAGCTGCTCCTGAACGTAAAAATAAAGTGGTTCTTGTTAGCCTATCTCAAAGAATTTAGCAAAGCTACAGATGAAAGTTACAGAACGATGATTTTCAATTTTGTTCCTTTCATCTTTTTTATATACAAGACAAATACGAGAAAGCTTCCAAATTTTCGGAAAAATACCAAGTACCAAGGATAAATTAAAGATAAATGTAAGTGGCTTAGCAACAACGCAAGTACAGTCCTTTACTATGAATCTTGAAATATCATGTGGTCCTTTAGAATTTAGGTTTAAGATTTCTGAGCGCCTTGATTACATCATCAACTGTGAACGAGATTGAGTGAAGAACATTATCATTGAAACTGTTGTTAAGATTGTTATTATTACTCTCAGAGGGTTTCTTAGAACCAAAATATCTAACTCTTAGGCCCAGTTGTATAAAAGTGGATCAACGAATGTTCAGTTGAGCTTGGTTCAAAACCTGTGGATATCATTGTTGTAGCAATAATAACCTTGGATTTTGAATCAAGTTCAACTAAACTTTGGCTGATCCACTTTTATACAACTTGGCCTAAATCATTGTAGGTAAGATGATCAGGTTTTGATGTGGTACGTTTTTTAGTGTTAATATGTCACCAAAACAAATTATACACAATTTCTCCAAAATTATGCTTTTAATATTGTTTTTATACAGGGTGTTGCATCATGAGAGGGACATAGCTTAATAGGAGGTAGAGAACATCAGTGGTAACCGGAACCTCCCATAGAAATGTCTCATTGGGCCTTCATTACGAAGTTACAGGGTGTTAAATAATTTTTGGCCAAACCTGTTTTTTGTCATAACTTTGACAGGGAATGAAATAACGGATTCATATTTGGTACGGCTAATGTACTAACGAGCCCCAAGAGGTACATGTATAAAAAAAAATATATCCAGGTCCAGACTCACTATAATTTATGTTTCTTCTTTGCATCAATAAAACATCACCCTGTATATATTTTTTTGAAATTTCGATACGATATTCGAAAAAAGCAAGAAAAAACAAACAAAATGGCCTATTTCATTTTTTTGTTACACCTTCGTGGTTATTTAAATACGTTGTTAAATGTGTAAGAAAATGGATTACAGAACCCTATTAAATGAGAGGCACGTGAAATAAATAGTTTTATAACTAAAATTTGCAAAAATTCTATTGAGCCTAGGTGGTCTGGGTGAATCCTAATTCCGGCACGTTTTAAAGGTCCATTTTGGTAAAAAACTGTGGTCCTAATAAGTAATCGGGTATGAAATAACAAAATTTTTAATCAATCACAGTAGGCTTGTTCAAAGAATAAAAGTGACAGATAATTTAAACCATTTAGGCCTAAGCAACCAGTTACTTTGATCAAGAAAATCATCAACATTTTATACTTAATAAAAATTGGAAAAGAGAACAAACTAAAATCTAAATAAATAAAATATTTTCCATTCAATTAACAATAAATAACAAAACAATAACTAAATGTGTTTAAAAATAAAACGTAATTGACACTAAAGTAAATTTTCAAAATGTCCTCCACCACATTCTGTGCATTTTCTTGCGCGTTTAGAAAGGTCACCAATTGCTGACGTATCATTTCTGGATTATTCCGTATTTCGTCGCAGGTTGTAACGATGCGCTGGATTAAATGTTGTCTACTTTCAATTTCAATGCTATAAACCTCGTTTTTTAAGTGGCCCCATAAAAAGTAATCACAAGGGTTACAATCAGGAGATCTTGGTGACCATTCATGTGGACCCCCGCGTCCAATCCATCTATTAGGATACACATTGTTTAAGTGTTCTCTTACTTGAAGGTTAAAATGTGGTGGGGCCCCATCATGCTGAAACAACATACCTCTTATACCGATATTTTCTAACATATTCGGTAAAATGTTTTGAAGAAAATCAAAGTAAATTTCACCATTCAATCTTTCTTCAAAAAAAATGTGGCCCTATCAAATGTCTATTCACAAGTCCGACCCAAACATTTACAGAAAACCTGTGTTGCGAACGGCGTTGGCGTACCGCATGTGGGTTTTCCTGTGCCCATTTATGATTATTTCGTGAATTGTTTACTCCATCCCTTGTAAATTGTGCCTCATCCGTAAATAAGGTTCTGTAAATGACTGGGCGATGGTTAGACAACCAATGACAAAATGCCAGGCGGGGGATATCGTCGCCTTGTTGAAGACGCTGTACCTGCTGGATATGATATGGATGGTAACGTTCTCTTTTTAGGGTTCTCCATACGCGCCAATGAGGAATACCAGTTGCCAAACTGATTCGTCTAGTGCTCATATTTGGGTTTTCTTGAACTACGTTTATAATATTGTTTTGTTCCTGCACACCTTGTTGTAAAACACGCTCCACAACTGCAGAATTAGGTAACTTTCCGTGTTGTCTTGCATACTGGAACACCGTACTAAAGGTTTTATGATTAGGGCATCGACGACCAGGAAAACGCAGCCGATATTCTCTTTCCGCCGACCTACCATTTCCATTACAGAAACCATAGATGAATATTATGTCAGCATATTCCACGTTTGTAAATTTTACTGGCATAGTTAAAATATTTTCACAAGTTTTCACTAACTAAATGCGGATTATTGACACATTAAATTGCTAACAAACAATTATTCAACTGTTTAGGAGATTTCTTTTTATTATCTGTCACTTTGAACAAGCCTACTGTGATTGATTAAAAATTTTGTTATTTCATACCCGATTACTTATTAGGACCACAGTTTTTTACCAAAATGGACCTTTAAAACGTGCCGGAATTAGGATTCACCCAGACCACCTAGGCTCAATAGAATTTTTGCAAATTTTAGTTATAGTGCCTCTCATTTAATAGGGTTCTGTAATCCATTTTCTTGCACATTTAACAACGTATTTAAATAACAACGAAGGTGTAACAAAAAAATGAAATAGGCCATTTTGTTTGTTTTTTCTTGCTTTTTTCGAATATCGTAACGAAATTTCAAAAAAATATATACAGGGTGATGTTTTATTGATGCAAAGAAGAAACATAAATTATAGTGAGTCCGGACCTGGATATATTTTTTTTGATACATATACCTCTTGGGGCTCGTTAGTACATTAGCCGTACCAAATATGAATCCGTTATTTCATTCCCTGTCAAAGTTATGACAAAAAACAGGTTTGGCCAAAAATTATTTAACACCCTGTAACTTCGTAATGAAGGCCCAATGAGACATTTCTATGGGAGGTTCCGGTTACCACTGATGTTCTCTACCTCCTATTAAGCTATGTCCCTCTCATGATGCAACACCCTGTATAGATAAGTCACTAAATATTTGTTCAATTTTTTTAAAACATTTTATGAATAAATTGAAATGACTACAATATTCATAGAAGTTGTACAACTATCAGTTAATGCAAGATTAACAGCTACCCTATGAACATTCTGTATATATATTTACATCGCTTCACGAAGAACAATGTAAAAAACCGATTTCTGACAAAGCCTTTGACGGTGTTTGATGTAAAATATGCGCGACGTAATGACGTCATCACTAGGCGCCCCTTCTTGCACACCTTTCGGTTGCCAAGACTCCAGTTTAATACTGGGGAGTAAGTCATCCGTAACTGAACGTTTCAATTGACGTAACTCGAGACAGATTTATTGAAATTTAGAATAATTGTTTGAGTGGCATATTATACTCGAAAATATTGTAATGAAATCGTCACCTTCGCGTGGAAAATTCTAAATTAGCTATTTCCATTTATTTCGCTAGTTGAAGACCGTGAAAGATAAAAAAAATTACCTTGCAATGATATTGAGTTATTCTGAAAAATAAGGTACCATGGAAATTTTAATAAAACAACCCTTATTTTATTAAAATTCTTGTGTTTGATGATGTGAAGCAAAGTTTGTTCACGAAACTGGCCATATAATAAAGAATTTTGTGAGACTTAACCCTTCCGTCCCTTCAATAAAAAGTATATTAATTATTTCTATTTCGGTTTTTGCTGTAATTTGTTTCACTTTGTTGCTATTCGTAATAGCTGACGCAAGTTAAAGCAGAAGGGTTTAAAGCACTATTCTATGTAAGCTTATAATTAGATTCAGGAAAGCCTGATTTAATCTGTATTAATCCTATCATTAAATCCCTTCTATTTCCCGAAACGCTCCTGTGTTGGGCCATTCACTTGATAATATTTTAAATTACTACCTCATCACTGTCATCAGTTCGCTAAAAAAAACTTTCTGTGAGCCCTAATTTAAATTCAAGGAGTTGGAAGGAGCAGAGTATTTATACATTTATTTCTATTCTTTGTGTTTTATTTACCTCTGAGTTCTTTTTGAGACAGAAATAATGTTTTGCAAATACTTGTTTCGCTGTCAATGAAAAACTAAAGAGATGCCAAGTTATTGACAAATGTATGTATAACAATTGAATTTTAAGATATGGGTAAACATATGTAAATTTCTCTGCTTTTTCTTCTGCAGAATATTTATCGAGTTTGTTATATGTATCTGAGGGATGGAAAAATATTATAATTGTACTGAATTTTTATCATAACATATGTGTAAGAATATATTTTGGATATAGTCTCTGCGTTATTCATTTCTAACCCTTGTAACAGGGGCGAGCGTAGGTGCGTCTTTACTATGTACATACTTCGGTATGCGATGTAAAGCAACGACAGGCGCAGTTAGTACTTGGATGGGTGACCATTCCAACGGAAACCGCGTTATCGCCTCTCACATCTTCCAGCGGATTGTATATCAGTGTATGCGCGGAAGCTATACAACCTTAGGCGAGGGTTTTATAGGAGATATACCATCCTTCGGAGGGGATGTAAAGCCGTCGGTCCCTTGTCTATTAAATGTTAGGCAAGTAAAAGATCCCTACTCTTCTTAAGGGAAGAGGTTCGGCAAAATTCCTGGTTGGGGGTAGCTCGTCTACAGGCGTCGGTGTTAGGCCTCAGTAGCGGAAATAGGTCGACGTTAAATAAATGTATAAAAAAAACCCTTGTAACATCCGCAATTTGCATGTAATTTACATGTGAAAAAAATTATCAGAATTGGAGACGATGAATTTACTGTACAGATTACAGCAATCCAATTACTAGACAAAATTTAATAAGAATATAATTAAGTAATACATTAATTTTATATTTATGGTTTTCATTTGATATCCAAATAGAAACTAAATTACTTAATAATTAAAACATAATATTTTGGTCGCAAGCTCCTCTATAAAATCCTTATTTTACTATAAGGAATATAACCAGACTGTAACCAACAGTTACTCTCCGGGCTATGTGCCCCGCCGAGCGCTGAATTACAAGTTACAAGCCTGGCACGTTAAGTGTAATAATCGCATATTACCAACAAAACACTAATGCTGAGTCGCACTCAGTGTTTTGTAATTTTTTGGAAAATTGAATAGAACAACATGTTTTAAGCATTGAAGGTACACTACTAGTCCTGGGAGATTTTAATGTGAACTGGCTGTCTGACGAGTATATATGTTAGATAATGGATTGTAGAAATCACTTTTTAAAAACTTTATTTACTTGGGAGTCAAGCTTGACTCTGGGTACAATAATGAACAATATTAAATTTAGAATGTATTAGGTCGAAAATGAGTATATAACTGAAGGTACAAATGTCTGTTGGTTGTATTTATAACATAAGAGAACAAAGAACATTAAATTGGAAATTCAGCATGATAAGAGATTACCAAGAAAGAAACATTAAGCTCAGCCAACGTGAGCGGTTATTAGAGAAGAGCTGTTACGCAATCTGTAGCATGATATGTTTGAGAAGGTTAAGCCTGTCTCAGTGATATTATATATCATAGTATATTTCTAATATAACAGCTTCCCCCTTATAAAAAAAAGTTGGTGTTTTATGCAGCAACTTTTGAAATGAATATAAAATGTATATAAAAGGTAATGGTACAATTTGGAAAAATATAAAGAGTACAAAAATGTTAAGTCGTAAGGTTTAAAATACAGAATATAACCTTAGTGTCTAAAATACGAAATGCAAGCACAATAAGCTTGATTCATAAAATAAAATAACATAAAAATGTTAGAGTTAAAATATAGCTTTAGCAAGAAAGCGTAAAATACAAACATAATAAGTTTGTTTTAAAATGGGATAAAATATTCCCAAGGTTAAAATATAGTTTCACTATAAAAGCATAAAATATGAGTATGATAAGTTTAAATGAAAATGACGTAAAGTAAAAATGTTAATAAAATTGAAATTAACAAAGGATAGAAAAATAATGAAATATAATGATTAAACAAATGAAATAAAATTCACTGAAGAGTCTAGCACTAAAAGTCAGTAAAAAGGCACAAAACAGTTTGTCTTTAGTTAAGTTCTATGTCTTCGGCTTCGTTGTCTTCTCTTCTTAAGGTAGGTCGTCTTCGTTGATGAAACAGGCTAGTGATTGTCCTGAGGGGTTCACTAGACCTTGGTGGAGATGGAGGAGTAGTGGAAACGTTGATGGCTAGTCTTCGTCTTCTTGCTTTACACGTACAGGATAGATACAAGAATAAGAGTCCGAAAATTAGCACAATGGTAAGATAGGTAAACCAAGAAATGTGTCTCGTGATGAAAGGTTCCTTGATTAGGTCGTCTAAGTCTTTTGAATATTGGTCTAATTGGTGTCTGGCGATATCGAGGTCTTCGGTGTTCAGATCACTTAGTTTTAGTGGTTTCAGGTTGGGCACTCGAACTTTGTCCGGAACCTGGTTGCATGACTCGAACGGGATTTGTATAGGGTGAGCGTCGTTCTTCACGTCTGTCGTTTCGCCTGAGCTGGCTTGGATCTTCGTGATACCTATGTTGTAATTTAATTATACAGTTTTTGAGGATGGTGTCGGTTTTTGGGGTCTCTTTCGGGCAATTGATAGTCATTTTTAGTGGCTCCGTATTGATGATCATCTACACGTTTTCGTCTGGTTTTTGGATGTTGTATCCTTGGCCGATGATAGTTGACGTTTGACAGTTTTCTGGTAGAGTTTGTAGATCTTTGAAAAGGCGAGCTTCGCATATGGCGTTGTTGTCAATTGGATATGCAAACAAATTTGGACATAATTTAGTATTGGTATGGAGTGGCTTGCATCCTCTGAGGTCAGCAATGGGTTTGTACATCAAAGAATCATCATCTCTCGCGATATACTTTTGAGAAGTTGACAAAATATGATACAGACCAGTTCTACTATCTAAGATAGGAATGGGGTATAATTGGAAAACAGAGTACGTTTGAGAGTCTACTAAGGGTATATCTAATACAAATACTAATTCTGAGTTCATTTGGAAAGCTTTTAATTCAATAATATCTAAATACTGTGCAATTTTTAAAAGTTTAATTGGGAGTGGCAAATTGTTCTTTTGTAGGTTTTGTGAAATTTCCTGCAATGAGTTTACTAAATCTTGGGGATTAATGATAGACGTATGAATTACTTTGAGTCTCGCGAAAGTGATCGAATTTAAAATATCGTTGAGGTTGTCCTCTATAAATAGGTAGCTCGCCATGAGTTGTTCACAAATTTCCAAGAATTTTAATTTTGTTTCAACTGCTCGTACGTTATACGTAATGTCTAAGATTGCGTATTCGATTTCTTTTATGTCTTTGTTGAATGTCTCCTCGTCTATTAGTATTTTTGAATTGTTGTGTTAAAATTTTTAATAACTGAATTTGTAACTGATATTTGATTTTTCATCAAATTTTCTATCTGACGTTCGTCTTGGTTTAGTTTATTGATACAGTCAGAGTAGTATTTACCGTCTTCTGCGTCTAAATTTCCGGTAATTGCTTTGAATATTGAACCAATTCCGTCTATGATTCCGCGTTTGTAGCGTTTCGTGTCGAGATGTATTTCGTCAAATTTAGTTTGTATGGATTTTGAGATTTGTTCCATCGTTCATGTTTTTGTATGCTGGGTCAAGAGTGGTAAGGTGTAAAATTTTGTCGTTTCTGTCAAGAGCTGTCTTAAAGGTCGATATATTTTTATGCACGAGTAACGTCCATTTCTTGTGTGAGATGACAATGTCCGTGTCTTTGTGATAGTAAACACCGATAGTATTGTTTATTGGTGTTATTTCGTTTTGAGAAAGTGCTGATCCGAACAGCAGTAGAAACATTACTATCTTCATGCCTGGGGTCCAGATGGAAGGTCGAATGCGGTTTCGTGAGCGTTGCTACACTGGGATGTACCGTCAGGGGTATCACTAGGTGTTCCTATCCACGGCGACGTGTTCCAAGTGCCGAAGACACCGACTTTCAGGGGCCAGGAATGTTTCTTACTTGCTAATTATTTCTCGATGTGTATACGATGCTTCTTGTGAGCTTGTTGAGACGTTGCTTGTCTGCTTAAATTGTATTTTTCTAACTTCTCGTAGATTCTTTTCTGATTGAAGGATTGAAATCCACCACCTCTGGGTTACAGGGTGTTTTTCAGATCCGTACGACTGCGCCAATGTTAGACAATGGATTGTAGAAATCACTTAATTAAAAACTTTATTTACTTGGGAGTCAAGCTTGACTCTGGGTACAATAATGAACAATATTAAATTTAGAATGTATTAGGTCGAAAATGAGTATATAACTGAAGGTACAAATGTCTGTTGGTTGTATTTATAACATAAGAGAACAAAGAACATTAAATTGGCAATTCAGCATGATAAGAGATTACCAAGAAAGAAACGTTAAGCTCAGCCAACGTGAGCGGTTATTAGAGAAGAGCTGTTACGCAATCTGTAACATGATATGTTTGAGAAGGTTAAGCCTGTCTCAGTGATATTATATATCATAGTATATTTCTAATATAACATATATATACGCGAAGGCTTAAGAGATGGTGTAATTACGACTTAAAACAGATTGTACAAACCTCTACTCATATTTTTGAAGAAAGCGCTACGCCAATACGTTTAGTATTGACAAATAATTCTGATCTTGTCGGTAAAGTCTTAGACACTCCAATTATATCTGAGCATTGTATTATAAAAATTGATATTTTAGACTATTGTGCACCAATGAAATGTATTTTTAGAGATGAAAATGTAATCATAATTTATTAAAAATGAAACTAAATAATATACAAGTTGATTATAGGTAACCTGATATAGATAAAAAATATGATTTTGAAAACTTTTGAAAGTATTAGATAGCATTTGTCCAAAAAAGAGGTCATAATTCGATATTTGTATAAGGAGTGGTTCAATGCTAGGGTATTAGAGGCTATTAAGGATAGAGATAGGAAATACAAAAATACAAAAGTAAATCAGATAAGAAAAATTTAAATATTATGACGAAATAATTGAGAAATTCAAGAACGACCCAAGGAAAATGTGACAATCTCTGAAATCTTTAGCATCGAATAAATATGATGAACCTTTTAAAGAAATTCAACTCTAAAATGAAACGTGTAAAAACCCAAAACTATTGCCTGAAAAATTTAATGAATTCTGTATATCTAGTATTAACGACATAATGCATAGTATTATACCTCACAGCAACTATCAGTCTGAACTTGTCGAGTTAGGAGGAACAAAAATACAAAATTATAAGTTGTTGACAAAAACTGAATTCAAAGCAGTCGTATTTGATCTAGCAAACAAGAGTAGTCCGGATTAAATTGATATGGTTTTCTTTAAGGATAATTTTGACATTCTATCTGATCAATTGATTCATATAATTAATATTTCATTAGAGTGTGGTATTGTGCCAAATTCTTTAAAAGTGTCGACTAAGGAAGTACCTAAAACGATTAAAGCTGAAGCCTGTAGAACTATAAATATGTTACCAGCTTTTGAAAAAGTATTAGAGAAATTAGTATGTCCGCAATTTTTAGAGTAGAGAAAAATAGTCCAGCTTTAGAGAAGGTATTAGTTGTAAAAGTGCATTACAATACGTTGTTAATGAGTGGAAGGAAGCTGACAAAAGGAAGAATTAATGGTGTAGTATGGAAGTGGCTTGAATGTTATTTAAAAGCGGAAGGTAAAGGGTGAAATATGAAAATGTGTTATCAAGTGAGCTGCCTATGGGAGTACCTCAGGGGAGCATACTTGGCCCTCTGTTATTTGTAATATATATTAATGGTATGTCAAGAATCTTTAAAAATTGCAAATATCACTGTTTTGCTGACGATACTATAGTCTACATTGATGAACATGATCCTAGAAAGTTGGTACGAAAAATAAATCACGATTTAGAACTTGTTTCTAAATGGTTGGAAACAAATAAATTAAAACTGAATATCACAATAACAAATATTATGCTCATAAGTAATCAGCAGAATCTCAAAAGATTCAAAGATACAAATTTATCATTTAAGCTTCAACAAGTAAATCTGTCATTGGAAGTCAAATGTCTAGAAGTTAAGGTTGATTGCAGTTTAAATTGTGTCTTGTAGATTTTACATGAAATTTTTTTTTTAAAAAGTAAGCGTTCTTAATCGTGTCAGTAGGTTCCTATCAATAAATGGAAAAAAAATATTTATAATACTACGCATTTCAACTATTGTAGCACAATCCTTGTGCGAATACTGCTAAATTTGTTAAAAAGCAGTTGCCTTTATGTAGGATTTATGTATTTATCTTTCAATAGTTGACTATTAGTTATATAGTTTTTTGTGATTTAAAAAAAATTAAAATAAGTCAATAATATTACTATTTAAAAAAATTATATGATCATTTTCTTATGTTTGCGAGAAGTTTGTATTTCATCATACTTGGCAAGTATACTTGACTCTCACGTCCATTCCCAGATGTGACACTGAGAAACTATTTCTAATCTACTTGGATATTGCTTGTATGTTTTTTGTTTCTGAATGCATAGCCCCCTCCCCACAATACTCTTCCAGATCCCTCTGAAATAAATGCAGTCGTATTGTCTGTGGTGTTTATTCTTATTGTTATAACAAGATAAGTAAAATTAAATTAAAATCAATGATATTTATGGGAGGTGAAATTATTTTTCTCTATTTCTGGGTAAACCATATAAAAAAATGTATTGCCAATAAATCAGAATTGTGCCAAGTCTAATATTAATGTTATCCTTAAAGTTAAGTTAAGTTCGTACGTTGTTTATGACAAGTATTACGTTGCTTCACGGTTTGTTTTAATAAAACATGTAAATGCAATGGCCACTTACGAATTTTCTGAATGTACCTAATAAGCAATAAAGTTAAAACAAATTTATTTCCAATCCAGATTTTGATTTCATAGAGTGATTGAAATACATTGAAAGTTGAAAGGGGCCGGACCGTTTGTGTGCAAACAGAGAAAGCAAGAGCCGGAGAATCTTGAGCAGACTCCCTAGGGGGAGATCAATACTATCATTTTGGACCTCGACCTATTTAACCCGTTTAACTTGGTTTTCAACAAAGAAATTAACATAATTTTTGATATCGGGGAGTTCTTGTTTACCATTGTTCCAAAATTATTGATTAAAGAATCATGTATGAATCTCACAAATATCTACATACAGTGTGGCAAGTTTAATTGGAATAAAATCTGTATTTTGGGTATAGAGTATTTCTGCAAGAAATCTCAAAGGACGACAATTTTACTTTTTTACGGACTATGTTTCGGTGGTAATATTCCTGGCTGCAACTGCCCTTAATAGACCAAAAGCTATTGAACTATAACGAGTAAGATTTTAAGTTTAATCATATCCTGATCATGCTAACATGATTAGCGAAACGTGCCTCGAGCAGTGTATTCGAGTGTAGTGATAAAATGTTTTGGTGTTTTGTAATAGTAGTATATAGATCCCAACGATATTGATTTATAGGAATAGCCCTCACACAAAATCGCCCACATCTCCAGGACCCCGACCCAGTGCAGGGTTGCCTCCTTAAACAGGACTAGCCGCTATAAACGTTGAAGAAAGTTCTCAGGCGCTCATTAACAAATTCAGTAGCTGTTGTATTCAAAAATGACATCTTCTGCTGTAACAAATGATAGATGACTTCTATATTGATATTATATATAGATACGCTACGGTTTACAATTAATTTTCCAATGTTTGTAGAAGCAAAACATTCTATCACTACACTCGAATACACTGCTCGAGGCACGTTTCGCTAATAATGTTAGCATTATCAGGAGATGATTAAACTGAAAGCCTTACTCGTCATAGTTCAATAGCTTTCAATTGATTTCAGTTCTGTTACATCATCTCAATAGATTTATACTCATTTGTAATCGCGAATCCGTTAAATCGAGTCGTTTCCAAAGTTTTCGCTCAACAAATTAAAATCTGATGTGTTGCTAGGATTAAACCATAACTGGAATTGTGCTGTAATGGCCTTGTGTACTTTACATTATGCCTCGTCATCGAATTTATGTGCATATATGTATGCTTTTTTCTGTAAAGTAGCTTCTCAGGACTATATTAAAAGTATCATATCACTTTGTCACGATATTAACAAAAAACCACAACGGATTTTTCAGAAATTCAGTGTAAATTCCAATAAAACAACGTGTGGGAATTGTAGCTGGGCGTAGGTGTACCACTAGATTTTGGCAAAGCCAGTCACCAAGTGTCACTCAGTTGATACCTTTCTCACTGTATTATAATTTCTATTGATTTTCTGATAATTCTAGGATAATGAAGCGTACGGTCGTGAGCAAAAAAAATAGGACAAGTAACGGTATTCTGCTAAAATGTAGTTGTGTACATCTAACTTTAATTTTTGTGACATTGTCAGTTAGTTGTCATAATTTATTACAAGTGTGCAAAAAACTAATATGCGCCATATAAACGATTTAGTTAAATCGAGAGTTATTGTTAAAGCAGAAGATGGATGGTCAATGAGACAAATTGCACTGCGTTATAATATTGACAAAAATTCGGTGTGTAATACTTTAAGGAAGTGGAGAATAAACGGTACGATTAGTAGAAATCCTGGATCAGGGCGACGAAGGATATCAACTTAACAACAAGATATGCAATTGGTAAATGCTTTAGTAGAAAATCCATTTTACTCAGTTATCCAGGCTGCTGAAGAAACGAATTTTCCTGGATCGAGTAGTACCTACTGGTTGCCGGCGAGTAAGAGAATAGGAGCTACGCTGTCATGCAGCAGCACAGAAATACTTACTTAAAGCTGAACATAGAGAAGTTCGAGTAGGATTTGCGCTTGAATATTTAGCGCATGATGTAAATTTTTGGAACAATGTAATCTTTACAGACGAAAAAACTTTCCAGTCAACACACAGCGGTCGTATTCGAGTTTACCGCCCTCCGAATACTCGATTCGATGAGAAATATATATCTAACAATGATAAAAGTGGTAGATTTTCCGTCAATATGTGGGCTTGGATATCAGCAAGTGGTCCTGGTATTTTGTGGTATATTGAGGAACGATTTAATAGTGAAACGTATATTAGGATTTTCGACAATATAATGCTCCCTTCTGTGTCACAATTATTTCCTAATAATGAGTTCATATTTCAACAAGACAATTGTTTATACTACTCATACCGTAACTAACTGGTTTCAAGATAGCAAAATCAATGTTCTTAACTGACCCAGAGTCATAGTCCAGATCTTAACCCTGTGGAAGAAGTATGGGAACTACTCGTAAGAAGTATCCAAAAATGAAATATGAGACCACGGAATGCCGAAGAATTACTGGAAATAGTAAATAATGCATGGGAAAATATTATTACTAATTAATGATTATTGTATAAGGTTATTTAATTCTATGCCAAACAGACTTATAGAAGTTATAAATAGAAATGGTGCAATAACGAAATATTAATAGTTAGTTTCTTGTTAAGTAGGGTATCCTTTGTCCTTTGATCCAGAATTTCTACTGATCATACCGTTTATTCTCCACTTTCTTAAAATGTTACACACCAAATTTTTGTTAATGTTATAACGTAGTGCAATTTGTCTCATTAACCATCCATCATTTACTATAGCAATAGCTACAGCATTAAAATAAAAAATAAATTACATCTATATATCTGTTCTCTTATGTCTGATATCTGTTTTATTTCGGCTACTCATTACATATTCAAATAGAGACAGATTTACATTTAAAAAAAAGTTGTTCTATTTTTATCTGCTCACGACAGTACTTCTATGTAACATTATGACATTCTAATAGTTGACTTTATGGTGCCCATTGTTATGAACTGTGGACTATCCGAGTCTGATGTTTCCCGAATGGCCTTTGGTTCTGTTCTGGAGCTGCCGTCCTATTAGTCCGACGTAACTGTTACCACGTATGAATTTCTGTTAGTATACAGCTTTTACCAATGGTTTAGAGATGGTCCTTTTTTCAAGGAAGCAACTGTTGTATTTTAGTCACCGTTTCAATTTTTTTTAACGTTTAGGAGTCTCCTAAAGAAAGATAAGCACACATATTTTGATTCTGTTCTTGACTTTTAGCTTGCCCTCAAATTTGTATATGTATAATTTCTATCTTAGCAACTTTAAGTCTTGTTGGAAACATACCACAATGAATAGACAAGTTTACAATATTTAAAAAATGGTAAAATCAAAGAGTGTTCCAATACTTCGTCTCCTATTTGTTTCAAAATTATAGTTATGATAGATATCAAACTGTGTTTTTTTATCACTCAGAGATAGATGTCGATGTTTGCTTAGTTCATGTATCGTGTTCGAAATTTATTGTTATGCCACTGAAACTCATTTATTATTTGTTATCAGAAACCTCAAATCAAATTAATGTATTTTATATTTGATTTGCTTATCTTTCTATTGTAATGTAACGTATTTATTGCAAATAGAAAAGTTTTAACACAAAGCATTAACAATAATATAAAGTAAATAAATGTACAGTTTACAGGAATATATAAATAAAAATATAAACTCTAAATATTCAAAATTGATCCAAATTAGTTAGTTATACATTTGGGGATTAAATAAGAGTATGAAAGAGAACGTACTTGTACATAGATATGGTAAAATTAATACAATTATATGTAGTTGGTACTATACTATATTTGAGTTGTTTGTCTCTCTAACAAGAAATATTTCCCAATTTGCAATAAATTATCCGTTAATTGAAATAAATAATCTGGATATAAAATTCAGTAAATATAAAATCTTACATATTCATTTAATATTTTTGCTCGAATATCTCGCCATCTAGCTGTTGATAACTAAATTAAATTATTGATCTGTGATATTCAAAGCTAGAAGAGTTTTATAGATATAAAGAGAAGCAAACAATAAACATGGGAGAATCGCTAGAAGTACAGTTTTCTCTCCAGTGGCAGTGTTGTATTGTACGTCCATTACGCATTATATCTATATCTAGAGGAATTATTTATAGTTTCAGTTAGAAATCTAGATATAAAATAGACTGCGATGGGCATTTATTATTACATTGCACTGTCTACCAACAGTGCAATGTAACAAGTGTTGCCATCTATTGGTTGAGAAATAATTTACCAATTGCCGTAAGGAAACGATACATGCAGGGCACATCCAAAATTTCATTTCCTTTTTAAGGTATTAAAGTCCAACTAATTCCAGTATTTCTGCTACTAGAAAGCTCTACATCATATGATGGTGTATTATGATGTTAACACTATTGTGACCGATAGATGTCGTCTCCAATATGAGGATGAATTACGGTATTAAATACAATTTACACCATTGTGACAAGTTATCTGATATTCGAAAGAAAAATTATGTTTTCTTTCCTATTGTTTTGCACACAAAGTAAACATATTTAGAAAGAGTTAATTGTTTATCCAATATTACTCCTAACTTTTTCTTAGACAAAGTGGATTTTCGTTCCTTTAATATAAATGTCAAGGTTACTATCTAAGTATTTATTTTGTTTTCAACCTAGAATCTTTCATTTATATTTATGCGCATTTAACTTTAATCTATTAATTCATAACCATTTATATAACGCGTTAAACTCGTTGTTCATTGCATTAGTTATTTCTACATGATCACTTCGTGGGACTGATGATAATAAGATATCATCAGCGAATAAATTAAAAATATATTCTTACTTAACTTTTTGCTTAGGTCACTTATATGGGTTATAAACAGAATGGGCCCAAGGACACTGTCCTGTGGAACATCAATATCGCTCCTATTTTTTCGGATTTATCTCCGTTCACTTTAATCCTATAATGTCTGTTACTTAAGTAGTTGCTTATCCACTTCAGTGCCGTAGCTTAATCCCATATATGCTAAGTTCCGTCACTTCTTGGGTGGAGCGTTGCTCGACACCCAAATAAGTGTACGTCTCTCCGGCATCTAGATGGTGTAAGATGCTTCCGTCCACGAGCTGCGCGTCCTCTTTGTAATTACCGCATCGTCCTCTCTTGAGATGGATCAGTGCGCATTTGTCCAACCCGAACTGCATACCGACAGCCTGCGTGTACTCCTGTACCACCCTAAGGGACTATTGGAGATCCCTCTTTCCAGAGGCATAAAGTTTAAGGTCATCTATATAAAATAGATGCTTGACCTTATGCCTCCTGTCACCGGGGGTACCGCAGTTGTAGCCACGGGTTTTCCGGAGCGAGACGGATAATGGCAGTAGTGAGATGCAAAACAGAAGGGGGCTGAGGGAGTCTCCCTGAAATACTCTTCGTCAGTCAAATGACACATTCTTCGTCTCTCATTCAGCAGTCTGTATATGTAAAATCAAATGACACATTCTTCGTCTCTCATTCAGCAGTCTGTATATGTAAAATTGTTTCTAATTTTATTTCTACAGATGTACACACATATTCACACATAGGTCCACGATAATTAATAGTAAAATATTTGTATTTTGTTTCTCATATTTTTTCTTTTAAGCATATACCCCCCAAAAAATTTAAATCTCTACGCCTAAGAAGGTCAACTCCGTAGTGATAAAATTTGTTTTATTTGTTGCAATATGTATTAAGTTCGTATTAAGCAGTGCCCAATGTTCACTAGTAAGTCAAAATCTATATTTAGTAAAACAATCCTTAGTGTCAAATTATCCGACAATATTTTCAAGAAAACAATGTCCAATAAAGCATTAAGAGCAATATTCGCTAAATCCGTGGAATCTGTACAACCTGAACGATTAGTAAGAAACGAAGTGCGGCTTAAGGACTGCCACCTGACGGTGGGAGATGAAACTTATGAACTGAGGAAACCATGCTACGTAGTAGGCTTCGGTAAAGCAGTTTTGGGCATGGCTAGTGAGATCGAAACTGTTTTGAGAGATCAACTAGAGAGGGGAGTGGTTAACGTTCCAACAGGGATATTTGAAAGAAATAGGAGAAATAGCAATTCGAAAATACAGTATGTAGAAGGAGCAAAGGATAATTTGCCTGATGAAAACGCTGAGAAGGGAGCTAGTATGATTAAAGAACTAGTTGAAGGATTGACTGAGGAGGATTTACTAATTGTCCTCATTTCAGGTCAGTGAAGGAATTAAATTAAGTATTTAATAATAAGTACTCTTCAAATTATTAAAGAATTAATCTGCCAGTTTGCACATAGCTGGAAAAATAGCATCGCACACTAAAAGAACTAAATCATACACAATACACTTAACATATGTTTCACCAATCAAATAAGCATCATCAGGAGCTTTAAGTATCCACCTGAACAAAACTAACAAGAAACATACAGAGTGTTGTTGAAATATTCTAACCTCGACACTATCTACGTAAGTAGGAGAGTGAAGATATTACAGCGTTGCCAAGTCTGCATAATAAACAAATATATTTATAAACAAATAACGCTGAAAATGAACACAAAGTTGATATTTTATTTAGTGATAGTGTTCGAAGTACAATATACGCCTGGGCATTTATTAACAAGTAATTTTAAAGAGGTTAGTTTCGTGTTGTCAATGGCTCGTAAAATTTCGTGTCTTATATCACTTAACATTGTAGAAGTACTAAAGCATTTTCGAAATCCGGATTGATTAGAAGGAATTATTGACAGGACGTTTTCTATTGAGGAGGAAGGATACATAGTTAGGAATATTAGGCAGATCTCTGATGCTGATGTCATCAAGGCAATATATAAATTAAAACCAAAGAGAACAATGATAATATACCATGTTATGTAATTAAGAATTGCAAAGAAGTATTGGTTAAGCCATTAGCACTAAAATTTAATTTAGCTCTTAGACATCAAAAATTTCCGGATAAATTGAAAATCGCACGAGTTACTCACGCTTTTAAAAGTGGAGATCGAAGGGAAGTTATAAATTATCGTCCCATTGTTTATGAACACGCTAAGAATAAAATATCGAGCATTCATTGGTTCCAGAACAAAAGTGAATAAATCGAAATCTAGTGGATTTTGTGAACTCTGTGACGGACAGTGGGGGTCCTAAGTGGGGCGCCATAGGCCCCTCTCCATGCACACATGAACTTCGTAAATCTATCAATTACCAATTATTAAAATCTCTCTACCCTACCGTTATTTTCAACAGATCACAATAAAACATACCCAGTAGTGCTGTATTAGTCCTGTCGGAGACATGACAATAAAAAAGAAACACACTATTTTGCCGACATTTCGGCTATTTGGTACATACTTCTTCAGGGTTTAATAGATATAATTTAGGTGACTGTATGTACTTATTTTAGTTAGACTGTATTTTCTTTTCGGGTAATGCCCTACTGTCCTTAAAAGTTGCATTAGGTACACCTAAATGTACTTCTTTTTCTTGAGATACAAAAAATTCGAAATTTAAATTTTCATTTACCTTTTGCAAAACTGGAGTTCGAACTTAAATGAACTGAATGTTTTTGAACGTGTGAATTTGAGAAGATAAGTTTCATGAAATCAGGTTTTTTTTTGTTTATGTGAGGCTTTTAAGGATGATAGGTCTGGTATTGAATAAACACGAACTGTTCGGCGAAGTTAGTCTAATGCAAGCCAATGTTGCAGTAGATAAAATTACCAAAATATTTGCACTATCGCACTAAAGATCGCTGGTCTGACTCGAGAGTCTGGATAAAGTCAAAATAAATTTAAAAATTTGGAGATTTTATAGGAGTTTATTTTTTGTTTTCGTGAGACAAGTGCGTGGAAAAGCAACTGTTCTCCAATATTAATAACTATTGAAGTTCAGAATCGTAAATGAAGATATTCACACTAGAGGCTGTGATGCAAGTTCGCACGAACATCAATGGAAGTTGCAGCGAAATGTTCCAGTCTCCAACAGCCAGACCGCAAATTTTTAGAGCAATCCTAAGTCCCCAAAAGTGCGACTGGTACCAACGCGATGATTCATGTGCTGTAGTTGCAGGCACGTCGAGGGCAAATTCAAGAGCATATTTGTTATTTTGTTGTATTTTGTATTAGATTATAGAATATTTCGTCTTTTTACCTGATATAAATATTTTTGGTATTTTAGATTTTTAAACCTTGCGCCCACGAGACCTATATTTCGGCAAATAATAATCAAATGGACGTGATCTATACTGACACTGCCAAAGCATTTGATAAAGTTGATCACTGCATATTGTTGAATAAGCTTAGAAATTTCTCCATCTCTACTGACATAACATTTATAACCTAATATTTTTAGTCACAAACTCCTCTATAAAATCCTTATTTTACTGTAAGGAACGTAACCAGACTGCAACCAACAGCTACTCTTCGGGCTATGTGCCCCGCTGAGCGCTGAATTACAAGTTACAAGCCTGGCGCGTTAAGTGTAATAATTGCATATTACCATCAAAACGCTAATGCTTTGATTGCAACATACACCAGCCGAAAGACTGATCCTACTTAAAGAAGCTCTCGTGCCAGTCGTCACACACCACTTGCAGGCTGCAGTTTCAAGCTATTGGCTCTCGACAGTGCAAGGTAGGCATGTGACAATCGAAGCATTACCGTTTTGATGGTAATATGTAATTATTACACTTAATGCGCCAGGCTTGTAACTTGTAATTCAGTGCTCGGCGGGGCACATAGCCCGGAGGGTAGCTGTTGGTTGCAGTCTGGTTACATTCCTTGCAGTAAAATAAGGATTTTATAGAGGAGTTTGCGACTAAAAATATTATGTTATAATATTCCGCTCTTTAAAAGCACATTTGAATTATAACATTTATGTTTACCTACATGATAAATTGTCAACATTATGTAATGTTAAATAATTTCTAGTCGAATTACTACACATCAGATTCAGGAGTGTGGCATTTTTGCTGAGTTATGATATCTACAATTCTGTAAATAATAACCGGTTTGAAAATCAATAAAGTGTAGTCCGTAAAGTTAATTTCTATAAATGTATCGTTGTATTGCTCATACATTTTGTAAGGAATTCATAATTTCATTGTTAATATTATCAGGATTACAAAGACCCTCAGGAAGATTTAGTGGTATCCACTACTACTGCCCACGATTTTAAGTTAGCCCACAATTGTCTAGGATTATTCTTAGCATTACTAATATTAAAAGATAAAATACGGATATTTCTTGAATTACGGCATTGCTGTAATAATTTGGAATTTTAAAGACGTATTGCCTGTGGACGGTATGGCACTTTTACTTTGTTCGTATCATAATCAAGATTTTATTTTAATTTCATTAACTCATATTTAGGCTCTGTAAACCATAGTTCGTAGCGCGTGTCAGATTTGAAACTAACTCTTTTTAGAGGAGCATGGTGATTTAGTAAATGTAACAGATATAAAACCAATAAATTGATTGAATGAAATGGTTAAAAATTTGTTGTCTGTTTTTAAAAATAATTTATGTTTTAACTGACCTGGTAAGTATTTATGAATACGACGGCGACGTCCAAAGTTTACAGGTGCTCATTTTGCTCTTAGCACAGTGAGTATAAATAGCAGAAACGACATGCCATGTATCGCTGAAAATTTGACTATTTTAATTTTTTGTGGTATATATGAAGAGATTTTTGTTTCCTGAACAAATCTCAAATAAAATGTTTCTAATTTTCACTTAGTAATGTGAAGTAACAGCAAAAATTGCTAATTAAGAACCACTGTAATATTTCCAAAGTGTGTTTTAATGGTTCTTTACCAATATTTTTATTGTTGTAAATTTTTAATCAGTACGCTGGAATATTAAAAATGTTAAATCCGTCTCCGACGGCTTAGAAAACTTTGGACTGGCGGTTTTCCGCATTCTGCACAATGCATCTGGTGCTTAAACGTTCACAAATAGGAAAAGTTGGTAAACCTCTACGATTTAATAAATTAAATTTAAATTATCGACCGGTGCATGAGAACACGACGACTGCAATATTCTATTAAATGATTAAGACCTTTATAATTCTCTGGAAATAATCAATAGGCGTGATTCAGAAGCTATTTTCGCTAATTAAAAACCGTTTTCAGGTGGGGGGTCAGCGCTGCTGCCTCTGCCAATCCCTCCGATCACCTTGGATGAGAAACTTGATGTAATCAAGAAGTTGGCCAGAAAAGGTAAGTCGATTACCTGTTAGTGAGAATAAAAACTTTTAAAGTTTATGGATTAAATTATGTTTTCACATTTTGAAAGCTTTCTGATATTCAATCAGCATGTGCTGGTATGCAATAGGTTAATAATTTTGACATAGTATATTGTCTGAAAGTTATTTGTGGCATTCTACGAATATTTTTTCCTATTATTTGGGTTTTCTATCACATGTATTATTGTCCTCTTCAAATCACTGAATCTGCAAAATAATAGAATTATTGGAAAAAAGCCTCTGCGCCCGTGACGTTTACGCCAAAGGAATAGACAGAGGTTATGTTTTGCAAATAAACACAGAAATAATGTATTTTGCTGACGTTTCGGAAAGTAATCTCTTTCCGTTTTCAAAGCTTTTTTTGGAAGAACTCTTGTTTTGCTATGTAGCTTTAAGATTCTGTTTATGTTATTTCCATAGATACTTACTACTTACACAGAACATAGAACTGATGATATTTTCTTTTAGATAATGTTGAGTTTGTTAAGTTCTTCTTTTAACATTGGTAGCCAAGTTGTACAAATATCTACAGAACAATTCGATACGCACTTGTCTTCATTTAATAAGATTATTGCTGATTCTTTAATTTTTCTTTTTTTGGTATCTGCTTCTTTTGTTAAAATTTTTGCCGAGTCCCAGTTTATTCTATGTCCGCTTTCCCAAGCATGATCACAAATCTTTGATTTCTGAATTTCATTCTTTCTAATGTAATTCTTGTATTCATCCAACCTCACACTGAAAGGTCTGGATGAGTGAGTGAGTTATCCAGAACTGAATTGGGCCCGTATGCAGATTGTCATTTTGGGCTCTTCCCTCCACCAATAATAAATAAATCTTAATAAATTGCACAAAATAATGCCCATATTTTAAGTAAGTAATAATTATAATAATATTAGTTAAATAGTTACTTTCATGGCTTTGGTTTCGGCCAAATTTTCGATGACTCTGTCGATATCTATCCTTCGGTCCGTTTCGTTTTCAATGGAAAGTATGGCTAAATTTGACAAGTTTTCTTACAACAAAGAGTTCCTTAAGTAGTTTTTAATCAATTTCAATTTAGAAAATGACTTCTCAGCTGAAGCTACAGGATGATTAAATGAAAGCAGTGCAAACTTCTGTATACGAAACATAATATTTTTAGTCGCAAACTCCTCTATAAAATCCTTATTTTACTATAAGGAACGTAACCAGACTGCAACCAACAGCTACTCTCCGGGCTATGTGCACCGCCAAGCGCTGAATTACAAGTTACAAGTCTGGCGCGTTAAGTGTAATAATTGCATATTACCATCAAAACGCTAATGCTTCGATTGCAACAAACACCAGCCGAAAGACTGATCCTACATAAAGGAGCTCTCTTGTCAGCCGTCACACACCACTTGCAGACTGCAGTTTCGAGCTGTTGGCTCTCGTCAGTGCAAGGTAGGCATGTGACGACCGGCACGAGGATCCTTTGACTATTTGGTACATCCCGGTATTTTTACAATAGCGACATGTAAAATAGTCAGCAGGCGCCATCTAGCGGTCCAGTGTCTGTTGCAATCTTAAACTATTAAAAATAAAGTTTATGAGAGCTCATTAACGACCATTGAAGATTGTATGCAAAGAGTAAGAAATGCATTTCAAAACATATCACAGGATTCAATTAGAAGAGCTACCCATGAGGAACTAATCCGAAGGTGCGAAAAATGTGTCGAGGTTCGAGGGCGGAATTTTGAGCAATTATTAAATTGAAATGAAATCATATTTTAAATTGATCTTATCTCTGCTATTTTAGTTCATGCCATATCTTCAATTCGATTAATACGCATGTTACAGTGTTAGTGTTATTTTGCGTTTTTGTGGATATCGAGTAGCAAATGTGCTGCAAGTTCTTGATATTACTTTATCATATTCTCCATAAATAATAAACAAATTTAATAAGTTTTCGTTGGTATAATTTAAACTTGCTGGCATTTTTTCACATAAGATAATGACTGATTGTTTCTAATCATGGCTATTTTGATGAAATGGTTACAACAATTGCATGAATTTCTAATAAAATCGCAAATATTTCAAAAAGCTGTAACTTTAACCCCCATAGTGCTAATATCAGAAAAAAGGAATTCAATTTTACAAAACTTGACGCAAAAAAATACGGGGTGTTTTATTTGACTTAAACAAGTTCTCGCAAGTTTGAAGTTGACAAGATGTACGCGATAAACGGAACACTTGGTATAATATTTTGAATTTATTTCAGTTGTAGAACGTAGTTCTCCTTGTGTTCTTTTTACGTGACAAGAAGCGAATGAGGATCTTTTACACGAAGAGAGTTATAACAGTTTTTGCAAATCGTTGTACCTGTCAAATTTTCTATAAAATGTCAAATATCTCTGAAACGGCTAGGTTTAGGTATAGGATATGCTACATATTTTCGACTCGACTTTTATGCTCTTTCCGAAAACCCTAAAATATATAGGGTGTTCTATTTCAAATAAGCAAGTTGGCATCGATTTCCGATATAAGCACAAGTGCCAGCTGCTTGTAAGTATTTTAGTTGGATTGGCCACACCGACATTAGTACCTATCTAAATTTTCAAAATTTTCTGATGCGTACTTTTCTCTATATCGATCGATTCAGTTCCCGGTGAGACACCCTGTATACCACCGCTTATTCTTTAAGCAACTTAAAATATGAAATCATTTTGTCAATCAAACATATTTAAAAGTAGTAATAATTTTCTACATTTTGTAGAAATAAAGTTATTTAATATAAAAATAATATGAAATAGAGAGGAATTCATTAATAATTTCCCCACTTTAAAAAACTGGTTTTGTTATTTTTAAATTGGAAAAGAAATTTTAAATCAATTGACAAAATGACATTAAATTTACTTACAAGTGTTTTATAATGATTTTTCTCGTTCTTGCAGGTGCCAATATCCGCGAGCTGAACTGTCTACGAAAACAAATATCTATATTGAAAGGCGGCGGCCTGGCAGAGCTGGCATACCCCTGCAGAATAATTTCTCTAGTGCTATCGGATATTGTAGGAGACCCATTAGATTTTATAGCTAGCGGGCCAACAATACCAAACAGTGATTCGGCCGAGAGTGCGGCGCAGATTTTAAAGAAATACCATTTATATGAGGAAATTCCAGATTCAATAAAACGTGTCCTACAAAGGAAAAATCAATTTCTCAAGACTGTCACGCCAGTTTTAAATGGGCAATACGAACATGTTAAAAACTGTGTAATAGGTAAAAAGAATTTCAAGCCGCATCAGAGACACAAAGGAACGTTATTCCTATTGTGTGTCGGCCGGAAAAGAGATACAAATAAAAATACAAGTAATTTTTTGTTATATGTTGAAATACGAACTTCTACAGGGTTATTCGAAAAATTATGAAAATTTTGGCCTGAACAAAGTTTAACAAATCAATTCGCTGGTTGTGTATTATTATTAATTATCGGGTGGCGACGAGCCAACGTACGCCCCCAATATTTTGGTTGTTTTTGTATTTAAAAATTTGTTATTTGATACACATAAATTAGACAATAATGGGCTACTTTTAGACTAACGGGAATGAAAATATCACTTCCGGTTGAACCGGAACTGACATCAATTTTTTAAAAATGGAATGACTATATTTTTTGATAGTTTCTCATTAAGCATAAATTTGTAAGTGCAACAGGTTCAGATGTAAAAAATAAGTGAGATACGAACAATTATTTAATTTTTTCAAAATGCCGCGTCAGATGATAGCGATATAAGAAAATTACTAAGTAGGCTATGGAAATTATTAGTAAGATTATAGACTTGTCTGTAAAGAAGAAAATAGTTGTTTGAATTACTAATAGGTACCAATATTTTTTGTTTTTTTTTTTAAACGGAATTTCATTTTCATTTTAATTTCCGTAGGGGTCCTATGGACATTTTTTTAATGGCACTGTGCTATTTTTTTTTATTAATCAGAAATAATGATTCATAAACTATAATATTTTCGCTATTAATCATTTCTTAACGATATCCTTCGTAATAATAGAAGTATTTTTAAAAAGTAAGCGCCAACAAATCATTTTAATAAGGTACCTATCTACATTGCAGATAGCCATGAAAATGACAGACAGACATTCGCAACAATTGAATTATTTTTCACTTACTCACTGATTTTCTGAAGCAAGTGTATTAAAGTTGTTATAAACAAGAAAATTAATATAAAATGGCTGAAAAATATTCAAGAGATGAAAAAGTTGATATGTTCATGGATGGTCAGAGATATCCAGAAAGAAGACAACCTCCGAGAAACTATTTCGCCCGGTTGGAACATCAATTTAGAACTGAACTTAATATAGAAATTGAAGAAAGATTTATTGTGGATGAAGAAACGGAAATTAATGTATTAGCTTTAGTGGATGTTGACCCAACCATTTCGGTAAGACAAATTGAACATGAGTTGCTAGTTTCCAAAGAATCAGCCAGAAAAATTTTAAAGAAACACGGCTATCGTTCTTATTAATATCGATTGCATGAATTTTTGTATGAGGATGATTATCAACGAAGAATAACCTTTTGTAATTGGTTACAGTTACGCCAATTAGGAAATGAGAATTTTATCAAAAACATTTTGTTCATTGATGAATCGAGATTTCGAGATTTACAAACGTTGGGTTATTTAATCGAAACAACACTCGTTATTGGGCAATTGAAAATCCTCACATGAGACAGGGGCGGTTTCAGGAGCGGTTTGGCTTCAATGTTTGGTGAGGCGTACTGGGCGACCATATCATAGGTCCAATAATTTTTGACGGAACTCTAACTGGACCAAGATATCTAAAATTTCTCCAAAATATAATAGTTCCACAGATTAATCAAATTTCCAATACCAATGATTGAATATAAGGCTAGAAACTGGAAAGATTGAAACATAAAATTATTTTACTTCTTAATCAAAGCAAATCAAACTATTTCATAAAAACTGATCATTATTTTGGTACCAAAAATGTGCAATTCAAACCCTTTTTTCCCGCCCGTAACCAGAATGCAGATTCAATAATAAGTAGAGAATTAGTCAAGTAAAAATACTTAGCAAATTATGTTGGCGTTGTGTAAATTACGGGGTAAACAGTCAGATAAGTTTGTGTAGACGTAGAGTGCATTTTGTCTGGGATTATTTGGCAAAAATGACCACAAAATAATCTAGTGAGTCCGGCGAACAGTGTAAAGATCTGCAGCATAATTCAAGTCTCCTCCGGCTCAAGTGTGGTTAGCTTCCTCATAGGGAATGGTTGAGAAGTTAAAATTACACTGCATAAAGAGTTCTTTAAGCTTGGAACTTTATTCTGGCAAGTGGTGTTTGTGGTTGGAATGAATTAGTTAAAAATAATATGTAGTGCGAAGTCTCGTTTGGCTCGTAGTTTAGACGATTGATTTAGTGAAAAATAACCACAAAATAATTTGTTAAGCTCGGCGAACTATAAAAGGTCGCGGTGAAGCTTAGAATGTATTACGAAGGCAAGTACAGGAGTTCGACGAACTGCAAGACATCGCGACGTAACTCTGGTGTTTTCAATTTTATTTTCAAAGCTCGGCGAACTGCTGAAAGTTCGCGACTCTGCCTTCAGGTGCCGTCTGTCTCCCTTTTTATATTGTACGGATGACGTCACAGCCTATCCAGAATCTCCGGGCTTTAACTCCGTTCACTTTGTCACACGCTTGGAAATGTTTATATTACAAAAGCTTCACAGTGGATCGGTCGTAGTTTCTCACATTCTCTAGATTCCAAACTCTTTCTGTCCTTTGCATTCGTAAGATAGAAAAAGATAGACGATTTCACCCTATGTGATGCAACAGAAGTACTTGAAGTTTATCGTGTCCATTGTAAACAAATACTATTACTAGACTCGATTTTATGTAAATTTCTTCGTAAAAATGTAGCATTTATGTTGCTTTAAAAGAATTTAAATTAAAATCCATTTCTGGTAACGTTACTGTGTTCAATATTAAATGGCTAGATAAATGTAAAAATGAAATGACTTATTACTTTGGAAAATAAATAAGAAAAAATTCAATTTGTATATGAACTTGTTGCGGACCTCTAGCGTATGCGACCCACCATACGCTTTAGCGTTTTGTGGGCCGCATAATAACAACTGCTACGTCCGTAACACATTTCGCTATTCTCCACGGGAGGGCGATACCCTTGTGGCACGTGCTCAGCAGAGAGCGAAAGACGGGTAGGCAACCATTTTTGCTGGCGTGGTAATTAGTTGATAATTCTGTGAACCTCGGTTTTATCCAAGGCATCCTGGTGGATTTTAGAATTATCAAAACAAAAAAATTTCCTCAATCTGTTGTTCCGTTTAGCGGAATATTTTGTGGTTGTGAGTAAATTTTATCTGCGGAAGCAGGATATTTAATTACACAAGGTAAGCTAACCTCTTCACGCCATTTTACCCGTTCTCTACCCACGTGTTTCGCAAATTTGCAGGCTTTCCTTTGGAAATACAGTGTCAACTTGAAAGGCGGACTCGACCCCATTCATCCGACTGTGGCTTTTGGTGGATTGTTCCCTCATCAGTGAGGTAAATTATGCTTCATTTGTAGGTTATGTCAGAATTGCTCACATTAGGCACGCTTCACGTTCATTTCTGACTTTGTGAATTAAATCGTGATATCTTTAGGGTTCCACGGACGGGGCTTCTACACACTTCAGTGAGAGTTCCACGGACGGGGCATCTACACACAGTGGAAGATGCCAGGGCTGGTGAGGCTACAATCAACCCCATCCTTGGGTCCATTTCTTGTGTCCCGAAGACATCTCCGTAGGGCTACAGTTCTTCCACGTCCGGACTCGGTATCGTACCACCCTAAATAAGTGTGTTGTGTTTATTTTCTTACTTACCGGGGACCACCTTCAGTGGTTCGACTTGATATCAATTCATAATTTGCATTTTTAACTTGTACATATTTAAAGATTTTATGCATTTATATTTATTTAAGGAGGTTCTTTAAATCAGACCTTTGTGGCAGAATTTATGACAATTTATGAGGACATTGTAAACCGATGTGTAGCTACACGAGGCATTTTATGAATTTATAACTTATTAATCGAGAAATTGACCACAACTTTGAACATCGCCAGGTTACATGCTAGAGAACCAATATCTGTAAATTGTATAATATAGTGCATTTCATTTTTAAAGAAAGTGTCATTATTTCGTCTGCGACCACTACATAGGGAAACCTCAATGAGTTGTTAAGTAAGTAAACTAATAATTTATCATAGTTTATGTAAACTTAGGCTTAACGCCCTGAGATAGTCTGAGCTAGAGAAATTTTATCGTAGGCACGTACATCACTTTCCGGGTTAAGTTAGTGCCCTACGATATATGCTACGCTACAGAAGCCCAAGTGATTTCGTTATGTAATATCTTATAATCATTAATATCCAACGTATTTATTTGTTTATGTACGTGTAAATCCGTAGCACACTAGATACGGGCTGTTTCAAAGGGAAGTTTTTCAGGAAATTGCTGCAGATGCTTTACGTAATGTCGGTAGAGCACTCAAAAATTGTCTACAGAAATGCATATACGTACTGGGAGACCACTTTGAACAGTTCCTATAGACACTAGGCATTATTTATTTCATTAAATTAGGTTCAAAATAGCTTTGAATTTTTAAAATAGTGCCAATTCCTGCATTACCTTATACCGTATTTTCTGTTACTATTATTTATGTCAACGTTTTTGTAATATTAAACGATTATTTATAAATTTTTAAGATAGACTTAATTGTAATTTAATTAAACTGTGAAAAATATTACTGAGGCAACCAAGACGCACCCAGAAAAAAATTTAATACTACTTTCAATTATTCTCACTTTATGTCAAAATCATGGCTACTAGATCAGTTCAAAATGAAAAGTAGGTACTATAATTTAACGGTTTTTAATGAAAAAGTAAAAATATCTCTGGAAATATTGATTTTAGGTATAGGATATTATTCACAAAAATCGTAGAAAATTAACGTGCCGATTCAAAAATACAATAATATATAGAGTGATCCATTTGAAAAAAAATGAGAAAATTCACTTTGAAATGTCATAGAATGCATCCTGTATAATTATAGTCACTATTTGTTGGTTGTGTAATTGAAGTACATCCCTTGTCTACATAATTTCAAAATAAATCTTCTTAATTAATAGTAATACACACATAGCGAATTAATTTGTTAAACCTTATTCCGACCAAAATTTTCATATTTTTTTTAATAACTCGGCAACGCCACGTCGAAAACCAAAAATCTAGAGGTCGATAGAAAGATAATTTTACGCTGAATTCATAAATGTAAAAGTATATAGGGTGTTCTATTTAAAAAAATGACCCCGAATATGCATCAATTAAATTTAATGCCTGATATTAAAACACTTGGTACATTTATACAGATACACTATATGCTAGTACATATTAGCTTTTAATCTCCCTTCCTTCCACCTCAACATAAATCTGTTCTGTCTGCGGAATAAATAATATCTCTCACAATTTGTATATATCTCTGGCGTGATCCGCACACAATGATATGAAAGTTATAAAATATTATTCGAACAGTTTATAAATTTATTAACAAAACTCCCCAGATAACGAATCGCACAAAATAATTGTGATTTTAATTTGGTACCCTCAGGCAACAATACAATAGCAGCGGGAGCAGCCAAAGAAGAGGCACTAAATAACGGATTTCAATCAGTAATTGTTTCAACTGAAATAGATGGTGATGTGAACGAAATTAGCAAAATTTATGCCCAACTGGCACGCAACATGGCTTTTGCAATTAGTGATTCAACTAACAAGGACAATTTGAGAGTTTTTCTTCGAAGTATTGCAATGGATTTGCGTGCTAAGCCAGGCTTTATCGAGGAAGTTCTCGATATGGATTTCACAAGACAGATTTGTTTAATCTCTGCAGGTAATATCGCAAGTAAACTCAAATTTACAATTCAAAACGGCATTTCCCAAATTGCACAATCTGTAAAGCGATACAGAAACTATATTTTGTTCATTCTTTTTACTTTATTTTATTTTATTATACAACTATTCGACAAGCGTTAACACAATCACAGAATTTATTTATTTAATTTAATTTAACGCCTTATGAAGGTTAATATCCTGGCGGAGTTTAGCATTAGCTATTCCATGACTCAACCAGGACACATACACATCACATCACGATCATTTCCTGCGACATTTCCATCTGCCGCAGCTGAGACTCGAACTTAGGAGTGGTACAGCAACTAGCCATGTTGTCTCTCACACTAGCTCGTCTAGTTCACTGCCACCAACTCGGCAATATATGAAAAATACCAATAAACTTCCATACCTTAGTCAGGATTCGAACCCGGGACTCCTTGGTGCAAGCCTAACACGTAAGCGTTGAGCCACTGAACCGGTGGGAACAAGAGTAATACAATATACGGTTTACATAGAATTTTGATATTATATAAGCATTACATCAGTGTCATATTATAAGCGACATTAAAAGATAAGAAAATTTAAAAAAAAATTAAAACTTGATTTTCTTACAGTCTTATTATAAGGTAAAAAAATATTTTTTCGTGAATGACTACAAGAAAAGGAAAGCATGAGCATTTTATATTTCCCCTTTCATACAATCATGCGTACAGCCATACAAAGCGCACACGCCTTGCTTGTCTTGAAGTCGCACTGAAACATTATTTTTCACTGTTTAGTATGACTTTGTAAGAAAAACAAGTTTTTAAAAGTTTTCTTTATTTTTTATTTTCTACTTTTTAATCATACTTCAATTAAATTATTATCATACATGAATATTATAACGCCCCCCCGTAGAAGTCTCTAATCAGGCGGAAAAAAAAAAAAAAGTTTTGCCGGAGGTGCCGGTTGCACAATACATTTAAACCGTTTTCTCGCGGCGGAATACTGTATTGTCATACGATCTTAGTAACTGTGCAAAATTTCATCAATTGATTATGTCTGGAAGTGTGTTAAATAAAGGATGCAAGATCTGGACAAACATGAAAACTACATTGTGAATTAATGAAAAGCAAGAAATAAAAGATAAACATGAAAACAGATTTATTACAGTTTTTTATGGAGGTTACACTGCAGATGAATATGTCAATTCGACCTTGAATTTTGTGATATTTGCCGCATATTTGACTAATAGGAGAACATTATTTCATGTTTGATCTCGGAATTGGCAAACCAAAAGTTATTGAGTGTCTGGAGGTAAATCTAGGTATCTGGATGTTTGAAGAATGTCACCGCAGTCCATTTTACTATTTAATAGCTTATCTAAGAAGACTATTCAAGATATACAAGACTTTCAATGGATAATCTGTTTTCTATTCTATCATTAGCAAAGCTAATAGCGGAATACACCATCTTCTCTATAGCAAACATACTTTAAAATCCTACTTTGTATGTTTTCTACATTATTCACATATAGATCATAGTAGGGACAATGTATTATCGAGGCATGTTCAACAAGAGATCTTACAAAAGAATAATTTTAATGTATTGTTACGTATTTACACCCTCCAGTAAACACCTCCAAGCGTAGGTCCAAATAATTGCAACAAAAATTTAGTGAAAATTCCACTGCTTTATTATTCACTAAATTACAATAATAAATCCTTATAATTACACTAACTATAACTTAATTACTAATTGTCCCTGTACTCTATCACATCTAAAATATATCTGAAGTCCGTGCGTTGGATGCGCTTCTTATATATCCGTGGCGCTTTATTATCGACTCGTCCAGACCGTTCCGGACAGCTTCTCGGTCCTTCGAATCTGTCCTTCCAGATTCCATCCGTGGTAATGGTAGCTCACCAGTTGGCCTAGAGATGGCGTCGTTATTGGTAGGTGATAAGGCAGGTCTCCTGTCACTCTGCTACGAGGGATTAAACTTCTCTCCGTAAGAGGGCGGCACATAACACTGTCCCCATCTTGGACTTCTTATTACGGCCCGTCCCAAGGTGGGTAAAGCTTTGGAGATCTTTTATTCTTTTACTGTGGGTTATATAACCAAACCAGATCTCCCTCCTTGAGCTGAAGTCCCCTTCCAGTCATAGCGAGCCTTTATTCTGTCACTAGCTATACTAATTTGGTTTTGAACCAGCTCATGGACATCCTTCAGCCGTCGACTTACTTCATCTGCATAGTCATTCTCGGAGAATGGATCCTTATCTGGTGTGCCGAACATCATGTCACATGGATGATCTCCTGTCCAAATATTACACGAACCGGTGGTGTTTGTTTAGTAGTTTCATGAATGACAGTCCTGTGCGCCATTAAGAAAAATGGTATGCGCCTATCCCAATCTCGCTGGTTCTTGTGAACCACCTTAGAAAGATGTTCCTTCATGGTTTTGTTATGTCGTTCCACCATTCCATCTGACTGGGGATGAAGAGCAGTTGTTCGAGTCTTGCGAATGCCCAACATTTCACAAATTTTCTGAAATACTCCTGACTCAAAGTTTCTCCCTTGATCGGAATGTAGCTCCAGGGGTACACCAAACCGGCATACAAGGTTATCTACCAGAACTCGAGCAACAGTAACTGCTTCTTGATTTGGAATGGCACAGGCTTCCGGTCATTTAGTAAAATAGTCCATAGCAATCAGGATATATTTATTGTCATCATCTGTCACGGAGAATGGGCCCGCTATATCGATAGCAATCATCTCAAAAGGGGCTCCTACATTATATTGCTTCATTTGGGCCCTACTTCGTGTCTGTGGTCCTTTGGTGGCTGCGCAAATCTTGCGCCTTATATTTGTGGCACCAAGCCTCCACATCTTGACAGCTATTTATCCAATAAAATCGTTCCCGTACGTTACAGATCATTTTTAAGACTTCTGTCCTATTACATCATATTGAAATAAACATTTTATAGACACATATAATATAGATTTACTACACACAGAAAAGACATGTAAACTTTTTAATCTGAACAATTAGAAATAAAACAATCCATTATGGATGTTGTATGCGCTTTTCAAATGTGTCGCCCCCCTTCCGAACAGCCCTTGGCTTTGGGGGTTGTGTACTATATGTGATGCGACGCATTTGTTATAAATTTAAAATAAGTAAACGCTATTAGGCTCCAATATACATCTTACAATTTCTTGATAAAGGCCTAACAAATTGATATATGTAGAGATTGATATATGTAGAGTAAATATGTTATTTAAAAACATCTAAGGGCCGTGCTTACTAGGAACAATAACAATTAAAACAATGTTTAACTGAAAATCATCTTAACTTTGGCTTTCAAAATGTACCATGGTGTATCGTCTTGATATCTTATTTACACGTGTATAAATAACTAAATAAATGTAGGTAAAAAAATTCATGTCTTCGAAAATGTAAAACTTCATGTTATTAGGGATCTGAGTGGTGTAATTTTTATTTCTAGGTGAGCCAACAGTTGTGGTCAGCGGGAATGGAATGGGAGGCAGAAACCAACAATTAGCTTTGGCTTTTTCCGTTGAAGTTAATAATCTCGGAATAAAATCAGCAGATATTTCATTTCTTAGCTGTGGCACAGATGGCATAGACGGGCCCACAGACGCTGCCGGGGCAATTGGAACTTCCGATTTACTTGAAAACGCTCTCAGAGAGAATGTTAGCCCGGAATATTATTTAGACAACAATGACTCTTATAGCTTTTACGAGAAGTATAATGGTGGGAATAACTTGGTGAAAATTGGACATACTGGAACTAATGTTATGGATATTCATGTTATGATAATAAAGCCAAGGAGCAATTGAATATTTAAATGCATACATAAACTATATTTGTGTAGTTGTTGTCAGTAATAAAGATAATTTGTTGAACCGTTAGTATCTTTATTTCTAGATTAAATACGTAGAAGACCTAAAATGATTATCGTAATTTGCAAATATATGTTTCCTCTCAACTTCTTCAAATCTTGTAAAAAGTAGTCTACAAGGCGGGACGCCCAAAAATTATATTTTTTATAAGTTACTCAACATTCCCCAATTAATTTTATCAGTATATGGTATCGGACCTCGTCTGGCTATTTTGCTTTTGCTTGCCATCTATTAAAATTGCCTACCACCTAATGAAATTTTATAGATAGTAAGCAGAAGAAAAATAGCCAAACTAGAACTGTGATTTATGTAAAGCATGTTCCAGATTAATAAATGGGTGGCAAATTGATCTGAAGGTATATAATGACGTAATAATAATTTGCAGCAAGCGCTTCAAAATAGTTTCTCACCAATAAGAACATGTAAATTAACCGACTTAAATATATCAGAACGTTAGCATAGGAACGGCTTTCAGTTCATCTTGTATGCACCGCTGTCAGTCCTCTTCTGTATGCACTAGGATTTGCGCTCCGTAAACTATCAGGTTTAGGGGCTTCAAAAGTTCGAACATGAACACTTACCGGAGATCAATGCTGGGAAAAAATTGATTGGGTGAAAGCAACACAAATTTTGTGATGCTTTCATCCAATGCTCTCGCAAAGATCTATATTTTAACCAATTTAATAATCATAATTTATTTACAAAAAGAAAATATATAAGTTCAGTTTGTATGTAACATATAACAATGATACAGGAAGAATAGGACCATCTACATGTTAACTTTTTGAATTTTTGAACTTTTGTGACATGAAAAACGACGAAGGTAGTTGATATTTCTCAGTGAAAAATATACTATATTTCACTTTGCTGGAGTGCATGAATTTCAGTAATTTCAGTTTAGCAATAGCACACAAGCATTTTTTATGTTTATTCTTAAATCTCGTACCTTTGTAGAATCAATAATATTTAGGTTTATAGGTAATTTATTGTATAAATGAGGTCTGATAGACAGAAAATATATCTTCATTTCTGTGGTTTAGGTACTATCGCTAATGATGATTTTACCTTATGTCGGGTGTCATGCCTGTGTCGACCAATATCAGCAGCACTATATAACTGTTTAATATCTAATATTTTAGACAACTTCTATTTAATTGTCACACGAATATTTCAAGCTATTATACCATTTATCTAAGTTGGTTCTTCACTAAAGCATAACATGGTGTCATTAAGTTTTTTGTATTCATAAACTGTGAAAAACAGCAAACAGCGAATTCTGTTTATGGGATGGTTCATGTATAATCCTTGTCTTAGATACGGATCTATATGTAACGTAGTCCTAAATATTTAATTTCATTTGTAGGAAGATTTCGAACATCATATTTTGAATGGATTTAAATTTTGCAGAGACATGACATAGTACTGATATAATACTTGTAGTAAAAGGCAAGAACTTGATTTTCTCTACATTCAGAGTTAGCAAATTCGAGTCAAACTATATTTTAGTAAATCCTTTTCAGTTAGACGTATAACAACTTCCCGTGAGTCGGCAGTGTATGAAATAGCCGTATCATCGACAAAACAATCAATCTCTCCAGAAATATTGAGTGTTAGTAAATTGTTTATGAACATGCCGAACAAAACTGAACCCTGTGGCACACCATACTGAACTGCTCTCATTTTACTGGATATATTATTTATTTGATAGATTTTTAGATAAGATTTTTAAAAATGATAGCTTTTTCCCTTTTTAACAATTATTTCGAATGTCTCGTAAGGCAGATACAGCCAAAGACCTTAGTCAAGTCCACAAGGTTCATCTAGGTGTTTATAAATGCTCGAAATAAGGTACGTTATGGGATTCTGAATAGAGTTAGCTTCTCTGAATCCAAATTGTTTATCACTTAAGGTCGCCATATCCAAGAGATAAAGAGAGATCCGATAGGGAAATATTTACTTCTTATTCTGAAACACATATTGCAAACAAATCCTAAGTGGAACTATAATAAGGATGGTGTTATAAATTTTCACTCAATAATTTCAAATGTAAGCGAAATAATTAGAGTTAAATTTAAGAAATACGAAGGTTGATATAATTTTTAAAATTAAATCAAACTATTTTACAAACTGGAATTATCGAGTGAAAGTTCATATCACTACACCTGTCATAGTACTACTTAGGTAGTCCTATACTTTTTTTTTACCAATATATGTATTAAAAAAAGTTATGGCCATAAATAATACATATTTCCTTATCGGATATCTCTCTCTCTCTCTCTCTCTCTCTCTTGGATATGTCCACCTACAACATATAAAATGTAGTGAACGCTTAAAACAAGGCCCAGAAATCGAAAAGAACTTTATGCTAAAATAAGACGAGCCTGTCGCGAAATTAGCATTCCAGATCTGAGAAGAGTATCCAAATATAATCGTAAAAGAATTGAAAAATATATTCAAATTGAAGGTGGATTAGTTGAGAGAGACTACATCCGATGATTTATTAAAATTTTTATTTATATGTAATGAGTAATTATCTCAAAAACTGATTGTTACTTTAAATTGTTTTCTTTAATTATTTCAATTAATAAAAGTTAAATGTTTATTATAAATACGTATATTAAAACATAATATTTTTTAGTCGCAAACTCTTCTATAAAAACCTTATTTTACTATAAGGAACGTAACCAGATTGCAACCAACAGTTACTCCCCGGGCTATGTGCCCCGCCGAGCGCTGAATTACAAGTTACAAGCCTGGCGCGTTAAGTGTAATAATTGCATATTACCATCAAAACGCTAATGCTTCGATTGCAACAAACACCAGCCGAAAGACTGATCCTACTTAAAGGAGCTCTCATGCCAGTCGTCACACACCACTTGCAGACTGCAGTTTCTAGCTGTTCTCTCTCGTTAGTGCAAGGCAGGTATGTGACGAGAGCTCCTTTAAGTAGGATCAGTCTTTCGGCTGGTGTTTGTTGCAATCGAAGCATTAGCCTTTTGATGGCAATATGCAATTATTACATTTAACGCGCCAGGCTTGTAACTTGTAATTCAGCGCTCAGCGGGGCGCATAGCCCGGAAAGTAGCTGTTGATTGCAATCTGGTTACGTTCCTTATAGTAAAATAAGGCTTTTATAGAAGAGTTTGCGACTAAAAAATATTATGTTTTAATATACATATTTATAATAAACATTTAACTTTTATTAATTGAAATAATTAAAGAAACAATTTAAAGTAGCAATCAGTTTTTGAGATAATTACTCATTACACATAAATAAAAAATTTAATAAATCATCGGATGTAGTCTCTCTCAACTAATCCACCTTCAATTTGAATATATTTTTCAATTCTTTTACGATTATGTTTGGATACTCTTCTCAGATCTGGAATGTAATTTCGCGGTCTGGTTACGTTCCTTATAGTAAAACAAGGATTTTGTAGAGGAGTTTGCGGCTAAAAAATATTGTATAACTGATGGTCGTGAGCGCACTTGCCTCTTACCCAAAAGTTCCAGGTTCGATCCCCGCTCGTGGCAGTGGAAAATACTGTGAGAGAGATTTTTCCACTATACACGGATAATGGGTGTGTGTCCCTCGTCTCTAAATGTGTAGCCCCCTCCCATACAAGGCTCTTTTAGAGCCTTCCAGGTTAAAGGGGGTCGTCATTACCTGTGGCATATTTAATATTCGGCCCTCTAAAAGCACATTTGAACTGAAGTATGTATATTATTTGTGTTAATATGTAATCATATGATAGTACAAAAAAAAAACAAAAAAAACATAAATCTATTAAAAATTAGCAATGACATAACTATAACAAATAATAAAGCAGAGCATCTCTATCTTGGACACCAACCTAAATGCAAAAGGAGGAGAATGGTTGAACAAATAACAATAAATACAATATGTAGCATAATCCTGAATAAACAATCATTTGAATTATTTCACCAGAATTCGTGTCTTAAATTCTTTAACTACCACATTCATAATAACTTCAACTCTTTGCTATCTCTCTTACGCTGATGTGACCCGCGACTCGCTCTTCCCACGGTTCTATCTTCAAAACTATTACACCAATCGAAGAAAATGTAGAGCCCTTTTAACTTCTCCACAATAAAATTGTGAGAGGTTAGTAAAATTGGTTCAAAAACGAAAATTGGAAAATTGAGATAACATCAAATCTTTACGTTTTGAGGTCCTAGGAACCCAAAAAAGTGGTTTTTGAAAAATGTCTGTGTGTGTGTGTATATGTGTATGTGTGTTACATTGATAGCGCCGAAACTACTGAATGAATTTGAATGAAACTTTGCCTGTGCGTTTCTTTTTAGTGCCCCAGAAGATCTGAAAAGGTTTTGGTTGAGATCGGATTACGTTTAGTGCCATTTTGACGCAACAAGTTGTTTATTTTATAATTATTTTCAATTTGCAATAGAACCATTGAAAAGCAATAAAAATTCTGATTTCAGCGATATATCACACTTCCACCCTTTCGATTTGGTTTCCGTGAAAAAAATTAAAAACAAAGCAAATATGGCATAGATCGCATTTCGCATGACATGATCGATGCGCGTAGCCGTTACGTCGTGAAACTCATCACATCACGTGTTAATTCACGTGTGAGGGTTTCTTCACTGCTCTAGAAGTAGAGCGGATTATGTTTAGTGCCGTTTTTAAGTATATATACAGACAAGTCGAAGAATTAAACTACAAATATTCCTCTAAAATCTAGTAAAATTACTGAAATGCTAATGTTTCATTTAACAAAGACAGCCGCAAGCGATCGGATTGCAATGAGCAAATTTTGACGATTGTCATTGTCATCGTTTGTCATCCGATAACGTTGGTGTCATGTCACGTTAATAAGATTGCGGCATATTTGTAACTTTTAGTGGATTGTCACAAACTTTAAAGGTAGATGTAACAATATCAATATCATATGCTTTCTGTACCTTCGTTGATGAATTTATTATAGATTATCACTTTACCAATTTTCAGTTTGTTGCTTTACAAATCTGTAGTATTTAGGATAACTAGACTTTCTTAGTCGTTCAAGTGATGTTAAAGTTGTTAATATCCTAATAGTATATTATTCAACGAGCGATAATGTAGGTAATAACTTGCATAGATGATCGTAAATTCATTAAGTTGAGGGTTTTTTTAGTGCCCCAGAAGATCTGAAAAGGTATTGGATGGATCGGATTACGTTTAGTGCCGTTTTGTCACACAATTTAATACTCTTTTTGGCTTCAAAGATCCACCGAGTGGGGAGGTTTCAGCCGCTTCCAGTAGCTGCCGATTTTTTTATGTAAAATTTAATTGAGAATAAACTTCTATTCTTCATTTTTTGTCATATTATTGATATTGAACAAAAGCATTTATTGAAGGATTATTCATATTAAATGCACTTAATTATATAGAAAAACATCCAAACTTTTCAGATAAAATAAAACACAGGTACCAAGCTAGAGCAATATAGATTAATTTAATATTATTCAGGTTGTCGGTGCTCTGTTAATATATATTTAATTAAACATAACTTTAGGTATAGATTATTGTATTTTACTTATATTTTTATTTATGTTTTCTTCACTTTTGCACTCCGTATTTACCATTAGATTTTAAGTTTTAATCTGTATAAGTCACTTGCTGAAATATAATTATTATATTGGACACTTAATTTATAAATTATGGCACAAGAAAAACTCTCGCAACGAGTTTAGGTGCCTCATTCTTGTCTTATATTTTATGTACTACTAAACATTGAAAATATACTTCATTATTATATTATCTCTTTAATAACTGCTCATTTGTATGTAGTTTCTGTTTTTATTCTGTATATATTATTTAATCTGTTCACATTGTCTTATAAATGAATATACCTAGTTGCCTGCCATCTTTCTTTATTCTGTTGTAATTCGTTGACTCACTACAATTGTACCAGTTTACCAGTAATCAAATAAACTATTTCACTCTATTCTATACCACCAAATTTAAATTTCTACAACACAGTGAAATAAATAAATAAATAAATTTCTAAACCATTTCCTGCATTGGTCAGGAAATTATATTGTGAAGGACAAAAAAGAGATAATGCAATAAAATGACATATTTTATAAATGAAAATAGAAATTAATTAAAATTTTAACGATAAAAGTTAACATAATTTGTTTCAACAATCCTCGTGATTTTACGCTACCACGAATTTATTTTATATTCTTGTAGTTTTTTAAAACGGTTCGTAAATATTTTTTGTAGGGTAGATATGATAGTGTCGCACGTAGAGTCGACACGTACACAAATTAATTTCCTTGAAATTCTGTGTGAATCGATTTTCATTATTTTTGTGGAGTTTTTCCGCTAAACTTCCCATAAACTACATATTAACACTGCCGATTGGTGAAAACGCTGCAAAAAGAATTTTTACGATTTCACCTTGTAAAAAGAATTCTGTAAAAGATAATTACGAAATTTATGTCCTTCCCCGCTGTTCAAATTAGTTCTCGGAGTCGAGGGACATTCAAATCCGACTCGGTCATAGGCGTAGGCAGGACGAATGTCTGTAAAACGTGGCCAAATTAAAAAATTATATGTGGTTATTTTATTTCAAATTCATAAACACTGGCTTATTTTTCTTTAGGCACATGATTAACAGGACCGATTAGTATTAATTCCTGATTTATAACAACATTTATTATTTGTTTCATGTTCTACATTTTCATTTATGTAAAATGATGTTTAAACTTTAAATGAATTTGAGCCAATATACATTGACTTCAATTTGATTTACTTTTAATTCAATTTTCTTCATTTATTTGAGACGTAGCTAAATTCTCACTTGCCATTTAAAATCATTACTAGCATAATATATTAACTTATCATGTGGCAAACATGGATTTTATATTTTTCCGAGATATTTCTAAGCTCATTAATATGTAATATTTGCAGTATGAGCTTAAAGGGTTAAAATAAAAGCTTGGTTAAGATATAACAGAAGTAGAAGTGTTGTCTACAGGCAATATTTTTGTGAAATCCGTAATTTTTACAACAATGCTGTTGTCGAAAAAAGAACTGTATTTTACGATTTTCATATTAATAATAACAGAAATAATCCTAAACAAATGCGGACTAACTTAAACTCATGGGGAGTAGTAAATTATAACATTCCACCAAATTTTCCTGAAGATCTTCGTAATGCTGATTATATCAACAATTATTTCATAGATTCTATACCAAATCTAAAATCCAATGGGCAACATAACGTTATATTTTTAGAAATCAAGTTCATGGACGACATTTTATTTACCTTCAAGCCGGTGACTATCTAAAAAATGGCAGATTGCATAGACTAAGGATTTCATATGTCCCCATCCATAATAATCCAAAGGATTATAATCAGGACTCCTTGCTGGCCAAGCAAAGCAAACACACTGCCTCGACTGATCCATCTGCGTGGGAAAGTCTCATCAAGATAATTCCTGGCTTCAATGAAGAAATGAGGGGGAGCTCCATCTTGCATGAACCACATTCTATTCCGTATGTCTAACATGAAAGCATGTAATATATCAGCAAGTGTATTTTGAAGAAAAAACAGATAAGACTCCATTTAAATTTGGAGGAAGGACACATGGTCCCAATAATTGATCGCCGATGACACCAACCAAACGTTAATATTAAATTCTTGCAGAAAATGCCTTTGTTTAACGGCATGTGGATTTTCTACTTCCCAGTAATGGATATTTCTCCAGTTAAAAATGAATCGGCGAGTAAAAGTTGCTTCGGCAGTAAATAAAGTGTTCTTAACAAAATATCGATTCCTGGTGTGCTTATTTAGAACAAATCGGCAAAATTGTAGCCTATGTGGAAGATCCCTTCGAATAAGTTTTGTACAGGAGTGAGACGATATGGGTAGTGGCGTTCTTTGGGTAAGATTCTTAGGACAAATTGTTTACTCACTCCTGTTGCCGCTGCTAAACGACTGGAGCTGACTTGAGGATCTTCATCCACAAGAACTAACATTTCTTATTCTTGATCCGGAGTAATTCGTTTCGGTCGTCCTGCATCGTTTTTATGACGAAATGAACCCGTTTCTCCCAAATGACGAAAGAGATCATTGAGTATCTTATGGTCTGGCTATTTGGATATTGCAATGAGTATCTACTCGCTGCAGCATGTCCGCTAAAATCATTTTGTGCGTAAACATATATCACATTTTCCTTCCTTTCTTTTCCTGTTTGAAAAATTGTTATGTCTAGGCGTTGTAAAGAACTTAAAGAAATTAGCTCGAGGAACACAAGAACAAAATAATAAAATGATTAAATGACGTAAATGACAAAACTAAAATATAACCAAAGCACACTCTTCAATAAATAAACTTTGTTTCATTAAATTCGAAAATTATTAAAATGTTTAACGGCACATTCCTCGAAAACGGCTGGAGTTATCAAATTCTACCAAGTGTACCTTTTATACGTAGAAATGACGCCCTCATCAGATTTTCTAGTCAGAAGTACCATAACGTTTCGTCAAAAAAAAAAAAATGAAAAAATTCATCATCAGATGCAGGTCCTGCTGCGCCCTCTATGATCTAACGTGATGTAATACATAAATCATTGTTTCTTAGAACAAAAAAGTTCCTCTAGCAAATTTGGCGAAGATCAGTCAAGAGGCTGTTGAGTTATTGCAAAAAAACGAAAAAATTATTTGAAATTTGACACCCTGTATCTTTTTCCACAGCAACATTTTACCAAAGCATATTTGGTTACAACCTCATATTTTGGCCCAAAGAATCTATCCCTGAACTGTGGCCTATTATTAATGATCCACCCTGTATATGAACAACTTTCTGTCAACTGTCTTTCAAAATTCAATAAACCTTTCTCATCAGTCCGGATTTCGAAAAGGTTTCAGCACTTCTACGCTACTAAGTAATATACCTGACGAAATTTTACGAGCCATTAACACGAAAGTCACCTCTTTGACATTACTGGTATGACTAAAGCTTTCTTAGATATTAATTGCTTAATCAATTTTATCCGATGTTCCGCAAGGATCTATTCTTGGACCACTTCTCTTTAATATATTTATTGCGGATATCCCGAGGCTTTCACTATATTCAAAACTATACATGTATGCTGACGATATTCACCTAATGTACAGTTTTCTCCTTCCTAATTTCAAATGGCCGAATTTTACATCAATAATGACTTAAGTCTTATATACCAATGGACACTTCAAAATACTCTTGTACTTAATGCTATCAAAAGTCAAATTTTGTTTTTGGAACTACTCAACAGTTACACAATTTTACAGAGCTGAACATTCAAATCAATAATGAGATCACTACATCAACTAATAGCGTAAGAAATCTTGGTATTTACTTTGATCCTCTACTAAGCTTTTCTAGTCACGTTAGTATTATTTGTAAAACGCTTTCTATTGTTTAAAACAGTTATATACCTTTAAAAAGCATTTGGATACAAATACTAAAATACTGCTTTCGGAAGATATGGTTCGCAGGCCCTAACTTGTTGTTACTCTAATTATTTGTTGACGATTTGAAAGATATCGTATGTGAGAAGTCATATGCTTTTTTTGCTATTCTTTTATTAAGACTTTTCATCAAGTAAGTTTTTCTCTCAATATCGACATTAACTTAAATTGCCAATTAATTCTTTGAAAATTCCATGGCTGACCTTCAAAAATTAATTCACCAAAAATCTTAATGCTTTGATCTCAACAAATTTTCTATTATTTACTCGACCCTTGCCTTCTTCGCGCGCGGCGCCTATGGAATCAATATAATATCCACATGTTAGCGATTCTGCGCCATAGCAGTTTCGTGCTGGAAAGCGTGTTATGTGTTGCCTAACCGGCAGATACCGCATTGTGTATCTGTCAGTTCAGCGCAATGGTGATCGTTTGTTTTTGAGCTGACGACTTGGCCAAAAATACGCTAAAATGTGCGACAAATCGGACCATTTTAGTTTATCGAACGTTGTAGTTTTGTGTTTGTGTGTGCTGGTGGGTTTTACGGACACTCAGCTTGTGATTAACGTCAGAAATCAGGTATATTAGTACAAACATGTGTTCTAACCTTATTCCAGTAGGGAAGTGAGAGTTGTTTGTTTATTTTTGTACTTTTGAACTGTTCAATAATGCCAATGTTAAAGGCAACTGTTAAGGCAAATATTTGTAATTTTTTAAAGTTTTACGCCACTCAGAATAAAATTAGTAGAAATATTTATTATGTTCGGGTTTTTAATTGTTTATGTCCAGAGTAATTTTATTTGATATCCGGATTTGAAGTGTATAATATGTGCTTTGGTGTGAAAACATTAATGCTAAATTGCATATTTAAAGAAAACCTACAAATGTTTTAAAAATATTTTTAAATATTTAATGTAATTATTCATTAATTTAGAATACTTATCGTGATTGGTTTTATCAATCACTGTATGTCTGTGTTTATGCTTTTGACAATTATATATATATACCTATTTTAATTTATCTGTAACCTTTGCATCAAGAAACATGCCATTTGTCAGTTTCACTCATTCAAGGAATAAAACTAAGCAAAAGCCAGTCAAACTTTAATGGATCTACTGGTTGGTCTCCGTAGACACATTTCTCTGTACATTTGTTATAATAATAATATCAACAAATTTTCAAATATGTAAAATGTTTTCTGTATATTCTAACGGTATCAACGAAAAAAGCATCAGAACCGACAGATTAGAATATAATAAATTTATTAACTTAATAAATCTTTGCAAGAACAATTATGAATTGATGAACCCGATGGATTGCCAGCTTTCTTTATTAAGGACTGTTCAATCATATAGGCCGGTCTGTTAACCCACATATTTAATTTATCCATAAAATGTGTAACACATCAAATATTAAAAATTATCGTACTGTAACAGTACGCTCGACAATTTTTCCTCGAGTTTGTGAACAAATATCCAAAAGTTGACATGATTTTGCGTTTCGCGGATCTATTGTTAGTAACTTAAGACTCGCCACTTTCGCAGCTTCTTCTGAGATTCCGCAGGGATCTGTTCGGGGTATCCTGTTTTTATATCTTTATTAATGACATCAGTTTGGAGACGAGTTGTGGATCATTGTACAAATTAATTGGTCTATATAGCTTTTTAGATTGAACCGAGGATTGAACTCTTGAATACGTGTAGTTATAATTATTTCTCGCTAAGTTAACATCTATATCACCTCACACTATATTATATTGCCATAAAAATTACTTAATTAGTCCCACATTTTATCAATTTCAAGTCATTATCCAAAGTCCTATAGGTACACTACAATCATTATTAATTTTCATTGCAGCTTCAGAAATTTCAAAAACAATTTACTAAAATATGTATTGTATACAGCCCTGATTTGCGTTTTATTCTGCTGAAACATAGATACTACTTTTACCAATACCATTGAATGTTATTAGTTTTTTTGTAATGTTGACGGTCCACTTGCCAAGTAAGTATATAAATTTATTCTTTAGCAAAAAGCTATTACAAGCACATATATGTAAATATAATAAATATAACTGAATACACAGATACTGTAAATAAATACAATATTGTAATAAATATAAATATGATAAATATAGAATATGGAGGATATAAAGTATAGTAAATGATTATAAATCATAACAAAAAAAAAAGAACTAGCCAAACAGTAACAAAGAATATTAAAAAAGGATAATAAGTTAGATACAGTTTTTTAAATTTTCTTTAAAATAATTTTAAATTTGGAGCGGATTTAACTTCATCTGGTAGGTTATTAAAGTCTCAGCCCATCTCCTAACAAGGTTTTTTTGTAAATTACTGTTTCTTACAAAATCAATGGTAAAATTATATTACATCTTATATTATACAAATGAATCTCTGACCTTGTCACTAGAAAGTTTTGCAGATATGCGGCAATAGTTTATTTTTAATTTTATAATTAAGAAATAAACTTGACTTTTTAATAATGTCTACTATCGATGGCCATTGTGATCCAGTCCTCATACAACCTATTGGTGTATATTTACTGCATCCAAGAAGTATTCTTATAGATTTATTCTGTAAATGCATTAGATTTATTGTGCATTGTGCCCGGCGCATCCACCATATGTCACATTAGTGTCTAATTATATCAACATTGGGAGCTAAGCAAATACTTGGTAAATAAAACAAGGTGTTAAAAGACAACAAGGTACAAGTTAAATAAAATACATAGTTAAAAATAAAACAAATGGTATGTACTTAATATTACCCCCCCGGGACCACACCCCATAGTAGAGGGGCGTCGTGCCACGCACCATGCACCAATTCACCTTTCCTTTACATTGCATAAACGCAACTAAGTATTTCACCAAATTCCTCCCAGCTGTTGCCTTACTCTTGCTAGCCGATTTTCGCATAGTTGAATGTACCAGCTGACTCGTCATTGTACTAATACATTTACTGGGTGGTTCAAATAAATAATAAATTATAATTACTGCGTGACACAATCAAGAGTGAGGCACAATAAGGCAATATGAGCATGAATTATGGTATTATATACTAATAACTTACACCACTGCCACGAGTTATCTGATATTCGATAGGAAAGTCCCTTTTCTTTCCAATTTTTTTTTTGCACACAAAGTCAACATGTTTGCAACGGGTTAATTTAGGTCAATTTAACTATTTATGACAATTTTGTTTTGAATCTGAAATCATACATTTAGTTTTATGTGCATTTAACTTGAACTTATTATTACATAACATTTTATAATATAACTTGTTAAGCTCGTTGTTCATTGTATTGGTTATTTCTGCATGATCAGTTCCTGATACCAATAATTAGGTGCCATCAGCAAATAAATTTATAAGAATATTCTTATTTAACATTTTCCTTAGGTCATATAAATTATAAACAGCAAGGGTCCAAGGACACTACCCTGTGGCACCCTAATATCGCTTTTATTTTTTAATAATTGCAATGTGGTTTCTTTTATCCTTCATGCAAAAATTATCGTATTTCCTAAATGGACAAATGAAAAAATTGGGGGCCTTTCCTCCATACAAATTCGGGCCATCTCCTTTACACAATAAAATCTCGCGACAAGCTTTTATATCATAAAAAAAATTATATAATGTAACAAAATGATGGGTTTGATTTACTTCAAAGTTTATTTTCTTCTTTTTACAGCATTTAAGTTAAAGCTTGTTTTTAAAAATAATTTTTACTATTAATTTTTTTTTAAACCCATGTTAAGTTCACGAAGTTTGCTCAAGGAAATTGCTTTAATTTCCAGCAACTGTCCTGAATAATATCATTCATATTATCATTTCCGACACTTTCAATACTATCTGCTATGTCTTTTAAACTCTCTGCATAAAACGTATTATAATTGGCCAACTTATTTACTTTTCCTTTGTCTATTTAAGTACTTTTAATTTCCTCCAAACTAAAACATGAATTAATCTTTCTTTTTGCCTTGTTGCTGAAGAGCCAGGTTTCTAGTTCAGGAAATAAGCTGGCATTTACCTTGCTACGATATATCCAGAACTATACAAAATAGTTAATCTAGAAATACATAAACTATTACTCATAAAAGCCATCACCAAGTTTAATAGCGTAGTAAATAATTTTATTTATTACTATCATAAATTATGTGTTCAAATTAATACGAATTATAAAAATGAGTATGAATTAGTAGAATGCGGCGTAAACTTGTTTATCGTATTGATACGGATTTAGCTCAATATATAATTTTACATATTTCAGTGGTTCGTGAATGCCTATATATAATGGTTTATTTGATTATAATGCAATCGTAATCGCCAATCACATAACATCCGCTGAAATAAATGTTGTTTTAGCTATAAATATAAAGTCACAAAAACTCTTTCATGAAATCTGTTAACTGCATGCAATCCAATATTATTACAATCTATAACAAATAAATGTTGTGTTGTTCTGGTATAGTAGGGAAATAATTTTAAAGCTAAGGCTAATGAATATGCGGCAGGCAACTATTTTATTACTATTTTTTACAAATACATTGAATGAATATTTATTGAGTAGAAAAGAATGGAGGATATTCTACAAAAACATAGAAACGGGGCCAAACCAAACTTTCAGATACTTCAGTAAATATAAATGAAACAACAATACATGGTGCCTAGAAACTGTCCTGGCTAACGAAAACTGCAAAATCTAGACGTGATTGGTTTAAATATGCAACCTTGTCATCAATTTTTCTCTAAATATCTTAACGCTTTTGAATGTTAGGTACAGAGTTCCACGAGGCACAGTTTTGGGGCCAATCTTATTTTGTATATGTATATATGTTAGATAGTGGATTGTTTGATTAACTTTTTAAAAACATTTATTTAGTTTAACACTGGAGTCAACGTTGACTCTATAATAATAACAATAATAATTTTGAAGTGATTTATTCGAACATGAGTTTAAGACTGATTACAAAAAGGTTGTTGGTAATATTTATAATGTTTTGAGAACAAAGGAAACAGTGTTGCTGATTCAGCACAATCAGGATTACTTAGAATTGAAATACAATGCTCATGCAGCGTGAGCGGTTATTGAGAAGAGCTGTTACGCAGTATGTAATACGATATGTTTGAGAAGGTTAAGCCTGTCTCGATAATATTATATATCATAGTATATTTCTAATATAACAGCTTCCCCCTTATAAAAAAAGTTGGTGTTTTATGCAGCAACTTTTGAAATGACTATAAAATGTATATAAAAGGTAATGGTACAATTTGGAAAATATAAAAGATACAAAAATGTTAAATCGTAAGGTTTAAAACACAGAATATAACCTTAGCGTCTAAAATATGAAATGCAAGCACAATAAGCTTGATTCATAAAATAAAATAACATAAAAATGTTAGAGTTAAAATATAGCTTTGGCAAGAAAGCGTAAAATACAAACATACTAGGTTTGAATTGTAAAATAGGATAAAATATTCCTAAGGTTAAAATATAGCTTTACTGTGAAAGCATAAAATATAAGCATGATGGGTTTGAATGAAAATGACGTAAAAATGTTAATAAAATTGGAATTAACAAATGATAGAAAAATAATGAAATATAATGATTAAACAAATGAAATAAAATTCACTGAAGAGTCCAGCACTGAAAGTCAGTAAAAAGGCACAAAACAGTTTGTCTTTATGTAAGTTCTATGTCTTCGGCTTCGTTGTCTTCTCTTCTTAAGGTAGGTCGTCTTCGTGAAGGAAATAGGTTAGCAAATGTCCTGTAGGGTTTGCTAGGCCTCGGTGGAGATGGGGGTGATGCAGAAACATCGATGGCTAGTCTTCGTCTTTTTGTTCTGCACTTACAAAATAGGTACAGAAATAACAGTCCAATTATTAGCACAATGATAAAATAGGTGAACCAGGATATGTGTTTTGTTATAAATGGTTCGTTGATCAAATCATCTAAATCTCTGGAGTATTGGTCCAACTTGTGTTTGGCAACTTCGAGGTCTTCCGTATTGAGATTGTTTAATTTTAGTGGTTTAAGATTTGGAGCTCGGATTTTGTCTGGAATATGTTTACAACATTCAAATGGAATTTGGATTGGATGAGTGTCGTCTTTTACATCGGTTACTTCATTGGTACTGGCTTGAATTTTTGTGATGCCTATGAAGGCGTAACAATTTGGTTGTAATTTTACTATTGAGTTTTTGTAGATGACTTCAGTTTTTGAATTTCTTTCTGGACAGTTGATGGTTGTTTGTAGAGGTTCTGCGTTAATAACTAACCATGTGTTTTCGTCTATTTTTTGGACGTTGTAGCCTTGGCTGATGATAAATGACGTCTGGCAGTTTTCTGGCAGAGTTTTGAGGTTCTTGAAGAGACGGGCTTCGCATATGGCATTGTTGTCAATAGGATAGGCAAATAAATTTGGACATAATTTGGTGTTGAAATAAAGTGGTTTGCATTCGTCAAGGTTCAAAATAGGTATGTACATTAATGAATCATCATCTCTCGCGATATATTTTTGAGAAGTTGATAATACATGATATAAACCAGTTCTATTATCCAAAATAGGAATAGGGTATAATTGAAATACTGAATATGTTTGAGGGTCTATTAAAGGTATGTCTAACACAAATATTAGATCCGAATTTGTTTGAAAAGCTTTTAGTTCTATAATGTCTAAGTACTGTGCAACCTTTGATAGTTTGATTGGAAGCGGTAAATTGTTCCTTTGTAGGTTTTGCGAAATTTCCTGTAGAGAATTTACTAAGTCTTTTGGATTTATAATTGACGTGTGAATTATTTTAAGCCTCGCGAAAGTGATGGAATTTAGGATGTCATTTAGGTTATCCTCGATAAATAAATAACTTGCCATAAGTTGTTCGCAGATTTCGATAAATTTCAGTTTTGCATGGACGTTTTCTATGTCTTTAGTCATGTCTAAAATTGAGGTTTCGATTTCTTTAATATCCTTATTGAAAGTTTCTTCGTCAACTTGCAATTTTTGAATAGTTGCGTTGAAATTTTTGATTACTGAAGTTGTAACGGATATTTGGTTTTTAATTAGGTTTTCGAGTTGGTGTTCGTCATTATTCAATTTGTTGATACAATCAGAATAATACTGACCGTCTTCTGCGTCTAAATTTCCGGTTATTGATTTGAAAATCGTTCCGATGCCATTTAGTATTCCTCGTTTGTATCGTTTCGTGTCAAGGTAAATTTCGTCAAATTTTGATTGTATTGATTGGGAAATTTGCGTCAATAAGCTAAGGTGAGTTTTTACATCTCCTGAAAAGACGTTCATGTAATGATATGCTGGGTCGAGTGTGTTGTATAGTGTCTGTAAGATCTTGTCGTTTTTGTCGAAAGCTGTCTTAAAGGTAGATATGTTTTTGTGTACCAGTAAAGTCCATTTCTTGTGAGAAATCACAATGTCCGTGTCTTGGTGATAATATACTCCGATCGTATTGTTAATAGGTGTTATTTTAAATTGAGCAAGTGCTGATCCGATCAGCAGGAGAAACCTGAAAATAAATTTAATCTTCAGTATATGGTTTCATTCGATCAAAATTTACTTTGGTTGTTTGGTTTGTTTCGAGATTTAGTAATGTAGCGGAATTTTGAAAGATTTCTGTAATTTCAAAGGGACCGTTGAATTTATTTTGCAGTTTATTTTTTATTTGTGATTCTTTGACGTACACTTTGTCGCCAATATTATATGTGTGTCTATTTTCGGGAATGTTCTTGTCGAATCGAACTTTGGCTTTTTGTTTTTGTGCTTCTGTTCGACTTCGCGCAATTTTGTAATAATGGGATATTCGATTATTTAGGTCTCTAACGTATTTGGTGATCAGGTCTTTTTGGTTGTAAAGAGTTTCAGGTGGTCGGTTAGCCGTATGTCCGAAAATAAGCTCGTATGGCGTAAAGCCATGAGTTTTGTTTACCGAGTTATTGTAACATATCACCGCATAGGGTAATATAGTAAAGGGATGTTCGTTGGGATTTTCGGTTTTGTGTATTCTTATCATTTCTGCTAGGGTGGCATGGAATCGTTCGATAGATCCGTTGGATTGAGGATGTCCTACGCTTGAGTATGTTAGTTTTATGTCGTAAAGGGTGCAAAGGTCTTTTAATAAATTATTATCGAATTCACCGCCATAATCGCAATGAATTCTTAGTGGGGTACCATAATGCTGAAAATAAAGCAACAGGGTATTTACGACTGATTTTGCGCTCTTGTCTGGGACTGCGTAAGCTTGAGTAAATTTGGTTAACTCGTCGCGGATAGTTAATGCATAGTTTCGCGTGGGAAATTCGAATAGATCAATATTAACTCTCTCAAATGGAGTTTTAGGGGTTTCAGTAATCACTAAGGGATTGTTGAGGTTTTTACGACAGACTTTTGTTCTTTGACATGTTTCACAATTTTTTATAAAATTTTCGACATCTTTTGTTAAGCCTTGCCAATTATATTTATTTTTGATTCTACGTATCGTTTCATTTATTCCACGATGTAAATTATTTTTTCCGGTGTGATGCTGGTCGAGAATGATCGGACGTTGGTCCTCGTCGGGAGTTCGTACTAAATTTTGACATATGATTAGTTTTAAGTCTTTTTCAGCAAAAATAAATGATAGGATTTCGAGAATTGGAAAGTCTAGATTGTTTTCAACATGGTAAGTTTTGGAAAGGTCTAATTTGTTTCGGTGTTTATATAATGTTAAAAATAAGTGTTCTACCACAGACTCTGGGTCGAAGGGTAGAGCGATAATGTAATAATTTCTTTGTCGGGTCGATTTACTGGAAACGATATTGATTGTATTGTTATAGAATTCGGGGTTTTCCTCGAAAATATCCTCGATAATTTGATGGTGAAGGTCTGTCAAGTTGTTTTGTTGGAAAAATGTTATGATGTTTTTATTTTCTCGATCTAATAGTTGTTTATTTGTGATTTGAATTTTGGAATAGTCTATTAGAGATTTGGTTTTGTAAAGGCGGGAGAATGTGTCAAATTCTCGGGCAATTTGTTCGTCAGTGATCTCGTCGTCGTTGTCTGAGGTTTCATCTTCGTCTGAGTCTTCGTTTGAGTCTTCGTTTGCGGCTAGAATTTTTGAATAAAATTTGGAACATTCTGAAAAGTGATTGATTTTAATTCTGGACAACGCGTCCGCGTTTTTATTGATTTTTCCGGGTTTGTATATTATTTCGTAATCGTATTCTTCGAGTTTTAAGCGCCAACGGGCTAGTCTACTACCTGGGTCTTTTATGGAAAATAACCAAGTGAGTGGTCGGTGGTCGGTGACGAGTTTGAACTTCCTTCCGAATAGATATGGCCTAAAATGCTTTACACTCCAGACCAAAGATAAAAGTTCACGCTCAATGGTTGAATACTTAGTTTCCGCGCCGCATAAAGTTCGAGATGCGTACGCGATCGGCAAATCTTTTCCTATACTTCCTTGTGAAAGTACAGAACCTATTGCAAATGCACTAGCGTCTGTAGTTAGGACAAAAGGTTCATCAAAGTTAGGGTAGATCAATATCGGGGTAGTTGTCAAAGTTTGTTTTAGGGTTTCGAATGAGTTTGTACAGTCATTGTCGAAATTAAAAGGTGTATCTTTTTGTAGCAATTTAGTCAAGGGTTTTGAAATTTTGGAAAAATTAGGAATGAAGCGTCTATAGTAGCCTGCTAGACCTAGAAAAGATTTAATTTCTTTCTGATTTTTGGGTTGAGGAAAATTTAGAATTGCTTCGACTTTGGCAGGGTTCGGTTTTACACCATCCTTTGTAATAAGATGTCCTAAATAGGCGACTTCTTTGCGAAGGAATTCGCATTTGTCTGGCTGAATTTTGAGATTGGCTTTTTGTAAACGTTTGAAGACTTCTGTTAGTCGAGAAATATGTTCATGGATAGTAGGGGAATAAATAATAATATCGTCCATGTAGACGAGACAGCGTTCATTTTGGATGCCTAATAGAATATTGTCCATGACCCTCTGGAAAGTGGATGGAGCATTTTTTAGACCGAATGGCATACGTACAAATTCGTAGTGGCCATTCTCTACCGTGAAAGCTGTTTTTTGGATGTCCTTAGGATCGATTTCAATTTGGTGGAAGCCAGAGGCCAAGTCTAACGTTGTGAAATATTGGCATTTGCCTAATTGATCTAAAAGGTCGGAAATGTTAGGTAGAGGATATTTATCACCTATTGTTACTTCGTTTAATTTTCGATAGTCAACTACGACGCGCCATTTCTGTTTACCAGAAGCGTCTAGTTTTTTGGGGACTACCCAAACTGGGGAGGACCAGGGAGAAATTGAAGGCTGGATAATGCCTTGGTCGAGCATTTTTGAAACTTGTGATTTTACCTCTTGTTTATGAATTTGGGGGTAACGATAAGATTTAGTGAAAATTGGTTTGGAATCATTAGTGTCTATTGAATGTTTGATTTCATTGGTAAATGTCAAGTTGTCACCTTCTAAATAGAATATGTCTGAAAAGTCTAAACAGAGTTGAGTAATTAATTCACTCTCCTCGTCGTTCAAGTGGTCTAAGCGTAATTGATTTTTTATTTCGTAGTTTCGGTCTATGTATTGGGAATCCGGATTTTGAAGATTTACGTTAAATATTGATCTAAATTTTTGAACGGGTTCGAGTTTAAGATCCGAGAAATGTATTGTTTTTGGAATCGCGTTTGCGTTTATTATCGTTGTCAAAAATTCACCATTGTTGTCTATTTTGACAATGGCATTCGGTAAACGTACCTTTTCATTTTCCTGGGCTATTAGTATAGCTTCAGTATTTTGTAAATTGCATTTAAGTTTAAAAATCTTTTCTGTGCGTGGTTCGATAGAAATTACATTTTGGTTTTTAACATTTAAATTTGGGTTTGAAATTCTAATACCTGGATTATTGTTTTCGTTACAATTATTGTGGTTCCTGATTGATGTTACTTCAGTCACCTCAAATAGTGGTACGGTTTTAAAATTGGTAATAAGTTGATTATTTTCAAAGTCCACATGACACTTATAATATTTTAAAAAGTCTGCACCTAATAGTCCATCGAATTCTATATCTAGGTCGTGAACATAAACCTTGTATGGGTCATTTATATTGAATGGTATTAGTACAGATTCGGTGATATTAATTTTTTCATCTGTTATACCCTGTATAATTACGTTTTCAGGATATCTTTGTTTGTACCTTTCCGCTGTTTTGGTTTTAAATACAGAAATGCCTGCACCTGAGTCGACAAGAATTTTGAAACGATTTGTGAAGTCTTTTATGTAAAATAGATTTTTAGAATTTACGACATTTAGTTTGTAGCGGGGTGTTTTTACATGAATTGGTTTTCCGGGAAGTTCAGGTTTGGGTCGAAACTGTCTTGGAGGTTTATCGCTTGGACTTGATGAGAAATTTGGTCTAGCTCGTCCGTTTGTTGTGTTGGAGTACTCGTGGAATACTCCGGGCCTATGCAAAAATCCGGAGGATTAGCAGTATAATCCTCGTGCTGTTGAGGTTGAGAATTAGCAGTATAATTCTCGTACTGTTGGGGTTGAGAATTAGCAGTATAATTCTCACATTGTTGGGTTCCAAAATCGTAATCATAATTGTTTTCATTAATTTCGAAATTATTTTGGTATTGGTAATTGGGAAAATAATTTGCGGAATAGTCTTCATATTGATTTGAGCTATCGTAAAATTCTTGGTTCAAATGATGCGTTTTTTGTTGGTTGAACCTGTTGAAATTTGGGTTTGGTTGGATGGGTGAAGGTCTCTGCTGGTGGAAGTTAGGATTTGGCCTGATAGCTGAGGGTCTGTTCTGTTGAGAATAATTTTGTTGCTGGTTAGGGAAGTTTTGTGGTCTATGATTATATGTACTCTGGAAATGTGGCCTTGGAGGCTGTGCTTGATTAGAATAAGCATTTGGTGTGAAATTGGGAGATGGGGACTGATAATTTTGCCTTGTGCGGCATTCGTTAACATGGTGCCCATTTCTTCTGCAAAATGTACAAAATGGTGGGAGATTTGGGCGTCTTTGCTGATTTTGAACGGGATTTTTGTTTAAAGTTCTATTTCCAAATTTTTGGGATTCGAAATACGATAGTTGTAATTCTCGTTTGATGCGATTTATTGCATCTAGCATATTGTCGGGGTTACCAGCCCTAATAATTTGACCTAATTTTGGTTCGAGTCCAGTGAGTAGAGTAGTTAACGTCATATTTTCTATTAAAGTGGATTGCGCGGTTTTTTCCTCTAAAGTTAAACTTTGTTTTTGTATTGCCGCGTGCATTTTTGCATTATGTGTTTGTAACCTGGACACAAATATTAAAGCTGTTTCGTTAGGTAATTGACGAATTGTTTGCAAGTCTTGTATCAAGGCTGTCAAGTCACGAGAGTCACCAAAATGTGATTCGAGCAAATTTTTTATTTCCGCCCAAGTGACGGGATTTCGTGAATTTATCAATTCTGCGGCTTTTCCGCGTAATTTATTTTTTATGTGAAGCGTTAATAAGACGCGCTGATCATCAACAGCGATACCCTGAGCGGTTATGCAAGCTGAAATAAATGTTTGCAAGAATATGGGGTTGCCGTCAAATTCGGGCACTATGGAAAATATTTCGCTTAACCTATAAGGTTCAATATTTATTGTTTCGTTCGCCGTGATTGAATTGTTTGCATTGGAATTGCTTACGTTTGTAGCCATTTTATTTATATTATTTAGATAATCGAATAATTAAAACACCTTTTCAATTTGAGCTAGTACGCTACTGATAATTGGCAATTTTTTATTATATGTAAAACAATGTGCTGTTTATTTTATAATATTTCAAAATTTAATTACAAGGATAATTGGATTAATTTAAAAAGTGTTTTTAGTTGGGAATAATGTCACTGAAATTTTATATACTAATGTGCATTTAAACAGTATAGAACATGTGGGTTTTATTTTATTTCACAGTCAAGTAAGGCGTAAACTTAACCTTTATATGATATATGATATTATGATAAAAATAATGTTAAGATAAAAATGGTATGTGGTTACAGTTAATTAGATAAATTCGCACTTAAAGAGCATATGATATTACCATAAAAATAATGTTACGATAGGAACAGTGTATGATTACGGTTATTTATATAGGTCACACAAATTATAATCAAGATATTTTGTTTCAAGTTTAAATAAAATTACTACCTTAGATATTAGAACTGTGTGTAGCAATGCAATGTATTTTGATAAAATAAAATGTAAAATTATGTCGCTGTTTGCAAATAAATGTTTGCGAGATGATTCAAAAATGACTTACCCTAAATTTTTCATTCCTCGTGGTCCAGTTGAATGCGACTTCGTGAGCTTAGCTTCACCAAAGGTCTCTCTCTGCCAGGGGTATCACTGGGTGTTCCTTCCACAGGGTTGCCTTTGATGCCGAAGACACCAACGATGGGACGGGATGAAATTCTTACTTGCTAATTGTTGAATCGTGTTGATTTGAAATGTTGCTTAGCTTGTATTTCTTGATAATTATTATTGTTTCGCTTCTGTGCGTTTGAGAATAATGTAGGTTCTTCTGAACAAAGGATTGGGATCCACCACTACAGCTAAGAAGTTCTCCTTGTTCCAGAAGCTCTTTTCGTCCGGTTAGGCACCTTTTTCAGATGGACTCCTTGTTCCCTCGGATATGTTTGCTACTGGTTAGGCTCCCGAACTGTGTGTTTTTCAGATCCGCCACGACTGCGCCAATGTTAGATAGTGGATTGTTTGATTAACTTTTTAAAAACATTTATTTAGTTTAACACTGGAGTCAACGTTGACTCTATAATAATAACAATAATAATTTTGAAGTGATTTATTCGAACATGAGTTTAAGACTGATTACAAAAAGGTTGTTGGTAATATTTATAATGTTTTGAGAACAAAGGAAACAGTGTTGCTGATTCAGCACAATCAGGATTACTTAGAATTGAAATACAATGCTCATGCAGCGTGAGCGGTTATTGAGAAGAGCTGTTACGCAGTATGTAATACGATATGTTTGAGAAGGTTAAGCCTGTCTCGATAATATTATATATCATAGTATATTTCTAATATAACATATATATATATATTAAATTATCAATCGATGCTGAAATAATATGCTATGCCGATGGAACGGCTGTTTTCTTTAAAGATACCACTTGGGAATCATTGGAGGTTAAGGTTGAGATAAATCTTAAAACGGTAGTAAATTTCTTTAATAGGAAACTGTTAACAATAAACATTGACAAGACACATTATTAACCGTTTTCCAGCTATGGCAATGGCCTATCCAAGTATAATTCAACTAATGTAGAGCATGAGGATTCTAGGGTTGTAATAGCTCCTGTAAAAAGTATCAAGAATCTGAGTGTCACCATTGACTGTCATTTAAAATGGGACGTACGTGTTAATAACATTGTAGAAGAATTAAGAAGTCTACTGCCAATATTTTAAACAAACTTGTGATAAGAAACACCTTAAAATAATGTATCATGCATTAGACGAGTCACATGTTACATATGGGATCATAGTTGGGGAGGGGTAACAAACTGCTTCTTGAAAAATTTGGATAGGTACAGTAAAAAAGTGGATTCTGAAGGTGATATACGATAAGAGTTATGATTATCCATCGAATGACCTATAATTAGAAAGTCGCATACTTGATCCCAGAGAACTTTACTTAATAGATGTACATAAAGTTAAAAATCATATGAAAGGAAAGAAACATACCTACGAAATCAGGAACAAAGAAAAATTAATTAATGTCCCAAAAATGTCCAAACAATTGGTCAAAGAAGTTATCAATATATTAGTCCAAATGTATATAATTCGCTACCTGAATATATAACAAATCTGACATCACTTATATTATTTTTAAAAAAATCAAAAACAGGATAATTCTCCAAACGCGACATAAAATCCACCAGAGTTAATTGATATAAGAAATAATTAAAACTAGTTGAAGCCGTACAGCTTTGTACATCTACTAGTGGTACTAGATCTCATCTATATTCTTGCTATAGGATCCTACGTACTTATTTGCTGAAAGCTACAATTAAATTAGGATAAATATTTATTTGATTCTATTGAATTATGATTCAATTCAATTTTTAAATTACCTACCTGCTAATTACTAAAATCTCTGAGATTAAATTTTTGTATTTAACTGTTCTCAAATCATTTGTTCCTTTTCTTTACTATTACTTACCTGTCGAATTGTATAACATTTATATACACTTTCTTGTTGCTGTTCTTAAGGATTAGCTTATCCCACGAAGAAGGTTCGCCTTCTGTGAATCATTCTAATGTTTACTTCCTATTTTGTTTGTCTACTTACTATCTAGTGTAAAAAATGCTTAACTACAATTTACATCTAGACATATATATTGGAAGGACATAGCGTTATTATTGAAAAACTTGATTTTTATTTTAAAATCATTTATTCGTATTGTATCTTACAATGAGAAAATATAACTAACTTTTTCAATTTAATCTATTTTGCATGACACTGCACATATTTATTTATTTATTTTATTTATTTATTTATTTATTGAATTACAATATCCAACAGACCGAGGTCCATTTACAGGATAAGGTTAGAACAAAAGTAGATATAATACAAAAAAGATAAAAGAAACAGGTAAATAAGAACAAACAAACTCAAACAAACATGAAATTATAAATTACGTGACAAGTATCTATGGAACAAACAAATGAAGTATATAATGATAAACACCTAGCATAAAATAGTTATAACTGTTTAATACTGTGAATATTTGTGTTGAAAATATCTATTATTGTATTGACATTATTGTAATTAGAAAACATTTGAAAGAAGGGGGATTGAATCAAGATGTTGGTTCTTGGAGTACGTATTAAGAAAGTTTCACAATGTCTTGAGTTAAGACGAGGTACAGCGTAAAAAATACTGTTGTGAAGGTCACATTTAATAAAATTATGTATAATTTTACAGAGGAAAATTATAGATTGCGTCACCCTCCTCTTTAAAAGACAAGTAAAATTAAAAGTAGATAAAAGAATATCATGTGGATAACCTCTAGGTGGATAGTTGCCAAATGATTTAAAGTGTAAATTCTTTAGGAACCGACGTTGAATATTTTCTAATGATGTTATGTGACAATGATATATTGGATTCCATATAATCGAGGCGTATTCTAATTTTGATCTTACTAAACAATTGAACAATAATTTGCACGTATCTATATTTTGAAAATCTTTAATGTTTCTTAAGATGAATCCTAATGCCTTAAAAGATGATGTAACAGTAGAGTAAATATGATCAACAAATGTTAACTTTGGGTCAAACATAACTCCGAGATCTTTAACATTGCTAGGTCTATTCAGAGAGATACTTTCAATTTTATAATCAAATTCATAAGTGAATTGCTTTCTTGAATACGACATAACGTTGCATTTGTTGACATTTAAAAACAGATTATTTTCCATACACCATGTATTTACGCGATTTAGGTTGATTTGCAAGTGTTCACAATCGACCACCGAGTCAATTTGACAGAATATTTTTAAATCGTCAGCGTATAGAAGGTATTTTACATCAATATTGGCGGTAATATCATTTATAAAAATTATGAAAAATAAAGGACCTAGAATGGATCCCTGTGGGACTCCGGATGATTGTAAAAATTTGTTCGACTTGTAACCCCTTACTTGAACATACTGCCAACGATCATTTATGTAGGATGTTATTAAATTTAAGAACTCTGTAGATATATTCAAATATTGAAGCTTATGTAACAATATATTATGATCTAATTTATCAAAAGCCTTAGAGAAGTCAGTGTAGATAACGTCTACCTGACCTCTCTGATCTAAGACTTCACTAATATATTGAGTTTTTATAACCAAATTTGTTACTGTTGAGCGACCTGAGATAAACCCGTGTTGTTCTGGTAATAGACAATTATTAACGTGGGCATATAAAGGATCGTATAAAATAATTTCGAGTAACTTATATATATATATATATATATATATATATATATATATATATATATTATATATTATTACTTCTTAGAAAAGATGTTATGTTTTATTAGGATAAAAAAATATTGTGTTACAATTTAAGAAATTATTTTGATTTTGCATACATCTTCCAACAATGTATGTATTTATCCTTATTTCCTACATTTTTGGTAAAACTAATTCTATTTTATAAATTTGTTCATACAACATTTTTGAGACAGCAGGAAGAATAATTATAATACGCAGATCTGAAAAATTTGCGGGATTAGATACTTTTGGTAATGGTTTCCCTATGGAGATTTGCCAAGAATCAGAAAAGTAATTAGTTTCAATACAGCAATTGATGATGTGGGTTATGTATTTATAGGCTGCAATACTTATGCATTACAGCCGAAATATTGTCCACGCCAAGGGCATTTGACTTAAGACTGCTTTTCATTTTGTCCACGCTTTCAATAATGGTTAGGCTAAATGAGATCTGGCTATAATCATCATAAGTGATGTTGGTATAATAATTAATTTTGTCGTCACAACGATCAGTGGTATTTTATAAAATGGGAGAAAATGAATTGCTGATCTCGTTAGGATCGGCCAAATGTTCAGGTAAAGCATATGTTTTATTAAAGCGTACGTTAAGCGTTAGATCCAACCACGAATTTTGATCACCACAAACTGAGTCTAAATAAGCTGTTTTCTCTATCCACATCATAGAAAGTATGAAATTTCTGAGTTCTTTATAATCAAAATTTATTACATTATTAAACAAATAACCATTTACAAGGCAGCGCTATATAAATATAAGATGAAAATACAAATACAAAAATACTACAATACAGTGTAATTATAAGTAGGTCATACAAATATTCTTTCTTTTATCTTGACCACCACATCTACAAAATAATAGAATTATTGGAAAAAAGCCTCTGCGCCTGTGACATTTACGTCAAAGGAACAATCAGAGGTTATTTTTTTACAAATAATGTAAATCAGAATAAACACAGAAATAATGTATATTGCTGACGTTTCGGAAAGTAGTCTCTCTCAGTTTTCGAATTTTTTTTTCGAAGAACTCTTATCTGTTGTGTATGTTAAATACACAGGTTTAAGATTATGTTTATGTTATTTCCATAGATACTTACTTACTATTTACACAGAACTGATGATATTTTCTTTTAGATAACGTTGAGTTTGTTAAGTTCTTCTTTTAACATTGGTAGCCAGGTTGTACAAATATCTACAGAACAATTCGATACGCATTTATCTTCATTTAATAAGATTATTGGTGATTCTCTATTTTTCTTTTTTTGTTATCTGCCTCTTTTGTTAAAATTTTTGCCGAGTCCCAGTTTATTCTATGTCCGTTTTCCCAAGCATGTTCACAAATTTTTGATTTCATGTAATTCTTGTGCTCATCCAACCTCACACTGAAAGGTCTTGATGACTCACCCACACAACATTTATCACATTCGCACGGGATATTGTAGATACAGTTTTTGAATTCTACTTCCGGTTTATCGGTTTTGTTTTTGTTAAAATAGATCTCAAAGTGTTCCCCGTTTGAAATACCGCCCTAACATCAAATTTGTCACCTATACGCCGTAGCCTATCCGATAGTCCGTATACATAAGAAATTGTTGCTGTAAGATGACGTTCAGGTTTTTGTCGTACCTGATTGTCCCTATTTTCAACAGTTATGAAAACTCTATCAACAAAGGCTTCAGGGTATTGATTTTGTTACTAGAACCTCTTTGATAAATATTTTCTCGTTATTTAATATTTCATTATTAGATGAAATTATTTTGGCCCTATCGTATAAACATTTTACAACACTCCTTTTAACATTTATTGATTGATATGAGTTAAAATTTAGATACCTATTAGTATGTGTGGGTTTTCTATAAATGCTGGTTTCGATTGTATTATTTATATTTATCCTTTTAATTAAAACATCTGAAAACGGCACTTCATTCCTACTTTCTTCTTCTAATGTGAATTTAATAGACGGTTCCTTACTCTTTATATTTTCTAAAAAACTATCTCTAGTAAATCAACACCATGAGGCCAAATTGCAAAGACGTCGTCAACATATCTCCACCAGACAACCGGTTTGTTTATACAATTTTGAACATGTGTGTTCTCAAAGTTCTCCATAGATATGTTGCTTAAAATTTGTGATAATGGAGATCCCATTGCCATACCAAAATCCTGCTGATAAAACTCATTTTCCAATGGAAAATAGGTTGTTTTTATACACATTGTTAATAGTTCCAATATGTCATTTACACTTAATTTAGTTCTAGTTTCCAAATTATTATCATTCAGCAACCTATCTTTAACTATTTTTAAGGTTTCATCTACCGGAACATTGGCATTGTTCTGTATATATTTGTACAACCTGGCTACCAATGTTAAAAGAAGAATCTAACAAACTCATTAGCATTCTCTAAAAGAAAATATCATCAGTTCTATGTAAGTAGTAAATATCTATGGAAATAACATAAACAGAATCTCAAAGCTGTGTATTTAACATACACAACAAATAAGAGTTCTTCGAAAAAAGCTTTGAAACGTCAGCAAAATACATTATTTTTGTGTTTATTCCGATTTATATTATTTGGAACAAATAACCTCTGATTGTTGCTTTGACGTAAACATTCTATTATTTTGTAGATTCGGTGATTTGTTTTTAAAGAGGATAATACATGTGGTAGAGAACCCAAATAAGAGGAAATAAAATTCGTAATAGCTTTTAGACAGTATCTAAGTCGTACAAATATAAAACTAAACTAATATATAAATCTAGTCAGCTAGGTAAACAATTTAAAATTGAATATTATACACATATGTGTTTGAATTTTGAGTATGATACTGAACAAGACAATGTAGCTAAATCTCCGTTAAGTGATAATATTCCCGAGCAGTTTTTAGAAAAGAAGAAAGAATATAATTATTTATGACGCAATGGATTAATATATTATTAAAGTAGCATGATAACAAGAAGATTGGTGATCTAATTGATATATTCGTTCTAGGTACGAGCATCTAAAAGTTTTGTTTTGCCTGGTGTTATATCAAGGAATATGAAATGTTATTTGTGAAAGAATAGTAGGACAATCAATGTTGTTATGCAATAATTTAAACAGAAAACTTAGGGAATACAAAATTCTACGATGTTTTAATAACTCCATATTAAACATACTTAGCAGCAACTCTTGACTAAAGCCTCTCAGGACACTTGAAATACAAAAAAATTTCTTTTGTACGGCTTCCAATACCATTGAGTGAGTATTGTAAATGAGGTAAAAATGAGCATGATCAACTATTGAGCAAGTTATATGACAGTAGAATGCAGGTTGCATAAATGATAATAATGATTATTATTAACACCAAAGCTTTAACTTGAGTTTGTTTTGTAAGAACGTGCTTAATAAAGACGAAACGTACTTAAAAATTAACTGACCCGGAACAATCGATTTGTAAACAGACCCTTGAAGCCCACCCGCGTCCTCTTCCAAACTCATTATCTAAAGTGACAAATTTAAGCTTTTTAATTAGAATCCCTTGTTATTTATCGTAACTTTTTCTTTCGGCATGTGCCAAATTGGACAAAACAAGCGCCGGGAATTAAGGACAACTCAATAATTAAAACGATGTTTGGCAATCAGCGAACGGCAAAGCGTCAGCGTTAATTGCTTTAAATTCGGCCGATATTGATTTCGGGCAAGCGGACATCGGTCGTGTTCCATCAATATGACGCCCGCTATGCGAGTTTCGAGAACGACGACCAAACTATTATTTTGTGGTTTGGCCGTTAATTATAAGTGGTTTGCATGTAGATTTGCAGCCGCCAACGTACCCTGAATTTATTGCCTTTTTGTGGGCCGCGTTTACTACAATACAGATGAAATTTATGAAAAATGGATGTCACAAAGCGGGTTAACTTCTATAACAATTGATGTGCCGGCTAATAATGTGTTCAACAAAAATGCCTGCAGCGAATTTTGGTGGAACAGTTGATGCTCGAGTTGGAGGTGTATTATAATTATAATAATAATAAAAATTCGCAGACAAAAATACATGAAACAGTTGCTAGTTTCCTAATTTTATACTTAAATGAGCTTTAGAAACCTTAAATTCTTTTTAAAGTCACCGAGTAAGCATAATATTTTTATACAAAACATAATTTGTAGAATCTTTTGCACTTTTATATGCAACTGGTTAAATAAATAAAGATATTCAGTACTAATACATTCCAGTAATTCAGTGATGCATTGTAGTGCAATTAAGCTCAATTTGCGTAAGTGTAACAGGCCTCTGCAAATGTGTGTCAGTGATGATCGAGTCCAGTTCGCCCATCAGCCTCTATCAACTTCTTCCGAAAAACATCGGGACTGGTACATGGATTGCATAAATTACTACAAGCTACAAATGATATGTAACAACGATAATGCGAATTTAAAAAGAAGACTAGTACAGTAGATTGAACACGTTAGTAATTAATTGGATGGAGTCTGCGGTAAGTTCTTGATGAAACATATTCAATAGAATAATTATGAATATTCAAAAGAATAGTTACAATACGCACTTGGTTTATTGTTTCATTAGTTTTTTCTCAGATTTCACTGACATATGTTTCGGCCTTGCGATCATTGTCAAAGAGTCTTAAAAACTGACCTGAAAGTGGTGGTTCACAGTATATATCTTACAAATCCTCTACCCACCTAGAGGGGGATAATAACTTGATTTGCTATTTCATAAAATTTAACAATACAGGCCGGAACTACGAACTTAATTTTATTACTGTGTCTAGTGCAGGATTGTTTATAAATTCTGTTTGTGTATTTGCATTATGCAAAAGTTTAACACTACTACTTTATTATTATACTCAATGTTTACGCAGGTGAACGTGTCGATCCAAGCGGGCAACGTGGGTCAGTTGGCGATATATACTTTGGATTAAGCTGCTGAGGATTGGAGAAAACTAAGTATTATATTTCCCTGCTGACAGTTAAATGGAATTGTCTAGTACAAAATTATTAATGACAAATTATGATCTAGTCGATAGCTGCGATTAATCGAACGGGTATCGCGCTACTGGGTTCCAGCCCCGGCTCCGGCACTGGCACTGTCGGAGGATATGGTTGTATGTCTGCCTTTTTTAATATGTAACTCCCTTCCGCACAAGCCTTTGGCTTCTGAAATTGGGGGAGGTCTAATTCATGGGGTGTTTATTTAAAAAAATAAATGGGTAGAATGTAGACCTTACATCTGCAAAAAGTACACGATGGCAGCGAACTGAATATTCCGCCCAAAAGCAAGGAAGTGGATTCGATAAATTTTAATTGATGATTTAAGCGGAATGAATAAGAAGAAGCTTGTAGAAAGAGAACTGCGGTAAAAGAGCATGTGAATAAAGAATTCATAATGTAGTGGAACTCTAATACTAATCCACGTGATTTAGTTGAAGCAGTCCCTTTAAAATTGGCAAACTTCAACGTAAACATAACATAGGATCAATACTTAAAACATACCGAAAAATCAGTGCAGTCCTCCGTAATCCAAAATCAAAAACTACCCTAGAAAACCAAGGAGTTATACGAAATCGCGTGACAAGATTGCAATAAATCGTACATAGGACAGACCAATAGACGTATTAGTGTAAGAGAGGAAGAACATATGAATGCAGTACGAAAAGAGGAGAAAACATCGTCCCTAGCACAGCATATAAAATCCACAGGACACAAAATAAACTTCGACGACATCAGAACAGTAGCTAATATCGAGCATTATAAGTCAAAGATTACCAGAGAGGCCATAGAGATCGAAGAAAGACCACAAAATCTTAATAAACGAGATGATACGCAGAGATTACCCAGTTCTTGGAAGCCCGCTCTTGTAGGAAGATACGTAACAGAAAACACACGACGATCCACCGTGGACGAACCAATCACGAGGAGGTATGTTCAAGCATTGACAAATAGTGAAGAAACACGGCAACCTGCGCGAAATGGACCTATCACGAGGAGTCAGAGCCGAGCGCTGACCAATCAGAGAGAACCTCGGCATTCTACGGCGACGATTGGACATGAGGATGCCCAACCACCAACGAGAAGTCACGTGGAGCGGACGTTTCAGCGAGGCCACTTGTCGGGTTAGCTCAGCCGCCCGCTACGCCTCCCACAAGTAGTAGGGGACACGTAGTCAGTCGCGCAGGCGCGCTATAGACCACAGCTTATATAAGGAGCCGAACAACGCGGAGCACGTCAGTTCAGTTCGAGCAACGAGGAGCAGCAGTAGGCAGCTTTCAGTGAGAACCTGAAGATGGCAGATGAGATTCTGCCGAAACATCGTTCAGATAACCGTGACTCCTGGAGGAGTCGAGCATCGACATGGGAAAGCACCCGGAAGTACAATAACACTTCATATATATATATATATATATATATATATATATATATATAAAACACCCGCGAAAACCTAAAAAACAACATAAAAAAAGTATAGACAAAACTTGTAGGAAATTATATGCTCTCTTGATATTTTTCACCAAGATGCATAGTTTTTCCTGAAAATAGAGAGAACTGCGGGAGGTGAAAATCATGTTTAGACAACCCAAATACTTAACTTTTTACAGATCTCATAACTGTGGGAAAATCTTCCATAAAACAGCGATTTTTTTACTAATTTGAAGGGGCTATTGCAGTGGAACCGTAATATTAGCTAGCTCACTATTTTTCATCATACCAGATATAGTCCATAAAAATCGTTGTCGTTTAGTTACGAATAACACTTCCTCCTGTTCGAGCCGCGCCTGACTGGGAGTCGAGATAGCAATATCTCGTGCCGTTCATCAGGTTAGGGGTTAAATCACCGGGTTTCAGTGGTATTACCATTATTGTATCCAAATAAAAGCCTCAAATATCAATTAATGGAACAAAAGCCGTTCGGAACTTATCGCAAAGCAACACACCATCGACGTTTTCAATATGGATACACAACAATTAAAACTTTTTGTTTTGCAGCAATAATGTAGCCGAACAGCTTAGTTTTGAGGTTTAATTAGATGAAAGCCGAATAATTATGCAAAGCTCGAATCTCGTTTAAGAGCTTCATTGTTGTACGTACCGGGAAGTCCGAGTAAGGTTTTTCTTTAATCTTTAGTTCTATTTATTCATATTTGAAATATTTATATCGAAAAACCAGAGTGGTGACAAGTGAAGTGGATTAATTATCGCAGTTGTTATTCACGAAATTCTACCCAAGAAAATATGGCTGACATTAAATTAGATCACAGTCGCATAACTTTTGGCAGTATGGAATGAGACTGTAGATGGCAACAAAGAGATAAAAAACATTGATTTGGAGAAAATCCACATCATTAAATTCGAGAAACATAGTTTGCAATGGTATCAGTTAAGACCGTTTTCTGTCCCCGATTCTCTTTAGTATCTTTTAGTGAACATGTGATGTAATGTGTATTAATTCTTTTGAGATAAGGGTTATGATTTATTTGTAAAGCTAAAACATTTATTTTGCTGTTGATGAATTAACTTCTGCCTTGAGTGTGACAGTTTTTCACTTTTTCCATTTGTCAATGCGTTTGATAAACAATTACCTTATTATTAAATTCTGTCTAGTGTAGGTCTAAGCAATTAAAGAAGTCCACAGATATGTCCGTTCATTGGCAGTTGAAAAGTGTATTCCATATAGCGCCCTGCCGTTGGAATAATTTCTGTCACCTTTTCTTTTGTACCAAGGCATTTGGCAAGTGAGCGTTATGGACATATTTGTTGAATCCAACTACATACTCCTTTACTCGATAAGATTGCCAGTGGTCAAAAGCTGTGGAATACAGTGTGTGTACCACAGGGAACTGTTCTGGGTCCAGTCTTATTCAACATGCACATAAACGATCTTCTTGAGCTGCCAAGCTAAAGAGAAATATTTAATTTTGCTGATAATGCTGCTATAATATACATATCAAGATAAGAATTGGGCAACAGCGAAAAGTCAAACTGAAAATTATTGCAAACTCAGAAATCAATAGCTCGAATAAATACCACGTAAGCCCAAAACATTTGGTGAATGTCAAACAACACTTTTCACAGTGACCTAAGTAAATTTCAAAGAAATTGGATCTACGTTATAAATATATCGGGTGACGCAGAAAATACCCTCTCCCCACATTTTTCTACAGTTTTAAAATTAAATTCTGAAATTTTTTAAAATTTTTAAATTTTTACACGAAATATTTGAAGTTAACCATCAGGATAAATTTGGAATGAATGTGTGGGTTGAAATATACGGTACAAAAATTATTGCTCCCATACTATTTCAAGGAGCACTAAGCGGCGCGCGTTACTTAAGCTTTTTGCAAAATGAAATAGAAAATACGCATAATGCTGGGTTTGTGGGAAATTACTTTAGTGCAAAGTTTGACAACCGAGTAATATCTACTAATGGAACTTTTAGGTGGCCTTCTAGGTCACCAGACCTAACTCCACTTGATTTTTTTCTTTGGGGTTATCTGAAGCACAAAGTATACTCAACGCCGTCTGCAACAATAGAAGAACTCCAAAATAAAATTTTAAATGCCTTTGAATCCATAACTCCAGTCATGATACGAAGTGTTATGAGAAAACTATTCGAAGAGTGAATAAGTGTTCTGAAATGGGCGATCGTCATTTTGAGCACCTGTTATGGGTTTGGTATTTAGTTGTGTTGTATTATTCTGATTATAATATTTATAAATATTGTAAGTTGCTGTCCAGATAGGTAATTTAAAAGTAAGGTCTTCCTGTAAAAACAGGTTGTTCTGAATGAACTGGACATATAATGTAGTATAATATACAGGATTGTATAATTTGAAATGTGGACAGTACAATTATGTTTGAACAAACTATTATCAACTATTCTTACATCTACACATTCATGCAAATGTTTTTCTCTTTGTTTCTGATTTTTATACTTATTAATCGACCTATCGTTGTATATAAATGATGTGTTTGAAATTTGGCCTCACAATAATGCAAATTTGAATATTTTTTATGTCAAATTAACTAAATTGAAACTCCATCAAATTTATGATAGAAATAAATAATAATGAATTACATTTTTGTAGCAATACTGTAATTAAAAGTGGAGAGTATATTTGAAACTAGTTTTTTTTTAGAGTTTTAATTAGTAAAAAGCATTTTGCTAAAATTGTCTTAGTACATAGTATACCAATATACAGAGTGTGTTATTAAAAGGTTTATACAATTACATATATAAGAAGTAAAATGAACAAACACTACCTGCAGTATCCTAAGTCTATTCTACATAAAAATGCTGAATACATAGTCCATGTGAGAATTAAATGGTCGCATGATAATTTAAACACATCGGGAATATTTGCATATTCATTTGTATATTAAAATTAAAACAATAAATAATAAGATTCAAATACTGCCAGACAGTTTTGAAAATTTTCTGTTGGAAAGAAGTTCTTATATAATAAATAAATAAATAAACACACAGATTAGTACATACCAATTTACATTTGTTAAAGTGATAAGCAAAATAAAAACTTTTAAAACTTATCTTCTGGTCCTAGCTCTATATCATAGTTATTTTAATTTACTTTTCTCACTGCACCATAATTTACTACCTTACCCAAAAAACACAGGAAAATTTTAACATATGTCTAATTGAATCATTAACAAACTTCGCTATTTTAATATCGGTCGCAAAATTAAAGATTAATGTTATTAAACGTGAGAAATAATAATCAGTTAGATAGCAATTGATCATAGGGAGCACTACATTCAACTCTAATATTTTCTGTACATATACTATTGTTTACTTCCAATTTACTTTGAACTAGTACAATTGTTTTTACAATGTTTTCTCAGCGCTAACAACGTTGAACCTTTAAACATAAATTGCATAGATCACTATAAGAGGATAGCCAAATATAGTCGCGCAAAATATATTAAAACAAAAATATTTCAGTGTGATATATGTATGTATAGTGCTGTGTACCTTTCAGTAAAGTGGTTCTTATCTCTTATGGTGAAATGGATCTGAATAATGTAACACCTTATTTTTGTGCTTGTTTTACGAATCAAAAGAATCGATTAAAACACTCTTTGTATGCGTTGCATGGGCTGCTTTGTTTCGAGCCGAGTTTAATGGGTTACGGGGCTAAAGTTATTTATATAGTCAAATATGCAAAATGCCAGAAGCTTCGATGCAACGTTTTTACACTGTAAATAACATGAGTTTTTTGAAAATAGGATAAATGAACTGCATACTCTGTAGTCTGATTGATTTTCAGGATAATTAAAAGCCGATAATGTGTGAATTTGGTTGCGGGATAAATGCCGAAAAATGAATTATACTATCAACTTTGTTAAATTCCAGGAAAGCTTGACTGATAAACTCCTTTTGCCCCTCAGGGATATGAATGGTGACTCTGAAAATTTTAGTTTTTGGTTGACCTAGCGAAAATAGTTATTAGTAATATAGTTTATCAAAACTCAGTTGAAAATAAAAAAAAAAACACGAAAAAATGATGGTAATTACAGCTTCACGATTTCTGCTTTTTGTACGAGGTATACGAAAACATAGTTGCTTCAAAATAAGCGAGCAATCAAAGATATTATGTGTAATTTTATATAGGAATACTATACAGGGTGTCTCACCGGGAACTGAATCGATCGATATAGAGGAAAGTACGCATCAGAAAATTTTGAAAATTTAGACAATTACTAATATTGGTGTGGCCAATCCAACTAAAATAGTTAGAAGCAGCTGGCACTTCCGCTTATACCGGAAGTCGATACCAACTTGCTTATTTCAAATGGAACATCCTATATATTTTAGGGTTTTCGAAAAGAGCATAAAATTCTGAGTATGTGTAGCATATCCTATACCTAAACCTAGCCGTTTAAGAGACATTTGACATTTTGTAGAAAATTTGACAGGTGCAACGGTTTGCAAGAACCGATATAACTTTCTTCGTGTAAAAGATCCTCATTTGCTTCTTGTCACGTAAAAAGAACACAAGGAAAACTACGCTCTACAACTGAAATAAATTCAATAATATTATACCAAGTGTTCCGTTTTTCGCGTTACATTTTGTCAACTTCAAACCGCGAAAACTTGTTTAGGTCCTGTATTCTTTTACGTCAAGTTGTGTAAAATTGAATTCTCTTTTTTCTGATATTAGCATTGTGGGGGTTAAATTTACAACTTTTTGAAATATTTGCGATTTTATTAGAAATTCATGAATTGTTGTAATCATTTCATCAAAATAGCCATGATTAGAAACAATCAATCATTATCTTATGTCAAAAAATGCCAGCACGTTTAAATTATACCAACGAAAACTTTTTAAATTTGTTTATTATTTATGGAGAATGTGATAAAGTAATATCAAGAACTTGCAGCACATTTGCTACTCGATATCCACAAAAACGCAAAATAACACTAATACTGTAACATGCGTATTAATCGAATTGAAGATATGGCATGAACTAAAATAGCAGAGATAAGATCAATTTAAAATATGATTTCATTTTAATTTAATAATTGCTCAAAACTCCGCCCTCGAACCTCGACACATTTTTCGCACCTTCGGATTAGTTCCTCATTGGTAGCGCTTCTAATTGAATCCTATGATATGTTTTGAAATGCATTTCTTACTCTTTGCATACAATCTTCAATGGTTGTTAATGGGCTCTCACAAACTTTATTTTTAATAGTTCCCCAAATGAAATAATCCGGAACTGATAAATCGGGCGAGCGAGGAGGCCATAAGAAAGGTCCATTATTGGCAATCCATTGATCATAAATAGTTTCTTGTAAATAATTATTAATTAAATATGCGTTATGTGGGGGAGCACTGTCGTGCTGATAAAAATATTTGTATGCTCGGCGAGAGGTAAATTTTGTAAATAGTTATTATTCAAATTTTGTAAGATATTCAGATATCTTTCACCTAAAAAAAAAACCAAAAATTTACCTATACATATTAGCAGAAGAGAAAATTTAATTTACCGTTTAAATTTTCCTGATAAAATAGTAATGCCACCACTCTATCGTTTCGTATGGCACAGTAAACATTGAACTGCCAACTTTCCTGAAAGTTTCGCTCTCTGAACATATGAGGATTTGAGTCACTCCAATAATGCGAATTGTGTCTATTAAAAAGTCCATTTTTAGTAAATTTTGCTTCATCTGTCCATATAATATTTCCCAAATAAGAATCGTAACCCTCAGACCTTATTAGAATAAACTCACAAAAATTCTGTCTTAGGAAATCTGTTTCTTTTAATCCTTGAACCATATGGAATGAAAACGGGTGAAAGTTACCCCCGCCCGACCTACATTAGCTTTAATATATGCCCTCCGCGGAATGATTAAATTTTGGTTATGAACATTTTTTTCTTAGAGTGCCTATTATTCGAAATATTTGATATTTTTAGGTTAAAAGGCCATCCGGTATACGAGCTCTTGTGTACCAGCTTTTGTATAAGCTTTGTAAAAATAATACAAAAATGCACGCTGTGTACGTAACCTCGCTTGCATTAATTTCATTGCCTTTAAAGAATTTTTATTCCACCGGGAACAAATGTACATTAATTAGAGCCCATTTCTTCCCCATGATGAAAACAAAGAAACCCGTGTAATCCTTAATAAGCAAATTTAAATTAAAAACAGACTGCGTTTTGCTTTTTGTTTATGAATACTTGTCTACCAGCATAAGCCAGCTTGTAGATTCAATAAAATCTTAAATTAAATTTTCTCGTGGAATAACAAAAAGACTAAACAAGATGCGGAAAGCAAACTTAACATCTCGATCGTTCCGGCCTTGCTCCGGAATGCCGAGCGCCTCGGCGCCAACAAACTAGCGTCTAAAAAATCTACACAATAATACTGGGACTCTGAAAGTTGTAATTTATAATGGTATGATTGATTTATTTTGTCAATATACAACCATTGTTTAAGCAAACTAAGGGATAGAGAACCTTCGATGATACTGCGCGGGTACATCCGACTCGCTTCATTTATATGGGTCGTTGGATGAAGGTTCATCTGATAAAAACGTACTAGATCTTGCAGATGAGTTGTCAATCTTTCGTACACTTTTAGATAAAATTCTGTAACTTCAGGACGTTTTAAAATCCATCAGACAAAATACTGGTCCAAATTATTTACATTTCTTCAAAAATTCTGTTTCTACCTGTGCCAATATTCATTATATTTAGCAAAAGATGCCTCTTACTAAACCAAAATATCGGGGAAGAAATTGGAAGTTAAAATATTTGTCTGTAAGCCTTATAACAAATTATAAAGTTATAAATTCCAATATTTGTCCTTAAGTGGATATGACAGTAAGATTTTTTTGATCTTACATACTATATTTTTCGATAATAACGAGGAAAAAATACTATTTTATTAAAGAAAAATACTATTTATCTCTTTTTTTTTTGTTTTTACTTATAAGGCTATCATTACACATCAAACAATTTTGTGCACATCTAGGCAAAATATGACCTGGTGAAATTAGTATATGAAACTTTTTTGCTTTAAAAGTACACACATGTTCGAAACAAAACAGTAACCGTAAATATGCAAAGCCAAAGCTGGAATATAAAACTGTATGCGATAATTTCCAACACAAGTAATTTGCAGCAATCTAATATTCATGCACAAATGCGAAATTTTGTATATGTTCGCACCTCTCGCTTGCATATTAAACGAAAGTCAATTATGCATGTGCTATACGTTGGCAAGTAACAAGCAATGATTAAACAGCTACACCGTGTTGCTGTAGCTGTAAAGAATAATACAATACGAACAAATTAATGGAAGCTATGAAAAATTCACAACAGGATTAGGTGCCGATGTTGCAGTTCGAAAGATTATTGCGGTGAGTAATTCAATAACTTTACTTGTGTATCATTTTCGCGTTTCATTTTAAATCAACAAAAGTGAACTTATGATCGCTACAATTCTTTAGGATATCAATTAATAACCAAAATTGTCACTGTATACTATTTTTTGTACAGCTCTTATCATCATATCACAGCTATCAAATTATAAAAGGAGTACTGCAAGGATCAATCTTAGGGCCATTTCTCTTTCTTAATTTTTATAAACTATCTCAAATTCAAATTTAAAACTGCTTTATTAAAATTATCTTTACAACTAGAACTTCCCCAGAATCTATCCCTGGGCCGATTAAAACAGTAAACCTAACTCGTATCTATTAAAATAGATAAAAATATTATTAAAATTGAACTATAAATAACAGATTTAGCTAAATTTAAAATTACATACTAAACAAGGAAACTCTCGCACTGACACTTTTGAATTTTGTATCTGACGCTAGCACCTCAATTTGAACGAGGCGCCTTCCGCAAGATACATCAATATCGGGCTGCGCATGGCTGGCCTAAACTTTGATTTTAAGAATTTTGATTCAATAAGGTTTTGATTTTGAAAAATTTAGAGACAAAAAGAGGGGGACAGGAAAGATTTAAAGATACGAAGAGTATGAAATATCAATAAAGGTAGATATAGTGAGCGAAAGTTATAGTTAGTGACGTTTGGCTACAGGGCCAGAAAATCTATAACGTCTGGTACGATAAGGGGCGTTTAATCCGAAATGGGGCATTATACGGTCTAATTTGCGTTATGTGTCTTGTTAGCGGACTGTCGCGTCGCCCAGCTTGAAAGAGTAAAAGTTCTTGGAGATCTGCTGGACGTAATCCTCTATCGGGGTTATGTCCTTGCAAAGTGCGTATAGGTCTCTGAGAGAGGTGTACCTTCCAGAATTTGAAATGAGGCTCATAAATTTGTGTTCGAGAACCTTTAGTTTTTGCTGCACCACACCGGCGCCACGTATGTGACCACCTGACCACCATTGTCTATAATAGTTTGTTATTTTGTCTGTTAAGTTTGCTACCCCTGACCATGAGCGGATACAGACTCCTGGACAGGGAGTAGGCCGTCCGTAATGCTCATTTACATGTGTGTTGAACATCAGTCGCTGGTCCAGTCTGACCCCCAAGTACTTCACGCATCTCTTAGTTGGAATTTTGCTTTCTCTGATCAAAATGGGCGTTATGATTTTATTTTCTGTAAAACGACACGTGAAGACTATCGCCTCGGACTTCTCAGCGTTAAGAAACGAACGTATAAACACTCTAGTGTTGTCCAAGATATGCTTTAGGTGTATGTCTTGTTTGTTATGGAGATGATATAAATATTTTGATCAGGGCCAAACAATACTTACTGTGTTACTTGCCAAAAACCTCTGTTATAAAGAGCTACCGACGGTTGATCCATGTATCCATAAAAAGGTGAGCTTGAAGAAGATCTGTCCAACCGTCTATTCTTTTAACCATCGTTAATCTTTAAGAAAGGTGAGATATACTGGAGTATGTTGTCAAGGACGAGGAATCCATTACGACCCCTTCCACGATCCGGGGATACTCGAGATGGTTATTTCCACTTTTAATGCCGGAAGGAGGAATTTGGAATTGAATATTAGTTTCTAGTGAGTTCACATCCGTGGAGGCTACATTCTGGACAAAAAAATCCGAGCCCAAGCCAGACATAACCGAAGTTAGCCGAAAATATAGGAATCGATTGGAAAAATTTACAGTACGATCCCACTAACCGTTCTAGGAAAGTGTACTCCAGGCAAGCTAGTGGCCAGAACTGAATATGAATACACCACATATTTGGGACACAACCGTCGTACCTCAAGTGCATCGGATTTTGATTTAGAAAGCAGAAGCATGGGGGCAGCACTCAAATATTTACACAAATAACTTAACTTGTAACTTGTTAATAAACACTTGTTACAAACAACTATTTACTGCCTTTTCATTCATCCCCCATCTGCCTCCTGAAACCTTACCGTAAGACGTGTTATTTATTTTATAGAGGCGGTCATCTTCTTCTGATATATATATTATATATTGACATGTATCTTGGTATCCCATAAGATTAATAAATGAATAAAATATAAACAAAGTATAATAAAAAAAATCTATACAAGTACAAAAATCAGAATATTTTAAAAGAGGTATTACACAATGCTAGACAAAATAAGCTTACATATGAATATGCAAGACTCAACTGGGTATCACAAATCAGGGAAAGCAGTTGAAGTAAGAAATGAATAAATTTAGTTAATAATTGTTAAATATTTGTTAATAGTTTAAGTTTCAAAAGAATAAAAAGTGACATAAAGTGTTGTAAGTTGTATATAAAGTTATAATAAACTTCTGTATAGCGGCACAACAGTGTTTCAAAAAGGGAGTTCTAAAACCCCAGTGGAAATGAGAAAAAACTGTCCAATGGTGATAAAACATCAAAATTTGACCTTAAAAAGTTCATAAATTAATAATTTATAAGTCTAGATGTAGTAAAAGTGAATCTAAAATCATAAACGAGACATAATTATAACTTAAGGAATAATGTAAGTGCAAAACAAACAATGAAATTAGCAAAGTTATTAAAATTGTAGAAAGTAAGAGCGGCTACCATTACCAAAAAACACTAAACTTAAAATAAGTACAAAAACTCTAACGTAATGATGAAAATAGTGATTAGTAGTTAAAATACTTACAAAATAATGAAACACATCTAGTGTAATCACAAAATCAAATATAAAAAAAGGACTAAAACAGCTTGAAAATGTGGTATAGGTATCACAGTTGGTATTCTATACACAGAACTTTTAGAAAAACTTATTGTGTAAATTCATTCCATGGTCAAACCAGAGGTCATGAGCAACAATTAGTGATAGATTTAAACTAGGTAAGCTCTTAAATAAAGTCTGGAGATACCAATGTTCAGGAAGTGTCACCTGAAAAATTAAAAAAATTGTATAATTATTAATTTATAATTGAAAATTGCAAGAAAAGTTGTATTATATTTAGTATTAAGTGTTCAGAAAAAGATTTAAATTGTAGAATAAATAAAAAATAGCTAATTATAAAGAAATTTGTAAATTTATCTCGGATAATTTAACGTTCAGAAAATTATTTAAAAACCTAACAAATAGCATATCGAATTAAAGTAGAAATAAAAAGAAACACATTGGTAATATTTATTTTCAGAAAAAGTTAATAATATCTGCAAAAAGTTAAAATGCCGAAAAATTAATAAAATAAAATCGTTGATTATACAAGTCGGTGTACGCTTGTTTAGTCTAATATTGTGATAAAATTGTAAATAAATAAAAACAAAGTGCTTCGAACAATCCAGCAAATCCACAAGCGCAATTCCAACATTTCAAACAAGAAATAGTAAAACAAACACAGTATAAACAAAAACTTTTCACTTTGCAAGTTGATAGAAGTAATTGGTACATGTTGAAGTCAATCCATCCTGAATCGAGGTACAGACTGAGTGAGGCTAGTTTCTACAAAACAACGAGAGAGCATACCAACAACCGGATGGTTATAAAAGGTATACCTTTTCGTTCATATGAGCTCTATAATAAAAATTTTTATGTATGAATCTTTCATTCCATTCGTCAATAACATTAAATAAAAAGGCCTAATTAGTATTAAGTTTCTTTATTATTATAATACCATGGAAATTTAAAAAATATTCAAACTTGACTCATTGTACTGTTGAAAAACCATTTAAATATTTAATGTATTCACTTCTTATCCCGACTTGTGAGTATTATTGATATCTAGCTGGAGCCGAAACTACAAAGATACCCTGAGAAGAGAAATGTCGTATATAATATGTCACTTCTAGAGGTCGAACCCATTACATACCCTGATAAATTCAATTTATAAAATATTTGATATTAAAAATAATATTACAATATATACTGGCTGGTTTAACTCTTTTTGCATTTGGCTGTAGTCTGTGCTAATAATAAACACATACAGGCATAGAGATTCATAGTTTACGTCTGCTTTGGCCCATTTCGGTTAAAACGCTCCCGACCTTTCAGATTTTCAATATACTCCGTAGAATAATTTCCTATACATGCAAGTTTCAATTTACTCTAACAAAAGAATTCATGCACACGTGGAAAACGGTTTCCATCAAGCTTCCATAAATATTAATGGGAGTCTATTAAGATTCCATCTGACCACCTGGGGCGTCCCAACGCAGGCTGCAAAGAACGCTGTACATCATGTCTAACCAAATTAATTTAGCTATTTTCTCCACGTATATTACGGTACGAACAATAGAGTTTTATAAAGCGCTTCCACTTCTGAGGGCAGGGCCAGTGATTATGTGTAGAGCACATGCCCCACATGTCATGCCGTTATGTCCGCGTCGCCAGTCTGATGAATGAAATAAAAGGTTTTTTAATAGTGTTCCATTGCGTGTAAATGATTTTTGATGTATCTGTCGCTCCCACTTTTGTTATTACACTTTCGGAGCGCCGTGCATTTGAGAGCACGGTGCAGATACCACCGATATGAATTGTTCCAAGCGATCTAGTCACTACGACTGAAATTGCAACTGTTAAATCTCATAAGTTCGTACTTGCGAGGCTGTGCGGCAAGGGCCTACACACTATACGTATTACGAGCACTACGTCTCCCCACTTAGACTTTCTTTTCGATTTAAACATGTGCAAAGCGGATTTTGATGCGTTATCGTTTCAGTGCTCCACCACGCTTTGAGCCCGCTTATGAGTTATTTTCGGGTAGGTGGATAGGAAGAAGGGATTTGTTCAATGGCTACCTGGGTGACCTGATCTAAATCCGCTGTATTTTTAGGAAATTTTTAAACTTAATTGGAGATATACCTGTTATAAACGGACATAGGAATAACTTAATGACCCACGCCCATACATATATACTGCTATGTATTCGCATATTGGACGATTACGAAGATTGCATGTTGGTGTTATTTGCTGAATCAGGGTTTGAATTTGTTTGTTTCCTTTAGATGGTTTTCAAAATTTATTTAAATTAGCTAAAGATCCGAAAGCTATGTGTTTTAGAATGTTAATACTTGTTTAGAGTTGTTTTAATAGTTTTTAAGTTTTTATTTGATGTCAACAGTAAGTTTGATACTGACATCTATGTTAGTGGTTATTAAGTTGTAGTTGAAATAATTTCTGACATTTAAGTCATTATGACATTTCTTTTAAGTAGGAAATTTTATTTTTATAGTTGGTAAATGTTTTCCTGGAGAAAGACAAGGAGGTTAAAGTTAGGTTATGTTTGGAATGAAATTAATCAAAATTCATATGGTGTTTTGTTTTGTTTATTTTGGGTACTTTGATATTTAGTGATATAGAACAACAGACAACAGATAAAAGAAAGGTTGTAAAATTGGAAAAATAAATTTAAGGAAAAAAAAAGAACAAGTGAAAATTTTGGAGTGAAGGAAAAAAATAAGAAACAAAAGGAATTAATAATTTGAAATTGAATTAAAAAGTCAGAAATTGTGGAGATCAGCGAAGAAGAATAAAAATATACTGTAAATAAGAAGGAAAAGGTGTTATTGTGGATAGAAATTGCAGAGGAGATAAGGACGAGATAAGGTGAAGAATTAATGAAAGGAGAATTGTTGGATTTGGAATGAGAAGAGTGTAGCTACGAAGAAGGAAGGTTTTTGTGTGTTTAATTTTGGACAAGGTTGTATATTAAAATTTTAATAGTGTATTAGACTTTCGAACCTGTTATAAAACTGCTAAATTATCTAAATATCAAGGAAAATAAATTACTTATATCAGATTAAAAATTTGACTTTAATAAAATTTCATTTTAAAACAGGAATTGAATTTGAACCTGCTCCTGAAGGAAAAGATAGGCTAGCCGGCCCATTAAATAAATTTGACATACTTTCGGATCAAAAGGTAAGAGATTTTAATTTGATCTTTTTGGTTTATCTATAGGAAATAAACAAGTTAAAGTTTGATTGGTACTGCAAATTATTAAGTTCAATAACAGTAGAACAATACAATAATTTAATTTTTCTGTGCTTTCATTGACGTTAATGTATTTTGTGTTTCACCTGCTCTTTCAAGAACACGATGTTATGTGTCAAGATTGTTTATCAATATAATTTGATTGCTGAACGAATATAGTGATCACGTGCATATCACGTAGTCGGAGAAATGTTGATAAAACTAACGTTAGAACAACGTTTATTATGATTTTCGGTTACTAATATACGCTATTTCCACATATCATGCCCTGATCACACATTTCTGTTGTTATACTTGTTATACAATGAGTATAATTTGATCGTGATATTGATGGATATAACTGATTTTTTCTCATTGTTTTTTTGAACTAATTAAAAGAACTTTAGAGTTTCAGGGATACAATTTTATGTTATGTTTATTAGCATAGTTATTGATATTTGATAAGTCAATGTTGATAGCAGCGGTAGCGTGCTGTACTGTATTTGCTGAAAGATGATAGTAAAACTGCGTATCGTCTACAAAAAACTGCACATTACAGTGATTTGCTTTTCGTGCAAATCAGAAGTGTACAACAAAATAAGAGGGGCCCCAAAACTAAGCCCTGGGGTACACTGGATGTAAGAGGCAGATCACAAGAGACTTTGTTCTTTATAATAACTCTCCGGATACGATTTTTTAGATAGCTCTCTAAAAAGTTACATGATACAGGATGTAGACCAAAATAATTACATTACAACAAGAAGACTATGATCAATAGTGTCAAAAGCTTTAGTAAAGTCCAACAATACTAGAACTGTTGCCCAACCCTTATCCAAAGCTCTTATGATATTATCACTCATATTTAACGGTGCAGTATTTGTATTGTGTGCAATATTTGTTACTATGCCTCTTCCTAAAGCCCGATTGATTAACTAGCAGAAGGTTATTTAAAGAAAGATATTCATTTAATTGTTTGTACACAATTTTTTGGACAACAAAGGTACGCGACTGATCGGACGTAATTTATTATATGTTGCCAAGTTATTAACTTTAGGAAGAAGGGGCCTAATGTAATCTTTTTCCAGAAATCTGGAAAATACCCTATTTCTAAACAAACATTGACAATATGAGTAATATATCTAGCTATAGTAGGCATACACAACTTTACCATTTGTAGCGAGATTTTGTCATAACCACTGGCATTTGCTTTAGGCTTGTTTACTATTTGTATTACTGCAGAGGTAAAGGTAAAAACAAAGCTAAATATTTAATATTTGTTTGATGACTGGAGATATACAGGGTGGACCAATAATAATAGGCCATAGTTCAGAGGGTTGATTCTTCGGGCCAAAATATACTTTAGTAAAATATTGCTGTGTAAAAAGATACAGGGTGTCAAAGTTCAAATAATTTTTTCGCTTTTTGCAATAACTCAACAGCCTCTTGACTGATCTTCTCCAAATTTGCTAGAGGAACTTTTTTTATTCTAAGAAACAATAATTTATGTATTACATCACTCAGATCATAGAGGGCGCCGCAGGACCTGTATCTGATGATGAATTTTGTCATATTTTTCTTTGACGAAAAGTTGTGGTACTTCTGACCAGAAAATCTGATGAGGGCGTCACTTATAAAAGGTACACTTGATCCTACCGTTTTCGAGGAAAGTGCCGTTAAATATTTCAATAATTTCTTGAAAGACAAATTCAAATTTAATGAAACAGAGTGTATTTATTGAAAAAAATACAAAATGTAAGGAAAACAACATCGTAATAACAGTGTTGCGGACCTCTAGCGTATGCGATCCACCGTACGCCTTAGCGTTTTGTGGGCCGCATAATAACAACCACTACATCCGTAGCAGAGTTTCGCTATTGTCCACGGGAGGTACGATATACTTCCAGCTGGTGAAAAGGAGAGAGACATTTTTGATGGTGGTATACGGTTGATAATCCCACAAAACTCGTTTTATCGGAGGCATCCTGGTGGATTTTGGGATTGACAACACAGGAAAATTTTCTCCATCTGTTGCTGTTCCGTTTAGCGGAATAATTTGTTGTTGTGAGTAAATTTTAACTGCGGAAGCAAGATATTTAAGTATACAAGGTAAATTAACCTCTTTACGCCATTCTACCTGTTCTCTACTCACGTGTTTCACAAATTTACAGGCTTTCCTTTGGAAATATCGTGTCGACTTGAAAGACGGACTCGACCCCATTCATCCAACTGAGGCTTTCTAGGAACATTGGTGGATTGTTCCCTCATCAGTGAGGTAAATTATATTTCTTTTGTGGGTTATGTCAGATTTAAATTGCTCTCATTAGGCATGCTTCACGTGCATTTCCGACCATGCAAATTAAATCGGGATATCTTTAGTGTTCCACGGACGGGGCTTCCACACACAGTAGTGAAGTTCCACAGACGGGGCATCCACACACAGTAAAAAGTTCCAGGGCTGGAGAGGCTATAATCAACCCCCATCCTCGGGTCAATTTCTTTCGTCCCGAAGACACCTCCGTAGGGCTACAGTTTCTTCAACGTCGAAGTCGGTATCGTACCACCCTAGATAGGTGTGTTGTTTTTATTTACCGGGGACCACCTTCAGTGGTGCTGCGCGGTTATATTCCATTCATACTTACTTTTGTATTGTAACTTGTACATATTTAAAGATTTTATATATTTATATTTATTTAAGGAGGTGCTCTAAATCAGACCCATTGTGACCGAATTTATTACCATTTATCCTCACGTTGTAAACCGATGTGTAGCTACACGAGGCATTTTATTAACGTTGTAACTTATTAATCAAGAAATTTGCCACACCTTTTGAACATCGCCAGGTTACATGCTAGAGAACCAATATTTGTAAATTCTGTAATATAGTGCATTTCATGTTTAAAGAAAGTGTCATTATTTCGTCTGCGACCACTACGTACGGAACCCTCAGTGATTTGTGTAAGTAAGTAAACTAATAATTTGTCATAGTTTATGTAAACTTGGGCTTAACGCCCTGGGATAGTCTGAGCTAGTGAAATTATATCACTTATCCGGGGTAAGTTGTGTCTGCGATATCTGCTACACTACAGTAGCCCAAGTGAGTTTCTTTATGTAATATCTTATAACCGTCACTACTATCCAACGTATTTATTTGTTTATGTACGTGTAAATCGTAGCAACAGCTTAAACTCTTTCTCACTTTCTTATGAACTAACGGATTATTTTCATGGTATTGAGATAAATACATAAATCTTCTTAAATGTTATTAGAAGGCCAAAAAATAACGTAAAAGTTGACTTAATGACATTATAAACTTTCCCCCCATGTGAAAGCCCCATTGGTGCAACTTAGAGTAAATGTTCGATATGGTCTCTACCTACTTCTATGCCTTTTCTAATTCTATTAATAAAAGATTTTCTTACATTGAAAAATGCATTTTCCTGTCCTCTAATAAAATTCGCTGCGTTTTGTATTTGGTGCCACAGTTCTTCTCTTGAGTTGATAGTATTTGCATAGACTAAGGATTTCATATGTCCCCACACATAATAATCCAAAGGATTATAATCAAGACTCCTTGGTGGCCCAGCAAACTCACTTCCTTCACCGATCCATCTGCGTGAGAAAGTATCTTCAAGATATTTCCTGACTTCAATGGAGAAATGAGGGGGAGCTTCATCTAGCATGAACCACATTCTGTTCCATATGTCTAGCATGAAAGCAGGTAATATATCAGCAAGAGCATTTTGAGGAAAAAACTGATAAGACTGTCCATTTAAATTTGGAGGAAGGGCAAATGGTCCCAATAATTGATCGCCGATGATATCACACCAAACGTTAATCTTAAATTCTTGCTGAAAATGCATTTCTTTAACGGCATGAGGATTTTCTACTTCCCAGTAATGGGTATTTCTCCAGTTAAAAACGCCTCGGTGAGTAAAAGTTGCTTCGTCGGTAAATAAAGTGTTCTTAACAAAATTTCGACCCTGTTGTGTTTATTTAGAACAAATTGACAAAATTGTAGCCTTTGTGGAAGATCCCTTCGAAGTATGTTTTGTACAGCAGTGAGATGATATGGGCAGAAGCATTTTTTACGTAAGACTCTTAGGGCAGATTGTTTACTCATCCCTGTTGCCGCTGCTAAACGACTTGAGCTGACTTGAGGATCTTCATCCACACGAACTAAAATTTCTAGTTCTTAATCTGGAGTAATTCGTTTCGGTCGTCCTACATCGTTTTTATGGCGAAATGAACTCGTTTCTCCCAAACAACGAAACAGATCTTTGAAAACCTTATGATCTGGCTGTATTCTATTTGGATATTGCAATGAGTGTCTCCTCGCTGCAGCACGTCCGCTAAAATTATTTTGTGCGTAAACACATATCGTATCCCTCAGTTCTCTATTTGAAAAATTATTATGTCTAGGCATTGTAAATAAAGAAGTTAATGAAATTAGCTCGAGGAACACAAGAACAAAATAAAATGATTAAATGACGTAAATGACAGAACTAAAACATAACCAAAGCACACTTTTCAATAAATACACTTTGCACACATTTCACTAAAGCATATTTGGTTGTATTCTCATGTTTTGCCCAAAGAATCTACCCTTGAACTGTGGCCTATTATTAATGGTCTACCCTATATATTTATTTGGCATTACAAAATAGTTACCTTAAAATTAGCTTTTCAACGCCCTTAAACTTGCATGGTAGTTAAAATTGAACTAAAAGAACTTTAATGTCTCATGTAAAACACAATTTATGACAACTTTACACCGTTATTTTATTAAGATTGTTCCGTCGCAGCAATTACAGCTTTAACTGGAAGTTGAACGCCGAAACTGTAGTTATTTATTTGATACCAGCTTAAATTGCTCGAAATTTGCTGATGGTTTTTTTAAACGTTTTATCACGAACCTGGTTTCATACGTTTCCAACACCACGCACCGTAATTATATCCGTACTGCCCCTTATGTTACGATCGTGTAACTTGGATTTGATTTGAATGTTTTATTTATGTATACCCGTGTTAAAAATTATTGAAATGGGCTGGAAAGTACACAGGTGGTGTTGCGTTTTTAGAGCTCCTAAAATAAAGGAATTTTAGAATGCATATGGGGAAGTAATAAAATTCTGGCGCTTTTACATCAATCATTCCCAGTTTATATCTCATAATGTATTGAAAAATGTGTCAATATAGTGTCAGGAGGGATACAAAAAGTTTGTGTTTTGTACGTGGTATATTTGTGAAATATAGACTTAAATTTAAAGCTCAAAACATACATGAACGCATATGAGTAAAGTCGAAGCAAGCATTCAAGCGATGCACGCCACGAGTGATCTCATTAAAGAAATTTTAATACTAACATAATTTTTAATCACTAATTACGTTAAAAAGAGTAATTCTTGACACCCAGTTATTAAGCTTTTTTCAGAAATAGGTACAGTTTAATGGAACTTCATGATTCTTAGCAGTATGGTCATATTTATAGAATCGATCTGTGACGTGCATCGCTTGAATTCTTGCCTCGACTATATTAAATATATCTGATATTTTTATGTGGCGATACCGAATATAGCAACTTTTTCCAAAGCCTTTGACAGAACTGACCATAGGATTTTCAGTTAATAAACTTCGTATGGCTGTCTCTCACCTTGCAATTGAAATTTTTCCAAAGCCACCTAAGTGATAAAACACAATACGTAGAATATCGTAAAATCTGTCATAATTCAGGCTACTTCTTGGGCACCTCAGGACTCTATTCTAGGTCTACTCATATTTATGATAATAATGATAATGTTTATTTGCAATAAATGGTATACATAATATATAGATAATAAGTTACAGTAAATGTACACGAGTAAATGTTAATACTATGCATGCCGGTCAAAAAAAAATATGTTACGCATATCATTAACTGCTGCCTGGAAATAGGTTTTTTTCCCGCGCAATGGAATATTTCTATTGTATCTCCTATCCCTTAAACAAATAGTCCAAAAGCACTTGATGATTTACGTTCTATTAGCTTGCTTTCTATTTGAAGTAAAATTTTAGAAAAAACCATCAGTTTTCAATTAACGCAGTATTTTAATAAATCTAAGCTGCTACCAGATAATCAGAGCTGGACACGGCACGAGTACGGCATTGGTAAATATTTTAGATACCCTAGTCAGAGGTTTCGATGAGGGACTGGTGAGCAATCTGGTTCTGTTAGACTTTTCAAAGGCTTTTGACTCAGTGGATCATAATTGTTCGTAATCACATCTGGAGTTCCGCAAAGCTCCATATTGGGTCCGTTATTCTAGTATACACATCCGATGTATATAGCGTTACAAAATTTTCAGAAGTTCATTGCTATATAGATGATAGTCAACTTATTTTAGTTGCCAAGAATATGAGTTAGTATCCAAAAATATTAACGAGGATCTTAGTAAAATAGTTTCTAATTGTAAAAGACATAAATTAAAACTTAATTCACAAAAAACAGCTATGTTATTTTGTCCAAAAATGATTATGAAAACCTTAGGTCTAACTTAAAATGTTATATTGATTGATGAAAGGTTATCATTTATTGACAGAACAAAAAACTTAGGGGTTATAATAGATGTCAACTTAAAGTTCAATGAGCATGTTAGTAATTTAATAAAGAAGTCTTATATAAGCTTAAAGCTACTGTATGCGAATAAACATATTCTTCATTATAATACCAGGGGAAAACTGTGTGAATCATTTGTGTTGCCAATTTTCTTGTATGCTTATATTGTATACTATCCATGCTTAGACTTGAACATAAAAAATCGCATTTAAAGAGTGCAGAACATCTGCTGTCGGTTCATTAATAATCTTAGAAAATTTGAACATATCACTGATAAATTTCGTCACCTAAAGTGGTTAAACATGAATAATAATTACGAATGTTACTTGCTTACCTTTGTACATTGTTTCTTATTTACGTCTGTACCCGTATATTTGCGAAAGAAATTGTTATTTAGGGATGAAATTCATAATCGTGATGTTAGGCATTGCCAATGTCTCACAATGCCAAAACAGTACAGCAATATTTAGAAGGTATTTTTCCTATAAAATCTGATTATTTTGAATGCGCTTTGCAAGGAAAGTAGTATTACATTTACGTAAACTGAAAATAACAGCGGTCCTAACACCGTGCCTTGTGGTACTCCATACTCGATAATTACCGACTGGCTCAGTATATCCTTTACTCTCACAGACCGAATTCTATTGGTTAAATAACTGTTGAAAAATTTTAGGCAAGTGCCTCTGACTCCAATGTCTTCAAATGTCTGAAAGAATAATTGTACGTATATAAATTATATATTTGGTATTATATTTGCGTAGGTATATTCAGTGAAATAATATTTATTAAGGTTTTTTAATTTTAAGATCACTGTGATCCAAGAATAACGTTACTCGAGGAAAATATTTACATTTTAAACAGATACTCTTATAATTTGCAAGATTTAAGAACAATAATATTACCAGATAGTTACTACCCTTTAATATACCGTAATATTTTTACGATTGTGTATTTTTTGTTACTGTAACAGTGGAAATTTTAATACTCTTTCTTAAATTAGATGTCTAAGTGGCGCTCTCATGATTAACAACTTTTTAGTTACCTAATATATGTTCAACCCTCACTCGTGCCGTTGCCACCAGACTGAAAGCAGCCGCGAGCAGTGCAACCTTGTCCTCAAAATTTGTTTGATATAATTTTTGATAGTAATTTCATAAAAATAGCTAACACATTTTATCTATTAGGTGTCAATATAATGACTGGTGGCTTTGAGGTGAAATAGTTGGGTTTTTCTTAATACTGTCTGCTAATATTTTTTACGCATTTCAGAAATAGTCTGCAAATTCGTTTGCTGTCTGTTTAGTTTCAATTAATATTTTACTACCTCTATTTTTTATTGATTCGATGGGCGTTTTTTTTAATTTACTTTTTGTTATATGCTGTTTGAAATTTCAAATCAGTGAAAATTTTAATTATTTATTATTAGTTCGAAACTTGCAAATAATCCATCCGGCCCACGCGCGGAAATGTATCAGTACATTCCACGCCAGCCGGCTTAATTAAAAAATTCACATTGTAACAGAAATCGAGATTTCGGTTCTAAACATACAAAAAATATTTTGTTGAGCGAAACAATGATAACTGAAAATGGCGAGTACAAAAAGGGCTAATTAGCGGCGGTGAAACAATCCAGCTTGCGTATTTCACGTGAAATATCCATTCTGCACAATCGTTTCATTTTTTCATGAGTAATAACATATCTAAAATTGTCACTATTTTGATAAATGATAAACAATTGTATATTATTCGAACATTGCCCTACGAAATACAATTTCTTGGGTATATTTAGGTTTGACATTAATATGAAACACATTTTTAAGCAAACGCTCGAAAAGATTTAACGACGTTAAAAAGTATTTTATAAATGTCGAAGGGACTGAGCCGAATCGGTATTTCAAGCAAATTTGGAGAATAGGGTTTTCTCACTAATTTTATTTTAACAATTTGTGTCGTGAAAATCATATAATAAAACATTGTATTAATTTACAACAATTTACTTTTCTAATAAGAATTATTTCTAAGAAAATATCGTTAAAACAACTTGCCGATAATTTCACTGCTTTTTAAAACGGGCATTTTTACGCGCCAGAATTACGTATCTACCCGAGAAACCAATGAGATTATGGATATAATTAGTTTGTAATAGATTCTAACTGTGTGTTAAAGAAAGCTTTCCTCTAAAACTTCTCAGAATTTCAATTTGTAATGCTTGTACTTTGATTGGTCTAAAGCAGTGGACGTGTAAATATTGGCCAATCAGAATCCAGATAAATGCCGCACAAGTTATTAGTGAAAACGTCGGAGGTTAATATTTGTACTGTAGTTTAGGTTTAACCTTCACCGACATTACACATCAGATGACTAACCTAAAACGTTAAATTAATATTTTTATGTTTGTATTGTTTGGAGTGAAAATATTATTTTATCAGTTTCTGGTTTATGTTTTATTAATTATACAATCAAAATGGAATCAAGTGGAAGAGGGATATGTTAAATGTGCCGCTGATATTTTACCTAAAGTAGAAAAGTGCTGAGTGCTATCAATAAATAGAGGTTATGTTATGTTAACAGATACCAAGATTAATAAACAATCTTGAACAGACAACCTCTGTGATTGGATTTCAGGGTGTTGACGTCACAACGCGCCAATTTATGGCTGTTTAAAATTAACCCAATATTTTTCAAACTTCCAAGTTATTTTTTTTGTTACTATTAGTAAAATTAATAAGATAATAAATATGCCATAAATAATTTTTTTACGTGAGTTAAGTATTTCAGCAATAATTTTTTTTTCTGGAAAAACCCCATTGATGGTGATGACAAAAAAGGATTAAGCTTAAAGTGGAAGTGTTGAAGCAACTGAAATTCACATAAGTTTCGACATAGACGAAATTGAACTAACTATACTACCAGGTTACAAATGCATCTCATAGTAGGCACACATGCGGAGTAATAACGTATGGAAACAGTATATAGTAGTATTATGTACAGGAGTCTCTGTGACCCATTTTGATGAAATAATAATAACTTAAGAAAAAAGGTTTCTTCAAATAACTCAACAGAAAAAATTATTATAAATGTTTCACATCTTGTCCATTTTGATTCACACATTTCTATGCGCTTTTGAAATGAGGTTTCCACTGTTCCTAAAACTGTCGGCGTGATAGATGTAAAAGCAGTTATTATTCTTTCCTTCATATTTTGTACTGTTGTTGGTGTGTCTTTATAAACAATTTCCTTCACGTATCCCCATAAAAAGGAATCCATTTTTGTAAGATTTGGGGACCTAGCAGGCCATTTATTGGGTCCATTTCTTCCAATCCATTGATTAGGGTAGGTATTATTTAAGTGGTCTCTAACTGCATTTAAATAATGTGGTGGAGCACCATCTTACTGAAACCATATCCTATTTCGAATTCATTCAGGGAGATTTACCAATAATTGTGGTAGATAGTTTTCCAAAAAATGAACATAAATAGCTCCAGTTCAAATGTGCTTTTAGAGGGCGGAATATTAAAACATAATATTTTTAGTCGCAAACTCCTCTATAAAATCCTTATTTTTCTATAAGGAACGTAACCAGACTGCAACCAACAGCTACTCTCCGGACTATGTGCCCCGCCGAGCGCTGAACTACAAGTTACAAGTCTGGCGCGTTAAGTGTAATAATTGCATATTACCATCAAAACGCTAATGCTTCGATTGCAACAAACACCAGCCGAAAGACTGATCTTACTTAAAGGAGCTCTCTTGCCAGCCGTCACACACCACTTGCAGACTGCAGTTTCGAGGTCTTGGATTGTTAAATATATTGTTCATTAGCTTCAGAAATTTGTGAACAAAACAATTTCCAAATTTCCAATATTTTTTAGGTCAAAACATTACAATCCTGAGTTGTAATTACAGTAAGTTTGCGGGGAAAACAATTGCAAGCTGCTAAATGTAATCTGAAAAACCATCAAGTCCAACTTTTATAGAGGTACTAAGAGTGGGGCAAATTAATATGAAGTTTTTCACCAGGGAAAAGCATTTCTGGCTGTGGCGCGCGTGTATAAACGCGAAATTAAAAGTGCCTTGAGCATAAAGGCAATACTCGAAGCTTTATTGAAAGCATTGTGGCGGTGCACAAAGCTGTTAAAAACGGGTTTACATCAGCCAGCCGCTTATTGATTAAACAAAATTGTACCAAATTAATTTCTGCCAGGGTGTGTAGTACAATATTACGGGCCCCATTCAATTACACGTTATCCACATACTCTTTGTGATCGGTATTGGTTATTTATTATTTAATCGAATTACACCATTGTGATGTTTGCCGATATCAACGTGTTACAGGAATGGCTCCATTGAACTTGCCATAATAGGTCATTGAGTCCGACGTTGGCGTCGGCTTTATAAATTTATAATTAAAATTGCGAACTTCAGATAATGATTTCAAATAAAAGGACACGCAGGAATGATTGCCATCACCAGTTTAGCATATTTATTTTCTGTATCTTTTTGAGCTGATTCAATTTGCTGTATAAAAAAATAATTATGTTTTGCTCCCATTTCGGCCGTTCCTGTGTTTATCATTAACCATTTTCATTTATGTAGATTAATTACACGACATACCGGAGGGTTGAAAAAATTACATTTTCCCTTCATTGCCCTAACAGTTTATACCAAAGTAATGTGATTGTGATTGATAAAACTCTATATACATACTTTCGCAGACAAAGTTGGCATCATCAAAAGATCATGCCCAAATGTATTACTCAGTCTCTTTTAAGTCAGTCTTTTAGGTTTTGGTTATTTGTCAACTAAAAGACGACACTGAAATTTGAAATTTTGTCTAATACCTATGAACATTCATTTATGAAATACTTTTATTTAATTTAAAATTACCTTGCATATTTGGTTGTGGGATATTTTACAGACCTCCAACACAACAAATTGCTCGTGGTTTGGAATTATTCGAAGATTGTATATCTAATTTGTTACCAATTTCCGATGAACTAATACTACTAGTTATTATTATTAGCTGTTACTCGTGTCCGAGTATAAAAATGTTACAGTCGATAAATTGTGTACAATAAAAAACAAGTAAAAGGTGTAGTCTATTGTAATTCCCATTCATCTACGGTGCACACGACTATGGCTATAGAGGCCAATTCGGGAGAGCACATGTCGACCGCAGTCAGGACAAACATAGACCTGGTTAGGTCTTGGATTCGGCCTTCTTGCAGCAACATTTCGTTGATAGCTGGCCACAACCCCTCGCCATTCGGTTCTGTCCGCTGCAAGTTGTTCCCATTGCTCGTCTGCAATACCGCAGGATTTTAGATTTTCATGGAGAGCGTCTTTGAACCTCTTTCGTTGACCGCCACGCCTTCTTCTACCGCTTAGCAATTCACCATAAAGTGTATATTTAGGAAGGCGGTTATCACGCATACGATGAACGTGACCTGCCCATCTTAGGCGTACTCTTTAAATAAGCACCTCAATTGGAAGGCTGTTTGCTCTACTGAGTACTTCCACGTTTGATATGTGATGGAACCAACGGATTTTCATCATACTTCTGAGGTGTCTTTGCTGAAAACGTTCTAATTCTTTCACATGACGACGGTAAATGACCCAGCTTTCACATCCATATAGCAGTGTTGGAATGACAACTGCTCTGTAGACAGCCATTTTCGTTGACAAAGCAAGGTCGTGATTGTCAAATACTCTCTCTCTAAGTCCCCAGAATGCTCTAGATGCAGCGTTAATTCTATTGCGAATCTCGCTGTCCATGTTTGCTTTGTCATTAACAATGTTGCCTAAGTAATTGAACTGATCCACCACTTCAAGAGAATTTCCGTTAAGTGTAATGTCTATTTGGTTCACTTGATGAGGAGTTGACATAATCTTAGTCTTTCCGATGTTGATTTTAAGTCCCAAGGAATCATAGCTCTGGGCATACACATCTAAAAGTTCTTGAAGCTCTAGAAGCTAAAAGTGCACAGTCATCCGCATACTGGAGATCACAAATGAATCGTGTGCGTGTCTTCGTGAAAGCTCTAAAGCGCCCTATGTTAAAGAGACCGCCATCAAAACGGTATCTGGGGCCGTTACGGATTTTTAATGCTGACAAAAAAAAATTAATAGCAGGCAACGGCCGGCTGGAATATATAGTTAAGGTCATAAACAATGAAAAAAAACTTTGGAACTTGAGATGAAGGGAAGTAGTGAAACGGGGTGCTATTTAAGGGATGAAAACTGTTTTTCGTGATTTGTGGCGAAACGTGACCTCCTAGAGAAAAGTGTTTCATACAAAAGTTTTAGATAATAAAAAAATCTAAAACTTCTATTTTATATATTTCTCGACATAACCTCAAAGTATGCGAGAAAATGACGAAAAACCGATTTTTGTGTTTTTATTTTTTTTCTCGCGTGAAAATTATTTAATTTAAATGAAACTTTGTGAAAGTACGTAATTATTTGCATACAATAAGCATGAATTTTTTCAATTATGGGAAATAAATATTTTTCGAGATTTTACCATTTTTCCGAAAAAACACCTTTATCTTCGGCGAACAACTTTATTGATTTTTTTTTTGGATTTTGATGTTCTACTAGTGCACATTTTTTTCGCCGAGATGTCTACTTTCAAATGGTATGTCGATGTTAGTGATTTATTGTCATTTATCAGCTTAAAATTAAGAAAAACCGAAAATCAAATTTTTCGAATCTCGAATTTGTCGATTTTTTTCATTATTTACAATTTTTAGCATATTTATGTTAATAATTCATAATATTTTAATGAAAAAACTTACTTTGGTATGAAATAACTAAAGTTGAATGAATTTAGTTCTTGGAAACCACGCTAAAATTGAATACAAACAATAAAAATACTCTTACGTATTCAAACAAAAAAAAAAAAAAAAAAAATGAAATTTATCAGCATACAGATATTTGAAATGCCCGCCCAAAACGACTGATGGTTGGGGGTAGAGAGGGGTAGGACAAAGTGAGCCTGCACAAGAGCAGTAGAGCTCGTTCTGTTATTTGTTGTAGTAGTAAATCTCTATTCGTCTAGTTGTGTAAAAGTATTTTTTCAGTTTGTGATGCGTCCTTTGTAAACGCACGTGGTGAATGAGTTTTCGATTAAAATTAAACGAATTGTTAATTGACAATAGTTTACTGCCGTTGGATAATAACAAAGTAAGTTGAGTATTAATTTGTAGCCTTTAACATTGTCAGTAGCTTTTATAATTTTAATATTATTGTAAATTCATACATAATAATTACAATTGTTAAATGTTAAACATTATTGTAATAATGTTTTGTTTTGATGTGTACGCTTGAAGCTACAACTATCGTATTTCAACTTACAGCTAGTATTTACAAAAGTAAGAAAATTTGTAACTCATTAAATCAATTACGATTTGAGCTGTATCAGCAAGCTACAAACAAATCCACTTTTAAATTGGAAAAACTCCCTCCAACTGAAGAAGCAGCTGCACAACACTCCTACAGAGTCTTTTACCAATTACAAACTTGGTTGGGTAATTTTGACAACGATCAGGACAACAAAAAAGCAAAGGACTGGGGCTGGAACGAAAATGTAGGAAGATTCGTGCCGAAATACGTCTCTGACAGTTCCGACTTGATTCCCGGAAAGTTGTTAAAAAGCGTTAGCTGTACTTGTGAAAGTGGATGCAATAATCAAAGGTATGGCTGCCGAAAACACGGCTTAAAATGTACCAATCTATGCAATACATGCACTGAGAACTGTTCAAATAGAGACATAGAAGTATTTGTAGATTTAAGTGATTCTGAACATATTGATGAAGAGCCAGCAAAGAATAATGATATGAAGATAATATAGAAGAGAGAGTTTGATCGATAAAGAAAACGAACCAAAACAAAAAAGGCCCAAAATTTATTAGATTTTAACAATTATTTTATTGATTTTTCTTTTTATAAGCTATACATAACCAATATTAATAAAGTAAATATTTGTAAATAAACTAAAGAATTCGTAGCCAATATAAATAAATTGTATGTTGTATTTTATCATATGTATTTAGAAAAATTTAATATGCACATACAGTTTTCGAAACTTAACTGTAGCTTATGAAAATTAATAAAGTACTATTGATTTCCATGTAAATGTTAAGTTTCATGAAGTTCTCCCTACCTTCGTGATGAAATTCATTCAACTTTATTTATTTTATACCAAAGTAAGTTTTTTCATTAAAATATTATGAATTATTAACATAAATATGCTAAAAAATTGAAAATAATGAAAAAAATCGACAAATTCGAGATTCGAAAAATTTTTTTTTCGGTTTTTCTTAATTTTAAGCTGCTAAATAACAATAAGTCGCTAACATCGACGTACCATTTGAAAGTAGACATCTCAACGGAAAAAATGAGCACTAGTAGAACATCAAAATCCAAAAAAAAATCAATAAAGTTGTTCACCGAAGATAGGGGTGTTTTTTCGGAAAAATGGTAATATCTCGAAAAATATTTATTTCCCATAATTGAAAAAATTCATGCTTATTATGTGCATACAACTACGTATTTTCACAAAGTTTCATTTAAATTAAATAATTTTCACGCGAGAAAAAAAATAAAAACAGAAAAATCGGTTATTCGTCATTTTTTCGCAAACTTTGAGGTTATGTCGAAAAATATATAGAATAAAAGTTTTAGATTATTTTATTATCTACAACTTTTGTATGAAACACTTTTCTCTAGGAGGTCACGTTTCGCCACAAATAACGAAAAACGGTTTTCATCCCTTAAATAGCACCCCATTTCACTACTTCCCTTCATCTCAAGTTCCAAAGTTTTTTTTTCATTTTTTATGACCTCAACTATATATTCCAGCCGGCCGTTGCCTGCTATTAATTTTTTCATCTCAAGAAGGTAACGGCCCCAGCCTATAGGTGATTTCAATATCAACTTAAATAGGTTAAATTCTCTAACTGAAAATTTTGTGGAGCTTCCGCATAGTTATCTAGAGCAAATAATAAATAATAGCACCAGAACCTCAATTGATTTAATAACTGTTAGTAACTCATAGCTTTTGATCCCGTTTTACAAGAACCTATGCATGAAATATCTGATCACGATCTAGTATGTGTAAACGCCAATGTTAAAGTACTTAAATTACCACCTAAATTATTTTCATTTAGAAACTTTAAATATTTTCAGTTAGGAGAATTTCAGCAGACATTGGAGTCTAAGAACTGGCAAATGTTATATAACGTGGGTGAGGTAGAATCAAAAGTTAGCTTTTTAACATAGAACATAAATTCCTTTGATATACATGCACAAATCATGATAGTTAAATTAAGTAAACCAAAATCTTCGTGGATCTGATGTCATTAAGATTATGATTCGTTAGCGTAATAAATTACTAACTAAATTTAAGAAAACCAAACAGGTAGATCTTTGGGGGGCTTATAAATCTATGAGAAATTATGTTGTTAATGTCATTAGGCAAAAAGCAAGCTTATTTAAATAATATTTGTAGAACATGTGATTCAAAACAAATATGGAACTCTCCTGATCGGCTCAACATCCACTCAAAAGGTGATAAATTAGACGTTCCACAAAATCTGACCGACCGATGTTGAACAGATTAATAACTTTTTTACTTCTGATATGAATGTTAATTTACCAATTTTAGTATAAACTATCAATAGATATAATGACAGTAGACTCGGAGATAATTTCTTTACATTTGATGAGATAACTGAAAATGATATTTTTATTGCTTTAAAAAGTTTAAAATTAAACCGTCCTGGAAATGAAGGAATAATTCGTCAAATAATAAATATTTGCTGTCCTTTTATTGTCCCATATCTTTGTCATATATTCAATTCTTGCCTTGCCATTGGATATTTTCCAAAATCGTGGAAAAAAGCTATAACACTTCCTTTGCCTAAAGTCAATCACCCAGAGTCCTTCTCAGACTTACGGCCAATCAGCTTACTACCCATTCCATCCAAATTGTTTGAAAAACTATTGCATAAACAATTTTTTTGTTTTACGAACAATAATAATTTACTAGCGAAATATCAGTCTGGGTTCCGAAAAGGAACCCAGACTCTGTTACAGCACTACTAAATGTGCAGGATGATACACTCACTGCTGAGGATAAAGAAATGACAGCGGCTTTAGTTCTCCGTGATTACAGTAAGGCCTTTGATACGAGATCATAGTTTGTTATGTACAAAACTACATTATTATGGATTTTCAGATTCTGCAGTTTCCCTTATTAAAAACCATCTAACAGAGAGGTTTCAAGCGCTACAGCTGAAGTCGTATATATCTCATGTTATCGAAAGGTTTTTCTCAAAGTTCAGTACTTGAACCAATCTTGTTTATAATTTTCACATCGGATATGGGAGATAATTTGAAGTATTGTTGATATTATCAATATGCGGATGACACCCAGCTTTACATTAGCTTTAATAAGGATACTGCATATGAGAAACAGTGCAATTTGGACAATATATATATATACTTATTCGATATGCAATGGACTTAAAATTAATCCGACCAAATTTGCAGTTATATTATTTGGTCCACATAAACTGTAGGCGAATAAAAATTTCAAATTGCGCATGTCAAACTCTGCTCTTAACTCTCATAAGGAAGTTTAAAACTTAGGTATCATTTTTGACAGTGAATTTAGATTTAGAGCGCTTATTGCTAAAATGTTACAGAAATATTACATGTCTTTAAGGCATTTATTTCGTAATAGAAACATAATTAACTCTAAATTTAAGATAACTCTTTGTGAATCTCTCGTTCTATCACATCTAAACTGTGGAGATATAATTTATTGCTTTGCTTTTCTTTGGATCAAATGAGTCAGTTGAGGCTGCAAAAAATTCAAAACACCTGCATTAGGTCCATTTACAGTCTACGTTTCCATGATTATGTTTCGCATAAAGTTAAAGAGTTAAAATGATTGAATGTAAAAGATAGACAAATACTCTATCTACGTATGTTTATATTTAAAACATTAAAGACTGGGTCCCGTGCCATCTCAAAGAGAAACTTGAATTTATACATACACCTCATAATTCCAACTTAAGAGTCAACTAGAATTTAAATATGCCAAACATAGAACACCACTATACAGGGTGTCTCACCGGGAACTGAATCGATCGATAGAGAGAAAAGTAAATGAATTTCTAATAAAATCGCAAATATTTCAAAAAGTTGTAACTTTAACCGCCACAATGCTAATATCAGAAAAAAGGGAATTCAATTTTACACAACTTGACGTAAAAAAATACAGGGTGTTCGATTTGACTTAAACAAGTTTTCGCGGTTTGAAGTTGACGAAATGTAACGCGAAAAACGGAACACTTGGTATGATATTATTTAATTTATTTTAGTTGTAGGACGTAGTTCTCCTTGTGTTTTTTTTATGTGACAAGAAGCAAATGAGGATCTTTTACATGAAGAGAGTTATAACGGTTCTTGCAAACCGTTGCATCTGTCAAATTTTCTATAAAATGTCAAATATCTCTGAAACGGCTAGGTTTACATATAGGATATGCTACATATTTTCGACTCAGAATTTTATGGTCTTTTCGAAAACCCTAAAATATATAGGGTGTTCCATTTAAAATAAGCAAGCAAGTGCCAGCTGCTTGTAATTATTTTAGTTGGATTGGCCACTCCGACATTAGTAATTATCTAAATTTTCAAAATTTTCTGATGCGTACTTTTCTCTATATCGATCGATTCAGTTCCCGGTGAGACACCCTGTATAGACGGTCCTTTTCATATTCTGCAGCCAATGTGTTTAATAAATTTCCCATTATGCTAAGAAACCTTCGCATACTCCCTTGAATTGCCTTCTTGATAAATTTGACTACGTCCGCTTACATTACCTGTGGCGGATTCGGAATAATAAAGAAGCTCCGAGAAAAATCCGTTCGTTTGTAACTAGAAGAAGTTAAATATTTATCACCGAACGTCGCTATTCCCTAGTTTAATTTATCCTAAACGTTGCAGCATTCATAATGTAATTTGCCATGCAAATATGTTTTTGTTTTTTGAATTTGTAATTAAGTTCGGTTGTTTGTTACGGAAAGTTCACAATCGCAGTTCGCACATTTTCGCGGCCCCGTCTCGGCATAAAAAATATAAATTGTATTTTGATTTTGTTTTGGCTGGCGCGCGGGTTTTATGGTGGTGCGAATAAAACTCGCAACGGAAACTAAAATTAAGAAAGTTTTTATCAGTTTAAATTTGCATTCGTTGTTTGACTTGGGGAGTTCGTAACAAATATTGATTGCGTGGATTTGAATTTTGTTTTTATCATACTGAATTAATAAACTTGCTAATGCCGGTCTCTAGTATTTTTTTATTTATCACCGAACAAAAATCTTTGCTTGAAAGAACCGTATCCAAAAAATATCATTAAAAGACTTGGTAAAATTGTATCTGTTCCGCCGATTAATATTGATCTGGAAGTGGGTATTGAAGCAAAATAAAAAATAACGTAACTAAATCTATTTCAACAAAATCAACCTTACCCACGTTAAATAGAACTTGAAATGTGCGGTTTAAATTAGGGTTAAAAATTCACTTACCTTATTTAGCAAGTGTCGCAGGCGTATTGACAATACCCGACAGAGCTGCTAGTTTTTTAATCTGAAATTTAATAAACATTTTAAAAACCTAACACTCTGTTTAAAGCAGCAAGTCCATTGTAATCCAATACCATAAACTTGATGAAAGTAATATGAGAATATTTAGGCATCATTATTAGCCTTTACTCGAGTCCGAGTATAAAAAAATGTTACAGTCGATAGATTGTGTGTAATAAAAAACAAGTAAAAGGTGTAGTCTATTGTAATTCCCATTCATCTACGGTGCACACGACTATGGCTATAGAGGCCAATTCGGGAGAGCACATGTCGACCGCAGTCAGGACAAACATAGACCTGGTTAGGTCTTGGATTCGGCCTTCTTGCAGCAACATTTCCTTGATAGCTGGCCACAACCCCTCGCCATTCGGTTCTGTCCGCTGCAAGTTGTTCCCATTGCTCGTCTGAAATACCGCAGGATTTTAGATTTTTATGGAGAACGTCTTTGAACCTCTTCCGTTGACCGCCACGCCTTCTTCTACTTAGCAATTCACCATAAAGTGTACATTTAGGAAGGCGGTTATCATGCATACGATGAACGTGACCTGCCCATCTTAGGCGTGCTCTTGAAATAAGCACCTCAATTGGAAGGCTGTTTGCTCTCCTGAGTACTTCCACGTTTGATATGTGATGGAACCAACGGATTTTCATCATACTTCTGAGGTGCCTTTGCTGAAAACGTTCTAATTCTTTCACATGACGACGGTAAGTGACCCAGCTTTCACATCCATATAGCAGTGTTGGAATGACAACTGCTCTGTAGACAGTCATTTTCGTTGACAAAGCAAGGTCGTGGTTGTCAAATACTCTCTCTCTCTCTCTCTAAGTCCCCAGAGTGCTCTAGATGCAGCGTTAATTCTATTGCAAATCTCGCTGTCCATTTTTGCTTTGTCATTAACAACGTTGCCTAAGTAATTGAACTGTTCCACCACTTCAAGAGAATTTCCGTTAAGTGTAATGTCTATTTGGTTCACTTGATGAGGAGTTGACATAATCTTAGTCTTTCCAATGTTGATTTTAAGTCCCAAGGAATCATAGCTCTGGGCATACACATCTAAAAGTTCTTGAAGCTCTTCCGGCGTAGAGGCTAAAAGTGCACAGTCATCCGCATACTGGAGATCACAAATGAATCGTGTGCGTGTCTTCGTGAAAGCTCTAAAGCGCCCTATGTTAAAGAGACCGCCATCAAAACGGTATCTGATACCTATTCCTCTGACTGTCAGTTTGCTGTCAACAATAATTGTTAGAGCAGTGGTAAACAAATTAAAGAGAAGGGGTGCCAGGACACAACCCTGCCTAACTCCAGTGAGGGTTTGGAAAGGTTGGGTTGCCTCATTATTATACATAACCTGGGCGTTGTTGTTTGTATGTAGACTGCGACATACTTCCTCAAATTTCCTAGGGATACCTAAGCGGAACATAATTTTCCAGAGCACTTCCCTGTCCACCGAGTCAAACGCCTTGGTTAAATCAATGAAGGCCATGTGAATTTCTCCTTGATGTTCGAGTGCTTCTTCTTGAAGCTGTTTAAGTGTGAAGATTAGATCCGATGTGCCTCGGTTTGGTCTAAAGCCACTCTGTATTTCAGGAAGTAACTTTTCCATAACAGGCATTAGCCTATTTGCCATCGCTTTAGCGAGTATCTTCCCTCCAACAGCCAGGAGGGCTATACCCCTGTAATTTCCACAATCCGCAGCGCTCCCTTTGTTTTTGAAGAGGTTGATTAAAAGTGTATCACGAAACTCCTGCGGAGCTTGACCACTTTCCCACACGACATCAAACAGTTTTTTGAGGTAGGGTATGAGCTCTGACGACACAGCTTTAAAGATCTCAGCTGGGAGTGAGTCGGCGCCGGGAGATTTGTTATTTTTTAGCTGCCCAATGGCAGTTAAGATCACTTCCGTTGTTAGTGGTTTATCTAAGTCTTCGAAGGTGTCATATTGAGGGATAAGATTTATAATATCGTGATCGGCTTGACTTTGCTGGTTAAGAATGTTAGAGTAGATTTAGTCATCATCAGGTAGCTGTAGCGAATGCACTTACATAGGCTACTTTCAGCCATCTTGGTTTTAATGTAGTTTCGGTGTCATGGAAACAAAAAATATATTAACAACAATAATTTTTATTTTGATGGATACATTCAATAAACAAATATTAAATATCCTGAAAATCTATTTTATTTCGTGGGTATATTGACCCATAATTGGTCACCATGACGCTCCAGGAATTGGAGTCGATCATACGACACAGAACCTTCATCCCAGAGCCCTTCAGCTTCATTTGACCAAGCTGGAGCCCCACGTTCAGTTCAAATCCTTCGCAGACCACACTGTTACCTTTACAATAAGTTCATCTCCACAGCCCTTTTTTTTTTAAATTTGCAATTCATTTTATGCGCGTAGTCGAGCACTCTCATATTATTATTTCCTGCACTCATTTCATCCCAAGGCATCAATTTTCTAACGTTCAGCATCATGGTTGATCAGGTAGCCAATCACCACAATATACCGAGCAACAAAATTATGCGGCATCAGTGAGGTTTGCTCCATTTATTCAATTGCCAAATTATTCTCATCCATCGCCGACTATATCGGACGTATTTAATCAGTTCAATACCTTGTCCATAAGCTTCCAGTCGAAGTTGAATCAGATTATGCTCAATCAGAAATTACTTGAGCTGCAGGTGTCTGCATCGTATACTAACCCTTCCCCAACTCAATCAATTTTTGTTGCTAAATAAGAATTATTGTTTTAATTGCCAAAATCGGTCTCGTTCAAACACCAGCTCTCCTAGTCGCAATCGTTTCGATCCAACTAACAGCACCATTTATTATTACCACCAATTATATAAAGATCGAGCTTCCAAATGCGGCGGTTTTTGATGCATTTTAATAAAAATCAACTAATTTGACAGGCACAAACCCTTCATTGCCAAAAAAACTAATAAATTGTATCCGATATATATTTTTTTTTAAATAAGGGCATTTTCATGTTATATTAAATTTAAAAAAATATATAGTTTAAAAAAACTAAAAATACACGCTTTATAGCAAACCGAAATAAAAAGTAAAAAATAATGTTTAAATATTAAGATTTTGTTCACCCCATGCTTTTTACAATAAAATTATTTTTTTTTGTCAATCATTTCATTCTTATTTTAAACTTATTAAAAATCGTTTAATTATATCGAGTTAGTGGACTTTCTGTCGCTGTTGAACAAAATCTTAATATTTAAACATTATTTTTTACTTTTTGTTCGGTTTGCTATTAATGCGTGTTTTTTTAGTTTTTTTATAATGTTTTTTGGCCAATCTCCTCTTTTTTAATTGTCTGTAACGTATTTGCTGTTGTATAAGCCCTTGTTAAACGCAAGTTCCAACTTTACTACATACATTATGATTTAATATTAATTATGTACAGCTGATTTAAAAAAAAAACTGGTACAAATTTCCCTGCTTCGGTACCTACTGCTTGCAGAAGAATAAAACTAGGAAGCGAATTGAAGAGTTGTTCAGCGGCTAAAAAATACAAACTTTCAGAAGAAAAGAAGCAGGGTAGGATTATTCTTGCACTGAACTATATAATCAATGATGAAAACTTCTGGAGATAAGTTGTCTTTTCTGACGAAAAAACGATGGACATGTTCGCGTATATAGGCCTCCTTCCGCTAGATACGACGAAAAATATACTTTCGATCCACAAATATCAGGAAGGTTTTCAGTCAATGTCTGGGCTTGGATGAGCCTAAATGGGTTAGGTGTGTGTTGGAACAGTGGTGACCATCTCAATTCCATTAAATATATTGAAATATTAGACAATATTATGTTGCCATCAGTAATAGAGGTGTTTCCGGAAAATAATTTTATTTTCCAACAAGACAACGTCTGGGCTTGGATGAGCCTAAATGGGTTAGGTATGTGTTGGAACAGTGGTGGTCATCTCAATTCCATTAAATATATTGAAATATTAGACAATATTATGTTGCCTTCAGTAATAGAGGTGTTTCCGGAAAATAATTTTATTTTCCAGCAAGACAACTGCTCCATACATACGGCCCATCGTGTCAGGTAATGGTTTCTTAATAAAAACATAGAGTTGATACCGTGGCCATCTAAAAGTCCGGATTTAAATCCAATTGAAAATGTTTGGTGACTAATGGTGAAACGTATAAGAAAATTTAATAACCATCCAAATAATGCCCAAGAATTGGAAGGGATAATTGAAGACGCTTGGGAGAACTTGCCGCAAGAATTTGACCTTGCAGGAAATCTGATTTTGTCCATGCCTGCAAGATTTCAGGTAGTTTTAGACGCTAATGGAGCAATGACTAAATATTAGTTAATTCTGTATTACATAGTTGAAGTTCATTTATTTTATTTTTTTATTGTATTTTTATATTCAGTCTGCATTGTTTATATTTTTTTAAATCTCAAGTGGTATTTTTGTGTTCTTATTTTAAAAATAGAATTATCATTATTTAATTAGTATTTTAATTACAACCATTAGTAGGATTATCCGTAATAAATATTATTTTTTTAAACAATAATATGGCAGGCTTGAAAATGTTTTGAAAAAGTTATTTTTTAATTATTTTTTAAAATTCCATTTGAATAAAATTAAAAAGAAAGGTTTAATAAGTTTAAAAACACTAAGAAAACCGGTCTCCTCCAAAAAACCCAGTCCGGGGTAAATCACCTCTTCTCCACCCCCCTCTCGACATGCCTGGCCAGCCCTATTTACAGACATATGCACACAACTAAACTATTAAGATTTTCGATTACAAGAGTTGTACCAGTTTTTTTTTAAATCAACTGTACTACTAGCAGATACCCAGCGGTTTCGAAAAGCAGGCGGGTATCAGCTGGTTTCTATATGTATCGGTGTTCATGATGCTAATTCTAAAAAAATTCACCCAATCCAATATATTGGTGAGAAACGTGTCGAGGGATGAATGGCAAGAGGGTGACTAAAAATGTCATGTCGCTAGCGTCAACCTCAGAGAACGGGGCACATCCTGTTGTATAATGCCTTACCCTTCTCCCCTGGGAGGGTTGACCGTTTGCAATAAAATATATATTGATAACAGTGGCGCCTCCGGCAAAATCTCGACAATAGACGAGTCATTTTTTATTTTATCCTGATGATCCTGGTGAGGACATTAGGACAAAGTTGTCAAATTATTGTATTGTCATCGGTCCTTGATAAGTGTGCAAAGTTTCAGTTTAATTTGACGTTTTGAAGCGAGTGAGAATTACGGTCATAGATTCCTTTACAAACAAACAAACATACAGGTGGAGCGAATAAAAGCGTGTTAAAAACATGATAGCGTGGCCGAGTATGATTTTTTCCCTTGTAAGATCGAAAAGGATAGCTAGGACATAATAATTTTCATCCATGTGCTGTTCATATATTGAATTAGATCAACAGTTCCCGATTCAGTTGAAAACCCGGGTCGGAAACCATGTTGGGAGTTTGTGAGGATATTATTTTCGTTTAAAAAAAATTAAAATTCTAGTGTAGACAACTTTTTCGAAGATTTTGGAGAAAATACTCAGCAATGATATCGGACGGTAATTTCCAATATTAGTCGCGTCACCTTTTTTTAAATATAGGAACAACAGCAGCTGTTTTTAAGGACTTGGGAAACTGCCCCATTGAGATTAACAAATTAATTATATCAGCGAGACCTTCAGCTAGTTCGCTGCTGCATTTCATTATTAGTTTTACCGGTAATTCATCAAGACCTGTAGATTTTTTATTTGGTAAATTTTTTTATAATCATTTATGTTTTCGTTTGCTGAGGCATTGTCACCAAAATGCTCTCGAAGTTTTTTTTCGACTACATTTAATAAGTATTACCCGAAAGTATTTGCAATTTCTATTGGTTCATTAATGGTAGGATTTTCACAATTTATTGATGTAATAGTATCACTATTATTAAGAGATGTTTGTTTTAATTTGTTAGCTAAATTCCACACAGTTTTTATTTTATTTTGAGAATTCTCAATGATAGCATCATTATGAGCTATCTTTTCATTACGAATATCACTCTGTACTTGCCTTTTAAATTGTTTATATTTTTCCTTTAGTTGTTCGTCTTCGATGTTTTTTCTGAGCCAGTTCAATTTTTTTTAATTCTTCTATATCCTTCATTAATTTTTGTGAAGATTTAATTTTACCTGTTTCTTATTGGGTATAGTTTTAAAACTACATTATGTATTAAAATACCAGATAAAGTGTTAAAAAATTCTGTCAATGTCAGTTTTATTATTCTGCAAAGATAAATTTTTAAACAAGAATTTGAATTCGTTTATTGACTGACTGTTAATTTTTCTATAATATTTGGTGGGTAAATTAGTTATGTTTTCGGACAAAACCAGAGACATTTCAGAGGGAGGATTACAATATACCTCTGACCATGGCGATCGGACAGTCCGAGGTTAAAGTTTTCACATATAGTAAATTTTGGGTTGTTAGTAACAACATAGTCTATAATAGTTTGCGTGGTGCATGATTTATTTTTGGCTACGACTACTACATCCAATCTACCTACCGGGAAAATTTCCAAGCAAAATGGGACAGACTGTATATGTTTCTGATGATTTTTTGAGAAGAAAAATTATTGTTGAACACACATTCCGTTAGAGTTTTCTCTTAGTGCAACAACCTAATTGGATTGAGCTGCACCAAAGGAAATTAAAATGGAGAAAGTCTATCTCCTAATCATTTATCGATAGATAAATAATTTGAGGATTGATATAGCCATTGATCTAGTTATAAATAAGAATACATGAAAATGCAGTTCATATTTGCTGCGAGCATAAACCCTAGGATGACCGGACTGCCTGGAGAATGGAGTGAGCAAGAATATTAATGCGAACACAGTAATCGTGACGTGGCAACGCAAAATTACAAAGAAGAACCCTGTCTAGGCGTTCGGCTTCAAATCTATTTTTGAACGTAGGAACAAGCGGCATCCCTTTATAATATTTTAATTAAATGCTTGGCTGTCGCCGCCCTGACGAGGATCTAATATGGATGTGTAGCAATAATTTCACGGCATTTAACTTGTTTGTTCAGGATCCGCCATTATCGTAATTCGTCGGAGCACATTAATTTCGTTTCATTACGCAGATATCTGACCCATCCACGGGGCAATTTTCTGGCTGGTTTGCGAAGTCCTCGCAGCACTGTCTGCTAAGTATCTCCGAATTGAATTGAACGTGGACGTAATTGGTTCTTGTGTGCCACAGGTGCAATGGCGTAATTTACATATCGAACGGAATCTAATCTTATCGAAGAGTGGAAATAAATCAGCCTTATGCAAACGGAAAAAGTAATTGGCGCTCTTTTGTAGACGGGTATTTTTAAGCTGGTAAATTAAAATTTATGGGGCGCAATTTTCCAATCAACGTTGAATTAAGGGCATTTATGCCTGGGATATCTTGTTGCCGGCCAGAGATTAAATTGTCGGGTCTGTACGCTGAGAATAAGCGCCGGACTTCTACGTATGGGATTCTGGTCATGCGACGATAATAATTAATGCACAACGAAGCCTACATTTTATTTTGTAAATCAGACATTGGATCCTCATTAACTTTATTTTTTAAGTGACCCCACAAGAATAGTCTGGTGGAGTCATGACAGGTGGCAGCAGAGGACAGTGTCCAGTTTGGATTCCCGTCATAAACCGTAGGTTCCTTCTGGACATCGCCAGGTATAGGTTCTGTTCCTATATTTACTTCTGTAGGAGATTTTGTTTTTAGGAATACTTAGTAGGTGTCTTATTAAGTATTTCTGACTTGGGTGACCATCCACCACGTGGTACATTTACACGTTATGACGTCATCAAAGATGGCGGCAGCTCGATCACAGGAACTGCTTACATCTCTGTCAATACTTGACCGATTTTCATAAAACCTGCACTTTTTATACCAATTTTTACCTTTATGAAACTAATGGAAGGTGCTTTCGATCCAAGTAATGGATACACATATTTTTGAATAAATAATTGACCTGTGAAAACCCCTCTCGCACTATCCATAGATGGCTCCGCAAAATATTAAAATATCGATCAGGCTTCTAGATTATCGATTCCCCACCTATTTTATCTACGAAAATAACCTAAGTATAGATCCTCCTACAGCGAAATCTTGCAAAGAAAGGTCAAACAGTGCAGCTGACCGTATGATACAAATAGCTCAAGCTCGTGGATATAACATGCAGGAGCTCTTTCGGTGTGATCTATCTTCACTGTTCACTGTTTAATGATCAAGGGTTACTGACAAAGCCACAAAAATGTACATTAGTAAAGGAGCTAGAAACATCTTATAGTAGCACCACCACCAGCGACCATAACCTGTTTTAATCCGATGAGAATACTTGTTATGTTGTGGATGTCATGAATTCCATACGAAAAGTTATGACGAATGAACAAAAAACCTTTGGTGGAGCAGTTTCTGCTTTCTTTTCATATCTTCGGGGCATCACAAAAACTATGAAAAAGTCGATTATATTTTTGATAGTTATTACAAGCTATCACCGAAAGCACCTGAAAGATTACAGAGGCAAGGTAAGGGCATTGTTATAGATGTCGCCCACATCTCTGAAGAGATCTCAAACACCATGTAATACTAACCACACCTTTAGTGTCTTTTATGGCGATGAAAAAGATAAGATATCATTTAACTGTACATCTGTGCAAAATGGAAAACCAGTAAATCAGCCACAAATAAATTGTTTGTCAGTAGAGAAAGCTGTCTTTAGAATGTTGATTCGTTCTAAGCATGCCTGCCAGTGTGGGTTTACTAAAATCGTTCTTGTAAGTGCTGACACTGACATAATGATTTTAGCATTATTTCACTGGGCAACTATTCATCAACTTGGTGTAGAAGACATGTGGGTACGCTCTGGAGTTGGTGATTCCACGCGACTTTTTTCTGTTCATGCCATTCATCAGAAATGGTCTAAAATTTATGTTCTTTGCTTCCAGCCATTCATGAACTATCTGGATCAGATTATACAAGTAAGTTTGGTGCCAAGAAAGCAGCTCTTAATAGTGCATCTAGAGCATATTTGGAGAACTTTGGAGTATCACATGACTGGAATGACAGAAGAAAGCTTTAAACTTGTAGAAGAATACTTACTGCAACTATTATGAAAAGGGTGATCTTGCAGGTCCCTTGATGAACTCAGACTGTGGCTGTATCATCATGGAAAGAATACAGATATTGAAGATTTGCCACCTACAAGCAGAAGTGCTAAGGGGCATTTGTTGAGATCTTATTTCTACGCATACCTTCAGCAACACTGTATGGATGATATGGTTGTTCGCTTAGATCCCTGTGAATTTGGTTTTGACGCGATAGAAGACGATTTAAAAAAACATCCTGATGACTTTGTTGGGGCATGTAGTTGTTTAAAATGTACCAAATTCTCATGCATTTGTAACCTGTCGCTCCTTCTATAAGTGTAGGAGTGTTGAGAGGTTAGATTCGTCTTGCAAAAATCCGCTTTGGGTAAAATATGAACATGTTTGTGAAATTATCGCTGTTCAATATTGATTTTTATGATACCATCATATCACTTTATTCATAGTTTCATGGTATTATCATTATTACCTTATTTTTCCAACAGTACTATTGATTTGTTGCATAACCTATTCAGTCAAAACTTCGACAAATCTTTTTTTATAAATAAAAAAATAATAACAATAAAACAAAAAATAGTTAATGAAGGATTACTATTCATCTTATAAATAGTGATTACAACACATTAACTCAATTTGCATGCAAATCGGTCAAGTATTAACAGAGATATAGGCAGTCTTGTGATCGAGCGGCTGCCATCTTTAATGACGTTATAGCGGGAAAATGTACCAGGTAGTTGATGTCCACCCAAGTCAAACATAATTGCTAAGACACCTACTACACCTATTAAGTATTTCTAAGTAGTCCATTGCTGTACTCTTGTTGGGATATTTTAGTAGTTCCCTAGCAAGCTGACAGCTGCTACAGAAGCATCTCCCACACTAATTTTTTCAGCTATCTTCGAAATCATGTTGGATATCCAGCTACCCTTAAATATATCTAAATGTAATGCAATGAAATAGTTACTAGATGCACTCAATTTAAGGATCTTGGAGTCATCTTTCATTCAAAATTAAGCTTTACTGCTCATATGGATCACACAACTGTTAATACCTAAGTCTAGGCTTTATTATTGGAAACTGAAGATATTTCTATACTTTATCTATAGTTTAATGCTTTTGTACGGCCAAAAATGGAATACGTTGGTATTGTCTGGAATCTGTAATACAATATTCATATCTTTCATTTGGAGCGGGTTCAGAGAATATGTTTCATTCAAAGCTAACGGAATTTTTCATCCCTGACTTATCAGCCAGATTTAATCTAAATGACTTAACAACACATCGGATCTACTTTTCGGTGTTGTTCTTATACAAACTATTAAGAAGTCAGACAGACTGCCTCGCTGTTTTTAATTGTAGTGTTAATGATATAAAGCAATGTATTTTAAATCGCACTTAAGTTTACCTTCAGTTTCTACTTTATCTTCTCATGTAATATGCTTTCTCTCTTTTTACTTTTATAGTAATTATTCACGGTAAAATATTTAGTATTAAGTTTGTACTCTGTACTGAGTATATATTTTTGTATATTTATCCACTGCACGTCATGTAACATTCTTTCCTATTATTTGGGTCTTCTACCACATGTATTGTTATCCTCTTCAAAACAAATCACCGAATCTACAAAATAATAGAATTATTGGAAAAAAGCCTTTGCGCCCGTGACGTTTACGCCAAAGGAAAAGTCAGAGGTTATGTTTTGCAAATAATATAAATCGGAATAAACACAGAAATAATGTATTTAGCTGACGTTTCGGAAAGTAATCTCTTTCCGTTTTCAAAGCTTTTTTTTTGGAAGAACTCTTATTTTGCTGTGTATGTCAAACACAGCTGTAAGATTCTGTTTATGTTATTTCCATAGATACTTACTACTTACACTGAACATAGAACTGATGATATTTTCTTTTAGATAATTTTGAGTTTGTTAAGTTCTTTTTTTAACATTGGTAGCCAGGTTGTACAAATATCTACAGAACAATTCGATACGCACTTATCTTCATTTAATAAGATTATTGCTGATTCTTTAATTTTTTTTTTTGTTTTTTTTTTCAATAATCAGAATCAGCAATAATCTTATTTAATGAAGATAAGTGCGTATCGAATTGTTCTGTAGATATTTGTACAACCTGGCTACCAATGTTAAAAGAAGAACTTAACAAACTCAAAATTATCTAAAAGAAAATATCATCAGTTCTATGTTCTGTGTAAGTAGTAAGTATCTATGGAAATAACATAAACAGAATCTTAAAGCTGTGTATTTGACATACACAGCAAAATAAGAGTTTTTCAAAAAAAAAAGGTTTGAAAACGGAAAGAGATTACTTTCCGAAACGTCAGCAAAATACATTATTTCTGTGTTTATTCCGATTTATATTATTTGCAAAACTTAACCTCTGACTTTTCCTTTCGCGTAAACATCACGCAGAGGCTTTTTTCCAATAATTCTATTATTTTGTAGATTCGGTGATTTGTTTTGAAGAGGATAACAATACATGTGGTAGAAAACCTAAATAATAGGAAAGAATATTCGTAGAATGCCACAAATAACTTTCAGACAATGTCATGTAACACTTCTACAGGCAGATCATATTTGTAATATTCACCAACTTCTCTCACTCGTATTGCAAAGTAACTCTGCCTCCGGTAATTTATGGTATAATATTTTTAGAACCCTGATGTACTCGCTAAATGGAAAACCATTTGATTATCTTAAGTTAAATCTTCAAACAATCCATCTTAATTTACCTCATTAAAATGAGAATAATATTCTACGTGCATCTAAATAGAGTGTACCAGAAAGTTACTGTACTACAATAACTAGAGTTTAACTAGGTCACGTCAAAGTTCCGAGGCATCTAAGTAAAATCGTAATTGCTAAATCTCCAATACGTAGTTGTGATAACTTTCGTTGCTGATATAATACACATAATACATTCTCCACTGAACTTAATAACATTCTCGTACTGTAATAATACAGGTATATTTAATCTTCCATCAGAGTTCTGTACAGAAGTTAAAATTGGTATGTAATTAAGTCCTATTCTCGGTGGAAGACGCCAGATATTATCAGCTCACTCGTTGGTACAGATGCGATTCCGGTTCGCCACCACTATACTCTTCTCAAAGTAAATTGGGATAGTATAAATGTTTGTTACCGCCTTCCAGGTCACAAGAGTGACCCTCTTAAGTCTAGGATATCTAGATTTATCAGTTTATAGTGGAATCCGAACCACTTCTTGAGGATAATTTATATTTGCATGCTGCTGAAGCAAGAAAAAAGCTTTTACAAATAGAAGAGTACCTTGCGAAAGTTTTTTTGTAAGTGCAGATCATTCGTTACGAGAAAGGGGTAATTTCTATTCAGACAAGGCAAGTTCTGGCACAGATCGTTATGTTAGGGCCCCAGAAACAGAAGAAACAATATTAAATGCAGTAAATGCGAATCCCCAAATCAGTACGAGAAGGCTAGCGTTAGAGGAAGGTGTGTCAGCATCGTCCGTTTGGAGAGTGTTACATGAACAGTTACTTACTATATCCCTACCACATGCAAAGGTTGCAAGCGCTCAAACCAGAACATCTACCAAGAAGGGAGGTCTTCTGCCGATGGCTTGTGCGAAAATGTGAAAGAAATGCTGAATTTATCCAAAAAGCGAGGTTTACGCGGGATGGTGTTGTCAAGTTTCACAACAATCACACATGGGCAGAATCCAGGCCCCAAAAAAAAATTTCCATCAACGTTTGGGCAGGCATAAATACTTGGCAACAGATTATTTGCTTTGCCTAATAGACTGGTTGGGTTAAATTATCTAGATTTATTAAAACAATTTAAGAGATCTCTTGGAGGATGTGCCGTATGAGACCAGAAGGACAGTGTGGTTCATGCACGATGGTGCACCGCCCCATTTTAGAATAGTCATTCAAAATTGTTTAAATGCAGCTTATCCCAATAGATGGATTGGCAGAAACGGACCAGTAGCTTGCAAATGTACAAAACCCAATTAAATTTTTTGAATCACAGTCTATTTTCAAAACCGACTCCCACCAGGTTCGATGTATTTTTATATATTTTTTTTTATTAGGTTTTTTCAAAAAAATATTAATGTAGCACGCGTACAAATTATTATAAAAACTTCCTTATTTCAATAGCTATCTAACTAGGTTGAAATGTTTAATGTACCCTTGATAGTTCTAATAAAAAATTAGTAAAGGTAATGCTGGTGGCGGAATTTATTAAACGACTAATCGTTCATTTTCATTTAAGTCAGTCAGTCCTTGACTTTGACGTTTGTGCATATATGTCATTAACTGACATTCTTATCTCCGTGTCCCTTAAGTTTGTTGGTCTTGTTAAATTAGTTATCGAAGATTTTGATTTTGCTCGTAGTTGTTGTTATTAGTTGTTGTTATTGTATTTTCTGTGCCATGGCCGCGTATGCCAACGCAGAATACGTTGATATCTTGTTTGTCTGTGGATACTGTGGCGGCAACGCTGCTGAAGCTCGCCGAGAATATGGCCTTTGGTACCCTAACCGCCGCTTACCAAATGCACGTGTATTCACGGCATATCGAAATATTGCTGAAACTGGTTCCGTGAAATGTAGAAGTGACGCTGGTGCTCCTCCCGTTTATGAACCAGATGATAAGGAAAAATATTGAGATATTTTGGGGAAGACCCAACTATTTCAACTAATAAAGTCGCAAGACTAATCGGAGCGTCACAATGGAAAGTTTGGTCTACGATACGTAGAGTTGGATGTCATCCTTACCACTATACCCCTGTCCAAGGCTTGGAGGAAGGTGATCCTGGAAGGAGAGTGGAATTCTGCCGCTTTATGTTAAATTCAGATGCAGAAAGTGCAAATTTTTTAACAAGTATTTTATGGACGGACGAGTCGAAATTTAATCGCGAGGGTATAACAAATTTCCACAACCTACACAATTGGGCAGAGGAAAATCCCAAGTTAACACGTGAAACTAGTTTCCAAATGAAGTTTTCTATTAATGTGTGGATGGGAGTCATTGGCCATTATTTAATAGGGCCACACTTTCTTCCTCAAAATTTAAACGGGGAAATCTATGAACATTTTTTAAGAAATGATCTGGCGGTGATTTTAGAAGATGTTCCTCTCGCCGTCAGACAGCGAATGACGTTTCAGAACGACGGTTGTCCAGCACATTATCCGCTGGCAGTACGACAGTTACTTGATCAACGTTTCCCTAACCGTTGGATTGGAAGAGCGGGCCCAATACCTTGGCCAGCGCGAAGCCCTGACTTAACACCCCTTGATTATTACGTATGGGGTCATATGAAGGAGATGGTCTATGCCACACCAGTCAATACTATAGAAAACCTTAGACAAAGGATAGTCGATGCTGCCCAACACATAAGGCATAATCTGACAACCAGAGTAACAAGGACGAAAATAAGAAGACGCTGCCGTGTCTGTATGCGGAATAGGGGCTACCATTTTGAGCAAGACATATAACAAATAAAGTACAACTTTGAAATTAATGAAGAATTAAACTCTACTTTTAAAATGTTTTTTACTGTTTATCTAAAAATAAAATTCGTACTACTTGTGTTATTTTTACTAGTATTTTCTTAGAAGGGTACATTGAACATTTGTACCTTGTTAGATAGCTATTGAAATAAGGCAGTTTTTATAATAATTTATACGCGTGTTACGTTAATATTTTTTTGAAAAAACCTAATAGGTAAATTTCGTAGCTGATTTAAAAATAAATTTTTTTAAAAGTTTTTATTTCAGATGTTCACATGATCGAAATGTTTCCAGATATTTTTCATTCCAAACGGATATCTATAATATTGGACAAGTAATCCAGTAAATAAAAATTTAAAAATGTCAAATAGATTTTTCGAAAATTAACTTTTAGGACATTAAGATCTACTTTTTGAAAACAAAAAAAATTAAATATCTCAAAAACTATTGAGTTTTGCATAATATATGTTAGGGCTAAATTTACTTCTTAGATCATGCCCCATCACATCTCCAAAGGAATGTATCGAATTACCAGTAACCCTGTATATTGGCAGAAACGGACCAGTAGCTTGCAAATATACAAAAACCAATTAAATTTTTTAAATCACAATCTATTTTTAAAGCGACCCCCATCAGGTTCGATATGTATTTTTGATCTGTGTGTCATTTGACTTATAATTTTTCTAACACTCTCTACATTATTTTTAATTTCATCCATCTCCAATTTACCTATTTGGATATTGCTCATTCAAATAATTTCTGACTTCTACTGAAAAATGCGTCGTAGCCATGTCATGTTGAAACTGCATCAGTCTGGTGTTCACATTGTTTAATAAATTTGCAGGATATTTTGTACAAAATTTAAATAATTCTCACTATTTATACGACCTTCAAAAATAAGAGGATCTATAGTATGATTACTGAACATTTACAGAGAGTATATGCTGGCTATTCTATTGAGTTGTTTGCACGAGAACTTTCTTGACTCCAAATATGAAACTTTCAGGTATTGATACCATCACGAGTCAGTTGAAGTTTGTCTAAACAATTCTCATAATACAGTACGTCTGTGTGGTAAAACCCAGCGAAAAAAGGTTAAATGATCTATTACATCACCTGGCACCAATAGTTGTATAATTTAGATATGGTATTGATGTATTTGCTTCCGTTTAAGAGTTCTGCAAACTTTCGCTTGAAGGATATTTAATTGTTCACCAATTCTTGTTATGCTCATTTTTAGGTTCTGGTCAAGAATGTTTAAAATCAGTTTTTGTTCTTGCGGGGTCTGTCTAACAAGATGTTCTATTTTCTTGATCGAGGGAATTCTTCCAGTTTTAGAAAAATGTCGAAAAACCTTACCTTTCAACATCTTTTAAAAGCAACAGTCGTGACAATAGCTTTCTTTGTTAATCACTTTTGCAATGAATTTAAAATTATTATGGTTTGTATTATTTAGATTTTTCACTGTTAAAATAAGTATAAGCAGTATAACATATCTATTGAATTTGGTGTAGTGGTCTCTTTGAAAATTAACTGTTAAAAAATTACATTTACTTTAAATCATCTAATGTAAAATACAAATTAAAGTTTATCTCATACATAATGAAACCCATAGCGATTATAGTAATATTTCTATCTCAATTTTGCATTTTTAGATAAAAAATATGTAACGACTTTTCGTTAATTTATTTTTTTAATGGTGCCGAAACATTTTTTAATGGAACTTTAGGTTTAATTTAAGATTTCTTTTTTTCATATTCATCACCACCCAACGGAAACGATGTTCCTAATTACAGAGCTGTTTCTTTTCACATACACATAGACAATTATACAACGACCATTCCCTACGACATTGGCATCTGCCGCACTGAGACTCGAACTCAGGAGTGGTGCGGCGACTGGCCGTGTTGTCTCTCACACAACCTCGTATAGTCTATTGGTACCAACTCGGTAACACGAAAAACATCACTAAACTTTCATACCCTAGCCAGGATTCGAACCCGGGACTAGGCATTAGATGGTGATGGTGATAGACTCTCATTTATTTTTTGTTATATTATTAGAAAAATTGTACAACACGCAAAACAATTTTTTACTCGCCTGCTAGCTCGAAGCCAAATTTGGGTAATACCAAATTCATATTTCTTATACAATGGGCATAACTTCTCTGAAGATGTTAATAAATATAAAAAATAAACATTAAAACTTTTTCTGTGTTCATCGTTTTTATCCGTACCCTCAAATTCCCCTATACAATTCATTTTATTTTATTGCTTCTATTTCAACGCCGATTAAAGTTTTAAGTGCTTTTGTACATTTTGAAACGTGTTCCTTTTATCTCTAAATAATGCATTAAGCTCAGCCGCATTACAAATTATTCACTTTATATGGTTGTATCGGGTGAGTCTAAAACCATTGGATTAACAGTGATTATCTTTGTTTATCTTAGAATGGGTTTGATAGATTTCTATATGATCCTTTGGGAGTTCATATGCGGTCTCTTGTGTATTTGTATGCGTTCTCTCATAATAAATGGTGAATACGGGACACAACCTTCGTAGTACCGTGCTAAAAAAAATACACGAAATACTGTGCGGGGTACAAATGTACCCCAAGCCACAAATTTTTTTTTGTGTGAAAATTATGTTAAAAATTTAGGGAAATCAGCCAGAAATATATTAAGCAGGTGTTAATTGAGGATAACTTAGATGGACGAATCAGAATATTTAAATTTTCCAAAAATATCCTGAAAATTATGACTCTGGGGTGCGTTTGTACCCCGCTCGGTACGACGAAGGATAAAGTAAATTTTATTGGCCACTTCACGCACAGGTGCATTTGCAACATGACAGTTACACAGACAATTTAATTGTACTATGCTGCTTACGATACAAACTTAATTTCAATATAGTAAATGTTCAAAATAAGTTCCTTGAACGTCTTGGCAGCATCCTAATCGTAAACAAAAATATCTTCTAACGTTTTTCCACATCTGAGGCGTGACCGACCTAACCACATCCGTCATTCTTCTTCTTAAGTTAGCTATATATCACGTGGTTTAGTTTTGTATACCATACTTTTCACATATCCCCATAAAAGGAAATCTAAGGGTGTAAGATCAGGAGAACGTGCTGGCCATTCTAGCGATCCTCGTCTCCCTATCCACCGATTTGGAAATGTTAAGTAGAGGTATTGCCGGACGTCGATTCGATCATGTGGTGGTGCTCCATTCTGCTAGAACCATATTTCATCCGCTGGAACTTGTGAGTTTGCTTGAGCAGGATATAAGTTTGCCAAAGTCATCACGACATTATTTTCGAGCAGGGCTAAATAACTATCTCCATTCAAACTGCCATCAATGAAAAAGAGACCAATGACATGGTTTCCAATTATCCCCGCCTAAACATTAAGCTTTTCAGGATTTTGCGTACGTAATTCTCTCATTCAGTAAGGATGTTCGTTAGCCCAGTAGCAACAGTTTTGACGATTAACATGGCTATGAAGAGTAAAAGTGGACTATCCGAAAATAAAACATATTCCAAATGGATAACATAAGCGGCAATAAAAGCAATCAGTTCCATGCAAATCAACTCAAGATTGGTATGGGACTGCTCGACGGCCCTTACAGAGCTGGGAAGTCAGAACAGGGTGACCCTAGCATGGGTACCAGGACACGAGGGACACAGAGGAAACGAAAAGGCTGACCAACTGGCCAAAGAAGGTGCACTTGAAGCCCCAATAGGACCCGAGCCCTTTTGTGGCGTAGCAAAGCCATGCATACGAGCAGCCATTAAGGAATGGGTGCAAAATAAATCTCTGGAATGATGGAGGAATCTCCCAAGGCAGAGACAGGCCAAAGAGTTTATTAAAGAACGTTCGGCCAATTTTACGGAAGATCTACTAAGCCAGAATAGGAAGGCCATCAGAGTAATAGTAGGGCTTCTAACTGGCCACTGCCGGCTCAATAGACACATGAGTCTAATGGGCCTGGCAAAGGACTCAACATGCAGATTCTGCTAAGAGGAAACCTCAGTTCACGTATTGTGCCACTGTGAAGGCCTGGCGAGACTGAGATTTCAAGTACTCGGAGAAGAAAAGCCAAGAGCGGATAGCTATACAAAAGGGCCTTTATCAAAGCTGTGGAGTCTAGTACAAAGGACAAAGCTGGATGAGGTACTATAAGGAAGCTATTCTGGGAGCATCACAATAGACCTGAAAAGGTCGCGGTGGTAAAGGCTAAATAACCAGCTCATTTGCTAATCTAATCTAATCTTTGCATCATTTGTTCACAAAAATACGCTTTTCTATCAATATCGTCTTCACTAAGCTCCAAACCATTGTTATGCTGTCTTTTTTTTCCATCGAATGCATGGCTAGAGCAATTTTAGCTATTAGCACAATTATGCTGTCTTATATTCCTCGTTATATCTTGGGATGTAGTATAATATATTTAGTAAATTTCGAGCATAGACAGTTTTCAAATTGCCACACTGTACATAGACAGATACAACATAAATTACACAACTAATGATGTTACCAGAAATATGTTCCATTACACAACCGCCCGCAGGAAATAATTCAACTAAAACTTTCACAGTTATGCACAAACAATTCCAATATACATTTGAGAATTTAATATGCATTCTCTCGATACTCCTAATTTTACTTCCCTTGCCACCGGCGTCTCTGTGGTAATAAAAAGAGATACAGAGATAATTTGCAAACAATGTACAACCATTTATAACCCATTCAAACTAGGAGAACAATTTAATTCGCAAAATCAACATTAATAAGAAATGCAAACGTTGTAGTTATTAAGCGTACTCTATCGTTATAGGCCACTGTTTGTTCTTTCCAAAGGAAACTCCTTCCAAATCAAACAAAATTTGTAATACTGAAGCACGCACGGAGTTGTCTGTCTAATTTGTACAGGATGGCCCAGTTTGAATGGCTTATGACATTTGATCTCATAATTGCATAGATAAATTCATTCGAGAAATTTATGTAAAAAATTTGTTCTTGTGAAAACTACTTTGTCATTAAAAAAAAATAATACCAAATCAACTAAATTTTAAGGCGATACTACAAAAATAGAAAATTCCAAAGTAGCCTTGAATTCTATTAGTACACTGGAAATAGACTAAAGGCTAACCCTGGAATATGTCTAAATTCTGCGATCCTTAACCTTGAATAATTAAGTGACTTGCCTATAGTAGTAGCAAGTTTAATTAAAGAATGGGTACATCAAGAAGCACCACCGTACTTGCCAAACATACAATAGCAAAAAGCAATAAATCACATAATGCACATCTTTTGGTGTCAACTTCGTGTAAGCCGCACACTTATTTTATTTCTAACCCATAAATTAGAAGTTGTGACTGCATCCTCGCCGAGGCAATGAATTATCAAATTATGGCAACTATATTTGTAGCTCGGTTTGTAGCTATAGGAGTATTTAAGGAGGATTCCAAAGTATGTATGTATGTTATATTAGAAATATACAATGATATATAATATCACCGAGACAGGCTTAACCTTCTCAAACATATCATATTACATACTGCGTAACAGCTCTTCACAATAACCGCTCACGCTGCATGAGCATAGTATTTCAATTCTAAGTAATTCTGAATGTGCTGAATCAGCAACACTGTTTCCTTTGTTCTCGAAACATTATAAATATTACTAACAACCTTTTTGTAATCACAATCAGTCTTATACTCACTTCAGATTAAACTACTTCAAAATTATTATTGTATCTTATTAAATCGCGTCAACGTTGACTCAAGTGTAATAAATAAAGTTTTTAAAAAGTCATTTAAACAATCCAAAATCTAACATTGGCGCAGTCGGTAGGATCTGAAAAACACGAACAGTTCGGGAGCCTAACCAGTAGCAAAAGTATCCGAGGGAACAAGGAGTCCATCTGCAAAAGGTGCCTAACCGGACGAAAAGAGCTTCTGGAACAAGGAGAACTTCTTAGCTGTGGTGGTGGATCCCAATCCTTTGTTCAGGAGAACCTACATTCTTAAACGCACAGAAGCAAAACAATAATAATTATCAAGAAATACAAGCAACAAAACAACATTTCAAAGCAACAATTCAAAAATTAGCAAGTAAGAATTTCATCCCGTCCCATCGTTGGTGTCTTCGGCATCAAAGGCAACCCTGTGGAAGGAACACCCAGTGGCGCCCCTGGCAGAGAGAGACCTTTGGTGAAGCTAAGCTCACGAAATCGCATTCAACTGGACCACGAGGATGAAAAATTAAAATAACACCCATTAACAATACGATCGGAGTATATTATCACCAAGATACGGACATTGTGATTTCTCACAAGAAATGGACTTTACTGGTACACAAAAACATATCTACCTTTAAGACAGCTTTCGACAAAAACGACAAGATCTTACAGACACTATACAACACACTCGATCGAACGTATAATTACATGAACAGCTTTTTAGGAGATGTAAAAACTCACCTCAGCTTATTGACGCAAATTTCCCAATCAATACAATCAAAATTTGACGAAATTTACCTTGACATGAAACGATACAAACGAGGAATACTAAATGGCATCGGAACGATTTTCAAATCAATAACCGGAAATTTAGACGCAGAAGACGGTCAGTACTATTCTGATTGCATCAACAAATTGAATAATGACGAGCACCAACTCGAAAATCTAATTAAAAACCAAATATCTGTTACAACTTAAGTAATCAAAAATGTCAACGCAACTATTCAAAAATTGCAAGTTGACGAAGAAACTTTCAATAAAGATATTAAAGAAATCGAAACTTCAATTTTAGACATGACTAAAGACATAGAAATCATCCATGCAAAACTGAAATTTATCGAAATGTGTGAACAACTTATGGCAAGTTACTTATTTATCGAAGATAACCTAAATGACATCCTAAATTCCATCACTTTCGCGAGGCTTAAAATTCACACGTCAATTATAAATCCAAAGGACAGTAAATTCTTTACAGGAAATTTCGCAAAACCTACAAAGGAACAATTTACCGCTTCCAATCAAACTATCAAAGGTTGCACAGTACTTAGACATTATAGAACTAAAAGCTTTCCAAACAAATTCGGATCTAATATTTGTGTTAGACATACCTCTGGTAGACCCTCAAACATATTCAGTATTTCAATTATACCCTATTCCTATTTTGGATAATAGAATTGGTTTATATCACATATTATCAACCTCTCAAAAATTTTAATTTGAATTAAATTATTCTTTTGTTACATTATACTTATACATAAATTATTGTAGACTTTAATATAGGATAAACCTATATAAGAATTTTTTATTCTTTTCGGTTTAATAAAACTTAATAATAATAATAATTGACATAAAATCATATGCTTTGTCCAAAAGCCTATGTTCATGGCTCTTTTATTCTAACTGTACAAGTAAACGGACTCCAATTAATTCTTATTTTGGTAAAATAGTAGTCTTTAATGGGTTTGGAACTTGACAAGCTTTGAATGTAGAATATAATAAATATATAGAATTAGACTTACCATTACCAATTGTTCTTATGTAAAAGCGTATCCCGTATGCTAATTGTGAAATATCACATATCTGTGAAGCTTGTAACAAAGTGACTTTTCAATGTTTAAACTCGAATCTTGAATTCGAAAACGTAGTTAAAATATATCTTTTTGCTGCAGTTCTAAAATTAATCCACGTGCATTAACTTTTTGTTATAGTTTCCAAAGGAGTAATTTTTAATAAATATTTTCCAAAGTTTTTTGCATGTCGGTTGAAAAGCATCTGTTGTCATTGTAGCTTCATGGCATTCGAATGAGTTGGATCTGAATAAGTACTTTCTATCTGAGTCACGACTGCTTTTTTAGGAACATTTTTTATACTTTTATGTTTCTTTTGTTAATAAAGCATGCGATCGAATTTGAGAAAGGACACCTTTTATTACACAAAACTCATTCATTTTAAGATAACTAAATAAATTGAATATTTCATTGTATCACCCATTATATTTCCCTCTCTTTAAAATAACCATTACGCAGTTGCGCAGGCTAACGAGCAATTGAGTGTACCTTGGGATTTTCCAGAGAAAAAGCGTGTAAAATATATTTTTGTGTTTATTTAAGGCCTACGTAAAATATGTAAAAGTTCATAAACACCAAAAATGTTTATTAGGCGAACGCGGCGTCAACAGTGAAAGGTAAACAGGCGTGAAATTTTAATGACTCCTTGCGAGCTTCACAAAATTTAAGTAACAGTTAATACCAGGTAGGCAAATTAACTTTTTTATTTATTGCTCCTGTTCATATTTAACGTCGGTGTTTACTTGTAGTTGCGTACTTCGTGTGGATCTTTTCGACGAAGAAAAATTTGTTTAGAAAGTATTGATGAATCTTTTATACGGCTTTATATATTTGGCTATTTTTACTTCATAGAATCTTGTTAAGGATTGCAATGTTCTTCATGCAAGTTTTTCAAAAATGTTCTAGAAATTTTATACAGGGTGTATCATTAGAATATGACAACTTCAAAGAAGAATATACTTTTTGCATTAACTTTTTGACATGTTCTCTAAACCTACATCAGTATCAATTTTCACACCAAGATTTGTTGCAATTTTAACAACAGGTAAAAACTCTATCAATATTATGAAAGTGAGTTGAACGCCCCTAGAAAATTAAGCCATAGCTTAAAAAGGAGCTGCCTTATTACAAAACACATGGTGCCTTGTTTTAGAGAAATATTGTCTATATGTTGCTTCCAAATCATTTTTTCATCAATCAAAATCCCTAAAAAATTCATAAAGTTCATTTGCTCAATGGTGCTGTGATTTAGCTTGATAAGTTGACTAGTATCACCTTTACTGTTCTTGGGTTGAAATACCATAAAGAGTGTTTTATTTATATTTACACTTATTCCATTATGTTGGTACCATTGATAAAATTGCTTTGCAGATGTATTAGCTGTTGCGACCGATAGTATTAAGTTATTCCCTGTTATCAATTGGTTAGTATCATCTACATAGATTATTGTTTTCTGCGAAGAAGTGCACGAATGTATCATATCATCAATAAAAGGGACCCAAAGTTGAACCTTGAGGAACCCCAATAGTAACATTCTTCGACTCTGATTTAAATTTATCTATGACCACTGTCTGTGTTCACCTTCGTAAGTGTGATGCCACCCAATTATTGGCAATCCGAGCGTCTAATGCTGCTACGCTATGAGCTATCAGATGGCAACGCGGTAAATCTAATAAGCGCCTACGCTCCCACTCTGGATGCAAGTCACGAAACCAAGGAAAGCTTCTATCAACAGCTGGAAGAAACCCTCTGTAGAATACCTAAAATGGAACGACTCGTTATTCTTGGCGATTTTAACGCTAGAGTAGGGAGAGATGCAGACACCTGGCCAGGCATCATAGGCAAGAACGGTTTAGGTAACATGAACGCTAACGGTCAACTACTCCTAACTAAATGCGCCGAACATGATTTAGTTATAACAAACACCATTTTCCGACAAAAGGATAAATTTAAAGGCACCTGGCGTCACCCCAGATCAGGCCACTGGCATCTACTGGACTATGTTATCGTACGTAGGAAGCATCTCAAGGACGTCCAAATTACAAAGGCGCGCATTGATAGCGAATGTTGGACCGATCATCGTCCTGTTGTCTCTAAAATGAAAATTGTTATGAGACCCAAACACCGAAGAACTCAAGTAAAACGTAGACTAAAGCAAAAAGTTCAAGAGAATTTGAGTGCACTAGAAGAAACCAATTCTGTAGATGTCGCTGCTACCTGGACACAAATTAAAGACAGTTTAAAAAGTGCGAGTGAGAAAATTCTTGGCACTGCAGCAAGTAAAAAACAGGAGGACTGGTTCAATGATAATGAAGCTTTTATACAAGAACTTCTTGACCGCAAACATATTGCCTTCCAAGACGCTATCAACCACCCTAACGACTCATCAAAAGCAGAAGCTTTTACCCAATCTAAGTATGAAACGCAACGCGAAATTAGAAGAATAAAGAACGAGTGGTGGGCAAGCAAGGCCAGAGAAATTCAAAGGTACGCCGATTCACACGACTACAGGAATTTCTTTCAAGGAGTAAAAGCAGTGTACGGCCCCAGTCAGAAAAATATGTGCCCTATTAAAGATTTAAATGGAAATCTCCTCAAAGAAGACCGGGAAATAAGAGCCCGATGAAAAGAACACTACTCTAACATTCTTAACCAACAAAGTCAAGCCGATCACGATATTATAAATCTTATCCCTCAATATGACACCTTCGAAGACTTAGATAAACCACTAACAGCGGAAGAGATCTTAACCGCCATTAAGCAGCTAAAAAATAACAAATCTCCCGGCGCCGACTCACTCCCAGCTGAGATCTTTAAAGCTGTGTCGTCAGAGCTCATACCCTACCTCAAAAAACTGTTTGATGTCGTGTGGGAAAGTGGTCAAGCTCCGCAGGAGTTTCGTGATACACTTTTAATCAACCTCTTCAAAAACAAAGGAAGCGCTACGGACTGTGGAAATTACAGGGGTATAGCTCTCCTGGCTGTTGGAGGGAAGATACTCACTAAAGCGATGGCAAATAGGCTAACACCTGTTATGGAAAAGTTACTTCCTGAAACACAGAGTGGCTTTAGACCAAACCGAGGCACATCGGACCTAATCTTCACACTTAAACAGCTTCAAGAAAAAGCACTCGAACATCAAGGAGAAATTCACATGGCCTTTATTGATTTAACCAAGGCGTTTGACTCGGTGGACAGGGAAGTGCTCTGGAAAATTATGCTCCGCTTAGGTATCCCTAGAAAATTTGTGGAAGTATGTCGCAGTCTACATACAAACAACAACGCCCAGGTTATGTATAACCGAACCTTTCCAAACCCTCACTGGAGTTAGGCAGGGATGTGTCCTGGCACCCCTACTCTTTAATTTGTTTACCACTGCTCTAACAATCATTGTTGACAACAAACTGACAGTCAGAGGAATAGGTCTCAGATACCGTTTTGATGGCGGTCTCTTTAACATAGGGCGCTTTAGAGCTTTCACGAAGACACACACGATTCATTTGTGATCTCCAGTATGCGGATGACTGTGCACTTTTAGCCTCTACGCCGGAAGAGCTTCAAGAACTTTTAGATGTGTATGCCCAGAGCTATGATTCCTTGGGACTTAAAATCAACATTGGAAAGACTAAGATTATGTCAACTCCTTATCAAGTGAACCAAATAGACATTACACTTAACGGAAATTCTCTTGAAGTGGTGGATCAGTTCAAGTACTTAGGCAACGTTGTTAATGACAAAGCAAACATGGACAGCGAGTTTCGCAATAGAATTAACGCTGCATCTAGAGCGCTCTGGGGACTTAGAGAGAGAGTATTTGACAACCACGACCTTGCTTTGTCAACGAAAATGGCTGTCTACAGAGCAGTTGTCATTCCAACACTGCTATATGGATGTGAAAGCTGGGTCACTTACCGTCGTCAAGTGAAAGAATTAGAACGTTTTCAGCAAAGACACCTCAGAAGTATGATAAAAATCCGTTGGTTCCATCACATATCAAACGTGGAAGTACTCAGGAGAGCAAACAGCCTTCCAATTGAGGTGCTTATTTCAAGAGCACGCCTAAGATGGGCAGGTCACGTTCATCTTATGCACGATAACCGCCACTTTATGGTGAATTGCTAAGCGGTAGAAGAAAGCGTGGCGGTCAACGAAAGAGGTTCAAAGACGCTCTCCATGAAAATCTAAAATCCTGCGGTATTGCAGACGAGCAATGGGAACAACTTGCAGCGGACAGAACCGAATGGCGGGGGGTTGTGGCCAGCTATCAAGGAAATGTTGCTGCCAGAAGGCCGAATCCAAGACCTAACCAGGTCTATGTTTGTCCTGACTGCGGTCGACATGTGCTCTCCCGAATTGGCCTCTATAGCCATAGTCGTGTGCACCGTAGATGAATGGGAATTACAATAGACTACACCTTTTACTTGTTTTTTGTTGTACACAATTTATCGACTGTAACATTTTTATACTCGGACTCGAGTAACGGCTAATAATAATAATTGGCAACACCTCTTACACCGATGCGAGATAATTTCACCAGGAGCAAATCATGGTCAACAGTGTCGAAAGTCCGGAATAGGCCAAAGTAAAGAGCGACTGGAAATATTGAGGCATTCATATACAAGTTTTGCATCGCTGTTAATGCAGATTTCTTAGACCTAAAACCGTTGTGAATTATTTAATAGATTATATATTTCTATAAATTGGGTTAGCCTTGTATAATAGCAAATATCAAACAATTTGACTTTGCAAGCAAACATTTCTATAATTTTTTATGTTATCTCTAGATCCCTTTTTGAAAACTGGTACCGATTTAGATACTCTTAAAGCATCTGGATATTTTCCTTCGCAAAACGATTCATTGGTCAGATAAGATAACGGTCACTAGCCATTCTTAGAGCACTACCATAAATTTCATCAATACCTGCAGCTGCCTTTGAAGCCATTTTCATAATGGTTTTATCAAGTACGTAATACTAGATTTAGAATAGATATAAGTATGTAATAGGTATAAGTCTGTATTTTTTAAATAAAACTGAGACATGAAATATCCTTGAGATAAATAAACTTCAGTCATTCAAGATGATTTAGTCATTGGAACTAAAAATATTTTTCTTTCTTATTTGACGTTAATCAGCTACTATTATGATTCAGATTTGAAAGCTAGACTGTGCGGACTAACACCTTCCATTCGCAAGGTATATGTTCCGCAGTTTCAGTTGCAGTATCGCAATATCTGCATTTGTTGTCTACCGCCTTGCCCATATCCTTGAGATGATATCTCAAGGGGCAGTGGCCAGTTAGAAGACCTGTGATTAGCCTTAATTCGGACTTTTCAAGTTCGAGAAACCTTGTGGCATTCTTTGTCAAATAAGTTATAATCTTTTTCGCTTGTCTTTGGCCTGGAGTATTCCTCCAGTAGGACTTTTTCTGGTCCTGTTCCCATTCTTGGATCTTCTCCGCTATGTGTCCCTTAGCAGGCCACAGAACGGTTCGGGTCCAATGAATGGTGCATTAGATCCTTTTATTGCAAGGCTGTCAGCAAATTCATTTCCTTGTACTCTCTCAGGCCCTGGCACCCACATCAAGGTAACCTTGTTGTTGTTGGCCAGTTGCTTTAGGGATTGTCTACATTCCCAAGCAATTTTAGACTCTTTTAGACCTTAGAGCTTTTAGTGCTGCCTGGCTATCAGATAATATATAGATCTTTGCCCTTCGGATGTCTTTATTTAGGCATTCCTGGGCACACAGATCTATAGCGTAAATTTTTGCCTGGAAGATGGTTGGGGTGTTACCGAGGGCTTTGGATAGCCCACATTTAGGCCCTGCTATGCTCACTCCTACCCCTTCAGCCATCTTAGATCCATCTGTATACCAGATGAGTGATCCTTGTTCCAATCGTAGTGCCTCTATCTTGCTCGTCTGACGGCTTTCAATTAGCACGTCAAACGGGCAGTCAAAGTCTTGTTTGATTGGCATTGAGTCAGTGGGTTTGGTCATGGACTTCAAATGGATTAACTCCAGAATCCTTAAGTGACCAACCAGATCGCCTAGTTTAAATTTATGTGCCTGGTGCAGTCGTAAGGCACTGAGTGCTGCCTCCTTCCTTACATGCAAGTGCAAGGGAAGTAGGTCAAGCATAGCCTCCATAGCTGCTGTGGGGAACGAGTGCATTGCTCCTGTAGTCCCTGTACAGGCAAGGCGTTGCAGTTTCTGCAACTTTCCCTGTGCTATTTTTTCTTCTGTTTTTGGCCACCATACGCATGATGCGTAGGTTACCATAGGTCTGACAACCGAAAGATAAGGCCAATGTGTCATTTTCGGTCTTAGACCCCAAGTCTTACCAAACAACCTACGGCACGTCCATATTGCCGTTGTTGCTTTAGTAAGAGTCCTTTCCAGATGTGAGATGGAAAGCTAAGTCTCTATCTACAATGAAAAACATATTTCAGATTGGAGATACTCTCATACACCTATTTTTCGAAAATTGTTTAGTATACAAATATTATTTCTTCCCGTAACTCAAAACGACGGAATACTAAAAAAATGTCTAATAGTTTAGATAACAGCTGGCTTTTCATCATTATATTGAGCCGTCCCCGTATGGGCACGCGTGAAAATAAATTATCGAACAAAAAGCATAATGACTTCCCGGCAAAAAGTTAACGTATAAAAAAAGGGTTTAAGATAATTTCGCAGTTTTTTTACGTCGTTCTTTCATAGTAGGCGAGAGAGAACTAAAAACCGATTAACGAGGTGTGTGGGCGTAAAGTGCTGCAGACGGCGAGGTGCGAAGATGTTTTGAGAACGGCAGCCAGGGGACAGACTCAATGTGTGCATAAGCCTCGCTCCACGAGGCCAATTTAAACTTTCCTGTGTATACAATGCCCTGAATGTCCCCTCGCCTAAATTGTGCTTTAACTAAGGAGATATGAACAAACTAAGAGTCATGTACAAGGCGAAGGTAATACAAACAACGCTAAGAGTGTTATTCGTAGACTGTTAACCAATTTTCCCTTATGTGTTCACGTTTATGTTTTCACTGTTTAGCGGAGGGTTGCCACAAAAATATTTGTCTTTATATGAGCGGCGTTGGCCCGGTTTCCGGCCCTAATTAAAATAATTACTGCAGTGTTTATTAATTTTAATTAATGGAATCACGAAGTTCTTGTAATTAGTGTCGTTATATTGCTTAAAAACTTTCAGCTCCCAGCAACACAAAGAAATTAGGAAAATCGTGGCAATAAGTTTTAATAATAAGTCTTTTTTTCAAAGTGGTTCTGGATATATTGTTTCTTGAACTCCCTCAAAATAAAACTTTTTGCTATTTAAGTATGTAGAACCAAAAAGAGTACATAGTAGAACAAAAAATCAGCGGCATTCGCGTCAAGGGATTTGGCTGTTATTTAATGCTGAAGTCTCCTCGTTCTATCATAGTAATATGTTAAATTGTATCCGTTTTTGCCTCCTACCAGAAATGAAAACCACGACTAGGACATTATGTGTAATTGCCATAGTCGACCAAATGGGTTGGATGTGTGAACGTGTGCCGCATTTATAATTAATAATTTGTCTGCTGTAAAATAGGTGGAGCTTTTATAGACGAAGGTCAAATATTCAGGTAGCTCGTCATCCAGTGGCGCCACACATATATTTATGTAAGTATTTTAAAAAACTAATATTGTTCAGATTTTATAAAATAAAACAAAAAATAAATATAGTTAAATTTGTTTTTACACTCAACTTGGCCAAAAAGAAAAACTGGAGTTCTTTTACCCTTTACTTCAGCCAAATAAGCTCAATAGGGTTCAGTACATAGTGGTAAGGCGGTAGTCGTAATACCTTAATACCTCCAGCTTTAGCCATTTCATCCACAATATATGTCTTGTATATCGGTGAATGCTGTTTCGCTAGGGTTAGTAGTCCGGCTTTAACCGAAGCCCGATCGAATGGGATACCTTTACTATCTAACCATTCTTGAATTTGAACTTTTCCCCGGTTGCTTAAAAATAATTTTTTTTTCTTGGGAAAAAATTTATATTTTGTAGGACGCGTTTCTTTGAGGAAGGTGGTAGGTGACCGGGATTTTGTAACCACCACCGGGGGTTATTTTCACCCTTCAAAGGGGTGGATATTTGTTTTTTTTTTAAGAAATTATTATTTTGTAGGAGGTGTTTCTTTAAGGAAAGTGGCAGGTGACCAGGGTTGTATAACCAACCCGGGGGTTGTTTTCAATCTTCGAAGGGATGGAAAAAAAATAATATTTTGTAGTAGGTGTACCACCTTCCGCAATGAAACGCCACCTCCAAAATATTATTTTTTTCTAAAAAAAAGTTTTTTTTTCCACCCCTTTGAAGGGTAAAAACAACCCCCGGGGATGGTTACACAACCCTGATTACCTGCCACCTTCCTCACAGAAACACCTCCTGTAAAATATCAATTTTTTTTCCACAATAGAATATCAATTTTCCAACGCCCTAGAGGGGTGGAAGCCTGGTGTAGGGGTGGCTGAGGTCAAATTTCTCGAGAGACCTTACGTTCTACTCGAAGGAATAAAAGTGGGCAAAATAAACGGGTTCTCGGAAAAGGGCACTTTGAGGGTGGTTTTTGGCCAATTTGAGAGGGTTGCCGAGAAAAAAAATTGTGGGATCTCCACCATCGTGTTCAACGACTTAGAAAACGGGGGGGGGTCTCTAGATGGCGTTCTGGCAAAAAAAAGGTACCCCTTCCGACTCCTGATCTCGTCTAATAAAGGATTTACAGTATAAAATTTTAAGGCACTATGATACAACAAATACATAGTTTATAAACGAGTTAATACCGCCCAATTCTTAAACAACACACTATGCACAAAGACAACTGATTCAAAATGTTAAAATTATCAAATTAATTCACTTTTCAACTTACTATTATCAGAATCAGACAGACATTCTTACTATTCTGATGAGGATTTAACTTTGATTCAGTTTGTTATTTGCAATTTGTAATATTTGATTCTTCTACAGTGGAACACCTTGCCAGAATACCCCCCCCCCCCCCCCCTTAACATTTTTAACACTCGAGATACTAATGTTATTATCCACTGTATTTACATTATTAAGGTCTTGGTCGTTGAGTTTTCTTCGTCTGATCTTTCGGTTTTATCATATAAGTATGCTATGCTATTATATAAACGGATGGAATGCCACGTGACAATTGTAAATAATTTGGGTTGAATAACCAACAACCTGCCTGCCTGGTCATCGCCTTAAAAAGTTTAAACGCTTCTAAATGCGTCCTCCCTGTTTGAGTCCTCGACTACTTCATTCATTCTAAGATGATACTCTCATTTATCTTGAACTAACTAACCGCCAAACAATAATAAATATAACTACGTCTCTAATTCTTTTAAGTGACATTTATTTAGAAAATTTATTCCAACGTTTATTTTAAGAACATCCACTGCAATCGCACAGAAGAATTTACAATTATCTGGGAAACAACGGTTCAAAACAGTTAAACTTGGCTGCACTTGTATCACTGATTTTACTTTAACTCACTTAGCCCTGTATTTCTTTTGCGGTGGTAAAGTGGCTGAACTATAAGTTAATTTAAAGTTCTATCGCAACTGCAGGAACTAAAGAAAATTGTGTCATATTTAGTATGAAAGCACTTTCAGTATAGTTTCATTAAATGTCGTCATACTAGTTCAGATACTACACACCAAATACAATGTACGTGAGTAATGATTAACAAAATCAAATAAGCGCACTGCTAATAATGGGTTAGTTCTAAGTTAGATCATAGTGGGCTATGTGAGAGAATTGCATACAAAAGGAATATGTGCTAAACTGACTGATTCAGAGGTCGAGCTCATTAGCCCTAACAAATATAAGCCTAAAATCCACTAAAAAATATAAAATATGTGTAACATTTAATTCGAGTAGTTGAAGTGCACTGTTTCAAAAATTGTATTACACAACATTAAAAAACCGTGTATTGTGCAAGAAATCATTTTTATTGTCTCATTAAAAAGTTCATAATAGAATCTACTAATCGTTTTGTATTTATTTAAGTTCTAATACATTAATATTTTTCATAATACTGCATAATAAGGAAGCAAGAAGAATAAAAATTGCAGCAGTTTGAGACAGCTTAAACAAATCTACTTCTAATTAAATCTTTTAAATACTAATTATTAAAACATTACAAACTAGAGTTGCTTTTTAGCTATGTAATTTCTTTATTAATGAGTAAAACTCTAGAAAACATGCCGTGTGACATAGAAAATGCAGCACAAAACAGAATATTTTGTATTTTAAATGATTTTCATCAAAAATGTATAAAATATACATCTCTGAGATTATATTATATTATATATACATGAAAATAATTTCCATTAGCTGCCATGGATTGAAATTACCATCAACAAACAATAAATTACATTTGTATATAGCAACATTTCGCGTCATAATATTTTTCTATTATTTGGCGGAGTCGCCAGGTGAAGACTACAACAGATAATTACACAACCAACAGTAATTATTTGTATGTCTTTGGTACGAACGAGTAATACGATTAGTATTACATTTCGGCTCTTTCCAGTGGGTTTTAGTTGTTCTTAAATTATCATGTTTCCTCGAATAAAACAATTATTTCTTGTTTGTGTGTCTATCTACCTAATAGAACGCATTTCGTAAGGCATGATCTTTGTTATGTGTTATATTTTGAATGCTGCTATTATGCATGATATGCCTCATACTAATAACGCATGAATTGTGTTAAAAGAATTTCTCCGAGGTGATCATGTCAAAACAAATTAAAACTATTACAGAAATAATAAAATTTTATAGTAAAAGTCTAGGAAGGAAGTCGTATTAAAATTGCTTGAGCAATATAAAACTTTTACATACCTAGGAGGAAATGTGCTTCTGCACCATATCAGAAAACGGCTTTAATGCTGTACATTACGGCTGGAATAAAGCTGTTCAACTGCAGACCAGCATTTGTACGTGGTGGTCAGAATATTTAATTGGTTCTTCAACACATTTTTTTCAATTAAAAACTCATTGAATGAATGAATAATAAGCGAGATATAACCCTTAAAGGGAACTATTGACAGTAGCTGGGGGGAGCTTGGCATGGAGAGGCTAAATTTTACGATTAAAATAATGATTTAAAACAGAAATATACCAACATTTTATTAACAGTTAAAATCAAACAAGTCCACAAAGAAAGAATTCAAAAACTAATATAAAATATAAAATAAAAAGGTTTTACCAGTCCATAATAGAGTAGATACGTCAGGTAGATGTTCGTTGACTGATTGACTACCAATAAGTGAATCGTGTATCAATTCTGGACCATTTATATCATTAATAAATACTTATTTAGCATCCTATAAAGGTAGACTTTAAAGTTTATGTCTCAACGCGGTTACAAGCTGAGTTTGAAATACGAAACTTTAGATCCTTTATGCTTGTTAAATAGCGAATTTATATTGTAGAAATAAAATATGAATGATAAAATGTAACTTGGAAAGAATGTAGAATTAATATATCGATTTAGTTTTACAGCTTAATTTATTATTGAATATTTGAAAATTATATTTTGTAGTGAATATTGAAAAAGTATTTTGGTTAATTTTATAGTGCAGAATAATTACTACTTGACACATTTCCCCCTTCCAGCAAAAGCTGGTCACCAGCTTTAATTGCCGGTAATAGGTTAAAATAATATATAAAACATAATAAAAAAAAGGTTCAGATAAAAAAATTAAAAAATGTAAAGTATATAATAATTATATATGGTGAAATACACTGCATGTCGTACAAATAATATGAAATAGCTGAAATACAAAAGAGCAACAAATATAAAAGAAAATCAATCAATAATAAAAAAAATTAGTCTTTTAATTAAGTCAATCAATAAAAGTTTTTGGCATATATTTCTGTAGTACTGACTTTGTTCAGTCTTGTCTCTTACCGCACTTCACTTCACGCAAGTTATTTTTAGTTCGAGGTGTTGGCAGCACAATTTATAATTGTCATTTTATGTGGGTCGAGCTTCGAGCAGGCTGTCCTTTAGTTTGATACCGCGCGGCGATCATTGTTTGTGTAGTTTGTTATAATTTTTTAACACAATATTACGAACGGTGGAACCCATTTGTTGTAGTTATTAGTTGGAAATTTCCAGGTGGGAATTAGTGATCAAGTGAGTTACAGCTCCCGTGACCTGTTGCATTTTCTTATTTTGTGAAAGGTGAGTGACCCACGTAACTTAACAGCGTTTAACTGCTAGGCCAATGCATGTTCATGTATTCCGAATTGCTTATTTTTCTAGTTACTGTTTACGAAAACCAGTGTAAACATTTGTGAACTAGTGTAAATTCGGAGGCTTCCTTTAGGGTTGTCTCAATTCCATCTCAGTTGTTTAATTGTACTTCTGTTATGCAGGAACTTGGAAAAATATGGCGAGAGTAATTTGCTGAGTATGCAAATTTAGAAAAAGTGCCAAAGTGACATTTCTTTAATGAAATAATCAAAATGGTTGACAGTGAAGAAGACAGAAACCAAATATTTGTACAAAATAGATAACAAAGGTTTATTTAGGAAATTTAAATATAAATAAATGATAACTCATAAAAGATGTTCGCTGTGTCCACCATTATTGTCAATGCATAATTGATAATGTCTTCTTATATTTACAATTGCACCCAAATGGCTTCATTATTTACATCCAGATTATTTATTTCAAGTCGAATCCTGTCTTTAATGACTTGAATGCTACTATTATTATTGACAATGTCTTTTAGAAATCTCAAAAAAAATGAATCCATAGGGGTCAAATCCGGACTGTTTAGGTGGCTATTTAATTATTCCATTATTCCCTATCCATATTGGAAATGATCTCGAACGGGTAGGACATTATGTGGAGTTACCCCATCCTGCATCCAAATCATATCAAGTTCGGCTTCCGGAAAATTCTGCAAAAGACTATTTTCTGCTTCTGGGATACTTATTTCCAGATAGGTAACTCTTATTAAAGTATAAACATAAGATATAGGCCCAACAATTTAGTTTCTGAAAATTGGTTCTGAGATATTTATTTCCAGATAGGTAACTCCAGTTAAATTATAATCATAAAGTATAGGTCCAACAATTTTGTTTCTGAAAATTCCACACCAAACGCTAACAGTTTTTTTTCCTGATGTTTTTATTTGTTTTACCAAACTTTTATTGTTTGTTTTCCCACGACCTTCGATTTTTCCTATTAAAAACTCCTGCCGTAGAAAAGGATAATTCATCAGTCCATAATATTTTAGTAAATAAATTAGGATCTTCATCCAACTTTTGAATCATCTAGTGGCAAAAATCCAGCCTTTTCCTTTTATCAGCCTCTGTTAAAACTTGTACGGGTAAAATTTTATATGGTCTGTAGTTATTATTTGGATTTTGGAATAGCTTTTACCTAATTATACCACATTAAGAATTTTCTAAAAAATAATACATAGGTTCAAAAAGGTCTATTCGCGAATAAATACGGATGGGCTTATCTTCGAAATAAAGCAGTATATCTAGCTGTTCTTCCTGGTTCTCTTGAACTATATGCTTTTTTTTTTACTAAAACTGGAGGTATTACTCACCTTTCGGTAAATATGTTTGAATCCTGTACTATAATGATGTATACATTTTATAGTTTATAGAAACAATTTTTTTAAAAATATATAAAACGCTGATACCCTACCCATAATATTCATATAAACTTATCCTCACTGATGCCGGAATTATTGAGATGCCTTTTATTGCGATAGACACGAACGATGGAAACGTGAAGTTTTCAAATTCATACAATGAATTCAAACGAATTTGCCATAACCCTCTTCTCTGTTGATGAGCCCTTATTATATACTTCACTAAACATTTCAATATCTGGTTCTGTGGTTGACTGTTACCAAATATATATTTCCTTGGCTTTCAGTGATCTATTGCAGCCGCCGGTATTGGTTGATCGAGATTGGTGGCCATTGTGTTAGATCAATGAACCACACGGGGTTGCAAAGCGCTCACCAGGTGACTTATTGCTATTACCACTGCGATGTTCTTATATTGGCGTGACAGTTTTCTCCAATATGCTCGTACGTATTATGTGTCTCGAGTTGCTCAATTCAGAAAAAGATGTTTGTAGATCTCAGACGAATGGCCGCATTTATTGATTGCGAAATGAAATGAAATGTTTTTAACAGAGAAAGAAAAACATGTATGTAATATTGAATACACCTTCTTAGCTATGTGTTACACTGATTATTAGTGAATTGTATAGAGAAGACATTTATTGGATATACATGTCTTCTTAAATGTTATTTTTTAATTTTAATTATCCTGTTTTCTAAGATTACAAAGAAACGCAATTTTGTATATAACACTTATGTTAACATTGTTTATTCGCACGTGAACGTGGTTTTATCTAATTATACGGTGGCTTAGAAATATGGGAATATACTTTTGTATATTTCGTTTATGCTACTGGTATATATAACGTTTGTCGCAAACTATATTCAACGTTCGAATCTCCGCGCAAAACACGGATATATTTGTCTTATCATATATTAAATATAGACATTTTTAAAAAGTGTATATATATGGTGTATCATATTCTAAATATATTGCCGTGTACACCCCGGTGCAATCTAAAATGCAAATTACACCTGTACAACCCTTTCAAAAAACAAACCCCTTTATTAATGTGCTGGAATTAAATTCCCACTCTAAATTATTATTAACAAAAATACTCCTAATGCTCAGAGCATGAATTCTGATCTTCAAATTTGACACTCGACATACACACAAAGAAACAAATTCGAATTCAAATCTAACAATATATTGTATTTTTATAAAAATGTAAAATATAAGAAAACAACAATATTAACTTAATCTGCCTGATCTAACTTAAAATATAGAATATAAAAATGACAACAAATGACAATGCAAATGTTACAGTTCTAACAATACGTTTTCAGTCTACCTCTTTTAAATTGGGGTTGACATTCCTTAGTAAAATGTGTGACCGAGAGTCTTACACATCTTTTGTGCTAATTTTTATCTTGTTCTGTGAGTATTTATTTCCTGGTACAGCTTAGATCCTTTTTGTGTCAAAATTCGCACTCACGCACAAATTAATTTACAAATTTAAAAGTAATAGAACAATAAAGATGCAATAAACAATTAGAGATGCTTTAGAAGTAGAATTATGATCACTAATGATGATTTTGAGTAATCTCAGTTTTATGACTGTCCGATACAGATACCCAGATGTATAAAAACTATTCATATCATAATTCAACTCTTCTTAAACAGTTCATATAATCTCTAATTGCTTATATTGGCTAAATTAAGAAATTGTATGGAAAATAAGAAATTATTTGACTTATGTCAAAACCAAATATTAAAATTTGCTTTAAAATAGCAATAAAACCCAATAATCCATACAGATTCCCTAATTAAAATGGTTTGCATCACAGACACAATATACTATAGAATTTATTCGAGTTCATTCCATTGCTTATAAAATATGAATTTGTCCCTTTCTCTTTATCTATACCAGTCCTTCTTGCTATCTACCATAATAAAACCCAGTACAATATCCCATCAAAGGTAAGTTAAATATAATAGATAACATGCAATAAGTATAAATATTTTAAATTAAAATACTGATAAAGATAAGTTTTTAAAACTAAAAATCCCCATTGAAAGTATAAACTAAAAACACTCTTCAGTGTATTGCGATCTACAGACTCGAATTCCTACAAAGAATACCAAGAGTACTCAAAGATAATAATAATTTGTGTATAATACAGAGTATCATCTAATTCCACACACTAGAAAACATATTCCTTATGTTTGTAATTAAGTATAAGTGAATATCATAGCAATATACGTCTTAAGAAAACGTTATATTGTTGTCATATCATATACGAGAAATAAACGTATTCCATATACGTCGATAGTACGTATGATGTAAAGGTTTTTTCACGGTTATGAAAAACCTTTTCTTCAGTTGCTGGTATACGTGTAATAAACTTTATTATCCACTGTAATCCATACATACACAGGGTGTCCCTGTATCTACTACTTACAAACTTTTTTATTTTAAATTTTTTGAGAAAGTAATTTTTTATAGTGTTGCTTCAGGTTGTCAAATTTTTTTTGGCAATGCCAAAAGTTAGGTAATATATTCAGAGAATATAAATATCTGACTTCGCGTAAGGTGAAAATATTTGAAATGAAAAATATAGACGTTTCAAAGCCTCATAAAGCTCGTGAACCATAGTTAAAAGGAAATTGGATATAATCGTAAATTATAATCTTTTTATTTAATTTTTCTTAAAAAATTTAGAATAATGAGATCGAAAATATCGAAAGATTTTTTAAAGGGAGTCCACCCTTGTATCTTTGTTAATGAATATACGCTATAAGTTATTTTGACCTTATTTAATATTGTTTTATAAACTAAGAGCTTATTTAATAAATGATTTAATAGTTTTCATTACTTTGTTTTTACCAAAATTACCTTAATTTTCGAAATTTAAATGGGAAATCCTGTTATACAGTATTATAGACTAATTGATTTCAAATGATATTTTAGTGCGATAAATACAAACGAAATTACAGCTATAAGAAAATACAATTTTGTTCTAATTAAATGTTAAGAAGTATAGTGTATACGACCAGAATTGAAACCGTATAAAAGCTAAAAGCCGGCAAAAACAGCTGGCATCTCTTCTTTATTGTTTTTCTTATGACAAGCATTTCTGTTTACCTCCGCAACAGATGCCGACTGTTTTTGCCGGCTTTTAGTTTTTACACGGTTTCAATTCTGGTCGTATACACTATAACTAAGGTGACTTTGAAAACAATGAAATATTTAGCTTGTCAAATATTTGTTGGTTTAACGGAGTTTTTATTGTGTCTTTAAAAATTGACTAAAATTCTTGTTAGTTGTGTTCAAAATGCCGCAAATTTATACAAGAGATGAAAAAATGGACATGTTAATTAAATATGGGGGATGTAAAAGAAATGCCGTTGCGGCTACCGACCTTTATGCCCAACGATATCCTGATAGACAATGTGTTGTAGGTATGCAGATTGTTATCTGCATCGGAAGCAGGCGTGGTGGCTGCGATTTTTTATAATTTAAAAAATTTGCTACATTTCGATTTCTTAGAACAGCAACGTCAAGATACTTTAAGTTAATACCACAAGTTGCTAGCACAGTACGTTACAGTGTAATAACAGTATCCGTGTCTTTTCTAATATATCATATAAAAAATAGTTACACCCACAAAAATAAATCTAAGAGTGCGATGTTCGGAGACCTGGGAGCCCATCAATGAGTGAGCCATTACGACCTATCCATCTATTGTAAAAATTATCGTTAATCCATTAATCCACTCCCGTACAATAAGAGCGTTATGACTTGACCTTCATTCCATAAGCTATTATTATACGGGAGTGGATTATCGATCATTTTTTCAACAGATGATTAGCCCCCTCATCGAGTGGGCTCCCAGATCTCCGGATGTCACACCCTTAGATTTATTTTTGTGAGGACCATTTAAAGAAAAAACCTACAAGACAAGACCAACAAACAGGGACGAGTTATGCGAGTGAATAAGAGAGGCCTGTGAAGAGGTGACTCCACAACAACTGAGAAACGTAATACTGAATTTGAAGAGACGGATTGAAAAATGTATTGTGTCTGAGGGTGATTTGGTCGATAAAGATGTAATTAAAGTTGAATGTTTTAGTAATGAACTGATTTTTCCAATTTCAATTCCATGGAAATTTAAATTTTCTCAGACGTTCATGAAACTTCCGATTTGTGGGTGTTAAGACATTCTAAATAACTTACTGTATGTTTTATTTTCGTTTCTAGCCATTACTAATTTACAAAACTGGGATAGTTTCTCAAAACCATATAAATAAACTTAACACAAACAACACTACAAATTAATATTTATAGTTTATTTTAATATTGCTGGTTAAAATGTATACAATGAATAGATAATTCAAATTCTCTCGGAAATTCTCTTGAAGTGGTGGATCAGTTCAATTACTTAGGCAACGTTGTTAATGACAAAGCAAACATGGACAGCGAGATTCGCAATAGAATTAACGCTGCATCTAGAGCACTCTGGGGACTTAGAGAGAGAGTATTTGACAACCACGACCTTGCTTTGTCAACGAAAATGGCTGTCTACAGAGCAGTTGTTATTCCAACACTGCTATATGGATGTGAAAGCTGGGTCACTTACCGTCGTCATGTGAAAGAATTAGAACGTTTTCAGCAAAGACACCTCAGAAGTATGATGAAAATCCGTTGGTTCCATCACATATCAAACGTGGAAGTACTCAGGAGAACAAACAGCCTTCCAATTGAGGTGCTTATTTCAAGAGCGCGCCTAAGATGGGCAGGTCACGTTCATCGTATGCATGATAACCGCCTTCCTAAATGTACACTTTATGGTGAATTGCTAAGCGGTAGAAGAAGGCGTGGCGGTCAACGAAAGAGGTTCAAAGACGCTCTCCATGAAAATCTAAAATCCTGCGGTATTGCAGACGAGCAATGGGAACAACTTGCAGCGGACAGAACCGAATGGCGAGGGGTTGTGGCCAGCTATCAAGGAAATGTTGCTGCAAGAAGGCCGAATCCAAGACCTAACCAGATCTATATTTGTCCTGACTGCGGTCGACATGTGCTCTCCCGAATTGGTCTCTATAGCCATAGTCGTGTGCACCGTAGATGAATGGGAATTACAATAGACTACACCTTTTACTTGTTTTTTATTGTACACAATTTATCGACTGTAACATTTTTATACTCGGGCTCGAGTAACGGCTAATAATAATTCAAATGCTTAACGTGGCCGCTTTGAGTTTGAATTTCATTAGATCTCCCCTGTCCCCATTTAAATAGATTAAGTATACAAAGCGTATTGAATTACGAATGCATTATTCACGCCGCTTAATTATAGACGTTAATACATCAGTTGTAATGACAGTAAATACTGTTTTGTACGAAGATAACTCACTCGTTTGTTGAATACCGTTGTACTTATATTAATAAATGTACATATGTTCGAGCTCAAGGTAATCATTTAAGTGACTAGCTTGACGTTATTGCTTCATTTTTGACTCTTGGAGAAAATCGCAAAACTATATATTATTAATATTTTCACTTTCTGCTTCACAAAACTTTCATTTGTTTCAATTTTTGCTTCAGAAAACTTTAAAATTTTAATTTCTTAAGGGGAACCAGACATGATTTCACCTAACGAATGTGGAATAGTAATGTGCAATTGCAATTTAAATAAAAAAGTACATAGCGTTACAAATTTCTAATTTTACTTCTGAGCGCTACCTAGGGCATGTGTTTAGGGATTTCAGGCATGTGTGTCTAGTTATTATAAATAATTAACTTGCCGACAGCAGTTAACCTGAGAAAAACTAGAGATTTTTAAGGAATTTTTATATTAGCTTTTAAGTACAAGAATAAATACTTTGATAAAGCATATGGTATCAAATACCATAATATTTCTATAACACTTATTGTGACAAGAAATGCATTATTTAACTCCTTCAATGGTTAGGCATCGTCATATTTGGCTGCAGGAGGTCTTAAGTCCATATTGAGATTTCAAAGTAGCGGGAAACCTATAAAAATACAGAAATTTCTTATTTTATCTCTCTTTATCAATCTTAATTTGTTAGGCATATCAATAAAGAATGTTGTTCATGTATAGACTTAATACTGTGAATATTGATTAAATTAAACTTTTAAATAAACTTCTGTACAATAAAAAATTTGTGAAAAAGGTGACAGAATAAACAATAAGTTTAATTTTGCTCACATCTGGGATATTCAATATCGTAACGAAACTTTTTTAAGCATATGCTTTGGTACTTACCTAGTAATGCTTTTTCATACTGTAGCTCTTCAACTACAGATCCATGTGGGGCTCCTGCTACATTATTAAGAGTAGTCCTAATATCCTACATATCAAATATTTTCGTCAATAGTCAAAAACAAAGAACTTTTTGAACTTTAATAGTGGTATATGTCAACAGACACAGTGCTAGGCAATATTTGTCAACAGTTTTAAAGCAACATTCTTGTGCATGGACGCTGGTCGCTGATATGTGCGAGTTTCGTTGGAGCCATACCCTAAAAATTTCGGAAGTGCTTAGTTTTAAGGAAAAGTCATTGTTTGGCTGTTTACTTGTGTAATTAAATGTAATAGCAAGTAAGGAATGTTTTTTGTTGGTATTTCGTGTGTGTAGTGGTTAATTACTTCCAGTCACACAAAAAAAATATATATTTTTTTTTTGTTGAAATAGGCTTAAAATGCCATGAAACGTCGAGACATTAAATTTGAGAAAAAAAAATTCTGTCTGTCGGTCTGTCTGTCTTAACTTTTTTGTGCGCACGTTTACTCTGGAACCGTTTATGATATTGACTTGAAATTTTGTACACTGCTTTTGTACAACGAGATCTGGAACTAAATTATATTTTGATATAATTCCGTTTCGGGGGTAAATGGGGTAAATGAGGGTAAATAGGCAAAGCAAGCAGGTAAATGTCCATGAAATTGCAATTTAAGGCGGCATGTACTAAAAGTTAAGATCTCAAGATTTTTTGGCATCAGCCACCCTCCACTATCAACCCCAATATCACCCCCACACTATTATGAAAAGGAGTAAAAAAATTAAAATGTGATTTAATGTGTATATAAGAACGAAACACTTTTTTGGCGTTAGCCACTCCCTATACCACTCCCATTGCGACCCCCACCCCATTATTAAAGGGAGTAAAAATTAAATTGGGATTTAATGTGTATACGAGAACCAAGGGCCTCTAATAGTAGTTTGTGCAACAAGAGTGGATATGGATAATCCACTCGAGTTGTACAGTATACTTTTTCTACCACCGGATTAAGAAAAGACTACAAGTAATAGCTTTAATCAAATTTTAATATACAAACTTAGCTTCTGCTTAATCTTATGCTCTAGGTGAAAACATTTTATGAAAGCGGCAGTAGCATAGCGGTTGCACTTACGCTTACGTACAACTGACGAGACGAGAGTTTTTGAAGATCATGACCAAACCCTCGGAAATAGCAGGAATTGTCAAAGACCTACCTAACAATAAAGCCCCTGGAAAAGACGGCGTCGAGAACAAGCTGCTCAAATATCTCCCGAGGAAGGGTATTGTGCAGTTGACGTATATCGTTAACGCGATCCTGCGGCTACAGCACTGGCCTAACCAGTGGAAATGCGCCGTGGTCGTGCCCATCCTTAAGCCAAGCAAGAACGCGAAGTTCGCCGGCAGCTACAGGCCCATCTCGTTGCTGTCGGCGATCTCTAAGTTGGTGGAGAAGGTCGTCCTGACTAGACTAGACGCTATTCAGGAGGAGCTTCACATCGACGATGAGTCCCAGTTTGGCTTCAGGAAGGGCAGGAGTACGGTGCAGCAAGTCGTTAGGATAGTTAACGACATCAAAGTGCAATACAACCTCGGGAAGAACACCACCATGGTGCTTCTCGATATTGAGAAGGCATTTGACTCCGTCTGGATCCCGGGGTTACTCTACAAGCTACACTACTATAACTTCCCGACTTATTTCATCAAACTCATTCACTCGTTCTTGACGGGCAGATCCCTGCAGGTTCGAGTGAATAATAAACTTTCAACACTGCGGGACATTCACGCGGGGGTCCCGCAAGGATCGTGCCTGTGACCAAAGTTATACAACCTATATGTCTCCGATTTCCCAGAGTTCCCGAATACGAAACTGGCCAAGTACGCCGATGACACAGCTATGTATGCGTATTCACATAATGCCCAAGCAGCGAACATGCTACTCAAGGCGCACATGGCTCGTGCCACGGCTTATTACGACCAGTGAAAGATTCGGATAAACGCTGAAAAGTCGGAGGCGATAGTCTTCACGCGCCGTTTCACCGAAAACAAAATCATAACACCAATCTCGATCCGGGGAAACAAAATTCCAACCAAGAGGTGCGTGAAGTACTTGGGGGTCAGACTGGACCAGCGACTGACGTTTAACACGCACATTAATGAGACAGTACGGACGGTCTACTCCCTGTCCAGGAGTCTGTATCCGCTTATGGTCAGGGGTAGCAGACTTAATAGACAAAATAAAAAATTGTTGTACACAATGGTGATCAGGCCGTCTATCACATACGCGGCGCCGGTGTGGTGCAGCATACCGGTCACGACAATGAAAAAACTAAAAGTTCTTGAACACAAATTTATGCGCCTCATTTCTAACTCTGGAGGTGTACCTCCCTCAGAGATCTATACGCACTTTGCCACGACATAATTCCAATAGCGGACTACGTCCAGGACATCTCTCAAAAATTCTACTTTTTCAAGCTGGGCGTTAGCCCGCTAACAAGAAACATAACACAAATTAGACAGCATAATGCCCCATTTCGGATAAAACACACCCTACCATACCAGACGTTACCGATCTTCCGGCAACCTCTGTAGCCAAACTTCATCAACTATAACTTCCGCTTGCCCTATCCACCTTTACTGATATTTCATACCTGTTGTGTCTTTAAATCTTTCCTGTCTCTTCCTTTCTGTTTGTAACCTTTTTGTCGCGTTTGTTTTTTCGATTTCTTTTTGTACATGTTTGTCTCTAAATTCATTTTCATTCAAGTTTTTCAAAAATCATAATTTTTCGAAATCAAAATTTTTTAAAACTAAAGTTTAGGCCAGCCTACGCGCAGCCCAGCATTTTCACACCTCGCGGAAGGCCCCTCGTTTAGATTGAGGTGTCTGCGTCAGTATCAAAATTAAAAAAGTGTTTAGTGCAAAAGTTTTTAAAAATGTGTAGTTTGTAAGTTCAGTTAAGTCTGTTTTAGATATATATAATTTTATCACCTAATTTTATCCATCTGCGATGGAAGGAGTTTAGGTTAACTTGTTTTTAATTGTCTTTAAGCCGAACCAGTCCCATTCCGCCCGACCTTGCAATCCGCCACCACGAACAGCGCGCGGTGGTTGCACGGTCGGTCCCTGGGTGGGTTCAGCTGCGCGAATTCACACTGACAATTACTTTGACAGCTTACGCACTAACTTGAATTTTTTAAAACGAATAGTCTCCTATGTACTTAATACACGAACTGTGATTGGTCGATTTCATATCCATCCTAGAACGTATATGAAATATATCCGTTCAGTTAACTGGAATGGCCCACTTATCCATTCTGCAGACTGTACGGAAAACAGCAAATTTACATAAGGGGGTAGAAAAAATTTATTTTGGCATTAGCCACCCCCTCTACCACCCTATTATTAAAGGGAGTAAAATATTAAATTGGGATTTAGGGTGTATACGAGAACCAAGGGTCTCTAAAATAAAATTTATTTTGGCGTTAGCCACTTCCTGTACCATCCCCATTGCTACCCTCACCTTATTATTGCAGGGAGTAAAATATTACATTGGGATTTAGTGTGTATAAGACTTGGATACAAAATCTGGATGTGGAAGTAGTGATTCCTAGGGCAGCGGTATTTTAAGTTATTTTGAGAAAAAGCTTCAAAATTTATAAGTTTCTTAATATTCATCCGAGGGTCATGTTAGGGGTATCAAAATGACCCGGATGAAACACAGATCATAAAAAGCATAACTCATTTTCGATCATTTATTTCTAAAAGCATAAAAATTCATATTTATAATTTGACATTTAAAATTTTATAAATCCAGGACAAAATCGTAAATTTTTAGCGTTTCCATAGTAACAATGTCAAACGGAGAGTAATTGTTCAATTCTAGAGTCCACACAAAAGGGTATAAATCAAGTTGGTCGGGATTGTCGAAAAATTTATTTGAAAATGGCATGATGCTGTTAGACGTGACATTCAGCAAAGGGAGGCACATTATGGTGCATGATTACAACCGGCTACCAAAGAATTGTGAGTAGAAGAACTATTTACACGTCATTTTCACGTTAATATACCCAGTACACAATAGACAGCTCAACAAAAGTATGTGATTTACAAACACGTTCTGCTGTACTGTTATTGCCATTAAAATATTATATAAAACTTGAAATCACAATAGACCAAACTTTCTTATGCAAGAGACGTAAAGACTTAAGCAAAACGTGACATAAACAAAAATGAAGTTTGGACTTCGGATTAAAATCGGATTGCTCTGCATTAAAGCCCTATTGGAACGTAAACATAGCAAACATCAATAAATATCTGGGCTTAGCGATTAATAGGAAAGATATTAGTTTCCTGGCTTAAACTGTTATGTTTATTTTTAGATAGTGAAGTAGATGGATTCAAAATAAATAACACGAAGAATAATAATGAGGATGCTATGAGAAATTTGTATTGCAGATCAGATTTAAATATTTGAGGAGGTGTTGCCGCTAACAAACTTCGCACCTCGAGCGTGACCTTATTTTGTAAGACGCGTCTATAAAGCGGATTTTCTGTTTAGATTTCATAGAATAGAAAGCTTCGACGCTTTCTGCCAAACTACCGAACGAGTTTTTCTTTGGCGAACAAATTTACGGAAGTTCATACTTTATACATTTACATTGGAAGCGCCGTTATTAAAGTTATCACAAAAATACACTTTAGTCAAGATTCGAAAGCTTATTAGTTAATGTGGTAACTATTTCCTTAGAACTTAAGATGCTACGTTAGCACGATATTAAATGAAAAGTGTGTTGGTGGAAATTACTTTAACATCAATTTAAGTTGGTATTTATACACATTAAACCTCGAGTGGTTCGTTACAAAGTTACTTCATATAAATAAATAATTTATTTGCAGAGCAATAAAAAATAAATGCAACAGCGCAATGTTGAATATAGAAATAAAATATTTCATTGACTATGTATTTCTTGGTGAATTTCCAAGGCCTACCTGATTCGATATGCAATACCAAATGTGAAGAAGTTAATTAGGCGTTTACTTAATCGAAAGAACAAGTTAATCAGAATCGCTTAAAGCCCCCCAAATCCTAAGTGTCATCAAAATCTGAGAAAATTTAAATTTCCAGGCAAATAAAAATAATAAGGAATTGAAAGTTGGAAAATCAGTTTTTTACTATAACATTCAACTTACATTACATATTTTTCGATCAAATCACCAGATAAAATACATTTTTCAATCCGTCCCCTTAGATTCAGTCTTACGTTTCTCAGTTGTTATGGCGTCACCTCTTCACAGGCCTCTCTTGTTGTCTCGCACAACTCTTCCCTATTTGTTGGTCTTGTCTTGTAGACTTTTTCTTTAAGTGATCTCCACAAAAATAAATGTAAGGGTGTTATGTCCGGAGACCTTGAAGCCCACTCACTGAGGGGGCTATTGCGATCCAACACTTGACACACATATTAGTATGTCAAAATAAATTATAATTGTGTTATAATTAAACATTGAAACCAAAATTGTTTGTTTGTCTAAGTAAATTATAATTGTGTTATAATTGAACTAGAAAGAAAACTAGAAGTCAACAGATTTCTCTATAGTATGACATACAAAATATAATAAATTACAATTTATGCTATAACTGAACATTAAAACTAAAATTTAAAAAATTCTATGTAGTAAGAAATATGTGGCTTTGTAGTACGATTTTTAGTTTCTCCTTTTATAAGTTTTCAATTGCGAGCAGTGACTGCAGGATATGGTTGGGCACCACTATACCCATGTATTCCGGACCTCGTCTAGAGACATTTAAGTTATAGTTAATTGTTATATGTTGTGATGTTTTAAAAAAGTCCTTGAAATTTGAGGCTATAGTCTCTGGATCTTCCTCTATATTATTTCCACTGGCTAATGTTATTTTTTCGGGGAGATAGTTGAATTGCTTTTAATTTATTTCGTTAATAACGTTCCAGGTTGTTTTTCTTTTACGGTCTGAGTTATTAATTTTGTTCCTTACGTGCATTTGTTTTGCAAATTGTATTGTTGTTTTTAGTATCTTGCATTAACTGTTTATACATTCTATAAATGTTGTTATTTTTTGTATGTTTTTTTATTGCACAAGAGCATATATTAATATCCACAGCGTTTTTCGAATTTTTTGAGTCATTTTCATTATAGTCACTTTTGCAAGAATAAAGCATAGGAAAATTTCTACAATAGATATTAAAAGAAATATTTGGCGATGCCTTTATAAAATGTACAGACTGTATATTACGACATTTTCTGTATAAGAAAAAATTGAGGATAATTTAATTAATGTGTACGACAAGAACATTCTTTTCCAGCTTTAATAAAAACATGAAATATTCTAGAGAAGCGAGTTTGTGCTTTTATTGTTTGAAATAAAAGAAATTAATATTACTCAAATAATCTGACTCGAACCACTCGAAATGATTAAGTACATCTAACTTTCAAAGATGTATTTTGTACTTCATCTTGAACAATTTTATTTATTCAGCGTCTCAAACAGATCCTTCAGATTTAGTCAGAAAATTAATGAATAATCGTCATTTAAAATCTTGTTCTTGTCATGTCTTCGAGACTCCGTCAACAATGAGAAATTGTCTGGATGTTTATAGAACTTCGGGGAATCTAATTCGAAATAAGAATTAATTACATTTCTCGAGAAAATTAATATTTCTCTTGAATGTTATTAAGCTAAAATTATACAGCGATGTGATCACTCTAAACAAGCTGCTCCATATAAGTCGTGAATCTGATATACACGCTAAAAAAGTAAACAATAATTAAGTCTTAAAAAGCTAGTTGGCCAGGGAATCACTACTTCCACATCTAGATTTTGTATCCAAGTCTTATACACACTAAATCCCAATTTAACATTTTACTCCCTTTAATAATATGGCGGGGGTGGCAATGGGGTGTTAGAGGGGGTGGCTAATTCCAAAAAATTTCTAGAGGGCCTTGGTTCTCTTTTACACGGCAAATCCGAATTTGATTTTTACTTTCTTTAATAATGGGGCGGGGGTGGTAGAGGGGGTGGCTAATGCCAAAAAAATTTTAGAGTCCCTTGGCTCTCGTATACACGCTAAATTCCAGTTTAATTTTTTACTTCCTTTAATAATGCGGTGGGGGTGGCAATGGGGTTGGTAGCGCGGGTAGCTAACGCCAAAAAAATTTTTGAGACGTTTAGTACGATAGTGAGGGGGTGGCTGATGCCAAAACAAATTTTGATATCTTGACTTTTCGTACATGCCCTAAATTGCAATTTTATGGACTCTAACTTGCTTGCTTTGCCTATTTACCTTTCTATACCCCATTTACCCATTAGATCAAAATATAATCTAGCTCTAGAGCTCGTTACAATACATAAGTGTACCAAATTTCAAGACAATATCATAAACGGTTCCGGAGTAAACAAAAAGTTACACACCGACGGACAGATAGACAGAAAATTTTTTCGCTCAAATTTAGAATCTCGACGTTTCATATTTTAAACCTATTTCAACAACAACAAAAAAATTTACATACTATACTTCCACTGGACGTGGAAGTAAAAGTAGAGACAGAGGATACAAAACAAACGGTTTAAATTTTTTCACTATAACGTAAAACAATAAATGTTGATGCTAAATGTTGAGCAGCTTGCAACTGATTTCATTGTATCCGGTTTTAATTAAATTAATCTGCCGGATATTAATGACTATGTATGAGTACAATTACTCAAGCTGTTGTTATGATTCCATTTAAACAACAACAATATTTTAACGTCCCAAAGTTACGGTTACAAAGACGATTACCTTACCCTTAATTGCAAATTTAATTGTCTCTAACTTGTTCAATCTAGTGTAATGTAGTTACAACAATGGAGTAAATCTGCGAGGATGTTTTGTATCAGTTTGCAGAATTTAACGAGAATTCCAAAAGTTTTTCTAAAGAAAAAAGACATGGAATATAAAGCAATAATTAAAGTGCTTGCTTAGACAATTCACAGTTCGAATTGACTGAAAAATTTTAACGGACTCGATAGTCCAGGAGTGAATTAATACGGGAGCTACGTGTGTATATTTGTATAACAATAAAATAAAACATAATTCGCATTAAAACGCCGTTGTATCTCAAACAAAACACTTAGTAATATTATTTTACCTCAATTAAAATAAAACATGGCAACGGAGTCATCAGTAAACTCACTACTAGAATCATTCCCTACCTGAATAACAATAAGCTCTATGGACGGCAAAATGGGATTCTCTTTTTTCTATATTTATAACGTGCAATTCAGTCTAAGAATATACCAAAACTCCTTCACTTTTTTGACGTGAGCTCTTCGACTATAACCTTTTTCTTATTGTTGCAAAAGCTGATAGAATCGCCCTTAGTGCTGCCTCATTGAAAAGTCCACATCGACCACTAAAAGTAAATTAGTCTGTACCCGAGGTGGCCATTAGATGGCAAGTCGCGCCTCGCTACCCCCTTGAACACATGCAGAATATTTAGTGGGATGCATGGACGACCACAAAATTAATCAGTTATAAATGTTCCCACTTAGATAATTGCAAACCCATTGTCGCATACAAAATATCTACTTTCTGAGTATAAAACCTAGAGAACACAGGTCGGTTGCAGGTTATCGCAATTCCAATTTATCCTTTATATAAGCGAACGGTACGTGAATTCCTCCGTAATCCGTTGCATTATTCTGATGGTGCTCCAGTGGAGGGTAACGATTATGCTAACGGTACAGAATAAAATTTCACGTAAATGGAGAAGTTTTTATTGAAATGGATCGGATGGGCTATTCCGTATACTAAGACTTATTTTATTGAAATTCACCATGTTAAATATTATAGCTAGCGCTAATTATATTAAAAATTGTCATTAATTAATTATATCAATACTTAAGTATTGCGATTCTGACGTCTAGTCATTAATCTCGCATTATTTGTGGAACCTTTCGTATATGCGATCGAAGATTCAGGGAGGAAGTAAGAGAAATATCATTGTCATTCCACACAACAACGATCAACGATATTTATCACTGTAGAATGATTAAATGAGGCACATGGAACATATGTAGAAGGATAATGTAAAATGACGGTAGTTTTTTCTTTCCAAGAGTTTTATAGAATTCAACTTCAAATGAACAGTCTCACTATCTAATTGAATTGTAAATATTTGATGGCTGTTATCTAATTTTTTATCGGAATAAATAAGGAATGCTTTTGTAACTTGAATATGTAGCATCTTAAAAACGAGTCCATAGAATTTGATAATTGAAAATACTCCAGGGGGAATGTTGTAATAGTTATGTAGGATTCTACTGTGAAACAGTTACAAGAAAGGTTTTTTTCAGAAATATAATCACATATTCAATTGTCATATGCTGCGAATTTCGTAGGGAAAACTCTGATCATAAAACGAATGTGAACACCTCATTATATCGATATAATTTGAAAGCCAATTTTTGTCTACTCTACCAAAGCCCGCTTGAAACTGACTGGAGTTTTCTGGATAACTGTAGAGATGTTGACGAGGCCACTACTGTATCACAATCAACTGGACTTCATTTTTAATATTTATGTGCCAAAAGTAATCACATCTAATCGTAGTTATCCGCCATGGTTCAGTTACTAAGGACATAATATAATTCATCTAAGGATATTACTTGTTACAGTGAATTTAAGCAACTAAGGCATAAAGTCAACACCGCCTGTGTGAAATCATTTAAATACTATATATCCAACATAGAAAGCAATATACTTGTTCCCTCTAACTTCTGGAAATTTACCAATAAAAAGAGCTCACACGCTAGTATACATAATAACTCGACATTAGATGGTATAAATATCTCCGATCCTGAAGAAATATGCAATGACTTTGCAAATTTTCTCCAGCAACCTTATAGCATGCCTTCCAACAGCAACCAGCAGTTTTAGTACCTCTTTTCTTTATCCTATTCATTAATGATATTGTTGAAAGCCTGATAGTACCTTGTCTTCTTTATGCTGACAACTTAACTTTTTTTTTGCAAAGTTGCAAGTATCGACGACTGTCTTGTACCTCCATAAAATTTAATTCAAGTTATGGATTAGAGCTTAATAAATAACTTACCTTTAAATATACAGGAATGTAACACAGTGTCTTATTCCACCAGAAAATCATTGATCCACTTTGATTACTCTATTGATAATAACACGTGTTCAAGACCCGAAACATTTTGTGATATGGGCGTTAGTTATCTTTGATAAAAAACTGTCCTTTAACAATCACATCAAATACATTCCCAATTAAAATTGTATTTGATAAGTCGAGTATTTGGCGGATGCGCCAGTGAGTGCGTAGCTTTTATTTATACCAAGTTATACAGTTTCATTAATAATTGAATATAAGCTAGCTGGATAATCCTTGGCCAAAAATAAAAAGATGTAACCTAAAACACTTAAATAAAATGTTCCTCCTTACTGTAAAACTTATTTCACGTAACCAATGCAATTTTATGAGTAAAGGTGCCGAAATGATCAATACGAATTATATGAAAAATAAATTAAACATTATCTCGAAAAATAATTACTTTATCGTTATGAAGTGAAAGTACATTATTTTCGTAAAAAAGGTTTTAAAATTGAAAAATTATGCTGAAAAGACGATTCCACCAGTGGCGTAGAATTTAGAGGGGAAAACTACTCCTTTGTCCCTGCCGTACGCCTCTGGTAATAGTGAGAAACTATCTTTTACCATGGTATGATGTTACCTAAAATACCTAAACTTTCTGCTAAATATGAAAAAGAGATATTGAACAGCAACAAAATATTAAAACAATATTTTTAGTCCTAAACTCCTCTATTTTACTATAAGGAATGTAACCAGACTGCAACCAACAGCTAGTCTCCGGGCTACGTGCCCCGCCGAGCGCTGAATTACAAGTTGCAAGCGTGGCGCGTTAAGTGTAATAATTACATATTACCATCAAAACGCTAATGCTTCGATTGCAACAAACACCAGTCGGAAGACTGATCCTACTTAAAGGAGCTCTCGTGCCAGTCGTCACACACCACTTGCAGACTGCAGTTTCGAGCTGTTGGCTCTCGTCAGTGCAAGGTGGGCATGTGACGACCGACACGAGGATCACTTGACTATTTAGTACATTTCGGTATCTTTGCGACAGCGACATGTAAATAGTCAGCAGGCGCCATTTAGCGGTCCAGTGTCTGTTGTAATCGAAAAATAAATAACCTGACTGGTCTTAGCATGGTTCAAATGTGCTTTTAGAGGGCGGAATATTAAAACATAATATTTTTAGTCACAAACTCCTCTATAAAATCCTTATTTTGCTATAAGGAACGTAACCAGACTACGACCAACAGCTACTCTAAGGGTTATGCGCCCCGCCGAGCACTGAATTACAAGTTATAAGCCTGGCGCGTTAAGTGTAATAATTGCATATTACCATCAAAACGCTAATGCTTCGATTGCAACAAACACCAGCCGAAAGACTGATCCTACTTAATTTTATGCTCTACAACTATTCTAATAACTCAAAGAAAACGTGGCATTTGACCTTGAATATCTTGACTTACATACACGAGATTCCACGAGACTTTTCAGCTAATTTATAAAATATCAAAACAATTATTTATACAAGTTTATAACTTACTATCTTTGATTCCGAGGTTGAATCACTATTTGACTGGATATAAGCATCATCTCTAGATAATTTTAGGCGTCTACCAATAATGCTAACATGGTTAGCGAAACGAGCGTCGAGCAGTGTATTCCAGTGACATTGTCACACCAGAGATTCCCTCAGAACGTCAGGAAAGAGTTTTACAAACTATTTCGACATTTTTCCAACTCATGCCCTACCTGATGAAATAAAAATTGATGCTTATAAATTTTAACTAATCCACATCGATGAAAAATACATGAGCTTTGAACAGGCCCATAAAATATTTAACAAATTTATTCCATTAAAACAGGTGCGGTAAATTTTCAACTTTTTAATGGAAACATGTTATATAACAGGATTGAATTGGCAAACGGATACCAATGCGTAATTTAGTCAAACTGTTTTACAATGGACCTACACAGAACGGAAAATATAGATGGACTGATATATTTGTTTTCGTCACATAGTTAAATTGGTCTATATTAGATTGCATATTATACCGGTTGGTCCACCGAAATCGGAATAGGTGTGTTTCTGCTTGTATGATAATTTTTTTGAAGAACGTGCTGATTTATACCGATTTTATTATCAAGAAGGACACTGCAATCCTTAAGTGGTGATAGGATCCACCCCTAAAATTTTAAATGGCAAAACACAACAGTTGTCAAAGGAGTCTAATAAACTCAAAAAGAGCTGAAAGAAGGCTTTAGGAGGTTGTCAAAGCTAGAGGCTTAAAGCTATTATAAAACTTATCCTACTCGTGAAGAACTTACCAAGTTATCTCTGTGAAAGAGAGATATAGAGATCTCGTAGAGATCTTGATAAAATTTATAATAAGAGCATTTGATCTTAGATGAAAGGGTTTACTGAGACTTTCATGGTGACATGGAAAGCTAAATTTGCCTTGAATAATGATCGTTTTATTTCAGAATATTTATTATTCCATTAACATTTCCGTTTATTGCTGCCTGTAGGAAAACAGAAATGTTTTACAGTCCATGGGAAAGACTTAATACTATGAAACACCATGTCATTGCTTGTTGGCGCTGACTTAGTATACATCACCTCAGAATTGCTGTCAGATTAATATATCAATACAATACTGAATTATTCGCCCTTAACTACAATGTTTTTCGTTCTGATAGAAATTTTTCTGTCACCAATTGCACCAGAGGTGTAGGCGTATTACTGGCTCCACATGATAGTTGAGTTTCAACTTTGATATGTCCTCCTCCTGCAATCTCAGTGATTTACCGTTTATGGATTTTTTATGTGTGAAGGTTGTATCTGACTGGTGCCCAATTTATATTGTGGTATTGTACATTTCACCGAACTCTACAGTTGCGGAACACGAAAGGCTTTTTGAGACCATGGAATCATTTGAATGTCTGTTTAGATCTGACTTACTTGTTATCGGTATTTTAACATATCTAAATATGTAGTTTAACTAGAGGGCTCCCAAGGGGACCGACAAATGTTTGCATTAAACAGTTTATTATATGATTTCAATCTCACTCAGCATAATTTCATTTTCAACCACAACGGCAGACTACTTGATTTAGTTCTCTATGACAAAAATTGCAGCGTTGATCGGCCCATCGATCCATTTGTTAATGAGGCTATTCATCATTCCACCTTGCATATCATTCTTCAGTTGAAGGATCGTATTAATATGAAAAATAAATCACCCTCATAAAATAGTGATTACTGTTATAATTTTCGTAAAGCAAATTGTCCGTTGCTATATGAATTCATTGCTGATATTGACTGGCAATTTCTTGTAACTTGTTTCAATCTTGAAGTTATGATTTTTCACTTCTATGATAAACTTTATTTTATTTTTGACCTCTGCGTACCCAGATTTTCCGTGCTAAAAAGAATAGATAGCCTCATTGGTTTAATTCTCAGATAATAAGGAATATCAACCTAAAAGGCGATGTGAGAATTTGAATGATTTTAAAACATTGAGATCTAAAATGATATCAGACATTGATGCATCTTACAAGGATTATATAAGAACAACTGAAATAAATATTAAAAATGATCCAAGCAAATTTTGGTCTTTTATTAATGGTAGAAAGTGATCGCCCAGCATACCTTCTCAAATGTCATGCAGCGGGAGACAGCTTGTTGATTCTAATGAAGTTTGAAACGCAGGTTTTTACTGTAAATCATTTTTACCATCATCTAGATCTACTAACCAATCATTGAATGAGCAAATCGTAGACTCGACCATTCGCCTACAAGAATTTGATGAGAGTGAAATTGGGGCTGCCTTTCAACATGTATTGTCTGTATTATGGAAGCAGTCGAAAGTGTGTCCTATATATAAAAAATATGATAAGTTTGATATAAGCAATTTTAGACCAACATCCATTATCTGTAACTGTTGTAAAGTTTTCGAAATCTTGCTACATGATTATCTATATCATCATGTGTCCAACAAAATCTCAGCCTATCAAAGGGCCGATCTACTGCAACAAATCTGATCTGTGTTACTCAATTTATAGCAGAATCTATGGATTCGCAGACACAAACTGATGTTATTTACATAGATTTTTCGAAAGGATTTGATGGACTCGATTTCAGTATGCTAGTTCACCAACAGCATTTATTCGGCTTATCCGATTCTCTATGAAACTTTTTTAGGTCATACTTATATGACAGGACTCAATATTTTGTATCCAATTGTTCTCAGTCTGCTTAACATACCGTAACATCTGGTGTTCCACATGGGTCCATCCTTGGCCCCCTCTTATTTATTATTTTTATAAACGATATTATAGATGTGAATTGTCTTATTTATGTGGATGATTTAAAGATCTATGATAACGTTAACAGCCTCGATGATTGTCTCAGTCTTCAAAGGAACTTAGACAATGTAAACGCCCGGTGTCAGGAAAACAAGTTGTCATTAAATGTCAGCAAATGCATTGTCATGTCTTTTTCTACAAAATCCACGCATATTAGTCTCGATTACAACCTAGATAATGTCGATCTGAGCCGTCCCTCCTCCTTTCGCGGTCTTGGCGTAGTTTTTGATACCAAGCTTTCTTTTGCCGCCCACGTTGACACCATTACCTTAGGTGTCAGTAAGACGTATGGCTTTTTGGTACGAAATTGTCGTGATTTTACTCGGTTAGATGCAATTAACCTGTCTGTTTTTTCTTTATTAGATCTAAGCTCGAGTACGCTTCTCTTGTATCGTCCCCATATTACATCACTTGTGTCAATAATTTGGAATCGGTCCAACGTCGATTTTTAAAATTCCTTAGTTTTAAATCGGACGGTGTTTACCCATCCTCAGGTGTTCCACAAGAGGAGCTGCTTCATAAACACGGCATGCCAAGTTTTGAGAGTAGGCTTAGATATTTTTCTCAGGCATTTCTTTTTAACATCCTTTTAAAATGATAGATAATATTATTGATTGCCAAGAATTGTTGGCTAAATTAAATTTTATGGTACCCAGGATAAACTCAAGGAATAACCTAACTTTTTGTCTGTCAACATCTCGTGGTAATGTTCCTAAACACTCCCGACTTTTTACAGTGTGCAATATCTGTAATGCAAATAGTTAGCCATCTTGATATATTTAGTTGCTCACTTGTCTCAATGGTATTAAAATATATTACTTAAAATGAGCTATGTTCTTTTGTTTTGTCTTTTCTTATTATTTTATAGAGTTATGTATAGTTTTTGCATTTATTTTAACCGTCTTTATGTTATATATAATCGTACTAATCTATATTCTTGTTCTTTAAATGCATAGTTGATATTTGACATATTTAATATTTTATCTTTTTATCTTTGTTATTGTACCGAGCTTATTTATTAGTGCCTTTGTTTTTTCTTATCTTCCTGTTCTGTAATCGGGTTTTTTACCTGTAGAACAGTGTACTACTATAAATAAATAAATATCCTCATTTTCTTAAGAGATTTTAGTTCATTGTTTTATTGCGAGACCGATTTCTTAGCAGGAGAAGGTTTTAAAAAATAGGATACGTGAGATCTATATGTATATGTTATAAAACAATTTTAAAACCATTTGAATGCTTCATAGTTGAATTCGAATGCTTTATTAAAACCAAACTATTTTATTAATTCCTTTTAACATTAATAATAAAACTTTTACAAAACTACAGCCACAGAAAGTCCAGAAGATTTTATGATCAAGTTTTAAGATATATTATCAATAAATTCGTGTACTCTAGAAATACATTTGTTTTCAAATAAACCTAATTTAAAACTAACTTATCTGAAAACATCCTTTATAAAAGCTTTGTAAAACGAGAGCCAGACTAAACATAATTTAAATTGTTACTTGGGAGGTCAAGTCGTACGTCGTTTTCAAGCTCATTAAATTTCTTGACAACGGTATATTACTCTTTAAATTTGAACTAATAGTTTTTGAAGAATATTCGAAACCTCGAGAATTTAATAAATTTAATAAGCTATTATGTCACATCAAGTGTTGTATCTCTCATTTAAATTATTTATTTTATTAAGAATTAATGAATAAATCACGATTTCGATGTACGCAGACATAAGAGAAAAAAATGCATAAATATTGACCATTGCAACGCTAAAATCTATGAATTTACAAAACAAATATTTGACTTGCAAATAAATTTTAAAAGTATCTAGTTGATGAAACTTCTTAGGAGTTCGCTACTGGGTTTAAATGTAAGTTGTTTACCTTTCGTAGCCTCTTTGATCCTCACAGCCTGCGATGTTACTACTATCTTTGTATTTGTGTTCTACGTTTGGTTAAATAGAAGAAAAAATTTATTTTCTCATTTATAGGCAAACTGCGGATTTATATTGTGGGAGAAAATGTTCACGATAACAATTTAAGTTTACTTGCAATAAGGGATTTAACGAAGATGTAACAATAGTTATTTTATATTCATATCTACTAAGAAAATGCACTGGATGGAAATAGCGCCGGATTTCGTACAATCCTGTCTAAGCCTTTTACACCTGTAGAATGAAACGTAAATGGGTTAAAATTTAGAGTTTTATGCTAGGGAATAGAATATTTTTCTCATTAAGTTTTTGAGATACTATTCAGGATGGAGCATTAATTATTTACAAAAATAATAAATGTGTAGTAAAGTAAAAATACCTACTACTAAAGTCCAGTTTCCTATGTAAGGAAATCGTTAAATTACTACCAATCAAGATGCACAATGTGCGTTTCCAAATCAATTGAAAATAATGTCTTATAACTTGCGACATACTACGTCTTCAATTGGAAAACGCAATTATTTATTTAGTGATACACTATCCAAACAAAGAAATTCCAATTGCAGGGTGTGGGACATCAATGAGAATGACACATTAATAAAAAATCCTTGTCAACATCTGATTTACAAAACAAGTACTATATTAACTAGGTAAACAGAAATACCCTAGGATCCCTGTATTTTATGGCGGTTGCGAAGAATGAGTTGAAATTGTTAAGCAATTATAACCTAAAGTATGATTTGGATAGGATGAAATGCCAATTACATTAGCAGCAGAAAACATTACAGTTTTATAGAAAGCCTTAACTCTGGTCTGGTCTAGTGGATAGCCCGTGGGTTAAAATAAAATCCTTAGACTACTTACAGAGTCTAATAGGTATACACCTATTTTACAATTTCATAATGATACTAATATTCCACTTATTAAAGACTATATACGTGAGACGGCTGATAAGTTTTTTAAATATAAAGTTCAGAATTCCACACTTACCGCCAACTTAACCAGTATGAGGAGCTTCAACGAAGTTCCTCATACGCATAAGCTTCTGCACGAGGGGCTACCCCTCTACCATGATAGATGACCTTAGGAAGATACATATAATTGGTTGAGTCCTGCAATGGGAGTATAACCGTGCTGGGAGATTGTATTTAATTTTATTTTACATACACAATTAGAATCATTTTTAGTTTTCAATTTTACAGAGTTATCTTTATTTTCACTTTAGAATCATTTTTATTTTGCCTACAATTTAATTCTATTTAGAATCATATTTAATTTTATTTATTGACACGATCGGTGTATTTTTATTTCTGTAAATAGTTATTGTCTCAAACAGGTTTTGATTATTTTCCTGTGCTCAAACTTTTAATTTGTAAATAATATTCATTTTTAGAAACATTCATTTTAGTTCATTAACCTCTTTTTGGATATTTAATTTAAAACTTGTCAGAACTGCATAGGATGGCAACTGCACTAGAATAACACTTAATTTTGTTCATATCTCATATTGGCATTAGATCCGCCGCCTGGCATGATTCGTTTTTTCAAAAAATTTGTATCGAGTCGGGTTCAAGTAAATATTGTAAACTGTTCAGTGAGATAAATGAAATATACAAAATGACATGTTAAACCACAGATAAACAAAATAAAGTATTTTTAATGGTTTAATGGTAAATGATTTAAGGTGCAAGATGGCAATCGCGATTAATCACACGGGCGTTGTACCACCTGGTTCGAATCCTGGCTTCGGCACTAGCACTGTCGGAGGAAATGGTTATATGTCTGCGTTTTTTCAATGTGTAACCCCCTTCCGCACAAGCCCCTCGCTTCTGGAATTGGGGGTTGTCTAATTTCTGTGGTGTCTATTTATTCATTATATTATAAATTTATCACTTTCCCAGGGGAAAAAAAGATCTACGCATGTCAGACTTTATGACGAATCCCAGAAAATTGAAGAAAACATTATTACGGAAGCAAAACATATAAAATTTGGAGAACCTCAGGGTTCCCGTATTAGGTCCAGTGTTATTTTTAGTATACATATAGTACGGGAATCGCTACTGGGCGTATAGGAAAATCCCATATACTTATGTTGAGAGTTAATACATTTTTTGTTAACCAAATTTTTACGTTGTGAATCCCTTTTTCTGCTTTAATTTTAACTTCTTTCCGGCTGACATCGGAAAATAATAAGACTGTGTCATCGGCACAAGGGCTCTTCCAGACAGGGCGCGATCCGAGCGCTTGCGATCTCGTGTTATAGTTATCACATTTGTTCTAAGTATATCCCCTCCAGAATATTCGAAACTGATCATGACGATCCCGGTGGAAGGGTATATACTGAGTACAAATGTGATAAATATAACACGAGATCGCCAGCGTTCGGATCGCGCGATCAGATCACACCCTGTCTGGAAGAGCCCTAAGAGATGATTTCCCAAAAATATCTAAATTAAGCATGTCATTTATATAAATCTGAAAAAGAATCGGACTTATAACTGTTCCTTGAGGTATTCCATACGTAACTAGTTTTTCTTCACTTTCTTCCGAGTATATGCTGACGATCTGTTTTCTATTTGTTAAATAGCTTCTGAGTAAATCACCTCTGCCTCATGCCTCTGAAACCATATGTATCTAATTTTTTTAGTAGCTTTTGATGATAAATCATGTCAAAAGCCTTTGCTAGATCCAAAAATATTGCCAATGGCTTTTGATTATTATTTGATATAAATAACTCATCATTATACATTACGTCGACCGTAGACACTCCTTCTCTAAATCCAAATTGGGATTGTGATATACGTTATATTTATTAAGATGTTCTAAAAGCCGCTTCTTAATACATTTTTCTATAATTTTTGTAATACACTAAAGGGTATTAAAGAAAATGTCGGATTTTCAGTGGCACTATTAGTGTATTTTGCATATTATCAAAGCATATTTTAATATGGTGTGAAATTTTGGGGAAACGTAATTTGTTTTCAAAAATTTTTATTCCGCGAAACACGATTCGGTATGTCTGTTCGGACACCTTTGACCATACAATTCTGTAGCAATTCTGGATGTTTTATGGAATTCTCCAAAAATTAATGACATATCATTAAGAAACAGCAAACAACAGCAAATTTAACGGTACGGAGCAAATTTATGAAGTTATCAATACACATGTATTATTTACTATTCAGTCATACTTAAAATCGTCTCCGGACTCCAAAAATATAAGAAAATACAGGTGTTTCATGTAAAATTTCAAAGTTGGTGTCATTTGCGGTGAAATTGGAAGGATAAAAAAGGTGTCAAATAACTAAAAATTGGCAGCTATTGGTATAAATTACTCCTACCAAGTTTACCCTAGAAACTATGGCTTGTTCAATAATTGCGTTGACACCCGGTGTAGAGAAAATATGCTTTTAACTTGTTCAAAAGTATTAGTAAAACTTTACGCATGTTTCTGCTTTGTAGACCCTTGCCAAGAGAGGCTATAGAAAATACTAAATTGTTATTAAGCTTATTACTAACTTTATCGCCAATCTTGGGTCTGTAATTAATACATTTATAGAACCTATTTGCTCTCTGAGAGGAACCGGCATAAAACTCTTTATGTATATTCCTCCTTTGTTTGCTCTTTATTAACTTATCCACCAAGATTTCTTTATAGTCATTATTTTTGGCCGTTTTCTTAATTAGGTACGTTGGCTTCTCTTTTAAAATTTTCTTAACCAGACGTATCTGCCTAAGGAGACGGCAAGAAAATAATGGCTAATGAGAAATCTTGATAGATGAGTTAATAAAAAGTAAATAAAAAACAAATAAGAACTATAAATGTACTAATTACACGTTAGTGATAACGTTAGTAATGATCTTAAAATACTGGTATGTATACAGGGCTGGTCTTACCACTAGGCAGTTGCCTAGGGTGGCACTTTTTTTAAATTTTTATCTTTCATGGTAATTTTTGTATGTAATATATAAATTTTCATGACTGATCTAAATTATATCGGACTAAAACAAATAATTCTGCATAAATTGATGTATATCAACTTAATATTAGCTATTGTATATACCTAGTTGGCATTAAATTTAATATGGTGAAATATCAGATTTAATATTACTTAAATTCGTTCATTCCTTAAGCAAGTGGTCAAGACGTGTTGACAAGAGACAACTATCTTATACCTACCTCGAACTCCATAAAATCGAGAGGATAATAACATCCGGCAAAGTAAATAGATGCTGGAATCTAAGGGCAAATTGAACCAATTTAAGTGTAACAAATAACGCAAAGTGAGAGCTGAATGTAAATTACGGTTAAATTATGTCAAAAACTTTTAAGTGGATAAATGGTATAATACAAAGACCAATAAGCAATAAGGAATATAAACAGTAATAAAATTTTATTGCTTTGTGAAACTACTACGGTTCAGCAGCGTCCGGCGGTGCTATTGCTTTGTGTTTGAGTTGGCTTATTTATCGCCTCGGGCTTCAAGAGAGACCATATGAATTATTTTTTGAAAGTAAAGTGGTACTGGAATTACCCGAATCAGTCGAATCACATTACGTGACGTCGGGAATTAGTTTATTATTTTCTACCTGGTACAGGGCAGAGGCAGAAGGTAGTACTTGTCCACCTGCGTAATGATAATTTTCTTGGAATTTTGGGGTTGATAGTAGAATTTGACCCTTTCTTAAACGAAGACTGGAAACGTTAAAAAAATATTGGATCTGGTGGCACGTCTTATCTTTCGAAAAGAATTTGCGATGAATTTATAGAAGGTATGGCAAAAAAATTGAAGACAGAGACTTTGGAAACAATTAGAGCAGCTTTTCAATAAGTGTCGATTCTACTCCTGACCTTGCCCATATTGACCAGTTAATCTTCATCATTAGATATGTAAACAATACAGGAATATCCCAAGAACCATTTTTAGCATGCATTCCAAATCCCGGTCATAAAAGTGAGGAATTAGAAGTTGCAGTAGTCAGCTTCATGGAAGAAAATGGCTTAAACTTGAATAGTTGCCACAGTCAATCATCTGCCAATGCATCTAATATGTCGGGACAATAGTCAGGTTTAGAATCGTGATTAAAGGAAAGAAATCCCTTCATTGATTATGTACCATGTGCTGCACATTCACCAAATTTAATTGGTTCAGGAAGCCACAAATAACTTTCAGACAACATTAATATTGATCTTGCAAGTGTGGCCAATCTTTATAACTCCTTGACGGACTTCTTAAAAACACTACGGACCGATTTCAGTAGCTTTGAAAATTTGGCCAAGTCTTGTTCTGATATTCAAAAATACAAATTTGATTTGAAGTGTACAAAAAGGAGAAAACTTCAGTTTGATGAAAGTCGTGCTGGAGGGACATCATTTGAAAACGGCAGTCATCACTTTAAAATTAACACTTTCTATGTTATTATAGATAATTTGCAGCAAGAATTAAGTCTCCGTAAAATAGTGTACGAAAATTTGCCCTATCATTTTCATTTTTTGGAAAAGGTAAAAACTGCCACACACACATATCTACCTTGCACTGACGAGAGCCAACAGCACGAAACTGCAGTCTGAAAGTGGTGTGTGACGACAGGCACGAGAGCTCCTTTAAGTAGGATCAGTCTTTCGGCTGGTGTTTGTTGCAATCGAAGCATTAGCGTTTTGATGGTCATATACAATTATTACACTTAACGCGCCAGGCTTGTAACTTGTAATTCAGCGCTCGGCGGGGCACATAGCCCGGAGAGTAGCTGTTGGTTGCAGTCTGGTTACGTTCCTTATAGTAAATATGGATTTTATAGAGGAGTTTGCGACTAAAAACATTATGTTTTAAGGTAAAAACTGTACCATCTCATGAAATAAGACAGTCAGCCAATAACTTACGAATTAGAGGACTGCTTTGTAGACGAATGCATTAATTTTGGAGCCCATTTAAACACAATCACCAATGAAAAATTAATTCCAGTAATGGATTTTTCAAAATTGATATATTAAAGAGAGTTGCAAGAAAAGTATCCAAATATATTAATTGCACTGAGAATATTCTACTACTAATTTCTACACTTTGACGTATCAAAAATTACTTACGATCCACAATCAGTGAAGATAGACTAAACTTTTTAGCACTGATGTACATTGAGGGTGAAACATTTCATTCAACGGACATAGATTCAGTAACTGACAGTTTTGCCGCAATGAAGTCGCGCAAAAAGTGTTCTTGTCTAAGTGCTACAATCTTTTTTTAGGTATTATTTTAAAAAATTGAAGATTCGAGTGCATAAAGAATCAGTGTTGAATGGTAAGAGTGTGTTTATTCATATTTGCTTACTTGTTATTTTCTTAATTCCGCCCAACTCAGTGTTATTTTCTATAAAAACTGACACTGACGTTTTAAAGTCGGTATACAATATAGGGCGGCAAATGAACGAGTGCCTAGGAGCGGGAAATGTCTAAGACCGGTCCTGTAAGTGGAAAGAACGATTTCTGCAGCTTTACCCGTATCTTTAATCCCTAACGCAAAGAAAAATTGTGACATTCAACATGAGAAAATATATATCATGGTTCTTTCTAGTAAATTAAACAAAGCCGTTCGAATAACATTACAATATCATAAAAATTTAAATTAGAATTCATCCAGCTGCCTTCCAGAAACGTATATCCATTCCTAAATTCCTCGTAATGCCTTTTATTCAACGACATAAACCATGTCGGTCGTACGTTTCAGACTTCTGTGGATTCAATTCGCTTTCACTTTGTTGCAGACTACCCTTCACTAAATGAATTAAGTCTCGACTCCTCATTTGTTAAGGTTTGCTTCTACGTAGCAGATAGTGCTATTTAATGTATCCTTTGACTTTGTAATAGCGCAAAATAAAACACAAAGAACAAGTTAATTTAATTCGGTTTTTACTAATAAGCCGTCACCGGTTTAATACTTGTTTTGAAGATAATTCAGATTTGTTCCTCGTCGCTCAAATATGATATTAATAATTCCGGACGACCCCTCTCTATACAATTTTACGTGGCATTGATTTGTGTACAAATGACAAAACTTACTGTTTGGCATTATTAATGTGGTGTCAATGTAGAGTTTATCCAATATCAGTTTAAAACAATATAAAAGCAAGAGACCATAAGATTGGCGAGCACGAGACATTACTGGCCTACAAGATACAAAGAAGCCATAGAGTTACACAATAATCAAAATAATTTCAACAGTGACGCCAGTCACTACAGCTATCGTCGACGTGAAAATCAATCTTCCGGTCCACTTACCACGCGACATCACTGGAACCAAGCCACGCCTCCTGACGATGCATATGAATAGAGGAGCCCAGGCCAAAAGAGCTCACTTCGTGTTACCTAATTTCCCTTATTATTTATTTTTGAGAAAGAATTGAGGCAACATATGCGGACGACTAGCTGGTTTAAGTCGGAGCAGAGAGCCGTGGATCCAGAGTATTCGTAAGAGTGAAGAAACTTACCCTTTCTGAAATGTACAGCATAAATGACAGATTTCTGGTTAGTTTGAGAAAAGGAGACAAAGAAAAATTGATGTTAAATTGGGCACCATCTATAGTGAAAATAAGTAGAATTGTCTCTTTTTCTCGAATAACCAGTCTACTATAGATCAGACTGAAATTGTTGGTAAGAGAAATAAAAAGATAGTTTAAAATGAATGTTAAAATGTATTACATGAATAATAGATAAATCGGTTTATAAAGAATAATTGAAATTTAAAAATATATATATAACAAATTTACACCAAGATCCTAGATTGACTATTGCTGAGGTGACTGGTTCTCGGACAGCAATCCAGGCCCACAATTGTCTCTTGTTGCAAGAATGGAGTCTAAAGTTTCCTTGGAAATTTACGTCTCTTAATGAAATGAAGTGAAAATCGTAGGAAAATTAACCGACTAGGTGGTTTATGAAAAGTTAACGAAATTTTATCTATATGAAAGATAAGCTGTGCAAAAGCTATGCAGGAATGAAGAAGCTATGCAGAAACGTATACAGAAATGTATAAGTATATATATGCATAAACATATAAGTACATATGAATATATAGAAATATACAAGTATATAAAAGCATATATAAGCATATAAGAATAAAGGTATATATCTAAAAATATATAAGCTGATTTCATAAACTATAAATTGCCAAAAAATGAAAAAGAAAGCAAAAATATTTTTAAAACCATGCGGTAGTATTTTAACTACTTATTAAATTATTAAATTTAAAAAAATTGACCTTGAATTTAAATTTATTTTAAAAATAATTGAGATTACATCAAAGACAAAAAATGAAGATTACTTAAATTTTAAATGAGTAATAAATGAAATTTACTTGGATGTTATTGTTACCGCGGATATAAAAATGTAATATCAAGTACTGAAGTCCACAATTAAGTTTATGTATGTTCAAATCAATACAAAGGCTGCAAGCAAATGATTTCCTGGTGAGTTTTACAGATAAGGTAAATTTTTTTTGTCCTACTTACTGCACAATAATGCTACCAAATAAACTTGAGAAATCTAATCCCCTAATTGAATTGAAAGCTATAAAATATAGAAATAGTACAGGTATGGCCATCTGTCAACTATCGAGTTAAGCGCAACAACCTGCCTTGTAGATTCCCGTACTCAAACAAATTACAGAATCGATAAAAGGAATCTATAATAATAGTTTTCATACCACAGCTGACTTAGATTGTAACAATTTGTAAATACATAACCAAAAATAAGAACAGCTGTAATAAAACGTATTGTGACTATTGTGAGAACTCAGTAAATATATTACATCTAATAGGATATACTATATATACCTAGTAATAGAAAGGTAAAGAAAATAACCATATGTCATAGTAAACAAAAATATAAAAATTGAAATATAGGTATCTGATATAAATAAATGTTTTGTAGACAATTGTCTCCTGGGATGCTGTATATAACGGAAATACATAATAGTATAAAAAAACATAACTGAGTTCCTAAGATATAAAAATATGTACATAAAGCAGTGTGAAATGATTTAGCAGTTATATAAGTAAATTCTGTTAGTTGAGAACAGTTTCGCTTACAAAAACTGAATCAAAATGTTACACAGATCGTGCTAAATATAAACAAAACACTAGTTTTTACATAAAACTGTTAAATGGACATAGGCCATGTAACATTCGCTTCAGAAGAAGACCAGGACAAGATGGTCAAAACGTCAAATATTCAAAACTATCAACGCGGAAGACAACCCGGTAACCTATGGATCATTTTAAACTGACATTGGATAAACTTTAAACAAGAAATTTCCGCTTCCATGCCAAAAAGTTTCGTCAGTACACAATCAGAGTTTATAAAGTTTAATTAGTTTTCGTAATCATTTATGAGGTTTTCATTTTTCTTAAATAAATATAGAATTTTATTATGATAAAATGTGTAGCAAATTTCTTATTGTACCTAATTTACATATTCATTTCTAACATTATTCATGTTTTCCATATTTTCGCATTTTTGTACGTCAACTTAACAGAACCCTCCTATTCTGTAACTTGTTTCAAAACTAATACGTGTGCGGGCACTCCTACGGGATAATACGAAAGTATTAATAAGGGTCGACAGGATATCCGTATTCGATCAGAATTAAAAGCTTCTGCGTCGAAATCTATATTATATATCATATAGGACCAAGTTTATCATCTTTCCTTTTCCCGCTGTCGCTCCAGTTAGTGAATCGAGAAAGTTTGATATAGTTAGGTTTACTTTTTAACTTTCCAGAAAAGATAATGCCTTGGCGCTAAAGCAATATAAAAGTGTACTTAGGAAGTTGTTAATGTAAAGAATAAAACTGTGAAAGAGGTTAAAAATAATAGGCTTCTAACCGAGTAAAACTTCGCTGATTTTATTTCATATTCATAGAATGTTAAGAGGTGCCCTTTCGTGTTAAAAGCCTTTAGAACTGCGCCGTACATAAATATGAATCATGTACGTGTTTTATTACGTCACAGGTTTAGTAGTTTAGAAGATAATAAAGTAGGTACTGGGGGTGCTTTAATGAATTTCCCCTTTAAAATAGGAAAATGCGCGTGGACACTTGTTACTTTTGTTAGTATCCGGCATTGTCCCATGATTCGTATATTTCCCACTCAGTTATTGCAGTTATTTATTGATGAGGCAAGATTTCAACTGGCTGAGTAGTCAGTGGAAAGAGTGAAAGTATTTACCTGGATTGGGTAACATTCAGTGGCCAGCTCGGTTACCTGAACTTAGTTCATTTGAGTTCCTTATGGTCTATGGTCTCTACTAAGTCCACTACACATTTCTCATATGATAAAATCGTATCATTGTAAATATTTATATGTTGCAGAAAGTAGTGAGCAATGGGTTGCTTACAAAATATGCTTACTATTTTGTTTGATAATGTCGCTCATTTTTTTTTTCCATTGTCAATACGTAGCAGCCGAACTATAAGTATAATGTTTATTTAAAATGCGAACGAAAAAAATGGCTTCAAAAGAAACTTATAACTTAAAACGTTGACGTATAAATTTCAGGATTTCCGTAGGAAAAGATACTGTGCAACGTACTTAGTCATAAAAAAAAGAGTATGAGCGCAAAACAAAATGTAAAATAGCAATAATATAGCCGCCGCTGCTCCTGAAACAAAGCGGGGCTCGTCTGAATAATATGCATTTGCCATTTTGAAATATTCCCTGATGAGGTACTTTTTGCCGAAAGGTAAAGAAATAGGCGGATATGACAAGCGCGTTCAGAATCGTTAACTCCCCTTTTATCAAAGGAGTTGAATATTTTTTGTTTTTCATTTTGTAATTTTTATAGAATCTTTCCCTTTATATGCACGCTTTGTTTCCACCAGCACGGAAATTAAACCTTTTTCTTTATGAGCGAGTTGTTTTTTGTTAATGCAGTAGAGAGACAGGGCGATATTATATTTTCTTTGATACTGCGAGGCTTTTTCGTTTCTAAAAGTCTACTTATACAAGAGAATCATTTAATGGAATTTCAACGACAGTTTATAATAGCATATATTTCTGAATTACAAGAACTCAAAGGATTTTTAACCAATGAAAGGAATGGATGTCTTCAATATGGCTTTATACGAGACCGTTGCACATTAACAAATCTATTTTGTGTACATTTTATAGATCAGTCTTTTGATACGCAGACTCACTGTTGGCCCCATGTTTATTTTCATTAATGGTAGTGTAGATGTCTTAGATTTCAATTGTTTCATGTATGCCATCGGTTTAAGGATCTACAGGGCGTTCGTTTCCAACCTATCCCCTAGACGTATCTCTGGATTGAATTGGAATATCGTTTTGAAATTTTGGTCGAATGGGTTTTCGAAAAAGACCTACAATCCTCAAATATTTTAGAATTTCCGTCACTTCCGGTTATAACGGAAGTTAACGCCAACTTCGTTATTTTAAATAGAACCCCGCATTTTTTTTAATTTCTGGATTCCTCACCAAAATTAAGGGTAAGTTTGATATACAACCCTACCTGGGTTCTCAACAGTTTTTGAGTTATTCCATTTGCTTTATAATTTATTGCGTTTCCAGATATCCCACAAATTCTTTGAAAATGGTGTTTTTCTTTCAATACTGCACTTTATTCAGTCACATAAAAAAATCAAAAAGTGGTAATACAAAATGTATATTAAACAAAAATATCTCTTTTACAATAAAAAAATTGTGATAGAAACATGTTCAAAGTTGTTTTAGTGCATTTTCTCGGCACTCCTGGCAAACCCCAATAATATACTCCAAGCGCATATATTTATTGTACTTATAGCAGTGGAAGCGAGTTTTGCGATTTTTTTTTTTCGAAGGACAGTAGGCACATCTTCCTGGCAAGACATTCAGTGGGATATCAGATTCGTTAATGCCAGAAACTTCTTGCAGTCTCAATCTTAGGCTTCGAGAAATATTGTTCATAGCAGAACGTACTTCCAAATGGGGCTTGAGTAAATCATTGGCCAATTGTCTTAAAAGTTTCTTCTCAAAATATTAATGCGTGGATTGTTTGAAGCGTAGATCACCTCCGAATTGATGCCAGCTATGTTTGACGTGGAGTAGAAAATGACCATTGGCCATCTGCGCGTGTTTCTAGAAGAATTGTAGCTTGCACTCAATTTACCAACAGTATCTACAACCCCCCCCCCCCCTTAGTACTGTTATAATCTGTAATTATCACTGGTTTATGCGCATCTGTTTTTGCATCGATTTCATCATGATCGTGCATACTGGAAAGCAACAGCACATTTTTTTTCCTTTTTGGGAATGTAGGAGACAAGAGTGCACTCTTTTGAAAACGCAACCATGCTGGTATGTTCCGGTCGCACAGCTGGTCGAGAAAAGTGCAATGGTAACTCCATTTTTTTTCTGATGGTTCCAATTGCTGTGAGTTTATGGTCATTGAGTAGTTTCTTCACAAGAGGTACAGAGGTGAACCAGTTGTCCGTTGTAATATTACATGCTGGTATGTTGTTCCGGTCGCACAGCTGGTCGAGAAAAGTCCAATGGCAACTCCCTTTTGTTTTTTCTGATGGTTCCAATTGCTGTGAGTTTATGGTCATTGAGTAGTTTCTTCACAAGAGGTACAGAGGTGAACCAGTTGTCCATTGTAATATTGCGCCTAGATCCAAAAATGTGTTCACAGTGTCGTAGAACGATTCGCAAGTACTATTCGAAACTCTGTACGACCCTTCAGGTTGTGTTCCAACGTAAACTTCCATCTTGCTTGTATAAAACATTTTGGCATCACACAGTGCTAGAATTTCTATCCCGTATTTATTCGGTTTCGAAGGGATATATTGCCGAAAATTGCACTTTCCGCGAAATCCTGCAAGCATCTCGTCCACGGTCACAAATTCTGAGTGATGGTAACCATTCAGACAATTAGCAACGAAACGGTCAAAAACATCGCGTATAGGAGCCAATTTATCTGTTGCCTTTCGCATTGCTCGATCCTCTTTGCTGTCAAATCTTAGACAACGAATTAGGAATCTAAACCTTTGCAGGCTCATGGTGAGGTGAAAAATTTCTACGCCAGACCCATCAGTATTCCACAAGTCCTCGCCATTCAGACGACATGCATGATAGACACCAGCCATATAAATGAGTCCAAAAAAAGCACGAGTTTTAATTCGATTAGTTGGAGTTGCATCTCTTTTTCGAGCAAAATTGTTAGCAACAAATTCAGTGTACTCGTTGGTGCCTGCCACGATAATATCGATAATCTCGTCATTGAAGAAATGCTGCCATATTTCCAGTGGCCTTGACAAGTTTCTCGTTGCTTGTGTGGAACCCGGCAAACGTTTGACGATATTCTTTTGCCGGGTTTTAACTGTTATAGGTTGTGAAGCGAATTTTCTCCAACGCGTGACTTTATCTTTTCCAAAAAACGATAATCTATTGCTGTGACTTTCTTCTTCTTGCTCATGATCAGAAATATCCTGTTCAGATTCACTGTTGTCAAGTTGCTCTTCTACATAATCCTCATCTTCATCAGACTCATCTGGATCTGAATGATCGTCGTATGCGATTTCTTGACCCTCTCCGTCGCTCATAACTTCTTTGTTGCAGGCGTTTCTGCTCTCTTTCATAAGACCCCATGACTAACAAAAACAACAATGTTACATTTATATTACATAATATAGAATAAAAGTAGAAAAACTAACCTCACAATTAAAATAAAGGGACAATAAATAAAGAAACGTGATTAGTCGTGCCGGTCTCTCACACCGCAGGACGATATAATTTTGGCAAAACTACCACTTTCAACACTCTGCACTGTACTGCTGTTCCGTCGCAACCCATTGAGAAGATACATAGAGTGGGAGGTGCCTTCCCCCTTGTTTTTCAGAGTAGTGCTAAAGGAAGTGTTTGGTCGGTCTCACAGACCGGGCGCGACTACTGGAAGGTTAACGATCTTTTTGCTGATGATACCACTTTTGCGAAACATCTAAAAGACACTAACAGCAATGTTGACGATTCTGCAAAGAATATCATTAGTAAAGCCTCTGGCTGGTTTAATGCAAACAAGCTATGCTTAAACTTGAATAAGACAAACACGTTACTTTTTTCCACTAAGTAAAAGAAACACGTCAGAATCTGTAACATTTTTAGGTCTCACTTTGGACTGTAGTCGAACTTGGCATCCGTGTATCAATATTTTAGCATCTAATTGCCAAAGAAATGTATGCTATTAGACAAATTGAACTTAGAGGTTGCAAAAGGTCTCATATCGATTCATTGAGAGAGACTGGCTTGAGCTTTTCTTTTGGTCATTTTCATGCAATTTTTTTGTTTATTTTTTTTTACTTTTAGACTATCTATCTTTTGATGTGACAACTTTCTCATATGCATAATTGTCTTAAAATGCATTCGTCTTGAAATATAGTGTGTTGAACGACTATAAAATGGTGAAAAATGGTGGTAGCGAATACATTGCCAACATGACAATAGGTTTCCTTATATTGTTTGTATTAGTTATGTTGAAACTGCTTTAACATTGAAAATAAGCAATTACGTTACAATTAAATCATGGATGAGTGCTCAGGTACAGAACGAGGTGTTGAGTCCTGCGTTTCCGAGTTTCTTTGATGACATTACTCGTTCCTTCTTTCAAATGCATACTACAAGCACAGCACTTTAGTTCTGCATCCACATAAACAGTTTCATATAATTAACTTACATGTCAGGTCGAGTTATATCTAATATTCCTTCCATATCTATGTTAGACTTGTTTATGGCATTAACACGGGATTGCTTAGACGTGGCACAGCACCGAGTGACATGTATGTGGTAATTGGACAACTTCTTCCACTGTTCTGAAAAAGGAAAGGAAATGCATTTAATAAACCAGTAGATCGCAAAGGCAATAATATCATTTAAAATAAGAAATGAGTAAGATATAATTCATTTAATATGCCTTCAAGAACGTGCTTTCAAAGCCACAATAGACTCAGAAAACAGCTGCCTAAACATTTTACTTCCTAGAAGTTATTTCTAACGATCGATTTATTTATTAGTCTTAGGATCGCTGGTTCATTTTTGTTTTATTTAAATATTTGTGTACCGTTGTGTACTACAGACTACCATACCGGGTGTTAGAGAAGTATGGGAACGGTGGAAAATCTCGAACAGTTTGCATCAAATCGAAAAATAAAAAAATACGTGTCAAAAATTTTTCAAAAAACTATCTACTGATACCAAAATGACCTCCCTACCCATGGTGGCTTTGAAATTTGTAATGAGAATTTTTATTTTTTATAGCGGATTCGGATTCTACGGCCAAAAATACTTGAATTTTATATCGGGAATTTTTTTCGATTCTCGCAAGGTGTCGCTGCAATCGCACAAAATTGAAATAAACCTTAAGCGTCCATAAGTTTGTAAATATTTACAAACTCTAGCTACTCTTGTTGACAAAAAAACATTCAGTTTAAAAAACAATATCTGTGATATCTTGGTTTTTATGAATGTTTTTTTTAAAGTGTTCTTAATAACAGTATTTGTTTTGTGAAATTTCTACGAGAACGTTCAGTTCCTTCAAACTTTTGTAGAGGCAGGAGCGCACTTTTGTACGGAAAAAGTTATTTCATTTTTCATTAGTTCTCGCGTTTTTTTCTGCATAATGGCTATTTTAACAGAGGAAGACAGAGTTTCTCTTTTAATGATGCGAGGGTGGGGCGATAAAGAAAGGTCCTATGATGAAGTTGTGATTTTATTCAACGAAACTTTGCGTGTAGATCAAGTGGGAATTTCGAAATCTACTGTGTTCCGTACCATCAAACGACTAATAGACACAAGGACAAATAAAAATCGTCCAAAATCTGGAAGACCAAAATCTGAAACATCGAAAGCTCGACAAATGGAAGTGGCCCAGGCATTTGTTGAAAATCGAAGGTTATCGATCAGAAAAGCCAGTCAACAGCTTGATATGAGTGCATTTTCAGTTCATAAGAATTTGAAACTTTTGAAATTTCATCCTTACAAAATTCACCTTCACCAAGAGGTAAATGAAGATGATTTTGATCGGCGACTTGAATTTAGTAAATTAATGATGGAAAGGAGTAACCAAAACCCAAATTTTTTGTCATCTCTACTTGTCTTCTCAGATGAAGCAACTTTCGAACTCAGTGGGAAAGTTAATCGCCATAATTTTAGATATTGGAGTGACGAAAACCCTCACTGGATGCCTGAAACACACACGCAGTATCCACAAAAATTAAATGTTTGGGCAGGAGTTTTCAGGGATCGAATCATAGGACCGTTTTTCATAGATGGAAATTTAAATGGAGAAAAATACCTGGAAATGTTGACAAATCAAATAGTTCCCGCAATACAAGAGATTGCTGGTGATGAGTTCGATAACGTTTGGCTCCAGCAAGATGGGGCTCCTCTACACTATCGGGATATTGTTAGGGACTATTTGAATGGTACTTTCGAAAACTGATGGATAGGTCGAAGAGGAACTATTGAATGGCCAGCAAGATCTCCCGACCTCGCGCCACTTGATTATTTTGTTTGGGGCTACGTGAAGGGTAAGGTTTATTTCTCTAAACCTCGTGATTTGGAAGAGCTGAGGCAACGTAATAAACATTTTTGCAGAAATACCACCTCAAATGGTAAGAAGTGCTATTGAAAATTTTTTCGTTTGTCTCGGACAATGCCAAGAAGTTAATGGGCACCATTTTGAACACCTGATATAATCTTGAAATTAAAACCTGCTAGTGTAGCTGTTAAGCTGTAAACTAATTGCGTGAACTGGCCGAAATCCTCACCTTGCCTTAAATGGCTGAGTTACCTCCTTGCCTTCACTGGCTGGGATCAAGAACTTGTTTGAAGTGGCTGAATTAAGAGGTAAAACCACTGTTATTTTTTTTTAAATCGAGTTTTTTATTGCCCTGTAAAAAATGTAAATTGAAAATTACTAGCTGCTAATAAACTTACAGAATGTTAATAGTTGTAATTTCCGCACCACCGTGTAAAATCACTGTTCTCAAAACAGCTCGGGAAATTATTCACGCTGAGATCAGTAGTTTTACTTTTCGTATTGTTTTAAGTATGCGTTCAAAACTTTCATATTTCCACTCAATTTTTTGCGATTGCAGCGACACCTTGCGAGAATCGAAAAAAATTCACGTATTTTTGGCCGTAGAATCCGATTCGGCAATAAAAAATAGTGGTTTCCATTTGAAATTATAAAGTTGCCCCTCGCCCCACCCACAGGGTGGTGGATGGGGAGGTCATTTTGGTATCAGTGGATAGATTTTTGAAAAATTTTTGACACGTATTTTTTTTATTTTTCGATTTGATGCAAACTGTTCGAGATTTTCCACCGTTCCCATACTTTTCTAACACCCGGCATATTAACATACCGTATTCTGAATTGTAATAAAATTAGATATTTTCTACTCATATACAGGATGTGTCGTAATGAAATTTCATAAATGAAGGGGCATATTCCTCTCCCAAATTTACGAAAATTTTGTCATACAAACATTTGTCATTAGAGAGTACGTTTACAAGATACAAGGCGAGAGTGAATTGTAAAAAATTACAATTGATCCCTTCAATTTCTTTTGAACAAATGTAGTTATTGAAATTAAACTGTATGTGTACAATATGAGTAGAATTGTGTTTAATGTGAAGAAAGTTAAATTGATAGACTGTGGAGGACGTATGCCACCCCGTTCTCTAGACCTTATCCACTGGATTATTATGTATGGGGCCATTTGAAATCTTATATTTATGTTGTTCCTATTCCCGATGAATAGACGCTTCTTCATAGGATCGACGAAGGATGACCTCAAATCCATAAGAATCCAGCAATTTTTGGTAAAATGAGAGGATGTTTATAACAACAAATTTTCTGAAATTTGGATGAGAAATACGCTTCTTCATTTATAATTATGATAGATACACTCAGTATGTAGAAATATTAATTTTCCCACTACATGAAAATCAGGTTTTTTTTATCTAGAGATGGTAATAGGCATGGCAAAGTTATGACAAGGTATAATAAGCTTTGCTGACCAAACATTGCTTCAACGGCTTCAACAATCGAAAACTTATGTTCAACAGGTACCAATAGGTATAGAAGTTGCTTTTCAGTCAGTATGGCGTTGCTGAGTTTTTAATTAACAGTTAATTCAAAAAGTAATAAAAGAACATGCTCCCATATAATTTTATTGTTTCAGCCACTTGTGTTAAATATTCTAATGTTTTTTTACAATTATTTTCCTTTATTTTAAATAAATCTGTAGCAAATAAATTTGAATTCCAAGTATTGGAGTAAAGTAAATAAGTTTCAAATATAGTTTTGACTTTGCAAATGCCACGTACTATTACTGCTGAAAATAAGTAATCGGCTGATTTCCCCGTTATAAATATGGTTCTCACCAGATATATTTTATTATTTTTATTAGTGTCAATGTCATTGTGATACCCACCAATGATTTCTTGTCAAAATTTACAGCAGACTTTTCAGTTGTTGAGTTGAAACGCTTGGTTTCTGATATTGCTATAAGAAACTCAGCAGCAACCAAACTCGGTAGCTGCTCTAATCGCCCTAATCGGTCAGTTATAACAATACCTTCATCCCATATTATTGCCAGCTACAATAAAATCATATACCCGTACTGCCACCATCTCCCTAGCTACAAGTGCGTGCGTCACTCAACACTTTGTACCCGACTGAGTTACTGTTAATGTGAGGTTATAAAACAGTAATTTTACCGATTATGTGATTGCTGCCAATTTCAAAATTGTATTTTACTAAATAAAAAAATTGAGGCTACGACATATCTCCTGTGTCACCGGTATATAAATAGAAGAAATAACATTTCTTGCTCGAGATGAAATACGTTTTTTTCTCTCGTGAACTTGCCCCACTCGCCGCTAACGTGGCTCATAAAATATGTTGTTGCAAAATATTACTATTACCAATTTTAAGCGATTCTCCATACTGTCTATTAAATGGTCGGGTAATCTTCTAATTAAGCCGTAATCTGTATTTGAACATTCATTTGATCTAACTAAGCTTTCGTAAACGTGCCTTTTTAGAGATTTTGGTGTATTTAAATTTTATGCACCCAGCAAATGAAAGGCTAATAACATACTTAACGCAAGATAATCATAAGTAATGCCCCATATCACTACACTACATTGTTGGGTACTGTTATACCCTGACCCCCAGTAACGGCTCTAGCTATAAACGCCGTTATTGTACGATATTATTATTACTATTATAAATAACTATTATGTTCCATTTTACAGTCTCTTCGCAGTGAATCTGATGCCTTTAAAAGCACATACTTGTCTTGGGTTATGCAGGTGTTAATGTAGTTATGTATTTTAGAACATGAATATTACTATTAATATTTATAAGACATATTTTATGGATTTATTTCCGAGGTCTGTAAGAATTTGTATTATTATATTTACGGAACTATATCTGTACAACTTCGTTATAACTTTCGCATTCATAATGTTGTGTAAAAAATTATTTTTGTTTGATCCAACATATTATAGTGTTCGGATTATAGTGTTGGAACGACAAGTCTTAACTACTAGAAGCAAAATGTTGATTTTTATTTGAAAACTTTGGAAATTAGAAAGAAATTACATCCCAGAGACCTCCCAAGAAGGGAGGACAAATCTAAGATATCTAAGACATTTAAAAATAAAAATTATAATGGGCATATTTCGGAAAAATAATGACTAATCAAGCTGAAAATTGGTACACGTATAAGTAGTCTGAATATTATGAGGGTATAAGTATTTCCGTATATCATAAATGGCGCTGTCGGCATATTTTTTGACATATTTTTTATCATAACTTTTTATTATTATTATTTTGGATCCGAATGACTTCATATTATATAAATAAGGTCTACTTGTTTTATGTCAATAAAATGCACAGTTTTCATTTCAATCACAATTAAGTATTTCAGCGCATGCCAATTATAGCTATCATGCAAATTGATGTTCGATCAAGTTAGCGTTTGTCAAACTGACATTATTGAACAAGATTAGTGATAACTGTTGAATAAGACATTTGAGACATCGTCGCAGTCTCCTTCTGTGCCATGGGACCACACCACTCGCCTTCCGCAACCGAGCTGGTCAGTTGCATACCTGCTCCAGCTAAAACTTCAAATGCAGCTTCGTTTTCAGTCGATTAAGGCTTTAAAAAAATGATGGAGCGTTCAAGTGGGACAAAATCATCCGGAGGTAAAATACCCTCCCGATCGGATCTCCGGGGGAGGGTGCCCACAGGGACACCTCATCGAATGTCGAAAAAACACCGACAAGTTAAATCCAACAAAACTAATTCTTTCATCTACGGCGCTTGGAATGTTCGTACTTTGAACGACAGCACTCGCACCGATCGGCCTGAAAGAAGAACTGCTCTAATAGATAGAGAACTTCACCGACTCAATGTTGACGTTGCAGCTCTCAGCGAAACTCGATTTTTGGAGGAAGGCTCTCTCACAGAAAAGTACTACACCTTCTATTGGAAAGGTCTTCCCACCAATTCAAGAAGACAACATGGAGTAGGATTTGCCGTTCGGAATCAACTTGTATCCAACTTAACACAAGTACCACAAGGCCTATCCGAGCGTCTAATGCTGCTACGCTATGAGCTATCAGATGGCAACGCGGTAAATCTAATAAGCGCCTACGCTCCCACTCTGGATGCAAGTCACGAAACCAAGGAAAGCTTCTATCAACAGCTGGAAGAAACCCTCTGTAGAATACCTAAAACGGAACGACTCGTTATTCTTGGCGATTTTAACGCTAGAGTAGGGAGAGATGCAGACACCTGGCCAGGCATCATAGGCAAGAACGGTTTGGGCAACATGAACGCTAACGGTCAACTACTCCTATCTAAATGCGCCGAACATGATCTAGTTATAACAAACACCATTTTCCGACAAAAGGATAAATTTAAAGGCACCTGGCGTCACCCCAGATCAGGTCACTGGCATCTACTGGACTATGTTATCGTACGTAGGAAGCATCTCAAGGACGTCCAAATTACAAAGGCGCGCATTGATAGCGAATGTTGGACCGATCATCGTCCTGTTGTCTCTAAAATGAAAATTGTTATGAGACCCAAACACCGAAGAACTCAAGTAAAACGTAGACTCCGTCTCTGTATTAGTAAATTGCGTGACCAACAAACCGTCGAACAGCTAAAGCAAAAAGTTCAAGAGAATTTGAGTGCTCTAGAAGAAACCAATTCTGTAGATGTCGCTGCTACCTGGACACAAATTAAAGACAGTTTAAAAAGTGCGAGTGAGGAAATTCTTGGCACTGCAGCAAGTAAAAAACAGGAGGACTGGTTCAATGATAATGAAGCTTTTATACAAGAACTTCTTGACCGCAAACATACTGCCTTTCAAAACGCTATCAATCACCCCAATGACTCATCAAAAGCAGAAGCTTTTACCCAATCTAAGTATGAAACGCAACGCGAAATCAGAAGAATAAAGAACGAGTGGTGGGCAAGCAAGGCCAGAGAAATTCAAAGGTACGCCGATTCACACGACTACAGGAATTTCTTTCAAGGAGTAAAAGCAGTGTACGGCCCCAGTCGGAAAAATATGTGCCCTATTAAAGATTTAAATGGAAATCTCCTCAAAGAAGACCAGGAAATAAGAGCCCGATGGAAAGAACACTACTCTAACGTTCTTAACCAGCAAAGTCAAGCCGATCACGATATTATAAATCTTATCCCTCAATATGACACCTTCGAAGACTTAGATAAACCACTAACAACGGAAGAGATCTTAACCGCCATTGGGCAGCTAAAAAATAACAAATCTCCCGGCGCCGACTCACTCCCAGCTGAGATCTTTAAAGCTGTGTCGTCAGAGCTCATACCCTACCTCAAAAAACTGTTTGATGTCGTGTGGGAAAGTGGTCAAGCTCCGCAGGAGTTTCGTGATACACTTTTAATCAACCTCTTCAAAAACAAAGGGAGCGCTGCGGACTGTGGAAATTACAGGGGTATAGCTCTCCTGGCTGTTGGAGGGAAGATACTCACTAAAGCGATGGCAAATAGGCTAACACCTGTTATGGAAAAGTTACTTCCTGAAACACAGAGTGGCTTTAGACCAAACCGAGGCACATCGGATTTAATCTTCACACTTAAACAGCTTCAAGAAAAAGCACTCGAACATCAAGGAGAAATTCACATGGCCTTCATTGATTTAACCAAGGCGTTTGACTCGGTGGACAGGGAAGTGCTCTGGAAAATTATGTTCCGCTTAGGTATCCCCAGAAAATTTGTGGAAGTATGTCGCAGTCTACATACAAACAACAACGCCCAGGTTATGTATAATAATGAGGCAACCGAACCTTTCCAAACCCTCACTGGAGTTAGGCAGGGATGTGTCCTGGCACCCCTACTTTTTAATTTGTTTACCACTGCTCTAACAATTATTGTTGACAACAAACTGACAGTCAGAGGAATAGGTCTCAGATACCGTTTTGATGGCGGTCTCTTTAACATAGGGCGCTTTAGAGCTTTCACGAAGACACGCACACGATTCATTTGTGATCTCCAGTATGCGGATGACTGTGCACTTTTAGCCTCTACGCCGGAAGAGCTTCAAGAACTTTTAGATGTGTATGCCCAGAGCTATGATTCCTTGGGACTTAAAATCAACATTGGAAAGACTAAGATTATGTCAACTCCCCATCAAGTGAACCAAATAGACATTACACTTAACGGAAATTCTCTTGAAGTGGTGGATCAGTTCAATTACTTAGGCAACGTTGTTAATGACAAAGCAAACATGGACAGCGAGATTCGCAATAGAATTAACGCTGCATCTAGAGCACTCTGGGGACTTAGAGAGAGAGTATTTGACAACCACGACCTTGCTTTGTCAACGAAAATGGCTGTCTACAGAGCAGTTGTCATTCCAACACTGCTATATGGATGTGAAAGCTGGGTCACTTACCGTCGTCATGTGAAAGAATTAGAACGTTTTCAGCAAAGACACCTCAGAAGTATGATGAAAATCCGTTGGTTCCATCACATATCAAACGTGGAAGTACTCAGGAGAGCAAACAGCCTTCCAATTGAGGTGCTTATTTCAAGAGCACGCCTAAGATGGGCAGGTCACGTTCATCGTATGCATGATAACCGCCTTCCTAAATGTACACTTTATGGTGAATTGCTAAGCGGTAGAAGAAGGCGTGGCGGTCAACGAAAGAGGTTCAAAGACGCTCTCCATGAAAATCTAAAATCCTGCGGTATTGCAGACGAGCAATGGGAACAACTTGCAGCGGACAGAACCGAATGGCGAGGAGTTGTGGCCAGCTATCAAGGAAATGTTGCTGCAAGAAGGCTGAATCCAAGACCTAACCAGGTCTATGTTTGTCATGACTGCGGTCGACATGTGCTCTCCCGAATTGGCCTCTATAGCCATAGTCGTGTGCACCGTAGATAAATGGGAATTACAATAGACTAGACCTTTTACTTGTTTTTTATTGTACACAATTTATCGACTGTAACATTTTTATACTCGGAGTCGAGTAACGGCTAATAATAATGTTATATATTCTTTGATATTTTATTACATTTTGAGAAAGTGACGCGACACAATGTATTTTCAAACTCTGAAATGACGGATACGATTCCGGTTTATTGTCAAATGCAATTTAATGAAGGAGATGCAGCAAGAAGGTATAGTGAACTTGTTACATGACCTATGTCCATTTAACAGTTTTATATAAAAACTAGTGTTTTCTTTATATTTAGCACGATCTGTGTAATATTTTGATTCAGTTTTTGTAAGTGAAACTGTTTTTAACAGAATTTTACTTGTATAACTGCTAAACCATTTCACACTGTTTTATGTACATATTTTAATATCTTAGGAACTCAGTCATGTTTTATTAACTATTATGTATTTCCGTTCTATACAGCATTATCCCAGGAAACAATTGTCTCCAAAACATTTATTTACATCAGATACCTATATTTCAGTTTTTATATTTTTATTTACTATGTAAGTACGTATGGTTATTTTCCTTACCTTTTCTCATTCTATATATAGTATATCCTATAAGATGTAATATATTTACTGAGTTCTCACAATACGTTTTACTATTTATTGCTGTAGTTCATATTTTTGGTTATGTATTGTATTTACGAATTGTGAGGCAAAGGCAAATCAGCTGTGGTATGGAAGTAATAAAAACTTTTATTATAGATTCCTTTTATCGATCATATGCCACTATTTTAGTTGTGAGTAAAGGAACTTGTAGAATTTGCGACCTGCAAGTTGTTGCGCTTAACTGAACAATTGGCAGATGGCCATACCTGTACTATGTTTATATTTTATAGCTTTCAATTTAATTAGGGGAAATAGATTTCTCACGTTTATTTGGTAGATTTATTTAGTAAGTAGGACAAAAAAAGTTTACCTTATAAGTAAAACTCACCAGGAAATCATTTGCTTGCAGCCTCTGTACTGATTCAAACGTATATAATTTTTAACTGTGGACTTCAGTAATTGATACTACATTTTTATATTCGCGTTAACAATTGTTTAACATACAGGTAAAATTTCATTTATTACTCATTTAAAATTTAAATAATCTTAAATTTTTGTCATTGATGTAATTTCAATTATTTTTAAAAATAAATTTAAATTCAAGGTCAATTCTTTTTAATTTAATAAGTAGTTAAAATACTATACTACTATGTACCACATAGTTTTAAAATATTTTTTACTTTCTTTTTCATTTTTTTGGCAATTTATAGTTTATGAAATCAGCTTAGATGCTTAGATATTTAAATTTTTAAATACTTATATATTTCTATATATTTATATGTACTTATGTACTTATATGTTTATGCACGTATATACTTATACATTTCTGTATACGTTTCTGCATAGCTTCTTCATTCCTGCATAGCTCTTGCACAGCTCATCTTTCATTTAGAAAAGTTTCGTTAACTTTTCATAAACCACCCAGTTGGTTAATTTTCCTGCGATTTTCACTCCATTTCATTAAGAGGCGTAAATTGCCAAGGAAACTTTAGAATTCATTCTCGCAACAAGAGACAATTGTGGGCCTGGATTACTGTCCCAGAACCAGTCACCTCAATAATAATCAATCTAGGATCTTGGTATAAATTTGTTATATATATATATTTATAAAATTTCAATTAGTCTTTACAAACCGATTTGTCTATTATTCATGTAATATATTTTAACATTCATTTTAAACAATCTTTTTATTTCTCTTACCAACAATTTCAGTCTGATTTTTAGTAGACTGGTTATTCGAGAAAAAGAGACAATTCTACTCATTTTCACTATAGATGGTGCCCAATTTAACATCAATTTTTCTTTGTCTCCTTTTCTCGAAATAAACAGAAATCTGTCATGTATGCCGTACATTTCAAAATGGGTAAGTTTCTCCACTCTTACGAATACTCTGGATCCACGGCTCTCTGCTCCGACTTAAACCAGCTAGTCGTCCGCATATGTTGCCTCAATTCTTTCTTAAAAATAAATAACAAGGGAAAGGAGGTAACAAACTGTATCAAAATTGTCGCCAATCTAACAGAAAACTGTTTAAAGTTCTGCTTCAACGGCAAAAAGAATATGGGGGTTTTCGAGTGAAGTACCATGCAGGACTAACAACTGCTCGAACCGTTGAAGAGGAAGAGGATATTTTAGAGCGAGTAGCAGAAAATCCTGAGATCAGTGTACGGCGTCTATCCGCAGCACTGGTGTACCCGGGACAAGCGTTCATAATATTCATCGGACCCAGTTACTCTATCAAAAATCTCTACAAATGTACAGGAGTTGCTTCCAAATGATTTACCACTTGGATTACATTTATGCAGGTGGTTACGTAACAAACAAATTAATGACCCAACTTTTACCCGCCGTGGCATCATTAATACACGGAATTCCCACACATGGAGTGAAGAAAATCTCCATATAACACGAGCCAAACATTTTCAACACGAATGTTCTATTAATGTATGGTGAGGTATTGTTGGTGATTACTTATTAGGATCTTATGAAATTCGTTCTCGTTTAAATGGCGAGTCGTATTTAATTTTTGTGGAAAACGTTCTGCCAACCGTGCTAGAAGACGTCAATTTATAGTTTAATGTGCGAAACTATTTGAATAATAAGTTTCCGCAACGGTGGACTGGACGTAGATCTGACGATTTATGGCCACCACGAAGCCCAGACCTAAATCCATTACATTTCTTGATCTGGGGTAATATAAGATTCAATGTATATCAACACTCAAGCCACACTGCTACAAAAGATCAGAGAGGAAGGAATTTTTTCGCGTTGGACAAAATATTGAAAAATGGTGTCAAAAATGTATTGAACAAAATGGTAGACATTTTGAGAACCTTCTTTAAATCGCAACTGTAACAAGAATAATAAAAAAAAATCAGTTTTGATTTAAATAGTTATGTGAATCTGTTTCTGAAATATACCTAAAACAAAACAATTTTTTTTATTTAACGCATAATTTCGTAAGCAAGCTCTTTTGGGACTAAGGTACATTTGGTTGAGTCACTTAACTGGTTCAATAATATCAATTTGACAAACGCCAACTTGATCGAATATCATGTTACATGATAGCTATTGGCATGCGCTGAAATACTTAAGTACGATTGCATTGAAAACGGTGCAATCATCGACATAAAAAAATTAGACATTTGTATCATAATATGAAGTCATTCGGATCCAAAATAATAATAATAATAAAAAGTTATGATAAAAAATATATCAAAAAACGTGCCGACAGCGCCATCTATGACATGCAGAAATACTTACACCCTCATAATATTCGGACTCCCCTAAATTATATGTGTACCAATTTTCAGTTTCATTAGTCATTATTTTTAATTATTATTATAATTAAATTGGGATTTAGTGTGTATACGAGAACCAAGGGCCTCTAAAATTTTATTGCCTTTAGCCACCCCCTCTAGTACCCCCACTCTGTTATTAAAGGGAGTAAAAAATGAAATTGGGATTTAGTGTGTGTACGAGAACCAAGGGCCTTTAAAATTTATTTTGGCATTAGCTATCACCCTCATCCTATTAGTAAAATATTACGTTGGGATTTAATATATATAAGACTAAGATCCAAAATCTGGATGTAGAAGTAGTGATTCCTTGGGCAGTGGCTTTTGATTAAATTTAATACATATGCATTTCATTAGTAGTACCACTATGAGATGACATTACACTTCCTCATAGTACTTCCTAGAAAATACAGGGAGAGAATAGGGAACAGAAGGTTTAAAAGATTGGTATAGGTAAAATTTGTAAAAAAAACTTTAGTGGGTGCAAAAATTCAACTTGTGCCTTTTAAAATTGTGTATTTAATATTTTATCTAAATTGGTTGAAAAGTAACGGAGATGAAATAAAAATTTATTGCGGAAACAGATCACATTAGCTATTTTTAAATGTTAGTATTGTTTTCTAGTTACTTTTTACACGCTAAACACTAAGCAACATTTGCAAACTATGATGTTGATTTTCAAGAGGATTAATAATATTTCAGCACATTTTCAAATTAATAGCTGTGCAATTCACTTTAATAAGGGATCATGTTCTACGTTAGAATTTGGTGGTTTGTTATTACATGAAAGTGAATTCCTGACAGTTTTTGTAGCACAAAATGAAACGGTTAGTTTCTGTATTAGACAATTAACTCTAGATTAATTTTCAGGGTGGCGATGTCGTCCAAGAGAACATTTCGGCAAACGTTAGCGACGACACCGTCACATTAGAATTCCAGAGGTCCGATGGTACACTCGTCACTCAACTTATCGACTTCAGAAATGTAAGTAAATAGTTACACTAAAAATATTGTATGATATTAATTCCTGTGCCTGAAGGCTATGTTACTATTGGGTTACTTTCCGTGAAGTCTTGTCTTGCCACTGTCTGAATGTCTTGATTCGTACAGACGATTCACTGTCTTATCTTATTTGTACTTAGTATCCTATAAAAATACTTGATTACTAGAGTATGTATCGTATTGTTTATAAAGTTATGTTGCCAAGAAATTTATACGTCAGTTACGAAGCTTTGGCAATGAAAATAATTACATAAATTATCTCCAACACATCCTTTATTATTATTCCATTAAATGCATGAGTCCCTCTAATTTCCAGCTTAATTATCTCATGAAAATGTAACATTCCAGTTTTGCTAGAAAGTACGTATGAAAATATTCCACAGAAGCCTTCATTTTATATGTGCGGCTATTATTAAATTTAACAGAAATAATCCAGAGCCGTAAAATATGCGGTTGGGGTAAGGTAACAGTTAATCCAGAACTTATAATTAAATTTTCTGCTTAGCACAATTCGTGGGAGGAATTATTGTCTAATTTTGAGGATTAATATGAAATTTATCGATTCTTCCAAACGTAAAGTGGCTAATCAAATTGTTAATCCATAGTTAATGACTACTAATCCTAACTGAATAATTACACCGCCACCCTTTTCTTAATTCGTGCCTAATTTTAGATTTAGACTAAGCTTAAAAATTGATACAATTTTACAATTGGCAGTTGGAAGAGAAATTCTTAAAAGCCTCAAGCCCTGAATGTATTGTTAAAAATATAAACTGAATTTGGCAGAAATTTGTTGTAAAATGTTAATTTTTGTTTTAAATAAGTAGCTGCCTTGTCGCGGTCCAATCTAAATATGTCATAATTCTCGTGTACTATTTCATTGTTCTGAATATTATAATCCAACTAGGCTTCGGAAAGGGCAAGTATATTATAGGAACTAGCAGGAAGAGAGTTATATAAGATGTTAAGTTTTGCATTTGAACCCATTCTTAAATCGACACAGTAGCTCAGTCGTGTGACTACTGGGTTCTGGGTTCGATCCACGGTGGCAATGTCGGCGGGTAATGTCGCCGCTTTTTCAAATATCTAACCTCCTTCGGGACAGCCTTTGGCTTTGGATTTGGGAGTTGTCTACTATATGTGATGATGCTTATATCTAAAGCTATCAGGAAAAGTCGTTAATGTTAAATAATTTTCATTTTAGGCTTGTAGGATTTAAAGTTGAAGGACTGTAATCTCTCGGAATAATTTATTGAAGAATTTGATGCGATAGTAACCAAATAATATTATAAAATGAGAACGATCATCTCTATAAAAGATATAACACAACCTATTTATTTCTGTAAAAGTACCGAGTAAGTTTAAGTGTAATATGAAATTATTTTCCTGGTGCATAGTCAGCATATTTCGTATTGTATATTACTCTAGCATTGTTAAGCTCAGGCTCGCTTGCCAGTTCGTTTAATCATTGATTGTAATTTCATGAATAAAACGGTTTGTCAGTTTCAATACTATTTAAAACTCTCTACCGTTTTCCATCAATATTAGTTCTGAGCTACTTTATGAAACCTGTCATCGTGTTGCAAACTTTCAAGGCCCTAGACAATACGCAAATTACAATATTGTAATGCTTATTGGATATTTTTCATGGCATGACGCATTCATAATGGAATAATGGAACTTCTCTATGAAAATAACCCAGAGAAATAGACAGACAATAAAATATAAGTTATAATTATTTGCCAATAAATCCTCACCAGTTTGTTTCTTCTGTGGTATTTCAGTAAAAGTTCGTTATTACCATGTAGTTTATCTGAATAATCTATGGCTATAATATATGAAATATTGTATATCTGCGTGTCAGTGGTAATGTTATACATATATATTTGTGTCATATACAAATATTCATATATTCGCGTCAATTAAATGAACCTTTTATTTCCCGCCTATCACGTGTTGTAAAATTGGTAACACTACGGCTTGTTGGCGGCTCTAGATTAACTGATTGCTCGTTGGTGAAAATAGTTTTTAAGTAAGATTGGATAATCTCAATACAGCAGGCATTGAACTCCAGGATATGAGTTTTCTGAGTAAAACTATTCGAAAAGACTTACAGTTTTTGTTAATATGACCATCTCAAATTAACTACGCCATTTTATATATAAAATTTGACAAAGATATCAGTCCCGGTTCGACATTCCTAAACAAAATAAGTATTAGTTACGTACTTTAGAAGTAAAATATAAATGAATTGAATTTAAACCTATTTATCGAAATGCACAATCTGAAAAAAATGGAGTTTGGAATATTTCTTCACCCTCGTTATCGCTAAAGTCGTATGTATCTGAGATATTCTCTGAAGTACCAAAATTGACAGAATTTTGGATGGCAGCAAACAACAGATAATGAACTGATGCCGATAAGGACTGATAAAGTTCCTCTTCCTAATAAATCACTCAATATAATTGCTTGTGATTGTAAGGTCGGTTGCAAAACTAAACGTTGCTCATGCAAAACTATTGGCGTCACATGCAGCAATTTATCCCATAATGGAAGAAATACTTTGTGTCAAAATACAGATAATATTGTTGACGAAGCTCTGGTCGATGAAGAGCCTGAGGAATTAGAAATTAGTCCTGATATTTATGATATTGAAGAATTCGAAGACGACGATAATTATGAAGAAGATCTTTGTACTTCAGAGAATATCTGAGATGTATGCGATTTTAGCGATGATGGGGGTGAAGAAATATTCCAAACCCCAGTTACCGATTTGGAAGTAGCCATTTCTTGTAGTAACATGTCTAGTACAACTACTAGAAAAAGAAAACATGAATAAAATAAAATAATAGTCAATATATGTAAAAAGTCAGTCATACTCAAAAGTCAAGTGAATTTTCGAAAAAAAAGTATAGTATAAATTATGTAAATAAGGTTATTTTAAGGTTAAGGTTAAGTATGTAATAGATTAAATAAATTAGGTATTAATACAATATTAACGAATAGAAATAATTTAGGTCGCGTGTTGGTTAATAATAAAGAAAAGACAGAAGATATAAAAAAATCGGGGTATATGAAATAATGTGTGACGACTGTGATGCCGTATATATAGGTAAGAGTGGTCGTAGCATAGATGTGAGGTTAAGTGAACACAAAAAGTATATTTTATACAATAAAAATCGACTGGTTTCGCCGAACATTGCATTGAGCAAAATCACTTTTTTAAAGTGTTGAACTTTTGTATAATGCAAACAAAGGAAAACTCCTAGACATGCTTGAAATTTTAGAAATTAAGAAGGCCGTAAAGATCATAAAAACGTTACAAATACACAAATAGAATTTATGAATAGCCCTGTACTAGACACCGTAATAAAATTAAAGTTAAGTTCGTAGTTTATTGTTAAATTTAAAGAAATAGAAAATCAAGTTATTATCCCCCTCTAAATAGGTAGAATATTTCTAAGATATATACTGTGAACCACCACTTTCAAGTCAGTTTTTAAGACTCTTTGATAATGGTCGCAAGGCCGGAACATATGTCAGATAAAACTGAACAAAACTCATGAAACAATAAACCAAGTGCGTATTGTAACTATTCTTTTGAATATTTATAATTATTCTCAAGAATATTGAAGTTGGAATAGGTTATTTATTATCCACTCTGTACACTCCGTCCGTCTTTAAGGCATAACACTTTTTTCTACATATATCTTGAATCCGTTTCCTAAATTATACATAGGCTCCAATCCCATGAATAATTTATACGCTTTTATCTACCCTCAAACATTATTTCATATTCTAGTTCCAGAGAGATTTTTTTTTAATAAACTTCAACCGGAGTCACTTCATCTCATTAATGTAATAATTAAATTCCTTCCGAATTAAAAAAGCAGCTTGTTTTAACATTGACGAGCCCGTATTGGAAATCAATATATTTGGAGTCGCATGTTGAGCCTTAAGCACACAAACTCTGCCGATACCTTATTCAAATATCCGATAAGAAGTTCAAATTGATTTATGGAGAACTTATGATTTATAACCTTTATTTCTATACCGAGATGGACCTGTGCTCTTCCGAACCTTTTACGATGCACACTTCAAACGGGAACGTATATTAGGGCGTGGAAGGTAATTGAATCGAAGTCGTATTATTTCTCCAGATTACATCTTGCTGTTGGGTTTTTTATTGCGTAAAAAATAGTTACGTGTGTGGAATGAGAATCTGCTATTGAAGGGCTCGGATACAAAGAAATAAGGTGAAAGGAATCTGCTAATACAATCCATGAACGGATTTTATTGTTATTTGTGGTTTACTCGGTGAAAATTGGGGGTAAAACTTTCCACTACATTATGTAACTCACTGCACCGAGTTGTGGTTAGTTCCTTGTGAAAAATAATAATTATAATAATACAATACATTGTCTTGAAAGAGGAGGAAAAACGGACAAAATATCGAGATTTGCTCTTCGAACTCCGCAGGCTTTATCCAGGCCGTTCTGTCAAAATAGTGGTACTGATTATAGGAGCCCTCGGTGTAATGAGACAGATGCTGCTTTCGGAACTAAAGGTCATACCTGCATGCCGAGATTCGGCAGAGATCTTAGCCGGCAGAATGCTGTCATCCTCGGTTCATTACGACTACTCAGGGCACACGATTCGCGGACCCGGTAGTCACTCACCCCACGGGCGTGGGGAGTGGCTATTGGTATTTATTACTAGCTCCCCTCTGTGAGGGTCGGAGCCACAGAGTAGGGTGACTGGTTTTTTGTAAAAAAAAAGTCTTTATTTTGAGGGCGAAGTTTGTCTATACGACATTCCTCCACTTAACCCTCACTTTATCAACTACATATTACAAATACAACTGTGTAATATAGTTATATATAATAATAGTACATAATAAATAACAATAACAATAAATAGTAACTACATATATAGTGACGAAGTTCCAACATTAATAGGTGACAAACATGATATAACAAATAAAATATTAGAGATAATAAATTTAACGAAAAAGGGAGAGGGAAGAAAAAAATGCTCACCAAAATTATTTACCAATGACTTTGTAGATGAGTTCGGATGGAATTTCTGAATGCAGTTACAGACAAAGAGTTTAAATCTTGTGATGATTTATTATATAAATGTAGCCCTAAACGTTCTCAAAACTAAACACAATATTTCTCCCAGCACTCTGACCCTTCTAGAACATTGTCTGTCCAACACCTATTTTCTCTTTCAAGGCAACTATTACAAACAAGTGAGAGGAGCTCCAATGGGATCACCTCTGTCCCCTGTCATAGCCAACATCTACATGGACAACTTCGAAACCCAAGCCCTGAATTCATCCGAACTGAAGCCTACTTGCTGGCTAAGATACGTAGATGACATCTTCGTTATCTGGCCACATGGTAGAGATTCTCTAAACAACTTTCTGTCTCACATTAATCATATACACCCTCAGATCCAGTTTACTATTGAAATCGAAAACAATTGTTCTCTCCCTTTCCTAGACGTCCTCATTACAAAACAAAACAACAATCAACTCTCCTACTCTGTGTATAGAAAACCAACCCACGCCAACCGTTACCTTAACTCAAAATCACATCACCATCCATCACAAATAAATTCCGTTGTCAACACTCTTGTAACCAGATCCCTCAGACTAACAGACAATCACAACAGACAATCCGAACTACAAACATTACAAGAAGCACTTCTACAAAACGGTTACGACAAAGGACATATAACGCGATCCATACACAAAGCACAAAATCCTTCCCAAACTGATCAGACAGAAACTCCTCCTCAGCAAAAAGCTTTCCTACCTTACATCAAAGGTGTCACAGACAAAATTTCAAAAATCCTGAAATCCAATAACATAAAAACCATATTCACAACACACCAAACAATTTCCAATTTAATCAGAACCCCAAAAGACCAAATACCTAATGATTCCCACGGTGTATACGAAATACCTTGCTCAAACTGTCCCCAAACCTACATTGGACAAACCAACAGACGGATTAACAATAGAATATATGAACATCGTCTTGCAGTTAGAAAATCCGATCCCACATCATCACTTGCCCAACACCGCCTTCTAACAGGCCATAATATAGACTTCGATAACACCAAAACCATAGCACCATCATTTTTCCAGAAACCGCGAATCATCCGCGAAGCAATTGAGATTGAAAAACGTCCCAATTGTCTAAACAAAAGGGATGACGGTCATCGTCTTCCAGTCGCTTGGAAATCATTGATCTCCAGGCTAGCCCCACAATATTCATCCACACCTCATAATCCTGATAGCAGCCGTTCTGCTCTGATGCCTCCATCAACAGACCCTCAACCCCCCACCACTCTCCCACCCACAGACAGCTTTCGTATAAATAACACTTCGTCCGATACTGCCAGCGAGTTCGCTCTAAGGAGTAGGCAGGTTGAGGCCTTAGAGACGGATCGCGGTGAGATCTGGGGAGTAGGCAGATTGAGACCCCGGAATCGAACCAGTTCCACGAACTCCTAGCATTATTTTCTTTGACAATTTTTACTTGACTCACTTTTTCTCTTGAAAATGGCTCCAAAACGGGAGCCGAAACGTCGAGACATTAACAATCTCAGACGCGGTTCAACCCGAGAACCTAGTATTTTTCATATATATATATATATATATATATATATAAATTATGATTTTTCGCTACTGTTACTAAATTATTGAGTTTGTTGTTTGAGTGAATTTGCGATATCAGTTATAGGGAATGACTTATACAACTGTGTATCATCAGCATAAAAGTGAGCAGTCATATTAGTTGGTGTATTGCTAAAATCAAACGTATATAAGTTATAAAGTAACGGTCCCAAAATGGAACATTGCAGTACTCCTTTATTCGTAAATAATCTGTTCGACACACAGTTGTTTAAGACTACTTTTTGTCTTCTCCTTCCTAAATAACTTGCCAAGAATTTTATTGCATCCTCATCAAAGCCTATGTAATGCAATTTAGCACAAAGCGATTCATGGTTAATTGTGTCAAACGCTTTATTAAAATAGTAAAGTAATATTAACACAGTCATTTCATTTTTATCTATAGCTCTTATAATATCGCCACTAATTTTAGTCAAAGCAGTGGTAGTGGATTTACCTTGGCTATATCCTGACTGATATTCAGGTAAGATATTGTTGTTATTTAGATAAGCTGATATTTACTTATTTATATTTTTTCTAGTACTTTTGACAAGACTGGTAGAATGCTTATCGGACGAAGGTCAGAAAAAGTCTCTGACTTAGCGGTTTTCGAGAGAGGTCGAACATATGCTTCTTTCCATTTATCAGGAAAACTTTTTGCTCTATACATGAATTTATTAGATGTACTAACTGAGGTAATAAGTCAGGTAGGCAAAGTCTTATAATTTTTATATTTATTACATCTTCTACTGAGGCCAATTGAAGGCTAAAAGTCACTGCACCAAGTTGTGGTTAGTTCCTCATGAAATATCTTGAAAATAATTATTATTTCAAATAAGCACTACTTGTATATGTTTCTATATATTATATTTAGTATACTCTACATGCGCTTCGACTTCTTAATCTTGAACTATTTAGTCTTTGAATCCTGTTGAGAGTTGGAACTTTGGGTGTGGCACTATCACTGTGGTTCCGCTTCGTATTTAAATACATTTATATTCGTAAACATGCATTGTAGTAATATGAGCATTGTCAGTGACAGTGATCATTGAACTTGCTTGCGTTTACAAACTGCTGATGGCATCACACATCCCAATTATTTAAATAATAATGTGTGTATGGTCAGTGTCTATTCGGGTACAGAAAAGATGCCCGTACCTCTTCTAGTATGAAAAGTCCTCAATAGTCCTGTTATGCTCTTGTATGTAATTGTTTGTATTTTTTATCTTCCTTTGTTTACTTCTTCTAGTGTTATATTTTTTCTATATGTTGTGTAGTTAATATTGTTTTCGTTTATAGTGGATATAACTTGTTAAACATGGGCGTGAAAATATTTAGGATGGAATTTAAAACCCTGTATCATATATATGTATACTGTAAGATTATATAAATATATTAAGAAAATGAACATATAAATTGATATCACCCATACAGGGTGTCTCACCGGGAAGTGAATCGATCGATATAGAGAAAAGTACGCATTAGGAAATTTTGAAAATTTAGATAATTACTAATGTCGGTGTGGCCAATCCAACTAAAATAATTAAGAACAGCTGGCACTTCCGCTTATACCGGAAGTCGATACCAACTTGCTTATTTCAAATGGAATACCCTATATATTTTAGGGTTTTCGAAAAGAGCATAAAATTCTGAGTCGAAAATATGTACATATCCTATACCTAAACCTAGCCGTTTCAGAGATATTTGACATTTTATAGAAAATTTGACAGGTGCAACGGTTTGCAAGAACCGTTATAACTTTCTTCGTGTTAATGATCCTCATTTGCTACCAAGTGTTCCATTTTTCGCGTTACATTTTGTAGAATAGAACACCCTGTATTTTTTTACGACAAGTTGTGTAAAATTGAATTCCTTTTTTTCTGATATTAGCATTGTGGGGGTTAAAGTTACAACTTTTTGAAATATTTGCGATTAATTAGAAATTCATGCATTGTTGTAATCATTTCATCAAAATAACCATGATTAGAAACATCAGTCATTATCTTATGTCAAAAAATGCCAGCAAGTTTAAATTATACCAACGAAAACTTTTTAAATTTGTTTATTATTTATGGAGAATGCGATAAAGTAATATCAAGAACTTGCAGCACATTTGCTACTCGATATCCACAAAAACGCAAAATAACACTAACACTGTAACATGCGGATTAATCGAATTGAAGATATGGCATGAACTAAAATAGCAGAGATAAGATCAATTTAAAATATGATTTCATTTTAATTTAATAATTGTTCAAAATTCCGCCCTGGAACCTCGACACATTTTTCGCACCTTCGGATTAGTTCCTCATGGGTAGCTCTTCTAATTGAATCCTGTGATATGCTTTGAAATGCATTTCTTACTCTTTGCATACAATCTTCAATGGTTGTTAATGGGCTCTCATAAACTTTATTTTTAATAGTTCTCCAAATGAATTAATCCAGAATTGATAAATCGGGCGAGCGCGGAGGCCATAAGAAAGGTCTATTATTGGCAACCATTGATCATAAAAAGTTTCTTGTAAATAATTATTAATTAAATATGCCTTATGTGGGAGAGCACCGTCGTGCTGATAAAAAATGTTTCTATGTTCGACGAGAGGTAAATTTTCTAGATAGTTATTATTAAAATTTTGTAAGATATTCAGATATCTCTCACCTAAAAAAGAAGAAACAAAAATTTACCTATACATATTAGCAGAAAAGAAAATTTAATTTACTGTTTAAGTTTTCCTGATAAAATTGTAATGCCACCACTCTATCGTGTCTTATGTCACGGTAAACATTGAACTGCCAACTTTCCTGAAAGTTTCGCTTTCTGAACATATGAGGATTTGAGTCACTCCAATAATTCGAATTATGTTTATTAAAAAGTCCAATTCTGCTTCATCTGCCCATATAATATTTCCCAAATAAGAATCGTGACCCTCAGACCTTATAAGAATAAACTCACAAAAATTCTGTCTTCTTAGGAAATCTGTTTCTTTTAATCCTTGAACCATATGGAATGAAAACGGGTGAAACTTATGTTTGAATAAGATTCTGTGAATTGAATCCTTGCATAGTCCCAATTCCAAAGCAGCTCGTCTTAATGACTTCCTTGGAAATGCATGAAAATACCCCAGAATTACTATTTCAATGTTTTCGTCATCAACAATAGGCTTTCTTCTTTGCATTTTTGCCATGACAGAGCCATAAGTTTTAAAATTTTCCAGTATGCGTTTTACAGTGTTTGGTGACGGTTTCCGTTTTTCTGGATATCGAGTAGCAAATGTGCTGCAAGTTCTTGACATTACTTTATCATATTCTCCATAAATAATAAACAAATTTAAAAAGTCTTCGTGGGTGTAATTTAAACGTGCTGGCATTTTTTAACATAAGATAATGACTGATTGTTTCTAACCATGGCTATTTTGATAAAATGATTACAACAATTCATGAATTTCTAATAAAATCGCAAATATTTCAAAAAGTTGTAACTTTAACCCCCACAACGCTAATATCAGAAAAAAAGGAATTCAATTTTACACAACTTGACGTAAAAAAATACACGGTATTCCATTTGACCTAAACAAGTTTTCGCGGTTTGAAGTTGACAAAATGTAACGCGAAAAACGGAACACTTTGTGTTGTATTATTGAATTTATTTCAGTTGTAGAACGTACTTCTCCTTGAGTTCTTTTTATGTGACAAGAAGCAAATGAGGATCTTTTACATGAAGAAAGTTATAACGGTTCTTGCAAACCGTTACACCTGTCAAATTTTCTATAAAATGTCAAATATCTCTGAAACGGCTAGGTTTAGGTATAGGATATGCTACATATTTTCGACTCATAATTTTATGCTCTTTTCGAAAACCCTAAAATATATCTAAATTTTCAAAATTTTCTGATGCGTACTTTTCTCTATATCGATCGATTCAGTTCCCGGTGAGACACCCTGTATGCTTGTAAGTGACGCCGACGAAGTGACACCAACATTATTATTAATTCTGTTAATCATTATTAAAGAATGCATTTTTTTGCACGTCAGTATTCTTTGAGAAATTTTGTAGTTTTTGAGTAAATTATTTTGGATATAAACACAGTCACATAAAACCCCTAAATCTAAAGCCAAAGGTTGTCTGAAAGGGAGTTACACAGACACCATCCATTATCCACCGACATTGCTCATGTCGGTGCCGCGGATCGAACCCAGAGCGCAGCAGTGTCACACCAGAGCCACTGTGCCTAAATAAATAAAAATATAGAGAAACTAGAAGTACTCTTTTAATATTCCAGACGGTTGTTGAAAAATATTGTACGCAACACGCCTGGAAACTGTTTTTTTTTTTGCCTTGCAGACTTCCAATCTGAGAGCTTGTCTACTGGCCCAAAGAAAACTGCACTTTCCGGACTTGTTACGTAAATAACTATTCTTGCCTTGTTCTCTCTTTATTTGCTTCGATATAAAGGACAATAATCTTTATTGTTAAAAAAAGGAAATAAGAATTTCATTGTTTGTCAGTACCTTTTGGCTTTTATTGTTTATCACTGATGGAAAGAGTCATTAAATCTAATTTTACTTACGCAAAGGACGCAGGTCTTTTTGAACGTTATTTTGCTTATAAAAACATATGTCATAGAGAAAATAAACAATAATCTTGTAAAATCGTGTACGAACCCACCGAACCGCCGAAATCCCTAATAATCGGGCGGCACCAGTATTCATCTGTGCCAGGCCAACAGCGCCGTCTAAGATCAACATTGTTTTCCACTTACCCATTCAAAACTCGCAATTCAATTCCGTAAACTTTTTAGTGCTCTACGCTTAGTTTAATGGCGGAACATTTTTCGAATGGCAGCTGACAATTAACCTTTACTCGATTGCGTCCCAAGGGTTTAACTTTTATTCCTTTTGGGACGGAAAACGTTTTAATACGAATTTATTTGTTTTAATTGTATGGCACGCTGTTTTTTTAGATTTTATGCGTCTAAAAGTAGGCCTTATATAAACGATCATGATATTATAATTAGTATATTATTCATGTTTCCAGCGTTAACAGAACAAGTATTTTAAAACGTAAAAATAATACCATGTTGACCATTTGGTTGATAGAAATTGAAAAAGTATTTACAGAAAGCTTCCCCTCTTTCTTTGAAATATTTTACGTATTAAGCATTTTGTTCCCTTGGCTATCTAAAGCATTTTATGGTTAAGAAGAAGGGGAATGAGCTTTGAACATTTACTACCTTTTAATTAATCTTTTAATATGTTTTTATTATTAAAATAAATAAATAAGTCAATAGAAGCTGAAATTTTTCCTGACTGCCTAAAATTATTAGCAACTGCTATCCACTACTAAAAAAAAAAGTGACCCCACCGATTGTGGATAATTATCGACAAATTTCCCTCTTAAGTGTTCTCTCAAAAATACCTTAAAGAGTAGTGTGTAACAGAATTTTTGAGTATGTTGAGAAGAATGAAATATTAACTCTCTCTGAGCATCGGTTTAGGTCAAACAAATCGATTGAGGCACAGCTACCCATTATCTTTTGGAGTATGTTTACAAATGTTTGGAAGGGGGTAGGTATGTTGTGTCATTGTTATTTGACCTTTCCAAAATACTGAATAGTAAATTATACAGGGTCGGCATTAGGGGTAACATTCTGCTGTGATTGATCCCCTATATGGAAAATAAATCGCTCAGGGTGAGGCTAAATGACCAGGAGTCGGATACATTTAGTGTTGCACTTGGGGTTCTTCAGGGCTCAGTGCTAGGTCCATTACTATTCATACACTATATAAATGATTTACCCAGTTACATAGAGCATAGCCGTGAAACAATGTTTGGGGATGACACAACAATCGCCGTGTCAGCTGATATACTCGAGGAGCTTCACATTAAGATCAACAATATAACAGATTCATTAAGTGTATGGTGTCAAAAAACAAGTTGATTCTAAGCATAATATTTTTAGTCGCAAACTCCTCTATAAAATCCATATTTTACTACAAGTTACAAGTCTGGCGCGTTAAGTGTAATAATTGCATATTACCATCAAAACGGTAATGCTTCAATTGCAACAAACATCAGCCGAAAGACTGATGCTACTTAAAGGAGCTCTCTTGCCAGTCGTCATACATCACTTGCAGACTGCAGTTTCGTGCTGTTGGCTCTCGTCAGTGCAAGGTAGGCATTTGACGACCGGCACGAGGATCCTTTGACTATTTGGTACATCCTGGTATTTTTACAATAGCGACATGTAAAATAGCAGGCGCCATCTAGAGAGCCAACAGCTCGAAACTGCAGTCTGCAAGTGGTGTATGACGACTGGCAAGAGAGTTCCTTTAAGTAGGATCAGTCTTTCGGCTGGTGTTTGTTGCAATCGAAGCATTAGCGTTTTGATGGTAATATGCAATTATTACACTTAACGCGCCAGACTTGTAACTTGTAATTCAGCGCTCGGCGGGGCACATGGCCCGAAGAGTAGCTGTTGGTTGCAGTCTGGTTACGTTCCTTATAGTAAAATAAGGATTTTATAGAGGAGTTTGCGACTAAAAATATTATGTTTAATATTCCGCCCTCTAAAAGCACATTTGAACTAAGTTGATTCTAAATGAAAAAAAAAGATAGATAGAACTTCATGGTCAATGATATTGTACTTTCGGATTCTGCCAAATTACTTGGTGCCTTACTTGATTTCAAGTTATCCTGTGTGTAGAAATCATGTATGTAGTCAATTAAATGAGGCATTTTTGCAATGTTACAGTTAAAATCTACTCTAGATTTACAAGGCTTATTCAACATATATTATGCTATGGCGTATAGTCACATCTCATTTAATATTCTTGCATGGGGTAGAGCCTCTGAGTATGAAAGAGTGTTTATTTGTCAAAAAATAATTATCAGGCTTATTTTTTATCTAAAAACAAACGAAAGTTGTGGAGAAATATTTATGGAAAAACATATTCCTACCACGCCTTCGATCTATATCCTAAAATGCTTAACTTTTACAAAAAATAACTTAGCTCTCTTTAAAAAAAACGTCTATCACAATTATCCAGCGAGAGACCTCTTAAGTGTACCGAGTCACCATATGAGCTCATTTAAACGATCATCCATTTATAACTGTATCACCCTATACAATACTCTCTCTAAAGGTATTCGTGATATTCCGAACAACTTAAAATTTAAAATAAAACTAAAAAAATATCTATCTAATAAGGGCTATTATAATATATCAGACTTTATTGAAGGGAAATGATGTTATCTGTTCTATTTATTGGGTCGTGCATGTTTGTACTTACGTGTTTTTGTCACACATTTTTTAAGTTAATGTTGTTTATTTTCTTATTCGTTTAATCTGTAATTATTTATATCTCTATGTTCTTTTCCTGACTTATCACGTGTACAATCTGTATTTATAGTGATCAATAAGTTATTATTTTTATAATTTGTTGACAAAATAAATGTTTTGAATCTAGTTTTATTCAATTTCCACAGTATTTTTCCGTCTTCAGTATTCATTTTTTTGTCAAGTTTTTTAATAATTCCACTTAAATGATTCGAGGTTGTCAATGGATTTGTCGTGAAAATTAGTATGTAACTACTGGGTGTCTAAAAGATGTTGCCGTTTGAAAAAATTGACTTTTACGGTTTATCGGTTTGGTCTACCTGATTGATTTGAGTGCATTCACTGCACTCTAGATCCAAAAAAATGTCCGTAAAAAATCGTGTAGTCTCAGAAAATATTTTTAAGTCTATACAATCGTACTTAAAATCATCTCCGGAATCCAAATGTGTAAAAAATACAGAGTGTTCTATTTAAGATTTAGAAGTTGGAGAAGTGATTGAAACATGTCAAATAATGAATATTCGGAAATTATTTCTAATTGTAGATTTTTTATGTGGTTTACCTGTTTTTTCTCAATTTCTAGAAGTCTGACGCGCTATTGCCTCACAACCTGTATATGTCGTGCGGAGAAACTTGGTAACAGACAGCTTGGTAACAACTTCTGTGGTAGTTTCACCACATGTTCAAATTACTTGCTGAAACTTACGTTAAAAAGTGTGTAACTCACGGCTTAGATTAAATATGACAAGTTTATGATATAGTAGTAATTCGAGAATCCACGACGGTATACTTCATACAGCTTCTTTTATATGTGGAACAAATATCAATAATTGAATCATAAAACTTTGACAATACAGTGAAGTAGAGTATAAAAGCTTCTGGAGTAAAAAGTCTCGGAAAAAGTTAAATCAAGCCACTAAGCGAATTAAGCCAAGTTTGTTTAAGACGCATTTCAAAGAAGAAACCTTTTTCTTTTCTTTCTTTCGTCGCTTGTCTCGATAAGTAAATAATTCAGCCATTATAATCTGAAGCCTAGCGGGAGATTTTCTGGATGATACCGAAAATGATATACGAAGCGACCGGAAAAACCTTGACGCAAGTCGTGAAAGAAAAACGACACATGTACAGGATGTTCGTTAGTAACTGTACATAACTTAATTGGAGATGGGAAACACCGACCTGATTCATAACAACCCTATATGTATTTCATGGAACCCTTCATTATTATGTATCAACACTTCGATTACCGACAATTAATATGTTAATTTCTCTGATATCAAGAAATTTTCGTGCAACAAATTATGCAAATTTAAATACAGATATTCAGCCAAAGGTTTGATATTACCTAAATTGATGAACCGTAGGAAGTGTACCAAAGTTTTGTAATACCCATTAGAAAAAAATAGCAGCAAAACATCGTCAATGTTGTGTTTGTGAATCAGATGTACAAATTAATAAGGTTTCCAGAACTATAGCCCAGTAAATGGGAAAATTTGGATGAAATAATTCAGAGCGGGCTGAAATTTTGGGAATAGACATATTTTGTAGTACTTTTTAGTTTTTAACATATCAAAAGTCCTCATCCGTAGACGCCGACGGGCAGGAGGCAGGGGAGAAAATAGGTAAAAAAATTCGGTTTTTCGCAAAAACCTCGGAAAGCATCAGTTAATTTTACTGTACAATATGCACACATGAAAATTATAGATAATAAAAATTCGCACAATTTCGTTTTTTTTTTTTAACTTTGTACGACCTATTGGAGCCTAGAGGTTTTTGAAATTTTTACAGTTTTGCAACGCAATGGAAACGCGCGTGTTTTTCGCTGAAATCTCGAAAATGGTCATTTGGATCGCAACATGTTTCAAATGGAAATTATAGAGAATTCGATTACGAACAATTTCCTTTAATTTTTCATTTCCATTCGATCAATATTGGCAGAAATATGAATTTCTAAACATCTTTATAGCGCACTATCAAAACACTTGTTTCATGATAAAATCGATAAAAACTGGAAAACGATCGTACGCATATAGTGTATCTAATGAAAGCTAACAAGAATCAAATTTTGAATATGTTGGTGTATGTACAATATCGTTTTGATAACGAGTGAAGAGATAAAAAGGAAAAAGATGAAAAATTGTAATTTTCATGTGCATTTTGACAAATAGCTATTTTTTGATTGGCTTCAGGCAATAATGACAGTAAAGATTTTTTGAATAGAATTAAATTATCTATAAAATGAGTTCCAAGTGACTTTCATACGATGAATGGTTCACGAGTTACAAATCTGTGAGCAAAAATTCCTTTTTTATATAAATTAAGATTTTCCTGCAAAACAACTGTGTACAGTGTGACCCATTTCAAATGGAAACCTCCCTGTAAAAAATGTATTTATAATCCAATGTTAACGCTTATTTTTTAATGATAAACCATCGAAAACTCCACTTTATGACAAAAATTTAGAGATAAATTTCAATTTTCAAAGCTTTCTATGATTTATTTTCAATGTCGAAAATGGACAAATTTGATTGGCGATTTTTTTATTAAAATTTTAGCTACACCACTGGATTCAGTACTCTCAAATGAGTAAATCCCAAGTTTCATGAAAAAATATTGAAAAATGACAGATTTATGACAAAATTAATGTAGGCTCATAGTAACTTTTACTTGATTTTTTTCTAAAAATCGAAGTAGCCTATGAAAAATAAACAAAAGAAAGATAAATTAAGTGAATAGTTTTAATAAATATTGTCATTTAAACAAACTTAATCATATTGGACTTAAAAACATAGTATAAACAATTAAAAGTAATAATAATTAGATACCTATTAAATAAAAAAAATAACACATTGTACGACATTACACTAAACTTCTTAAATTTTTGTAGCATCTACAAGGCCGTCGTTTATTTCGATGCACTTGTCGAATCGTTTTTTAATATTTTTTACGACATTCTGTAATTGTTGCCGGGTAACTTCTGCACAAGCTTGTCTTATTCTTGCACAAAAATCTTCTCTATTACTCGGGCGTGACCTGTAAGTTAGCATTCAGCCATCTGGTAACCACTCTGGCATTATGGACAGGGCTTCCATCTAATTGAAAAGGTAGATTTACTCTTTCTTGTATTGGAAGTTTATGTAGAATATTCCAAAATTAATTTCTTAGGAACTGTAAAAACTGCTGCCATTCATATTACCTTCAAAAAAGAAAGGGCCAATGATTGTTTCATTGAGCAACCCACACCAAACATTAACTTTTTGGGAATATTGTCTTTTACAATTAATGACAAACTGTGGGTTTTCTATAGCCCAAAACCTAGAATTTTGTGACGATACTACCTCGTTTGTTGTAAAAGTTGCTTCATCGCTGAATAAAATATTTTTATTAAAATTTCTGTTATTAAGATACTCTCCTTGAGCCCACAAGGGAAACTCCATCCGTGTAAATATTTGGGTTTGAATGGTTTTACCAAATTCGTCTTAAGGCATCGGCGAATATTTTCTCTAGGTAAATTCAAATCTAAGCTAGCTACTCTTCCACTGGCGTTTGGATTGTTGTTAAAATAATTTAAAACTGTCTGCTCGTACCTGGTTCTTCTTGGTATATTATCTGTTCTTATAATACGCCGTATCACAGCGCCACACTCATTAAAAATTTTGTTTATTTTATACAGTACTTTTAGTAATGTTGGGCCTATTCGGATGCCTGTTGTTGAATATCTCGCATACCTCATTCAAAGTTCTGTCATTATCTCCTCTAAGGCGCACAAGTTCAATTTTTTCCTGTACATTTAGATTATAAACAAACTAATAAACTAATACTTGATAATAACTATTTATTAATTTTATAATTCAATAACAATGAATATGAGAATATGCGAATTTTAAAGATTTGACGCTTGACTATAAAATTTGTTTTCCATGGCACCCTATTATTATCTGCCATTACTCAATAAAAATGTAATATTTATTAAAACTATTCACTTAATTTATCTTTCTTTTGTTTATTTTTCATGGGCTACTTCCATTTTTAGAAAAAATCAAGTAAAAGTTACTATGAGCCTACATTGATTTTGTCATAAATCTGTCATTTTTCAATATTTTTTCATGGAACTTGGGATTTACCCATTTGAGAGGTTACCGAATCCAGTGGTGTAGTTAAAATTTCAATAAAAAAATCTATAATCAAATTTATCCATTTTCGACATTGAAAATAAATCATAGAAGGCTTTGAAAATTGAAATTTATCTCTAAATTTTTGTCATAAAGTGGAGTTTTCGATGGTTTATCATTTAAAAAAAAAAGCGTTAACATAGGATTATAAATACATTTTTTACAGAGAGGTTTCCATTTGAAATGGGTCACACTGTATAACAAGTTTTTAAAAATTGACCTATTTTTATTAGTTTATATACATATGATATAGTTCTTTAAAAAAAAGTTCTGGAAAACTGTTTTTGTTCAGAAAAATTGAAACAATATTATTTTTTAATTCCTTTTTTGTAAATATCATCGTTTCTTTTGACTTTACGACAAAATTTTATAAGACCTAAATGAAAGCTTACAAAATTTCGTACAAAAAATACTTTTTCATGTATGATTTTCAATAAGTAGCGACAAAGAACTGATGATTGAAAATGCGGTTGATTTTCGTCACGTTTGAAGTACAAAAAAGTACATTTAACAACATTTTTTAAAACTTTTTGAAGTATCGGAAGTTATTTTGTGTGCATTTTTGGGTCGTTTCATACTGAGCCCATATTTAAAAAAAATTGTTATGCAAAGTTCTTGCAGGAAAATCTTAATTTATAATAAAAGCTGCTGGAAGCGGCTGGAACATCCCCACCCGGTGGATCTTTGAAGCCCAAAAAGAGCATTAGATTGTATGCCAGAACGGCACTAAACGTAATCCGATCTCAACCAAAACCTTTTCAGATCTTCTAGGGCACTAAAGAAACGCACACGCAAAGTTTCATTCAAATCCGTTCAGTAGTTTCGGCGCTATCTTGCTAACACACACACACACACATACACACACACAGACATTTTTCAAAAACCACTTTTTTGGGTTCCTAGGACCTCAAAACGTAAAGATTTGATGTTATCTCAATTTTCGTTTTTGAACCAATTTTAGTAACCTCTCACAATTTTATTGTGTATTTATGGTGCTCATACCTTTAAACAGTTGTAACTCATGAACCATTCATCGTATGAAGGTAACTTGGAGCTCATTTTACAGATAATTTAATTCTCTTCAAAAACCTTTAGTGTCATTATTGCCTAGTCAATCAAAAAAATAGCTATTTGTCAAAATGCACTTGAAAATTACAATTATTCATGTTTTTCCCTTTTATCTCCATTCACCTGTTATCAAATCGATTTTGTACATACGTACACCCACATATTCAAAATTTGATTCTCTTTAACTTTCATTAGATACACTATATGCGTACGATCTATCGTTTTCGAGTTTTTATCGATTTTATCAATAAATAAATAAATAAATAAATAACACCACAGGTAATTACGACCCCCTTTATCCCGGAAGGCTCTAGAAGAGCCTTGTGTGGGAGGGGGCTACACATTTAGAGACAAGGGACACACACCCAATATCCCTTTATAGTGAAAAAATCCCTCTCACAGTATTTTCCACTGCCACGACCGGGGATCGAACCCGGAACTTTTGGGTGAGAGGCAAGTGCGTTCACCTCTCGACCACCAGTCATCAAGAAACAATTATTCTAATAGCGCGCTATAAAGATGTTTAAAAATTTATATCTCTGCCAATATTGATCGAGTGGAAATGAAAAATTAAAGAAAATTGTTCGTAATCGAATTCTCTACAATTTTCATATAAAATATTTTGCGATCCGAATGACCATTTTCCCCCTCCCTTCTGCCGGCGTCTAGGGGTGAAGACTTTTGATATGTTAAAAAGTACCACAGAATAAGCCTGTTCCCCAACATTTTAGCCCACTCTCAATTATTTCATCGAAATCGACAAATTTCGGCCCATCTTATTGGGCTATCTTGGCAAGGTTCCATTACAGTGGACCTTCGGGGTACTACATCACTATTCTATTAGTGCATATAATCCCAGCACCTCCGCCACTTATTAGAAAAAAGAAAACTATAAAAACTACAATTTACCACCTTATTTAACTGACTCAGTTTTAGTCTACCACTAAATAGTTAATGAAACGTACGTCTAGTAGCTATGTTTAAATGATTTTGTGTTTGTGGAAAGTACGTCAGTTTTCTTTAGTTAGTGGCACGAAAACAGTTTATAAAATCTTGTATGCGACGCAGAAAAATGTTTCATTTCTTGCTACTACTTACCGTGCTATTGCTCTGTATTTCATTTCAGAGGGCCACGTAAACTGATGTCAAGCCATAAAAATTTTGAGATTTTCTGTGTGAGTAATTGCAAAATCTCCCTAATGCATACAATTTATTTTTCTTGAATAAATTTTTACAGTTTCCATCCGAGTGAAATATCTCCGGCCGTATACTATATCTAATATCGCTTTCATACACCTTGTGTATCTTATTCCTCAAAAGCTTACGCCGGATAGAGTTCTTTATAAGCAGAGCTTATATAAGATGTTTTGTGCGAGATGAATGACAATACATTATTTTTTGTTCCGTTTAATATTCTTAATGGCGTATCTGTGATAAAATTCACGTGCAGAACTTTTCGGATTAAAATATAAAGATCTTCGCCATTCTGTTGAATAATGTATGTGTGAAGTAGGTAGATTCGTCCGCTTTAGGAGAGAGACTGTCAGAAAGAATAAAATACATGCCCGGGAAGTTATTTATGTTTTATGTTTCTCCACGACCCAAAAAATTGCAGTCCACGTTGAGTGGGTAATGGGCTTGTGCGAATATAAGGAGGGTGTTAACTAATTGGGAGTGCCTTTCAAATACATACATGATTTACGCAGAAGAATATAAAGTAATTTAAAATTACTCATGAATAAGTAATGTGATATTGCTAATACCTAGTGACCTAAAAAAAATAATCTAAACAACTTCTGGGCATTTGTTCATTACAAAAATAATTAAATTACTGAAATCATTTGTTTTCATTTTTACAGTTTTGAAATTTGTACTGTACCTGTATAGTGTAAACTATTATTTATACCTTATTTATTTATTTATCTATGTGTATATGGTTACCATAGGCGTGTGTATCGTGTGTACCTGCAGAAAGTAATATCAAAACTGATCCTTCTAAATTATGGGGCTTTTATTAACAGTAAAAAACGCTTGACTGATATTTCCAACCACATCCATTTTAATGGCCAAACTTTAACTACCACGAATGATATACTAAATGTTTTTGCTAATTTTTTTGTTGATTCTTATATAGCTGATGGTGTCGACTCAGCTTTAAACTTCAATGATGCATTGAATAATGTTGATATCCACAAACGAGCCTTTGACGAATCTGTCGTACTTAAAACTATAAAAAAAATTAAACCCAAAATGACGACGGGGTCAGATGGTTCCGGCATTTCTTACTAGGGACTGCGCCCAGGTATTTTCTTATCCGTTAATAGTTTTATTTAACTTATGCCTTAACCTGTTCGTTCCCGGTCATTTGAAAGTGATTGACACTATGTCCGATTTATGAAAAAGGAGATAAATTAGATATAACTAATTTTAGACCTGTTTCAATCAATTTCTGTAAAATCCTGGAAATACTGCTGCCTGACACAATTTATACAAGTGTCAGTAATAAGATCTCGCCGTACCAGCATGGTTTCATGAAAGGTCATTCAACTACTACTAATTTATTGTCCATTACACAATACATAGCTGAAATTTTGAATGTACAGGCGCAAACTGATGTTATGTACATTGTACATTGATTTCTCTAAGGCTTTCGACAGGCTTAACCATAGTATTATACTTCGTAAGTTACATGAAATAGGTTTGTCTTATTCATTGCTACAGTTATTTAGATCTTATCTGTCAAATAAAATATAATATGTCGCGTATAATAATGGAGTTAAGTCTGTCGAATTCTTGGCGTCATTAGGTGTCCCTCAGGGCTCGGTACTAGGTCCCTTACTATTCAGTACTTTCAGTAATGATATAGTGAATATTCTAGACGTTTGTTGTCTACTATATGTGGATGATTTAAAGATGTTTAGATACAGTGATAACGAGTACTGTTACCGCCTACAGCATAAACTTGACATACTATCACAGTGGTGTCTAGACAACAAACTGCCGTTAAATGCTGGTGAATGTAATGTTATGTCTTTTACGCGTAAATCGACTCCCCATGCGTTTAACTACCACCTTGACAACACCGTTATACAGAGACCTGATACTTGCCGTGACCTAGGTGTAATTTTTGAGTTAACATTCATTGCCCATATTAAAAACACAGTCGGTAATGCATTTAAAACACTCGGTTTCATAGTGCGTAGCAACCGTGAATATAAGCACTCTACAAACATTATACTGTTGTTTTGTGAGGACTAAGCTAGAATTCGCGTCCCTTGTGTAGTATCCCTATTGTGATATACATATTAACAATTTAAAAAATGTGCAAAGCATATTTCTCAAACTACTGTTTTTTAAAACCAATGAAACATATCCTCCTATTGGTTACCGTCAGCAACACTTACTTGATACTTTTGGTACAGTTAGTTTTGATGACAGGAGGTAAAACCTTTCGTAAGTTTTTTTTATACAACGTTATTTATAATATTTTGGATTGCCAAGAAATAGTAGAAAAGTTAAACTTTCTTGTTCCTAGGCTAGATAGGAACTAACTTCTTATATAACAACAGCGCGGACTAATACCTTAAAAAATTCTCTTTTTATTGAATTTGTAACAAGTACAACAAACACTGTAACCACATAGATATTTTTTGTTGCAGCCGTAATGACATCAAGTCATATTTTAAACATTAGTTTGTCAGATATTGTGTATATTTTCTCATGGTTTATGTGTATTACATATTATATCTCATATGTTATATGTTTTATGCAATTTGTATATGTATTTTAGTTATATATATTATTTTTTTCTGTACTTTCCTGTTCTGTAATTGGGTGTTTACCTGTTGAACAGTGTATTGTAAATAAATAAATAGGTATTATGTTTATGTATGTGCATTATTGTATACTCCATTTTTTTACTCTATCTTGTAATCAATACGATGGAAATTACTGATAGTCTATTATCTATAAAATAATCACCTCAGTGTCTCAATGCTTACGCGCTGTTTTGAGATCAGGGAGTTCCCGGTTCCAATTCTGGCTAGGGTACAGATGTTTAATAGTATTTTTGATGTGTTTCCAAATTGGTAATAGTGGACTAAACGAGGCTGTGTGAGAGGCAACACGGCTAGTCGTTGTACCACTCCTGAGTTCGAATCTTAACTGCAGCAGATGCCAACGTCGTAGGGAATGGTTGTTGTGTAATTGTCTGCTGTGTATATGGCCTGGTTGAGTGGTGGAACAGCTAATGCTAAACCACACCAGGACGGTAATCTAAATAATCTAAAATAAGTCGAGAGGACCTGAATTCCTTAGTCCTAGAGTCAAGTAACCTACTGTGTATGAATTCAACAGGTAGAACGTGAATATATATATATATATATATATATATATGTTCCGAGAAGATTCCGCGGTCGTTGGTATGAAAAATACTAGGTTCTCGGGTTGAACCGCGTCTGGGATTGTTAATGTTTCGACGTTTCGGCTCCCGTTTTGGAGCCATTTTCAGGAGAAAAAGTGGGTCAAGTAAAAATGGTCAAAGAAAATAATGCTAGGAGTTCGTGGAACTGGTTCGATTCCGGGGTCTCAATCTGCCTACTCCCCAGATCTCACTACGATCCGTCTCTAAGGCCTCAATCTGCGTACTCCTTAGAACGAACTCGTGACATTAACAATCTCAGATGCGGTTCAATCCGAGAACCTAGTATTTTTCATATATATATATATATATTGACATGATATTTTATTTATCTAAAAAAGACAATGAAAGGCAGTTTGCAATTTAGACAAGTCTACTACAAAACTTAGTTTAAGTATCTAGAACATGTTCTAAGATTAATAATTTATAATAAAAATTAAAAAAATCAAGTATTGACTGTCATATATAAAAAAAAATGTCAAGAGGTGACGGATAATGAAGATTTAAAAAAGAAAAACATTAATTGTGTACTTCCTAAGTCCGTGATATTATTAAATTGAATAAATTTAAAGAAGTATTAAGAAGGGGAAACATTTGTACCTATGAAATTGGAAGTGATATTTTCATTCTGATTTGGTGAGGATCGTTTGCTTCCGCAGATGATTGAAAGCTGCGTTCCAGACTGCGAACTGATTTAGGTCTAACAATTTTGATTTGACGACCCAGGAAGAAGAGTCTAACCAGCTGAACGGATCAAACTGTGTGCGACGAATATAAGTTTTGCGTACGTATCGGTTATGACAGTGCATCGAAAGGTAAAGCTTTTTTTTAATTATATAAACTAAGGGAATAATCTCGAGAAACAATACAAATTTGATATCAAATTTTCATTTAAAATATAGTGGAATCACAACCACTTGCGCAAAAAAATGGCCAAATAGACTTCATTGTTAAAAAAAAAAAAATTAATCTTAATCAATTTTTTCTTTTGTAATTACTTTGAATAACGTCTTATTGTAGTAAACTTGTTAAATTTGAAGCTTGCTTTTCATTCATGCAAAATTTTTCATATTTAGTTAATAGGAAATTGCCAAAGGAACTCACCTTGAGAGAGAGTCAGCCGTGGTCTGTTATAGTAATCATGCTGGTAGGTTATGCATTGTAAATGATGGTTATAAGTTTGATCACAAAATACAAACAGAAATTTTAGCTTATCAATATATTGGCGCTCAACTTTCTTTGTAGAGGTTCATCAATTTCATTATTTAACATAACATTTCTTAAAATAATCATAACAGTGATTTCATAGCAATATATATATATATATATATATATATATATATATATATATATATATATATATATATATATTATGTTGTTTTCGCGGGTGTCAAATGAAGTGTTGTTGTACTTCCGGGTGCTCTCACGCGTCGATGGTCGACTCCTCCAGGAGTCACACTTGTCTAAACGACGTTTCGGCAGAATCTCATCTGCCATCTTCAGGTTCTCGCTGAAAGCGTTCGAGCAACGAGGAGCAGCAGTAGGCAGCTTTCAGCGAGAACGTGAAGATGGCAGATGAGATTCTGCCGAAACGTCGTTTAGACAACCGTGACTCCTGGAGGAGTCGACCATCGATGCGGGAGAGCACCCGGAAGTACAACAACACTTCATATATATATATATATATATATATATATATATATACATACATATATACATATTATAATGCAATAAAAGTTATTTAGTCTTATACAACAAACTCAAAGTGCATTTTATTATTATTTAAATTTGATATAGATTCTATTTTTGTACAATTTAAATCATTTCGAGTAAAAATACACACTAGTATGTCTGGGATCTACAAAAACTGGAAACTAAATTATAGCCATTTAATTGAAACATCTATTTCTTCCTTTTTAGCCAATGCTCACTAACCATTATTACAACTTTTATTAAGCCGAATTAAAAAGGAAATAAAACATTTGTTTTGGTTTGAAAGAACTTAAGGAATCTATAAAATTTAATGAAAGAAAAGTTGAGATTAGTAATTGAATTCCAATATACCGGAAAAAACTGCGGCCATATACTTTATTAACGATATCTCCAACTTTTAAGGAATATAAATGGTAAATATGCAAGACTTCACTCAAAACTAATATTTACCGTGACATTTATCGATAAATGTTTAATAAGTTTATTTAATTTTTAAAGTAGTTGGATACCGGGGTAACTGGACTATCCTTTATGGGGTCGTTGGGTACTTCGCCCGGACCGACTGTAATAAAACTTGTCGCCTTTAATAATTTATTTAGCTGAATTAAAGTTGTTCGAATTTACTCTCTCACGCAAGATACCGTTTTCTTTATACTTGAGGAAGTTCAGAAGTTGCTTATGGCACCCGAGAGAGGCCTTACTCCAGCCCGGGGATTTGATTCGTCTTGCTTCTTTTTGCAATAGAAATTGACTACATATTTCGCGAAATAATATATATGTTTCTTATACATTTCATAATCCGGTTCTTCAGTTGAAATATATCTGTTATGAAAACAAACGGGGTAAATTATGTGCAACGCCAGATGCTTGTTATCTTGTTAATGATTTAAATTTCCCAGCTCTTTTCTTCTCTGCAAGCTTTATTGCGTAGATAAAGTTAAATTTATTTAGGCGGTTGCCGGGTTTGCAATTATTCGGAAGTATTTAAATTCCCAGCTTGGACATTAAAACAACTTATTTCTAGATATGCAAGGATGTGGACTTAGAAACAATGTGAATGTTAATTTTATCAAACAGAAAGAATCACATTACTCCGTATACCTGGTGACGCAGGAGACGTGTAACACTCTGTAACTTTACTGTTTGAGAAGCTAAAATTTTGGAGAGTTTTTATTTTATTACATAATTGTTCTTGTTTTGAGCCAATCAGATATTTTCTTCAACTTCTGGTTTAAGCGGATGTGACCCAAAATCAGTTATTTTAAATGGTACTCTGTATATTTTTTTTACCTGTCCTTAAATTCTCGTTCCAACCATGTATCCCAGCATGGTATTGGTTTTTAAAATTTCTCTTCATAGCTATCAATTATTCTATGAGAATTTTATGTCTATAGATATTATTCACACAAGTAATTGTATAATAATAGGCAATTTTAATACTCTTTGTTAAATGGGGACTTTTTTGAAGAATTTTATGACAGTTTCGATGCCGATTTGGCCTAGCTATCTTCGTTTCCTAAATATTTTCAAAAAACTGAAAAGGTGTATTTTAAAAAACTTCCCGTATCTGCCTAATTTGACGACTGGTGATATTTTAATAATACATTGTTAGGACACTTTTTTAAGCTGCTTTCGTTGACGTTACCAAAAAATTTCTACCGTCGTTTGTTTAACAATAACAACAACAATAACAATAACTTTATTTTCCTTTTGTGACAATATGATATAAATATTGTATAGGAATGGTCATACTTAACATCTAAAAGAAATAAGGTACAAAACACACATTTTACATATTAAAATATTCGTCTAAGTTATAGAAGATTTTACTTACTAAAAATAATTTAAGTTGTTTTCTAAATAGCGGTAATTCGTTACAATTTTTTATATCTATAGGAAGGTGATTAAAAACTCTTGGTCCTAGGCAACTGGGTGATTTTACAGATACATTGAATTTATTGAAGGGTACATGGAGGTCATATTTTTGCCTGGTATTTATTTTATGTAAATCCTTATTACAGACAAATTTACTCTTATTTTTGAAGACATATAAACACAGTTCAAAAATGAGAAGTGACGGAAGTGTTAGTATATTATATTCCTTGAATGCATTTTTACAAGTGTCTCTTGTCGTTAAGCCTACCATACATCTTATTACACGCTTTTGAGCTAAGAATACATTATTTGATAGGGTGGAAGCCCCCCAAAAACAAACACCATATCTTAACCGAGAATCAACCTCAGCATAATATAAATTCCTAAGCTGAGTCATATTTAGTACATTCTTTATATTTTTGAACTGGTAAACTACCGAATGTAATTTAGCTATCAGTGATTCACAATGAACTTTCCAGTTTAAGCTACTGTCTATATTTATACCCAAGAATTTTACATTGGACATTCTTGTTGATATTGATGTATTATCAAGTTGTATATTTGGATAATCACATTTCTTTTGCCTATTGTGAAATATTAATGCCTGCGTTTTCTCAACATTAAAGTAAAGAGAATTTTCACAGAACCAGTTACTGAGAGTCTTTAATAAAATATCACATTGGGTCTCCAAAGTATCAACACTTTTATCAGACAACACAATCGAGGTGTCATCGGCATAAAAAGTAAAGTCTGCTAATGTATTCAAACTATCAAGATCATTGATATATAATAAAAATAATATGGGACCTAATACCGATCCTTGCGGTACGCCCATATTAATTTCAACAGAAGCTGAATTAACAGAATTGATTGTATTGCACGTAGTGTTAGTAACTGATACATACTGTTTACGACTTGACAAATAGCTTTCAACCCAGTCTAAAGGTAGACCCCTTACCCCATACTTATAAAGTTTCGAGATCAATTTTTTATGGTTGACGCAGTCAAATGCCCTGCTTAAATCACAAAAGATACCAACAGGGCATTCACCTGCTTCAATATATGATATTATCTTTTCATAAAATGACTGTATTGCACTAAGAGTGGATTTATTATTTAAGAATCCATGCTGGTTATGTGAAAATATATTGTTTTTATTCAAAAATGGCATTAATCGGTTTAAATAGCAATATTCAATTATTTTTGAAAATCCTGAAGGTATGGTAACTGGTCTGTAGTTTTTTAAGTCCTGTGTGTTGTTTTTTTTATGAACAGGAATAACTTTCCCAATTTTTAAAATTACTGGAAATTCTCCAACAGAAAATGATAAATTTACAATGTAAACTAAGGGTTTTATTATTTCCATCATTATCCTTTTAATAAGAAACGCAGGTACATCGTCATGTCCTGATGAGTGTTTATTCTTTAATTTATTTCCTATAATATTACACATTTATGGTTCTGAATACGGTTCTAAAAATATTGTGTTATGATGATTAATTATGTTATTAGTAAAGCAAATGTTATCGCCAACTGAGGTATGGGATATTTTGTTAATAATATCTAGTGGAGCATTTTTAAAAAAAATGTTAAATGCATTAGCAATATCAGTCTGATCATCGATTTTTTCATTATTTTCTTGTATTATGATGTTCTTGTTTTGTTTTTCTTTATTAGATAATTCTGAAACAATATTCCACGCCGATCTTGTAGGGTTGTCAGAGTTATCAATTTTATTTTGATAATAATTCTTTTTTGTATTTTTAACTAAAATATTGTGTTTTTTCTTTTCTCTGTTGTAAAAAGAATTCAATTCGGGGTATACATTTTTTAAAACATATAAGTCATTTAGTTTAAGAGTCGATATCTGAACTTCATTATTAACCCATTTTTTATTTTTGCTTTTATTCACGTAATACTTACGTTTGGGAAAATGTTTATTGAAATGAAACAGAAATGTATTCAGAAAATATTCAAATGCTAAATTTACATCATTAATGTGATAGATTTCATACCACTTTTCTTTTCGAATATCAGACTGAAAGTTGCATATACTTTTATCATTAAAAGATCATTTTACATAACACATATTAGAATTTTCACTAACTTTATCTAGACATAAGTCAAACAAAACAGTTCTATGATCAGAAATATTATTATCCACAACACAAGATATACCATTACCGGTAAAATTACTAAATATATGGTCAATTCCGGATAGACTGGTATCCGTTACTCGAGTAGGCCACCCTACCATACTAGCTAGATTAAAACACTGCAACAAATTACACATTTTTTTAAAATTATTCGAGCTACTATAAGAATCAAGATTAAAATCACCACAAAGTAAAATATTAATATTTGGTTTATAAATAAAATTCAAGACATTCATAAGTCCATCAAAAAACATATTGATGTCTCCAGAGGGAGACCTGTAACAAGTCAAAATTACAACCTTCTTACCTATCTTATTTATTTTACAATATATAGCACATATTTCTATATGTTTGTCTAGACAATAACTTTTTAAATCGATTTCCTTAAATTCTAAATCGTGTTTTACTAATATGGCGACGCCTCCGCCCTTAAATATATTTCTGCAGTAACTGCTTCCTAGTACAAAACCAGTCAAATTAAAAGTGTTTATTGAAACTGGATTAGCCCAAGTTTCTGTCAAGCATATAAAATTTAAATCATAACTACAGCTATCCATGTACAAATTATTTAGTTTCCCAATATTTAAACACTGCACATTTAAGAGAAGCATACAAGGGTTAAAAATTAGTTCACTGGCTCTGCCATTTTCTTTCGAAATTCTAAAAAACGGCTAATACACGCCCCATACGGCCACAATTTAGGGTTCATTGCTTTCTTGAAATTGTCCTCAAGGATTGTTACCCTGAATGAAGAATAAAGCTCAGGATGTTTTGGATTTATTGACTCACATTTTACTTCCGGAAAATTATCTTTTAAAAGTGCTGCGAGTTGCTCAGCTGATGTATCTTTGTCTACCCTGTAGACATGCAATACGGCTAATTTTGGAACACCTTTAACGTTGTTTGATTCTTTATTATTACCTACTATAACAAATCTATTTCTTTTCCTTCGAGTTACTTCCTTCCAATCACTTTTACCCGTTTCACTGGGTTGGGATGTAGAAGGTTGTGCAATACAATCATTTGTTAAATTTATATATTTATTTAACTTATTTTCCGTTTCCACCCTCATAAGGCGTAGTGACACATCTTTTTTTGTTAATTTGGATTCCCCTTTTTTATTTTCACTTGGATTAGTCACTGTGTTTACTTTCTTTATTTGTAAGTTTTTATCTTCACTTTTATTCTGTTTATTTTTTAAGTCCTTATCATTTATAGTATTAACTGGTTTTTGTTCTTGATTCGATTTATGTTCATTTTGAAATAAATTAATTTGGTTATTTAATAAAACGACTTTATCTCGTAATTCCTGAATTATTAAATCTTTTTGCTTAATAATGTAGTTAAAAATATGTATGTCTATCTTTTTATTACTACCTGACAGCTCCTCCACGGCATCGAAAAATGCGTTGTCACTTTCACTGGATACTATCACATTGTCACAACAGGTTATTTCATTATTATTGAAGAAATTTACATTACTACATAATTTGGACAACTAGTGTGAAACATACTCTCACAATTTTTGCATTTCAAACCATTTACTACGTTTGATTTGCATTTTTTGCATTTCTCAGTTAATGCCGTTAACTTTGTTTTTTCTTATGGATGCCATATTGGATTTTTGGTATGTTCAATAGTGCAATTCGCATTTCAATGATGTCAGGAAAAAATTATTTACTGGTGTAAATATGAAAAAATTAAGTTTTCTAAGTGGGCTATGAAGAAAATTTATTTTAAAATAATCCGATTTTATTAGCTTCAACTTAAAACTAAAACAAATTGATTAAAAACTTAAAAAATTGATCAATATCGTCCTTGTTCATTAATGCACTTTTGACATCGCTTTAATATTGAACTACACGCTCTCCCTAAAGTCTTTCTGTTAACAGCAGCCAAAGTATTTCTTACACGTTCTTCTAAAATTTAAATATTTTCTGGTGGTTCAAATGAATAACTTCGTTTTTGTATGTCCCAAAGAAAGTAGTCTAAAGGAGTGAGATCAGGAGACCTGGCTGGCCATTGAACGTTGCCATTATTTGCAATTATTTTATTATCAAAAGTTGCTCTTAAGAATTGTGTTACTATGCCGCTATTATGTGCTGGACAACCATCGTGATGAAACCAAATCTGGTTAATATTTACTGCAGCAAGTCTAAGAACTGGTATTATTTGTTCTTGCAACATTCGAAAATAATTTGCAACGTTCAAATTAACATGATAAATAAATGGTCTAAGTATTTTTTTATAATGAACTATTATCAATGAACGATTTAAATAAGTTTACTTATGATGCAACAATAGATATTGAATCCAAATTTGAAAACCTTCTTTGGCTAATTATGTGAGGGTTCTGGATACTCCAGTAGTGTGTGTTATGCCTATGGAAAACACCACAATTAGTGAATCTAGTCTCGTCTGTCCATAATATTTTTGAATGAAAGTCTGAGTTCTGTAGACATTTTTGTACAAACCAATCACAGTATGTTACTCTTCTCTCATAGTCATTTATTTTCTTGTAAACTTGTAAACCTTGAACGATGGTTCGTTTGTATGGATGATAATGATTTTTCTTTAAAATGTTATGCACAGTTGTTTTGGGAACATTTACCTGATTTGATATTTGTCTTACAGATGCTGTAGCATTGTCTTCTACGTACTGTAATGCAACTTTATTTCGCTCTTCGTTATCTATCTCATAAGTATCTTCTTTCTTTTTCCATTAACCCGTTCATAATTTAATAAATTAATAAGAAGAGTTCTAAAATAACTTTGATTCTGTTGCACACGTTCTGGAAAGTTATTCTCATACATTCTTGATGCCTCATCAGTTTTTTTATTTAATTTAAAATAAATCTCTAGCATATCTAACTTTTCTTCGCTTGTATATCTCAAAGCCATAATAAATTCAAAGAAAGAACTTAATAAAATAAACACACAAAATTAGTTATTACAAAGTAAGGTAGATCACAGTGAAACACTAGTAATAAGAAAAACATTCTTTTATCTATTGTCATGGTAAGAAGATCCATGGCACCTACTATTAGAAAAATTAATTTGAATGCGTTTTAATTTTTTACATAATACATAATTATACAGGGTGTCTCACCGGGAACTGAATCGATCGATATAGAGGAAAGTACGCATCAGAAAATTTTTAAAATTTAGATAATTGCTAATGTCGGTATGGCCAATCCAACTAAAATAATTACAAGCAGCTGGCACTTCCGCGTATACCGGAAGTCGATACCAACTTGCTTATTTCAAATGGAACACCCTATATATTTTAGGGTTTTCGAAAAGAGAATAAAATTCTTAGTCGAAAATATGTAGCATACCCTATACCTAAACCTAGCCGTTTCAGAGATATTTGACATTTTATAGGTAATTTGACAGGTGCAACGGTTTGCAAGAACCGTTATAACTTTCTTCGTGTAAAAGATCCTCATTTGCTTCTTATCACGTAAAAAGAACACAAGGAGAACTACATTCTACATCTGAAATAAATTCAATAATATCATACCAAGTGTTCTGTTTTTCGCGTTAGATTTTGTCAACTTCAAACCGCGAAAACTTGTTTAGGTCAAATGGAACACCCTGTATTTTTTTACGTTAAGTTGTGTAAAATTGTATTCCCTTTTTCTGATATTAGCATTGTGGGGGTTAAAGTTACAACTTTTTGAAATATTTGCGATTTTATTAGAAATTCATGAATTGTTGTAATCATTTCATCAAAATAGCCATGATTAGAAACAATCAGTCATTATCTTAGTCAAAAAATGCCAGCACGTTTAAACTATACCAACGAAAACTTTTTAAATTTGTTTATTATTTATGGAGAATGTGATAAAGTAATATCAAGAACTTGCAGCACATCTGCTACTCGATATCCACAAAAACGCAAAATAACACTAACACTGTAACATGCGTATTAATCGAATTGAAGATATGGCATGAACTAAAATAGCAGAGATAAGATCAATTTAAAATATGATTTCATTTTAATTTAATAATTGCTCAAAATTCCGCCCTCGAACCTCGACACATTTTTTGCACTTTCGGATTAGTTCCTCATGGGTAGCTCTTCTAATTGAATCCTGTGATATGTTTTGAAATGCATTTCTTACTCATATCTTCATAGTTGTTAATGGGCTCTCATAAACTTTATTTTTAATAGTTCCCTAAATGGAATAATCCAGAACTGATAAATCGGGCGAGCGAGGAGGCCATAAGAAAGGTCCATTATTGGCAATCCATTGATCATAAAAAGTTTCTTGTAAATGATTATTAATTAAATATTATGCGTTATGTGGGAGAGCACCGTCGTGCTGATAAAAAATGTTTCTATGTTCGGCGAGAGGTAAATTTTCTAAATAGTTGTTATTTAAATTTTGTAAGATATTCAGATACCTTTCATCTAAAAAAAAAAAACAAAAATTTTCTTGATAAAATTGTAATGCCACCACTCTATCGTTTCTTATGGCACAGTAAACATTGAACTGCCGACTTTCCTGAAAGTTTCGCTCTCTGAACATATGAGAATTTGAGTCACTCCAATAATGCGAATTGTGTCTATTAAAAAGTCCATCTTTAGTAACTTTTGCTTCATCTGTCCATATAATATTTCCCAAATAAGAATCGTGATCCTCAGACCTTATTAGAATAAACTCACAAAAATTCTGTCTTCCTAGGAAATCTGTTTCTTTTAATCCTTGAACCATATGGAATGAAAACGTGTGACGCTTATATTTTAATAAGATTCTGTGAATTGAATCCCTGCATAGTCCCGATTCCAGAGCAGCTTCTCTTAATGACATCCTTGGAAATACACGAAAATATCCCAGAATGACTATTTCAATGTTTTCGTCATCAACAATAGGCTTTCTTCTTTGCATTTTTGCCTCGACAGAGCCATAATTTTTAAAATTTTCCAGTATGCGTTTTACAGTATTCGGTGACGGTTTCCGTTTTTCTGAATATCGAGTAGCAAATGTGCTGTAAGCTCTTGATATTACTTTATCACACTCTCTATAAATAATAAACAAATTTAAAAAGTCTTCGTGGGTGTAATTTAAACGTGCTGGCGTTTTTTGACATAAGATAATGACTGATTGTTTCTAATCATGGCTATTTGGATGAAATGATTACAAAAATTCATGAATTTCTAATAAAATCGCAAATATTTCAAAAAGTTGTAACTTTAACCCCCACAATGCTAATATCAGAAGAAGGGAATTCAATTTTACACAACATGACGTAAAAAATACAGGGTGTTCCATTTGACCTAAACAAGTTTTCGAGGTTTGAATTTGACAAAATGTAACGCGAAAAACGGAACACTTGGTATGATATTATTGAATTTATTTCAGTTGTAGAACGGAGTTCTTCTTGTGTTCAAGAAGCAAATGAGGATCTTTTACACGAAGAAAGTTATAACGGTTCTTGCAAACCATTGCACCTGTCATATTTTCTATAAAATGTCGAGTATCTCTGAAACGGCTAGGTGTAGGATATGCTACATATTTTCGACTCAGAATTTTATGTTATTTTCGAAAAAATATATAAGGTGTTCCATTTGAAATAAGCAAGTTGGTACCGACTTCCGGTATAAGCGGAAGTGCCAGCTGCTTGTAATTATTTTAGTTGGATTGGCCACACCGACATTAGTAATTATCTAAATTTTCAAAATTTTCTGATGCGTACTTTTCTCTATACCGATCGATTCAGTTCCCGGTGAGACACCCTGTGTAATTTGGCAATTATTTGATACAATAAATTATACCAAATATTCATATGAATAATTTTTTTATCTTTTTATTTTTTTATTTTATTTTTTTACCCACAGTAATTTGTTCATATTTTCATCAACCCCATCAACCGTCAGGATTCCATAAATGAAACATAAACATGGTGAAACCCTAAATTTTGCAATATTCTCAGCCGACAGCGCTCGAACGGTAACAGCGGCAAGCAGTAGAACACCCAGCGCTTTTTGTGTAAAGCTCTTGAATTATTCGGGGCGGGCGGAATTATCTGGCGGTTGGCTTGCCGCACTGCATGACATTAGTTAAGTTCCGAATTAGTTACAAGCAAATAAATTATGGAAAACCCTTTGAAAGTGCTGCTAATTTCTAAGTTTGCAGTCACTTAATCCCGACTAGAGCACACGCGGGCCGTCCAAATAAAGTTGCGAACTTCACTCGAGAGCAGTTTATAACTAATCGTCCACCAGCGCACGATCCACTCCAACATTTTGTTGGATATTAAAGGGCTCTCCAAGATAAGTTTTAATGACCTCTTAACAGTTCTTGTTAGTTCACTTAATTATTGCTTTATAATAACTTGAAAGCCGCCCACTAGAATGGCTGCGATCTAATATGTGTGGAGGCGATTGAGGCGTGGAAAAGGGATTAGGAAATGCTGAAAAAGTATTTTCCGAGCGCTTCCCCAGGAAAGTCGTTTCTTTATTACAATAATATTATTATATTCAAGGAAATTTAAGAAGTCTTATTCAACTAAACATTCTTAATATTAGGAGAAACTAATTGTCGGGTCAATATACGGTTTACACATAAACAAAAATTATGTAAAATTTTTCTCGAAAGATTTTGTTACCTGACAAAACAACGAAACAAAATGTACTGTATAGCAATCAGAGTTTTACAAGTGAAATTGTCAGGGTTTGTTAAAAACGATAAAAATAAAATATAAATTGTTCTTGATAAATACCATAAAAAATAAAATAAAACAATTCTCATTAAAACGGCGTCGTATCTCAAAACAGAATTAATTATGTTATTTTACCTCAATTAAAATAAAACTTCTGTTAAGGTAAGAAACTTTAAAGAATAATAAAAGAAATTTTCATAATTTCCAGAAAAAAAAAATTGTCACATGGTAACGGAATCATCAGTAAGGTCACCACTAGAATCATTCCCTATCTGAATAACAATAGGCTCCACGTGCGGCAAAATGGGATACTGTTTTTATTTGTTTCTAACGTGATTCACGGATTTTTCCACATGTCGGTTTTGTCTAAATTGAATATTACGGTTCTAATATTATCTAGAATTAAAGTCGGATTCTGATTGCATTTTCTCAACTCATGTTTTCCACTGCCTCAAATCAATTCTATTGGATTAAATATGTAGTAATATGGCGGTAAACGTAACAGACTATGGACGTGCGTTTTGTAGATATCGTCTACAACATATTCTTTTTTTAAATTATGTTGTGTGCTAGTTTTTAATAAATCTTTTTTTATTGAAATTTTTTCAGGAATATTAGTCCATGACAAAGTTGAAAACCCCCAAGAGTTCTATTACAGGGATGAAACATAGGTCTCCCCTGTTTTCGAGGGTTTTTTTAAAGTTCCAACCCATCAGCAACTACCCCCTAAACTCGAAAAACCACCCCTATTTCGCGTTTTTTTCATGGTAGGCATGCGTATCGGTTTTTTGGGCAGGATTCTGGTAGGCCGTATGAAATTTAACCATACAACATCTTATCCACCCCCGGGGTTAAAACTACCCCCTCCCCTAATACTAAGGTATCCCCAAAAAATCAAAATACATGAAAATTTGTTCATCCCCGTTTTCGAGGGTGCTAAACATGATTGTAATATTCATTTCTCCCCACCCTCCACCAACCACACTAAAACTACCCACTTTTATATTTATTGATACTGGGCATGTGGGGACCAGAAATATGCCCAGTTCCATAATAAAACCCTATCCAACAAGTGCTCGCATGCCCAGTAGCACTAAATGTGAAAGGGGGGTGGTTTTGGGGATTTGGGGGTGGTGGTGAGAGTGGGGAATGAAATAGTATAGACATTGTGTTTAGCGGCCTCGAAAATGGGGAAAAAACATTTTCCACTATTTTGTATTTTTCGATGGATTTCAACATTAGGGGTGGTGGTAGTTACAACCCCGGGGTTGATGGCATGTCTCGTCGCTCAACTCCATTTACAGTGTCGAATTCCTCTTAAATACCGCGATCCAATGTGTCCCCACTTGCCCTGGATCAATAAATATGAAAAGGGGGTGGGTTTAGGGGTGATTGATGGAGGGTAGGAGAGAAATGAATATTACCATAGTGTTTAGCGCCCTCGAAAACGGGGAGAAAATATTTTCCACTAGTTTGTATTTTTCGGTGGATTTCATTGGATGGACATTGGATAAAGATAAATTTAAAAATGTTACACTTGTGAAAGAAATCTGCGCCATTGCAATCGAGAGCACTGCCGTTACTTGACAACCTAATCCTTTTTGATGGTGTTTGGAAATTGTGGCTGTTATGAAAGATCATAGCAGTATTTTTGTGCGTTCAGGACCAAATCCTTTGAAAGTTTCGATATAACCGACTCAATTAGAACCCAAGCCTCAATTAATCAACCTGCTATTCAATGAAGGTCCATTACAAATTACATTTAATTAATAAATTATGCGCAAAACGTAAATTATTGTTTATATAAATCGATCTGTTGTTTATCCTTCCAATTTACCCGTAATGGCCGGGAGTGTAGGATTCAATTCGAAATCCCATTACTAGGAGGTAAATCGGTAATGCTGACTGAAATCCTCACAAATTCATTTAACCATTTATCAAGGCACATTCACACGGGATGTAATTAAAATCGGCATTGTTCACTAGTACAGGAACTGTTACGTAATTAGTACATGCCCATTATGGAATACTTCGATACTTCGATGATGCTTTTTATTTTTGAAAATGAATTACTGTGTTCATTATAATTATTTCGCAAAGTACAAAATTTGAAATGCTGGTTCTGCACAATTCAGCTGAAAAACCGAAGTTAAATTATGTGGATGATGATTCATAGAGTCGTTCTAGTTAAAGTCAAATTTGAAATGCAGGTATCTATCATTATATCTAATATCTATCTGTCATGTTATAAGAGATGCGATTTTGAAGTAAAATTGTAATTAAATGCATCATAAATTAATTAGATAATGTTTATTTGCAGAAAATGATACATGTAATATAAATAATAAGTTACAGTTAATGTATGCGAGTAAATAAATTAGGAGTTCGATAAGTGAGGGAACACTTGTTTTGAAATACAACATAAAACCTTCATATGGTATTTATTCATTAAATTGTTTTTCCTTTCAATTTAATTATTTAATTTTACTTCCACGTCTAGTGGAAGTATAGTAACGCAAAAAAATAGGCTTGAGGTTGAAGTAGGCTTAAAATGTCAAGAAACGTCGGAATTTTAAAGGACCCCCCCACTAAACCTAAAGGAAAATGGGTCCCAGTCAAATAGAATGGAAATTTGTTATAATGAAATTTATAGTGTCCTGATCAAAAGTCGTAAAGAAGAGAGATAGAAAAATGGACGGTTTTCGAGTTCCAGGGGGTCAAACATAAGGAAAACGGGTTCATCGGATTATTAATTTCACGGAGCATGTGACTATGCTATTACCATACTTAATTAAATATCACAAATATTATAATTATATAGTAAGAGACCTTAGTGATGTGGCCAAAGCAAAAGAACTAATATCACCATCTTGTTTCCCACTTGGTTCCAAACAACTGTTATTTAAAATATTTTGTTATAGGATGATCGTTTTCGAAATATATGGCTGCCTAAAGTTAAATGGCGCCTTTTATACATAAACTATTCAACCTGCGCACATCAGGTTTCTTACAATATAACTATAATATTTGTGATATTTAACTAGTATGGTAATAGCATCGCCACATGCTCCGTGAAATCAATAATCCGATGAACTCATTTCCCTCACGTTTGACCCCCTGTAACTCGAAAACTGTCCATTTTTCTATCTCGCTTCTTCAAGACTCGATCAGGACATCATAAACTACATTATACCAAATTTTCATCCAATTCTACTGAGACCCATTTTCCCTTAGGCTTACTGCGGGGTCCTTTGAACGAAAAAAAATTTTCTGTCTGCCGGTCTGTCCGTCTGTAACTTTTTTTGTATGCACGTTAACTTTGGAACCGCCCCCCCCACTGTCACTGCTAATACCACCCCCACTCTATTATCAAAGGGAATAAAAAAATTAAAATGTGATTTAGCGTGCATACAAGAACGAAACCTCTCAAAAAAAATTTTTGCCCATTGCCACCCCTACATCATTATTAAAGGAAGTAAAAAATTAAATTGGGATTTAGTGTGTATAAGACTTGAATACAAAATATGGATGTCGAAGTAGTGATTCTGTGGGTAGAGGTTTTTATTTTTTAAATATAATCATTGAAAATTTTCCAGTTTTGTCCCGAGTTTTCTCCTAAAATATAAATTTTTAGCTTTCTTTTAAATAGCGAAATTAATTTTATGTCTTTAATAGTGTCAGGGACTGAGTTATATAATTTGGGAGCTAGAAAATGATACGATATTTGACCTATAGTTTTTTACATTAATGGATTGATGTGTATGTCAGATATAATAGTATCTCTTTTTTGATGTTGCTTCGCATTTGTAAAAAAGTAAAAAAAAATTGCCTTATGTCGCAAACCTTAGATTCTACAAATAGAAGATCACTGGTCGAGGCGAGCGTAGGTGCGTCTTTACTATGTACATACTTCGATATGCGATGTAAAGCAACGTTAGGCGTGGTTAGTAGTTGGATTGGTGACCGTTCCAACGAAGACCACGTCCTCGCCTCACCCATCTTCCAGCGGCTTGTATATCAGTGTATGCGCGGAAGCTATACAACCTTAGGCGAGGGTTGTATAGGAGATATACCATCCTTCGGAGGGGATGTAAAGCCGTCGGTCCCTTGTCTATTAAATGTTAGGCAAGTAAAAGATCCCTACTCTTCTTAAGGGAAGAGGTTCGGCAAAATTCCTGGTTGGGGGTAGCTCGTCTACAGGCGTCGGTGTTAGACCTCAGTAGCGGAAATAGGCCGACGTTAAATAAATGTATAAAAAAAAAAAAAAAAAAGATCACTGGTATATCAATTATCTTTATTTAGCATTATTCAAAGAAAGCGTTTCTGCAACGTTTCTAGTGCATGTAAGTGAGTTTCAATTGCACATCCCTATCCTGATATTGCATAATTCAAATGGTTTTCTACTAAACAGTGGTAAACAGTTCTCATTTGTTGAATATTCTGCATATTCGGTAGATATTTAAACTTACATAGAATAAATAAATTGTAATTTTATAATAATTTTTTTGTGAATTCCATCGTGAGTGTTGGTCTATAATACCCAAGTATTTTATTCCTATTTTTTGGCAGAATAACCTGTTGAACTCCCAGTGTATTAATATTAATTTGATTAAATGATGGAAGCCTTGCTCTGGTATAACTAAAAGGTCAGTAAACAGTCCTTTCAAAATTAAGTGTCAACAATTTATATTCAAACCAATTTTTTATAGTAGTTAAATCAGTTTTTACTATGCTTTTTTGTTCATCCCAGTATCATAGGCAAAGCTGATTATTTTGCCTGTGCTTTGCAAAGAGAATATTCCATTTACATAATTTGAAAATAATAACTGTTCTTGTGGTACTCCATACTCGATATTTAGTGACTCGCTCAGTCTATCCGTTATTCTCACAGCCTGAATTCTATTGGTTAAATAACTTTTGAAAAACTTTAGGTAGGTGCCTCTGACTCCAATATCCTTAAGTGTCTGTAAGAGTAATTCATGCCTTACTGTGCCAAATGCCTTACTAAGATATTAGTTGTGAGATCTCTTGTTACATCTTTGTGTGGTGACTCCTTCTTTGAAACTATATTGGTTATCAGACAGAAGGTTAAAATTCAGGTATTAGTATAGTTTCGCTTTAATTATTTTTTCAAAAATTTTAGATATGTTATTAGGAATTGGTGTATAATTTTGTATAACTGATTTATTTCCAGTTTAATAGGTTGGTAGGGGCGAGCGTAGGTGCGTCTTTACTATGTACATACTTCGGTATGCGATGTAAAGCAACGACAGGCGCAGTTAGTACTTGGATGGGTGACCATTCCAACGGAAACCGCGTTCTCGCCTCACATATCTTCCAGCGGCTTGTATATCAGTGTATGCGCGGAAGCTATACAACCTTAGGCGAGGGTTGTATAGAAGATATACCATCCTTCGGAGGGGATGTAAAGCCGTCGGTCCCTTGTCTATTAAATGTTAGGCAAGTAAAAGATCCCTACTCTTCTTAAGGGAAGAGATTCGGCAAAATTCCTGGTTGGGGGTAGCTCGTCTACAGGCGTCGGTGTTAGGCCTCAGTAGCGGAAATAGGCCGACGTTAAATAAATGTATTTAAAAAAAAAATAGGTTGGTATGATTACCGACTCCTTGACAGCAGTCGGCCATGATCCTTCTTCCAAACATTTATTTATTATATACACTAGGGGTTCAGTGATATAAAGTGAGACAGCTTTTAGAGCTTCCGCCTTTATATGATCTGCTTTGTGGCCTTTGAGGAGAAAATGTTGGATCTTTTAATATTGTCTGCTAATATTTTCCCCATGTCTGAAAAAGTCTTTACAAATTCGTTTCCTATCTGTTTAGTTTCAGTTAATATTTCCTACCTCAATTTTTTATTGATTCTATGGGTGCTTTTTTGATTCACTTTTTGTTATATCCTGTACTACTTTATAAAAGTTTTTTGATTTAGAGGCATTTTTATGTATTTCATTTCTTCTATAATAATTATTTTTTGTTTTATGTATTGGAGCATTTAATTTATTTCTATAATTTTTATACTTAATCAATTTTTAGTGGAATGTTATTTGGATCTCTTTGTAAGTTTTTGGCCTTGAGATTTTTTGTATGCACTTAATTTAGTAGGCCATTTGTTATCCAAGGGTTTTTTAATAGTTTTTTCAGATTACTCTTTTGAAAGTAGTATATGAATTTACAGCATTTATAATAATATTGATGAATTTGTTCGTGGCTTCATCTATATTAATTATAAACCATTTAATTTTCCCTGAATTTATTTTAGCCATGCCATATGTTAACGTAGCAATTATCGGTGCTTTATGCAGCATGTTTTCAAGTATTGTGCTTAAAAATACTTTTTCAAACCGATGCTTCGTGCTTCAAGCACTCGATAAGGCTCGCGAGCAAGGCATCATTTTTGGATGAAACTTGTACAGTAGACTTGGATTTAAAAACGCTGTTAAGTATTTGAACTCACACCCAATCTAGAAAAAATTATATAGATTTTCCTCTAAAATTCTTGGGATTATCAAAATCATTCATACATCACATTATATTGCACTACAAACAGTAATCCTGGCGACTCCACTTTTGATGTTTAACTGTCGACCTAAACAAATAGTTGCTTACGCAGAAAGCTCTAAATCTGCTTTTATACAATTTTGCGATAAATTAAACATTAATTTTCACTTTAATTCTTCAATATCCTCTGATAAAAAATTACTTCATTTCCTTTTCTAGTTAATCCTACGTCCTAACTTGCTAGTTACTTTTAAAACGCACTTGTTGTCCGTAACAATTCTATCTACATATACCGACGATAGCATGTTGTGCCATTTTCATTGTAAAATGATATGTAGCAGGCTTTTCCTAAATGTACTCGCCCACACATGGCATCTGTCGGCATTTAATTCAAGAGTCGTTGCACGATTATCCTTCCTGGAAAGTCACAAAATAAACAGCGGCCTAAAATATTAATCCTTCTAAAAATAATGCGAAATATGCTCAAAAATATAACAGTATTGTTCACTGCTTTTATTAAACTCAAAACTATGTCTTGATTAGAAGAACCTGGAACCTCATATGTAATCATAACCATGGATAACAGTTGGACTAATAAACTCAATAAGGAAAAGAGACCTCCTAACACTAAGTTTACAGACAAATTGCATGAGAATTATAAAGTATATAGAAACAAATTTAACAAACTTATTAAACAAACAAAAAATCAATACTACAAATAAAAACTAATTGCAATGAAAGGTAAGCCAACCTGGGATTTAATAAATGAAATATCAAATAACACAACAAAAAAATCAATAAAAAACATACCCATTGAAAATAAAAATGGTAATTTAATATCGGATAATAGGGAAAAAGTTAATGTTATAAATGATTTCCTTGCAAACATAGGGCCTGAAATGCTACAAATTTTATTTATAAAATGTGATAAACTACCTGATAATTTACTAAATGACATATCTGTAACACCCGCATTGTTTTTAGAACCCGTGGCAGATACTGAAATAATTAATATAGTCGTGTCTCAAAAAGAAATGTTCGCCTGGTTACACTTATTACAACCATACATAAATCAGGCGATCTAGAACAGTAAACAAATTACCGAGCCATCTTTGTGATAAATAATTTCGCAAAAATGTTCGAACAAACTATAAAAAAAAACTTGCTTCTTTGACCTACACCATGCAATAACTAAAAGACAATTTTGGTTTTGTTAACAGCTCTAACACCGAAAACGCTGTTGCAGAGTTTCTCAGAACAATCGAGGATGCATTGGACAAGTCGAGAAATTGTTTAGCCATTTTCTTGATTAGGCCAAGGCATTCGATACAGTATCACACGATAAACTATTAAACAAATTGCATAACTATGGTATTCGGGGACCAACTTTAAACATTTTACGGGATTATTTGTCACACAGAGTGCAACGCGTAAAGATAGATAATTGTATAAGTGAACCACGGGAAATCATAGTTGGTGTTCCACAGGGAACAATATCGGGCCCAATACACTGCTTCTCATATACATTAACAGTATTAGCAGAATAAATAATTTTAAAATTTATCTTATCTCCTATGCTGATGATATTGTCATTATTTGCACAGTGATACCTGGAACGAGGTATATCATGCTGCTGAACATAATATAAATAACATACCAATATATAACTTTCACTTCATTACAATCAAATCGACCTACAAAATACACACTAAAATACATAATATAACCTTTGCAGATGAAACACACTGTAGTACATGTCCGACAATAGATAAAACAGATAAAATATCTTGGTGTTATAATGGATCAGCATTTGAGATGGGACCAACATGCTTTCTATATTACAAAAAGACTTATACATCTTATTTATAAATTTTATAATCTAAAGGGAATTCTGTCTCGAAAAAACTATTCTTTAGTTAAATCGATACTAAGATATTTAATTAGTGCATGGAGTGGTTTATTTAATAATATACTGAATAGGCTACGATGTGTACAAAATACAATTATTAAAATAATTTAAAAAAAAAACAAATCCATATCCAACTAAAATCTTATACAAAGAGAGCGGCCTATTTAATATAAGAAGCATCTACATTTACCAAAGCCTTATGCGAATATTTTTTAATAAAACAGGCTATAACCCTTCACAAGGAATTAGACAGACTAGATTTGCGGAGAATTTGTCTATTAATTTTCCAATATTTAAAAAACTCACACGCAGAGATATGTTTTCTTTTTTTACACGCTTTATATTAGCTTCGCCTGTATGTTTGTTTGTTTGTTTTTTTGTTTGTTTGTTTGTATATATTTAACTTTTTCAATCTTTGAACGTGATTCTAACCCACTTCAAAACGTCAGATTAAACTTTGTCCTAATGTCCTCACCAGGATCATCAGGATAAAATTAAATTTAAAAAAAATATGACTAATTTATTGTCTATATTTTGCCGGAGGCGCCGCGGGTGCAATAAAATTCTAGTTTTTTAAACTATAATTTTTTGGTCCTAAACTGTACAATCAGCTACCAGCTAACGAAATTAAATAAGTATAAACTAAGTATAAAAAATTTCTTAAAACAAAACCATGACAAACTTACTAAACATTATTTCATATTTGCTCTTCTGTACTCTCCACTTCCTCGTCTCATTTCATTATTGTATACTATTTTGTCACTAATCTTTACTGTATTCATCATTCTCCTTTACTGGTTTTATTTTTTATTTTATTTTGTATTCTCGCCATCATAATTTCTTTCGCTGCTCATTACTCGATTTGCCTGCTTTAGTAAAAATTCCCTCGGCCATATAAGAACGACACAACACAAGCACCGTATAATGATTAAGGTGAGTCTTCTTGTTCGCCATGGTTGTATTAAATATATCGTATGTTTAAGGTTTTCAATATGAAATATAAAGAACTGAAAATGTTATTATTTAATGTCTAATACTCAATACTATGTGCATTTGAATATGTAATGTGAAGCATGTATAATTGGAGTTGATTAAATTGAATTGAATTGAATATTATGCATACTAGATTACTTCATTTCTTTGTAGACAAAATACTAGTCTGGATAAACCGTCTTCCGCAGAGGTGGCAAAAGCAAAGCCGAGAGCATAAATCCAAATCTTGTCCAGTTACTTAGGGATAGAATAAAACATGCGATAAGCGTAAAGCTTATTTATGTATTGAGGGTTTTTAAAAGTCTTTATTTGCTGCACTTACACAGAAGTTACTATTCTATTAAAACTCTCTTTGGGATTTCACTAAGTAGGTACACAAAAAACTGGTACAAGAAATAAATTGTATTTTCAAAAGTGTTTTCTTTTATTGTGTCTAACTCACTCGATATAAATATAAAAGCGATGTAATTTTTTATCAGTGTGGAAGTGTTATTTTAATAATTCCTAAATAATGTATTTTTCTAATATCCTGCTTACGAGAGGAACAAGATAAACTACATGAGAACAAATAATCAATCCTTTGCGACACATAATTTTCTGTACCTATATTCAAATGATACTTTAAACCTCTTTATCTCTTTATCGTAGAGTAGTAACTATAATAGGTATTTACCCAGAAACTCTATATACAGACCCTAGATACCCTACGACTCTTATAGGGGTCAAGAGATGAGAGAAATGAAATCGATCATACATGCAAACCTATATTGAACTATTTTGAGCTATAAGGGCCTGCGCCAAAGAGATGCTTTTATCCAATAAATAGCAAAGGACATAAAGCTGTGTAATTTGACGATTTGCATTTCTGTAACAAACGCAGTGGATTTAATTGATGAATTTTTAGAATATGGAAATTAATTTGAAAAAACTTTTAAAAGAAAGATAGCTCCAGGATGAGGTAAGAGTTAACAACAAATTTTGGTTTAAAACTAACCTAAAAGATTTTTGTTTCGATTAGAATTTATCCAATCTCAGTTTAAAACGTTATGAAAACAAGAGCGCGGCATTCCTTACCGACCTATAACGCGTGCCATCCATAGGCGTGCGTAACTTACTTCTCAAGGCAATACATGCCCTACAGTATTTTAAAAATCGTTTATGATACACGTAACATTGTTTCGCAAACTTATTAAGTAATGAATTATGACTGAAACTGGTGAAATGATAGGTAAGTATATGTATATTGTATGTTCGTTTGTATAAACGATTGCAATATAATAATATCAAAATATTTGTATATAAACTGACAACAAATTTTACTCACTTAATCAATGACGTTTTCTACAGAACGTAAAAATTTCCTTAACTTTTAATGTAGGAAACGAGAAAAACTTGATAGGTATTATAGAAAATATTATCGTCCAACAAAAATCAAGTCTTAAAATAATAATAATAAAAGAAATTTTCATAGAGTTACATGGTAACGGAATCATCAGTAAGCTCACTAGAACTATTCTCTATCTGAATAATAATAGGCTCTACGTTCAGCAAAATAGAATTCTCTTTTCTTTAAAATATAATATTTTAGTCGCAAACTCCTCTATAAAATCCATATTTTACTAAAAGAAACGTAACCAGACTGCAACCAACAGCTACTCTCCGGACTATGTGCCCTGCCGAGCGCTGAATTACAAGTTACAAGTCTGGCGCGTTAAGTGTAATAATTGCATATTACCATCAAAACGCTAATGCTTCGATTGCAACAAACACCAGCCGAAAGACTGATTCTACTTAAAAGAGCTCTCGTGCCAGTCGTCACACACCACTTGCAGACTGCAGTTTCGAGCTGTTGGCTCTCGTCAGTGCTAGGTAGGCATGTGACGACAGACACGAGGATCACTTGACCATTTAGTGCGTTTTGGTATTTTTGGGATAGCGACATGTATAATAGTTAGCAGGCGCCATCTAGCGGTCCAGTGTCTGTTGCAATCGAAAAATAAATAGCCTGACTGGGCTTAGCATAGTTCAAATGTGCTTTTAGAGGGCGGAATATTAAAACATAATATTTTAGTCGCAAACTCCTCTATAAAATCCTTATTTTACTATTTAGTTTTCGATTGCAACAGACACTGGACCGATAGATGGCGCCTGCTGACTATTTTACATGTCGTTATCTCAAAGATACCGAAATGCACTAAATGGTCAAGTGATCCTCGTGTCTGTCGTCGCATGCCTACCTAGCACTGACGAGAGCCAACAGTTCAAAACTGCAGTCTGCAAGTGGTGGTGTGACGACGGGCACAAGAGCTCCTTTAAGTAGGATCAGTCTTTCGGCTGGTGTTTGTTGCAATCGAAGCATTAGCGTTTTGATGGTAATATGCAATCAATTATTACACTTAACGCGCCAGGCTTGTAACTTGTAATTCAGCGCTCGGCGGGACACATAGCCCGGAGAGTAGTTGTTGCTTGCAGTCTGGTTACGTTCCTTGTAGTAAAATAAGGATTTTATAGAGAAGTTTGCGACTAAAATCCGCCCTCTAAAAGCACGTTTGAACTATTTTTCTTTATTTATAACGGGTATTCACGGATTTTTTCCATATACCGGTTTCGGATTTTCGGTTCTTGTATTATTTAGAATTACAGCGCTTAAAGTCGAATTCTGATTGCATTTTCTTAATTCGTATTTTACACTGCCCCAAATCAATTCTACTGGATTAAATATGCAGTAATATGGCGGTAAACGTAACCGACTATGGTCGTGTATACGGTCGAGGACATACTCTTTCTTAAAATTATGTTCTTTGATAGTTCTTAATAAATTTTTCTTTGCTGGATTTTGAAGAATATTAATTTTTTTAGATCTCATAAACTTTATAATTTCGTCCTTTTTCATATTATTATTTGGTACTTTATTTAATAGTCGCGAATGGTAATAAACTTTATCCGTTATCCATAATGACAACTGAATTTGGGAGAATATTAGGTAACAGCTGTTCAGTAAACCATTTTTCAAACAAATCGGCGGTCATATATTCGTGATAGTCAGCAGAACACTGTTTTATATTTTTGGCCGACAAGCGCAGCGCGTTGGATACGAACCCATTTTTAATTCAGGTATGCAGGACTATAATACATTTTTCCCTTGAGCATGGCTCAATTAAAGTCCAATTTTGAGTAGTGTCTGTCCAATTGTAATTAACAGTATCATCCTTATCAAACCACATCTCGTCGAAATATATTACCGCCCTGTTTGATTTGCGGTCCCCTTTTATTTTACGCAAATATTCCTGTGAAATTTCCACAATATGGCGTGATTCCATTACTATTTAACGGTTATTATTTGTTTTATAGTTTAATCCGCGCTCTAATAAAATATCTGTTAAAGTTTCCTAAAATTGATAATTATAGTCAGGGTATTCGCGTAATTTATTCATTTCCAAAGTAGGGCCTTGATAACATATTAAAAGAAAATTATTTTAGTTTTTCACTGTGCACTGTATAGGTTTTATGTTTAATTCCAGAAAATAGTATTCTGACGATGGTTTTAATAAGTGGAAAGTTACTCTTTATAGCATAAACGAAATCCTATATCAAATAATTGTATATCCACGGTCAAGAAAATGAAAACATTCAAATGAAAACACATTTTGTCACTAAAGTCTACTGGTAGAGACAAGGAACCCAAACACAAATATTCGTTTTCTCCGTGAAGTATACCTCTCTATCCTTTTAAAATAATATCAAATCCTAACCACCCCGAAGAAGATATAAAGTACCTACCTCAGGTATCCTTTGAAATTTAAACACAATATTTTCCTTCAATTTCCTTGTTATTTTTTAATTTTAGCGTTTAAAAAGCAAGCTGGGAAATCATTTTGAAATTGAATATAAATCCCTCTCCAGTACATTTCCGTACAATTTTAAGAAAATTGAATTTTCTCCCTATGGCATTTCCAGCGTAAATTGAATGTAAAAATAATAAAAGTAGGCTAAAATAACTAAGTTAAAGGTAAATTCATACGAACATTGTTCCCGCCGTGCGACGCGCCTCGTTTCAATCGGACCTCATGCCAGAATTAAGACAAATGCTCTAGTTACTATTTAATTTGCACTTTTATCTACCCAGCCTTACTCATATCTGGCTCTGGGGAAAAGCAGGGACAATTTATCTTATTCATGGTTACATTTATATTAAAAAAACTATAAAGGCTGGTGTTGCTGGTGATAGCAGTATATAAATTAAACGAAAGCAACTACATAATAATAGATTTAATTTTTTTCGTTCGCATTTTGTCGGCAAATGGAAGCTATATTTTGGTCTGTATTAAATTTGTATCTGTGAATGCTTCTTCCCTTAGGAATTGATTTATTTCTCGGTTTAGCCGGATTTAGCCTCTCAAAACACGTACGGAGGTGCGAGGTCCTCCACAACAAAAACGAGATCGTAAATCTGCGGTTTGTGATCTGTCACAGTGGGATATCTGTGAGTAGCTTACTGTTGGTCTTACAACACTGTATGTTGTTAGTGGCGTTCAAATTACATGTAATAAAATGTCATGGAATAGAAAGTTTATTGTGAAAATATCAGGAAAAATACTTTTTTCCGTTAGTAATAATAATTATATATATATTCATTTCACCTTAATACATTAATATAGACAGAGAAATGTTTACAAAACCTCACCAACGTTAATTGCAAATATTTCACAATATCTCCTGTGAATCCGGAGCACAGCAATGCTAAAAACAGTTCACATATTAGTCCAGGTCAGATAGCAAAGGAGAATGCTTTTTTTCGAAAAATTCCTCAGTGCATTTTGTGAACGTGATAATTAGGAGAAAAATAGTGGGGAATTATATGTATATGCTTTGGAAAGCAAATTTTATTTGGAACCTATTGAAAGAAGAGCATGAAAGTGCCGAAAACAGATTTTTTCACGTTTTCGATGCGAAAGAAAATTTTTTTATACAAAAAATACTACGAAAGCTCGTAAAAAGAAGAAAAAATGAGTTTTTGACAATTAAAATCGGTCAATAACTTTTTGCACAAAAAATTAAAAACCGTTAAATATGGCCATTTTTTGCCATTTAATTACAGGGACTGTAATTATCGTAGGAAGTTGTTTCGGAGCTCAAATTGTAGCTTTTGTTGGTACAGTTGATTTAAAAAAAAACTGGTACACTTTATTTTAGCTATGTAAATCATTCGTTCTTTGATTTTTTTTTTATACATTTATTTAACGTCGGCCTATTTCCGCTACTGAGGCCTAACACCGACGCCTGTAGACGAGCTACTACCCCCAACCAGGAATTTTGCCGAACCTTTTCCCTTAAGAAGAGTAGGGATCTTTTACTTGCCTAACATTTAATAGACAAGGGACCGACGGCTTTACATCCCCTCCGAAGGATGGTATATCTCCTATACAACCCTCGCCTAAGGTTGTATAGCTTCCGCGCATACACTGATATACAAGCCGCTGGAAGATGTGTGAGGCGAGAACGCGTCTTTGTTGGAATGGTCACCCATCCAACTACTTTAAAAAAAAACTGGTACACTTTCTTTTAGCTATGTAAATCATTCGTTCTTTGATTGACATTAATAATCTTAAAAATGTCACTTTGACGTTAATCAGTGGCGTCATTATTAAAAATGGTTCGACAACTAACAGATATTCAAAAACTTCGAATTGTTTCTAAAATTGAAGATGGTTGGTCCATAAGAAGACTTGCTTCTGAATGCAATGTGAGTAAAACCACGATAATGAGTGTTAAAAAACAATGGGAAACTAACCAAACGGTATCCTGTAAAGTTGGTTCCGGTAGGCCCAGAAAAAGCAATAATCAAGAAGAGAAGAAAATGTTATAAATTACCTAAGAGAAAACCCGTTTCAGACTGCAGTAAATGCAATTTCGGAGACAAATTTCCCTGCTTCGGTACCTACTGCTTGCAGAAGAATAAAACTAGGAAGCGAATTGAAGAGGTGTTCAGCGGCTAAAAAATACAAACGTTCAGAAGAAAAGAAGCAGGGTAGGATTATTTTTGCACTGAACTATATTATCAATAATGAAAACTTCTGGGGACAAGTTGACGATATCAGGAAGGTTTTCAGTCAATGTCTGGGCTTGGATAAGCCTAAACGAGTTAAGTGTGTGTTGGAACAGTGGTGGTCATCTCAATTCCATTAAATATATTGAAATATTAGACAATATTATGTTGCCGTCAGTAATAGAGGTGTTGGAAAATAATTTTATATTCCAACAAGACAACTGCATACATACGGCCCTTCGTGTCAGGCAGTGGTTTCTTAATAAAAACATAGAGTTCATACCATGGCCATCTAAAAGCCCGGATTTAAATCCAATTGAAAGTGTTTGGGGACTAATGGTGAAACATATAAGAAAATTAAATAACCATCCATATAATGCCCAAAAATTGGAAGGGACAATTGAAGACGCTTGGGAGAACTTGTCGCAAGAAGTTGACCTTGCAAGAAATCTGATTTTGTCCATGCCTGCAAGACTTCAAGCAGTTTTAGACGCTAACGGAGCAATGACAAAATATTATTTAATTCTGTATTACGTAGTTGAAGTCTATTTATTTTATTTTTTTATTGTATTTTTATGTGCAGTTTGCATTGTTTACATTTTTTTTAATCTCAAGTGGTATTTTTGTGTTCTAATTTTAAAAATAGAATTATCGTTATTCGGTTACTATTTTAATTAAACCATTAGTAGAATTATCCTTAACAAATATTATTTTTTTAAACAATAATATGGCAGGCTTGAAAATGTTTTGAAAAAGTTATTTTATAATTATTTTTTAAAATTCCATTTGAATAAAATTAAAAAGAAACGTTTAATAAGTTTAAAAGCACTAAGAAAACCGGTCTCCTCCAAAAAACCCAGATCCGGGGTAAATCACCTCTTCTCCACCCCCCTCTCGACATGCCTGGTCAGCCATATTTACAGACATATGCACACAACTAAACTATTAAGATTTTCGATTACAAGAGTTGTACCAGTTTTTTTTAAATCAACTGTACCTACCTACTCTAAAAATTTCATGCAAAAATATTTAATAATTTTTAGCGGAAATAGCGAAAGTGTAAAAAAAGTGTTTTTGAAAAACGGCATGGATATGGTTAAAAATGGTCATAGGACGATTTTTCAAAAAGCTTTTTGTTCCTGATGAAATTCTGTACAACCCTATTATTCTTTTTTTAAATTTTCATAAGGTTTCATTTAGTACCTTAAAAACGTATTTCTGAATTTTGGCCTTTCGGGCGCTCGAGCGAAGGGGAAGTGACGCGTGGTTGGGTTAAGTCTCTCCCGCAGCCGAACTTCGAGCGCCGCTATATGATTGCGCTTTTTTGCTGACGCTTTTTTGCGCATGCGTTACCTAGCATCTGTTCCGAAATGTATTGTAATGTGTTTTTGCGTTTACTTTTTTGGACGTTCGAACGTTCGATTTGTTACATTGCTTATTAGATTTGCTGCCATTGTTATTAATTACTAATATTTATATTATGTAATACTATATTGTGGACATATGTTGTTTCTTTGTTGTGTTATTTTCACAGCTTACTTTTTTCAACAGCTACTTTGCCAAATTCCGTGACCAAGAACTGGTAATAGTTCATAGTTTCAACTTTGTTTGATAATATCTACTGTTAAAAAAACAATCGAGTTGTAGTTTTCAGTGACATCTGAAGCTGCTTTAGTTCTCTATTTCATCGTGTAATATTTACATAGCATTCCATTTAAATTTTTTTAGCAAAAGCGCAATATTTGTTGATATGTCATATCAAATAATTAGTCCACTTTGCGTTGGCTTTATATTTTGTAAAAATAACACTGTTGCAATGTAAGACAATAACGATATAATTTATTAAATAGAAAAGCCCAAGCGCCGAACCATGAGGAAGACCAGATGTTGCTGAGACATCTATGAAGCAAAATCCACGATATTGCAAAGTAAATTTAGTGATATTTTTTAATCAACCTGTATAACAATTTGTCTCTGTTTGAATTAGTCGAATATCTACCATTCTAATAAAATGCGTTTGCAATCTGACTTAATTAACATGCGCCCGGGGCGAGCGTGGGGGCGTCTTTACGTTATAATATATACATATATATATATTTCGATATGAGATGCAAAGCAGCTTCAGATGCGGTTAGTACTTGGATCGTTCACCGTTTCAAGGAAGACCGCGTCCTCGTCCCACAACTTCCAGCCACTTGTATATCAGTGTATGCGCGGAAGCTGTGGAATCTTAGGCGAGGATTGTGTAAGGGATATACCATATTTCGGAAGGGATGTAAAGCCGTCGGTTCCGTGTCTATTATATGTTAGGCAAGTAAAAGATTCCTACTCTTCGAAAGTGAAGAAGTTCGGCAAAATTTCTGGTTGGGGGTAGCTCGCCTACAGGCGTCGGTGTTAGGCCTCAGTAGCGGAAATAGGCCTATATTCATTATTAATTTTAGAATTACAAGTTACTGTAGAATCTAAAAACTTAAAAACATAGAAGGTGTTCCATTTAAAATAACGAAGTTGGTTGCCTCTTCCTGTATAGCTGGAAGTGGCAGAAAAATCTGACTATATCAAAAACTTAATTAAATTAATTTGATAATGAATATCATGATCACATTTATTATAATCTAATTTACACTGCTGGCAGTGATATCACTTTTTCAGTTATCACTTTTTTATTTAATTGCTTGCCTAATTTAACAGATTTCCCAATTCACAGTCCGCAGATACCATTCATTACCAGCATGAGTTATAGTTTTCACACGTTAATTAATTAGATATAATAATTTTGCTGTTGTGCTAGAGCACGTAAAATATGAATAGCTATTGCAGCCGTTCGCGGTAAATCTAATTTATTACCCAGCGCACCCTTCGGGACGGGCTCAACGGCCGGTACATACCGTTAAAAGTCTAATACTCGTAGCATATACATAGAATGTCACATAAAATAAATCGCCTAGGTATTTAGATTTAATGTAAAATATGCGAGAAAGGACCATAAAGGGTTGACTGTGCCGCCAGATTCGTGGAAAGTGAAATTGAATGGAACCCGATTTTATATAAAACGGCCGTCGTATTGTTGTGTAACGCGTTGAGTGCCAAACACAAATAAACACTGTCGACTGCAGTGGGTTCGAGCCACAACTCATAAAAAAATTTTGCAGCAAAGGAATGACTGTGTGTCCACATGTTTTTCAAGTACAGTTCTTTCCCGAATTGCAAACTACTATTAATAAGGAATTTATTCCTTATTTTATTCCTATCATGGATAATCTCATATTTATAGTATTGGAAAATATCGGTTAAAATCGGAAATATTTTTTCTGACAAATTTGAAACTCAACTTGGTGTTCCGCAAGGGTCCGTGCTGGGACCTCTCATATTTTTATTATTTACCAATGACCTACCAATACATGTTTCTGCAAATTGTATTGTAATGTATGCAGATGATATCACGCTAGGATTTGATGCAAACAGTCCAGCCGAGCTCCAAGATAAGTTTAATTTCATTTCCAGTCAATTTACCAACTACAAAATGGTTTAATTGTCAATGCAGATAAAACAGTTGCTATGAATTTTTACAATAGAAAAATAACAAATCACCATTTTGATATAAAAGTCAATAATGTGTCAATAGAAACTTCGCCTTCAAACAAATTTCTAGGGACTTATTTTGATGCTGATTTGAGCTATAATAGCCACATTGAACATGTGTGTAAAACATTAATAGTAATTATTACGCTATATTATACTTAAAAAATGTTGTCGACACAGAAAGCTTAATTAACATTTACCATGCACTTGTTAATTCGGTGTTTTCATATAATGTCATCCTGTGGGGAAATATGACTGCTTTCAATTGTAACAGAATATTTATTTCGCAAAAAAGAATTATAAGACTCATGTTTTCATTAAGACCTACAGTTTCGTGCCAACCATTATTTCGGGAGCACAAGATATTAACTTTTCCATGCCTTTATATTTATAGCTGTAATTTGTTCATAAAAAAGAACATTGGAAAATTTGAAACTAATGCTGCCAACCATAATTATTGTACAAGACTTGGTTCTCTTATAAAATTATCTAGACATCACTCTTGTTTATATGAAAAGACCCCATCGTATGCTGGAAGCAAATTGTATAATCATTTGCCTGAAAATATAAAGTCAACAATCCCTTTGCACCAGTTCAGAGAAAAACTAAAATTATTTTTGATTAATAAATCTTATTATTCAGTGAGTGATTACTTGAATGATGAGGGAATAAATTAATTCTGTGATAATTATATATATATATGTGATAAATTATTTTCTCTTGTTTTTTACTCATAATGTTTTATTATGTATATAAATGTATTTTTTTTGACCTGTCTGATATCATGTATAATGATCTAAAGGACTAATACATTATTATTATTATTATTATTCATATATCGTATTAAAATGTGCGATAAGTACAAGAAAATTACAGCTAAAGGAAAATAAGAAAATACAATTTTATTCTAATTACCTTGTTACACATAAGGTGGTTTTGGAATACAAAAAATTAACACAAAACATTACAACAGTTGTTCAAAATTCTTTCCATTAACGTCAATGCACTTCTGAACTCGCATAGCTGTTTCTGTAAGGACGTTCGCCACTTGCTGGGTCGTTATGCTATTAATTGCTCGTCTTACTCGTAGTTTCAGGTCTTCACGGGTTGTAGCGGTGGTTGCATAGACAATATTTCTTTAAATGACCCCAAAGAAAGAAATCAAAGGGCGTTAAATCAGGTGACCTTGGAGGCCACCTCACAGGACAATTCGTCGAAATTACGTTTTCTCCGAATTTCCGTTGAAGGTAATCAATTACTATACTTGAATTATGGGGAGGAGCGCCTTCAAATATTATTGGACCAATGATTCTACTACCGATTATCCCAAGCCAAACATTGAAACCGAACCGTAAGTTACCCTCCCGTAATAAATTTTGATTTTTTTGTGATCAATATTTTGTATTTTGTCGGTTAAATAATCCCAAATTTGTAAACCTAGACTCGTCCGAAAATAAAATCAGTCCCAAAAAATCATTGTTTGGCTGCACGTTATTATACAAAATCCAATTGCAATATTCCATCCTACGTTCGTAATCACTTTCGTACAAATGCTGGTGCAATTGGTATTTAAAAGATTTATAGTGGTATTTGTGCAAAATTTGGCTTACTGTTTGGTGACTGATGTCCAATTTAAACCCAACTTACCTTAAAGAAACAGTTCTCTCAACTTCTATTCGAGCCAAAACATTAATTTCCGTTCCTTCGTCAATAATGAAGTTTTCTTCGGGATCATTGTTGGGCTCTCTTCGGAATTGGTTTTCAACACGTTTAAAATATTTTTTCGCTGGACATTGTCTATCAGGACACCGTTGGGCATAAAGGTCTGTAGGCGCAACTTCATTTCTTTTACATTCCCCATAAATTATTAACATGTCCAATCAGTACAAGATATTCTTAAAGATAAGGCAGGTAAAATAATTTTGTAACTTTAGGTATATAATCAAGAATGAATGTTAGTTATGTCATTGTAAAAAAAACACAAAGTGCAATAGGACAATCCAATGAGCAGGTGGGCAGACGGATGAACAGGTGGACAAACGGACAGGCGGTTGGACGGACATAATTGCTTTAATCACCATTATTGTTACTGCAAGTATCCGCATTGTTACTGTAATTACCCTCATTGTTACTGCAATTACCCGCATTGTTGCTGCAATTACCCGCATTGTTGCTGCAATTACCCTCATTTTTACTACAATTATCCCCATTGTTACTGCATTTACCCTTAATTGTCCTTATTTTTGCTGCATTTACTCACACTGTTACGATAATTACCTTTATTGTTACTGTAATTACCCTTATTTTTGCTGCATTTACCCCCACTGTTACTGCACTTACCCTTAATTATCCTTGTTTTTGCTGCATTTACCCCCACCACTCTAATTACCACCTGTAACTCTAATAACTCCCCTACCACTCTAATTACCATACCACTTCAATTACCACCAGCCACTACAATTGCCCCTCCTCCACCTCTCCTAGGTTCTGCCCTCTTAGGTCCCACCCCCTAAACCCTCCCCTAATTGCCTCCCACCACTCTAATTGCATCCTATCACTCTGATTATCTCCTACTCTAATTACTCCTAGGCCCCACCCTCTAACGTCCCGCCCCTAAACCCCGCCTCCTAATTACCTCCCACTACTCTAATTACCCTCACCCCTAATCTGATCACTGATCATGATCCTGATCCTGCTCCGAAGTTCTGTCATTAGACATCTACTCACCGTTTTTTATGTCCAAAAATCCATTTTTACAGGTAGTTTATACACCCAAATTTCAAGTGGATAAGTTGAAAAATAAAGGAAATATAGGGGTGAGCCACTAGCCTGTGAATATTGTCACGAGCCGGGGGTGCTTGGCTTGCGAGAGGTTAATTTATAAATAAAATAATGATGTATAACAAAAAGATACCAACATTTTATTGCAGGTAAAAATAACAAACAAGGAAAATAGTTCAAACAATAAAAAATAAAATATAAAATAAAAAGATCTTACCAGTCCATAATGGGGGAGATGTGTCAGGTAGGTGCTCGTTGACTGACTACCAATAAGTAAGTCATTGTGTGTATCAATCCTGGACTATTTATATGATTCCTAAATACTTATTCAGCAATATTCCTATAAAGGTAGACTTAAAGTTTATGTCTCAACGCGGTTACAAGCTGATATTGAAATATGAAACTTTACATCCTTTATGCTTGTTAAATAGCGAATTTATATTGTAGAAATAAAATATGAATGATAAAATTTAACTTGGAAAGAATGTAAAATTTATTTAACGATTTAGTTTTGCAACTTATTTAATTTATTATTGAATATTTGAAAATTATATTTTGTAGAGAATATGCTAAAGAGTATTTTGGTTAATTTTATAGTGCAGAATAATTATCACTACTTGACACATTTCCCCCTTCCGAATAGCTGGCCACCAGCTTAAACTGCCGGTAATTAGTTAAAATGCTATAAAAATACAATTACAACACGTTTATAAAATAATTAAAAATAAGAAAATATAAAGCATATAATAATTATATGTGGTGGAACACACCGCATGTCGTACAAATAATATACAATATCTGAAAAATAAAATGGCAAATAATATAAAGGAAAATCAACAATAATAAAACAAAAATTTAGTCTTTTAATAGAGTCAATTAATAAAAAGTTTTTGGCACACATTTTTATAGCACTGGCTTAGTTCGGTCCTGTCTCTTTCCGCACTCTACTTCACGTTAGTTATTTTTAGTTCAAGATATTGGCAACGCTGCATACACTAATTGTCATTTTACGTGGGTCGCGCTTCCAGTCGGTTATCCTTTGGTTTGATAACGCGCGGAGTTTTATTGTTTGTAAGTTTGTGTAGTTTTATTTTACTTTTTAACACTATGTGGCGAACGGTGTAACCCATTTTCAGCATCAGTTGAAGTTATTAGCTGGGAATCTCCAGGTGGAAATTAGTAGGTAAGTGAGTCAGCTTTCTTGACCTGTTGCATTTTCTTATCTCGTAGAAGGTGAATGATCCATATTAACTGCTAGGCCAATCGATGTTTATGTACCCCTTGTTGCTTATTTTTCTAGTTACTGTTTACGAAAACCAATGTAAACATTTGTGAACTAGTGTAAAATTGGAGGCTTCCATTAGGGTTGTCTTAATTCCATTTCAGTTGTTTAATTGTACTTCTGTTATGCAGGGATTTGGAAAATATGGCGACAGAAATTTGCGGAGTGCGCAAATTTGGAAAAAATGCCAAGATGCTATCCCTTTATGTTAATTGCTTAACAGAAGACGAAACTCGTACCGGAATTTTTCTGAGAGACAAAAAACATCTTATCCTGGGACTGCGATATGGGTATTGGTGTACTCAACCTTTTCCAGTTCCTCGATCTAGCCACATTGTGTGTAAGGGTTAGCTGCCAATTCTGGGGTTCGTGTGGAGTGGGTCATTTGCCATTGTCAGTGCTCCGTGTGCATTCAACATGAAACAAAGAATAGAACCCAAGTAAGTCCTTATATTTAAAAATAATTCTTTTATAACATTCTTCGATAATTACAGTTTTATTTATCTAATCTATTTATTTATTATTTAAGTCATATCTTTGTCACAATTTAATTTTTCATTTCTTATTAATATTTAAATATTACTGATCTATATTTAAATTACACAATAAGGAATTGTTAATCCATTACAATTTATCCTTAATTATAAAATATAATGATATAGGTATTTATTTCAAGACCTCTTAACTACTATTTTTCCCTTTTTTAATTTTTTCTTTCTCAAAGTTAAAGAATAGTATAAGTATAAAATAGTATCATTTTTGTTGATATTTTTTAAGTGACCAAGTAAAATGGATATTTGCATGCTGTAATATTTAGTGATTTTAAGTTCATCGTATGTATATATGTTTTATTACCCAATGTTAATGATCATTAGTAGCTTTTATACTAGAAAAATTATAAGATTGATATTCTTATTTCATACCTTTCATTTGACTACTTTTAGCCCCCAATATACTACGCCTTTTTAATCTGTCAGCTTAAAATAAGATTTATTTTAAGAAAATTGTGTGCATTTATAATCTATTTCTCGATACAAAAAAAACATCTTTCTATCTCATTTATTTACTTATCATTATACCCTCTGTACTGTGTGTATTGTTTTATTACATTTATTTCCTTGCATTGTTTATACATAACTTTAATATAACTTCGTTCTAACATGAACTACATTTTCAAGCTGTTAGATAATTGAAGAGATATTTATTTAATGCCCATTTATAACGTTAACTTAAATACCCCAACGATATATCAGTCTTGAAATTATGGCGCCATACTGCAGTTCCTATTAATAATGTACCTATTTGGACATTCTAAAACAAATATAATTTTTCCTTAGAAGAACTTTTTCATTAAATATTCTTGTATACACATTGTTCACATATTTATTTGTTCTATAGTAATATTATACATATATTTTCAATATACTTCTACAATATTATTATACACACATTGTCGACATACTTCTTTTCTTACAATAACATTATACACACATTGTCAATAAATTCCTTTTTCAATAATAACGTTTTTTAAGTACCCTTATACATATTTTTATCTTGGTACTTCCTCTATACTTACTCAGTTTGCATCATTATGCACCTATTAACAGCGATAATTGCACACTTTTACTTTTTATATTTACTTATACTTGTGGCGTAGTGGGGCTTTGTGTTAAAAAAGAAAATTTCATTGCTCCTCGGTATTGTGTATTACACAATTGAGGCTAGTACCTGGCGAAAGGTTTGATAAAGCTGTATCTACTTCTAGTATGTATTTATTATTACTTTCTGGGACGTTTCGTCTCTAGTGGCGTATTTCCACATGAAAAATTTTTTCGTTACTGGTTATCATTTTGACTAAAAAACCCTAGCGATGGATTCTATTCACAGTTTACTAGTATATATAGCCAGAGGTAGATAGTCTCTGGTGGCAAGGTAAATATTTCAAAATCAAAGTAAAACTTCATTCTATTATTATTATTTATATTTAATATTATCATCAAATATGGCTTTGCCTGCCTTTAATTGGAACGTGTCCTATGATACGCCACACAAACGTACTCAAGTTCAAAACATTATTGGTGTCCAAATTTCTAAAAAGTATGAGTAAAAGTTTAACAAAAGCCTAGTTTTTAATTCTTCATTCTGAAACTTTTGTGCTGGCTTTTGCCTAGTATTGTAAATCATAGCACAATCCCCTCACACTTAAAATAATCTTAGATACAATATATACCCTAACATCCTTTTAGTTTCCATAAAGAATGTCACATTCATACAGCAAGTGTAGAAAATCAAATTCGATCAGGCAGGTGTACAAATAATAGTTCTACGTGAAATTTACTAAGTATGGTTTCACTACCAAAAAATTTAAGTTCATGTAGGTTTTTAATTAAATTTTCTCAAATACCTCTATGGAAATTTCACATTATACTCATTTGTTTAAAATATATATATTTTTTGTTTGTTTCAGGTTCACGACTAGTGGAAAATACTTGGAGTTGCCACTTGAATTAATCATTTAGCATGTTGTATACCTGTGAATGTAATTACTTATAACATTTATAGATATATTTTTCATAATCATACCTTTGACATAATAATTGTAATACATTTATTTTATACTTTCAATTAAAAAATTGCTGAATTTTATATTTTAAAACTTCTAGAAATTAAGTAGACTGTCTCCGCACGTGAGGACCATATTGAAAATGAACATTCTGTTTGAACCTTGGATACCTTAAAACTAATACTTATCATATGTGGTTCCCTCACCATACATATGCATTATCTCCTTCAACATTAAGAATTCATTATTCATTTATATTCATTTATATTCATAATTATTTCATATCATTTTCGATATCATTTCACCGCTTCTATATACTTCATATCATCATATATTTATTTCGCACTTAATACTAAATTTTTCCTTGGTTCAGACAAAATATCTCTGCTCAAAGCATCAAATGTCAAAGGCTGGCACAGTGACCTGATCCCACTCATAACTTTTATTCTCGAATATTAAATTACAACGTGTTTCATTACATGTTTTAGTCTCATTGTTACTGATATGATTTAATTTCCTTTCAAATGTGTTATTACAAGTTACTTTAAAATTACATTCATGTTTACTCATTTCTCGTGTATATTATTCAAAGTTTTTAAGTTTATGTTTCCCTAGTCTGTCCCTATTTTTGTTATATAACCCTGTTTCACATTTTCTACTCAATCTCTCTTTCATCTTAATTTCATTCGCTCTATCATTCTGTATGTAATACTTTTTCCTAGTTCTATAGTTCCTATTCATTCGATTTTTACTTCTTATTAAGTTTGGACAGTATGTAGCCACCATAATCTCTATTTTCTGTCTGTCGGTATTTCCCTTTTTACAACGTATTTTAATTTTATTTAAGTTTTCTTGTCCCCTTTTATTACTTATATACTTCCCTTTCTTTTCTAATTTATATATTTTTATTTTCACTGTCATCTTATCATTTAATATTTTAAATATTGTAAATCTTACCTCATTTTTCTTCGAGAAATACCTTGCTCCTTCTGCAAATTTACCCTGACTCATCTCCTCCATTAAGACTTGTGTTATATGAATGTATTTACGTATATATTATGGTTTATTCATATAAAAATATTTATTATTTTAAAAATACCACAGTAAACGCAAATAATGTCTTTTAAATACCCTAAATCAGTTTAAAAAAAAAAGGATTATCTTATTCATCATCCTCACCAAATAAACGTTTTAACTTTTCTGCCAACTCTTTGCTAACAGGTTTCTGTTGGTTTTTATTTCTTTCAGGAAAGACAAAATGTTTTTTACTATTATTTTGTTCTGAACCAGGGGTAAGAGGTAACCCTGATTCTCTTACTTGGACATTACTGTAATTTGATAAATCTAATTTAAGTATTCTCCTCTCCTGGCGCTCTCTCCTCCCAAGCTTTTTTCGTGGCATTAGAAAAAGTTTAAAGGAATATTTAAAAAAACTCTAATAAAATAACCTTCCAACAGTAAATATTGATTCGACTGATTTTAAATTACTTTACAAAATTAATAGAAAAAAAATGAAAATTAAATCAAGGTTTAAAAATATATATGAAATAGGTATTGGGGTTAAATCGAGGTAAAGGGGTAGAAAAAAAAAAATACTACTCTGTACCAACCAGTCTGACACTCGGCTGAAATACGAATAATATTTCTTATTTTTTGTTTTACTGTTTTATTTCCAGCCAGTTTTACACGGGCACTAGAAATACCACAATTGGAGGATAAAATTAGTACTACGTACTAGCCAGTTGACACGGGCTAAAATACGACTACCAATTAAAAAAAATATTTTCAATCATATTTCCAGCCAGTTGCCACGGGCTAATGGAAATACAATAAAAAAAACATTGGGTTTATTAGGAAGAATAAAAACCCTAAGAATGAAGCTAGGCGCCTCCACCATGCGCCACGGGCTAAAATACGGCGCCTCCACCATGTGTCACGAGCCGGGGGTGCTTGGCTTGCGAGAGGTTAATTTATAAATAAAATAATGATGTATAACAAAAAGATACCAACATTTTATTGCAGGTAAAAATAACAAACAAGGAAAATAGTTCAAACAATAAAAAATAAAATATAAAATAAAAAGATCTTACCAGTCCATAATGGGGGAGATGTGTCAGGTAGGTGCTCGTTGACTGACTACCAATAAGTAAGTCATTGTGTGTATCAATCCTGGACTATTTATATGATTCCTAAATACTTATTCAGCAATATTCCTATAAAGGTAGACTTAAAGTTTATGTCTCAACGCGGTTACAAGCTGATATTGAAATATGAAACTTTACATCCTTTATGCTTGTTAAATAGCGAATTTATATTGTAGAAATAAAATATGAATGATAAAATTTAACTTGGAAAGAATGTAAAATTTATTTAACGATTTAGTTTTGCAACTTATTTAATTTATTATTGAATATTTGAAAATTATATTTTGTAGAGAATATGCTAAAGAGTATTTTGGTTAATTTTATAGTGCAGAATAATTATCACTACTTGACAATATTATTCACTTCTAAGAATTTGGAAGGATCGGAAGGTCTCCGCTGCAATAGTATCTTCACAATATATCTTCAAGTATAATATTTCTTTCTCCTTCTAAGGATTTAAAACTGTTTTCATAAAATAGTAAATATCTTGAAACCGTTACACTTAAACAACAGAGTTTAATATTATTTTTTAACGAAGAATCATGAAATGAAGTGAAGAAAATTAGAATTAAAAATTATTCTCAAGGAGGAGCTTAGAATGCTAATTAGTCACACATTACGGCACTGTTTCCCTAATTGCTATAAATGTATATCTTCTAGGTTTTATATAAATATAAATCATTAAGGCAAATGAGCCATCTCTACTAATGCTTTGTACAAACTGGCAAAAATCTCTCATGCATGTAGCAATTTAGATAATTGTTGTCATAACTCTGACGGTACATTTTGTAAAGGTTTTCTCATCTGCTTGAGTAAAAATATACTAAATGATATAATTAACGCATCCTGTCGGAGCATCATTAGATAATTTTTAATTTCCCTGAAAGTCGAAACGAGAAACACGTCTGGACTTGCTAAATATTTCTTGTTTATCAACTTCCAACTCCATGAGACACCTATATAAACTTGGCTACTGAAAAGGTTTCTAAACTTTTGACGTAATATAACGAATATAGTATTCTAGCAATTCCGGCAATTTGGAATTAAAAACTTCCATGAAGTCGGTGTCACACTTTAAAATTAATTGCTTTAACTTTCACACAGCGAATGTAGAAATACTCAACTTCAGTATGTATAATTAAGTGTAATCTCAAATTTTTCTTATCTTAGTTCGTAATTATTGTTATTTTGTTGTGCGAGATTGGAAGGACTATGCTATGATTAGACCTTGCTAAATTAAGGTTAATTAAAAAGTCATTACAGTAGGGAAGATGAAGGAAGCAAACGAAATAATATCTGCTCAAACGCATAAAACAGGTTTTTTTTTCACTACTGTTATGAGAGGTGGGCTGAAAGAGTTTTAATAAGTAAGTACGTAAGTAAACATTTATTTCCCACCATTATTATGTAATTTTGAACAAAAATTTCGTAATGTTAATGTTAACTGATTATACAGGGTGGATTTATGTATTTATCTCAATACCATGAAAGTAATCCATTAGTTCGTAAGAACGTGAGAAAGAGTTTGTGTTGTTATTACGATTTTGTTTTCTCTTGCCTTTTGTGCTTTTTTAGATAAATACGCTTTGCATCATACTACAGTCATTCAACGTTAAAAAGGGGCCAAATCTCCGAAATCTGAAGTACTGCTCCGATCTACTTGAAAATTTAGAATTAAGTTCATCTTATCCTTCTTTTCAAACCTGACTTGGTCGCAAAATGTGCTTTTTGTTTTTAAGGGGTGAAAACTACTCCTTACTCCATTAAATTGAAAACTAATAAATTAACGCAGTGATGGGCTATAATTATGTTCAAATATGTTATATATCAATTGTTTTTAATCATGGATCTAATAATTCAATATTTTACTATTTAACTACCTTTAAAAACAACCCCTCACACAAAAATGAATAAAAAAATGTGTTTAAAAAGCATGAAACCTTTTTATTTTGGATCGTAATAGGAAAATGTTTCCCTTTAAGTATAAGAAATCTGATACTTAATTTTTTTTATGATGCAACCCCCAAAAGCCACCCCTAACAATAAAACTTAGGAAAAATTGAAAACTAATAGATGGAAGCAGTGATAGGTCATCATTATGTTCAAATATATTAAATATTTGTTGTTTTTTATAATGTAACTAATATTTCGATATTTTACTATGTAACTACCCTTAAAACTACCCCTCACACAATTATTAAAAAAACGGTTTAAAAAGCATAAAATCTTTTTATTTTGGATCTTGAATAGAAAAATATATTCTTTAAGTGTAAACGACCTGATATATCATTTTTCAATATGATTCAACCCCTAAAAACCACCCCTTACAATAAAAATTAGGGAAAAATGGGGAATAAATGCTCCAAAACGTTCAGAAAGAAGTTTTTTGGAATTAAACCAAGACAAAACTGTAAGAGTGATGTTTTCGAATAAATAACTGTAATAAAAACATAATAAATAACACCTATTTTATCAGTCAGTCAGCCAAGAACAAGAATATTGGAAGGATTGTCTAGAGGAGAATATTGCAGATATCACTTTAAGAAATTAAGCATCCAAACTGTTTTCAGTGTTTACATTTATGAAATCTGTTGTTTTGTGTTTAAACATAAATATTTGTTTCAACGCAATCAAATAAATCATGAACATTCTACTAGATTTAGAAATATAAAAGGAGATAAATTGTCACTAAACAATTATGGGCCTATTTCATTATTATCATCAATATCAAAGATTCTAGAAAGAGTCATTTATAATAAAATGGTGAGATTTTGTAACATATGTATTAGCCGTTAGCCGTTACTCGAGTCCGAGTATAAAAATGTTACAGTCGATAAATTGTGTACAATAAAAAACAAGTAAAAGGTGTAGTCTATTGTAATTCCCATTCATCTACGGTGCACACGACTATGGCTATAGAGGCCAATTCGGGAGAGCACATGTCGACCGCAGTCAGGACAAACATAGCCCTGGTTGGGTCTTGGATTCGGCCTTCTTGCAGCAACATTTCCTTGATAGCTGGCCACAACCCCTCGCCATTCGGTTCTGTCCGCTGCAAGTTCCCATTGCTCGTCTGCAATACTGCAGGATTTTAGATTTTCATGGAGAGCGTCTTTGAACCTCTTTCGTTGACCGCCACGCCTTCTTCTACCGCTTAGCAATTCACCATAAAGTGTACATTTAGGAAGGCGGTTATCATGCATACGATGAACGTGACCTGCCCATCTTAGGCGTGCTCTTGAAATAAGCACCTCAATTGGAAGGCTGTTTGCTCTCCTGAGTACTTCTGAGGTGTCTTTAACATATATATACTGAGTAACGAACAACATGGATTTCGGGTGGGTAGGTCGACCGAGTCTGCCATACTTTGCCTCCTTAATAAGCTATAAGAACATCTAGATAATAAAAAGTGCTTTGGAATATTCATGGACTTGAGTAAAGCATTTGACCTGGTGGAGTATGCTTTACTTAGAGCTCTATTACACTAGGCCACCGGTGGCTTAGCGCGTCGCGGAGCATTTAAATAAATAGGACCTATTACAACTGGTGGCTCCACCAAAAATTGGTGACGAGCTGGTGGATGGCCCTGGCAACCGCTCGCGCAACTTGTGGTTGCGTGATTGCAAAGGGAGGTATTGTTTTATATGTAGCCTATTACATTTAGACACCAGTTGATCCACCGACGCCATATTGATAGTTTAGTTTAATAATGTCTGATGAATGTAATAGTGAAAAAGTAGTGGAAAGTGAAAATGTGATGGAAACGGAAATTGCTATCGAAAATGAAAATATTGATCAAACTGACGAGCGAGACAAGAAAAATAAAAAAAGAACAACAAAAAGGAGAAAAACAAAAATGAAAAATAAAAAAAAGAACAATTACGTTTTTCAAAACGAATAGATAAAGTGAATACGGAGGATTTAATTTATGATGTAACCCAGGAGTTCGAAAAATGAGGGTTTTGACATACAAAAGTAATTAGGAAATTTGTTATCATCTGCACAAAGTTCTTGAAACAATATAAAGTATAACGAATTCCTTTTTCTTCTCTTAGTGCTAGCATTGGATGTGTATGCATTTTCCTATGTCTGCATCTCTTCTCTCTTTTTTTTCTTAACAAAAGAAGAAGAAGCGCACTCTCGTTCCACGATAAATGAACTGAATACTTTCGGTTGCACTACCGGTGAGTATACTCCCTTTCGCAGCTCCACCAGTTGCGCCACCGGTGTCTCAGCTTGGTGGCGCCATCGGTGGCCTAGTGTAATAGAACTCCTTAGGTAAACTTAATAAATATGGATTTCGAGGAAAGCTTGGCGAGTGGCTTACATCCTACATTTCTAATCGTAACTAACTAGTAGAAATAGGCAATACAAAATTCGGAAGTTTATCTGTATCACGTGGCGTCCTTCAAGGCTCGGTCCTTGAACCCCTACTCTTTATACCTTTTATAAATGACTTACCGGGTGTAATAAACTTATGTCTCCTAGTAACATTTGCAGATCACAACTCATTCTTAAATGTAAATGAAAATGTCAATAATCTTATAACTGATACACAGAGTAAAATTAATTTATTTGTTTCTAAATTTGAAAATGGAAAATTGATACTAAATAGCGATAAAACAGTGTTCATCCATTTCACTCCTAGACTAATTAATTATAATGAATGTTATCTACTAAAAATTCATGTAAAATCGTTGGAACAAGTCACGTTTACAAAATTTCTAGGCGTACATATAGACCACGCTCTAAATTGGGAAAGTCATATTACTATATTGTGCAACAAGATGTCGCTAGTCTGTTTTGCCTTGTACAGGCTCATAAATATTACAAATAGGGATGTCTTGTTATTACTATGAGCTATTTTAGTCAAGAATTTCGTATGGCATTGTGTTTTGGAGTTTCTCTCATCACTTTGAGTTTTGAAAGAGTCTGCAAGTTACAAAAGAAAGCAATAAGACACATAATGGGAGTCAGTATGCGTACCTCTTGTAAAACTTATTTTAAAGAATTGCAGTTAGCACATTTAGCTATTTATATCATGAAAATAATTGTGTTTGTAAAATATAGTCTAAATATTCTTTTAAGAAATAATTGTAAATATAATGCTAGGAAATAGAACAATTTATTGACACCGAACCATTGCCTATCATAATACGAAAACAACGGTCCACTGTTGTTTGTGCTTTATTATATTTATACCCACAGTCGTCAACGTTTCAAGGTATAAAAGCAACAATCGTAGGGAATTGTAATATAATTCTCTATGGCGAATCACGCAATAGTCATGATCTTGATGTGTTTTGGTGGCGACGAAATGAATAATAACTTTAAAACCACTCTAATGGAAATGCATTGCGTTTTATGTACATTAAAAAAATAATGGAAGCTTTTATCGTAAAGGCGATAAAGCGTTCACCGTTCTACATTGAATTAAAATGTAAAATACTTTATGCAAAATAGTACAACGTTAAAGAATATCTACCTGGATGATTGTTTAATTCAAAGGTCATAGTGGCCTGAGTGTGTATGTTTGAAGCTAAACTTGCTTTAGTCATGTGATAGAGTGCAAGTGACAAGTCATAAGAAAAATCTTATAAATACATATAGTTCAGGAAAACTGTCGAAAGAAGCCTGAATTGAAAGAACTAAATCTAAGTGATCTCGTCTTTTGAGGAGTTTTTGTTTATAATGTATATAAACGTTCTTTGTCGAATCACCTGTCAGTGGTGCCTGGGAAAAATAGTTATAAACAAAAAAAAAAACAAATTCTAACAAAATTCTACACAAATTTCATTACAGAAACATTTTTGTGGGGGCAAAAACAAGCGCGGAGAATCTAAATGTTTATAACGTACAACTGGCGTGGTGGGGAGCAACACTAGCAAGCGAAGGCACGCTCGCGCTTCCTTCGTTATAACATCATAACTCTTGTTTAAATTGGAATATTTTAATTAAATGAAGTGCCTATCGATACATGATAGTTTTTTACATGCGACTATTATGAACTTAAACAAATTTCATAATAGTCGCATGTGTCTTCGATAGGCACTTTGTTTAATTAAAATATTCCAATGTAAACAAGACTTATGAAGTTATAACGAAGCGCGCGCGTGCCTCTGTTCGCTAGCCTTGCTCCTCACCACGCCAGAGTTATACGTTATAAACATTTAGATTTTCCGCGTTTTTGCTCCCAAAAAATGTTTCTTTAATGAAATTTGTGTAGAATTTCCTCAGCTTCAAAATAGAATTCTTGTAAAATTATGGCTATGGGCAAAATTAGAGAGATATGAGCAAAAAACTGAACTTTTTCCCAGGCATCACTGGCAGGTGATTCTACAAAAAACCTTTATATGCATTATGAACAACTCCTCAAAAGACGAGATCACTTAGATTTAGTTCTTTCAATACAGGCTCTTTCGACAATTTTCCTGTACTAATATCTCCGTCATGTTTATATGCGAACGACGTAATTTCATATAGGGTCGACCCACAGTATACAAGCCTAATATGTATAACTCAGCTTATATTTGAAATTGTTGATGGTGGTGGCAGATAGATGTCATTAATCGTTATAGGCCTCTGCTAAGCGCTTGATAGATTTGGTCATGCCTTATTATTAGACTGCAGGCTATTTTGTAAGTCTCCTCCTATCATACTTGACGAAGTACTCCATTGGTTTTCAAATAAGATCATACCCTCAAACCTGAAGTGTTCCACAAGGATCAACACTGAGACCTCTCGTCTTCGTAATATTCATTAATAACATTATCAATATCGAGGGGTTAGTGCGCTAGCTTTAATTTGAAGGGCGCAAGCTGTCCTCTACAAATCCCCTATGAATCGGCCAAGAAAGTGGTAACCCGACGTACCTTCAATAATTTGTAGCTTGGAGGCGGTACCTTATTACTTTAGGGCGTATAGCGGGCTCATTTTGAGCCAAAGAAACAGTTAAGAAACAACCGACCCAATGCCTAGTCCTCTAAAATCCTATCCAGTTTCTCAGCAGACACTAACGCATCTTAAAAATTGTAGAATCGTTCGCTTATAAAACTCAGCAAACAGTTTGAAAGTACTAGATTTTGATCTCTTGGTATTTTCTGAGATTAGATGTTTTGTTTTAATTTATTTCTCCGGCGGAAACATTTCAGAAAATCATCAACGCTACACACTACACAATCTCGATAATTTAAAAAATATCGTGTACTTGTAAAATATCCGGTAATAACTCAAGCATTGGAGAGATTATTAGTGAATATTGCAGATGAAATTAAGAGTGGAGTCCGAAGATTAATAGCTGGCATCCATTTATTCTTGCTATTTCTTGGATGCATTAATCTTCTCATAGAAACATCAATATATCAAATGTTAAGTAACCACTTTAATATTCAGATTTACATGTTTTTAGGTATGAGATATTTTATGAGAATAATTTACCTAAAACGACCTAGATTTTTTTTCTTTTGGTACAGAAGTATGCTTATAATCCAGTAAACTAGTGATTCAGCCTCGGAATGAAAGATAATAAGTTTAAAACTTGTATAAATCTTTGTTTTGACATTTTATAAGTTAGCTGAAAAGTCTAATAGAATCTTGTGTATGCGAGTCAAGATATTCAATGCCAAATTTCACAAAAACCAGTTTTTTGTAAATATCTTGTTTTCTTTGCTCTAAATGACATTTGGAGTTGTTAGAAAATTTGTAGAATTATGTTTCTATTTAACACCAGTTTATAATGAATCTATTCAAGTTTAAATGTGGACGGGGATTTTTTAATATTATTTAGATTATGTGGAGAGGGAAAGACAATAAGAATAATAATGTGTATAAAAAAATTCTAAAAGCACAGTTAGCTTTGGCATACGCTCTTATGCAAAAGTGAAAAGAACAAATCTCAAAGTAGGCCATGACATCATTAATTTCGTTTATTTTTTCTCTTTCCAACCAAAACCACAATTCATATCATTGAATCGTAAAAATCAGCTATGCCATGATTACTGAAAAAAAAAATGTATACAGTTATTAACAAATTTGAAGATCGTCACTGTTGTATGTTGCGTTGTCGAGTTCTAAGACAAGTTTTATATCAGTAATTATGGTGTACACCAATAAGAACAAATTCGATATGATTAGCATTTATTGTCAGTGCAATTTTGCCGCTGAGGTGGCAATCACAGTTTACGGAGATAGATTTCCAGATGCTCCACAGCCAAATCGAACTATGTTTAGGAAGTTAGTTCAAAATCTAAAAACGCACGGTTTATTCTCAAAAGAAATAGTAAGGTGAGGGCATGTTGCGAATAATGTAAGAAAAGTGAATTGAGTATTGGTGTAAAAATGGAATTTTGCAAAACATTGAAATACGGTCGCTCCTCCTCTGAGATAGAAAATTGAGATGGTACTGAAAATGACAGTTCACATGTACTCCGTGACGAAGTACGCATTAAAAATAGTGTACTGACTTCAGTTTTAATTGATGCGGATGGTGATAACCCAGTTCACGTGTTAGATGATATGTGCACCATCGACCCTTCAACCAGTTCGTCAATAAATTCGACTCCTGACATTTTTTTATACCCACGACTGTCTCAGATGATACACACAATGTAAAAATAATCAAAGTTGCCCATGTAAATATTCAAAGTTTAGTCAATAAATTAAATAGTGTTGAAATGTTTACTATGATCAATAATCTAAATATTTTATGTATATCAGAGCACTGGATTTTAAACTCAAATATTAACCATATTGCAGTACCAAATTTCAAATTGGTACTCATGGGGGCTCTTTAATATGTGCTAGGTCTAAATCTAAGTTAAATTATAACGAGGTATCTATTTTTAAGAAATTATCGATTGAATGTCACATTGAAATGTGTGGCATTTCTGTAAATTTAGAGAAAAATATCAAAGTCGTAATTTGTTGCATTTATAGACCTCCAAATAGTGACTTAAAAATTTTCTTCAGTAGATTGACTTCGGCCTTAAATTTTGTTACCAAAAATAACTATAAGTATACTGTTTTATGTGGTGATCTCAATATAAATTTGTTAGACAGAGGTCTACCCACTAAATTGCTATGTGACACATTTGAATCCTTTCAACTGAATATTACTACTAATGAGCCGACAAGAATATTTCAAAATGTAAATGGCCATACTAGTTCTTCTGCATTGGACTACTTAGTAACTAATTTGCCTTTATCAAATTATAAAGTACAAGTGTATGATCCATTGTTGGCAGATCACTTGGCTCATTTATTTTCTTTCAGTATTAGCTTAGAAAAAAAATGTGAAAAAGTGTACATATTAAAAAGAAATATTAGTGAAGAAAATATTCGTGAATTTAATGTACGGTTATTAAATAACACTTGGGACTATGCCGTATCATTAGATCCGAGAGATGCCATTAATAATTTTCTGAGTGATGTACAGTATTATTTTGATGTAGCTTGCCCTCCTAAATATGTCGAATATACAAATCATAATAAAATTGATAATGGTTGGCTAACCGAAAAAATAATTAAAGATGGACAAGCACTCAGAAACCTACATAATAATTTAAGAAATAACTACAATGTAAATAATGTTATTACATACAAAAATTTGAAAAGGCAGCACAAGAATAATATAAAAATTGCTAAACAAACATTTTATAATAATAAAATTGAGTATGCGGAAAACAGGTCTAGAGAAACATGGAAAATTGTGAATCAGAGACTTGGCAAAACAAACAACTTAAGGAAACCCATTCAATTAAATATTGGCGACAGGTTAGTTTCTGATGATGTTGAAATTGCCAACTGTTTTGCGGCCCATTTTGTTACTGCGGCCTCAAAAAATATATATAATCACTTTGCTTATAATTTATCGTTACCGCATACAGTTTCTGTAAATATGGAAAACTCGCTGTTTTTTCATGAGGTTACAAAATCAGAATTGATTGAAATTGTCAGGAAGCTAAAAAATAAAAGGTCATCTGGTCTGGACGGGTTAACTGCACATGTAGTAAAAAAAATAATATTAAATATAATTGACCCCTTATTATACTGTATTAATAAAGCTATCATAAATGGATACTTTCCAGATGCACTTAAAATTTCATCAGTTAGTCCAATATTTAAAAAAGGTTGTGAAACTGACATAGATAACTACCGACAAATTTCTGTACTGAGTGTAATATCAAGAATTATAGAACAAATAATAAGTAACCGTATAATACAATTTTTAGAAAAATATAATTTATTAACAAACTCTCAGCATGGTTTTAGAAAGGGTAGATCGACTGAGAGTGCATCTGCTAAAATGTTTGAGTTTGTTTACAGGGAATTGGATAACGGGAGGTATGTTGTATCTATCTTTTTTGACCTTTCTAAAGCCTTCGATTCGGTTAATAAAGACATTTTAATTAGTAAGTTAGAGGCAATTGGCATAAGAAGTCATATACTAAATTATTTGATTTCTTATATGCAAGACAGGAGTCTAAATGTAAAATATAATGAAGTGCAATCTGACCGATTCGATATTATTTTAGGTGTCCCTCAAGGATCTGTATCAGGTCGGTTACTATTTCTAATATATATCAACGAACTTCCTATGTCTATTAAAAACGGATATACCATCATGTACGCGGATGACACTACGGTAACGGTATCGGCTAGGAATCCGGAGGAACTTTATAATAAAGTTCAAATTGTCATGAATGAAATGAGTACCTGGTGTGATCATAACAAGCTAATACTGAATGAAAATAAGACAGTATTTATGAATTTTAACCTTAGGCGTCCTGTTGTCTTACCTGGAATTTCACTAAGTGACTGTTCAAAGTTTTTAGGCACTTTAGTTGATAGTAACTTATCGTGGGAAGAACATATTAATTATGTATGTAGTAAGTTGAATCAGGCTTATTTTGCCTTATTACAAGTTAAGGAAAATTTAAATGAAACAGGACTTGTAAATGTGTATTACGCTCTGGCGTATTCACATTTATCTCTTAACATATTTATTTGGGGTCGATCTTCCTATATTAACAGAGTATTTATCTTGCAGAAAAGATTAATAAGGTTATTGTTTAACTTAAATTTCAGGGAGAGCTGTAAGACCACATTTATAAATAAAAAAATTCTTACAGTGCCGAGTATTTATATATACAAATGCTTGCTTTATGTCAAGAACAACTTAGAAACAATTGAAGGTTTATCGGACCATCACCTATATAATACGCGGAACAAAAATATATTATCCATCCCCTTACATAGGACCTCCACATATAAAGATTCACTTCAGTATAATTGCATTGTATTATATAACAAGTTACCAAGTAACGTACAAAATATGACAGTACCAAAATACAAAAATACTGTTAAAAATATATTATTGAAAAATGGTTACTACAATATTGGCGAATATCTAACACATGAATTATTATAAAAGTTGTTTTATTTATACTGAATGTTGTTTGTTTAACTTTCTGTTAGTGTTAATTTGTTATTTTTATATATTCTATTTTTTATCTAGCCAAATGACTTTGCATTTACATGTTGCTTAAATGTTGTTTGTTATCCGTTTTTATACATTGTTAGTGTTATATTTTTCTCATTGTTATTTATCTGTTTTTTTTATTTTATTACTTTTATTATGTTTATTGTACTGACTTACCATATATACTTAAATGTATCTTCTCTAAATGGTGAAATAAATTATTATTATTATTATTATATAATTATTACTTGGGTACTTATCTTGATGAGCAATTAAACTGGGCAGAACAAGTCAATAATTTAACAAAAAAAAATAAATAACTGTTACTTTTCCATTTTCAATTTAAACAGGTGCCTTGAAAGAAAATTCTTAATGAATGTTTATTATGCCCTAGGCTATAGCCATATTAGCTATAATATTCAATTATGGGGCTGCTTCGTTAATGCGCATCGAATATTTGTTAATCAAAAAAGAATCATCAGACTGATATTCAATTTAAAATGCCAAGAATCTTGTAAACCTTACTTTATAAACTATTCCATCTTAACTGTACCGTGTATATTAATTTTAAAATCCGTAACATATGTAAAAGAAAACCATGCGAAATTTGTAAAAATCATGATTCCCACAAATATCCCACTCGCTGTGGCTCTTTGATCAATCTCCCTCAGCATAAAACAACTCTGTTTGAAAGATCGCCTCATTATATGGGCCCAAAATTTTTCAATAATCTACCTCAATCAATTCGAGAGAAAAACTCCATACAAGCTTTTAAGTATAATGTAAAAAAATTATTACTTGAAAAGTGCTAAAGTCGAGGCAAGAATTCAAGCGATGCACGTTACGAGTGATCTCATTAAAGAAATTTTAATACTAACATAATTTTTAATCATTAATTATGTTAAAAAGAGTAATTCTTGACACCCAGTTATTAAGCTTTTTTCAGAAATAGGTACAGTTTAATGGGTCTTCATGATTCTTAGCAGTATTGTCTTATTTATTGAATCGATCTGTGACGTGCATCGCTTGAATTCTTGCCTCAACTATACTATAGGTTGCGTGATTTGTGCGACTCATAAATTTTGAGGCTACTTCCGTACATTTATTGAATGAGGTTATTGACAGCAAGATTGTGCAATAATGTCTCTTTGTATTATGTTATAAATTTTATTCTGCGATTTTTATAATTGTGATTCGTCAACATTAACTTAGTGATTGTGTTTACTGTATGTACTCTTTATATTACTTAAGATTTTGACCTGTTCTATCCATTGTATTAATGGCAAATGAATCAATAAAATTATTATTATTATTGAATTATGTTAATCAAAATGAAGTAACCCCTTTGTGACAAATTCAGAGAAACTGCTGCATAAAAAAAGACAGTGCAAGAAAAAAAAAACTGATTTCGATGTTACAAAATGAAGAAAGTTCAACATTTATATGAGGTAGATAAACCGAGGAGAGTAAGATTTTGTAGATGGTTGTTAAATAAAAAAAGGACGAATCAAATTTTTCTAATAATGGTTTCTTCAATAGAAATATGTATTATAAGTGGACACGAGAAAATACACATTGGTCCAGAGACTGCTGTCCAAGAAAGATTTTTCTACGAATGGTTGGGTGGGTCTTTTAGGGAGTAAAATAATTGGACCTTATTTTTATGATGGCAAATTAACCGCTCTTAGATACCTTAATTTCCTGCAAAACGAATTTGGTGATTTTCTTTATGAATTAACGGTGGCTGAAAGATCAAATTATTCATATTTTCAACAAGATGGGGCTCCACCTGACACTGCTGTAATATGTACAAATTATTTAAATCAAGTTATGCCAGATAACTGGATAGGCACCTATGGGCACATTCTATGTCCAGCTCGATCACCAGATATTACTCCCTTGGATTTTTTCGTCTGGGGTTACATTAAAAACAAGTAAAGAAATACGTTATTGCCTTACAGCTCAAAGAGATACAACAATGCAGGTGCGGATACGTGTTTCGAAGTTATTGCTCCTCATCAGCGTAGCGTAGCTTATCGAATTAGCTGCATTGTTGTTTCTCTTTGAGGTATAAGGCAATAACGTATTTCTGTATTTAATTATTTAGCCTCGTAAACCCCCATCATTTTTTACTTAGTGTTTGCCAGGTGGAAATAGAGCAGTACACATAGAGCTCCTCCTACCGACTGCTCTCATTTGAGGCCCTAAATGCGGCACATGAAGTATGGAGGTACAAATGGAGTACTGTGCACTGTACTTTCCGACCTTGGCTTTGCTCGATTATAAGATATATTCTACCTTTGACCTTGAGTATCTTGACTTGCTTACACGAGATTCTATGACACTTTTGAGCTAACTCATAAAATGTCAAAACAAAGATTTATGCAGGTTTATTGTTTATTATATTTCATTTCGAAGTTTACCCCTTTTTCATCTTATACAGGGTGTTGCATCATGAGAGGGACATAGCTTAATAGGAGGTAGAGAACATCAGTGGTAACCGGAACCTCCCATAGAAATGTCTCATTGGGCCTTCATTACGAGGTTGCTGGGTGTTAAATAATTTTTGGCCAAACCTGTTTTTTGTCATAACTTTGACAGGGAATGAAATAACGGATTCATATTTGGTACGGCTAATGTACTAACGAGCCCCAAGAGGTACATGTATAAAAAAAATATATCCAGGTCCGGACTCACTATAATTTATGTTTCTTCTTTGCATCAATAAAACATCACCCTGTATATATTTTTTTGAAATTTCGATACGATATTCGAAAAGAGCAAGAAAAAACAAACAAAATGGCCTATTTCATTTTTTTGTTACACCTTCGTGGTTATTTAAATACGTTGTTAAATGTGCAAGAAAATGGATTACAGAACCCTATTAAATGAGAGGCACGTGAAATAAATAGTTTTATAACTAAAATTTACAAAAATTCTATTGAGCCTAGGTGGTCTGGGTGAATCCTAATTCCGGCACGTTTTAAAGGTCCATTTTGGTAAAAAACTGTGGTCCTAATAAGTAATCGGGTATGAAATAACAAAATTTTTAATCAATTACAGTAGGCTTGTTCAAAGAATAAAAGTGACAGATAATTTAAACCATTTAGGCCTAAGCAACTAGTTACTTTGATCAAGAAAATCATCAACATTTTATACTTAATAAAAATTGGAAAAGAGAACAAACTAAAATCTAAATAAATAAAATATTTTCCATTCAATTAACAATAAATAACAAAACAATAACTAAATGTGTTTAAAAATAAAACGTAATTGACACTAAAGTAAATTTTCAAAATGCCCTCCCCCACATTCTGTGCATTTTCTTGCGCGTTTAGAAAGGTCACCAATTGCTCGACGTATCATTTCTGGATTATTCCGTATTTCGTTGCAGGTTGTAACGATGCGCTGGATTAAATGTTGTCTACTTTCAATTTCAATGCTATAAACCTCGTTTTTTAAGTGGCCCCATAAAAAGTAATCACAAGGGTTACAATCAGGAGATCTTGGTGGCCATTCATGTGGACCCCCGCGTCCAATCCATCTATTAGGATACACATTGTTTAAGTGTTCTCTTACTTGAAGGTTAAAATGTGGTGGGGCCCCATCATGCTGAAACAACATGCCTCTTATACCGATATTTTCTAACATATTCGGTAAAATGTTTTGAAGAAAATCAAAGTAAATTTCACCATTCAATCTTTCTTCAAAAAAATGTGGCCCTATCAAATGTCTATTCACAAGTCCGACCCAAACATTTACAGAAAACCTGTGTTGCGAACGGCGTTGGCGTACCGCATGTGGGTTTTCCTGTGCCCATTTATGATTATTTCGTGAATTGTTTACTCCATCCCTTGTAAATTGTGCCTCATCCGTAAATAAGGTTCTGTAAATGACTGGGCGATGGTTAGACAACCAATGACAAAATGCCAGGCGGGGGATATCGTCGCCTTGTTAAAGACGCTGTACCTGCTGGATATGATATGGATGGTAACGTTCTCTTTTTAGGGTTCTCCATACTCGCCAATGAGGAATACCAGTTGCCAAACTGATTCGTCTAGTGCTCATATTTGGGTTTTCTTGAACTACGTTTATAATATTGTTTTGTTCCTGTACACCTTGTTGTAAAACACGCTCCACAACTGCAGAATTAGGAAACTTTCCGTGTTGTCTTGCATACTGGAACACCGTACTAAAGGTTTTATGATTAGGGCATCGACGACCAGGAAAACGCAGCCGATATTCTCTTTCCGCCGACCTACCATTTCCATTACAGAAACCATAGATGAATATTATGTCAGCATATTCCACGTTTGTAAATTTTACTGGCATAGTTAAAATATTTTCACAAGTTTTCACTAACTAAATGCGGATTATTGACACATTAAATTACTAACAAACAATTATTCAACTGTTTAGGAGATTTCTTTTTATTATCTGTTACTTTGAACAAGCCTACTGTGATTGATTAAAAATTTTGTTATTTCATACCCGATTACTTATTAGGACCACAGTTTTTTACCAAAATGGACCTTTAAAACGTGCCGGAATTAGGATTCACCCAGACCACCTAGGCTCAATAGAATTTTTGCAAATTTTAGTTATAAAACTATTTATTTTACGTGCCTCTCATTTAATAGGGTTCTGTAATCCATTTTCTTGCACATTTAACAACGTATTTAAATAACCACGAAGGTGTAACAAAAAAATGAAATAGGCCATTTTGTTTGTTTTTTCTTGCCCTTTTCGAATATCGTATCGAAATTTCAAAAAAATATATACAGGGTGATGTTTTATTGATGCAAAGAAGAAACATAAATTATAGTGAGTCCGGACCTGGATATATTTTTTTTTTATACATGCACCTCTTGGGGCTCATTAGTACATTAGCCGTACCAAATATGAATCCGTTATTTCATTCCCTGTCAAAGTTATGACAAAAAACAGGTTTGGCCAAAAATTATTTAACACCCAGCAACCTCGTAATGAAGGCCCAATGAGAGATTTCTATGGGAGGTTCCGGTTACCACTGATGTTCTCTACCTCCTATTAAGCTATGTCCCTCTCATGATGCAACACCCTGTATGACTGTATTAATACATTTTTAAAAATAATTTACAAGTAATGACTTAATAGCCAACGGCTAATGCCATTTTCAAAATCAAATTATCACCCACCGGCAGAATCGCATACATTAGCTAAAAATGGAAGACTCTTTAATATACTTTTTAGAACAAGCGAAATATAGACATATATTTGTCTCGCGTTATTTCGCTCAGGGAAAGATACACAAAGATAAAAGAATTCCCCATGTTAAAGCATTCTGAAACAACCTTCTCTGCGATTCTCATCCATGTCAAGCCATCCGAAAATTTCTTGTCTTACAGTTCAGTCTTACTCGGGATCATTTATATATTGCCCGCATAAAGAAGGATTTAAGTAACCAAGATGAATGGTATGCACACCACTGGCTTGACTTTCCCATTGTCTGTGAATATCTTTATCTTTTTATATTTCCTTGAAATTGGTATACACCACTCGGCGGATCGGTGTCACCGTAAAAATGGAGCTGCGGGATATACCTTGCCACCGTCACCGAACGCAATGTTCCATGAACCTGCTTTTCTGCTTTATCAGAATTTAGTGGTAATATATATATTCTCTGACCTTGTCAAGCCAGAGACAATGAGAGGGATTTTAAATATCTGGGAGGCATTTCCTTTGTGTGCTATGTTTATTTACACAAAAGATAGATCTGCTAGCGTGCCACAGTATATATGTATGACAAGCTTTTAACTAATATTATCTATCTGGACATTACAGATAGTTTGTCCAATGTCAGTTTGAATTATTTTAAATTCAGCGTCTCTACCAGGAATGTCCGTTGCTACGCCTCTCTACAATGGTATACAGCATTCAGCGTCGCGTTATCGATATAATTTATCATCTCGTTCGGACTGACCAGTTCGACAAGAAAGTGCTGTGCGAAACTGTTTTCGTGGAACCGGGCAGTGCCGTACGTTAATTTAACCTAGCACGTTGGTTTTCTCCTAATAAAAAAAATGTGAGTGGTTTGTGTTATACTTAACTAAAATAACAATTAACTGTAATATTTCTTTTAAAAAATATTTTTAAAATGACTTTTTGGAGACTTTTGATACAGAAGAAAATTTACATAATGGAAATGTTGAAGACGAAGTAACGGAGTCGATTGGATCGAATTGAGAGTTTAAGAACCAAGATTTACACGTGCAAACCCAAGCGTCTTTTAAATATTTATAACTGCTTAAAGAGAGGAAATAATCAAATGTCGGGTATAGGTGTTATAAAAATAATGTTTGAATTAACTAACATTCTGATTTCTACTATTAATCTTGTTATTAGGGAGTTGTTGTAGATCACTTAAAAGAAAACGGAAAAATCAAAAATTTAGAAAAATTTACCATGCTTCAAAAGATGTTATTCGAAGAACAGTTTATAACTTTTATCAAGAAAATGAAGTCCCTACTTTAGAAATGATGAAACTTTAAGAGGTATTTTATTATAGAGTGTAGATTCAAATATAAAAAAATTAATAACGGTTTAATAGTAATAGAATCACGTCATATTGTGGAAATTCGACAGAAATGTTTACGTAAAATAAAAGTACCGCGAATCAAACAGGACGGTAATATAGCTTGATGAGACGTGGTTTGATACGCATGATACTGTTAATTATGATTGGGTAGGCACGATTCAAAATTGTACTTTAAATGCGCCATGTTCAAGGGAAAACGTATTATAATACTGTATGCCGGAAGAAAAATGGGTTCGCACCCAACGCACTGCTCTTGTCAGCCAAAAATATGAAACAGTGTTCTGCTAACAATCACGAAGAAATTACCGCGAATTTCTTTGAAAAATGGTTCGCTGGGCAGCTGTTATAATACCTAATATTCAGTTATCGTTACGGATAACGTTTCTTATTATTTTATTTTTATTAAATAAAGTACCAAGTAATAATACGAAAAAGAAGGATATATATATTTTTTTGTTCGCGAGAACGATGCTGGACAGTTCTTCCACCGTGTCTCCGACATTCTCACTGGAGGAGCGACAGCGAATTAACTACGGCCACTCCCTGCAACCCGCAGAGTTAGTGACCACAGATTCCCAAATCGTGTACCCTAAATAGACAGAGAACCCAGGATAACAGCTTTCTGCATCTGACCTGCCAGCCATTCAGCCGATGTTGACAGGCCGGTATGGTTCGTCATTCCGAGGGCAGCGTGGATTTCATTCCTCCAAGTACACCGATTATAAGGACTACCATCTTATCCGAGTAGCCTGGATACAGCACTAGGAGCTCGCACCAAAGATCGCGATATTATGTCCGTCCTCCTTTTTCAAAACGATATATGTTTCAGCAGGGGCTGAAAACTGGATGATGTACATCTCCTTCTTCTGATGATCATGGAGTACTATATCAGGCTTGTTGGCTTGAATTAGCCTGACGGTCGGGAACGAGTAGTTCCAGCATATTCTGCACCTCTTGTTTTCGACAACGGACTCAATATCTCCGGGGACGTAAGGCAGCACTGGTGTTTTGTCTACCCCGTACGAGTACCGTAGATATTTATTATTAGATACTATAAATATTCCTGAAAAAAATCCTGTAAAAAAGATTTGTCAAAAACTATCAAAGAATATAGTTTTGAAAAAAGAATATGTTGTAGACCATATCTGCGACACATAAGGTCATAGTCTGTTACGTGTACCACCATATTACTGCATATTTAATCCAATAGAATTGATTTGGGGCAGTATAAAGCACGAGTTGAGAAAATGCAATTCGACCCGACTTTAAGCGCTGTTTGCGTCACTCTGTATACTTGGTAGTTATCAAGTTATTCTTGCGATTATAGGCAATACAACAAACTTATTTGTGTAAGCCGTTTTTTGTAAAGGTACTTTATTCCCGAACTCATAGACAAAAAATTAACTTTCTTAGAAGGAACAAAAACGCAGCACTGTTGATAAGACACAATCTATTTTATTCTAGCAGGGAACTTTACTATAATTTGTAATAAACCAGGAATGAAATGTTTTACCTAATTTTTTGAATAAGCAAAAACATAATCCTTGAGAGAAGCAAAACACTACTATTGAAAAACTAACTAATAATTTTGAAACAATAAGAAAATCATGAATATATCTCATTTTAATTTGCAACTATTCCAAAACGTGAAAATGAGAATCTAATTTCTAATTATATCCGGCTCGAAGGACCAAATGTTTGCGCCTTTTTGTATAATTGGTAATAGTCAAGTTATCCTTGAGATTATAGGCAACACATATTTGTGTAAACCGTTCTCTGTAAAGGTACTTTATTCCTCAACTTATAGACAAAAAGGGACTTTTTTACAAGGAACAAAAACGCACTGTTGATAAAACACAATCTATTTTACTCTAGCAGGGAATTTTACTATAATTTGTGATAAACCAGGAATGAAATGTCTTACCTGATTTTTTGAATAAGCAGAAAGCCCCACCAACTTCCATACAATAATACAAATTCTGTTCGAAATGTTTCCCTACATTTTGGAGGATCTGTGGCGTAATTTGGTGGCATTCTTCAACAATGCATCGACGCAACTCTTCCAGAGACCTTGGTTCCGTTGCGTAAATTTTACTTTTCAGATGACCCCATAAGAAAAAGTTCGAGGACATAAATCTGGTGAGCTGATCGGCCGTTGCAGAGCACCTCTTCGTCCAATTCAATGTCCCGGGAACACTCTGTCCAGATACTCCCGAACAGCAAGCGCATAATGAGTTGGAAAGTCAAATGGTCTTCTAGATAACGATCATTATTTTCAACGATATCTAAAAGATCTTCCAACACTTCGAAGTAACGTTCGCCCGGCAGATTGCCATCAAGAAAAATGGGACCAATCATGCGGTCTCCAAAAACACCGGCCCAAACATTTAGTTGTAGTGGATTGTTAAGTATGTACTTCGTGGAAAATTCTTGGATTTACGACCGACCAAAACCGACAGTTATGGGGATTTACAGTAGAGTTTAAGAAAAATATACATTCGTCAGAAAAACAAATGTTGAAAAGAAAATTCGCATTCGCAATTCTCTCTGTCATAACTTCGCAAAACTGCTGTCGTCTATCGAAATCATCCTCATTCAGCTCATGTACTAAATGAATTTTGTATGGATGAAATTCATTCTGCTTCAGAATTCGTCGAATTGTAGTTCTAGGGAAGTTGGTTACAGTGGCCGATTTCCTCGTACTTAGAGTTGGGTCTACAGCCACTTGTTCCAAAAGTCCAATCACCGGGAGTTCACGTTGAGGGTCTCGCTTATTATTGGCTACTGAACCTGTTTCTTTAAACTTCGTGACCAATTCCAACACGTATTTTCTTTCTACGTGTTCATTGGGATGCTCTCGATTAAATAAATCTGCCGCACGTTTCCCGCACTCATCACTTTTGAAAAACAAAGCGATCATTTCGACCCTCTCCACAATTTTGCACAACCAATGCATATTTTGAATCACAATGACAATGACAATTCACAAACCAGCTTAAACTGAAGACAAATAGTGGTATAAGAGGCTAATAAAAAGTAGAATGAAAAATTATCTGCGTATTCCAATAACAGAACGAAACCTACTTCTTATGAAAAACATGTGTACTACAGGTTTCTTAAACAGAAACAATTTGAGCATTTGTTGAACTAATAATTTCTTCTGGCCTTAAATTTTGATGTTTTAACATTTTTTCTACACTTTCCCCATTTTTGTACGGACACATTGAACAATTGAATTTCCTTTTAAGGACAAACGAAGAACGAATTCATAATTTGAAATGAAATAATCCCGAAGACAAATCGATAAATTTGAAAATTTTTAACCGTTTAATATTCAGGGCACTCGGGCGGTCCTTATAAACACCTAAGGTAAATAAAAATGTATTGCATACTTTTTTTAAATTTAAATTAATAAGCATAATCTCAGTTGTTTAAAACAAAACACGAACGAATCTAAAAATAATCATGCACTCACATAGAGAATCAAAACACCTTTAAAATGAGGAGTCACTCAACCACCTTACCGTAATTTTTGTTTTGTTGGGGGTTGTTGGACCTGATAAAGAAGTTAAATTTGACATCAAAATGTGCCGTTCAACTGATAAAAGGTGACGTGTTTCAGGATTTTTCCCAAACAACACTCCCACCTTAGTTATCTAGAGGGTGGTTTTCATGGGGACGAAAAAAAAATTGAAAAAACTAATTTCGGCCATGCTGTCGCATAGAGAATTGAAAGACGCTTCAAATGAGAGTTCGCTCGACCTCCTTTTCCTATTTAAATTCTTGAGTTAGCGGTTACTGGGACTAGGGGGTTTATGTGTCAATGTTAAGTTTGACATCAAAAGTTGTCCCCCAAAAATCAAGAATCGACCTATCCGAGACTTTTTTCAAGAAACTAGTCTAAGTGTCGCAAAACAGGCGTATTTCGTTTTCAATGGGCCATCCCGTATTATAATCCTTTTACTAACGAACATCATCATTTCCACTTTCAGTCATAATTTATCTGTTAATAAGTCTAAGAAACGTCTTATGTGTGTAATAAACGATTTTTAAAATATTGTATGACATGTATTGCATTGAAAAGTAAATTAGGCGCGCTTATGTGTGGCACGCTTTCGAGGTCGGTTTACAAAGAGTTGCCGCGCTCTTGTTTTTGTTTTAAACTGAGATTGGATAAACTCTCTGTTCAAACAGGACTTATCATGTACTCTTATTTCCCTTCCTTAAAACACTTTATCCGGATGTTGGAGTCTACTTACAACTTTACAACAACTTCTAATTTTAGATGTACAAATTGGACATGCCTTAATTGTTATTTGTTACCTCCTTTCTCTTATTATTTATTTTTGAGAAAGAATTGAGGCAACATATGCGGACGACTAGCTGGTTTAAGTCGGAGCAGAGAGCCGTGGGTCCAGAGCATTTGTAAGAGTGGATAAACTTACCCTTTCTGACATGTACAGCATAAGCGACAGATTTCTGTTTATTTCGAGAAAAGGAGACAAAGAAAAATTGATGTTAAATTGGGCACCATCTATAGTAAAATAAGCAAAATTGTCTCTTTTTCTCGAATAACCAGTCTGCTATAGATCAGACTGAAATTGTTGGTAAGAGAAATAAAAAGATAGTTTAAAATGAATGACAAAATATATTACATGAAAAATAGACAAATCGGTTTGAAAGACAAATTGAAATTTAAAAATATATATATACAGGGTGTTGCATCATGAGAGGGACATAGCTTAATAGGAGGTAGAGAACATCAGTGGTAACCGGAACCTCCCATAGAAATGTCTCATTGGGCCTTCATTACGAGGTTGCTGGGTGTTAAATAATTTTTGGCCAAACCTGTTTTTTGTCATAACTTTGACAGGGAATGAAATAACGGATTTATATTTGGTACGGCTAATGTACTAATGAGCCCCAAGAGGTACATGTATAAAAAAAAATATATCCAGGTCCGGACTCACTATAATTTATGTTTCTTCTTTGCATCAATAAAACATCACCCTGTATATATTTTTTTGAAATTTCGATACGATATTCGAAAAGAGCAAGAAAAACAAACAAAATGGCCTATTTCATTTTTTTGTTACACCTTCGTGGTTATTTAAATACGTTGTTAAATGTGCAAGAAAATGGATTAAGAACCCTATTAAATGAGAGGCACGTGAAATAAATAGTTTTATAACTAAAATTTGCAAAAATTCTATTGAGCCTAGGTGGTTTGGGTGAATCCTAATTCCGGCACGTTTTAAAGGTCCATTTTGGTAAAAAACTGTGGTCCTAATAAGTAATCGGGTATGAAATAACAAAATTTTTAATCAATCACAGTAGGCTTGTTCAAAGTGACAGATAATAAAAAGAAATCTCCTAAACAGTTGAATAATTGTTTGTTAGTAATTTAATGTGTCAATAATCCGCATTTAGTTAGTGAAAACTTGTGAAAATATTTTAACTATGCTAGTAAAATTTACAAACGTGGAATATGCTGACATAATATTCATCTATGGTTTCTGTAATGGAAATGGTAGGTCGGCGGAAAGAGAATATCGGCTGCGTTTTCCTGGTCGTCGATGCCCTAATCATAAAACCTTTAGTACGGTGTTCCAGTATGCAAGACAACACGGAAAGTTTCCTACTTCTGCAGTTGTGGAGCGTGTTTTACAACAAGGTGTGCAGGAACAAAACAATATTATAAACGTAGTTCAAGAAAACCCAAATATGAGCACTAGACGAATCAGTTTGGCAACTGGTATTCCTCATTGGCGAATATGGAGAACCCTGAAAAGAGAACGTTACCATCCATATCATATCCAGCAGGTACAGCGTCTTCAACAAGGCGACGATATCCCCCGCCTGGCATTTTGTCATTGGTTGTCTAACCATCGCCCAGTCATTTACAGAACCTTATTTACGGATGAGGCACAATTTACAAGGGATGGAGTAAACAATTCACGAAATAATCATAAATGGGCACAGGAAAACCCACATGCGGTACGCCAACGCCGTTCGCAACACAGGTTTTCTGTAAATGTTTGGGTCGGACTTGTGAATAGACATTTGATAGGGCCACATTTTCTTGAAGAAAGATTGAATGGTGAAATTTACTTTGATTTTCTTCAAAACATTTTACCGAATATGTTAGAAAATATCGGTATAAGAGGCATGTTGTTTCAGCATGATGGGGCCCCACCACATTTTAACCTTCAAGTAAGAGAACACTTAAACAATGTGTATCCAAATAGATGGATTGGACGCGGGGGTCCACATGAATGGCCACCAAGATCTCCTGATTGTAACCCTTGTGATTACTTTTTATGGGGCCACTTAAAAAACGAGGTTTATAGCATTGAAATTGAAAGTAGACAACATTTAATCCAGCGCATCGTTACAACCTGCGACGAAATACGGAATAATCCAGAAATGATACGTCGAGCAATTGGTGACCTTTCTAAACGCGCAAGAAAATGCACAGAATGTGGGGGAGGACATTTTGAAAATTTACTTTAGTGTCAATTACGTTTTATTTTTAAACACATTTAGTTATTGTTTTGTTATTTATTGTTAATTGAATGGAAAATATTTTATTTATTTAGATTTTAGTTTGTTCTCTTTTCCAATTTTTATTAAGTATAAAATGTTGATGATTTTCTTGATCAAAGTAACTGGTTGCTTAGGCCTAAATGGTTTTAATTATCTGTCACTTTTATTCTTTGAACAAGCCTACTGTGATTGATTAAAAATTTTGTTATTTCATACCCGATTACTTATTAGGACCACAGTTTTTTACCAAAATGGACCTTTAAAACGTGCCGGAATTAGGATTCACCCAGACCACCTAGGCTCAATAGAATTTTTGCAAATTTTAGTTATAAAACTATTTATTTCACGTGCCTCTCATTTAATAGGGTTCTGTAATCCATTTTCTTGCACATTTAACAACGTATTTAAATAACCACGAAGGTGTAACAAAAAAATGAAATAGGCCATTTTGTTTGTTTTTTCTTGCTATTTTCGAATATCGTATCGAAATTTCAAAAAAATATATACAGGGTGATGTTTTATTGATGCAAAGAAGAAACATAAATTATAGTGAGTCCGGACCTGGATATATATTTTTTTATACATGTACCTCTTGGGGCTCGTTAGTACATTAGCCGTACCAAATATGAATCCGTTATTTCATTCCCTGTCAAAGTTATGACAAAAAACAGGTTTGGCCAAAAATTATTTAACACCCAGCAACCTCGTAATGAAGGCCCAATGAGACATTTCTATGGGAGGTTCCGGTTACCACTGATGTTCTCTACCTCCTATTAAGCTATGTCCCTCTCATGATGCAATACCCTGTATAAAAACAAATTTATACCAGTATCCTAGATGGATTATGGTTGAGGTGACTGGTTCTGAGACAGCAATCCAGGCCCACAATTGTCTCTTGTTGCAAGAGTGAATCCTAAAGTTTCCTTGGCAATTTACGTCTTTCAACGAAATGGGGTGAAAGTTGTAGGAAAATTAACCAACTATGTGGTTTAATGTAAAGATAACGAAATTTTATCTATGAAAGATAAATTGTGCAAAAACTATGCAGGAATGTAGAAGAAGTATCTCAGAATTTAAATATCTAAGAATATAAGCACATACAAAATTTATGCAAGTTAGCTATGCAAAATTTAAGCAATATCAGCTATGCAAATATAAGCAAGTTAGCTGTACAAAATTTATTTAAGTTAGCTGCATGAATATAAGCAAGTTAGCTACACGAAATATATTAAAGCTGACTGTATAAAAGCTGATTTCATAAAAACTATAAATTGCCAAAAAAATTAAAAGAAAAGAGAAAAATATTTTTAAAACCATGTAGTACATATAGTATTTTAACTACTTATTAAATTAAAAAGAATTGACTTTGAATTCAAATTTATTTTAAAAATAATTGAAATTATATCAAAGGCAAAATTTGAAGATCAATTAAATTTTTAAATGAATATAATGAAATTACCTGTATGTTAAACACTTCGTAACTGGGATATAAAAATTGTAATATCAATTACTGAAGTCCACAGTTAAAAATTATATAGGTTTGAATCAGTACAAAGGCTGCAAGCAAATGGCTTCCTGGTGAGTTTTACTGATAAGGTAAACTTTTTGTCCTGTTTACTGGAAAACAACGCTACCAAAAAAATGTGAGAAATCTAATTCCCTATTTAAATTGAAAGCTATAAAATATACAAATAGTACAAGTATGGCCATCTGTCAATGGTTACGTTAAGCGCACCAACTTGCAGGTCGCAATTTTACAATTTCCTTTACTCACAACTAAAATAGTGGCATATGATCGATAAAAGGAATCTATAATAAAAGTTTTTGTTCCATACCAATGCCTTTTCAAGTTTGTAATTTCTATTTTATACATAACCACAAATATGAACAGATGTAAATAAATAGTAAAACGTATTGATAACAGTAAATATATTACATGTTATAGGATTTACTATATATAGAATGAGAAAAGGTAAGGAAAATCACCAAATGTACCCACATAGTAAACAAGAATATAAAAATTGAAAAATAGATATCTGATGTAAATAAATTTTGTAGACAAACTGTTAATTGTTTCCTGGGATGCTGTGTAGAACGAAATACATAATAGTGTATAGAAAAACAGGACTAAGTTCCTAAGATACAAAACTAAGTACATAAACAGTGTGAAATGGTTTAGCAGTTATACATGTAAAATTCTGTTAGTTGAAAACAGTTTCACTTACAAAAACTAAATCCAAAAAATGTTATACACGTCGTGCTAAATATCCACAAAACACTAGTTTTTTTTAAATAAAACTGTTAAATGGACATAGGCCACGTAACAATACCTTAATTGTATTTGGAATTGACTGTTAATTCTCGAAAGCAACCAAGAAGATTTGAAAAGAGAGTTTCATTATTAGGCGATCGATAACTTAAATAAGTCTTACCACCATTAATAATCCGAAGGCAGTGTCCTTGACTAGCTTAATTATTCATTAATTAGCGATGGAAAATGCCACATCATTTTCTTGTTAAAAACGTCAACGCACAGACAATACGACTTTGTTTTCTCCTAAAAAACCTCAGCGGAATTGGTTTAAAACATACTGTTTTTTATATAAAGTAAAAAAACAGAAAAGCTTGTTATCGATAATCTTTTCTTTCTGACCTATTAATAAAACACCTGTCATTTTTGCTGTTATTTACGGGGCATGTTAATGTCGACAGGAACGGATATCGGAATTCTAGTTGGCTTCGACATCCAATCTTTACCAAACAACGAAAAGTCCACTAATAGTTTACATTCCCTGAAATATTGGAATGTATAAAAGATTCACGTTTTTACGCTGGAGCATTTTGTTGGATGTTTACTGCCTTTTATTCCTATAGAAGGCATTTGAATGGTGGAAAGCGCTTGAAAAATAAGGATTACCTACGTGTGTGTCTTTTATATTTATGCTGCATATAGTTTATTATTTATTAATAAGTTTTCCTCCTGTGTTTAACCATTTTCAAATTATTTTCCAGGTATATTCCCAAACACTCAGTCAAAAATATTTATTTTAATGATATTAAAACAAATCTTTGGCACATAAATACACGCGGTATTAGTCTAATATAAGAAATTGTCGTGTTAAAATTTGAGTGACATTATAAACAGAAGCTTGCTAAAATTGAATTGACCCTTGATGCGATCAGATGGAAAAGTTTCCTTTCAACATTCCGCCGCAGTTCTATTCTGGTTTTACTCGAATCCCCTAAATTTTCTATATGTGTTGTTCGTAAAGTTTAAGAGGATTTATTGAAATTTTAACTTTTTTCTGAAAACATAAATCCTCGCGTGTATTCGATATCCTCTTACGGGAGTGAAAAATACAGGAAGTGGAGGAACTTAATCCGTTAAAAGCGTTTGTTAAAGTACAAGTCCGAGCTGAATCCTTGTTAGGGAATTACGTTTTGCCAATTGGCAGCACGATTTACCCGTTCGAGCTTAATAGGCTTTACATTTTCCTTTGTCTCAGTTTGGGCTTAAACATAGCATTAACTTGTGTTTTATTTGCTGCGTCCAATTTTCCTTCTTTCCCTCGTTCTGTTCGGTTCAGGTTTCAACCGGATTAATATTTACTGTTTCGTGTGTTACACTTAGATATTTCATTTTTTTTTATTGGGCCGACCCTTAACTCTGCGATGTGGATTAATCTCTTTGTAGGGATTATGGCGCTCGTGTTTTTTGCATGTCTGGTACCGACTGGCGTCTTTGCAATTTTCTCTGTAAATAATATGAGAAAACAATAAAAAAATTTAAACATGTAGACTACGATTGTTGTTTTTAGATATTAAAGCATTTGTTCTAAATGACGACCTCCAACTTGAATATACGTTTGCAACCGTTTCCTAAAATTGCCATACAAGCTATTTTCGAATTTTATTGGCAGCATTAAAAATTATCTCTCTTAAAACTTCGACGTTAGGGACAGGTGTCGAGTAAACAACATTTTTCAAGTGGCCCCAAAAGTAAAAGACCAATGGATTCATATCTGGGGACCGAGGGGGCCATTTAATTGTGACTTCTAGCCCCCTTCCAATCCATGGATTTCTAAATGTAGAGTGTAGTCATTCTCGAACCCCTAAAGAATAATGAGGTGGCGCACCATCCTGCATAAACCACAGTGTTTGACGTAATGCAAGAGGTAAATCGTCTATAAGTTGATACAGGTCATTTTGTAAAAAGTTTAAATAAGCTGGTCTATTTAATCTGTTTGGTAACTCAAAAGGACCTATTAGTTGTGCTGATATCTTCCATTTACAACAGCGTGAGGTTTATTCTTGTAAAATCTAACGGCTTCTTAAGTATACTTCTACAAAAATCAAGTCTTACTGGAAAGTCAGGAGGGAACAGATTTGTATTATCTGTAAATGATAGGGGTAAAGTCCTTGCCTTTTACGTTATTTTGAGATAGAAATTAAAAACGGGGCGAGCGTAAGTGCGTCTTTACTATGTACATACTTCGATATGCCATGCGAAGCAACGTCAGGCACGGTTAGTAGTTGGATGGGTGACCGTTCCAACGAAGACCGCGTCCTCGCCTCACACATCTTTCTTTGGTGTATGTGCGGAAGCTATACAACCTTAGGTGAGGGTTGTATAAGGGACATACCAAGCGAGGGTTGTATAGGGGATATACCATCCTTCGGAGGGGATGGAAAGCTGTCGGTCCCTTATCTATTAAATGTTAGGCAAGTAAAAGATCCCTACTCTTCTTAAGGGAATAAGAGGTTCGGCAAAATTCCTGGTTAGGGGTAGCTCGTCTAGAGGCGTCGGTGTTGGGCCTCAGTAGCGGAAATAGGCCGACGTTAAATAAATGTATATAAAAAAAAGAAATTAAAAACCGTTTTTTGGCACACCCCTTTAAGGGGATGTAGCTGGACAGGAAAGGGTTATTTTGAAAAATTGTATACGAAGAACCCGTCCTAATTTTCGACAGGTAATCTACAGTTAACATTTTTGCATATTATTACGAGACACCGTGTATATTTCGTTCGTTTACTCTTAAAAATAGCCGCGCTTTCAATATTCAGATATAATTACGCAGTCTCAAATGAGGTGGTGGACTTTTAATTACAATTTCTTCCCTTACAATTATTGACTTCAGTCAATATATTCTCTGTAAAGCACTTTACGCTATTGTGATTGTATCTGTGGAATTTCTGGACCACTACTGTTTGGTTTGGAGTTAGATTAATTCGAAGGAAGCAGGAGAGCCCTCCATATTACCTCAAAGTGCTGGCCGCTGAAGCCACCTACGGCAGAAATTAGGGTAAGTCGTCATTTCATTAGCTCATTTGAGGATCTGCAATACTGTTAAATTATTACGTACGATAATCCATTAATCTCTCGCTAGCTAAGAATTTCTATTTACCGCAATCATACACAATCATTTTACACCTCAAACTAGAGGAAGAAATATTCGTATGTATAATGCCCTAAATGAAAAATTAGTAAGTAAAAAAGATTTGAAGACTCGCCAAAGACTGAGACAATTGATAGAAAAAGGTGCTAGATTATTTGTAGATGAGAAAATAAAGAATTATTATACATCCCAAACTAGAGGAAGAAGGATTCGTACATTATCTTAGAAGAAGATTCAGTAAATGAATATTTGAAGAGTCGCTTAAGACAAAGACAAAGGTGCTGAGTTATTTGCAGATGAGAAAATAAAACAATTATTATTGTATCTCAACATGAGGAAAAAAGATTTATACAATTGCAATGGGTTTTTTCCATAAAATTTGTAACACCCAAGTTAGAATTCATATCGTACTCTAGTTTTATCTTTTCTTAACACTAACAAAAACGAAAGTAAGTAGCATGCTATGGAAAACAGAAAAAATCTCATGTTGCTCGAGTTATGCAACAATATCTGGAAGAAGTCAGGATTGACATCATGGTATGGCCAACCAGAAGCCCTGACTTAAATCCAATGGAAAAGGAGGAGGAGGAACGCATTCAACACTTTAACAGACGTAAATGTAAATAGGTTCAAATTTGGAATGAATTAACCAAAAATGAAATACGGTTGCTTTTTTAAAATATGAATCGGCGTTGGGAAGAAGGTATTCGTGGTATAGGTGGAAATACTCGCTATGAAATTTATTTTTTTTGCATTTTATTCAATTCCATTTAATTGTTTGTTTCAATATTACCTTTAAGCAAAAACATGTTTTTATACTATAAAATTGTGTTTTTCTGGTACTATTAAAGATAATAAAGTGTATAAAAAGAGAATGTTAATAAAAAATAAGATTGGAGTACGATCTTGCTGGTGTAACTGTTGAACGTTACAAGGTGTTACAAACTTTATGGAAATAATAATAAAATAATAACTTTTATTTGCAGTTCATAACACAATTATTATTTTTTTACAAAGAAAACAAATCAACATTTTAACTTATGTGCTACAAAAGGACTGAAAAACAATAAATATTGATCTAAGTTTCAGCCCCAATCCACTGATATTGATTAAATAATTAAATGTTAATCCATCAAATTAATTTACAATACAATACCTAAATATTCAATTATGCACTGAGTAAGTGTAATAGAGGAGAGAACTAAGAAAATTTTAAACTAAAAATTAAACTTCAGATTTACATGTAAGGCCATTTTCAACTGAAACAATTTAAAGTATAAGTATATAATAATCTTTATTAACCACTTAAGATACATTACTTGTATATGTGGTAAGTCACAGGCATAAATTGTCAAAGATAAATGTATAAAATATAAATAAATAAATATATAAAATGTAAATAAATAAATGTATAAAATATAAAGATATAAAATGTATAAAATATAACACACAGTAAATGTGAAACGATGACATAACATACATAATATAAAACAAAATATACATACAAATACAAGTGTACAAAATAAAAGTAAACAGAATAGTATGACTTAGTTCAATTTAAAGGGTTAAGAGAAATTTTCTGTACTTACATGATTTTAAACTTTTGTAATCAAACGGTACTTTATTGTATAATAAGAATATGTATGTATATGAAAATCATCTACGGTACAAAGTAGTTCTATAATGTGGAGGTGATATCAGCCCTCTGAACCTCAAATAATACGTCGTAATTGTTCCACCGTGTAATCAATAAAAAAAAATCTTTGAAGAAATAGTAGTACATTTACAGTCTTAATTAAAGAGTGTATTATACAAAAAACATAAAAATCGGGCGGGATGTCTACACAAAAATTTACTTTAAAATTTTGGTTATTTTTGGTGGTGCAAACAGGCATATTCTAAACTTTAAACAACATAAAAAACTTTGTTAAACCCTAGTCATGCCCGTATTCAATTATTGCCATTTTATGTATTTCTTCTGCTTATGCATCATGTTGTAAATAAATATATTGACCTGCGTTGGTTAAAGATGGAGCAACTCAAATTTCACTTCGCGATATTCTTGTTCTGTTTAATAAAATCCTGTCCCAAGTTATCTGAGAGAAAAGTTAGTTGTGAGATCCGCAACTCACAATATAAATATTAGCCATCCGCATTCCGCATGCTATAACAAAGCTCCAACATCGCACTGCATTATTCCAGCGTGGTTTCTCTTACACATCCGTCCACTTACAACTCAATTGATCCCATAAGTATATAAAAAATTTTTGACAGTTAATGTATTACGTAATAAAATCAAAGCTTGGTTTATGAGTGCCAACAATACCTAAGTACTTTTAGACCATTTACCATTTTGCATCTTGCTTATGACTAATTCTTTTTTTTTATACATTTATTTAACGTCGGCCTATTTCCGCTACTGAGGCCTAACACCGACGCCTGTAGACGAGCTACCCCCAACCAGGAATTTTGCCGAACCTCTTCCCTTAAGAAGAGTAGGGATCTTTTACTTGCCTAACATTTAATAGACAAGGGACCGACGGCTTTACATCCCCTCCGAAGGATGGTATATCTCCTATACAACCCTCGCCTAAGGTTGTATAGCTTCCGCGCATACACTGATATACAAGCCGCTGGAAGATGGGTGAGGCGAGGACGTGGTCTTCGTTGGAAGGGTCACCAATCCAACTACTAACCACGCCTAACGTTGCTTTACATCGCATATCGAAGTATGTACATAGTAAAGACGCACCTACGCTCGCCCCCGACTGAGTCTTTTATTATTATTATTATCATTGTTTATTATTTTCTTCACATATTCATTTACATGTATATTTCTTTTTTAATTTTCTGTGTATAATATAATGCACGCATATTGTTAATCTAGAGCACAATCATGCATGCCAAGGTTAAGTGTAAGAATAGCCATATGGCTAAACTTCGCCTTTAAGTCACTCTGTTTAATATTATTATATATGTACATTTACATTTTCCCAACAAAGCCGTTTATTATTATTATCATTTTATTTTTGCTTGTTGAATTTACACATCCATAACACTGACAATTATGTGATTCGGTAACTCTGAATAGCAAATAATTTCAATTAGACAAAATAAGTTTCATGTCATTCTAGCCGATATGACGCCGGTCCTTATAAACCCTCGGATTTCAAAGGCAATTTACTAAATCCGTCCAAATAAAGGAAATACGAGTACACTACACAAAATCTATACAAACCTACTCGTATCAGGTGATCACTTAGGGCAGAAATTTCACCTCCCAACAAAACGACGTTCAGCACGACCCATTTTTCGAGGAGAAAGTTTCAAATAACTCGTGCTAACTTTGTAATGTGTTCATACTAACCAGAGGGATTAAATAACGAACTCCAGACAACATGCTCCAAGGATATACTATCCCTTTATGATTAACTACTCAGAGTGTTTTAATATTCCAGGCGGAGGTCTTTCTGTGCCTCCGCTCTAGATGATGACAGCTCCCTCAGGATATGACGACAAGGAAGCTTATGTCCTGCAAAGTTCCAGCGGAAAGTTGTCCTGCACGAAATGGAATTATGTATTGCCCTTATATTTCTTTTCCACTTTCGTAAAGGAATATATGAAATATAGGTTAAATGTTTAGTTTTTTATATCTTTCTATTTTCGTGTCCTGGTTTTTGTTCTATCCGATTTATATTGCCTTCGAATAACGTTCCGGTTTATTTCATTTCCGCCGATATCAACAGCAGCTAACAAAATGTGATGTTTTCGCCTCTTTTATTTCTCGTCTAGATAATCATCAAAATGCTTATATACAAGGTGAATTTAAAATAGAAGTATTTGAATATGTTGGACTTGTCAGAGACAACCCAAAAACAAATTATTGAAAATTGACGCTGGCAGACTTGCCTATAAAATTTCTTATTCACAGTTGGCTTTGAGCACCTACAAGAAGTTAAGATGCAGTGGGGGTATAAAGAGTTAAACGAAAAAGGCACCGGCCAAAGGTTCTCCATTGTTTCCACCTGCACATCGAACGACACTTTTTTCTAAAAGCAAAAAACGCACAGTTGTTCTGCAGTTCTATATTCCTGCATGCCTTATTTTCTAAGACAACAATGATACACAATGTCATGAAAGTTAGAAAGATTCTAGATTAATGCATTACATCGTATTAGCTGCAACTTTATGCATAATTTTTAACTTAAGTTTAAAAACAGCGACGTTTCCGGACACTTGGAAACTAGCTAGAATTTGTCCCATTTTTAAAAGTGGCGATGTTTCAGATGTAACGAATTTTCGTGCAATATCCCTACTTTGTAATGTTGCTAAGGTTTTCAGGATAGTTTTGTATAATCACATTCAGCCTTCTGTCCCTTTTCAAATTTCTCCATCGCAACATGGCTTTGTTAATAATAAATCTTTACACAATTTGTCTCACTAGCTTTTGACAAGTTGGGTCAGGTGGATGTGATATACACAAACTTCTCGAAGGCTTTTATTCGTATAGACCATCACATATCCATAACTAAACTAGATCACTTTGGTTTTTCTACTTATTTAATACACTTTTCTCAGTCGTATCCATCTAATAGAATTCAATTTGTTTCTTATAATGGTTATGAATCCACAGTCATCAAAGTAACCTCAGGAGTGCCTCAAGGCTCTAACCTTGGGCCGCTCCTGTTCATGATATTTATCAGTGACTTACATAATTGATTCTAAAAACTTATTTTCGCTGACGACATGAAAATTTGTACAAACATCAACAAATTAGAGAACTGTGTAAAACTCTAAAGTAATTTACAGCAAGTATACAGTGTCTGAATCGATCGATATAGAGAAAAGTACGCATCAGATAATTTTGAAAATTTAGATAATTACTAATGTCGGTGTGGTCAATCCAACTAAAATAATTACACGCAGCTGGCACTTCCGCTTATACCGGAAGTCGATACCAACTTGCTTTTTTCAAATGGAACACCCTATATATTTTAAGGTTTTCGAAAAGAGCATAAAATCCTATACCTAAACCTAACCGTTTCAGAGATATTTAACATTTTATAGAAAATTTGACAGGTGCAACGGTTTGCAAGAACCGTTATAACTTTCTTCGTATAAAAGATCCTCATTTGCTTCTTGTCACGTAAAAAGAAAAAAGGAGAACTACGTTCTACAACTGAAATAAATTCAATAATATCATACCAAGTATTCCGTTTTTCGCTTTACATTTTGTCAACTTCAAACCGCGAAAACTTGTTTAGGTTAAACGGAGCACCTTGTATTTTTTTACGTCAAGTTATGTAAAATTAAATTCCCTTTTTTCTGATATTAGCATTGTGGGGGTTAAAGTTACAACTTTTTGAAATATTTGCGATTTTATTGGAAATTCATGAATTGTTGTAATCATTTCATCAAAATAGCCATGATTAGAAACAATCAGTCATTATCTTATGACAAAAAATCCAAGCACGTTTAAATTACACCCATGAAGACTTTTTAAATTTGTTTATTATTTATGGAGAATGTGATAAAGTAATATCAAGAACTTGCAGCACATTTACTACTCGATATCCAGAAAAACGGAAACCGCCATCAAACACTGTAAAACGCATACTGGAAAATTTTAAGGCAAAAATGCAAAGAAGAAAGCCTATTGTTGATGACGAAAACATTGAATTAGTCATTCTAGGATATTTTCATGCATTTCCAAGGATGTCATGAAGACAAGCTGCTCTGGAATCGGGACTATGCAAGGATTCAATTCACAGAATCTTAATAAAACATAAGTTTTACCCGTTTTCATTCCATATGGTTCAAGGATTAAAAGAAACAGATTTCCTAAGAAGACATAATTTTTGTGAGTTTATTCTAATAAGGTCTGAGGGTCACGATTCTTATTTGGGAAATATTATATGGACAGATGAAGCAAAATTTACTAAAAATGGACTTTTTAATAGACACAATTCGCATTATTGGAGTGACTCAAATCCTCATATCTTCAGAGAGCGAAACTTTCAGGAAAGTTGGCAGTTCAATGTTTACTGTGCCATGCGAAACGATAGAGTGGTGGCATTACAATTTTATCAGGAAAATTTAAACGGTAAATTAAATTTTCTCTTAGGTAAAAAATATCTGAATATCTTACAAAATTTGAATAATAACTATTTAGAAAATTCACCTCTCGCCGAACATAGAAACATTTTTTATCCGCACGACGGTGCTCCCCCATATAACGCATATTTAATTAATAATTATTTACAAGAAACTTTTTATGATCAATGGATTGCCAATAATGGACTTTTCTTATGGCCTCCTCGCTCGCCCGATTTATCAGTTCTACATTATTTCATTTGGAGAACTATTAAAAATAAAGTTTATGAGAGCCCATTAACAACCATTGAAGATTGTATGCAAAGAGTAAGAAATGCATTTCACAAGATTCAATTAGAAGACGAGGAACTAATCCGAAGGTGCGAAAAATGTGTCGAGGTTCGAGGGCGGAATTTTGAGCAATTATTAAATTAAAATGAAATCATATTTTAAATTGATCCTATCTCTGCTATTTTAGTTCATGCCATATCTTCAATTCGATTAATACGCATGTTACAGTGTTAGTGTTATTTTGCGTTTCTGTGGATATTGAGTAGCAAATGTGCTGCAAGTTCTTGATATTACTTTATCATATTCTCCATAAATAATAAACAAATTTAAAAAGTTTTCGTTGGTATAATTTCAACGTGCAGGCATTTTTTGACATAAGATAATGACTGATTGTTTCTAATCATGGCTATTTTGATGAAATGATTACAACAATTCATGAATTTCTAATAAAATCGCAAACAAGTTTTCGCGGTTTGAAGTTGACAAAATGTAACGCGAAAAACGGAACACTTGGTATGATATTATTGAATTTATTTCAGTTGTAGAACGTAGTTCTTTTTACGTGACAAGAAACAAATGGGGATCTTTTACATGAAGAAAGTTATAACGGTTCTTGCAAACCTTTGCACCTGTCAAATTTTCTATAAAATGTTAAATATCTGTGAAACGGTTAGGTTTAAGTATAGGATATGTTAGATATTTTCGACTCAGAATTTTATGCTTTTTTCGAAAACCCTAAAATATATAGGATGTTCCATTTGAAATAAGCAAGTTGGTATCGACTTCCGATATAAATGGAAGTGCCAGCTGCTTGTAATTATTTTAGTTGGATTGGCCACACCGACATTAGTAATTATCTAAATTTTCAAAATTTTCTGATGCGTACTTTCCTCTATATCGATCGATTCAGTTCCCGGTGAGACACCCTGTATAACTGGAATGTTTCCAATAAGCTTCGTCTTAATGCATGCTTAACTGCAGAAATTTCAATAATATTCAATTCAAATTTGCTGTATTTTCCATACATTCCTTTGAAACTTGAACATGGATCTCTTCTTTGGTATCCATATTATTTATGTCATATCCTCTCTCGAAAATATACAGAGAACATTCTTGAAATTGTTAGTATATAGAGAGGATCATTTGTATCCTGCTAGAGGATGTGATCATGAATCAGTCGTTACAAAATATGACGTTAAAAGTCTAGGAAATGTAACTCGATTTTGTTTTTATGTAAATTAATTCATAACCTAATACATGTTCCGAGTTTACTATCTCAATTAATTTTTCTAGTACAGCAGCCGAATTCAAGGCACAATTTGACATTTTACTGTTCTTTTCTTCTAGATTCAGTGTATTATTAAATAGTACAGTAAATGCAATGTGTGACAATTATAACAAAATATGTCATATCTGCGATATCAATTGTGGTGGGTAAAATGGAAAATTACAAAACTGCAGTAGCTTGTAAGTTGCAATGTATCGGCGGTAAAAAACAAAGTAAAATGTTTCCGTTTTTGTTAAACCATCATGACCAATTATCACAAAGTAACTGCTTACACTTTTCAGCTTTTAAATCAATTTTGTTCTGCAATAACAAAGTCATGCCTGGTATTATACAGATTTATATATGTATATCACCTTCCATCAATTCGTGTTATAGTAAAATCAATATCAAAGCTAATCATCTAGAACACATTTACCTCGATTAAGTAGAAATCATTAACTACTTAACTAACCTATTGGTTTTCAACACCAAAAGCAGTCAATTAACACGCGATCTGTTGTCGCTCGGTCAATTTGTAAATCTTGACGTAATCTGGCTTTGAATGAGCACGTTTCAAGTTTTCATCCATTATGTTTTTCGTGATTCTAACATTTAGTAGGGGCCGTCCTTTCAGATGTTAGAAACACGAACGAAAAACTTGGAATAACTTCAGTTAACTCCAATGATGACCCATTTTATATCGGCTACCGCAAATGCGCGGGATTGGACGTTTTTGTGGAAATTACACCGGTTACAAGGGGCTGTTTTACGATTAATATTAGGAAAATGTGTCTCGAATCGTTTGCGAGCAGTTCTATGGGATGTAGAAACTGGGTCCGTTAGTTTCATTTCAGTTTTTTCTATATTGATACAGTTATATAATACCACTAGCAGGCGAAATATCGAATGATGGAATGATAATACTCAAAAAATCGGTAAAACATGAAATGAATATATATACAGGGTGCTTCAATTGAAGGTAGTCATCTTAAACAACTAAGGATTTACAAATTTTCCGGAAAATTGGTGAAATACGTCGATCGTGTTTTTAAGGGGGGCGCATTTTAGCGTACCGTATCTTCATTTCTCTACCCTACATAGTCACTAGAACAATTCAAATAGAGGGGTTCGTCGAGTGTTGCATCTTTTGAATGGTCTTTCAATTCCCTACCTAATTATCTATGTTTTACATATCGATTCGTTTCTGAGAAAAAGTACAGAGTATTTCAGTTAAAAGTCCCTGGGAAATTATCTCGAAAAATAATAATCATATTTAATTTTTGTAAATGGAGGATGATGGATACCAAAGGAGGCTTTAGCTGTAGTTAGAATTTTTCCTGTACGGTTCAAAGAGGTGGCGCTGCGATGCAAAATTATTTTTCCATGGCTGGAATCTTGAAACATGATTCATGTGATTAAGGGATAATTTATGAATAATTTTGATGATATAGGAAATTTCTAAAAAACCAGCCGTTTTGGAGAAAATGAACTTAATTTTTCATTCTCTCAGTACATGTAAATTTTGATAAACCTCTGTAACTTTTTTATTAATAGTTCTAGACTGTCGGTTACTTGAAACTTTTTTTACCTTAAGGAAAATGCTCTCATGCACTGATACAAAAACGTGTATACCACTTCCGATTAAGCTGGAACTAATACGACTCTGCTAACTAAATTTTAAATACAATAATCTGTATAGTAGAATGCAGGTTTTCACGGCCGTTGTCTAATGAAGTAGTTTCTTCCGGGTCTTGCCGTGGTCATCGAACTTGACTTGAGGTTTCGCTGATCATCTTGTCAGCTTCTTCAGAAGGATTCTAAAGACTGAATTTGTTGTGTTACCTTCCTCGTTATATACCTAGGCCCCGCTTCGCTTCGCTGGTCATTGGTCGTGCTTGGTTCGCTTCGCTGCTCATTCGTCGCGTTTGGTGGCGTGACTTACTACGGTGCTGGTACATAGCAATACCAGTCTCCACGTGTTACTAAGTCGATACTCATCCTCTCTGTTAAAGTTGTTTACGTTTTTCATAATTTCCAGTGATTCCCTAATGATTCGCGGATAATAGCGCGTATTCCTGTCTAATATATTGACGACCTCGTAGTCGATTTTATGGTTCTCGTTATTATGGACATGTTCTGCTATCGCCGATTTATCCGTGTATCTAAATCTGGTATTTCTCTGGTGTTCTTTGATTCTGCACTGGATACTCCGTCCTGTTTGTCCAATGTAGCTCTTATCACATGTGCACTTCAACTGGTAAACACCTTTTGATAACAGTTTGAGGACAGGGTCTTTGATTGAGGGAAGCATCTGCTGTATTTTTTCACTGTTCGAAACCGTACACCTACTTTCTTTTTGAATAAAATCTTCTTCAGCCTATCTGTGACTCCCACGACGTAGGGTATGCACGCATACGTTGTGGGTTGTTGCTGTTCTTGTTCTGTAGTTCTCCTCTGGTTATTTACTATTCGTTGTATATTGCTTTGACTGTATCCGTTCTTCTCTAAAGCTTGTTTTACATTCTGTAGTTCCTCGGGTTTGTTCTCGTCGTCGCATATTGTGTTGGCTCTGTGGACCAAGGTTCTAATTAACGCTCTCTTCTGTTGTGGATGGTGGTGAGATGTCGCATGTAGGTAACGATCGGTGTGCGTTTTCTTTCTGTAGACACCATGGGCCAGCCTGCCATTGTGTGACCTTTTCACTAATACATCTAAGAAAGGTAAAGCTCCATCTTGCTCGGTCTCCATTGTAAATTTGATACTTGGATGCTCTTTATTCAAATGGTCGAAGAAAACAGATAAAGATGATTCTCCATATGGCCATATGATGAACGTATCGTCTACGTAGCGTAGCCAGCACTTTGGTTTATTCTCACTACAGCGTATGGCTTCCTCTTCGAAAGCTTCCATGTTTCTGCTCGTAGAAGTCTCCATTCCATAGAAAGTATGTTGTAGACAGGCACAATCGGGCCAGATCAGGTATGTCTTCTCTTAATCCTTTAGGCACAAGTTGTTCGCGAATCAGGTTAACTGTTTTCTCAATTGGTACATTGGTGAACAAAGATTCGACGTCAAAACTAACCATGATATCATTACTCGTTATTTCCAAGTTTTCCAAAATTTCTACGAAGTGTCCGGAGTTCTTTACGTGGCTACTAGTCTTCCTATATAGAGTTGCAGTGTGTCTGCGACGTATCTGGCCAACTTAAAAGTTGGTGATCCACATGTGCTGACGATTGGTCTTCAAGGATAATCTGGTTCATGAATCTTAGGGAGGCCGTAGACCGTATTACATAGATCGTAATTATTTATATTTTTTAATAACTCTTCTAAAATCTGAAAGAAGGATGATAATAAAGAAAATACTCACTAATTTTATGATGGGTTAAATTAAACTTCTGTGATATTAGTAAGTCTTGAAATTAAGTTTTAATTTTGGCAGTTACTAAACAGAAGCTTATAATGCATGTCAATCAAAGTTTTAAGCTGTTTAGTTAGAAGTTATCCATTACAAATGGCTCGATACACCAATGAAGATAAGTTAAATATGATTTTAATATACGGGGAATGTAGAAGAAATTCCCGACAAGCAAAACGATTGTTTAGTTTGCGATTTCCAAATAGACCTACACCAGAAAAAAAGACATTTATTATGCTGTTTAAAACTATGGTAGTTTTAAGAAAACTGTTCGTACCAGGAGAAGGCCAGCTAGAAATGATGGAAATACAGCCAACAACCCTTAATGTTCTCTATTTCACTTGGCACCCCAAATTAATCTGTTGTGCTTAGTGTAATCACGTTCACAATTGAACGAGAACTACTTTTTCTAGCTGAATTTTTAGTACATTTTGAAGAATTGCCATATATAACTGACAAAACTTTGCGAGACATTGGCAACACGAAAGCCACCTCATTGACATTACTGGATATGGCTAAAGATTTTGACTCCTTAGATATTAATTACCTAATGGCAAAATTAAGTTATTATGGCATGTCTGGAAATACTTTTTTCTGGTTTCAAAATTATCTGAATGACAGACAACAGTATACTCGATACAGGAAACTCGATACTTACATCACAATATAGATCAGTTTTATCCGATGTCCCGCAAGGGTCTATTCTTGGACCACTTCTTTTTAATACATCTATATGCAGACTTCCATTATATTCAAAACTATACATATACACTGACGATATTCAGTTAATATATAGTTTTTCTCCTTCCGAATTTCAAACGACAGAATTAAGTCTTATATACCAATGGACGCTCCAAAATGCTCTTGTACTTAATGCTAGCAAAAGTCAAAGTATTCTTTTGGAACTTCTCAACAGTTACTCAATTTTGCATAGCTGAATGTTCAAGTAAATAATGAAATCATTACATCAACTAATAGCGTAAAGAAATCTTAGTATTAACATTTATGCTTTACTAAGCTTTTCTGGTCACGTTAGTGTTATTTATAAAACGGCTTTCTATTGTTTGAAACAGTTATATGCCTTTAAAAATAATCTGGATACAAATACTAAAATACTGCTTTCGAAAACTATGGTTCTACAGCCCTTATATTGTAGACGGTCCCTGTCATACTCAAGAAGACAAATACCGTTTACAAGAAATTGAAAACTGCTGTGTAAGATATTTTACAAGTATGCCGCAACATGATGGTCATATTACTCCACATTTACACGATTTCAAACTACTAAATATGTGTAAAAGGAGATTCATACACGTAGTAGGATTTATTTTAAATATTTTCAAGAGCCAAACCTAGTTACTTATTTCATAAAATACAAAGATGAAATGATATAGCAGAAAGTTGAGAGAGAATGTTCAAAATAAAGTTTGTATTCTCATCCTTTTTTCGATCGTCCTTTTCCTTCATAGCAGCTTACATTATTAATAATCTGTCAATTCAATATCACAATATGTCAGTGGCGACATTTAAACGTAAACTAAAGAAAGACACAATCCTCTCAAGTCTAGAGAATTTTGGCATGTGTTCTAAATTAGAATTGTATTGTATTGTGTTGTGTTGTGTTGTGTTGTATTGAATTGGATTGGATTGAATTGAATTGAATTGGATTGTATTGTATTCTATTGCACTGCATTGTATAACTGTTTCAGTAGTTTAAGTTTGAGATATAGAAACAAGGCAGAAGCTGGGTTTCATCCGATTCTTCAAGAGACTCGGGTTTGATTGCGAAAACCTTCAATTTTAAATGTCCCTATAGAAAAATCTAAGGGAGCGAGATCATAATATAACCATTATCACACTTTTCTCTAAAATTATTATCCTTCCTGTATATTCTTTAACTGCACTTTTAGACATCCCTGAATTAATGTTCTTAGTAATTGAACTCAAGCACATGGATTCAACAACCAATCGACCATTTACAAAGTTTTATTGAATTGAAAGCAATTTTCTTCAAAACTTATTATGATCAGTGTATTCTTTAACAATTTTTTAACTAAAATTATTTCATCCTTATCTACTGTTGTATTGTTATCAAGAATACATATTTGTGCCAAGTTTCAAAGCTCTAGGTATACGAAGAGACGGTGAAAAATAGATTACGAGATTTAACTTTTTTTTTTCAACAAACAAAAATTGAGCTAAATAAATATGCAATAAACTAGACAACTCTCTAACATCTAGGGGAGGACTTCCAAAATATGTAACCGCTGTGTGATATTTCCAATAGTATTAAAAAAAGGAACGTGGGTTTAAGTAAAACTTATGATTTTTATATCACCATGAAATATTAAATAACGAGAGAAAATTTATCAAAGAGGTTCTAGTACAAAATCAATATCCTGAAGCCTTTGTTGATAGAGTTTTCATAAATATTGGAAATAGGGACAATCAGGTACGACAAAAACCTGAACGTCATTAGACAGCAATAATTCCTTATGTATACGGACTATCGGAAAAGCTACGCCGTATGGGTGACAAATTTGATGTTAGGACGATATTTCAAACGGGGAACACTTTAAGATTTTTTAACAAAAATAAAACCGATAAACAGGGAGCAGAATTCAAAAAACTGTATCTACAATATCCCGTGCGAATGTGATAAATGTTATGTGGGTGAGTCATCCAGACCTTTCAGTGCGAGGTTGGATGAGCACAAGAATTACATTAGAAAGAATGAAATTCAGAAATCAAAGATTTGTGAACATGCTTGAGAAAACGGACATAGACTAAACTGGGACTCGGCAAAAATTTTAACAAAAGAAGCAGATACCAAAAAAGAAAAATTAAAGAATCAGCATCGAATTGTTCTGTAGATATTTGTACAACTTGGCTACCAATGTTAAGAGAAGAACTTAACAAACTCAACATTATCTAAAAGAAAATATCATCAGTTCTATGTTCTGTGTAAATAGTAAGTATCTATGGAAAAACATAAACAGAATCTTAAAGCTGTGTATTTGACATATACAGCAAAATAAGAGTTCTTCCAAAAAAAGCTTTGAAAACGGAAAGAGATTACTTTCCGAAACGTCAGCAAAATACATTATTTCTGTGTTTATTCCGATTTATATTATTTGCAAAACATAACCTCTGACTATTCCTTTGGCGTAAACGTCACGGGCGCAGAGGCTTTTTTCCAATAATTCTATTATTTTGTAGATTCGGTGATTTGTTTTTGAAGAGGATAATAATACATGTGGTAGAAAACCCAAATAATAGGAAAGAATATCGACATCCTATTTTTAGAACATCTGAACAGAATTTTAGTCATTACTAATTTGCTTTGTTGTATAGCGAAAAGCAATTTCGTGATTAGAAATACCGACCGCGAATTTGAAACATCATACTTTGGTCATCAAAATTTTATGATAATTGATGGTACCTCTTAGGTTATTTTCATGACAGCGTTTTACACTATCTTTAATAGACAATTAACACCTGTTGGAAGCGAGTGCTGTGTAAAATAAATTTATGGGATACTATTAATTTAGAGTGTCGTACTTAATATCTAAGCACATAACTTCGAGGGATATGTCAGGAATTTGTGCCCGTGCGTGTCATCTCGCATATCTGTGCCTTGTAACTATTTTATACACGGGGAAAATTTTTCAGCCGTTATTTCGGACATTTAAGGCAGCCCGCGATAGCAAACAGTGATAGTACAATCTCCTTATAGCAAAAATAGAGAGTGTAAAGACTTATAGACGTAGATGTTTTTATATCTTCTTTAAAACTCTTTAAAAAAGAATCGAATAAAGACAACTACATCATAATTTGCAGATTGCTACTATTGCCGTCTTGATTGAAATTTGTTGGTACTGTTATTTTTTTATAGTTATAGTTTTGCTCTATTTTATTTCTATAGCAATCTATTCCAGTTGTTTCAATTAGACTATTGAGTTGGTTTCTTTAAATTAGAGACTGACTTTTAATAAGAAAATATGTCAGAGTTTCTTTATACGCGCTGATACAAAAGTATTTGCTCACCTCTAGAACTGTTTTATTTATGTACATATCGATATCTAACTGATTCTATACCGTAAGTTTCATTTCTATATGTGCAGAAATAAAAAAATGTAGGTGTTAGTCACGACTATGTGTCATCCTCATATGTAAAGACAATAAATTTTATTTACACGATGAAACTTTTTTCTGCGTCATAGTAAGAAAAAAGATAAAGGATGAGTTAAAACAGGCGCATGAAAGCTATCTGCTGAAAATACAAGAAAACATAAAAAACGATAAGCAAAAATTCTGGCCTTACATTAACGGTAAAAGAGGTGGCACTTCCATTCCCGATAATATTGCATATAATGATACTCAATGTACGAGTTCCCAGGATATTGTTAATGCCTTCGCTACCTTTTTCAAACTGCATATTTGAAAACCTAACAATAAAGAAGATAAATATCATTCCAACGAAAGCGCCAGTAGTAATAGCACCAGTGTGCCTCTAACGTCATTTTCTGAAACAGAAGCATTTAAATCTTTGAAAAAAATCAAGCCTAAGCTTACTAAAGGACCTGTTAACATTCCCGTATTTATCGTAGCCATCTTCGCTGGTCCTCTTACAACAATTTTTAATTTGTCACTAAAAACGCGTACATTTGCTGATATGTGGAAATATTCGCGCTTATGTCCCGTTTTTAAGAAAGACAACAATTGAGTGGCCGAAATTTATAGTCCTATTACAATTATCTGCAATTTCGCTAAAGTCTTTGAGATCACTTTGCATATGTCATTATCCAGTTATGCACATGGCTAAATTATTTGTAACCAACATAGATTTGTTGCCGGTAGATCTACTGAAACTAACCATGCAGGTATCACGCAATTAATTTCTAAGGAATTGGATGCAATCAGGCAAGTCGATATTATCTACACTAATTTTTCCAAGGCTTTTCATCGCCTGGATCGCTCTACTCTATTAGAGAAATTGGGTAAGTTTGGATTGTCAGTGATGCAGTTAGAAATCTTCTCTTCATGTCTAGATAATATGCGTCAGTATGTTGAATACCGTGGTTACAAGTTGTTTGACATCCTAGCCACCTCCGGTGTACCCCAGGGTTCTGTACTGGGCCCGCTTATGTTTGTTGTTTTTACAAATAATATTGTAAATAATCTTAATGTAGAGAGTCTCTTATATGCCGATGATTGGAAAATATATTGTGTAATTGAAAACGAACGAGATTGTGAAAACCTTCAAAATAACCTAAACATGGTAAATGACTGGTGCCTATCTAATAACTTGCCTCTCAACATATCTAAATGTCACTCATTCACCTTCTCTAAAATGTGCAACTCTATCAATTACGATTATCATGCAAACGATCAAATCTTGCACAGACCGGATACAGTAAAGGATCTTGGAATTCGATAAGTGTCTAAGTTTTAAGAAACATATTATTTTCACCATCGCATCGGCAATTTAGGTTTTATAATTAGAAAGTGCAATGGATTCAGTAAAACTGATATGAAACTGCTGTACTATTCATTTTTACGTTCAAAACTGGACTGCTCATTTATATGGTCCCCAGGATATGCTGTTTACATAAATAGTGTTGAGAATATTCAGCGTCATTTTGTTAAATATTTGTGATTTGCTGAAGATAATATTTATCCAATAATTAATTGGGTATCCGCAAAATGTTATGTTGGAAAGATTTAACATGCCTAATTTGGAAAACAGAAGAATAGTACATTCAATAATTTTTTTTTACAAAATTATGCATAACATGTTTGATTGCCCTTTCACTTTGGAGCAACTGAATTTTCATATACCTCGTATAACAAGTCGGAATTGTGAAACATTTTATCTTCCTACACCTCGAATTAACTTATTAAAATTTTCCCCTTTATATTTTATGTGTAAGAATTATAATATACTGCAACATCGGTTTGATATATTCAACTGTAGCATTCGTTCAATTAAGCACTTGATTTATAATGTATACGTTTCGCTTTCTATACTAGTCTGCTGTAGTTCCATCTTAATGTGCCTTTCTATTCTATTCTACTCTATTCTATTCTATTCTATTGTATTTTATTTTATTTGTAATAACTGTTTGTTATGTTTTCATATTCTTCATTGTAATGTTCCTACCCTGTAAATGGTTACCTGTTGGGTGGTAGTATCCAAATAAATAAATAGTTACTACAAGAAACGTGACGGACGTATCCACGGACATTCTAAATATTAAAAATTCGACTGCTAACACAACGATAAGAAATAGTTTTCTCTACAATTCCAGGAGAGTGCTACACAAACACAATATATCTTATTTCGTCCATTTTGTACACTGCACCTGAGATAATAAAATCAAATTTTCCCATCTGGTTTTCAAACAATTACTAAGCTTCAGACAATTTATCTGTACTAGACGGTAATAGTTCAATCTCGACTTGCAATTACGTAGGTCGAAGTGAAATTAACTTCAGTTAACAATACCCAATTTAATTCCGACAAATTAGAAAACAATTTCTCTTGGCACTGTGGGCTGATTTGTTCCAGTTGCAAATAGAACAGCGTGAAACTTCGAGCTCGTCTATTTTCTATGAAATTACTAGGCAGCAGGACTCTTGAATGTACGCTTACGTATGTCTGGGACACAACTCAAGTGTTAGAAACCCAAAAAAAGAATGTTTCAACTCAAATTCGTCTATTTACCACTTTAACATGGTGCTGTTTAGATAATACCGTACCATACGGGCACTTAAAATCACGGATGAAGATAAAATGGACAACGAAAGCTTTTTCTTTTCTAAAGAACGCTTTTTATTCAAGATAAGAGCGATTCTTATGCATCTAAGTTGGAATATTAAAAGAACATGAAAAATTATGTTCTGTTAGTGTTGGTTGGACCTGTGAGATTTAATCGATTCCTGACGATGACTATATGATTGATAGAGCATCATCCGGTGTTTTGAAGTTTGTATGTAAAAATGTCGAAAAATATTAATAAAACTACTCATCCACCATTAGTGGAACATATTCTACAGAAACCTGACCACACTTTTCATTTTGATAATTGTAGAATTTTGGATGCAGAAAGTAACTTACAAAAAGATTACTTTTAGAAATGATAGAAATTTAAAAAAAGCAAAAACAGCGTAAGCAAACGTAACATATAGAAGTTCTATATAGTTCTATAGCTATATAGTTCACTATTTTATAGCATAATAATAATTTAAATACGTAAATATAATAATGTTCCAACTATTTTTGTGTGCCTACCTATTTCTTTGTGTGCGAGGCATTTTACACCCCACCGCTAGCTATCATATCGCAGGTTGATTTCACCAAAGGAACTCATTACTATAGAAACTATTTTAACGTGTAGTGTATTGTCCTACTCTTATCCATAAGTTTTAACGTTTTGTTAAAAAAGTATTTTAATTATTTTAAATTTATTTGAAATAAATATGAGATCGTGTTTCGTAACAAACTACTGTATTTTAGAGACAATGCTACGATCTACTGGAACATAAATACGTTAGATAGTAAGGGTTATAAGATATTACAGGAAAAAACTCACTTGGGCTGCTGAGGCGTAGCAGATCGCAGATACTACCTAGCCCGGATAAGTGATGTATCGTGCCCACGACAAAAGTTTAACATAAACTATTATAAATTATTTGTTTACTTACTTAAAATATATTACTGAGGGTTCCATTCGTAGTGGTCGCACACGAAATAATGACACCTTCTTTAAACATGAAATGCACTATATTACAGTATTTACAAATAATTTCGGGTTCTCTAACATGCAACCTGACGATGTTCAATGATGTGGTTAATTCTGATTAATAGGTTACAGCATAAATAAAGATGCATGAATAAATTTGGCCACAATGGGTCTGATCAGAGAACCTCCTTAAGTTATAATAAATGCGTAAAATCTATAAATACATACACAAGTTAAAATGCAAAAGTAAATCTAATATATATAACCACGTAGAATCACTGAAGGTGGTCCCCGGTAAAGAAAACAACACACTTATCTAGGGTGGTGCGATACCCAGACTTTGAAGATACAGAAACTGCAACCCTACGGTGGTATCTTCGGGAAAAAAAATTAACAGTCCAGACGATGGGGTTGATTTACAGCCTCTCCAGCTTTCTACTCTTGTGGGCATTCTAGCCCCGTACTATTGAGGGAATCAATTCACCAAAACTCCTATAGAAGGCTACAGGTTAATTAATGGCAGGTCTGCAACAACAAACAACATTATGAATGTAAGTAATTTAAGTACAACTTTGTTTAATATACAAAAAAATAATTATGTTTTATAAATTGTAGTGAGCCTTGAAGATGAAAAAATAAATTTTTCAATAAACGTTGACAGAACATGTGGTTTCAACATGATGGTTGTCCAGCACACTATTCGGAGGTAGCACGTGAAGTACTTAATCGTGATTTCAATGGTCGCTGGATCGGTAGAGCTGATCCGGTAAATTGGCCAGTTAATCACCCGATCTTACTTCGCCAGATATTTTTTTGTGGGGCTATCTCAAAGACAAAGTTTACAAACAAGTGCCAATAATACGTGGGAATATGATTGAGCAAATCCAAAATGCTTGTGCCAAGCAGACACACAGTTACTTCAAATGCGGATTAGTAAGGGTCGCCATTTTGAGCACTTGCTTCAATTGAAAGATGATGAGATGAAGGAACTCATGTAAATCAAGCACTCTGATAAGTGAGAGAGGAATAGACTCACGTAAATCAAGCACTCGGATAGGGGAGACGCGAGGGGGCTCACGTTAATCAAGCGCCCCGAAGGCAATAGAAAACTACTACATCCACGTCGTTGTTCCCTGGTTACGCTAAAAGTAGTTTCTTCACCAGCCATTTACATTTCTACAGACAAGAATTTCCTAGTTATTCGCAACTTGCAAAATGAATAAACTTTTTGACGACGAATTTTAAGTATTTACAATAAAAACGTGGTAATTTTTTTTTATCTCAAATGAATAGCAGAATCGTAAAATAGATGTAGGATAAATTGCAGACAAACTTGTAATATTTATTATGTATAGAAAATATAATGTAATAGTGATTGTGTGTAGCAGTATATTTACATTAAAGTATAAATTTAAAATAACCTTTTTCATATAATATTTGCCAGAAACGGTTAGATGATGAAGCTAAAGGGAGGTATTAAAACACCACCGTTGATTTAAGGTTTTTATCAGTTCCATTACCATCACAATGAAATTGTGTTCGGATATATTGTGTTTAAATTTTCCCTTGCGCCTTCTCGGCGCCATCAATCTTGCCCAGTCTCGCTAAGGGATGATTTTCACGTTGCTAGTTTTACTCTTATTTAAATTTTTTAAGCTGGAAAAAAACTGGTAATATTTAATCTAAAATACATAAAGAATACGATTTTTTCTTTACATAAATGTGTTCTTCTCGGATCGTCAAGTAAATAGATGACACTTTGGCTTCGTTGAACAATTTTCATGTCTCGTGCAATAAACAGTCATTTTTTTACTTGTCGCATAAATATTATAACAGAAATTTTCTTTTTAATGCAGTAAATAACAATTAAAATTGTAAAATATCGGGTAAAATTTAGACAGTTTTGACAGTTGATAGACGTGTTAAGGGTAGCATAAGAATTACTAAACAGAACAATTCTTGCACAATCTTACTAACTTGTTGTGTAAATTTTAGCTTACTGTCTATTATTAGACCTAGATTATTTTTATGATCCACTACAGGAATGTTTTCATTATTTATTTTGATGTTCAATGAAGATTTCACAATATCAACCTTTTTTTGTGAACCAAAAAATAATACACAAGATTTGTTATTGTTTAAAGACAAGTTGCAGCTTTTCGATTTTTTGAATAAATTTTCTAGATCTGTATTTGTATGATTTTTAAAAGCTACTACATTAAATCCGCTGTGTAAATGATAAACAATAAGGGACCTAGAACAGAACCTTGCGGTACTCCTGCTAGTAATGTTATAGCGTTGGAAAGATTATGCTCAACATTTACTTTCTGTTCCCGATCTGTCAAGTAGGATTTTATTAAATTCAAAGACGGACCTTCAATATCATAGTATTTTAGTTATGACAGAATTACTTTGTGGTTTAAGGTGTCGACAGCCTTTGAATAATCAAGTAGGATAAGTGCTGCCACATCACCATCATCGACAACAGAAAAACTATATTATGTAAAATATCAGCCAAAGCAGTTGATCTGCTGTAAAATTTCCGGAAACCTGATTGATGTTTGGGCAATATATAATTTTGTGTAAAATATGTAAATAATTGTTTATACAATACTTTTTCCATAATTTTTGATAGGACGGATAAAATACTTATAGGCCTCAAGTCACCAAATGTAACTGGATTTGCTATTTTAGGTATCGGATTGACAATTGCTAGTTTCCAGTTTTTAGGGAAGTAATTATGCTCTATACAACAATTAATGATATGAACGATGTATATATCAAGAAATGGAGAACAGTATTTTAACATCGTACTTGAGATATCATCTATACCATAAGCTGTAGATTTTAATTCATGAATAATACTAGTGACATCCTCAACAGTAGTCATATTAAACGAAAAATTCTTCCTTACATCTTTGTTCTTTTTTCTTCTTGGCGCCTCTTGTTCCTCTATTTTTTTAACGTCTGTTTTCTTGTTCTTGTTTCTCTCCTTGACATCTCTTTTCCTGATCTAGCATCATTTTTCTTAGTTCATATTTTTCTTCTTGACGACTCTTTTCTTGGTCTTGTAATCTCTTTTCCTGTTCATCTTTTTCTTCTCAATGTCTCTTTTCTTAATCTAGCATCATTTTCCTTAATCCTTCGAACATGTTTTGCATTTGATTTTCAGCAGCCATGCGGGTTTCAAATAAAAAGTTGTTGTACACAATGGTGGTCAGGCCATCCATCACATACGCGGCACTGGTGTGGTGCAGCATACCGGTCATGACAATGAAAAAACTTCAATTATTTGAGCACAAATTTATGCGCCTCATATCGAATTCTGGAAGGTACGCCTCCCTCAGAAACGCACGTTGTAACGACATAACCCCGATGGCGGACAACGTCCAACATATCACTCAAAACTTCTATTCGTTCAAGTTGGGCGATAGTCTGCTAACAAGACACATAACACAAATTAGACAGCATAATGCCCCATTTCGGATTAAACACCCCTTACCATACCAGACCTTACCGATTTTCCGGCAACCTCTGTAGCCGAGCTTCAACAACTATAACTTTCGCTTACCCTATCCACCTTTACTAATATTTCATATCTTTGCCTATCTTCAAATCTTTTCTGTCCCCCTCTTCCTTTCTGTTTGTATCCATTTTGTCGCGTTTATTATTCTTGTTTCTTTTTGTGCATTTTTGTCTCTAAATTCACATCTTGTCACGAATCTCTAGCAAATTAAAACATTATGAAATCAAAATTCTTAAAGCTAAAAGTTTAGGCCAGCCTTGCGCAGCCCGGCGTTTATGCGTTTCGCAGAAGGTATCTCGTTTAAATTGAGATATCTGCGTCAATTGAAATTTTTTTTTTAAAAGTGTTACAGTGAACAAGTTGTTTAAAGTATGTGTAATTTTAAGTTTTTTAAAATCTTTTATATTTGATGTTTTTAATGGTATTACCTATTTTTATTTGCTTTGCTAAAAGGTGTTTAGGTTAAGTCTGCAAATTTGTTTTTAACCAAACCAGATCCGGTCCGCCCAGCCTTGCAATCGACCACTGCGATCAGTGCGGTGGTTGCACGGCCGGTCTCCGGACGGGTTCTGGGGAGGTATTATTGTATTGGAATTTTGAATAAATCTGTTTTGATTGATTGATTGATTGATTGATTGGGTTTCATTGAAGTTCCGCAAAATCCCATCGAAGGAGATTTTCACTGGCTTCGCACTGTTAAATATTTGGTGCATGTAGATAAGTTCTTTAATATTATCACTGTAGTCAAACGCCAAGGACTGACCAAATTCTGAGCTTTGCATTTGTTTTTATACCCAAAGTTTCTGGTTACTCATTTGGCCAATGTGTTAAAGCGAGACCGAATGAACTCGATTTATTCCCATAATAGATGGTTCCGTGTACTTTGTTAACTAATAGTAAATCGGTCTGCATTGGATAATTTAATATAGGTAGTTTGTTTTCAAAATAAAGCTGTTTATCCTTTATGGTCCCTTATTGTACGTTTATTTGATAGTCTTATTCTGGTCGATAGCCGAGTGGGTTAAGGCGCGAGGTGGCAATCGCGATTAATTACACGGACATCGCACCACCAGGTTCGAATCCTGGCTACGGCACGGGCACTGTCGGAGGAAATGGTTGTATGTCCGCGTTTTTTCAATGTGTAACCTCCTTCCGCACAAGCCGTGGCTTCTGGAATTGGGGGTTGTCTAATTTCTGTGGTGTTTATTTATTTATTTATATTTATTTATGTGTAAGATGCACCGCGAGACTGCATGCTGCTTTCGTGGATATGTTACGGTAATATTGTATAAAATATGACCGAAGTTTTATATAATTTAATGTTTTTCTATCTACATAAATTCGAATATTGTCTCATTGCTCTTCTGTAATAATTACATTTAATTGTAGTTATTTAAACATGTGAAATAAGTAAAATTTTATACTAAAATAAGATATTATTTGAAAAGCGAATGATCCATCGAGCCAACGTTGTTGTAAACGACCTGACGCGACGTCGGCAACCAACGTCGACGCGACCACTTTCCGACCCGTTTTTACACCAAAATGGGGAATAAAAATTCGTGTCGGTCAGACGTTGGTCACCGACTTCCTAGTTATAAACATTTGTGTACTTAGCGGGACGTCGTCTGTAGTGCATTGTACTGACTTTAATGCGACGAGGTCGAAATAGTATATACTATTGTATATTTATGTGGTATCCTCAATAGGCCTAATCCACAGTCGAAATCGAGATTTAATTCACCTTGCGACGCTTACGATGATGCAAACCAGACTCGCTTTCATTCTCATCATCTCCAGGCATCAATTATGAAGTAAGGTGGGCAAAACTGTGTTGATCTAGATGTTCTGCATCGTCGTTTTTGTCATTTTTGTCGTCTAAAAGTTGGTCGAGAATATTCTCACAGGACGTCTCATTGCAGTGCAAGCGCAGTACCACCGAGCATTTTAATCTTGCTTTGAAAAATGCGCGATGAAAATGTGACTCTGTTGAAAATTGTAAATCAACCCACAACTTTGGCGCGTTGTATCTCAGGAACTATTGGTCAATATATATATATATAGATCAAAGAGATGCAGAATTTTAAAAACCACATTTTATATTTGAACATTTTTTTCAATATCACTCCAAATAACGGCGATATGCCTCAAAAAGTGGGGCGATGCATATTTTTCCACCCCCCCATCCCTCGAGAGGCACCCCTCACGGTCGCAAACTTAGGTGTACCATTAGGAGGCCTATGTCTACCATCCTATCAAATTTCATTACTGTCTGAACTTTTGCCAGTCAAAACCCTCCATTGCCTGGACTATAATTATAATTTATTTACAACGTACTTGCACGCTCATTTTTTTCGAAATTATGTGATAGCGCCTAGTTTAAAAGTAGTAAGTGACGTTACCTGTCAACTTCAAAATATGTATACATTCGTGACCAACATTCTTCTTATCTGAAACAATACTATGAACAAGAGTTCAAGATTGCGCAACTATGGCCAGGCATTATACGGCAAATCAGTATGAGTCTGCTTATAAACCGCGAGCTCTGAGAAATTGGGAAGTGCCAAAATTTTATTGTGATCAAGCCAGACCGAGGACTGGGAAGACGAAAATTATTGGAAATGATAACGGCAACTTGCTACCTGGTGCGCCTAGATCAAAGAACGATCCTTGGGGAAATTTTTTAGGTAAGCGACACATTGCTGATAATAATAGTAAAGCATCTTTATTAGCTAACAAAGCTACAATTGAATCATAACAATATATAGAACAGAAGTCCATTAACTATCCTCCAGCTTGTTTTAAATCTATACATATAGCAATAACTGAAAATAATTACCAATCTTTCTGTATTCAAACATAATTTATCGTAAAATCACCTAACATGGTCACAAAATAATCAATATTCTTTTCATACGTAATTTGATGAAGTAATTATATTTTGCACAATATTTTATTTCATTTGGTGGTAAACTGTTGAATAGCTGAATACCCTTACAGAACAAAGATTTCGATTCCATTAAATTGTCATGCCTCTCTTCCATAATGTCATTTACACTGCGAGTGTTTAGGCGAGCGGGAGCAACCCCTAAAATGACCCTATAGTGACCATGATAATTCTAATCGCCAAAAACAGTTTATTCTTATATTTCCGATGTTATTTTTAAAAAATGGGGCGTCTATGTTTAAATCAACTTTTAGTGAAAAATGAAGCAAACATTTTTTCATAATTTTTCACTTTCAACTCGTTATATCTCCAGTGGATTTCATGATATCTTTTCGAAATTGTAATTGCATATTCCTTATGGCAATAGCAAAAAATGAGCTCTATCCGACCTTTCTAGGGCATTTGATATTCAAATGACGAATTTTTAAATTTGCACAGACGCATTTTACGAGTGTTCACGTTCTATCGCAAAAGTTGAATGACGAAGTTTCGAATTTCGAAACGAATTGTTTAGTATTAAAATAGATTTAATAAGGAGTTTTTTGAAAAGTTTCAACCCTTAATGTTTTATAGAAAAAAATATATGAATTTTTAAAAGTGAGCGTCGAGTTCGGGCACGCTTGGCGCGACGAGTTAGTATATGTTTTTTGCCGAGAATTATTATTACTTTTTTTTTTATACATTTATTTAACGTCGGTCTATTTCCGCTACTGAGGCTTAACACCGACGCTTGTAGACGAGCTACCTCCAACCAGGAATTTTGCCGAACCTCTTCCCTTAAGAAGAGTAGGGATCTTTTACTTGCCTAACATTTAATAGACAAGGGACCGACGGTTTTACATCCCCTCCGAAGGATGGTATATCTCCTATACAACCCTCGCCTACGGTTGTATAGCTTCCGGGCATACACTGATATACAAGCCGCTGGAAGATGTGTGAGGCGAGAACGCGGTTTCCGTCGCAATGGTCACCCATCCAAGCACTAACTGCGCCTGTCGTTGCTTTACATCGCATACCGAAGTATGTACATAGTAAAGACGCACCTACGCTCACCTCTCCGAGAATTATATATTTGCATTTATCGGTGTTTACTTTTAAGCTATTATTACACAACCAAACAAATGCATCTTTTAAATCTTGATCGATAACATTAATATATTGAAGCAGGTGAATGCCCTGTTGGTATCTTTCGTGATTTAAGCAGGGCATTTGACTGCGTCGACCATAAAAAATTTATCTCGAAACTTTATAAGTATGGGGTAAGAGGTCTACCTTTAGACTGGGTTGAAAGCTATTTGTCAAGTTGTAAACAGTATGTATCAGTTACTAACACTACGTGCAATACAATCAATTCTGTTAATGCAGCTTCTGTTGAAATTAATATGGGCGTACCGCAAGGATCGGTATTAGGTCCCATATTATTTTTGTTATATATCAATGATCTTGATAGTTTGAATACATTAGCAGACTTTACTTTTTATGCCGATGACACCTCGATTGTGTTGTCTGATAAAAGTGTTGATACTTTGAAGACCCAATGTGATATTTTATTAAAGACTCTTAGTAACTGATTCTGTGAAAATTCTCTTTACTTTAATGTTGAGAAAACGCAGGCATTAATATTTCACAATAGGCAAAAGAAATGTGATTATCCAAATATACAACTTGATAATACATCAATATCAACAAGAATGTCCAATGTAAAATTCTTGGGTATAAATATAGACAGTAGCTTAAACTGGAAAGTTCATTGTGAATCACTGATAGCTAAATTACATTCGGTAGTTTACCAGTTCGAAAATATAAAGAATGTACTAAATATGACTCAGCTTAAGAATTTATATTATGCTGAGGTTGATTCTCGGTTAAGATATGGTGCTTGTTTTTGGGGGGCTTCCACCCTATCAAATAATGTATTTTTAGCTCAAAAGCGTGTTAAGATGTATGGTAGGCTTAACGACAAGAGACACTTGTAAAAATGCATTCAAGGAATATAATATACTAACACTTCCGTCAATTCTCATTTTTGAACTGTGTTTATATGTCTTCAAAAATAAGAGTAAATTTGTCTGTAATAAGGATTTACATAAAATAAATACCAGGCAAAAATATGACCTCCATGTACCCTTCAATAAATTCAATGTATCCGTAAAATCACCCAGTTGCCTAGGACCAAGAGTTTTTAATCACCTTTCTATAAATATAAAAAATTGTAACGAATTGCCGCTATTTAGAAAACAACTTAAATTATTTTTAGTAAGTAAAACCTTCTATAACTTAGACGAATATTTTAATATGTAAAATGTGTGTTTTGTACCTTATTTCTCTTAGATGTTAAATATGACTATTCCTATACAATATTTATATCATATTGTCACAAAAGGAAAATAAAGTTTATTATTATTATTATTAATAACATTATTTACCTTTTCTCTATAAAAATAAATAAAGATAAACATACCTTACATTTTTTTATTGATTTTGCTATGTCATTTATAAACAGCACAAGTAATAACGGTCCTAGCACTGATCGTTGTGGTACTCCTAAGTCATTGTCTGTTACGTTAAATGCACCATTTACATATCTTATCCTTTATTTCATTGCAGTTAGATAAGATTCAATCCGTTTAAGTATAGTCCCCCCTAATGAACATTTTTTCCAACTCCTACCAATAATTGCCGATTCAGCGTGTCAAATGCACGTTTAAAGTCTAAGAAAACTGCAACTATAACTTGATTTTTACTCACTGTCTTAACCCAATCCGATATAATGAATTGAATTGCCGTTTCACAAGAATGACTTTTTTTAACCCAGATTGATTCTCTTTTAAAATGTTATTATGTTATACTGTGTAATCAATTGTTCTTTTACTACTAATTCTAAAGTCTTTTCATATACTGGTAATGTGCTAACAGGCCTAAATTCTTCAGATATTATTGTATGCGGAATTTTTGGAATGGGTGTAACTACCGATATTTTCCAATTATAAGGACAAATTCTTTTGGATATGCCATCAATACCTAATTTATAAGTCGGATATAATTTTTCTTAGATTGTGCATTTCAATAAGTTTAAATTTTGTAATTTTTTTTTTACTTATAAAGCACATAACTCATACCCTCATAATTATAAACAGTCAATATATATGCGAAAGAAAATATATGTGCTAAAGAGGTTATTTTCTTATACTACTTATGTTTGTTTTTTTACGGTTTGTGGTACTGCTTATCTGCCGTACTGAATCTTATGAGGTCTATATACAAAATCGGGTGAAAATTTTTCATTCTAATTGGCTTTATTTTGAAGAGAATTGTGTTCTCTTTTACGGCTTTTCTCTAAAACGTATACCTTCTGAATTACTTGTGTTTCTTGTAAAGTTTTGCCAAAAAATTATTTTATTTACTTTTCTTTTTTTTTTTGCTAAAAGTTAGAGATACAACAACTGTTTCCAACTTTCCAAAAAAACGCTACTGTAATGTGAGGTATCCGAGGAAATTCTGTGTATTAATTTACTTGATAAAGTAATAATTAATACTTATTGATCATCTATGCATGACATGCAGAACAAGACTGTCCAATAATGTAGTATAGTTATAATAAGACAATAAAATATATACAAAGTACACAGTAGTAAAAAAGAATTCACTTTTTTTTTTAACATTTATTTAACGTCGGTCTATTTCCGCTACTGAGGCCTATCACCGACGCCTGTAGACGAGCTACCCCCAACCAGGAATTTTGCCGAGCCTCTTCTCTTAAGAAGAGTAGGGATCTTTTACTTGCCTAACATTTAATAGACAAGGGACCGACGGCTTTACATCCCCTCCGAAGGATGGTATATCCCCTATACAACCCTCGCCTAAGGTTGTATAGCTTCCGCGCATACACTGATATACAAGCCGCTGGAAGATGTGTGAGGTGAGGACACGGTCAAGAATTCACTTGAGATGTGAAATTAAGTAAATTATAAAAGAATGAACATTCGATTTACACATGTAATTAAACTAAAATGCTAAGTAATTTTTAATTGACAATTGTTAATTAAATACGCGAAAATGGAAAATGAAAATATATGAAAATTTCCGGATAATTTTTTACTTGTACTTATTTTAACTGAGCTATTATAGAATAAAATATAATTCGTTTCATTTATAACGCAATACAAGTTAGGTATCATGTTAGCTTATAGCTTTTACACTTTGTCTGGTTTTGATCGTTAGAATAAAGATTAATGTTTCTGTTATGGTTGCTAAGACGATGGGTGTTTTTACTTAGGTATAATTTAATAAATGCGTGTTCCTTGCGAGGTTTTACCGAAATAAAATTAAATTGATTAAAAGCCTTAGAAAGTCAGGCCACAATTCGGTTCATATTCAAGGCAGAATTATTTCAAATTCATTTTATAACACTTAGTCGACATTAGTTTGTCGATGCCCAACATGTTTAACAAAAAAAAAAACTCTCGAAATGTATACTGGGTGTAAAATTGTTTTTGGGGCAAAACTCAATTTTTTCAAATGGAACCATATTGGTACCGTGGTACCATTTATTAGTACTATTAATAAGGAATGTATTCATATGTTTAACAAAAAAAAAAACTCTCGAAATGTATACTGGGTGTAAAATTGTTTTTGGGGCAAAACTCAATTTTTTCAAATGGAACCATATTGGTACCGTGGTACCATTTATTAGTACTATTAATAAGGAATGTATTCATATGTTTAACAAAAAAAAAAACTCTCGAAATGTATACTGGGTGTAAAATTGTTTTTGGGGCAAAACTCAATTTTTTCAAATGGAACCATATTGGTACCGTGGTACCATTTATTAGTACTATTAATAAGGAATTTATTCATATGTCGTATTAAAATGTACGATAAATACAAACAAAATTACAACTAAAAGAAATTAAAAATATACAATTTTGTTCTAATTAAATGTTTGGCTTTGAAAACAATGAAATATTTAGCTTGTAAAACATTTGTTGGTTTAACGGTGTTTTCATTGTGTCTTGTTAATTGTATTCAAAATGCCGCAAATTTATACAAGAGATGAAAAAGTGAACCTGTTAATTATTTATGGGGAATCTAAAAGAAATGCAGTTGCGGCTACCGATCTTTATGCCCAACGATATCCTGATAGACAATGTTCAATATTTGGCTTGGAATAATCGGTAGTAGAATCATCGATCCAATAATATTTGAAGGACCTCTGACTGGTGCCAGATACTTGAGATTCCTGGAAAATGAGATTGTGGACATTTTAGATGAGTTACCTTTAGATTTAGGACATGGAATGTATTTCCAACAAGATGGCTCTCCTCCCCATAATTGAAGGATTGTAATTGATTATCTTCAACGGAGATTCAGAGAAAACGTAATTTCGACGAATGGTCCTGTGAGGTGGCCTCCAAGTTCATCTGATTTAACGCCCCTTGATTTCTTTGTTTGGGATCGTTTAAAAAATATTGCAACCGCTGTTACAACCCGTGAAGACCTGGACCTATAAGTAAGACGAGCAATTAATAGCATAACGGCCCAGCAATTGGCGAACGTTCTTCGAGAAACAGCTATGCGAGTTCAGAAGTGCATTGACGTTAATAGGCAGCATTTTGAACAACTGTTGTAAAGTTTTGTGTTAATTTTTTGTATTCCAAAACCACATTATGTGTAACAAGGTAGTTAGAATAAAATTGTATTTTCTTATTTTCGTTTAGCTGTAATTTTGTTTGTATTTATCGCGCATTTTAATACGACATATGAATAGATTCCCTATTTAGAGTACTAATAAATGGTACCACGGTACCGATATAGTTCCATTTGAAAAAAATGAGTTTTGCCCCAAAAACCATTTTGGTGAATTTTATTTCGCTCATAAATCACTTAATTTAGTGTTTTTAACGGGATTTCGATTTATGTAGCATTACACGGGTCATTTAGAATAACAAATCGGAAAATCATATCGTTGGGGATTTAGTTTTTCATTCATCGGATTTTTGTACGTATGGGAGTACAAATGACGCTGTAAAATTTTATATACCGTCGATTTTGGCATCTCCAATTCAAAGTATTAAAATTATGCGAAAGCCTCGTTTTGAATTACATAAACATTATTTATTTATCCGCTTTAGTTTGTTTGCACTTATAATGAAATCAATCATTTGTGGACGCGGTGTGTCAGTATAGTAACCTCCAAAATTACGGTGCAGATAGAAAAGATAATAAAAGCTTTACGAGCTCATTATTAGCGCTAGTGAACCATTGGGTATGGCGTCATCAAATAAGCCGACGTACATTAAATCCTATAAAAGTAAGTGATTCAAGTTGCGGGCGAAATAGTACAGATAGTAATGGTATTTTAATGAGGTCGTAAAGTTTTTGTTGCGTTCTTTATGTGCACGGTTAAATTGCAAACGACTATAATGGATTAGTGTTTCTTAATAATTTGTTTCATCATGCTTTATTTTTATAAAAGGTACATGGCATTTGCCGAGACGAATCGACAGAAAACTGTGCGATGACTTGAATGGTACCAATGCGGGCAAGGTAATATTGGAAAAATGTTTACAAGATGGAAAACCACCTGTGAAATGCGAAGCGGCGCCAGAAGAATCTACGTCTATCGAAGATGATCCTGCCCCAAGTGAAGTTCAAGAGCAAAAAAAAGTGGAAGTTCTGTGTCCTATACATGATTTTTGATAAATACATATTCTCGATTTAACAGTTTATTCAGTAATTTGCGCTTATATTTTTATAATAGACCAAGAGTTATTGAATTTTTCAATAAACCTCTGAACCGCCTTCCACTTTTATCATTTTTTTGTTATTTTAACGTCCTGGCAGAGTTTAGCATTAGCTGTTCTGCCGCTCAACCAGAACACATACACTTAGACAAGTATAGAACGACCATTCCCTACGACATTGCCTTCTGCCGCAGCTGAAACTCGAATTCAGGAGTGGTGCAACGACAAACCGTGTTGTCTCTTACACAACCTCGTCCAGTCTACTGCTTCTAACCTAGTAACACATGGAAATCGCCGTTAAATACCCATACCCTAGCCAGGATTCGAACCCTGGATTCCTCGGTTGCAAATCTGATGTGTAAGCGTTGAGCTACTGAGCCGGTGTGTGGTTCTGCTTGGAACACCCATACACTCAATTCGGGTCTTGGCGGTGGGGGCGTTTTTGTATGAGGGCTATTAATTACTGGCAAATCAGTACTTTTGGTATCTAAAAACGATTTCATAACATATCTTGTGTATTCTGTTACATGGCCTATGTCCATTTAACAGTTTTATATAAAAACTAGTATTTTGGTTATATTTAGCACGATCTGTATAACATTTTTCGATTCAGTTTTTGTAAGTGAAACTTTTTCAACTAACAGAATTTTATTTCTATAACTGCTAAACAATTTCACACTGTTTTATGTACTTAGTTTTATATCTTAGGAACTCAGTCATGTTTTTTCTAAACTATTATGTATTTCCGTTCTACACAACATCCCAGGAAACAATTAACAATTTGTCTACAAAATTTAGTTACATCAGATATCTATTTTTCAATATTTATATTTTTGTTTACTATGTTAGTACATATGATTATTTTCTTTACCTTTTCTCGTTAATATATATAGTATATCCTATAAGATGTAATATATTTCCTAAGTTATCAAAATACGTTTTAATATTTATTTACATCTGTTCATATTTGTGGTTACGTATAAAATAGAAATTACAAACTGTGGTATGGAAGTAATAAAAACTTTTATTATAGATTCCTTTTATCGATCATATACCACTATTTTAGTTGTGAGTACGGGAATCTACAAGGCAGGTTGTTGCGCTTAACTCAACCATTGACAGATGGCCATACTTGTACTATTTTTATATTTTATAGCTTTCAATATAAATAGGGAATTAGATTTCTTAATTTTTTTTGGTAGCGTTATTTTCCAGTAACTAGGACAAAAAGTTTACCTTATCAGTAAAACTCACCAGGAAGTTATTTGCTTGCAGCCATTGTACAGATTCAAACGTATATAATTTTTAACTGTGGACTTCAGTAATGATATTACAATTTTTATATCCCAGTTAACAAGTGTTTAACATACAGGTAATTTCATTTATTACTCATTTAAAAATGTAATTAATCTTCAAATTTTGTCTTTGATGTAATTTCAATTATTTTTTTTAAAATAAATTTAAATTCAAGGTCAATTCTTTTTAATTTAATAAGTAGTTAAAATACTATATGTACCACATGGTTTTAAAAATATTTTTCTCTTTTCTTTTAATTTTTTTGGCAATTTATAGTTTTTATGAAATCAGCTTTTGTACAGCGAACTTGCTTAAATTCTTACATGCTTAAATTGTTTTGTACATTCTTACTTTTGTATATACTTACATGCTTACATATCTACATGCTTAGATGCTTACAGGCTTAGATGCGGATATATATTTATATGTACTTATATGTTTATGCACATATATACTGATACATTTCTGCATAGCTTATTCATTCCTGCATAGCTTTTGCACAGCTTATCTTACATGTAGATAAAATTTCGTTATCTTTTTATAAACCACCTAGTTGGTTAATTTTCTTACAACTTTCACCCCATTTCATTGAGAGACGTAAATTGCCAAGGAAAAAGAATCTATTCTCGCAACAAGAGACAATTGTGGGCCTAGATTGCTGTCCCAGAACCAGTCACCTCAACAATTATCAATCTAGGATACTGGTATAAATTTATTATATATATATATATATATATAATATATCTAATGAATTTCAATTTGTCTTTCAAACCGATTTGTCCATTATTCATGTAATATATTTTAACATTCATTTTAATCAATCTTTTTATTTCTCTTACCAACAATTTCAGTCTGATCTATAGTAGGCTGGTTATTCGAGAAAAAGAGACAATTTTACTTATTTTACTATAGATAGTGCCCAATTTAACATCAGTTCTTCTTTGTCTCCTTTTCTCGAAATAAACAGAAATCTGTCGCTTATGCTGTACTATCAGAAAGGGTAAGTTTCTCCACTCTTACGAATACTCTGGACCCACGGCTCTCTGCTCCGACTTAAACCAGCTAGTCGTCAGCATTGCATTTTATAGTCTTTACGAACAAGGTGATAAGGCTCAAATTCCAATGTTATTCGACGGGATCAGAATTTAGTATGTTTGGTTGCATAAGTGTTGACCTCACAGCTAATTATGTCCATTAAAGGACCTGTTTATGAATTTCTTGATTTCTTGTTGACCTACCCCCCCGTTTATATTTCAGCTATTTGATCTCGATACAGAGCCCTTTTTAAAAAATGTGTCACATCCGTTAAAATGGTTTCATACATGAGTTTACTCCTGGCTGACCCCATTCGAGTTTTGATAGGTGCTTATGAAAAATGAATAAATCTCCGTTCAAATCGATCTTCAGTTTAATTAACAGTTAGTGCTAAATGGAGAACGTTTTGTTGTTAAAATATGTATAAAACGTAACCCGTTAATGTTTCGCTTTGTAAACGGAAGCAGATTTAAGGGTCTATAAACTTGTATCAGTTCTAGTAATATAAAGTTTAGTAAACTTATCAAATGAAAGTCGGTTTAGGATATTCGGAAACGTTGATGAGCAAAATAAATTTTATTAACAGCAGTAGTTAAATTAAGAATTGTTCGAGCTGTTATAAATTTTCACCTTCAATAACATTCCCTGTTTATGAATATTGCCCCATAATATTTACTTGTGTAAAGCAATGGATTCCATATAGCCCTATGACTGAAAGTCCATGGGATTTAGATCGGAACATTTAGCTGGCTAAGGAAATTTATTTTCATGCATAATTCTGTGACGGGGAAAACTTTAATTCAATTTAGTGTTAATACCACCAGCACGTTTATCGAAAATGTATGTTGAAAACGACAGGTCTTAGATATATGTGGATTATTAAATCCTCATGAAAAAAGTAATAATGCGCTGACTATTTTCCTTATATACCTCATTTTATTCTATCGAATGTTATATACATTATTGTGTAAAGCTGAGAAATAATTTCCGTTGTATTTTTAAGATTGAATTCCTAGTTTATTTCCTGGTTTCGTATTTAGAGGATCTTATCGCAGTTCAGCTGTAATTATCCATTTTCGTGACCTTTCCAACAATATAGACCGAGTCTGAATAGACGCTGGTGAGAAAATAATGTTGTAGTGTTATAAGATGTCACAATAAAATTTAAAAAAACTACTCTTGTCGCAGTTGTGAAGAGGCCCTTTTGTCAAAGTGCACTTTCAAAACCTCTCTCTATTCTCTACGTTGCTTGCATTAATTAAAATGCCCCGCTTTATCGGAGAATATTGATGGAGCTTCGCATTTATTTAGTTTTTCTCAATTTTCTTATTTTACGATAATACGTGGGCGAGCTGAATGTTGGCCTGTTTTAACTTAAGTATACGTATAAAAGATAGACAAATAGGCAGATAGAAAAAGGGAGCAAAAATTTTACAACCTCATTAAAATACCGTTACTCTCTGTACTATGTCGTCCGCAAGCTGAATCTTAACCTTTATACGTTTTTAATGTACGTCGTGTCGGCTTGTTTGATGATATATACCATACCGACTGATTCACCGGCGTTAATAATGAGCTCGTAAAGTTTTTATTGTCTTTTTTATTTGCACCGTAAATTCGCAAGTTATTATACCCGACACTTGACGTTACTTTTTTTTATAGATTCCTACAAATTTACACATTCTTAAGCAAATTTGAACAATGCTTTTAATAAGTAGAACTCCCAACTTTGGACAAAAAAAATATTCCCACCGGATGCTGAAGACTAAAGTCATAGACGACAATATTTACATACGTCCGGGAAATATACGTGTCTTTACTTAACAAATTAAATACTGAGGGCCGACGAAGATACTTCGCAATCTTTAATTATAAATGCAGGAATCTTAACTGGTCCTTTAATAAATTGTTAATTTGCATTTCTCAGAAGAAACAACAGTTAACCCTCAAACATTAAAAATGTATTAATAAGTTGCACTAACTATAAGTTTTATCTGCTATAGACTCACTACTATAATTTACAACTTATTACTATTCTCTATCTTACCTGATCACTTGACTCCTCTGAGAACTGTACTGAACTGATTAACTGATGAGCTGGTCCCTCTTCTTATATATCCGTGGCGCTTATTCTTCATTCATCCATTGAGGCCCTCGTGGGTGAAAATCGTAATTTTATTCTAGTCAACAGTTTTGCTAGATGGTACCACTTATTGCATAACCTTTTGTTAGTTATAATTCTCTGAATTGTAAAATTAATTTTTAATTTTTATATTTAGAAATTTAATAATTACAAATTTAAGTTGGGTTTGGATGGAGTTGGAGGTTAAGTTCACTGCTCTTTTGACAAATGTGTCAAACAATGATTTTTAGGTTATAATTTTTACTGAAAATCGCCATGGTAACGCCTCAACAATTTTTACCGCTCCAAATTAAATATTTATAAATTTATTAACTGCACTTTGCTTTAAGCTCTTCAGTCCCCTTTTGACAAATGTGTCAAACAATGACTTTGTAGGTTATAAATTTTAATGAAAATCTCTATGGTTACGCGTCAACAGTGTTCACGCTCCTCAATACCAATTCTGACATTTCCTTTATACTGTTTTCTTGGTTGCCATGATTATGTAATTTCCAATTTATTGTCAAAACTGATCAATTTCAATTAATGCCTTTTCACTGTAGCCGCTTGCTTTTTCTTCAATATTCTTGTTCCTTGCCTTTTCCTCTTTCTTTTTATACCAATATTTTGTCTCTGCGTCTCTGATTAAAAATTTATCACTTCTCTTGTATCACTCAAGACTCTTTCACTACCTACACTAAATTTGCACTTTTTTCTTGTCTCTTTTCAGTTCCAGGTGAAACTTGGATGTTTGTATTTACTTTGTTTAGTTTTACATAAAAATTGAATCTAATACATAATGATCTATTTTGTCAAAATTGTTCAATTTTGGGACCCTCATTCTACCATTATGTGCTTAAATTCATGTTTTATGAATGAGTTTTCATCTAGATAAGCTATTCTAATGTTCTACTGTGTTTTTCATCCATAATTTGTTTATTTATACTTATTTCTAATTGAATTTTGAGTTTTAAATATTATAAATAGTGTCTATGAAGTATTATGCATCTACAATTGGTCTGTTCAAATATTATACATTATATAAGTTTTGAGTAAAATTTGAGTTCAAATTTGTTTATTCCTTAGTACAATTTTTTATGTTTTCTCATTCATATATTTTCAGGTATTATGTACGGTTTAAAGTGGTACATATTCATGATATTGTGACGCGTTTTTCTCCACGTCGCACGATGACGTGGAGAAAAGGGCGCGACCACTCTTTGACACACGAGCTCCGGAAAGAGGTTTTCGGTTTGCTCAGGCGCCCGTCCTAGTTTAAGTGATAGGACGCACTACCATCAAGCACGCAAGTACGCGAGGCTGAGTAGCTCAAGTGGAGAAAGTTTACTCCAGAGGGTCAATGTAATTTGACGTTCACACACAAACAGTCAATCTCAGAGTTTTCAATAAAATCAGTATATCACGGTAAACCTAAAATTATAACTCTAAATACTTGTTATAAAAAATCTATAGGTTATCAAATACCGGGAAGAAGGCAAGTGTATACGAAAATACCAGCAGCACCAAATGACTCAGGCGACCGGGACAGCAGGCTGCAACGCAGAATATACGGTTAGCAAAAATAAATAAACATTGTGCAGACTAGATACAGACACCAGACAAGTGAAGCGAGACCACAATTATATACAGAAATATATAAACTACAGTGCAACAGTTTATAGAATACTTGGCTAGTGTGTTGATTAATTTGTCCTGAAAAGATAAGATCTCATTACTACAGTGATATGCAACTTTTCAGTACTCCGAAAACCCCAGCGGGTATTATTAGAGCACCTACGAGATGTAAAACGGCTGAAAAGGTGAAGTATGATCAATACACAATGTTTGCACTAGCCAAGTTTTCTTACTTAATTATCTCTCTCCTCTAAGGTCTTACTTACTTCTTGGTCTGGACTCAGGCATGTCCACTTGCAGGAACGGTCAGATCAGACTGACCTATTTCTCAGATCCACAAGAATTTTTCTATCAGTGGAACAGCTGGCTGTGGGAGTGGGAGCAGGCATCAGATGAATGCGCTACTGTTTGATGACGTAGGCTAGACTTAACAGAAATTCCGCGGCTCGGAGTTTAATATATTACAATACCTTAGGTTCAAATCTCGGAGGGAACATGTCTGCTTACTTCGAGGTCTGCCAGCACGGTATGAATTCAATTACTTCCTTCAAATACGAAGGAGTGGGAGAAACAGCGGAAATATTTTGGGCCTTTGAAAATAATTCAGAAACAGATTTATAGACTTAGGATATTTCGTAGTGACAGCGGAGCAGGCAGCAAGCACGTGTACCTCGTCAAATGTTTTACAATATTTTGGGAAAAATAATGCCACTACGGATTTGTGGACTTAAGTAAAATTTACTTTACTCTGGTACCATAGGACGGAGAGCTCTGCACATATAACGTGGTTGGTCGCTGGGAAGGCACTCACTCTCGCGTGGTTTGGCTTGTCTGTGATATGGAAAGTCTTCTCGTCACTTCCCCACCTGAGTTCATCTATACCTTACAATCTGATATACCTAGGCGGTGCTCCTAGAAATTATTATCCTCTTCAAAACAAATCACCGAATCTGCAAAATAATAGAATTATTGGAAAAAAAAGCCTCTGCGCCCGTGACATTTACGCCAAAGGAAAAGTCAGAGGTTATGTTTTGCAAATAATTTAAATCGGAATAAACACAGAAATAATGTATTTTGCTGACGTTTCGGAAAGTAATCTCTTTCCGTTTTCAAAGCTTTTTTTTTTTTGGAAGAACTTATTTTGCTGGCGTGTTTCGGAAAGTAATCTCTTTCCGTTTTCAAAACTTTTTTTTTTAAGAACTTATTTTGCTGTGTATGTCAAATACACAGCTTTAAGATTCTGTTTATGTTATTTCCATAGATACTTACTACTTACACAGAACATAGAACTGATGATATTTTCTTTTATATAATGTTGAGTTTGTTAAATTCTTCTTTTAACATTGGTAGCCAGGTTGTACAAATATCTACAGAACAATTCGATACGCACTTATCTTCATTTAATAAGATTATTGCTGATTCCTTAATTTTTCTTTTTTTGGTATCTCTTTCTTTTGTTAAAATTTTTGCCGAGTCTCAGTTTATTCTATGTCCGTTTTCCCAAGCATGTTCACAAATCTTTAATTTCTGAATTTCATTCTTTCTAATGTAATTTTTGTGCTCATCCAACCTCACACTGAAAGGTCTGGATGACTCACCCACATAACATTTATCACATTCGCACGGGATATTGTAAATACAGTTTTTTGAATTCTGCTCCCTGTTTATCGGTTTTTGTTAAAATAGATCTTAAAGTGTTCCCCGTTTGAAATACCATCCTAACATCAAATTTGTCACCTATACGGCGTAGCTTTTCCGATAGTCCGTATGCATAAGGAATTATTGCTATATAATGACGTTCAGGTTTTTGTCGTACCTGATTGTCCCTATTTTCAACATTTATGAAAATTCTATCAACAAAGGCTTCAGGATATTGATTTTGTACTAGAACCTCTTTGATAAATTTTTTCTCGTTATTTAATATTTCATTATTAGATGAAATTATTTTGGCCCTATCGTATAAACATTTTACAACACCCCTTTTAACAGTTATTGACTGATTTGAATTAAAATTTAGATATCTATTAGTATGTGTTGGTTTTCTATAAACGCCTGTTTCAATTGTATTACCCTTCTAATTAGAACATCTAAAAACGGTAGTTCATTCCTACTTTTTACTAATGTGAATTTAATAGACAGTTCCTTACTATTTATATTTTCCAAAAAACTATCTAGTAAATCGACACCATGAGGCCAAATTGCAAAGATGTCGTCAACATATCTCCACCAGACAACCGGTTTGTTTATACAATTTTGAACATGTGCGTTCTCCAAAGTTCTCCATAAATATGTTGCTTAAAATTTGTGATAATGCAGACCCCATAGCCATACCAAAATCCTGCTGATAGAACTCATTGTCCAATTGAAAATAGGTTGTTTTTATACACAGTGTTAAGAGTTCCATTATGCTATTTACACTTAATTTAATTCTAGTTTCCAAATTATTATCATTTAGTAACCTGTCTTTAACTATTTTTAAAGTTTCATCTACCGGAACATTGGTAAAAAGACTAACTACATCAAAACTAACCATCAGGTGTGATTCATGAATATCGTTTTCATAAATTTTTTCTATAAAATGTTTACTATTTTTAATATATGAATCGGTGTTTCCAGATAATGGATCAATAATTTTAAGTAAAAATTTTGCCAAATTATGACATGGTGAATTAATAGAACTCTAATTGGTCTTAAAGGAATATTTTGTTTATGTGTCTTTGGTAAGCCATAAAAATGAGGAGGCTTACTATGATGCAGTGTAAGTTTTCTTCGTTCAAATCATTAAATTCATGTTTGTATTTAAACAAAGTTCTGTAAATTTTGCTCTCTATTGACTTTGTTGGATCTTTGTTTAGTTTTGAGTAGGGTCCCTCATTTACAAGAGTCATGATTTTTTGTGTTATATATATCTTTATCTATAATGACTGTGGCATTACCTTTGTTTGCTGGCAAAATTTTTATACTTTCATCGCGTTTTAAAGAATGTATTGATAACTTTTCTTCTGGAGTTAAATTATCTTTTGTATTTGACATACACAGCAAAATAAGAGTTCTTCCAAAAAAAAAAAGCTTTGAAAAACGGAAAGAGATTACTTTCCGAAACGTTAGTTAAATACATTATTTCTGTGTTTATTCCGATTTATATTATTTGCAAAACATAACCTCTGACTTTTCCTTTGGCGTAAACGTCACGGGCTTTTTTTCCAATAATTCTATTATTTTGTAGATTCGGTGATTTGTTTTGAAGAGGATAATAATACATGTGGTACAAAACCCAAATAATAGGAAAGAATATTCGAAGAATGCCACAAATTACTTTCAGACAATATATATAAATGTATTTGAAATTCTTAGTTCATCGTCATAGCAGAAAAAATTAGTTTTTCTTAAAAAAAATGTTTTCTTAACCGCCTCTCAAGTTACCGAAGTAACCCCCTGGAAGATCTCAAGGATCTTGTGCTAGGAAAAGAGAGACGAGGCCCTACAGTTTAATGTGGACTCCGAACCACTCTTGGGGCAATTTTTTAATGAAAAATTGTTTCGCCTTGCGGAAATCGAACCCACTTCGCTAGGCAACTCAGTTTGCCAGCTAGTCGCTTTAACACACTGAGCTACCATTCCCCTAAACATATACACCTGGTACATATAAAAAAATTACTAATCGTATACAATGATATATTTAATCCTCCTACTCATATACATTCTGTAAATAGATAAAAAATACATATATCGCTTCATACAATTACGTTCAGACCATCCCTGAAATGCTGCTAGCTTTAGGCAGGATATAATGCCTGACAGAATTGATGTATAGCCTTCATTTTTTCCTTACTCGATATATATTATCACGCGAATAACCATTTTGGCTCTCGGACAAGGATCAGTTTCATATTAAGGGGTGTGATGTAAGTATATATCACTTTCGGTTTATAAGATAAATTTATAAAATCATTTTATGGCTGGTACAGCTTAAGGTTTAACAACGTGATTTTCAATAGAAGACATTACTCACTTAGTTGTATTACCTTAGTGGTGTTCCACTTGGAAGCGTGAAAAAAAAGTTTGGATTAATTAACGATATGAACTGAAAAAGTACATACAGAGTGTTCGCTTGGTGCGCGAAATATAAAATGCACATTTGTTCAAATAGTTTTTTTGCCGTCCTCTATCTCCCTTCCTGATCATTTTATCACGATCTGACCGGGCGGAAATTAAATGTTAATAAAAGAAGCTGTCAAGTGGTGAAAAGGATTTTCCCCCACCCTTTCTCTCGTTTGTTTGCGAAAAAAATCATTTTTGCGAGTGTTATCTTTTAGCAAATAAAAAAAAATGTACGTCGGCCTAATCGCGATAGGTCAATTACACGAGGAGTTATCGGCATGTGAAATATTATCGTTTCCCCCTTCTCCCTCCCCTCTTAATTATGCCACCGCCCCCAGCCTCCGGCCCAACAACATATCTGCCAAAAAAAAGTGAGTCCTCAACTCCACTTCTTCACGATACAAAATGAATTAAATTGTTTTAATTCTTACACTTTGGATTCGCGATATCTCGCGAATCAATGGTCTGACGTCGATGAGGTTGACAACAAAATTTGCTTATTTTCATGAGCTCTTCATTTTTGTTCTGAAGATTTTTTTTCGTCAGACAAAAGCCGCCGAGTTATCTTCGGAAAACCATTTTCCCATACATTTAATATACCGTTTCCCCATCCCCCTTTAACATCCGTGGCACCAACTCTATTTATTGGCAAAAAATAATCACAATCGGACATTTCCTTACTCGAGTCTGGTTTTTCTCCAGATCTGCTCCACTAAAAACTGTTCTAACGATTTTAATTAAATGCGCATAAATTTGAAAGGCAATTTACAATAGTAAAATAAATTCATAATTATTATTGACTGCCAGTACCACCAAATCATTTACGAGTATTTGTTATGATCTTCTTAGCAAATTCATAGAAAGTATTAATAGTAACTGTTTTTATATATTTTAAATATAATAAAAATATATGCGAAATACAATTTATCAATGATTATTTCTTCTTGTTGCAGGTAAGTTCCTCCACTTATTGCCTGACTTATTAATTATGGTAAGTATTTTAATTGTACAGGTTGTCCATTTTAGCAGGGCCCTCGAGAATATCTCACTCAATATCGGTCGTACAAAAAAAAATATTTTTACGAAAATTGTGCCGATTTATATAACATACAAAATGGTTTAAAGACATTTGGAACCCATGGTCTACTTTAAGAGTTATGGGGGAAAATATCGAAAATGCGGAAAACGTCTAGGCCAAATATCTCCTTTATTTGAAGAGATACGAGAAAAATTCTAAGGCGCAAATTTTTTGCAAAACAGTGTGTTTCAACGAGGTTCTATCTATTTTTTTTTCAAAACCGCTGTATTCTGAGATTTACTCTTCAGGCTGTTAAAAAAATTATTTTGAAACGGGCGGGAAATGGCGCCATTAAATAGAGTATTTTCCTCCCTTTTCAACGATATATCACATGCCATATTTATTCATTGGTACTACGTTAGTAATTATAAAAACATTTGTTTTAAACCAATAATTTTTTTTAACAAGCATTATACTTGCCGCGGAGAAGTATGATTAAATAAAATAATTCAATTAGTTGTTCAAATCTTTGCTATAATAAAACATTAACACAATTAAGAAGAATAAAGTAAATTCAGGTAACAAAAGCAAATTAATAATAAAAAGAATATAGCACACAGAACATTAATATTTATCTAATCCTCAAAATAATATTTAAGATATCATATCAAGTGTTCAAAGTGTCCACCGCGATTTCTTATGAACAATCGAGCGCGGCGAGGCACTGCATTTAAAACATTATTCAGCATTTGGGGGGGTAACTGTGATACATACCTGTTGAATTCGAGCTTTTAGGTCCTCTACATTTTGCGGTGTCGTCGAAAACACCTTATCTTTAATATACCCCCATAGAAAAAAATCCATTGGGGCTATATCTGGAGAACGAGGGGTACCTATCCAATGTTGAGGCAAAATTTCGTCTAAATAATCTAGGCAAATCTGGGAATTGTGGGGAGGAGCTCCATCTTGTTGAAAATATTGAAAGTTGTGTCGATTCTCTAAAGGTAGGTCATCTAAGAATTCATTAAATTCATTTCTCAAAAAGTTTAGGTACCTTTGACCACTGAGGTGACCATCATAAAAATAAGGATCTATTAAATTGGTGCCTAAAATACCTATCCACACATTTATTGAAAAACGACTTTGAAACCCAGTCGGTCTATGCCAGTGTGTATTTTCAGAAGTCCATTTATAATGAATATTGCGATTAGAAAATCCATTATTGGAAAAATTTGCCTCGTCGGACCAAAGTATTTTACTACATATTAATGGATCGGCACGCTTCTTTTCCAACAGCCACCTACAAAAAGTCGTCCTCCTTGGTTTGTCCCCCGCTTGTAAATTGTGAACTTTTTTAACTTTATAACACCGGTAATCATTTTTCTTTAAAATTTTTCTAGCACTTGTTTTATTTATATGACAAGAAATTTGAATTTCTCTTAATAATGTTTCTAAATTTTCTGTATTTTTATTTCTTACATAATTAATAAATCTGTTTACCTTATTTACATTATCAGTAACAGTAGTAACACTGTTCAACCTTGTCTTCTTCTTTAAAAATGAACCATTATTTTTCAGTTTCGTAGCTAATTTTCTGAACAGAGCTTTATTCGGCTGTAGTGCTTCTGGAAATCTGTTTCTATATTCTACTTGAGCTAATCCAGAGTTAAAATTGCATTGGCAATATGTAACGAACATATTATAACGATCAATGTGAGTGAAAATCATTTTTGAAAATTCTAAATTCTTAAACGAGTGTGATTGAGTGAGTTTAAGTATTAACTGAGATGATCTGTCAAAAAATTAAATTGTCAAGTTTGTTCATAGCCAACTATTTTAAAATATTTGAAATAATAGTGAAATCATGAAGTACAAACAAATGGATATTATACTTAAATTAATTGGTAAAGACATTTTAACTTTCTGAGCAAGAAGTGATGCTTTTACGGAGGATATACATTGGCATAACTGCGAATACTCTTTCCATAATTGCTCCATGTTGCTTTCTTGATTATTATTTTGTTCTTGTTACCTGAATTTACTTTATTCTCCTTAATTGTGTTAATGTTTTATTATAGCAAAGATTTGAACAACTTATTGAATTATTTTATCGTTTTATTTAATCATACTTCTCCACGGCAAGTATAATGCATGTTAAAAAAAATTATTGGTTTAAAAAAAATGTTTTTATAATTACTAACTTAGTGCCAATGAATAAATATGGCATGTGATATATCGTTGAAAGGGGAGGAAAATACTCTATTTAATGGCGTCATTTCCCGCCCGCTTCAAAATAATTTTTTTAACAGCCTGAAGACTAAATCTCAAAATACAGCGGTTTTGAGAAAAATTAGATAAAACCTCATTGAAACACTCTGTTTTGCAAAAAATTTTCGCCTTAGAATATTTCTCGTATCTCTTCAAATAACGGAGATATTTGGCCTAGACATTTTCCGCATTTTCGATATTTTCTGCCATAACTCTTAAAGTAGGCCATGGATTTCAAATGTCTTTAAACCATTTTGTAGGTTATATAAATTGGCACAATTTTCGTAAAAATATTTTTTTTTGCACGACCGTTATTAAGTGAGATATTCTCGAGTGCTCTGATAAAATGGACAGCCTGTATATCGACATACGTGGCCATATGATAACTAATTCATCACCTTAATCCATTCAATTTGTTTAGAGAGACACAAAATCATATTGTGAAAATCTCGTAGACTTTCCTCTAAATAAATATAAATATTATTGTATATTGAGCGGAAGCTAGAGCTCCATTAAATTAAGTAATAACAATTTTTACGATCCAATTGCTATGGTCCAATCTCTACTGCACTGCTCTCAATCTTTCAATTTAAGATATCGCGTTTATTGAACTGCTCCCAAGGCACTCGCTCGCGTAATGGGATGCTTTGACTACATTTTCTTTACCAAATGGGCCTATTGGTAATATCAATACACTTTTATTAATACGAACCGTTTTTATCAACTAAATTGGAGTAAATGGGGTAAGTTATTTATCATAGTGTATATTTGATCCGTTATGGTTCCTTATGATTCCCAAAGATGCAAAAATAAACTGGTATGAAAATCGGGTCTCTATTTTTGTTCAATGCGGAAACAAATATATGATGCAGGTATTGCTCGTCGATTCCAAACAATTATCTAATTAAAAATCACATTCTTCATTTCTTGTGACAGTTTTTTGAGTACAGTTCTTCATTATCGGGAAAAATAGTTTATGGATATGAGGGTTTTAAAAAAACATTATGCAGCCATATTGGATTTAAAATGGCGGATAAATGACCATGATGTGGACTGCATGACCAGTAAATTAATGCACTATTATAATAGCGCAGATTGTCATATGGATATTATTAAAGAAACACCCTGTGTACACACCTTTAATTATGTTTCAATTATTTAGAATAACTATAAATTCATTTATTAATTGCTTGTTAATATGCAACAGTTCTGTGCTACTTTCTTACGTAATATATATCACGAATTATAAATCGAATAATTGTTCGAAAATAGAATAAGAAGTTAAATTTATTGTTTGTTCTTTTCAACTTTTATTCAGAATGTACGTGGAACTTAACATGTTTCGAGCTTCCTGAATATTAGCTCCCTTATAACGATGTGTATCGGAGGCGCATTCTTATACTTTCAAGTTGTTTGATAAACAAACACAGAACCACTTGTTGCCTCGAACTGAACATCAGAATCGATTATAATATACACGAGCTGCCAGGGAAGTTTTTCATAGGCTCTACCCCTAATAAGCGATTATTAAAGACTCTTCGGAATCGATCGAAGTGTAAAGATACTTATGCTAATGTTAAAGTTATGTTTTCTAAAGAAATAAAGCTAATTTCGCCAGTATTTTTAAAAAGGCGAGTAAGATGATGTAGCAAATTACAATTTTGCTACTTTCTATTTTCCCTAAAATGATTACAAAATATATGCAGATCAGAAAAATATATTTGTTGGCTATAAATATGGTTACAAAATTAAAAATGACTGGAGCTTCACTCAAAAATAACTGGGAGCACCACAAGTATCTATTCTAGGGCTACTTGAAACTGCAAGCGCGGCTCGAGATGCCAAACGTCGAGAACTCCAAAATGATCCGTTAAATGTGAAACTCAACAGTTGTATTAAAACATAATATTTTTAGTCGCAAATTCCTCTATAAAATCCTTATTTCAATATAAGGAATGTAACCAGACTGCAACCTACAGCTACTCCTCGGGCTATGTGCCTTACTAAGAAGACAAAAAGAGAATGGTTATGAATGAAAGATCGACGACAATAAAAAGGATAAAAAATATGTGGAAAACATTGACAGAAATGGTGCCAAAATAGAAACCACTCGGCACCCAAAGAACTCCAGTTTAGGAATGAAGTAATTGAAAATAACTTTATAATCGCGGAAAAGTTTAATGAATATTTCGTAGGCAGTGTGGTAGCATTGACCACCTGAGAGGTCTTGCTTACCTCTCACCACTGTTTCATTTACCTAGTTTAACTTAAGAGTAATAGATTGGCCACTACCTTTTGTCTGTTCTATGACCTACGGCATGCCGATGAGAGCAAATAAGTTCGAAACCGGTCTGTATCTGGCCAGGAATAGACAAGTGATAGTTGGTATCCAATCCTTTAGATATAATATTTCAGTCGCGCGAAGTGTAATAATTGCATATTACCATCAAAATGATAATGCTTCGATTGCAACAACAAACACCAGCCGAAAGACTGATCCTACTTAAAGGAGCTCTCGTGCCAGTAGTCACACACCACATTTGAACTATGCTAAGTCTAGTCAGGCTATTTATTTTTGATTGCAACAGACACTGGACCGCTAGATGGCGCCTGCTGACTATTTTACATGTCGCTATCCCAAAGATACCGAAATGTACTAAATAGTCAAGTGATCCTCGTGTCGATCGTCACATGTCCACCTTGCACTGACGAGAGCCAACAACTCGAAACTGCATTCTGCAAGTAATGTGTGACGACTGGCACGAGAGCTTCTTTAAGTAGGATCAGTCTTTCGGCTGGTGTTTGTTGCAATCAAAGTATTAGCGTTTTGATGGTAATATGGAATTATTACACTTAACGCGCCAGGCTTGTAACGTGTAATTCACCGCTCGGCGGGGCACATAGCCCGGAGAGTAGCTGTTGGTTGCAGTCTGGTTACGTTCCTTATAGTAAAATAAGGATTTTATAGAGGAGTTTGCGACTAAAAATATTATGTTTTAATATTCCACCCTCGAAAAGCACATTTGAACTATACTACCAAAATGTGTTCATTTGTGCTCAGCTTCTTTGTCATCAGTATGTGAACGTTAAAATCAATTTTTTATATTTTATTAAATTAATTAATAACAAATCTAAAGTATTCCATGGAAATGAGACCGTTTCTGTTTGTAACAACGAAGAATTGTGATTGCTCCCACCTTCCGAGGACTTCTAGCATGTCGTTCAAACTAAGTTCTGAAAATTTCCACTAAATTTTCGTCCACAAGGGAATTGTTGGACATTTCTTAGTAACTTCCCTCGACTAATAAATTTATTGACTTTACATTCAACGTCTCTCCCGACCATAAAATCTGAGCTTTAAGTGCAGCGAACATCGTCTCTCTAAAACTGAGATCCCTGGCCGCGGGAAAAAAATACTAAAGTAACATTTTATTGGTTCTGCAAAGTATGCATAAGAATGCAGAGTAGATTTTGCAATGTGCATGTGCAAATTCGCTCTTTGTGAGAAATGTCTACCTAGTGTGCACATGACATCGATTTGCGATATGCATGCTCCACTAGGCCCCGACTTGAAAAAGCACTGACACAATTTCAAAGGTGTCAGCGGGATGGAAACGCTTTGATTTACTCTTCTTTACATTGCGAGATTATTCTTTGATGTTTTATTATTGTGACATCTTTCAATAACTTCAGCAGTTTCTATTGAAAAAATTTGCGTGAAATATTTGAGATTTATTTTGCTTCAGAGCATCCGCTTCCATGCTGGAATTTAGAGCTGGCTTTCTGTGCTGTGGGATAGTGATTTGAATGCGGTTCTTTGCAAACTAAGGCATAGCCAAATTCTCATTATATCAACGTTAGTATACTGACCAATATAATTAATCATCTATTAGAAAATAACATACATATTTTTATTCTGATGGGTGATCTGAATATTAATATATTAATTGACAGTCTTGCTACTCAAAAATTCTCAGCAAGCTGAATTTTTGCATGCACCTTCATTTAAGTGTTATAAATAATGTGTAAAAAGTCCCCTTCGATATCGTGTACGCTTCAAAAGTTGTACAGGGGTCAAAGATAAAAAAATTGGTTTTACGTTAATATCTCGCTTGCTATTGGTTGCACGATAATTTTTGCAGTTACAAAAATTGTCGATAAGGAAATGCTCCATAAAAAAGGTTCTTGACATTGACCTCTGTCTGCGCTATCAATTGCTAGACCTCATAGCCTCAGTTTAACTTCACCATAAAGTGACTAATTCTATATGTTTGTCAATCCTATGTAGGACAAAATAAGTTCACCGATAGAGGGGAAGCTGACTAGACCGGGGTATCGTAGAAGTTGAGAATATTCACTGCGGTTACTTCATAACAAAGTGCAATGCACTTGTATGTATCCTTTTATTAATATAACCTATAGTTCACATTGTCATTTATTTTCTATTTGTCATGAGATGTACCGTAACTTGGTAATGGGGTGGATCGAAAAATCCAGACAATAACACTATAAGCATCAGAAATATTTGGAAACGATTTTGGACCACCTTGTATTAAAAAATATGGTTCAGTTGCTACGATTTACACGTACATAAACAAATAAATACGTTGGATATTAGTGGTCATAAGATATTACATAAAGAAATCACTTGGGCTACTGTAGCGTAGCAGATATCGCAGACACAACTTAACCCGGATAAGTGATGTAACGTGCCTACGATAAAATTTCTCTAGCTCAGACTATCTCAGGGCGTTAAGCCCAAGTTTACATAAACTATGACAAATTATTAGTTTACTTACTTACACAAATCACTAAGGGTCCATATAGTGGTCGCAGACAAAATGAAATGCACTATATTGCAGAATTTACAAATATTGGTTCTCTAGCATGTAACCTGGCGATGTTCAAAAGGTGTGGCAAATTTCTTGATTAATAAGTTACAACATTAATAAAATGCCTCGTGTAGCTACACATCGGTTTACAATGTGAGGATAAATGGTAATAAATTCGGCCACAATGGGTCTGATTTAGAGAACCTTCTTAAATAAACATAAATGCATAAAATCTTTAAATATGTACAAGTTAAAATACAACAGTAAGTATGAATGGATATAACGGCGCAGAACCACTGAAGGTGGTAAATAGAACCAACACATTTATCTAGGGTGGTACGATACCGACGTTGAAGAAACTGTAGCCCTACGGTGGTGTCTTCGGGACGAAAGACATTGACCCGAGGATGGGGTTGATTAGGGTCTCTCCAGCCCTGGAACTTTCTACTGTGTGTGGATGCCCCATCCGTGGAACTTCACTGATGTGTGTAGAAGCTCCGTCCGTGGAACCCTCACTGATGAGGGAACAATCCACCAATGTTCCTAGAAAGCCACAGTTGGATGAATGGGGTCGAGTCCGTCTTTCAAGTCGACACGATACTTCCAAAGGAAAGCCTTGTATACTTAAATATTCCGCTAAACGGAACAACAACAGATGGAGAAAATTTTCCTGTATTGATAATCCCAAAATCCACCAGGATGCCTTGGATAAACCGAGTTTTGTAGGATTATGTACCACCATCTGTCCTTTTCACTAACTGGAAGTATCTCGCGCCTCTCGTGGATAATAGCGAAACTTTGCTACGGACGTAGCGGTTGTTATTATACGGCCCACAAAACGCTAAGGCATATGGTGGGTCACATACGCTAGAGGTCCGCAACACAGTTCAATCGTGCGTACTTTGGATACTTACATGTGACTTAACACAAGTTGTTAAAGTTAAGAATGATAAGGATAATATTTTAAAAGCTTTTTTTTAATAAATACGCTCAACATCAAAATGTGTGCATTTGATAAAGAAAACTAATATCATCGATTAGTGTAAGTTTCGCCTTATAGACATCTATTTCTCTTTCTTAAATTTAAACTGGTCCATAGGAACAAGTGAAATACTAAATACAATGTTTATTTCTTGATATCGTAACTTTCTGGATTACGAATCCGCATTTCTGCATTAAATTTCATTAGACAACTGGGTGTGTCGGTTTGATGTAATACAGGAAAGGAAGTTCATTATATAACAAAGTTTATTCAACATGATAAGTTGTTATGCTCAGCTCAGCTTCAACGTGCTTTATAATAGGAACCATATTGTTACCATTGTGTTGACATAATATGCATACCACTAATAGGATCTTGCATTACTGTGAACCACCCGACGTTGCCAATTATTATTATTGGTAATGAGGAACAAATAATTCATAGGAATATTTATGCGGTGACTTTGGTGGGTTGCAGTGCAGGGTGGTATGTGATTATGAAATATTCGTATATTTGTGTTACTGGCGCATTCGCCAAAACTTAGAATTTCATTGTCAGCTTCTAATATTTTTATTTTGTTTGAGTTTGTTTATTTATCAATTCAACTACAAAATTTTCTCACAAGGAAGTGTGTCAACAATGTTATTTTTTAACACTTCTTGAGTTTAGAAATAAAAAAAGATATAACATGTACATAAACAAAACAACTTATAGAGTCTAGTATACTTTAACTTGGCGTGTGTATGTATGAGTTAATATTTCCGTACGATTTCATTTTCTCCCATATTGTACACAAAGCTAAGGCAATAGTCCAGAAACATTGTCTACGTGGACAATATTTTGTGTACAAGAGAAAATGAAATCGTACGGAAATATTAACTCATACATACACACGCCAAGTTAAAGTATACTAGACTATAGACATAATAATTTTTCAAATAGGGAAATGAGGGATATGATTTGTGTTTTAACACAAAATTATTTTAGGGGACGTGCTGCAGCGCGGAGATACTCATTGCAATATCCAAATAGAATACAGCCAGACCATAAGATTTTCAAAGATCTGTTTCGTTTTTTGGAGAAACGGGTTCATTTCACTATAAAACCGATGTAGGACGACAGAAACGAATTACTCCAGATCAAGAACTTGAAATTTTAGTTCGTGTGGATGAAGATCCTCAAGTCAGCTCAAGTCGTTTAGCAGCGGCAACAGCTTTTAGTGGATGATCTATTTCTTAGTTTAAGTTTTTTTGTTAAAATTTATTGGCTAATTGTTCTTTTCTTTTGCTCTGAAAATAATCGTATATCCATACATTGGCATCTGGCATTATTCTATTTTATCAAAAGACACAAATATTACTATTTCACTAGAGGCTGCGCCAGCCAAAATGGTAGAGCACAATATTCTTCGCAAGAAATTATAATACTCGCAAATTCCGACCGTTCAGATGTCAGATCCAAAGATTCCTCAATATTTCGAAATTAATTACCGTGCCGTGAGTACAGACGCTCGATGCTTAAATACCCCAGATTAATATCCTTAATAAGCTGAGCTAAAGAGGTTTTTATTAATAAAAGTTGTGTATGAGAATAGTGCTCAAGTAATTTATGAATTTTCAATTCATCAAAGTCACTGCGGAAAATTAAACAGAACGAACATTTCAAAAGCATCCACCGTACTCATTATGAGTGACGAGATTGTGGAGTTAATTAATGCTTTGAGAATGTGCACTATATATCAATCATGCTCTCAAATTATATCATTAACTCTCCTGAACTGTATCAGTTGCGATGCGGTTCAACGTGAAATAATATTTGCAAGTGATAGCAATTAATTTTTTTAACACAAGGGAATCTAAAAGACAAAATTTAAACGTAAATTAGTCCTGGAAAACTTTGATAAAAATATTATATATAATCAGAACATAATTATCTTGTAAGAGAGATTTGCACCTCTAAGCTGTGGTGGGTTCAGAAAATTACATTATTGATCATTAGTAGAATTTAATGACAATTTTCAAAACAATTGAAAATCTAGACAACTAGAAAAACTTTTATCTCTTGGTGAAATAGGCGAAATTACAATAGGAATTTCTTTGATATTTGCGAAAGTGCAGTTTTAGTCGTTATTATTTTATTCAATAACAGTCAAAACACCAGATACCGTCTGTGAACAGTGAAGTTCTTGGGCTTAACATTTGGCAAGAAACTCTATTGGGGTCCACATATAAATGACCTGGCTACCAGGTGCAAGAGAGCTTGGAATCCAATACGCACAATGTCTAGTATCAATTGGGGATGTGATAGAGAGATAATACTAAGGCTATACATCACTAGTTGTGTCGAAAATGGACTATGGCTGTATTGTCTACAGTGCAGCACGATCTTCTATACTTAAAGTATTAGATTCAATACACCGAATTGCTTTAAGACTGATACTCGGTGCTTTTCGCATCAGTCCTTTTAAGTTAATGTGCTGCGAGGCCAGTATACCTCCATTAAAGTATAGAAGGAATCAACTGTTAACCAGTTATGGTTCGGGAATCTGGGCACAACCTAATCATCGAAATCATATGCTTATGTTCCATGGTGACCAAGACCTTTACGAAAACCGCCCAACAATCACTCGCCCGACAGGAGTAAGACTTAGAAAACTATTAAACTCTATTGATGTGTCACTTCCCCGAACCTATGAATTTAGTCCAGGCGAGATCCCTCCCTGAGAATTCGGTCCGACACATCTAAATGGGGTTTACACCGTGTCTACAAGGCCCATGTTGAGGAAAAATTAAATTCGAGCCGTCGTGAGGCGACAACTCGAGACTTGAACCTGTGGGCCTTATGATAAAATCGAGCTCATGCTCGTTGGAGAACAGGCTCCATTTAGATTTCTTACTTTTCCCGTAGCTCGAATAATCCGCGCGAGGCACTAGCTGCCTTTGATTTTTCAGGCCGGATGAATCGCTGGTTTGGGCGAACCTCCCTACGGTGGACTCGCCGCAAGCAGCAGCCGCGAAGTGAAAATTTGATACAAGACAGGCCCGTGCCAAAAGGGTCTGCTTGTGCCTATAAAACTATGTCCGTGGACCAACTGTCCCGTCAAGCTCTAACTAAAAATTTAGATAATTCCCGATAGTCTGACTGTACTGGTGTCAAGTCCTGATGCCTGTTCTGAGCCAACTACCGAGAGCACAATCTGCACTGGTTGTCGTGCAGAAGGTGGGGTCGCGGCGGTTGGCTGTATTTACTCCCGACGTGGCACGTGTGTGTACAGTCTAGCCGGCTGAAAACGAGGACGTCGTTCTCGGCGACGACGATACACACGGCCAACTCGTTACAAAGGTGAATTGAGGCCAAGAAGGTCCTCTAGGAGACAGGATCTTAGGGTGTCGTAGATGGCGTTGGGTTTCGGTCTACCAGACCGACATCTAATTGGTTGGAGTTGGGTCTCGGTAATTAAACCGACATCTAATTGGATGGATTTGGGTTTCGGTTAGTGAACCGACATCAAGTTGGATGGAAGGTCGTTGGATCAGGAATCAGGCGTCATTGGTTAGAGTTGGGTTTCCGTTCGTTTGCCGGACAGACATCAATTTGCATGGACTGGATCAGGAATAGGTTCGTTAGCGAGGTATTAGATGGATTGTAAATGATTAAGGAATAAGAGAATGGGGATTAGGCCCTGAAAATAGTGGTACCATCAACGATTTCTTTATAAGTCATTTACAATAACGAATCACTTTCTTCTCGCTTCACACGGAATTAAAATGCTGTCATCTCAATCTCCACTGCTGTTTTGGCTCTGCGTATGCCGGCAAGGGAGGACCCTGAAAAAAACTCCCGGCTCATCTAAATCTTATCCCGTAATGGGTTCGAAGCGAAGGTTAGGTCTTATCAGCGATTTCTTTTTTATATATTTTGGTGTGTGCTTTTGTGGGCACCACTGAAATTCGAGAGCAGCGGGCGTGCAATATTTAAAGCGAATTTACTTAGAACGAATTTATGTTGAAGCTAGGATGGGTCCACTGTGGACCGTGAAAGCACATATGCAGGAAACGATATGTGACTGAATCGCGATATTGCCTCGATGAAGGTCCCGGATCGATTGCCTTCCCAGAAAAAAGCGCGTTCTTTTATTTGCTTTGCATGGAGAGAGCTGACTTCGGATTGGCTCAGCAGCCGGCGAGAAGGCGGGGCCTAGCCGACCCGTAAATACTGAGCGCCACGTCCACCCTGACTCACTCCATGCCTTCGCATGTTTAGTATATTCTTCATGTTGACAAGATGGCCGAGGTCAAAATCACTTAAATTTTCAAAATAATTCAATCCTTAAGGTCAACAAGCCAAAACCTATAAAAAAAGTCATTAGACACTTACAAAAATCAAAGACCACAGTTTTTCAAAAATAACCCTGAGAAAATTCATGCACCATCGATAATTCATCAACAATCCGAATCAATCAACAAAAACATTCAACCTTCAAAACTCACCAAATTACAGTAAAAAACTTACAGAAGATCGCCCTAAAAAATACAGCCGCCCCATCAACTCAATTCACTTCTAAACCACTTCCCAAGCCCCAAGTCAGAATATTTTTAATTACTTTCAAAAAAAATTATACAGGGTGCAGTCGTTGACCCTGCCTGATGAAATAAAAATTAAATTCAGTGCAAAAGAATATACAGGGTGCAGCCTTTGATCCTACCAACCAAAATAAAAAGTGAAAGAGAACTCAGAACAGTATACAGGGCGAAGCATTTGGCCCGTTCCAGCTTTTTAAGAACTAACCACCTCCAACTTCAATTTCACAAAATAAAGTGCACGAAAGGCCTTTAGAATCTCCCTTAAAGCTCTCCAGCCAAAAATATTTTATTTTTTCAAACCAGAGGGCCCGTTCGTGTTCACGCAGCGTCGAAACAACACCTATGCAAATGTGTTGCTCTCTGAATGAATTTGTAATTTCGTTTGGAAACGAATGTTATATTAATATTGTCTGAAAGTTATATTACGATTGGGATAAGAATGGTTTATAATTTATCTGCGCTTCTGCATATGTGTGCCTTTCATCGGTTGTCCTGCAAACCTCTAAGTAAAAGGTGATATGTCGCGAGATGAATAATTTAAGTTGAAATAAATTCTGTTTAATAAAATTTTTTGCCTGATAATGGGATATTTATTAATTTCAAACAACAAATTATATCAGAATATGTAACTTTAATAATTATTTATTAATCCTATTTTGAGCACAAACAGGTTCCAAAGAGTGCCAAGCTATCCAAACTTTTTAATTTTTCAAAAAGAGCCACGTTCACGTTCACAAGGAAATACAGTGTCCTCGCCTCATATCTTCTAGCGGTTTGTATATCAGTGGATTAGTGGATATACCATCCTTCAGAGGAGATGAAAAGCTGTCGGTCTCTCGTTTGTTAAATGTTAGGCAAGTAAAAGTTCCCTACTCTTCGAAAAAGAAGAGGTTCGGCAAAATTTCTGGTTTAGAGTAGCTCGTCTATAAACGTCGGTGTTAAATATATAAAAAATCCGCATGAGTGTTGGCATGGCCCCGGATATAGTTTAGGTTATAGTGGTATTATAAATGAACAATAGATTTTCTATCAGACAACTATAATACACCTGTGGAACGGATTTTTCAACAGCCTTGTTAATTTATTGGCTATTAAACATTATTATCCAGTGGTAATAAATCGTTTTAATTAAATCAAATAAGTATAATAATATCAAATGTAAACAAAGGGTCATGAAGAGTCGGCCGTGTAACATATAAAATTACAGAATTATCCACTTCGGTGCAAAACTCTTAAGTGACGCCAATAATGTGTATTTCTATCACGCTATCTTTCCTGATTATTTCAAGAAGCTTATGAACTCTGACAGCTATTACACGGACTGGAAACAAGTGACGCAGTTGAGTTCGATGTCAACTACCGCTTGATATATTTTCCTTCAATATTGGGTAATATTTTAGATATACGTTTACAAACAATTTTATTTAGGATTAATTTCCTTTATTGAAAAAATAATAAGACTATGTTTTAGTTGATCTTTTTCTGTGGGATGCTAAATCTATGTAGGCGAAATTGAATTTAATAATGTGAAGTTACTGACATTTGTCCAGCTGTCTGAGCAGCTTTTCGTGATGGCTCCGTAAGAAATTTTATTCCAGATGTAATTTTAGAATAATTTTGCATTGGAAAATCAGAGGCCATATCGTTTTTATTAATTTCATTATTTAATATGCTATTTATTAGTATATATTTACGAGTAGTAAACAAAAATGGATAACATACGAAATATACTATTTTGCTAATCTAGTGTAAAATATGAATAAAATTAAGACGCTAAAGTGCCGAGGTAATGCACAATATGGTTGGGAACAAATGAGAAGTTTGCAAATCTTGCATCCTTCATAAGTATCGTAGGCGTATTGAAAATACTTGACAGTGACACAAGCTACTATTTATAATTTGGAACCTTAAATTATTTTTAAAGTATCATTAGGTTCATATTTCAAATTTTTTTAAACTTCAATGCCATGTCGAGGGAAGTAATATGCTAATATTTGGGCATCATCAGGTGGCTAAATATTTTATTCATAGACTATTTCCTTAATCGACAATAAATTATACAAGCACAATCAATCAACAGGCCGCTGACTACATGCGAACAAAGTATATCCTCTCGTACTCTCTCATTATCTACTGCTGCGCCGGCGATGGCTGGTAGACAAATCTGTCGCATGTCACTCCATTTTTGCGTAGACCATTCCCATATATATGCGCCCAGAAGTATTTTCTATATTAAAAAAATTGTATCAAAAAAGGTAGGCAAGGGGAATGCATAGTTTTATAATGAGCGACCCAACCACGTTTTTATGTTTAGTCATACAATGTGACTTATTCAAACCTGAACACATTTCACATATTTAGTTTTTATAACTATAGATAGTATAAACGTTCCTTATTTCTGTTTGTATTTTTTCTTTTGAGATCATCGAAATTGTTTGGCTGTGTTACATACAGGATGTCTGGAAAATAAAGAACCCAGCTTAACTGTAGCTCTCTGAGGTCAAATGGAGCCGATTAAACCAAATATACCTTAGCTCAAAAGTGCTACCTTAATGAATCATATGGCCTTAAAACATTTTTTTAAATTCTATAATGGACGTATTTCGGAAAAATATTGACTAATGAAGCTGAAAATTGATACACCTGACTATTATGGGGGTATAAGAATGTCGGCATATTTTTTTGACATACTTTTTATTATTGTTATTTTGAGTCCGAATGACTTATATTATAATATAGAATCGAATTTAATGAAAATAAGGTCTACTAGTTTCGTCGCACAAGTATGTCAGGGCATGCCATGTTATAGTATGTTCCACTCCCTATAAGAAAAAACAAAACTCGAAATGTCAAAATTTGCCAAAACATTCAATCATCCTGCCCAAAAGGTCAAACCCCGATAAAAAAAGTCATCTACATTTTCATTTCAACCAAAAACTACAAAATAATTACCAAAAATCTGAGAAAACTCACGAAACGTCGATAATTAAAAAATAACTTAAAACAATCAGAAACCACTTTAAAATATTCCATTCGTCCATTTTACAACATAAATTTTACAAAACATTCACCTCAAAAATGCAGCCCCCATATAATATCATTCGACACTCAACATACTTTCCGTACCTCCGGATAATCCCAAATTCGTATTCTTTAATTTTGCTTTTTAATTTTTCCTATTCGATTTAAACTTTTTCTCGGATTGCTCCAGAACTATTTTATTTATATCATTTCAGTACACATTTCCAAAACAATGTCACGACGCATTCTAGTTTCTACGCACCAACATACTTTCAACTCCATATTACTTAGCCCTCAGAAACATCATCGCGCACGACAACTGAATAGCCATATTACGTTGAGTGCGTAAAGTATGACCGTACGAGGACAGTTCAATATATTTAGCCTTCTTTCTCGCGCTATATCTCCTAAACCAAAACAGATTCGAAATTCATTTAATTATCAATTAACTTCCCTTTCAAGTGCCCAGACATTTGTATAATTTTAATTTCCAAATTTCCATTTTCTACAAGGATGGTGCAATATTACGCAATATTGCGCAATCGATGATTCATCCTCGCCCGCATGTAATGTGTGGATCCAATTTTCTAGAATTTATTGGGGGCAAAATCATTTGTGCTTGATTTACGGGGCACGAAAAAGGAAACCCTACCAAACAGTATAAAAGACGGAGCTCAACGTGTTTTCTACGGTGTAACTCGCGATAATAAAATCTAGTACCCGCGCTGCTTCCAAGGCCGAAACCTTGTAACAAAATTTTTTTCTATTTAATTTAATCTGCCTTCGCGCATCAATCCAAGTCGCACCTAGTGCCCTAGTTTTTAAGTAAATATTTTCAGACATTTTTAATAATTTAATCTGTCACCTTGCAACTAATTCTAAGTGAATATTGACATTTTTCTTTTAAATCAAACTCTACCGAATCAAATCTCCCAAGCCGGAATTTATTCGTTATCGATAAAATTAGCAACTGTAACAAAAAGAATAATACTTTTTGTTTATTTAAACCTGTGTTCGTTTTTAATAATAAATATTATAATTCGTTTAAAACCGAGTGTTTTATTATTCTACGACTGTATACAGGGTGATCCAAGATCACTGGTCATCCTCGTTAAAATTTTCAAATTAAACAAAAGTGATTTTGCTTAAATCTAGCACACGTATTCTCTCTCAAGAATATTATACAGGGTGTTAAAAACTCATCTGCCGCAAGAAATAAAATTCAGTTAAAGTAAAATTTAACTTCAGAAAATAACAAAGTACTTCAAAACAGTCAACAGGGGCTTATACAGGGTGAACCATTTATCCTGTTCCAAGTCCTTCATTTTTTTCATAAATTAAGTGCACGCAGAGCCTCAAGGGCCTCTCTTTTGCTCAAAGCTCTTATCGTTGTCCGTACTCACTACGTCCAACGTAAGGCTGTAAATATCAACGACGAGGCTTTTCTTCATGTTCAGCCAATAGCTATCATGCAACATGTTCGATCAAGTTAGGTTTGTCAAATCGATATTGTTGAACCAGTTTAGTGACTCAACCAAACATACCTTACTCCAAAAGTGTTTTCTTGCGAAGTTATGCGTTTTTGAATAAAAAAAAGAAGTTTTTGGGTATATTTCAGAAACAGATTCACATTTAAATCAAAACTTTAATTGTTTTTGTTACAGTTGCAATTTAAAGAAGGTTCTCAAAATGTACACTATTTTGTTCAATACATTTTTGAGACCGTTTTGCAATATTTTGTCTAATACGAACAAATGATCCATTATTATTTCTAATTTTATTTTCTTCCTCTCTGATCTTTCGTGACAATTCGTCTCTAGTGTGGCTTGAATGTTGACATAAATTGGATTTCATACTGCCCCAGATGAAAAAGTCTAGTGGATTAAGGTCTGGGCTTCGCGGTGGCCATAAATGATCCACGCCTAATCCACCGTTGCCGCAACTTAGTTCGAAATGAAAAGGGGAGCCATCGTGCATAAACCATAGATTCCTTCGCAGATTTAAAGGGATGTCTTCTAGCAAGGTTGGCAAAACGTTTTCCAATTTAAATACGACTCGCCATTTAAACGAGAAGGAATTTCATAAGATCCTAATAAATAATCACCAACAATATCGCACCATACATTAATAGAAAATTCGTGTTGGAGATGTTTGCCTCGTGTTATATGGGGATTTTCTTCACTCCTTCTATGGGAATTCCATGTATTAATAATGCCTCAACAGTGAAGAACACACGGTCAAGAAGTTGGGTCATTATTTTTTTTTATTACCTGCAAAAATGTAATCTAAGTGGTAAATTGTTTGGTAGCAACTCCTGTACTTTTGTACGGTGATACGGATAGAGTAATTGGGTCCGAAGGATATTATGAACACTTGTTCAGGGTATACCAGTAGCTGCAGATAAACGCCGTATGCTAATATCAGGATTTTCTGCTACCTGCTCTAAAATATCCTCTACCTCACTCGAAAACCCCCATATTCTTTTTGCCGTTGAAACAGAATTTGAAACAGTTTTCTGCTAGGTTGGCGATGATTTTGATACAGTTCTGTACCCTCTTGCTGCAGCTCCTCCATTAAATTGCATTTGACCACAAACCGCAATCATATCCGTCATACCAAAGTTTGAAAATAAATTATGTCGCGGCAGCTTCTCAAAATGTGATAAAATATCAAAGAAAATATTATATAGTAGAAAAGCAAAATCGCAAATGTCTTGGTACGACAACAATTATCACTAATCTAATTGAAAAATGTCAATTTGACAAACGCTAACTTGATCGAATATCAATTTGCATGACAGCTATTGGCATGCGCTGCAATATTTAAGTGCGATTGTACTGAAAACGGTGCATTTTGTCGATATGAAACAAGTAGACTTTACTTTCATCAAACAAGTTTTGTATCATAATATGAAGTCATTCGGACCCAAAATAATAATAATTAAAAGTTATGATAAAAACTAGTAAAAAAATATGCCAACAGCGTCATCTATGATATGCAGAAATACTTATACCCTCATAATATACGGACTCCCCCAAATTATATATGTACCAATTTTCAGCTTGACTAGTCATTTGTTTTCCAAACCATACCCATTATAGAATTAGAAGAAAATGTTTTAAGGCCCTATAACTCCATAAGGAAGCACTCTTGGACTAGGGTATGTTTGGTTTCAACGGCTTTATTCTACCTCAGAAAGCTACAGTCATGCTGGGTCCCTTTACTTTCCAGACACCCTATATATTTTAGCCTTGAGATGTCCCTATAGAAAAAAATCCAGCGAATAGGTTTGACGAAAATGTGCTATTGTGTGACCAGCTACATCACCAGACCTTATGGCATTAGGTTTTTCTGTGGGGGGGTATCTCAATACTAAAATGTATGTAACAAAGCCAAATAACATTGATGATCTGAAAGAAAGAATATAGTACAGACTACCAGACTGGCAACTTCCCTGAGAAATTTATCCGGTCAAGGTCGAGGCAACAGAAGCCAAATTCAGATGTCGCTCTTAACGCAAATGTCGTTTGTCATGTCAAACGTCATCCATTGTTATTTATTGTGTACTGTGATTGTGTTGTGCTGGTGATAGTATTTTTGTAGAAACTTGCCTTTTTAACATAGAATACGTAGTTTTTAGTGCCTTTTAAAAATTTCGATTTCCAAAGAGGAGTTAGGTGAGTGTTATTGTGCAAATATACATTGGATTACAGTAATAAATAATATTGCATTTTACAGATTATTTCTTAAAATGTCTTCTGCCTTCTGCATTGTTTGTGGAACTGAAGAAGTTGATGTGCAAAAATTGCGCTATTTTCCCAGGAACCTTCATAAGTAAGTGTGCATTTGCTCCAGTCTTTGTTTTCAGTTTTTGGTTTTTGCACAGTGCAATATATATTTCTAAATATCTACTTTAAATTATTGTTCTGCCTTACCACAGTATCTACTTCAAATAAATAAATAAATATTATCGTTTTCAGATCGAAAATGTGGCAGGACTTAATGGGAATGAAAGTGTAATAAGCACTTCACACTAGAGTCATACTCAAATGATACCGATTACATCCTCAATAGAAATGCAGTTCCTACCCGGTATCCATGTGGAGACACAGTAGAAATACAAAGGGATTGTACATCTGTACCCATACAGGTCGAGGAACCCAAAGAAGATATATGTCTACCATCGACATCACGTGGTCTTCGTGTTTCTTCTGCACATAATGGGGAATTAGAAAACCCACATCCAGAAACATCTAGTAGTGTGCCAAGTACTCCAGTCGATCAACACCTCTACGATCGTATACCAAATCTGGGGGATTCAGAGGCCAAAATTCAATTTTAAAAAAATTGTGTCAAGAAGATACAACCCCAAGGAAGAAAGTTATGTTTAAGGTAATTTCAAAAAAGGCAGATCACATACGAAAATTAAAAGAGTTGTGTAAAGAGCGAGCAAATAAAATAAAAGAAATGTGTGACCTGAGTAACTCTGATGTTGTCAGAAATGTTTTTAAGGACCTAAAGTCAAGTACTGTTGACTTTAATATCTCAACTACGCTGTGCAAAACCATATATTTCATCAGGTCCGTAGTCATGTTTGCCTTGAGTTTTTTTTATTGAGGTACTAACCTCGTCATCACTGAAAATTCGAATTTGGAGAACATTGTTATAATGTAAGAGGTTAGTATTTACTACAATTAATAAATGCACACGAAAAGAAATTAGCAAGAGAGTTATTGTAAAATATAAATATGGTTCTCTTGATATTGATAATTTAATTGAATATAATAAAACAAAAGTGCCTTAAATATTAATAATAATAATAAACTGTCTTTATTTGTGGCGGAGTTCAGCAAAGCTGCTCTTCTACTCGACCACATAAAAATACAAGTTTTATGATGTTATTTTTAAAGTATCTATTTAGGTTAAGGATATGTGTATTTTTAATTCTTATGCTTTCTTTTACTATGTATTTTTCCTTTGTCATACTTTTTATTACGTTTATTTATGTCTGACAAAATAAAGTATTACAAATTTGACTTTTAATTTCCTATAGTATATATATAATATGGCGTATTTGACATTGAAATTTGTGATCAAAGATTAAGCATGAAACGGCATTGCACTTTGATCACAAATTTTAAATGTCAAATATGTTCATAGACTGTAAGTTAAAGTAAACAAATGGTCAAATCTCCCGCGTCTGCAATTGTGGCGCCCTCTGAATTTGGCTTCCGCAAGTCGGAGAGAGAGAACGATAGATTTCTGGACAAAAATTTAACATTGAGTTGCCAGTCTGGTAGCCTGTGAATATAGAGAGAAATAAGGAATTCGAGTTTTAGATCATGTGAAGCAGGACTTTTCACTACAAGCTAGGTTATTGCCAAGCCAACAAATAACTGGATAACATACGTTTCTCACAAATTTCCAAAGTACCGTCAAAAACAATTTTATTCCATAAGCAGTTTCCACACTGTATGTTCATGTAGAATTATCTCTGGAATGTCTCCGCAGTAATTAGAAACAACTTGTATTACACTTCATGTCTCAGATATACACAAACGAGAGAATTAATTATTATTAATTAACATATTTGAGGTGGATGGAGTTCTGTATCATGACACACATATATTTGCCATGTCAGATATTTTGTGTTTAAATGTGCATAATTTATACTCCACGTCTCTGGAAATACATATGCATTTGGCAAAGTGAAAGTGTAGTCTAGTATATGTGATTCCTTTAATAAATTACAAATCGAAAGGTTCCTGACTTATCCGCTTCTCCCCTATTTATTATTTATTTATGAGGGTTTGCGTGGGAATCGATTTAGGGTGGAAAATTATTCATCCGTTAAAACATTGCCTCTGCCACGAATATGGTTTGACATAGTTCTTCTTTGTTGATTGAAAAAGAGTAATACGGCTGTGACTTTCCTTGTTAGTAGAGCACAATTATTGTATTAACTAAATCTCATTTGTTATAGGATAAAATAAAAGGACTTTGAAATTTAATACAATTAATTACGAGCAGGATTTTTCGTGTCAGGGTCGAAGCCCCGTGAGTGCAACGTCATTATTTCCTAGTGCCTATTACATAAGAGACCTCAAACAAGCCATATTTTTTTAAGCCAAGGAAATATGAATTTAATTTAATTAAACTTTGTAAATAGTGTCCGCCATTTTGAATCGCCTATTCATGTTTTAATTAAAATATCTTAGTGTACCCCTCAACTTTTTCATAGCATTCAATGTGTAAGTACCCTAGAATTCATCTAAGAGCCAGATGCTCAAAAACAGGACTTTGGGGGTTTATAAATATCTCAGTATCATGTAATATGATTTCTATACAGCGAGTATTTCGAATACTATTAAAAATAGTTTTGTTAAAATATATAATAATAATAATAGGTCTTTATTTTCTCAAAAAAAAGTAACAAGATTAGATAATATAATTTAAAATAATACGAGAAAAAACGCCGAAGATCAGGTGGCCGCACAAGACGAACCTCTATATTTAATCTTAAGCGTAGGTAATAGCAATATGGCAAAAAAAACAATCAGTATTGCTAATAATAGATAGTATGTATGTAGTAACATGATATTTGTAGGCACTAGAGTAAGAAAAAAAATAAAATTATATTTTTACACTAATTAAAATAAGAATTCACTAATGGAGCATTAGTTTGATTCATTCAAAATATATCTTCTTAGTGTGAATTTAAAAGATGGTAAAGATTTACTTTTGATATATGAAGGAATGGAATTATATGTACACTTTAGTTATTTGATACGTAAATGATCGTTTGAATAATTCTGTATGATGGAGGGGAGGAGTAAGTGTATCTTTGAAACGAATATTCAAATTGTGGACGTCTGTTCTATATGAGATTTGTTTGCTCAAGTATTTGGGAGTTTTATTATTAATAATTTTATGGTATAAACAAGCAGAATGCAGAAGCCGTCGCCTAGACATATTGAGCCAACTTAACTGGATTAGTTTATGTGAGATACTTTGATGGCGCCTAACTCCAAATATTAGTCTCAAACAAGAGTTTTGTAGAACTTGTATTCTACGCGTATCCCCCGCATCCAAGCAAGGACCATATACAGAATAGACAAAATTAAATCTTGATAAGGAAGACTAACGACTCGCATAAAATTGTTTTAATTTTTTGATTCAAATAATGCCTGATTTTATATATTATTTTTAAATTTGTATATGCTGCACGTATACAGTTATTAATATGCGAATTAAATCTTAAATTCGTGTCAAATGTTACCCCCAAATTTTTTGCATTTTCTTTAAATTGTCCGTCAACATATATTTGCATATTTTCCTTTACTGTTGATGTGATATTATGATGACCGAAAACTAAAACTGATGTTTTACTGGCGTTAACATTTAATGCATGTCATCTGGATTTTTCAATTTGAGAATACAAGTCGCTATTAATAGCAGCCATTACCTCAGCCCATTTCCCTGAATCAAACGAAAAGTAGAGTTGAGTGTCGTCAGCGTAGAAGTGAATTTGACAATACTCAGCCGCCTTTTCGAAACCTGACGTATATAACGTATATAATAGCGGTCCTAGAATCGACCCCTGTGGGACCCCGGATGACACCTCGAGAGGCATAGACACACCATTGTCAATTCTAACATGTTGTGTTCTATTTTGTAGATAGCTACGAAAAAAGTTAACTACACTAACATGAAAGCCCATAGATTTCAGTATAGCGAAAAGTATTTCGTGGTTAATCGTATCAAATGCTTTTGTAAAATCGACTCAGCACTGTAACTTCTTTTTGGTCCAACCCTCTCAAAATGCCATCCGTCATATTTAAGAGGGCAGTTTCACAACTATGTAAAGGGCGGAAGCCAGATTGTATTTCAGGTAGAAATTGAAATTTTGTTAAGTGATCCCGCATCTGACACAGACATTTGATAGGGTTGGCAAAATACTAATTGGGCGGAGGTCCTTGAATTCTTCAGGGTTGTCTTTTTTTTGGCACTGGTTGCACTAAGGCTTGTTTCCAGGAGCCTGGAAAAATGCAATTCTCTAAGCTAAAATTTATTACGTGGGTAACAAAAGGCAATATGAAAGGACAACACATGAGTAATAATTTAGTATTAAGACCATCATTTCCCTGCGCATTGGTTTCTATACCATATAGAATTTTCTGAACGTTATACTCAGAAGTAGACTTAAATTCAAATGAGTCGATATTTGGTTTAATATTATTTTTATAATGAGTTATGGTATCTTGATCTGCAGGTAATTTTGGGATGCAATTTATGAAATAATGATTAAGGTCATTAACATTTTTTAATTCGTCCGGAATACTATTTAACCGCTTAGCTATATTTAAAAGGCGCAAATCTTTCCAGGTTTGATTTATGCCGTCTACCCTCAGTCTATGTTCAAAATATGTTTTTTTTTTCATTTCGGCAAACTAGCGTTGTATAATTTTTTAACATTCTATAATAATTATGATGAGCTTCGCTCCTTGTACGACGCCATTTACTGCAGGCTTGGTCTCTTAGAGACATAAGTAAACGTATATTATCAGTGATCCCTGGTGCACATTTTTTTGTAATTTTTATTGTTTTGGTCGGAGCGTGTATATCAAACAAAAATAATATATTTTCATTTAGAAAGTTCACTTTCTCATCAATATTATTTATATCATAAATATTTTCAAAAGGGATAGACATAAGGTCGGCATAAAATTGATCCTCGTTAAAATACTTAAAGTCCGTAATTGTTTTATATACTGGGTTCAGTTTTTTATGAGTGATATTTACTTTGCAATAAATAAGTTCGTGATCAGACATATGATTTAATGAAACAACTTCTACATTTTCTACAATATTTTTATTAGTAGTAATTATAAGATCAATAATGGTTGCTGATGTGAAGGTAAAGCGAGTTGGGGAGTCTACAATTTGGACTAGACTATAGGTGTCAAGTAGCGTATTAAGTTTATTAGATGCCGAAAAATCCTTTTTTAACATATCTATATTAAAATCACCTAAACAAAATATTTCATCATAATATCTTAAGAGGGAGATGATTGTCTTCTGAAAGCAGTAGCTAAAGTTATTCTAACTCAGGCCATCACTTACGACGCACCCCAATTATTTTTTTAAATTGCATTCCAACATTTTTCCAGTGATTTCAAAGAATACTTATACATTTTATTTCTATTTTTAATACGTTTTCAGAAAAAAAAAACGCTAGTTTATAGTTATCTCATCTATCCCTGGTGTTTTTTTATAGTTTTATGAATTATTTTGCCAAGGATGTTATATGCCTGCCTTCCTAATGAGTTATTAACAAATTTTTAAATACATAGACACATTTCTGGCTTCACCGCCTGGTAATATAACTCAAATTTGAATGCATTACGCTGGTGTAGGCGAATTTCCACATCAGCCCCAGTTTCAATCTATAGAATATATCCATCAAGAGAATTTAATTAGTGGCACCTACACAAAGCATTATTAAAATGCGAAATACCTTGACATTCTAAGCTTTAATATAATTTGAAACCTGCCGCTTTTATAAAAACGTAAAAGGCCTAATGAAAATAATTTGGCCTTTATTAAAGTTGGAAAAGACGAAATAATGGGGTCATATTTATTCCGCGTTAACCACGCACAAAAATATAAAACATGCCAGTATATCATGTACTCTTTATGCTGGACATTCATAAAGCAACGGACGACAAAATATATGCAACCGCAATATACAATGGCCCTAGAAAGCTTTTGATAAAGTTCTCTATGAGATAGTCTTTGTACGACCTCTCCGGGCGATTCAACAACTGTTTTAATTAAGGAGTCAATGTAGAAAATATAAATTTATCATATTAGGTGCAGTTGTGCATATCTACTCTGTTACGCCCCAAGGTTATATCTTGAGACTAGTAGGTACATTTTTACTACTACAGTTCCTTTAGAGACCTAATGCGGATATATACCTTATGATATTTTGTATGACTGATGGTCGAGAGGTGAGCGCACTTGCCTCTCACCCAAGAGTTCCGGGTTCGATCCCCGGTCGTGGCAGTGAAAAATACTGTGAGAGGGATTTTTCCACTATACACGGATATTGGGTGTGTGTCCCTTGTCTCTAACTGAGCAGCCCCCTCCCACACAAGGCTCTTCTAGAGCCTTCCGGGATAAAAGGGGTCGTTATTACCTGTGGTGTATTTATTTATTTATAATTTTAACAGCTCACCTATTGGGATACAAGATTCTTTTGATATAGAAACTAACTTTCAAATTGTATTCATATACTTTTTAAAAGATGAAATACTTACCTATGTTTTGTTCCATTCTTAGCGGCGAATTTTATTCGGATATATTCTTTCATAGACCTAGTTTGTGAGAGAAGACTGTACATTTAGGTAGTACCATGCTTCAAACATCTCAGTTTGATATCTTGAGAGAATATCTGTAAAACAGTAAAATATTTTTCACCGTATTGAAATTGTTGTTAAACATGATTTTTGTAATATACAGTGTTCAGTACACGGTAATCGATTTCTATTGTTAATGCTTTAGCAGGAAGTACAATTTACTATTTAATTACAATACCCAACAGGCAAAGCCCACTTACAGGATTAGGTACAAAAAATATAATATCTACATAAATATAAATATAAATCTTAGTAGAAAAGGTCCAAAGAGGGAGTGAAAAGATAAGTATACAATCAAATACTAAGGAACTAACATAGATATACATGTACATGATATATATGTTCTCACAATATGACCGACTTAAAAATGTAGTTGAGATATAATAATGGGGTACTTTATAGTCATAATAAACGAGGTAGTAGATTTTTTTTATCATCTTGTATATATTATACGGAGTATGTAGAATCTAAGTTTTAGACATACAAAACCCTTGGCTAATTTTTGTGTGGTCGAAAAACCACGAATTTTTGGCACTTTTTTCAGTTTGTGGCCTATAACTTAAAAACAATGCATCCAATCGAAAAGTTATCTATTATCAGAATTAAAGAGCATTAAATTTTACTTTGAATGAGTACCTCAAAGTTGAAATTTCATCAAGAGGTATGGGAGTAATTGGCAGTCGAATAGCAAAATTTTTACCAACTTGTAAAAAATAAATCGTTTGACATCAGGTTCTTCAGCAGACAGCATTTTCAGCGAAAAAACAAATGGTACAGTGTCACAGGAAGAGTTTCTTGCAAACGACAATAACAAGAACCATTTGATTTTGATGCTTATACAAAAATTCCAAGCGCAACAGGCAGATGAAGATGCAGATTTATTAATTGTAGAAACAGCTTTTTCCCAAGCAGCAAAATCCGACAGTGGGGTAATTGTCAGCGAGGACATTGACATTCTCATTCTCCTAACAGGCCTCGGAAACAAGTATGAGAACTTGTACTTCCACAAACTAAAGAAAGGGAAAAAAACAGGTTTATGGTACTCAATCACTTCCTTCAACTTTGATCCCACACTTGTCCTTTTCATGCATGCATTTACTGGGTGTAACATCACGTCATCATTTTTTGCTCACGGGAAAGGAAAATTTTTATCCCTCATTGAGCAACACCCACACCTGAAAGCACAAGCAGCTACATTTCTCGAGCCATCTGTTTCTCAAGATTTGATAGAACAGGCAGGAGAACAGCTGATCTTGGCACTATACAGACAGATGCGCAGTGGGCCTTTGGACGAGCTGAGATACAAGCTTTTTATAAAATCCGCCTCAAAAAATCGTTCAACCTAGCACGATTGCCACCGACATCGGATGCAGCAAGGTGGCACCCAATGCGCGCATACCACCAAGTGCAAACTTGGCTGGGAAATGTAACAAACCCATGGCAATGGAGTTGGAAGAAAGGCTCGCCAATCTTATTGCCTATAACAATGTCAAAGGATGCTGGATCCGACATGCTGCTGAAGATGGTTTTGTGTACATGCAAAAAAGGTTACACTGCAGCATGCAGCCGTCGGAAATCGGATCTGACCTGCTCTTTGACCTGTAAACCCTTCTCTGACCTCTCAAGTCAGAACGCTCCTGAGATTGAGTTGGATGAAGATGAAGACGACGACGAAGAGTAAGTACTTCGAGCTTGAGGAAGTTGGTGGTGCTGCTGTAATGAATCAGGAATATAGGATGCAGTATTGCAGTACTAGGACATTAGTCAGCCTCAATCCAAACGGATTCGACTACTTTAATCACTATACGCAAATAATTCGTTTTTTCCGAAACTCATTTTTACTTCATTTCAGTTTTTTTTACACCTTGTATTGTCCTTGCACTTTGTATTTGTTTATTTTTTTACGCTTTGCTGTGTTACTACTATTGGGTAAATTTTTATTTTTGGTCAATAAACTTCCTTTTATTTCGACAACCCATTTTCAAAAAGGAATTAAAGAAAATAATAAATATATTTATGTGTAGGACATTTCAGATTTTGAGTATATTTTGCTCAAAGTTGGAAAACCAGGTAATCAATGAACTTGAAATTATATGAAGTAGTTTCTTTCAGGTCTTGCCGTGGTCGTCGAACTTGACTTGGCGTTGCGCTGATCATCCTGTCAGCTTCTTCAGAAGGATTCTAAAGACTGAATTTATTGTGTTACACTCCTCGTTATATACCTAGGCGCCGTTTCGCTTCGCTGGTCATTGACTTACTACGGTGCTGGTACTTGGCAATACCAGTCTTGACATGCTACCAAGTCGATACCCATCCTCTGTGTTAAAGTTGTTCACGTTTTTCGTCATTTCCAGTGATTCCATAATGATTCGCGGATAATAGCGCGTATTACTGTCTAATATATTGACGTCCTTGTAGTCGATTTTATGGTTCTCGTTATTATGGACATGTTCTGCTATCGCCGACCTATCCGTGTATCCAAATCTGGAAATCTCAAAGAGGATGAGTATCGACTTAGTAACACGTGGAGATTGGCGCGACGAATGAGGATGATGGGATGGATGTAGAATTATTTTTTGTTTTAATAAAACTAAGTTGTTTGGGTTGACTTGAATATTATTTTCAATATTGGCTAAATATAACTTGTATGTCTTACCGACTTAATTTTGGACCTTAACTTTCTAAATTTGTTTTCATGATCAGAAGCGCCATGTAACTTGTAGCTTATTAACACTTTGTCTTTTTGCTTAATATTGTTTATTATTTTCCCGTTAAACAATGCGGGGTAAGTACCGAAGCTATTACAACACTATCACCAGAACTGGTGCTGCACTTTAAAAACATTTTTTGATCAAGGGAGCTTCGAAACATACGACATTCGTTTGGTTCAAATGCTCTCTCACTTGATATCTACAGTGTACTAGACAATCGTCGTTTTATAGATTAATTGACTGTCGTAGGACCAAAGGCATATCTTCTAAAATAATTGACAGTTGGTATTGTAAAAGTTTAAATAATTCTCATTGCTTCCAATTGGTGATAATTCGAAGGGGCCAACGATTCTGCCATTAATGAAATGAAAAACAAGGCATATTTGAACGAAATTGAAATACTTGTAATTACCTTAAAATAACCCCCATTGTACTCATCAAGCACGTTACTTTAGGTAATAGCCCTCCGGCTACTGCGTCGGGCTATTACCAAGCAGCGAGCTTAAAGAAACTGTGCTAATATTATTTCGTAATTATCAATGCCCTATCAACATCCTTCGGACATTATAGATGGTAATCTTCTTAGAATAATTATCACTTATGTTATTTTCACAAAAATTAATAATAATATGAATGGAACTCTCTCCGATATTCCGTACGGTAAACAGGGTATCGAAAATGAGCTTTATCCGGAAGGTCATAGCAAGCTGGGTTTTGGTGGGAACATTTGAAAAAATTCTGAGACTGTGCAAAATTAAAAAATTCCAGTAAAAATAACCAAACATGACAGGCTGTATCGTCTTATATTCGACACTCTGTATATAATTTGGACATAATCTAACAGTACTGTATATAAGGTGGTTTTAGACTCTAGCTTGCTTTATATAACCAAACACTGTTACATATTAAGTTAAGCGGAGCAGAACACAGCTTACATTCACCGAACATTTGATTTAAATTTTCCTCGTGTATGTCTGGTGTTTTCATCTTTCCAATCACGTACTCCAAGAAATCTTACACGATAGCGATGTTCAACTGTTGAGAACAGCTGTCGGCGGCCGTATAGTAATAGTCACAGACGTCCCCTAAATGTGTTGTCCTCCACACATGACGTTCCTATTTCCAAATTTCGTCTATATAAACAATAAAGTAAGGTCTATCAGAGCTGACAAGATTGTCTTGAGGCGAACGAGGGATGAAATAAGGCGAGTTCCATAGAGATTTGGGAGGTAGGCATGTTGTGGATGTTTTATTTTCTTTTAGTATTACTGCGTGGTAGTATATACGTACAGAGAGCGCAAACAAATAGTTTAAAATTGAAAAACGTTTGGGTTACAACAGCTTTATAAAAATATTTGTCTGTAGTATGTAATGAGTATAATAAAAACTAATTAAACTTGAACCTAACCTAACATTTTTCCCTAATAAAATTAGACGATCGTTTGTTGTAATAATGCCAAAAGGGTCTTACCTCTAACTTTGTCTGATTTCAACCGAACACAGATCAAAATAAATTAAAAAATTAACTGAACAAATCAATATTAATGTAATTGATACTCTAAAATGTATCAATGTGTTTTTTTGCACATAGATTGGTTTTCTTAGCCTACAAGACCGCATGAAACTTGGCTCTTTGTTGTTTATATACAAATTAATTTACAATCTAGTTGACCGCCCAGATATTTTGAACATGCTGAATTTTCATGCACCTGCATTTGATAACGTAATTACAAAACTTTTTTCTTCGTACCCCACAAACCTACCTTTATACTGTACGTGCAAGAGTTGTATGTCTATTAAGAATCAGCTAGATATTCTTTCCTATTATTTGGGTTTTCTACCATATGTATTATTATCCTCTTCAAAAACAAATCACCGAATCTACAAAATAATAGAATTATTGGAAAAAAGCCTCTGGGCCCGTGACGTTTACGCCAAAGGAATAGTCAGAGGTTATATTTTGCAAATAATATAAATCGGAATAAACATAGAAATAATGTATTTTGCTGACGTTTCGGAAAGTAATCTCTTTCCGTTTTCAAAGCTTTTTTTGGAAGAACTCTTATTTTGCTGTGTATGTCAAATACACTGCTTTAAGATTCTGTTTATGTTATTTCCATAGATACTTACTATTTACACAGAACATAGAACTGATGATATATTTTTTTTAGATAATGTTGAGTTTGTTAAGTTCTTCTTTTAACATTGGTAGTCAGATTGTACAAATATCTACAGAACAATTCGATACGCACTTATCTTCATTTAATAAGATTACTGCTGTTTCTTTAATTTTTCTTTTTTTGGTATCTGCTTCTTTTGTTAAAATTTTTGCCGAGTCCCAGTTTATTCTATGTCCGCTTTCCCAAGCATGTTCACAAATCTTTGGTTTCTGAATTTCATTATTTCTAAAGTAATTCTTGTGCTCATCCAACCTCACACTGAAAGGTCTGGATGACTCACCCACATAACATTTATCACATTCGCACGGGATATTGTAAATACAGTTTTTTGAATTCTGCTCCCTGTTTATCGGCTCTATTTTTGTTAAAATAGATCTTAAAGTTTTCCCCGTTTGAAGTATCGTCCTAACATCAAATTTGTCACCTATACGACGTAGCTTTTCCGATAGTCCGTATACATAAGGAATTTTGGCTGTATAATTTAGATATCTATTAGTATGTGTTGGTTTTTTATAAACGCTTGTTTCAATTGTATTATTTACCCTTCTAATTAAAACATCTAAAAACGGTAGTTCATCCCTACTTTCTATTTCTAATGTGAATTTAATAGGCGGTTCCTTACTATTTATATTTTCCAAAAAACTATCTAGTAAATCGACACCATGAGGCCAAATTGCAAAGATGTCGTCAACATATCTCCACCAGACACCGGTTTGTTTATACAATTTTGAACATGTGTGTTCTCAAAGTTCTCCATAAATATGTTGCTTAAAATTGGTGATAATGCAGACCCCATAGCCATACCAAAATCCTGCTGATAGAACTCATTGTCCAATTGAAAATAGGTTGTTTTTATACACATTGTTAAGAGTTCCGTTATGCTATTTACACTTAATTTAGTTCTAGTTTCCAAATTATTATCATTTAGTAACCTGTCTTTAACTATTTTTAAAGTTTCATCTACCGGAACATTGGTAAAAAGACTAACTACATCAAAACTAACCATGTGTGATTCATGAATATCGTTTTCATAAATTTTTTCTATAAAATGTTTATTATTTTTAATATATCAATCGGTATTTCCAGATAACGGATCAATAATTTTAAGTAAAAATTTTGCCAAATTATGACTTGGTGAATTAATAGAACTAACAATTGGTCTTAAAGGAATATTTTGTTTATGTGTCTTTGGTAAGCCATTAAAATGAGGAGATTTACTATGATGTGGTGTAAGTTTCCTTCGTTCAAAATCATTAAATTCATGTTTGTATTTAGACAAAGTTCTGTAAATTTTGCTCTCTATTGATTTTGTTGAATCTTTGTTTAGTTTTGAGTAGGGTCCCTCATTACATGAGTCATGATTTTTGTGTTTTATATATTTTTATCTATAATGACTGTGGCATTACCTTTGTCTGCTGGCAATATTTTTATACTTTCATCGCGTTTTAAAGAATTTATCGATGACTTTTCTTGTGGAGTTAAATTATCTTTAATTTTGTATTGCTTCTCTAAAGCAATTTTTGCCCGTATGATTCATTACCATTATCTGTTGGTAAATTTTGAGCCGTTTTTTCTATTGCCGCTACTATATCAAATTTTGGAATAGATTTCTGGTTTATTGCAAAATTTAAACCTTTTGATAAAACAAGCCTGTCTGAAATGGACAATTAATATGACATATTAATGACAGTCCTGTCAATTAAAGGATTATTATTTATATTTTGCAATTGCCTAATCTATTTTTCCCTTATTAAGTTTCTAAATTTATGTAAATGCGTACCTTTCTGCAGATTAAAATATTTTTTATAACTCAACCTGGCATTCCGGATTATAAACTGATAATCTTGTTCTATAGCGTTCCTGTTTAGTTCATTTTCTGTAGATAAGTGCGTATTGAATTGTTCTGTAGATATTTGTACAACCTGGTTACCAATGTTAAAAGAAGAACTTAACAAACTCAACATTATCTAAAAGAAAATATCATTAGTTTTATGTTCTGTGTAAGTAGCATCTATGGAAATAACATAAACAGAATCTTAAAGTTGTGTATTTGATATACACAGCAAAATAAGAGTTCTTCCAAAAAAAGCTTTGAAAACAGAAAGAGATTACTTTCCGAAACGTCAGCAAAATATATTATTTCTGTGTTTATTCCGATTTATATTATTTGCAAAACATAACCTCTGACTATTCCTTTGGCGTAAACGTCACGGGCGCAGAGGCTTTTTTCCAATACTTCTATTATTTTGTAGATTCGGTGATTGTTTTTGAAGAGGATAATAATGCATGTGGTAGAAAACCCATATAATAGGAAAGAATATTCGTAGAATGCCACAAATAACTTTCAGACAATAGCTAGATATATTTCAATCAAAATGTTTAAATATTAATTGTATTTTTTTATAGCTGTCTCTTGCATCTGTTGTTTAACCTATATTTATTCATTATTATTTTATTCATTGTCTTCTCCTATATATTGTTTATTGTATCTACGCATGTATGTATATTTTTACTTCTCTACTATATCTGTAAATCTTCATTACCGTATTTAGCTCACCCCGTAATTGGTTTTTATTGTGGGGAGTGTACCTAAATAAATAAATGCCTGCTACTTTTGACACAATCGTATAAAGTAAGGATTTTAGCTGTCTAAAATTTTTATCAAATTCCAAATTAGAAACTAGCTGTTGTGACGTATTTGCGTAAGATGGAACGTCTGTAATTCTTTTTCCCTGTAATATAGTTTATTACTCTTTAGCTTTTGGTTTTGTTGTTGAGCGTATTGGGAATATTTGCTCTGCTCTTATTTTTGTAAAAATAATAAAAAAATAAATATTTTCATAGAGTATTTTTCCTACTTGTGAAATCCTATTCAAGCAATTCCAATTTGCTGCAGTGTTTAATATAATGGATAACTGTAAAACTACATTTTAACTATTTATCAAAAGTTATGAAATTTCACTTAGATATATCGGTTTGCAATCTCGAAAGCGTCATTAAACTGAGAGCATGTATGCATAATATATAAACTTGCTTTGATAAATAATACAAAAAGTGTTGCTAGTTCACAACAAGATAAGGCTTTGTATGTTAACAATTCTAACGCAATTAAACTTTTGTTGTACCTCTGTTGTTGGTTTGTTAGTTTGTGTACACTATTTGGCAAGGTTTAACCAACATATTTTACACGGTCACTTATACACATTGCTGTGCATTTAATTGAGGTGGTTAAGATTGACTTAATTAATATTTTAAATGCTTTTGTCGAGTACGACGAATTTGCATAACGTCGTTTTTGTCATAAATACGCATTAAACTAAATAAATATATACTTTATAACTCCCTCGATCCATTATTCTGTAATGATGAATCTGTCTATCTGCATTAGTTATGCAAACACGCGAAGTAAATTAAATCTTCTAGGCCCTCACAAATTCATATACCTTTTCCGGCAACCCACTACGGCAACTGTTGAAAGTAAATGTTATCATGTTTTAATTTAAAATATATTGCCAGGAACATAAAAAACTCATAAACATTTTTTATTGGCGATGCTTATCGTCTGAGGAAATTTTCATTACATCCATAAAGGCACAATTTTATTATCTACTCAAACTTTCTGCGTAAATGTCATTGTCGTCAAAGAAGGTGGAACTTGAATTTCATGCAGTGCCAAACGTTTTAAAACTTGAGAACACTATCTTTTGTTTCTGCTTTCATAATTATTGAAGAACATTTGAGTATTTAACAAATAAATTTCCTGTATTCAAAATTATAACAAACAAAAAACTACTTACTTATTCCTTATCTATACTATTGATATATTTTGAAAATACAATATTTCATTGTCTGAAGAAAATTATCTATAAACTACTAATTTCAAAGAAATAGTAGAACTTTTTCTATAAAATATGTCCATTTAACAGTTTTATATAAAAACTAGTATTTTAGTTATATTTGGCACAATCTGTGTATCATTTTGATTCAGTTTTTGTAAGTGAAACTGTTTTCAACTAACAGAATTTTACTTGTATACCTGCTAAACCATTTCACACTGTTTTATGTACATATTTTTATATCTTAGTAACTCAGTCATGTTTTTCTAAACTATTATGTATTTCCGTTCTATACAGCATCCCAGTAAATAATTAACAATTTGTCTACAAAACATTTATTTACATCAGATACCTATATTTCAATTTTTTTATTTTTGTTTACTATGTAAGTACATATGGTTATTTTCCTTACCCTTTCTCATTCTATATATAGTATATCCTATAAGATGTAATATATTTACTATACGTTTTAATATTTATTTACAGCTGTTCATGTTGTTTATTTATGTATTGTATTTACAAATTTGAGGCAAAGGCAAATCAGCTGTGGTATGGAAGTAATAAAAGCTTTTATTATAGATTCCTTTTATCGATCACATGCCACTATTTTAGTTGTGAGTAAAGGAACTTGTAGAATTACGACCTGCAAGTTGTTGCGCTTAACTCAAACATTGACAGATGGCCATACCTGTACTATTTCTATATTTTTTATAGCTTTCAATTTAATTAGGGAATTAGATTTCTCAATTTTATTCGGTAGCATTATTTTCCAGTAAGTAGGACAAAAAAAGTTTGCCTTACCAGTATAACTCAACAGGAAATTATTTGCTTGCAGCCTTTGTACTGATTCGAACGTATATAAATTTTAACTGTGGACTTCAGTAATTGATATTACATTTTATATCCGCGTTAACAACAACATACAGGTAATTTCATTTATTACTCATTTAAAATTTAAGTAATCTTCAATTTTTGTCTTTGATGTAATTTCAATTATTTTAAAAATAAATTTAAATTCAAGGTCAATTCTTTTTGATTTAATAAGTAGTTAAAATACTATATCTACCACACGGTTTTAAAATATTTTTTTCCTTTCTTTTTCATTTTTTGGCAATTTATAGTCTAAGAAATCAGCTTTTGTATATATTTAGATACTTAAATTCTTAGATATTCTATATATATATGCTTTTATATGTTAATATATTTCTATATATGTGCTTATGTACTTATATGTTTATGCACATATATACTTATACATTTCTGTATACGTTTCTGCATAGCTTCTACATTTCCGCATAGTTTTTGCACAGCTCAAAAACCACATAGTTGGTTAATTTTCCTACAACTTTCACTCCATTTCATTAAGAGACGTAAATTACCAAGGAAACTTTAGAATCCATTCTCGCAACAAGAGACAATTGTGGGCCTGGATTGCTGTCCCAGAACCAGTCACCTCAACAATAATCAATCTAGGATCCTGGTATAAGTTTGTTTTATATATATATATATATATATATATATATATATTTAATTTCAATTAGTCTTTACAAACCGATTTGTCTATTATTCATGTAATATATTTTAACATTCATTTTAAACTATCTTTTTATTTCTCTTACCAACAATTTCAGTCTGATCTACAGTGGACTGGTTATTCGAGAAAAAGAGACAATTCTATTTATTTTCACTGTAGATGGTGCCCAATTTATCATCAATTTTTCATTGTCTCCTTTTCTCGAAATAAACAAAAATCTGTCATTTATGCCGTACATTTCAAAAAGGGTAAGTTTCTCCACTATTACGAATACTCTGGACCCACGGCTCTTTGCTCCGACTCCGTCTACATATGCTGCCTCAATTCTTTCTCAAAAATAATTAACAAGGGAAAGGAGGTAACAAATATTATCGAGAGATTAAGTTCCTCTACGAGTACCCTCGTCACCCTCAAAATAATAATAATAATCATAATTTTTACACGGGAAAAGAAAAATTCATCGCCGCTTTTCTAAAATAGAAATGCTGTAATTGTTTAAACGTAACAATATACACCTCCATGTAGTTGCTACGACAGGCGGAGTGAGGTGGAGGTGTGTTTTCATCGCCTTATATGGACATGGCAAGTCTGAATAACTTATAAATTCATTACGCTACAAGTGCTTCACGAAATCAGTTACAAAATTATAAAAAGCAAATTAAACCTTTCGACACTGCAACTAACAAAATTTTACGTAAGTATAATATAAACGTCTTTATCGAAACAAAGAAATAATATAAGGTTTCATGGGCGAAGCTTAGTATAGGCTATTCTGCCACCTGACCCCATCAAAATTAAATATGAAACCAAAATATAATAAATATACATACTTATAAAATATACATACAAACATATGTGTACACTAAATCCTAATTAAACAAACCAAGAAAAGTACCTAAATATATTTATTTATCAATCGAGTACATACTTTCTAAATTAGAAATGATTATATATAATTAAAAAGAAAGAAAAACTGGATTATATACAGGGTGTCCCGAAAATGGTGGACAATCTCTCGAATTTGGGTAGAACTAGTGAAAATAAGGTCACTAGTTCCTATATTTTTCTTTCCCCCGAGGTACCCCTACGAAGATATTTGCTCTTGAAGTTGAAGGTTAAAAAATCGATTTTTCGCGATAACTTTTTTATTGTTCAATCGATTTTAATCATTTTTGGATCAGTATCATATTATATCAATCCAGTTAGGTCAGTGTATTAGAACCTTGGATAACATTCTCGGGGGCTCGGGGGCAGAGCACCATTGCCTTAATAAGTCGGAAAAAAAAAAATTCAGCCTATTTTCTTTTATTTCTAAGGTTATTTTCAAATTTTTGAGCCATTTTTACGTAAAAAACGTACACTTGTTTGATGTCGGTAATATGATTCGTTTTCGAGATAAATGCACTTAACGATAAAATTGCGATTTTCAATCGCACAAATAATAGTAATTTTTTAGAAATTAAACCCCCGGGGGATTAAAACTACCCTCCCCGCAAAACCAAAATCACTCGGAAAACGGGCTTCTTACAGGTTATCGAGGGCGGTAGTCACGATGGTGGCATGTTTTTCACTATACCCTCTCAAAACTCCCCCCTACATATAAAAACCACCCCCTCTTCCATGCCCTCGGTCCTAGGCATATGTGGATTCGTCGGACCGGAATTCTTATGGGAATATCTGGAAAACTAATCATTACTCAACGATAGTTGACCTAAGCAACCCCCGGCGGCTGCACATATAGTTTATAGAAAAATGGGTAGTTTTATGCATTGAGGGTAGATGCGGGGAGTAGGGTGAAAAATAACACCACCCTCGTGATTCCCGCCCTCGAAAACCCATGAGTGATTTCGGTGTTGCGAGCAGGGTAGTTTCAACCCCCGAACATGTGCTTAAAAAAAATACCCATCGTTTCTAGTACAATAAAATTAATCTATCGTTTTGATTTTACCTCTCAGGGGATAATTTTCTAATCAATCGACGGGGAAAAATGTCAGGAACAAGGAACAACATATTGAAATGTTTAAGACTTAGGTGTTGTATCACGAACGCGCCAGAGCACGCGCCGTTCCACCATGTCGCAAAGGGGCGTGACGACGAAGGTCAGCTGGCCAAACGAAAACAACTTGGCAAAAAAATCTTTAAAAAGTGATAAAAAAAATCAGCATCATAGAGGCGTATTTCCCGTATCAAAATTTTAGAGAGTTTCTTGCTCTACAACTTGATATATATATTTTAATTGTTAGAAGCATTTTATGGCCGTCGTACCGTGTTAAAGTCCAGCGAGGCCAATTTGTTGATAGTTTTTATTTATTTAAAAAATTGCTACAACACCCAAGTCTTAAACATTTTGATATGTTATTCCTGACATTTTTCCTCATTGATTGATCATAAAATTATCCCCTGAGAGGTAAAATCCAAAAGATATGAAAAATTGGTCTAGATTTTTGTACTATTCAGTGAATCCCTCTATTAGAGATACACCTGTCATAAATAATTGTAATTTTCCGAAGTCATAAAAATAACTTTATAATGTTAATTAATTACATATTGCAATCACATTTGGCCTGGATATGTAGCAATTTATAAAATGAATTTACATTTCAAATAATTCCTGCGCAAATTTAATTACTGTCATGATTATCTTTCTACCTACAAATTAGTTATTTGAATGTATGGATTCATTTAATGTCCCATAATATTTAATTTTGTACAAATTAATCAATAATACATTAACAGATAGAACCAGATTTTTATTTGATAATAATTAAAGTAGGAATTTTGTTAGACATATTTCAGTATCAGCAGCTCAAGGCTGTGTGGAAATTTAAGCGGTAAATATTTAGCAACCTCTTCAACATAAATATTGCCCAAATTAACATAGTCTGGTATAATAATAAACCAAAATTTGTTTTTATAAATATTGAAATTTAAGCCAACATCCCTGAACATTAAAAACAACGGAGAGGCATAGTAGCTTAATCAGCTAGAAATCGATGTGCGGCGAATTCGTTTGGTCAGACTGTGCTGTGTTCTGGGTTCGATCCCAGGCACCGACGGTAGCAATGCTGCGGGTAATGGATAGTGTCTGTGTATTCTCAAATTTATAATCCTCTTATTAATGGACGAAAACGGTTTGCAATTATTAGCGTAGGCAGAATGCTACTATTAAGTTCATAGCTTGCCAATTTTAAATATTATGAATAGCAAGGGCCCAAGAAAAGTTCCTTGAGGAACGGACGTTGCTGTTATTTCATCAAGCTGAAAATCATGATATTGTACAGTAAGTTTCTTGTCAAACGTGTAAAAATCATGATATCGTTGTTGAGTAAACTCTGTGCTACTAAAAAACCGTTTTGAGCGTTAAATTAAATAATGTAAAAAGTAATTTTCAGAAACAAATTCATAGAAATCAAATAATACTAACGTTTGCGTCTGAAGCATTGAGGGTGGTTTATTTGTAAAAGTAGTAAAATTCTCGGTACAAGCTATGACGTGTCTAAGTTTAATGTGGGACACTTTACATTTTTACAAAATATGATTTACGAATATCAAACGTCACTATTTTCCGCCGGAGAAAATAGATGATGCACAGTATTACAGCAATGTAATGTTTCTTCATTACCAATATATGTTGTCACCTGTCATGTGTACAGTTGTTCCTAAATGTAAAGTACATTAATAACACCTAGTAAAAACGGTTTAATTACAGAAAGTCATAAAATAAATGGATATATAGTTTGTTAGTGACTGCTTGAACAAATATTCGTTTTCCGAGTCTACATTTCAAAATTTATAGTTACATATATACACTCGTTATATATTTTGCATGCCGGTTAAAAAAACATGGACCATCATAATAACAGATCAATTAACTTATACTTTATTTTTGTTCAATAAAAGTGCCTAATAATAGTTACGTTAGGTACTATATATACTAAATATATTTTTTGTTGCGAGGAATGAAAATGCCCCAGCTCTATTTAGACAAATATTTACGGTTAGACAAAGAAAGAAATGTTTAATAGAAAAGTTATTCTGTTCAAAAATATGCATTTAACCATTTTATTTTCAAATGGATATTTTCTGCATTTTTTGATTCTACTTTTATTTCCGAATAAATTTTATGAACCATGTCCTCTACCTATCATTAACCATTGTTGAGTTATTTGCAGTAAAATTTTTGGGAAAACATTTTTTTATTAACGTAATTATAAAGAATACTACAATATAAAAACAGTAAATATTATAATTATTGTAAAACATGCTCAAATAGTCGCCCATATTTTATTTGACAAAGTTCTCGTGTATAAGAGCTCCTTATGACATCTGGGGTTATTTGTCGGCAAGCATGAGTTATCCTGTTTTTACTTCCACGTCCAGTGGAAGTATAGTAATGCAAAAAAAAAATTGTTGATATAGACATAAAATGTCATGAAACGTCGAGATTTTTAATTTGAGAGAAAAAAAATGTCTGTCGGTCTATAACTTTTTTTTGTGCGCACGTTTACTCTGGAACCGTTTATGATATTGACTTGAAATTTGGTACACTTACGTATTGTAACGAGACCTGTAACTAGATTATATTTTGATTTAATTTTGTTGAAGGGTTCGGGGGTAAATGGGGTAAATAAGGATAAGTAGGCAAAGCAATCAGGTAAGAGTCCATAAAATTGCAATTTAGGGCATGTACGATAAGTCAAGGTCTCAAAAATTTTTTTGGCATCAGCCATCCCCTCACTATCACCCCCAGTACCACCCCAACGCTATTATGAAGGGAAGTAAAAAAAAATAAATGTAATTTAATGTGTATACTAGAACGAAACATCTCAAAAAATTGTTTGGCGTTAGATACCCCCTCTACCACCCCCACTCTATTATTAAAGAGAATAAAAAATTAAATTACGATTTAGTTTGTATACGAGAACCAAGGCACTGTAAAAAAATTTTGGCATTATTCGCCCCCCTCTATCACCCCCATTGCCACCTCTAAAAATTTGGGCCTCTAAAATTTTTTTGGCATTAGCCACCCCCAATCTATTATTGAAGGGAGTAAAAATTAAATTGGGATTTAGTGTGTGCACGAAAACCAAGGGCTTTTAAGATTTACTTTGGCATTAGCCACACCAAACGATAATTCCGCAAATAGTTTGAAAATGAGTTTTTCTTACCCAGCGAGAATTTTCTACTGGCCAATAATTCTTGTTTTTGTATGTCTTATTAGTTTAAGAATATGGAACATGACTGAATTAAGATTAAACCGTTGATATACCGTAAACTGTTAATGATAGGTATATGACATGGTTAATAAGATTTGTTCTGAAATAAAAGGAGAATCCAAAAATGCAAAAATATGCAGGGTGTTCCATTTGGATAAGTAAAGTTGCATAATCTACTGTCTTTTTGAGGCGTCGTGTATATTTGAAAATAAAGTAGTTAAATGCATCTTTTTAAACAAAATAACTTTTCTATTAAACATTTCTTTCTATGTCTAACCGTTTCCGAAATAATGCTTATCTAAATAGAGCTGGGACATCCTGTATATATATATATATATATATATATATATATATACCGCTGTAGATTTTTTCTTGATCTCTTCTTATGATCTCTCTCATAAGAGGCGAGCCCACATTAAAGTTAAAACAAAAGCTTCTCATAAATATATATTGTATTACTGTATCTTATATACAGTCTCTATATGTGACATTACATACTTGATACTTGGTACGTTTGATGCTCTATAATAGAAAATGGATTATTGTCTGAATGTTCGTCGGAGCGAAAATCGATTATCCATTATTTATAAGATATAAATCAGGGTGTATCAAATGAAGAGGAAAGGAACTTTTCTAATGGGTCAGTATAAAATCTAAATTAAATTTGTGGCTGAGCATACGTCACATTACGAGAAACAACAGAAATATTAACCTATGTTAGAGATTGTATTTTATTTTATAAAGCATACAAATGTACTCGATGAGATATGGGGGATCAGTCAAAAAAGAGAAGAAGTACCCAACACACCTACAACAGCCAACTAGAACTAGAGAGACATTGTTACATGGCCTATGTCCATTTAACAGTTTTATATAGAAACTAGTGTTTTGTTTGTGTTTGGCACAATCTGTGTATCATTTTGATTCAGTTTTTGTAAGTGAAACTGTTTTCAACTAACAGATTTTTACTTGTATAACTGCTAAACCATTTCACACTGTTTTATGTACATATTTTTATATCTTAGGAACTCAGTCATGTTTTTCTACACTATTATGTATTTCCGTTCTATACAGCATCGCAGGAAACAATTAACAATTGTCTACAAAACATTTATTTACATCAGATACCTATATTTCAATTTTTATATTTTTGTTCACTATGTAAGTACATATGGTTATTTTCCTTACCTTTTCTCGTTACCATATATAGTATAACCTATAAGATGTAATATATTTACTGAGTTCTCACAATATGTTTTATCATTTATTACAGCTGTTCATATTTGTGGTTATGTATAAAATAGAAATTACAAACTGAGGCAAAGGCAAATCAGCTGTGGTATGGAAGTAATAAAAACTATTATTATAGATTCCTTTTATCGATCATATGCCACTATTTTAGTTGTGAGTACGGGAATCTACAAGGCAGGTTGTTGCTCTTGACAGATGGCCATACCTGTACAATTTCTATATTTTTTATAGCTTTCAATTTAATTAGGGAATTAGATTTCTCAAGTTTATTTGGTAGCATTATTTTCCAGCAAGTAGGACAAAAAAAGTTTACCTTATCATTAAAACTCAACAGGAAATCATTTGCTTGCAGCCTTTGTACTGATTCGAACGTATATAAATTTTAACTGTGGACTTCAGTAATTGATATTACATTTTTATATCCGCGTTAACAATAACATACAGGTAAATTTCATTTATTAGGTACTAATTTAAAATTAAAAGTAATCTTCAATTTTTGTCTTTGATGTAATTTCAATTATTTTTAAAATAAATTTAAATTCAAGGTCAATTCTTTTTAATTTAATAAGTAGTTAAAATATTATATGTACCACATGGTTTTAAAATATTTTTTCCTTTCTTTTTCATTTTTTGGCAATTTATAATTTATGAAATCATCTTAGATATTTAGATATTTAAATTCTTAGATATTCTATATATTACTACATATGTACTTATATGTTTATGCACATATATACTTATACATTTCTGTATACGTTTCTGCATAGCTTCTTCATTCCTGCATAGCTTTTGCACAGCTTATCTTTCATATAGATAAAATTTCGTTAACTTTTCATAAACCACCTAGTTGGTTAATTTTCCTACGATTTTCACTCCATTTCATTAAGAGACGTAAATTGCCAAGGAAACCTTTAGAATCCATTCTCGCAACAAGAGACAATTTTGGGCCTGGATTGCTGTTCCAGAGCCAGTTACCTCAACAATAGTCAATCTAGGATCCTGGTATAAATTTGTTATATATATATTTTTTAAATTTCAATTAGTCTTTACAAACCGATTTGTCTATTATTCATGTAATATATTTTAACATTCATTTTAAACAATCTTTTTATTTCTCTTACCAACAATTTCAGTCTGATCTATAATAGACTGGTTATTCGAGAAAAAGAGATAATTCTACTTATTTTCACTATAGATGGTGCCCAATTTAACATCAATTTTTCTTTGTCTCCTTTTCTCGAAATAAACAGAAATCTATCGCTTATGCTGTACATATCAAAAAGGGTAAGTTTCTCCACTCTTACGAATACTCTGGATCCACGGCTCTCTGCTCCGACTTAAACCAGCTAGTCGTCCGCACATGTTGCCTCAATTCTTTCTCAAAAATAAATAATAAGGGAAAGGATGTAACAATATGCTATTCGTAGATAGCGAAGTATGTGTTAAGATTTACCTTGGGAGGTAGTGCTGTTAGAAAGAGAATGGACAAGTTGGAACTTCAAATTATATCTACAGAAAATTTAAGTATTATATGGCGCCCAACGTGGGGCTCAGCTTGTAGGTTCTTAAGCAGTCGATGAAATAGGGATCAAAACAATATTCGGACTATCACTATTTTATTAACATAAACTATAAATGTTATATTTATAACTATCTCTATTTTGTTAACATGGATTGTAAATGTGTCTATGATTTATTTAACAAAATAGTAATAGTTTGAATATTGTTTTGAACCCTGTTTCACCGACTGAACACTTACAATCTGAGCCCCACGTTGGGCGCCAGATATACCTTGCCAGGTCATTTTCGTGGATCCCTAGTCAATGGGTGAAATAGTGATCAAAACAAAATTGATTACTTTGACCAGGAATTGAGAAGTAGGCATAGACTTATATCACTGCGGTAAAATGCGTCTACCGCAGGGGTTGAATATTGAACATTATAATTATCACGCCTATTAATTTACCCGATATATGGTAATAATGTTTAATTTATTTCTGACAAGGAACAAATTATTGTTCATTGTGATGCTAATGGCCTTCCGATATGCAACACGTATTTCCTCTTCTAGGATATTGATTAGCCTCGATATAAATAAGTCAATGCAGATTTGATATATTTGCCGATAAAACACAAATGACATTATCACGGTCTGTGTAATACCTGCTGTAGTCATCGATTTATTCATTGCAAAGCATTGAAATTAATGGTCTTTGAATATTGACACTTATTTATTGAAGGTATCTCGGTATAGGGGAGATAGTCTACTGAATGTGGAAGCGTTTCGCAAAAGCCGCGTACAAAGTGATTCAGGATAGCGCCACCCACACATCTAACTTTTGAATTAACTTGAATCGGTCAATCGCGATATTGTATATTAGATATGCAGGGTGGCATAAAAGTACGGGAACAGCAATACAGAAAATACTTTAAATATAAAAATTGTAGATAATTTCCCTGGCTATATGACAGTGACCTTGGATTTGACCTTGGACATGTTCAAGGTCATTTGAATGTCAAGTGGGTTTTCAACCCCGGAAATGAAACAAGCAGAAAATTTTACATTCGGATATGGCCTTACAAGACTTACAAAATTGGCCTCTAAGGTCAACTTTATTTTACTCAAGTTGAATTTCAAGGTCACCGTCAGATAGCTAGGGAAATTTCCTAAAACTTTTGTGTTCAAAGCTTTTTTTCTAGAATTAGTATTTTTCCAGTTATCCTGCAGTTCTCGTATTTTTATGCCACCCTGTACATAGTGATTCATAGAAAAAGCATATGTCGAATGCTATGGCAGTTGGTGTCCTAAATTTTCTCTATGAATTACATATGCAATAATCAAAATGCGATTGTGCAGGGGTATGATTGTGTGTTTTGCAAAGATCATAATATTTCATATCCATTTTTAAAATTGTGCCTTTTATACTTCTTAGTAACTCTTTATTGGAATTTTCTCAAGGATGCCCTGTTATTCCTCAAACAAATGAAACTGTTAATTTTGTTTTCCCATATAGCTGGAGTTGTTAAATGAAAAAATCCTTTTTTACAAATATCTGTTGTGTACCAATTGTGGTCACATTCGCAGCCCAATCACTGGATCGATCCCGCATGCGGTGATTTACATTTACTGTGATAATTTTATTTTTCCGCCGTGTAGAATCCTGTGGGTTATAGTCAACGAGAACAGTGTTGTTTATTTTTGTTACAAAATTTATAGGTGTCCCGTAATGGCATTTATTCATAGTATGTAAGATTCATAGTTAATGCAGTGGACTTAACATATTCATGGAGGCCTGAATACAAAATGAACAGAAAACTAAGTACACACAAAATGTTGCAGAGGGTCGTTAAGCCTGCATGCAAAATTAAATTGCAGATGCTTTCAAAATGTATAATTTATTCATATTGTTATCCCAAAGATGACTATTTAATATTGCGAATTCATATATAAACTGCTTTGAAAAGTTTGCCGGGTTCATGATTATACTGTTGGGTGTATGTAAGGTCCCTTATGACTAAAACCAGGGCAGTTTCTCTCGCACACCTTGAATTAATTCCACAACAAAAATAACTAGAACGTAGTTAAGTGCATATATTACACATCTATATAAATGCATAGATATGAACTGTTGTTATACTCGCCCTCGTGTTTCAAAGCCCCTAAAGATTGTCTAAATTACGTTTCGGCATAATCACATCTGCTATCTTCAGGTTAGTTGTCAAAAGTGACAAGTTAATGTGTAAGATAGTTATTACAGTGTCTAGTGTTAATAGTCAAGTGAAGCCAACTGTAAGAGAGCAAATAGACATCCAAATAGACGAGTAAGTCGAAGTAATGTATAGCGCATTAATAAAGTTTTCAATGAGGCAGTTTAATTAGAGTACCGGTACTTTCATTATATCAAAACTTGCTGCCCGGAACTCCCCTTTCACAATTGTCATCAAAACTTACCTCCGAAAGTGCAAGCTACATTTCAAATTAACTTTAATCTGCGTCGTTCACCGAGTACGTATCGGCATAATTTCATATAATTTCAACTCTAAGTGCTGAACCTTCGGGACGACTTTACGGGGTCGTTTCAAAATTAATAAATTATTCAAACAATTTCCTTCAATAACTTCAAAAGTAATATCGATTCAAACTTCGTTTCAATTTCAAAGAACTTTCTTTTTAATGCCGATATGGTCGTATATTTTTCATCTTCCAATTTTTTCATTTTACATTTCTGATGCAATCTTATGCAATATTGCGCAATCGAGCCCGCACGTAATGGCTGGGGACATTTCCAGACCTTCGCGCAAAGTCCCCAACTACAGGTATAAAAGGTCGAACCAGCGCACTCAAGCAAGTTTAGTTCAGCACGTACATCGCGAAAATCAAATCTATAACCTTGCCACTGCCAGTGCTTCCTTGGCTGTACCAGGTAAAAAAGCCCCAAACTATTTTTCCATCCCGCATTTCATAAAAAGTCAAGTTCGTACAGTCTACCATGCTCGTTCAACGTATCAACTTCTGTCCCTAGCGAATTAACCTATCATTATCATTAGATGAGCATAATCAAACAGATGTTGTATATACGGACTTTCCGAAACATTTGACAGATTCGATCACCGGCTACTTCTCGATAAATTAGATAAAATTGGTCTCTGGTATTCTCTACTCCGCTTATTTCAATCTTATTTAATAAATATGACTCAGTACGTTATCCTCAATAAATGCAATTCAATGGAATTTGTTGCCACCTCTGGAGTTCCCCAGGGATCTATTCCTGGACCCCTGTTATTCAATATATTTGTTGATGACATAACAGACGAAATTGATTAGCCTTGCCTGCTATAATAATAATAAATAATAATAATAAAATGGTTTATTCATCACTCAAATTTTCATACATACTTAAATATATAAAAATTTATCAGACTAGTCAGCAGTTACATACATATAATTTTCTTCGAAATAACAGGAGTATACAGTTTATACACCACTAGTTACACATTATCCATACATTTAAATTAAGTACTGAATAGAACACAATCATTTTAATAAATATAACAATAAAACTTTAAAATTTATATAATTAAGATTCTAAATATTCGCTTACAGAGTAAAAGGCCATAGTAGTTAAGTATTTGTATAAATTACTTTTAAAAGTAGAAAAATTGTCTACATTCCTAAACAAATTTATAAACTTGTTACAGCAAATAACACCTTGATAAATATGAGAATTTTGACACACAGTAAACCTAGAGAACGGCTGATACAAACTATTTTTGTTACGTGTATTATGATCATGAACAGAGAGTTTGAACATTTTTTAATTTAAGTACATATACCAGCTGTATTTGATATCGTCTTCCTAGTATCTTTTTTTAAAATCGCGCCGTTTTTGGAAAGATTTTCTCCGAAAAAGATATTTTCCAACTTCTATATCTTTTGGCCACATTTTTTCGCTTAGGAAAACATCTTTTAAATCTAAGTCCAGTGCGATTTTAAATGAATTACACCCCCAATTGTTTTTTGTTTGAACACAGGTAAAGTTTCTGTCTGCAAATTTCCTCTTAAGGCTTGTTTCCAATTTATCTACCGTATATGAAGTATTTTATTTAGTCACAAAAATCCATGCCTTCTCTCCAACTGCTTCATCCCCATCACTTAAGTCGGTTCCAACGATTTTATTTTTATTTACCTTTAATGCAGTATTTGTTTCTCCTAAGTGGATAATGTCATTCTATTTTGATCTTGTTTGAGGCTCTAATACGCTACAGATAAATCTCTGTTAGTAATATTAGAACATGAGGCATCATTATTTATTTTATTGTTAAATTTTATGAGTACTCTGCTTTTTTTCATATCGGAGGAAACTGCGGAAACAGTGGCAACATCGCATTTTTGTTGACATTCTGTCAAATTGCCGGGGTCATTATTTTAAATTTTTAGTAACTCTGCTATTGTTTCAAGATTATTGACCGTTCGTTTTAACTCATTATTCAGCTCTTTCACATATTTAACTTCAATTTCAGCACATTTTAAATTATTTCTTAGATCAGTAACGTCGCTATCAGTTGTTTTCAATGGCGGTAACTTTGGTATTTCACTACTATATTTACATAAACCCCGATTCTCACAAATTTTTAATGTCCTTTTTATTGATTCACTTAATTTAATCCCATCAGGCACTTTATTGTTTATTATAATATCTATCAAATCGGTTTTCTTTAATTTGTTTAACTTTTCGACAATCAACTTGCCTGAATACAATATCTACAATATGCTGATGACTTAAAAGTATTCACAGTTATAAATAATATTGATAATTGTTTTCGACTTCAAGCGTGTCTTAATAAAGTAAACAACTGGTGTATAACCAATAAATTATACTTGAATGCTGGTAAGTGCAATGTATTGTCCTTTTCTTTAAAAACATCACCAATTATTTTTTAATACCATTTGGATAACGGCTCACTTCAGAGACCTTCAACGGTTTGTGACCTCGGCGTAATCTTTGACAAAAAGCCATCTTTTATTGATCACATCGACACTATTATCTCCGAAGCCTTTACGGGTCTTGGATTCATTGTTCGCACTAGTAGTGAATTCGCTGATACTGATACATTAAAAATTCTTTACCAGTCATTTGTTAGATCGAAGCTTGACTATGCATCACTTACCTGGTGTCCGAGCTATGAGGTACATAAAACTAACCTGGAAGCACTGCAGCGTAGATTTGTCAAATTGCTCTGGTTCAAATCAGATGGTACTTACCCTGTCATAGGTTTTACGCAGAGAGATCTACTTGAAAGGTTTTTCATATCTACACTTGAAGACAGGCGATTAATACATCTCTCAAGTTTTCCTTAAATTTATGAAATTATTGTTTTGATATATGGTGAATCCAGTGGCGTGTCTTTCTTAAAAAATCACTAATGATTCATTAAAACTTTACTTCTAAAAATTGACGTAGGTTTTGGATTTTGTCTGGCGCTTTTTGCTCCAAAATAACAATCTCTGTAATTTAGAAAGAATCGGTGGAAATCATAAAAAATTCACAGGGTGACTATGGGTCGCACTGTATAATCCATATTAAATAAACGTCTTTTAAATGCTTTCAATGGCTAGAAGCCGTAAATTTCACTTCAATTGTACAAAGCCTCGGTAGCGTTGTGTCGGTAGCGGTAGCAATGAAACTTCCGCCAAGGGAGTTACCAGGACTTGCTTAGCGAACAGAAACACTATTTCTGGTAAATTCAGTTAGAGTTTCGGGTGATTTGATAAGGTGGTTATGCCGGAAGGGGCCAACACAGCTATGACGACCTGCTTTCGCCTCAGTTTTGGCTAATCATTCCGGGCTAGTTGATGGGTTTGCCGTTGATAATGTAATTTATTGAATAGAGCGGAGAGACGCGCTGGGGAAGTACTTGACCTTTGAATAGACGTCATTATAGAAAATAGAGGTCACATAAATAAGCAGTTTGGCAGCGGCGTAGGCGAGGATGTCGTTATGGGCTGGGGCTGATTTATGGGCGGTAATATAGGCTGTTAAATTCCGGGTATTAAAGGGTGGCTACCTTAAACATCGAAACGGGTTTTACGAGGCGAATCGAAAATTTGGCCAGGTTCGAGGCAAGTTGGCATTGCAACAACAGTTTTGGAAATTGGGTTCCGGTATCGAGATATTTAATTTTGGGATCCCGCGAAATTCTTACACTTTTCCTCTTTGTCGGTTTACTAATTTACTTTCTATAATGTGAGGTCATATCTTTATAAAAAAAAAAAAATAAACATCAATCTTCAAAAATTATGGTCTAAACGTTAACATTGTGCATTGCACATATCTTATTATTTTTCTAAATTGTCTTATAGAACAGAAAAATACGGTTCCGCTTCCAGCGAATATAAAATGCTGTATTTTGATTCTGTGATTTTCATGTGTTCCGGTTTTTATTGTAACGATTCCGGTTATTCGCCGAACTTCCCTTTTAAATTCTTTTAATTCGTATAAAATATCTGTATACTATGGTTCTAGACTAGGGTCCATTTTATCAGGGCCCTCGAGAATATCTCACTTAATATCGGTCGTACAAAATAAATTGTTTCTATGAGAATTGTGCCGATTTATATAACCTACAAAATGGTTTAAAGACATTTGAAATCCATGGCCTACTTTAAGAGTTATGGCGGAAAATATCGAAAAGGCGGAAAACGTTATCTCCGTTATTTGAAGAGATACGAGAAAAATTCTAGGGCGAAAATTTTTTGCAAAACAGGGTGTTTCACCGAGGTTTTATCTAATTTTTTTCAAAACCGCTGTATTTCGAGATTTACTCTTCAGGCTGTTAAAAAATTATTTTGAAACGGGCATGGCGCCATTAAATAGAGTATTTTCCTCCCTTTTCAACGATATATCACATGCCATATTTATTCATTGGTACTACGTTAGTAATTATAATAACATTTTTTTTAAACCAATAATTTATTTTTTTTAACAAGCATTATACTTGCCGTGTAGAAATATAATTAAATAAAACGATAAAATAATTCAATAAGGTTCAAATCTTTGTTATAATAAAACATTAACACAATTAAGAAGATTAAAGTAAATTCAGGTAACAAAAACAAATTAATAATCAAGAAAGCAACATGGAGCAATTATGGAAAGAGTATTCGCAGTTTTGCCAATGTATAGAGGTCCACCATAATAGTGTCACTCCTTACTCAGAAAGTTAAAATTTCTTTACCAATTACTTTAAGTGTAATATCCATTTGTTTGTATTTCATGATTTCACTATGATTTCGATTATTTTAAAATAGTTGGCTATGAACAATATTTTCATTGAAAAAATTTAATTTGCCATATATATATATATATGAAAAATACTAGGTTCTCGGGTTGAACCGCGTCTGAGATTGTTAATGTCTCGACATTTCGGCTCCCGTTTTGGAGCCATTTTCAAGAGAAAAAGTGGGTCGAGAAAAAATTGTCAAAGAAAATAATGCTAGGAGTTCGTGGAACTGGTTCGATTCCGGGGTCTCAATCTGCCTACTCCCCAGATCTCACCACGATCCGTCTCTGGGGCCTCAATCTAACTACTCCTTAGAGCGAACTCGCTGGCATTATCGGACGAAGTGTTATTTATACGAAATCTGTTTGTGGGTGGGAGAGTGGTGGGGGGTTGAGGGTCTGTTGATGGGGGCATCAGAGCAAAATGGCTGCTATCAGGATTATGAGGTGTGGATGAGGATTGTGGGGCTAACCTGGAGATCAATGATTTCCGAGCGACTGGAAGACGATGACCGTCATCCCTTTTCCAGAAACCGCGAATCATCCGCGAAGCAACTGAGATTGAAAAACGTCCCAATTGTCTAAACAAAAGGGATGACGGTCATCGTCTTCCAGTCCAGATATTTCTTCACCCTCGTCATCGCTAAAATCATATATATCTGAGATATTCTCTGAAGTACAAACATCTTCTTCTTAATTATCAACTTCTATGAATTCTTCAATATTATAAATATCAGGACTAATTTCTAATTGCTCAGGCTCTTCATCAACCACAGCTTCATCAACAATATTTTCTGCATTTTGACATAAAGTATTCCTTCCATTGTGGCAGAAATTGCTGCATGTGACGCCAATGGTTTTGCATGAGCAAAATTTAGTTTTTCAACCGACCTTACAATCACAAGCAATTATATTGAGTAATTAATTAGGAAGAGGAGCTTTATCAGTCCTTATCGGCTACAGTCCATTATCCGTTGTTTGCTCCCATTAAAAATCCTGTCAATTTTGGATACCACCAAAACAAACTTATTTTTCTATGTCGCATTGCTCTATGTAAAATTTTCTCTATCGCCTTATTTTCGCTTCACTAACGGTAGTAGTTGGTGATTTCGCTATTGATTACTGTAGACACATTTATCAAAAACCTATACATTTTTTATAAACACCGTCAACAAAATTACAAATTTGATGTAAAAACCCTCAACGGTCTTTGCGTTATAATGAAAAACACCATTTGTGTTTACCCAACAATATTGAAGTGGCCGAATAAATTGTTCATGTGCGACATTTCACTGGAATTGCTGAAAGTGGTGCCTGAAAATTATGGAACAATTTTTAATTCAACCATCGTTGTAGTTTAACTGCCACCGTATAATATAATTATTGTCGCTGTTATTGAGAACGCTATATTAGCAGTTAATTTACCATGTGCAAAGCTAAATAACTACACTTGTCACTAGTTACAGGAAGGGGATAGAAAATCCGTTCGTAGAAAAGTTTACATATATTCGTTCTATTCTACTGTTCTACTTTGTTTCATTATTACGTAGATGTTCTGTAATACCTGAATTATGCTAATTGGTCTTCCTTTTGACATTACTGATAGCGTCATGCCATCTATGGTTTGGATTCGCCTTGTGGAACATACTGGTTTCTATGTTTAAGAGAGCAGCCCCTTAGGACTTAAAAGCTACTACTAATAAATAGTAGGTATATTGTTCTATACGGTATAACGTTTCCATCACAGCTCAGCGATAACCAATAACTATCGTGCTCGGATAAAAGTGGAGCAAATCCAAGGTTCAAATAAAAGTCAAGGACTGTAATATCAATTTAACAATATTTATTAACAAATTAAAATGAATGACAACATAAAATGGTAATGTCGATTTACAGACGTAAAATATTACCGTACAAAACCTACTGCTACGATAGATTACAAAGACCTATTAGTAACGCAACTAGCATCCCTTACCAAGAAAATAAAGATTTATAGACAGTTCTTAAACCGAAAACGACGAATTACGATGAACGGTTATAAACAATATGGCGCTTGTTTGCTGCAATAATCTATTTACAATTGTTTATCAACTGTGACATATGACACTTTGACAATTAAATTTTGACAACTATTATGACGTCATTTTTGACAGTTATTATGACAACTTTTGACAACTATTATGAGACCTGTTACTTTGACAGCTATTATGACATCTGTCACTTTTGGATGACACCTGTATCTTTGACAGTGATTATGACATCTGTCACTTTGGCAGTCATATGACAACTACTATGACAATTACTATTACTTTCGTGAACGTGGTCACACTCAACAGTTGGGACTTAACTTCACAAGCAGTGCGAGCATACGACAAACGTCGTTATCTGTAATTTCAGTCATGGGGCAGACACACACTAGCCGGGTGTTTCTCGGTCATAGCCATTACTATAACGATAACAATCGAATATCCAACAAGCGTCGCTCATAAAATGTTATACCAGCTGCTAGGTTATGGCTCGACGTTGACACACCCCACAAATCTGGCATTTAATTATACAAACAATACGAGCATAAGATGCGGACGGTCATACTCAGCGAGGTCTTTCCTCTTTACTGAATTTGTGTCGACATCCAATCTAGCAAGCATTGTTCATAAAATCGTGTATCATCTTTAAGGTTAAATGAAAGTTTCTTTCCTGGTCGGGTCTCGGGACCCTTCTTTTTTTAAAACTAAGCCCGTGCATCGCTTTTTATAGTAGAGAGCTGCTAGGTCGTTACGTTTTACTTGGTTACAATATTGTCATAGATACTAACAGATAATGTGTTCGACGATCCTAATTTTTCTTTGTTCGTACTGTCGTGAGCAGAAAAAAATAGGACCACTTTTTTTTCTCTAATGTAAATCTGTCTCTCTTTGAATATGTAATGAGTAGCTGAAATAAAACAGATATCACTTTTAATTTAATTTAACCTCACCACAATAAAATTGTGAGAGGTTACTAAAATTGGTTCAAAAACGAAAATTGAGATAACATCAAATCTTTACGTTTTGAGGTCCTAGGAACCCAAAAAGTGGTTTTTCAAAAATGTCTGTGTGTATGTGTATGTGTGTTAGCACGATGGCGCCGAAACTACTGAACGGATTTGAATGAAACTTTGCATGTGCGTTTCTTTAGTGCCCCAGAAAATCTGAAAAGGTTTTGGTTGAGATCGGATTACGTTTAGTGCCGTTTTGACGTAACAAGTTGTTTATTTTATAATTACTCTCAATTTGCAATGGAACCATTGAAAATCAGTTAAAATTCTGATTTCAACGGTATATCACACTTCCATCCTTTCGATTTAGTTTCCGTGAAAAAAATTAAAAACAAAACAAATATGAAGCATAGATCGCATTTCGCGTGACATGATCGACGCGCGTAGCCGTTACGTCGTGAAACTCATCACATCTCGTGTCAATTCACGTGTGAGGCTTTCTTCACTGCTTTAGAAGTAGAGCGGATTACGCTTAGTACCGTTTTTAAATACATATATATGGACAAATCGAAGAATTAAACTACAAATATTCCTCTAAGATCTAGTAAAATTACTGAAATGCTAATGTTTCATTTAACAAAGACAGCCGCGAGCGATCGGATTACAATGAGCAAATTTTGACGATTGTCATTGTCATCGTTTGTCATCCGATAACGTTAGTGTCATGTCATGTTAATAAGATTTCGGCATATTTGTAACTTTTAGTGACTGCACCAGTGGATTGTCACAAACTTTAAAGGCAGATGTAACAATATCAATTTCATATGCTTTCTGTACCTTCGTTGGTGAATTTATTATAGATTATCACTTTACCAATTTTCAGTTTGTTGCTTTACAAATCTGTACTATTTAGGATAACTAGACTTTCTTAGTCGTTCAAGTGATGTTAAAGTTGTTAATATCCTAATAGTATATTATTCAACGAGCGATAATGTAGGTAATAACTCGCATAGATGAAATTTTCAGCACGAGCCGCAGGCGAATGTTGTAAATTCATTAAGTTGAGGGTTTTTTTTAGTGCCCCAGAAGATCTGAAAAGGTTTTGGATGAGATCGGATTACGTTTAGTGCCGTTTTGGCACACAATCTAATGCTCTTTTTAGCTTCAAAGATCCACCGGGTGGGGAGGTTCCAGCCGCTTCCAGTAGCTGCCGATTTTTTATTTGAATGCTGTAGTTATTGCTATAGTAAATGATGGATGGTTAATGAGACAAATTGCACTGCGTTATAACATTAACAAAAATTTGGTGTGTAACATTTTAAGAAAGTGGAGAATAAACGGTACGATTAGTAGAAATCCTGGATCAAAGGACAAAGGATATCCTACTTAACAAGAAACTAACTATTAATATTTCGTTATTGCACCATTTCTATTTATAACTTCTGTAAGTCTGTTTGGCATAGAATTAAATAACCTTATACAATAATAATTAGTAATAATATTTTACCATGCATTATTTACTATTTCCAGTAATTCTTCGGCATTCCGTGGTCTGATATTTCGTTTTTGAATACTTCTTACGAGTAGTCCCCGTACTTCTTCCACAAGGTTAAGATCTGGACTATGACTGGGCCAGTTAAGAACATTGATGTTGTTATCTTGAAACCAGTTAGTTACGGTATGAGCCGTATGAACGGAACAATTGTCTTGTTGAAATATGAACTCATTATTAGGAAATAATTATGACACAGAAAGGAGGATATTATCTAAAATCCTAATGTACGTTTCACTATTAAATCGTTCCTCAATATGCCACAAAACACCAGGACCACGTGCCGATATCCAAGCCCACATATTGACGGAAAATCTACCATTTTTATCATTGTTAGATATATATTTCTCATCGAATCGAATATTCGGAGGGTGGTAAACACGAATACGACCACTATGTGTTGAGTGGGCAGTTTTTTCGTCTGTAAAGATTTACATTGTTCCAAAAATTTACATCATGCGCTAAAAATTCAAGTACAAATCCTACTCGAGCTTCTTTATGTTCAGCTTTAAGTAAGTATTTCTGTGCTGCTGCATGATAGAGTAGCTCCGATTCTCTTACTCGCCGGCGACCAGTACTACTCGATCCAGGAAAATTCATTTCTTCAGCAGCCTGAATAACTGAGTAAAATGGATTTTCTACTAAAGCATTTACCAATTGCAAATCTTGTTGTTGAGTTGATATCCTTCGTCGCCCTGATCCAGGATTTCTACTAATCGTACCGTTTATTCTCCACTTTCTTAAAATATTACACACCGAATTTTTGTCAATATCCTTCTTCTGCTTTAGCAAAAAGTTCAGATTTAACTATATGAGGCATATCAGTTTTTTGCACACTTGCAATAAATTATGACAACTAACTGAAAATGTCCCAAAAATTAAAGTTAGATGTAGATAATAAGATTTTAGCAAAATACCGTTATAAGACTTGTCCTATTTTTTTTTTGCTCACGACCGTACGTACCAACTTACTTTAAATTACCAACCAATAAGTAAAAATAGGATTCATCTTTACAACGGAGTAGAAGTGATATCTTTTGTCCCGAGGATATAAACAGCCAAAACACAAAAAATCACACATTCTATTTTTTCCTTAACCATTGAGTATGAATTAAATACTGTTATCTTTTTCCCAATACTTATAGTGCTTCTCGTGAGCGGCAGCAGGACTTTTAGTGCCGCTCAGAGCTCGTTAGAAACAATAAGAGACTAAGTAAACCGGTCAGATAAGGTATCAAAGAAATTACAGTATAAAAAAATTTAGTATATTGTTCAAATGTGCTTTTAGAGGGCAGGCTCCTACTTATTTTACTATAATGAACGAAACCAGACTGAAACCAACAGCTACTCTGCGGGCTATGTGCCCCGCCAAGCGCTGAATTACAAGGAGAGTTGCTGTTGGTTGCAGTCTGGTTACGTTCCTTATAATAAAATAAGAATTTTATAGAGGAGTTTGCGACTAGAAATATTATGTTTTAAAAAGTATATTGTTTTATTAGGACAACAAAAGGAAGGAAACAAAATAAAGATAAAAAGCTGTGCATTGCCATTAGCAACGGAAGTAAAAGTCCGCTCGAGCGGAAGAAATAGTTATTTGTTTAACTAGGCAGCAACATGGTAGATTGACTGCAGTCAATCTATTTTGCTGCTGAGTTGAACATATAATTTTTTCGTCGATTGTTTAAATATATTCTAAAATAATAAAATTATTACAATTCTCAATCTCTGAATTTTTGTTGTAATAAATTCAATAAAAATTCATTAAAATCGCAGTTGTTACTACTTGGTTACCATGGAAACTAAGTGTCACTTTTCCTGCCTAGGCAGGGAAAGTGACACTTTGCTAATTGATATTAGTCAGCAAAGTTAGTGCTTTGCTGTTAATCGGCGAAAAAAAGTACTTTTACTTCCGTTGCTATTGGCAACGCACAGCCGTCTGAAATATCAAATATTAATGTTATGAAGTTAGTAAGAAATGTCATGATTTTCTGACGCTTGAAAAACAAATATTTTATTTGTTATTCACTTGTAAAACGATATTTAATCAAATATAAATCATTTTCTAGATACTAATTTCTTGTTTACTTTAATTAAAATTATTATACAGACGAATGTGGTAGATTAATTGCGGCATTTATTACAATTTTAATTAAAAATATTATCCGCGATTTTGGCCGGAACTCCTCACTTAATTGGTTACTTGAATCTGCCAGGCAATTAGGCTGGTAATCTTCCATTTGATTAAATACATTTTTAATTACATTAATTTATAAAACGGGAACTAGCTTAGGTAAGTATGCAAAGTAATTTAAAATAGTACAAATATGGTTACGCATTGTTGACCGAATTAAATAGTGTCATTTTGTTTGCATCCACTGAATTTCAATCCTGACATTTTTGGAAACGTTAAAAGTTTTAAATATACACTCAAATGCACTATGCGACGCGCGTTTCGCTAACCATGCATCATCTGGAGACTAATAAGAATAGTTTTCAGTATCATTCATCTTCAGATGATGTAATTACTTTGAAATTTATACAAATAAATATTTGTTTTACACAAGTCAAACATACAAATATCAAACATTACATAAAAAGTGTGAATATATATGAAAAAACATAAAAGAAATATTTATAGTCATTTAATTGCGTGCCCACCTAGATCACCAGACGTCACCCCTATGGATTTTTATTTTTGGGGTACCAATGCAGAATTATATAGTTCAACCTATACTCAACGTCTTTCTACGACACTGATTTAGCTTATGTTTTACAAATTGTTATCTGAGACTTGTAACGTACTGAATTTATAACAACGGAAGTAGATATAATTATGAACGTCAACATCAATCAACTTGATTCTTAAAGCGGTTTAGGTTCCATACAGAAATATGTATAAATAAATTATGTAGGAGGGGAATTGAAAAGTCCACCTGCCATCCACCATTATTCTGATGTGCCAATTTAAAGAGATCGAAGGAAATTTTCAAGGATCCAACCGAAAATCAATGTTGTTTGATGTTTCTTATTGTCATTGTTATATGTGTTCCTTTTTCTATTTCTGGTTCCGATACACTTTTTATTGATTATTTGTTTACTTGTATATAAATAAATGATATGTGATTTGTTCTGCTTTGAAAATAAATGCGTTTGTACTGTGAAATTTACAATGTAACCAACACTTGGAAGGCGTTGGAATGATTGTTGTGATATTTAGTTTCAACAAACCTGTAAACTTGAACACTACACCGTACTCAACGCGCAATTCGCTAATGATGTTAACATCATCGGGAGATAATTAAAACTGTTTTAAGACAGTGTAGTGTATTTCAATGTAGTCAACTCAAACTCCTTTTGTATACAAATTAAAATTAAGTAACAACATTTAAAAAAATACTTGAAAACAAGCCCAACTCAAACTTAAAATAATACAGTTGTTAAAGACATTCTCGCAGTGCACTTTTTTAAAATTTTGGATATGGACGCAGGCACTACAACTCGAACAAGGTGCCTTCCGCAAGGTGTTCGAGCAAGGAGGAGCAGCAGTAGGCAGCTTTCAGTGAGAACCTGAAGATGGCAGATGAGATTCTGCCGAAATGTCATTTTAGTCAACCGTGACTCCTGGAGGAGTCGACCATCGACGCGGGAGAGCACCCGGAAGTACAATAACACTTCATTTAACACCCGCGACAATCTAAAAAACAATATATATATATATATATATATATATATATATATATATATATATATATAATGAACTGAACTCCAGTTCAGTTCTAGCAACGAGGAGCATCAGTAGGCAGCATTCAGTGAGAACCTGAAGATGGTAGATGAGATTCTGCCGAAACGTCGTTCAGACAACCGTGACTCCTGGAGGAGTCGACCATCGACGCGGGAGAGCACCCGGAAATACAATAACACTTCATTTAACACCCGCGAAAACCTAAGACACAACAGGGTTCTCGGGTTGAACCGCGTCTGAGATTATTATTGTCTCGACGTTTCGGCTGCCGTTTTGGAGCCATTTTCAAGAGAAAAAAAGGGGGGGTCAAGAAAAATTGTCAAGGGAAATAATGCTCGGATGTATTTGAGTTCGTAGGTCTGGGTCGATTCCGGGTCTCAATCTGCCTACCCCCTAGATCTCACCACGATCCGTCTCTAAGGCTCGCCGTATATTGACCCCAGCCCAGCACAGCACAGCCCACTCCCACGCGTGGGTGAATTCTGTGATACATAGTAAAACAAGAAGTGGCGCATATTGAACCCAGCCCACGGCGACGTTCACCACGCGTCGTGAGATTTGTTTTACTATGTATGACATAATTTACCCACGCGTGGGAGGGTGCTGCGCTTTGCTGGACTGGGTCCAATATGCGGCGGGCCTAAGGCCTCAATCTGCCTACTCCTTAGAGCGAACTCGTTGACAGTATCTGACGAAGTGTTGTTTATACGAAAGGTGTCTGTGGGTGGGAAAGTGGTGGGGGGCTATATATATACAACAGTCTATTTTCTCTCTTATCTTATAACATCTATTCTAAAAATTTTCAAACCAAACGATTTTCCTAATTTTTTCTTGTTCTTTTTCATGTCCCTTAGCAACCCCTGATTTCCATTTTTCCACACTCTCATTATATTTTCCGCAAATAAATAAAATCGCCGATACCAACGTAAATCTTTCTTGACATCAACTTGATAAAACGAGTTTTTAATGGCTGAAATATGAAAATTGCGTGTAGCTATTGAAAATATCTGTCTTCTATAAAATACTTTGGTATCAAACAGAACAAATAAACGAAAATAGAAACCATGCATGCAACTCTCTACTCAGCATAAAATAAGACGCGTTTTATCCACAATATTCAACCCAAGTTGATTTGAATGTGTTTTTTAATTTAAGTACAAGTCAATCAATATATTCTAATCAAATTGAACAGTTTATTGCGAGAACAGTAATGTACGATACACATAAAAATTAATAAAATTTCCTATCTAGCTAAGATATAGATACGATACTAAAACCAAAACAATTTGGACAGTGATTGTTTTAAAAACAGAATTTGTTAATAAAAATAAATTAATAATGGAAATTTTCAATTTAAAATGATTTTAGTTATTTTACAAATTATAAAAAATATTCAAGAAATGTATGTGGTTTATTACAAACTGTTTGAACGCGTAGCTCAATAAAAACCCTCCAGCCGCACAGTATCACTTATTTCGATGTTCAGCTGTAATCTGCTAAGCTGCTACACAATTCAAGTGATATATCGGTTCCACTAGGAATCGTTTTCTGGACCTTAAAATAATTTATGATCTTATTTCTCCAGCTTGTCACAATTTTGAAAAAATTAATTTTCTTTCTTTTGCTTTTAATTCTATAACTGATTGTCTTCCTTCTTCTTACTATACTTTATTTTCACCAATAACAGTCTATTTTCTCTCGTATCTTTTAATATTTACTTTCTCTAAAAATTTTCAAACCAAACGATTTTCGTAATTTTCTTGTTATTTTTATGACAGTAGTATGTTGGATTGCTTAATACGTCACGACACACTAATTGAGTTCATGTCACAACTAATGCTATGGTTTCCTTAATTTATAATTAGCGTACCGTCTTTTTACTATTCACTTTGTATAAGGTAATATTTTTTTGTTTATCTTGTGTCTAACCGCGCATAATGAAACAAACCATAAATTCATTATTCGTATCATAAAACAAATGCAAGATGTACTCGAGTATAAAAACCGACGCGTTGAGGAATTACTTTTATGTTTGACCTACATATTCTATTTTATACAAGCCTGCATTTCCATTGTGGAAAAGATCGCGTGCCATGGGCTTCCGTTATATTAGAATTGAAATTGGTTTGAACACCAGATACAAAAAACTAAAGAGATCTGTTACGAAATAAAATACGATATTTAGCGGGCTGATGTTTTACTGCCACGTAAACTTATCTCTTCATAATGAATTTGAGGTGGTTTATTCAATTTATGTCGGAGACCCGAAGGTTCTTTTATGTGATTTTTACTTCTATATTATTTTGCTATTTTAACAGTAGCTCAGTCGGCTAGAGCATGATGTGTGGTGAACACACTTGATCAGAATGTTCTTGGTGTCCTGGGTTCGATCCCCAGTTTGGACACTGGTAGTATCGATGGGTACTAGATGTCTGCGTTTTTCAAATGTACACTCTCCTTTCAGATAGCTTTGGCTCGGATAGAGTATATTAATAATTAACGAAGCCACAACATTAACAGATTGAGAAAAGTGGTTGTATTTTTTCATATACATGTTTGCATTTGTTACTATATCATTTATATGGTCAGTGGAAGGATAGGTTAGAATAGAAAATTACGCCAGGGTTACGAACAGTGTTAGATCTATGCAAGGAAACTTCATATATAGAATAGTCATATTTTATGACATAATGTTTTAGAAAAAAAAAGGACATTACGTTACATTTGATGTACACCAGTTATTAATTTTATTTAATGCTGTTTGTAGCTTATTACAGTCATCAGACCACTTAATAGCAGTGTATATTTTCATATCATCCGCGTATAATAAACAATTTAATTCCGTCTCATCTATAATGTCATCAATGTATATATTAAATAATAATGGTCCCAGTAGAGACCCTTGAGGAACCCCAGAGGTGACAGATATCTTCAAGGTGTGATTTGAAAAAATTGACAGACATTGATTGATAGATTTATTGACAGACCAAAAAGATAAAAATTGTTAAGCAAAACACTATAATTGAGCCTATCGAATGCCGATATAACGTCCATCTAGAGATCGGTTAAATGAAATGTATCAAATAAGAATTGCCTTATACAGAATATATTAGTTAGTTTTCGATCTTCTCTTCATGAAACCATGTAGTTTGTGTGATTTTATTTTTTAAATAAAAAAGAGGAAATCATCGAGAAGCATGTCAAGACACTTAGAAATGTTATTGATAATAGTAATAGTTCTATGATTTTCAATTTGGTTTTTCCCTCCTTTCTTGTATGCAGGTATTACTTTAGAGAACTTTAAGAAGAGGGATATGTGGATGTGTTAATGGGCAGATTAAATATTATAGTAAATGGTATTGCAAAAGGACATGCACAGTCTTACAAAAAATGCAGGTATTTTGTCCGGGCCAACAGTACTTATTGGTTTAAATTTTTTAAGACTATTAAGTACTTCAGTTTCAGTAACTTGCTTTCAATGTAAGCTATTGGTTAGGGTGTTTTGAAAGGTAATTTAAAAATGAGTGATATCTATATAGGAACTCTGAAAAAAGTCTGCAGTCATCTGCAATGTTCTTTAGGTCGTTTATCAAACTATCATTATATACCATATAATTTAGTATACATAAAAATTGTCAAGAAGTGGCTAAACATATATTTTATTTTATTACTTTTTCAGTACTCACAATATTAATTCAACACATATTCTATGTAAGATGATATTATTATGCATAATCCGTAAGTACATCTAACTTCGTAGTTTTTGTGATAAAACAGCTTTTTCCTGACGTAGAGTTTGTTTCAATCCCTTATTCAAACATTAAAGCAATTTAAAGGTTCTGCTGTTCAAGTACTCCCTATGGACCTAGAAATCTAATACATTATGGGATGTAGATGCTGATGTAAATACATTACCGACAGGGACTGCTTGATGTTCCCTAACAATTACATCTGTTTTCGTTTTCAAAGCGCGGCAGTAAAATGGGCTAATACGATAATAACTGGATTTTCATTTCTCCACAACAGTTAAAGCATTGAAATCAAGTAACTTTCTCCTAGTACTTAAAAATCTGCGACGTACTCTTATACATATACATATTATACTTTGCAGTGACATAAATATAAATTACCTATTAAATAGACCTGAAAGAAATGAATTAGTAGATATTCTCATGCATATGGTCTCGAAAACTGTTTATACGAATCCACAAGATGTACCTATTTCTTCTAGCGCCATAGATTATATATGTACCAATTTTGACAATAGTTCAATATGAAACCAGGCGCAACCATTTACTGTCAATTCCATCGAATAATTTAACAATGTATGAAAAAAGCCCTACATATGTAGGAATTAAATTATTCAATAGAGTAAGCCCAGAAACCAGGTATATAAGCTACCTAAAATCATTCAAATCTACAATCCATAATATGTTACTCGATAATGTGTTTTACAGTATTTCAGAATATATTATGAACTCAAATTTATAGTTTGTATATTGTATCTTATGTATTGTTACGTCGTTAAATAAATTAGTTATATCATATTAAAATTATGTTTGTGTTAGATAACTTCTTACTGAACCGCGTCCTCGCCTTACACATCTTCCAGCGGCTTGTATATCAGTGTATGCGCGGAAGCTATACAACCTTAGGCGAGGGTTGTATAGGAGATATACCATCCTTCGGAGGGGATGTAAAGCCGTCGGCCCCTTGTCTATTAAATGTTAGGCAAGTAAAAGATCCCTACTCTTCTTAAGGGAAGAGGTTCGGCAAAATTCCTGGTTGGGGGTAGCTCGCCTACAGGCGTCGGTGTTAGGCCTCAGTAGCGGAAATAGGCCGACGTTAAATAAATGTATAAAAAAAAACTTCTTACTGTTTTATATGTCAGCGTCAATTTTAAGAAATTTTAAATGTTTTATACGCATCTCTTTTATACACATCTCTTAGGTAAATCTTATGTCAGATAATTTTGTATCTATTTTGTTATTTCAAATCTATAACTTATATTTATTATTGTTCTGTGATATGCCTGAAATGTATCTACTTATTTCAGAGTGATTTTCTCTGACTTTTCATATACTATTGTAGTATGATCTTTTGGAATAAACTAAAGTTATTATACTGTCATAAAAAAAGAAGTAAGAATAAGTCGTGCGTAAATTAGCCTAATTATTAAATAATTGCACGTTACTAGAACTCGAAATTACTATACTGCCATCCCAGTAAAAATAAATTTAAATGTACATTTCTTATAAAATTTTTCATAAGCATGAGTGTGTTTGAACAATCTATCAATATACTTCTATTTATTCTATGTATTTCCCTTGGATCAATGTTTATTTTAACATTTTATAAGAGCGCAGCGAACATTTATTTAACATTGTTGCTACATAAAAGTGATGAAACGGAAGTGACCTGGATATCGCATTCCAGAAAGAGACCGGAAGAATAAATGTTGGATATAATAAAGTAAGGCAATGTAAACAAGGGAAACAGCTACTTCTGTACCAAGGACATTAAGAAAATATACCGTAAAAATATCTGGCGATAACTTGTTCAAGAGTAAACTTACAGTAAAATAAATAAATGTAACTCTTCAGGATATAACAAAGGAGCAATTTATTTCCAAGGACGATAATGTCGTACATGCTAAAAGTAAAAATCTGCAGTGCGCTTTCTGTAGTTTTCATGTGCGGATCAATTGGGCGGCGGATTCCACAACATAAAATTTTAAATTGTAATTTTAGTTGTCAGGATAATAAAATATGTGAAACCGGTAAGATTTTTTCAAATGTGTGTCTGCATATACAGTGTGTCGCACTTGTCTTTTAAATCTATTTTCTCTGATTTCAAATATAGGTTTGGGGATGGGGTTGATAGGTCTAGCTGTAATATTTTTTGACATATCCAATATATCATACACCAACAAATATGCATATAGATATTCTGCGGTTTAGTCGATTTAGCAAGGTCCCGAACATCAAAAGTTTGTAGGATCTTTTGCAGTACATTTACTCCCCGTTCTCGAGGGTGAGAAAAACGATTGTAGATTGTTTAATGTGTCGTTTGGCTCTAAGTAGTCTTACCTCACCTCGACCTAAAAGATCTTTTGTGAATTATCCTACAACTAGTTATTGCCCAGGATTCCAAGACTTTTTGCAAAGCTTGTGATTTTCCTGGAGGCCAATTTCTCTCTGTCTTCCCTATGTGTTCCAGGTACTTTAGCCTAGTGCGGGTTAATATCTTGCATTCACAAAGTATATGTTCCGCAGTTTCAGTTGCAGTATTGCATCTGCATTTGTCGTCCACTATCTTGCCCATATTCTTGAGATGATATCTCAAGGGGCAGTGGCCAGTTAGAAGGCCTGTTATCAGCTTTAGTTCAGACTTTTCAAGTTCGAGAAGCCTTGTGCCATTCCTTGCCGAATAAGTTATAAACTTTTTCGCTTGCTTTTGGCTTGGCGTATTCCTCCAGTAGGACTTTTTTGTTTATCTTTCCATTTTTGGATCTCCTCCATTATTTGTCCCTTGGCCAGGCCACAGAACGGTTCAGGTCCAAGGGATTGTGGCTTAGCTTCTTTTTTCGCAAGGCTGTCAGCAACTTCGTTGCCTTATATTCCCTCATGCCCTGGCACCAACATCAAGGTAACCTTATTGTTGTTAGCCAGTTGCTTCAGGGAATGTCTGCATTGCCAGGTAATTTTAGACTCGAAGGCATAGGACCTTAGAGCTTTTAATGCTACCTGACTATCTGATACTGTATAGATCTTTGCCATTAGAATGCCTTTATTTAGGCATTTCTGGGCACATAAATTTCTGCCTGTAAGATGGCTGGGGTGTTCCCGAAGCTCTAGATAGCCTACATTTATGCCGTGCTACGCCCACTCCTACCCTTTCAGCCTTCTTAAATCCATCTGTATTCCAGATGAGTGACCCTTGTTCCAATCGCAGTGCCTCCATCTTGCTCGTCTGGCGGCATTCAGTTAGCACATCAAACGGACAATCAAAGTCCTGTTTGATTGGCATTGAGTTAGTGGGTTTGGTCATGGACTCAAAATGGATTAGCTCTAACTTCCTTAAGTGACCAACCAGATCGCCTGGTTTAAATTTAAGTGCCCGGTGCAGTCTTAAGGCATTAAATGCTGCCTCCATAGTTGCTGTGGGACACGAGTACATTTTTCCTATAGTCCCTAAACACGCAAGACGTTACAGTTTTTGCAACTTCCCTTGTGCTATTATTTCTTCTGTTTTTGGCCACCATAGATATAATGCATGGGTCTGATAACCGATAGGTGGGACAAATGTAACATTTTCGGTTTCAGATCCCAAGTTTTACCAAACAGCCTACGCCACGTCCAAATAGCCACTGTTGATGTAAGTGTCTTTCTAGATGTGAGTTCCACATGAGCTTTTGATCTAGGATTACTCCTAGATATTTGACCTCACTGGAAAAGTTTAGGATCGTTCCATTCAGCAGACGAGTTCTAAGATTAAGTTTTCTCCTTTTGGTAAGTGGAACAATAACTGTTTTGCTCGGGTTGACATTGAACCCCTCTGACGAGCACCAGTTGGATATTATGCTTAAGGAAATTTACATGAGGTTAGAGATCATAACCTCACGTCTACCTCTCACAGTCATCACCAGGTTATATGTATAACCCTAAGCGTTGAAGCCCGAGTTACTCAATTTATATAGGAGATAGTTGATCGACCACCATTGACCACAGCGATGGCGATAGGACTCCACCTTGTGGAGAACTCCTGACTGCAGTCACCGTAGCCGACTCTTCCCCACACTTGCGGTAATTATTCTGCTTTTAAGCATGGATTGTATCCATTTAATTGTAGATGACTGTATTTCCCTTTTTCTTCCTTTCTTTGTATGGATTCATAGGAGGTGTTGTCAAAAGCACCCTCTATATCTACGAAAGCAAACATAGCCTCTTCTTTAGATGTAAATGTCTTTTAAACGCCTTGAACAAGGCAATGTAGAGCATTTGTTGTTGATTTGCCAGGTTGAGCCAAATTGTTTCCTGTAAGAATGTCGCTTCTGATCTGTTGATCTAATAGTTTCTCCATTGTTTTCAGGAGAAATGAGGTTAAGCTAATGGGGCGGTAAGATTTAGGCTCTTCTGGTGGTCGTCTGCCTATTTTTGGAATTGGAATGAACGCCACCTTAACTTCCCTCCAAGCTTGGGGATTATAGCCAAGTGTGTACAGCTTACTATGAATATACTTCTCAGGCATGGGATAAGTAGGGCAGGTAAAATGCCATCTCTGCCCGATAATTTAAAGGGTTTGAAGGTAGATACCACTCATTTAATTTTGTTTGGGGTGAATGTTTTTCTAGCCAGTATTTTCCTTCTCTGGTTGGACAGTGTACAGTCTCGTCCAGTTAGTCCTGTGGAAGTTCACCTTGGATTATGCGAGAGCCTGGGAAGTGAGTTTCTAGCAATACTCTTATATTTTCCTGCAGACTTTCTGCATAATTGCCATCGGGCTTTTCGAGTAGCCCTATTCCATGTGAGTGGTCTTTTGCAGGAACTTTTTGTCGGCGGACTGCTGGGGTTAGAGAAAAACGATGGTGATGGTTTCGAATTCTGAAACACTTGCGTACTACTCCTATCCAAGGAAAAACAATCCCAATTTCTGGCTTCTCGGTCATGGGCTTGGGAGGGCTCTTCGAATCCTACCCTCCTGCAACTACCCCTAACGTATAAAAACCACCCGTTCGTCCATGCTGTTGGTCTTAGGCATTGTAATGTTGTAGATGCCACAGAGGGCTGTTTTGAGCGTGTTATAGTGGTTTTGCCGATTATTTATATCAAATGTTACATATCCTTGTATGGGTGGGTTTATTAACTCTCCAAAATCATTAAAAAAATGTTGGTGCAATTTGAAATATAAAGTTGAGCTCTGCTTTCACTTAAGACATCCTGTATACCGTCATGTATTGTATTTAGTACTGATTTTCCATATTTTTGGTTATTTTTCTCTAGCGCGTTTAACTAATTTTATCTTTGACCAATAATATTAATAAATGTTTGGAAGTACGTAAGATTTTTCCGTCTAGGATCAATTATGAATCGCACAAATTATTTGAGGCGAGTGGGAGGTAAAACAGAGAAAATTTTAAGTAAATTTGTGCCAGCAACTTTCCCAATTAATGACGTATTTGCAGAGAGATGAGTCGTATCTCGCGACCTCTAATCCTCACTTTAGCTGGGGATTCTCCAAGCGCACACTTAATGGACCAAGATATTTACTCTGTGGTACGACAACTATGTTTGCTTAACTGACAGCATAAGTGTCGACGGAAATATTATAACGGGGACTCTAAAACCGAAAGCGTTTTATTTCTCAGCAACGCTATTACCCATATGTATTTGTATCGCTGAATAAATATACTCCACAACTCTTTAAGTTGTAAAACTTGTCATACGTGTAAATAACATTTGTAATTCGCCTAAAACTAGGTATACAGGCCAGGTTTGTTTTTTATATTTATCTTTAATAGCCTGAACAAGAGACCATCTATAAAGAGATTCACCACCTTATTTTGTAATATAGGACGAATGGTAATGTGATCGGTACTCAGCTCATCTGTACATCTATCTACAGGGTGTTTTGAAAGAAAGTGTCATTTTACTGTAGATTTGTGAGATCGAGAGATAAAGATTTCACTAATAAACTTTCTCCTAGCCGAGTTACAGCCCCTTAAGCTGGGTGAAATCTTTACCTTTCATAACTTGGACTCACTAATCTACAGTATGTTACCTCCTTTCCCTTGTTATTTATTTTTGAGAAATAATTGAGGCAACATATGCCGACGACTAGCTGGTTTAAGTCGGAGCAGAGAGTATTCGTAAGAGTGGAGGCAGATTTCTGTTTAGTTCGAGAAAAAAAGACAAAGAGAAATTGGTGTTAAATTGGGCACCATCTATACTGAAAATGAGTAGAATTGTCTCTTTTTCTCGAGTAACCAGTCTACTATAGATCAGACTAAAATTGTTGATAAGAGAAACAAAAAGATAGTTTAAAATGAATGTTAAATGAATAATTACATGAATAATAGATAAATCGGTTTATAAAGAAAATTGAAATTTAACAAAAATATATAAATAACAAATTTATACCAGGATCCTAGATTGACTATTGTTGAGGTGGCTGGTTCTGGGACAGCAATCCAGGCCCACAATTGTCTCTTGTTGCAAGAATGGATTCTAAAGTTCCCTTGGCAATTTACGTCTCTTAATGAAATGGAGTGAAAGTTATAGGAACATTAACCAACTAGGTGGTTTATGAAAAGTTAACGAAATTTTATCTATATGAAAGATAAGCTGTGCAAAAGCTATGGAGGTATGAAGAAGCTATGCAGAAACGTATGCAGAAATGTATAAGTATATATGTGTGTAAACATATAAGTACATAAGTACATATATAGAAATATATAAATATATAAAAGCATACATAAGCATATATGTATATAAGTATATAAATGTCTAAGAATTTAAGCTGATTTCTTAGCCAAAAAATTAAAAAGAAAGAAAATATTTTTTAAAACCATGTGGTACATATAGTATTTTAACTACTTATTAAATTAAAAAGAATTGACCTTGAATTTAAATTTAATTTAAAAATAATTGAAATTACATCAAAGCCAAAAATTGAAGATTAATTCAATTTTAAATGAGTAATAAATGAAATTTTACCTGTATTTTAAACACTTGTTAACGTGGATATAAAAATGTAATATCAATTACTGAAGTCCACAGTTAAAATTTATATACGTTCGAATCAGTACAAAGGCTGCAAGCAAATGATTTCCTGGTGAGTTTTACTGATGAGGTAAACTTTTTTGTCCTACTTACTAGAAAATAATGCTACTCGATATACTTGAGAAACCTATTTCCCTAATTAAATTGAAAGCTATAAAATATAAATATAGTACAAGTATGGCCATCTGTCAATGGTTGAGTTAAGCGCAACAACTTGCAGGTCGCAATTCTACAGGTTTCTTTACTCACAACTAAAATAGTGGCATATGATCGATAAAAGGAATCTATAATAAAAGTTGTTATTACTTCCATACCACAGCTGATTTGCCTTTGCCTCACTATTTGTAATTTTTATTTTGTACATAACCAACAATATGAACAGCTGTAAATAAAAAGTAAAAACGCATTGTGACTAACTCAGTAAATATATTACATCTTATAGGATATACTATATATAGTATCGAGAAAAGGTAAGGAAAATAACCATGTGTACTTACATAGTAAACAAAAATATAAAAATTGAAATATAGGTATCTGATGTAAATAAATGTTTCGTAGAGAATTGTTTATTGTTTCCTGGGATGCTGTATAGAACGGAAATACATAATAGTGTAGAAAAGCATGACTGAGTTCCTAAGATATAAAAATATGTATATAAAATAGTGTGAAATGGTTTAGCAGTTATACAAGTAAAATTCTGTTAGTTGAAAACAGTTTCACTTACAAAAACGGAATCAAAATAATACACAGATCGTGCCAAACATAAACAAAATACTAGTTTTTATATAAAACTGTTAAATGGACATAGGCCATGTAAAAAGTAGAATTTAATGCACTTTCTTTTAAAACACCTTGTATATGTATATCTAAGATTTACAACGCAACTATTATGTAGAAGCAACTATAAACAGAGATTAAACCAATTAAATCGAAAGGGTATACAATATTGGAGAGTTAAGAAAAAAATACCAGACTTTCCAGCAGCAACCGTTTTAATTTCTTCCTAAATTTTCTGTAGGTATGTTAATATATTTCGAGATTTTGCAAAATTATAGGTCCTGATTGTTTCTTCTAATACGTATATTTCATAAAACATTTTGTGTACCTCACTTAAATACGATCCCGAGAATCTAGGGAACTTTGTGAACAGCAAGAAAGGCCAATCTAGAATACCTGGGAGCAAGCGCTGTAACAATGCAGAGCTAAACAATCCTGAAACTATAGTTGATAGTTCTAGTAATTATTTTAAAAGTGTTTTTCTTCTTCCCAGTGGCGACTCTTATAACATCGACGACAACCACTCCAGCATGTCCAGTATAAATGTTACATCATTCAGCGAAGACGAAATAGTACTTTCAATGAAGAGTTTAAGAAATATAATGACCTGTGATAACGACGGTATTCCCAGTTTTTTTTATAAAGACTGTGAACATGTCTTAACCCAACCATTAACAACTCTCTTTAACTTATCTCTTAGGCAAGGTGTTTTCCTTGATACCTGGAAAACTGCCAGTGTCTATCCCATTCTGAAAAAGGGTGATAATTCTGAGGTAACGAACTATCGGTCTATCACCTTACTGTGTAAATTCGCAAAGGCTTTTGAGATGTCTTTATATAATCGTATTTACCCACCATCTGGCACCAGTCAGTGGTCCTTCAAATATTATTGGACCAATGATTCTACTACCGATTATTCCAAGCCAAACATGGAAACCGAACCGCACTTGAAAGTTACCCTCCCGTAATAAATTTTGATTTTCTTATGACCAATATTGTGTATTTTGTCGGTTAAATAATCCCAAATTTGCAAACCTAGACTCGTCCAGAAATAAAATCAGTCCCAAAAAATCATTGTTGGGCTGCACGTTATTATACAAAACCCAATTGCAATATTCCATGCTAGGTTCGTAATCACTTTCGTACAAATGCTGATGCAATTGTTATTTAAAAGATGTATAGTGATATTTGTCCAAAATTCGGCTTACTGTTTGGTGGCTGATGTCCAATTCAAACCCAACTTGCCTTAAAGAAACAGTCTTATCAACTTCTACTCGAGCCAAAACATTAATTTCCGTTCCTTCGTCAATAATGAAGTTTTCTTTGGTATCACTGTTAGGCTCTCTTCGGAATTGGTTTTCAACACGTTTAAATAATTTTTCGTTGGACATTGTCTATCAAGATATCATTGGACATGAAGGTCGGTAGCTGCAACTGCATTTCTTTTACATTCCCCATAAATAATTAACATGTCCACTTTTTCATCTCTTGTATAAATTTGCGGCATTTTGAACACAACTAACAAGAATATTAAACAATTTTTAAAGACACAATAAAAACACCGTTAAACCAACAAATGTTTGACAAGCTAAATATTTCATTGTTTTCAAAGCCACCTTAGTTACTGCTTAACATTTAAATAGAACAAAATTGTATTACATAGATATTAAATAAAAGTTGTTTTTTGGGGTCACCTCCAAAGGGGCGTACGTAGCGCCCTCTGGAAGCGTTAGGGGACTCCTGGCGCTGTCCAAATGAACTCTTCCCACTATTTTCAGGTGCAGAAATAATAAAGGTTTATGACTGGTAATTAAAGCAATAAACCGTTAAAATTCGTAAATGCATTTTGCGAAATTAATTCACCCTCAAAAACATCCGGTTTCGCTGTTGAACGGAGTGTGATGAGTGAGAGACTGCGGTCCATTTACTTCCTGGCAATGACATACGGACGAATAGTATATGTCACTATTTTGTTTTAATTTCCATTGTACCGTCGGCCATGATTAAACGTACTAAATTGTGGAAATAATGCATGAATTTTGCATTTAAATTAAGCCAGAATCAGAAATATAAATAAATATATCAACTATCCCAATTTGTATTTTAATAAAGTGCTATTTTACATTTCATACCACCCTAATAAAAATATAAATGAGGCAATAAAAGTAATTTATGTATTCGATTTCATTAAATCGGGCATAAAATATAGCACTTACAATTAATTTTAATTCAATAGGGGTCTTAAATATATCGCTGATAACAAATTAAATTTATATTAGTTGGAGTGAAACATATATTTTAAAAAAGTGACCATAAAATGAATAATACGGGTCATATGGATGATGCGTATTAAAAACTACGTGACTTAATATTTTGTTGTCACCAAAAAAAAAAATATGTATACGGGTGTCTCATGCTGTGGATAAGTGAGAACTTTTCCAATCGAAATAATCATTTAAAAGTGGATTTGATGGTTCAACAGTTATTTTAACTTACGTAAAATAGAAGAATATCGAAGGATTTTAAAGATTTATACATATTAAAAAAAATTCCGGAAATATATATTTTTTTTTGTTGCAGGACATTCATTTAGCTGATAAAAACTTTTATTTCTTCGTTCCAACTTGTATAAGGACAAATTTATTATATATACTCGTCAACAGTTCGTGCTTTACCATATTTATTTAAAGAGTAAGAAGTGTCGAAACTAATTAAGTTTAAGACATTCTGAATAAGTTAAGAAAAGTTCAAATGTGCTTTTAGAGGGCGCAATATTAAAACATAATATTTTTAGTCGCAAACTCCTCTATAAAATCCTTATTTTACTATAAGGAACGTAACCAGACTGCAACCAACAGCTACTCTCCGGGCTATGTGCCCCACGAGAGCTCCTTTAAGTAGGATCAGTCTTTTGGCTGGTGTTTGTTGCAATCGAAGCATTAGCGTTTTGATGGTAATATGCAATTATTACACTTAGTGCGCCAGGCTTGTAACTTGTAATTCAGCGCTCGGCGGGGCACATAGCCCGGAGAGTAGCTGTTGGTTGCAGTGTGGTTACGTTCCTTATAGTAAAGTAAGGATTTTATAGAGGAGTATGCGACTAAAAATATTATGTTTTAATATACCGCCCTCTAGACGCACATTTGAACTATGCTAAGCTCAGTCAGGCTATTTATTTTTCGATTGCAACAGACACTGGATCACTAGATGGCGCCTGCTGACTATTTTACATGTCGCTATCCCAAAGATACCGAAATATACTAACTAGTCAAGTGATCCTCGTGTTGGTGGTCATATGCCGACCTTGCACTGACGAGAGCGAACAGCTCGAAACTGCAGTCTGCAAGTGGTGTGTGGCGACTGGCACGAGAGCTCCTTTAAGTAGGATCGGTCTTTCGGCTGGTGTTTGTTGCAATAGAAGCATTAGCGTTTTGATGGTAATATGCAATTATTACACTTAACGCGCCAGCCTTGTAACTTGGAATTCAGCGCTCGGCGGGGCACATAGCCCGGAGAGTAGCTGTTGGTTGCAGTGTGGTTACGTTCCTTATAATAAAATAAGGATTTTATCGAGGAGTTTGCGACTAAGAATATTACGACGTCCAAACGTTTATAGACTATCTGTGTTGGTTATCAACTTGCATAAAAAAGAGAGGATTTTCCGAAGCATAATAATGGAAATTGTGCCTATTAACAAATCCATTTTTATGAAAAGCTTTTTAAAGTCGTCATCAGATAATTCCTGGTACATTTGAATATGATATGCATTCAACTTATTTGTTTTTAAGATTCGACCCACAGACGATGCACAAATTTTAAGGATCTTGGAGTAACATTCGATTCCAAGTTCAGTTTTTGTACTCATATAAGCACAATTGTTACTTCGGCTTTTAAAGTACTCGGGTATTGTATAAGGAACTGGGGTAGCTTTACGGATATCAACATTCTTAAATTAATATACATATCATTTATACGAAGCAAACTTGAATATGCTTCTGTCATCTGGTCACCTGTTTATCAAAACTCTAAAATGAAAATTGAGTCCATACAAAGATGATTTCTTAAATATGTATTTTTCAAATCCAATGTGTTAGGAGCTTTGATCACAATACACTACTAAATTCATTCAATTTTGACTCGCCTGAGCTTAGAACAAATTGCGCAGTCACACAATTGTTATATAAAATACTACATAACCAATTAGATTGTATTCACTCAGTAAATAGAATTAACTTTCATGTACCAAGGCTGAACGCTTGTCTGCACAATGCATTTTACGTCAATACCAGGGGAATTAACATTCAGGTCATGTCTCCAATATTTAACATGTGCAAGATATTTAATGGAGTCGGTCATATGTGCGACCACAACTATGATAGTCTAAACCATTTTATTCATTTGTACAAAGATTCACTTAACTGATTAAGTCTAATTATAACAATCCAATCTAATTATAATATCATCTAGACTAAGAATTCACTATTTCTCATTATTGTTATTTTTAAATAATTTTTTCATTATTCTCTGTAATGGGGTGTCAACCTGTTGAAAATAAATGTATTATTATAAATACACTATAGCTCTAGTAGCAACATCGTATCTTATTTAAATTTACTTTCGTTGCAGGAGGTGCAAGTGCTGAAATCCCTGATCCTCGGCGAAGAGGAGCGAGGCCAAAGCCAGTATCAAGTGATGTGTTTCATATTTCACTTCCCTAAAGACTCTTTCATCTCGTCGGACGCGATGGCGAAGTTAAGACAGAAAAATCCGAGCACAATTCGGACACCTGAGGAGGATCTCGGCAGGACGAACCACACGATGGATTACGTGGTGGTCCTGAAACATGCGGGAATCATCTCGCCGCATATCTCCGATCTTTGCGCAGAAGCTGGGTCGGCGACTTATACCATACACGAGGATGTTGTCAAGTGGGCGACTTCACAAGGTAAAATATCTCGTTTACTAGGAACAATGTAGCAGCGCTACTAGATTTTATATTAAAAGTTTCAAAGCGGTCTGAAATTCTGTATGTTATCTCTGTGGTTTTTTTTCTCTGTATATTAAGGAACGAGTACTGTGTTGCATTAAGCAGATAGTGAGCATATATTTTAGCTGGGCTTTGTGTCATGTGCAGCTCCAAGTTGAGCAAGTTTTACAGGGACGTCGAACGCTTCTTTTATCTAGCAAATTGCTATGATAAAATTAGACAATGAAAATTAGTTTACATATTTTATGATAATGAAATTTTGTTCGTTCCTTATGGATGAAAACTCACCGATATACAAATTATTAAGGGTTCTTTGTTTATCGGCCCTCTTCTAAACATAAAAATGTGCTCATACATACGATTCTAAAAGCATATTCAGTATTTAAACTGTTCATTTGAACTACGCGGTAATTCGCAAGATCATGAGGATAATTTATATTCACGAAATTGCTAAGTACCAGAATTATAATAGTTGTGTATCATGTGTTAGCAGAGAAACATGATTAGAAGTACATGATTACACTTAACGCGCCAGATTTGTAACTTTGGTTGCAGTCTGGTTACTTTCCTTATAGTAAAATAAGGATTTATAGAGGAGTTTGCGACTAAAAATATTATGTTTAATATTCCGCCCTCTAAAAGCACATTTGAACTATGCTAAGACAAGTCAGGCTATTTATTTTTCGATTGCAACGGACACTGGACCGCTAGATGGCGCCTGCTGGCTGTTTTACATGTCGCTATTTTAAAAATACCGGGATGTACTATAGTCAAAGGATTCTCATGTCGGTCGTCGCATACCTACCTTGCACTGACGAGAGCCAACAGCTCAAAACTGCAGTCTGCAAGTGGTGTGTGACGACTGGCAAGGGAGCCCCTTTAAGTAGGATCAGTCTTTCGGCTGGTGTTTGTTGCAATCGAAGCATTAGCGTTTTGATGGTAATATGCAATTATTACACTTAACGCGCCAGATTTGTAACTTTGGTTGCAGTCTGGTTACTTTCCTTATAGTAAAATAAGGATTTATAGAGGAGTTTGTGACTAAAAATATTATGTTTAATATTCCGCCATCTAAAAGCACATTTGAACTGTGATTAGAAGTCTATAATTGTAGTGATGTAAACAAAGCATTTGAACTAATCGTTAATATATTAAAATGTTATATCGATAATTCTTGTCCCGTTAAAAAAGGTAAACACAAATCAGACTAAACATAAAAAACTCGGTAACTAAAGGAACAGAGGTTTCCTCTGAAAACTTAAAATACCTATATTCTAGTATGAAAACAACAAATAATGAAATCGACATAGCTTTTTACAAACGTTACAGACAAGTATGTTGGAGAGTAATAAGAGCGGCAAAAAACCATTACAATAATTCTTGTTACAACAGAAAACAAAACAAAGGCTGTATGGCATATTATTAACAATAGTATAAAAAATAAAAATACTAAAAGAAATATATCTCAAATACATACAAATAATAATATTCTAAGAGGTACTAGAGAAATAGCTACTTTTCTTAATGATTATTTTATGGATGTACCAGAGCAATTAAATAATTAGGCAACAAGAACATTTTTATTTAACCTCAATTTTAATTAAATAAAAAATATCCGACAATGTTCTTAGACCCTGTCGACGAGGTAATAGGCTACAATATAATAGTCTAAAAAACTCTAATTCTGTGGGTGGGGATGACATAAGCTCAAATTTTTTAAAATTCGTAGCTCATTCCGTTGTGGAACCATTTACTTATCTAATAAATCTTTCATTTGAAATGGGTATATTTCCAGAAATTTTATAAAAACCACTTGCATAAAAAGGTGAGTTACATTCGGTTGAAAATTACAGACTTGTGTCGCTTGTATCAACCCTGTCGAAAATATTTAAGAAGATCTTACATAATAAAATTATTTATTTTGTACCGTGTTTTAATATTTTAAACCCCGCACAGTATGGTTTCAGGAAGAGAAAATCGACCACATCAGCCATTTTTTATTTTTTGAATATTCTTTGATTTTGATTTGTTAGATCATACCCTTTTTTACAAAAACTGGAAGCATATGTGTTAAGGGATAAAGTTAATGAATTATTAAAGTCGTATCCAGTGGGTTGCAAGCAATTATAGAAATTGATATTATAAAAGCGCATACTATGGATATTAAATATGGTGGCCCACGAGGATCAGTTCTGGGGCCTTTATTATGTCTTCTTGTTGTAAGCGACTTACCAGATCTAAGCAATAATCAATCTGATATAATTATGTACGCGGATGATAATCACATATGTACATACGGACAAAACCTAATAAAAAAGTATCTTTCATTTTTATTTCAAGCAAAAACTTCAATTACGCCACGAAAAATCTGAAAAAATTCAGGAAACTCCGATAATTCTAAACTATCATAAAACAATCCAAAAGTCCGTTAAAATATTTCATTCGTCAATTTTACAACAAAAACTTTTCAAATAACTCACCTAAAAAATACAGCCCCCATATAGTAGCATTCGACATTCAACTCACTTTTCGTACATCCGGTATAAAGTTCAAATTCCCATTAATAAACTTTCTATGAATTATTTTCCATTCAATTTTAACCTTCGCTCGAATTGCGCTCTACCTATTTTATCTATTTCATATCAATATCTTCTAAACTAAAACCAATCCGGCTCGAGATTCCTCTTCCTATTGCCCAAACAGTCATGTAATTTTTATTTTCACATTTTAACTTTTTGCAAACATGATGCAATATTGATTGCACAATATTACGCAACCATCGCCCGCACTGAATGGCGGGATCTGACTTTCTAGAATAAAATGTATGTAAAAATGTTCGTGCACGACTCACGGCGCACGACAAACGAAACGATAATAAAACGTATAAAAGGATGAGGTCAACACGCTTTAGGCAGGTCAGTATCGGTACCCGAAGTTACTAATTCTGCATCTAGCCAGTGTAACTCGTGCTCACGCGCTTCCTTGGTCGGAACCAAGTAAAAAATACTTTTTAATCTAATCTGCCACCGCGCATCTAATTTTAAATGATTTTTTTCAGACAATCTAAGTAATATGATCTGCCACCGTGCACCTTAAATTTAAGTGAATTTTTTACATTTTTAAACAAATCTTAAATCGAATCAAATCTCCCAAGCCGGAATCTATTCGTTGTCGAAAAATTACCAAATAGTAACTGTAAAAGAATAATAATTTAATTGTATTTAAACTTGTGGTCGTTCCAAGGATAAATATAATATCCTTTGAAACAAAGTGTTTTAATTTACAATAACTACATACACAGGGTGTTCCAAACTTTCTGGCCATCTTAATTAAAACTTTTCAATTTAAACAAGAGTACTTCAACACTAATCTTGCATTCAAAAGTGTTATACTTTAAGAAGTATATACAGGGTATTGAGAAATCACCTGACAAAAGAGTCAAAACTGAATTCAAATAAATTCAACTTTTTGAATTTAAACTAAATACATTCAAAGCGCTTATTATACAGATTGTAGCTATTGACCCTGCCATCTATAGTAAATTGAAAAATCCATGGTGCTAACTGCATTGCTAGTGGAAGTCAGTGAAAGCAATCAGCAGGGGCTTATAAGGGTGAAGCAATTTATCCTGATCCAACCTTTTTAAGTGCAACCCCCCCAAACTTCTTCCAACTAGAAATTAAGTTCACGAGAAGCTTCAAGGGTCTCTACTGAGCTCATAGCTCTTATTCTTGTGCGTGTTCATAACGCCCAATTGGGGTTCGAACGCTAAATATAAGAGGCTTATGCGTGTTCAGCCTACATTTAGAGAGTTAAAAATGCTTACTTTGCCGTGTATCTACATCATGGAAATTGTTCAATAAGTTACGTAATATAGTAAAATTTATCGATAATATACATATCTTTAAGAAAAAAGTTGGAATGTTGCTGATACATAAAGTATTTTATAGTGTATCAGAATACTTGAACGAGAGTGATATATAGGAACTAATGGAGTAATTAGGTGGCCAGCACGATCACCCGACTTAACTCCAGTAGATTTCTTCTTATGGTGACATCTAAAAAATTTAGTTTACACTGAACCAATCGATGATATGGTAGACCTATACAACAAAATATATGCGAGTGTTACCACATTAGATAGAAATACCTTATTGAGAGTAACTGGGGAAGAAACAATTAAACGGTTTAACATGTGTATCCATGAAGGAGGAAACAATTTTGAACATTTACAGTTATCGACAATTTTCTTTCCGGCGTCACGACAAAATAAAGCCACCAAAAATACATAATGACTGGTCTTTACAGAAATTGAATACCTCTTTTCGTTATTACGAAAACTGCTTTATGTGAATCACCCTGTATATGCCTGTATAATATAAAGATGAAAATTACCAGCTGCATTTGCACTAAAGCTGACATTTTGTGTCTTAGGGTTGTCCGAATTCTCTACAATGCAAACCTTACTAAAAACGCGTTGCTTATCTTCAACTGAAAAATGACTGGCTCTCCGAATTTCTGTGGAGAGAGTAGTGCATTCTATGAGTCGGATAGAACCTCGAAAAATAAATAATAATAATAAATAAACACTACAGAAATTCGAAAACCGCCAATTCCAGAAACCAGGGCTTATGTGGAAGAGGGTTACATATTGAAAAAACGCGGACATACAACCATTTCATCCGACAGTGCCTGAGCCAGGATTCGAACCCCGTATTGCGATGTTCCTGTGATTAATCGCGATTGCCACCTCGCGCCTTAACCCACTCGGCGATCGAATATTTGCTAATCTAACGAGACTATGTCTCCCCCCGCTTTAGAGGATGCTGAACAAGATAGCGGTGGTAAAATTTCTCTCCGAGGTCAACCAACCCCCCTACACGGACAAAAACCATCCTCGAAAGGGGTAAATCGCGTATCCGCCGTCTCCTACCATCCAAACTTGTGTTACCCCCGTTTTCGAGGATGCTGGGCACGATGGTAATGTCGAGATGTCCTCGATCCCCGCCAACCCCCCAAACGGCCAAAAACCACCCCCGAAAGGGGTAAACCGCGCATAGGCCGTCTCCTCTCGGCCGTGTTACCCCCACTTTTCGAGGATCCTGAGCACGATAGTGATGTAGAGACCTCTCCTCGATCCCCGCCAACCCCCCCAAACGGCGAAAATCCACCCCCGAAAGGGGTAAACCGCGCATCCGCCATCTCCTACCATCCAAACCCCCATTTTCGAGGATGCTAAGCACGATGGTGATGTTGGATCTTCTCCCCGAGGCGAACCGACCCCTCAAACGGACAAAAACTACCCCTTTGATACGCGGTTTTATGAAGTAAGTGAGTAAGTTCACAGATCATTGAATACGTACCGGATGATGATTACAGGTATCTTAATTGGGGGATTGGGGGTGGTGTTTGGCCATTTGGGGGTTAGCGGGGATCGAGGAGAGGTCTCTACATCACCATCGTGCTTAGTATCCTCGAAAAGTGGGGGTAACACGGGTTTAGCCGAGAGAAGACGGCTTATCTGCGGTTTACCCTTTTCGGGGGTGGTTTTGGGCCATTTGGGGGGTTGGCAGGGGTCAAGGAGGGGGTCGACATCACCATTATGCTCAGCATTATTGAAAACGGGATTAACACAGGTATGGATGGTAGATAACGGCGGATACACGGTTTACCCATTTCGGGGGTGGTTCTTGTCCGTGTGGGGGATTGGGTGACCTCGGACAGAAATTTTACCACCGCCATCGTGTCTCGAAAACGAGACATAGCCTCGTTAGATTAGCAAATATTTACATTCCTGTCCGACTTACAGAATGCATTAGAGAGCCCTTTGGTCCATGATTAATATGAATCGAAAGAATTTCTAACCTCAAAAAGAAAAAGTGGTTCTGATATTTAATCAATATTAATTACTTTCATTGCATACTTTAGCATACACAAATATACACCAAAGTATTTAAAAATAGTGTTTTTTAAATGAATGGGAGGGCGAACGTAGGTGCGTCTTTACTATGTACATACTTCAGTATGCGATGTAAAGCAAAGACAGGCGCAGTTAGTACTTGGATGGGTGACCATTCCAACGGAAACCGCGTCCTCGCCTCACACATCTTCCAGCGGCTTGTATATCAGTGTATGCGCGGAAGCTATACAACCTTAGGCGAGGGTTGTATAGGGGATATACCATCCTTCGGAGGGGATGTAAAGCCGTGGGTCCCTTGTCTATTAAATGTTAGACAAGTAAAAGATACTTTTCTTAAGGGAAGAGGTTCGGCAAAATTCCTGGTTGGGGGTAGCTCGTCTACAGGCGTCGGTGTTAGGCGTCAGTAGCGGAAATAGGCCGACGTTAAATAAATGTATAAAAAAAAATGAATGGGAAGAATAACAGCAAATAAAGATAACGAATAACTTAACCGCAATTTTTAACAAACGCCAAAAACTAAACATCAAAAACATAAAATTGTTGGTTGTACTACGGGATTTAAAAATTCAGCCTATTGAACACTATTTAAATATGGCGCACTTTCTTGGGGAGTAGCTGAACCACATCTATTCAACAAATAGAGTATAGATAGTCGGCAATGGAAGGTTAAATTCACAATGATATGCAATCTCTAGGTTTTAATTAGTTGTTCAGTTATGTAGGGCCCTAATTAATATAGACTACATCGCGGCCCTTATGGATGTGTCGCCTAATGCAGCGTAATCGATCGATCGATATACAGCACCCTTGTTTGCTGTATATTTCAACACCCTTCATTATAAATTAGTAGATCATGTATTACAAATTATGCGAACTAACCTCCATCCAGGAGCGGTACAACATTAATTTGGAAATTAGCCAAACCTTACCTTCATATCGTATCCTTCTTATCCTGTTATCTAGTTTGTAGGTGTCATGTTCATTCCAGCGGCTTCAAACTGGCTTCCTCTGCATTTAATGGATTAAAACTAACATTCAACCGAATGTTGCGGAAGGAATAATGTAAGCCCGAAAATAAACATTGGGCAACTCAGACGTGAATTTAAACTAAGTTCTCCACGTTGGCGTTACTTACTAATTAATTAAACCTGAAACAAGATACGTTAAATTAATAGATTGCGTTCAAGTCTGATTAATCAAATGGGAGCATAGAAATGTCTGGCGTGGATGAGCTGTTTCAACATTAAGGTGGACATTGCGGCCAGGTATACCTTGTTGCCATCAACCAACCTCTAACTGATTAATTTAATTAATTAATCCTTACCGAATACACTTTTTAGTTTAGATCGTGAGATTTGATATCTAGGACTATTTTATACCCATTTTGCATCCAGATTGCAGAAATGTATTAAAAGGAACATAATTTAATATAATGAGTTCCAACGGAGATGTGAGATGATAACAATAAAAAGTATTAATCCTGTCACTATAGTGGATACATTAAGTATAATTACAACAATCACCAGTAGATGGAGCAGGTGAGTCTTCTTATAAACCGCTGATACTTTACTATGACACACAGCCTTACTACCGAGATCTCCCGTACGGTTCTTGCACACCTACTTCGTGTACTCACTTTATATATGCTTAAAAAAAGTTAAAAGAAAAGCTTGATTAAGAAATAAAAAAGTAGAAGTGTTGGCCACAGGCAATATTTTTGTGAACTTCGTAATTATTACAACAAGAAAAATCTCGCTGAAGATTTTGTGGTTTATTTTTCCCGTGCGGCAATGCCTGGTACTTTCGATATTTTCTTTCCTTTTCTGGCATAAAGGTTCATATAATTACAGAAAAGGATGGAAGATATCGAAAGTACCAGGCATTATTGCGCTAGACTGTACATGTATTACACTATATGTATTCCCGTATGTAAAGGAAACTCTTTGGAATTGTTTGCACGTGGAAAAAATGAGTAGCGCTAATTTTCTCTATTACATATGGAATGTGTTTTGTGCTGCTGCTTTTCTGGCATAATTCAATGGGTATCCTAGCCAGCAAAAAAGGTAACCCTACTACGGTAGTACTACTAGAAGTAAAGACAAAATAGAAATTCAAGTAAAGTAATAAATTATTTACGTACGTTTGGAAAATAAAGTTTTTCTCCAACAAGTCCCGTATCAGATTCCAACCGTAGAATCCAGCTTGAGATTTTTGGGTATATTGTTATGAAAACAATGCTGAAACATTAACTGTACATGATTTTAAAACTGTCTGATCGGTAATATTTTATTCGTTACCATCAATCAGGGTATATTAATAGGAAAATAGGAAAAAACTTAGTCTGTTAATATGAACAAGGGTAAAAATTAGCTCTACGCGATTTCATAAATTTCTAATCTGTATTTTGTTCTGGTAACAGTAAAGTGATTTTTGTTATATTTTATTCTCTACCATCAATGCACATTAATAGGAGAAATTTTAGTCTGCTAAAATAAAATAAATAAGGGTAAAAATGGAGGACAAGCGTAGGTGCGTCTTTACTATGTACATACTTCAATATGCGATTTAAAGCAACGTCAGGCGCGGTTAGTAGTTGGATGGGTGACCGTTCCAACGAAGACCGCGTCCTACCCTCACACATCTTCCAGCGGCTTGTATATCGGTGTATGTGCGGAAGCTATACAACCTTAGGCGAGGGTTGTATAAGAGATATATCATCCTTTGGAGGAGATGTAAAGCCGTCGGTCCCTTGTCTATTAAATATTAGGCAAGTGAAAGTTTCCTACTCTTCTTAAGGGAAGAGGTTCGGCAAAATTCCTGGTTGGGGGTAGATCGCCTACAGGCGTCGGTGTTAGGCTTCAGTAGTGGAAATAGGCCGACGTTAAATAAATGTATTAAAAAAAAAAGAAAAAAAAGGGCAAAACTGAGCTTTACACGATTTCATGATTTTTTTATCTGTATCAGAAAGTAGAGCTGATCAGAAGCTTCAGGGGACTACGATAACGGTAAAGCGCTTCTTGTTATTTTCTTCCAGTTTGGCTTAAGCAAAGGTTATGCTGATCATCATAAAGTATATAGTCAAAAAGATAAACATGATGGATGATCAGGGAGTGCGGGTAGTAGTAGTAGTATAGTTCAAATGTACTTTTAGAGGGCGGAATATTAAACATAATATTTTTAGTGGCAAACTCCTCTATAAAATCCTTATTTTACTATAAGGAACGTAACCAGACTGCAACCAACAGCTACTCTCCGGGCTATGTGCCCCGCCGAGCGCTGAATTACAAGTTACAAGTCTGGCAAGTGTAATAATTGCATATTACCATCAAAACGCTAATGCTTCGATTGCAACAATCACCAGCCGAAAGACTGATCCTACTTAAAGGAGCTCTCTTGCCAGCCGTCACACACCACTTGCACACTGCAGTTTCGAGCTGTTGGCTCTCGTCAGCGCAAGGTAGGCATGTGACGACCGACACGAGGATCCTTTGACTATTTGATACATCCCGGTATTTTTACAATAGCGACATGTAAAATAGTCAGCAGGCGCCATCTAGCGGTCCAGTGTCTGTTGCAATCGAAAAATAAATAGCCTGACTGGGCTTAGCATAGTTCAAATGTGCTTTTAGCGGACGGAATATTAAACATAATATTTTTAACGTGCCAAACTTGTAACTTGTAATTCAGCGCTCGGCGGGGCACATAGCCCGGAGAGTAGCTGTTGGTTGCAGTCTGGTTACGTTCCTTACAGTAAAATAAGGATTTTGTAGAGGAGTTTGCGACTAAAAATATTATGTTTAGTAGTAGTAGTAGTATACATTGGCAATGTTGAGGGAGGCATATAGTATATTAAAAGTGTGTAATAAAAAGTTATTAAACATGGCAATTTTGTTATTGATATCATTTCACGAAGCAGGTAGTTATGAAGTTGTTTTTTGTTAATATTTTCGAATTGCTGACTTCGGTATAACTCTACAGTGACTTATTGTACGCGTATTTAACTTCTGCTTTTCCTGTTCGTTCCTCTCAACCATGTGAACATCGTGTTAATTGTCCATCTACATTTAGAACTGACATTCTGTTTATGTAAATAATAAATGAGTGGGGTCCAAGGGCAATCCCTAGAGGTGTACCAAAGTTTGTTTTCCTTAAAGAACTTTTTACATTGCCAATTTCAACCCTCTGAAATAGTTAACAAGTAAATTATTAGTGGTGTCATTTTCGGTTCAAATGCCTTGTCTAAATCTAAAAATGTCTCTTTTCTTATATTTTAGTTATATATCTGACCACTACATAATAATAGTGGATTTTTCCTAAGGACTAGGATGGACTTTAAAACAGTTCTTCTAAAAAAAGTGCGGTTTCGAAGCATGAATATCCTGTACGGTACAGAGAACAAATTATACAAATAATGAAACAAAAAGCTCATTATCAGAAAAATATATAGAAAGTTTGAATTGTTATATCACAGATAGCAGTTCTGTAGCTTGAGAAAAATGTTCTAGTTTAAAATTAATAAAGCCTCTACTAACTTTATCCATACTGCTGAAAATAATATGGATCACGATCCTTCTCAACTACGGAATTGTGTTAATGCTATACAAGGTACTACATAGTAACTGGATGAATTGTGCTAAATACACAGAATATACTGTTGCACATGACATGACAAACTCCTTCTCTCGGTATATTTAAAAATATCGTCTGAAGATAATCATACTGATTCATATGTGTTTAATGATAATATGTTTTCTGTTAGTGAAATGAATGTTAGTGACATCCGTGAAGCTACGGAGAAGCTAAACCTAAATCATCTATAGGTCTAAGCTCCCCAGTGTTATTGTTTTTGTTATTCACATACATATTTAATATTTATTTAAAATTTCTAAGCCCATTTGATTTACATATTATATGCATAATTTTATTCAAGTGAGTATTTGATGAATTTAACTTAATCTAATATAAAATGGTCGTTCCAACCGAAACGGACATTCCAAGACTTTCCTGTGCAAAGGCAGGCTGTGAATTAATGCCGATAATTAACGCCATTGCAAATATTAACTCGAACCGCAGCATCTCATTTGGAAATGGATTCTGCGGAGTACCAATCCAATTTAAACATATGTGTTAGTATGCCCCGCGGTAACATTTACCTTCCGTGTCGCCACCCCTTATCACCGCATAATACGGCCTAATGCGAAATGCTCTAAATACTTGTCGAAGCTCGACGTCTCGAGGGCGAATGGGGCGGAAACGTGGAAAAAAGGTTCGGTAAATTATGTCGACCAATATTCCCGGATCAAATTGGAATGAGTTTATTTAATAGAATTAATATATGAGAACGATGTCAAAACTAGGGAATTTATAAAAGGAGTAAAACATATCATACACATTTATTTATTTTTTTAGATAATAATAATAATAATAGATAATTATCCCCTGGCTATGCAATCAAAAATACATAAGATAATCTCTGTTTTACATTAGAAGCCATATATACACAAAACAAAAATAAAAATGAAAATATATAAATATATAGGGAGTTCCGAAAATGGTGGGCAATCTCTCGGATTTGGGTAGAACTAGTGAAAATAAGATCACAAGTTCGTATATTTTTCTTTCTCCCGAGGTACCCCTACAAAGATATTTGCTCTTGAACTTGAAGGTTAAAAATCAATTTTTCGCGATAACTTTTTCATTGTTCAATCGATTTTGATCATTTTCGGATCAGTATCATATTATTTCAGTCCAGTTAGGTCAGTGTATTAGAACCTTGGATAACATTCTTGGGGGCTCGGGGGCAGAGGTCTCATTGCCTTAATAAGTTGAAAAAAAGTTTTCAGACTATTTTCTTTTCTTTCTAAGATTATTTTCAAATTTTTAGCCATTTTTACGTAAAAAACGTATACTTGCTTGATGTCGGTAATATGAACCGTTTTCGAGGTAAATGCACTTAACGATAAAATTGCGATTCTAATTGCGATTTTCAATCGCACAAATAATAGTAATTTTTAAAAATAAATAAACAGACTATTTACTTAGAGCATTACTTTGTCATATTATGTATGACCTTCCCGTCGATTATTTCAAGAAGAAACGACAAAGAATGGTGCCGCATATGCTGAAGCCCAAGTTCTGCGGTCAGCATTGAACGTGTTAATATTAATTTTTTTAAATATTTAAAAAAACAGCTACATCGTCTTATCTATGTAGATAAGACGATGTAACTGTTTATGTACAAAACCAAACGAGTAATAATAACAGTTTATAGTTGCCATGGATCAAAATATCAGATAATTGGGGTGATATAATTTTTCGGTATTAGCTGAATCCGACATTAATTAAGTAATTAATTGGTTGAAATATGGCTTACACTAACAATGAATACGCAGATATGCATTTAATGTATGGAATGGCTTCTTGTAATGCCTCGAAAGCACGAAGACTATTCACTCGACGGTACCGTCATCGAAGGGTTCCTGATCGCAAAACTTTTGAACGTGTTGATCAACGGCTGAGAGAAACTAGTAAAAAATATGATAATTGTTTTGAAAACTAAAAATCTATGAATTATATCTCTGCTTAGGTCGATTTGCGTCAAATGACGTAAGCAGGGGTGCGGACAACACGTACTGTTGAAGTAGAAGAGAACGTTGTTACGGACCTCTAGCGTATGCGACCCACCATACGCTTTAGCGTTTCGTGGGCCGCATAATAACAACTGCTACACGTCCGTAACACATTTCGCTATTCTCCACGGGAGGGCGACACATTTGCGGCACTTGATCAGGGGCGAGCGGAAAACGAAGGGAACCATTTTTGTTGGCTTGGCGTGGGTAGCTGATAATTCTGTGAACCTTGTTAATCCAATGCATCCCGGTGGATTTTAGAATTATCAACTCAAGAAAATTTCCTCAATCTGTTGTTGTTCCGTTTAGCGGAATATTTTGTGGTTGTGAGTAAATTTTATCTGCGGAAGCAGGATATTAAATTACGCAAGGTAAGCTAACCTCTTCACGCCATCTTGCCCGTTCTCTACCCACGTGTTTCGCAAATTTGCAGGCTTTCCTTTGGAAATACAGTGTCAACTTAAAAGGCGGACTCGACCCCATTTATCCGACTGTGGCTTCCCGGAGTATTGGTGGATTGTTCCCTCATCAGTGAGGTAAATTATGTTCCTTTTGTAGGTTATGTCAGAATTGCTCACATTAAGCACGCTTCACGTGTATTTCTGACTGTAAATTAAATCGTGATATCTTTAGGGTTCCACGGACGGGGCTTCTACACACGTCAGTGAAGTTCCACGAACGGGGCATCCACCCACAGTGGAAGGTTTCAGGACTGGTGAGGCTACGATCAACCCCATCCTTGGGTCCATTTCTTGTGTCCCGAAGATATCTCCGTAGGGCTACAGTTCTTCCACGTCCGGACTCGGTATCGTACCACCCTAAACAAGTGTGTTGTGTTTATGTTTATTTGTTTTACTTACCGGGGACCACCTTTAGTGGTTCGGCTGGATACTTTTGCATTTTAACTTGTAGATATTTAAAGATTTTATGCATTTACATATATTTAAGGAGGTTCTTTAAATCAAACCTTTGTGGCAGAATTTATGAGCAATTTATGAGGACATTGTAAACCGATGTGTAGCTACACGAGGCATTTTATGAATATTATAACTTATTAATCGTGAAATTGGCCACAACTTTGAACATCGCCAGGTTACATGCTAGAGAACCAATATCTGTAAATTGAAAAAAATAGTGCATTTCATTTTTAAAGAAAGTGTCATTATTTCGTCTGCAGCCACTACATATGGAAACCTCAATGAGTTGTTAAGTAAGTAAACTAATAATTTATCATAGTTTATGTAAGCTTGGGCTTAACGCCCTGAGATAGTCTGAGCTAGAAAAATTTTATCGTAGGCACGTACATCACTTTCCGAGTAAGTCAGTGCCTACGATATCTGCTACGCTACAGTAGCCCAAGTGATTTCGTTACGTAATATCTGATAATCCAACGTATCTATTTGTTCATGTACGTGTAATCCCGTAGCAACGTATTGGATGCAGTCGCTGCGAATTCATCTGTCAGTATCAGATCATTATCATTACAAATGAATGTCCCAAAATCGATCGTTCGAAAACCCACATGCCACAATTCAAACGCGCCATCAAAGGCAATTTCATATTAATGTTTGGGCCGGAATTATTGGCCGGTACTTGTTGGGCCCATTCGTGTTACCAAATCGATTGAATGGGCAACTTTATCTAGAATTTCTCCAACAGCAGTTACCACAACTTTTAAAAGACGTTGACATTGCATCTCGAGAGAACATGTGGTTTATGCATTTTAGTCTTATAGTGAAGGGTCATTTGAGTAGAGCATATCCAAACCGTTGGATAGGTCGGGGTGGGCCTGTGCCTTGGCCTCCCCGATCACCCGATTTAAATCCCCTTAATTTCTTCCTGTGGGGGCGTTTAAATAGTCTCGTATATGCCACACCAGTAGAGACAAGAGAAGAATTATACGAGAGAATTATGTACCATTCAAATGCAATTAAAGAAAACGAAGAAATGTTGTGGCGAGTCCAGCGATCGTCAGTTCGTCGTGGACAAGCATGCTTTAAAGAAGGAGGTGCCCATATTGGGCATTTGTTATGAAATTTCATAAATCTTCATTTTTCCATGTCTCTAATTAGTTTTCTACAGTAAAGTTTCAAATTTTGTGTTTTTGTGTTCAAAATTTTTTGTTTTTATAAGTTTAGGTAAGTACTTACTACCTCATAGAGAGATAATTGTTATTTTGTACATAATTTATTTAATTTTTAAAAATTACTATTATTTGTGCGATTGAAAATCGCAATTTTATCGTTAAGTGTATTTATCTTGAAAACGGTTCATATTACCGACATCAAACAAGTATACGTTTTTTACGTAAAAATGGCTCAAAAATTTGAAAATAGCCTTAGGAATAAAAGAAAATAGGCTGAAAATTTTTTTCCACTTATTAAGGCAATGGCGCTCTGCCTCCGAGCCCCCAAGAATGTTATCCAAGGTTCTAATACACTCACCTAACTGGATTGAAATGATATGATACTGATCCAAAAAATATTAAAATCGATTGAACAATAAAAAAGTTATCGCGAAAAATCGATTTTTAACCTTCAACTTCAAGAGCGAATATCTTCGTAGGGGTACCTCGGGGGAAAGAAAAATATACGAACTTGTGACCTTATTTTCACTAGTTTTATCCAAATCCGAGAGATTGCTCACCATTTTCGGGACATCCTGTATATATATATTTGGTATGAAAAATACTAGGTTCTCGGGTTGAACCGCGTCTGAGATTGTTAATGTCTCGACGTTTCGGCTCCCGTTTTGGTGCCATTTTCAAGAGACAAAGTGGGTCAAGAGAAATTGTCAAAGAAAATAATGCTAGGAGTTCGTGGAACTGGTTCGATTCCGGGGTCTCAATCTGCCTACTCCTTCGCTCTAAGGAGTAGGCAGATTGAGCCCTTAGAGACGGATCGTGGTGAGATCTGGGGAGTAGGCAGATTGAGACTCCGGAATCGAACCAGTTCCACGCACTCCTAGCATTATTTTTTTTGACAATTTTTCTTGACCCACATTTCCTCTTGAAAATGGCTCCAATACGGGAGCCGAAACGTCGAGACATTAACAATCTCAGACGCGGTTCAACCCGAGAACCCAGTGTCTTTCATATATATATCTGTTTTTTTGTTGTTGTTTTTAGGTTTTCTCGGGTGTTAAATGAAGTCTTATTGTATGTACTTCCGGGTGCTCTCCCGCGTCGATGGTCGACTCCTCCAGGACTATGTCGTTAATACCAGATATATAGAATTCATTAAATTTTTCAGGCAATATTTTACGTTTTATTTTCGATTTTTTTTTAAAAGGTTCGTCATGTTTATTAGATACTAAATATTTCAGACTCCCACATTTTCTTTGGGTCGTTCTTGCGTTTATCAATTTTTTCCCCGTAATGCTTACATTGGTCTTGTCTGATTGTCGTGACAACATTGTTTCTGCTAGTTTTATGGTTTAACCAATCATTTTGATTATTACTTATTTTAAAATGTTTGTATTTCCTATGTCTACCCTTAATAGCCTCTAATACCCTAGCTGAACCACCCTTTATAAATATATATTTCGAATTATGACCCCTTTTTTTTGAAAAGATGTCATCTAATACTTTCAAAAGGCTACCATACAGAAAATCATATTTTTTATCTAATCAGTACGAAAGGAACGAGTATGTGGAATTTTATCATCTAAACTTAAATTAATAACAAGTATACAGTATCGTATGCGAATAATAGTGCTTTACATTCTAATTCTAGTATTCAATTGTTTCATTACTGACTAGTTGTATGCTTTTTATGTCTCTAATTTCCAAAAAAGTATCTTATTTTAATAAGCTAATGTATTTTCCTCGTTTTTGGCTTTGGTTTTGTTGATTTGGCAACAGTTTTAATTAGAGCTACCTATTATATTTGTTAAATATACATAATCAGATTGAAACACTCCTTGATAGGTCTGTTTGCTTTTACATTTTAATTATAAAAGTATTAAGTTGCTTCGTTAAATAGAAAAAATCTCATTTTAACTTAACTAACAAATTTAATTATAGTTTGCTCTTAGGTACATCCAGCGTAGATTACTGTTCATTTTTAGGAGTTCATTAATTCTTAATGTCCTTTTTACATTTTCCACGCCGGGAAAATTTAGAAAAAAAAATAAGCAAAGAATTTCATGAAATATATTTTCGCATAAAAGTCTTGCAATACGTTACATTAGCGCGAGATCAAATTTACATATTTTATATGTACAGGATGGCTTAACATTTCTTATTAATGTGTGTATACCCAGCAAAGTCCATTAAAGGAGCTTCGAGTTCAAAAATTAGTCACAAGACGTTTATTTTCAGTTAACATGTTATACATGTTCGACATGCACATTGTATATTTTGAAAATGAGCATCAAAAAATTTTATCAAAGCTGAAAATAAGTTTCAGGTAAATAATAATAATAATAATAATTTGTTTCATCCACAGAGATCAGTAAAATGATATTGGATAAGTCAAATAATATAACAAACATACGCAAAAATTAACTAACAAACATTTAAATCATAATAATATAATAATAATAGCGCCCTCTAAAAGCATATTTGAACTATGCTAACCCCAGTCAGGTTATTTATTTTTCGATTGCAACAGACACTGGACCGCTAGATGGCGCCTGCTGACTATTTTACATGTCGCTATTGTAAAAATACCGGGATGTACCAAATAGTCAAAGCATCCTCGTGCCGGTCGTCACATGCCTACCTTGCACTGACGAGAGCCAACAGCTCGAAACTGCAGTCTGCAAGTGGTGTGTGACGGCTGGGACGAGAACTACTTTAAGTAAGATCAGTCTTTCGGCTGGTGCTTGTTGCAATTGAAGCATTAGCGTTTTGATGGTAATATGCAATTATTACACTTAACCCGCCAGATTTGTATCTTGTAATTCAGCGCTCGGCGGAGCACATAGCCCGGAGAGTAGCTGTTGGTTGCAGTCTGGTTACGTTCCTTATAGTAAAATAAGGATTTTATAGAGGAGTTTGCGACTAAAAATATTATGTTTTAACATTCCGCCCTCTAAAAGCACATTGAACTAAACATTTAAATGTATAAACGTTAAATCAACATCACACAAATATAGTAAATGGATATTCATCCAATAAACGGAAACTGCCGAACCACTAAAGATCTTACAATTTTCTAGCAACGACAATTCTGTTATAACGCGTATAATAATACATGTTATAACAGAATTGTTGTTCTTGTGTAGCTCAGTGTGTAGGATACTCAGTTAACAATGGATACATCTGAGTTCGGCTACACCATTTCCTATTTCATTTTATTCCACTAAAAGTTTTAAAATGTCTCCGCGAGTTTTGTTAAAACTTTCTTTGCCCAAAATTTTTTATAAAAATTATTCCGCGCGAGTTAATCTCCAAGTAAATATTATTCACATCATCACATTATCAGAGGTAGATTCACAGCCTTTATTTTTTATTTATTATGCATGACATACGCCTTCAATCTTTCGCATTTTATTTCCTGCTAAATAAATAGCTAAACCTCAATATTTTGTGGTAAAGGTGTGCCAAACAAAGTCAAACTTCTGGAATATTTTTTAAGAAACCGTTCTTGTTACCTTATTTATTGTTATTTACGCGGAGTTTGTGCTAGATGGTGTTGTCAACTTTCATAACAGTCACATATGGCCAGAAGAAAATCCTCATGCTTTCTTCGAGCTGAGGCACCAAAAAAAATGTTCCATTAACGTTTAGGTAGGTAGACCTGGCAACAGATTATTAAGACCATTTGTTCTGCCTAATAGATAGATGGGTTAAATTATCTAGATTTTTAAGAAACAATTTGAGAGATCTCTTGGAGGATGTGCCGTAGTATGAGACTAGAAGGACAATGTGGTTCATGCACGATAGTGCACCTCCCCATCTTAGAATAGTTGTTCGAAATTATTTAAATGCAGCTTATCCAAGTGGATGGATTGGCAGAAAGGGACCAGTAACTTAGCCCCCCACTCCCTCGACCTAAGCCCTCTTGACTATTTCGTCTGGGAGTTATTTAAAAGCCTTGCCTACTCAACTCCTGTGACAAATCTTGAATAGTTATGTGAATGTGTAGCAATAGGGTGCGAAATTATGAGGAACATACCAGGATTTTTTCAACGGGTCTTTGCTTCAATGAATCGTCGTCTAGCAGCTTGTGTGGAAATGAATAGCGCCCTTTTGAACATTTAATTTATTAATCTTTAAAACCTGTTGAGTCCTTTAATTTAGTAATAATTTGTTATTTTTCTTTGGTTTATTCAAGAGAATAATAAATGCAATTTCAGTAATTTGTTCTTCTTTATTGATACGTTGACAGCCAACTCTATTGGTACTTCTCTCTGTCACGTGATACAGATTTGTTGTTTTAGAAAATTGACTGCCTGCCCGGTTTTTATTCTTGTTAAATGATCCAGACAAGCGAGAAATCATTATACTATTTTTCAATCCTAGGCAATGCATGCGTTTCTTTCGGTTCAACTTTCTGGAGACTGGTTGGTCCTATGGCGTTACAACAAGATAACCTTTTTTGTATATTCATAGCCAAGGAATCATATTCCGATGAGACAATCACAGAAAATTCCCATTAAAAAATTTGGGGTGAGAAGTTAAGTCCCCCATTTCCAATTTTGTGCATCCCTGATTGAATTTACCCTTGGTGGATAACATCAGATAAAGACTTTTATTGATATCGAGTCACGTGTAAATACTAGACACTGTAGCTCAAAAGGTTTCTGAGATATTAAATAAAATATCAATTTTAAGTGCCCCCCTCACTCAGAGGCCCGCAGCGCCTTTACGAGGAATTTTCGGACCCATGTTTATATGAACTTTTTTTCATATTTTTTTATATGGAATTATCCCTAGAAATTAATGACTGCATACACGAAATACCCTGTAAATAACAATTAACTCAATATTTGGGCCAACTTAGATAAGTGGGAATAACGTCTCACTTGACCCGAACATATTTTCGAATTAACCTTCTCGGGGTATGTTAAAATCATCGAATTTATCACCAGTCACTGGGGTGCGAACATAATTTAAATGTTAACTTTAACGATCCTCCCTGGTATTTCCTCAAATTAATACGACTTTAAGGGGTATTACTGAATGTAAATTTGACAATAAGGAAAGTTCGAGTTTAATTTCTGCTCCATTACAAAGCAGACGTAAAGTATTTGCGATTTTGATGTAGATAAAGGTATATTATTCTCGTATAATCATCGAAATGAACACGAACTGTTGTATTTACGTGTTAATTTAAATTAGTTCTATCGCAGGCTTAATATAAGAGCTCAACAAAATGGTGGTTCAATGTTGTAATGGAAGTATCTAAACAATAAATTCATCTGTCTACCCTCATCTATCTGCAGAGGCTGATCTGAGAAGAATCGGAATTCGTTAACGAGTTTTCTAATTTAACATAACTTGAGTAAACTTTGCGTTAAAATTTCTTTGTAACGAAGCTACAATGTCAGATTTGAGGTCAAAACTTATCTCTTGACACTTTTTTAATTAATTATTTAGTTCACAGTTCATAGTTCAAAAATGATTGCAGACTACATCTTAAAACCTCTATGCTTATTTTTTAATAGTATTATTAAAAAGTGTACATGGCCTTCTGTATTTAAATCGGGCTTGATTAAACAATTGTTTAAGAGTGGGGACAAAACAGAATATGTAAACTACCGGCCTATTTCATTGATTTCCAACTTTGCCAAGATATTAAAAACCTTAATAAAAAACCATTTATTTAACTATTTCAATAAGTACAAGGTTAGATCAAATTCTCAATTCGAGTTTCAAGAAGGCAAAGCTACGCAAGACGCCATTATGAAGCAGACGATACGGCTTATTTTTTTACTCCGAATATACATGGGAAGCTCTCCTACACAAGGTGACAACGGACTTTAAAAACATAAACCATTGGTTCGACTTGCTCATTATAAACTTTAACAAAACAAAATATTGACCATTTGCAATTAACAATAGCAACATCCCAGATCTTCCCCCTCTCGTTGAGATTCCACAAACTCTGGATCAAATACCTAGGCGTCGTAATTGAATGTAATTTAAAATGGGATAAACATATAAACACTCTAGTGCAAAAAGTTAGAAGCCTTCTCTCTAAATTTAAACATTTAGGTCATATCGTCTGATCTAGTCGATAGCCCAGTGGATTAAGGCGCGACGTGGCAATCGCGATTAATCGCACGGGCATCGCACCACCGGGTTCTGTTACATGGCCTATGTCCATTTAACAGTTTTATTTAAAAACTAGTGTTTTATGGATAGTTAGCACGACCTGTATATTTTTTGGATTCAGTTTTTGCAGGTGAAACTGTTTTCAACTAACAGAATTTTATATGTATAACTGCTAAACCATGTCACACTGTTTTATGTACTTAATTTTATATCTTAGGAACTTAGTCCTGTTTTTCTACTAACACTATTATGTATCTCATATCCGTTGTAATACAGCATTATTATCCCAGGAAACAATTTGTCTACAAAATTTAGTTACATCAGATATCTATTTTTCAATGTTTATATTTTTGTTTACTATGGAGTACATATGGTTATTTTCCTTACCTTCTCTCATTCTATATATAGTAAATCCTATAACATGTAATATGTTACAGATTTATCAATAATATCAATACGTTTTCCTACTTATTTACATCTGTTAATATTTGTTGTTATGTATAAAATAGAAATTGCAAAGGCAAATCAGCTGGCATGGAAAATAAACTATTATTATAGATTCCTTTTATCGATTATATGCCACTACTTTAGTTGAGTATGGGAATCTACAAGGCAAGTTGGTGCGCTTAAATTAACCACTGACAGATGGCCATACTTGTACGATTTCTATATTTTGATAGCTTTCAATTTAAATGGGGAATTAGATTTCTCACATTTTTTTGGTGGCGTTGTTTTCCAGTAAACAGGACAAAAAAAGTTTACCTTATCAGTAAAACTCACCAGGAAGTCATTTGCTTGCAGCCTTTGTACTGATTCAAACATTATAATTTTTAACTGTGGACTTCAGTAATTGATATTACAATTTTTATATCCCAGTTACAAAGTGTTTAACATACAGGTAATTTCATTATACTTATTTAAAATGTAATTAATCTTCAAATTTTGCCTTTGATATAATTTCAATTATTTTTAAAATAAATTTTGAATTCAAAGTCAATTCTTTTTAATTTAATAAGTAGTTAAAATGCTATATGTACCACATGGTTGTTAAAATATTTTTCTCTTTCCTTTTCATTTTTTTGGCAATTTATAGTCTAAGAAATCAGCTAACTCGTGCATAGCTAATAATAACTAGTGCATAGCTAATAATAACTCGTGCATAGCTAATAATAACTCGTGCATAGCTAATAATTACTATTGCATAGCTAAAATTACTTTTTTACAGCTAATCAACTTACTTTTGTATAGCTTAAATTAATTTCCTGCAGCTTTTGTATAGCTAGCTTAATATTTCGTGCAGCTAATTTAAATATATTTTGTACAGCTAACTAGCTTATATTTGCATAGCTAACATTGCTTAAATTTTGCATAAATAACTTGCATAAATTTTGTATGTGCTTATATTTGGTTAAATTTCCTACAATTTTCACCCCATTCATTGAGAGACGTAAATTGCCAAGAAAAATTTAGAATTCTTGCAATAAGAGACAATTGTGGGCCTGGATTGCTGTCCCAGAACCAGCCACCTGACCCATAAACCACCTAGGATACTGGTATCAATTTGTTTTTTATATATATATATATTTTTTTCACATTTCAATTTGTCTCAAACCGATTTGTCTAATTTTTTTATGTAATATATTTTGTCATTCATTTTAAACTATCTTTTTATTTCTCTTACCAACAATTTCAGTCTGATCTATAGCAGACTGGTTATTCGAGAAAAAGAGACTATTTTGCTTATTTTACTATAGATGGTGCCCAATTTAACATCAATTTTTCTTTGTCTCCTTTTCTCGAAATAAACAGAAATCTGTCGCTTATGCTGTACATGTCAGAAAGGGTAAGTTTCTCCACTCTTACGATTGCTCTGGACCCACGGCTCTCTGCTCCGGCTTAAACCAGCTAGTCGTCCGCACATGTTGCCTCAATTCTTTCTCAAAAATAAATAATAAGAGAAAGGAGGTAACAGTTCGAATCCTGGCTCCGGTACTTGCACTGTCGGAGGAAATGGTTATATGTCCGCGTTTTTTCAATGTGTAACCCCGTTCCGCACAAGCCCCCGGATTCTGGAATTGGGGGCTGTCTAATTTCTGTAGTGTTTATTATATCCTAGATTTCAAACAGATGAAAATAATATATTATGCCCCGTCGAATACAAACTGAGATATGGTATCGTAGCCTGAGGATGGGCCTACACATAAAAAATCTAGAGTCTATACAAACATGGATTTTAAAAATAATATTCGGAAAAATGTATTATATCTCCATGACGCGCTATACTCCTGCTCACAAGTACTAGACATTAAACAACTCTATTGCACTACACTAATCTTGGAATAGAAAAAATCTAAATTGAAAATCAGTATTATTCACTCACATACAACTAGGGATAAGCAGGGCTCTTTTGTAATACCAAAAGTCTCTAAAACAATAGCTCCACGACACTTCTCTTTCCTTGGCCCTAAAGTATACAATTAGGTACCGCTTAGCTTCTTAAAAATATTAAATTCAGTTCCTATGTTTAAATCCAAAATCAAAATATGGTTATTATCTAAAACTAGAATTTTCGCTCACAAGTTAATTGACATAAAAAATAGTTACTGTTCTGCCGTCTCATCAATTAGAGAATCCATCTTGGGAGAATGCTGGCCTACTTTGGCAGATATAAGGGAAATCACCACATATTTCGCAAGATTAGGTTGGTTGGAGGCCTAGGCGAGGGTCTGCCTATAAGGAGGATATACAAGAGGCCCAATGGGGCCTAAGTGCTGTGGCTCAATAATTCTTATTGACCATCTTCCCAACCAATTCCAAAATAGTTACCAAGATTAAAGATGAAAAAAAGGAAAAAATAATTGATCTATTTATTCCTATGAATTGTTCTTAAGAATTTTACTAGATGTATCAGATGTGAAAGATTGAAGCTGATCGGTTCACCTGTGAACGATCCATCTTTTCACGTCTGAAGGACTTTTATTATACTTTCCAAAATGGATATTAAATGTTCACAAAGAAGGATTCAAAATGACTGTTTCAGACGGAGAATAATACAAAATCTGTACTTACTGTTTCGTTTTTACTTAACTGCTTCACTGATGGTACCAATTGGACGTCGTAACACTATAAATCTAGCACAGTAAATACTAACACTTTCTTAAATTTAAACCTGAAAAGAAATTTTGAAAAGACAATATAAAGTTCAAAAATATATATTAAATCTTTTGAAAAATTATGTTTTTACAAAACGTTCAAGAAAAATGTATTGACAAACTATAGTCTGGCCCGTGTACAACACATAGTGAGGATCGGAGCGACTGATAATGTAACCAACTACCATCCAATGTGCGGTTTATACGATTACATAAAAAGATTCAGTAAAAAGTTCAATGTTTATAATTTAGATGGGCTTTTGCTTGCCTGTCTATTGACGTATTTTCAGTTCAATATCAATTTAGTTCGATCCTTGGAGCTTAAAATGCTTGAGTTGCAACGACTTTGAATTATATTCTAAAATTATAAATTCATACGTTCAGGCAAGGCAGTCCCATGCACGTTCTGAGTGTACACGGTAACTATACTTTTCTGACACCGAATCACTGAGGAACCGGTTTAAAGGAAATACGCTTAAAACCCATCATTTTCCCGTCAAAATCGACTGCCAGAAAATGATAGGGCACTCTCGACGCCAAGGGCTATTTTCGCTAAAACTCTCGAAATAGTTTGACTAGAGATTGGATAAGTTGTCCTCATATTTAACACAACGCATGAGTTGCAGTGCTGAACAACGTGGTTTCTTAAAAAGGTTGTTATTTTCAAAATTTTCAGTTTTCGTTATACTTTCTAAATTTTGTGGTCGGGGCGACATTACGTCCCCGTGCAGCGATATTTACTACACTCACTTTCTAAAATTACACTCCTTGATGAGTTTCCAAGATTTTGGCATAAAAAACGCTCCGTAGGTCGAAAATGTGAATTTATATATAAAAACCTCCTTCAGCGGCATTTTTACGTGAAGCACGCTTTTCATGCGAAATGTCGGATTTTGTTACAGTTTAGAAAAGTTCATCGAGGCTTTTGGCGTGTTCTTTAACACACCCAGCGGCTCTGGGCAGCAAATTGAAAAAAAAAACGATTTTTGGCCAGTTTATTCAGTTTTGTAGGTTATGGTTGCGCTCGTAAGACCTACACTAAACGTAGATTTGTAGAAAATTTAATCACAAAGATTTTGTTTCTTTTATGTTATCCTGATCGGACCTATATATCTCGAGTTATTCACATTTTTAGGTTGAAAAACGGGGTTAAAAAAATTAAACTGTTAATAACAATTGAAGCACAGGGTCTTTGAATTACAAAAATTTTTTGCGTACTCTTTAGCACCTCCCCAACAGGATCCAACCATAAAATTGCTTATGGAAAGTTCCACTTCAAATCCTATTTTGACTGCATTAATGTACCATTTCTGTAATATACCATTTAATATATCTGTTTTTTTTTATACATTTATTTAGCGTCGGCCTATTTCCGCTACTGAGGCCTAACACCGACGCCTGTAGACGAGCTACCCCCAACCAGGAATTTTGCCGAACCTCTTCCCTTAAGAAGAGTAGGGATCTTTACTTGCCTAACATTTAATAGACAAGGGACCGACGGCTTTACATCCCCTCCGAAGGATGGTATATCTCCTATACAACCCTCGCCTAAGGTTGTATAGCTTCCGCGCATACACTGATATACAAGCCGCTGGAAGATGTGTGAGGCGAGGACGCGGTTTCCGTTGGAAAGGTCACCATCCAAGTACTAACTGCGCCTGTCGTTGCTTTACATCGCATACCGAAGTATGTACATAGTAAAGACGCACCTACGCTCGCCCCTTATATAACTCTTATGTATTATGTACCATTCACTATATTTTGCATCAATGGTAAACAAACAAATAATTATTATATTATAGTAATATTGTTTTCAGCTTTTATACCACGTTCGTTTCTCTATTGTCTAAAGCAAACTCAGAATGTTAGTTTGGTTTTTCCGGAAAAGAACCAGACTTTCCCTGGACTAATTCCAATAACCGAACTCACTTAGTACAGCTAAACGAACGTATTTCATTAAATTAATCTCCAACGTGGTTGTGTGTTCAGAAACCGATAAAGCAGGATTCTATTTAGCAAACAGTTTGGTCGTGAATTATCGATACTTTTACTTTACGTTTTTGCACACCACATTTTTATAATAGTCGCTATATATCACCTGTGGAGTTTCAAGTTCGGTGATATATTGTCGCCGCGATAAGATATCAGTTTCAATATGATCGAAGAAGAATTACACAACAATACAGCAGTTTAATATCCGGAGTTAATATGGGGTACCGATAACGACATTCTTTTTTATTTCGATTTATATTATGAAGAATCTAAAGGGAATATACGTAATGCAAGGTATTTTTATTTTATTTGTATTTGATACCTATTGCGAAAATATTGTAATAAAATCAAACACTAAATATTTTACCTTTAGAGTACAAATTATTCATTAAGAAAACACAATCATTATGTTTTTCAGCGCCCTAACCTTTTAGATAAGCTAAGAAACTAACATAATGTATACATGAGAAATAAATAGATGTGAAGACAAAATTATTAACAAACTTGTACAAATATAAAACCGCTGCCCAAGGAATCACTACTTCCACATCCAGATTTTGTATCTAAGTTTTATACACACTGAGTGTTATATTTTACTCCCTTTAATAATAGGGTGGAGGTGGTAGAGGGTGTGGCTAATACCAAAAAAATTTTAAAGTCCCTTGGTTCTCGTATACATACTAAATCCCAATTTAATTTTTTACTCCCTTTAATAATAGAGTGGGAATGTAGGGGGGTGGCTAATGCCAAAAAATTTTTTTGAGACGTTTCGTTCTTGTATACACACTAAATCACATTTTAATTTTTTTCAGTTCCTTTCACAATAGTGTGGGGGTGATAGTGGGGGATGGCTGATGCCAAAAAAATTGAGACCTTGACTTTTAATACATGCTCCAAATTGCAATTTTATGGACTCTTACCTGCTTGTTTTTCCTATTTACCCCATTTACTCCCGAATTCTTCAACGGAATTAGATCGAAATATAATCTAGTTCCAGATCTCGTTATAATACATAAGTGTACCAAATATCACGTCAATATCGTAAACGATTCCAGAGTAAACGTACGCACAAAAAAGTTACATACAGACAGACCGCCAGATAGAAAATTTTTTCCGCTCAAATTTAAAATCTGGACGTTTCATGACATTTTAAGCCTATTTCAACAAAAAAATAATATTTTTTTTCGTTACTGTACTTGAAGTATGGAAAATGGGGATGTAAACACAATGGTGCAAGCTTTGTGTTCACATATTTCACATTCACACAACTCACATTTTCATGGGTATAAATAGGCTATATAATAATATTTCTTAATTCATGTTAGATAGTTTCTTTGATTTTTTTTTTTTTTTTTGAAAATCGATAGGTATTTTAATAGATAGATTTCCATTTTTGATAAATATATAGAGTTACTTGAAATTTTTTGATATTTGATCTCTTTGAGCAGCTTACGATGAACATCTGTAAGTCAGTAGCAACAGCCGATATGAAGTTTGATGGTTGGATATATCAAAAATACCATTTAAAGCTATTCCTAGCTCAAAGTAAATAAAACAATAATAGGTATTGGAATTTGTAGAACAATTCAATATAATGCATAGACGTAAAACCGTGCAAATGACACAAAACCAAAATTTGAGTTAGATATATACATTATTGAATGCATCTGTTTAAGGAGCATGTTTTATTAGGCAAGTGACCAAAAAACATGGCCTTTACATGGTAAAATATCTCCGTACGTCTGGGATGACAGCTCAATTGCAAAAGTTGCAATGCAACCAATGAGAATGCAGCAATTGGATCGTATTATAATCAGCTGTTATACCACGTACTGTTGATTGTGTCTACCAATTTATTTTAATATTCTGTTTAGATTAAATTAGTGTGAGTATATTCTTTTTGTTTTAAATAAATTTACTTAGTAAATTGGGTTTCTTTTAAGTTTTAAAAAGTAAGTCTATATCTATAACTATATTATTATCTAACAGATAGCACAAGATGTCATTGAACTAATATATGAACACTAAGTTAACAGAATATAAAAAAGCTGGGTAATAAGGAATTACCTGCCAATGGAAGATTAGAAATTAGTAGTATTCCTGAATGAGGCATACAGAGAAGGTGATTGACAGACAATTCGTTACCTCAGATTTATGACAATTTTTCAGACACTAGCAGTGATCACTGAAAGAGAGTTTGGGGTTGAATAAAACACGTAGATCATTAAAGGTTTTGGGATGCTGGAGACCAAAGCCATCGATACTGTTGGTAAAAGTAATATTAAATTATAACGACCCAATATCGAACCTTGGAGCTCTCCAGATAAGCTCTAAATTGATCTGAACGGTAACCTTGACATTGCACAAATTGTTACTTATTAAATTAAGGTGAACATTTTTTTGACAGTTCTAACAACCAATTAAATTTCGTTATTTCTTGGCATGTGACACAAATCACCAAATCGTTTTAACATTACACTGATAACACCATTCAGGGAAATTTTCAATCACTATGACAACAAAATTATTTAACTTTGACAACTTCATAATAATCCAAATAAATGTCACGTTTTGCCAATGCTAATTCTCAATCTATAAACGCGCTAATCAAAGAAAAAATTCCAATAAATACCACAAAAAGTCACAAATGCACATTGGGAATATTTATGGAGTTTTTTCAGTTTTTCTTTTCAAAAATTTTCTGACGGAATATCCCTCTGACATTGATAAATGCCTCTTAATTTTATGACAAATTTCTCAAGGCCGTTGCTTGATAATAATAATATTATAATTACCGAGCAACGTGATCTCGATTCTCATAAAATTATCTCGTACATTATCAATGTCCTAGGGATATTATAGCTAAAAATAAAGCCGGTAATTTTTCAAAGATACGTATCAGATCGGATTTATTAATAAGAACATTATGATTCAGCCCAACGGATGGTCTCCAAAGTAAACAAGACGCCCCAGACAAAAACCACGATAGAGTCGTTTAAAGTAGTAATAAAAAATCTATAACGAACTATAATACTGCTAAAAAATTCGCATTAAACCACATTATGTTGTGTTGATAATATGTGAAAAATAATAAAAAACAAATAAACACATTGAAGTTTAACGAATATTTCAGTGGCGCTGTTACCTTTTTTAATTTTTTAAAACATTAATTTAAAAAATCTGAAAATTCCCTTTGTTTCAGGCATCCCTGTGACGTCCTACAAGCCCGCACTGAAGAAATTCCCCTCACGGAAGGATAGCTTCCTTACAAACGAAGTGACGGCGGATTCACTTCTTGCCAACTGCACAGACATGAAGAACATGTGGACGCCGTGCGAGTGTCACTTAGAACTTTGTATAGGTTGGTACCCTTGCGGTTTAAAATACTGCAAAGGCAAAGGCCAAACGAAAAACTCAGTGATGAGTTACAGGTGCGGCATAAAGACTTGTAAGATGTGCCATTTATTTGCGTACTACGTGTCCCAGAAACAACAGTGTCTCTGGGACGAATGACCATAGTAAAAAACTTGTACAGATCGTATGTTTGCCTTAAATTTGCTTCAAAAGATGGACCAATTTGCCTTAGTGCTGTCTAGATGTTATGATACATTTATTTTCAAACTTTTCTATCGAACAGAGTTGTGTTAATGCAGGTGCTTCTGAAGGTGGAACTGTACAAAATATCGATTCAAATCAAAGTATTGAAGCTATTTTTTGATTAAATTAATTAATTGTATACAAGGTGTATCATAATAGGTGTCATAAATAAAAAAAATGCGTCATATAAACGTTTGTCATTACATCGTACATTTGCAAGATACAGACGTTGAAGTTGTCAAACGTTATTATTGTCTTAAATATCTTGTGAACCAATAGTGCAATGCCAGTAAATTTTCTTTAAAAAAAAATTTCCCAACAGTATATGGATGGTCGAAAAATTTAGGATTAATAGTATATAAATGGGGAAAAATCGATTAGGCCCCAACAAATAACCAGAAATAGGGTTGGGGTGAAAAAAGGGGTGAGACGTGTTTTTTTACGATTTCCAACAAAACTAGACCTTCTATCAAAAAAAGGTATATAAAAAAGTTGTAGATAATTTAAATATTTACAACTTTTATTTCAACCATTTTTCAACATAACCTCATGACTATTGAGAAAAACGCCAAAAACAATTTTTTTTATTTTTTATTTTTATCTCCCACAAAAATCCTATTTTAATGAAATTTGGTGAAAATGTACATTTTTATGTCTCAAATAATCTGTAAATTTTTTGAAGCGACATATTTCTTTTTTGATTTTATGCGAATTTAATTTTAAAAAAGGCCTAATTTTCAATCAAAAAAGTTGATCAAAAAAATTTTGATTTTTGAAATTTTCAGGATGGAATATTTTAGTTGAAACCTCTGCTTTAAGATGGTGTAAAAAATCATCTGTTACTGCAGAAAAACATTGTCAAAAATGGGAAAAACCAAAACAAAGATTTTATCAACGTCGATTTTATTATTTGAGTAGAATTGTATTTAACGTGAAGAAAATTAGTTGTCAGCTTTAACCATTGTCGTTGATATGGGGCATGAAGGTAATGTTTTCGCCTGAAAGTATGGCACGCCACTGGATAATTTTCCTTTTTGCAAATTTTGGATTGCAATTTTTGAACAAAATTGATTTCTTGAGTGTTTTGCGTAGCTAATGCTAATATTAGCATTATTTTGTTTCAACTAATAACGTGCCATTTTGAAGAAAAACAAACTCGTCACAAATTATAAACTTTAATTAAAATAAAAATTAAAAACATAGGAGATACAAGAAATGTTCAACTCTTTTTTAAAAAGTATTGCCATAACTTTTCAAATGACATCCATCTCAATACAACTTTGGATACATTTTCCCATAGATAGATCCGTTACCAAAAATTGGTGAATTGTCTCGGTTTTGCTGGCTTCCTTTTCCGAACCTATGAAGAAGATTTGTTCATCGGGAAGAGGAGCAGCATAAACATAAGATTATAGAAGATTGTAGAATGTAGAATTGTTGTTATACCTAACATTTGGCCTTTTGTTTGCCCTATACATTATATGTATATGTAAATATATTTGTATAATCTGTTTTTCAGTAAACAATAAATGTATTATTATATGACTAGTGGTCGAGAGGTGAGCGCACTTGCCTCTCACCCAAAAGTTTCGGGTTCGATCCCCGGTCGTGGCAGTAGAAAATACTGTGAGAGGGATTTTTCTACTATACATGAATATTGGGTGGGTGTCCCTTGTCTTTAAATGTGTAGCCCCCTCCCACACAAGGCTCTTTCTAGAGCCTTCCGGGATAAAGGGGGTCGTAATTACCTGTGGTGTTATTTATTTATTATTTATTATATGACCTCATAAATAGTAATCGAGTGGACTAAGGTCTGGAGAACGGGGTGGCCATGCTATAGGTCCTTCATGGTGTGCACCGTAATTTCTGGGGAAAACGTTAAAGTCATCCCTAATTTCCGCACTGATTAAGTTGACACATTAAATACAATTCTACTCATGTACAGTACACACAATGTTTCATTTCAATATCTGCATTTGTTTAAAATCTATTTAAGATAATAACTGAAATTTTTGACAGCTTCAACGTCTTATATCTTGTAAACGCACGCTCTAATGACAAATGTATGTGTAAGAAAATTGTCTTCAATTTGGATGAGACGCTTGATTTATGACGTTCCATTATGATACAGCCTGGCATTTTTTTTAATGTAAAGCATGGGAAACTGCACTTTAGGATAACGTGGCACATTTTTTAAATCAAAATCCAAGACCTACTGTGTAATTTGTCGACGGTGAATAGTCACGAAATTGATTTTTTTTATAAAAAAAAATATTAGTACACCACTGGATTAAGCGCCCTCTGAAATGGGCTCGTAGAAAATTTCATAAAGAAATAATGCATATTAATAATTCTGCGGTCAAAGTAAAAATTACATTGTTCTTATTATTGTATTTATTCTTATCAAGTAATCCATCTTTGTTTAAAAAAATGTGACACTTTATCCTAAAATATAGTTTCCCATCCTCTGCATTTAAAAAAATGCTAAAGTCGAATGGTAATTAAAAATTTTGTGGGGGTGTCCCGCTTTCAAATGGATCACACCGCTTAGCTGAGAATCGGCTTTAAAATTTTATGCATTTTCTAAACACCCTGTATGTTTACTTTTCACTCACAATAAAATAATCGATCCATTCTGGATTCTGTACGCCAAATTCATTATACGTATTTTTCTAATAGTCGAGTGTTTCAAAATCGAATATAAGCGAGAATGAATACTGAATACTGAATACTTAGTGAAGCCAAAGATTTGGTTTCATTTATGTAATTTCATCTGGAAGACCGAATTGAACATCCTTAGATCGCAGTGCAGTTAAGCAGAACCGTTTAAGATTTTAGCGCTAACTTGCACACACATCAACTTTAGATTAAAATCAGTTCCACCTGGCCCTTGATTCTCGATTCAGGCTAATAGGAATACATTCCGTTAAACCTCAAAAATTTTCCTGTCGGGAATTGCTGGAAATGCGGATGCAAATTTATTCCACGGGTAAAATCTTTTGTACAAATTCAAGGATCGAAGGCCTTATAGATGGTATCCTGCTTTATTAAACACACATGCTAGGACCTGGAAGGGCTAAAGGGAGATTATATATGTATTGAGGTGAATTCTGTTTTAAAATGTAATCGGTGTATTCGAAATTTATTGATTCAACTTCGGTTATAATTATATCTATATTTATATTCTGTGCTGTTCAAGGCGATTAGCTTGAAATTTGTACAGTACCACACGTTCAAGAATTATCTCCTTCGAATGAAAAAAAAAAGTGTTTAAAAAATATCCGTGACGTATTTTTAAAGTTAAATGATTTTCCAAAAAACCGTAGCTATATTTTGCACATTAATTTTATAACAAACACTGGGAAAATGTATAACAGTCTGAGGATAACTCTGAAATTGCGACGTGCTAACAAATCTTATAGCAATTTGGCACCTATAATACTTCGCCTATATACACATTAGGAGAATAAAGAAGGGTACCATAAAAAGGTGGTGAGGGAGTAGAAGGCTGGATTCGGGTGCCTACTGTTTGCAATTGAAACCAAACGAAATCAGTTTTTATTGAAAGACTCGTCTTCTCGCATTGTCAAATTAAGGTTGCGTTAATTCTTCCCTTACAATCAACGGTTACGAATCAATGATATAGTTTTCAAGTAGTGAGTGTTCGAGCCAACGTTCCACCCCCTCCACATCCAGCTAATTTTTTGAAACCTCCTTCTAGACTCTTTCTCTACTATATTATCATTATTATTTGCTATTTTCCAACTACTTGGTTGTAACGTATCTTTTTTACTGAAATGCTGCCATCCACAGATGCATGTTGAAAAAATCACTACAGTTACAAATATGAATTTTAAAAGAAAGTTATATAAGTATCAGTTACGATACATCTGTGTGATGTTTTTGAATCTTCACTTCCTAAAAATATACACAGTGGACAAAAATGATTTTAAAATTTTCTCGATTCTTTCGAATAGATCACCCTATATATATTTCTACGATGTGATGTAGAAATGAAAAACGAACCTTTTTGTATATACATCCCTTCGATCCTTTTCAATTTATTGAACAATAAACATAAAAATAAATAGTGTGTGATAGATTAATAATACTTTATTAGCTCCAGTAACAAAAAATTACATATAAAACCGCTCAGTGTATGGAATATGTCACATGAAACATTGTTTGAGGCTTGCGTTAGCACATTAATGAAAGGATATTTACAAAAATCCTAAAAGATTATATATTTTTATATACTTCTGTTTTCCATTATTTTACCTATTTCTTTATCGTTATGGAATTGTTGTAATGTATAATACGGGTTGCTGAAAACATAGTTTTTTTAAAACAATTTCTTAAATTATTCCGTATCTATCTCTCGAATGAATATAAGCATGATATGCAGAAAGCGCCGCTGCTGTATTTATATTATTGATATTACCTACAATGCATATGAATACCTAGCAGTTTTTTGTGCTATTATGTAGCATCCAATCTAATCTTAGATCTATATTGATATATAAAAATAAGCTGCGTTGATTTCGTATAAATTTGTCATTGTTATAATGTATAGTCAGATTTTCGTTACTCCTACTGCCAAAGAGTATTGTTAACGTATTTGCAACATTAAGTAAAAGATCATTTGTGGAAAAATATTCATTTAATGAATCCACTGCATTAAAGACTTTCTGTGATAAAAGATCGTGATCATCTTCACTAAAATTAAGGGTGGTAGCATCGGAATATAAGTTCATTCCCTACGTTTGTTAATTCGTTGGTATAGAGGGTCCTAAAATGGAACCTTGTGGAACACCCTTTTTGTAATTTCTGATTTAAGCAGTTTTTCATTTTTATCAGTTTCCCCACATACTACATCGATTTGCCAGATATGATTCTATTTGCCGTAATAAAACATCTCTTACTCCATGCAACTCCAGCTGTGTGCAGAAAAACTCGCGATTTACTGAGTCAAAAGCGTTCGATAAAACTATACACATTGTCATTTTATCATTATTTAATGAATTTGTTACTCTGGATATAGCCTGAGGCTTGACGAATAGGATCTATTTTTTCTAAATCTAATCTGTGTTATATGTAATTTTTTTAAATTATTTTACGTATAGTTCAAATGTGCTTTTAGAAGGCGGTATATTAATACATAATATTTTTAGTTGTAAACTCCTCTATAAAATCCTTATTTTACTATAGGGAACGTAACCAGAATTCAACCAACAGCTACTCTCCGGTCTGTGTGCCCCGTCGAGCGCTGAATTACAAGTTACAAGCCTGGCGCGTTAAGTGTAATAATTGCATATTACCATCAAAACGCTAATGCTTCGATTGCAACAAACACCAGCCTAAAGACTGATCCTACTTAAAGGAGCTCACTTGCAGACTAAAGTTTCGAGCTGTTGGCTCTCGTCAGTGCAAGGTAGGCATGTGACGACCGACACGAGGATCACTTGACTATTTAGTACATTTCGGTATCTTTAAGATAGCGACATGTAAAATAGTCAGTAGGTGCCATCTAGCGGACCAGTGTCTGTTGCAATCGAAAAATAAATAGCCTGACTGAGCTTAGCGTAGTGTTCAAATGTGCTTTTAGAGGGCGGAATATTAAAACATAATATTTTTAGTCGCCAACTCCTCTATAAAATCCTTATTTTACTATAAGGAACGTAACCAGACTGCAACCAACAGCTACTCTCCGGGCTATGTGCCCCATGCACATGCCTACTTTGCACTGACGAGAGCCTACAGCTCGAAACTGCAGTCTGCAAGTGGTGTGTGACGACTGGCACGAGAGCTCCTTTAAGTAGGATCAGTCCTCATTAGTTTCCTCATTTCTTTTATGTCATATACTATCCGCTTTCTTTTACAATACATTAGGTATCCACTCGTTATGCTACTTTTTTACTTTATATCTTTAAAAAGAATTACTATATTCATTATTTTTTTATTTTATTGTCAAAATTATTATATTGTGTATTAACATCATTCATGTTTAATACAGAATCCTAATTCAGTCTTTTCATTTCTTGTTTATATTGCAGTAGTTTAGTTTTTGAGAGAACTTTTCTACCTCAAAATTCACTTTCTTTAGTGTATTCCAATATTTGTTCTATTTTTTCAATACACGTATCTAAAATCCCCACACGTCTTCTGTGTATGAAAGCAACAATAATTTTTAATTTAGAAAGCATTACACATGCGCATCCAATGGTTGGGTCAACACTAATTTGTAAAATTAATTTTTCTATGTATTCTTGAATTTTATATTTTTTATTAATCATCTGCCGCAGCTGAGACTCGAACTCAGAAGTAGTACAGTGACTAACCGTGTTGCATTTTACACAAACCCGTCTAGTCTACTGCTGTCAACTCTGTAATACATGGAACAATCACTAAACATCCATACGCTAGCCAGGATTCGAACCCTTGGTTGCAAGCCTAACACGTAGGCATTGAAGCACTAAACCGGCACTATTTATTGCCCAACAAATCTAAAATGGTTACAAATAATCATATAAAAAAATATTTGTTTTTCATTTGTCAAAAAAAAATTTGAAAACTCAATTCAAAATGTTCCAAAATAAAAACCCATTTTTGACCACCCTGTACATGTTTGGGAAGTGAAAATGATTCAAGAACATCGCACCAGTAACCAGTATTTATATTTTTTTTTCTTAAAACCCATAATTGTGACTATGGTGATTCTTTCAAAATGCACCTAGAGGTCGCATTGTTTCAACAAAAAAAAAGACATTACATCCAAGTGGTTGAAAGATAATAAAGTAGTAGAGAAAGGCGTCTATAAAAAGGCTAAAAATATACTTATAGACATGGCAGTCCGTTTAAGAAAAGGTACTAGCCCTGTACAATCAACTTAGCTCGCTGTGTATATTCGAAAATAATGTTACGGCTTACGGACTTAATCTTAATCTCTAAATTTTCACTATTGCCTCACGAATAGAACTGGAACTTACATAATTTCTAATCTCCCTTAGGCTCGTTTCACTCCTAACCAAAACCCTAATGTACAAAATAATTTTGAAAAGCATCTAAGTTTTTTATTTAACATTATTTGACTCAGAGCTAGATTTTAGAAATTCTACATTTATTTGGATTTTGCTCGTATTAACGCAGTTTTCTTTACACTTTTTGTTTCCACCACATTGTAAAATACATTTTTGTACGTAACTGTCGTATAGTATTAAAGAAAATTGCGTTACATAGTTTTTTAATAAAAGAAATGTAAAATAACATAAAATTTACTCATTCCCGAACTGATATGTATGATATAATATAGAGATACTACCAATTTTACATTAAAATTTAATGTTATCCTTGTATATACGTATTGCAAAGTTGTAAATTACCATAATGTTGACCTAACCTCGTTTGAATTTGTTTGTATTGAATAGATATATTATTATTGTTATAAAAATACTTCAGGAGCATTCAATATCGACACATACACACATTTATTTGTGTTTGTAAAACGCAAGATTTAACAACAATTAATGTTTTCGCTGCATATGTAGTAATTTGTGATTTAAAATATCCGGTATTTTGCTCGTTTGTCTCAGGGATTTGTTACAGTAAAGGAAGACGATTTCGAAAGTCACTGGCATACTCCCATAGTTTAAAAAAAATATAAGTTTTGTTACTACTTGTAAATAAAACCCATATTAATTAGTAGGTTTAACTTACTTCAAATAATTAGGGGCCCTTTGTGGAATCTCACTGACATCTATTCTTGTAGCATAAGAGACCTCTTGACTCAACCAGCACCTGTAGCTTTACAAACAGCATTAAATACGAAAATTTCGATTTGTTGCGATTTGTATAATATTAAAAAATAAAGCAAAATTTTTCCGTGGTTAAATAAGTGGCATACTTTTTCAAAAACACCATAAGCTATGCCCTCTTTTATACTTTTCTCGAAAATTGTTGGCTAGTAATTCTATTGTGGCCCTATTTGCACCCTGGTACTTTGGGGGAGGCATTTAAGACATTTTCGTCGTTAATCTCAGTCGCTTCAAGTATATAGACGTCTTCAAAATCAATATCTGATATTCCCGGGAATCTTGGATCAGTTGAAAATAGTCAATAGTAGTCAAATTGTTGTTGAGAGTATCATTTGTTAAGGAGAGTTCTCATTATCATCGGCTTTGCCGATCAGCATTGCCGTCCGAATTTGTTGCTCGGCTTTACCAATTTCAACGACACGTCCACATTGAAATCGAAGCAAAAGGCATCATCGATTTATATAGTTCAGTTAGTGAACACGAATTAGTTCCGCTTGTTTGTAAAATTAAAAAAGCTTGCTTCGGAGAGTTTTGGTAGAGACCTTTGAGGAGACTCGCGCATTTAATTTCGATTGGAGAGTATTGGTTTAGCTTTTGGAAAAATTTAATAATTTTTGCACAGGGGTCAAAGGCTTCACCCTGTATATGCAGCTGGAGCACCTATATTTAGTTAAGAGTTAGAAGAAATTCTTTTTGTTATTTGTGGCAGGGTATTTTTCCACCACCCTGTATATTACTTCTTGAAATAACACACTAGTTTAAAACGAAATTAGAATATTTATTTTTATGCACATTGCACAGTGTAATACACTTAGAATTAACTTAAAATAGATTGCAAAAATGTTAACTTTTCAACAGCGAAAGTTTTGTCTTAGAAAAATAAAAAATTAATTCGATTTTTGATTTTAATTGAAGATTCGTAAAATTCACTTTTTGACGAAGGTGCCGGTTATAATAGTTTAAAAATTCACTTATAATTAGATGCGCGAGGGCAGAGAGATTTGTCGTTTTTCACTTGGAGCTACCAAGGAAGAATTCGAGATCGGTTGTAGAACGCGGATCGGAATTGACTTGCCCGAGATTCACCGCGCGCAGTCTTTTATACTATCGTTACTATTGCGTTTGTCGCGTACGACCGCAAGTCTCGCAGAATCGTTTTTTTGTAAGCTGGATAGCTACCGCCCATTCCGTGCGGGCACGGTCTAAAGCTGAATGAATCCCCGGCCAGTCAGTGCGGGCGCTAACTGCCTAACTGCGCAATAACTGAAATTTAAATTGAAAGTAACTTGTTTTGGTCTGAAAATATCACATCTTTTGCTATTTAAATGGAATTCGAGTCAAATTTAGTTAAGAAGTTATTTGATAATTTGTCCGAATTTATTGTACTAATATTCAACTCACCCTCGTAATACTATTCCGCAGGCAATCGTGAGGCTGCGGATGGACGAATGGAAATGAATTTTGATAATATCATTTATTTTGAACCGAACTATTTGCAAGCTGCCGGCTTGTATATTCGGCTTTGATTCTTTTGAAGTTTCCGAAAACAGGCGGTAAATATTTCGTCATGCCGATCAGCTTTTCATGCCAGAGGGCACAGGCCGAATTGTACGTACCCACTTGCCAACAAATAACAGGCGGCCATGCCGATCGGCAAAGCCGACGATAATGAGGACGCGCTTAAGGTTTACGCACCAGAGAGGAATTCAGCGTATTCTTCAAAACAACACACAAGTTAAAGTAAAAACTGAAACATCAGAAACCAGGTGAAATGTATCATTTGCAAAAGCCACACATTTTATAGGCAACATAAAATGAAATAAATCTTAAAGATTTAAATAAACAAGAGCCCCAAGACGGAGCCTTGAGGCACTCCATGTGAAGCAGACACATTTTTTTGAGCAACTGTTGTTAAATCTCACACTAAGCTCTATGTTGTACTGTTTGGAAGGGTCACATCGGTTAAGGACTACGTGTTTACCATCATCCAGGCCAGATGCGTCTTTACTATGTACATACTTCGATGTGCGATGTAGCGCAACGTTAGGCGCGGTTAGTACTTGGATGGGCGACCGTTTTAAGGAAGACCGCGTTCTTGCTTCACATATCTTCCAACAGCACTGATATCAGTGTATGCGCGGAAGCTATGCAACCTTAGGCGTGGATTGTGTAGGTGATATACCATCCTTCGGAGGGGATGTAAAGCCGTCGGTCTCTTGTTTATTAAATGTTAGGCAAGTAAAATATCCCTACTTTTCTTAAGGGAAGAGGTTCGGCAAAATTCCTGGTTGGGGGTAGCTCGTCTGCAGGCGTCGGTGATAGGCCTCAGTAGCGGAAATAGACCGACGTTAAATAAATGTTAAAAAAAATCACCCAGGCCTTAAACTATGTCACTTACTACTCTCTGTATAACAGGAGTTTTAGAACATTTACTGCGGAAGCCAAACTGACTGCAATTTAAAATTGAATATTGATCTAAGTAAGCAGTAAACCGAATTTTTACTGTGATCTCGATAACCTTATATTGTGAATATATTCACGGTAATCATTGAAATTCATCATTCATGATGCAGTGAAGCGTAAATATCAAACTGAAACTTCAGAATGCTGTACGATCTAATTTTCTCGAAAATGATCATTTTTGTTTATTTTTCGAAATATATTTGCAGAATAAATGCATTTCCACTCTCTAAAGAAGATTTTGACCTTAATTTTTGTTCTTAATATTGCAAATTTATTTTAATTATCAAGAAACCCGGTCGGGCTTCGCAGCTAATTTTTTAGCGAAACAGGACCTTATTCATATACAACAAGATATTACTTTCTGCGCCATGTTCCTTTTATAAAAACATCATATAGTTGTCTCCAAATTTACTGGTCAGATAAAAAAAGACAATAAAAACTTTACGACCTCATTAAAATACCGTTATTCTATGTACTATTTCGCCCACAAATTGAATCACTTACCTTTCTATGTTTTAATGTACGTTTGCTTGTTTGTTGACACCATACCGAATGGTTCCTCGGCGTTAATAATGAGCTCAAAAAGTTTTTATTGTCTATTTTATCTGCACTGTAAGCCTGCAGGTTACTATACTTGACTAGTGGTAATAATCCACGTATCGATATCGAATGCTCCTTGAGGTCTCCTCAAGTATCCTTAATTTGCGACAGCCAATCACAACAATGTACAATTGAATCATTTGCTGCTTGTAGAAAATATGTTTAAATAAATGTATTTTGATAAGCGTCCTGTATATTTGTCCTCCCGTCCCGGTTCTTTATGCGCTGCTTGCATTTATCAAGTAATGCGACTTGTGATAAATCATGTTAAGAGGTTTTTTCTGGTTCACAAACGAAGTGAAATGTAATAACATTCTGTGACTTCCAGTCTCTGAGGGAACGGTTAAAAACACCTAAATGGGTACTCGTTTAAAAGAAAAATCGACCTCCTAATGTAAAGGCGCTACAAAAAGTGACCCTAATTTTTTACGTGCGTCTGCATCGTCTGCAGCGGCTATTATATTTAGGACTTACATAGTTTGCTGCGACAAATTAGACTTGAAGTGAGTTGATTGGCCGTGATGTTAGCCGCCTGCAAAAACGCGAGCTGTAAAGGGAAATAATAAAAGTAATTTACGGTATGTGTGACGTTAATGGTCGTGGTGTACTTTTAGCTGGCAAATAATTGTAACTTATATTTCAACATCTACGCCGTTGGTGGATTAATACGATTCAGATATTAAATGTCCCCCATCAGTGTGTCGGAATATTAAGGGAACGGTCAAAATATATACAACTATTAGCAAACATTGAGTAGGAGGAATAGTTTAGAGATGTGGAAAATCCCTTTTTTGCAAGAAACCACCACTAACGGGGAGTTAACGCTAGTTTCCCACTTTTATCTTGAAAGCCGTTGGTTGAAAGAGCAAAAGGTATAAGAAATTAAAAAATAGTTATTAAATTCTGTATAAGAAGTGTCCTATTAATCTTGTAGCTTATCCAAACCTATTTCGCAGTAACAGTGTCGATACTGAGGAGTAGTTTGAAGCGTACAGGCAAAAATCGATCTTACCTGAAGTTTCATAGCGAGTACGGTTATTATAACGAGAAAAATGCCCAAGAATTAATGTATAGAGCGGAATTTTATCTATAAGATGCATGTCTAGCGAGTTTTGACGCAAATGACTTTCCTCATAATTTTTCTGTAAGTTGCTAAGGGTTAAAAATATGAAATTTTTATTATTTAAGATCAGCCTATTTTGGTAAACCACTCATGTGCGTGTGAAAGCCTTACATTAGCTTTATTTACCGTACGTTTTATGTTTGATTCTGCTATTAAACAGATGAGTCAACAGCAAATAGATTTAGAGTCGTCTATAATAAAACCGTTTACATAAATAACGTATAGTAAGAGACTTAAAACGAACCCTTGTGGTACTCCTGTTGAGGTTTCAAGAATATCAGACCTAACGTTATTAATTTCGACAAGGTGCGCTCCACCACATAAACACAATGGTTCACCTCTTTTACCACATACCTCTCAAGTTTTCTTATAAGTCTAGCATGGCATACAAGATCAAACGTCTTACTTAAGACAAGGAAGATCCCAACATTTTTCTTATTTTTATTTAAGTTTTCGTACAAATGATTTAAAACGTGTATAATAGCTGATATTGTGGAGAAACCAGCACGAAAACCAAATTGATTATAATTAAATAGGTTATACTGTAAACAAGCTTATTCATATTATGAATATCTGTGCATCCAAGTCTGATATTTCTTTGGTGTTCTTTAATTCTGCACTGGATTCGCCTCCCTGTTTGTCCAATGTAACTATTACCGCATGTATTGTACACCCCAATTGATAAACACCTTTCGGTAATAACTTAGGGATAATGTCCGTCCGTGCCTGTGGGAGAAACTATTTCATTAATAAGCTTGTATTTAAAAATACCTATCAATTCTCTAAATAGACAAAGTGGCCAAGCAACTTTCCAACATATTATTTATGTGCAATATCCTGTACTAGAAGATAATTTTTATCATGTGCATCGCTCGTGAAACGGTTATTACACTTTAGTGGCATTTAATTATCTTTTGGTACAGACCGCAGGACGCCTTCTTCGTCGGACACGTTTGGCCGTTTAACTCCATCTCCAGAGGTCGGGTTTGTCCAGATATGCCGTAATTGTGTTTTATAAGTCCCCAAGAGTGCCAGAGACGCACTTTGGCCACATTAAATGATATAATGCAGTGTAAAGGATTATTTAGTAAGCCCATGTCTCGCAGGAATGGGCGCTCCAGAGTGATTTATCGTTCGCTGTGTGAGGTTAGACCTGGTCTCGTATTCATCATCTGTGTAATTTCCTATATTGTTGCGGCTGGCCGTCTTTGCAAGTGCGAAATTACTGAAAGGGGAAAAACCGAAAATATGGTCTCGCCAAAATGAATTATTGTTTGATACCTTCACGGTATATTTAGGTCTCTCCCAGACAGCGTTTCTAGGTCGTATAGGCGATTGTGAATATGTCTATTTAATACTTGGGCGTAGAAATTCAAGAGTTCTTATTTTTTTAATAAAGATAGAAATCCTAGATACCTAAGCAGATTGATTTAACAGCAATTTAAAACTTAGGGATAATCAGGTTGCTGTGTCAATAAAAACACTAATTGAAATTATATTTAAAAAAAAAAATTTAACTTTCACCGGTATGTGAAATTTATAAAATTTGACGAACAAACACGGAAAACTCAGCTTGTGTATACAAAACATAATAATTTGATTTGGTTTATTTATTCATTTATTTTTATTATTTATTTATTTTATTACTGCAATAAGTTTCATATTGATAAAAAGTAATTTTTTTCAATCTTAACTAAAACCCCTGTCTAAATATCAAATTGAGCATAAGGTTTCGCCGTTTTCTAATAAATGGCGGAGTTTCCGGTTCGTTAAATTCTAACAAATGGCGGAGTTTTCGGTCATATCAACAAGCGAGCATGATTTAGCGCAATCAAAATAGCAACAAAAATTCACATTCACATTTTAGGTTCAAAAACGCGGTTAAAAAAATTGAATTGTTAATAACAGTTGAAGCATGGGGTCTTTGAAGTACAAACATTTTTTGGGTACTCCTTGGCATCTCCCCAACAGGATCCAACCATAAAATTGTTTATGGAAAAAGCTCCACATCAAATATTATTTTGACTGCATTAATAATTAAGCTGTAATTTTTGAATACCAAAAGTTTATTTTTAAATTGTTAAAAATTTTCTTGAACTACTTAATGCTTGCAAACAGATGGAACGTGGTTTTTTTTTTAATTTATCGTGATTGTGAGCAGAGCTGTAGTACTTCAAATCAAAGTACTTGAATTACTTTTGGTATTTCAAATACTGTATTTGAAGTGCGTTGCCAAAGTACTGGATTTAGTTAACAATTTATAGTATTTGAAATATGTTTTTTTTAATATTTCAATTACCTAAAAGTAATTGAAGTGCTTGTAGTTCCATGTTTTAGATATTTAATAAAGCAGAAATATGGTTTACAAATTTCATCAAGAAATTGTTGTAGCTGTGTTTATTGAGTAATCAGTGTTAACTTTGCGTGTGTAGAGAGTAGACGTCTCGAGGATACATCTTTCGTACCTTATCATGCCCGTGTGATACTGTATTTTAGAGGTCCGCAGTTTCTATTTTAGATAAACAGTTTTTTATTTCTCTAGAGAGCAGATTCGCAGCTATGAAAAAAATAATAATCTTTATAGAGAAACCATGGCATCCACAAAAATGGAAATTGAATGTACCGAATATGTATGTACGATTTGGTCTACTAAGCGACGCAGTTTCTTTGGATTAACTTGCCATTGGGTTGATGAAAACTACAAGAGACGTTCGTGGCACTTGCTTGTAAGAGATTTGTGGGGAGTCATACATATGATAAAATATGTGAAATATTAGAAGACATTCGTTTAAAATTTGACTTAAATACTGACAACATTGTGGCAACCATAACCGATAACAGTTCGAATTTTGTAAAGGCTGTTGGAGAATTCGGTGGATATAAATTAAATGATGTGATGATGATTTCTGATAGTGAAGATGAAAAATTAGAAGGTTCAGATGTGCTGCCCATACATCAAATTTAATTGCAACAACAGACATAAAATACATAATTGACAAAACACTTCTCTTAGGACACGATACACAAATTCACTTGCCAAATGCTCAGTTGTGTGAAATATGGCTCGACGTCCTAAATCAGTGGAGATTATTCAGCAAGTTCTAGGACATATACTAAGCTATCCAGGGGCCACAGGATGGAACTCTTTATATGACAGAATATCTCAAATAATTAAAGAGAAAGAAAAACCACCTACACTATTTGAGAAACTTGGCAGTCTTGGTACAAAAAGTCAAACTAATTTTGGATGCTTGCAAAAATTATTAGAAGTTTTGTTTAATGCGTTTTTTGATTTATCAACCACATAAGCTATGAATGCCAGTATTGCTTCATTTCCGCTACCACAATTTAGACTCATGTGGGTTTGGAATTTCAAAGATTTTGCGGATGTTAGTGTCATGAGTGACGAGATGTGAAAAGCATATGAATTTTGATGTAGAAAAGAACAAAGACCGACAGGAAACAGCAACTAGAGATGAAGAAAAATTGTTTGAATCTAGAGTATTCTAGAGCATTGCGCAACTCAAAATATTTATATGCTGAAACCCGGTATATCTGGAAAGCCAAATAAGCTAACAAACATATTTCTTCATATTATGACTGGTTGAGATACAATGCCAGCATTTTTTAAAAAGGGCAAGAAAACGGCATTAACAATTTTTTTAAATTGCTCTTTCTAACGATCTTTCCATATTTAAAAGCGATCCTACTTAAAGGAGCTCTCGTGCCAGTCGCCCAGCACCACTTGCAGACTGTAGTTTCGAGCTGTTGGCTCTCGTCAGTGCAAGGTAGGCATGTGGCGACCGGCACGAGGATCCTATTTGGTACATCTCGGTATACAAGGATCAGTCTTTCGGCTGGTGTTTGTTGCAATCGAAGTATTAGCGTTCTATTGGTAAAATGCGATTATTACACTTAACGCGCCAGGCTTGTAACTTGTAATTCAGCGCTCGGCGGGGCACATAGCCCGGAGAGTAGCTGTTGTTTGCAGTCTGGTTACGTTCCTTATAGTAGAATAAGGATTTTATAGAGAAGCTTGCGAGAAAAAAATTATTATTTTCTGCCCCCCTAGAAGCACATTTGAACTGGGATATATACATAATAAAACGAAAAGAAAATAAAGGAAACAAAACGAAAATTAAAACTAGAGAACACTAAGTCAAGATCAAGAAATAAAACTATTTATACAATATTATAAGTTTCAAAAGAAGGCTAAGAATCCACCATTGTAGGTGTCAAAGTTGATCTGCCGCACAGAAAGAGGCAAGTAACATTAGGTAAGTCGTAAGTCAAATTGGTCGATTTGGTAAGTACGTCATTGTAAGTAGTATAAAGTAAGCTAAAATGTATTTCGATTCGTTCTTATGTAATATCCAATGTTTATTTTTTTTATACAATTTTAACGAATTTATTGTATTTATATCATTAGGAAGAGAGTTGTATATTACACTAAGTACCTGTGACTTCTTTGGCCAACTGTTTTGTCAATTTTTGGAATTACCGACTCTATTTTGTATCTCATGTTATGAGGACGACCAATTGATTCCAAATTTATCTTGTTTTTATAAGAACGTAACAGCAAAGATTGACAAAACAGTTGCCTTAGATCAAAAACTTTACACTCTTCATACAGTTCGTCAGAAGAATACATCTGAGGTTTTTGGTAAATAACTTTAAGCACTCGTTTTGGCACCGTTTCTAAACTCTTTATGTAATGATTTGTAACATTGCCCCACACTATAATGGCTTAATTTAGATGTGACCGAACCAACGCATAGTAGAGCATTTTTAGTTTACTTTCATCTAGAATTAATTTAAGGAATTTGGGACCAAGCAGTGAATTTTCTTTACTAATACCTTAATAATATGTTCGTCTCATCTCATAATAATTTAACTATTTTTAATTTTATTTCTGACTTATTCTCCTACATAATCAGAGAATCAAAGCCCACGACTAGTGCTGACAAAAGGTAAGACAAATGTTTTTTGTAATTTACTGTTAATAACTTGTCATTAAAATATTTCATAATTTCCAATATCTCACGCTCAACTTTACTTTTTAGAGTCTCCCAGTCATTACCTTTAAAAAACATAGCCGCGTCACAGGCAAAGTTGATTATTTTCCCACTGATAGGTATATCAAATAATTCATTAACATATATTATGAAGAGTGTTGGCCCGAGGACTGTACCCTGAGGAACCCTGCACGTGACTGTTTTAAAATCACTGTAACTGTCCCCAATCTTTACGCAATGAGGTCTTTCACAAAGGTGACTATGTAGCAGTGTATTTGTGGGACCACGAATTCCAACATCATTTAGAATAGCTAACAACTCCGGATGACTTAACGTGTCGAAAGCCTTTGCTATGTCAACGAAGGCGCATAGAGTCTTTTTTGTTGTATCTAAAGAGTTGTATATATGTGTTGTCTAGTCAGCTATTGCATCATCCAATTTATATGATATATTCACATCAAAACTAAATGAATTGGATTAAATTGAAAAGTAATTTAGAATTCCCGATCGGTACGCATTTTTCTATTCATTTTCTGCATTCCTGGTACACAGACAGACTCATTTCTTCATTCATAGCTTTCCACGATTTTTGCTTACACGAATTTTAAACAGTACTAAACAATGTCTCTTTAAACGGCGTTCTTATATAGAAAACCCCCCCCTTCCTCCGCCTGAATTGAAAAGTAAATCGCGTTTCGACGCACAAAGCTAGCAACTAATAACATTAAGAAGAACAAAGCTAATTACTTAAGTAAAATAAAACCGCCTCTGTTGAAAGCGAAGACAAACGACTTTTTCCCATTAAGGGGATCAGATAAAATACTGTATAATCCATGCTGAAAATTGAACATCCTGCCTTGCCGCAATTAGCTCCACACTTCATTAAGTCTGCTAATCTTAATATTAGAAGTGTTAGGAATTCATTTACACCAACGGGAATTTAATGAAAACTGGAAGCTGTTAGAAGAAACACTAAACTGGTTAGAATAAGGCCGTCGGCTTTAATAAATTCCAGGGAAATTATTAACTTTCAGCGATATCAAGTCCCCCGGTGGAGGCATAATGGATTCCAAAAACTTCTCCCTGTGAATTAATTAAATTTTTGCCGTGTTGGTGTTAAGAATTATTAAAAAGACATTTCTCGCGTGCCGTGCCACCTCGAAAATTTGCATACAGTGAAATGGTGCCGGCTCAATGAGAACTAACATTAGTATAGTTGTTTAGATTTTAATAGAACATTGATTTATATGCTCATAATAAGAGAAGTTTGGACACCGATTTTGGATAGTTGGAAAGATGGTGAATTTTTTGTTGTATTATGTCGTTTATAAAATGCTAATATTGTTGCATTAGACAATAGTTGAATCAATTCCAGAAATATTTAAAACAGCACGAATTGTTCCCCTGCATAAAAAGGAGATAAGGCCAATATTGAAAATTATCTTCCTACTTCGTTACTTAATTTCATCTCTAAGGTATTGGAAAAAATTATGTCTGACTAAATAGTCACACATAATATATTACACAATGCCCAATATGGTTTTAGGAATGGCAGAAATACACAGTCAGCTATAGCACGGCTCATCGATAAATTATATTCGTTTCTAGATGACAACAATAATGCATTGGTTTATTTATGGACTTGAGCAAGGCATTTGACCTTGTCAATAATGACTTGCTTAACTTCTTACAACAGGAAGCAGGATGTAACGAAGCATTTTTCGTTACGGAAATCTGCATAAAATTTATATTTAATTGTACTTTATATGATTATGTTTCTTGTTTTCTGTAGCGCCTTAAGCGACTTATGTATATTATCCGAAAATATTCACTATTTGAATACCAGAGTATTTATTTAAAGCAGCAAATACTTGTAAACGGAATTATTGTTTATTGTTTGGCGTAATTAATTCAATAATTAGTTATCTGTGGCCGATTAAATTTACCAGTAGTTTAATAAGTTAATACAGCCGTCCTTCGCTGTCTTGTATTCAATAGATTGGGCCATGCGCTATTCTAGAGCACGTGGGGTTCCTCGCGAAACCCCGAGTGGGAATCTGGCTATAAAACTGACCGTAAAGACCTGTAAAATCAGAATGTGTTCCAATTCTCGAAGCAACCAGACGTCTACCAGCTGCCCAGGGTCCACCGCTGCGATTGTAAAGAGTAAGAAAACTTATATATATATTTGGCTAGTGCATTTATCATTCCGTATTTACTGATTGAAATTTTTATCCTCTCTGAATATTTTTGGTATTTATTTCATATTTACCGACTGATAATTTTATACTTAGTTACCGAAATTTTACTGCCGCTATTCTGATTGAAATTTTTATCCTGTCTGAATATTTTTGGTATTTATTTCATATTTACTGACTGATAATTTTATACTTAGTTACCGAAATTTTACTGCCGTTATTCTGATTGAAATTTTCACACTGTTTGTATATTCTTGATATTTATTTTATTACTTCATATTTACTGACTGAAATTTTTATACTTAGCTTGTAAATTTCACTGTTTATTTTCCGATACCAAGCACTAGCCAAATTTACGGTCTGTTTGATAACCTGTTGTAATACTGTATTCTGTTTGCTTCGCATTTTCTGGTATCCGTACACTGACTGCTTAACAACCGTTTTTTTATGAACTCGCTAAATTCACCGCTTATATGCTTTTGCCGCTAATATTGTTTTATTGCTTGCTACTCTCCCTCTACTGCTTAAGCCTATGTATATAAATTTGTGTTAATTCTGATTTTCTGTTTTATTTAGGACTGTTAACCATAGGATTATTGTAATATATTTAAATATTATCAAATTTCTGCGTTTTACTGTTGTGTTTGTGAAAGTCTAAGTTCCCTTATTGACCCACTGGAATTAACTGTGTCTTCACTGAGCTGCTTAGTCTCGCTTATCGACTTTTGGGTAGTGTTGTTCAACCACTTACAACTTGAACTGGCGCCCGAGTAACAAGTAAGAAACCTCGAGTGTTAAAGTGACAGCCTTAGTTCTCGCACTGTACGAGAAAAAGAGCGTCACAAGATTGTAGTGATAAATGGCTTCAGTCCAAAGAAACTAGTAGTATTGATGTTCCTCAAAGATCAATTTTAGGTCCTTTGTTGTTTTTGATATTTGTGAATCGTCTATTAGAGTTGCAATCACTGAGTTGCAAAGAATGATTATTCGTTTTAATAATTAGCTTACTAAAAAAAATTGTGTCTCAATACTTCCAAGACAGTGTTTATACCGTCTGTCTACTTTACAAGGGCTACACCAAATATCCTGCTTAATATCTATTGTAGAAGATTAAACTTTTAGAAACAGTTATCCCATTTTTGTGAGCCATATTTCAGTAAAAAGGAATTTGAAATCCATAGCCTACTTTGTAAGAAAAATCTGAAAAACAGGAAATCTACAAACGGTTATAGCTTCCTTATTTGAAGAGTTACGAAAAAAGTTAAAGGGATGAAAGTTGAAGGCAAAGACAATAAAAACAATAGCGTGTATCAAAAAAATCGAAAAACGCAGTTGGCTTTGACATACACTCTTGTGCAAAAATGAAAAGAACAAATCTGAAAGTAGGCCATGACACCAATAATTCTGTTTATTTTTTTTCTTTCCAACGATATAAAACATGTCACAAAAATTTTAACTGATCGCGCTTGTTGCGCGAAATAAAAATTAGACGTTTTTTTTTCCACCAAACAGTTTTTTTGGCACGGTGGGGGAAAAATCCTTTTGGCCACTTGGTAGCTTTTTAATTAACGCTTAATTTCCGCCCGGCCAGAATGCGATAAAGTGATTAGGAAGGGAGCTAGAGGACGTTTGAAAAAATGTGTTTTTATTTCGCTCACTAAGCATTTGTTGGCGAAAAAAAAATCATTTTATGCGAGTGCTACCTTATAGCAAATAAAAAAATTTACGTCGGTCTGATCGCGATAGGTCAATTACATGGGGAGTTTGTTACATGGCCTATATCCATTTAACAGTTTTATATAAAAACTAGTATTTTTGTTTATATTTAGCACGATCTGTGTAACATTTTGATTCAGTTTTTGTAAGTGAAACTGTTTCAACTAGCAGAATTTTACTTGTATAACTGCTAAATCATTTCACACTATTTTATGTACATATTTTATATCTTAGGAACTCAGTCATGTTTTTTTTACACTATAATGTATCTCTGTTCTAGTTCTATTAAAGCATCTAAGGAAACAATTGTTTAAAAACATTTACTTAATTCAGATACCTATATTTCAATTTTTATATTTTTGTTTACTATGTAAGTACATATGGTTGTTTTCCTTACCTTTCTCATTACTATATGTAGTATATCCTATAAGATGTAATATATTTGCTAAATCCTCACAAGACCGTTTTACGTTTTACTATTTATTACGTCAGTTCATATTTTTGGTTATGTGTAGAATATAAATTACAAGTTGTTGCAATCTAAATCAGCTGTGGTATGTGGTATTATAGATTTCTTTTATCGATCCTGTAATTTGTTTGAGTACGGGAATCTACATAAGGCAGGTTGTTGCGCTTAACTCAACAATTGACAGATGGCTATACCTGTACCATTTCTACGTTTTATAGCTTTCTATATAATTAGGGGAAATAGATTTTTCAAGTTTATCTGGTGGTATCACTTTGCAGTAAGTGGGACAAATAAAGTTTACCTTATTAGTAAAACTCACCAGGAAATCATTTTCTTGCAGCTTTTGTACTGATTCGAACGTTTATAAACTTAACTGTGGACTTCAGTAATTGATATTACATTTTTATATCCGCATTAACATTAACATCCAGGTAAATTTCATTGATTAGTAATTTAAAATTTCAGTAATTTTCAATTTTTGTCTTTGATGTAATTTGAATTATTTTTTAAATAAATTTAAATTCAAGTTCAATTTTTTTAAATTTAATAAGTAGTTAAAATACTATATGTGCCACATGGTATTTAAAATATTTTTTCTTTCTTTTTCATTTATTGGCAATTTATAGTTTACGAAATCAGCTTTATATTTATATATTTCTACTTATTTACCTTATATTTTTATAAATTTATACATTTATGTATACTTTCTGCATAGTTTCTACATTTCTGCATAGCTTTTGCACAGCTTATCTTTCTGCATATAGATAAAATTTTCTTCATATTGAAAATATTTTATCATTCATTTTAAATTATCTTTTTATTTCTCTTACCAACTATTTCAGCCTGATCTATAGTAGACTGGTTATTCGAGAAAAAGAGACAATTCTACTTATTTTTGCTATAGATGGTGCCCAATTTAACATCAATTTTTCTTTATCTCCTTTTCTCGAAATAAACAGAAATCTGTCATTTATGCTGTACATTTCAAAAAGAGTAAGTTTCTCCACTCTTACGAATACTCCGGATCCACGGCTCTTTGCTCCGACTTAAACCAGCTAGTTGTCCGCATATGTTGCCTCAATTCTTTCTCAAAAATAAATAACAAGGGAAAAGAAGTAACAAGTTATCATAAATATATGAAATATTATCGTTTTCCCCCTCTCCCTCCCCTCCTAATTATCCCACCGCCCAAATCCTCCGGCCCAACAGAATATCTACCAATACCCTTATATTAAATAAAAATTGGGTCCTCAACTCCACTCCTTCATGATAAAAAATGAATTTAAATTTTTTAATTTTTGCAACTTAGATTCGCGATTCTCGCGAATCAATGGTCTGACGTCGATGAGGTTTGGAACAAAATTTGCTTATTTTCGTGAGCTCTTTATTTTTGCTCAGAAAATTTTTTTCGTCAGATCAAAAGCCGCGGAGTTATCTTCGAAAAAATATTTTCCTATACACGGCATTTCCCCCTCCCCATTCTTCGCATCACACTATATCCTTTAGAGTAAAAAGATAGAAGCATACCGATTAATTTACAGTTTTCTAGTTCAATGTAGCATAGTTATTTAACTGTTGCTTGTATTCGAGTTATTGATTTGTGTTATTTCTCCTAATATGTCTTTGTTTCTGCATCCTTTGTGGGTTAACCTAGTAGCCCTGGTCCAGTTTATATGTTAATTTAAATCGCCCTGATGGACTCCTGGGCGTGAAATGCGTCCATGCTTATTTCCTGTTCCTTTCCTTATGGCTGATGGTTTCCAACCACGGCCAAAGTTTGTTTTGTTGTTAGTTAATATAAAAGTATATAGGTATTATTATATTATTATAATCCTTTATTCAAACGAACATACAATATACATATACACCTACCTATCATTTCACCACATTCAGTCATAATTTATCAGTTAGTAAGTCTGCAATAAAGGGCGAGCGTAGGTGCGTCTATACTATGTACATACTTCGGTATGCGATGTAAAGCAACAATAGGCGCAGTTAGTAGTTGGATGGGTGACCATTCCAACGGAGACCGCCTCCTCGCCTCACACATCTTCCAGCGGCTTGTATATCAGTGTATGCGCGGAAGCTATACAACCTTAGGCGAGGGTTGTATAGGAGATATACCATCCTTCGGAGGGGATGTAAAGCCGTCGGTCCCTTGTCTATTAAATGTTAGGCAAGTAAAAGATCCCTACTCTTCTTAAGGGAAGAGGTTCGGCAAAATGCCTGGTTGGGGGTAGCTCGTCTACAGGCGTCGGTGTTAGGCCTCAGTAGCGGAAATAGGCCGACGTTAAATAAATGTATAAAAAAAAAGTCTGCAATACAGTGCTATGGGTATAATAAACGATTTTTAAAATATTGTAGGGCACTGAAAAGTAAGTTACGCGCGCCTGTAGGTGGCACTCGATCGAGTTCGATTCACAAAGGAATGCCGCGCTCTTGTTTTTTATAGCGTTTTAAACCGAGATTGGATAAACTCTACCTAAAAGTTATAAATAAAATTTTAACAGAAGCTGTACGTGAACGTGATTTTCCAATTTAATGTATTTTCACTTAAGTTGATAAAAAGATGTTCCGCGTCGTACATTGCAGACGAGGGCGGATTGTTATTTCACGTCTCTTCGTACTTAAATCAATTAAAATGTACGTTTAGAATCCTTTCAAACGCCGGAAGCATTGCTCATTAATTACACAGCACTTCGCGAGTTGTCACTGAAACCACCGACGTTTTCCCCTAAAAATATGGTTTAGACATTTTAATCATTGGATATGATAAATTCCGTAATAAATCCGAAAAGTCACGCGGAGAGCGAGGGACGGGCGCCAACCAGGTTGGCCGGAGCTGTTGAGAAAGGTGAGGAGCGTCGCAAAAGTTTGCAAGTAAAAACAAGTGAAATTGCCGAAAATCCATCATTTCTGAACATCTTGAGTTGGAAGTTATGCGTGTAGCTGGAACTAATTCGTAAGTTGTCTTTCAACTTTGACATATTAAGGAGAACAAATGACTTATGGCGAAACTTTCCTTCCAACGATCGCGCCTAAGAATTGCTCTGTATTTACCTGATGATTAAGTGTATAAACTTAAGGCTGTTTAAGAACCCTTCACTAATTCATATTCATTTATTTCTCCCGTTAATTTAGTCAAGAAAATATCTCGAGTGCGTGTTTCGAACTTTATATTTTGAAAGTAGAGATATTGCTTTTGTAAATGTTTCATTAGTTGAACTGTACCTACACGTATTTCGACTTCTCAGGCATTTATCAAAAGAACAAAGACTGTTCAAGAACGTGCCTACTTACAAAATTATGTACACGTAATTAACTTAAAACTGCAATAAATAATAGTCGATATCGCAAGCATCCAGTCTGTTAGAAACCGTGAAGTTATAGAAATATCTAATCAATTATCTGATAATTAGTTAAATTAGTTTAGCTAAATTGGGGTATTCATATTCTGAAAGAAAACTGAAAATTTTAAATAAAGCTTTTCTCATTGTCGCATATTAAAATATAACACTGGGTATCTAAATTTTATTCTTGAGAAATTAGTTCATTTATCAGTAACTTCCAATGAAATATTGTCTGAAAGTTATTTGTGGCATTCTACGAATATTCTTTTCTATTATTTGGGTTTTCTACCACATGTATTGTTATCCTCTTCAAAACAAATCACCGAATCTACAAAATAACAGAATTATTGGAAAAAAGCCTCTGCCCCCGTGACGTTTACGTCAAAGGAATAGTCAGAGGTTATGTTTTGCAAGTAATATAAATCGGAATAAACAGAGAAATAATGTATTTTACTGACGTTTCGGAAAGTAGTCTCTTTCCGTTTTCAAAGCGTTTTTGGAAGAACTCTTATTTTGCTGTGTATGTCAAATACACAGCTTTAAGATTCTGTTTATGTTATTTCCATAGATACTTACTACTTATACAGAACGGAGAACTGATGATATTTTCTTTTAGATAATGTTGAGTTTGTTAAGTTCTTCTTTTAACATTGGTAGTCAGGTTATACAAATATCTACAGAACAATTTGATACGCACTTATCTTCATTTAATAAGATTATTGCTGATTCTTTAATTTTTCTTTTTTTGGTATCTGTTTCTTTTGTTAAAATTTTTGCCGAGTCCCAGTTTATTCTATGTCCGTTTTCCCAAGCATGTTCACAAATCTTTGATTTCTGAATTTCATTCTTTCTAATATAATTTTTGTGCTCATCCAACCTCATACTGAAAGGTCTGGATGACTCACTCACATAACATTTACCACATTCGCACGGGATAGTGTAAATACAGTTTTTTGAATTCTGCTCCCTGTTTATCGGTTTTGTTTTTGTTAAAATAGATCTTAAAGTGTTCCCCGTTTGAAATATCGTCCTAACATCAAATTTGTCACCTATACGGCGTAACTTTTCCGATAGTCCGTATACATAAGAAATTATTGCTGTATAATGACGTTCAGGTTTTTGTCGTACCTGATTCTCCCTATTTTCAACATTTATGAAAACTCTATCAACAAAGGCTTCAGGATATTGATTTTGTATTGGAACCTCTTTGATAATTTTTTTCTCGTTATTTAATATTTCATTATTAGATGAAATTATTTTGGCCCTATCGTAAAAAAGGGGTGTTGTAAAATATTTATACAAATTGCACCAAAATTTGCGTAATTGAAAATTAAAATCGTCCCGTCCAAGGGTTTTTTATACAATCAATATTTTAAATATTAGTCATGTTTCAATACCTTTCACAAATGCTGTGTTCCAAATGTTTTGCATCCTTTACTTAACACACTTCCTGACATAATCAGTCGATGAAATTTTGCACAGTTACTAAGATCGGATGACGATACATTATTCCACCGTCACTTTTGTAAATATCCGCACGTAGGGGGCGCGAGGGTGAAAATTGATTAAATATACTATCCAACCGGCACCTCCGGCAAAATTTCACAACGGGAAGTGTCACAATATTCATGTATGATTATAATTTAATTAAAGTATGACTAAAAAGTAGAAAATAAAAAAAATAAGAATAAAACTTTTAAAAACTTGCTTTTCTTACAATGTCGTACTAATAAGTAAAAAATTGCAAGAAAAGCAAGGCGAGCGAGACTATCATGAAAGGGAGTAAAAAAATTAAAATGTGATTTAGTGTGTAGGTATACAAGAACGAAACGTCTGAAAAACATTTTTTTGCATTAGCAACCCCCTCTGTTACCTCCTTTCCCTTATTATTTATTTTTGGGAAAGAATTGAGGCAACATATGCGGACGACTAGCTGGTTTAAGTCGGAGCAGAGAGCCGTGTGTCCAGAGTATTCGTAAGAGTGGAGAAACATACCCTTTCCGAAATGTACAGCATACGCGACAAATATCTGTTTATTTCGAGGAAAGGAGACAAAGAAAAATTGATGTTAAATTGGGCACCATCTATAGTGAAAATAAGATTGTCTCTTTTTCTCAAATAACCAGTCTACTATAGATCAGATTGTAATTATTGGTAAGAGAAATAAAAAGATAGTTTAAAATGAATGTTAAAATATATTACATGAATAATAGATAAATCGGTTTATAAAGATAAATTGAAATTAAATATATATATATATATATATATATATATATATATATATATATATATATATATATATATAACAAATTTATACCAGGATACTAGATTGACTATTGTTGAGGTGACCGGTTCTGGGACAGCAATCCAGGCCCACAATTGTCTCTTGTTGCAAGAATGGAATCTAAAGTTTCCTTGGCAATTTACGTCTCTTAATGAAATGGAGTGAAAATCGTAGGAAAATTAACCGACTAAGTGGTTTATGAAAAGTTAACGAAATGTTATCTGTATGAAAGATAAGCTGTGCAAAAGCTATGCAGGAATGAATAAGCTATGCAGAATCGTATACAGAAATGTATAAGTATATATGTGCATAAACATATAAGTACATATAAATATATAGAAATATATAAGTATATAAAGCTATATATAAGCATATAAGAATATAAGTATATAAGCTGAATTCGTAAACTGTAAGTTGCCAAAAAAATTAAAAAGAAAGAAAATATTTTATAACCATACGGTACATATAGTATTTTAACTACTTATTAAATTAAAAAGAATTTACCTTGAATTTAAATTTATTTTAAAAATCATTGAAATTACATCAAAGACAAAAATTGAAAATTAACTAAATTTTAAATTAGTAATAAATGAAATTTACCGGGGTGTTAAACAATTGTTAACGCGGATATAAAAATGTAATAACAATTACTGAAGTCCACAGTTAAGTTTATATATGTTCGAATCAGTACAAAGGCTGCAAGCAAATGATTTCCTGGTGAGTTTTACTGATAAGGTAAACTTTTTTTGTCCTACAGCTGAACAGCCGTAATAAATAGTAAAACATATTGTGAGAACTCAGTAAAAATATTACATCTTATAGGATATGCTATATATAGTAATGAGAAAAGGTAAGGAAAACAACCATATGTACTTACATAGTAAATAAAAATATATAAATTGAAATATAGGTATATGAGTGTAAATAAATGTTTTGTAGACAATTGTTTCCTGGGATAATGCTGTAATAGAACGGAAATAAATAATAGTGTAGAAAAACATGACTGAGTTCCTAAAATATAAAAATATGTACATAAAACAGTGTAAAATGATTTAGCAGTTATACAAGTAAATTCTGTTAGTTGAAAACAGTTTCACTTACAAAAACCGAATCAAAATGTTATACAGATCGTGTTAAACATAAACAAAACACTAGTTTTTATATAAAACTCTTAAATGGACATAGGCCATGTAACACCATTACCACCCCCACCCTATTATTAAAGGGAGTAAAAAATTAAATTGGGATTTAGTGTGTGTAAGAGAACCAAGGTCCTTTAAAATTTATTTTGGCGTTAGCCATCACCTCTACCAACCCCCACCTTTTTGTTAAAGAGAGTAAAATATTACATTGGGATTTAGTGTGTATAAAACTTGGATACAAAATCTGGATGTAGAAGTAGTGATTTCTTCGGTAGCGCAGCGGTTTTAATTCTTAACACGCTTTTATTAGATTCACCTGTATGTTTGTTTTGTTTGTTTGCTTGCAATGGAATCTTTGAACGCGATTCTCACCCAGTTCAAGAGTTAAGACTAAGCTAAAGCTTTGCACACTTATCAGTACCGATGACAATACAATAATTTGACAACTTTGTCCTAATGTCCTCACCAGGATCACCAGGATAAATTAAATTTTAAAAAATACTAATTTATTGTCGAAAATTTGGCGGATGCGCCGCTGTTAATAATAAGAGCATGTTAATTAAATGGTATTTAGTAAGTTAAAAAAATATATAGTTAAAAAACTTTAAAAAAACACGCTTTAAAAACCGAACTAAAAAGTAAAAAATAAAAATGTTTAAATATTAAGATTTTGTTCAACAGCGATAGATTGTAAAAAGCTTGATATCAATTGTTATAAATATTTTATTGGTAGTTATTGATAAAAGTAGAATTATGAAAATATAGTAAATAAAGGCAACCCACGCTTTTTACAATCTATGGCTGTTGAACAAAACCTTAATATTTAAACATTATTATTTTTTACTTTTTAGTTTGGTTTTTGAAATGTTTTTTTAGTTCTTTTTAAACTATAATTTTTTGTAATAAGAATACTCAAGGCTGAGGGTATAGACAAGAGTATATTTGTATATTTAATGCAACCCTCTGGAAACCGTCAACAAGTGCGTGTTGAATATAAATAAGTAAGGTATTTTAAAGTCGACATCATTAAAAATAACGCAATCTGTATATCAACTGATGTAGAGAAATACGCTAATGCATAAAAACACGTATATCAAGTGCTATTTTACATGAGTATTTACTTTGAAATGAGCCACAGACAAGAATATTATTTGTCGTTTTCTACAGTCTTTATCGGGTTTTCTATATGGCTCATGTAAACCCATCACAAATTATTACTGATATAATCATAAAATCCCTTGTCTTCACTTGCTTCATGAGAGACTGGATATTTTATTAAAAAAAGGGACACGTGTCAGGATAATAAATTACCAAAGACGTAGAGAATGTCTGCGGTTCATTTTTACGAGTCGGTTATAAATTCTCCACAGTTCACTTTTTCCTTTAAAACTTCTAGTGTATTAAGGATTCAAAAACGGAATTCTTATCAACTATGGAAATGTATGAGGCATTCTTTTAGCCACAAGGAGAGGAAATATGGACATCGCGTTCTGTGGGGTTTTAAATTTTTAGTGCCTTGGGGCGGGTTTTTTCAGAAGGAAAAGTGGATTGGATTTGTACGAATGTTCTTGTTACGAGGGATAATATTTCCCTACAGATTTTGTTGTAATGATTTTATATTCGAAAATAGTTTAACGTAATTTATCTTTGCATTGGGCCACCGATATTGAAATGACTGTAATGTTTATTTTTTGTAAAGTCCGCATATCGAAGTAACTTTCCAACTTTTAAACCACTTTGTCATTGAATCATGCACATAAATCAAATTGCTGTTATATTATGTATTTTCTCAGTAATGTGTTTAGTAGGGACCTGAGAATTAAAATCCATTCAGGGGTATGCAGGGTGGAGCAATAGTGCGTAGGACCTTGTAACGAAGCATTTTTCGTTACGGAAATCTGCATAAGATTTAAGTTCAACTGAACTCTGTATAATATTTTCTGTTCAAATAAAACCATATTCTACCGCCTTGAGCATACGATAGTATATTAGCAGGCAATATTTACTATTTGAACACCGGGATATATTTATAAACAGAATTATTGTTCATTATTTGAAGTAATTAATTCAATAATTAGTTATCTGTGGCCGATTAAATCCGTTTCTTTTTCATAGTTGGTTAGAATAATTATTTGAAACCGATTTCATACATTACATAAGTCAGAATACTTTATTTATACTAACCAACGCACGTAATAATAATTTACCGGTAGTTTAATAACTTAATATAGCCGTCCTCGCTGGTTTGTATTCAATACGGTGGGCCATGCACGATACTAGAGCACGTGGGACTCCTCGCAATGCCCCGAGTGGGAATCTGGCTATAAAACTGACCGAAAACAGGATTGGAACAAATTCTGATTTTACAGGAGTAAAATCAGAATTTGTTCCAATTCTCGAAGCAACCAGACGTCTACCATCTGTCCAGGGTCCAGCGCTGCGATTGTAAAGAGTAAGCAAACATATATATTTGGCTAGTGCATTTATTATTCCGTATTTATTCTGATTGAAATTTTTATCCTGTTTGAATATTTTTGGAATTTATTTCATATTTTCTAACTTAAATTTTTATACTTAACTGTTTGAATTGAGACTTTGTAAGTTTGCTAGTACAATCATAGCTTATTTTTATTAAATTTTATTTTCTCTTAAACTGATTGCCAATTTTCTGATATTTAATTTAAATTAGATACTTATAATAATTTGTTTATTTTGTGGCTTCCTTCCACTCTGACACCTGATCAAGATCTTTAAAAGTCGGCTGGTGCCTTCTCCCCAGGCACCTGATCAAGTACTTTAAAAGTCGGCTGGTGTCACTCCTTTACACCTGATCAAATACTGTAATGGTTCGGCTGGTGTACCCTTCTCCACCCAAATTACTTTTAGTCACAACACTGTTCGTTAAGGGCTAGTAATTTTATTGAACCCGGAAGTAAAACTATCTCAACTAAAGTCGCAATAACTGCCCATTACTTAATACTTAGCTTACTGTCGCATTGAACATCTAGAAATACTAGCCAAGTTTCAAGTCCGTCTCATATTATTTTTTTTTCACACTGTTTGAATATTATTAGTGTTTATGTTATTACTTCACATTTACTGACTGAATTTTTTTCACTTAGCTTGTAAATTTAACTATTTATTTTCCGATGCCAGCACTAGCCAAATTTCCGGTCTGTTTGATAACCTGTTGTAATACTGTATTCTGTTTGCTTCGCATTTTCTGGTATCCGTACGCTGACTGTCTGCTTAACAACCGTTTTTTTTTTATGAACTCGCTAAATTCACCGCTTACACGCTTTTGCCGCAAATATTGTTTTATTGCTTGCTACTCTCCCTCTACTGCTTAAGCTTACGTGTATAAATTTGTGTTAATTGTGATTTTTTCTGTTTATTTAGGACTGTAACCACAGGTTTACTGTAATATACTTAAATATTATTGAACTTCTGCGTTTTACTGTTGTGTTTGTGAAAGTCTATTTTCCCTATTTGACCCACTGGAATGAACTGATTCTTCACTGAGCTGCTTAGTCTCGCTCATTCGACTTGTGGGTAGTGTTGTTCAAACACTTTGAACTTGAACTGGCGCCCGAGTACTGAATAAAGCTCGAGTGTCAAAGTGACAGCCTTAGTTCTCGCACCGTACGAGAAAAAGAGCGTCACAACCTCTATATCTCGAGTTCTACAATAGCTAGAAATTTTTTTAAAAATCTCAAGTAAACTAGATAAAAAAGCCTATAACTGGAAATTATTTTCGAGCATACAGGGCGAACCAAGACGAAATTACAGGACCAAGTGCCTTTTTTAAAATGGAATGCTATGTATATCAGTACATTTTTTGAAGCCCCTTTCTAGGCTCTATTCATTCCTGTATTAGTATTAAATATCTCCCAATCACTTGGATGTAATGAATTTTTTTGTTGAAATAATGCAATCTGCAGATGGATATTAAAAAAATCACCACAGTCACAATTATGGGTTTTAAGAAAAACTTATGTGATTACCAGTTACGAGACATCAATTAATGTTTCAGAATCATTTTCATTTCCTAAAAATGTACGGGGTGGCCAAAAATTATTTTTCAATTAAGAATATTTTAAATTAAATTTTCTCAATTTTTTCAAATGGAACACCCTGTATATTTTTCGACGATGTGATGTAGAAATGAAAACGAACATTTTTGTAAGTACTTCCCTAGGGATAATTGCAACCAATTTCGTTTTATTGAGCAATAATCACAAAATTCAAAAATAAACTTTAAAAAAAGGTTTCTTCAAATAACAGTAGAAAAAATTATAATTTTCCACATGTTGCCCATTTTGATTGACACATTTCTCTATGCGCTATTGAAATGAGGTTCCCACTGTTCCTAAAACAGCCGGTATGATAGATGTAAAGGCAGTTTCCTTCATACTTTGTACTGTTGTTGGTGTGTTTCTATAAACAATTTTTTTCACGTATCCCCATAAAAAGAAATCCATTTTGTATGATCTGGAGATCTAGCGGGCCATTTAGTAAGTCCATTTCTTCCAATCCATTGATTGGGGTAGGTATTATTTAAGTGGTCTCTAACTGCATTCAAATAATGTGGTGGAGCACCAACTTGCTGAAACCACATTCTATTACGAATTCTTTCAGGGAGATTTACCAATAATTGTGGCAGATAGTTTTCCAAAAAATGAAGATAAATAGCTCCAGTCAATGTACCATCAAGAAATTGTGGCCCTATTACATGTTCTCCAATAATTCCTCCCGTTTATAGACCATCTGTGTTGGTTATCAACTTGCATAAAATAGTGAGGATTTTTCGAAGCATAATAATGGAAATTGTGCCTATTAACAAATCCATTTTTATGAAAAGTTGCTTCATCACTGAATAAAACAGTATTGAAGAAGTTACAAATTACAAAATTGTAGGCGCTTTTGAAAATCATCATCAGATAATTCATGGTGCATTTGAATATGATATACATGCAACTTATTTGTTTTTAAGATTCGACCCACAGACCGTCTACTTTTTTCTACTAATGAGCTCACTTCTCTTTGACTAACATGGTGATTCTCAACAGTTCCAGCACCACAGAAAACTCATTTTCTTCGTTCACAACACGTATTTCACTTTTTTTTATATTCGACATTTCAAGTTTCCAAAAATCTATCGTGAAGGTTTTGGAAGCTGCTAACATCAGGAATCCTTCTTTCAGGATAACGTTGGTGATAAATTCTATTGGTAAGTAAACAATTTCTGTCTGACTCGCCCAAAACAAAAGCCATGTCTACAAGTTCCGCTTTATTAAAATTCATATTGTAAAATTCCAAATATTTTAAATTTAATACAAATTATAACGACCGATAAGTGTGATAAATGCTCCTTTATACACGACAATTTATACCAAACTGATGTTTTATTGCTTGTCGAATAACAAAAACAGCAAAAAAATGTACAAAAAACATTACAGTAAAGACCGGTTAAATACTATTTACTCATTTCAATGGATTGGAAGAATGGTCCCACTAAATGGCCTCATTTCAAAATTGCATAAGAACGTGTGACAATCAAAATGGGCAACATGTCGAACACCTATTATAAATTTTTCTAATGAATTATTTGAGGGAACCTCTTTTCTAAGTTTGTTCTTGAATTTGACAAACGAAAATGGTAACAATTAGCCATAGGGAAGTGCTTCGTTCGTTTTTCATTTCTACATAACATCAAAATTCAATTTAAAATGGCTCGCCCTGTATGTTCGAAAATAATTTCCAGTTATAACTGGTTTATAGACTTATTTATCCAGTTTACTTGCAATTTTTTAAAACATTTCTAGCTATCATAGAACTTGAGATATCGAGTTCCGACGCACTATTGACCCACCCTGTATACTAATTATTACGGAAATAATATTTTGATAAAGTAGTTTTCACTTAAAGCAGTATAACTTATTTAAAAAATACCAATGGGGAGACTATTAGACTTACTATATACTCATTTTGAGACTAAACAAGCACAAAGTCGGAAGATGAGCTAATTGAGGATTCACATATCACCCAGCGTTGCAGATAGTATATGACTTTAATAAAGTCGAGGCATTTTTCTCCAAAAACCAAATTCCAAGCTTTAAATCGAATGTTGATCAAGCAACCCAATTATTTTATGTTATTTTTTTTATTACCCACAATTTAAGTTAAAAGTAGTTAAATATAAGGAAGGCTCTTTAGTTGTATCTACAAATTCATTTTCTTAAATAACGTCTACAGTGTGTTTCACTTCTCGTGAAGACACCCCTGTATCTCCTTTATTTGTGGCCGAATTCATTTCTAATTTTTATCAGATATACAACTCTATAAGGCGACTTTACTTGACACATAAATGTCGTCTAGATCTAAAACGCCGGCCTACTGCGATAAAAAGAAAATCGCAATTTTCGAGAAATCATAGTAGGCTTAGAAATAGACAAAAATTTTGTTAATAAAAGTTGTTCAGAATCACGAGATATGCCCCCTATAAAATTTGGTGAAAATCGGCAAACTTTCAAAAAAAAAAAAATGTTTCTTTCACTTCTCGTGAAGACACCCCTGTATCTCCTTTATTTGTGGCCGAATTTCAAGACTAATTCATGGAGTTATACAGCTTCATGAAGCGACTTTGTCCAACACATAGAGATAACTTTTTCCAACAAATGAAAGTTGTGAGCAAAAATCATGATTCAATAAACGCTAAAAGAGTCATTTCATATTATTACACATCAAGTTAACAATGTAATACAGTTTTTTTTGTTGTCACTGTTCTTGAGAAGTAACGCTCCATCATATTCTTCTTCCTTATCTGCTCAGAGATTTAGGAGCGGTTTTTTTGTTTTAAATGTTAAGAATGCCGTGAAATTAACTGTCAATGTTATTACTTTTATGACAGAAGTGATTGTTGTTATCTATTGTTGAGTTTGTTAGTTTCCTTATTTGATTTTTTTACTCATAATGGCTAGAATACTTTTAACTGCTGATGAAAAAGTAGAAATAATAAAGATAATCGGTGAAAATGTACGGTCTTCAAGAGAAGCAGCAGAAGAATTTAATTTAAGACATCCTCTAAGACAACCAATACACCATGGTACAATAGCAAGAATATGTCACCTGTTCAATACAACTGGTAATGTGCTTAAACCGAGAGTACATCTTAATCGAAGGCATGAAGATGATAATGTTATATTAGCGGCGTTTAACGCCAATCCTACTACCAGCCTTAGAAATATGGCTCGTGACCTGAATTTGTCGGTGTCAAAAATTTGGAGATGTTTAAAACGCCATAAACTACAACCGTTTAAACCAAAATTTTTACACACTTTGGAGGAAGGTGATGAAGAGAGAAGACTGGAATATTGTTTATGGTTCCAAGGTAATTATTTAAACAATCGAGACTTCTTGAAGAAAATAATTTTCACGGATGAAGCAACTTTCTCCACCGACGGGGTGGTATCATCACAAAACTCTAGGTACTGGGCAGTAGAAAATCCTGATTGGGTAATAAATTGTAAAAGGCAATATTCCCAGAAGGTAAATGTGTGGTGCGGAATTTTAAACGAAACAATAATAGGGCCGTTCTTCTTTTTTCAAAATATAAATGCGTTACATTTGCGACAATTTTTAAATAATGATCTGTGGAATGCAATAGTCGATTTTCCTTTGGAACAATTGTATTTCCAACTCGATGGAGCATCTATCAATAATTCCGTAGTAGTAAGAGCATGGATGAAGGAACATTTTCCCCAAAGGTGGATAGGACGAAATAGCCCTCTAATACATTGGCCACCCAGATCTCCTGATTTCACTCCCATGGATTTTTATTTTTGGGGTCATATTAAAAACAAAGTTTATAAGACCAGACCTCAAAATGTGGAGCAGCTTTGTGAGAGGATAAGGCAAGCGTGTTTAGAAGTTACAGCTCAAAAATTGCGAAGAGTTGTAATAAATAACAGAAAGTGGATTGAGATTACACTTGATGGGGGGTTAGTAGAAAGGGGCTGAATATAATAATATAGTCATTCATTGTAAACACTTACTTCATATTTTATTTAATAAATAATTTTAATAATAATTGTGCACGACTTTCATTTGTTGGAAAAAGTTATCTCTATGTGTTGGACAAAGTCGCTTTATGGAGCTGTATAACTCCATGAATTAGTCCAGAAATTCGGCCACAAATAAAGGAGATACAGGGGTGTCTTCACGAGAAGTGAAACAAACATTTTTTTAAGTTTTCCGATTTTCACCAAATTTTATAGGGGGGCATATCTCGTGATTCTGAACAACTTTTATTAACAAAACTTTTGTCTATTTCTAAGCCTACTATGATTTCTCGAAAATTGCGGTTTTCTTTTTATCGCAGTAGGCCGGCGTTTTAGATCTAGACGACATTTATGTGTCATGTAAAGTCGCCTTATAGAGTTGTATATCTGATAAAAATTAGAAATGAATTCGGCCACAAATAAAGGAGATACAGGGGTGTCTTCACGAGAAGTGAAACACACTGTATATACATGAAAATTAGTTGACTCAGTTTAGTTTTAGTGTTCCCCGAGATAATGAATTAACTACGTGTTACGTAAAGTAGATTGGTTTTACTTAGTTTGTTGTAATGTAAATGATGGTTTTAACTTTTTCATTAGCACAATAGTACGTTATTTCAATATTTGTTGTCCGATTGAATACATTAATAAGAAGACGATATGTTCAAACAATAACACAAGAAAAAGCTGGGTAACTAATGATATACTAAATAAGGGTGCTGAACTAAAAAACTTATATTGGCTTTCAAATGGGCTAAACTATCCTGAACTTAAACTGACATATCAAATAAAGAAAAGGGAATATAAAAATAAAATAAAAGTAGCTAAACAACAATATTATAATAATAAAATAAATAAAGCATCAAACAAGATTAAGGAAACATGGAATATTATAAACATGAAACTCGGAAGGTATAAAGAAAATAATAAAAATATAGTTCTGAAATATGATACTAAGTACATATCTGACCCTTCCCAAGTTAGTGAGTTTTTTGCTTTACATTTCTCTACCACAGCTCAATATAAGATATCTGAACATTTTGGACAAAACCTATCACTGCCCTGTACCACATCAGCAAATATAAAATCGAAATTTTTCATTGAACCTGTATGTGTACAAGAAATCACTGACATAATTAGAAAATAAAAATTCTTCTGGGGTAGATGACCTATCAAATTTTATTCTCAAAAATATTAGTGAGAACATTACATTGCCTTTAGTACACCTAATTAATCAATCGTTTTGTCAGGGATGTTTCCCAGATATTTTCAAAATCGCTAAAGTCATTCCTCTCTTTAAAAAAGGATGTCCTGAAGATATTAATAACTATAGACAAATTTCTTTATTAAGTAGCTTATCAAAAGTAATAGAAAAAGCTTTCTATGTTCGACTTTTTAATTATTTGGAAAAAAATGGTATTTTATCTTCATCTCAAGTTGGTTTCAGATCAGGTAGATCAATTGAGACTGCATCTTACCATCTGTTGGATTATATTTATTCAGCTATGGACTCCGGCGATTATGTAATTTCCATGTTTTTTGACTTGTCAAAAGCTTTTGACACCATACAGAGTGACATCCTAATGAAAAAATTATGTAATCTAGGAATTAGGCATATACCTCTAACATGGATAAAGTCATATTTGGAGGAACGGACATTAACAGTAAATTATAATAACATAACCTCAACTATTCACAATGTTAAACTTGGAGTCCCCCAAGGCTCTGTCTTGGGCCCGCTGTTGTTTATGTTATACGTCAATGACCTTCCAAATTTTATAGACGGCCACGTGACCATGTATGCTGATGATACAACTATTTCAGTTTCAGCAAAGAGCATTGATGAAGTTAAACTGAGAGCAGAACGAGTTAGAAATCAATTATGTGCTTGGTGCGACAGAAACAAATTAATACTGAATAAAAACAAAACAGTTATTATGAGCTTTTATATTAGAAAACCTTTGCCTCCAAACTTTAAAATATTTAACATCAAAATATCGCATGAAACTAAATTTCTTAGTAACTTTCTCGACCCTACGTTATCGTGGGATATTCATATTGATAATATTTGTAAAAAACTAAATAAAGCATACTTTGGAATTCTGCAAATGAAAGATACTCTAAATGAATGTGGTCTGCTAAACATTTATTATGCCTTGGCCTACCCACACATTTCATTAAATATACTCGGCTGGGCATGTGGAAGAGAAAAAGGTAGAGTGTTTATTCTTCAAAAACGGTTAATGCATTTAATTTTTAATATTAATTTTAGAGAAACTTGTAGAATAATCTTCAAACAAAAAAATATTTTAACTGTGCCATGTATATTTATATTTAAATGTGTAATGTATACCAAACTAAATATAAGTTATTTTAGACAAGTTTCCGATACACATGAGTATGATACAAGACATGGCAAACTATTAAGGATTCCTACGCACAAACCATCTACATTTAAACACTCCAAAAAACAACTGCGTTAATTTATACAATATGTTACCTAAACACTTACACGAAATAAGCTGCCCCAAATTATTGGTTTGTCTATTTATTGTAATATGTCTTATTTAATATTGTTAGTATTAATGTGTTTATGTTCTATTTATAAATATGTGTGTGTATATGTATGTATGTATGTGTGTATATATGTAAAGACTCAGTGAAAATAATTTGTTGTGTAAGTACAGTTCAAGTGATCAAGTTTATACAGTGTTTCAATTTCAAAAGTTAAAACAATCTTCTTGATGCCAAATTATTTGTCTACGTTTCAACAAAAACTCGCAATTTAAAACCGCAATTTTTTTTCCTTTACTTTGATATTTGAGCTGTGAAATAAAATTTTCTATAAATTATTTCCTTAACCAAATGTACAAATTGGAGAAGTTTACTGAAAGGTGACTGAGATATTTAAATGATGTCAATTTTAAGAAATAAAATATAGATATTATTTGGTACAATCTTTCACAGCCTTATGAAAATATAATAAAATTTACTCCCACAGTCGGAAAACGATTCACATTGCTTCCATTTATTTTCAATTACTTTTCACTGCAGAATTCATCATGGCAGCTCAAGTATAAATATAATATTCATACACGATAAAAGCGTGTAATTTAAACACTAAAAAGAAAGCTCTTACTTCACGTGAAATTAATTCCTGGATTTTAATAGCTACAACGACCACGCAACCTGGCAGCCTTCTATTAAAGCTTTACAATTTTACCACATACTTATATATTTTACGGCCGCCTCATAAATATTTATTTATGAATTAGTACGTTATTAACATCATTTTATTAGACCTTACCTCCGTCAAGTGGTCGGTGAATTATTCTCATAATCACAGTATTCACAAGTGAACACTATGCTGTTTTTAATTGCAGTAATAAGGTCAAGTGCACTATCATTGAGTCAGCCAATGCAGTTTTTCATATATTCAGATCCACGTTTCATATCAATTTATATTAGAACTAAAGACAACATCATTGTAGATAATCTTCAACGTGTTTCATTTATCAAAATTTTAACTTTCAAATATATATTTTTTTTAATACATTTATTTAACGTCGGCCTATTTCCGCTACCGAGGCCTATCACCGACGCCTGTAGACGAACTACCCCCAACCAGGAATTTTGCCGAACCTCTTCCTTTAAGAAGAGTAGAGGGATCTTTTACTTGCCTAACATTTATTAGACAAGGGACCGACGGTTTTACATCCCCTCCGAAGGATGGCATATCCCCTATACAACCCTCGCCTAAGGTTGTATAGCTTCCGCGCATACACTGATATACAAGCCGCCGGAAGATGTGTGAGGCGAGGACGCGGTCTTCGTTGTGAACACGGGGTGGACGGGTTGTTTAATTATTTAGGGTCCACGACGGGCGTCGTGAACACGGATAAGTCACTGGTTAACCCTCAAGGTCAGGAAGATAAAAGATTTGGGCTGGCTAGCTTGGTCTGAGACTACTAGAGTCCACTCGTGCACTTAATTTGTTTGAAAGTAGGTTGGGGTGGTATGTCCTTAAACGGAAGGATCCGGCCGATATGTACACCCTGTATGAGAGCAGAGCGTAAATTTGCTTTTGTATTTCTTGGTGAGGGTCTAAAGCTTCACCCTGTATAAGCTTTCTTAGCTAAAATTCCCTTCCTGGGATTCTGGAGTAGGGCCTACTTGAGCACCCTGTATATTCGTTGGTTGAATAAACACACTTGGTTTAAAACGAATTTACAATATTTTATTTAGATGAAAAATCAGAGTTGTTGATTTGGTTTTGTAAAAATTAACAAATTTTCTTTTTGGTAACTTGTCGACACGTAGAATTTTGCCTTTAATCGTTGCGTGGGTTGTTATATTTTTTAATCAGATCTAGTTATTTAATTTACTATAAACTAATGTCGCGAAGACGGATTTTATTCACTTAAAACTAGGGCCGCGTAGGCGTTAAACAAAAATTAGCACTTGGCTTTTATTCACTAAAACTAAAACACCGATTTTTTACTAGGGGAGTCCTAGGAAGAGGCACGGGTACACTTTGGGTTTCGTTACTTAGCCGGAAAACACTACTTTGGGTTTAGGCTCTGTGGCGACTAAAGGGCAACGCGGGAAGTAAGAACTTAATCGTAGATACCGGAAACACAACTTGACGGAGCCTCGGCACGCTTCTCCTTTTATACAGAGCACGGGGCACGACGTAGCCGAGAGCTGGATGAAAGCTGGATGGGAATTAAAACGGAACCGGCCATTCATTTGGGCGAGGATTGCGAAATATTGCGTAATGTTGTGCAATACTTTTTGAAATTTACGAATTTTGAAATAAAAGTTATATGACTGAATGGGCCGTGAAAATGCAATTTATTAATATATGAATGTCATGGGAATCTATTTTTATTTAGGAATTATTGACTATAACTGTGAATATGACCGAGGTCTGGAAATTGCCCCGTAAGGTAGCGTTGATAGTTCGATTTTAACATTTATTTATGGCTATATTTTAAGCGTTACGCTTGAGGCTGGGTGTGGTCATAATAATTTATTTAGGGTAACGGAGTGAAGTTGGCAACGGGTTGCCAGCATGAAAAGGGAAATAGTAAATTTGACTTATGTGTTTGAATGAAAGGAAAGTTGAATGTATAATATTAAAAGGAAGATAGGAACGAGTGACCAGCAACTCACGGGAACATGTAAACTGGTCTGGATGTAAAAAGATTAACTCATGGGCGGTTCGTAAAGATGATTAAAAGGGGTTTTGAGATAATGTGGGGAAATTGAGATTGACGTTGAAATTAGTATACGGGGGCTTGTAAAAAGTGTGACGAATGAAATTAAATTTGGATAAATAGAGATTGGGAGAGTAAATGGTTAATGTTTAAAGATGTTGAGGGGGCTGTATTTTTAAGATGACTCTTTTGTAATATTTTGTTGATAAATTGATTGAATGAGGTGTTTTAGCTAAGTCGATGATAGAATTTGGATTATTGTGAATTATCGAATGTGTCTTAATTTTATTAGATTTTTCTGTTGCCAAATGTAGTTTTTCAGTGTGCAGGGTGTCTTAGGGACTTTTTTTATGGTATTTGCCAGGTGGGCCTGGGCAAATGATTTATTTAACTAATTTTAGTAATTTTTTGGGCGGCCATATTGGCGGTAAGGGGAATATACTACAACAGTTGGAACGGTCACCCATCCAACTACTAACTGCACCTGACGTTGCTTTACATCGCATATCAAAGTATGTACATAGTAAAGACGCACCTACGCTCGCCCCCTTTTCAAATATTCAAACCTGGCATTTGTAACGAAACGTTTTTCCTTACCGAAATATGTGCAGAATCTATATTTTTATTTATGTTTATTTGTATTCATTTCTACTGTAAATATGTATCTTCTTATTTATTGTTAAGATAAAATTTATATTGTACAGCCTTAAGCGGATTATTGTATATTACCAGAAAGAATTTACTAAACATTTATTTAAAGTAAGAATGTTTGTAAACTAGGATTAATTGCTATTTTTAATTCTGTTTTTCAATAATTAGTTTAATAATTAATTATCCATGACCTATTAAATTCGTAACTTTTTCATAGTAGTTTAGTATAATAATTATTTAAAATCGACTGTAGGCATTACAACATTTGGATTACTTTGTTTACACTATTTATCGCCCTTAACAATAATTTACCAGTAAATTTAATAATTCAATGTAGCCGTCGTCGCTATCTCGTAGCAAGAACCTCGTTCGTTGCGCGTTCATAAGGAGTGTCAATTCCCGCGATTCTGTAGCAGGGACCGTGGCTATAACATAGATAGCTCCAAGAGCTGGAAGCAGTTGTTGTTTCAGAACTTGAATCGATCAGTCAACTACTAGTCTACCAGTGTCCACCGCCGAAATAAGAAAGAGTAAGATAAAATTTATGCTAATGCTTGGCTGGTGCAATTTTAATCTGTGTTTTAGAGTTAGTGCAAATTTTATTCCGTGTATTATTGATTGATATTTTACTTATTTTTGTGATTTCCTTCTACCCTTAACGGTGTTGGTTTTCGCAGTACCGCACGTGCATCCCCCTTCCCCTGTGTTGGCTTTCACAGTACCTCGGGTTCCTTCTACCCCTACTTGTATTGGCTTTCGCAGCACCGCAGGTTCTCTCCACCCTTTCATACCTGTTGTCACATTTTCGTTCACTAGGCGCTAGTACTAATCATTTTGATTTTATTCCGTTTTTGCATATTTTGTCGCATTGGACCCGGGATTAGAAACTTCGCGGCACAAATCACTTATAAAAACAAATACTCGTTATTTATTCTCACTGATATTTAGTTCGTCGTACCGTTCACCGTTATTGCGCTCTGGCTAAGCTTCCGGTTTGCATCATAACCTGTAGTATAACACTGTAAATAATTGTAGATGCTTTTCATTTTTTCTGGTATCCACACTGTTCGCCTGTTAACCGCTTTATTATTAACTCACTAATTTTTCCGCTCATTATAACGTCATACTCGGGTTATACCGCCTTTACCGCTGATACTGTTTTATCGCTTGCTAAAATTCCTCTGTCGCATGTATAAACTTGTGCTTAGTCGTTTTTATTCTTAACTTAGAATTGCAAATCGTAGAGTAAAGGTAATATACTTTGTTAATTTTGGAACTTCTGCGTTTTACTGCTGTGTTTGGGAATCCAAGTCTAATTTCCCTTATCGTTCCACTGGAATTAACATTTTCTTCACTGAGCTGCTCAATCCCGCTTATAGATTTTTGGCTAGTGCTGTTCAATTACTCTAAACTTGAACTGGCGACCGAGTAACCAAATAAGAAAGCTCGACTGACACGTCACACATTTCTACGGTTATTCATAGCCAAGAATGTTTTCAACCAGAATATGCCAATACCTACTTAAAATTGTAAGTCTTTTGAATTCTTTTTCTACTTTTGAAAAGTCTTTCCAAGTTTTGGGTCAGTAGGAAGTATAAAATTACATAAAAAAAACTCGACACGAATTAGGGTTTGAACCACGAACCTCTCAAATGGCAGCAAATCAAAAACAAGTTTATTTTACATTATAGCATATAACTTCCACGATATGTGGCGCTGTAGCACTGAAGGGATGAACGGCACGAGGCCATAGAAACCACTCTTGTATTTATAGATAGAAGAATATGCAAGAAATAAAATAAAACACGATTTACAAATATCCTTAAAAACGTAGACTGGTCTACTCTATACAGTAAGGAGTATGCCACAGGTAACCCTACGAAATTTAAGTATTATTATACTCAAAATAATGTTATCCTGTTGAAATGGATATTTATTTGATAGAAGAGAAATTACAAATAATTAAGCTGTACTTTGGTGGATATTCACTGCGTGATACCATAAATTTATTTCCTGTAGCGTACAAAAATCGACCCACTCACTTATTTTTAAGAAAGATACTTTTGATTATTTTGGTATTTTTTGACTACCATAACTAATTTCAACAAATTAATATTTTGGGTAACGTGGTAATTCGTAAATGCCTTATTTGACGACCGACCATCTACACCTTCCGTTCCAAATACATTTACATTACTAACTGCAGCGGATCGATCAGCTGTCAGGCCTATGCCCCACCATCCATTTCATATCAGCTAGTGATTTTAACCCATATTGCACGTGTACATAATTGTATAGGATTTAATGGGATCGATCTGGGTTTGCTAACAGACTCGTTTTGTTCCAATTCTTTTTGTGATGTTATAAATTCGAACTGCCTCTCATCATCTGGAAAATTTTCCGGTCGAACTTTTCGCGAGGAGGGGGGGGGGGGTGAATTTACATGTACAGAGAGGGAACATCAGTTTCTCGGAAATAACTCGCATAGTGTTTGATTCGGATAGAAAAAGTGTATGAGGATAAAATGAATGACTCGTGAATGCGCGTAACCTGAATTCGTCGAAATCGGTCCAGCGGTTCCCGAGATACTGCGACTTGTATACGGACTTTTCGCTGTGGCGGGAACGTACCGAGGGCCGTTTTTGCGTTTTTTTTTCTTTTCCCCCGATAGACATTCAGGACCTAAGTACTGTTTCCAAATTACAAGTCGCTAAGTGTATTAGGGGGGAGGGGGAAGGATAAACGCAAATGAAGTTAAAACTGCTGTAAGTTCCGCAATTTTTTCCCCACATCGCGCAGCAAACATGAGATTGTGTACTAATGTGCCTACTTTGAGTTACGCTCATGTATTTTGAATTTTCGCCATAAATAAGCAAAGGGTTGCGAAAAAAACAAGTTATTGTTATTATTTTTAGAAAAAATCATTTTTCTCCAGGAAGGAAAGGGGTGGGAGAGATTTTTATCGCCATCGAATGTGGAATTTTTTTCTCGTTGATTTGAGCCCGGTCAGATTGTGATTGGATGATTAGAAGGGGAGAGAGGGGCCCGCAAATTATTTGCCTTGTAGAAGGGCAAGGGGAAGGGAGCCCTTGCTCATTTTCAAGGGCAATCAATTCTTCTTCAAGATTTTTTTACCCCGAAGCTCTTACTTCATTAGGGCCTGCACGCGCGCATAATACATTTATAAAAACAATATTTGTGTATTTGTGAGAGAGAAGGGAGAGAAGTGGGAGCGCTAGGCTTCTCTCAGATTAGAAAGGGAATTAAAATATCATAAATGTAAAAATAAGCGCATCCGTAATAAAATAATATACAAAATATGGCAACATTACAGAATACAGTACGGAGCATCTCATATAACTGGTTTCAGACATATCTGTAAAATAGTAGATATAAGCTGTTTGACATACAATTGTGTCAGAAAATACAATCCCCAGTTCATAAAAAATTTGAAAAGTGTTTGTTGACTTACAACTAGAAGAAAATGCAAGAGGTACTCCAAAAGTCTCATGCTACGTTCAAGATTGTTATTTCTTTTGGAGAAGTTATCTAGAACAATCTGGAGAGAAACGGACTGATCGCGAATAACCGCCACGGATATATAAGAAACGGATCCAACGCACGGAGTCAATTATGTATTAGATGAGCAAGTGACATTTAGGAACAGTAGAAAGTGACCAGAAAGTATACTGATACTAACTTGTGAAATGTATAGTAGTTAAGAGTTAAAATTAGTGTATAATTATAAGGATTAATTATTATATCGGAATTTAGTGATTAATAAATCAGTGATTAGTGAAAATTTTTGTTGCAATTTATTAAACCCATTCGGGGTGTTTACTAGAGGGTATAAACACTTAACATTATTATATTCTATATGCCTTATACTACAGAAATTTTTTTATTTCAGTTTTAATTCTTAAATGTAACAATTATAAATTACTGTATTTTATAGTATAGGGGAATCTTTTGATATCCAGTTTTTTTCTAGTTTTTTGCCAGTTTAGTTTTAACATAACTATGATTTACTTGGACATACTAATATCACTGTTGTATACATTTTGTCTATTTCATAAATGTTACCATGATGATGTATGTATTTATTTCTCTTCTCTTCTCTTCTCTTCTCTTCTCTTCTCTTCTCTTCTCTTCTCTTCTCTTCTCTTTTCTTGTCTTCTCTCCTTTCCTCTGCTATACTCTCCTACCATATCCTCTGTTCTTCTATTCTGTTCTATTCTATTCCATTCCATTCTATTCAGTCCAGTTTTGTTGAGCAATTGCAATTAACAGCCAATTAAATAACAAATCGTCGAAGAACAAGACCCCTGAATTCGACGCATTATGCTGTGCAACTGTGGACATGCAAAATCAATCAGTTGATTCTTAAATAGAACATCGCCAAAATACATAATTTTGAGGTCACGATTTGATTTGAAAGTGCGAAACTGGAAAAAACTGCGTTTCTCATTTTTTTACGAAAATTTCTATCCAATACATTTTCTATGTCCCCACCTCTCAATAACTGTCATTCACTGTAGTAGAGACTTGATATTCTAATATTGCAATATTCAATATGGTTTTGTACCAACTTGTACACCAATAATATTCTTTGTTCCCTGAAAAACATGAAAATGCCTCGCTAATAAATCACTACAGGAATGTGTACCAGAATTGAACTCCAAAATAAATCTTCTTACGGCGGTATGCTCGCTGCATTAAATATTTCCTCGGGATTCTAAAGCACCCTGCACTCAACTGTTATGATCCACTGTTTAAAGCCACCTCTATATTTATTTCTACGTTTTCTGAGAGACGTATTGAATGCTGCTGATATTAGGGCATTGTGTTTCCGGAAATATAACTACTGTATTACATTATTCATATATAAAGTAGGCGCACATTCAATGGCGTATACCACGTCAGGCTTAGCATTAAAAACTTTACAAATAAGTACTACAATTTTAGTTTCACATAATTTCGTAGATTTCTTGGATTCCAAACTATCAAACAATATCAAGGAAGAATGGTACAAAATTTTCAAGACTTGTAATTAACGCAGAACGCCCAAGAAGACACTTCTTTCCTTGTATAATTTTTCCGCGTGAAAAGATGGTATATGACGAGCATTTTAAGGAAACAAATTAAAAGTTCCCGGTAAATAATTGAATTTTTTACTATTTAAAACATAATATTTTTAGGCACAAACTCCTCTATAAAATCCTAATTTTTCTATGCAACCAACAGCTACTCTCTGGGCTATATGCCCCGCCGAGCGCTGAATTACAAGTTACAAGCCTGGCCCGTTAAGTGTAATAATTGCATATTACCAACAAAACGCTAATGCTTCGATTGCAACAAACACCAGCTAAGCCTAGTCAGTCTATTTATTTTTCGATTGTAACAGACACTGAACCGCTAGATGGCGCCTGCTGACTATTTTACATGTCGCTATCCCAAAGTTACCGAAATGCACTAAATAGTCAAGTGATCCTCGTGTCGGTCGTCACATGCCTACCTTGCACTGACGAGAGCCAACAGTTCCAAACTGCAGTCTGCGTGGTGTGTGACCATTGGCACGAGAGCTCTTTAAGTAGGATCAGGCTTTCGGCTGGTATTTGTTGCAATCGAAGCATTAGCGTTTTGATGGCAATATGCAATTATTACACTTAACGCGCCAGGCTTGTAACATGTAATTCAGCGCTCGACGGGGCGCATAGCCCGGAGAGTAGCTGTTGGTTGCAGTCTAGTTGCGTTCCTTATAGAAAAATTAGGATTTTATAGAGGAGTTGGACTAAAAATATTATGTTTTAATATTCCGCCCTCTAAAAGCATATTTGAACTTTTTACTATTTGTTGACAATTTTTAGCTTTAGCTTTAATCGCTTATTTTGTTTAATGTTCAATAATCAACTACAAGTGAAAAATTTTAATTTGCTACTCAAGTATGCTTTGGAAAAATTCATTTATATTATGAAAACTTTAGTTTGTAGTAATTGGAGATCTGTATATGCAAATCACTATTATTTTTAATGATCTACTTAATATAGTTGTATATTCCAAATCTTTTTCTGATTGTAACACTTTCAAATAATTGTTCACCTCTACATTGCCGCCAAGTTATTCAACTTTAAATCATCAATTTTTAAAATCTCTTGTAACATTTTTTATTATCGACTAGTGACTACGAACGCGACTTTCTGATAATTTCATCTCTTCAATAATTAGTTCTCTACCCGAGTAATTTTGGCGCAGACATATTGTTTGGCCCATAAAACGAAAACTGCAACTAATCTCAAAATAATTTGCCATTTAATGGAGATGTTTACGAGAATAATAAACTCCTTAATGTCAAATGATTACTTCCACTTGTAATTTATAAGAAAAGCTGTAATTAATGAAATTTTCCAATACTTAACTTCCGAGAGATGTTCATTACCAAGGATTAATTATATGTGATGGGATTTGATGGGCGTGTGCGGCGAAGATCTCATTCCATTGTGGGAGTATATCCAGTGCAATCTCGCAGATAGTACACAGTGGCGTTTCAGTTAATAGAACTCTGACTGTTATGTGCTGCAGGATAACATAAAAAATCTTATCGAACAAGCGAAAATAATTCATCTTAAGCAATAATTTCAAAATACTTATTTTTAAGTTACAAGCCGTTAATAAAATTATAAAACACAAGCACTGCATGCGGAGAAAAGGGCATGTGTTGATTTTAATGTTGTTAAAATAGATTTTAAAAACTGTAAGTAACTCCATCTATTGACAAACTTAGGAGGCAGTTTTTCCCTTCTTTTGAAATTGTATCGCAATATCAAGTTTCAGTTTTTGTGTTGTCAAATATATTAATTGTCCTCGCCTCACATCTTTCATCGGCTTGTATATTAATGTATGCGTGGAAGCTATGCAATCTTAGGCGAGGATTGTGTAGTGGATGTACCACCATTCGGAGTGGATATAAAGCCGTCTGTTCCTTGTCTATTAAATACTAGGAAAATGCTACAGGGGAGCAGCCCCTTGTAAGTGATACCATAGGGGCAAGCTATAAGTTCGACAAGGGCACAGAGTGTACCATGATGTCATGGTACGGTGAGCCCGGAATAGTGATGTAGTGCTCACGACAACAGAAAAATTTCTAGCTCAGTACTTACGGGATCAATTATCAGTTGCTCTCGTTTCCCCTGGCGTGATAATAAAATAAAACATCCATATTCACAAATACAATGCTAATATCGCAACAACCGACTCAGGACAGACTATAGATTTAAAATTTAACAATAGACACTCGATATGTAATTAATAGGTTATACATTGCTATGTGACAAAACACTAAAATATATATTTATAATACCGTTCGATAGCTACCGCAGATGTACGGAAAATGATGATATATATCAACCTAAATATGATGTAAGAGTTAAGTAGCAGTTAATTACCCAGACGCTGTGTCAGGTTGCTTAGTGTGCGGCGGCGAAGGTGCTCTACGAATCGTACCCCAGAAGCGTGGGGGCTAACAGCGTGCCGCCGGAAGGCGTACCAGGAAACGAAAGGGGTACCAATAACGTGCTAAAAAAACAAAAACTTGCCGGAAGCAACCATAAACACATATTCTGAACGTACCGGAAGCGGCCTAAAATAATAAAATCACATGTCGAAAGAGTGGCCATAGAGAACATGCTTACCGTTTTTCGACTAAAATCCTACTTAGTAATGATAGTTTTCCCTCGAAACTAGTTCCACAAAATAAAACAACAACCAAAATAAGAGAAAACTGCAACAGATTGCATAAATTTACAAATCCCACGAGGATGGCTGCAGATAAACTTAGCAATCGTCAACAAAGCGGCCGCGTGCTCTACGAGACGTATAATGAATGAATCATGGCCGTGGCGGAAGTTCTTTCAGGGCCCTCTAGGCTGGAGCGATGCATATGCGATTTTATATATTAGATGATTTTATATACTGTATAGAGTGCAGTGGGGTGTCTACGGTCGAGCGGTATTATATTCTCACAGAACGTAGCCAGCTTGTCGTAGGCTCGTAAAAGATCAGTATTCTTCGATATACAAGAGATTCAGTAAAATTCCTGACTGGGGTAGCACGTCTATAGGCGTCGGTGTAAGGCCTCGGTAGCGGAAATAGATCGACGTTAACTAAATGTTAAAAAATATATATTAACTATTCAAAGCCAAGTTGTTACTTTTTGATTAAAGTGTTTTTCTTATGCCTATTTCACTCATATTAATAAGAAAATCTCTACAAATGTTAATAGAGAAGTCAAACGGTTTTTTTTCTCAAATGTTGCCAAAAAATCATCATTTTATTGCTGAAATTTGTTCCAGCCATACAAAATTCGAAATTAGATTATTGATTGGATATGTTTAAAGATAATAACTTCATATTTCAGGATTTCTCAAATTTAATTTATAGATATTCTCATTTAAAGCTTTTGTAGAAGAAAGCAGTATCATCAGTATTGCTTCCTCCTCTTTATGGAGAATATAGACCCTAGCACTGTTACCTGCGGTACGCCATATTCGACAGTAGCAGACCTACTTTTTATTCTCTTAATGAAAAGTGTTTTTTTTTAAGTTTATATATTTCAAAACTTAAAACAAGGTCTGCTCCCAATCGGAAAATATAATTATATTTTGCGATTTTAATGTGTTTTGTTGACATTGATTTTTGTTGCTGTTTTTGTAAGTTATTGTAAATTATGATAATTTGTTTTAACTTAGGACCTTAGGTATGTTCACACACATCTAGTTTTCTAATAAAATGACAATTGCAGCCACCTTTATGCTAGTTCTGAATCTTGAAAAAAAATTACACTCTGAAGTTAAAGACTTTGGTTTAAAGAATAAGTTTGTTTTATTGTCCTGAACTAACAAATTTTCCCACCATTATCGATTTATCAAGGACACAATTTCCATATTGCAAGTTTAAATCTGTTTTGATTTATGTTATGTTAAGATGCTGTACTTTATTATTTCTTAATTAATTTTATTGTGAAATAAATTGTCTTTAGCTTGTTTTTTTATTATTATTTTATAAATACTTAGCTGCTATTTTGATTTGGAAGTGACAGCATAATGTGACGGCGTATTGAGTGGTGGTAGGTAATTCCTTTCTAACCTGTTATCAATTTTTCTAGGGACCATCATAACTAATTTTACAATAACAGATTAATAATTCAAACTTGTTGTAATGGAAAATTGTTGAATTTTGTTGTATTCATTACATACTTCATCAAGTACTTTTTCTGTGCGCTACGGAACTATGTCCTCTAGACGAAATAAGGTATTTATATTTCTGTATTTCTGTTTACTTTGTGTAATATTAATAAACAGTTGTGAAGCAGAAAGGTTTTTATTTAATCAACATGTATGTTTGTGTGTTATCAAAATATTATACTGATAATGAAGACGCCTTATCGAAGTACCACAGAGACGTAATTTTTATTATTACTTCACACTACACTAGCATTCACTACTTGGCACCACAATAAAGTTTTGCAAAATGAAGCAGTACGTAATAGTAGATAGGCAAAGCCGATACGGAACCACTGTGTAGAGGAACACCGGGAATTTCTCATTGACGTCATAAACTGGATGGCATGTGTCCATCGGGATTTAAAACAGATTTTAAACAGCTACAAACAAGTCTCAAACAGCTCTAAACAGGTCTCAAACAGCTATAAACAGGTCTTAAACAGGTTTTAAACAGATATAAACAGGTCTTAAATCACAAAGATTCGTGATAGACATATGACATCCAATTCATGACGTCATTGAGAACTCCCAGTGTTCTTCTACTCCTCTTTGCCTATCTATTCGTAATTGTTGAATCTAACGTAGTTTCCACAAAGATCAAGAAACTTCAACATTGAACTTTAATCCACCATTCGACGTGGGTTTCTCTAACCTTGGTAGCATCATCAGGACATGATTAAAATGTTTAGAGAATTTTAATGTTCCTCCGATGATGCTATATTGTTAGCGAAACGCACATCGAGTGGTGAGTTCGTGTGCGGTGTTTAAGTATTTTGGTGTTAGAGGTAACAATTATGTAATGTTTAATGTTTGTAATTTAAATATTATTATTGACCTTGAAATATCTTGGAGTAATCTGTATGTAACACATTTTTATAATATCTGCATAGTTTGTAAATATTAGAAGAACGTCATTTTAACGTTAAATACTCATTATTTAACGTTTGAAAGATACATAATATAATATTGTCAATAACAAAAGTTACAAATTATTATTATTAGCCTTTACTCGAATCCGAGTATAAAAAAATGTTACAGTCGATAGATTCTGTGTAATCAAAAACAAGTAAAAGGTGTAGTCTATTGTAATTCCCATTCATCTACGGTGCACACGACTATGGCTATAGAGGCCAATTCGGGAGAGCACATGTCGACCGCAGTCAGGACAAACATAGACCTGGTTACATCTTGGATTCGGCCTTCTTGCAGCAACATTTCCTTGATAGCTGGCCACAACCCCTCGCCATTTGGTTCTATCCGCTGCAAGTTGTTCCCATTGCTCGTCTGGAATACCGCAGGATTTTAGATTTTCATGGAGAACGTCTTTGAACCTCTTTCGTTGACCGCCACGCCTTCTTCTACCGCTTAGCAATTCACCATAAAGTGTACATTTAGGAAGGCGGTTATCATGCATACGATGAACGTGACCTGCCCATCTTAGGCGTGCTCTTGAAATAAGCACCTCAATTGGAAGGCTGTTTGCTCTCCTGAGTACTTCCACGTTTGATATGTGATGGAACCAACGGATTTTCATCATACTTTTGAGGTGTCTTTGCTGAAAAGGTTCTAATTCTTTCACATGACGACGGTAAGTGACCCAGCTTTCACATCCATATAGCAGTGTTGGAATGACAACCGCTCTGTAGACAGCCATTTTCGTTGACAAAGCAAGGTCGTGGTTGTCAAATACTCTCTCTCTAAGTCCCTAGAGTGCTCTAGATGCAGCGTTAATTCTATTGGGAATCTCGCTGTCTATGTTTGCTTTGTCATTAACAACGTTGCCTAAGTAATTGAACTGATTCACCACTTCAAGATAATTTCCGTTAAGTGTAATGTCTATTTGGTTCACTTGGTGAGGGGTTGACATAATCTTAGTCTTTCCAATGTTGATTTTAAGTCCCAAGTAATCATAGCTCTGGGCATACACATCTAAAAGTTCTTGAAGCTCTTCCGGCGCAGAGACTAAAAGTGCACAGTAATCCGCATACTGGAGATCACAAATGAATCGTGTGCGTGTCTTCGTGAAAGCTCTAAAGCGCCCTATGTTAAAGAGACCGCCATCAGAACGGTATCTGAGACCTATTCCTCTGACTGTCAGTTTGTTGTCAACAATAATTGTTAGAGCAGTGGTAAACAAATTAAAAAGTAGGGGTGCCAGGACACATCCCTGCCTAACTCCAGTGAGGGTTTGGAAAGGTTCGGTTGCCTCATTATTATACATAACCTGGGCGTTGTTGTTTGTATGTAGACTGCGACATACTTCCACAAATTTTCTAGGGATACCTAAGCGGAGCATAATTTTCCAGAGCACTTCCCTGTCCACCGAGTCAAACGCCTTGGTTAAATCAATGAAGGCCATGTGAATTTCTCCTTGATGTTCGAGTGCTTTTTCTTGAAGCTGTTTAAGTATGAAGATTAGATCCGATGTGCCTCGGTTTGGTCTAAAGCCACTCTGTGTTTCAGGAAGTAACTTTTCCATAACAGGTGTTAGCCTATTTGCCATCGCTTTAGTGAGTATCTTCCCTCCAACAGCCAGGAGAGCTATACCCCTGTAATTTTCACAGTCCGCAGCGCTCCCTTTGTTTTTGAAGAGGTTGATTAAAAGTGTATCACGAAACTCCTGCGGAGCTTGACCACTTTCCCACACGACATCAAACAGTTTTTTGAGGTAGGGTATGAGCTCTGACGACACAGCTTTAAAGATCTCAGCTGGGAGTGAGTCGGCGCCGGGAGATTTGTTATTTTTTAGCTGCCCAATGGCGGTTAAGATCTCTTTCGTTGTTAGTGGTTTATCTAAGTCTTCGAAGGTGTCATATTGAGGGATAAGATTTATAATATCGTGATCGACTTGACTTTGCTGGTTAAGAATGTTAGAGTAGTGTCCTTTCCATCGGGCTCTTATTTCCTGGTCTTCTTTGAGGAGATGAAACGTTTGCTATCCTGATGAAATATGGTTGTGTAAACATTTATATAACATTTTTTATACTCTTAGACACATTATAAATTTACATTGTAACATTTCTATAACACATAGTTGAGCTCAGATTTACGCTGCACTCAAAAAAGACAACAAAGACTTTACGATCTCATTATTATCGCCATTGGAACATTGGGCTTGGTATCATCAAACAAGCCGACCAAAAACCTATAAAGGTAAGCGAGTCAAATTGCGAATGAAATAGTACAGAGCCGTACTTAAAATTCGCATGTGTTAAGATATACATATTAATAATAATTGACCGTAACGCGCTGTTAAAATTAAACGACTGAGTTTCTGATCTAAATATTTCAAGTGCGTCCCTGGGCGCAATCACTTTTGCGACTTGTTCAACAGTATTTTAATGAAGTTGTAATGTTTTTATTGCCTTTCTTGGGTGCACCTTAAATCGTTATTATGTTTAGTGGGTTTGCTGACGTTACTCCCCTTTGAAGTTTTATATTTTATTTAGTTGTGTCTTATAATCCTTTTACTTGTAGAATGGTATAATAACAAAATAGAATAGAAATTAAAAATGCAGATATATCACTCGATTACAAAAACAGTGGAACCGCCACTGCAGTTAGGTTATATTAGCATATATATTTAGTACAGAACCTGGAAGAGCACGTACTGAGGCAAGCTAATTAAGCGGCTTATAGTTCTGTAATCAACTGCGGATATATACATACACAAATGAGGTATAGATATGCTTATACGTAAGACAGATGACATTCCCATATATCAAACTGAACATTTGCAGCGTTATTTACCGAAGCTATAGCTTACTATCTATCTATATTGGCAATGTATTGCTGAGCCAGTTGCTTCGTATGATTTACAAACAAACAGAAGGGAAATTAATAATCCTAGTAGACATGATGTCAACAGCTAAGTTGAGATGTTCCTTATATAAATGGATATCTTGTGAACATGGGCCGGGGCATAACTATTAAAGAAGAATTTCTCGCACACAATAGCTGAAAGCTTAAGAAGATTGAACGGACTTGATATTTTTTCGAGTAGAAATAATAATAATTCCATGTTATTTACTATATTTTGACCCCATTTATTTATGTTATTATTATAGCTATAGTTAAAAAAAGTTACCCATAAAAGTTGTATGATTGTAAGTATATTTTTATTAAATGAAATTAAAAATAATTACGGGCATAGGTCTTTAATTGCAAGTGTTTTGTGTTTTATTTAATACGGTCCTCTTGTTAGGTTAGTTTGAGGAATTAAAGAGACAATATGTTATTGGCCAACGAAGAAAATTCAATGCCAAAAAAAATGAGCCACCACCTTCTCATTTGAAAAAAAAAAAGTTTTTGATAAAAAGTGATATATACAACGTTGGAGGCTTCGTAAATAGTCATTAACGAAATTAAATGAAAAATTATATTTTTCCCATGGACTTTACCTACCATAGAACAAATTTTGGTATTCCAAAGCATTCTAGACGAATGTAATTCTCTAAAGCCTCATAGTATAGGTACTCAGAATGTTGTCTTGAATCCAAATATGTAAAATATACAGTGTTCCATTTTAAAATAGAAAATTGGACACTATGCTTTGTTCACGACTATTAAATATTTTTATTTATATAATTGTAACTGGCCATAAATTCTAGTAAAATGTTACTAAATTGCACTCAAATTGAAGATCTACCTGCTAGTAGTGATTAATAATTAACCACTGCAGTGAATAATGTATATAATTATAATTAATTGAAGAAATACAAGTACAATTGGTAAATTATAAAACAGTCGTGGACAAAATAAACTATTTCACACATCGCCTACTTTTACTCCAAATGTCCATAATCTATTTAATGCAACTTTTCTCGAAGCGCCAATTCAAGAAGAGAGACTGTTCGTGCAGTTTTGGTGAAAAAATCGTATTTTAAGAAAAAATGTGTGAAAAAACATACGAGAGTATTCGATATTCGAAAAAAGGGGGCGCTCCATTTTTTAAGCCCCTGTATATAACTGTTTCAATATAATAGACCAAATATACAGGGTGTCTCACCGGGAACTGAATCGATCGATATAGAGAAAAGTACGCATCAGAAAATTTTGAAAATTTAGATAATTACTAATGTCGGTGTGGCCAATCCAACTAAAATAATTACAAGCAGCTGGCACTTCCGCTTATACTGGAAGTCGATACCAACTTGCTTATTTCAAATGGAACACCCTATATATTTTAGGATTTTCGAGAAGAGCATAAAATTTTGAGTCGAAAATATGTAGCATATCCTATACCTAAACCTAGCCGTTTCAGAGATATTTGACATTTTATAGAAAATTTGACAGGTGCAATGGTTTGCAAGAACCGGTATAACTTTCTTCGTGTAAAATATCCTCATTTGCTTCTTGTCACATGAACACAAGGAGAACTACGTTCTACAACTGAAATAAATTCAATAGTATCATACCAGGTGTTCCGTTTTTCTCGTTACATTTTGTCAACTTCAAACCGCGAAAACTTGTTTAGGTCAAATGGAATACCCTGTATTTTTTTACGTCAAGTTGTGTAAAATTGAATTTCCTTTTTTCTGATATGCATTGTGGGGGTTAAAGTTACAACTTTTTGAAATATTTGCGATTTTATTAGAAATTCATGAATTGTTGTAGTCATTTCATCAAAATAGCCATGATTAGAAAAAATCAGTCATTATCTTATGTCATCAAATGCCAGCACGTTTAAATTATACCAACGAAAACTTTTAAAATTTGTTTATTATTTATGGAGTATGTGATAAAGTAATATCAAGAACTTGCAGCATATTTGCTACTCGATATCCACAAAAACGCTGTAACATGCGTATTAATCGAATTGAAGATATGACATGAACTAAAATAACAGAGATAAGATCAATTTAAAATATGATTTCATTTTATTTTAATAATTGCTCAAAATTCCGCCCTCGAACCTCGACACATTTTTCGCACCTTCGGATTAGTTCCTCATGGGTAGCTCTTCTAATTGAATCCTGTGATATGTTTTGAAATGCATTTCTTATTCTTTGCATACAATCTTAAATGGTTGTTAATGGGCTCCCATAAGCTTTATTTTTAATAGTTCCCCAAATGAAATAATCCAGAACTGATAAATCGGGCGAGCGAGGAGGCCATAAGAAAGGTCCATTATTGGCAATCCATTGATCATAAAAAGTTTCTTGTAAATAATTATTAATTAAATATGCGTTATGTGGGGGAGCACCGTCGTGCTGATAAAAAATGTTTCTATGTTCGGCGAGAGGTAAATTTTCTAAATAGTTGTTATTCAAATTTTGCAAGATATTCTGATATCTTTCACCTAAAAAAAAAAAACAAAAATTTACCTATACATATTAGCAGAAGAGAAAATTTAAATTACCGTTTAAATTTTCCTGATAAAATTGTAATGCCACCACTCTATCGTTTCTTATGGCACAGTAAACATTGAACTGCCAACTTTCCTGAAGAATTTGAGTCACTCCAATAATGCGAATTGTGTCTATTAAAAAGTCCATTTTTAGTAAATTTTGCTTCATCTGTCCGTATAATATTTCCCAAATAAGAATCGTGACCCTCAGACCTTATTAGAATAAACTCACAAAAATTCTGTCTTCTTAGGAAATCTGTTTCTTTTAATCCTTGAACCATATGGAATGAAAACGGGTGAAACTTATGTTTTAATAAGATTCTGTGAATTGAATCCTTGCATAGTCCCGATTCCAGAGCAGCTTGTCTTAATGACATCCTTGGAAATGCATGGAAATATCCCAGAATGACTATTTCAATGTTTTCGTCATCAACAATAGGCTTTCTTCTTTGCATTTTTGCCTTGACAGAGCCATAATTTTTAAAATTTTCCAGTATGCGTTTTACAGTGTTTGGTGACGGTTTCCGTTTTTCTGGATATCAAGTAGCAAATGTGCTGCAAGTTCTTGATATTACTTTATCACATTCTCCATAAATAATAAACAAATTTAAAAAGTCTTGGTGGGTGTAATTTAAACGTGCTGGCATTTTTTGGCATAAGATAATGACTGATTGTTTCTATTCATGGCTATTTTATGAAATGATTACAACAATTCATGAATTTCTAATAAAATCGCAAATACTTCAAAAAGTTGTAACTTTAACCCCAACAGTGCTAATATCAGAAAAAAGGAAATTCAATTTTACACAATTTGACATAAAAAATACAGGATGTTCCATTTGAGCTAAACAAGTTTTCGCGGTTTGAAATTGACAAAATGTAACGCGAAAAACGGAACACTTGGTATGATATTATTGAGCTTATTTCAGTTGTAGAACGTAGTTCTCCTTGTGTTATTTTTATGTGACAAGAAACAAATGAGGATCTTTTATACGAAGAAAGTTATAACGGTTCTTGCAAACCGTTGCACCTGTCAAATTTTCTATAGAATATCAAATATCTCTGAAACGGCTAGGTATAGGTATAGGATATGCATATTTTCGACTTTTATGCTCTTTCCGAAAACCCTAAAATATATAGGGAGTTCCATTTGAAATAAGCAAGTTGGTATCGACTTCCAGTATAAGCGGAAGCACCAGCTGCTTGTAATTATTTTAGTTGGATTGGCCACACCGACATTAGTAATTATCTAAATTTTCAAAATTTTCTGATGCGTACTTTTCTCTATATCGTTCGATTCAATTCCCGGTGAGACACCCTGTATAATAACCATAAAATATAAGTAGGCTTCCTATGAAAACGCGCCTCGACAACTGCAAAGAAATATTTTACATTCACCTGAATACCTTCCCGACATAAAACTTTGTTCGTCCGAATCGCACTTCCCCTTATTGAAAAAGAAAAAAAGCAGTAATTTTATCCATATTACTCTTGTTCTTATTCCATTACCATCCCGGCTTTATACAAAACCACAGGCAAAGGAAGCGATACTGAATACCGCCGTATTGACGCTCAGTACGTAGACAGCAGACAGGCAAAGTTTCCAAACTTAAATAATCCGGCAATAATGCAGAAATGAAGTTCGTATCTGTTCTACAAGTTGAACTAGTTTACGAAGCGAACGCTATAACAGTCTCAGATGGCAAACATACAGATGAACTCCGCACTTGACTCCCACAAGTCTGCATTTGAACAGGGCATGGCAAGTTGGTAGCCATCTTTCATTATTGTAATTCGCTTTTGTAGTTTCTAGGCGGAGTAATGCTAATATGATTCTGTGGATGCATGAAATGTACATATATTTTTCCCAACAATTCTCATATTAGCCTATTTTATAATCAGACACTAGTACAGGGTGAATATTTTAAGTGCCTCTCTAGATTTCACTGCTTGATATTTCCACTAAAAAAAACTAATTTCCTTGAATTGGGAAAAAGAAGAACAAAAGAGAGTCAAGAAAAAAAGTCAAGAGTTTTTGTTTAAATCGATACATTGAAGGACAGGAAACAAAAATATAGTATTTTAGGTGTCATAGGAATAACAAGACTCAAACTTTTTAGTACGATGCATAGGAATACTTATAGGTGTCAGAAGAACGAATATTTACGGTATGTGCTTGAGTTCGGCTCTCAAGAAGGTTATACAAATATAATGGCGAAGGGTGATGAACAATATTATAAAGCAAACAAGAGAACAACATAATAAAACGATTTTCATATTTAGGCTATTGTAATTAGTGCATTCTGTAAGTCGTACAGGAACATGAATTTTTTCTAGCCTAACGAGACTATGTCCTTCCCTTCCCCTTTTCGAGGATCTTTTAAAATTTCTCTCCGAGGTCACCCCATTCCCCCAAATGGCCAAAATCCACCTCCCCAAAAGGGGAAAACCGTGTACCCGCCGTCTCCTACCAGCCAAACCTGTGTTGCCCTCGTTTTAGAGGATTCTAAGCACAATGGTGATGTGGAGACTCGACCTCCGCCAACTCCCAAACTGCCAAAAAACCACCCCCGAAAGGGGTAAACCGCGAGTAGGTCGTCTTCTCTCGGCTAAACCTATGTTACCCGTTTTCGAGGATGCTGAGCACGATGGTGAAGTCGAGACCCCTCCTCTACCCTCCACCAACCCCCCAAACGGCAAAGAAACCACCCCCGAAAAGGGTAATCCGCGGTTATTCCGTATCCTCTATGCTAAGCCCATGTTACCCCCCCGTTTTCGAGGATGCTGAGCACGATGGTGATGTCGAGACCCCTCCTCGACCCCCGCCAACCCCCCAAACGGCCAAAAAACCACCTCCGAAAGGAGTAAACTGCGGATAGGCCATCTTCTTTAAGTTAAACCCGTGTTAACCCCGTTTTAGAGGATGCTGAGCATGAAAAAAATATCGTGACCTCTCCTCGCTCAGCAAACGGACAAAAATATCATGACACTCTTACTTCTTACTAATCTGGCAAAATTATCATTATACTCGTACTTTTTTGTTTTTTTTACGGAAGAATTTAATTAAAAAGTACGCGGGCTCGCGGCGGCGAAGAGTGCATACGTTGAGTAAAGGCACCGGGCAATTATCAACCAAATTCTAGACATCACCATCGTACTCAGCATCCTCTAAAACCGGAGGTAACACGGGTTTAACCGAGAGAGGACACATTATCCTCGGTTTACCCCTTTTGGGGGTGGTTTTTGGTCGTTTGGAGAGTTGTCGGGGAATCGAGAAGGGCTCTCGACATTATCATCGTCCTCAGCATCCTCAAAAACGAGGGCAACACAGGTTTGGTTGGTAGGAGACGTTGGATACGCGGTTTACCCCTTTCGGGGTGGTTTATTGCCGTTTGGGGGTGGTATGACAACGGAGAGAAAATTTGCCACCGACATCGTGTTCAGCATCCTCAAAAAAGAGGGGAAGATAGTCTCGTTAAGCTAAAAAAAAATTCATGTTTTTCGAGGTTCCATCCGACTCATAGAATGTCCTAAATAGGGAGTGATGTGGTGCATCTTATTGACATTGTATGTGTACCATAAGCAACTATTTTGTAAGATCTGTATTTTGTTTTGAAAAGACTTAGTCAAATGCCAATGATATACACCACTGCAGTAATCAAAATTGCTTAAAATTACCGAGTTTACAAGTTTCCACTTAACATCTGGTGGTAGAACATATTTTAAATTTATAAAGAGTTTTTAATTAAGCATAGGATTACCCACATTTTGTAGTTAGATGATTTTCGAAGCACAGTTGATTGTCAAAGACTACACCAAGATATTTAGCACTCAATTTAAAAGATAACACATTTTGATTCGACGTTAAATCACAATTTAAATGATAGCACGCTCTATCACGCATGGAACATATCCCTACACACATCGCAGTTAACTTCGCTGGATTAATTATAAGACCATTGTCGTCATACCACTTAACGATTGCTATCAAATTTTCATTTAAAACTTGTACTGCCTCGCTGGACTGCAGTGGATTACAGGATATGTAAATTTGAGTATCATTCGCGTAAAAATGTTGGGGGATAATATTGTAGCAAGATCAGCAGTGAAAACTGTAAACATTAATGGTCCAAAATGCTTCCCTGAGGAATACCACACGCTACTTTTTGTTCAGATGCAGACACATTGTCCATCCTAACGACTTGAGATCGGTTGGAAAGATAGCATTTGAACCAGTTCAACAATTGCATGTTGATGTTATAATAATGCAATTTTGCCAGAAGTAAACCATGATCCCAACGACAAGATATACCCATAGAAGAACACGAGGGAATGCTCACAGCAGAAATGAAAGACACAATAGCGGAGTAATTGAAACCTGAAAGAAAAACAAGAAAGAGGAGGTGGATGACGCAGGATATCCTAGACCTTATGGAAGAGAGAAGACAACAGAAAATCTAAGGAAATGATGCTAACTACAAACAGTTTAACTCAGAAATAAAAAGAAGAATTAGAAATGCGAAGGCCCAATACTTCACTCAAGAATGTGAAAAAATAAAAGAATACGATAAAAAGCACGATACCTTCCATCTATACAAGAAAAAAAAAGAAGTAGCCGGAGGTAAACGTAACAACCACAGTAATAAGGCAACAGACAAAAATGGGAACATAATAGTAGACACAGAATGTAAATTAAAAAGATGGAAGGAACATATAGAAGAACTGTTTGATACCGAAAGAAGTAGATTTCATGAAATACAAGAACAAACAGACGAACCCCCAATCACCAGAGAAGAAGTTGAAAAGGCCATTGAAACGGCCAAGATTAGAAAAGCGAATGGCCCAGATGAAATTCCAACAGAAATCCTGAAACTCTTGGGAGACAAAGCAATAAAATTACTAGTACTACTGTTCAATGCCATCTACGATAGAGGAATAATTCCACCTGACTGGCTGAAATCAACATTCATCCCAATCCCCCAAAAAAAAACAAATGCCAAAGAATGCAGTGAACACCGAACTATAAGTTTGATGAGCCATGTATTAAAACTATTTCTGAGCATCATCCATCAATAGATTTATCCCAAAATTGAAGAGCATATTGGGGACACTTAATTTGGATTCCGTAAAAGAGTGGATACAACAGAAGCTCTTTTTAGCATACAAGTACTAATTCAGCGATGTAGAGACGTAAATTGTGACGCCTTCACGTGCTTCATTGTCTTTGAGAAGGCATTTGATAGGGTACAACACGAAACAATGATGGAGATACTAAAAACAACTGGAATTGATGACAAGGACCTATACTTCATCGCTAATCTCTACTGGGGACAAAAGGCAAATCTAAGAATGGGGGACAGAACAACGGAAGATATCATAATAAAAAGAGGCGTGAGGCAAGGGTGCATATTGTCACAGTTACTTTTCAATGTTTATTCAGAAGTAATATGCACTGTACAACATCTCAGAGGGTATAATAATAAATGGAGTTACAGTGAATAATCTGCATTATGCAGATGACACAGTACTTATGTCAGACAATATTGAGGGACTCCAGCTTCTCTTGGACCGAATAATCAACGTATGCGAAAATTATGGCCTCAAACTGAATGTCAAAAAAACTAAACTAATGATAGTGAGCAAAAGAAACATTAATGGAGAACTGTGGATTAGGACAGAACGTTTAGAAAGGGTGCATAGAATGAAATACTTGGGACAGCTTCTAGTTGATGACTGGGACCACTCAGTTGAAATAAAATCAAGAATAGAACAAGCAAGATCAACATTTGTGAGGATGAAGAAGGTTTTCTGCGGACATGACCTAAATATGGAATTGAAGATAAGGATGGTTCGCTGTTATGTATCCTCCGTCCTCTTGTATGGAGTAGAGTCTTGGACTCTTACAGAAAACACCCTTAAGAGACTTGAGGCTTTTGAGATGTGGGTATACCGACGTATGCTACGGATAAGTTTGGTAGACCACGTTACAAACATAGAAGTAATGCTTAGAATGGGTAAAGATAAGGAAGTAATTAATACTGTGAAAAGAGGAAACTATCATACTTTGGCCACGTAATGAAACATTCAGAAACATATAATACACTACATCTGATAATCCAAGGTGAAATCAATGGAAAACGAGGCCCAGGCAGAAGAAGAACGGCCTGGTTGAAGAACTTGAGATAGTGGTTTGGGAAGTCAACGACCGCGCTTTTCAAAGCGGCGGTTAATAAAATCAAAATAGCGAACACGATCGCCGACATTCGTTGAACGGATACGGCACTGCAAGAAGAAGAAACCATGATCAATTAAATCAAAGGCTTTGCTGTAGTCGAGAAGCATTAAATATGTAACATTGGACATATCTATAGCATCTGTCAAGTCATCGGATATTTTTTAACAGAGCAGTTACAATACTATGTTGGTTTTTAACCCTGATTGTTGCAATGGATTTTTTAAATGTTCAGTTAGTCTAACGCTTACTATCTTCTCCCAAAACATCGGCATTGCTGCTAATATGTTGATTAGCCTGATATGACTAAGTTCCGTAACTACGTTAGCTAGTGCATATATAATTGATTGTTTCCATATGGTAGGAAAAGTAAATAATTTATAATGTGCATAATGGCATATTTACAATAGGAAAAGATTAATCTTAGCATATTAAGATTAATCCCATCTACATCAAAAGTGTTTGACTGTAGAAGGTTTAAACTGTTTTCAATCTCGTCGACTGATACCGGAGACACGGTTAACTCATTGACATTCGATACAATTGTCAAATCCATTCCAAAGCACTCCATGTTAACAAACATATTGGTATGCCGAGTTCTATTTTAAAAAATAGCTACCAATTTTCAAATATTCATTTCATAATGATGTTTTAGATAGAAAATGTGTCCTAATGCTCAGTTAGCGTCATTATTACGCGACTACCAAGTTATGTAAATATCCGAGAGTAAATAATTCAAATAGCAGGGTGATTATTATTGAAATCTTAGATATGATTTTTCTTGTAAAGGAATGGATATTTTTTAAACTAAATTTGGTATACTAGTATAACATAATAATAATAATAATATTTATTGTGCTATATATAAAAATACATTTACACATACACAAAAGGTGACATTCGCATAGGCGTTCTTCCATGTCACCACTAAAACTGACATCAACATTAAGACAAACAAGAACAAGAAAGTAAGTGCAAAAATACATATTTGAACATAACAGCACCTAGCCTAACCTAGGTCACACCATTCTGCAACTCTAGCAAATATTTTTTATAGGCTAACCTAAAAGTTACTAAGGACTTTCCTTCCATCAAATTGAAGTAGCTATCAGAGTTTAATAGCTTTACAGCCAAATATGAAAAACAACATTCAAATTTTTTTGTAACATGATGAGGAATATCAAATCTTACCAAGTTTCTTAGATTTAAATTATGTAGCTCCTGCCTAGGAACTAAATAATTCCACAAATACTCTGGTTGTTTATTCTTTAAAATTTTGAATAAGAATACCCCAAACAATAACATGAATCGAGACTCAATTTTTAAATGAGAGTTTACCTTATATGTTGGCGTTATGTGGTCAAATTTACTTATACAATATACAAATCTGATACAGGAGTTTTGTGCCAATTGTAACTTGTTTTTAAATTCCATGGTGAGAAAGCTGTAATACATTGTGAGACCGTAATCAATCGGCAGATAAAGAAGAGATTCAATTAACATAATTTTAATTTTTTCTGATAATAAAAATTTGAATTTATGCAATGTTTTTAGTTTCATATATAGTATACCTAGTTTTTTGGCAACATGGTTTTCAAAATTTAGATTAGTGTCAAAAATTACACCTAGATTTCTGGCAGATTCGTTTTGTGGTATTATCTCCCCACAGATATTTACTGTCGTAAAGTTGTACATATGGACTTTATTTTTAACAGAGTTAGTTCCTATTATTAGGTAACAACTTTTTTTCGAATTCAAACTTAGCCCGTGTGATTTGGACCAGTTTGATATTCTGTCCAAATCTGTATTGGCCTTCTGAAGATCACGACTCGCATGTGACGGTTCAAATGTTTTTACTAATTGCGTATCGTCTGCATAGAGATGAACTGAGCAATGCAAAACTGATTGAGGTAGATCTGAGGTGTAACTGAATAACACTGGCCCTAATATAGTTCCTTGAGGAACACCATGGTTTATATTGGAGGGTGCCGATCTCACACCATCTATTTCAACAATCTGGATTCTACCTGATAAGTAATTTAAAAACCAAAAGCAAGCATTTTCGGAGATACCATAATGGTGTAGCTTGGCAATCAATAGGTCATGGTTTAGCAAATCAAAAGCCCTACTATAGTCTAAAAGAACTAAGCAGGCAGCTTCAGACTTATCCATCCCACTCACAATATCTGTAGTTACTTTGCTTAGTGCAGTAGCAGTACTGTGATTCGTTCGGAATCCAGACTGCACAGAGGGTAGTATACCTTCCGATGAAATGTATTCAGTAAGCATTGTGAATACCAGTCTCTCAACTAATTTTGATAAAATTGGTAGTATATTTATTGCACGTAGATCACTAAATGAAGCGGGGTTGGAGACTTTAGGTATGGGTTTGATTAAAGCAGTTTTCCATACTGTAGGAAAGTCACCAAACTCCAAGCAGTCATTAATAAGGCCCTTAAGAAAATCGATAATGTATGTCATGCTCCATTCTAACATAGCAAAGCTAATTTGATCTATTCCCGAACATTTTGATTTGAGTTGCTTAAGGGCTTTATATATATCGTCCTCAGTTACTTTTTTAAAATTAAAGCATGAATTTTCATTAAACTTAGTGTTTCTGTAGTGTTCTAATGTTGCTGGTTCTATAGTCGTAGCTAAATGACTTATGTCGGAAAAGAATTTACTTAATTCATTAACATCCTTTAAGAAGGGAGGAATATTATTTGAACTCTTCGAATGTATATCCCATTGATCTAATCTTCTCCATAGTCTTTTTGAATCATTATTAATCTTGTTGATTTCAAAATTCATATAAGCCTTTTTTTCACTTCGTATAGCGAAAGACAAATAGTTCTTTAAGTCAAGGTAAAAAAATTTATGCTGAATGTTTTTTGTCCTGTTATATTCCTTAAGAGCCTTATCTTTGAGCTTGATAATTTCTTTAATTGTGGGGGTTATATAGGGTTTATATGAGTGTTTTAATTGGATGGTTCTATATGGAGCATGGATGTCAAATATTTTGCTTAACTGATCATTAAATGCACAAACTCTGGTATCAGTGGATTCATATTGTAATAGGCTTGCAAAGCTTATTTGTTCCATGTCGGCATTAAATTGATCCTTATTAAAATTTCTGAAATCTCTATATCTCTAATATGTTATGCTGAACAAGATTCTGTAAAAACAAAAGCCTATCCCAATCGCTAATATAAATTCCTAATTTCTTTTGATCATAGTAGGCGTAATTAATTTCGAAAAAAATGTTTTTAAATATCTTTTCAATCACAATCTGAAACCCAAGAAGTATACCAAATTTGAGCTAATGATTAAGGTGCCCGTCGGGAAAAATTTTGCTGATACATACTCTCTCCAAACTTCGTGTATGGCTTCATTGGGCCTAGTCTGACAGCATTTTCCTCATCATTTTTTTTGTTTTTGTCATTTTGACGGCATATAAAAAATTTATAGATACTGTTATTTTTCCAAGTAGAATAGCTTAAAAACGTGAATTGAAACGTGAAAAAATAATTGTCTGACAATAAATGTGGGCCATTGGGCGTGTCCGCTATCTCGAACATGTCGGAGAAACGACTGTAAGAAAATTTATTAATAACCAGCTGATTTTCGCCGTATTAATTTATTAAAACATACAAAAACAAGTTTTCGTATTGTCTGACGAAAATTATTTTCCGCTTTCCCAGTGTGACGCGTCAAAGTTGTCGGTTTCATGACAGCAAAAAATTTATTCATAACATTTTTTTACAATTTTTTTTTTATTTTTAAATAAAATTTATAATACGATTAAAAAATTGTCTGACGGTGAAATAAAGTCTTTTAGCTGGAAATGTTAAATAAAAGGTTTTTCTATGTGGTTGTCAAGCTACGCTTGGATGTTACATTCATATGTGTATATTGAGGCTATATTTATAAATAAGAAGCTGATTTTTCCAATATAGCTTAATAAAAATAAATCAAATCCAATTTTTTAACTGTCTGACAAAAGGTGTTTTCCAATTTTTCAGTCTGACGCCTGGAAAATGCAATTTTTTAATGTTGTAATTTCCTTCAAATTGTCACGATTATCTCATACTAATCATTGAAAAATTATTTTTCCAGTGTCAATAAGACTAAGAAAATAATTTTTTATAATAATTGCTTTATAGTACTTGAAATTATTTTATTTTATACCTTTTTTAAAAAGATTTTTGCAATGAAATAAATCGTATAATTTAATAAAGTGCAGACTGAACAAAATTTTTAGGGCGATGCCAGGAAAATTAGTTTTTCAATTTTGGAAATATGTCGTTTTTCTGCTGCAGAAATTCGTTTTTCATGTAATAGGATAATTTTTAGCATCGCCCTAAAAAATTTTTTGGTGCATAATGTTTATTTTTTTTTATTCCCTGCATACTTCATATATTTTTTATGCAAAATTGCACACTTAAATTGAATTCATGTATTTACCGAAAATAGATTAATTGTTTTTTCATTTATAAAAGGTACTTTGTTATAACTAATATTGTAAAGTGTTATCTTATAGCTTGTTTCAAGATCTTTAATTTGGGCCCTGGATGAAAATTTTCGGACTAGTAGTAAAGACAATTTTTCGCTACTTTTTTCTAGAAAAAGTTTTACGTTTTTTTCAATATTATCGAACTTAAAACTTGGGTAAGTCGAATTCAGATAGTCAAAAAGAGTTCAAAAAATTCAAAATAAAGATTATAAAATAAGTAAGTTGAAATACCGTATCTTTTTTAACCGTCTTCTCGACTAAACGAAATTTCATTTTTTTATCGCCGACTTCGACGGCCGCTATTGGAAAATTATGTTTTTTTGTCAGACTCTCGTTATGCCCCACTGTATTTGTCAGATACTTATACCACAAATTAAATACCTATTTTCTGCATATAACTTTCCAATGTCTGAAGGTTATGAATAAATTTTTTGCTGTCTTGAAACCGGCAACTTTGACGCGTCAGACTGGGAAATCGGAAAATAATTTTCGTCAGACAATACGAAAACTTGTTTTTGTATGTTTTAATAAATTAATACAGCGAAAATCAGCTGGTTATTAATAAATTTTCTTATAGTCGTTTTTCCGACATGTTCGAGATAGCGGACACGCCCAATGACCCACATTTATTGTCAGACAATTATTTTTTCACGTTTCAATTCACGTTTTTAAGCTCTTCTACTTGGAAAAATAACAGTATCTATACATTTCTTATGTGCCGTCAAAATGACATGTTTCGGAAAATCTAGCGGGAAAACGCTCCAAAAAAAAAATTTAAGAGGAAAATGCTGTCAGACTAGGTCCAGTGAAGCCAAACACGAAGTTTGGAGAGAGTATGTATCAGCAAAATTTTTCCCGACGGGCACCTTAACTATAACTCGATCAACAAATGACCGAGATATTGGGATGCAGTGGTGAAAAGTGAGACACACTGTATAATATCATCACTTTCCTCTACTAAACTTCCTCAAGGGTATCCAGACCGGAAATTGTTGTTTTTAGGTGACCTGTATATAAAACCAAATGCCACTTTTCTACCGCTGATATGTGTTAAGATCCATAATTTGCTCTAATTGTTCCGCAGCTGCGTTGTCAAATTCCATGACTTTGTATCTTATATTTTTTCTAACATACCAGCAGACAACACATCCTCTTGTAGGTCTATCCGACCCCAGAATTGAAAAATTTGCAAATCTGGGAACTATAAAAATAAGTATTCCCCTAACAAGACGATTTAGATGAGATAGTTTTTAATTTCGCTCCGAAACTTCCATCTGTTCGCGACCCCATTCAGTTTTTAACACATTTCAAATAACATTGGCCACAGAATGCGGTCCTGAAGTCAATAACTTGCATAAATAATTTTGTTATGCTGCACATCGAGTATAGTGCAAAGGAGCATGAGGAATACCCTACATTAATTATAATTCAAGCATAATAATAAATAGCAGATGGCCGTATAAGCGATTTTCAATATCTTAATCAATAATTCAAATTTAACTAGGCTTGTTGAGGTAATTGGGGTAATCGAGGCATGCCGAGCCAACTCCCAGTAAAAAACATGACATTTGAGGACGTTCAAATCCCCCATCGTTGCAAATATTGATTAAAGGTTAACTTCTTCACATTCCTATATATAGAGTGATTCACCATAAACGTCCCCGCCCTTCCGACTTGGTTATTTCTAGGCATATTCGAAATTTTAAAATCATATGAAATCGTGTATCTCCATTAACGTTCGGCAAGGAATATGCCACTGTTTCGTATTCGATTTCACATCTTCTGTCACGATGCTTGCTTTAATATACAGTAGTTTCAAAATTACCTCACCAATAAATCTAGCGTATCCAGATCTGGTGATCTCGCTAACCATGGCAATGTTCCAAATAACCTATCCACTGATTTCCAACATCTGTGTTTAAATAATCTGAAACCATACGGGCAAGTATAAGAGCAACGCCATCTTTGTGGAATTATAAGTGTCTCCTTTATTGCCGGAGGATATTTTCTCTAGATTTAACTTATTTTGCAATAAAATTTACTTTCGATTAAAAAATTCTTTACCATAACAACGAGGAATTCTCTCATTTCAATAATGCATATTGTGTCTATTTACAATACGTTTTCATAATAAAATTATATTAAAAAATAGTTTTAAAAAGGTTTTATTTAAATACTCTAAAAAGTAGAAAATAAACTGAAGTAAATCAAACCCATCATTTTGTTACACTATATAATTTTTTTCTGATATAAAAGCTTGTGGCGAGATTTTCCTGTGTAAAGGAGACTGCTCGCGACAAGCTTTTATATCATAAAAAATATATATAATGTAACAAAATGATGAGTTTGATTTACTTGAAAGTTTATTTTCTACTTTTTAGAGCATTTAAATAAAAGCTTTTTTAAAAATATTTTTCATATAATTTTATTTTTTACTTTTTAGTCTTTTGATATGCTATAATCTCCAGATATCGATTTTGAGACGAACCGGATCATAAACGGTCAAGTAGTCCGTCATCTTCAACTAAATTCTTGACTAGAAATTCGTAATCCGCGACCCCGAAAACCCCCAGATATCGATTTTGATTAATTTGGAGCTAAATGACAAAAGTCATCAGCCATATTGGCACCTCCATTTTGAATATCTGAACTTTGACCAAGAATTCATAATTGGCGATCTCGAAAACCCCCAGATATCAATTTTGAGTTGAATCTGACCATAAACGATAAAGTCGTCCGCCATCTTGAAACCCCCAGCCTGAACTAAATTTTTGACTAGAAATTCGTAATCGGCGAATCCGAAAACCCCCAGATATCGATTTTGATCAATTTTTGGATCTAAACGACAAAAGTCGTCAGCCATATTGGCGCCGCCATTTTGAATTTCTAAATTTTGACCAAGAATTCATAACTGGCGACCTCGAAAACCCCCAGATATCAATTTTGAGTTAAATCTGACCATAAACGATAAAGCCGTCCGCCATCTTGAAACCCCCAGCCTGAACTAAATTTTTGACTAGAAATTCGTAATCTGCGAACCCGAAAACCCCCAGATATCGATTTTGATCAATTTTTGGATCTAAACGACAAAAGAATTTCTAAATTTTGACCAAGAATTCATAATTGGCGATCTCGAAAACCCCCAGATACCAATTTTGAATTGAATCGGATCATAAAGAATTTCTTCCGTCTCTGACTGTGAGAACTTTCAAAATAATATCACTACACTTGATAATTGGTGCCGTAAGAACAAATTGCCACTAAATCCTAGCAAGTGCAATGTTATGTCCTTTTTTCGTAAAAAGGCACCAGTTTTATTTGATTATGAACTTGACGGTCAAATTCTCGAGAGGCCTGACTATATTAAAGATTTAGGAGTCTTCTTTGACTCTGACCTCAGTTTTTCCCATCACATAGATGTGTGTTTGGCTGGTGCATACAAAAGTCTTTGTTTTGTTTTACGCAACTCTAAGGAGTTTAAAAACATTTCTACTCTGCGCTTGCTATTTATTACTTTCGTAAGATCCAGGTTTGAGTATGCTTTAGTAATATGGTGTCCAATATACACAACGTACATAACATTAATAGAAAGAGTTCAACGAAGATTCTTCAAATCAGCTGTTTCTCTTCTAGATGGTGTCTATCCCGCCAGAGGGACACCTCATAATCAGTTCCTCGAGCGATTTGACACGCAAAGTCTTGTCATTAGACGCACACTGCATTCTGTTATTTTTCTGTTTAAATTAATTCATTGTAGGATAAAATGTGAGTCAATCATTGCAAAGGTTATATATCGAGTCCCTAGAATCAATAGTAGACATAACAGTTTATTTTTGCTCCCCCAGACGCGCACTAACCTTCTCTTAAAGTCGCCTTTATATCAAATAATCGGCGAACCCGAAAATCGCCAGATATCGATTTTGATCGATTTGGATCTAAATGACAAAAGTCGTCAGCCATGTTGGCGCTGTTCTTTTGAATATCTGAACTTTGACTAAGAATTCATAATTGGCTATCTCGAAAACCCCCACATATGAATTTTGAGTTGAATCGGATCATAAACGATAAAGTCGTCCGCCATATTGGCGCCGCCATTTTGAATTTCTAAATTTTGACCAAGAATTCATAATTGGCGATCTCGAAAACCCCCAGATATCGATTTTGAGTCGAATCGGATCATAAACGATAAAGTCGTCCGCCATATTGAAGCCGCCATCTTGTTTTTTCTTATGAAAATGTTAAAGTATATTGTCACCGGACTTATACACATGTGCAAAATTTCAAAGCTCTAGCTTAATTAGAAGTAATCGAAATTTTGATTGCAAGATTTGACTTAAACAAACTAATTAACTAACAAACAAACCTTGCAAGTTTAATACAAGCTTTTAAAAAGTAGATTCGTCGGTCGCTTGGAAGAGATTCATAAAAAAAAATCGTTGCTGTTACATGGACATTTCAGCTAGAAAATTTAATCACCAAACCTCGACGAAGATGTTGAATTAAAATCGTTTTACAATCATGATAACCATTGTTCAAGTCTTTGAAAAAAAAAAATTATTTGAATTAATTTATTTTTGCCACAGTTTTGTCGTCACATCTAATAATGACATCGCAAATATGGAAGATATCTCCGATCATGCCCTTGTTAGTTGCAAATTCAATATTAAAAAAGAAGTAAGGAAAGCAAAAATGGTAACTTGTAGAGACTATAAAACTTTCTTAATGGTCTAAATTCTATCAAATATTTTTGATATAGCTGTTGTCAATGATATGTTACAGTTCTGGAATCACAATATAAATGAATTATTTGATCTACACGCACCATATAAAACTATTAGAGTTACGAAACCTCCGGCTCCATAGCTAACTGAAAACTTGAAATTATTGATAAGGACTAGAAACAAGGCCTATCTTAAATATAAAAAAATGTAAAACTGATCAACGTTGGAGAGAATATAAAGATATTAGGAATTTAGTGAATCGCTCTATAAAACTTGAAAAAAATCATACTTTAACCATACATTAAAAACTAACCCCCGTTACTTCTGGCATTCTTCATGCCGGTTAAATATTAGCAACTTCAAGCGTCTAGCAACCTCCGATCTGACAAATTTTGATGGATTTTGTCGAACTAAACAAAAATCTGTCATTTATGCTCTACATTCGAAAAAGGTTAAGTTTCATAACTCTTAAAATACTCCAGATCTACAACTCTTTGCTCCGGCTTAAACCAGCTAGCCGTCCCCACATGTTGCCTTCAATTTAACACCGACGCCTGTAGACGAGCTACCCCCAACCAGGAATTTTGCCGAACCTCTTCCCTTAAGAAGAGTAGGGATCTTTTACTTGCCTAACATTTAATAGACAAGGGACCGACGGCTTTACATCCCCTCCTAAGGATGGTATATCTCTATATAACCCTCGCCTAAGGTTGTATAGCTTCCGCGCATACACTGATATACAAGCCGCTGGAAGATGTGTGAGGCGAGGACGCGGTTTCCGTTGGAATGGTCACCCATCCAACTACTAACTGCGCCTGTCGTTGCTTTACATCACATATCGAAGTATGTACATAGTAAAGACGCACCTACGCTCGCCCCATTGTTGCCTCAATTCTTTCCCAAAAATATATAATAGGGGAAGGGAGGTACAAACTAACTCAGAGAGATCGTTTAAGCCTACAAAAAATTCAGAATTCCTGTATTCGTTACTGTTGTAATCTTTGGAAGTTTGATCTTATCTCCGCGAAAATTGCAGTCGGATTAGCTCTTATCCAAGAAAGGTTTTTACTTTACTGATCGTACTTAACATTCAAAATAAACTGACATCAGGAACCAACATATCTTACAATAAGCTAATGAGAGGCTCAAACATGCATAGTCAGTCACAATACCTGACACCGCAATCTACGCAGTGTTTCTAAGCACAAAACCTCGCAATTCCAAAAATCTTTGTCCTATAACGCTACAAAAGTGTATAATAAACTCCCTCCTGACATCAAAATATGCTCCAGCGTTATTTCATTTCGAAAAAGTGTAAAAAAATATCTACTACTATAAAAGCCGTAATTCTTATTTTTATTCTGTACCTTTTTATACCTTTTGTTTGAAAACATATTCTTGTGTGTTTTATTTTCAAATAATGTGAGTAATATCCTATTGATGGTTGCGTGGAAGAACGAGTAATCGAACGTCGCCATCATAATAAATAAAAACTTATATTGTATTATAAGAAAACAAATAAAGATGTTATTTATTTGTTTTGCCTGTTTTTTTTTCTTGACAGACCAAAAGTCATAACTTTTTTCTCTCGAGGAATAAAGCTTCAGAACACTTCTGTTGAGGTGACATCATTCTGTACCTCAAAACTTTAATGCCATTAAAAAGAAACAAAATGCCTGTATGCCTTATCCCTACCACCCAACAAATCCGCTTAAATGAAAAATCGTATTTACAAATATTTAATGATTTTCAAGAAACACATTCTGTTTCATGGGATGAAAGGGAATATTACAGCAGAGAGAAAATGTTATATTAACCCTCGACCCCTCGTTAGAGGGAATAAGCCAGCGGCGCTTCAATGTCCTCCCTGCAGATCCTTTCAGATATCGAATGAAATATATTTATAAAATAAAAGGAATATTTCTTGTTTTCCTTTTAAAAGGATACTGTCAGAGATCAAATAAATACATTTTTCTCAAAGTCGATGGAAAAATGGCATCGTTATTTTGTCAAATTACACGAAACGGAGATAGCCTGGTGCGTGACTCACTGGGTGAAACTTGAAATTTCCTCCAACTAAACCTGTCAGTGGAGACGGGCATATTTGCATACAAATTGCAAGTCAACCACTTTGACACGGATATATCAGAGCTATGTAAATAGTTTCTAGCTAAAAGCCGGTAATCTATGTCTTTTTTCTAGACGTTGCTTAGCATCTGGATTATGTTTTGTAACTTGCATATAATGATATTTGCTGCTAATGTCTAATGGCATTAAAGTTATGCAAGTATCGAATTGGAATAGTTGCGTCCCGCACAGCAAATTGTATTAATACAGCATGTTCTTAAAATGGGAGAACAGAACAAGAAAATAAATAAACTATAGAAAACACTTCAAATGAAATTGTTCGATTAACCTCCACCACTTTTAGCAAATAATTCAATTCTAAATCGCTCCTCCTTATAATTGTTACCGATTCTTGAATTGTTCAGGATCGAGTGGCATCTCTTATTTGATTTTATAAATAATAATATTTATTCATTCATATAACGCTGTACATTTTACAGATATGAAACGTCAGTAAAAAACAACATGTAAAAGTCACATGATACAATGAAAAGAAAAAAATAACAAACCTTTAATTATTAGTATGTAGGTATCATATTTTAATTAATAAAAAAATGTTTTTTGACCTTACAGAATTTTCTGAAATAAATAAATTTTATTTGGAAAAGTCCCGTTTCCTTCAATTTAACTTCGCACTGAGGTAATTTCTAACTTTTCATTTTAGGCTTTTGACCTTGAAAAATGTAAAATATTCGCCTGCGGCGCCTATTATTTTTCTTTCTATACAGGGTGTCTCACCGGGAACTGAATCGATCGATATAGAGAAAAGTACGCATCAGAAACTTTTGAAAATTTAGATAACTACTAATGTCAGTGTGGCCAATCCAACTAAAATAATTACAAGCAGCTGGCACTTCCTTCAATTTAACTTCGCACTAAGGTAATTTCTAACTTTTCATTTTAGGCTTTTGACCTTGAAAAATGTAAAATATTCGCCTGCGGCGCCTATTATTTTTCTTTCTATACAGGGTGTCTCACCGGGAAATGAATCGATCGATATAGAGAAAAGTACGCATCAGAAACTTTTGAAAATTTAGATAACTACTAATGTCAGTGTGGCCAATCCAACTAAAATAATTACAAGCAGCTGGCACTTCCGCTTATACCGGAAGTCGATACCAACTTGCTTGTTTCAAATAGAACACCCTATATATTTCAGGGTTTTCGAAAAGAGCATAAAATTCTGAGTCGAAAATATGTAGCATATCCTATACCTAAACCTAGCCGTTTCAGAGATATTTGACATTTTATAGATAATTTGACAGATGCAACGGTTTGCAAGAACCGTTATAACTTTCTTCGTGTAAAAGATCCTCATTTAGTATCATACCAAGTGTTCCGTTTTTCGCCTTACATTTTGTCAACTCCAAACCGCGAAAACTTGTTTAGGTCAAATGGAACACCCTGTATTTTTTACGTCAAGTTGTGTAAAATTGAATTTCCTTTTTTCTGATATTAACATTGTGGGGGTTAAGGTTACAACTTTTTGAAATATTTGCGATTTTATTAGAAATTCATGAATTGTTGTAGTCATTTCATCAAAGTAGCCATGATTAGAAACAATCAGTCATTATCTTATGTCAAAAAATGCCAGCACGTTTATATACCAACGAAAACTTTTTAAACTTGTTTACTATTTATGGAGAATGTGATAAAGTAATATCAAGAACTTGCATCACATTTGCTACTCGATATCCACAAAAACGCAAAATAACACTAACACTGTAACATGCGTATTAATCGAATTGAAGATATGGCATGAACTAAAGTAGCAGAGATAAGATCAATTTAAGATATAATTTCATTTTAATTTAATAATTGCTCAAAATTCCGCCCTCGAACCTCGACACATTTTTCGCACCTTCGGATTAGTTCCTCATGGGTAGCTCTTCTAATTGAATCCTGTGATATGTTTTGAAATGCATTTCTTACTCTTTGCATACAATCTTCAATGGTTGTTAATGGACTCTCATAAACTTTATTTTTAATAGTTCTCCATAAGAGGCCATAAGAAAAGTTCATTATTGGCAATCCATTGATCATAAAAAGTTTCTTGTAAATAATTATTAATTAAATATGCGTTATGTGGAGGAGCACCGTCGTGCTGATAAAAAATGTTTCTATGTTCGGCGAGAGGTAAATTTTCTAAATAGTTATTATTCAAATTTTATAAGATATTCAGATATCTTTCACCTAAAAAAAAACAAAAATTTACCTATACATATTAGCAGAAGAGAAAATTTAATTTACCGTTTAAATTTTCCTGATAAAATTGTAATACCACCACTCTATCGTTTCTTATGGCACAGTAAACATTGAACTGCCAACTTTCCTAAAAGTTTCGCTCTCTGAACATATGAGGATTTCAATCACTCCAATAATGCGAATTGTGAATATTAGAAAGTCCATATTTAGAAAATTTTGCTTCATCTGTCCATATAATATTGCCCAAATAAGAATCGTGACCCTCAGACCTTATTAGAATAAACTCACAAAAATTTTGTCTTAGAAAATCAGAGCAGCTTGTCTTAACGACATCCTTGGAAATGCATGAAAATGTCCCAGAATGACTATTTCAATGTTTTCATCATCAACAACAGGCTTTCTTCTTTGCATTTTTGCCTTGACAGAGCCACAATTTTTAAAATTTTCCAGTATGCGTTTTACAGTGTTTGGTGACGGTTTCCGTTTTTCTGGATATCGAGTAGCAAATGTGCTGCAAGTTCTTGATATTGCTTTATCACATTCTCCATAAGTAATAAACAAATTTAAAAAGTTGTCGTTGGTATAATTTAAACGTGCTGGCATTTTTTGACATAAGATAATGACTGATTGTTTCTAATCATGGCTACTTTGATGAAATGACTACAACAATTCATGAATTTCTAATAAAATCGCAAATATTTCAAAAAGTTGTAACTTTAACCCCCACAATGCTAATATTAGATAAAAGGGAATTCAATTTTACACAACTTGACGTAAAAATACAGGGTGTTCCATTTGACCTAAACAAGTTTTCGCGGTTTGAAGTTGACAAAATGTAACGCGAAAAACGGAACACTTGGTATGATATTATTGTATTTATTTCAGTTGTAGAACGTAGTTCTTCTTGTGTTCTTTTTACGTGACAAGAAGCAAATGAGGATTTTTTACACGAAGAAAGTTATAACGGTTCTTGCAAACCGTTGCACCTGTCAAATTATCTATAAAATGTCAAATATCTCTGAAACGGCTAGGTTTAGGTATATGATATGCAACATATTTTTCTACTCAGAATTTTATGCCCTTTTCGAAAACCCTAAAATAAGTGTGTTCCAATTGAAATAAGCAAGTTGGTATCGACTTCCGGTATAAGCGGATTATTTTAGTTGGATTGGTCACACCGACATTAGTAATTATCTAAATTTAAAAAAATTTCTGATGCGTACTTTTCTCTATATCGATCGATTCAGTTCCCGGTGAGACACCTGTAGTCTATGAAGCCCCCCCTTGACTTCATCTTAGATCCGCTCTTTAACGACCATATTTCGACCCTCAAAATACGATTAGATCCAACTAAGCATGTTGCCGAACAAGTTCTGCTAAGTTTCATTATTAAAAAATCAAAGTATATAGAATCAAATATCTTGGGCAGGTCAATATTTATATTTCCGCATTATTAGGTAACTGTGTTTGTTTATTGTATTATAATAATAACTTTTATTTTGAATAATCTATGTACCAATCTGAGGATTTCGAATAAGAATGAAAAGAAATATATTCATATTTCTAAATGGTATGAAAGTTGTGGTACATTTTTTTGAGATTGTTATTGACTTGAGACGTGGAAGTAGAAATATTAATAAAAAATCAATTATGCAAGAAAAATAATATTAAATATGTATTACAGAAAATTAAAATTCCAAATTCGCAAGATGAGATTTAGGTTGATGTTTCTAATTCCATATTTCGACCTTATATACCCGCCAAACTGAGAAAATTTTCATAATCTAACTCATTCAGGAATTCGAGTAACTAAAAAATGTATTAGCAGTGAATATTTGTGACCTAAAATGAATACAGACTGCACCTTATGGACAAAAATATGTATTAGTTGTCAGACAGCTAAAATATACAAACATACAAAAACTCCAATTGGTAAGTTCGAAGTCCCTAGAGGACATTTTGAGCATATTTACATAGATATTTTGGGTCCATTATCTCTTTCCGGAGGTTGCTGTTACATTCTTACTGTAGTTGAACGTTTTACTCGTTGGCCGGAGGCACATCCTTTATGTAACTAGTAATAATAATATATACGCCACAGTAGGCCCTCAAGAAATCCCAATTATACCCAACCTTAGCATTCGCAATACCTCAGGAATTCAAAAAATTATCGAGTTATTGTAATGCAACTCGATAGCCTGGATTTGACGGCCGGTCGTTCAATTTAAGATTGATTAAACTATTTTTCTAATGCTTTGGCTAATTTCACTGACTTAACCCACTCCAGAAGCCCATAGATTAATCACTTACTCTCAACATCCAGCACACTTGATTTTAATCCGGGTATGCCTAGTACTACCGATGTCGATGTCACTTCACTCGCGCACACTTGCATTATGCTCTTTTAGTCTGGTTGTAAGTATCTCGCTGGACGTCTACTCTCTTTGCCTCGCAATATGAAACTGAGAAAAGCAATTATTTTATTAGAGATAAAAATATGTTAAAAAAAAGAAACTGACTTGGTTAAAAATAATGTATACACGGGTAAGAATATTTTTAATGAAGCTCCGCTTATACCGGTGATTTTTATTTAATATTTAGGAAACTACATTACGTCACTGACTCTTTTTGCTAACTGGCAAAATCTGAGAGTTGAGTTTTTTGTAAGTTTCATGCCTTGTGAAATGATCAATTAATTGCTCAAACACTATCGCCATACCCAATGGAGCAGTGGTGTATTAGCAGTGACGTCATAATATGGCTGCCTGAATAACCGTCATTTTTAAGAATTTGACTTTATCGATTTGATTTGGTTTTATTCAATAGAGTTGTTAACAACTAACTGTAACATTAGTGTACGAACGAGTCACGTATTTATTTTGTTTTAAAATTGCTCTGTTGTTCTGCAGTGCATAAATTTGTATTATCACTTAACAGCCTCTAGTCTACATAGTTCATTGTTCGTCGAATTGTTTAATCAATAGCAAAACATATTTGAAATAATTCACAATTGTTATAAATAAATCGGATTGATTTGTGGCGTGTTTAGATAAAACTATTGTGATATTATGTGTAGAGGAATTTTAAACAGAGTATAATATGCAGAATCAATAATGTGGTCTGCAATTATGTAAATTTGAATATAGATATACACGATAAGTCGCTTAACTTACCACGTTGTTCTTATAGCCCAGGCGGTATCTGCTTAAAATCACTTATGTTTGAGTGAATCGGGTCGTATGGTAGATTTTTTGGCTTAATCGCTGCTAAAAATTATAATAAATGATAATTTCACTATGCGTTAGTTTGAAAACGTCGGCATAAACAAAATGTCAACAAATTCTTGTGTAAAGGAGATTGCTCGCGACAAGCTTTTATATCATAAAAAAAATTATATAATGTAACAAAATGATGGGTTTTGTTTAATTCAAAGTTTATTTTCTACTTTTTAGAGCATTCTTTAAATAAAAGCTTTTTTTAAAAAAAAATTTTTAAATTTTATTCTTTACTTCTTAGTCTTAGACCAAGGCCAAACCGTTTAAAATATCGTAATAGACTGTAGTCCAGACTGAGTAAAAGTTCGGGAAGGGGGGTTGGGGTGGTAATATATACGTTTTTAGGAGTTGGTACTCGTTTTTTGCGATTTGCGGCTAAACTATGCATCCTATCGAATAATGTTGAATGTAAAAGTTGTAGATAATGAAAAAATATAAAACTTTCTAATTAATCAATATTGACCATAACCTCAAAATTATCGAGAAAAATGCAAACAACCGTTTTTTCGGTTTTTAATTTATAACTATCGCAAAAATGTTTATATTTTCATGAAAATTGGTGAAAATGTTCTCTTTTGTGTTTCAAACAAGCCCAAATTTTTTCAAAGTGAAATATTTAATTTACGATGTTTTATGAAGAAAATAAAAAAAGAAGACCTAATTTTCAGTCGAAAAATTTGGTTAGCAAATTTTCGATTAATGAACTTTACTAGTGCTCATTTTTTTCGTTGAAATCTCAACTTTAATATAGAATTAAAATATAATATTGTTTATATACAAAAATATCGTTAAATAGGCGAAAAACCGAAAAAACTACTCTTTAAAAATCGAGTTTTCGGTGAAAATCATGAATTTCTTTTTCCTTATTGTAAATAAACGTTTACATTCATAAAAAGCGTCAATTCTCATACAATACTATATTATACAAGTAATGTACATGTACCTAAGTGAGGCGAAACTGTTACAATTGATTCATTACTATTATTTCAGAGAATTTCGCGAAATATCAGCAGCACAGATGATATGAAAAATTATTTACAGTACGAGCTTGCTCCATTTCCTATGTCGTTGTTTACAGAGAATGGCTTCAGAAAAAATGTTTAGTCACATTTATATACAGAATTTGCGAGCATCGATTCGTTACCAACTTTGAGCAATATTGTAAACGTTGTTGATCACGGGTTCCTCTTACACAAAGTAATCTGGCAAAAAAACGATACAATTAACGAAATAACACAAAAATATTTACATTATGTACAAAACAACTACGCAAAAAATAGTTATATGAAGAAGATGCAGATTCCCTAATTATCAATACATCCCTTGAAGTAGCAAAAAACTCCGATAAAATAGTGGTAGTTGTTGGTCAAGACATAGATCTTTTAGTTCTTTTAAATCAATTCAGTTCACATGAATTGAATATCTATTTCCACAAACCTGATGCAGGAAATATTAATGATACTTATTACACCTCTAATAGTTTTAAACATAAATCACATAAACATATTGTAGCATTTTTGCATTGTTTTTCTGGCTGCGATACAACTTCCAGTTTTGCTGGGAAAGGAAAAAAAACAATTATAAAATCATTATTGGCCGATAAACATTTACCTAATCTTGCAGAAATTTTTTACAATACAAATGCAGACAAACAAACGATTACCGAAAATGAATTAAAAATAATAGCTTCTATTTACAAAAGATTTGAACTCTACCGAACGGCTGCTGTTAAATAATCATTTCATTTGAAAAAATTACCTCCAACTGAAGGGGCAGCTAAGCAACATTGTTACAGGGTGTATTTTCAAATACAAAGTTAGCTTGATAATCAATTAACAGCTACAGATTGGGGATGGAAACATCACGTTAATGGCATCGTACCTATATTTACAGAACAAGAATTAATTCCTGAAAATTTATTGAAAATTATCTGCTGCAGCTGCGAAACTGGATGCGGTAATAACAAATGTGGGTGTCGCAAGCATGGCTTAAAGTGCACAAATTTGTGCTCAAATTGTCACGGTTCTGATAAATGTTCTAATGCCGAAAAATCGTTGTACGAATAAAATTGTAATCTCGAGGACATCGAAGACGAAGACAGTACCCACTGTCTAATAAATGATAATAAAAATAATGATACTGAACTGGACAATCCAGAAGAACTCCAAGAAATTGAAGATATAGAAAATGAACGTGAAGAAATCGAAAGTTTGATCGATTCTGGTGATGAAGAATTGCCCACGAAGAAAAAAAGATTTCAATAAAATTATTTTACTTTTAATTTTTGTATTTTATAATCAAATATAAGACTTTGACGTGATAATTTGTAAATACTTACGAATCACAAGAAATAATTAACAAATTTTCTCAGTTCACAGCCTTTGTGTTTTTTGAATTTTTATCTCTTTAATTGCAGTTTAAATAATGTTTTCGGGACTTTGAAAGCCGAGAATAGTTAGGTACATATACATTACTTGTATAACATAGCATTGTATGAGAATTAACGCTTTTTATGAATGTAAACGTTTATTTACAATAAAGAAAAAGAAATTCATGATTTTCACCGAAAACTCGATTTTTGAAAAGTAGTTTTTCAGTTTTTCGCTTTTTTAACGATATAAACAATATTATATTTTAATTCTATATTAAAGTTGAGATTTCAACGAAAAAAATGAGCACTAGTAAAGTTCATTAATCGATAATTTGCTAACCAAATTTTTCGATTGAAAATTAGGTCTTTTTTTAAAATTTCCTTCATAAAACATCGAAAATTAAATATTTCGCTTTGAAAAAATGTGGGCTCGTTTGAAACACAAAAGAGAACATTTTCACCAAAATATAAACATTTTTGCGACAGTTATAAATTAAAAACCGAAAAAACGGTTTTTTGCATTTTTCTCGATAATTTTGAGGTTATGGTCAATAATGAAGTTTTAGATTTTTTCATTATCTATAACTTTTATATTTAACATTCTTCGATAGGATGCATAGTTTAGCCGCAATTCGCAGAAAACGAGTACCAACCCCTAAAAACGTATATATTACCACCCCAACCCCCCTTCCCGAACTTTTACTCAGTCTGGACGATTTTTCCTTAATTATTTACACCATTAACTACATTTTCCGACCATTCGTATACTGCTAAGAATTTTTATTGCCTTAAACAGGATTGGCCCTGGTCTATCTGTTGATATGCTGTAATCCCCAGATATCGATTTTGAGACGAATCGGATCATAAACAGTAAAGCCGTCCGCCATTTTGTACTAAATTTTTGACTAGAAATTCGTAATCCGCGACCTCAAAACCCCCAGATATCGATTTTGATCGATATGGATCTAAATGACAAAAGCCGTCAGCCATATTGGCGCCGCCATTTTGAATTTCTGAATTTTTACCAAATTTTGAGTCGAATCGGATCATAAACGATAAAGTCGTCTGCCATCTTGAAGTCGCCATCTTGAACTAAATTTTTTACTAGAAATTCGTAGTCGGCGAATCCAAAAACCCCCAGATATCGATTTTGATCAATTTGGGCCATAAATTACAAAAGTCGTCAGCCATGTTGGCGCCGCCATTTTGAATTTCTAAATTTTGACCAAGAATTCATAATTGGCGATCTCGAAAACCCCCAGATATCGATTTTGAGTCGAATCGGATCATAAACGATAAAGTCGTCCGCCATCTTGAAGCCGCCATCTTGTTTTTTTCTTATATGAAAATGTTAAAGTGTATTGTCACTGGACTTATACACATGTGCAAAATTTCAAAGCTCTAGTTTAATTAGAACTAACCGAAATTTTGCAAGATTTGTTCTAAAAAAAACCGTCAAACTTACATTGTAAGTTAAATAAAACCTTTTAAAAAACTGAATTTTTAGGAATTTTTTCACATTTTGTTTAATAAAAAATTAAGCCCACGTTTTCAAACTAGCGCATAGTGAAATTATCACTCAACCCAAAACAAATGCCGCCTGGGCTATTACACAAGAAGCAGAATCGATAAAGTACAACAAACTGAAGCTATAATTAAACAGATAATTTTGTTCTATTAAATAAGTTGCCGCTTTAATAGTACATGAGCAATCCAATAATATTGAGTACCTTATAATGGCTTTCATCAATAATTAAAGATTGCATATACAATAATTTATCGATGAAAACAAATTGCGTACAAAGGTGGTAATCATTATTTTCCCCAAAAATTCGCACGTGGTGTTTCTCCCGTACTTCAACTTCCAGGTTGTAAATAGCTTATCAACTAGCATCGGTGATTGGCCTTAGTTTGGAAAATAGGCCGACGTTAAAAAATTAATAAAAATAAATAATAACTATGGTTTATATCGTTTTAAATATAGTAATAGCTAGCTTGGTCACATTGTAAAATGAGTTAGTCTAAGTATGAATCTCTCAACTCGACTATGATTATTTCAGCTGCGAATAAAGCAAACCTGAAATGGGGTCCCTGCGGAAATACACAACGAACTTCCTGTTTGACGGCCAAAGAGGATTCCGGTCTGTCTGGCTAATGTGTAAATTGCAGGGCAAAATATAGACCCTCCAATAACAGTCCTTTATCTCATGGAAACAATTTATTCAGTTTTTATTATCTTGTTTTGTTCACTTTGCTCACAAATATATCACATCGGGATGAGTCTTTTATGTGTTATTTTTTTCGTTTCGACAAGAAGACGATGTGTTATTTGCTTTATTTTTCATTGTAACAAAGGAACGATGGACCATTACAGCAGAAGCTATTAGATAGGGCAAGAGATTTTTGTCTTAAAGACATTAGCGAAGTATATTATGCAATGGCACACTCTCACATTTGTTACAACATAATGTTGTGAGGTAAAGCAGTAGAAGTAAATCGAGTATTCGTCATAGAAAAGCGCATATTACGATTAATACTTATCTAGTGCATAGAAAGTCCTCTCAAGAAACTTTTAAAATCAAAAAAATATTAACTGCTTTTTGCATATACAGTGTGACCCTTTTGTTTCTAAGCGACCCTGTAAAATCTTTATTCAGTGTGCAGTTTTCAATAGGCCGAGGGAGTCAGATGCTTTTTCCTGCGCTTCCCCCGATTTCAATCTATTACATTTTTTGCGTAGATAACTACCAGAGAAAAATTATATATATAATATCTAAAAACTAACTAAAAATAACTGTAAAATAATTACCAATCTTTTTGTATTCTAACATAATTTATGATAAAATATAATTTGATGAAAGTATCATATTTTTCACAATATTTTATTTCAATTGGTAAACTGTTGAATAACTGAATACCCTTACAGAACAAAAATTTAGATTCCCTTAAATTGTCATGCCTCTCTACCACTACGTCATTTACACTACGAGTATTATATCCATGAGTATCTCATACAAAACTCAATTTATCACATAAATAGTGTAACGTTCACTTTTGCCTGAACGTTACATGTACAATTAAACCTCAATTAAGTAAATTTTATTGTAAATTTTTGTGGAATTTTGGGAAGTTTTGTTCCATATTTAATAATGGCTCTACGCCGCTGGCTTGGAAATTCCTCTTCAGAATTACTTTTTTTTTTATATACATTTATTTAACGTCGGCCTATTTCCGCTACTGAGGCCTAACACCGACGCCTGTAGACGAGCTACCGCCAACTAGGAATTTTGCCGAACCTCTTCCCTTAAGAAGAGTAGGGATCTTTTACTTGCCTAACATTTAATAGACAAGGGACCGACGGCTTTACATCCCCTCCGAAGGATGGTATATCTTCTATACAACCCTCGCCTAAGGTTGTATAGCATACACTGATATACAAGCCGCTGGAAGATGTGTGAGGCGAGGACGCGGTTTCCGTTGAAATGGTCACCCATCCAAGTACTAACTGCGCCTGTCGTTGCTTTACATCGCATACCGAAGTATGTACATAGTAAAGACGCACCTACGCTCGCCCCTCAGAATTACTTATTTATGCTAGCTTGTAGTTTTTAACAACGCAAGAACATTAAACATAATATTTTTAGTCGCAAACTCCTCTATAAATCCTTATTTTACTATAAGGAACCTAACCAGACTGCAACCAACAGCTACTCTCCGGGCTATGTGCCCCGCCGAGCGCTGAATTACAAGTTACAAGCCTGGCGCGTTAAGTGTAATAATTGCATATTACCATCAAAACGCTAATGCTTCGATTGCAACAAACACCAGCCGAAAGACTGATCCTACTTAAAGGAGCTCCCTTGCCAGTCGTCACACACCACTTGCAGACTGCAGTTTCGAGCTGTTGGCTCTCATCAGTGCAAGGTAGGTATGCGACGACCGACATGAGAATCCTTTGACTATAGTACATCCCGGTATTTTTACAATAGCGACATGTAAAACAGCCAGCAGGCGCCATCCAGCGGTCCAGTGTCTGTTGCAATCGAAAAATAAATAGCCTGACTTGGCTTAGCATAGTTCAAATGTGCTTTTAGAGGCCGGAATATTAAACATAATATTTTTAGTCGCAAACTCCTCTATAAATCCTTATTTTACTATAAGGAACCTAACCAGACTGCAACCAACAGCTACTCTCCGGGCTATGTGCCCCGCCGAGCGCTGAATTACAAGTTACAAGCCTGGCGCGTTAAGTGTAATAATTGCATATTACCATCAAAACGCTAATGCTTCGATTGCAACAAACACCAGCCGAAAGACTGATCCTACTTAAAGGAGCTCCCTTGCCAGTCGTCACACACCACTTGCAGACTGCAGTTTCGAGCTGTTGGCTCTCATCAGTGCAAGGTAGGTATGCGACGACCGACATGAGAATCCTTTGACTATAGTACATCCCGGTATTTTTACAATAGCGACATGTAAAACAGCCAGCAGGCGCCATCCAGCGGTCCAGTGTCTGTTGCAATCGAAAAATAAATAGCCTGACTTGGCTTAGCATAGTTCAAATGTGCTTTTAGAGGGCGGAATATTAAACATAATATTTTTAGTCGCAAACTCCTCTATAAATCCTTATTTTACTATAAGGAACCTAACCAGACTGCAACCAACAGCTACTCTCCGGGCTATGTGCCCCGCCGAGCGCTAAATTACAAGTTACAAGCCTGGCGCGTTAAGTGTAATAATTGCATATTACCATCAAAACGCTAATGCTTCGAATAACGCAAGAACAGTATCTCTGGTGTTATTGCATACACTTTAATCTCCTTTTGCTGTTGTTAACTGTTGAAATATTTTTCAGATGCCAACCTGGAAGTACCACCCGATCTGTCTGTCGTCTGCTTGTTCCATATCTCTGTTCTTAATAGTTCATTTAAATTTGTAAACATATAATCCTAAAAACATTCACCTAGCGCCATCTATTTATTCACTTGCAAAATACCGTATCATTACCATTAGATTACTTTATTATTTGGTTAACGCAGAGAAGTTATTCAATCAACAGGTTAAAGATCAAAGTCACAATTTTTAATTATTTTCTTGTTTGATTTATTCAATGAAGGGGGAAAGATTTATTAAAAGTAAAATTGCTAACTAATCTTGATGTACCGGTGGCTACATTAATTTTCTAACTGTTGGTAGCGCTATAGTTTTGCGCCGGAACATGGCTGCATGTCAATTAGCACAGGCCAATTGCCTTTAGATCGTCGACGAGCCGACCCACTTGTTGCCTTGCCGCTATATTTATGAAACTCCGTAACCTGGGATAGGTAACTAGAATCTTTCATTCTCATTCAATAATCAAATTATATAGTTGTTGCTGTTTAATCTTAACCTGTTTATGTTGTAAAATAATTAGATTAGATTCGAATCCTTATATTAACTGTGTGGAAGCATGTAAATGCGACCAAGGTCATTTGGTGAGGAAAGGAAAATATTTTGTCGACATACAGTTAAGTGTAAGGATGGAAATTATTAAAATTCTAGTTCAATTCCAATAGAAACCACGTGGAGTAACCGGTAAGGATTTAATGCTAAAGTTTAAACGAAAGACAATTTTTTTATATTTTTTTATATACTTAAAAAAACGTATGAAAACATCAACGTACCATAGTGTGCCCCTGCTAGTTCATAGTGGCAGTGAACTAATAGATTGGGCCCTTCTAGGTGAATGGAGTTTTTTAACCGGGGGTTTTTTTTAACAAGGAATTTTTTATGGTGAAGTTAACCTTATAAACCTTTTGAAATTGTTTTACCAGGAGTGGCTTTTGCCGGAGTTGTTTTGCCCGAGGAATTATATGGGAGAGTTTTGCCGCAGTAATTTTGTTACGAGGACTGGGCACAATTAAGGACAGTATTGGAGAACCCAGGTGCCAGACAGACGTGTGGTAATTCCACAGATCGTGAGAGCCAAATCAGCACAACACTCAAGTTGTTTCTACGTTTAACCTTCAGCTTTTACTTTTTAGAGCCATCAGCTATTTGTTCCTTACCCTTCAGCTTTTCACTTTTATTGTAGCCTTCAGCTCCTACATATTTAGCCTTCAGCTAATTGCTTTTTAGAGCCTTCAGCTACTGCGTACTATTTAGCCTTCAGCTAATTGATTTGTATTACTCACTGTTGCAGCTGTATATCTCTGATCTCTTTCTCGCATGCATTCCAGACTTTCTTAATTTATCCATTTCTTCTCTGCATATTGCATTGGCACTTTCGTTACTTTTACAGGACAAATTGTATCTAGTAACTTAGATATACTTTTCACAAAATTATCAGCTCATACATCTATATCTGGTATTGTATTATATTATTCAAAAACGGGTGGCCGTTAGATAAATATTCATTTCATAAATGAAATTATGTATCCTTCACCCTGTAGTTGTGTACAGGTACTGCACGTGATCCACTCATTTTAAATTTATGGAAATACAAAATCGATAATTATAAAAATAACCGCAAGTCGATCCAGCAAAGCAGAAGTAACTAGAAGTTGCCATAAACCTTTCCAAAGCTATGACGGTAATTTCTGGAGGCTTCCTGTTCTATTCCCAAGTGACACATCAATGCAATATATCTGTCGTTTAACGGGTAGGAACATTTTTCTAAATAAATTATTTATGGGCGGCGTTCCGCGCGACTCAATTTAAATTTTCATAATTTCAAATTTAAACCGAACAGGGGACTCCCAATGTTACGCCAAAATATGTCTATGATGCTCACATTCTTTCCATATTTTATGCAAGAGTTCACATTCCTCTCTGTATTTTTAAAGGGAAAATCAAATAAAGTTTCCTTGGGATAAAAATAAACACAGAGCAATATTACGTGATCTGCGTAAGAACTGGATTTTTGTATAATAATTCCTGCAGGTTTCATCTTGAAATGTTGGTAAGTGGTAACTTTTTTTACATAATTTTCAATAACGGCGAATACAGAAGAGCTGTATCAAACAGAATTCGTTTGGTATATTATTCATTCCATTTTTTTAAATTTTTTATTCTACTTAATTTTTAGAAATCATGTGTAGATACTTAAAGTTGATTGATTGATAAAGGTATTTTTTAATTTCGTTTCGGTGCTTTGCAATTTGCAGCTATGAAAATACAAAAATTTTACTTTTTTTGACGTCTCTCAAATATAATGTAAGCAGTTCAAAACAAATATGTGATAATAATAATAATAATAATAACAATAGTCGTACACTTACTTGGGTGTCGAGCAACGCTCCACCCAAGAAGTGAGTGTAGTGAAAAACGTTCTCCGCGGCAAGCATCAGCACCTACTCCGACAGATCTGGTCTTCAGAACTGTCGGAGAAGAACAAGGTGTCTGCTACAAATATAGTTGTCGTTCCGATCCTTCTCTACTCTTTCGGAGAAGAGCTACGTCAACTCGATGTAGTAATCCGCAAGAAGATGCATCTCAATAGGAGCTTGCATCCTAAATCGTCTGTTCCACGGTTATATCTCCCACGACATCGGGGAGGCCATGAACTCTTGAGCTTGGAGAGTCCCCATAGCAGGATGGTTCTGGATGGAGCATGTAAGGTCATCAGGAGTTTGGATCCCCTCCTCTGCATGGTCTGAGACCATGAAAATGCAGAGGTAGGAGCTTTTCTCTTTAAGGCAGTACGGAGAGCAGCCGATGAACTTGGTCTCATCTTCGACGTCGAGCGAGTAAACCCCGACTCTGTCACCGAGTTGGAACCCGTTCGACTAAAAGCCCACATTAGAGCTGCAGAACACAACATCCTTCTGCAGCTCCATAAGGATAAGCCATTGCACGGGGTCTTCTATAAAAATATAGAACACCTCGGCTTATCCAAAAGGCTGACCTTCGCCTTCTTAAGGTCAGCTGGGCTGAAGTCTGAGGCCGAGGGATTCATAATGGCTTGCCAGGATGGTGTATTTAACACCCTCGTCTATCGACGTCGTGTCATGGGTATGGAGGTCCCTGATGTCAGCTGCAGGGCCTGCCGCAGGGCGCCGGAAACTGTAATGCACTTACTGTCGGCTTGCCCGACATACGCAGTCTCGGCCTATATTCACAGACACGACGCAGCATTACGAGTGCTTTACTATCATCTAAGGCACTCGTATGGGATAGACGAAACACCAGTGCTGCCTTACGCTCCGGGGGATATTGAGTCCGTTGTGGAGAATGAAAAGTGTCTAATTTATTGGAACTACTCGTTTCCCACCGTCAGGCAAATACAAGCCAACCAGCCTGACATAGTACTCCTCGACCACCAATTCAAGACAATGTATGTCGTAGAATTCTCAGCTCCCGCTGAGAGCAACATTGTCTTGAAAGAGGAGGAAAAACGGACAAAATATCGAAATTTGCTCTTCGAACTCCGCAGGCTTTATCCAGGCCATTCTGTTAAAATAGTGGTACTGATTATAGGAGCCCTCGGTGGAATGAGACAGACGCTGCTTTCAGAACTAAATATCATACCGGCATGCCGAGATTCGGCAGAGATCTTAGCCGGCAGAATGCAGAAGGCTGTCATCCTCGGTTCATTGCGTCTACTCAGGGCACACGATTCACGGACCCGGTAGTCACTCACCCCACGGGCGTGGGGAGTGGCTATTGGTATTTATTACCAGCTCCCCTCTGTGAGGGTCGGAGCCACAGAGTAGGGTGACTGGCTTTTTGTAAATAGCGATCTATAATAATAATAATAATAATAATAATTTTATTCATTAAGGCGATCTTGTACCTAAAAGCGATCAATCATTTCAATTCGGATGCGTTCTATTACAATACATCCCCGACAAGCTAAACTCACGAGGTTAATGTACATTATTTTGTAGATGTTGACATCCATAAAGGTTCTGACACAATGGACCAATACATGTTTCGTTCCAAAAGAGGCAGTTGAATATCTTTAACGTTATATCTTTCTAACTTTACTATCTTAAACTTTTAACAATATGAAGTATAAGATATGAAATAGGATCATGGTTCATTAATTAGCATTGTTTGATTATACATTTGTCGATGCGGACGAATCTGTAGAATATTTTTACAGTAAAATATATACACTTTAAGATACTCATGTGCGATTTTATAAAACTTCGCAAAATTTTCTGGAAAATAAACGTTTAAGAGCGCGATCAAAAATGGCTACGACATTTACGCATTAAAAGTTCAGAATTCGATTAAAACCGATCCAAAAAACTTTTTGCATTCATACAGTCCAAAAAAATACATCTAGTATACCGGTTAATATGAAATTCAGGGGCGCTGAATATGACATACCGCAATAGATTGTAGATATATTTGCATCTTACTTTTACTTCCACGTCCAATGGAAGTACAGTAACGCAAAAAAATGTTATTTTTGGCGTTAGCTACCTCCTCTGCCACCCCCATTTTAAAGTGTACATGAGCCAAATTCTCTGACTGTAAATCGTCAATATCTTAGCGACAGGGAATCTTTTGTAAACATAAATGCATTACCATCCCTGAAATTCACGTCGCAATAAAAAAATTCAAAATTAAAATGACACCGGAACCTGATTTATTACCATCATTTTTTATAAAAGATTGCTCAAACGTATTATCTGCGCCTTTATGTATAATTTTTAACTTAAGTTTAAAGACAGCGACATTTCCAGGCACTTGGAAACTAGCTATAATTTGTCTCACTTTAAAAGGGTTGATGCTTCAGGTGTAACGAATTATCATGCAATTTCCCTACTTTGTAATGTTGCTAAGGTCTTCGAAATATTCTTGTATAATCACATTCACCCTTCTGTCGCCCTTCAAATTTCTCCATTGCAACATGACTTTGTTAATAATAAATCAAACGTCACCAATTTAGCTGTCTTTAGTTTTAGTTTTTAGTCTTTAGTTTGCCTCACATGCTGTTGACAAACTGGGCCAGGTGGATATGACACACAGAGTTCTCGAAGGCTTTTAATCGCATAGATCATAACATAATCATAACTAAATTAGAACACTTTGGTTTTCTACTTCTTTAATACACTTTTTTCGGTCCTGTTTCTCTAATGGAAGGTAATTTGTCTCTTATAATGGATATGAATCCACAATCATCAAAGCAACCGCAGAAGTGCCTCAAGGCTCTAACTTTGGGCCTCTCCTGTCCAGGCTATTTATCAATGACATTATTAGTATGATTGATTCCGAAAAACTTATTTTTGCTAACGACTTGAAAATTTTCATGAATATTAACAATTTAGAAGACTGTGCAAAATTGCAAAGTAATCTACAGCATGTGCACAACTGGAGTGTTCCAAATGGGCTAAGCCTTAATATTTCAAAATGCAAGGTTTTAACATTCACAAGAAAACAATCTAGTTTAATCTAATTTAATAACTTCTAGCCATTCGAAATTATTGCATTTCTATTGAGAAATTGAAGTAGCATACCTCCAATACAATATACATTTAAATTAGTTTCTTCATTACATACTGCTATGTTAAGTTGTAACGATATTCCAAATTAATTATGAAACAATTAACGTGATTATTTTCAGCGCCCTATGTCTCGATAACAAACATTTGTGACCGTACAGTGTTCCATAATTTTTTCGATATAGCTCCCAAGTTACAGGTTTTATTTTGCAAATAATCTGCGCATAATTTAAACCAGGTATAAATGTAGTAATTAAAACTGAATTGAAATAGAACGCAGTACTCAAATTAATTAATAGCAGAGATTTAAGAAGGAAATGTAGTTTAGTCTCTTCGCGTTATAAACTGCTGTATAATAAAAGTAATGGTTGTGTCTAAATAAGGTAATTAACTTCTAGATTTAATCAAATACTTAAGTGTGATAGAGTTGGATCATCAATTAACTTAGTCAATGATAATTATTGTGCATTACCAATTCTGCAGGTAGAACTGGAAGTCGTCTTCAGCATTGCACATTTTATGTACTTTAGAGTTTTAGAATAAATCATTTAAATTTGTATCATTAAAACTTGCATAAGTTGTTATTAATTCACAATAAAGATGATTACTATTTTGATTGGATTCAACGTGAGATAGGGACATCAATGGAAGTCTTTATTATACCTCTAAAAATTTAAATGGGAAGTTATAATCATAGTAAACGAAATTAATGCATTTCGGTCTTTCGTTACTACTTCAATGTAAATACTTGAAACCTTTTGCATTATGTTAAGAATCGGTAACATATGAAATGCACTCGCCCCCCCCCCCCCCCCCCCGGGGCGAAATCTGCTAAAATTCATATCCTGCAGGTTCTTGGGGTTGCCGATTACAAATCCGAAGTGAACATTGGAAGATTCAAAATGGCGGACTTTAAGAATTAATTCCTGATTTTGATTTATGCCGTTTCTATTGATTTTACTGAAAAATATGTAGAGTAAAAAAGTGTTTAGGATGCCATTTTGCACGAGAATACCCCATTTTGGTAACCACATTATTTGACCCTTTCGCTTCTCCCCTGTGGAAAATCTCCTACGCTTAACACTTTGTTTTGTAAAAATTGCGATAAAAACTTTTTTAAATTTTTTTTATTATAGTTTGATAATAATAATAATAGTAATATTTATTATCCATAGACCATATTACAGTAAATGGTATCGGACTCGTCAAATACAATTGTTAGTAAGATAAAAATACATGTATAAATGGAAACAACAAGAAAAAAATACAAAAACAGTTACAAAATTATTTATACAAAAAACTAAGGTCAAAGTGAGGTTATAAATACTAAGACTGATCAATCAAAATTAAAATTGTATTTCAAAATATTCCCTTACATTATAATATATATTATTTAGGAGAAAACTCTTAACTTTATATCTAAATGCTCTTATATTATTTAATTTCTTCATTTTCTGTGGCAGTTTATTGTACAGCTTAATATCTATACCGGGTGTTAGAAAAGTATGGGAACGGTGGAAAATCTCGAACAGTTTGCATCAAATCGAAAAATATAAAAATACATGTCAAAAATGTTTCAAAAAACTGTCTACTGATATCAAAATGACCTCCCCACCCACCACCCTGTGGGTGGGGCGAGGGACAACTTCAAAATTTCAAATGGAAACCCCTATTTTTTATTACGGAATCGGATTCTACGGCAAAAAATACGTACATTTTATTCTGGACATTTTTTTCGATTCTTGCATGGTTTCGCTGTAATCGCAAAAAATGAAAAGAAAACTTTACTGTTTCAAGAGTAGCGTCTTGTGCCCATAAAAAAACGTCCAATTCAAGAACTGAAAAACACGTATTTGTTATTTTTACGAAATCTATCCAATGACATTGGATTCGACTCTCCCACGCCTAACCCAGTGGGTGGGGCGGGGGCAACTTTGAAATTTGTTATGAAAATCCCTATTTTTTTATAGCGGATTCGGATTCTACGGCCAAAAATACGTGAATTTTATATCGGGCATTTTTTTCGATTCTCGCAAGGTGTCGCTGCAATCGCACAAAATTGAAATAAGTTTGTAAATATTTACAGACTACAAAACATTCAGTTTAAAAAACAATATCTGTGATATCTTGGTTTTTATGAATTTTTTTTTTAAGTGTTCTTAATAACAGTATTTGTTTTGTGAAATTTCTACGAGAACGTTCAGTTCCTTCCAACTTTTGTAGAGACAGGAGCGCACGCACTTTTGTACGGAAAAAGTTATTTCATTTTTCATTAGTTCTCGCGTTTTTTTCTGCATAATGGCTACTTTAACAGAGGAAGAGAGGGTTTCTCTTTTAATGATGCGAGGGGCGATAAAGAAAGGTCCGATGATGAAGTTGTGATTTTATTCAACGAAACTTTCCATGTAAATCAAGTGGGAATTTCGAAATCTACTGTGTCCCGTACCATCAAACGATTCCTAGACACAAGGACAAATAAAACCAAAATCTGGAAGACTAAAATCTGAAACATCGGAAGCTCGACAAATAGAAGTGGCCCAGGCATTTGTTGAAAATCGAAGGTTATCAATCAGAAAAGTCAGGCAACAACTTGATATGAGTGCATTTTCAGTTCATAAGAATTTGAAAGAGTTAAATGAAGATGATTTTGATCGGCGACTTGAATTTAGTAAATTAATGATGGAAAGGAGTAACCAAAACCCAAAATTGTTGTCATCTCTTCTTGCCTTCTCAGATGAAGCAACTTCCACAAAAGTATCCACAAAAATTAAATGAGTTCTCAGGGATCGAATCATAGGACCGTTTTTCATAGATGGAAATTTGAATTCAGTTTGACAAATGTAACAATTTCATAAATAAAGATGTTCGGTATTGTTAGAATATATAGCTTCCTGAAATCATTTCTACAGGATACAGTTTTATTTAATCCTCGTATATTTCTGACTGCCATCTTTTGAATTTTAAATATTCTTTCAAAAAAATACGATGAACCCCAAAACACAATGCCATATTTCACCCGGGAATAAAATTGAGCATAGTAAATAGGAAAGAACAACTGATATGCTGGTTAGTTTACTTAATCTATACAAGGCGAAACATGTTGATGAGAGCTTTTTGCACAAATGGTCAATATGTACTTCCCAATTTAGGGCATTATCAATATAAATACCTAAAAATCGTGTATGTTGAACTTGTTCAAGCGATTTACCATTAACTTTTATTAAACTGCTTATATTATAGTTCGCCAGCCTAAATGTAAAATGAATAAAAACAGTCTTCGATGCATTTAAAAGTAATTTGTTTTCATTAAACCATAATATAAAATCGTTATTGTACTCAAATACGAATTATCATCGGCAAACATGATCAAATTACCATTATTGTGTACAGTGCTTGGCAAATTATTAATAAATAATAGAAACGGCAGAAGCCCAAGAACGGATCCCTGTGGAACACCGCATGATACATTTAGTTTATCTGATCTTATATTATTTAATTCGACAACTTGGTTTCTATTTGGGAGATAGGACCGCAGCCAGCTTCCTAATAAGCAAATCATGATCCACCATATCGAATGCCTTGGACTAACAAAGTTGAAATATTAAAACATAATATTTTTAGTCGCAAAACTCCTCAATAAAATCCTTATTTTACTACAAGGAACGTAACCAGACTGCAACCAACAGCTACTCTCCGGACTATGTGCCCCGCCGAGCGCTGAATTACAAGTTACAAGCCTGGCACATTAAGTGTAATAATTGCATATTACCATCAAAACGCTAATGCTTCGATTGCAACAAACACTAGCCGAAAGACTGATCCTACTTAAAGGAGCCCTCGTGCCAGTCGTCACATACCACTTGCAGACTGTCAGTACAAGGTAGGCATGTGACGACCGACACATATCTTTCTTTTCATATCTATAGTTCTAGCAATGTTACTTCCTTGAATTTCTGAACCAATCGAAGTTTTAAATGTTTCACACCCTTGACTATTCCAATTCAATTAAAATTGATATTTTTAAATTAAAATCGTTGGTTTGATTACTTTTCCTAAGAACCACTTTTTAAAGTCCCTTTGAAAAATAAAAGTCGTCGTATATTCCATTCGTTTAATGAAAGGGGCCATACAAGCAACTGTTCAGCTTTAAAAAAATCCTGAGAAATAAATCAGTTAGTATTTATTTGCATTACAAGAACACCCCACGGATGTATCAACAAACATTTATTTTATTTACAGTCTTTTCTCTGTATTTATTTGGAGTAAGTAAATCAAACGTTGCATGTGTATCTGCGTGTTTCTTTTGTAAGTAAAGGGAAACTGATGGATAAAGATGAATCTGGGTCTTTTAGTATCTGTCTATCTCGACAGATATACGTCCGGTACTACTTCTAGGCCTTATTTCCAACAAGTCTAGTCATAGAAGTAGGGAAATAAGGAATGTACATTATGGAAAGATTAATTTCTCATTAAAAATGTTCTGTAATAATGAGTACTAGCTAGAATAATAAACTGAACTGATCTGTAATTTACTGAAAATAGTATGTGAAATAAATAATTTCCAGCTTCTATGGCAGAAACGTTAAACAATTGTATAATAGTCGATATTTCTCCGGCTGATAGTGCATCCAAAAATAATGGTAGTCTTTTATACAGTGTGTCTCACTTTTCACTACTACACCCCAATCTCTCGGCTATTTTTCTATCGATTTAGATCAAATTTGGTATACTTCTTGCGTTTCAGATTGTGATTATAAAGTTATTAATTTTTTTTTAAATTAAATACGCCTAATATAATCAAAAGAAATTGACAAAAACTGGGAATTTAATTAGCGAGATAGGATTTTTGTTTTTAAAAAATCTTGTTCGGCGTGAACTAAAATCTCTGTATATCAAATTTCGTTAAAAAAATACTAATTCCTTTACAAAAAAAAATCATATCTAAGATTTCAATAATAGTCACCCTACTGTACAAGTTATTTATTGTTGGATATTTATATAACTTGATAGTCGTGTAATAATGACGCTAATAATTAACCATTCGGACACATTATATCTTTAAAGAAAATATCAAATAGCTAAACTTTTATTTTTGTAAAGTCATTGTAACTTAAAAAACACTTGAAACTATTACTTAAACGAAAATATATATTAAATATAATCTTTCTCCATGTAATTTGAATAATCAAATTTACCATTTATTCAAATTTCCCCATATTTCCTTATGTTTAACGCGCTCTGTATAACACATGGATAGATTTTTGTAGCTGAAATTCACTGAAGATTGCAACTATTTGTTAAATATAGTGTACAACAATTTTGTACTGTTATTGTTAGTACCATACTTTAATAAGTCTTGTATATTAATCATAGTTTAGTTATATTTTATTTCATTTCATCATTTTTTGTATAGTTCCAGTCTTCCAGGCGGCTTCATCCTAAAACATAACTTTATTTAACTACAGTTAACACTTAGTGATTAATGTGAAACTATAAAGGTATATAATATGTCAATTCATACTTTCTATTATTCATAATAGTTAGGTTTAAATGTTAAATAATTACTTATCTTTACGATTTATAGGTTATCCAATAATCGAAACATATCAGTTTGTCAAAGTAACATTTATTATAGCAGACTTTATTAACAACTTAATGAAAAGCACTGAACTCTACTGGTATAGAAACTAATAGTTTAGTGTTTACAGAGTCGTTTATTTGTATAGTGGTGGTACTTACATAATTCGATACCAGGTGGCGCTACCTTTTACAGAATGCATTTTTAAAGTCACAATTGGTATAAACACTAGCTATTAAAATTAGGTTTCTTTACTTTTGCGAATTTACCAAAATGGTGCTATTTCAACTTAGTTCCTGTAGATTTATAAAGTTCTTTTCTGGTACGAAATTAGTTTTCTTTATTCAAATAGAACTAAAGAACAATCATTTTCAATTCGACTTTTGAAATTGGCAGACCACTTTTGAACTCATTTACGAAATATAGTAATTCTTCAAGATTACATCTTTGGGTCGTAAATTTAATAGTGTGCTTACATCAGAAAGGGGTAAATCTTTCATTAATTAAAATTTTAGTAACTATTATTTCAACATATATTTTTTTATCGTTTTTTAAAAAGTATTATATCTGTAATTTTTTTAATATAGTTTCACGTTTATCAATGAGTGTAGCTAATCTATTTTTTTTCTCCCTTATGGCTTCAGTTCATACCAATTTAAATAATATCCAGTTTAAATAATATCAAGATTAAATAATATCCAGATTAATTTATATAAATCTCAAAAATTAATTTAAATAGTATCAAGATTAATTTAAACATAAAAATTAATTTAAATAAATGAAAATTTAATTTAGAATTTATTTTAAATTTAAATTTGAGATTTAATCCGAATTGAAAATCAAAATTTACCTTCGTGATTCATCTCGTCTTATATAATTATAAGAATACCTTGAAGCTTGATCATCATAATTGAGATTATGATATATGCATTTTTGGAGCACGTATTGCTAGAGTACATAACTTCCTAAATTCCCCAGTGGAATTGTTCAAATTTTATTAAAATAAAGTACCACTTCTTTGCTAAGAACTACTGGTTATACAGGGTGTTGCATCATGAGAGGGACATAGCTTAATAGGAGGTAGAGAACATCAGTGGTAACCGGAACCTCCCATAGAAATGTCTCATTGGGCCTTCACTACAAAGTTACAGGGCGTTTTATAATTTTTGGCCAAACCTGTTTTTTGTCATAACTTTGACAGGGAATGAAATAACGGATTCATATTTGGTACGGCTAATGTACTAACGAGCCCCAAGAGGTAGATGTATAAAAAAAAATATATCCAGGTCCGGACTCACTATAATTTATGTTTCTTCTTTGCATCAATAAAACATCACCCTGTATATATTTTTTTGAAATTTCGATACGATATTCGAAAAGAGCAAGAAAAAACAAACAAAATGGCCTATTTCATTTTTTTGTTACACCTTCGTGGTTATTTAAATACGTTGTTAAATGTGCAAGAAAATGGATTACAGAACCCTATTAAATGAGAGGCACGTGAAATAAATAGTTTTATTACTAAAATTTGCAAAAATTCTATTGAGCCTAGGTGGTCTGGGTGAATCCTAATTCCGGCACGTTTTAAAGGTCCATTTTGGTAAAAAACTGTGGTCCTAATAAGTAATCGGGTATGAAATAACAAAATTTTTAATCAATCACAGTAGGCTTGTTCAAAGAATAAAAGTGACAGATAATTTAAACCATTTAGGCCTAAGCAACCAGTTACTTTGATCAAGAAAATCATCAACATTTTATACTTAATAAAAATTGGAAAAGAGAACAAACTAAAATCTAATTAAATAAAATATTTTCCATTCAATTGACAATAAATAACAAAACAATAACTAAATGTGTTTAAAAATAAAACGTAATTGACACTAAAGTAAATTTTCAAAATGTCCCCCCCCACATTCTGTGCATTTTCTTGCGCGTTTAGAAAGGTCAGCAATTGCTCGACGTATCATTTCTGGATTATTCCGTATTTCGTCGCAGGTTGTAACGATGCACTGGATTAAATGTTGTCTACTTTCAATTTCAATGCTATAAACCTCGTTTTTTAAGTGGCCCCATAAAAAGTAATCACAAGGGTTACAATCAGGAGATCTTGGTGGCCATTCATGTGGACCCCCGCGTCCAATCCATCTATTAGGATACACATTGTTTAGGTGTTCTCTTACTTGAAGGTTAAAATGTGGTGGGGCCCAATCATGCTGAAACAACATGCCTCTTATACCGATATTTTCTAACATATTCGGTAAAATGTTTTGAAGAAAATCAAAGTAAATTTCACCATTCAATCTTTCTTCAAAAAATGTGGCCCTATCAAATTTCTATTCACAAGTCCGACCCAAACATTTACAGAAAACCTGTGTTGCGAACGGCGTTGGCGTACCGCATGTGGGTTTTCCTGTGCCCATTTATGATTATTTCGTGAATTGTTTACTCCATCCCTTGTAAATTGTGCCTCATCCGTAAATAAGGTTCTGTAAATGACTGGGCGATGGTTAGACAGCCAATGACAAAATGCCAGGCGGGGGATATCGTCGCCTTGTTGAAGACGCTGTGCCTGCTGGATATGATATGGATGGTAACGTTCTCTTTTTAGGGTTCTCCATACTCGCCAATGAGGAATACCAGTTGCCAAACTGATTCGTCTAGTGCTCATATTTGGGTTTTCTTGAACTACGTTTATAATATTGTTTTGTTCCTGCACACCTTGTTGTAAAACACGCTCCACAACTGCAGAATTAGGAAACTTTCCGTGTTGTCTTGCATACTGGAACACCGTACTAAAGGTTTTATGATTAGGGCATCGACGACCAGGAAAACGCAGCCGATATTCTCTTTCCGCCGACCTACCATTTCCATTACAGAAACCATAGATGAATATTATGTCAGCATATTCCACGTTTGTAAATTTTACTGGCATAGTTAAAATATTTTCACAAGTTTTCACTAACTAAATGCGGATTATTGACACATTAAATTACTAACAAACAATTATTCAACTGTTTAGGAGATTTCTTTTTATTATCTGTCACTTTGAACAAGCCTACTGTGATTGATTAAAAATTTTGTTATTTCATACCCGATTACTTATTAGGACCACAGTTTTTTACCAAAATGGACCTTTAAAACGTGCCGGAATTAGGATTCACCCAGACCACCTAGGCTCAATAGAATTTTTGCAAATTTTAGTTATAAAACTATTTATTTCACGTGCCTCTCATTTAATAGGGTTCTGTAATCCATTTTCTTGCACATTTAACAACGTATTTAAATAACCACGAAGGTGTAACAAAAAAATGAAATAGGCCATTTTGTTTGTTTTTTCTTGCTCTTTTCGAATATCGTATCGAAATTTCAAAAAAATATATACAGGGTGATGTTTTATTGATGCAAAGAAGAAACCTAAATTATAGTGAGTCCAGACATGGATATATTTTTTTTATACATGTACCTCTTGGGGCTCGTTAGTACATTAGCCGTACCAAATATGAATCCGTTGTTTCATTCCCTGTCAAAGTTATGACAAAAAACAGGTTTGGCCAAAAATTATAAAACGCCCTGTAACTTCGTAGTGAAGGCCCAATGAGACATTTCTATGGGAGGTTCCGGTTACCACTGATGTTCTCTACCTCCTATTAAGCTATGTCCCTCTCATGATGCAACACCCTGTATATGAACTGATCCCATTACCGCTAGATATAGAACAAAGGACCAAGACTGCTGGAAGCTGGAACTGCTAGGGAACTCCTCGCCAGAATCAACCAACTCCCGATTTGCGACTTGGTAATACCTATTTTATTGTTAAATTAATTTCAACGACTTGAATTTATTATATTAAAATATTTTTTTTTCTTGTTTTAATTGAACATTTCAGATAACTCAAATTTGTCTACAGAAATTTGATTTTGAAAATTTAAAGAGCAGCACTAAATATACTATAGATGGCGCCCTTTAAATATCTCTAATAATTTACCTTAAATTGCTCTCTTTTTATTGACAAAATTTAGACTGATTAACACAGAATATTTTCCATAAAATAAAAATTGATTTTTCTCTCTCTTATTATTTTTAACAACTTTTTCTAATTCTTCAACTGCCATTTCATTACATGCTTCTTTAATTCTGTCGCATAGTTCCGCTCTATTTCTTGGCCTATTTTTATAGACTTTATTTTTTATAGTAAACCAAAAACAAAAATCCATAGGGGTGACGTCTGGTGATCTAGGTCGTCACGCAATTAAAGGACTATTTCTTCCAATACAACGTATAGGGAAGTTGTTATTCAGAAATTTTTTTAACTATTACTGCATTTTGAATGAAACCCCCATCTAGTTGGAAAAAAGAGGTTTTGTTGTACGACATCTCGAAATTCAAATGTAGGAATCTCACACTATTTTAAATATCATCAAAGAAAAATGGTCCAATCAAGGTCACATTTAAAATTCCATACCAGACATTTACCTTTTCGGAGTATTGCCGATTACAATTTATAACCCAGTGTGGGTTTACCTTGACCAATATCTTGAGTTTTGCGATGAGGCCACGCCATTTGTTGTAAAAGTAGCCTCGTCACTGAAAATAATTTTTTTAAAAAAATTTGTGTCATTTAAAAACAAACCCTGTGCCCAGAAGCAATATCCCAATCTCCTCTCTGCGTCTCCTTCATCCATAGTGAGTAAAAACTTGGGCTTTTATGGTTTTAAATTATGACGTACCTCCAAATTTTATTTCTGTCTACATTCAAGTTTAGAGATAAATCTCTGACACTAACACGTGGTTCAGCATTAACAGCATCTAATATTCCAATGGACGATCGGCAACGTTGTATTTTTTGGCTCTAAGTTTGGATATATCTTCAGTTCTATTAAACATTCTATTAATTGAACCAACCGTGTTGTAGTGAATCTATGGGCGTTCTGGATGTTTCAAATTGAAGATACTGGCTGCAACTCGATAAGAATGCACACTGTCACCAACAATTTCTTTTTATTTCAATTTTACCAGCAATATTTAATTGCTGTGCAGCCATGTTTAAGTTTAATTTGATATTTGATACAATCGTTAAATACATTCCAAAGCTTGTAAAAGCGCGTTTTATCTTTATACAAATACTAAAATATTGCTTTCCGAAACTATGACTCTATCGCACTTAAATTATGACAGATATCGTACACAGCCCCTGTCTTTCGCAAGAAGACAAATGCCTTTTATAAAACATTAAAATTTAGTCCCAATTTGGATAAGTCAAGGTAGCCTTTATATGCTGAATCTCTCTCTTTAATAAGATCGTGCTATTATTATTGTTATTATTCAGTAATATCTCCTGGGATATCTTTCCCGCTTCGCCCTCATCTTTCCTACTTCTCTTCTGCCTTAACTTATAACGTATTTTTCTTTCATAATACGTTTCTACTATGCTCTTGGTCAGGCTTTTCAAACAAGAAAGCATTTATGTGTAAACACAAAAAGGCCCATTTATTTTCCATGTTCAGAGTTATTTATACCAGATTTTCCCATGTTATAAGGATATACGTTAAAGGGCGCGAATCTGTATAGCAGTTTTATAGAAATTTGCGAGGTAAGCCTCTGACATTTGGAACATTCTTCAGATACATCTTTGTTCGTAAATAAACGCGTATATTGGGTAGCCATTTAATATAAAATATATAAATATATTTTCATTCAAATCGGCCTTTGACTTTGACGTAAATATTAATGTCATTATACAGTGTGACAGCCAAATGTAATGAATTCAGTATCTCAATTATTGTGCGTATGCGCATATCTATAAAAAATTCAATTTTGGATTCTGAAGTGATATCCTGCAACGTACAAATTTCACCCATAAATTCAACCCCCTTCGAGTAGCGGTTGCAACCCCTAAATTTTTAATGGGAAGTAGGGGCTTGTGATAGCTCATTTGAAAGGTCTTTTCATACTCTATTCAAAAATGCTACGATTTTAATATTTATTGCAAATACTAATGGTAAAAAAAATAATTTATATACTTTACGTAATTCACAACAGCAAAGTAAAAAAAACTTAATTTCAATGTAGTAAATGTTCAAAATGAGTTCCTTGAACGTCTTGGCAGCAATTTTGACAATTTAGGTAATTACTAATGTCGGTGTGGCCAATCCAACTAAAATAATTACAAGCAGTTTATACCGGAAATCGATACCAACTTGCTTATTTCAAATGGAATACCCTATATATTTTAGGGTTTTCGAAAAGGGCATAAAATTCTGAGTCGAAAATATGTAGCATATCCTATACATAAACCTAGCCGTATCAGAGATATTTGGCATTTTATAGAAAATTTGACAGGTGCAATGCTTTACAAGAACCGTTATAACTTTCTTCGTGTAAAAGATTCTCATTTGCTTCTTGTCACATAAAACTAACACAAGGAGAACTACGTTCTACAACTAAAATAAATTCAATAATATCATACCAAGTGTTCTGTCTTTCGCGTTACATTTTGTCAACTTCAAACCGCGAAAACTTGTTTAGGTCAAATGGAACACCTTGTATTTTTTTACGTCAAGTTGTGTAAAATTGTATTCCCTTTTTTCTGATATTAGCATTGTGGGGGATAAAGTTACAACTTTTTGAAATATTTGCGATCAAAATAGCCATGATTAGAAACAATCAGTCATTATCTTATGCCAAAAATGCCAGCACGTTTAAATTACACCCACGAAAACTTTTTAAATTTGTTTTTTATGGAGAATGTGATAAAGAAATATCAAGAACTTGCAGCACATTTGCTACTCGATATCCAGAAAAACGGAAACCGTCACCAAACACTGTAAAACGCATACTCGAAAATTTTAAAAATTATGGCTCTGTCAAGGCAAAAATGCAAAGAAGAAAGCCTATTGTTGATGACGAAAACATTGAAATAGTAATTCTGGGATAATTTCATGCATTTCCAAGGATGTCATTAAGATAAGCTGCTTTGGAATCGAGACTATGCAAGGATTCAATTCACAGAATCTCATTAAAATATAAGTTTCACCCGTTTTCATTCCATATGGTTCAATGATTAAAAGAAACAGATTTTCTAAGAAGATAGAATTTTTGTGAGTTTATTCTAATAAGGTCTGAGAGTCACGATTCTTATTTGGGAAATATTATATGGACAGATGAAGCAAAATTTACTAAAAATGGACTTTTTAATAGACACAATTCGCATTACTGGAGTGACTCAAATCCTCATATGTTCAGAGAGCGAAACTTTCAGGAAAGTTGGTAGTTCAATGTTTACTGTGCCATAAGAAACGATAGAGTGGTGGCACTACAATTTTATCAGGAAAATGTAAACGGTAAATTAAATTTTCTCTTCTGATAATATGTATAGGTAAATTTTTGTTTTTTTTTTTTTTAGGTGAAAGATATCTGAATAGCTTACAAAATTTGAGTAATAACTATTTAGAAAATTTACCACTCGCCGAACATTGAAACATTTTTTATCTTAACGACGGTGCTCCCCCACATAACGTAAATTTAATTAATAATTATTTACAAGAAACTTTTTATGATCAATGGATTGCCAATAATGACCTTTCTTATAGCCTCCTCGCTCGCACGATTTATCAGTTCTGGATTATTTCATTTGGGGAACTATTAAAAATAAAGTTTATGAGAGCCCATTAACAACCATTGAAGATTGTATGCAAAGAGTAAGAAATGCATTGCAAAACATATCACAGGATTCAATTAGAAGAGCCTACTCATGAGGAACTAATCCGAAGGTGCGAAAAATGTGTCGTGGTTCGAGGGCGGAATTTTGAGCAATTATTAAATTAAAATGAAATCATATTTTAAATTGATCTTATCTCTGCTATTTTAGTTCATGCCATATCTTCAATTCGATTAATGCGCATGTTACAGTGTTAGTGTTATTTTGCGTTTTTGTGGATATCGAGTAGCAAACGTGCTGCAAGTTCTTGATATTACTTTATCACATTCTCCATAAATAATAAACAAATTTAAAAAGTTTTCGTTGGTACAATTTAAACGTACTGGCATTTTTTGACTTAAGATAATGACTGATTGTTTCTAATCATGGCTATTTTGATGAAATGATTACAACAATTCATGAATTTCTAATAAAATCGCAAATATTTCAAAAAGTTGTAACTTTAACCACCACAATGCTAATATCAGAAAAAAGGGAATTCAATTTTACACAACATGACGTAAAAAAATACAGGGTGTTCCATTTGACCTAAACAAGTATTTGCGGTTTGAAGTTGACAAAATGTAACGCGAAAAACGGAACACTTGGTATGATATTATTGAATTTATTTCAGTTGTAGAACGTAGTTCTCTTTGTGTTCTTTTTACATGACAAGAAGCAAATGCGGATCTTTTACACGAAGAAAGTTATAACGGTTCTTGCAAACCGTTGCACCTGTCAAATTTTCTATAAAATGTCAAATATCTCTGAAACGGCTAGGTTTAGGTATAGGATATGCTACATATTTTCGTCTCAGAATTTTATGCTCTTTTCGATAACCCTAAAATATATAGGGTGTTCCTTTTGAAATAAGCAAGTTGGTATCGACTTCCGGCATAAGCGGAAGTGCCAGCTGCTTGTAATTGTTTTAGTTGGATTGGCCACACCGACATTAGTAAATATCTAAATTTTCAAAATTTTCTGATGCGTACTTCTCTCTATATCGATCGATTCAGTTCCCGGTGAGACACCCTGTATAATGAATACATTGTAGCGCATTCTACAACGAATGTCTAATTTTTATTTCTTCTAGTTACTCAGTAAAATTTATTCCAAATTGTCGGCCGACTGAAATCTGTTAGTTTTATCAATTACAAACTTAAAATTAAAATATGTGACCTGCGAGGATGCGTCAAACGAACCTTCGCCAACTAAAACTAACAGAAACCACTTTACTTTGTGAATTAGAACTGCGGAGCGAACTCGGCAGTCTGAAATCACGGCGACATTTTTAACCAACTCGCCGGCATCTCCGCAGAGCAACCGTATCGAAACGCTGGGAACATTAATGCTAATACAGGTAATCAAACACGAACCGGCTCGACCATAAATCAACGTTGGCCCTGCACAGATCCATATCGGCATGTATGCAAAGCGGGCCATGACGGGCTATCACCCATTGAATAGCAAGTGGCCGCCATCCGTCAATGCCGCTCCGGTTCTAAATCCTATGTTTGCAAAACTGATCAGCTGATATAGATTTATACGGTGTTATTATGAGTTATATATGTATTACAGGGGAAGATATTTTAAAATTATTGCCCGAGGCCGGATTTATTGCGGAAAAAACAAAGCTCATAAATAAGATAAATGACCAAGGAAGCAAATACTAATGCCCGTACCTATTTTTGGTTTCATTGCCTTTCGTATACTCCTCGTGAAATCAATTCCTTAAAATGGTAGATGTCAGGTTTCAGGCTAACGAAATATTTCGTAAATTTTGTGATATATAAAAAGCATTAGATCTTGCCCTAGAATCGAAGAAAGTAAATATACAGGGTGGCATAAAAATACAGGTACAGCAGGATAACTAATACGAATCCTAGGAAAAAACATTAAATACAAAAGTTGTAGGAAATTTCTCTGGCTATCTCACAGTGACATTGTATTTGACCTTGATCATGCCCTTCAATTTCATTTGAAAGTCAAGTCTGTTTTCCAAATAGAACATCCTATTTTTAACCCCTGAAATGAAAGCAGCGAAAAATAGTACGTTCGGATATGACCTTCGTCACTTACAAAATTGGCCTCTAAGGTCATCGTTACTTTGCTCAAGTTGAACTTCAATTTTGTAAGTGCCTAAGATCATATCTGAAAGTAATATTTTCCGCTCGTTTCATTTCCGGGTTTAAAGTAGAGCGTCCCATTTGAAAAATTCGAATTGACATGACCTTGAAGGTCATGGCCAAGGTCAACTATAAGGTCACCGTCAGATATCCAGAGAAATTTCCTACAACTTTTGTATTAAAAGTTTTTTTTCCAGGAATAGTATTTTTCAAGTTATCCTGCTGTTCCCATATGTCTTGTTATTACAGCAGATGTTAAATGGTCGCCATTGACAGTTTGACAGTGAGATAGACACATATAGAAATTATCAATTGTACTTCTTATTATTTCTGGTGTAACCTCAGCGCACATATCTAATATTCGCTGTTGCAGTTCATTTAAATCTTTAGATTTGGTAAAATAAGCTTTAGTCTTTATGTAACTCCAAAGAAAATAATCATTCGGTGGTATATCTGGTGATTCAGCTGGCCACTTAATGATTCCTCTTCTTCCAATCCATCGACTGGGGAAAGTATCTCTCAAGTAGTCTCTGACAGTTAGTCCATAATGTGGGGGCGTCATCTTGCTGAAATCAAATTTCATTAAAATCGTTACCAGCAATCTGATGTATAGCTGGTATATTGTCTGTAAGGAGTTCTAAGTATTTCTCAGCATTCAGATTTCCATTAATAAAAAAAGGCCCAACCACTCGATTGGAAAAAGTCCTGCTCAAACATTCAACTTTCGAGGTATATGCGTGTGTGCTTCAAGCAGCCAATGAGGATTTTCTGAATATCTGAAATTATGAGAGTTTACTTTACCACAAATTTCGAAAGTGGCTTCGTCTGAGAAAACAATTTGGTATAAAAAATTACGGTTGTTATCAATTCTTTACATCATAATTTCACAAAAGTCCAACCTGAGATCAGGATCATCTTCATTTAGTTCTTGGTGAAGATGTATTTTTTAAGGGTGGAATTTTATAATTTTCGAATTTGTATGCACTGAAAATCGACTCATTTCAAGCTGTTGAGACGCTTTATTCACTGACACTCTGGGATTTTCAACAAATGACTGTGCTACTTCAACTCGCCACTCATCTGCCGTTAGGGATCTTGGCCTTCCAGACTTCGGACGATTTTTATTCGTCCTAGTTTCTTCAAATCGGCGAATGGCGCAAGGGACAGTTGATTTGGAAATGCTTTCACCTTCTTTACAAAAAACATCATTGAATAGCAATCTCACTTCTTCATATGACCTCTGTCTATCACCCCATCCTCTCGTCATCAAAAGTGTGACTTACTCTTCCTCTGTAAGAGTAGCCATTCAGAAAGACTGTTGGAGAAGCACGGACCATCGAAAAAATCGCTGCACCTCATGAAATACTTCGCCAGATATACTGAGACGAAGTGTTGCAAAAACAGCCAAACTGAATCGATGTTTAATTCACTTAAACTGTATGTACTGTCAAAGTTTGTAACCACCTAACTTGATATTTTAAATATCAAAACCATGAAAGTACGGGAACAGTAGGATAGCTTGAAAAATAAGATTCCCAGAAAAAAAAACTTTAAATACAGAATTTGTAGGAAATTTCCCTAGCTATCTGACGGAAACCTTGGGTTTGGCCTTGGCCATGACCTTGAAGGTCGGATTTCAGTTCGAGCAACGAGGAGCAGCAGTAGGCAGCTTTCAGTGAGGACCTGAAGATGGCAGATGAGATTCTGCCGAAACGTCGTTCAGACAGCCGTGACTCCTGGAGAAGTCGATCGACGGGGGGGAGCACCCGGAAGTACAACAATACTTCATACATATATATATATATATATATATATATGACATTGGCTACCAAATGATTTGTAAGGTATAATTCAATGCAGGTCAGGGTATTTGCCCGCTGAGTAGTTGTTTCCTGTAAATCATATATAATAACAGTATAGGTTAAGTCCACTAAGGGCTGAAGGTCGCCGCTCTCGGTACTTGAAAAATACAAGTCGCTATACGCCATGGAGACATTTATGATGTCTGGTGTATAGTAGCATTTGACCACATGAGAGGATTCACTTACCTCTCACCACTACACCATTGACATAGTTTGTATAAAACTAGCAGGTTGGCCACTGTCATTTGTCTGTTCCATGACCCATGACATACTGATGAAAACTAATAAGTTCGAAACCGGTCTATGTCTGGTCAGGGAATTGACAAATGACATTGGCTACCAAATGATTCGTAAGGTATTCGTAACAGCAACTATTAACATGCATTTTGTCATTCTACAAAGATCGATCCTTAACATGACCGGCGTTATTTTTGCGACGTACTATATAACCTGCTTCTTACCGATATCCGTATCTAAGTAGTTATTCTATTTTCTGTAAAAGTCATCCAACTTATTATAAATCTCGATGGTAATAAACCCAGATCCCTGCAAAAGAATTGTTACAATGTGTTACGTTTCACCCATAATTTTGATATTAATCTTAAAAGCAATAAATTTAAGTTATGGACATATCGGAAATGATTCCGTTCACACAACTAGCCAATTCGGAATAATACCCCGCGGGCGCATTTGAATTCTGCTAACATATTGATTTATAATCCAATATCCGCTAGAGATGTGGTCAAGCGACAACTATTACTAATAACAACCGTCCACTGTGTCAACGTCTATAAATTAAACATCGTAGATGATCAACTAACAACGTCGTATATTCTGTTACAAAGCCTAACGACGTGTTTTCTGTGCCAGTTGAAATTTGAAACGTTTAACGAAGATAATTTTCATTATTTCAGTGACGAGGGTAGTATGTTTTGACAAATAATAAGGAAGATGCGTTAATTTAAAAATGGTAATATGTAAATTGAGAATAATTATGATGATAATAATTTTATTGTCTATGAGATGATATGAAAACAATAATTATATGGGACAAGTCAAAAGAACAATATTAGCATAATAATAAAATAACGTTCTAATCTAAAATATAAAATAATATGAATATTAAAAGTTTTTTTTTAGGGGGCGAGCTTAGGTGCGTCTTTACTATGTACATACTTCGATATGGGATGTAAAGCAACGTCAGGCGCGGTTACTAGTTGGATGGGTGACCGTTCCAACTGTTGTAGGGTATTTCTCCTACAAGTCAAAAGACAAAACAAAAAATTTTAAAATTAATCAAAAAGTCATATCAATTCATGCACCATGGCAAACCATATAAAAAAGTCAACCAGACACAGTTTACACCGAAAAACTACATTCAAGGTCACAAAAATCTGAATAAATTCACAAGCACTCGATAATTCAAAAATAACGTAAATTTACCGGTATCAAAATTAAAATATTCATTCTAGTCATTTCACAAAACATTCATTACAAAAAACACCCCTTAAAAATACAGCCCCCATATATTAATCAACAAAACCAAAATCACTACCTGTACCTAAAATTTCAACATTTTACTTCATTTCGTTAACTTTCTATAAACCATTTCACATTCTAAATCTTATTACTTTTTGACAACCCCTCGTATACTTCTACTTACCTCAAACCTTAACGTAGTATTTCGTTTCATAAGTTTCTTGCACCCAATTCGCATTTCAAATGTTACCACTTTTTGACAACCCCCGTATACTTTAAACCAGGTTCCGCACCTCGAGTCTTAACATTCTATCTAGTTTCATATTCTAACTAGTTTCATTAATTTCTTACAACCCAATTGCTATTTTAAATTTCACCACTTTTTGATCACCCCTCGTATCGCATAATCTCGATTCTCTTTGCAATCGATATTCAAACTCAACTTGTACCCATTAGGAACATTCTCATATCTCATTTCCAGACACCTCGCATCTATCGGGAACATTCTCATATCATTTTAACTAGTAAACATCGGACCACCTCCTTGGTTCTTTAGGGGGTCGTTTCAGATTATAAATTTTTCGATCAAACTTCAATAACTTCCAAGCCCCATTAGATATTAACTTCGTTTTCATATCAAAAAATTCCCCTTTTCATTGTCGATTTTACCATTAACTTTCATTTTCGAAATCTCAAGTTTTCAGTATTGCGCAATGTTTCGCAATCGATGGCTTATCCTCGCCCGCACGGAGCGATTTCTAGATTTTCCAGACGTTTTAAAACGGGACGGGAGACTCAATGGTGCACGAAAGACGCAATCTTTCTAAACTTATAAATACCCGAGCATAGCAAGCCCAAGGCAAGTTCAGTTTTGACGGTGACTCCTGTGTTAAGTAATCGCGAAATGGTTCCTAAAGTTTAGTTATTTAAAAGTGATTTTAAATGTAATAAGCTGATTTACTAGTGCTTCCGGTCCGGTTCCTATTTAACTCAAGTTGTAGCTACCCACCGTCTAGTTAGGCTTTCTTATTTTCAAACCCTGCATACTTTTCGTGACCAGCTGTTCAATACTAGCTTCCCAGGTCGATGCCTGGTTAAAAGGAGTTAGTTTTAAGTCCTCTCCTTAAGTGGTCCCTTTTTAATATTAAGTAAATCTTTTCGCCTTAAGTGGCCCCATTTCATTTTTCATTTCGCCTTCGCGGCCCACAAAGTTTTAAATAGAAAGTGAATTTTTTCAGAACAATAAAGACAGACAATTTAATAAACATTTTTGCTAAACTCCACAGACTGAATTTATGCCGTCGAATAGTTACCCACTAAAAGAAAAATTTGTTAAATAAAAATACCATTCGTTTTTAACTTTGTTCAGTTAAATTCTAAAATAAATATTTTGTTCGTTTCGTTTTAAATCAAGTGTTACTTTGTCAAGAAAACAATATACAGGGTGTAGCCGTTGACCCTGTTAGAACTAAAAAGACTAATCAGTGCTAAATAAAATAAAATTCTAAAACAAAATGCTACAACAGTTCCAGACCGCGTTATACAGGGTGTACCAATTGTCTTTAACTACCACTACCAAAATTCGAACCCAAAGGCTTCTCACATCAAAATTAAGTACACGGACACCCTCTAGGGTCTCAGCTCTCATTCACCACTGCTCCAAATTTTTTATTTTCCAACGCAGAGGACTTGATCGTGTTCCTCGCCTGACACATCTTCCAGCGGCTTGTATATCAGCGTATGCGCGGAAGCTATACAACCTTGGGCGATGGTTGTATATAGGATATACCATCCTTCGGAAGGGATGTAAAGCCGTCGGTCTCTTGTCTATTAAATATTAGGCAAATAAAAGATCCCTACTCTTCTTAAGGAAAGAGGTTCGGCAAAAGTCCTGGTTGGGGGTAGCTCGTCTATAGGCATCGGTGTTAGGCCTCAGTAGCGGAATAGGCCGACGTTAAAAGAATGAATATAAAAAAATTTTTAACCACTTTTAACCAGGTTTCGGCCTGGGAAGGGTTTCCGGGTCTCGTTTACAAAAATTCCCAACGTGAGAGACAATAAGTGGGAACTAGATAATAAGTACACGAACTTGTATAATATTATTTAAAAATTCCTCACAAATTAATTTCACTGTACTTAGTAGCAAAACTTTGGAGAACGATTTGAATAAGGGGGAACACACTAGCAAGCAACTTGATTCGGACTTGTGGAGCTCGGCTATTTATATGATACAACGGTTGCGTTTTTCGTGCCCCGTGAGTCAGGCACAAACGTTTTTACCCCTTTTTAGAGAAATGGTACCGTCTGGCCTGGATCGGTACGATTGCGCAATATTGCACAACATTGCGCAACAGTTTTGCAAATCTATGAAGTTTGAAAATAAAAATTATATGGAAAAATCGGCATTGAAAGGGAGAAATTTTTGATATAAAAATGAATTTTGAATCTATTCGAGTCTAGAAGTTATTAAGGTTTTATTGTCTGGAAATTAAATATTTTCGGACTGACCCCGTAAAGTCGAAATGAAGGTCCGACGTTTCACGGTTGCAGAGATATGAATAAGATATGAGAATGTTCCCGATATGCGTGAGATGTATGGAACTAAAATAAGTTATGATATCGGTGGCAAGGGGAATCCCGATATTGTATGTAGTATTACGAGGGGCGATCAATAAATAATGAAATTTGAAATAGTAAACGGGTTGTAGAAAATTAACTAAATGAAATTGAATGTTGTGACTCAAGATAGGGAAAGTAATTTTGATATATTTCCAGATTGTTTGGGGCTGGTATTTTTAAGGTGATTTTTTGAACAGTTTCGAGTCCTAAAATGGTGAATTTGAATGTTTGATGGTATTTGACGGTGAATGCATATTACTTGGGAATTATCGAATGAGCGTGAATTTTTTCAGAATTATTTTTGAAAAACTATATTTTTTTAGTACTTTGAAGGTTGTAATTACTTTTTCATACTTTTGACATGATATAAAAGAGGTTTGATTTATTTTTGTTTTTTTTTATACTTATTATAGTACTGACAGAAGGAATGTACTATAACACTTGAAACAGTCGCCCATCTAAGTACTAACCGCGCCTAACGTTGCTTTACATCCCATATGGAAGCATGTACATAGTAAATACACTCATACACGCTCACTACTTTATTCTTCTTAATTGTGTTAATGTTTTATTATAGCAAATATTTGAACAACTTATTGAATTATTTTATCGTTTTATTTAATCATACTTCTCCACGGCAAGTATAATGCTTGTTAAAAAAATTTTTATTGGATATATGTGTTTATAATTACTAACGTAGTACCAATGAATAAATATGGCATGTAATATATCGTTGAAAACTCTATTTAATGGCGCCATTTCCCGCCCGTTTCAAAATAATTTTTTTAACAGCCTGAAGAGTAAATCTCAAAATACAGCGGTTTTGAAAAAAAATTAGATAGAACCTCGTTGAAACACTCTGTTTTGCAAAAAATTTTCGCCTTAGAATTTTTCTCGTATCTCTTCAAATAACGGAGATATTTGGCCAAAACATTTTCCGCATTTTCGATATTTTCCGCCATAACTCTTAAAGTATGCCATGAATTTCAAATGTCTTTAAACTATTTTGTAGGTTATGTAAATCGGCACAATTTTCGTAAAAATAATTTTTTTTGTACGACCGATATTAAGTGAGTTATTCTCGAGGGCCCTGATAAAATGGACAGCCTGTATACACACATGCAACTGGTGAAATTTTTAATTCTTTAAACAATTTTGCATGAAGAATACTTGCTTGTACCGATTAAATTTTAAACTACCCGTTTTTTACATTTTAAATGCTGTATCAATAAGATGAAATGCGCAAAGTTTCGAAAAAAAATATTCATCATCAGGTATATCTCATGTGGCGCCCTTTACTTCATACCGTGTTGTGATACATTACTGTTTCTTTGATTCATAAGCAGAGTGTTTTAATTTTCTGAAAACAAAAACGTACCATCCCTCTTACCATAAATTAACAGTATACTATCTGCAAAGAGAGTAAATCTTGCTAAAGATTAGTAAGTCGTTGATATAAGTAAGAAATAGGACCGGCCTCAAAACAGAACCAAGGGGTACTCCAAGTTTAATGTCAATTGGATACAAACTGATATTGTTATAATGAACAGTCAAATCAATAAATTTACTCGCTAAAATATTGTATAGTAAACAGCAGCAAATCCTACTTGGATTTAAAATTTTCACGTGTCTGAATTCCTGGTATAATCGAGTATACATTTACTGGACACTGAAAATACGCAACAAAAACTTTACGACCTCATTCAAATACCATTAAACTAGTCGCAAAAGATTGTGCCCAGACACGCACTTGAAATAATTAGATCAGCAACTCATTCGTTCAATTTTAACAGCGCGGTACGGTCTATATTATTAATATAGACATTCTAATGCATACGAATTTTGAATTCGGCTCTGTACTATTTTATTCGTAAATTAATTCGCTTACCTTTATAGCTTTTTAATGTGCGTCTGCTTATATGATGACAACATGCCGCATGGTCCAACTGCGATATAATCAGGTCGTAAAGTTCTTGTTGCGTTTTTTGAGTACCCAGTAAAGGTGCACTCGACTATAATAAGCTTTGTGTTATTGAACCGAATTTTTAATCGATTCAATAAATAGCATTACTCTCCACTGTGCTAGTAACGTACATAATAAATTATTTACGTGACTGCCAATACAGTAAAGAATATCGGCATGTTTTACAAAATGTTCCACACTGAACATCACAAAGAGTTGCAAAACTCTTATTGCAGTAGTTACTATCTTATACATCCAAGTTCACGTTGTCATGGATACGTAATATAATAATACTTGAGTACTTAGTTGATTGCTTACAGAACTATAAGATGCTCAAAAGGGATTTAATTCGGGAAAGAGATATGCAAGACAAAACTCCGTCTATTGTAAAATGAAATCATGGTAACTGCTAATTCGGCTGTAATCTGATTTAGTTTCAGCTGAATACTTGTTCTAAATTCAGGTCGCCTCTGCATTTCAGAAATACTAAATTCGCCGAGGTTTGAAAATTCGACTTATAAATTTCATTAAGGGAAGTAATATTGTTCAATTCCTGAAAAAACATTATAGCACTATACTCGACACGTGTTTCACCCACCAAGTTGGCATCATCTAGAGGTGCTTAATAATAATAATAATAATAAAATAATAATCTCTTTATTTCCAACAGGTAAGCATCCAATTACAGGAAATACATGAAAACACATATGATAATAGCGAATAAAAAAGAAAAATAATATTGACACTTAAGTTACAAACAAAATTAAACCTAGTTCAAATGTGCTTTTAGACGGCGGAATATTAAACATAATATTTTTAGTCGCAAACTCCTCTATAAATCCTTATTTTACTATATGGAAAATAACCAGACTGCAACCAAAGTTACAAGTCTGGCGCGTTAAGTGTAATAATTGCATATTACCATCAAAACGCTAAAGCTTCGATTGCAACAAACACCAGCCGAAAGATTGATCCTACTTAAAAGGAGCTCTCCGCTAGATGGCGCCTGCTGGCTATTTTACATGTCGCTATTGTAGAAATAGCGGGATGTACTAAGTAGTCAAAGGATTCTCGTGCCGGTCGTCGCATGCCTACCTTGCACTGACGAGAGCCAACAGCTCGAAACTGCAGTCTGCAAGTGGTGTGTGACGACTGGCAAGAGAGCTCCTTTTAAGTAGGATCAATCTTTCGGCTGGTGTTTGTTGCAATCGAAGCTTTAGCGTTTTGATGGTAATATGCAATTATTACACTTAACGCGCCAGACTTGTAACTTTGGTTGCAGTCTGGTTATTTTCCTTATAGTAAAATAAGGATTTATAGAGGAGTTTGCGACTAAAAATATTATGTTTAAAGTTAAACCTACCATTCAGTAATAATTATATGACTTAGTATACTACCTAGACTGTCAAAATTAGTATCACATAGATCGGAGATTTTATTAACATTATTGCACATTACATAAATTGGAGATCTCGCCATAATATTTATCTTATAGTTCTTGACATAGAAGGTTGTGTGACGGCGGATTTCAAGTCTGGATATACGGAAATTGATTTTATCTAATAAAAAGGAACAATCAATAGTATTGTGAATTAAACTGAATAAATGTTTAATGGGAATTATTTCGCGACGAATTTCTAATGAAACGGTTTTAAAACGGTTCGTTAAAATGGACGTATTAATTCCTCTCGGAGGGTAAATGCCATCCTCCTTAAAAAACAAATATTTTAGGAACTTCCTCCGAACCGACTCAATATTATTCACGTGACATGCGAACCACGGATACCATATGATGGCACCATATTCCAATCTTGAGCGAACGTATGCGTAATATAACAACGTTAGGCTAGAAGTTTTACTAAAACACTTGCAGTTTCTTAATATGAAGCCTAGCATTTTATATAAGTTTGATACAGCACTATTAATATGGGCTCAAAATGTTAACTGGCTATCGAAGATAATACCCAAGTATTTGATTTCTGTACGTCTGTATATACTCTCTGAATTTATTTTATAATCATATTCTTCAGGTTTATTTTTCCGAGAAAAAGTGATAACGTAACATTTTTGAACATTAATGCACAGATGGTTCGCACTACACCAATCAGATACGGCTTTAAGGTCATTTTGGATCATTCTACAATCACTTATCGTTCTTATCTCTCTATAGATTTTCAAACCATCCGCGAACATTAAGCCATCTTTAGATGATACCGGCTTAGTTGACGAATCCTGGTTGGTGGTCAAGTTACTAACTGACAGTAAAATATTTCCATTTGTTATTTTACAATATTAAGATATCAAATTTGTACCTCTTTTGACTTTGACCCATTGTGGTGAACGTGCTAGTGAGGAAGAAGAACGAAGAAAAGTAAGGAAAATACAGGATTCATTAGAATGCAGAAAAATAAGATTACCATGTTTTATAATTTGTACTGACTGTGTTGCATTTCACAATCTTAAGAATTTCATTTCAAATAGTCGGTCATTACAGCTTATCTTGGACTGATGAGAGCGGTCTGCAAGAGGTGTGGAATGACCGGCACAAGAGCTCATTTAAGTAGGAATCAGATTTTTGGCCCGTGTTTGTTGCTATCGAAGCTTTAAGCGTTCTGTTAGTCATATGTGATTGTTACACTAAACGCGCCAGGCTTGTAATTCAGCGCTCGGCGGGGCAGATAACCCGGGGAATAGTTGTTGGCTGCAGTATTATGTTCTTTATAATAAAAATAAGGATTTTATACGGAGATAGTGACAAGAATATCACAGTTTAATATTCTGCCCTCTACTTTTCACATATCCTCATAGAAAGAAATCTAAGGGTGTAAGATCAGGAGAATGTGCTGAATAAAAAAGACCAATGATATGGTTTCCAATTATCCCCGCCCAAGCATTAACCTTTTTAGGATTTTGCGTACGTAATTCTCTCATCCAGTGAGGATTTTCATTAGCCCCGTAGCAACAGTTTTGACGATTAACATGGCCATGAAGAGTAAACGTGGACTCATCCGAAAACAAAACATTTTCCGGTTGGATAACATTGTTATCTAACCTTTGCATCATTTGTTCACAAAAATTCGTTCTTCTATCAAAATGGTCTTCACTAAGCCCCTGAGTTGGGGTCAGTCTATAGGGATGCATTTTATTTTCTTTTAATACGCGAATAATTGAGGAATGGGAAACATTCAATGCTACAGCTGCTAGTCGACTTGAATTGTGTTGCTTTTCTTCAAACTCAAGCAGTATATCTAATTTGTACATCATTGCACTGGAAGCTTCTTTTTTTATCTGCCGTACATGTCCATTTTCACGAAACTGTTGTTCAATTTTGATAATTGTACCTTGGGATATAGGCGACAAATCAGGAAATTTTTCTTGAAACAGGAGAGCAATTTTCTTCGTAACTATCTGTAAAATTATTATTTTATGCATTTCGTTTAAATAAACCATGTTTAGAAATTGCAGTTAGCAAAACTCAAACAATACGCAAAACATTGACAACTATTTATTGACAACTCTTTCAAGCGCTCGCGACGTTTTCAATAAAACTGGCAATGAAAAATTTTGATGGTTTTGTGTCCTCTTTTTATTTAATAAAGTTGAAAAAGAACGCTAAAATTGTTTGCTAGTCTGCAAGGACAAAATGTTGGAAGTTTTTGTTTTTCATTTATTGTAGCAAATTTCGTCAAGCAGATCTATAATTTTTGTGATCAATATTAAAACCGTAACATTTTTTAATATAGAATGTAAAGACCTTTTAAATAAGATTGTTAGCTGTTCCACACTGTATATATATTACGTAGCGTAGCTCTGAACAAATATTGAATCATTTATGTTCCACTGTTTCTCTTTCATGTTTCTTTGACCAAAGATTCCATTCCTACGCCTACTCAGTAAGCGCTCGTTTAAATTAACGAATCGACTATCAGACAGACATCAGCGGAATTGATGCTTGCTCCACATTTTTAAAACGACCACGTCCGTGGGACGGATGTGAGGTATCAGCAAGTCCGAGTAGCCGCTGACGGAGGACCATCTATTTGACAATCCTAGTTGGCTGGAATGATTAATGTAAGAGACGTAACGAGACGTGAACTACGTCATCATAGTCGTAGGAAAACTGGAAGTGATCGGTAAAAGCTCTTTTCAATCGGTGCTTGTTGAACTTTCAGGATGTACACGAGCTTGGAATGTAAAGCATAATAGAAATCTGGCAACTACAAAAACAGTGTTCCTGTTCTTATAGATTGCATGATGTGATTTAACGGAGCGTTGGGCTTCTTCTTTCATTTTTAAAATGATAGAATTCTAGCGATCAAAAAGTGATCACTGAAAAGAAAATTGTGTCAATTTTAACACATGGTCTACGGAAAGTTGGTGAATTGTATAGATTTTAGTGTGGGCGATCTCACGAACTTTATCCAATAAAGTATCTCGCATTCGTTCAACTTCTATCCTTTTTCGCGTTTGTAAAATTTCCAAATTATCAGGGTGATTTGTTGATGGTGCTCTTGAGATGAATCAATACAAAAAATACGCTAGACTTAGATCGGGGTACCTAGGTAGTCATTTAATGTAGTAAAAAATTTGTGCACTAATTTTCGTAATAGAAAAGGCAAATCTATTATTTAATAATTATATTAACAGGTGCCTATATCAAATGTCAACTGCTGTCTAACTACTGCAAAATAACCTGATTTTTCTAACTCCGCTTTTGGAGAAAAATACGTGTTATATTCATAGTTACTCAAGCGATAGAACTGATTTGGAATCCCTCAGGGGTCACATTTAGGTCCTATGTTCTTGATTTTTATCAACGACATATTAACAGAATTAGAAAGTAAAGCATGATTATTTGCTGACGACTTTAGTAAGGTTTAAAATAATACAATTCAAATAACATTAACCCAAGCAACCAAGAAGGAGTTGAAGGAAAAAACATTAACGCATATAGTTTTGAAAATGTTGCATTTGCTCATTGTGATTTCCTGTCAAACATACTAAATATCCCCGAGGGTGGGAGGGATGAGTTCGTGCTGCCACCTCAAATGTTACTCTACGCTAAATTAAAGAGCATAAACTGTGCACGAAAAAGGTTCTATTCATTTTTACACTAGCTCTATCGATTACTGACATAATCGGCTCCAAAGTTACTAAATTTTTAAAAACTGTCCCTATAGATAGATGAAGACTCGCTTACTCATCAACATAGTCGAGTTGAGATTTAGATGGAATGTTTACTCGACTGAAGGTCATTTTGAAAATATACTTCCCTGAACTTACCATTTTTCTCACATCGAACGTGGCGGCCAATGAATAAGAGGACACTTCGTCCTGTCCATCTGAAAATTTTCATTAAGCCATTCTACTTACAACCACCGAATAATCCACCCAGTCTAGTTGAACCATCTAGTTGAAAAATAACTTGTCTGTTTCTTTTTCGTTTAGTACTTCCGTAAAATCCTAAAAGTCTGTGTTCAAAACATTAAGATACCTTTCACTGCTTAATTTATCTTGGAAAAAAGCTGGACCCACTATACGATTATTGAAGATCCCATCCAACATTTTGAGAATATTGACTATCACCCAGTGTGGGTTCTCTGTTGCCCAGTACCTAGAGTTCTGAGTAGAAACCCCACCATTAGTAGTAAATATCACTTCATCTGTGAAGAGAATATTTCTTTAAAAAATTTCGTTACTTAAATATTGCCCTTGGCAGAATAAACAGAATTCCATTCTCCGTTCATCATCACCTTGTTCTAATGTGTGTATAATTTTTTGTTTAAAGGGAAGTACTTTTATTTTTTCAAACATGTGCGTATTTTTGATATACTTAAATGTAAATCTCGTGTAACCTGCCTTAGAAATATTGTAGAATTTCTCTGTCTGTCTCTACGTTTCTCCGCCATGATTCTTTTTTTAAAGAAAATTTACCTGTTTCATTGAATATTGCGTTTATCCTGAAGACTGTTGTATGATGGTTTGGTTTACAATCTGGATTTATTCTATTGAATGCTTCAGCAGCTTCCCTCATTGATCGAGCATTAGGCTAAGGCTAAGTTCAAATTTGCCATCTTGAAAATGTTTAAGAACCGTTAATTTTTTACTTTTTAACTTGTTCTGAACAGCTTGTTTAATAAACGATATATGTCAACAATCTTGACTTGACAAACAAGAATTTTACAAAGCCTACTATATAGAAAATTCATATTTTGGATAATTGTTGGTATCGAGACAATGAATTTTATAGAATTAAGTGTAATTATTCATTTAGTTTAAAACGTGGTTGGCCAATGAAGAAAATTTTTGAATAATTTAATCGACAAATCCTCAGATTGTGAACCATTCTATGAACTTGACGGGTAACGACTGGATAAAATAAGAATGAAAATGATTTAAAAGGAAATCCAACAACTAGCTTGATGCAGGCTACATACGATTCACATGTACGTAGATGGCTTAATAAAACTTTTGCAAACAGATGGCTAGGATGAAGTAGCTCTCTTATACGGTGGCTGCCTTGTTCACCAGATCTAACACCTTTAGATTTTTTGTGGGGAATTTTAAAAGAAATAGTTTACGGCATGAGACCACAAAATGTTAACGAATTAAGAGATAGAATTGAACGATAATGCAGGGAAATAACACTGCAACACTTAATGAGAACCCGTTATAATTTGAAACGGCGTTATGAAAATTGCATAAGGTTTGAAGGAGGTGATATTGAGAATACAAAAATTTGAAATACTCTGTTAGATTTCTGATTATTCCATCCGAATTCTGATTTTGTTTATGTTATTTATTCATTTTTAAATTAGTGTTGGCTGTTGTTGTATTATTTGATATTGTTCATGTTATTAAAAACATAAATTTTTCATCTTTTGTTTCATTAGAACAGAACAGACTTTTATACAGGTCCAGTCAAAAATTGAAAAATTCTTAAATTTGGCGATTGAGTAACAAACACCCTATATGAGAAATCGAGCTAAAATTTTGCGAAAGACTATTTGAGCATCGAATGCGCTATCTACTTTTCCAATAAAAAACGCCTATCGTCATATACGGGTATAGTTCATCACAAATAATGATTTGTGGTCGATTTTCGAGAAGTTTTTCTCCACCAGATTTTATTGGATAGATTGATAGATTTAGGTGTAGATAATAAGAAAATCATAGTGCGTACGCACAGTTTTGGCTGGAAGACATATTTAAATGCACTTTTGTGCAAAATAGTGCATTTTTTGCTATTTTTTCTGATGTTTCGATAGTTTTTCAAATACAATCGTTTAAAAATAATTAATATTGGCTAGAAACTTTTTATTTTATTATTACATAAACTGTATTGTACATAGTCATTTCTGGCCCTCCGGATGCAATATTTAGCCCTTGATTGCATCCAAAAATGCATTTTATGCATGCATAAAAAACAATAATTTTACTAATACTTTAATATTAAATATATCTCGGACAAAATTTATACTCGAAGATTTCATGGTCGCTGATTACGAAATTTAAATTAGAAAAGTGCTTTTTTCGCGTTTTTTTTCGCAAAACACCATAAAAATTGCATCTGAGAATTTCCTATTATAATTTTTTATTTTTTGATCCCCCCCATCACCCCTCTTTTCGCTCTCCCTCATCTCCCTTTTACCATATCTCTCTTAGCCCTGAAGAAACAAATAATTGCATTATATTTATGCTTACCTTCTCTTGCAGTTGAAGTAATTTTATGAAAAAATAAAGTAAAAATAGTTTTAAAAATATAGTTAATAAAAAAATATAAAATAGGGTAATATAAAAAACAAGTATATATTTATAGGATATCAAATAAGATACAAAGTATTTTATAGATAAAAAAATGTAAAAGAAATGTTTTATTTTTTGTTAAGGATATCCTATAAATATTTACTTATTATTGTTTTTTGTGCATGCATAAAATGCATTTTTGGATGCAATCAAGGGCTATAAATTGCACGTGGAGGGTCAAAAATTATTGTATATGTACAATAAAGTTTATGTGATAATAAAATAAAAAGTTTCTAGTCAATATTAATTATTTTTAAACGACTATATTTGAAAAGCTATAGAAAAATCCGAGAAATAGCAAAACATACACTTTTTGTATAAAAGTGCATTTAAATATGTCTTCCAGCCAAAACTGAGCGTACGCACTATGATTTTCTTGTTATTTACACCAAAATCTATCCTATCCAATAAAATCTGGACAAAAAACTTCTCGAAAATCGACCTCAAATCATTATTTTGGATGGCCTAGTATAAGGTTTATGTACAACTTACCTCTTGACATTAAGAAAGAAAGAAATTTTACTGTCTTTAAAATAATAGTTAAGGATTATCTTGTTAGTAAATGTTTTATAGCATATCTGAATTTAACGAGTTTATATATCACTTTGTTATGTTTTTGTATTTGTACAATTTATTTGATTTAATGTTTATATATCAAATGTTTGTTAGTTAGTTTTTGCGTATGTTTTTTTATAAAATCTGATTTGCCCATTATCATTTATAGTGATCTCATGGTATGAAATAAATTACCATTATTAATACAACTACCCCTTTAAATATAAACTACATATCTCAGGAAATATACATTTTTAACATTAAGTACGTTTGAATAGCTCAAAAGATTTTGCAGGACTTATACCACTAAATTGTTATCTCAATTGGTAAATTCATTTTTTCTCTTGGGTATAAAGGATTTACCTTTAACCTGTATTTTCGTATTGATAGTATATTTTTTCTACATAGATCATTATTGGTTAAGACTTACTTGTTAAAATATTGATATTTAATTAGGTCACCTTTTCAGAATATTCACGAAAATTGTACTATTTGGGTTTTACGTACTTGAGTAACCAATAAATGTATTATTATTGTGTTGATCATTTTTAAGGTTATGGCGGATGCGCTAATGTCACCAAACCCATCCGATCTTATTTACAAATTGACACCCGAGATATTGCATTAAAGTAATCGATGCGTTTATTATTAGTAGAATTAGACTGACATAATTTCTACTTCTAGCAGAAATACTATTTAAACGTCTATATTTCATCGTACAAAAATTACTGATAAATCGGGCAGTTCTAAAGGATTTCCAATATTACAAAGTAAAAGCAAGAATTTGTCAACAACAACAAAGTGATTTTCATTGTAACTTGGGATGATTTATTCCTCACACTGTATTTTACTTTCCATTACCTCCACTCTCGCGTTCCTCGCCCACTTTTGTTTTACACAAAAACCCAATAGCAGTCATTTTTTATACAGAAAATGTGTAAGGGTATATCCTAAAAGTAATTCGCGTCACCATCAATTCTACTTCCGTTTTCTGCGGTCAAAGATTAAACCAGCAAATAGCAGCGGCCCGTTGCAAGAAAAAACCGTGTTATCTGATCCTTCTGATAAAGCGTGAAGAATTACATCTACTGTGATTTTTTACAATGATATGGAATTTGTGCACGACGCCCTGTCGCCCAGGAATTATTTCATTATCTGCAATAAATTAAGCGGGGAAGAAGTCGACAAAAAAGTTTCGTGCAATCTAGATTGCTTGGGATATAGATTTGACAGAAACGATCGGTCGAATGTTGCCCACCATTCTTTATTATATAATATATCATATCCTGGTAATTTATACAAATTCAACTCTGTAATTTCATAGGTTTCAGTTAAAACGATGATGTCAAAGCAATAGTTCAAATGTGCTTTTAGAGGGCGGAATATTAAAACATAATATTTTTAGTTGCAAACTCCTCTATAAAATCCTTATTTTACTATATGGAACGTAACCAGACTGCAACCAACAACCACTCTCCGGGCTATGTGCCCCGCCGAGTGCTGAATTACAAGTTACAAGCCTGGCGCGTTAAGTGTAATAATTGCATATTACCATCAAAACGCTAATGCTTCGATTGCAACAAACACCAGCTGAAAGACTGATCCTACTTAAAGGAGCTCTCGTGCCAGTCGTCCCACACTACTTGCAGACTGCAGTTTCGAGCTGTTGACTCTCGTCAGTGCAAGATAGGCATGTGACGACCGACACGAGGATCCCTTGACCACTTGGTACATTTCGGTATCTAGAGGTCCACTGTTTGTTGCAATCGAAAAATAAATAGCCTGACTGGGCTTAGCAAAGTTCAAATGCGCTTTTAGACGGCAGAATATTAAAACATAATATTTTTAGTCGCAAACTCCTCTATAAAATCCTTATTTCAATATAAGGAACGTGACCAGACGGCAACCAACAACTACTCTCCGGGATATGTGCCCCGCCGAGCGCTGAATTACAAGTTACAAGCCTGGCGCGTTAAGTGTAATAATTGCATATTACCATCAAAACGCTAATTCTAAGTCAAAATATCAAAGTAAGTTTTAAATTCTCTCAAAAGTAACACAAATTCATCAATATTCTTGCACATACTTCTACCTATTGGTTTATTTTAAATAATTTTTCGTATTGTAAAGCTGTTTAATTATTATTAATTTTTTCCCTACATCAGAAGATTGATATTAGGTATAAATTTGTCGAAACGTACGTATGAGCTATTAGTTTTATTATGTGAATCCTAATCTGTATAGAATTATTTATTTTTGTTATTTTAACCTCTCCATAATAAAATTGTGAGGTTACTGAAATTGGTTCAAAAACGAAAATCGAGATAACATCAAATCTTTACGTTTTGAGGTCCTAGGAACCCAAAAAAGTGGTTTTTGAATAATGTCTGTATGTGTGTATGTGTGTTAGCACGATAGCGCCGAAACTACTGAACAGATTTGAATGAAACTTTGCGTGTGCGTTTCTTTAGTGCCCCAGAAGTTCTGAAAAGGTTTTGGTTGAGATCGGATTACGTTTAGTCCCATTTTGACGCAACAAGTTGTTTATTTTATAATTACTTTCAATTTGCAATGGAACCATCGAAAAGCAGTTAAAATTCTGATTTCAACAATATCTCACATTTCCACCCTTAGATTTGGTTTCCGCAAAAAAAATTAAAAACAAAGCAAATATGGCATAGATCGCATTTCGCATGACATGATCGAGGCGCGTAGCCATTACGTCGTGAAACTCATCACATCACGTGTCAATTCACATGTGAGGGTTTCTTCACTGCTCTAGAAGTAGAGCGGATTACGTTTAGTGCCGTTTTTAAATATATATAAATATAAATATAATATAATATAATTAAACTACAAATATTCCTCTAAAATCTAATGAAATTACTGAAATGCTAATGTTTCATTTAACAAAGACAGCCGCGAACGATCGGATTGCAATGAGCAAATTTTGACGATTGTCATTGTCATCGTTTGTCATACGATAACGTTGATGTCATGTCATGTTAATAAGATTTCGGCATATTTGTTACTTTTAGTGGATCGTCACAAACTTTAAAGGTAGATGTAACAATATCAATATCATATGCTTTCTGTACCTTCGTTGGTGAATTTATTATAGATTATCACTTTACCAATTTTCAGTTTGTTGCTTTACAAATCTGTAGTATTTAGGATAACTAGACTTTCTTAGTCGTTCAAGTGATGTTAAAGTTGTTAATATCCTAATAGTATATTATTCAACGAGCGATAATGTAGGTAATAACTCGCATAGATGATTGTAAATTCATTAAGTTGAGGGTTTTTTTAGTGCCCCAGAAGATCTGAAAAGGTTTTGGATGAGATAGGATTACATTTAGTGCCGTTTTGTCACACAATTTAATGGTTTTTTCGGCTTCAAAGATCCACCGAGTGGGGAGGTTCCAGCCGCTTCCAGTAGCTGCCGATTTTCTCATTACTTTTTGTAAAATCTGATACCTCAATTTGTTTTAGATCGTAATGATGCCGATGATGAGACTATTTGTTTCTATGGTCGCTCCTCCTCTGAGATACAAATTTTAGATGGTACTGAAAGTGACGAAGTATGCATTAAAAACAGTTTACTGAATTCAGGTTTAATTGATGTGGATGGCGATAACCCAGTTCGCGTATTAGATGATAAATATTTGCAGCATTGACTCTTCAACTAGTTCGTCAATAAATTCGACTCCTGACATTTTTTTATAGCCACGGCTGTCTCAGATGATACTCACGATGCTAAAATAGCCAAAGTTGCAAACATAAATATTTAGAGTTTAGTAAATAAAATAAAGTGTTGAAATGTTTGCTATGGTCAATAGTCTAGAAGTTCTATGTGTATCAGAGCATGGATCTTAAACTCAAATATTATTCATATTGTAGTACCAAATTTTAAATTTGCTTCGTACTTTGCATGTAGCAGTTATATTCACGGTAGCTGTTTAATATGCGTTAGGTCTAAATTTAAGTTAAATTGTAACGATGTATCTATTTTTAAGAAATTATCGGTTGAATGGCACATTAAAATGTCTAAAAATTATTTGTGGGATTCTACGAATATTCTTTCCTTTTATTTAGGTTTTCTACCACATGTATTGTCCTCTTCAAAACGGACATAGAATAAACTAGGACTCGGCAAAAATGTTAATAAAAGAGGTAGATAATAAAAAAGAAAAATTAAAGAATCAGCAATAATATTATTAAATGAAGATAAACGTGTATTGAACTGTTCTGTAGATATTTGTACAACCTGGCTACCAATGTTAAAAGAAGAACTTAACAAACTCAACATTATCTAAAAGAAAATATCATCAGTTCTGTGTAAATAGCAAGTACCTATGGAAATAACATTAACAGAATCTTAAAGCTGTGTATTTGACATACACAGTAAATAAGTGTTCTTCGAAAAAAAGCTTTGAAAACGGAAAGAGACTACTTTCCGAAACGTTAGCAAAATACATTATTTCTGTGTTTATTCCGATTTATATTATTTGCAAAACATAACCTCTGACTGTTCCTTTGACGTAAACGTCACGGGCACAGAGACTTTTTTCCAATAATTCTATTATTTTGTAAATTCTGCGATTTGTTTTTGAAGAGGACAATACATGTGGTAGAAAATCCAAATAATAGGAAAGAATATTCGTAGAATGCCACAAATAACTTTCAGACAATATTTTCCTCCTTGTTATTTATTTGTTTATTTATTTTATTACTTTTATTATATTTACTGTACTAACTTGCCATATATACTGAAATGTATCTTCTCTAAATGGTGAAATAAATTATTATTTATAATAAGTACTAAAAAATACACCCACCCAATGATGCTAATTTTGTTGATGAAACGCTCGTCGAGTGTATGTTTTAGTGTCAGCGTCATATAAAACAATCTACCCATTCGGGATTCACTAAATATAACGCCATTTTTAAAAATAAACATGACTATTACTGAGACCCAATATTTACGTGCTAAAACTTTCTGAATACAATTCATTGCCATACACTAAGCCGGAAATATTTTTACTGCTTTAGTCAAATCACTGTTTGATATGTGTACATGGAATGTCCATTTCAAATTTATTTTAGAAGCAACTTTAGCAGAACACAGATGTGTCCTATACGCTTTGTCATCGTAAAAGCCTGAAATATTGACAATCCCTGCTATGAATTAAAAAACGATAATATTGTTTACTTCTTTTGTAATTCGATTGGAAAAATATCGGCCAATATGTCTCAGGGACAAAAAGTAATAACCGATGGGATGTAAACATTATATATATTTTTTTCTAGCACAAATATTTTTTTAAGAGTGGTCATTAATCTTTTTTTTTTTTTTTGAAAAATGCAAATGTGGATGCTCAAGTTTTCAATATAAAATATAAAGCTTAAAGCATAAGCATAAAGTATAAATAGCTGAATTTCCAAATTTTCAATATGAAGAAGAATTTTGAAATTAGCAATATGCAGAAGATGGAATTTTCAATATACAGAAGATATACAGAAGCTGATTCATAAACTATAAATTGCCAAAAAAATGAAAAAGAAAGAAAAAATATTTTATAACCATAGTACACATAATATTTTAATTACTTATTAAATTAAAAAGAATTGAATGCGAATTTAAATTTATATTAAAAATATTGAAATTACATCAAAGATAAAAATTGAAGATTACTGAAATTTTAAATTATAAATAAATGAAATTTGTTAACGCGGATATAATAATGTAATATTAACTACTGGTGTCATACGGCTAAGTTTGTTTGTTAAGGTCGGAATCAGTACAAAAGTTGCAGGCAAATGATTTCTTGGTGAATTTTACATAGTAAACTTTATTTATCCCACTTTCTGCAAAATAATACCAATTTACAAACCTGAAAAATCTACTTTAAAATATAGAAAATGGTACAGGTAGCGCCAGCTGTCAATTGTTCAGTTAAGCGCACAACCTGCAGGTCTTCTTAAGCAGATTTCCCTTTACTCACTACTAAAGAAATGGCAGGTATACCGGGTGTTAGAAAAGTATGGGAACGGTGGAAAATCTCGAACAGTTTGCATCAAATCGAAAAATAAAAAAATACGTGCCAAAAATTTTTCAAAAAACTATCTACTGATACCAAAATGACCTCCCCACCCACCACCCTGTGGGTGGGGCGAGGGGTAACTTTAAAATTTCAAGTGGAAACCCCTATTTTTTTATTGCGGAGTCGGATTCTACGGCAAAAAATACGTAAATTTTATTACATTTTATTATATTTTTTTCGATTCTTGCATGGTGTCGCTGTAATCGCAAAAAATGAAAAGAAAACATTACTGTTTCAAGAGTAGCGTCTTGTGCCCATAAAAAAACGTCCAATTCAAGAACTGAAAAACACGTATTTGTTATTTTTACGAAATCTATCCAATGACATTGGATTCGACTCTCCCACTCCTAACCCAGTGGGTGGGGCGGGGGCAACTTTGAAATTTGTTATGAAAATCCCTATTTTTTTATAGCGAATTCGGATTCTACGGCCAAAAATACGTGAATTTTATATCGGGCATTTTTTTCGATTCTCGCAAGGTGTCGCTGCAATCGCAAGAAATTGAGTGGAAACATGAAAGTTTTGAACGCATACTTAAAAAAATACGAAAAGTAAAACTACTGATCTCAGAGTGAATGATTTCCCAAGCTGTTTTGAGTGATTTTACACGGTCGTGCGGAAATTACAACAACTATTAACATTCTGTAAATTTATTAGCAGCTAGTAATTTTCAATTTACATTTTTTACAGAGCAATAAAAAACTCGATTAAAAAAGAAACTAACAGTGGTTTTACTTCTTAATTCAGCCACTTCAGACAAGTTCTTGATCCCAACCAGTGAAGGCAAGGAGGTAACTCAGCCATTTAAGGCAAGGTGAGGATTTCGGCCAGTTGAGGCAATTAGTTTACAGTTTAACTGCTACACTAGCAGGTTTTAATTTCATGATTATAGCAGGTATTCAAAATGGTGCCCATTGACTTGTTGACATTGTCCGAGACAAACGTAAAAAATTTCAATAGCACTTCTTATCATTTGAGGTGGTATTTTTGCAAAAATGTTTATTAATCAAGTGGCGCGAGGTCAGAAGATCTTGCTGGCCATTCAATAGTTCCTCTTCGACCTATCCATCGATTTTCCAAAGTACTATTCAAATAGTCCTTAACAATATCCCGATAGTGTGGAGGAGCCTCCATCTTGCTGGAACCAAACATTATCGAACTCATCACCAGCAATCTCTTGTATTGCGGGAACTATTTGATTTGTCAACATTTCCAGGTATTTTTCTCCATTCAAATTTCCATCTATGAAAAACGGTCCTATGATTTGATCCCTGAAAACTCCTGCCCAAAACAATTAATTTTTGTGGATACTGATGTGTGTACGTTTCAAGCATCCATTGAGGGTTTTCGTCACTCCAATATCTGAAATTATGGCGATTAACTTTTCCACTGAGTTCGAAAATCTTCATTTAACTCTTGGTGAAGGTGAATTTTGTAAGGATGAAATTTCAAAAGTTTCAGATTCTTATGAACTGAAAATGCATTCATATTAAGCTGTTGACTGGCTTTTCTGATTGATAACCTTCGATTTTCAACAAATGCTTGGGCCACTTCCATTTGTCGAGCTTCCGATGTTTCAGATTCTGGTCTTCCAGATTTTGGGCGATTTTTATTTGTCCTTGTGTCTAAGAGTCGTTTGATGGTACGGGACACAGTAGATTTCGAAATTCCAACTTGATCTACACGGAAAGTTTCGTTGAATAAAATCACAACTTCACCATAGGACCCTTCTTTATCGCCCCACCCTAGCATCATTAAAAGAGAAACTCTCTCTTCCTCTGTTAAATTAGCCATTATGAAGAAAAAAACGCGAGAACTAATGAAAAATGAAATAACTTTTTCCGTACAAAAGTGCTCTCCTGCCTCTACAAAAGTTGGAAGGAACTGAACGTTCTCGTAGAAATTTTTACAAAACAAATACTGTTATTAAAAACACTTAAAAAAACATTCATAAAACCAAGATATCACAGATATTGTTTTTTAAACTGAATGTTTTTTTGTCCACACGAGTAGCTAGAGTTTGTAAATATTTACAAACTTATGGACGCCTAAGGTTTATTTCAATTTTGTGCGATTGTAGCGACACCTTGCAAGAATCGAAAAAAATGTCCGGAATAAAATTTACGTATTTCTTGCCGTAGAATCTGATTCCGTAATAAAAAATAGGGGTTTTCACTTGAAATTTTAAAGTTGTCCCTCGCTCCACTCACAGGGTGGTGGGTGTGGAGGTCATTTTGGTATCAGTAGATAGTTTTTTGAGAAATTTTTGACACGTATTTTTTCGATTTGGTGCAAACTATTCGAGATTTTCCACCGTTCCCATACTTTTCTAATACCCGGTATAATCGATAAAGAAATCTATTCTAAATGAGTATGGTTAAATAATGACATTTATTGCAAATTTTAACTTACTAACGAACTGTCCTAATAAATAGTAAAACGTATACAAGCCGTTGTGTAAGAATTTCGCAAATATCTTACATCTTATAGGATATACTACATAAGAGGTTAATAAGAAAGGTAAGAAAAATAACTATATGTACTTACATAGTAAACAAAAATATGAAAATTGAAATATACGTATATATATAGGTATATGAATGTAAATAAATGTTTTGCAGACTTTTTTTTTTTTTTTTATACATTTATTTAACGTTGGCCTATTTCCGCTACTGAGGCCTAACACCGACGCCTGTAGACGAGCTACCCCCAACCAGGAATTTTTGCCGAACCTCTTCCCTTAAGAAGAGTAGGGATCTTTTACTTGCCTAACATTTAATAGACAAGGGACCGACGGCTTTACATCCCCTCCGAAGGATGGTATATCTTCTATACAACCCTCGCCTAAGGTTGTATAGCTTCCGCGCATACACTGATATACAAGCCGCTGGAAGATGTGTGAGGCGAGAACGCGGTTTCCGTTGGAATGGTCACCAATCCAAGTACTAACCGCGCCTATCGTTGCTTTACATCGCATACCGAAGTATGTACATAGTAAAGACGCACCTACGCTCGCCCCGTTTTGCAGACTTGAAATCGATATTTGGGGGTTTCCTGAGGTGCTGTGACACAATAGAGCAGATACATAAGTTAATGTTAAATAAAAACATGACTGAGTTCCTAAGATATAAAAATATATACATAAAACAATGTGAAATGATTTAGCAGTTATACAAAGAAAGTTCTGATAGCTGAACAGTCTCACTTACAAAAATTGAATCAAAATGCTATACAGATCGTGCTAAATATAAATAAAATACTAGTTAATATATAAAATTGTTAAATGGACATAGGCCATATAACAAGCGCTTTTGCTTGTAACAGTTAACACACATCGTAGGTATATTAACGTCATTAAACACAACCACCAGGTAAAAAGCCTTTGTACACATATTTTCTGCCACAAAAAATGTAAACGCATTTAACTAGTAGCTTCGCGTATTAAAACTTTCGAATGCACAAGTTACAAAATGACCGCTAGTGTGATTCAGTTTGTGGCACGGCCTACGTTTGTTTGCAATTGTTTAAGTTTATTTACAGTTGGAAATAGTGGAAAAGAAACAAAATTTTCTTAATAAAATGGTAAATTTCAACAGACCGAAGAAAGTTATTTTTATAATTATGCCGAAAGAGTGAAATAAAATTTAACGTCTGTCTGTATATTGTATACCTACTTAAAGCAACAAAATTTATCAATTTATATATGGTACGGAGTCCAACTCTTTGTAATTTAAAAGGTTTATTATTTGTACGATAGGTAATGAGGTAGAGTTGTTTTAGTAGTGTCTCTGCTTGTGCTTTATAACTTGGCAACAGTCCCTTAACTCAAACTTTGTGAAAGAAATCGTAGCGTCACCTTGGCGATGTTGCCTCCCCGTAACTTCATCACCGAAAATAACGTCTTTCAGTCGTGGTCGGACGGTAAATAATAGATCTTAATAATAACGCTAGAGGGCGTAAACAATACACCCACTCTGTTCCACGCTGTTGGACTGCGAAGTTTGTAGGTACGTATACACGTCCTGATGAGTGTTTGACGCCGGTTCTGCATCTCGATGGCAATCCGACGCTCTCGGCGACTTCTGACCCTGTGTCTATAACTCTCCATATTGGGCTGTCAGAAATAGAACGCGACAAACGAATGGGGTATATTGGCAGCGGCGACCGCTTATTGCCGCCTCACACGGGGCACTCCGGATCTCCAGTTAACCCTTCAGGCTGCCACCGCTTTATGGCATTTCAGATATATATTATTGGCTATCGGGTTGTCATAAAAATGAAGAAATGTTGCAATAATGGTGACACATAGGTTTGGCAGCAGATGAAGGAAATATCGGCGTAAACATATTTTTAGTAAGTGGTAATTTTCTTGCAAGGAATGCAACGCAATAAACGAAAAATCTGGCATAGAGTGATATACACGTAACAAATACCGATGTATAAGATAGAACAGAATAAACTTATTCACCACAAATCATGGGTACATGAAAATTTTTTGTTTTGTTATAAAAACGCATAGAATAAAAACTATATGAAAGTATATGAACAAATAAAGTATAAGAAACAAAATATATTGCATATGTCACAAAAAGTGTATAAAGTATATAGAACAAATAAAATTATAAAGAAGGCAATATACATAAAAACAAACGAAGAAATATATTTGCTTGTAAAGGTACGCGTTATACATGACTAGAAAAATCATAATTTACACATGTTCGCAGACTTTAAATATGTTGTTATAGGCAGTTTTACTGTAACTTTACATAACAGAGCTTCAGAAAACAAAGGGGCTCACAACTGCCTGAATTAAAATTAAATTAGCAATAAAACAAAATGTGTACTAGTAGGACGTCTACATGTAGAGTAGTGTTCAAAGTTGATTAAAATGCTATTTTTTAAAAAAGAGCTTGTATAAATCTCTGTTTTGACATTTTACAAGTTAGCTCAAAAGTCGCATAGAGTCTCGTGTACGCAAGTCAAGATATTCAAAGTCAAAGGTAGCAAAAACAGGTTTTTTTTGTAAATAACTAATAATAATAATGTAATAATAATGAGTTTATGGTCAGTGTGATGGACAAGCATACCTCAAAGCTTCATCATATCCAAATGATCTTGATGAAGAAAGTGAATATGTACCTGAAGTCCTTAAAGCTTTAGAGCAGAATATAACAGACAACGATGAGGATGATGATGATAGTGAATTGGAAATTCAAGTTGAGTGATCAGAAGAGGAAGACGATGACGAATAAGAGGAATATTAACTAAATACTATTAATCAGATGTCTTATTTATGAATAACATATATAAATATCAATTATTAATAAGTAAATAACTAATAAGTATAACATTTTTAGTAAATAATTAACTTTACAAACCGTAACTGTACTCTGTATTAGATTTCCACAGTTGATTTGGCGTCATCATACATGCGGCTAAGCGCTTCCCACTCTTCGCTCTCTATCTCGAGGACGGCTAATGAGGAAGTTGCATGATTTTCTTTTATATCACAGATAGATAGACGGTAGAAAAATATGCTTCCTCATATTTTTTTTTGCTAAAATTGAGGGTGAAAAAAAAATTATTTCGGCTGAGAATTTAAAACCATTAAAACGCTCTATCCCTAACAAATGGCGTCAATCGTAACCGTTAGCGTCACGTCATTATTGTTAAAACGTTGAAACATCTAAAAAGAATGCTTTAGTTATAGATTAAAACGTTAGGGATGTTATGAAATCATTATCCGTCACATTAACCAATAATTATTAACAAGATTAAGAATAACAACGTAAATTAGCAAATTCGAGTCAAATTAGTGACGTCAAAATGACGTCAAAGTAATATCTTAGCGTTTTTAGTCACGTGGTTTCGTTTACACAAAAGTTCAAATTTTAATATGGAATATTTACGAAGCGAACTTGTTCTGTGAGTTTCTTTCATTATATTATCAACTTATATAGTACATATTATGGAAAAATAATAAAATTAAGCATTATTAAAATTCGTGCATATTGTCTGAAAGTTATCATCTGCACCTTCATCATTGCATAAAATATTGCTTAAGACCGAATTTGTAGAGAATTTTATGCTCTACAACTTTTCTAATAACCCCAAATGTCATTTAGAGCAAAGGAAACAAGATACTTACAAAAAACTTGTTGCAACTTTGACCTTGAATATTTTGGCTCGCGTACACGAGATTCTATGAGACTTTTCAGCCAACTTATAAAATATCAAAACAAGTTTATAGGTTATTATCTTTCATTCCGAGGTTGAATTACTATTTGGCTGAATTATTCGTATTTAATTTAGGTTTTCTACAGAATTGAGAAACTTCGTTAAATATAGTTTTCATTAAAAATGTAAAAAAAATTTAGTTTACTTAAAGTTCATTTCATACTTCCTAATTTTTAGAATACCCCATATAATTTATTTTAAGTTTAACAACTGTTTATGACTTCCACAGGCTAGCAAAAGTTCTTATAAATAATCACTTTTTCCTGGCAAATCAAAAATAAGAAAGAGTACAACAGTGCGGTACCCTATCCGGGGACAAACTGTATATATTTGATGTCAAGGAAAAAGATGTAACAGAAAATGTGAAAAATGTACAGGGTGTTCGATTATAAAAATCACCATCAATTTTATGTGTTTCAGTTGTATTTGTAACAATACAACTTTTGAATTTAACTTTTTTTTAAAACTCTGAAAGCAGGAGTTAAGGAGGGCCAATAAAAAAATAAAATGAATACTCCTCTGATTATACAATTGTTAAGGTTCACCGAAAAAAAGTAATCCAAAAAAACTGCAAAACTACTATTTGTCCGAAAAATTACTCGAAATATGTTTCTATAACAAATAAATACTATCTAAACGGGATAATGTTAGAGTTACATTAATATAAACGCCGAGGTGAGACTGTTTTACGACATAGAAACATATATTTGATCCATATCTTTGCGGTTTATGAGTTTCATTTCACCATTTCTATTTCCGGTTATTCTCTTGAAGTCATTTACTGGCGTGCTCGTGCTTCGGAACGGAGAACAAAACTTCGCAGGATTCTCCAGCATGAGGGCCGACGTTTTATTAGAGCGGGAATTCTGGCAGAACTATTTGTACCCCAAAACTCTAATGGGACCTAGCATTTCGTTAAGCCTCATAATTGCAGATGCTTACAGGGTGCACCGAACTTCATTGTATACGTTTTTTTCGGAATACGTTAATGAATAAAGCAGGGGCACAGTGTTATTTTTGTGTTAAAATTATTGAATAGTTGTGAGAAGAAAATAGACTTTTTGTCCCTGATTCTTTTATTAACATGACTTGTGACACTGGTGCTCTTCTGGTAAGTTTAAAATCTTGTAAAAGGTAAATTTATAAAAATATAAATTGATAATAAGCGGCCTGCTAAGGAGTGTTATTTATATCAGCAGAGGAGGTACATGACATCGAGATATAATTGTCAAAATTACCATATAAAATAAATTATGTGCTATATGTGTGTCATACAAGTCTCCAAATTCTCGTTATACCAATCTTTGCATAGTGACTGATATAATTAATTATCTATTAGAAATTAGGATACAAACTTTTATTTCAATGGACGATGATTTCAACGGACGATGGCCCAATTACAAAATTGTAGGCGCTTTTGAAAATTTTTATCAGATAATTCCTGGTGCATTTGAATATGATATGCATGCAACTTACTTGTTTTTAAGATTCGACCCACAGACCGTCTACTTATTCCTACTAATGAGCTCACTTCTCTTTGACTAACATGGGGATTCTCAACCGTTGCCAGCACCACAGAAAACTCATTTTCTTCGTTCACAACACGTTTTATTCTTTCACTTTTTTTTATTCGACATTTCCAGTTTCCAGCCCAACTAGCAATTTGATGTTTTGTAGAAGCTGAAATAATGTTTATGGAACATTTTTTATAAAACAATATTGTTGATGTAAACATTTCTAAAACGTTTATACAACGCTTATAGACGCAAAATGGGTTCTTTAATTTATTTTATTATGGATCTCACAGGTGTTATAAAACAATTGTGTAAACGTTTACATAGAATTTTAAAAAATGGTAGTCGATAATTATAAAATAGTCTTATAGCAAACAGTTATAAAATTTAAAAATGTTTTTGTAATATATCAGTTATAAAATTTTATATCATATATATCATCATTGCTGCTTTTTTGTTATGTGCAGCAACAACAACAGAGGTTATTTATTTTTTAAATGTTTTTGCAGACAATAATAATTCTCAAAATAGTTTTAAAATATTACAATGATAGCTAGATTTTATGTGACTATATATGGCGGCGTGACTAACAACATATTTAGTGAAACATGATGAGATAAAAGTTAACCGATTAAGACTTCGTTTCGCCAACAGCAAAGCGATTTTGGACAGCGAAGAAAATTGTTCTGTGAAATATATGGTATATATACAACGAAATTTTTAAGCGCCTTAAAAATAACGAATATTTATCAAAATTAAAGAAAATAAAGTGAAAATAAATTTTTGTATTTTATCTTTTTGTGGTGTTGCACCAACTGTGTTTCGCAGACGTATTTCACAATAATAGATTATTGCTAAAATGCTTGTATCACAATAATTTTTATTAACCTTTCCACAATAAAATTGTGAGATGTTACTAAAATTGGTTAAAAAACGAAAATTGAGATAACATCAAATCTTTACGTTTTGAGGTCCTAGGAACCCAAAAAAGTGGTTTTTGAAAAATGTCTGTATGTGTGTATTAAAAGTTTAACAAATCTCATTCTGATCCCTCTAACAAAACTAATAAATTTGTGCATAAGAAATAGTTGCTTTCCTCAATGTTTGAAGATTGCAAAAGTAATTCCAGTTTTTAAGAAAGGGTCTAGTGATGATCCGACGAACTATAGACCTATTTCACTTGTTCCGCTATTCGCAAAAATATTTGAATGTGTTTTAAAAAATCAGATAAATATATATTTTGAAGTAAATGCAATGTTCAGCCCAAGTCAGTATGGCTTTAGAACCAATCTGTCTACATCTTTAGCTATAAACAGTCTCGCCCAAAATGTCCTAGATGCATTCGAATACAAATTTTACACTCAGGCTTCTTTTTTCGACCTAACAAAAGCCTTTGACTGTGTGTCCCACCACATTTTATTAAAGAAACTGACAGTATATAATTTCGATAAAAGTAGTAAATCTGCTAATAAAATCTTACCTCACAGAAAGATGTCGATATGTATATTATAACCAAAACCAGTCAACTCAACAAATTTGTAAACATGGTGTACCTCAAGGCTCTGTGTTGGGTCCAACACTCTTTCTAATTTACATAAACGATCTGCCAAATTTCAACTCAGACGTTTCTTTCATATTATTTGCTGACGACACCACAGTTATCAATCAAGACAAATCATTACCTCAAATACATATTAAGGTAGCCGACACACAGTCAAAGATAACTACTTGGTTTCTTTCAAATTCATTGCTTGTTAATGACAACAAAACTCAATTCTTACTTTTCACTCTCCGCAACGAGCACGAACATAAAAAATCCGATCCTGTTAAATTCCTAGGCATCTACTTGGATTCCAAACTGACTTGGGAGGAACATATTATATATCTTTCAAATAAACTCTCTAAAAGTATCTTTCTCCTTCGACGTTTATCCAAAACAGTGTCACAAAAAACTTTAATAACTGCCTACTATGGATGTTTTCATTCTAAAATGAGTTATGCAATCATAAACTGGGGTCACTCAGCTTATGCTTATAAAATATTTGCAATTCAAAGAAAATGCATTAGAATAATTGCACAGATTGGTTACAGGGAGTGTTGTCGAGAATATTTCATAAAATTAGGTATACTTACTTTCCCATGTGTGTTCATTATGGAATGCCTTTTGTATATAAAAAAGCAAGAATTCCAATACACAAAACACAAAGAAGTACATGATTATTCAACCAGAAATAATGATAAAATTCTACCTAATTTCTCTAGACTGGTAAAAACTCGAGATGGCCGTAGTTACTATGGAATAAAACTCTTTCATGTCCTACCAGATCTAGTAAAAAATCTAAATTTAATCTCTTTCAAACAAAACTTAAAGCAATATTTAAAAAATAAAGCCTTTTACAGTCTTGATGAGCTTCTCAGAAACAATTTTGTTGATTGGGCTGCTTTATCTAGATCGATTTAGCCATGTAGTTTTGTAGTTTTATAGTATTGTGTTATTAATTGTTCGTTGCTTTTTCTCCACTGGATTTTAATTAACTTTTACTATTTTAATATGTCAATTTTTAATGTTTTTTATTTACCATTTTTAACTTGTATACCTTATTGTATGACTTGTGTAAATGCTTTGTGCATGTTGACACCAATAAATGATTATTATTATTATGTGTGTATGTGTGTTAGCACGATAGCGCCGAAACTACTGAACGGATTTGAATGAAACTTTGCGTGTGCGTTTCTTTAGTATCTCAGAAGATCTGAAAAGGTTTTGGTTGAGATCGGATTACGTTTAGTGCCATGTTGACGCAACAAGTTGTTTATTTTATATTTACTTTCAATTTGCAATGGAACCATTGAAAAGCAGTTAAAATTCTGATTTCAACGATATATCACACTCCCACCCTTTCGATTTGGTTTCCGTGAAAAAAATTAAAAACAAAGCAAATCTGGCATAGATTGCACTTCGCATGACATGATCGATGCGCGTAGCCGTTACATCGTGAAACTCGTCACATCACGTGTCAATTCACGTGTGAGGGTTTCTTCACTGCTCTAGAAGTAGAGCGGATTACGTTTAGTGCCGTTTTTAAATAGATATAGAGACAAATCGTAGAATTAAACTACAAATATTCCTCTAAAATCTAGTAAAATTAATGAAATGCTAATGTTTGATTTAACAAAGACAGCCGCGAGCGATCGGATTGCAATGAGCAAATTTTGATGATCGTCATTGTCATCATTTGTCATCCGATAACGTTGGTGTCATATCATGTTAACAAGATTTCGGCACATTTGTAAGTTTCAGTGGATTGTCACAAACTTTAAAGGTAGATGTAACAATATCAATATCATATGCTTTCTGTACCTTCGTTAGTGAATTTATTATAGATTATCACTTTACCAATTTTCAGTTTGTTGCTTTACAAATCTGTAGTATTTAGGATAGCTAGACTTTCTTAGTCGTTCAAGTGATGTTAAAGTTGTTAATATCCTAATAGTATATTATTCAACGAGCGATAATGTAGGTAATAACTCGCATAGATGATTGTAAATTCATTAAGTTGAGGGTTTTTTAGTGCCCCAGAAGATCTGAAAAGGTTTTGGATGAGATCGGATTACATTTAGTGCCGTTTTGTTACACAATTTAATGCTCTTTTCAGCTTCAAAGATCCACCGAGTGGGGAGGTTCCAGCCGCTTCCAGTAGCTGCTGATTTTTTTAAGAACTATTTCTATTTTCCAAAATGGCCGCTATAAAAATAGTTCAAACATAATGACATTATGGCGTCCATCCTATAAAGCATATTTATAATTATAAAAACACTTATAGAACAAAGATATTTTTCGAAGAACTGTTATATTTCAATAAACTGACAGTTCTCCGAGGCAGTGCTTATGGAAGTTTAAAAAAATATAGTTGCTCCGAAAGAGCATCTTATGAAACATTATACACAGCAATATGTTTTAATGTTTTAAAAAAACTCTATTTGCAGTACTTATAGAGCAATACATTCCGAAGCGCTTCTTAGTCGAGCTAAATAAACGGCAAATTTGTAACTCTCAGGGATCTTTTATTCACTTGTTTATTAACAGTGGAAATAAATATAATAATTGTGTGTTTGTCTTTAATTCAAGTATGTAATATTGTGTACCTACATATATAGTTTCAACTTTAGATGTGAGACATCCGTTGATGGGAGGCATAAACACCTACCCATGTTTTATAAAAATGGCAACGAACATTTTATAGTCTTTAAAGACAATGTTTAGTTTATCAATTATTTTATAAGTGTTTTATGACAGCAGTGCGTGTTTCCTTTATATAAAAATTGTTTAGCAGTTATAGCAGCATACAATATGTTCCCTGAAATAATCTGTGTTATGAAGAATCCTAATAAAATTGTTTTATTATTGCTTAGCTAGACTTTTACATACTAGTTTTATAGGCGTTTGTCAATTAGCCAATAAGTGCTAGGGGTCATTATTATAAATCAATTTTGTTCCGTGGCAAAAACATCTTATAATAATTGCTGTATAAACGTTTATAAAACAGTGAAAAACAAATTCTACAAAATGTTTTATAATTTAGCTGTAAGAACATTGTTAGCACTTATTTATATGATAATTTAGTTGTGAAGACTAAATAATCACCTTGGCAGTTTTAATAAAACAAAATAGCTTTAGTAGAACAGTAATGCAATAGTAATAAAATAAAATTATCCTATTATTTTAAACCTATACAACAACTTTGTTAGTTGGGAGAAATCTATCGAGAATGTTTTGGAAGCTGCTAACATCAAGAATCCTTCTTTCAGGATAACGTTGGTGATAAATTCTATTAGCGAGTAAACAATTTCTGTCGGACTCGCCCAAAACAAAAGTCATGTCTACAAGTTCCGCTTTATTAAAATTCATATTGTAAAATTCCAAATATTTAAAATTCAATACAAATTGTAACGACCGATAAGTGTGATAAATGCTCCTTTGTACACGACAATTTATACCAAACTGAGGTTCTATTGCTTGCCAAATAACGAAAACGGCAAAAAAATGTACAAAAAAACATTACAGTAAAGGACCGGTTAAATACTATTTACTCATTTCAATGGATTGGAAGAAATGGTCCCACTAGATGGTCTCATTTCAAAATTGCATAAAGACGTGTGCCAATCAAAATGGGCAACACGTCGAACAGCTATTATAAATTTTTCTAATGAATTATTTGAGAGAACTTCTTTTTTTAAGTTTATATTCTTGAATTTGACATTTATTTATAAAACAAAAATGGTTGCAATTAACCATAGGGAGGTACTTACAAAAAATTTTCATTTTTCATTTCTACATCACATCGTCGAAAAATATACAGGGTGTTTCATTTGAAATAATTGAGAAAATTCAATTTAATATGTTCTTAATTTGAAAAATAATTTTTGGCTACCCTGTAAATTTTTAGGAAATGAAAATGATTCATAAACATTAATTAGATGTCTTGTAACTGGTGTTCACATAAGTTTTTCTTGAAACCCATAATTGTGATTGTGGTGATTTTTTTAAATCTAACTGCAGATTGCATTATTTCAACAACAAAATGCATTACATCCAAGTGGTTGGGAGATATTCAATGCTAATACAGGAATGAATAGAGCCTTGAAAGGGGCTTCAAAAAATGTACTGATATACTGCTACGAATTTACACGTACATAAACAAATAAATACGTTGGATATTAATGATTATAAGATATTACGTAACGAAATCACTTGGGCTACTGTAGCGTAGCAGATATCGTAGGCCACAAACTTAACCCGGAAAGTGATGTACGTGCCTACGATAAAATTTCACTAGCTCAGACTATCTCAGGGCGTTAAGCCCAAGCTTACATAAACTATCACAAATTATTAGTTTACTTACTTAACAATTCACTGAGGTTTCCATACGTAGTGGTCGCAGACGAAATAGTGACACTTTCTTTAAAAATGAAATGCACTATATTAAACAATTTACAGATATTGGTTCTCTAGCATGTAACCTGGCGATGTTCAAAATTGTGGCCAATTTCTCGATCAATAACTTACAACATTAATAAAATGCCTCGTGTAGCTACACATCGGTTTACAATGTCCTCATAAATTATAATAAATTCTGCCACAAAGGTCTGATTTAAAGAACCTCCTTAAATAAATATACATACATAAAATATAAAAATATGTACAAGTTAAAATGCGAAAGTATGAATTGATATCCAGCCGAACCACTGAAGGTGGTCCCCGGTAAGTAAAAAATAAAAAAAACACAACAAACTTATTTAGGGTGGTACGATACCGAGTCCGGACGTGGAAGAACTGTAGCCCTACGGAGATGTCTTCGGGACACAATAAATGGACCCAAGGATGGGGTTGATGGTAGCCTCACCAGCCCTGGCACCTTCCACTGTGTGTGGATGCCCCGTCCGTGGAACTCTCACTGACGTGTGTAGAAGCCCCGTCCGTAGAACCCTCACTGATGAGGGAACAATCCACCAAAAGCCACAGTCGGATGAATGGGGTCGAGTCCGCCTTTCAAGTTGACACTGTATTTCCAAAGGAGAGCCTTGTGTAATTAAATATCCTGCTTCCGCAGATAAAATTTACTCACAACCACAAAATATTCCGCTAAACGGAACAACAACAGATTGAGGAAATTTTCTTGTGTTGATAATTCTAAAATCCACCAGGATGCCTTGGATAAAACCGAGGTTCACAGAATTATCAACTAATTACCAAGCCAGCAAAAATGGTTCCCTTCGTTTTCTGCTCTCTGCTGAACACTTGCCACAAGGGTATCGCCCTCCCGTGGAGAATAGCGAAATTTGTTACGGACGTAGCAGTTGTTATTATGCGGCCCACAAAACGCTAAAGCGTATGGTGGGTCGCATACGCTAGAGGTCCGCAACAATACATAGCATTCCATTTAAAAAAAGGCACTTGGTCCTATAATTTCGTTTTGGCTCGCCCTGTAGGTTCGAAAATAATTTCCAGTTATAGACTTTTTTATCTAGTTTACTTGCAATTTTTTAAAAAATTTCTAGCTATCGTAGAACACGAGATATCGAGATCCGACGTACTATTGCCCCACCCTGTATACTCAGTAAAATGTCACCGGTCTTCAAATTAGAGAAAGATACAAGACATTCGGTATTTTAGAATCATTTCGAAGACAGAGATAAGGGCATAATATGAATGTTTATTAAACGCCTTCCAGGTCACCTGAGTGACCCTCTTAAGTCTAGGAAATCTAGATTTGTATGAGCAAAGGAGACGGGGCTCTACAGTTTCTAGTGGGATCCGAACCACTTCTTGGGAATAATTTATATTTGAGAATTACTTCGCAGAAGGTGGGGCTCGAATCCACCTCACTTGGTATGCACAGAAAGAAAGCTAGACGCGCTGATCCACCGAGCTACCATCCTCCTCTCCAACAATAACCGAGATGGCAATATATGCTCTCCAAATTTGCGACATTTTGTATATCACATTGCTCTAAGGCATAACAAAAAACATTTCAGATGACACCGAAGAGCCTGCAAAAAGTATCATCTTTAATCTTACCGCACGTCTAGGGGAACTTCGACTGTCGAATGAAATTAGGTGCAGATAGATGGAAAACGAAAGGGGCAAACGAATCGTAAGGAAAATAACCCGGAGCGAATTTTTGATTTTGACGTTATAGCTTCATTTACATCTGTATTCAATTTATCAAGTCGAGATAATCCATTTTATAAACGCTCCGAAATACTTATCGACGAAATGTTCAAGTTTTATTTCGATCATAAATTAAGAGTGTGACAAAAATACGAAATGAAATTATAAGGAGCGAACAACAAAAAAACGCAGTTGACGTGAATTAGGATGGTGAGATTTTCAATTAAATTTCTTTACTTGTATTTTAGAAATAATAAGTAGTTATAATACATCGTAAGTTGGAAATGCAGAATTGCTAAAAATATATAGGTATAATATTATGATCAAAACAAATTATTTAGTAAAGTCAAAACTAAAAACTTTTAACATGTAAAACATACCTATAGAAAATATAAAAGCGTTTTACAGCATCCAGTCATTCAGACCGCCTACTTCATTATTTGTACATTTCAGTTAAGATAACTAAAGATATGTATTGTTTTGATAGCCATCTAAACATAAGCCATAACTTTTTTACACTATTAGAACCAATGGTTTATTGATGAAACAAGTTGTTACTGAGAATTTGACATTTTCATTATCGTTATGTATGTATTTTTACTTACTTAGTTCCCATATAGTTTTCTTGGCCAGTAGAGCATCATATATCGAATGAAAATCGCACATTTCCACATATTTTATTGCTAAAACCAGGAGCTGAATCACAATCACGCACATTGAAATAAATTTACAGGGAAAACAAATGAGCATCGCAAAAAAATTTGACATTTAGCGGCTAAATTCAATGTAATCGAGTTGGCGCCACAGAACAGCTTTAAAAGTACTGACGAATCACAGATATTGTACAGAGACGTATTGTAGTTTATTTTTACAGTGACCAGGGCAACATTCATGCATCAGAAAATAGTAAGCTTATTTAAAAACAACAGATTTCTTTATCCAACTATTTGAAATATTTTGTGTTTAGTACGCATATATTTATTTATTCCAAACTTTTATTCACGTTAAGATCACATAAATCTCTCATATAAATTTTAATTGCAATAGTATCTATTTGCCATTATGTTATATTAATAGAGGATATTTGTGTAGCAAAAATTTACACCAAATTGCTTGGCAATTATTAAACAATTCATTGCATATGTTTATGCAAATACATTTATGCTAATATCTAAATTCAAAGTTAGGTTTAAATTCAGGTACGTCATTTATCACTACACCAAAATATGCTGCTGTTGACTGGTTCTAATTCAATTTTAACTAAGCAAGGGAGACTTTTTGGGATTTGCCTGAAATTCGTTACTAAGCCAAAGATTAAATTATATAAAAATAATATTTATATAATTTATCTTTGATTAAGTTTTTATTTATATTGTTATATGCACACCCACGCCCTCTCACGAATAAAGGTCTAATCCTGGTGGTAGAATGAATAGAAATCGGCATAGTAGTTGGTTGCCGGTAAAACAGCGCCATCTGTGGGTTAACTGACGAACCGCCATTTAGCACCTAGAAAACTATAGAAATTTCGAGGCTATTCGGGGCGGGTTCTAGAAGGAGATAAAATATTCGAGTAAGTTCCACGCTATTATATAAGGAGTGAATTTGAGCAGAGAGCGCATATTTTTATACTAAACGAACAAGTGATCTTAGTAAACCATGCGGCCAAAGTTGTGATTTAAAGTAGTGAATACTATTTATTGCTTTTGAAATAATTGCTCCCAATCAGTACAGCCCTGTAAGCAATCGATGATATGTAGATTAACGGCCAGTCCTGTCCTGACGGAACAGTGCTGCTAAGAAAGATCACTGTCCTTGATCGTAGTAACAAACTGCAGCCACAAATAATGCGAATTTGAAATCGCTCAATAGATGACGCCATCGGTATTAAATCCGAACAAAATAAATGTAAATGTCAAAAATGAACTTCACCGGTAGTGTTTACGTGTTTAGTTGACATCATCTAAGTTAACTGGTTTTTAAAAAATTCGACTGAATGAATTAACGTAAGAGTGTTGATTTTACGTCCAACTAATCACTAAAGAAAATATTGCATAGGTTAGTTGTGGCTATTGAACTAAGAACCTGTAATTTTTATTCCTACTTTAAACAATTACTCTGTTCTAGCAGCACTTTCACCAAAATTTATAAAGAATAACCCAAAAACATGTCCTACTTTTATATAGGAAGAAAATTAAAAAGTTTCAGGATGGCCATATATGCTGTTATTCTATTTATAATATTTTATTTATTGATAACGTATGACAAAGAATCACAGTATAATTCGAACAATCCTGTTGCCGCAAGATTATCACATAAAGAGGCTCCTGAATTGATTAGGGGGCTGGGAAATTTCGAACCAAAAGGAACTGAGGATCGGGACGGGCCAGGTGAGGGTGGACAGCCGCATCATCTGCGTCAAGAACAACAGAACGATGCAGATCAATCCGAAAGCGAATATGGTATGAATGTAGCATGCTCTGATGAGATTTCTTTAGACCGTTCCATCCTCGACACTCGATTACCAGAGTGTAAACATTGGGTCTATCCGGAAAATCTGCCAACGACAAGCGTTATTATAGTTTTTCATAACGAGGGATGGTCTGTTCTCCTGAGGACTGTTCACTCAGTTTTGAACAGATCTCCTGACAACCTGTTAAAGGAGGTTCTACTAGTTGATGATTTTAGTGACAAGGAAAACCTTAAATCTGACTTGGAACGTTACATTGAACAGTTTAATGGTAAAGTTAGGTTAATAAGGAATAATCAACGCGAGGGTCTAATTCGCACCAGGTCCAGAGGAGCGCAAGAGGCCAGAGGGGAGGTCATAGTTTTTCTTGGTAAGTAGGTTTGTGGTAATCTGCAATGCTTTTTAGTAAATCGGTAAATCCGTATGATTTTATTTATTTATATTAGCATTTGCTATTTAAGTACAAAAAAAGTAATGTAAGAAATAATAGTATAGTGATATAGATATGAACATTAACACAGAATAGAACTATAAATAATTGTACTTATGTTTAATACATTATATAATTAATTACATGCCAGAAATTTACATACATTTTTAACAATCGAAAATGATATGAATATTTTCTTCTTCTTATTCGACTAAAGAACGTTTTTATTTAATCTAAATACTTAAAAGGAAGGTTTCAAACTCAAAAAATTGTTCTTAACCACATCCAAGAAGTATGGCTAACATAACATCTTCGTCAATTTTATACGATGGCTGTGAAGGGCCACGATCAAAACATTTTTCCAAAAGTCTTATTAAAATGTCGCACTGCAATATTTTAAGTTGCAGTGCCTGTTAAAAAGTTGCACTGCGAATTATAAAGTCGCACTACGAATTTTAAAAACACACTGTGAGATTTAAAGTTGCATGGCGAAACTCTAACAATCGCGTATGCACAAGGATCCAGGGTCCAGATTGTCATCTAATACGCTACGAGCTGGATGGATTTATTGATAAGTGTCTTTGCCCAGGAAACCTTAAATATATTAGAATGCTTGATTTGGCCAAGTTATCAATTCTGGGCCCGATTTTATCAACTTCGTATATAGAAGTTTACACTGCTTTGATTTTATATTTAACGATTCCTGTATTAGTAGCTTCAGCCGAGAGGTCATTTTCGAAATTGAAATTAATTAAAAACTACTTAAGGAACCTCTTATTACAAAAAAATGTGACAAATTTAGCCATGGTTTCCATTGAAAATGAAACTGCCCGAAGTATAGATATCGACAGAGATATCCACCAACATTTCGGCTGAAACCAAAGCCAGGAAAGTAACTATTTCTTTGGCATTATTTTCCAAATCTATGTATGTTACGCAAACATTTATTTGCAGTGCAACTTTAAATCTCACAGTGCGTTTTTAAAATTCGCAGTGCGACTTTATAATTTGCAGTGCAACTTTTTAACAGGCACTGTGACTTAAAATATTGCAGTGCGACATTTTAATAAGGCATTTGGAAAAATGTTTTGATCATGGCCCTTCAGAGCCATCGTAATTTTATATACTTGATAAACTTTTTCCCGTTCGCGAAAATGCTGATACTCATTATACCTCTCAGTAGATTTCTGGGAATCAGTTTTTCCGTTGCTTCCGCAGATTTTAATAAAATTTCATTAGAAATATTTAAATTTACTTAAGTTAGCTTCCATTTTTCACAATTCAAATGACATTCAAATAAATAAATTAACAAATAAAACATGTCGTCGCTGTGTAACTTTAAAAGTAGGTAATGTGACTTTGGTTAAATCACGGAATATCGAAAGTGCAAATGAAATAAGATATGATGCGACTTTAGTTAAATCGCTGAATATCAAAAGCACAGTATGAAATAAAATGTTGTAGGTTACATATCCGTTAAGTGATGTTACAATAATCATTTATAAATCATCTAACTCTTACCGTAACACATCACTTTCCGGACTTGTAACATAAATAACTATTCCAGACTTATGGAAATTATCTAATGTTACACCCATACTTAAGAAAGATGATAGCACCGGCTTAATTGATTACAGACCAATTACTATAAGTTGCAATTTTAGTAAGTTTCTCGAGTTTGCCAGGTTTACAGTAATTTGAAATAGCATCGAAATTTATTTTTTCATAAATGTGAAAGTTTGTCCGAGTTGTCTTGGATTAATCTTTTATATGACTTTCAGATGCCCATTGTGAGGTGAACACAAACTGGTTGCCTCCGTTGCTGACGCCCATCTATCGAGACAGGACCACGATGACCGTGCCTGTTATCGATGGAATCGACCACAAGACTTTTGAATATCGTCCAGTTTATGGTGACAATCGACACTTCAGGGGAATCTTCGAGTGGGGTATGCTGTACAAGGAGAACGAGGTGCCCCAGAGGGAGCTGAAGAAAAGGAAACATAACAGCGAGCCCTACAAAAGCCCAACTCATGCTGGCGGCTTGTTTGCAATTAACAGAAAGTATTTCTTGGAACTGGGAGCTTACGATCCAGGTTTGTTCTATTTTTTGATAGTTAAGTCCAGGTCTTTTAATTTATGTAACAATGGAATTAGTTTCCACTATTCTAGCCCTAGACCTAGACCCTGTTAATAACTGGGGTACCTCAAGGTTCTGTGCTGGGATCTCTTTTATTTCTTATTTATGCTAATGACTGCAAAACGAGCATATCATGATCGAGAAATCTATAATACAGACAATAAAACTAAAACCATGTGGAAAATAATAAGAACAATACAAGGATCATCAAGTTCGGTTTCAAAGAATATATGTGTTATAAAAGATGGTAATGAAGTACCTATGGAAGAGGTGGCTAACAAATTTAATTTACACTTTTCAAGTACCATAAATATAAATGCTTTGTGCAATTTTGATTACTTAGAAACTAATGTACCTAATTTTCAAAAAATCTTTTTATTTGTCTCCAGTTTCCACTACAGATGTTGAACTTCTGATAAGTAAATTAAAATCTTCAAATTCTAGTGGCTATAATAGCATATCTAATAATTTGATAAAAAATTGCAAATATGTTGTTAGCTGCCCAATAGCTTATATAATAAACCTTATAATTAAAGGCACATTTACTAATAAATTTAAGGGAGCCATCATTCAGTATCTATATAAGAAAGGAGATCCTAATGATTATAACAATTACAGAGCCATTAGCTTACTATGTAGTTTTTCAAAACTCTTAGAACTCCATCTCGAGTATCAGTTGTCAAGCTTTTTACAAAAAAATCACTTGCTTTCCCCTGCTTAACACGGTTTTACCACAAACAAAAGCACAGAATCTGCTTTGTGTGACTTTCACCACAAAATCATTAAAGCCTTAGACAAAAAAAAAAGATCGACTATTTTACATGTCGTTATCCCAAAGATACCGAAATGTACTAAGTAGTCAAGTGATCCTCACACGTCGCACATGCCTACCTTGCACTGATGAGAGCCAACAGCTCGAAACTGCAGTCTGCAAGTAGTGTGTGACGACTGGCACGAGAGCTCCTTTTAGTAGGATCAGTCTTTCGGTTGGTCTGTGTTCCAATCGAAGCATTAGCATTAGCATATGCAATTATTACACTTAACGTGCTAGGCTTGTAACTTGTAATTCAGCGCTCGGTGGGGCACATAGCCGGAGAGTAGCTGTTGGTTGCAGTCTGGTTACGTTCCTTATAGTAAAATAAGGATTTTGTAGAGGAGTTTGTGACTAAAAATATTATGTTTTAAAAAAAAATCATTGTAGGTCTTTTTATAGATTTCTCTCTGTCTCCAACGACAAAGTTTTTAGGAATTTATCTAGATTCCAGATTCCATACGTAACATACGATCATCAGTTGACATTAGTGTATTAAAAAATATATAACTTTGCGCATGTTCAATCTATCCTTAGTTATGGTTTAATATACTTTGTCTGGTCGATAGCCGAGTGGGTTAAGGCAGGAGGTGGCAATCGCGATTAATCACACGGACATCGCACCACAGGGTTCGAATCCTGGCTCCGGCACTGGCACTGTCGGAGGAAATGGTTGTATGTCCGCGTTTTTTCAATGTGTAACCCCCTTTCACACAAGCCCTGGCTTCTGGAATTGGGGGTTGTCTAATTTCTGTGGTGTTTATTTATTATTATTTATTTATTATTCTGGGGATCATTGCCATTTGCCCAGAGTGTATTTATAGCTAAAAAAAAATCATTAGGTGTATGCTCAAAAAGTGCAGATACGAACCTAAGTAAGCCACTTTTTAAACAATTAGAAGTTATGCCTCTTTCTACATTATGCATTTATTTGTTAATTCTACTTGTTAAAAAGAACCTTGATAAATTTACGAGGAATTGTGATATGTACAGGGCACAATATAGTATTGTTACAAGACATCGTAATGTACTATGCATACGTACGTCCACTGCACCAATACACTGGAAAAAGATGCACTAACATGCTGTGATCGCATTTAATGCCTGACCAAATGAAATAAAAAAATATTCAGTCTTTTTATATTCAAAAGAGAATTAAAAAAGTATCTTTTAATCAGAATCAGAATATATTTATCTGCGTTTAACATATAAAATGTTTTACACACGTCAGGTACATGAAATAAAAAAAATATATATAACACACAATAGATAGTTAAATAAATGGCATAAAAAAATAACTAACATATAATAATAAATAACATAGGATAATAAATAACGGAAATACATAACATAGAATAAGTAAAATACAAACACAATACTTACTACAAACTACAGTAATAATAATAAAAATGTAAAATTAACATATTAGCAATGGTCAAGATAAACTGTTGAAACACACAACATTTTAAGACTTAAAAACCATTTATATATTTGACATTAAAGGCTATATATGTATAGACATATGCATACATACATACATACATACATACGTACATACATATATACATACATATATACATACATACATACGCATATACATACATACATACATACATACATATATACACATATACATAAATACATCACATAGATGTTATATCGGAGGTTACGAAATCATTAATGCTGTAAAACGCATTTTGGAGTAGATATGTTTTTACAATCGCTTTAAATTTGCCAAGAGGGAGATTTTTGATGTGTTACGGTAACTTATTGTAAAATTTAGGCCCATAGTAATTTTTACCGTTTCTACTCGAATTCAGTCTGAAATAATCAGTTCTTATCTTGTGGTCGTGATAACAAGTTTGAGCTGTATATTGCTCTATGTTTTGTTTTACATATAGAATGCAGATGTAGATATATAACGACGGTAATGTAAATATCTGCATATCAATAAATTTTTGCCTTACATTTTCGCTGTAACCCGTATTAGTGATGATGCGGACTACTCTCCTTTGCAATCCAAATATTCTGGCTGCTTTTGATGCATGACCCCAGCCCATCAAACCATAAGACATTTGAGACACAAACAGGGCAAAATAGGCCGTTTTAATGACACTATGAGGAACTAATTTGTCTAATGTTCGGATGACAAAAATATTCTTTGATAGTTTGTTCGCAAGGCTGTCGATGTGTGGACCCCAGTTAAGTGTAGGGTCCAGATAGATACCCAGGAATTTTGCCATCTCTGGATTATCGACTGTGTCTATGTTTCTGTGGGAAAAAATCACGTTGATGGTCTTAATTTTATTCATGCATAATTTGTTGGTTAGGAACCAGTTTTGGGCATTTGACTGCCCTTTCACCATTCAGTTTTTCGTGAGCTGTTACAATGCTGGTGTCATCTACAAAAAGGAGAACCTCAGTTTCAGGTATTCCCATCTTTATATCATTAATATAAATTAAAAACAGTAAGGGGCCTAATACTGATCCCTGAGGGACTCCTCTGTGGATAATTTTTATATCTGAAACAGCACCATTTAAGCATGTGTACTGAATCCTGTTACTTAGGAAGGAATTTATAATCTGCATGCTGACTTTACTGAACTTAAAATGTTGTAATTTCTCAAGAAGTACCTGGTGTGATAGGCAGTCGAATGCCTTCTGTAGGTCACAGAAAGTAACCCCCACAAACTGACCATTTTCCTGACCTGCCACTATAAGATCTATCAGTTGTAGTATAGCCTCATTGGTGGATTGTTTCGTTCGAAAACCATACTGATATTGATAAAAAAAAATTATTTTCTTCCAAGTGTCTAGGCGGCTTATAAAATTACACTTTATAGAGATATTATATATTTAGTATAATACTTTGAGAAAAAATATTTTGTATTGCATGAACTCTATTTTTGGGATAAATAAATGATTGATAAATGATTGATTGATTTGCAATTTTAATACAGTTTCAAATATTTTTGATATTATTGGCACCAAGGATATTGGTCTGAAATTGTTAACTGCCTTTGCACCTCCCTTATGAATAGGCACAATTTTTGAAATTTTTAGCACGTCGGGATATATGCCCTCTTTTATACTTTCGTTAATGATTTTAGTGAGGGGAATTAATATAATATTTTTTATATTTTTGATTATAGTTATCGACATGTTAAAATGGTCACTACTTTTTTTATTTCTAAACTTATTTATTATATCGCGTATATCATTAAAACTAACACTGGAAAATTCAAAAGGAGGAAAATTTACGCGTTGCTTAAGAAAATCAGTTACGTTGTTTTTAGGATTAGGCAAGTAATCATTTAATTCGTGGATGTCAACATCTACATAAACTGGTGCATTTTTTACTGTTCTATTTTGATTGATAACATCCCAATAAGATTTTGGTGTATTACCTGCTTTCTCTATATAATCGCTATAGTAGCGTCTTTTCGCAAAATTAAGTTCCCGCTTGTATTCACCTTTTAGATTTTTTATATGAGTTTTTAGTGTCTGGTCAGGAAACTCTTGATATAACTCCAAGAACGATCGTATATTTTCTCTTAATTTGCGTAAATCTGGCGAAAACCAGTTATTTTTAATTTTTTTGTTTTTGACAATTTTTTCAGATATTTCAGATAACTCTATATTGTTATGATTTTAATAATTTTTTTGTGAAATGCTTCTTATATTTACTTATTTTGTATTTTATTGTTATTAGTTTGTAAGACTTCTTATGACATATCCAATATTCTTTCGGAAATGATAAAATAATTTAAAGAAAATTAAAATAAAAAATCTTTCAATAGGTCTATTGGTTTGGGGCGGCGAAAACTTTGAGCTCAGCTTCAAGATCTGGCAGTGCGGTGGCAGCATCGAGTGGGTGCCTTGCTCTCGCGTGGGCCATGTCTACCGCAGTTTTATGCCTTACAATTTTGGAAAATTGGCGCAGAAGAAGAAAGGACCGCTTATCACCATCAACTACAAGCGAGTGATTGAAACATGGTTTGATTCAAAGTACAAGGAATATTTTTACACTCGTGAGCCCTTTGCGAGGTATCTAGATATGGGCGACATTAGTGAACAGTTGGCATTGAAGGATCGACTGAAGTGTAAGGATTTCCAGTGGTTTATGGACAATGTCGCTTATGATATTTTGGATAAGTATCCCGAGTTGCCGCCGAACTTGCACTTTGGGGAATTAAGGTAAGGAAAATGCCTAGTTTTTTATTACTTTTCGTTAATACTGACACTTATTTTTTGTGAGCATTTAACACTTACTTGACAACATAAGAACGAAGATCATGGCATAAACATGACGGTGTCGCTGTTTAGAAATGTAATTCTATGATCAAACTGCTTCACTTCTGATTAAAAATCTTCACCAGGGAAATAATATTTTTTCCGAGTGCGATTTTTCTGCATGAAAAGGTGATATATGTTGAATATTTTAAAATATTTTTAAAAAAGTCCCTTGTGGAAACATAAATAAATGCAGTTTTTGCTGTCTTGTCTATTTATAGCACAAATTAGCTTCTATTGCTAACTAATAAAAAGTGTCACAATTTTGTCACAATGCACAATTATTATAAAATCATACTATCCAACTGTTTTTTCCAGAATGCCGGAAAATTGTGAAATTTTTTTCACAAAAAGCTCAGTAGGCGCTTATTTCAGATTCCTCTTTATAGCTCCAATCCGTGATTCTAGACGGTTCTCCTTTTTTCCAGTTTCTGTATGGTAGAAAGCCAATAGCGCCACCTCTGTGCCGACTGGCGAACTATCATTGTATTGCTAACTTCCCTCTACTAAGGGATAAAAATCTCTCTTTATAAGAAGACATGCATATAACATTATTTTTCCATTTAAAGCAAACTATCTTTTAGTACATTTTTTAATGAAAATTTTGTTTAACAATTTTTTTTTTCGATTATCACATTTACTTCAAAATATATAAAACTACTTTTGCCGAATCTGTATGTACACAACTTATTGTCATTGTTGTAGTGGCATCATCGATGATTTTTTTAAATGGGAATATAGCTCGTTCAATTTCTATTTCGAAAGGTATTAATTATCTATCTAACCATAATTAATATTAATTAAATAAAATGTACAGGGTATACAAAAAACTTATTTTACTTTCTAACAGTAATCATTACAATAAATGTTCAAATTGCTGACCTTCAACAATAATACATTGAGATAAATGTCAAACAGATTCTTGTTGAACTTTTGTTGTCATTTCTGGAATTATTTGTGAAATCTCCATTCTTATTCGTTCTTGTAAATTTTCTAAACTTTCCGGTCTATTTATATGAACTTTTGTATATCTCCATAGACAAGAATCGAGAGGAGCTAAATCTGGAGACCTAGGTTATTATTATTATTATTATTGGCACAGTGCAGGGGACACCTCTTCTTCCTTCTTTTTTCTTATATGTTTTTATCTATTAATATAGTGTAGTTATAAATTTCTTGAAAATGATTATCTGTTTATTTTTATCTTATTTTACTATAACCACTGATTGACGAACTCATGTCATTGTATAATGATATTTGTGGAATTTTTAAATAAATAAATAAATTTAAGCGGTTCACTTTCTCGGCCGATGCCGGAGAAAATTTACCGACCCCTCGCGTGCGCCGTTGGGTTTCAGCTCTGTGGGGGTCTGGGCCCATTGCTGTCGGTGATCGGCTCGGTTAATGGGGATAAAGTCCATCATGTCCCATTAGTCCGCTGGATGTTTCGATGGTCTATCCTTCGGTCCACGTAATTTGGCAAGCTTGGAGAATTACTGTCCTCTGGATAATCTTTGAGAGTTTAGATAGGTATATTAAGTTGTTCCAAATATTTCAAGATCCTCTTCGTCACTATGCCTGTAGTCGATATTATGATCGGGATGGGATGGCTCGAACTTCCTCTAAGCTCCATACGTGTTTAAGTTCGATAGCTAAGTTTTGATATTTATTTCTCTTTTCCGTCTCCGTTTTCTGCAGGTTGCTGGTTAGGGGGCATCCTATAGCAATAATGGTGGCCTTCTTATCTTTCTTTTTGATCGCCAGGATGTCAGGGCGGTTGTGATCTAAAGTTCTATCAGACTGGAAAGGTCTTCATCTGTACGGATTACCACAGTATGCTGTCAGTCTTTAAGGTTTAGTAGTATTTGTTGTCACATTCCATGATTTGCCTAATGAGAAACCTATCGGATTTGTAGAAAGAGGATTGCATGTTTTTTTTCTTGTGTTCTGCATATCTTCTGAATACTGATTAGTCCCTGGCCTCCTTGCGTGCATAGCATTTACAGTTTTTCAACTACTCTTTTTGGGTGGTGCATCCTAAATTATCCGATCTAAATTATCGAGTCCAAATTCCATTTGTATGTCATCACTGAATGTTTTGACGTTAAAGACGAGTAATTTCAGTTGTTTTGTGTTCTCAGCGTATAGCTTGATATCAACCATAAATAGCAAATGGCTAGCTTTGAGTTTCGTTGTTTGGGATCTAGTCGAAAACCATAGGTGGTGTCATTCAATATGCCTGAAAGCGGATTAAGTGTGACGCAAAACCACAATGGACTCAGCGAATCCCCTTCTGATCTTAATGTTTGAGATAATGCCTCCTCCTATTCTCATCTAGGTTTCTCAAGTCGTCATTACATGTGTTAGTAGCCTAGTGATCGTGGGACTAAGTTTGTATACTTTTAGCACATTTATTAGCCAGTCATGAGGTACGGAGTCAAATGCCTTTTTGTAATCTATGTAAGCCATACTGATGTTTCGGCGCGGAACACTATAAATCTAACACTGGAAGTACTAACACTTTCTTAAAATTATACCTGAAAGGGAACACAAGTAAAAGACAATATAAAGTTCAAAAATATATATTAAATCTCTTCAAAAATTTATGTTTTACAACAACTTCAAGAAATATATTTTGACAAACAATAGTCTGGCCCGTGTACAACATATGGTGAGGAACGGAACGATTTATAATATACCAACTACCATCCAATATGCGGTTTATGAGCTAACGATTACACAAAAGAATTCAAGAAAAGTTTAATTTTTATAAAATTTGGTGGGCTTTTGCTTGCCTGTCTATTCACGCATTTTTATTTCAATATCAATTTTGGTTGTTCCTCGGAGCTTGAAAATGCTTGAATCGCAACGACTTTGAATTGTATTCTACAATTACAATTTTATACGTTCAGGCAAGGCGGTCCCATGCACATATGAGTACATGGTAAAGACACTTTTCTGACACCGAATCACTGAGGAATCGGTTTAGGGCAAATCCCGTTAAAACTCATCATTTTCCCGTCAAAATCGACTGCTAGGAAATGATGGGGTCCCATGTCGCTAAGGGCTATTTTCGTTAAAACTCACGATATACCTTGAATAGAAGCTGGATTAACTTGTCCTCATATTTAATACCACGCATGAGTTGCAGTGCTTAACAACGTGGATTCGTAAAAGGGTTTTTAATTTTGAAATTTCCGAAGTTGAAGTCAAATTTTGTTTCACTTTCTAAATTTTGGTGGTTGGGGCGACATTACGTCCCTGTGCAGCGACATTTACTACACTTTCTAAAATGATGCTCCTTGAGGAGTTATTGAAATTTTTGCATAGAAATCGCTCCGTAGAGCGAAAATATGATTAAAACATTAAAAACCTCTTCCACGATATTTTTACGTGAAGCACGCTTTTCATGCGAAATATTTTAAGTTGGATTTTGTTACAGTTTCGAAAAGTACATCGAGGGTTTTATCGTGTTCTTTAACATGAGCACTAACTTTATACACTACAATTGCTGTGATGAAACTGTTTCTTATAGATCCGTCGCGGTCAGTAAATGCTTGGATACGCTAGGACACGCTCCGCCTTCATTGATGGCGATCCAACACTGCCATGGCTTCGGCAACAATCAGCTAATGAGGCTGAACGCCAAGGGACAGTTAGGCGTCGGCGAGAGGTGCATCGAGGCGGACGGCCAAGGCATAAAGCTGGCCTTCTGTCGCTTGGGAACTGTGGACGGCCCTTGGATATATGACGAGGACACTCACACTCTGCTGCACCGAGTCTCTAAGAAGTGCATGGCCCTGCATCCGCAAACCTCTCACTTGTCCCTTTTGCCGTGTGACATTAATAACGCATATCAGCAGTGGCTATTTAAAGAAATTCGCCCTAAGGTATAGATAAGTAAGTGTAGGTTATGTTGTAAGCAAATGTTCTTCCGAAAACCAACGATTAAATGTACTTGTTCATGTAACGGGTTGTGACTGGTTTGGGTGCCCTTGTCGTTTGTATTTTTGTAATTTTTCTCACACTAAAAGACCGGTCGGATGAAAATTGTTACTATTTATTCACATCTTATATAGGCCAGTCTCCAGATGTTTGAATAAGGAAACATTTCCTGAATAGAATTATTTACATTTTCGGGTTTGACATCAGAAAAGTGTGCTTAAATTTGCAGGAAAGTAAAAAAAGCAAAATAGGGACATTCTGTACTTCTTGCGCTGCATTTCAAACATTTCACAACATGCCTCAAAAAGTATAGAGTGCTTTTTGCTCATAAATTTATGAAGAAAATTAGGTGAGATAGCCCTCTGTACAATAGATACTTATGACTGTTGCAATTGTAGGCCAAGAGCTATTGAATTGAAATTTCAGTGACCGTCTAAAAACTTCCTCAACTTTTATGGTGTCTAGTCCTGCTTAAAGATACAAGTTTATGCTGGGTCTGCGACCTGGCGTATAAGGGCTATTTGCCAAAATATTTGAACACCACTCGACCACACTACTCATCGGCAGGCAACCATTCACAAAGAACTTCCCAAACACAGCTTTTCGAGATTAAGTACCTCTTTCCCAACCCAAGGAGCAAAATCTGCTTGGACCAGGGCACAATATATTGTATTTTTGCACTGTGTCGACACAAAGCTCAAAATTTGAGCCAGGGTAATATTTTATGGGTCATGTGCTGACACATTAATGAAATATTGTGTCAAAATAGGCACTGCCTCCAAATTGAAACATTTTGGTTGTTTGTGCTCAAAATGTTTCTATGTTGAGCCTATTTGGAAACATTAGACACAATTTTGATACATCGTGTCCACTCTCCGTGGTCAAAATGTATTTAAAATGTGTCTAAAAATCGTGTGCCCATCATGTCTGAAATTTGGCCATAAGAGGACACTTGTATCTCCACACGTTTATATTTTAGGCACGCATGTTTCATTTCATGCCTTAACTGTATCTACACCAACACATGTTTCCATGAAGTTGAATTTTAGACACGTTTTTTCCGTTTTGTGCATAAATGAGGAAAATGGAGTTCTTTTATTTTTTTGGGTCATATACTTGCTTTATTCACGCATTAAAACTTATTCCTTCTGTCTAAAGTAATTTTTATAAGAAGATAATACCATTATTGCATGCCAAATGTGTCCAAATGTTTAGTGAATAACCCATTGAGTCGACTTTTAGTCTATTTTTAAAATATTTGGACACCAAAATGTAGTTCTTGGCACAATTTAGATTTATTCGTCTCGATTTTGTAACTACTCATAGTAAGGCGCATTACAGTAACATATTGGAAACAATAAGAAACATGTTAGTCACATATTGGCTTCATTACAGTAACATTTCGTAAATATGCGACACATTTTCATCACCACTTTGGACATATATCCTACACAGTGTGGACTCTGTTTCGAAACTGTGCCTATAATATGTGCCTTTCAATGCTGCTTGGGAAAGTCTGATTTGTAAACTGACGAAGGTTTTGTCACAGAGAATCTGTCTGTCACCATTTAATGCTTCTTCATAGAGCCTACACATCTTAATTTTTATTCTGGTGCCAATAATTCTTTCCTTTTTAACTGTTTATTTCATTGCATGTTCCTATTTATTTATTTTTTATATATTGCTGGATTTTATTTTATACATATTTTTTAACCTTCTTTTTAAAGCCACCATTTTGGTTTTACATTTTATGTACCAAAACCTTGTGTGAATTGGATATCAAAAAATGCAATGTCATTTACAAAACTACATGATATAACAAAAAAATGCACCCAGAGAAAAATACTACAGTTAATAGAACCGGAAATATAAAGTTGTACAGCGAAAAATTAAAAAGAGCACTTATTTTGCTTTAATTCTTCTAATTATCTCTATGATTTCGTTTCTACAAATCTTGATATCAAACTACGCCTGAAAATATAAAATAATCCCGGTGTTATAGTAGACTTTTTGATTAAGTGTATTTTTACGTCTGGAAACTGGCCGAATATTTTACCCTTTACGAAACATTTTTTATAGCTAAAAAGAGAGAATTGCCACTAATTGCATGTATATATTCTTTGAACTACTTAAATATAGATAATACTATTCTAGATTAGGATAATCAGAAATTGACTATTTGTTTTTAAGTTTTGAACTTATAAAATTTTTTTAAAAGTCTCAGACTGAATGTGTCGATAATTTTGAAAGTTCCGCAAATTTAAAAAATTTCGGATTTTCACCAGGAATCCTCAGATTTCATTAACCATTACAGTTTGTTATCTGATACTGGAGATGTTACAAGAATCATATCTACTTGAACTGTTTTAAATTGGCCAAGAGACAAATGTTATTACCCAAGCAACACCAAATGGTTTAATAAACCGTTTTGATTTCGTTTATACGACTGGTATATATAATATTTATTGCAACCTATGTTCAACGTTCGAATGTCCATGCTACAAACGTATATATTTGTCTTATCATATATTAAATATAGACGTTTTAAAAAAACGTATATATATGGTACATCATATTCTAAATATATATATCTTAAGAAAACGTTATATTGTTGTCACATCATGTACGAGATATATACTTTTATGTGGAACCTCAAATAAACGTATCCGATATACGTCGATAATACGTATGATGTAAAGGTTTTTCTCACGGTTATGAAAAACCTTTTCTCCAGTTGCTGGTATATGTGTAATAAACCTTTATTATCCACTGTAATTCATACATACATAGGGTATACCTGTATGGAATATCTAATACTTACAAACTTTTTTATTTAAAATTTTTGTCGCTTCAGCTTATCAAACTTTTTTTGGCAATGCCAAAATTTAGGTAATATATTCAGAGAATATAAATATCTGACTTCGCGTAAGGTGAACATATTTCAAATTAAAAATATAGAAATTTCAAAACCTCATAAAGCTGGTGAACTATAATAGTAGTAATTGTAATTGTTTCTATTTAATTTTTTTTTCCTTTTGAAAATCTGAACTTTTTCTGAAGAATTTAGTTTTTCTCAAAAAATTTAGAATAAAAAGATAGAAAATATAGAGAGATTTTTTAAAGGGAATCCACCCTTATCTTTGTTAATGATACACCATAAGTTCTATAGACCTTTTTTTATATAGTTTTATAAACTAAGAGCTTATTTAATAAATGATTAAATAGTTTCCATCACTTTATTTTTACCAAAATCACCTTAACTTTCCAAATTTAAATGGGAAATTCTGTTATACAGTATTATAGACTAATTGATTTCAAATAACTTTGCAAGGCAAATCATGTCTTAAATCAGAAAGCATTTGCTACTTATGATAAAATTGTTAATATATATTGCTGCATAACAATAATATGACATTGAAACAAATTAATTTCTAAATGCCTTATTTTGTAAAACATAATAATTTTTCTTTAATTATAACAGGGAAAATAGAATTAAAGTTTTTTTTGACTTGCGATACATTTCCCTTTGCAAAATTATTTAGAATTGATCGGTCTACAACACTATAAAAAAGATAGAAGGTACCCGTTTTTAAATTCGAAAGTTGATGTAATGATCTCCAATTTTTTAAAAGTACATATTTTAAACCTCCTACCTATATATAACTACTGATATCAAGGAAAATTCAATTGTATATATGTATGCAGATAGTAATTTTTTAAAAATATTTATTATTTAGTACTAGCTTTTTTATATTATATTAAGCTTTACCTATTCTACGGGTTTGGCTAAATACGTAAAACTATTTTATCATTCACTATTTCACTATTTTACTAAAATCCAAAAATAGAGTCTATTTATTATTATTATTGTAACTATAGCGGCTTTTGGCAAGCTTCAACCAATCTTGAATCGTCCCTCTAATTTTATTGTCACTGGTCTCACCACCTTCAACGCTAGCCATGCAGAGTTTTACACCTTCTGTGATAAAAAAAATGCATTTACTATGAAATCGCTCAGATAAACAATAAGTCTTACCAATCATAAGTTGGTTCATTCTTGTAACTTCAATGCACTACAACGTGATAACTCAAGGATAAGAGCAGCTCATCAACATAACACTTGTTGAATTTCAATCAAATAATATATATACGCAAAAACAAACAAGTAAATATTCTTTGTTTCGATCACAAGGCCACACTACTAAGGTTGACTACCACCACACGAAACAGCAATCAACTTGACGATCCGCGGTTGCTCACCAGCTGTACTGTTGAGACAGTGAGAGAGATGCATATATTTATGAGAAATACTTATTATTCTGCAACAAAGACAACAATACTAACCCGGTTGCTGGCGACTGCACAATCGATTCAGATTGATATACGTTTAAAAACCGTATATTATAAACTGCAATATTACTGAACTAATATTTTCATTCATCATCTATGTATAACAAATTTTGATCAATGATTGATTTTACTCATATTTCCAGGTATTGTTATAATCTTCGAACTTTTAGTTGCAATTGTTTATGATATGCTTATAAAAAATGTAGCGCAAATACATATTTATCGTATACATTTAGAAATCATATATTAAAAACTCTAATATGGCTGAAAACATGCAAGTAGTGTCAATTTCACCAATTTACAATTTAAACATTTGACGGAAGTGTAGTCTCAACTCTCAATTATTTCTCAAATATTCTGCGTTACTTCTGAGAAATAATATTTATAATATACGTAGAAAAATCGTTTATGAAATAAACGCTTTTCATAGACGTTGATTAAATATACAATAACGAAATTTAAACCGTAATTTCATATAATAAACGTTTATTAAACCATCATGTGTTGCTTGGGTAGTGTTGAACATGTAAATGCTCACCGCAGCAACAAGTGTGTTGTGTGGATAGTCATTTCTGCTGCTGATCAGTTTTTATTGTCAGTATTTGTTAATTTTTACTAACTTATTTGGGTAATAAACATAGATAAACGTCTATGTAAGTTTTAATCTGATTCTTGCTTCTAATGTACTCATATTTAGTATACAGGGTGTCCGATAAATGAAGAATAATCCTGAAAATACTAAAATGTGTGAATACAAGTACATTGGAAGCCAGCCTATGTTAACAATGTCTAACTCTTTTCTAATCATGCCAAATATCAAATACATAAAATAAAGTTAGGATATGTCCGTTTAGAATTGAAATTCAGTAGTTATTTTGAGGTTATCGGTTGGCAGAAGAACAGTTGTATTGTTGATATAAAATCTCCACCTGATACATATAGGTTTCTTTACTTGTTAAGTTGGCATTCCTTTATCAACTGTTTGACAGTTGTCAACCTGGTTTCTTAATATCAACGTAATATGATTTTAGTAAGTAGCCACCTATAATAAGATTTATTTATGTAAAAATTCTGCAACGTGAGGTCGATATGGGGTATGGTCTATGCAACAAATGTTATTATTAATATTATGAACTTTAACAATTGTCGTACTATACTGAGAAGATGAAAGAATACTGTACGGAGTACTTGTGCTCCGGCATAGACAACGTGGCATTTGGTAGTATCACTAAAGGTAAATGGGTCATTAATCATAACAAAAATACGTATGGTATATTCTAATAAACAAGAGGAAAGTAATAAAACTAATAAGAGTAAGGAAAAGAATAACAAACAAAAGTTACCGAGTGGCTAATAAAGCGAATATTTTTAATTGCCTTTTTGCTACTTTACGACCATATCCCTACTCAGGTTGCGGAAAATCTAAGATACTTAATCAAATTAGTAAATAGGTGTAAATAACATGGCAGGGTAAAAGAAATCAATCAAATGTTTCAAACTTTCTCGTAACTGAAATAGTAAAAACGCTCGTTCGTTTGGATGTTTTATATTTTTTTATTAAACGGATACACAAAACTGAATTTTGTGTTTCAGTTCTCATTATTTATTGTTCACAAGTTGGTGTTAGCATATATATAATAATTTCTACGAATTTACCGAACCTAATTTAGTGTCTAGAGGTGTTGTATTATGAGTATGTTTTTATTCCAAATTTGACCTTTAGAACATTGTCTGTGTGTGAGTATGTTGTGTATGTGCATTAGTGTAATTTACCTTAACAAAGAACCTTGATGTATATTTTTCTTAGTATTTATTATCAGTTATTTTTAGCAAAGGATTTGATAGTTGCAGAAGGGTTGCAGGTTTTTTAAAAAACATATTTTGCGGTATACAGAACCACACAGTCATTAGACTGTCTAATACTATTGTATTAACAATGATAAATCAGTCCATAAAAACAGGAATTTTTCCTACAGTTTTTAAAATTGCCAAAGTGATACCATCCATAAGGATGGAGACTTAAATTCATTAAATAATTTTAGACCAATATCACTATTACCTATTTTAGCCAAGGTGCTAGAGATTATTTAAAGAAAATCAAATTTGTGACTTAAATCGCATAGCTTGTTTTTTGTGAACCAATTCGGCTTCAGAACCAACAAATCTACCAACAAAGCTATCGGTCATTTAGTGGATGTAATTGTGGAAGGTTTCGAAAATAATGATTATGTCGGCTCGATTTTCTGTGATCTACGGAAGGCCTTTGACTGCGTCTCCCCTGAAATTCTTTTAGATAAATTAAAATAATTCATGGTTTTGACCCTGTAAGTTTAAAACTAATGAAATCAGATTTACCCAATAGAACGCAATTTACCCTTGTAAATAGTTTTTCTTCAGATAGATCTGGTCTGGTCCGTGGTGTACCCCAAGGCTCAGTTATCGGACCTATCCTGTTTCTCTTGTATATTAACGATATCGATGAAAGTTTCCCAGGTACTGACCTAACACTCTTTGCAAATGATACCACTTTAACAAATAGAGATAAAACTTTGTCAGACTTGATTAGAATTTTAGAGGACACACAGTCGAGAACTAGTGATTGGTTCGCTTCATTAGAGCTTTGCTTAAATGCAGACAAAACTAATAAATTCATTTTTTTGCATAGGGATATATCTAACTTTGAAAATCCTCAACATGTTAAATTGTTAGGGGTATACTTGGATCCCAAACTCAATTGGTCGTCACATATTGATCATGTCTCAAACAAAATCTCAAAAAATATTTATGCATTATGTAACCTGGTAAATATTGTCCCTGATGACGTCTTATTTTCTGCCTACCATTCATTTATAATGTCACATGCGTCTTATGCTTTAATATGTTGGGGTTATAGTCCCTCTGCAAAACAAATCTTTGGATTACAACGTAAAGCTGTTTGAGTGATAACCTCCTCGTCCTATAGAGAAGATGTGAGAAATAAATTTATAGATAGAGAGTTATTTACCTTTCCTTGCTTATATATATACAGGGTGTCTCACGGGGAACTGAATCGATTGATATAGAGAAAAGTACGCATCAGAAAATTTTGAAAATTTAGATAATAACTAATGTCGGCGTGGCCAATCCAAATAAAATAATTACAAGCAGCTGGCACTTCCGCTTATACCGGAAGTCGATACCAACTTGCTTATTTCAAATGGAACACCCTACATATTATTATTTTAGGGTTTTCAAAAAGAGCATAAAATTCTGAGTCGAAAATATGTAGCATATCCTATACCTAAACCTAGCCGTTTCAGAGATATTTGACATTTTATAGAAAATTTGACAGGTGAAACGGTTTGCAAGAACCGTTATAACTTTCTTCGTGCAAAATATCCTTATTTGCTTCTTGTCACATAAAAAGAACACAAGGAGAACTACGTTCTACAACTGAAATAAATTCAATAATATCATAACAAGTGTTCCGTTTTTCGCGTTATATTTTGTCAACTTCAAACCGCGAAAACTTGTTTAGATCAAATATAATACCCTGTATTTTTTTACGTCAAGTTGTGTAAAATTGAATTCCCTTTTTTCTGATATTAGCATTGTGGGGGTTAAAGTTACAACTTTTTGAAATATTTGCGATTTTATTAGAAATTCATGAATTGTTGTAATCATTTCATCAAAATAGCCATGATTAGAAACAATCAGTCATTATCTTATGTCAAAAAATGCCAGCATGTTTAAATTATACCAACGAAAACTTTGTAAATTTGTTTATTATTTCTGGAGAATGTGATAAAGTAGTATCAATAACTTGCAGCACATTTGCTACTCGATATCCAGAGAAAAGGAAACCGTCACCAAACACTGTAAAACACATACTGGAAAATTTTAAAAATTATGGCTCTGTTAAGGCAAAAATGCAAAGAAGAAAGCCTATTGTTGATGATGAAAACATTGAAATAGTCATTTTGGTATATTTTCATGCATTTCCAAGGATGTCATTAAGACAAGCTGCTCTGGAATCGGGACTATGCAAGGATTCAATTCACAGAATCTTATTAAAAGTTTCACCCGTTTTCATTCCATATGGTTCAAGGATTAAAAGAAACAGATTTCCTTAGAAGACAGAATTTTTGTCAGTTTATTCTAATAAGGTCTGAGGGTCACGATTCTTATTTGGGAAATATATGGACAGATGAAGCAAAATTTACTAAAAATTTACTTTTTAATAGACACACTTCGCATTATTGGAGTGACTCAAATCCTCATATGTTCAGAGAGCGAAACTTTAACCCCCACAATGCCTAATATCAGAAAAAAGGGAATTCAATTTTACACAAAATACAGGGTGTTCCATTTGACCTCAACAATTTTTCTCGGTTTGAAGTTGACAAAATGTAACGCGAAAAACGGAACACTTGGTATGATATTATAGAATTTATTTCAGTTGTAGAACGTAGTTCTCCTTGTGTTCTTTTTACCTGACAAGAAGCAAATAAGGATATTTTACACGAAGAAAGTTATAACGGTTCTTGCAAACCGTTTCACCTGTCAAATTTTCTATAAAATGTCAAATATCTCTGAAACGGCTAGGTTTAGGTATAGGATATGCTATATATTCTCTACTCAGAATTTTATGCTCTTTTCGAAAACCCTAAAATAATAATATGTAGGGTGTTCCATTTGAAATAAGCAAGTTGGTATCGACTTCTGGTATAAGCGGAAGTGCCAGCTGCTTGTAATTATTTTATTTGGATTGGCCACACCGACATTAGTTATTATCTAAATTTTCAAAATTTTCTGATGCGTACTTTTCTCTATATCAATCGATTCAGTTCCCGGTGAGACACCCTGTATATATATACACTTGCTTAATTTACACCAAAGAAAACCCTTTATATACACCCCAAATTAGTATACATTCTTATAACACGAGAGACTACCAAAGTATTAGAACTACCTGGTTAGGATTAATGCCAGTCGCCATGGTCGTAACTATTTTGGCCCCATTTTCTTTAGCCTCTGTTACCTCAAGATGTAAAACAATTGCCAGTGTGTAGATTCAGAAAAAGAAAATAGAGTTACCTGCCTTCACAATTTATGATAGTAACGATTTCAATACAGAAAGTGAAACATAGGCATCAAGGTGAAACAGAAAAGTTTGTCAGTTGAAATGATCGTTCACCCGAAGAATGCTAGGTAAATAATTATCTGAATGTTGTGTGGTATCCGTATATATTGTATTAGACCACACAGATATATGAGGCAAAGTAGACACTTCGCAAATTTGTTACAAGTTTGAACTACAAATCCTTTGCATGTTCTTTTAGTTTAATCACTAGACCTTGTAGCTAAGAAGGTTTTAATCGTTGTGCATCTTAAAATGACATTGCTGCCAAAATTTATAAATGATAACAGATAAGTTCAGTATCTAAAGTATTTATTGTTTGTTGCAAAATAACTGTGACTTTTATAAAAAGATCATTTTTGATCCCCCTTCGGTATTGGCAGTTTTTGTGCATTTACTCTCTTCATTATTTCTTAAATATTGTTGTGTCAGATGTGTTTTTATTTATTTTGTAAGAGTGCATGAAAATTATTACTGTTCTTTGTTGTTTTTAATTGGAATTGAATTGTTTTTGTTTACATTTTCTAAATGTGCCTTACGATGATGAAATTTATTTTGTAAATAGTTTTTTATATGTGGAATCGCCTCTAATCTAATTATTAACAGTTAATGTACCTACCTATTTAATTATAAATTTAATATGTTAAGTTATCTTAGGTAGCTGCCCGACATTGATAAATAAATGTTTCCATTATCCAGTGACAGTTTTATTTAATTTTTTTGGTCCTTCGGCAAACCTTAAATAATGCATTGTCCTGACAATTAAGTTGTCATCATCAGGATATGATTAAAACTACAATTTGGTGCATCTACATGTAGAAATTTAGATATGTTACGAACAGATATAATGCCGAAACTGACAGTCCTTTCAGATAGCTAAAACGTTATTATGAGTGCCCTATGGCTGGCCAGTTAGGGAACACTTATTGAAGTAAACATCCTTTCGATAAGTAGAAGATGAGCAGTGGAATGGCATGGCCCGCTAGATTCCCGGATCTAACACCAATTGACTTTTTCTGTAGAACTGTCTAAAGAAATTTAGTATACCAGGATGAGTCAGTCCACCTCTGAATTGCTTGGCTTACTGTCTGTTTGCAATAGATCAATAACCTATGTATACATTTTATTAGTTGTGATTCTAAAATTCAAGTTGACTAGTTACTTTCATTTTTTTTGTAATTATCGTTGTACTTCTAATGTATTCAGAATTTTTGTGATTCGATTAAAAATTTGTATTTTTACATTTGACTTCAATTTCACTACAACAAAACAAGTTGCTATGGCTGATTTAAAGTCTTAATTAGACTAGAGTCGAGTAAACTCTAACTTGGTGGGTCCAAAGGTCGCTTTGTCGTATGAAGTAAGAAACTATTTACTCGATAGCTCAGGTATAACAGTGGTTCTCAAACAGTTTACAACAATTTACAAATGATTATATGTCTGTAACTGTAATGCAATCGCTAAATAATTATACAAAAATATTAAAGGTGTTATCATAAAATATTAGGAAATATGAACTTCATGCCCATTCTCATGCAGCAGTTCGTCAACAAAGTACATTTTTTTCCTTCTTATTACTCCTAGCAAGATTTAACAAGTCCGCTTTCAATACTGTAGAAGGAAAAGGAATATTATTTTTAGTTAACCATTCTGCAATATCATGCTTTTTCCATTGACAAGTAGGTTGTTTATTTAATAGTCGGGTGTGATACGAAGCATTATCCATTACAATTAAACTTGGTTCTTCAAGATTGGGCAGTAGTTGCTGTTGTATCCATTCTTCAAAATTGTCACAATTCATGTTATCGTGATAATCCATACTTTTATTGGTAGTAGAAAAAATTAAGCTTGCTCCCGGAATAAAGTCATCTGATGTTCCTGCATGCAAAATAATGAATCGCTTTCCTACAGTTGATTTTTTGTGTTTGACACTTTTTTTGATAAATCTTGCCACGATTTTCAAACACTTCCATTGGCAAATATCCATGTTTCATCTATAAATACAACCCTTTGAAGGTTACTGTCATAGTTTTCCATATATTTTCTTAAAAATACAACCCTTTGCTGAACTATTTGCATTTGTTCACATAAATAGCGACGGTAACAATCTTTTTTGTACCTAAATCCACAATGTTTTAATAGTTTTAAGAGACTTACCTTACAGACATCAATGATTCCCTTATTTTTTAGCATTTCCTTCAAAGTATCTAATGTAAAATGTGTTTTCGATTCATAAAAATTATAAATTACTTCCCTTATTTGCATTTTAACGCCTTCACGTACATCTAATGTTTTTGGTTTCTTTTTAATTCGTTTTCTCATTTTCAAGGATACATTATTAATATGTTGGTGCTTAATTCTGCTAACTGTTCTGAGACTTATATTTAAGGCTTCAGAAACTCTTTCATGAATTCGCTCAAGAGGTACCAAGGGTCCCTTGTTTTCCTTTTCTTTTGTAAAATAATCTATTACATTTAATACCAACTTCTTTGACTGTTCATTTAAGACGCCTAATTCAGTTACCATATTTACCAAATATTCTATTTTTATAATTTAATGTTATTCGAAATAAATATTTACACACGTATCTAATTTAGAAACCCGGACACATTTAACGTTAAATAGAATGACCGGCTTAGCGACCCTCCAAATCGCAAACTGTAGATGGTACGTCTGTTTATTGGATAAAAACTATAGATACGCCACGCCCATATCATCAGAAGATATAGGAATGAGCTGTAAAAAATACCTTAAAAAATGCTACAGCTTTGGCACACCGTGGTAAACTGTTTATTTAGCAAGAAATAAAACACGAAGGATTGAGGGCCTATGGCTTATGTAATGTATAATAAATTTTAAAAAATGGCCGTGGATATTCGTCTGACAAGCGAATAAATAACCAGACCATTAAATATCAAGGGATAAGCTCGCGCAGAATAATACAAGAAAAATGTTTAACGAAAATAAAGTTTTAACAAAACTTGCTGCGCGGATTAATAAAATAAAATGTTTAACTTTTAATATAATAAAATTTTTTAAAAATCGGTAGGCAATAGGATTTGAACCCGGATGTTTTATTCCCTTTACCTTACTTACTTACACCTTACCTTACTTACTTACACCTTACCTTACTTACACACTGAGCTATTCCACGATATACAATTCAGCTATAAAACATGTAATATGTAGATACTAGAATATTCCTAGGTATAGTGGTTTGGCAATGTCCGTTTGACGGATGAATATCCAATACCACTAAAAATAGCTTATATATTTCATATAAAGATGAATTTAATTCTAATATGAGTTGATTGTTAGATAACCAATGACAAATCTTCAGAGTTTGAGAATCGCTGAACTTATTGAAAACGTGTAAACGTAGATTAAAATTTATCTCTCTCTTCAGTGTGTATCGCAATATTTTTGTCTCAAAATAGGTGAGAGAGAAGCTTGGCAGACATACGCGACAGTGTTTTTGGGCTATTACTTTAACTTTGTGTGCGAGAGAAATGAAATCATACGCGCATTATCAACTCATACACATGCCAGTTTAGAGTTTACTAGACTATATGTCCAGTGTGCGATGAATAATTCCAATCAATAGGTAGGTTAGGGAAAACCTATAACATGGCAACCCCGTTCTCCAGACCTTAATCCACTGAATTATTGTTTATGAGATCATTTAAAATCTTATTTTATACTGTTCCTATTCCCGATGCACAAACTCTTCTTCATAGGATCGAAAAAGAATATCAACAAATCCGCGAGAATCCAGCAATTTTTGGTAGAGCGAGAGGATCTATGCGGAAACATCAAACACAATTCTAATTATGTATTCAAAGAAATTGTGTTAATGTCATTATTTTTATAAACAGTAAGTTATTCATTGGTGTATCGGCATAATAATAATTGCATAATAATGCAAGCAATCTTTCATTACAGAACCTATCTACATTTATTCTAGATATTTAAGAATATAATTTTAACTTTTGACAACATTAATCTTGTAAAGCAAATACCTACGCTCTAATGACAAACTATTACAAAATTTTCTTAAATTTAGACGAGAAATATGTACCTAAATCAATTATTTACTAATTAGAATAGAATAAACAAGGATATTGCGGACGTACTTGACGACCAGAGTCATCTAGTGAAAATGTCGTAATTAGGAACATTAACAAGCATATCGGGGTTGAGTCATCATAACCAAGTAGAAATAAAGTTCTCTATTGTTCAATAGATGACGCTATAATATGTAGAAATCGTCAATTCTTATTTCTTATGATAATAATCAAAGGAAGGATTGAAGGAACCTTTAAATTATCCCAATCTGTATTTCTTAAACTCTCATGAATGCTTCTATTTTATTTTTAAATGAAATTTAATATTTCCAGTTGTCCAAATTAACTTCACTCTACGACGATGGAAGCCGACATGTGGCCGCCTTTCGTCAGAAACGCGTAAGTACCAGATGCATGTTTTCGTAGTTTAAATGTCAACATAATGTAGAAAACATTTTCGCCCTCAAGGACAATTACAGAACTACAGTAACTAGATATTTAGTCACTGTACTGTGAACCACCTATAAGGCGAATCGAGAATTAAAATCGTAGTTATGTGCAATGCTGATAGATGGTAAACTAAGTCACATTTCTTTTGTTTCTAATAACACTAACCCATTTATACTAAAGAACAGCTAAACCAGCAATAAGTATTTAAAAAAATTAAACTGTAATAATAAACTAGTCTCTACTTAAATAGATGCAGAGTTATTCACTATTCTAACCCCCTTATATCTGTTTTTATTGGAGATAAAAAGTTTCCTATACAAGTTATGGAGTTGTGTATATACAGACTGACCCATTTAAAAGCGGGACATCTGTCTAAAATTTATATTTTTGGCCGATATCTTTTTTAAAAGATAGGCCTTCAATAACTCTCCACCGCGGCGCAAAATTTCAGATAGAAATTTAAAATTTCAAGACCTATTTTTTTTCCTTTATTTTTTTTTCAAGGCCAAAAATAAGAAAAAAGTGTTAGTAATTTTTTCATCTCAAATTTGGCATAATTAAAATATATATCATGTTGCCGAAATAATTTCAATATTCATGCACAATTGTTTACAATGCTCGTTTAGATCTTTATCAGTTGAATATTAAAAATTATAACCATCTGTTGTTCAGTATCGGCAGTATTTGTTTTCTTTAAACATGTTCTATATTTTAGGATAATTATTTTTATTAGTAAGTCTGCAATTATTTTTATTATCAAAGCTGGCGTTGGAGGATTATGTAAATAATAATAAAGCCCATGAACAAAAAAATGTCAGACTGTAGAAAGAGGCGATATTGGGAAAATCGGTAAATTTTTAATTGTAATGTACATGTTTGTCTGATCTTAATAAATGATGTGCAGTTTATTTATTAAATACCAATTTATTATTATCTTCTGAATATCACAATTTTACGCAGTATTAATATTCTTCGAGTTATAGGCGAAGGAAGTCAAACACCGGTATCGCATTCACACATAGGAGGTAAAAAGCGTGAAAGTTCACAGGAAAGTCGATATACAGAGTAAATAATAATAATAATATATGTCTTTATTTCCCAAAAAAACAACAATAAAAGAAATACAAATAATACTTAATAAAACTAAATGGGAAACAAGGGGAAGTTCACTCAATGAGTGCTCTACCACTTAACCCTTGTGGATAAATAAACAAACGATAAGATAAATAACATAGAACAACAGAAAACAAAACAGAATTAACACAACAAGAAATTGTGTAAGAAATTAAAATTGGTAAACCACTATATCATAACAGATTTTAGAATATTACATACTCAACCCAGATTTTGTTCATTCATGAAAAATTTCCTAATATATTTTTTGAACTTATAATCACTAAAAGTCTTAAAGTCAGTAGGAATTAGGAGTTATACAACTTATAAATCGTGAATTTAAAGCTTCTCTCAAAAAATGCAGTTTTATGAGGAGGTGGTATTATCAATCCTCTGCTCCGTACATTAATATTGTGAACATCAGTGCGACATGATATTTTGTTAAATAAATATGATGGCACTTTTGTTGTAATAATTTTGTGGTACAAGGACAAAGCGTATACGTGAAATCGATTTTTCATGTTGAGCCATTTCAATTCAACTAACTTATGCGACACATGGTCAAATTTTCTAATGCTGTATCCTTATTTTACTATAAAGAACATAACCAGACTGCAACCAACAGCTACTCTCCGGGCTATGTGCCCCGCCGAGCAACGTATGCACGAGTTTTGAACACGCTGTATTCTATTTGTACAGTCTTGGTCTAAACAGGGCCCATAGACAGGAGCACAATAAGTAAATTGAGTTAATACCAATGTTTCACATAACATTTTTTTTGTTACAATTTAAAAACAATCTATGTGGATACAATAAACGAAGAGCTGCATATGCCCTTTGAATATTTTAAATATTTTATATTTTAAATGCTTTACGGTACTGTCGTGAGCAGAAAAAAATAGAACAACTTTTTCTTTTCTAATGTAAATATGTCTCTATTTGAATATGTAATGAGTAGCCGAAATAAAACAGATATCACTTTTAATTTATTTTTTATTTTAATGCTGCAGTTATTGCTATAGTAAATGATGGATGGTTAATGAGACAAATTGTACTGCGTTATAACATTAACAAAATTTGATGAGTAAGATTTTAAGAAAGTGGAGAATAAACGGTACGATTAGTAGAAATCCTGGATCAAAGGACAAAGGATATCCTGCTTAACAAGAAAGTAACTATTAACATTTCGTTATTGCACCATTTCTATTTATAACTTCTATAAGTCTGTATGGCATAGAATTAAATAACCTTATATAATAATCATTAATAATAATATTTTCCCATGCATTATTTACTTACTATTTCCAGTAATACCTTCGGTATTCCGTGGTCTCACATTTCATTTTTGGATACTTCTTACGAGTAGTCCCCATACTTCTTCCACAGGGTTAAGATCTGGACTATGACTGGGCCAGTTAAGAACATTGATGTTGTTATCTTGAAACCAGTTAGTTACGGTATGAGCAGTATGAACGGAACAATTGTCTTGTTGAAATATGTACCCATTATTAGGAAATAATTGTGACACAGAAGGGAGCATATAATATTGTCTAAAATCCTAATATATGTTTCACTATTAAATCGTTCCTCAATATGCACAAAACACCAGGACCACGTGCCGATATCCAAGCCCACATATTGACGGAAAATCTACCACTTTTATCATTTTAGATATATATTTTTCATCGAATCGAGTATTCGGAGGGCGGTAAACACGAATACGACCGCTGTGTGTTGACTGGAAAGTTTTTTCGTCTGCAAAGATTACATTGTTCCAAAAATTTACATCATGCGCTAAAAATTCAAGCGCAAATCCTACTCGAGCTTCTTTATGTTCAGCTTTAAGTAAATATTTCTGTGCGGCTGCATGACAGCGTAACTCCGATTCTCTTACTCGCCGGCGACCAGTACTACTCGATCCAGGAAAATTCGTTTCTTCAGCAGCCTGAATAACTGAATACAATGGATTTTCTACTAAAGCATTTACCAATTGCAAATCTTGTTGTTGAGTTGATATCCTTCGTCGCCCTGATCCAGGATTTCTACTAATCGTATCGTTTATTCTCCACTTTCTTAAAATGTTACACACCGAATTTTTGTCAATATTATAGCGCAGTGCAATTTGTCTCATTGACCATCCATCTTCTGCTTTAGCAATAACTCCAGATTTAACTAAATCGCTTATATGAGGCATATTAGTTTTTTGCACACTTGCAATAAATTATGACAACTAACTGATAATGTCACGAAAATTAAAGTTAGATGTACACAACTAGATTTTAGCAAAATACCGTTATAAGACTTGTCCAATTTTTTTTTTGCTCACGACCGTACTTGACTTCCCCGTCCATAACTCCAAGAATATTAATACTACGTATAAATGTGTCTGAACCCAGGGCCGGTCATAGGCCCAGGCAACTAGACAATTAATTAAACAACAATTAAATATAACAAAATGTTTTATTATGTATCAAGTAATTAAGAAAAAATAAAAATCCTACAACACTGTCTGGTATTAATTACATATCTGACAACAGTCGCTCATGACGCTAGAGAATTGTGAACTGTTTTTATTTCACGAATCACGCATGCTGTAACAATTATGAATGATACAACGTGTGACACTTGGAAGTTTTGATCCCGTTTGCGTTGTTTAGCCGATATTTGAAGATGAAACCATCGCGGATCCCAAGATATCATTCAAAATTTTAAAAAAATTATCTAAGACACAGCAATTAATTCACTATCTAAAAGATTTTGTCAGTTAAAAGAGCACAGTGATGTTTACAATTTCCCGTACGATATCTGGATACTTTTTCAATATGAGGATTTATTGAAATACTGCAACAATTTATGAACTGTACTAACCGCTGGCGATAGCTCCGATATTGAGCCTAGGGAGTTATGCTAAGAAATAACAGTTCTCTCAGGTATAAAAAACCAGAACATAGAGGGAATACCAATCAAGAAATGTTATGAATTTCTTATCAACAAAACATATGATTGATTCTTTCTCAAATTTAGAAATTTCTTTGCAGATTGTTTTGACATTGCCAGTTAGCGTTGCGTCAGAAGAACGATCATTCTCCAAACTTAAATTAATTTAAGCATACCTTCGTTTATCTTTGTCTCAGAGGAGATTGGACGGGCTTTCGCTCTTAGCAATAGAAAATAACTCACTCGATCGTGTCAATATTGATGAACTAATTTCTGAATAACCTATTGAATTTTCAAGACGCAAAGCAAGACGGACGCAATTTTAATATCTATAGTAATTAGTTTTAAGAAATTATTTTGTTATTTTAGTTCATTTCAAGTATAATTTTAAAAACAAAGTGCTTGCCTTGTTTTACCAGCAGTTTTACTCTAATGCCTGTTGAATTAATATGGAGGATAACATAACATTATAACTGATAGGTAACTGTTTACCGCCTTTGATCTTTTTTACAAAACGATTTGAAAGGGGAAGCGCTAGAATTTAACTTTACCTAGGCTGAAAATAGTTATTGGACCGGCCCTGTCTGAACCATTTCGATAGAGAATTTATATATCTGTCTGTCTATTTACTAATACTAATATTTACTAATTAGTATGTCTAAAAGAGACCTATAATGAACTGATTCAAACAGTAAAATCTTTTGTCCGATTTCAAAGGGTATTTACCCAATCTCAACTCCCTGACGACTGGCCTATAATTATTTATAATAATTTTTTTATATTACATCTTATGTCAAACTCTAATAATACGCAAATTTTTAGCTATTTTATGAATCTTTGCATGTCAAAACCTTACAGTAACTGTTTCATTATTAATACCTATTGTAAATTTATTATTATTATTATTACTATAAGCCGTGCTCAGTAATGACATAACTAAATGTACCTCTGTTAAACAGCCATTGTGTAAGGTCAACTGACGGACCCAAGGAGCCCATCAGGCTACCGCAGCAGTCAACGAGATTCACATACCAAGCGGGCGAGCTCGCGTCCCCAAGTCTGACGGAGTCCTAGTTAGGAACCCAGAGGCAGCTCGCGTCCGCAGACGCCGGGTCTGTGGGCCCGCATTCCATCCCGAATCATATTTAAATTGTTTTATTTCGTGGTCGCAAGCAGCAGCGGCGAAGGGGGCGCACATCCACTTGGCCCGGTTGAGATGAGCCACCCAGGTGTGCGATGACTTGGGTTTGTTTTTCCTGTGTTTGTTAATGACGCCGTGATGAGTGTGTTGGTCGGCCTTTGTTCTGAGATGATAAGTGAAGGGAGCAGCGCACATTCCTCTCTGGTTATCGGACTTCGGGGTGGCCGCGGCAGCTTTGCCACTCCGCCGTGGGCGGCCACTTCTAATGGGCCCTCTACAAATCAATCAGAGGTTCGCCTTAAACAATGATCTTGCCACATTCCCAAATTCGTACTTGTTGCCTCGCTAGGACTATTATTTCGACATGTCGATTAATTTGCTAAATCGCCGGCTGGGCATTAAACTATGATACGTCCCAAACTACGACTTCTGAGAACGCCGATTTAAGGCTTCCCCGACATGTTCATACATCACCGAAATGTCATGAATATAAACAATAATGCATACATGGATAGACACACGTGGGTTGTTTTATTTATTGAGGTAGCGCCTCCCACTTTTCTTCGACGGACATGTTTCATCTCTTTTTTTAATTTGAAACCTTAACCAAAACATCGCTTAAACACAATATCAAACAGGCCAAGTTTCTCAAATTTTTATTTTTAAGGGTGCGTTACCAAGGCCAAAAAGTGCGTAAAATATCCACATTATTATTTTACACTCTTCTTAAAAACGAGCCAACAGAATTTAAAATTGATTTCATTACGTAAACTAGCAAACTTAAGACAAGGACCTATTATATTTTTATGTTTCACAAATAAATTGTTACACTAGAATCGAAAATATGTCAACAAAATCGTGTATAGACCATGTTTTCTTGAAAACCACTGGCGATCCCCAAGAAAATCAGAACATCGCAGCAATAATACAAACTACTATAACGGGTCATTATACAGTTCTCTTAAATATAGGCATTAATATGGAAAAACAAAAATCTGTCAGCCACACCAATTTTTATTAAATAATAGATAAAAAGAAACTTTTGACAGATATAAAAAATGAAAATTGGAATAATTTATATCTTGAAGAAAACCCTGACATTTGTACAGAACTATTCATTAAAAAACTGAATAGAATTATACGCAACTCTACACGGAGCTTAAAAAATAACAACAAAAATCGAAAAAGAAAACCTGGGATTACTGCCGGTATAGTTAATTTAATGAATAAACATGGTACATTTTTCCAAGAATGTTTCAAAAACCAAATAATTATGAAATAAAAAATAAATATACCACATACAGAAATAAAATAAATAATCTGGTAAAAAAAGCTAAAAATAACTATACAGGGTTACTGGTAATTCGATACATTCCTTTGGAGATGTGATGGGGCATGATCTAAGAAGTAAATTTAGTCCTAACATACATTATGCAAAACTCAATAGTTTTTGAGATATTTAATTTTTTTTGTTTTTCTCAAAAAGTAGATCTTAATGTCCTAAAAGTTAATTTTCGAAAAATCTATTTGACATTTTAAAATTTTTTTTTACTGGATTACTTGTCCAATATTATAGATATCCGTTTGGAATGAAAAATATCTGGAAACATTTCGATCATGTGAACATCTGAAATAAAAACTTAAAAATTTTTTTTTTTTTAAATCAGCTATGAAATTTATCTATTAGGTTTTTCAAAAAAATATTAACGTAACACGCGTATAAATTATTATAAAAACTGCCTTATTTCAATAGCTGTCTAACAAGGTACAAATGTTCAATGTACCCTTAATAGTTCTAAGAAAATACTAGTAAAAATAACACAAGTAGTACGAATTTTATTTTTAGATAAACAGTAAAAAACATTTTAAAAGTAGAGTTTAATTCTTCATTAATTTCAAAGTTGTACTTTATTTTTTATATGTCTTGCTCAAAATGGGAGCCCCTATTCCGTATACAGACACGGCAGCGTCTTCTTATTTCCGTCCTTGTTACTCTGGTTGTCAGATTATGCCTTATGTGTTGGGCAGCATCGACTATCCTTTGTCTAAGGTTTTCTATAGTATTGACTGGTGTGGCATAGACCATCTCCTTCATATGACCCCATGCGTAATAATCAAGGGGTGTTAAGTCAGGGTTTCGCGCTGGCCAAGGTATTGGGCCCGCTCTTCCAATCCAACGGTTAAGGAAACGTTGATCAAGTAACTGTCGTACTGTCAGCCGACAATGTGCTGTACAATCGTCGTTCTGAAACATCATTCGCGGTCTGACGGCGAGAGGAACATCTTCCAAAATCACCGCCAGATTTCTTAAAAAAATTTCATAGATTTTCCCGTTTAAATTTTGAGGAAGAAGGTGTGGCCCTATTAAATAGTGGCCAATGACTCCCATCCACACATTAATAGAAAACTTCATTTGGAAACTAGTTTCACGTGTTAACTTGGGATTTTCCTCTGCCCAATAATGTAGGTTGTGGAAATTTGTTATACCCTCGCGATTAAATTTCGACTCGTCCGTCCATAAAATACTTGTTAAAAAATTTGCACTTTCTGCATCTGAATTTAACATAAAGCGGCAGAACTCCACTCTCCTTGCAGGATCACCTTCCTCCAAGCCTTGGACAGGGGTATAGTGATAAGGATGACATCCAACTCTACGTATCGTAGACCAAACTTTTCATTGTGACGCTCCGGTTAGTCTTGCGACTTTATTAGTTGAAATAGTTGGGTCTTCCTCAAAATACCTCAATATTTCTTCCTCATCATCTGGTTCATAAAAGGGAGGAGCACCAGCGCCACCTCTTCTACATTTCACGGAGCCAGTTTCAGCGATATTTCGATATGCCGTACTGAATACAAGTGCATTTGGTAAGCGGCGATTAGGGTACCAAAGACCGTATTCTCGGCGAGCTTCAGCAGCGTTGCCGCCACAGTATCCATAGACAAGCAAGATATCAGCGTATTCTGCGTTGGCATATGCGGCCATGGCACAGAAAATACAATAACAACAACTAATAACAACAACTACGAGCAAAATCAAAGTCTTCGATAACTAATTTAACAAGATCAACAAACTTAAGGGACATGGAGATAAGAATGTCAGTTAAAAAAAAAAACAAACAAAAAAAAGTCAAAGTCAAGGACTGACTGACTTAAGTGAAAATGAACGATTAGTCGTTTAATAAATTCCACCACCAGCATTATCTTTACTAATTTTTTATTAGAACTATCAAGGGTACATTAAACATTTCTACCTAGTTAGATAGCTATTGAAATAAGGGATTTTTTATAATAATTTGTACGCGTACTACGTTAATATTTTTTTGAAAAAACCTAATAGGTAAATTTCATAACTGATTTAAAAAAAAAAATTTTTACAAGTTTTTATTTTAAATGTTCACATGATCGAAATGTTTCCGGATATTTTTCATTCCAAACGGATATCTATAACATTGGACAAGTAATCCAGTAAAAAAAAATTTTAAAATGTCAAGTAGATTTTTCGGAAATTAACTTTTAAGACATTAAGATCTACTTTTTTGAGAAAAACAAAAAAATTGAAATATCTCAAAAACTATCGAGTTTTGCATAATGTATGTTAGGGCTAGATTTACTCCTTAGCTCATGCCCTATCACATCTCCAAAGGAATGTATCGAATTACCAGTAACCCTGTATAATGAGTTTAATATACAGAGAACAAGTTACTAGCAAAAGTTTATGGGAGGGAGTGAACAGAATTACCAACAAAAAAACACGAAATAATACTGAAATCAAATTTATTACAAAAAATACAGAAAAAGTCACAGATAAGAAAGAAATGTCAAACATCTGTAACAAATATAACGCAAATATAGGATCTACACTAGCAGACCAAATTAAGGAACGTTCTCCTGACCTAACTAAAAACAAAGTAGTGGATTCCTTTTTCATTACACCAACAAATGAATCTGGAATTAAAAACTGTATTAGTAATCTTAAGAATAACAAAGCTCCTGGAAAGGATGGTTTCAAATCGGAAATTATTAAAGATTTAAAGGATTTTATTTCAAAACCGTTATGCCATATATTTAATAAATCAATAAGTACAGATATATTTCCAAAATTGTTCAAGGAGGCTATTATAACACCTTTATACAAAAGTGGCGAAAAACATTTAATAGAAAACTATAGACCCATATCACTCATATCAAATTTTGGTAAAATATTTGAAAAAATACTTAAGATTAGATTCACAATATTTCTAAAAAACCATAAAATAATATCGGAACAGCAATATTTATTTCAAGAAAACAAATCTACACGTGACGCGATAGCTAAGTTGACGTCACTCATGTATAACTCTGTAGATCTGTCAAATTATGTGTTTTTTTAGACCTAGCGAAGGCTTTTGACACGGTGTGTCACAAAAGATTAATAAATAAATTAGAATCTATTGGCATAAGGAGTGTAGCACTGGAGTTGTTCAAAAGCTACCTATGTGAAATAGAACAGTTTGTCAGCCGGAAATTGTAATGTATGGTGTACCACAGGGAACAGTATTAGGAGCTATACTTTTCTCAGTTTATATAAACGACATACTTTCCCTTGATACACCCTTTACTATAATCTCCTTTGCAGACGATACTGTTATATTTTATGAAGCAACCTCTTGGGAAATTCTTAAAACCATTGTCGAGCATGACCTTAAACAAATAAAACACTCATTTGATAGTTCGAAATTAACGATAAATTATAAAAAAAATCATTTTACTTGCCTTTAACATCTTACAATTGCAACCTACCAAATTTTAATAAACTGGAAATAATACAAAGAAATAAAACCATCCATATTAATGCTACAGAAAAAGTAAAATATCTTGGAATTTATATAGATTGTCACCTAAGATGGCAACACCAAGTGCAAAATATATTGCAAAAAGTAAGAGATTTGTTACATAAATTTAAACAAATTAAAGAAATATTAAAAACTCCACATTTAATTGCCATCTATAAAGCACTGGTAGAGTAAATTTTGAGATATGGGATAATAGGCTGGGGGGGGAGTAGGGGTAACGTATTTAACGCCATTACTGTTACCGATCTTCCTAATTTCGGTAAATCATTAACATTCAATTCATAATTTTAATTATTTTTAGTATCCGTTTTAAGAAAAAATTAACTACTATTTATAGTTCGACTAAACACGACAAAACGCTACTCTGACACGACACACATTCGATATTTCGAGAGGCCCGGTCACAACGCTCCAAACGCCGGTCGCCTATCCGCGCCCGGTTTTAATATAAAACTAGCACGCAGACTCGACTCTCTCTCAGTTCGCATCGACCGATCGACCAGTACAGACGTCAAGCTCCATCTATAGTCTCAAGCGCCCCTGGCCTAGACTTGGATACCGGCGGCAAGGGCAGTCTCGCTCAATCGCTCCGACAATCAACACGTACCTGCTTAGCACATACAGTGCCCCACACTTAAAACTACACAGGAAAATCGAACTTTACAAGTGTAGATCGAATACTATAAATAGTAGTGCTTAAATATTCGTGTGATTTAGTGCAACGAACGACTGTAAGAGCTGCTTTTAGTTATCGTTAAAATCAACTGTGACTTTCATTAGTACCTACTCCAAAATCGCAAGTATTGCTGGTCAGTAATTAGGTGAAGCCACCTCCCAGTGATATCTTTCGTCGCAAAAGTGTTCTGGTTAGCAAAAAGGCACAGCTGCCTTTCCAGTTACACCTCTTTGTGCCTTAACACGTGATCCACGTGTTTTTCTAAGAAAAATTCGTCATCGTTGATCCGACCACGTGGCCCCCGTGCGACCACGTGTTCACATGAGAGAGCGTTGCTGGTTAGTAATTAGGTAAAGCCACCTCCCAGCAATATCTCTCGCCACAAACGTGGACTGGCTAGTAAAAAGGCACAGCTGCCTTTCCAGTTACACCAAACGTGTCTTATCACGTTTTTTTTATAAGAAAATCGTTGACCCGACCACGTGGCCCCCGTGTGACCACGTGTTCATAGCCCAGCTTCCTGAACTTCAACGAGGCACAGCGTCAATACGGCTATTAAATCGACCCTGAGAAAACCACCGTCAATTATACGAAGTTTACTAGACCCCTGAAATACTACTGGCGCCCAACATTCCAAACAACAACCAGAAAATTTGTAGTCAACCCAGGGATAACAGTAACATTACAAACTTGCAAAAACGGTTTCTTAAAATTATCTACGGAAAAATGGTCTTTATTCTACGGAACTGCTATTTCAAAACTCCGAGCTTTTTAGCATACGACAACTCTATTGTTATACCACTCTTATTTATCAGTACAATAACAAACAAACCCATGAGCATTTTACACATAAATAAATAAATAAATAACACCACAGGTAATTACGACCCCCTTTATCCCGGAAGTCTCTAGAAGAACCTTGTGTGGGAGGGGGCTACACATTTAAAGACAAGGGACACACACCCAATATCCGTGTATAGTGGAAAAATCCCTCTCACAGTATTTTCCACTGCCACGACCGGGGATCGAACCCGGAACTTTTGGGTGAGAGGCAAGTGCGCTCACCTCTCGACCACCAGTCATACAAAATATAGCACAAGATGTAAACAGCAGGATGACATCAAACTCAAAAAAATGGCAAAACGTATAGGGCAAAGATATTATGTATACATAGGTGAAAAACTTTTTAATATGTTGGATAAATGTACCAGAGATGCTAGAAATATTACAAAATTCAAAAGAAACGTCAAAAAATGGATCAAATTGCAGGGTTTGAATCTATATTCATCATTAATGTGCGTGTATTAATATATACATATATGTGTGTAGTTTTTTATGTGTGTTAGAAAAGTGTGGTTTTAGGGCGTAGATAGGTGTATATATAATTTTATTTTTAAATAGTAAATAGGAGATAGAAAATTGTTAGTATATATTCTTAAGCTCTTTTATATGTTACATATATTATAAAAATTTGTATCGTAAGGGAAACATCATCTACTTATATTATTAAGACATCCATCAATGAGTATTATAACATTATATCGCAATCAAGTTTACAAAAAACTTAAGCGATTTCTCTTTTATTTATATTCATGATATGTGCAGCCTATTATATATGTATAGTTGAATCTTTGATATAAATAAAAGTATTATTATATTATTTTATATTGTAATCCTAGGTAAAATTAAGTTTCCAAAATTTCCTTGATTATCCAATGCGAACGTACCTGTCATTCGTCCCAAATCGCCATAAATCGTTTTATATTCTACAAAGGGACTTAAATATTCAAATAAAATATAATACGATGTAGTATAAAATAAAATAACATGAAAAAAAGCGAAAAGTCTGCATAATATTTGCTCCTATTAAAGTTTAATGTCGAATACGAATTTGCTTACTTTCATGTAAAATAGTTGGGAGTTTTGCTATTAGAGGCAGCATCATAGCGATAACATTGCTAGATATGTGTCAAAGCAGGGCTCATAATTTTTCATTTTTAGTGTTTGAAATAGCTCTTACAACTTGGTTTAATTATTTGCTCATATTAATATTAAGAAATGACATTGTCATTAAAAGTAATTACTTGTTATTTATTAAGATTGACAGGACTCTTCCACAATACAAAAAAATCTGTCCAAGAAGTAATGGTTATTTATATATCCTTTTTATTTTTCCCTGTTTCTCTGAAGAAAAGTAGGTAGTTACTATATTTTTTTATGATTAAACATTTTATAATTAAAAAAAATGTAAAAGATGCATATATTAAATCTTGGAAGGAATGAAGGTTATAAATTATGTAAGATTGTCGATTTTAGTAAAACTGATGTCTGCAAAATAGTTCTAATTTATTTTTATTCACACATTTTCAGTAACTATCGGTTGGTGACACTGCTATTAAATATTACTTTCTAATAAACGGTTGTATTGTTTATTAGAAAATACCATTACTATAAATATAGTGTACTATAATTATTCCAAGGGACTAAGTGCATTTTTTATCACCGAGTGTGAAGGATCAATTACAGGAGGAATTAAAAGCACTTTCGCTTTGTGGTATATTGGTACAAACTATTTAATTTTTTGCACTCCACAGTCTAACAGTGCGCTATTGCTATTACAATAATCATTTTCAAGGAGTAAAGTACAGATATCTCTTACTCCTCAAGGGGCACAACCCACTTTCTACACTTTAGTCCTCGAAAGTGACAATTAAAATAGGACTTTTACACCACAGAATAAAGAAAACGTTGTTTTTGAGATGGGAAATGTATTTTTTTTCCATACATTTTTGGCCATCTTATCACACAGAAAATTGGCATGTTTTTCCCAAGTTAATTTGTTGTCCACGTGAACTCCTAGAAATTTAATACATTCCGTGGATACGATATTTTTGTCATCTATTATATACTGCCTTAAACAGAAAATCATTGTTTGTGTCTTTTTCTCGTTTAACATTTTTTTTTAAATCATTTATTTAACGTCGGCCTATTTCCGCTACCAAGGCCAATCACCGACGCCAGGGGATAAGCTCATCAGTGTCTGTGTAGGCACTGGGACCCCTAACCTGGAAATTTTGCCGAACCCCCACAGTTTGTCGTGGGGTAGGGATTTTTAACGTGCTCACATCGTAGATACACGTAACCCACAGTTTTACATCTCTTTCGAAAGATGGTGACGCGAGCAGATCCGCTCATCCACTATATCTCATCGACTTGCTGTGACCCGGTTTTGAACCCGGGCCGTCTGGGTGGAAGAACGCGCCACTGTCCATCCCATCACCAAGCCGACTCGTTTAACATTGATTTGTTTGATAGACACCAGTTCTGAATAGTTAGCCGAGTTTCGCGCTCATTGGACAACAATGCATCGATATCCTTGTTTATGTTTAATATAGTAGTGTCATCAGCAAGTAACATAGAATTTGTCGAAAGGGTATTGTTAGGTAAGTCATTAATAAAAATGAGAAAAAGAGTTGGATTGAGTACGGAGCCTTGAGGTTTAATATTTATATAATCCGAATTCGTAATCATGTAATCCACGTACTGACATCTTTTTTCAATGTACGATGCGAGTAGCTTTTGACTAACTACAGAAAAATGAAGTTTTTACAATAAAATATCATGGAATATGCAGTCAAATGCTTTGCTTAGATCCAAAAATTGAGCATATACTATTTCATTTTTGTTCAAAGCCTCTGTTGAATCTGTCAAAAAGTTTATGGCATGGGTAGTTGACAATTTTGTTCTAAAGCCAAACTGACAGTTATTGGACAAATTAAACTTCTCAAAGTAACTTGTTATTTACGATTTTAAGACCCCTTCAAAATTTTTTGCAAATAGGGGGAGAAGTATGATTAAACAAAACGATAAAATAATTCAATAAGTTGTTCAAATCTTTGCTATAATAAAACATTAACACAATTAAGAAGAATAAAATAAATTCAGGTAACAAAAACAAATTAGTAATAAAAAGAATATAGCACACAGAACATTAATATTTATCTAATCCTCAAAATAATTTTATAATATCATATCAAGTGTTCAAAGTGTCCACCGCGATTTCTTATGCACAATCGAGTGCGACGAGGCACTGCATTTAAAACATTAGTCAGCATTTCTGGGGTAACTGTAATACATGCATGTTGAATTCGAGCTTTTAGGTCCTCTATATTTTGCGGTGTCGTCGAAAACATCTTATCTTTAATACACAGAAAAAAATCAATTGGGGTTATATCTGGAGAACGAGGGGGCCATCGAATAAATCCATTGGTACCTATCCAATGTTGAGGAAAAATTTCGTCTAAATAATCTGGGAATTGTGGGGAGGAGCTCCATCTTATTGAAAATATTGAAAGTTGTGTTGATTCTCTAATGGTAGGTCATCTAAGAATTCATTAAATTCATTTCTCAAAAAGTTTAGGTACCTTTGACCACTGAGGTGACCATCATACAAATAAGGACCTATTTAATTGGTGCCTAAAATACTTATCCACACATTTATTAAAAAACGATTTTGAAACTCAGTCGATCTATGCCAGTGTATATTTTCAGAAGTCCATTTGTAATGAATATTGCGATTAAAAAATCCATTATTGGAAAAATTTGCCTCATCGGACCAAAGTATTATACTACATATTAATGGATCGGCACGCTTCTTTTCCAACAGCCACCTACTAAAAGTCGTCCTGCTTGGTTTGTCCCCCGTTTGTAAATTGTGAACTTTTTTGGCTTTATAATACCGGTAACCATTTTTCTTTAAAATTTTTCTAGCACTTGTTTTATTTATATAATTTGAATTTCTCTTAATGATGTTTCCAAATGTTCTGTATTTTTAGTTCTTACATAATTAATAACCCGGTTTACCTTATTTACATTATCAGTAACACTGTTCAACTTTGTCTTCTTCTTTAAAAATGAACCATTATTTTTCAGTTTGGTAGCTAATTTTCTGAACAGAGTTTTATTCGGCTCTAGTGCTTGTAGAAATCTGTTTCTATATTCTACTTGAACTAATCCAGAGTTAAAATTGCATTGGCAATATGTAACTAACATATTATAACGATCAATGTGAGTGAAAATCATTTTTGAAAATGCTAAATTCTTAAACGAGTGTGATTGAGTGAGAGTTTAATTATTAACTGAGATGATCTGTCAATAAATTAAATTGTCAAGTTTGTTCATAGCCAACTATTTTAAAACAATTGAAATAATAGTGAAATCATGAAATACAAACAAATTGATATTATACTTAAATTAATTGGTAAAGACATTTTAACTTTCTGAGCAAGGAGTGACGCTTTTATGGAGGACCTCTATACATTGGCATAACTGCGAATACTCTTTCCATAATTGCTCCATGTTGCTTTCTTGATTATTATTTTGTTTTGTTACCTGAATTTACTTTATTCTTCTTAATTGTGTTAATATTTTATTATAGCAAAGATTCGAACAACTTATTGAATTATTTTATCATTTTATTTAATCATACTTCTCCACGGCAAGTATAATGCTTGTTAAAAAAAAATTATCGGTTTAAAACAAATGTTTTTATAATTATTAACGTAGTACCAATGATTAAATATGGCATGTGATATATCGTTGAAAAGGGAAGAAAATTCTCCATTTAATGGCGCCATTTCCCGCCCGTTTTAAAATAATTTTTTTAACAGCCTGAAGAGTAAATCTCAAAATACAGCGGTTTTGAAAAAAATTAGATAAAACCTCGTTGAAACAACCTGTTTGGCAAAAAAATTTCACCTTAGAATTTTTCTCGTATCTCTTCAAATAACGGAGATATTTGGCCTAGATGTTTTCAGCATTTTCGTTGTTTCCCGCCATAACTCTTAAAGTAGGCCATGGATTTAAATGACTTTAAATCATTTTGTAGGTTATATAAATAGGAACAATTTTCGTAAAAATATTTTTTTTTTGTACGACCGATATTAAGTGAGATATTCTCGAGTGCCCTGATAAAATGGACAGCCTGTATTATAGAAAAATAATAAATTTAAGCATTAATTCATGCATTTTTTTCACTTTTTAATTACAGGGATATGCAAATCCTTCGGACGTAAACAACTACAACTAGGGATAATTTTTAACATTCTTAATAACGCCTACGAATGGAAAATAATAAAAAAGCCCCGGTAATAGCTTAGACAAACTATAAACTGAAGTTATTTAAAAATCAAATTTATGGTCGGGTAAGTATACGTTTATGTCAATTATAGAATTTTTATGCACCGCCCGAATATGTAATTATGAAAAATAAAAAATGACAATATAAAAGAAAAACAGCAATCCTAAAAATCCAACCTATACTTTGTCCTGCCTCAAACTGTGGCTACCACAAAATGTATAATGCCATTCAAAAAGTTATCATTACAAAAATGTTTTAATATCATTCTACGTTTGCAGCAGAAAAAAATGGTCTATAAAATTATACACTCTACAGGCAAGTGCTTATTTAGGTGACCATAAAAAGGGCCAAATTATATTTATGTGGTCGAGAAATAATGTCTCTTAACCACCATCATCAATCATTATTTTCAGATTATTATTCGAATAAGTGTACCCTAAAGAAATAGCTTTTTATTTGAGGATGATTTGGATGTTATATCTTAATGTGCTTATTGCTAACAGGTTTCTCCGTGGTATCTTTATGCCTACTTGGTCACCGAGACAAAATGGCATATTACATTTAATCTAGACAAGTCGTCCTTGTTTTAAAAAATATATGTAATTAATTATCTTTCAGTCATTGAATTAATTTAGGTACAGGGTGCCACAATAGTACGTCAAAGACCAATATCGGCCTTTTTAAAAGGCTTTGGAAAATTGTTTTTTATGGTATAGCGTCAAAAGACGCACATTTTAAAAATATTTTGAAATATATAGGGTGACTCGCTACAGCGGAGCATCTTCGAGGTAATTTTTTTTTAATGGAATACCCTATAATAATAATAATAATTTATTAGTCCAAGGGATCATTTACATGATATAGGATATGTCAAAAATGTATCCGATGTATCGGATGAATCGTAAAATTACAAGTCAACATATAAACAAACAACATACAAACAATATAAAAGTACAATAGGTAAACAATAAATATAAAATATAAAATATACACCATGATAATATATGTATATAACAATACAAGACAATAAAGTAATAAATAATTAATGCAATAAAATTAGATAGTAGAAATTAAAATATACGATATACACTAAAGCCATGTATGTTTATAAAGGTAGATAGGATACAACTAGTCATATTGTTTGTATAAAGTCGTAGATCATATACATATAGACATATATATAGAATAGAAATTGGATTTAAAATATAAAAACTTAAAAACTACACCCTATCATTAAGGTATAGAATAGTAACATTTACTTTTCAGTAATTGTTTAATTTGAATTTTAAATTTTTTGTCATCGAGGGATTTATATGAATTCGGTAACTTATTGTACACTTTAATAGCCAAGTACTTTGGACCACGTTCGTATAATTTTAGCCTGTGATTTGGGATTTCCAGGGTGTCGGTATTTCTTGTGTTGTATGTGTGGTTGGAGTGAATTGTATTATTTTTCAACTGCGACTTGGAATATCGTAATAAATCAACGAGGAATAAACAAGGTAGGGTGAGTATACCCAGTTTTTTATATAAGTCTCTACAACTAGTTCGCCTTGTTACTCCTGCTATTGTACGCACAGTTCTTTTTTGTAATTTAAAAATCCTCAACATGTCAGGGGATGAACCCCAGGCAATTATGGCAAAGCTAATAATAGATTGAAAAGATGCATAATAATAAGATGTTAATACCGTTGTACTAACTACTTGTCGTAATTGGCTAAGACAGTAGCATATTGGAGCTACTTTTTTACACATTTCATTTACATGCAATGACCATGAACAATTTTCACTAATATATAACCCTAAAAATTTAGTATACATAACTTGTTTAATTGATCCTGCATTTGTTTTTATTAAGATGCTATGATCAGCACTAATTTTACATGTGTTAAAACGGATGGAATTAGATTTGTTTCTATTAAGGATAAGGTTATTTTTAGTAAACCAATTGTGAGCGCTGCTTAATTGTTCATTTGCTTTTGCTACTACTTCTGTTGTTTTTTGGGCATTAATAAGTAAGGAGGTATCGTCAGCAAAAAGAATTGAATTTATGGAACTGAAATCGTTAATATAAATTATATAAAGGATCGGTCCGAGAACAGACCCTTGTGGTACACCTACTAAAAGTTCACGCTGTCTAGATTTTGTATCGTCCAGTTGTACATAGTGTTTTCTACCTTGCAAGTAGCTCTTAAACCATTCTAGCGCTACACCACGTATACCATAACTCTCTAATTTTTGCAATAGTAAGCTGTGATTAACGAGATCAAAGGCCTTACTGAGATCTACAAATATTCCTACACATTTATTTTTGTTATCTAAGTTTTCATATAATTCAGTTAGGAATTTAGTGACAGCTGCAGTTGTAGAACGTCCTCTCCGAAAACCAAATTGATTATTATTAAATATTTCACATTATTATAGTGTGATATAATATCCTGATCTCCACTCAATGTGAGGCGATATAAATGTTTTAACTTTTGCGAGGATACCATAAACCCTTGGCCAACCATTTTTTTGGGGTATTATTTTTGCAAATTTTGATATTTTTTATTTTTACGGGAAATACTATTTCAAAATAGTGTAAAAAAGTATCCATAAATAAGTCCAATTTTTTGTTTACATTGTAATTGTCCTTTTCTAAACATCCCAGTCTTCTGGAGCCAATAATTGACAAAAATAATTTACACTTTCTGGATTATCATAGGATCTATATTTTATGGTTTTTCTAGTCTGATGAGGACTCTTATAAACCGATAAAAGCTGTGCGTTATGATCACTTATTCCATTTTCAATTATATCATTATTGTAAACTGTTTCATCAAGATTTGTACAAATGTTATCCAGACAATTATTTATTCTAATGGGTCACTTAAATATAGAATCAATACAGTACGAGTTTAAAGTATCTAAGAGATTATTTAAATTACTAGATGGCTTTAAAAAATTTATGTTGAAATCCCCACATATTGCTATGTTATGAAGTTTATTATTATTTACAAGTAAATTAATTGCTGTATTTAATTTATTCAAAAATATACCAATGTCTCCATCTGGGCTCCTGTACAATACTAATATCAGAATGTATTCATTTTTTTCTTGAACACATTTTACACCAACACATTCAAAATGTTTTTCGATTGATAAGTTTTTTATATAACTAACAGTATGTAATGCAACTTATCCGAAAAATTTTAATAATATATGCACCTTTAAATAAGAAGTCGGTTTCTCGAAAAAAAAAAAGTAATAAAAGTCCAACACAGAAAAAGATACAAATTGTTAAAGTTACAAATTAATGAAAATTTGTCGATGTCTTCGTCACTGATGAAGCTATTTTGACGCGTAATGGTATAACCAATCTACATAATATGCACGTTTGGACCAGTGAGAATCATCATCCAGTAGTTCGTAATCACTTTGAACATCGATGAACGCCTAATTGGTCCGTTCATATTGCCAAATCAGATAGATGGTCAGCAATATCTGCAGTTTCTCCTGGTCTTCTTGACGATGTGCCCTTGGAGGTCCGAAGTCGGATGGTTTTTACATGATGGTGCGCCCAAATGATCGTTTAGTAGTCCGAGGTTACTTGACCCAATTAAGCGGAATACGTTGGATCGGACGGGGTGGACCTGTAGTTTGGCCTTCGCGGTCCCCGGATGTAAATCCTCTTGACTTCCTTTTGTGGGGATATTTAAAAAATGAAGTCTACCAAACCGGAGTTGACAATATCGATGTATTACGTGAACGTATTTTTTTAAAACCATGTGGTACATATAGTATTTTAACTACTTATTAAATTAAAAAGAATTTACCTTGAATTTAAATTTATTTTAAAAATAATTGAAATTACATCAAACACAAAAATTGAGGATTAAATTTTAAATGAGTAATAAATGAAATTACCTGGATGTTATTGTTAACGCGGATATAAAAATGTACTGAAGTCCACAGTAAAAATTTATATACGTTCGAATCAGTACAAAGGATGTAAGCAAATGATTTCCTGGTGAGTTTTACTGATAAGGTAATTTTTTTTATCCTATTTACTGCAAAATAATGCCACCAAATAAACTTGAGAAATCTAATTCCCTAATTAAATTGAAAGCTATAAAATACAAAAATAGTACAGGTATGGCCATCTGTCAATGGTTGAGTTAATCGCAACAATTTGCAGGTCGCAAATTCTACAATGTCCTTTACTCACAACTAAAATAGTGGCATATGATCGATAAAAGGAATCTATAATAAAAGTTTTTATTACTTCCATACCATAGCTGATTTGCCTTTGCCTCACAATTTGTAATTTCTATTTTATACATAACCACAAATATGATGAACTGCCGTAATAAATAGTAAAACGTATTGTGCGAACTCAGTAAATATATTACATCTTATAGGATATACAGAATGAGAAAAGGTAAGGAAAATAACCATATGTACTTACATAGTAAACAAAAATATAAAAATTGAAATATAGGTATCTGATGTAAATAAATGTTTTGTAGACAATTGTTTCCTGGGATGCTATAATACAACGAAACAGAGATATATAATAGTTAATAGAACATGACTGAGTTCCTAAGATATAAAACTAAGTACATAAAATAATGTGAAATAATTTAGCAGTTATAGAAATAAAATTCTGCTGGTTGAAAACAGTTTCACTTACAAAAACTGAATGTTACACAGATCGTGCTAAATATAAACAAAACACTAGTTTTTATATAAAACTGTTAAATGGACATAGGCCATGTAACATTAGGAAATTAGGATTAGTAATATTTAGAAATTTTTGTAATCCCTTACCTCTCAGCCAACAATAAATGTCGGCAGTCACTGTGCTAATAGCTAAAATCTCTCTAACCATGCATTCGATGGAAAAAAAAGTAGGATCAGTCTTTCGGCTGGTGTTTGTTGCAATCGAAGCATTAGCGTTTGGTTGGTAATATGCAATTATTACACTTAACGCACCAGGCTTGTAACTTATAATTCAGCGCTCGGCGGGGCACATAGCCTGGAGAGTAGCTGTTGGTTGCGGTCTGGTTTCGTTCCTTATAGTAAGATTAGGATTTTATAGAGGAGTTTGCGACTAAAAATATTATGTTTAATATTCCGCCCTCTAAAAGCACATTTGAACTATGCTAAGACCAGTCAGGCTATTTATTCTTCGATTGCAACAGACACTGGACCGCTAGATGGCGCCTGCTGACTATTTTACATGTAGCTATTGTAAAAATCCTCGTTCGGTCGTCACATGCCTACCTTGCACTGACGAGAGCCAACAGCTCGAAACTGCAGTCTGCAAGTGGTGTGTGACGACTGGCACGAGAGTTCCTTTAAGTAGGATCAGTCTTTCGGCTGGTGTTTGTTGCAATCGAAGCATTAGCATTTTGATGGTAATATGCAATTATTACACTTAACGCGCCAGACTTGTAACTTGTAATTCAGCGCTCGGCGGGGCACATAGCCCGGAGAGTAGCTGTTGGTTGCAGTCTGGTTACGTTCCTTATAGTAAAATAAGGATTTTATAGAGAAGTTTGCGACTAAGAATATTATGTTTAATATAATTTATTTGTGATACTTCGATACCAAATAACTCTGATTTTCCTATTTGTTTTTCTCCACTCCTTTTTGGTTTTGACATGAACCTGGACCCAATAAATGCAATGGTGCACTTACAATTTATCTACGATACTTTTTATCTTTCTGTCTATTAGAATTCAGTAATAGTGGTGGTCCTTCTTTGAGTTATGGAATTGTACAGAAAAGGAAATATTGCAGACAAAGAATTTGTAAATTTTGAATTAATCTGGTTTATTTCTCTTCAAACCTAGATGAAAATGTAGCAACGGTAATGGGAAGTTCAAAATAACTACCTTTCTATTACTCGCAATTAATAGTATTGAAACATTACGGTTTTAATGAAACAACCTCACATATTAAACACAACAATCTAATTTTATTGCTTTCGTAGGTGGTTCCCCTTTCCATATATTTACCTCCTGCCTTCGCCCTAGATCCGCTACTGACCTGGTCAAAACTAGTTAATAATTTTTACAATAAAAGCGAGATACCTTACGCTTGCGAAATATAAGCCACTTCGATGAAATCACTTTTTCAAAGAGAAACCACGGAATTTCCAATAATAAATAAACACTTTGTATGCGTAGTTACCAAAGTGCATAAAATAAACACTTTATGTGTATATTGTTCAGTATTTATTGAGTCACGTTTTTGATATAATCAAACGCAATTTGCAAGGGAAAACAGTCATAAAAGCGGTGTCACTAACTCTGGATATTTCTCGTCTTGGCTTTGACGAAATTATTAACTTTGGTTTAAATTATTTTTGATGAAGAACTAGAAAATCTGACGGAGGAAAAAATCTTACAGGGGACTAGGCATAGTAATAGTGAATCATATTTATTTATCACAAATAGACCAGGACCAAACCGTTTAAAATATCGTAATAGACGATAAATTTTTAGCAGTATACGAATGGTCGGAAAATGTAGTTAATGGTGTACATAATTAACTAAAAATCGTCCAGACTGAGTAAAAGTTCTGGAAGGGGGGTTGGGGTGGTAATATATACGTTTTTAGGGGTTGGTACTCTTTTTTGCGATTTGCGGCTAAACTATGCATCCTATCGAAAAATGTTGAATGTAAAAGTTGTAGATAATGAAAATGTCTTGGTCTTGGTAAACTTTTTGATTGATCATTATTGACCATAACCTCAAAATTATCGAGAAAAATGCAGAAAACCATTTTTTCGATTTTTAATTTATAACTATCGCAAAAATGTTTATATTTTCATGAAAATTGGCGAAAATGTTCTTTTTTGTGTTTCAAACAAGCCCAAATTTTGTCAAAGCGAAATATTTAATTTTCGATGTTTTATGAAGAAAATAAAAAAAAAGACCTAATTTTCAATCGAAAAATTTGGTTAACAAATTTTCGATTAATGAACTTTACTAGTGCTCATTTTTTTCGTTGAAATCTCAACTTTAATATAGAACTAAAATATAATATTGTTTATATACAAAAATATCGTTAAAAAAGCGAAAACCGAAAAAACTACTTTTTACAAATCGAGTTTTCGGTGAAAATCATGAATTTCTTTTTCTTTATTGTAAATAAACGTTTACATTCATTAAAAGCGTTAATTCTCATACAATACTATGTTATACAAGTAATTTACATGTACCTAACTATTCTCGGCTTTCAAAGTCTCGAAAACATTGTTTAAACTGCAATGGGAATGTTAAACAATTTGGGCCTAGAATGTGCGAACTTTTCATCATGAAAAGGAAATTCAGTTCACATGAATTGATTATCTATTTCCACAAACCGGATGCAGGAAATATTAATGATACTTATTACACCTCTAATAGTTTTAAACATAAATCACATAAACATATTGTAGCATTTTTGCATTGTTTTTCTGGCTGCGATACAACTTCCAGTTTTGTTGGGAAAGGAAAAAAAAACAATTATAAAATCATTATTGGCCGATAAACATTTACCTAATCTTGCAGAAATTTTTTACAATACAAATGCAGACAAACAAACGATTACCGAAAATGGATTAAAAGTAATAGCTTCTATTTACAAAAGTAAAAATATATATACACGATTTAAGATTTGAACTCTACCGAACGGCTACTGCTAAATCCTCATTTCATTTGAGAAAATTACCTCCAATTGAAGGTGCAGCTAAGCAACATTGTTACAGGGTGTATTATCAAATACAAAGTTGGCTTGGTAATCAATTAACCGCTACAGATTGGGGATGGAAACATCACGTTAATGGTATCGTACCTATATTTATAGAAAAAGAATTAATTCCCGAAAATGTATTGAAAATTATCTGCTGCAGCTGCGAAACAGGATGCGGTAATAACAAATGTGGGTGTCGCAAGCATGGCTTAAAGTGCACAAATTTGTGCTCAAATTGTCACGGTTCTGATAAATATTCTAATGCCGAAAAATCGTTGTACGAAAAAAAATGTAATCTCGAGGACATCGAAGACGAAGACAGTACCCACTGTCTAATAAATAATGATACTGAACTGGGCAATCCAGAAGAACTCCAAGAAATTGATATAGAAAATGAACGTGAAGAAATCGAAATCGATTCTGGCGATTGCCCACGAAGAAAAAAAGATTTCAATAAAATTATTTTACTTTTAATTTTTGTATTTTATAATCAAACATAAGACTTTGACGTGATAATTTGTAAATACTTACGAATCACAAGAAATAATTAACAAATTTTCTCAGTTCACAGCCTTTGTGATTTTTTAATTTTTACCTATTTAATTGCAGTTTAAATAATGTTTTCTGGACTTTGAAAGCCGGGAATAGTTAGGTACATGTACATTACTTGTATAACATAGTATTGTATGAGAATTAACGCTTTTAATGAATGTAAACGTTTATTTACAATAAAGAAAAAGAAATTCATGATTTTCACCGAAAACTCGATTTTTAAAAAGTAGTTTTTTCGGTTTTCGCTTTTTTAACGCTATTTTTGTATATAAACAATATTATATTTTAATTCTATATTAAAGTTGAGATTTCAACGAAAACAATGAGCACTAGTAAAGTTCATTAATCGAAAATTTGCTAACCAAATTTTTCGATCGAAAATTAGGTCTTTTTCTTATTTTCTTCATAGAATATCGAAAATTAAATATTTCGCTTTGACAAAATTTGGACTTGTTTGAAACACAAAAAAGAACATTTTCACCAATTTTCATGAAAATATAAACATTTTTGCGATAGTTATAAATTAAAAACCGAAAAAACGGTTTTTTGCAATTTTTTCGATAATTTTGAGGTTATGGTCAATAATGATCAATTAGAAAGTTTTAGATTATTTCATTATCTACAACTTTTACATTCAACATTTTTTTATAGGATGCACAGTTTAGCTGCAAATCGCAAAAAACGAGTACAAACCCCTAAAAACGTATATATTACCACCCCAACCCCCCTTCCAGAACTTTTACTCAGTCTGGACGATTTTTCCTTAATTATTTACACCATTAACTACATTTTCCGACCATTCGTATACTGCCAAGAATTTTTATTGCCTTAAACAGGATTGGCCCTGGTCTAAAAGTAGAATGTCTTTCTTTAAAACGCATTTTATAATACCAATAATTCAAGCTTTTATTAACTTCGTTCCCGGGGAAGAAACTTAATCAATTTAATAAATAGACTTCTAGACTTAAATGAGTCATTCGGGTGACTTGGACGGCGGTTAAAAAACCTTTACATTTACAATTGGCTGCAAGTACGACACGTACTATGACAATATGTACCCCGGAGACGCCGTTAAGTTACGCAAAATGAAGGTAATGGGGCGATTTACAAATCTAAATTTGAGAATTGAGGAGCAATAAAACAAAATTCTCTACGTGGAATCACGAGGTGCGTAAGGAATGTGAAGGTATAGGGCAAAGGAAAAAGATGAGTTAACCTGTTATATATGACATCTCGTTCTGACAGGTGAATGAAGAGACACTGCCGACCGGAAGCCGCAATAGTAAAGTCATTTCTCGTGGGGTACGAGCATGATTTTGCACTTAACTTTATTGCAGGTAATACAAAACCTGCACTAGATCACCGAATGAGTGCACACCAGCTAAAACGCAGCCCAGTAATCATTGGCGTAGGCGATGTTAAATATGAATTTGAAAACCATTTAACGTTAACGAAGACATCAATGTGGATTTTTATTCATTTATTTTTATTCTATTTACGCAGCAAGCATTGTAAAACATAAATTGTTTATATTTGTTACTGTTTTTTTGTTGCAAACGGAGGTATTCTTAACCTTTCTATTAATATATTGAGTTATTTTGAAATAAAGATACAAAATGGTAAGCAAGACATCCGTAATGGGACCTTTTTGATTGCTCTTGCTTGTGGTATCCATCATTGTTTTGCCTATCTTCCCACTAGGATAAAAAATAGATTATAACCCTGTGATTCCTATTCGCCCCTTTCCTGCGCCCATGTCAATAACTCGCCAAAAACTCTGGAATTTTTATGCTTGCATTATATTGTACCTAAACTATATTTAACAACAGTTTATTGTGCTCATCGAGTGGCTAGGACAAAAAGATTTGAAAAGAATTTTATCTTGTTAGATATTACCGGGATAAATGAAACTATTTGTCAATTGGCCATTCATCACGCACATTGTAAAAACAACACAATGGAGGGTTAAACAGGTACTTCAAGTCGATTGTAACTGAAGATTCCTTGAAGATTTTATGGTTTATAAACGTTCTGAATAAATAACTGCCGCGGACAGGAAGTACTGACACCCTAAGTGATTTTACTGGGAATAGTAAAATGAATAAGTGTTATATCATCAAGTTCTAGGACTTCATTTGTTAATCGTTGTTGTTGGGCTGCTGCATAAAGTTTGCCAGTTTCGATACTCATCCTGTTCTGAAAATATTAGTAAAAGGGACGCCTGAAAAGCCACTACATAGCATAAAAGGAAGCGTAGATATGTTTGTCTGTATGTTTGTCGTATTTCTTGGGTTCCTTATAAAATTTAAGATCTCTTGAACAACATAACGATACATTTGAAGAAATTAAGTTTATGTAAACACTTTTTTACTTTTAAACCAGTTAATCTTCAACGAATTTTAGATATTATAAATAAACAAAAATTCCACAGTATAGGTCTAGATGAACTATCGGCAAATATGCTCCTACTTGCATTATAGCGGATATCGGTGTCATTGACCTATATTATTCTTCCTCCTCAATGTATGAAGCCTATACCTATGGAAAAAAATCCTCAACGACTTAGGGATCTACCCCTTAGTAGCGTGCTTTCGATTCCTCTAAAAATTGCAGAATTAGCCTTCTGAATGTTTCTCAAAACTGAATTCATTTTAATCAGTCTGGATTTCGAAGAGTATTCAGTACTATACAACTAAGTGCTTCAAATATTATTAGACCAATGATTGCTCTATCGATTATTCCAAGCCAAACATTGAAGCTGAATCAATCTTGATAATTGCTGATAACTGTTGAGAAACAACATTTTTGATTGACTTCCTTTTGAAAAGTTTGTAATTTTACTGCTTATTTAAAAAAAAAACATATTCTATTCTTCCTATTCGTTATACCTCGCAGTAGAAATAGTGTTAAAGGTGGAAATAATTGCAACAAAAGTTATTCTTGTTGTAAATGGTAGGTAATTGGTATTGAAAAAAATCAGCAGCTACTGGAAGCGGCTGAAACCTCCCCACTCGGTGGATCTTTGAAGCCGAAAAGAGCATTAAATTGTGTGACAAACGGCATTAAGCATAATCCGATCTCATCCAAAACCTTTTCAGATCTTCTGGGGCACTAAAAAAACTCTCAACTTAATGAATTTACAATTATCTATGCGAGTTATTACCTACATTATCGCTCGTTGAATAATATGCTATTAGGATATTAACAACTTTAACATCACTTGAACGACTAAGAAAATCTAGTTATCCTAAATACTACAGTTTTGTAAAGCAACAAACTGAAAATTGGTAAAAAGTGATAATCAATAATAAATTCACCAACGAAGGTACAGAAAGCATATGATATTGATATCGTTACATCTACCTTTAAAGTTTGTGACAATCCACTAAAAGTTACAAATATGCCGAAATCTTATTAACATGACATGACGCCAACGTTATTGGATGACAAACGATGACAATGACAATCATCAAAATTTACTCAATGCAATCCGATCGCTCGCGGCTGTCTTTGTTAAATGAAACATTAGCATTTCACTAATTTCACTAGATTTTAGAGGAATATTTGTAGTTTAATTCTTCGATTGGTCTATATATATATATATATATATATATATATTAAAAACGGCACTAAACGTAATCCGCTCTACTTCTAGAGCAGTGAAGAAACCCTCACACGTGAATTGACACGTGATCTGACGAGTTTAACGACGTAACGGCTACGCGCATCGATCATGTCATGCGAAATGCGATCTATGCTGCATATTTGCTTTGTTTTTAATTTTTTTCAAAGAAACCAAATCGAAAGGGTGGAAGTGTGATATATCGTTGAAATCAGAATTTTAACTGCTTTTCAATGGTTCCATTGCAAATTGAAGGTAATTATAAAATAAGCAATTTGTTGCGTCAAAATAGCACTAGACGTAATCCGATCTCAACCAAAACCTTTTCAGATCTTCTGGGGCACTAAAGAAACGCACAGTTTCATTCAAATCCGTTCAATAGTTTCGGCGCTATCGTGCTAACACACATACACACACACACACAGACATTTTTCAAAAATCACTTTTTTGGGTTCCTAGGACCTCAAAACGTAAAGATTTGATGTTATCTCAATTTTCGTTTTTGAACCAATTTTAGTAACCTCTCACAGTTTTATTGTGGAGAGGTTAAAAAGGAATTGTTATTGGTAAAACTCACCATATAGATTCTCGTGTTTTAACTCAGAGGATGCTTGCTTGTATCTCCTTGGATAATATAGCTCAAGTTACAAGGGAGTTTTTTAATTACTAGTTATCCACTCTACCAACTTCATTATTTGACCATAGAACGTAGCAAATAAGAGAAACTGATTAATCATGATTGAAAAACTCCTTAGATAACATGATTGTCAATGAAATACAACGGTCTCGTTCACAGCAAAGTACTCCCTACGTTCTTCATGGTGTTGCATTAATTCACCAGTTGTCATGGTCCGCTTCTGCAACATTTGGCGATGTCATAAGGCAACACGTTCGTATGTCAACAGAAGTTATAGAAAAGTGACAATAGTTTTTGATGGGTATCAAAAACCAAATATAAAAGATATGGAGCACATATTGCGTATGAAGTAGTCGTCTATTGTAGTAGTCTATGATGAAAATTCGCCTTAAATCAAAACTAATTTCTTTCTAACTTTACAAACAAACAACGTTTTATCAAAATACTGGGGAGTAGAGAAGAGGTCATTCCGTTATTCATACAGTAAGTGATGCAGACACACTAATCGTCAAAGAAGCTTTAAACATAACCCAGGAAAAATAGATCACTGTAGTAGCTGATGATAATCCTACTACTATATCATTCTTCTAAGAACATTTTAATGCAGTCTGCCACACAATCTGACAAAGTTCGTCACATTCAAGCCATGCAAAGATCTATAGACCAGGGCCAATCCTGTTTAAGGCAATAAAAATTCTTAGCAGTATACGAATGGTCGGAAAATGCAGTTAATGGTGTAAATAATTAAGGAAAAATCGTCCAGACTGAGTCAAAGTTCGGGAAGAGGGGTTGGGGTGGTAATATATACATTTTTAGGGGTTGGTACTCGTTTTTTGCGATTTGCGGCTAAACTATGCATCCTATCGAAAAATGTTGAATATAAAAGTTGTAGATAATGAAAAAATCTAAAACTTTCTAATTAATATTATTGACCATAACCTCAAAATTATCGAGAGAAATGCAAAAAACCGTGTTTCGGTTTTTAATTTATAACTATCGCGAAAATGTTTATATTTTCATGAAAATTGATGTGTTTCGAACAAGCCCAAATTTTTTCAAAGCGAAATATTTAATTTTCGATGTTTTATGAAGAAAATAAAAAAAAGACCTAATTTTCAATCGAAAAATTTGGTTAACAAATTTTCCATTAATGAACTTTACTAGTGCTCATTTTTTTCGTTGAAATCTCAACTTTAATATAGAATTAAAATATAATATTGTTTATATACAAAAATATCGTTAAAAAAGCGAAAAACTGAAAAACTACTTTTTAGAAATCGAGTTCTCGGTGAAAATCATGAATTTCTTTCTCTTTATTGTAAATAAACATTTACATTCATAAAAAGCGTTAATTCTCATACAATACTATGTTATACAAGTAATCTACATGTACCTAACTATTCTCGGCTTTCAAAGTCCCGAAAACATTATTTAAACTGCAATTAAATAGGTAAAAATTCAAAAAACACAAAGCCTGTAAACTGAGAAAATTTGTTAATTATTTCTTGTGATTCGTAAGTATTTACAAATTATCACGTCAAAGTCTTATATTTGATTATAAAATACAAAAATTAAAAGTAAAATAATTTTATTGAAATCTTTTCTTCTTCGTGGGCAATTCTTCATCGCCAGAATTCAGTATCATTATTTTTATTATTATTTATTAGCCAGTGGGTACTGTCTTCGTCTTCGATGTCCTCGAGACTACAATTTTATTCGTACAACGATTTTTCGGCATTAGAACATTTATTAGAACCGTGACAATTTGAGCACAAATTTGTGCACTTTAAGTTATGCTTGCGACACCCACATTTGCTATTACCGCATCCTGTTTCGCAGCTGCAGCAGATAATTTTCAATAAATTTTCAGAAATTAATTCTTGTTCTGTAAATATAGGTACGATGCCATTAACATGATGTTTCCATCCCCAATCTGTAGCTGTTAATTGATTACCAAGCCAACTTTGTATTTGAAAATACACCCTGTAACAATGTTGCTTAGCTGCCGCTTCAGTTGGAGGTAATTTTTTCAAATGAAATGAGGATTTAACAGTAGCTGTTCGGTAGAGTTCAAATCTTTTGTAAATAGAAGCTATCATTTTTAATCCATTTTCGGTAATCGTTTGTTTGTCTGCATTTGTATTGTAAAAAATTTCTGCAAGATTAGGTACATGTTTATCGGCCAATAATGATTTTATAATTGTTTGTTTTTCCTTTCCCAGCAAAACTGGAAGTTGTATCGCAGCCAGAAAAACAATGCAAACATGCTACAATATGTTTATATGATTTATGTTTAAAACTATTAGAGGTGTAATAAGATCATTAATATTTCCTGCATCAGGTTTGTGGAAATAGATATTCAATTCATGTGAACTGAATTAATTTAAAAGAACTAAAAGATCTATGTCTTGACCAACAACTACCACTATTTTATCGGAGTTTTTTGCTACTTCAAGGGATGTATTGATAATTAGGGAATCTGCATCTTCTTCATATAACTATTTTTTGCGTAGTTGTTTTGTACATAATGTAAATATTTTTGTATTATTTCATTAATTGTATCGTTTTTTTGCCAGATTACTTTGTGTAAGAGAAACCCGCCATCAACAACATGTACAATATTGCTCGAAGTTGGTAACGAATCGATGCTCGCAAATTCTGTATATAAATGTGACTTAACATTTTTTCTGAGCCATTCTCTGTAAACAACGACACAGGAAATGGAGCAAGCTCGTACTGTAAATAATTTTTCATATCATCTGTGCTGCTGATATTTCGCGAAATTCTCTGAAATAATAGTAATGGATCAATTGCAACAGTCTCGCCTCAGTTAGGTACATGTACATTACTTGTATAACATAGTATTGTATGAGAATTAACGCTTTTTATGAATATAAGCGTTTATTTACAATAAAGAAAAAGAAATTCATGATTTTCACCGAAAACTCGATTTTTAAAAGTAGTTTTTCAGTTTTTCGCTTTTTTAACGATATTTTTGTATATAAACAATATTATATTTTAATTCTATATCAAAGTTGAGATTTCAACGAAAAAAATGAGCACTAGTAAAGTTCATTAATCGAAAATTTGCTAACCAAATTTTTCGATTGAAAATTAGGTCTTTTTTTTATTTTCTTCATAAAACATCGAAATTTAAATATTTCGCTTTGAAAAAATTTGGGCTTGTTTGAAACATAAAAGAGAACATTTTCACCAATTTTCATGAGAATATAAACATTTTTGCGATAGTTATAAATTAAAAACCGAAAAAACGATTTTTTGCATTTTTCTCGATAATTTTGAGGTTATGGTCAATAATGATTAATTAGAAAGTTTTAGATTTTTTCATTATCTACAACTTTTATTTTCAACATTTTTCGATAGGATGCATAGTTTAGCCGCAAATCGCAAAAAACGAGTACCAACCCCTAAAAATGTATATATTACGACCCCAACCCCCCTTCCCGAACTTTTAATCAGTCTGGACGATTTTTCCTTAATTAATGACACCATTAACTACATTTTCCGACCATTCGTATACTGCTAAGAATTTATCGTCTATTACGATATTTTAAACGGTTTGGCCCTGGTCTACTACTGGAGAGAAGGTTTACAAAACTTTACTTTTCGTTCACACATTAACAGGGTGTGCGTTAAACCTTCTGTTTTCAAGAGTATCATAAAATCTCAAATCTTATGCGAATGAGCTTCCCAATTTGGATCATCCCAGGATGCTACTAAGGAAGATTTCGTCGAAATCGGGTGTAAAGTTATTGTGTCACTATATGGAGGTAACATCGACACAGGCAACCTAAATGTGCTTCCTTATGAACAATACATTACTAAAATAGCTTCAGCTAAAAAAGAATTTGATATAGCTCGTTTGTCCCCAATACAAAATGCAGCGAAATACCATATACTTCAAGTGCATTTGCAATGTTTTATTTGCAAAAATCTGAACATGCCAACCCCTGATCCTACACTATGGGGTTGGCAGTTGGTTGGTGGAGAATTTCAGCCGATATTAACAGACTTGAGTACAGCACCAGACAAGCTCCTAAATATGATTATGCCTGGCAAACTATAGTTGAAGGACCATGTAACATCATGAAATGTATATGTCGCCGATATGGACTTCCATGTTTGTAAGACTGTTTTGATTTAGATGAGATTTGATTTTGATGAAATAAATATGATTTTTACACCATTTATTATATAACTTTTTCAAATTTTAGATTTTTTTATTGCATAAATCGTTCAATTGGTCATTTAAAATTAAAGAACCGCGGAGTGCTATTAAATTGGGGATAGGGGTGAAAATGCGACCCTTTCAGTTTTTTAAATATAACTTAAAAACGAAGCAAAATCGGGATAGTTCACAGGAAGCCTTTTGTAGAGAATCGAATTTCCCATCAAAATAGCTTATTTTAAAAAAAATAAGAAAACAATTATTTGTGCGAAAAGCATCAAAAGGAACAACAAAAAAAGCAAAAAATTAAAAATTATGATTTTTTTTACTTTTTTGCCTATAACTTTTTTCGATGAAAATTGGCTGAAATATAGTCGCTCAAATTTAGCCATTTTTTTCGATTTTTATCGCGTTTAGATTGATATTGTTTTAAGTCTTATTTTTATAACAAAGTTGATTTTTACTCAATAAAACAGTGTATTTCAAGGTAATTTGTTAATAATGAATAACTATTTCCACAAATGCATAAAACTGTGGTGGTTTTTTAAACAATGTGAATATTAATTAAACTAAAATATTGATTTTTTATCTATCTGATATATAGAGATTTGTCTATTTTTCTAATAAAAATATTGTAATTTTAGTAAATTTAAGAATTTTATTCAATAAAGCTTATTTTATTAAATTAATTATTTTATTAATTAATATTTTATTAAACTATTTGCAAATTATAAACATCTCATTCCATCCCTTCAATAATATTTTCAAATTGAATATTAATATCTTCGTCCACGTCATCAAGGACATCGTCTTCTGCAATCTCTGCTTCTTGTATATTGTCACAATTGACACCCATAGATTCTTTGCAGAAAGCTAGAACAAGCGAGTACTAGTTTCCTGTAACCACAGCCTGTGGTACATCCGAAGGACATTTTTTTGAGTAAGAGGTTCATTCGTGGAATTAGCTATCAATCCATATTTTGACAACCCCAGTTTATATATTTTAAATTAAATTCATTTCAAATATATTTTTACAAATATTCATATTTAAGATAGATAAAAAAGCAATATTCTTTCCTATTATTTGAGTTTTCTACCACATGTATTATTATCCTCTTCAAAAACAAATCACCGAATCTACAAAATAATAGAATTATTGGAAAAAAGCCTCTTCGCTCGTGACGTTTACGTCAAAGGAACAGTCAGAGGTTGTTTGCAAATAATATAAATCGAAATAAACACAGAAATAATGTATTTTGCTGACGTTTCGGAAAGTAGTCTCTTTCCGTTTTCAAAGCTTTTTTTGGAAGAACTCTTATTTTGCTGTGTGTCAAATACACAGCTTTAAGATTCTGTTTATGTTATTTCCATAGATACTTACTACTTACACAGAACATAGAACTGATGATATTTTCTTTTAGATAATGTTGAGTTTGTTAAGTTCTTCTTTTAACATTGGTAGCCAGGTTGTACAAATATCAACAGAACAATTCGATACGCACTTAACTTCATTTAATAAGATTATTGCTGATTCTTTAATTTTTCTTTTTTTGGTATCTGCTTCTTTTGTTAAAATTTTTGCCGAGTCCCAGTTTATTCTATGTCCATTTTCCCAAGAATGTTCACAAATCTTTGATTTCTGAATTTCATTATTTCTAATGTAATTCTTGTGCTCATCCAATCTCACACTGAAAGGTCTGGATGACTCACCCACATAACATTTATCGCATTCAGATATTGTAAATGCAGTTTTTTGAATTCTGCTCCCTGTTTATTGGTTTTGTTTTTGTTAAAATAGATCTTAAATTGTTCCCGTTTGAAATATCGTCCTAATATCAAATTTGTCACCTATACGGCGTAGCTTTTCCGATAGTCCGTATACATAAGGAATTATTGCTGTATAATGACGTTCAGGTTTTTATCGTACCTGATTGTCCCTATTTTCAACATTTATGAAAACTCTATCAACAAAGGCTTCAGGGTATTGATTTTGAACTAGAACCTCTTTGATAATTTTTTTCTCGTTATTTAATATTTCATTATTAGATGAAATTATTTTGGCCCTATCGTATAAACATTTTACAACACCCCTTTTAACATTTATTGACTGATTTGAGTTAAAATTTAGATATCTATTAGTATGTGTTGATTTTCTATAAACGCTTGTTTCAATTATATTATTTACCCTTTTAATAAAAACATCTAAAAACGGTAGTTCATTCCTACTTTCTACTTCTAATGTGAATTTAATAGACGGTTCCTTACTATTTATATTTTCCAAAAAACTATCTAGTAAATTGACACCATGTGGCCAAATTGCAAAAATGTCATCAACATACCTCCACCAGACAATCGGTTTGTTTATACAATTTTGAACACGCGTGTTCTCAAAGTTCTCCATAAATATGTTGCTTAAAATTGGTGATAATGCAGACCCCATAGCCATATCAAAATCCTGCTGATAGAACTCATTGTCCAATTGAAAATAGGTTGTTTTTATACACATTGTTAAGAGTTCCATTATGCTATTTACACTTAATTTAGTTCTAGTTTCCAAATTGTTATCATTTAGCAACCTATCTTTAACTATTTTTAAGGTTTCATCTACCGGAACATTGGTAAAAAACTAACTACATCAAAACGAACCATCAGGTGTGATTCATGAATATCGTTTTCATAAATTTTTTCTATAAAATGTTTACTATTTTTAATATATGAATCGGTATTTCCAGATAATGGATCAATAATTTTAAGTAAAAATTTTGCCAAATTATGACATGGTGAATTAATAGAACTAACAATTGGTCTTAAAGGAATATTTTGTTTGCGTCTTTGGTAAGCCATAAAAATGAGGAGGCTTACTATGATGTGGTGTATGGTTCCTTCGTTCAAAATCATTAAATTCATATTTGTATTTAAACAAAGTTCTGTAAATTTTGCTCTCTATTGATTTTGTTGGATCTTTGTTTAGTTTTGAGTAGGGTCCCTCATTTAAAAGAGTCATGATTTTTGTGTTAGATACATCTATAATGACTGTGGCATTACCTTTGCCTGCTGGCAATATTTTTATACTTTCATCGCGTCTTAAAGAATTTATCGATAGCTTTTCATCTGGAGTTAAACTATCTTTAATTTTGTATTGCTTCTCTAAAGCAATTTTTGCCCGTATTCGATATTCATTCCCATTATCTGTTGGTAAATTTTGAGCCGTTTTTTCTATTGCCGCTACTATATCAAATTTTGGAACAGGTTTCGGGTTTATTGCAAAATTTAAACCTTTTGATAAGCCTGTCTGAAATGGAAAAAGTCTTTTTGACATATTAATGATAGTCCTGTCAATTAAAGGATTATTATTTATATTTTGTAACTGAATAATCTGTTTTTCCCTTATTAAGTTTCTAAATTTATGTAAATGCGTACCTTTTTGCAGATTTGTACAACCTGGCTAAGTTATGAAAAATATTTTAATCTCATCTTAAATAACCAATTGAATGATTTATACAATAAAAACCCTTGAACGTCTTAGTTCCTTATTTCCCTGTTTTTGTGACAATCAAAATTTTAATTATTTTTTTAATTTAACATTTTTTTAAAAATTGTGAACGAAGTGAAAGCTACCTAGGGGTTTTAAGCCGCTTAGGTTAGATGAAATTTCCTGTATCTTGATACCACACATTTTTTCAAAATGACGGCCAAAAGACGCATTTTGCGCAACAGCACGTATGTATATTTTTAGTATCTTGATTAGGAGAGTGTTACCTACCAATTACTATATGAATGATTTGTGTTGCAATTAGTTTAATCTCAAGGTGTTTTTTCACTTATGTCTACTGCACTATTAGTCAATTATCGTTGAGCGATACTTTTGAAGATCAAAATCAAAATCGCTGGCTATAATTATGGTTTCATTAATTTCAATATTTTTAGTATACTTTTCAAAGTGCTCTATAAATAAATGTGTTTGTGATCGGTAATAAGTTATTATTTCATAATTTAACGACTATGCTTAGTAGAGGTGTTTAGTGTAGAAGTTTACCATGCAAATTGCTGAGGATGGGACAAATCTTGCAGAAATCTCGTAAAATATGCAGGTTTAATGTTACAGTTCACTATATGAAATTTTAGCATTATCTAGGAAACTTTACCACGTTTAGTGAGAAAAGAAGGTCCTTCACCCATTTTTATAAAACGTAAAAGGCAGGGGGCAAGATCTTAATCAGTCGATAACTTATTAAAAACATTTACGCTTAGGTATAAAAAAGATATCCGCAATGAAAGCCTTTGTTGAGGTGGATGTATAGTGATTTATGATATACTGGTGTGGATTGCCACTGTCTTATCCTCGTTGAACATCTAGAAATAGCATCTTTTGTTTTAGCACTTACAGATACCACTGGTGGTCCACTCGTACCATTATTGATTAGTGCGTCCTCGTACACTTTTATTTTTATGCCCGAAAGCGGTAGTTGAGATGTTGCTCTGTGTGTTCTCTAACACGATTTTTGTATTACCGAAGCACCAAAAAATGGCATTCTTACGTTCCTATCAGTGGTCCCATCTAGAATATCCCAACCTTTTCAAAGCCCACTAATACTTCTACTGATAAACACATAGAAACAATCGAGAGCGCAACCGGACAAAAGACAAGCAAGACAAATTAGTAAGGACAAGGAAGGATTCCTAATAATTCACACAGAACTTTTATCGTTTACCACCACTCAAATCGGTCCTTAGATGGGCTGAATTACAATCTATGAAATGTCAGCGTGCTCTAAATATCTCGACCGAGAGAGATAATTTTTTATTAGGATTGTTAAGGAAATGACTTTGTGAGAGAGATATAATTGAGGCTGATAGTGTCCGTATCTTAAGCAACGAAATAAACAAATTCCATTTAGGATATTTAGATAGTGGGCAGTTTAATTGTATAATCGAAACGAATAATTTTGTTTGATGGCATTAACTGATGTGTATGTGATTTCGGACAATTTAAATAAGAAATTCTTTTATTTCCTTATATTTGGGTTTATTAGAACCACCGTCACAGAACTACTAATTAGGAATATAAACAGAAAAATATTTTTTGTAATTTATTGGTGTATTATACATAGGTATTTGCATAAGTCAAACATACAAGTATAAGTTACAGGTATCGTAGCTACATAAAATAGTATGTAACATATAACTAATATATATAAAACATTAGATATCACACACAATGGACCAGTCAGCAACAAACCATTGAAATAGTAAAGGGTATTGTCAATTAAAAAATGTTTTACCATAGTTTTCACACGATTGTAATTCAATTTCTTGATATTATATAGTATAGTTCATTAGGAGTCTGGAAATAAGGATTTTTCCGTGCGCGTATGACAAATTCTCATGCAAGCGCGAAAAAATCTATTTCTGGACGTGTAATGAACGATATTGTTTATTATACTTCTTTGAAAACGATAACAGAAACCAAATGTAACAAAAAAAGACATACGAAAGAAACTTGGAACATTTTTATTTTCATAAGTGATAGGAATAAAAAGACGTGTAACTACTAGAGTAAGAATATTAAAAATTAACTAACTATTAATAATAACAGCGCCAATTTATATTGTTTTTAGTTTGAATGGTTATTATTAATGGTTATGTTTATTGTGCAATTGATGAGCTTTGGAGAAAAACCGAATAAATCCACAATAATCGATTTTTGGAAAAAGACGATTTTTCCATAGCGCAAAAAGTACCTAGCTTTTTCGTTTATTTTATTAGTAAATACTCTTAGGCGCATCATAATAAAATTTTCTATACAATATTAATTTTCAAAAATTATATTTTTTGTAAAAAATATAACAAAACCAAAAATGGATTTATTTGGTTTTGCCCAAAACGACTGAATTTATTCGGTTTTGCCCAAAACTTTATTAACAAGCATTAATGAAATATTATTTTTAACTGATAAAAATACTGCATTTTGCTGACAAAATATGAAAATAAACTAAAATGGTTTCTTATCCCTAAAAAAGTGTAAATTTTCAAAAACGTGTGTTTTACAGATTAAGAAATAATAATAAAAAAGTATTTAATAAACGACTATACAAAAAAACCTATATTTTTTTAAAGTTTGAACTACATAATGAAAGAACGTAAATAAGAAGTGCAGATTCTTCCTCCAGGGAGTCGCACTCATTACTCATATCTTCTTCCTGTGTTATGTCCTCGTTATTTTGACCTCGATTTTCACATACTAGTTTTCTGCACCATTCAAAATTTTCGTCATTCTCCCACTCTTTCCCAAATTGTTTTTCCATAAGTTGCTTTACACTTTTTATATTTTTTTCTCAAAAATTTCATAAGTGGATCTCTGACAGCGAAAAGGTCTTTAAAGTCTTTCCTCTTTTATAGAGAGATCTGCTAACTTTCGATTGGGCTTCAAATCGGTAGTGCTGGAAGCATGCAATTGATATTTTAGTTTCTCCCGTTTTTTTAATGCATATTCGTTTTATGTCCGATATTCCAACAATCTTATTAAGGTAATTTTGTAACTCCTTTATATCAAAAATTTTCCAATCTTGTTCTAAAACCTTTACACATCCAACTTGTGAATAATAACCATTATATTCTTCTTTAGAAACAATGGTTGGGTTTTCTAAATATTTTTTCCACATGCCCAAAAATTCTGTCCGCGAGCATAAAACTATGACCTCTTACAGGGTAAATGATAAAAATTTTGATAATATTGCTAGAAGAATACTTTAGGGACCAAAATATTAACATATGGTTGATATGGGAATTTTTGTTTTGGCCCCCACATCCGTCGCAGAATAAACTAATCTGGGTTATGCCAGTCATGTCCAAAGATTTCAGCTAATCAAACAAAGCGCTATTGACATCTGTTATTCTATAATACAAGTTTACTTCTCAACATACATCATAGTTTTTTGGATTTATTCGGTTTTGAACTAAAAGCGGATTTATTCGATTTTGCACGAAGAGATTGATGTTGAGTCTAAAGTTTATGAGGATTTATACGGTTTTGTTCGGTACTAGGGAGTTTATATTATGTAATTTAACAAAAAGAGTCGATATCCGCCGCTAACTGAATTTTTATAAAAAGCGGATTTATTCGGTTTTGCTCAAAAGCTCCTCAATTGGTATTATTGCACAGGTTAAGACCTTTTGGAGTTTCATTTTGTGAAACTGCAATTATCGAAGCAGACTCTTCCCAAATATTTTGATTTTCTTGAACGAATGATACATTGCGAGTGAGACGGGTTAAACAGTTTTCGTGATACCTCAATTTCTCTTTGTATAGATTCTTCTATATATCCTTCTGCTACATTGGAAGAACGCCTTAGTCCTTTTCCGGTATTTTCTCTGGGACTATCTAGTTTTAGTATTCTGCAATAATTTTCGGAACACCAATGGTGGTATGGCATCCAACGTGTTGAGTGAAATACCTGCCGTTTCGATATGCAATAAATAATCTTCTGCTGTTCATATTTTTAGGTCATAGAGCTGCATATTTACGATAAAGTGTGCAGGTTTCAAATGTTCATCCTTCATTGATAATGGTGAAACTTCTTGATGTATGAGTTTTTCCATCTCGTAAAAACGCGACAAGAAAGCGCTCATTATCTACCACATCGTCTAAATTTACCTAAACGTCTTCGACACGCACCAAAGATCCCAAAGACTAAAATTGTTTTTGCTGGTAGATATTGTTCATCTGGAGCTTCACATATAATTTTGGTTACTTGTTCTGCTGTTAAAACTCGGTATATATCCTACAGTTTGACGCTTTAAGAAAGCAATAGTTTTTGGATATTTGTTGATGTCACCATTTTCTTTTATTGCCAAACAACTTTTTAGCATTGAGAATCAACTCCATAACGTGGAAGATTTCATAGACCTTGCTTTTTCGACAAAGCAAACTAAAAGAATATCGTCACATATAGTTTTTATTTTGTTCGCATTTCTTCATTCAATAAAAAGTTGATATTCGTGTTCATATGTTGACCTGGATTTTATTGATAATGAATTCACGCTCGCTTGTGCCGCTTGCTCTAGGATCTTATCGGGAATTTTAGGGTTTTCTTCTGAAGTACATTTTGTCGGCATAAATTTAATTGACAGAAAATAAACAACGCTGACAATGCAGTGTTTGGTATATATGAGGCGTTTCCATGGTTGCTCTCAAATTATTTCAAAGGTGATTTGTTTTAAATTATTATATGTCAGATAATGTTGACAAAACGTCAAAAAATATTACAGAAGTTCATCCAAATATTCAAACATTTACGAATTAAAATACAAAATAAGTACACGTTAAACATCAAATAGCATATAGAATTTCTTAAATTTAGTTTACTTTGCTGTATATTTCTATTTTGAAGCCATATATTCGATATTTTTATTCAGTGCACGGAAAAAATCAGAGATCGGGAAAACTTTTCCCGTGCGCTAGCCTGAAAAAGCCCATCTTACATTATTACTAATACAGATGAAAATAAAGTGATCTCAAAGAAGTATAATAAAAAAATCTTTACTGCGTAAGAGGGAGTCAAGAACTCAATGGAACATAATGTAAATGTAAAAAAATAAACTAATTTCAAAATAAAACCGAGAAAGTACATGTAGAATCAAACTGTAATTGGGTGTTTAGTGAACTAACATTATTAGATTTGGGGCGCCTAAGAATTTCTAATGACCCTAAAGTTATTGAGTAAATTCCTTTTTCACGCTAAATTTTCTTTCTCTTTAAATTTTCTTGATCAAAATTGTGGTTTTCATTTAAAAGGTGTTCCAAAATGTGAATAACCTGAATTTAATCTGAGTCATCTCAGGTGTTCTTTTAATCTCGTTTTGAAGTTTCTATAAGCCCTACCTATGTATTGCTATGATATCCGCCTGAAGGACGATTAGAATCACACAAAATAATTTCTAATTTAATTCTCAAGGTCGAAAGTTTGGTATCAATTGCCCCTTGTCTCTAAATGTATAGCCCCCTCTTACACAAGGCTATTCTAGAGCCTTCCTGGGTAAAGGGGGTCGTAATTACCTGTGCTGTTATTTATTATTTATTTATTTATAATTAAAGAAACACAATTCTAGTAACACAAATAAGCAATAAAACAAATTCAAATCAAACAGAACAATGTATTGCTAGAACAATATTTCATACAACTAAAAGATAAAATTCCCTGTCTAGTTAAATAATAAATACGATACTAAAATAAAATAATTCGGAGATCATTAAGTTTAAAAAATAAAATGTCTTTTGTAAAATACTTTGATATTATATCAAACATAATAAATAAAAGAAAACAGAGAACATGCATGCAACTCTCTATTCAGAATAACTTAACCCGAATATGTTCTTTAGCTTTAGTACAAGTAAAACCATATCAGTATATATTATTACAATCGATACATTTAAGTTTATAGGCTCCACATTTGTCTAAAAGAGGTTCTTATCTTTATTTTGTACAAAAAAACTGATTTAGAAAATTAGACGATTTAAAGGCTATATTACAGTGAGTATTAAAAACATTAGCTATTTTATAACAAACTGGTCCTATATATGTCAAAGAAAAATATTTTCCGTTGTTTATCAAATTATTTATGGGAGATTCAACAATATAGGTTAAATTAGATGTGACTTTATTCTGTTTTTGTTATTATATTAGTATCAAGTTTGGATTAAAGTTACGGTGATAAATAATTTGTTCTATAATCATTAATTCTCTGTTAGGATTCTGTGCTTAGGGGAATTTTGAAAATTCTTCCTATATAGGCCACCAAGCCTCTACATCCTGACAGCTATCTATCCAGTAAAATCGTTCCCGTACTCTAGCCAAGGTCTTATTTCTGCTAAAGTGCTGTATGGATATTCCCTCGTGCACTTCCCGAAGTACTTTTGGTACTCGGCATCTGGGTATCAGCAACTACATGGTAACTTCTTTTCTCTCCGGGCTCTCCCATGCTCTCCGTAATAGTCCATCAATAACCCTAAGGGAATCCCGTGTGAAAGTCGCTAATTCATGTTGAAAAGGATGGTTTGATGAATTATCAATAATGACCCTGTATGAGTTGATTTTACAAAATATTTCAAAATAGTGGTTGCTGTTTTTAATTGAGTTGGCTAGGTCAAGGAAATTTAATTGTTTCTGATTATTTTCTAATTCAACCATAAATTTTATTGTCTGGTGAAGAGTATTAGATAGGTCACAAAATTCATTAAATGAGTTAGAATATCAGCCATAGTAATAAAATGTCATCAACAAATCGAAAATAATATACTATTATTAATAATGAAAGAACTCTTAAAGTTATGCCTAAATATATCTGTTAAAATAGGTGATAGCGGAGACCCCATTGCTAATCCTTCATTTTGATAATCTGTTTCACCATTAAATAGGGAAAAATTTTGTTCTAAACATAAATTGGGAAAATTAAGTAATTCCGTGGTCTGATCATCCACCAAATGACTAGCACCAGTTATTGTTTGTTTAATTAGATATAATACTTCATTACGTGGCATGTTAGTGAATAAGTTAGTAACATCAAGTGATGCTAATATAAAAGAATTGTCTACCAGTATATTTTTTACTTTGTCTGTTAGTTCTATGTTATTTTTAACAATGGATATAAAATGTTCTTTGTAAATATCTTTTAATAAAGAATTAAGATAATGTTTTTATTCTTTGGTCTTCATTAGTTCATGTAAATATATTACAGTACCCATGGGGTGTAGAACATGTTATGGTGCCTAAAATTATTTTAAAATTAATACCTAAGTCCTATTGAGCTTAATTGAAGTAAACCACACAAGTATAATAAAATAATTAAAATAATTTAAAAAATAATTAAACGGTAAGACAACAAATATGACAAATACATCGAACATATTAAAATTATAAAGTTAAATAGTGTTACCTATAACAATTATTTTTTTTAAACAATAAAATAGAATCTAATTTCTAATTCATAGATTTTAAATATACCGGTCCTTATCCTTATAGTACACATCCAGGCTTTAGTAGATCTTCTGTAGTAGTAATTGCTTGAGTTTCCATTTTAATTTGTTTAGGAAAATTTCTCAATTCTGTTGGAAGTTTATTAAATACTTTAATTATTGAGCATTAAAGACTTGTTGACAGTGTACATTTTTATGCCCCTTTATGAACTCACAAGAAACGTTACAGATAACCTTAACAGTAACAACAAATGCATAGCTGTTTTCCTTGACCTTGCAAAGACATTTGACATGGGGCCACATGATGCTCTTCAAAATGTTTTAAATATTTATGGGGTACGTGGCATCGTGCTGGACGTTTTCAGAAGTTATCTCAGTGACAGAAAATAGAGGGTTAAAATTGGAGACATATATAGTGAAACCTTGAAAGTCAAAATAGGAGTACCGCAGGGTACTGTATTAGGACCAGTTTTATTTATTTTATTCACTAACAAATATTGTCATTGATAATGGTATGGTAATCTCCTATGCTGATGATACGACTGTTATTTCTAAGGAAAGATATGGAAGGAAGTAGGACACTCAGTCAGTGTAGGAATTGCAAAAATTAATAGAATTATATAGCATTCTCGTTGACTGCTGCTAACCGTCCTGATTTTAATAGTATCCATTTCCATCCATGGACAAATATATAAAAGAGGTGCATTTTACCAAATACTTGGGTGTTATTATCGATGAAAATCTCAAATGGGATCAACAAATTATAAAACTGAGCAATAATATTCGAAAGTTAATAAGGAAATTTTATATCATAAGGGAGATATTAGAGAAAAAACTTCTAATTTGTGTTTATAGCCGTCGCCGTTAGCCGTTACTCGAGTCCGAGTATAAAAATGTTACAGTCGATAGATTGTGTACAATAAAAAACAAGTAAAATGTGTAGTCTATTGTAATTCCCATTCATCTACGGTGCACACGACTATGGCTATAGAGGCCAATTCGGGAGAGCACATGTCGACCGCAGTCAGGACAAACATAGACCTGGTTAGGTCTTGGATTCGGCCTTCTTGCAGCAACATTTCTTTGATAGCTAGCCACAAGCCCTCCCCACTCGGTTCTGTCCGCTGCAAGTTGTTCCCATTGCTCGTCTGGAATACCGCAGGATTTTAGATTTTCATGGAGAACGTCTTTGAACCTCTTTCGTTGACCGCCACGCCTTCTTCTACCGCTTAGCAATTCACCATAAAGTGTACATTTAGGAAGGCGGTTATCATGCATACGATGAACGTGACCTGCCCATCTTAGGCGTGCTCTTGAAATAAGCACCTCAATTGGAAGGCTCTTTGCTCTCCTGAGTACTTCCACGTTTGATATGTGATGGAACCAACGGATTTTCATCATACTTCTGACGTGTCTCTGCTGAAAACGTTCTAATTCTTTCACATGACGACGGTAAATGACCCAGCTTTCACATCCATATAGCAGTGTTGGAATGACAACTGCTTTGTAGACAGCCATTTTCGTTGACAAAGCAAGGTCGTAGTTGTCAAATACTCTCTCTCTAAGTCCCCAGAGTGCTCTAGATGCAGCGTTAATTCTATTGCGAATCTCGCTGTCCATGTTTGCTTTGTCATTAACAACGTTGCCTAAGTAATTGAACTGATCCACCACTTCAAGAGAATTTCCGTTAAGTGTAATGTCTATTTGGTTCACTTGATGAGGAGTTGACATAATCTTAGTCTTTCCAATGTTGATTTTAAGTCCCAAGGAATCATAGCTCTGGGCATACACATCTAAAAGTTCTTGAAGCTCTTCCGGCGTAGAGACTAAAAGTGCACAGTCATCCGCATACTGGAGATCAGAAATGAATCGTGTGCGTGTCTTCGTGAAAGCTCTAAAGCGCCCTATGTTAAAGAGACCGCCATCAAAACGGTATTTGAGACCTATTCCTCTGACTGTCAGTTTGTTGTCAACAATAATTGTTAGAGCAGTGGTAAACAAATTAAAGAGTAGGGGTGCCAGGACACATCCCTGCCTAACTCCAGTGAGGGTTTGGAAAGGTTCGGTTGCCTCATTATTATAACCTGGGCGTTGTTGTTTGTATGTAGACTGCGACATACTTCCACAAATTTTCTAGGGATACCTAAGCGGAACATAATTTTCCAGAGCACTTCCCTGTCCACCGAGTCAAACGCCTTGGTTAAATCAATGAAGGCCATGTGAATTTCTCCTTGATGTTCGAGTGCTTTTTCTTGAAGCTGTTTAAGTGTGAAGATTAAATCCGATGTGCCTCGGTTTGATCTAAAGCCACTCTGTGTTTCAGGAAGTAACTTTTCCATAACAGGTGTTAGCCTATTTGCCATCGCTTTAGTGAGTATCTTCCCTCCAACAGCCAGGAGAGCTATACCCCTGTAATTTCCACAGTCCGCAGCGCTCCCTTTGTTTTTGAAGAGGTTGATTAAAAGTGTATCACGAAACTCCTGCGGAGCTTGGCCATTTTCCCACACGACATCAAACAGTTTTTTGAGGTAGGGTATGAGCTCTGACTATACAGCTTTAAAGATCTCAGCTGGGAGTGAGTCGGCGCCGGGAGATTTGTTATTTTTTATCTGCCCAATGGCGGTTAAGATCTCTTCCGTTGTTAGTGGTTTATCTAAGTCTTCGAAGGTGTCATATTGAGGGGTAAGATTTATAATATCGTGATCGGCTTGACTTTGCTGGTTAAGAATGTTAGAGAGATGTTTATAAAGCATTAGTCGAATCCTTAATTAGATACGGAATAGTTATATGGGGTGGGCTTTACAAAAATTCCCTGCAAAAATTAAAAGTTGTGCAAAACTATATTTAAAAAATTATCTATTGCAAAAACAAGATGCGCCCTATTAGCACACTATATTCTATTTTCTCTTTTTGATGCTCGTTCTTTATATATATGAAACATATGTTTATTTAAAACATAATATTTTTAGTCGCAAACTCCTCTATAAAATCCTTATTTTACTATAAGGAACGTAACCAGACTGCAACCAACAGCTACTCTCCGGGATATGTGCCCCGCCGAGCGCTGAATTACAAGTTACAAGCCTGGCGCGTTAAGTGTAATAATTGCATATTACCATCAAAACACTAATGCTTCGTGCAACAAACACCAGCCGAAAGACTGATCCTACTTAAGGGAGCTCTAGTGCCAGTCGTCACAAACCACTTGCAGACTGCAGTTTCGAGCTGTTGGCTCTCGTCAGTGCAAGGTAGGCATGTGACGACGAGAGCACGAGAGCTCCTTTAAGTAAATAGTACGGTGACTATTACTGAAATCTTAGATATAATTTTTTTTGCAAAGGAATGAATATTTTTTAACGAAATTTGACATACAGGGGTCATGCCGAATATAAAAACAACAACCCTATCTCAATCGCGAATATAAATTCCTAATTTTTATTTCTTTTAATCATAGTAGACGTATTTAATTTCGAAAAAAAAAATTATAAGTAAATTTTTAATCACAATCTGAAATATAAGAAATATATAAAATTTTATCTAAATCTATCAACAAATGGGATATTTTGGTGTAGCGGTGAAAAGTGAGATATACTGTACAGACGAGAATTCAAAAAATCGATAAATCACCTCCTCGAGCTAATTCCTCGTATCAATATGCAAGAACGGATAGAAATACATAAAAATAAAACTTATTAGTCTCCATGCAGTTTTTCAATTCTGTCTTAATCAGAAAATTTAATTTAAATATATTTAAACATTGTTTGTCCTCTATTTTTTACGTAGATAAGCATTGATAAACATTGAACATGAATAAACTGTAGATCGACATCACTGCAGGCATTTTAAAAGTAATCGGTGTCATTAAATCGAGAGGCCATAACTAATCGAGTGTAAAAGTACTCAGTAACTACTTTATCTAATAGTTCCCATCGCTATTATATTGCGGTAGGCATTTCAGTACATTTGTCAATTCCGAAATTCCTCAAATTGTTACAGAAGATCGATCGCTACAAGGAATTAAGAGATTCTCTAAATAGACGTCATCGAGCTTTCGAATTCTTATGCGATGACTAACAAATAGTATTTTGAAAACCGACAGTGGATAACCCACTTTTACAAGGCATGGCAAATATTTTTGACAGTACTTAAAATTGAAAAGGTAACACGGTATCAGTGAGGAATGTAGTGAATGCTTTCAGGCGGTAATGTTTAAGTATTCAGTTCTGAGACTCTGAAAAATAGAAGGTATTACAAACAATGCGACTGGAAAAAATCTAACCGACGAGAGCTGGTTGTCAAATTTTACAATAGCTACACGATAACGTCACGTTCTTCCACGAAGTAAAAATAAGTACAGCGATCAGAAAATTTTCAGTTTTTATTAGCTCACTTATTATTTTTGTGAGTCTCCCGGCCTCATTTAATAACGTATTAAATTTAAAGATATATTTTTAGACTAGACCTTGTCTTGTAGACATAGATATTGGCTGATGTCTGAAAATTGGTTAGTATCTGGCCCTACATACAGATTTACATTTTATATTAACACCTGATCACGGAAAATAAGTAAAATTTCGTTTTTTTCCGTCTTATATTATATATCTCCTTATTATTTCTAATTTACTTTGGTAAGTGTGCAAGCTCCCTTGCCTTATAGCAATGCATTAACTTGTCCGTCCGTGGGCCTCTATATTTATTTATTTAGTTAATACAAATCCAACAGGCATACGCCCAATTATAGTATAGGGTAAAACAAATAGAGTATACAACAATAATACACATTTTTTGCTTTTTTTAATTGTTTTTTTTTGCATACTATTCGCACAAAAAAATGTTTTTGTTTTTTAAATTTATTTCGATGAAAAATTTCATTCTCTACAAAAAGTATCCTATTAACTGTTACCTCCTTTCCCTTATTATTTATTTTTGGGAAAGAATTGAGACAACATATGCGGACGACTAGCTGGTTTAAGTCGGAGCAAAGAGCCGTGGATCCGAAGTATTCCTAAGAGTGGAGAAACTTACCCTTTTTGAAATGTATAGTAAGTATAAACGACAGATTTCTGTTTAGTTCGAGAAAAGAAGACAAAGAAAAATTGATGTTAAATTGGGTACTATCTATAGTAAAAATAAATAGAATTGTCTCTTTTTCTCGAATAACCAGTCTACTATAGATCAGACTGAAATTGTTGGTAAGAGAAATAAAAAGATAATTTAAAATTAATGATAAAATATATTACATGAATAGATAAATCGGTTAACAAAAACTAATTGAAATTAAAAAAGCATATACAGGGTTACTGGTAATTCGATACATTCCTTTGGAGATGTGATGGGGCATGATCTAAGAAGTAAATTTAGCCCTAACATATATTATGCAAAATTCAATAGTTTGAGATATTTAAATTTTTTTGTTTTTCTCAAAAAGTAGATCTTAATGTCCTAAAAGTTAATTTTCGAAAAATCTATTTGACATTTTAAATTTTTTTTTACTGGATTACTTGTCCAATATTATAGATATCCGTTTGGAATGAAAAATATCTGGAAACATTTCGATCATATGAACATCTGAAATAAAAACTTAAATTTTTTTTTTTTTATCAGCTATGAAATTTACAGATTAGGTTTTTTCAAAAAAATATTAACGTAACACGCGTATACATTATTATAAAAACTGCCTTATTTCAATAGCTATCTAACAAGGTACAAATGTTCAATGTACCCTTAATAGTTCTAAGAAAATACTAGTAAAAATAACACAAGTAGTACGAATTTTATTTTTAGATAAACAGAAAAAACATTTTAAAAGTAGAGTTTTTTCTTCATTAATTTCAAAGTTGTACTTTATTTTTTATATGTCTTGCTCAAAATGGGAGCCCCTATTCCGTATACAGACACGGCGGCGTCTTCTTATTTCCGTCCTTGTTACTCTGGTTGTCAGATTATGCCTTATGTGTTGGGCAGCATCGACTATCCTTTGTCTAAGGTTTTCTATAATATTGACTGGTGTGGCATACACCATCTCCTTCATATGACCCCATACGTAATAATTAAGGGGTGTTAAGTCAGAGCTTCGCGCTGGCCAAGGTCCCGCTCTTCCAATCCAACGGTTAGGGAAACGTTGATCAAGTAACTGTTGTACTGTCAGCCGATAATGTGCTGGACAACCGTCGTTCTGAAACATCATTCGCTGTCTGACGGCGAGAGGAACATCTTGTAAAATCACCGCCAGATCATTTCTTAAAAAATTTTCATAGATTTCCCCGTTTAAATTTTGAGGAAGAAAGTGTGGCCCTATTAAATAGTGGCCAATGACTCCCATCCACACATTAATAGAAAACTTCATTTGGAAACTAGTTTCACGTGTTAACCTGGGATTTTCCTCTGCCCAATAATGTAGGTTGTGGAAATTTGTTATACCCTCGCGATTAAATTTCGACTCGCCCGTCCATAAAATACTTGTTAAAAAATTTGCACTTTCTGCATCTGAATTTAACATAAAGCGGCAGAATTCCACTCTCCTTCCAGGATGACCTTCCTCCAAGCCTTGGACAGGGGTATTGTGGTAAGGATGACATCCAACTCTCTACGTATCGTAGACCAAACTTTCCATTGTGACGCTCCGGTTAGTCTTGCGACTTTATTAGTTGAAATAGTTGCGTCTTCCTCAAAATACCTCAATATTTCTTCCTCATCATCTGGTTCATAAACGGGAGGAGCACCAGCGCCACTTCTTCTACATTTCACGGAGCCAGTTTCAGCGATATTTCGATATGCCGTACTGAATACACGTGCATTTGGTAAGCGGCGGTTAGGGTACCAAAGACCATATTCTCGGCGAGCTTCAGCAGCGTTGCCGCCACAGTATCCATAGACAAACAAGATATCAGCGTATTCTGCGTTGGCATACGCGGCCATGGCACAGAAAATACAATAACAACAACTAATAACAATAACTACGAGCAAAATCAAAATCTTCGATAACTAATTTAACAAGACCAACAAACTTAAGGGACACGGAGATAAGAATGTCAGTTAATGACATATATGCATAAACGTCAAAGTCAAGGACTGACTGACTTAAATGAAAATGAACGATTAGTCGTTTAATAAATTCCGCCAGCAGCATTATCTTTACTAATTTTTTATTAGAACTATCAAGGGTACATTAAACATTTCTACCTAGTTAGATAGCTATTGAAATAAGGAAGTTTTTATAATAATTTGTACGCGTGCTACATTAATATTTTTTTGAAAAAACCTAATAGGTAAATTTCATAACTGATTTAAAAAAAAAATTTTTACAAGTTTTTATTTTAAATGTTCACATGATCGAAATGTTTCCGGATATTTTTCATTCCAAACAGATATCTATAATATTGGACAAGTAATCCAGTAAAAAAAAAATAAAAATGTCAAGTAGATTTTTCGGAAATTAACTTTTAAGACATTAAGATCTACTTTTTTGAGAAAAACAAAAAAATTGAAATTGAGTTGAATTGAATTGAGTTTTGCATAATGTATGCTAGGGCTAGATTTACTCCTTAGCTCATGCCCCATCATATCTCCAAAGGAATGTATCGAATTATCAGTAACCCTGTATATACAGCTCCTTTAAGTAGGATCAGTCTTTCGGCTGGTGTTTGTTGCAATCAAGGCATTAGCGTTTTGATGGTAATATGCAATTATTACACTTAACGCGCCAGACTTGTAACTTGTAATTCAGCTCTCGGCGGGGCACATAGCCCGGAGAGTAGCTGTTGGTTGCAGTCTGGTTACGTTCCTTATAGTAAAATAAGGATTTTATAGAGGAGTTTGCGACTAAAAATATTATGTTTAATATTCCGCCCTCTAAAAGCACATTTGAACTATGCCAAGCCCAGTCAGGCTATTTATTTTTCGATTGCAACAGACACTGGATCGCTAGATGGCGCCTGCTGATTATTTTACAACTCGCTATTGTAAAAATACCGGGATGTACCAAATAGTCGAAGGATCCTCGTGCCGGTCGTCACATGCCTACCTTGCACTGACGAGAGCCAACAGCTCGAAACTGCAGTCTGCAAGTGGTGTGTGACGGCTGGCAAGAGAGCTCCTTTAAGTACGATCATTCTTTCGGCTGGTGTTTGTTGCAATCGAAGCATTAGCGTTTTGATGGTAATATGCAATTATTACACTTAACGCGCCAGACTTGTAACTTGTAATTCAGCTCTCGGCGGGGCACATAGCCCGGAGAGTAGCTGTTGGTTGCAGTCTGGTTACGTTCCTTATAGTAAAACAAGGATTTTATAGAGGAGTTTGCGACTAAAAATATTATGTTTATTATTCCGCCCTCTAAAAGCACATTTGAACTATGCTAAGCCCAGTCAGGCTATTTATTTTTCGATTGCAACAGACACTGGATCGCTAGATGGCGCCTGCTGATTATTTTACATGTCGCTATTGTAAAAATACCGGGATGTGCCAAATAGTTAAAGGATCCTCGTGCCGGTCGTCACATGCATACCTTGCACTGACGAGAGCCAACTGCAGTCTGCAAGTGGTGTGTGTGTGTGACGGCTGGCAAGAAAGCTCCTTTAAGTAGGATCAGTATTTCGGCTGGTGTTTGTTGCAATCGAAGCATTAGCGTTTTGATGGTAATATGCAATTATTACATTTAACGTGCCAGACTTGTAACTTGTAATTCAGCGCTCGGCGGGGCACATAACCCAGAGAGTAGCTGTTGGTTGCAGTTTGGTTACGTTCCTTATAGTAAAATAAGGATTTTATAGAGGAGTTTGCGACTAAAAATATTATGTTTAATATTACGCCCCCTAAAAGCACATTTGAACTAAGTATATAAGCTGATTTCGTAAACTATAAATTGCCAAAAAATAAAAAAGAAAAAAATATTTTAAAACCATGTGGTACATATATTTACTATGTTGACTACTTATTAAATTAAAAAGAATTGAACTTGAATTTAAATTTATTTTTAAAATAATTGAAATTACATCAAAGACAAAAATTGAAGATTAATTAAATTTTAAATTAGTAATAAATGAAATTTACCTGGATGTTAAACACTTGTTAACGCGGATATAAAATTGTAATATTAATTACTGAAGTCCACAGTTAAGTTTATATAATATACGTTCGAATCAGTACAGAAGCTGCAAGCAAATGATTTCCTGGTGAGTTTTACTAATAAGGTAAACTTTATTTGTCCTACTTACTGCAAAATAATGCCACGAGATAAACTTGAAAAATCTATTTCCCCTAATTATATGGAAAGCTATAAAACGTAGAAATGGTACAGGTATGGCCATCTGTCAATTGTTGAGTTAAGCGCAACAACCTGCCTTATGTAGATTCCCGTACTCAAACAAATTACAGAATCGATAAAAGGGATCTATAATACCACATACCACAGCTGACTTAGATTGCAATAATTTGTAATTTCTCTATTTTATACATAACCAAAAATATGAACTGCCGTAATAAATAGTAAAGCGTATTGTGAGAACTCAGTAAATATATTACATCTTATAGGATATACTATATATCAGCATAATTACAAAGCTAGAGGTAAGAAAAATAACCATATGTACTTACATAGTAAACAAAAATATAAAGATTGAAATATAGGTATCTGAATGTAAATAAATGTTTTGTAGACAATCGTTTCCTTAGATGCTGTAATAGAACAGAAATACATAATAGTGTAAACAAAAAACATGACTGAGTTCCTAAGATATAAAAATATGTACATAAAACAATGTGAAATGACTTAGCAGTTATACAAGTAAAATTCTGCTAGTTGAAAACAGTTTCACTTACAAAAACTGAATCAAGATGTTACACTGATCGTGCTAAATATAAACAAAAATACTAATTTTTACATGTAATTGTTAAATGGACATAGGCCATATAAAATAACTATTAACTATACCTGAATTTTGCTTCCTTTTAGAGTTATATTTAAAAAACTGAAAGGGTTCCATTTTCACCCCTATCTCCAATTTACGCCCTATAATTTAATAGCACTCCGCGGTTTTCTCATCTTAAATGACCAATTGAACGATTTATGCAATAAAAACGTCTTTGAACGTCTTAGTGCTTTTTCTATATGACATAATCACTAGCCTATAAAGCTTGATGGCTTGAGAAAATCGATGCAAAAAGCAGCAAAATGGGATCATTTCGGGAGCGTCTCGAAAGGAAACATGAGGGTTTAAAGTTACAAATCTACATAAGAGATAATGCCATTCTAGAAGCATTTGATTTTGTTACATCTAAACGACCACAAATTAAATTATATTTTTGCTCCGGTGTCAACAGACATTTTGTTTTTAATTAGCTTCTTTCATCTGATTAAAGTTAATAATAATAATTTATTTAATGGCCAGTTCTTAAAATCCGTTCTCTCAAATCCAATTATAAGTCACAAAACATTCAAAAGTGTAATTCATTAAGTAAATTCGACTAAGATAAAGTCTTTATACGTTTTTAAAACATCACATATTTCTCCGTGTATAATAAACGTTATGGCTACTAAAACAATTGTAATAAAACGACAAATTTTATTACGAAATAAAATTTTATCAAGCACATTTAAGGCAACGTAATAAACAATGTCACGGGTGGTAAAAAAACTACCATCGGACTTCGGATGCTTCGTGCTGGATGATAATAGACTTGACCAACTGCTCGGAGGATTTTGTACGAGGACTGCACCAAAAAAATTTGAAATCTGCTTCTTCATGTAATCATCATTATTATTAGACCAATAAAATCTTTAATTCTGACAGTTACAAGAGTTACTAGTAATTATTCTGCAGTTTAGTAGTGTAATTATGGAACAAATTGTGGCTGACAAAATTGAAATGGTTTGTTTTGGCGTTAATATTATTTCGGTAAGAAAAGCTAGTGGATTTTATAAAAATACATCTCAAGTGATCTTCGGTTAACAGCAGTACTGTACTGTACTTAAATAAAGTCTTCAACGAAATAAGTTGTATATCAAATATCATTCTAAAAAATAGATACATTTCTCGTTTTTTTTTATGGCTTTGGGCCAGAGACCATGCAGCAGTCACACGATGTAAAAATTATCTAACCTAAACAAAATGGAGAAAAAGAGTGAAGAAGAGCAACGAAGGAAAATACAGGGAAACACGCTTCCCGCCCAGGGGGTCTGTCAGGACATTGAGTTTGACATCACAAAAAAAAGACCACGGTAGAGTAGGTAAAAATATAAGGTTAAAACAAGAGGAAAACTAAGCTAACCTATAGTGTGATATTAATACCTATCAAAAAACCAATGATTAATTCATAGATTTTATTACTACTTATAGCAAGTAAACTAACTACGTTGAACGGAGCCATCATATTGAAGCATGAACAGATATTTTTGATAATTGAATCTGTAGCTGTCTTGTACTTATCGCAAGCGAAGAAAAGGTGGTCAAGATCGCCGATAACACCACATAGATCACAAAGTTGCGATGCGACTACACCAATTTTGTGCAAATGGGCGGGAAAGCAGGCATGACCAAATCTTAGTCTAATAATTGTGGTAATATATTTTCGTGGAACGTTTAAACTGTCATGCCAAAACTGTAGCGGGATAGTTGGCTGCATTTTACAAAACATTGTTGAGCTGTTTAAAACGTATTGTTCCCAAGTGTGAATCCACTTATTCCTTAATTGAAGTTTATATAAATTGGAGCAATCCGTTAGACACAGTTTATGGTCTAATAGAGTACCATTAATGGCGGCGTCTTTGGCCAAAATGTCAACGTGTTCATTATGTTTTAAGTCTATATGGGCTTTAACCCAGACAAATGTGACGACTTTACCAGTTTGTGCAACATTGTAGACGGCATCTTTTATTTTCAAAATATACGGGTTAGTTTTGTATGAAAAGGAGTCAGTAGATTTAACAGCTCAGAGAACAGAAAGAAAGTCAGATAGAATTATTATTTCCTTTGAGTTTGTTTCTTTGATATAGCTTAAAGCTTTGTAAATAGCAATTGCCTCCAAGGTAAAAATAGAGCAGTTTATGTCAAGTTTGAACTTAATTTCTTTGTATTCAAAGAGAATGAAGAAAGCGCATCCATTACCGTCTTTGGATTTTGAGGCATCGGTGTAAATAAATGTTTTTTTTTTAATACATTTATTTAACGTCGGCCTATTTCCGCTACTGAGGCCTAACACCGACGCCTGTAGTTGAGCTACCCCCAACCAGGAATTTTGCCGAGCCTCTTCCCTTAAGAAGAGTAGGGATCTTTTATTTGCCTAACATTTAATAGACAAGGGACCGACGGCTTTACTTCCCCTCCGAAGGATGGTATATCTCCTATACAACCCTCGCCTACGATTGTATAGCTTCCGCGCATACACTGATATACAAGCCGCTGGAAGATGTGTGAGGCGAGAACGCGGTTTCCCACATCTTCCAGCGGCTTGTATGTCAGTTTGGGTTAATAAACCGGTCAAGGACGTTAAGACGCATTTTCTCACTAAAAATGGAATTTTTGTTATAGACGGGGATCATAACACTAGGTTTAAAACACATAGACCAGTAATTGATATCATTTACAGTAATTTTTTCAATACGGAATGAAAGGCACATGGGCGGAGAAGGCTTCTTAATCCAATAGCTGTTGGTTAGATCAAAAGTATTGAGAACAGAATTTTTTTTTAGTAAAGGAGGGTTGTAAAGACATTTCTTGTTGTGATGGATGAAATGCTGAGCGAATATTGGAGATTGAAAGCGGCCAGAACAAAAACAACTTAATTTAAACTAGATAACACGGCCTTAACAAGAATAGCAGTTGCGAGTTATTACAAAAAAAAAAAGAATTTCATGTCCCTTCAACGTCAATTCAATTCAGATTGTTATATCTAAAAAGACTTCGAAGAAATTTAATAAAACTTTCATCAACTTGCCGTATTTTTACAAAATTATATTGTTTTCTAATTTCGAATGGCGATACAAAAAATTTTGTATACAATAGTGCGTTGTAATTATTGCTCAATAAAACGAAATTGGTTGCAATTAGCCCTAGGGAAGTACTTACAAAAAATTTTCGTTTTTCATTTCTACATCACACCGTTGAAAAATTTACAGTGTTCTATTTGAAAAAATTGAGAAAATTCAGTTTGAAATGTTCTTAATTGAAAAATTATTTTTGGTCACCCTGTATATTTTTAGGAAATGAAAATGATTCAAAAACATTAATTAGATGTCTCGTAACTGGTATTCACTTAAGCTTTTCTTATTGACTGTGGTGATTTTTTTAATATCCATCTGCAGATTACATTATTTCAACAAAAAAATTCATTACATCCAAGTGGTTGCGAGATATTCAATGCTGATATAGGAATGAATAGAACCTAGAAAGAGGCTTCAAAAAATGTACTGATATACATTCCATTTTAAAAAAAGGCACATGGTCCTGCGATTTCGTCTTGGCTCGACCTGTATGTTCGAAAATAATTTCCAATTATACACTTTTTTATCTAGTTTACTTGCAATTTAAAAAAAAATCTAGCTATCGTAAAATGTGTTTTTTTACCCGTGTGGTTTATGGCACTCGCCTTCGGCTCGTACTATAAATACCCTACTTGTAAAAAGAATCACAATTTTAACTACTTATATAATACAATAGTATATTATAATACAACTGTATAAATAAGCCTTTAAAGCACGTGTTTCAAAATTTTGAAAATTTTATATCGAATCAAATATGTCATGCGATACATCGTTGGATAATCGTCATCTAACCCTACAACTTTTGTCTAAAACATTTTTTGCTGAAACATATAGAAAAAATTTAAAAAATATATTAGAGGCCTAAAGCAGTACAAAAAAATATAGGACGACATAAATTAAGTTTAACTTTGGTCTATCATAACACCGGTTCTAATAAACGAATCATAGAGCTTTTTTAAAAAAAGAAGCATCTTTCCAAGTACTTTCAGAATATATTTTAAAAATAAAAATCCGTTGAAAATTTTCAAAGTTATTGCATTTGTTTATAAGCAAAAAAAATTGCCAAATTTTTAAACAATTCCCTAGGCTCTCCTAATTAACGAATTTTAATATCTGAAAACGGATTAAAAAATTTGAGTGCTCTTTTATATGCCCAAAAGTTTTCAACTTTCTAAATGCTTTAGTTTAGCCTGAGCAATATTTTGAAAATTTGCAAATTTTCAAAAGAAGTTTAGATTGCAAAATTATTATGCAAAAACTGAAAGTTCGGTCTTGATGAAATTTGGTGGGAAGATTTATTATATTAAAAAGTTTTCTTTAGCCAAGTATGAAGTTCTACGTATAATATTAGTATTTGAAAAAAAATCCTCAAATAACTTCTAGTTTCAATTTTTTTTTGCGATTCTTACTATTCTTGCAATAGTAAATATGAACTTTTGGATTCGCAACCAACTGCATCTTATTCAAAATTTAATTCAAAATTTAATTACAAAACTTTTATAACTTTTCTCTAAAAGCGATAGGTACTGAGATATATAAAAAATAGGAAGAAGAAGACGGAATTTTTTGAAATTTCTTCACATTTTGTTTAATAAAATCGGCAGCTACTGGAAGCGGCTGGAACCTCCTCACTCGGTGGATCTTTGAAGCCGAAAAGAGCATTACATTGTGTGACAAAACGGCACTAAACGTAATCCGATCTCATCCAAAACCTTTTCAGATCTTCTGGGGCACTAAAAAACCCTCAACTTAATAAATTTACAATCATCTATGCGAGTTATTACCTACATTATCGCTCGTGGAATAATATACTATTAGGATATTGCAATCCGATCGCTCGCGACTGTCTTTGTTAAATGAAACATTAGCATTTCAGTAATTTTGTTAGATTTTAGAGGAATATTTGTAGTTTAATTCTTCGATTTGTCTGTATATATATATATATATATATATATATATATTTAAATCCGGCACTAAACGTAATCCGCTCTACTTCTAGAGCAGTGAAGAAACCCTCACGTGAATTGACACGTGATGTGACGAGTTTCACGACGTAACGGCTACGCGCATCGATCATGTCATGCGAAATGCGATCTATGCTTCATATTTGCTTTGTTTTTAATTTTTTTCACGGAAACCAAATCGAAAGAGTGGAAGTGTGATATATCGTTGAAATCAGAGTTTTAATTGCTTTTCAATGGTTCCATTGCAAATTGAAAGTAATTATAGAATAAACAACTTGTTGCGTCAAAATGGCACTAAACGTAATCCGATCTCAATCAAAACCTTTTCAGATCTTCTGGGGCACTAAAGAAACGCACACGCAAAGTTGAATTCAAATCCGTTCAATAGTTTCGGCGCTATCGTGCTAACACACATACACACACACAGACATTTTTCAAAAACCACTTTTTTGGGTTCCTAGGACCTCAAAACGTAAAGATTTGATGTTATCTCAATTTTCGTTTTTGAACCAATTTTAGTAACCTCTCACAATTTTATTGTGGAGAGGTTAAAAAATGAAACCCGCGTTTTCAAACTAGCGCATAGTGATTTTTAGGAGCGATTAAGCAGAAAATCTGCCATATTATCCGATTCACTCAACCCAAAACAAATACCGCCTGGGCTAAAGTGAGAATTGGAAAATTCATAACGGCGGACTGTAATAATTAATTCCTGATTTACGCCATTTCTATTGATTTTACTGAAAAATATGTATGGTAAAAAAGTGTTTAGAATGCCTAAACTATTTCTGTTGGGAAATCAGTAAGAAAAGTTCAAACTTGTAGCGAATTTTGTTTATATAACAAGCACGAAGTATACACCAAACGTTAAAGTACATTTGCTTGAGACAGGCAGTCTGTGTCACGCAACGAGAACCGGCCGTCGTGAATTAAATGAAACAATTAATAAGATAATACCACAAAAACTGTTTCTGTTTTGTCATCAAATACTAACTACGTGCCCACGCTCTTGTTTATAGCCGCTGGTGGTCGATATTTTATATAATTGTAAACCCGTGTTCTGTCCCAGCAGATAAATTATTTAAGGCCGGTCCGTCAAAAATGATGAGGGATATGATTTCGTACCACCTAAGGTTACAGAGTCTTTGTTTTTACCGCTCAGTACTTGTTGTGACTGGTTAGGGGTCCAGCTACGACATTCTTTTTAATGGATTCCCATGTTTTATACGCATTTTCTCAGGCCCGATTACGTTGCTATATAGTAATGCAATCATTTAATTTTTTTTATTAAGAACGTCTCTCGACGATCACCATAATTTGCCGGCAAGCCAGGACTGCGTTAGGCTCTAAATTCATTAATAATTTTTTAATAGGTTGGGAAAAGGTAAACGCAGTATTTTATTTGCCGTAGAGACTTTTAATATAAGGTTGGTCAAAAGTTAATAATAAATACCAGCAAATTTTATGAAACGTATAAAATTTATATTATTTATACAATATGCTGAACTACATTTTTTACATTTATTTATTACTGCAACATGTTTTACAATAAACATTTTATATTAGATATGGCACCTGAGGAGACCTCGTGTTGTGCCTAGCAGTATCATTAATATTATTATTGTTCTTACTTATATCGATTTTGTTGCATTTTATAGGAAGTTTGCAATTCTTTGAACAATGTTCGATCTGTCCTACCAGAGAAGGGAGACGCCTGGCAGGAAAAATATTCGCCCCCAACAAAATTAAATGGACGGTATCTACTTTCAAGCCCTTTAAATCACCGGGCAGAGATGACATTTTTCCTGCCCTACTTCGACGCGGAATTGTGGAGTTTATCCTATGCCTGAGAAGTATATTTATAGCAAGCTATATACTTGGGTATATTCCCCAAGCTTGAAGGGAAATTAAGGTGGTGTTTATTCCAAAAATTGGCAAACGTCCACCAGACGAGCCTAAATCCTATCGCCACCATTAAAACAATGGTGAAACTATTGTATCAATATATCAGAAACGAAATTCTTACAGGAATACCATTTCATTCTAAACAATTTGCCTATCAACCTGCCAAATCAACAATAAATGCTCTACATTGGCTGGTCCAAGGCATTGAAAAGACATTCATGGCTATAGAAGTGGCTATGTATGCTTTCGTAGACATAGAGGGTGCTTTTGACAACACCTCCTATGAATCCATACAAAAAGCTGCGGAAAAAGGGGAATACAGTCACCTGCAATATTACCATAAGTGTGGGGGATGAGTCGGCTACGGTGACTGCAGTCAGGGGTTGTCCACAAGGTGGAGTACTATCATTCTTGCTGTGGTCAATGGTGGTCGATGATCTCCTCAATAAATTGAGTAATTCTGGCTTCAACGTCCAGGGTTATGCAGGGAACCCGGCCGTGACTGTGAAAGGCAGATTGCCTTAAACATAATATGCAAATGGTACTCGTCTTAGGGATTTAAAGTTAGCCCCCATGAAAATCACAAGCTTTGTAAAAAGTCTTGGAATCCTGGACAACAACTAGACGTAGGGTATTAAAACATAATATTTTTTAGTCGCAAACTCCTCTATAAAATCCTTATTTTACTATAAGGAACGTAACCAGACTGCAACCAACAGCTACTCTCCTGGTTATGTGCCCCGCCGAGCGCTGAATTACAAGTTACAAGCCTGGTGCCTTAAGTGTAATAATTGCATATTATCAACAGAACACTAATGCTTCGATTGCAACAAACACCAGCCGCAAGACTGATCCTACTTAAAGGAGCTCTTATGCCGGTCGTCCCACACCATTTGCAGACTGCAGTTTCGAGCTGTTGGCTCTCGTCAGTGCAAGGTAGGCATGTGACGACCAACACGAAGATCCTTGGACAATTTGATACATCTCGGTATCGTTAGAATAGCGACATGCAAAATAATCAGCAGGCGCCATCTAGCGGTCCAGTGTCTGTTGCAATCGAAAAATAAACAGATAAAGGTAATTATTTAAACGAAATTTTCCCATCACAGATGGATTAGTAGACGCGGATCAGTGGAGTGGCCAGCTAAATCTCCGGACATTACTCCATTGGATTATTTTTTATGGGATTATCTTAAATACAAAGTTTAGAGACCGTTATATCGCTACAAAAATATCCATAGCTATCTTTTTTGCTGCCCATTGGCCAATAGGTGCAGGGGACGGGGGAAAGTAGTGGTGAGAGCTGTTGGCGATCGGAACGATCATGTCTCTTCGAATTGATATTTGACATCGGAGGTTTAAAGGGCTTTTTGCTGTTTGTGTGATACATGTTTTCAGATGTCCTGAAATTCCAATTTTGGTGGCCATGTCTGGCTTCCAGGTCCAATTTCGGGAAATTCCCAAAAAACGGGTCCCGGTGCCATGACGGTACAACAAGCTCTCTTGTCTAAAATCGAAATATTGCTTAATGGTTAATATGCAAAAATGTATTTTGCAAGGTCGTTAAAAGCAAGCTGTTCATTGCAGAGGGTGTAATATTAAAACCAATAATGTTCTAAATAAGACTTTTTTACTTTAGAAATGCTTGTACAAGTAGACTTTCGATCACTACTTACTCCATTCTAAACCTAACGCAATTGGAGTATCAGAAGTCTTGTTATCTTTAATCGAATCCTACTTACTCAATAGAAAGCAGTTTGTTGAACATCGTGAATTTAATTCTCAGAGCTTCATTGCAACATCTCGAGTTCCTCAAGGATCCAACCTAGGGCCACTTTTATTATTGGTCTTTATAAACGACCTATCCCCAAGTATGAGCTCCGCACATCTACTTTTTGCAGACGACTTGAAAATCTATTCAGAAATAAGCAAACTTGACGACTGCTCTTTTTTGCAAAATGCAATAGACTTTTTAAAGCTAAACGTGTAAATATAAAGTCACGTCTTTTTATAACAAAAAACCAGTCCTATTCGCATATATAGTTAATAATACAATACTAGAAATATGTTCAAACTATAAGGATCTTGGAGTAACATTCGACTACAGGCTCAGTTTGTCTGGTCTAATTAGCACCATTGTCACTTCAGCATCTAAAATACTCGGATATTATATTAGGAATTGGGACAGTTGTACAGACATCAGCACCCTGAAATTAATATATGTGTCATTTATAAGAAGCAAGCTTCAATATGCATCTGTCATCTGATCACCTATATATCAAAATGCTAAAATTCAAGTGAAGTCCGTGTAAAGGAAACTTCTGAGCTACATATTTTTAGACAGAATGGATTCTAACACGAAAGAGGCTTCAATCACAATATATTACTAAATTCATTCGATTTAAACTCGCTTGAAATAAGAAAAAATTGCACAGCATTACAAGTATTGTACAAGGTACTTCATAATCTGTTAGACTGTGTTCACCTGCTAAATAACTAAAACTTAATACTCGACAGTAATTTTCCATGTAATTAAAGATAATTACGTTTAATTTTATTATTTTCAAATTTTATAATTAAAACACGGGGTTAATATAGGGGTGAATGTAGCGGTTAAAGGGATAAAATTACAATATGCAAATCATTCAACCTTATACGTGTCTTCAGTAAAGGCTTCAATTGTATCAATATTACTTTGTTGGTCGGTATCTAAATAGGTGCAACCGATATTCCTCAATTTCTTGAAAATTTGCTTACAGATTGGTTCAAAGAATTTCAATATGAATAAACACAAAAAGAATTTGGTCTCTAACTCTCTCTTTTCTGTTGCTATTATCGGAGATTACAATAAAAATGTGAACTCTTGAATATATATGGTGAAATTTTATTGAATAGGAGACTATTTACCTTAACAAATGAAAAGTTAATTGTCGTGATATTTATTAGATGCGCATTTATGTCAACACCTAACGCTTGTTTTCTGATTTAAACGAAATAATGTGCTCTTACGTAATTATTTAGTCAGGTGTTGAGTACTAAACTAATAAGGAAGAATACCATCAACGCAATAATATAGTAAAATAGTACATCTGCGGAAATTAACGAGCGAAACTGTCATCTTCAGATAAACAACTTGCTTCTATAATTGTCGCTCTCAACGCTCGCTGTCGATGGCACGTTATATTTCACAATTGAAAGGCAACCTCTTTGCATTTGTTATGCATTAAAAATGGTTATGTATCGTTTAGCAGGCGCATATATTCTCAAAGATGTATGTATAATGGTACCTTCAAACTAGTTGAAAAAGAAACCATTTAACACCGGACAGTTAATACCTATGTCGCTGTATGTAATTCAGGATGCCATGCGGGCATAAAAGAATACAGTTGGGTAGTTTGCTTTCACACATTAGTGCCTTAATACACCTCATAGGAATGTCATATGCACACAACAGTTGTTGGTTGATGTTAATTTGTTTATTCAGTAGTAACTGCGGTTTAACAGGGGAAATGCCTCCGGAAATCGTAAACTCAACTAGGCTTTGTCGCACTATAGTGTAACGCGCGATATGTTTATTTTATTTATTGCATGGGATATTCTATGTTCGCAGTAAATACTTATGCATTTGTAAACAGTAAAAGGGGGTGGTAGCTTGGTAGTTAGAACGTATAGCGATTTCTCTGGGCATGTTAAAGAACCTACAATTATGTACCAACTACTCATCCGTTCGAATCCCATGAAAATCTCCTTTACAGGCATTTTCAGGAGCTACAATGGAATTAATAGAATTACGAGTCGGGCCCCAGAAAATAATACCATATGAAATTTTTGATAAGTGTAAGTGATAGTATTGTTACATTTTTACAGTCTTCAGTAAACACTCTGTAGGTTCAAATAACTTGCAACAAGAATCTGCACTAACCACTATTTTATTAATCACTAAAATTACACTAGTAAATACTTAAAAGTCACACAACTAATAATAACTTTAATCTAATATAAATTCACTACTTTTAAATCACTTGTCAACTCTTATCTAAACTAAAAACTGTCTTATCTGCTCAACTTGACTTCTTTATATACACCCTTAGAATGTACCAGAATCCTATTCCATAACATTCTAGAGCAGGTTCCTCCAGAATTTTCTACTATGTGCTAGATGGCTGTTCGTCAATCGGCCCAGAGATGGCGCCACCCCACCTACCGGCCATCAACAGAATAACAGGTTTCCCTTCACTTTGACCAGGGACTTATCATATCTCTCCCCATTAGATGGCAGCACATAACAGTATGTTAACAATGTTTGTCTGCTGGCTAATTTATATAAAATGAACAGTGCGTAACAGGCAGAGGAGATTTTTTTAGCAACAGTGTCTATATGCGTATTCCAATTTAGAGTATTGTCGATATTACAAAGTCGCGCATTGATAGCGGAATGTTGGACCGATCATCGTCCTGTTGTCTCTAAAATGAAAATTGTTATGAGACCCAAGCACCGAAGAACTCAAGTAAAACGTAGACTCCGTCTCTGTATTAGTAAATTGCGTGACCAACAAACCGTCGAACAGCTAAAGCAAAAAGTTCAAGAGAATTTGCGTGCGCTAGAAGAAACCAATTCTGTAGATGTCGCTGCTACCTGGACACAAATTAAAGACAGTTTAAAAAGTGCGAGTGAGGAAATTCTTGGCACTGCAGCAAGTAAAAAACAGGAGGACTGGTTCAATGATAATGAAGCTTTTTTACAAGAACTTCTTGACCGCAAACATACTGCCTTCCAAAACGCTATCAACCACCCCAACGACTCATCAAAAGCAGAAGCTTTTACCCAATCTAAGTATGAAACGCAACGCGAAATCAGAAGAATAAAGAACGAGTGGTGGGCAAGCAAGGCCAGAGAAATTCAAAGGCACGCCGATTCACACGACTACAGGAATTTCTTTCAAGGAGTAAAAGCAGTGTACGGCCCCAGTCGAAAAAATATGTGCCCTATTAAAGATTTAAATGGAAATCTCCTCAAAGAAGACCAGGAAATAAGAGCCCGATGGAAAGAACACTACTCTAACATTCTTAACCAGCAAAGTCAAGCCGATCACGATATTATAAATCTTATCCCTCAATATGACACCTTCGAAGACTTAGATAAACTACTAACAACGGAAGAGATCTTAACCGCCATTGGGCAGCTAAAAAATAACAAATCTCCCGGCGCCGACTCACTCCCAGCTGAGATATTTAAAGCTGTGTCGTCAGAGCTCATACCCTACCTCAAAAAACTGTTTGATGTCGTGTGGGAAAGTGGTCAAGCTCCGCAAGAGTTTCGTGATACACTTTTAATCAACCTCTTCAAAAACAAAGGGAGCGCTGCGGACTGTGGAAATTACAGGGGTATAGCTCTCCTGGCTGTTGGAGGGAAGATACTCACTAAAGCGATGGCAAATAGGCTAACACCTGTTATGGAAAAGTTACTTCCTGAAACACAGAGTGGCTTTAGATCAAACCGAGGCACATCGGATTTAATCTTCACACTTAAACAGCTTCAAGAAAAAGCACTCGAACATCAAGGAGAAATTCACATGGCCTTCATTGATTTAACCAAGGCGTTTGACTCGGTGGACAGGGAAGTGCTCTGGAAAATTATGTTCCGCTTAGGTATCCCTAGAAAATTTGTGGAAGTATGTCGCAGTCTACATACAAACAACAACGCCCAGGTTATAATAATGAGGCAACCGAACCTTTCCAAACCCTCACTGGAGTTAGGCAGGGATGTGTCCTGGCACCCCTACTCTTTAATTTGTTTACCACTGCTCTAACAATTATTGTTGACAACAAACTGACAGTCAGAGGAATAGGTCTCAGATACCGTTTTGATGGCGGTCTCTTTAACATAGGGCGCTTTAGAGCTTTCACGAAGACACGCACACGATTCATTTGTGATCTCCAGTATGCGGATGACTGTGCACTTTTAGCCTCTACGCCGGAAGAGCTTCAAGAACTTTTAGATGTGTATGCCCAGAGCTATGATTCCTTGGGACTTAAAATCAACATTGGAATGACTAAGATTATGTCAACTCCTCATCAAGTGAACCAAATAGACATTACACTTAACGGAGATTCTCTTGAAGCGGTGGATCAGTTCAATTACTTAGGCAACGTTGTTAATGACAAAGCAAACATGGGCAGCGAGATTCGCAATAGAATTAACGCTGCATCTAGAGCACTCTGGGGACTTAGAGAGAGAATATTTGACAACCACGACCTTGCTTTGTCAACGAAAATGGCTGTCTACAGAGCAGTTGTCATTCCAACACTGCTATATGGATGTGAAAGCTGGGTCACTTACCGTCGTCATGTGAAAGAATTAGAACATTTTCAGCAAAGACACCTCAGAAGTATGATGAAAATCCGTTGGTTCCATCACATATCAAACGTGGAAGTACTCAGGAGAGCAAATAGCCTTCCAATTGAGGTGCTTATTTCAAGAGCGCGCCTAAGATGGGCAGGTCACGTTCATCGAATGCATGATAACCGCCTTCCTAAATGTACACTTTATGGTGAATTGCTAAGCGGTAGAAGAAGGCGTGGCGGTCAACGAAAGAGGTTCAAAGACGCTCTCCATGAAAGTCTAAAATCCTGCGGTATTGCAGACGAGCAATGGGAACAACTTGCAGCGGACAGAACCGAATGGCGAGGGGTTGTGGATAGCTATCAAGGAAATGTTGCTGCAAGAAGGCCGAATCCAAGACCTAACCAGGTCTATGTTTGTCCTGACTGCGGTCGACATGTGCTCTCCCGAATTGGCCTCTATAGCCATAGTCGTGTGCACCGTAGATGAATGGGAATTACAATAGACTACACCTTTTACTTGTTTTTTATTGTACACAATTTATCGACTGTAACATTTTTATACTCGGACTCGAGTAACGGCTAATAATTGTCGATATGCATTCCTAAAAATTTTGTAGAGTCTGTTTGCTGTATAAATCTACCTTCCAACTTGATTAAATGACTATTAACATATGTAGAGTGTCTTGGAGAAAATACAACAAATATAGTTTTAGAAATGTTTAAGAACAATCTATTTACTTTGAAATAGTCAGCATATCTCTATGTTATCTTGAAGAGAATTTGAAGTATCTTGCAAAGCTCTTCCATGGCACAAATAGGAATTGTTATCGGCAAACATGATTAAGAACTTCATCAAATAAACTCGGTAAGTCGTTAATAAAAAATAAAAACAATAAAGGCCCTAGAACGGACCCTTGGGGTGCCCCAAATTCTATTTTTAGTTTGTTCGATATAATACCATTAACTTCCACTAATTCTATCCTATTTGTAAGGTATTATGGCAACCGCTCTTTTGCTTTATCTCTCAGGCTGTACTTTTCTAGTTTTTTAATGAGGATTGAATGATTTAATAAATCAAAAGCCTTACTTAAGTCCATAAAGAGTCCAACACATTTATTATTCTCATTTAAAGTTTCTCTAAATAGGCTAATATTGCAGTCTGGGTAAAATATTTTTTACGAAAACCGTGTGGAGCATTTGATAATATTTTTTTTTCTGCAAAGTCTATAATTCTGTTAAAAAATACGCGTTCTACTATTTTAGGAATTGACGACGGTCTGTAATTCGGCAATTTTGATTAATAATAAATCCTAATTCTTTGTAACATTTCTGTATATTTAAAGGTAAGTTATTTATTAAGCACCAATCCTTAACGTGATTTAAATTTTGTTGAAGTATAAGACAGTTGTCGATACTTGCAATCTTGCAAAAAAAATTTAAGTCATCAGCATAAAGAAGACAAGGTACTGTCAAGCTGTAAACAATATCATTAAAGAATAGGATAAAAAAAGAGGTTCTAAAACTGATCCCTGCGGTACAGCCGACGATATTTGTATAGAATTGCAACCGCGATTTACAACATGTTGGATTTTATTTGAGAAGTAGGATTTTAAAAACTTCAAAAAGTCTACAGAGAAGCCGAAATTAGTTAGCTTATTCAATAGAATATCGTAGTCAATTCTGTCAAATGCCTTTGAAAAATTTGTATAGATCATGTCTGCTTGGAGTTCCTTACCGATGGCATTAGTTAAGAATTCTGTCACAAAAAAAAGTTAGTAACAGTGGATTTGCCTTTAACAAAAAAATGTTGCGCATCTGTGATCAAATGTTTGCAATGAAAAGTTACAAATTATGACAATAGTTGCTTGCAGATATCAGACCGGAGACCTTTTTTGAAAACTGGAGCTAACTTAGATAATTTCCATTGTGAGGAAAAAGTATTGGATTTTAAGGATAAATTAAACAGTTCAGAAGGTGGTTCTGCCAATTTGAGGCGCAATCACGTAGTAAGAAAGCGGGAATTTCATCAGGCCTGCTTGTAAGCTTAGGCCTAAATTTTTTTGAACAAGTTATAACATTTTTGACAATTATTATTGCAATATTGCACACAGTGTTGGCTGTTGTTGGAAGGCATGCTATAAGATTGCTGGAAAAGGTTAGCAAAGGCACTGCATATTTCTTCAGGATTGGAGATATTTTTACACCACCTAATAACAAGTTGTTAGATGGTATAAATATTTCCAATCTTCCAATCCTGAAGAAATATGCAATGCCTTTGTTAACTTTTTCCAGCAATCTTATAACATAAACTCAAAATTATATTAATTACCTGTACATTTTATGTAATTCTACTATATTTATTGTAAAAATTCTGTAACAATGTTCGTCCTTTCATAACCTGTAATTAAATTTCTTATCTGATTGAGTAACTAACTGTAGCCTAAATAAATAAATAAATATCTACTCTATAATTCATTGAAGTCGAACAAAATCGTTTTTGTAAAGTTTTCGAGTTACGCCCACTATTAACACATACAGGGTGCCTGGTAAATGGTGGATAATCCTAAAACTGGTAACAGATCAGGCCATGACTTGTCAGAATACCTAAACTTGACCTTAATGGAAACCCCACGGTTTTCCAGATATTTACACTTTTTTAAATTAGGGAAAATCAATATTTTAAGTCAATTTCTTGTGACCCATGCTTACAAATGGAGTTTTATTTTAATTCTTTTTTTTATTACATATTACTGAAGAGTAGTACTAATAAACTTAGAAAGGAAATGTTCGATAGCGATAATTTTCAGTCTAGAACAAAAAGTTAAATTCAGATTTGGGTTCTGCCAATTTTTTGTCATCAAACTTTGATCTTCTGTGATGGTGTGAAAAAAATTATTATGCCAACTCGGAAGTTCATTTAAAATCCTGCTCATTTTATCTAGATTTCAATATGGTGCAAAAGTTGCTATAAATTCTTTTTTCTAAGGCGACTACCAGTGTTCCGATTTCGTTCAAAATATGCTTCGTTCTTCATTTAGTTAATTGCAAAATCCATACGAATTACCTGCAACTCTAAACAATGAGAATTATATAAGATTCTTATAACATCAAGTGCCAAATCTTTTAGAAGACCCTTCATCCCCGAGTCAGTGTGGCTCCAAATGATGGTTGTCCGGCACACTATGGACGACAAGTAAGAGAGCATTTGAACCAAACGTATCAATGAAAATGAATAAGGCTTCCTATTAAGTGACCACCCTGTTCTCCGGATTTGAATTCATTGGATTTCTATTACTGGAAATGCCTTAAAGAAAGAGTTTTAGAAAATCCAATTAACATCGAAGAAAAGACAAAGGATTTATGGTGCATCTCAAGGAATAAAGAATTTGAGGAGGACGCGAGTAGAGTAGGAGGCAAGCAATTTGAGTATTGGCTATAATGTAAAGTTGTCCTTATCTAATTGTTAATTACTCACTTTCTTGTCAAATAGATCACACCATCTAGTGTGTATTAATAAATGCGATGGAATGAAGTTACATACATACTTATAGAATTACAGACAGAATGAATATATGTCATTGATACCATCAACAATTTATATTCAATACTGCTTATATTTTAGATTATGGTTTAAGAATAGCAGACAATAACCTGCCTTGGTTTTTAACTTTATACATAAGTATTAAGCACGTGGTTTTTAACTTTGCTTTACATCTAAAATAGTTGTGTTTCTTTCTGTTGATAATTACACATATTCAGACCTTTCTATAATATAGTTTTATTTAATAATGATGTTTTAGATGTATTTATAAAAAAGTCACTATTCTGTCTTGTATTATGCGAATGAACCTTATTTACATATCTTACTTTATTACATAGGATTAAGAATAGTTCCCTAAGGAACACCATGTTCTATCTGTAGCTCATTTGTTACTGAGTTTTTGTATTTAACTTTTTGTGATCTGTTATTTAAGTAACTTTTAAATCAATTGAACACGTTATTTCTCAGTTCTATTCCCTCTAGCTTGAATATTAACAACTCTCTTCTTATCGTTTCTAATGCCCTTTCCAAATCAAGAAATATAACTAAAGCCATTTGATTGCCTTCTAAACATTTAAACCGTTCACCACATACATTTATAATAGCAATGTCATAGGAATGATGTTTGCGAAACCCAGATTGATTTTGAAAGATTACTTGATTATTATCATAAAAATGAATACCTTGGTCTTTAACTGTCACCATATTTTTTTCAAATATTGACACTGTATTTATTGACCTATGGTCTTCCAATTTCGACGAATTTGAAACGTTTGGTACTGGAATAAAACTTTTCCATGCATCAGGAGAAATACCAATTCCAGCGAAGTATTTACGAGATCAAGAAAACTTCATTTACTTGACTTACTTCAAATGCATCTGACAACTTTGATACCAGTCACATATTCAGGGTCTGTGGTCTCCTTCAGTGAATAAATAATTTCGCTTAACTTCTTCATACTTATTATATCAAAATTTTCAAAAGTACTTATATTTTCTGCATCGCCAAGAATATAATAATTATTTTTTTTACATATTAGTGGATCTAATTATAGTGCCTATTCTTTCAATAAAGTACGGGTTATATTTTTCGACAATAACATTCTCTTCTTTTTAACATGCTTTTAATAGTTTCACCTGTATGTTTGTTTGTTTGTTTACAACGGAAACTTTGAACGTGATTCTCACCCACTTCAAAACGTCAGATTAAACTGAAACTTTGCACTTTGCAAAATTAAAAAAAATGACTAATTTATTGTAGAGATTTTGCCGGAGGCGCCGCTGTTATTAATATATATTTTATTACAAATGGTCAGCCTTCTCAGAGGTCCGATAGATATGCTCTTATACAACAGGGTGTGCCCGGTTTCCTGAGGTTGACGCTAGCGACATGACATTTTTAGTCACCCTTTTGCCATTCATCCCTCGGCACGTTTCTCACCAATATATTGGATTGGGTGAATTTTAGAGCATCATGAACACCGATACATATAGAAACCAGCTGATACCCCCTTGATTTTCGAAACCGTTGAGTATCCGCTAGTAGTACATAATTAATATTACATCCTAATGTATGTATTAAAGTTGGAACTAGCGTTTAATAAGGGCTTATACAACGACAAATATGTTACAGACAATTTAAAAAGAGGAGATTGGCGAAAAAAAAGTTATAGTTTAAAAAAACTAAAAAAACATGCTTTAATAGCAAACCGAACTAAAAAGTAAAAAATAATGTTTAAATATTAAGATTTTGTTCAACAGCGATAGAAAGTCCACTGACTCTATATAATTAAATGATTTTTAATAAGTTTAAAATAAGAAAGAAGTGATTGAAAAAAAATCATTTTATTGTAAACAGCTTTCTTGGTTAATTTATTTACCATGTTAATAGTTTCTCCTATATCACTATCAAATCCATTCATTTTCATGATCATCATTGTATATTTTTATTTCTTTGATTGGTGCAATTTCATCAGCTACATTTACAATATTTGTAACTAATTTGTCTGACATATTTTCTTGAATTCAACTTATCATCCTACTTTTCGCATAATACATTTGTTTTAAAATTATTTTTAAGTCAGGTCGCTCTGACGAGAATAATTCCAAGAACATCAGATCGGTGTCCCTTTACTTACAGACAAGTAAAATAATATTTTGCTTAACTGTTAGAGGTAAACAATAAGTCCAGTTTACAATACCCGGCAAGGATAAATCCGCTACAGTAGCGAGGTCCGTGTGCTCAGCTAAGTGGTTTTTCTTAAAGACCGCCTGCCTAGTTATACAACAATGGTTGTCTCAGTTTGAAAGAAAATATTGAAAAACAATCTCACATATGTTTACAAGTACTAAACGGTCAACCCATCATCCTATTTACAAAATTATCTAGGAACCAGTTTAGGTGTTAATGGCTGTTTGTTTTTCAGTCCAACTAGGTCTATTTCCTTTTCGTATTAAGAGATATCTGCTTTAGTATAGAAATGGTAATTCTTCCTTAAAAGGTCGCGCAGGGAGGTCCGCTAAAGAGATTCAAATAAAAAAGTAAGGACTTGTAAGGATTAGACCGTCATTTATATAATGTAATCGACAGTTGACGTGTGTTGGTTCATATTCCTTTATGAGTTAATGAAGTTCACATTTTATTAAGCGTGGTATCAATTGATGCCATTAAAGTGACTTAATAGCAGTAAGTAACAAGCAAGAAAAGTGTTCAGGATCTATTATAATAAAAAGTAAAATAAAAACAATTCCTGAATTACATTATGAAATAGCACGTTTCATTGATTTTGTCGAACAATTTGAGGAACTTTGGTCTACGTATACGACATTGTACTTGTTTCCTAAAATATTTTCAATGGTATTAAGGCCTGGAAATTTCGCTGGTTACTGTAAGACACGGAAGTTGTTACCTTGGTATCATTCCCAAGCTAACGCGAGTCGCGTTTTTGATCGTTACTTTGCCAAAATTTGTTGCGCAAATGAATTTCTCATTATGTATAAGCCAGCATTATATTTTGTAATATATCCCGACAGACAAATTATGTTTTGTAACAGTTTACTATTTATGAGTAGTAAATAATTTCAGAACTCACAGTTCCCCGGATTTCCATGGGAATAAAATATATATGCATATACCTATACACGTACGCAATATATAAACATATATACAAATGCAAATGCATACATAAATACTGTGTACAAAACAGAAAGGCAAGAAAAACATATGCAACATGAATATTCGAGATACGTTAAAATTACCACAAAGTAACAAGTAACTGGTGCACAGACAAAGATAAGAAACAATTTGGATACTGCCCGTACATACCATATTGCAAGGGTTGTCGTGCGTTCACCTATGCCGTACTGATGAGGGCTAACAAGCTCGAAACTAGTCTGCGGCTCGTGATACACGACAGCTCTGCACTGTGGTCCTTTCTATAGGATTAATCTCTCTGCTGGGGCTTATTGCAATTAGATTTTTGTTTGCCTTTTCCGATCGAAGATGTAGTATATCACAAGTTTTAGGACACTATTTTCAATCGCTTTGCCCACATTCTGCACCTTGATGAGTAGTAATGAATTAAGTTCTTTTATACATTTTTATTTTCATGATAAAATTTGTGTGTAAGGTAGGTGCTTATTTCGTATGACTGGTGGTCGAGAGGTGAGCGCACCGCGATGATTAGAAACAATCAGTCATTATCTTATGTCAAAAAATGCCAGCAGGTTTAAATTACACCCACGAAGACTTCTTAAATTTGTTTATTATTTATGGAGAATGTGATAAAGTAATATCAAGAACTTGCAGCACATTTGCTACTCGATATCCAGAAAAACGGAAACCGTCACCAAATACTGTAAAACGCATACTTGAAAATTTTAAAAATTATGGCTCTGTCAAGGCAAAAATGCAAAGAAGAAAGCCTATTGTTGATGACGGAAACATAGAAATAGTCATTCTGGAATATTTTCATGCATTTCCAAGGATGTCATTAAGACAAACTGCTCTGGAATCGGGACTATGCAAGGATTCAATTCACAGAATCTTATTAAAACATAAGTTTCACCCATTTTCATTCCATATGGTTCAAGGATTAAAAGAAACAGATTTCCTAAGAAGAGTTTGTGAGTTTATTCTAATAAGATCTGAGGGTCACGATTCTTATTTGGGAAATATTATATGGACAGATGAAGCAAAATTTACTAAAAATGGACTTTTTAATAGAGACAATTAGCATTATTGGAGTGACTCAAATCCTCATATGTTCAGAGAGGGAAACTTTCAGGAAAGTTGGCAGGTCAATGTTTACTGTGCCATAAGAAACGATATAGTGGTGGCATTACAATTCTATCAGGAAAATTTAAACGGTAAATTAAATTAATGTATAAATAAATTTTTGTTTTTTTTTTTTTAGGTGAAAGATATCTGAATATCTTACAAAATTTGAATAATAACTATTTAGAAAATTTACCTCTCGCCGAACATAGAAACATTTTTTATCAGCACAACGGTGCTCCCCACATAACGCATATTTAATTAATAATTATTTACAAGAAACTTTTATGATCAATGGATTGTCAATAATGGACCTTTCTTATGGCCTCCTCGCTCGCTCGATTTATCAGTTCTGGATTATTTCATTTGGGGAACTATTACAAATAAAGTTTATGAGAGCCCATTAACAACCATTGAAGATTGTATGCAAAGAGTAAGAAATGCCTTTCAAAACATATCACAAGATTCAATTAGAAGAGCTACCCATGAGGAACTAATCCGAAGGTGCGAAAAATGTGTCGAGGTTCGAGGGCAATTATGAGCAATTATTAAATTAAAATGAAATCGTATTTTAAATTGGTCCTATCTCTGCTAATTTAATTCATGACATATCTTCAATTCGATTAATACGCATGTTACAGTGTCAGTGTTATTTTGCGTTTTTGTGGATATCGAGTAGCAAATATGCTGCAAGTTCTTGATATTACTTTATCACATTCTCCATAAATAATAAACAAATTTGAAAAGTTTTCGTTAGTATAATTTAAACGTGCTGGCATTTTTTGACATAAGATAATGACTGATTGTTTCTAATCATGGCGATTTTGATGAAATGATTACAACAATTCATGAATTTCTAATAAAATAGCTAATATTTCAAAAAGTTGTAACTTTAACCCCCACAATGCTAATATCAGAAATAAGGGAAATACAGGGTGTTCCATTTGACCTAAACAAGTTTTCGCAGTTTGAAGTTGACAAAATGTAACGCGAAAAACAGTACACTTGGTATGATATTATTGAATTTATTTCAGTTGGAGAACGTAGTTCTCCTTGTGTTCTTTACAAGAAGCAAATGAGGATCTTTTACACGAAGAAAGTTATAACCGTTGCACCTTTCAAATTTTCTATAAAATGTGAAATGTCTCTGAAACGGGTGTTATATTTGAAATAAGCAAGTTAGTATCGACTTCCGGTATAAGCGGAAGTGCCAGCTGCTTGTAATTATTTTAGTTTGATTGGCCGCACCGACATTAGTTATTATCTAAATTTTCAAAGTTTTCTGATGCGTACTTTTCTCTATATCGATCGATTCAGTTCCCGGTGAGACGCCCTGTATATCATCAAGGCCATGTACAAAACGTAAGTATCTACTTTATCCGCACTATAACTGAGGAAGCCTGTCTTGATCTAAACAGTACTTAATTTCGCAACGCCCGAGTTCGATCATGCTAGCAAGTCGGTGATAACTTCGAGAATTTCATAGTAAGAACACTATAATTTGTGTAGTCGCAAAAACAGTTGCGAAATAGCAAAAACTAATTAAAAAAGCGGATTCAGCGAGGATCATAAAACCTCTAATTTCCACATAATTGGCCATCAAATTTCTTATGGTAAGCCTCAAATCCTGTAACCAACGCAAATAACACGGTACGTGATGTAGATAAATATCATATACTCAATAAAAAACACATCCAAAGATGCTGATCAGAAAAAGAAACATGGTGGTATGTCAGACGGGTAGATTACGTGATTGATAAAAATAGTATCTATAAACGGTAAGTCTCGGTCGGCCAGGTGTTAAAAGGTTGGCAGAAAAGGAAGACAAGCGAAGATCGGACAGGTGTGTTCTCGTCTCTCCCAATATGGATAGCATCTCAGACGGTTTTGTAGACGGGATCATTACTATTTCTTGTTGATTTACCGATTATCGATTTTATATTTAAATTACAAAAGATGATATAAAAAGATAAGAATTTTGTGCCCGCTGGCGTGGCAGAAGTTCTGAAATGCCGTACAAATGTGTACTCTATGAAATATTTTGTTAATAAGCGTGCTAGAATTTGAAGTATGTTTGCTCTACACGACACGGTCATAAATTATTATTTTAAGTGGTGAAAATTACTTTCTTAGATAAGAGATCGTATTAAAATTTCTCTGGCAACAACCTGTTCTATGTAAATTAATAGTCATTTTTAAACTGCCTAATAAAATATATACACTATGAGCTGGTACAGAACTTCACGTATTGAATTGTTGTGTTGATTTTTGTACAACCTTGCCTTATTAAAAAATTAATTTAACGAACTTAATATAGTTTAAAATAAATAAGTCAAGAGCTCTGTGCCAATAAATCTACTGATTTCTCCGTTGTAGTCCAGTAAAAATTTACCAAAATTTCCCATGACCTGGAAAAAATTGCACACTCGAATTTGTTATGCTCAATGTTATCAGGACCACTTAGAAGGTCTAAAACCGAAAAGGTGACCTCCCTCCCCCTCTTGCTTCAGCCGCCATCTTGACAAATTTTTTAATCGTTTTATCTCATGTTCTATTAGTCGCACGGAGAAAGTTATTGAACAAAAAATGTTGTAAATAAAATTCTGCATATTTTCGGTAATTTCCGCGATGCTGAGAAGTTAATATTTCCAGCGGTAGAGGGCGCAGAAGTGACCAAAAAAAACTGTATTTCGAAAGCAGTGTTGTGAAATTCAACTTACCAGCTATTTAAAAATATTAGCCACACAGGCATATCCAAATAAATTCGATTCATTGATTTTAGATTTTCAATTAAATTTTGAACCAAACGACTTTTCCATAACAAACGAAAGGAATAATTGGAAAACATTTATTTGCCAACTAAATAGAGATACCGCCATCACTGATATATGGAAACAAGTTAAAAAAATTGCTAACAAAACAACCCCCCCCCCCCCCACTCAAAAGCATTCTTACCAAATCCACTAGTAGAGTCGGCCTTAGATACTGTAATACTGTAGCGTTCTCTCACTACATGCTGAGTCCCTCACTGCTTGCCGACTCCGAACTTAGCCAGCCATCTTAAAGATATGGTTTATATTTTGGTAACCATGATACGAGAAAAAAGAAAAATTTGTTATCAGTACACGGAAATTAGCAAAAATAGAAGAAAAACATTATAATAAACTGATATTTTCTGAATCGACAGTTGATACGGGTAGGAATACAGGAACAAATAGTTCCCATCCCTAACTGGTCAGCTTCACTCCTTTTTCATCCTTATAATGACACCGTGCTAATTTTTCAATAATATTTTGGAAATGTGATGTTCTACGACAAAAATAGAGGTATTGAAAAACATTTAGAATCAAATTTTCTATAAAACATGTCCTATAGGTCGTTTGCAGATTATTAAGGGTGTTTACGTTAATCGACGGCAAACTTAGGGGTAGGTAACAAAAACGTTTTTAAATGGAAACACAATATTTATCCAGCCTTGTAATATTCTGTTTTGTAACGTCTGGTTTCAACAACTTTTTATAAATTATATAGAATTTAATTTAAAAAAAAAACAAAAATAGTCATTAGCAATTTCTAAACCAAACTAGTTTCTATACCATGTCGGTGCATTTATTATGTGACTTCCCTAGGCCTAATCCACTAAAGGCTTTATTCTTGCTCAAATTCAATTTCGTCGGTCCGTTCCGCATTAAAGCATGCTTGTCCGTGACAGTTCATACACATATCCGAACATTTTAAACTAACCTTTAAACATCCGCATCGTTTTCCGCAGCCCTTTTTTCAGGCACACGAAATTAACTGTAAAATTGATAAGGGAGCTGCTGCTTCAGTAGTCAAAACAGGTATTAAAATATCACCTGATTTCGTCCATCCCCATTCTTCTGGCTCTAAAACATTTCCATGTCAAACCTGAATTTGGTGGTAAACCCGCAACGAATGTTGTTGCAAAGCTGCGAACGTCGGGGGTAGCCTTGCCAAAGTAACCGTTTAACTAGAATTGCCAACCGAGGTGTTAAACAGAACATACCTCTTATGATTTATTGATGTTTCATTTTTGTACTTCATATAGTGCAAGAGCAAATATTTCCCCAGCCTCAGTGATATCCTGTTTTGTAGCATTTGATGTGTTAAAGGTTTTAACAACTTCTTGTAAATTTGTTTTTGAGTTTATAAAATTTATAGTTTGGAGCTTGCTTTTTCCAAAAAAGCAGACGTGTCACTACCATGAGCAAAAAGAACTGTTTTTCTTGAGTTCTTAAGGACATTTAACAATTCAAAATCTTTAGATTTAATAACATAAAAAGTAATAACACAAAACCTTTCTTGTAGAGAATTTTGTGACAAACCTTTTTCTATACTTATTTTTTCCCTAAGATAAAGCGTTTAAAAGATATTGTAAAAAAAATCAGTGCGGTGTCCCATCTAGGTTGATTTTATTTTTTCAGGGGGAATATATGTAGCGTTCTCACACTACTAGATGCTATCTTCAAACTTGATGATCCACTGAGACATGATGGTCGATCGGATTGGAACCTCGGATTAATCAACTCGAAACAGCTGCACAGGAATTCTCCTCTATAACCAGCGGCTCCGTGAATGAATGTCCTTTTAACCATATTTCTACGATTATTTTATGAAACGAGAAACTACAGGAAACCAAAAAGGGGAATCGATTTATAACTGGAAATTTCCAAAAGGGGTTAGCAGTTGTACTGGAAACGACATCACGTCGGGAGTCACCAATTTATACCGACTTGGGGTATAAAATAAAGCAAGTATTAAACGAAATTGTTTTATTTGATTTGATTACAGTTTTTCGTTCTGAAGTTGTTTGAATATATAACATGATCTATAATAATAAATTCTTGTTTTTTCTCGTATCATGCTTATCAAAATATAAACCATATCTAAGTCCGAAGTCAGCAAGCATTGAGGGACTCAGAATGTAGTGACAGAACGCTACAGATACCATTGCCCCAGGTTTGACACAAAATCTGGTTTATATTAAAAACAAATGTCATAAAACCGTGCTAGACGAACCATTTAATATGACAGAACTTGAATCAGCACTATTACATAAAATTCCGCTCTTGGAAAAGATATTTTTTCTAATATTATATAAATTAACCTTTAATCAAATCAAAACTATTTCTGTATGCATTATTCTAAAACCCAACAAGGATAGCAACAATCCAACATCATATCGTCCCATATATTATCTGATGTACTGTATAACATAGATTGATTAAATCTCGCTTAGAATGGTACTTAGAACATAATTCACTTATCCCGCGAAATCAGTTTGGCTTTCGTAAGGGCAGTGGAACAATTGATGCAGTTTCTACATTAGTTACAGATTTACAACAGTATTTTACGGAAAACTCTTATCTTGCAGCTTTATTTGTTGACACAAAAAGGGCTTATGATTTGGTCGATTTATCTCTGCTTCAAAATACGCTTATTCATTATAGTCTCTCCTCTAGCACCTCAACAAATATTATAATAATAGAATAGCATATATAAAAGACTATAAATAAATAACATAGTCCTCTAATTTCATGTCAAGGACTTCTACAGGGATGTGTCCTGAGCCCGCTGCTTTTTAATATTTACGCCGCAAGCATACATGAAATATTTGATGAAACGATAAATTGCATACAGTACGCTGACGATCTGGTTATTTACTCGACTCAAAAAACATATAGAGACTTTGTTACTTGTTACTGTTCTGAAACATATCACCTAATTCTGGCTTATTGTCCACAATTTTTATATATCTGAAAACAAGTTCGCCGTCATGAGATTGAGTCACCACAGAATTGATCCTGGTATTAGATCCGTTAATTTGAACACATATGCTATTCCTCTTGTCAATGAATATAAATACCTTGGTATTATTTTGAATAAAAAATTACTTTGGACTAAACACATAAATTACATTAAAGCAAAATATGAAAAAGGTATAAATGTTCTAAAATCTGTCACCAAAGACAAATGGGGCTCTGACCCCAAAACCGCACTCATGTTCTATAAGTCGTACATCTTATCAACATTAGATTACGGTAGTATCTTGTACGGTTCAGCCTCCGTCTCTAACCTAAAAACTATAGACAGAATCCAGTATAAGGCCTTACGTATATGTATCGGCGCAGTTCTCTAAACGTAGCTGTCTTGACTGAATCACAAGAACCGCCTCTGGACTTACGAAGACAATACCAGGCCAACAGATTTTTTGCCAAAATACAATTGTATAATAGAGGGTTATACAATGAACTCTGTTCATTAGCTGTAGAGGTTTTGACGAATGAATTTTGTGCACATCGTAACAGCCCACCTTTATCCGAATAGTTTCTTGCGTATCATCTTTATGCAAACCAAGTCATTCCACAAAATAACTACTACATTTTTCAATATGATAATAGTTTTGTGCATCTAAAATCAAATGTATTATTTCCACAATACTCAGATTATTTGATCCTAAATTCGAAAACTCTCAGTAATAGCCTGCATAATAGTCCTACTTGCAAGATTTTCACTGACGGGTCCAAAACTACAGACGGTACAGGTTGTGCCTTTTTCATCCCTAGTTTGAGCACATCATCTACCTTTAAATTATTTAAAGAATATACTATATATAGCGCTGAAGCATTTGCAATATACCAGACCCTATCTTGGATCATAGACTTTTACACAATGCTATACTTTATACGAGGATAATTGGAACTGGTCAGTGTTAAAGCACAGGACCGTGCGCCCTGAACTTGATATTTTGTCCTATATATTTAGCAATGGTATCGAGATTCGAATGGTAGTTGAAACTGTGCAGGCGAGTCCGAGACTGGCAATGTAATCAGCCTGAATGAGCCATCTACGACTGCACTGGTTTAAAGATAATAAAACGGACAGGCCTACTAGCATAAAAAAAATTCGTAAATCGCTTCTCAATAGTCAAAGGTGGACTTCTGCTGTGCTGTTAATGTGCCAGTGCAGTGCGTAAATACCTGTTATAATATCAAGCGTAAGAGTTTAGTTAGTTATTGTTCATATTTATAAATATTTACTACTATATAAAAGGTAAAATATTTTAATTATTTACTAATTTACCATGGCTTTCTGGAGACCATTTGAAACAGAGCATAATATAATAACGCCCGAAAATCTTATTATTTTCTTATGACAAGCACTTCTATTTACCTCCGCCCATGTACAATAAAGAGATGCCGACTGTTTTTGCCGGCATTTAGTTTTTATACGATTTCAATTAAATTCGTTTACAATTTACCTAATCCTCATTTTAAAAATTTAACTGTACTAAGTGACCAAAAAAATTTTAGAGTCCTTTAGTTTTCGTATACACACTAAATCCCAATTTAATTTTGTATCCCTTTAATAATAGGGTGGGGGTGGTAGAGGGGGTAGTAGCTAACGCTAAAAATTTTTTTTGAGACCTTTCGTTTTTGTATACACACTAAATCGCATTTTGATTTTTTTACTCCCTTTCATAATAGTGTGGGGGTGGTATTGGGGGGATAGTAAGGAGTGGTTGATGCCAAAAAATTTTTTGAGACCTGGAGGGAATTTTATGGACTCTTACCTGCTTGCTTTGCCTATTTACCCTTATTTACCCAATTTACCCCGGACCCTTCAACCGAATTAGATCAAAATATAATCAATCTAGTTCCAGATCTCGTTATAATACATAAGTACCAAATTTCAAGTCAATATCATAAACGGTTCCAGAGTAAAGGTGTGCACAAAAAAAGTTACAGACCGACAGACAGACAAAAATTTTTTTCGCTCAAATTTAAAATCTCGACGTGTCATGACATTTTAAGCCTATTTCAACAAAAAAATTTTTTTTGCTTTATTATACTTCCACTGGACGTGGAAGTAATTAGACTTGTGATTCAATTTTAAAACACTCTCATCATTGTGAAGTAGGTTTAGCTTTATTCCACCTCTGTTTCTATCCATGAAATATTTTTCTTCCTTTCCCTCCTTCCGTGGTTCACATTTCTTTTGGTGTCTGAAGGACTTTTACTATAATAACTTTCACAAATAAGGGTTCAAAACGACTGTTTCAAACGGAGTATAATACAAAATTTATACTTACTCTTCGTTTATGCTTAACTGCTTCTCTGATGGTATCAATTGGACGTCGCAACACTATAAATCTAACACAGTAAGTACTAACACCTAAAAGGGAAATTTGAAAACACAAGAAAAAGACAATATGAAGTTCAAAAAATATATATTAAATCCCTTTAAAAATTCATATTTTACAACAACTTCAAGAAAAATGTTTTTTTACAAACTATAGTCTGGCCCGTGTACAACACATGGTGAAGAACGGACAACTTATAATGTACGAACTACCATCCAATATGCGATTTTTGAGCTAACTTACACAAAAAGATTCAAGAAAAGTTCAATGTTTATAAATTTTTGGTGGGCTTTTGCTTGCGTGTCTATTTACGTATTTTTAGTTCAATATTAATTTTGGTCGCTCCTCGGAGCTTAAAAATGCTTGAATCGCAACGACTTTGAATTATATTTTGCAATTACAATTTCATGCGTTCAGGCAAGGCGGGTCCCATGCACATATGAGTACATGGTAACTATACTTTTCTGACACCGAATCACTTAAGAATCAGTTTAGGGCAAATCCCGTTAAAACCCATCATTTTCCCGTAATCGGCTGCTAGAAAAGGCTATTTTCGCCAAAACTCTCGATATACTTTGACTAGAGACTGGATTAACTTGTGCTCATATTTAACACAACGCATGAGTTGCAGTGCTTAACAACGTGGATTCGTAAAAGGGTTTTTAATTTTGAAATTTCCGAAACTAGTCAAATTTTGTTACTGTTTCTAAAATTTGGTGGTCGGGGCGACATTTAACGCTCCTTGATGAGTTATTGAAATTTTTGCATAAAAAACGCTCCGTAGAGCGAAAATATGAATAAAAATATAAAAACCTCTTCCAACGATATTTTTACGTGAAGCACGCTTTTCATGCGAAATGTTTCCTAAATCGGATTTTGTTACAGTTTCGAAAAGTATATCGAGGGTTTTATGGTGTTCTTTAACAATTCCTGGGCGAGAAAACTGTCACATACCTTTTCCAGTTCCTCATTTTACTTCCACGTCCAGTAACGCAAAAAATTTTTGTTGTTGAAATTGGCTTAAAATGCCATGAAACGTCGAGATTATAAATTTGAGCGAAAAAAAAATCCTGCCTGTCTGTCTGTCTGTAACTTTTTTGTGCGCACGTTTACTCTGGAACAGCCACCCCCACTATTGCCCCCAATACCACCCCCACACTATTATGAAAGGGAGTAAAAAAAAATTAAAATGTGATTTAGTGTGTATACAAGAACGAAACGTCTAAAAAAAATTTTTGGCATTAGGTACCCTCTCTACCATCCCCATTGTCACCCTCGCCCTATTATTAAAGGGAACAAAAAAAATAAAATGTGATTTAGTGTGTATACAAAAACGAAACGTCTAAAAAAATTTTTTGGCGTTGGCTACCCCCTCTACCACCTCCATTGCCATCCCCACTCTATTATTATTAAAGGGGGTAAAAAATTAAATTCGGATTTGAACCAAGGGCCTCTAAAATTTATTTTGGCATTAGTTATCCCCTCTACCACCCTCATTTCCACCCCCAACCTATTGTTAATAAAAAATTAAATTGGAATTTAGTGCGTATACGACTTTTTTATGTTAGCCACACCCTCTACCACCCCTACTGCCACCCCCACTCTATTATTAAAGGGAATAAAATATTACATTGGGATTTAGTATGCATAAGACTTGGATATAAAATCTGGATGTGGAAGTAGTGATTCATTGTGCAGCGGTTTTTATTTCTATAGTGTTCGTGGTAGGTTAGAACTATTATTGTCTGTACTGGGTTAATCCACGTTAAATAATTCTGCTATCTTTTATATTATCAACAGTTTGTGGTGTGTGGGCTTTCCATAAGCTCGAAGCCAAAAATTTAAAAAAAACTTCATTGAAGTCAAGGAGGAAACCAACTTCCCAACATACGTTAGAACTGCAAGAAAATGGTTACGAGATCAAGATCTTTTTAACTACACCAGTGCTAAGAAAACCTCCACTACGTTAATAAAGTGGCAAGAGGGGAGTTTGCAAATAATTATACTAATCAAATTGATCGTTATTGGCACCGAGCAGTCTTTTCCGACAAAAAAGTATTTCAGTCGATGTTTGTAGAACTGCGTCACAAACGAAAAAGTCACTGTCGTTCTAAATTGTTTTAAATTGCAGAAATGGGGGTGCTAACTTCAGGCACCTGAACACTTTGTAATCAGGTTTTACGTAATTACATTAATATAATATATGCAAGTGGCAAGGGGAACCACGCATTCTTTAAACAAAGTGAGGCGTGAGGCCAAGTTTATGTCAAGTAAAAGGTAGGTAACTTGTTATAAATATTAATGAAGTACTTCAGAAAGAAAAATGCAACGTATGGATGATTTTGTCAACAAACAATTCATGATTCAGGTAAATTGCGGGAAGATTGATGGACTTTATGTCTTTTTTTAAATACAAGGAAATAATGTAACAAGGATAACATTTTACTCATTAAATAGACTATTTTAATTTAGTCATAATACGAGTGCATCATTATACAGGGCGTTTCATGTGAAAATGTACATACTTCCAGAGATGTTCAGAAACGGACATTGGAATTTTCCTGTCGCTCTTAATTTCTGAGATACAAGGCGATAAACAACTGATTTTGGTCTAAATTTGTTTCGGCCAGAACAGCCTTACTATGGAACGGATTTTGTTTAAATTTTAGACACTTTATACACTTATGACAGTTGATATTTTTTAAATTCTAGGGCCGGACTTTTTAATTTGTTTCTTCCGATTTCTGTGAAAAAGATCACCCTGTGTATATATTTTTAAAATTTAGTTGCCAATTATAAGAACCCATATATCACTAAACAAAACCATGTAATTAGATTTTTTGTCGCACCTTTATTGATTTTTTTACAAGCCATTGACTTCGGCAAAATGGAGAACATGAAGAAAAACAACTTCATTTGCTTACATTAATTGTCCAAATAAATAAAAATTGTCAATTAAGTCCCGGTAAATAATGTTCAATATGGAAAAATAATTTAAAACCTAAGTTTCTTTTTATTCCAAAGAAAGTGTAGCGTAAAAATAAGTAAGTACACTTTAACATAGGAATCATTAAAGAGTTTTATTTTTATTATAATTATAGTAGGCGTAGGCCTAGATAGTTTGACATTTATATGTTTGTTATCATAAGCATTAGAACTAGTGTACCTTTAATGGTTAACTTAGGCTGCAAATAATTATGCTTTATAATTTTACAAATGAGGGATATGCCGATATTATATACCGGGTGTTAGAAAAGTATGGGAATGTTGGAAAATCTCCAACAGTTTGCATCAAATCGAAAAATAAAAGAATACGTGTCAAAAATTTTTCAAAAAACTATCTACTGATACCAAAATGACCTCGCCACCCACCACCCTGTGAGTGGCAACTTTAACATTTCAAATAGAAACCCCTATTTTTTATTGTGGGATCGGATTCTACGGCAAAAAATACGTAAATTTTATTCCGGACATTTTTTTCGATTCTTGCATGGTGTCGCTGTAATCGCAAAAAGAATGGAAAACATTACTGTTTCAACAGTAGCGTCTTATGCCTATAAAAAAACGTCCAATTCAAAAACTGAAAAACACGTATTTGTTATTTTTATGAAATCTATCCAATGCCATTGGGTTCGACTCTCCCACCCCTAACCCAGTGGGTGGGGCGGGGGGCAACTTTGAAATTTGTAATGAAAATCCCTATTTTTTATGGCGGATTCGGATTCTACGGCCAAAAATACGTGAATTTTATATCGGGCATTTTTTTCGATTCTCGCAAGGTGTCGCTGCAATCGCACAAAATTGAAATAAACCTTAAGCGTCCATAAATTTGTAAATATTTACAAACTCTAGCTACTCGTGTTGACAAAAAAACATTCAGTTTAAAAACCAATATCTGTGATATCTCGGTTTTTATTAATGTTTTTTTTAAGTGTTCTTAATAACAGTATTTGTTTTGTGAAATTTCTATGAGAACATTCAGTTCCTTCCAACTTTTGTAGAGGCAGGAGCGCACTTTTGAATGGAAAAAGTTATTTCATTTTTCATTAGTTCTCGCGTTTTTTTCGGCATAATGGCTACTTTAACAGATGAAGAGAAAGTTTCTCTTTTAATGATGCGTGAATGGGGCGATAAAGAAAGGTCCTATGATGAAGTTGTGATTTTATTCAACGAAACTTTCCGTGCAGATCAAGTGGGAATTTCGAAATCTACTGTGTCCCGTACCACCAAACGATTCCTAGATACAAGGACAAATAAAAATCGCCCAAAATCTGGAAGACCAAAATCTCGACAAATGGAAGTGGCCGAGGCATTTGTTGAAAATCGAAGGTTATCAATCAGAAAAGCCAGTCAACAGCTTGATGTGAGTGCATTTTCAGTTCATAAGAATTTGAAACTTTTGAAATTTTATCCTTACAAAATTCACCTTCACCAAGAGTTAGTTAAATGAAGATGATTTTGATCGGTGACTTGAATTTAGTGAATTAATGATGGAAAGGAGTAACCAAAAGCCAAATTTTTTGACATCTCTACTTGTCTTCTCAGATGAAGCAACTTTCGAACTCAGTGAAATGTTAATCGCCATAATTTCAGATATTGGAGTGACGAAAACCCTCACTGGATGCTTGAAACACACACGCAGTATCCACAAAAATTAAATGTTTTGGGCAGGAGTTTTCAGGGATCGAATCATGGGACCGTTTTTCATAGATGAAAATTTGAATGGAAAAAAATACCTGGAAATGTTGACAAATCAAATAGTTCCCGCAATACAAGAGATTGCTGGTGATGAGTTCGATAATGTTTGGTTCCAGCAAGATGGGGCTCCTCCACACTATTGGGATATTGTTAGGGACTATTTGAATGGTACTTTCGAAAATCGATGGATAGGTCGAAGAGGAACTAGCCGCAAGACCTCGCGCCACTTGATTATTTCGTTTGGGACTACATGAAAGGTAAGGTTTATTTCACTAAACGTCTTGATTTGGAAGAGCTGAGGCAACGCATAACAAACATTTTTGCAGAAATACCACCTCAAATGATAAGAAGTGCTATTGAAAATTTTTACGTTCGTCTCGGACAATGCCAAGAAGTCAATGGGCACCATTTTGAACACCTGCTATAATCTTGAAATTAAAACCTGCTAGTGTAGCAGTTAAGCTGTAAACTAATTGCCTCAACTGGCCGAAATCCTCACATTACCTTAAATGGCTGAGTTACCTTCTTGCCTTCACTGGCTGGGATCAAGAACTTGTCTGAATTGGCTGAATTAAGAGGTAAAACCATTTAGTTTTTTTTTTAAATCGAGTTTTTATTGCCCTGTAAAAAATGTAAATTGAAAATTACTAGCTGCTAATATATTTACAGAATGCTAATAGTTGTTGTAATTTCGGCACGCCCGTGTAAAATCACTGTTCTCAAAACAGCTCGGGAAATCATTCACTCTGAGATCAGTAGCTTTACTTTTCGTATTTTTTTAAGTATGCATTTAAAACTTTCATGTTTCCACTCAATTTTTTGCGATTGCAGCGACACCTTGCGAAAATCGAAAAAAATGCCCGATATAATATTCACGTATGTTTGGCCGTAGAATCCGAATCCGCTATAAAAATAGGGATTTTCATTACAATTTCAAAGTCGAATCCAATGTCATTGGATAGATTTCGTAAAAATAACAAATACCTGTTTTTCCAGTTTTTGAATTGGACTTTTTTTATGGGCACAAGACGCTACTCTTGAGACAGTAATGTTTTCTTTTCATTTTTTGCGATTACAGCGACACCGTGCAAGAATCGAAAAAAATGTCTGGAAAAAAATTTACGTATTTTTTGCCGATTCCGCAGTAAAAAATAGGGGTTTCCATTTGAAATTTTAAAGTTGCCCATCGCCCCACCCACAGGGTGGTGGGTGGCGAGGTCATTTTGGTATCAGTAGATAGTTTTTTGAAAAATTTTTGACACGTATTTTTTATTTTTCGATTTGATGCAAAATGTTCGAGATTTTCCACCGTTCCCATACTTTTCTAACACCCGGTATATTTATGGATTGTGTAATGGTAATGGTAGACAGGCTGCAGAGGAATATCTCTTTCTAACATCAGACACTGTGCTATGCAAGGGAGCATGGTAAATTTCCATCATCACGAAATACTGTTGAAAACGTTGAAGAGCAAGAAAATATAATTAAAATTGCTCAAGAACACTCTGAAGTAAGTATCCGACGAATAAGTGCCCAATTAGGAGTTCCTCACGCGCGGGTTTGTAGGACTCTAAATAAAGAGAGAGTACATCCATATCATATTCAGCAAGCGCAAAGGCTTCAACAGCGTGACAATGTAAATAGGTTAGAATTTTGCCAGTGGATTATTGATCACAGACCGATTACATCGAACTTTATTCACAGATGAGGCCCAATTTACACGGGATGGCGTATTTAATTCAAAAAATTCGAATAAATGGGTCGAAAATAATCCTCATGCTATAAGAAAAGCCCATTCTCAACATAAGTTCTCGATAAATGTTTGGTGTGGTGTAATTAACGACAACCTAATTATCCCACATATTTTTCCGGCAAAGCTAACTACAGAGGTGTATTTAGATTTCTTATAAAATATTTTGCCTGGTTTAACGCAAGGTATTAATATAAGAGGACAATACTTCCAGCATGACGGAGCTCGTCCTCATTTTGGTATTGAGGTTAGAAGGCACTTGGATAATGAGTATCCAAACAGATGCATTGGATGTGGGGACCTCATTTTTGGCTGGCTGGATCACCAGATTTCAACGCCATTGATTATTTTCTATGGGGATATCTCAAAACTGAATATAGTGTATAGTGTAGTAGAGAACAGTTACTTCAACGACATATCCGCTGTAGTGACCAAATTAGAAACAATCCTGCGCAAATTAGAAAATCTACTGGCAATTTTAATAAACGCCAACAAAAATGTATGGAAGCTGGAGGTTCTCATTTTAAAAACTTGCTCTAAGTATTTGTAATATTTTTAAATATACTTTTGTAAATATTTATTTGACCATTTTTATTTATTTGGACAATTAGTGTAAGCAAATGAAGCTGCTTTTCTTCAAATTCCCCATTTTGCCAAATTCAATCATTAAAGGTGCGACAAAAAATCTAATTACATAGTTTTGTTTAATGATGTATGGATTTTTATAATTGGCAACAGAATGTTAAAAAAATATGCACAGGGTGATCTGGGGTTTATTGCACAAATTTAAAGTACTACGAGATATATTAAAAGTTAAAGAAACAATAGTAGTATATAAGTCTCTGGTGGAATCTATATTAAGATGTAGTACAATGAATGTTAATTATTTAACATAAGACAATTTTACTCTAGTGTATTACTCCTAAATTAATTTAAAAACAAAAATCAGATGTTAGTTGTAAGTCATGATTACCACATATGAAGTAATAAAAATAAAAATCAAATTTTATTAAAGACAAAAAAAAAACTATAGGGCAAATTTTTTTTAAATATTACTGTTCTAAATTTATAATATACTACCATCTACATTGAGAAACAAAAGGTTTTATTTACCTTTTAGGAAATCAGTTAATACATGTATATTTGAAAATAGACAAACTCTTAACCAAATCATAGATAAGATATAAACTAAAGTAGCCCTTAAGAAGTTTTAATAAGTTGCTCACATAATGTATATTATATTTTGTAATCTAAAATTTAAATCTAACTTTAAATACAATTATATTTGTATCACATTTTAGATCATAAATAATAAAGCTGTATTCAAAAGTGCCCACACAAGTTTTGCAATCAAAGCTTAAGTGCAAATTTTTACAGTTATTTTTCTTTTTTGTAAAATTTTTTTTTTGAACAATAAAATTTATTATTATTATTACATTTGCTAGGCACTATAAATATGTTGGTAATAGATTTTTGACTAAAATATATATAAAGAGGATTTTAACTTCGGTAAAATACATGTCTATTTTCAAAATCTTCCATAAATATGTTGCTTAAGATTGGTGATAAAAGAGACCCCATTGCCATATCTAAAACATGTTGATATAAATCCTTCAGTTATTGAAAATATGTTGTTTTTATACACATCGTTAACAGTTCCATTATGCTACTTAATTTAGTGTTGCTTTCCAAATTATCATCATTGAGCAATCTGTCTTTAATTATTCCCAAGGGTTGTTTTATCTACTGGAACATTGATAAAAAGTCTTGTCCTTTAGAATACCCCCTTCAATTTGATACTCTCTGCAACTCCCACTATATGAAGATACTTATTTATTCTGCAGTGTCTGGAAGTCTGGAGATAGTTTTTGCCCAGCTTTTTCCTTACATATCATTAATAGTAACGTGGATCAATTATGTATTCAAAGGTTACTGTTCTTACGCGGCGTTGAAGTTTCTCAGTTGCGTAATTCAAAATTCAAACTATTCGACGAAAATGCTCTTTGTAGAACACTAATTTGTCTTCGTTCTCTTTTTATATAATTCCTGAAACTGATTGTGAAAACCTGAATAGTAACAGTTTATAATTTATATTTATAAAAATTATTCTGTCTGTTTTTACTAAATTAATTCTAAAGCCATATTCAAGTGTTTCTTAGCTATAACTTATGAAATCAACCTCGTTGACGTCAGAAATATTACTGAAAGCTGCTATTTTAATGCTATTTAATAATTTTTTTTCAATTATTTTTTGACAATGGAATATGTCAAGTTATACCGGGTGTAATAGGATCATGGTATACCCCCATTTTCTCTTTTAGTTTTGAAGATAATTTATTGAAATTTAGGATATACTACATACATAATAAGCGGCACTTTTTGACATAGAATTGATTTTTTTCACATTCAGTTTCGCCGGAAGTGATACTAACTTTTGATTTTTAAATGGATCATCCTGTATATTATTGCATTTTTGAATTCTGCGTAATTTTCTGAATCCAACGATACCAAATAAGTAACATTTCAAACATCAATTTTTTTTATAATATAATTTTTAGTTTTCCATTTAAGTGTGCCATGACGGTTCCGATTTGTTCTAAATGACCCGTGAAATGCTACAAAAATCGAAATCGCGTTAAAAATACTAAATTACGTGATTTATGAGCAAATAAAATTCACCAAAACTGTTTTTGGGGCAAAACTCAATTTTTTTCAAATGGAACCATATCGGTACCGTGGTACCATTTATTAGTACTATTAATACAATACAAAATACAATTTTGTTCCAATTAAATGTTAAGAAGTAACTAAGGTGGCTTTGAAAATAATGAAATATTTAGCTTGTCAAACATTTGTTGGTTTAACGGTGTTTTTATTATGTCTTTAAAAATTGTTTAAAATTCTTGTTAATTGTATTCAAAATGCCGCAAATTTATACAAGAGATGAAAAAGTGGACACATTAATTATTTATGGGGAATGTAAAAGAAATGCAGTTGCGGCTACCGACCTTTGCCCAACGATATCCTCATAGACAATGTCCAGCGAAAAATTATTTTAAACGTGTTGAAAGCCAATTCCGAAAAGAGCCCAACAATGATCCCGAAAAAAACTTCATTATTGACGAAGGAACGGAAATTAATGTTTTGGCTCGAATAGAAGTTGATAAGACTGTTTCTTTAAGGCAAGTTGGGTTTGAAATGGACACCAGTCACCAAACAGTAAGCCGAATTTTGCACAAATACTACTATCAATCTTTTAAATACCAATTGCACCAGCATTTGTACGAAAGTAATTACGAACGTAGGATGGAATATTGTAATTGGATTTTGTATAATAACGTGCAGCCAAACAATGATTTTTTGGGACTGATTTTATTTTCGGACAAGCCTAGGTTTACAAATTTGGGACAAAATACAAAATATTGGTCACAAGAAAATCAAAATTTATTACGGGAGGGTAACTTGCAAGTGCGGTTCCGTTTCAATGTTTGGAACTTGCATACTGCAGGTGTGGGACGGCTGGCACGAGAGCTCCTTTAACTAGGATCAGTCTTTCGGCTGGTGTTTGTTGCAATCGAAGCATTAGCGTTTTGGTGGTAATATGCAATTATTACACTTAACGCGCCAGGCTTGTAACTTGTAATTCAGCGCTCGGCGGGGCACATAGCCCGGAGAGTAGCTGTTGGTTGCAGTCTGGTTATGTTCTTTATAGTAAAATAAGGATTTTATAGAGGAGTTTGCGACTAAAAATATGATGTTTTAATATTCCGCCCTCTAAAAGCACATTTGAACCAGGTTATACTACTTAGGGCCGGTTTTATAATATCGCATTAAACTGCAGAGCACAGATTAAACTACAGATCTCAAAAAAAGTCTGTTTTATAATGTCAGTAATCTTTAGTTTCCAGATTAATTACGTCACAGTGAAGTTAATCTTCAAACGGCGGATAGGGATGGTTTAAACTCTGGATTATCAAATGTCAGAATGTTCGTATCCTCAGAATTAATAAAATTCGGTGTAATATTTGATGGATATATTCGAAATATGTGATTATTTACAATCTGATGATGACAGAAAATTATAATTAATACCCTCATAGTTCTGGAAATTTTAGGATCAGACCTATAGTTACAAGGGAGAATGTAATCAGAAAAATGTATACGCTGTTTAGATTGGGCCAGTTATTATTTTATTGGAGCTAATTCAAAATTTATTATTACATCTACCAGGAAGGGAAAGATTTACGTTTGATCTCCTCACACATATATGCATATATTATACGCATATTGTTACCAGAAACTTTGGAAGCCTACACAAGTCAACTGCCTCTTGTATAATTAAAAATGTTTCACTAATAAAATTAGTTCAGCGAATTTGTCATTCTTCTGTTTCTCTTCATTTTTTACAAAAATAACTTGAAATGGCGTTTGTAAAGTAAAGTTTAAATCATGGTTTAATCTTAAGTTTAAACTTAATATAAACGTGGAAGTTAATCTAACATTATAAAACCGGCCCTTAGTGGTTAGAACTAATATTTCTGCGTAAACTGTTAATTTAAGATAATATTGATCATATTTTGGTTATCAAAAATAATTTGTTTCATTTCTATTTTATATTTGTTTAAATAAATTTTGTATATTTTTTATATTATCAGTATGTGTGGATAATTTTGTCTGAGGTTTCATTAAATTTATGTTACTGTTGCCAAATATACTTAACGAATTGTTAATGCCAGTAATTTATCTGATTTTAAATATTATCTTTGTTAACATCTAAAAAATTTGTGGTCTTATTTCCACTTATTGCAATTACGGTTTTTGCATTGTCAGTTAATATGAAGATGTCATTTTCTATTAATTTCTTTTTAATAGTTTTGGTATTTAAACGTTCATTACTACTGGATTTGGTAATGTTACTAGAAGATGGATTCTCAGAACTGACAATTTGTGAGGTAGTATACTTATAAATTGTATTAATTTCTATAGGTACCTCTTATCGCTATTTCCGCTTATATGCATAAATACCCAATTATTGAAGAATTCTTTTTTGGATTTCCAGCAGATAACTGTCATGAGACAAATTATTCAAGTACTTACTTATTTCTTTATACCTCTGTCAAATAAATTATATATTACAATGCCATATCAGGTTATTCTTTTATAATACAAATTTTTATTTCGAATAATCTATGTACCATTTTGAGGATATCGGATAAGAATGAAAAAACTTGTGGACGAATTTTTAAATGATTTAAAATTCTTCTATAGTAGAAGGAAATGTTTATTTATTACATGAAGTAAACGAGATTTTTCTACTTTATATCATTCGATCGGGAAGGTGTAAATTACCATTACTACAATCATTTTGTGCATCCAGTGTACCATTTTTAGTTGCAGTTGCTTACCTACCATGGCTCTAGGTCCTTAACTCTTCTTTTAATAAAGTAAATTAAATATCGTCATTTAAATCAGGAAATAAGTACATTTCAGATGTAAACATTCGGACTTAAGCCAGTTCTGTGTAAACAATTAGGTTTGATATATAAGAAATTTGTAATTACCGAAATATTACAATACAGCACTGTCAGATAATCTAATATTAACAAGTCATTAGGTACGGTTGTACTGCAAATGAAGTAGATTTTATAAAAAAATATGATGAAACCTACACGGAAACATTAACGGAAACTATCAAATTGCTCATGGAGGCACACTTTCCCGGCTCACTGATAATAACAGACCTAGAGGATAAGCATTATCCAAACCAAAGGCCAGAATGGCCCAAGCTTGCGAACTGGAGGTTGGCCACCGAGGTTATAAAACCTGACAAAACCAGATGGGCAATTAGTAAGTTCCAACCACTCAAATCTCCTGGGATGGACGGAATATATCCAACCTTGCTCCAAAAGAGGCTAGAGGTATTAATACGTTACTTATGTAAAATATTCAGGGCTTGTTTGACTTGCAGATACATACCAAACATATAACGGAAGGTGAGAGTCATCTACCTACCAAAAATAGGTAGATTATCTGACCAAACGTCCAAGTCATATAGGTCAGACGAACTACTGAGGGAAAATCCCCTGAGTGAACGTCAATATACATACCAGCCGGGGAGGTTGACAGACCTTGCGCTGGATGCATTAAACAGACTACTGGCAAAGTCCTTAGATAACAAGCAAATGGCAGAAGTAACATTTCTAGACATAGAAAGAGCGTTTAATAACGCGACAACGCACTCACTCACGAGGGCATTATCAAACAGAGGAGTCCCAACAATGATCTGTCGGAGGATTAAAGCTAGCCTAGACAATATGACTATTATATATATATATATATCTAGGTGAGGTCTCCATTAAGGCTAAAGTGAGCACAGGCTGCCCCCAAGGAGGAGTACTATCTCCACTACTGTGGGCAACCCTGGTTGACGAACTCCTCCGGAAACTTTCCACAGAGGGCTTCTATTGCTAGGATATGCTGATGATCTAGCAATAGTTCTCAAGGAGTGACTTGCGAATACAATAACGGAGCGTTCGCAAAGAGCCTTAAATTGTAAGGAAGGACTTTCTATAAATCCCCACAAAAAGTTCCATGCAAATCAACTCAAGATTGGTGTGGGACTGCCACTGAGGAATGGGTGCAAAATAAATCTTTGGAATGGTGGAGAAATCTCTCAAAACAGAGACAGGCCAAAGAGTTCGTTAGAGAACGTTCGGCCAAATTCACGGAATATCTACTAAGCCAGAATAGGAAGGCCATCAGAGTAATAGTAGGCCTTCTAACTGGGCACTGCCGGCTCAATAGACACTTGAGTTTAATTGGCCTGGCAGAGGATGCAACATGCAGGTTCTGTCAAGACCAAGTGGAAACCTCAGTTCACGTATTGTGCAACTGTGAAGGCCTGGTGAGATTCCAAGTACTCGGAGAAGAAAACCAAATGCGGACAGCTATTATACTAAAGGGCCTTTATCAAAGCTGTAGAGTCTAGTACAAATAACAAAGCCGGATGAGGTACTATAAGGAATTTTAGGAGGATCACAATAGACTTGAAAAGGTCGTGATGGAAAAGACTGAATAACCAGCTCCTCTGTTTATCTATCTATCTAGTGTAGGGGGAAGTTTCAACCAGTCAACAATGAGTTAATTAAAAAATAGGAGAGTATTTTTCATCATCAATTTCTTTTGTAGCTTCAGCGCCTGCTAAAATTACTTTGGGTACCGTTATATACAGGGAAAAAGGTGTTATTTTCAATTGGAGATGATACACTATACAGTTATGCACTCTTCTTTTCTCTGATGGAAGAATATGGACTAAATGTTGTCTATGTGCTTTTTGTTCGATCATTTGTATATTTTTTTGTGGTTGATAGAGTGGAAACAGGACAATTTTATTCCAGTCACGGCCTTCTGGGATGACAAGTAAAATTCATAATTTGGCAATTATTTATGAGAAAAACGAGAATTTCGTAAATTGAGCAGATAGAATTTGGTTCGTATAATCAAAAAATAATAAAATATATAGGGCGTTGCACTGAAAAAAATAGATTTATTTTATTTCCGTCGAAATCAGAAAATCGGCCATTTTGACTCTATACGTCACTAAATTAGGTAATAAGTCATATACAGGCTGCCCCACTTAAAAATCCCGAGGCCATTTTCTGGATGTCTAAAAGAGATATTTGAATTCTATAAAAAGCGTTCAGTGGAATATGTAAAAGAATTCACTATTGAGTTAAAACGACCTCTATTCTCATTGAAGTATAGATAGAGATGCAAAGAATTTGATCGATCCCAGAAACCTTCAAAATAGATGCATGTGAAAGGGCAAAATTCTAAGATTTTTTTATAATACATGACATGGCAAGTCATTTTCCTCAACGAAGAATGGCCCAAAAGTTCCAATTCGTTTTTGCTATGAAGCGATACTTCGTGGAATTGCAGAGGATTTTCCGTCTCCTAGTAGCTAAAGTTCTGTTTGTTAACATATCCGGAAACATGAGCTTCATCTGCAAGCAGTCAACGAGATTCGGGTTTTCAGCAAATAGCCCTTCGAAACGTTCGAAAAAATAACGCGTATTCCAAAAAAAGTTTTTGTACGACTTCAATTTTGTAGGAATGGAAGTGTAAATCTTTCAAAATGCGGCGATAACAACGGCTCGAAATATTGAGTGTTAATGGTTGTCGTTTTGTAGATTGTATAGGACTTCGTAGCACAACTACTGCTCTTACTCATTCAGCATTTTCAAATGTGCGTATAGAACGAGTTCTTCCTTAATTTAAATGAATGTTGGGCGATTACAACAGAATAGTTATTTCTTAAATACGCTTTAACTGCAAAAGAATTTTGAATATTTGAACAACACTCCATATGCGCAGCTAAACCGATATTTCTCTTTCCATTTATCTCGAAAACTTTGAAAATGGATACTTCATTCCTGAACCATAAAACAAGACTTCCATTCATTGAGTGTAATAACTAATGAAATGATTGATTTTTTAATTAGATTTGGATTTTTTCACGAAAATACCGGTATTTTTTGTCTACAACAACATTTTTAAAATCGTGGTAAGCGAAATTATATTCTTCAATTGAAACATTTCATTAAAAATTATTTTTACAAGTTCGTTAACGTTTATAAATAGATTGAAAATATCTTGTAAACCCAGTGACTAAACTGCCCAGAAATATATTATTTCTGCAAGTGCGATTGAGACGAGACCGGCGTTCGCCTTATCTTTCAGAACTTCAAGAAGCAATTGTAAACAGCCCGTAATACGTTTCCGTCGAGCCGAGTTCGTCTCGTTGCTCCCCAGTTCCCCCCAACGAACGCCCATGACCGCGAGGATGAGCAAACAGCGCGTGTTTTGTCCGGAATGCGGGGCCCCGGGCTGTGCACCTGGCTGCCCGAAGCCCCTGCTTCCCCCCTTATGCGATACTCCACCTTCAACTCGCATCTTGCAATCATCTCTTCACTCACCTATATAGATTTACTGTACATTTATATGTGCGTATACATCGGCTTGATATTATGTTGAAACCTGAGTTGCTTCTAGTTAGCTGGATTAACAGTGGAAACTGAAAACGACTCTTTAAGTCAGCGTAAACAAAACGAAACCATGTAATGCAATAAATTTCGATCGCATTACCATCTGAAAAGCGTACATCGCAATAGCGTATAGCGTAATTTCGTCATAGAATCGATGCAATTTGCCCGGTAAGAGTTAAGTCAAGTTTAGTGATAATGAATTTGAAATGAAATAAAATTTATATTGCACATTATTGGTTATTCTTGGGTCATCCGTATTTTCGTACTTTTTTGGTGCTATTCTAAAGAAAAAAAATTGAAATTTTAGAAAAAATCAATAGAGCATTCATTACAAATGGAAATTATAATAATAGTACACGCAAATAGTACTTTTTAGAAGAAATTATTTATAAAGTTTTTATATTACGTATACATATTCCGAATAGTGTTAGGAATAAGACCCAAAAAAGTTCCCATCTAACCAGTATCCGCAACATCCTTTATTTTGGTAAAAACCTCCTCTCGGTGGTACATTCTGGCGGTTTTTGTTAATTTTGTTCAAAGGTAAAAAACCTATGGGACCAAAAATCTTACCCATTAAATTTTACACAAAAACTGTTCAACATTTTGACTATTCCTGACTCAATTTTTGTAACTAACGTTCAAAGTTAGGTGTAGCGTTTAAAAGGCCGTTAAAATATGTAAAAATAGGTTTTAATTGTAATCACAAGCTGTAATATACCTAACATGGGTAAAATTATCTAGGTCAGGTCTAGGTCAAAGGTTTCGGCTTTTATAAACAAAAAAATTTCTGTTTCGTTCGGTTTCGGTTCTATTTTTCGGTTCGGTTCTGCTGATTTTTCTCGGTTCTTTTCGGTTTTTTTCCGGTTCTCGCATTGTTTATTATTCATTGCTAGTAAATACATGATATACAGGCTGTCCATTTTATCAGGGCACTCGAGAATATCTCACTTAATATCGATCGTACAAAAAAAATTATTTCTACGAAAATTGTGCCGATTTATATAACCTACAAAATGGTTTAAAGACATTTGAAATCCATGGTCTACTTTAAGAGTTATGGCGGAAAATATCGAAAATGCGGAAAACGTCTAGACCAAATATCTCCGTTATTTGAAGGGATACGAGAAAAATTCTAAGGCGAAAATTGTTTGCAAAACAGTGTTTCAATGAGGTTTTATCTAATTTTTTTCAAATCCGCTGTATTTTGAAATTCACTCTTCAGGCTGTTAAAAAAATTATTATGAAACGGGCGGGAAATGGCGCCATTAAATAGAGTAGTTTCCTCCCTTTTCAACGATATATCACATGCCATATTTATTCATTGGTACTACGTTAGTAATTATAAAAACATTTTTTTAAAACCAATAATTGTTTTTTTAACAAGCATTATACTTGGCGTGGAGAAGTATGATTAAACAAAACGGTAAAATAATTCAATAAGTTGTTCAAATCTTTGCTATAATAAAACATTAACACAATTAAGAAGAATAAAGTAAATTTAGATAACAAAAGCAAATCAATAATAAAAAGAATATAGCACACAGAACATTAATATTTATCTAATCCTCAAAATAACTTTTAAGATATCATATCAAATGTTCAAAGTGTCCACCGCGATTTCTTATGCACAATCGAGCGCGGCGAGGCACTGCATTTAAAATGTTACTCAACATTTCGGGGGTAACTGTTATACATGCCTGTTGAAATCGAGCTTTTAGGTCTTCTACATTTTGCGGTGTCGTCGAAAACACCTTATCTTTAATATACCCCCATAGAAAAAAATCCATTGGGGTTATATCTGGAGAACGAAGGGGCCATCGAATAAATCCATTGGTACCTATCCAATGTTGACGAAAATTTCGTCTAAATAATCTAGGCAAATCTGGAAATTGTGGGGAGGAGCTCCATCTTGTTAAAAATATTGAAAGTTGTGTCGATTCTCTAAAGGTAGGTCATCTAAGAATTAATTAAATTCATTTCTCAAAAAGTTTAGGTGTCTTTGATAACTGAGGTGACTATCATAAAAATTACCCATTAAATTGGTGCCTAAAATACCTATCCACACATTTATTGAAAAATGATTTTGAACCCCAGACGGTCTATGCCAGTGTGTATTTTCAGAAGTCCATTTGTAATGAATATTGTGATTAAAAAATCTATTATTGGAAAAATTTGCCTCGTCGGACCAAAGTATTTTATTACGTATTAATGGATCGACACGCTTCTTTTCCAACAGCCACCTACAAAAAGTCGTCCTCCTTGGTTTGTCCCCCGCTTGTAAATTGTGAACTTTTTTGGCTGTATAACACCGGTAACCATTTTTCTTTAAAATTTTTCTAGCACTTGTTTTATTTATATGACAAGCAATTTGAATTTCTCTTAATGATGTTTCCAAATTTTCTGTATTTTTATTTCTTACATAATTAATAACTCGGTTTACCTTATTTACATTATCAGTAACACTGTTCAACTTTGTCTTCTACTTTGAAAATGAACCATTATTTTTCAGTTTCCTAACTAATTTTCTGAATAGAGTTTTATTCGGCTGTAGTGCTTGTGGAAATCTGTTTCTATATTCTACTTGAGCCAGAGTTAAAATTGCATTGGCAATATGTAACGAACATATAACGATCAATGTGAGTGAAAATTATTTTTGAAAATTCTAAATTCTTAAAGGAGTGTGATTGAGTGAGAGTTAAGTATTAACTGAGACGATCTGTCAAAAAATTAAATTGTCAAGTTTGTTCATAGCCAACTATTTTAAAATAATTGAAATAATAGTGAAATCATGAAATACAAACAAATGGACATTATACTTAAATTAATTGGTAAAGACATTTTAACTCTCTGAGCAAGGAGTGACGCTTTTATGGAGGACCTCTATACATTGGCATAACTGCGAATACTCTTTCCATAATTGCTCCATGTTGCTTTCTTGATTATTATTTTGTTTTTGTTACCTGAATTTACTTTATTCTTCTTAATTGTGTTAATGTTTTATTATACCAAAGATTTGAACAATTTATTGAATTATTTTATCGTTTTATTTAATCATACTTCTCCACGGCAAGTATAATGCTTGTTGAAAAAAAATTATTGGTTTTAAAAAAATGTTTTTATAATTACTAACGTAGTACCAATAAATAAATATGGCATGTGATATATCGTTAAAAAGGGAGGAAAATATTCTATTTAATGGCGCCATTTCCCGCCCGTTTCAAAATAATTTTTTTAATAGGCTGAAGAATAAATCTCAAAATACAGCAGTTTTGAAAAAAATTAGACAAAACCTCGTTGAAACACCCTGTTTTGTAAAAAAATTTCGCCTTAGAATTTTTCTCGTATCTCTTCATATAACGGAGATATTTAATAATAATAATAATAATAATAATAAAAAACTTTATTTAATGTGGCGGGGTGGCAGCTAAAAGCTGGTATAAATCCCAACCACGGGCTTCAGTTGTTACATAAGATAGAGGTATACACAGAGAATGCAGTTCGATTATTAAACATATACATATAACTAAATGCTAACAATAATATATAGACTATGGCATATTAAAAGTTACATTATAACAGATAGGCGAGAAAGTAAGGAGCTAAACAAGTAATAAGATAGACATACACATGTGGTATTGTATTGGTAATATAATTAGCCATTGAGCAACATAGACTTAATTTTATTTTTAAATGTTTGATATGAAAGAGTTTTAAACACTTCTGGAATTTTGTTGTATAAATTAGCTGATAGATATGAGAAGGACGATTTATATTGGGTAGTTCCATGAACAGGGATATGTAGAGTACTATCAACAAAGCGCAGGCTATTATTATGCAATGAGACACGGAATACCAGCCTCTCATATAAATATTTAGGCAGGTTTTTATTTATTATTTTGTGAACCATACATACTAGATGCAATTGCCATTTCTGTGGTAGATTAAGCCATTTATGCTGGTGATAATAGGGTGTTATATGGTCCCGTTTTCGCACATTAGTAGAAAAACGCATACATGAATTTTGAAGTTTTTGCAGTCTGTACTGTTCAGCAACTGTAAGGCACGGACCATATACAATATCGCCATACTCCACAATAGATAAAATAAGTGACTCTGTAAGTTTTAACTTAGTAGAAGTAGGTAGTACATTTTTGAAACCATAGAGTGTTTTTAGCTTGCCATATGAATTCTGCAAGACTTTAGTGACGTGGTTACTAAAAGTGAGATGATTGTCAAACCAGATTCCAAGATTTTTTATAGTCTCAACTACTTCAAGTTTTTCATTACCGATAAATAAATTACACGATTGATCTGAAAATTGTAACCGCTTAGGTTTATAGTTGATTGCGCTTGATATTTTTTTGCATTTAGCTGCAAGCCATGTTCTATGGAAAAATTTTAAACAGCAAGTAAATCGGTATTAATTCTTTCCATTGCTACGTCAACATTATCCGGGTTATACGATAAGTATAGTTGAATGTCATCCGCATAGTATTGTGATTTACAGAATCTAATGACATCTGACAAATCAGCTATATATAAAATAAATATTTGGCCTAGACGTTTTCCGAATTTTCGATATTTTCCTCCATAACTCTTAAAGTAGGCAATGGATTTCAAATGTCTTTAAACCATTTTGTAGGTTATATAAATCGGCACAATTTTCGTAAAAATAATTTTCTTTGTACGGTCGATATTAAGTGAGATATTCTCGAGTGCCCTGCTAAAATGGACAGCCTGTATATATATATATTAATGAAATGCAGAAGAATTTTATTATACCTAAATAAATTAATAAAAGGAAAATGATATTCTGACACCAATTTGCGATGATGCAGACGCCTAAGCACGCTGTGGCTTGTTTTGTAAAGTATCAACAGAGAATAGATATATTTCATATACAGTAAGGTCGATAAGTAGCGGATAAATTCTAATACGTAATTACAACTTACGAGTAAACTTCTAAAACACGTTAATTTTTAATTCTAAAATGACATTTTCTTGAGCATAATTTTATACCTCCCCTTTCAACATCCTTGGAGTGATAGCTATCCCTTTGTTAATTACGTAGATAATGACTTTATCCGTTACATATGGACCTCGCTAGCTCTGTTTGATAATATTCAATAAACGTGCAGATAAATTATCAATGCCTATAGATGTTTTGATCTTAAATTTATCGATAGCCTTGTTAACTTCGTCATTTGTGATTGGACCAACATGATTATGAATATTTAGAATATTTTATGATAATTTATTTGTCAAAAGGCGTAAATAGCTAGCTAACTTTCTCTTTTACCTGCTCAACGTTTAAAATAATCTTTGATCAACACCAACCCCTATTGTTAATGCCTGTAGGAAAACTACCAATGGTAATTAAAAATATATTACACTAAGTAAAAATAGATAATCGGACCAATTTAAATACAACCCTTTGTGCAGTAAAACTAAAGTAGATAATAATGACAATTTCCTCTACTTTTTCTAATTTGACGTAATGTATTTATAGAGTTCTCTACCGTACATTTATCTTACAAATTAATTGCAATATGACTTTTAGCCCAAACTATAGTAACATTTATTGAACATATTTTTGATGAAGTTTAATTCTAATCAACCCTATTATTTTAGACTAGACCGATAATTCCGTGATTGTGATAAATAAATAAATAGTAATTTGGTTTTTAAACGTATCAGTAATTGTATTAATCATTTAAAATACAAAAAAATAAATAACAACAGTTTTTTCATTGCTACAGGGATTTTTCTCAATTTGAACATGATAAATTTGTGACTTAAATAAAATAAACTGGTCTTGCATCTACTCTCTCGAACATATAGATGAAATCATTGAATTTTGTCATACAAATTTACATTCTCTATAGGACATTCACACACCTTTTAAAAACGTTAGAATTTCAAAAGCCCCTGCTCCTTGGTTATCAATTTATGATGAAATTACTTGACATAGCTAAAAGTAAATATAAAAATTATAGGACGCATGCTTCATAGAATCATTACAAACAATTAAGAAATTTTGTCAGTTTGTCAGTAAAGTTAGAAAAGAAAGCATACCTAGAACACAAGTTTAAAACTAACCCTAAAGAATATTGAAATGCTCTTAAATATTTAAATACTAATTCAAATAACTTATCTCATAGTTTGACTGACCCTGCATCTTTTAATAATTTTTTAATTAATAGTGTGCCTCAACCATTAGCAAATATTGGTGACGATTTGGATGTTCTTGATAAATATTTTTTTTGAAGACATCCCAATGTAAGTACAGAATTTAATTTTTCTGAGGTTTTTGAGGACGAAATTACCAGCATCATTCATAAGATCAAACCAAATGCTAAAGGAGTTGATGGTATTAGTTTAAAAATGTTATTATTAATAATACCTCACTTAAATGAATATCTTAGATATACAATTATCAAGTGCCTTACAACAGGTGATTTTTCTAGTACTTGGAAATTTTCTAATGTGATTCCAGTCCCTGAAATTGAAAATACATCTGAACTTTCTCATTTTAGACCCATAAGCCTCTTTTCCATTTTTTAAAAAATTTTAGAAAAAAATAATCGATGATCAACTTAACTTGTATCTCTCTAAAAATAATATTTTACCGTCCACCAAATCTGGCTTCTGCGTCAATCACAGTACAATACTGCACTGCTGCAAGTAATAGATGATATATGTCGAGCTAATGACAACAACTAAAACACTTGTTACTCCTTCTTGACTTTAGTAAAGCATTCGATAACCTAAATCATACTATCTTGTGTAATAAATTGAAATATTTTAGCCTTATGATCCAACCACCCATTTTCTCCAGGATTATTTGTCAGGTAGGGGCAACAAAGGGTTATGATAATGGGCAGTACTTCAATTATATAAAATTTAAACGCAGTGTTCCACAAGGTAGTATACTAGGGCCGTTCTTGTTTTCTATATATACTGCACACTTTGGTAGCTATCTGGATTTCTGCAAAATTCATCAGTATGCAGACGACAAATTTATTTTTCGTTCGATTCCTGGGAAATCGATGATGCAACCGCGAAAATAAACCCTGATTTAAATTAGTTGTCGAAAGTTTCAGATGCTCATGATTTGATCTTAAATGAATCAAAAACGGAAATGTTATTTGGACGAAACAAAGATACTATTATCATTAACGATTCATTTAAAATAGTTCTTTATAATCAGTTATTAAAGTCCACTGAGTTTTGTAAGAATCTGGGGGTTGTTCTAGACATTTGAGATTTTCCAAACATGTTAGTATTTATATATTCACAAGAAATTATTAAATATCGAAATTAAGCTTAAATTATGTGATACCCTAATTTTATCTAGTCTTTCCTACTGCGATGTGGTTTATTGGCTAGCTTTATTAAATAAAAATAAGGTAAGTTTAGAAAAGCTACAGAATTCGTGCATTAGGTTTAGTTTCAACTTGAGAAAATTTGACCATATTACCACCAAATTTAGGGAAACGAATTGGTTATATTTGGATGAAAGGTATTTTATCCACATAGCTTCCTTAATTTATAAAATTAATCGGACACATACTCCTAAATATCTTTTTAATCATTTTACTGTTCAACTGGTCATTTTAAGATGTTGGTGTTGTAGTAAAATTGATCTTAAAAACAGATATATTAAATATTTCAATGTGTTAATGTACCAAAGTGAATCTGTGATGGGATTGTTACTTAAGAACACTTTTGGTAGAATTTTAGATAAGAAAGTTCTATCACAAACACTTCAGGATATTGATTTTTATTAGAACCTCTCTGATAAACTATCGTTTAATATTTCATGTATTTTCAAAATCTTCCATAAATATGTTGCTTAAAATTGATGATAATGGAGACTTCATTGCCCGGCTGAATTCCTGTTGATTTAAATCGTTTTCCAATTGAAAATAGATTGTTTTTATACACATCGTTATGCCGTTTACACTTGACTTCTGGTTTCCAAATTATTGTCATTCAACAATTTATTTTTAATTATTCTCAAAACTGTATCTACTGGAGAATAGATACATAGAATAACTACATCAAAACTGACGATCAGGTGTGATCGTTTTAAAAAACTTATCGATTACTTTTCATCTGAAGTTAAATTATCTTTAATTTTGCATTGTTGCTCTAAATACCACAACTAACGTGAGATAATATTTTATATGTAGCTCTAAGATACTTTTAAATTTAGCATTAAACATGTAATTTTCATCTATATATATTGTAACTATTAATATGTTTCACACTCAGCTATGCTTATTTTCATTTCGCCATGGAGACATAATCATTAATGTTAAGCATCCAAACGAATTATATCCCTCGTAGGCTCTCCAGCATTTGACCACCGCATCGTAGGTAGACAAAGTATATTAATAAGGTGTTTGATATGTATATTTTTTAATACGATCCTGGCCCATTCGGCTGCTGAGCCGGGTGAAATCGCGCTATGGTCGGTGGGAACAGATGAATGCCAGCGAAGACACAATATCCACAGATATCTTTGTTCTAAAACATCGCTGATGGCAAGTCTTAAGGAATGTTAATTGCTGCCCAGTCGGCTGGCATGGCATGGCATGAGCTCTGACTGCTTGCACTGTCCCAATGCACAGGTTCCCACAACACGGGAGTGCATCCAGTACCGGGTACCACATCAGTGAGATGAAATACACATTCATGCGTACCACATCGTGTGGCGTCGGTAAATTCCCCTCTGTTCGTCGACAATTATAAACGCAGAAGTATTAACCGTCACTAAATAGACAACGAATTTTGGAAATAAAAGTGAGTCATGTTATGACCACCTTGCAAATTCAAGAGACGAACTTGGGCGAACGTTTAAAAGATTATGTGTATGAAAGTTCTCATTTTTTTGTTAATATATCTTACGAAAATAAGATTTTATTATGCATTATTTTATAGCGATCATAAATAATTTATTGTTCTATACTAATCAAGCAACTAAATCTTAACGAATGTAAGCAGTGATGAAAAAAGCAGAGCTTTTATAAACCGCTGCCCAGGGAATCACTACTTCTACATCCAGATTTTGTATCCAAGCCTTATACACACTAAATTCTTGTGTAATATTTTGCTCCCTTTAATAATAGGGTGGGGGTGGTAGAGCGGGTGGCTCATGCCAAAATAAATTTTAAAGGCCCTTGGTTCTCGTACACACACTAAATCCCAATTTAATATTTTACTCCCTCTAATAATAGGGTGGGGATCGCAATGGGAGAGGTAGAGGGGGTAGCTAACGACAAAAAAATTTTTGAGGCGTTTCGTTCTTGTATATACACACTTAATCACATTTTAATTTTTTACACCCTTTCATGACAGTGTGGGGGTGGTATTGGGGATGCTTTTCAGATCTTGACTTTTCGCACATGCCCTATATTGCAATTTTATGGACTCTTACCTGCTTGCTTTGCCTATGACTCTTATGTACCCCATTTACCACCGAACCCTTCAATAGAATTGGATCAAAATATAATCTAGTTCCAGATCTCGTTATAATACATAAGTGTATCAAATTTCAAGTCAATATCATAAACGGTTCCAGAGTAAACTTGCGCACAAAAAAAAGTTACAGACCGACAGACAGACAGACAGAATTTTTTTGTTTCGCTTAAATTTAAAATCTCGATGTTTCATAACATTTTAAGCCTATTTTAACAAAAAAAAACATTTTTTTTTGCGTTACTATACTTCCATTGGACGTGGAAGTAAAACTAAAAAGGATCTAAAGCACCATTCATTGGACCCGAATCTTTCTGTGGCCTGGCCAAGGGACACATAGCGGAGGAGATCCAAGAATGGGAAAAGGACCAGAAGAAGTCCTACTGGAGGAATACTCCAGGCCAACGATAAGCGAAAAAGTTTATAACTTATTCGACAAAGAATGCCACAAGGCTCCTCGAACTTGAAAAGTCCGAATTAAGGCTAATCACAGGCCTTCTAACTGGCCACTGCCCCTTGAGATATCATCTCAAGAATATGGGCAAGGCAGTATACAACAAATGCAGATATTGCGATACTGCAACTGAAACTGCGGAACATATAATTTGTGAATGCAAGGTGTTAGTCCGTACTAGGTTAAAATTCCTAGAACAGGCGGAATTAACGCCTGCAGACATAGGGAAATTAGCCCCCAGGAAAATCACAAGCTTTGTAAAAAGTCTTGGAATCCTGGGCAACAACTAGATGTAGGGTAAATCACAAAAGATCTTTTAGGTCGAAGTGAAGTAAGGCTGTTCGAAGCCAAACGACCCCATAAAACAATCTACAATCTGCAAGACTTGGCGTTGCTTGGTTCGAATGTCGTACAAATATCAGGATTAATAATAATGATCCTGAACTAGACGAGTTTACACTGGCCCTTTTAAAAAAAATACTTATAGCAAAGATGATAGTACTGCGGCTGTATTGCCATTCACAAAAGAGGACAAAGAATAGAACCTGCCCCTACGAGTACCTGTCATATCGGGCCTGAACAATACAACGCTTCATTTGACTATAGTATTCAACGATTTAGCTGAATATAAATCATCGTTGATGGGCTGCTTGTTGACATGCGTGCATCAAAATAGAGGACTGAATGAATGGGGTGCCTAATTTAAAGAGTTAAGTAAATACGAGTTTATTATGGTCGAGTGGTCCCATTTGTAATAATAATAATAATGATCTGTCTTTATTAGCATTATCAGATATATTAAAAAATACAAATTAGATAGGATGGCGTGGATTTTCTATACAACCATCCGCACGCTGGGAAAGTTGTGACAAAATTAATTATTAGTATTGTAGAACAGCCAATTCTCTAAATTTTCGTTCCTTTTTTTGGAGTTTTCCATCATAGATTGCTGCCCTACAATCAAGAAATCTACAATATAACAACTAGTACATTACTTGGAAATATGGCCTATGCGTACATGTCTATACATTTATTGCTACCGTCGCATAATTATTATTGTAAATTCCCAACTTGTGGGATTTTCCTAGAAGGTATTTTAGTGTTTCCGTTAAGCATTTTAATTATATAAAGCTGTTGCCTTTCTAATTCTGGTTTTGATGTCCTCAATATGTTCAGGGGCAGTTTGAAATACCTTGTCTTTAATATAACTTCAAACGAAAAAATTCAATGGAGTAATATCTGGTGATCGGGCTGGCCATAGAATGGGTCTATACGTATCTGGCATAACTTGATTTACATAATTTGTACATATTACAGCAGTGTGAGGTGGAGCTCCATCTTGTTGTAAATATAAATAATTTAATCTTTCTGCCACTGTTAATTCATAAAGAAAATCTTAAATTCGTTTTGCAGGAAATTAAGGTATCTACGAGCTTTACCATCATAAAACTAAGGTCCAGTTACTGTAGTCCCTAAAAGACCCACCCAAACATTCGTAGAAAATGTTTCTCGGAAAGCAGTCTATCTGAACTATTGCGTGTTTTCTCGTGTCCACTTATAATGCATGTTTCTATTTAAAAATCCATTATTAGAAACATTTGATTCGTCCAACCAATGAATTTAGATACATATCAGCGGGTCAATCCTTTTTTTTAACAACCATCTACAAAATCTTACGCTTCTCAGCTTATTTCCCTCATTTAAATGTCGAACTTTCCTCATTTTGTTGCAATCGAAATCCGTTTTTTAAATATTTTTCTTGTACTGTCCTTTTTTATGTGACAGTTTCTCTGAATTTGTCCAGTTGTCGGTGGAAGAGATTGCAGTTTTACATGTTGTTTGCAATTTGTGTAATGACCGATACTATTAGAATAATATATTTGTGTCTGAACATTTCCTTTAAAACATTTCCTGGTTTTAAAAAAATAGCTGATGCTAAGAAGCACGTGCAATGAGAAGAATTAGAAAATCTACATCTTTTCCCACAACAACAACAGCCGTATTTGCATGTGATATTTCAAGTGCTGCCCCTATTATCAAACGTCAGCATCGTCCCGAGCTTGCTTAGCATGTTCGCAGTAACTAATTTTTGTAACAGCATCGAAATGACAATTGACTAGGAATGTTTTTTTTTTGATTCATTGATACATGCATCGTTTCATCGAAAAGAACATCGGACAAGCCAGAAAGTACATTGGAGCGTCGAAGCTGTTCCATAGCTTTGATATTCTCACTAGAATCGATATATCCATCGAATACAACTATTATATTGGAACCGTAATGTTGTTTTAGATAACTAATATATCTATCAAAAATGCAATGGAACCTTGATGCCATACAATACGATGCACCAGAAAACCACCATCGATTATATACATAACGTTTGTACTGTCTATTTCAACAAGGCTTGGTTCAAAGCAGTTGTACGACGATGATTTATTAGTTTTACGCACACCAACTTCGTCGAAGAGAGATAAAAGCTTCTTGCCTATTCCTTTTCTCAATTCACTCATTTGCTTCTTCTCCCCAAAAAAGCATAGCTTCTTAAAATTAAAAGTACCTATACGCAGTTTACGTGGAGAAGTCTATGGCGTGCTTGCTTCGGCTTCATCTCGCTGTCTTTTGGCCGCCGCAATACTACCTTTTCGAGTATAGTTTTACGACACTCAACATAAATAGTCACAAAATTCAAATTCTTCAAATATTCAAGGTGTTGTTACATAGCCTATGTCCATTTAACAGTTTTATATAAAAATTAGTGTTTGGTTATATTTAGCACGAGCTGTATAACATTTTTGGATTCAGTTTTTGTAAGTGAAACTGTTTTCAACTAACAGAATTTTATTTGTATAACTGCTAAACCATTTCACACTGTTTTATGTACTTAGTTTTATATCTTAGGAACTCAGTCATGTTTTTCTAAACTATTATGTATCTCATTTCCGTTGTAATACAGCGTTATTCCAGGAAACAATTGTCTACAAAACATTTGTTTACATCAGATATCTATTTTTCAATTTTTATATTTTTGTTTACTATGTAAGTACATATGGTAATTTTCCTTACCTTTTCTCGTTACTATATATAGTATATCCTATAAGATGTAATATATTTACTGAGTTATCAAAATACGTTTTAATATTTATTTACAGCTGTTCATATTGTTGATTATGTACAAAATAGAAATTACAAACTGAGGCAGCAAATCAGCTGGTATGGAAATAATAAAAACTTTTATTATAGATTCCTTTTATCGATTATATGCCACTAATTTAGTTGTGAGTAAAGTGGATTGTAGAATTTGCGACCTGCAAATTGTTGCGCTTAACTCAACCATTGACAGATGGCCATACCTGTACTATTCTTATATTTTATAGCTTTCAATTTAATTAGGGAATTAAATTTCTCAAGTTTATTTTTTGGCAGCATTATTTCCCAGTAAGCAGGACAAAAAAGTTTACCTTATCAGTAAAACTCACCAGGAAATCATTTGCTTGCAGCCTTTGTACTGATTCGAACGTATATAATTTTTAACTGTGGACTTCAGTAATTAATATTACATTTTACATCCGCGTTAATAACAACATACAGGTAATTATATTTATTACTCATTTAAAAATCTAATTCATTTTCAATTTTTGTGTTTGATGTAATTTCAATTATTTTTTTAAAAATAAATTTGAATTCAAGGTCAATTATTTTTAATTTAATAAGTAGTTAAAAAACTATATGTACCACATGGTTTTTAAAATATTTTTTTCTTCTTTTTCATTTTTTTGGCAATTTATAGTCTAAGAAATCAGCTTATATTTTGTATATACTTATATACTTAAATTCCTACATGCTTACATGCTTAAATTGTTTTATATACTTACATGCTTAGAAGCTTAGATATTTAACTTCTTAAATATTTATATATATTTATATGTACTTATGCACATATATACTTATACCTTTCTGTATACGTTTCTGCATAGCTTTAGCACAGCTTATCTTACATGTAGATAAAATTTCGTTATCTTTTCATAAACCATATAGTTGGTTTATTTTTCTACAACTCTCACCCCATTTCATTGAGAGACGTAAATTGCCAAGGAAACATTAGAATCCATTCTCGCAACAAGCGACAATTGTGGGCCTGGATTGCTGTCCTAGAACCAGTCACCTCAACCATAATCAATCTAGGATCCTGGTATAAATTTGTTATATATATATAATTTTTTTGAAATTTCAATTAGTCTTTACAAACCGATTTGTCTATTATTCATATAATATATTTTAACATTCATTTTAATTTATCTATTTCTCTTACCAACAATTTCAGTCTGATCTATAGCAGACTGGTTATTCGAGAAAAAAGGACAATTTTACTTATTTTACTTTAGATGGTGCCCAATTTAACATCAATTTTTCTCTGTCTCCTTTTCTCGAACTAAACAGAAATCTGTTGCTTATGCTGTACATATAAGAAAGGGTAAGTTTCTCCACTATTAAGAATACTCTGGACCCACGGCTCTCTGCTCCGACTTAAACCAGCTAGTCGTCCGCACATGTTGCCTCAATTCTTTCTCAAAAATAAATAACAAGGGAAAGGAGGTAACAGTGTCCATCATTTCTCTCGGCACTAGCGTTTTTCACAGTTTGTAAACCACGCTCAACAACCACGGTATCACCGACCGAGAGGGACTTACCACAAATATCCGCCATATCTTTAATTGGAATAATTTTACTACATTACACCAGAAACAAAACACCCGACGTCACCTGTAATTTGCTTTATACTGAGTTACAGTTGATTACCAACTGTACCTTCCACCCAACTCGTAGGTTAGGGGCTAAAGGACCTTGCACTGACGAGAGCCAACAGCTCGAAACTGCAGTCTGCAAGTGGTGTGGGACGACTGGCACGAGAGCTCCTTTAAGTAGGATCAGTGTTTCGGCTGGTGTTTGTTGCAATCGAAGTATTAGCGTTTTGATGGTAATATGCAATTATTACACTTAACGCGTCAGGCTTGTAACTTGTACACATTTGAAAAAATTCTTATGGAAGTCCGATATGTTATTAAAATACTTAAATTGTTACTACGGTGTAGAAAACCATATAGAGAATATAAATTGCATTTCCACAAATATATTCTTGTTTAAGAGCCGCTTTTACTATAACGAATGAGTCATCAATTTTAGTGTAATTTTTTTACAGGGATACTCGTTGACATAATATTGGTACCATTCGATGGGGTGGTACAGTGAATCTTTACCTGTTCTGGAAACACCAGTAGATAATTTTCTATTTTGGATTTATGACTAACATTTTAAAATATTACCTAAAGTGATTAATTGTCCATCTTCCACAGTTTTTTGCAACACACACCTGTAGTATAGTAGTATTTATTGAAATTTATGTAAAAATATTGTAATAACTAAATTTATACTATGTTTCCAAAGGAAACAACAACAAATGACCCAGCATCAATAGTGAGTTTAACACCGGTTATATTTCATTTAGATTTATTTATTGACCAGTTCTATTAAATAAAATTATTGAAACCTTACCTTCCTATAACCTGACAACTAACCAGGTGGGAATAGTCGAAGTTATTTATTTAATAAATTCAATTTGGACCGGTTTGCTGATGCTTTCATTCATTTGATACAAAGCAAATCAATAGGTAATATCATGCGGGTAACTATAACTGCATTCTTCCTCGGTGATTTAGTCTGGGAAAAAATGTCACGCAGTCGGAGAAGCTGGATACGTAAAGCCGTGTTTTTCAATAAAGGAGCATCCGTGATTGCGCGATATGTGAAGAAGTTAAGCATGATCACGCTTGCCAGATACCACGGCGATTGTTTTTTAACATATGCGCGAAAGTGGTAGCTTTGATTCGGTTATAGCACAACAATAGATAAAATTATCATCGCGTCGTTCGCACACAGAAATAATGTATTTTGCTGACGTTTCGGAAAGTAATCTCTTTCCGTTTTCAAAGCTTTTTTGGAAGAACTCTTATTTTGTTGTGTATGTCAAATACACAGCTTTAAGATTCTGTTTATGTTATTTCCATAGATACTTACTACTTACACAGAACATAGAACTGATGATATTTTCTTTTAGATAATGTTGAGTTTGTTAAGTTCTTCTTTTAACATTGGTAGCCAGGTTGTAGAAATATCTACAGAACAATTCGATACGCACTTATCTTCATTTCATAAGATTATTGCTGATTCTCTAATTCTTCTTTTTTTGGTATCTGCTTCTTTTGTTAAAATTTTGGCCGAGTCCCAGTTTATTCTATGTCCGTTTTCCCAAGCATGTTCACAAATCTTTGATTTCTGAATTACATTCTTTCTAATGTAATTTTTGTGCTCATCTAACCTCACACTGAAAGGTCTGGATGACTCACCCACATAACATTTATTACATTCGCACGGGATATTGTAAATACAGTTTTTTGAATTCTGCTCCCTATTTATCGGTTTTGTTTTTGTTAAAATAGATCTTAAAGTGTTCCCCGTTTGAAATATCGTCCTAACATCAAAAATAGTAAACATTTTATAGAAAAAATTTATGAAAACGATATTCATGAGTCACACCTGATGGTTGGTTTTGATGCAGTTAGTCTTTTTACCAATGTTCCGGTAGATGAAACCTTAAAAATAGTTAAAGACAGGTTGCTAAATGATAATAATTTGGAAACTAGAACTAAATTAAGTGTAAATAGCATAATGGAACCCTTAACACTGTGTATAAAAACAACCTATTTTCAATTGGACAATGAGTTCTATCAGCAGGATTTTGATATGGCTATGCGGTCTGCATTATCACCAATTTTAAGCAACATATTTATGGAGAACTTTGAGAACACACATGTTCAATATTGTATAAACAAACCGGTTGTCTGGTGGAGATATGTTGACGACATCTTTGCAATTTGGCCTCATGGTGTCGATTTACTAGATAGTTTTTTGGAAAATATAAATAGTAAGAACCATCTATTAAATTCACATTAGAAGTAAAAAGTAGGAATGAAATACCGTTTTTAGATGCTTTAATTAAAAGGGTAAGTAATATAATTGAAACAAGCGTTTATAGAAAACCAACACATACTAATAGATATCTAAATTTTAACTCAGATCAGTCAATAAATGTTAAAAGGGGTGTTGTAAATTGTTTATACGATAGGGCCAAAATAATTTCATCTAATAATGAAATATTAAATAACGAGAAAAAATTTATCAAAGAGGTTCTAGTACAAAATCAATATCCTGAAGCCTTTGTTGATAGAGTTTTCATAAATGTTGAAAATAGGGGCAATCAGGTACGACAAAAACCTGAACTATAAGATCTGTTTTAACAAAAGCAAAACCGATAAATAGGGAGCAGAATTCTATAAACTGTATTTACAATATCCCCTGCGAATGTGATAAATGTTATGTGTGTGAGTCATCCAGACCTTTCAGTGTGAGGTTGGATGAGCACAAGAATTACATTAGAAAGAATGAAATTCAGAAATCAAAGATTTGTAAACATGCTTGGGAAAATGGACATAGAACAAACTAATTTAATCTTATTAAATGAAGATAAGTGCGTATCGAATTGTTCTGTAGATATTTCTACAACCTGGCTACCAATGTTAAAAGAAGAACTTAACAAACTCAACATTATCTAAAAGAAAATATCATCAGTTCTATGTTCTGTATAAGTAGTAAGTATCTATGGAAATAACATAAACAGAATCTTAAAGCTGTGTATTTGACATACACAGCAAAATAAGAGTTCTCCCAAAAAAATCTCTGAAAACGAAAAGAGATTACTTTCCGAAACGTCAGCAAAATACATTAGTTCTGTGTTTATTCCGATTTATATTATTTGCAAAACATAACCTCTGACTATTCCTTTGGCGTAAACGTCACGAGCGCAGAGGCTTTTTTCCAATAATTCTATTATTTTGTAGATTCGGTGATTTGTTTTTGAAGAGGATAATAATACATGTGGTAAAAAACCCAAATATTAGGAAAGAATAAATCTTTGTAATGTTGATGACATCAACAATTATTTCATGCATTCTATACCAAATCTAAAATCTAATGAGCAACATAACGATACATTTTTAGAAACTGAGTTTATGGACGACATTTTATTTACTTTCAAACCGGTTACTGTTCAAAAAATTGCAGATATCATTAATAAACAAAAATCCCACACTATTGGCCCAGATTCGATGAATATTGCATCACATATAAAAAAAATGCGACGACGATGCTGATCCTGATATAATTGACGTCGCTTTAACTAAAAGAAAAGAGAACAAAGAAAATAGAGACATCATAATCGTTGGAGAAGATATCTATCTTCTGATCATTTTATCTCAAAGGTGTGCGGATTTGAAAGACACATTGGCACAAAAAATCTATTTTGAGAGACCAGCACATAGCAAAATGTGTAAAAAATGATTCAGTAAAAACTCTTTCAAATACGCTGATCGTACTGTACAATTGGATTTCTCCATGCATTTTCTGGGTGCGACACAACTTCTGCGTGCGACACAACTTCTGCGTGCGACACAACTTCTGCGTTCTCACGGATGGGGAAATTCAAATTAATAAACATATTTGTCAAGTATCCAGAGCTGATCCAGGACGTCCTTCGTTATTTCTAAAAATTGTAAAAATTGTAAAAATTGTATAACACTTCGATTACCGTACTCCACTAGAAGTATATGTGGTTATTACATTGTGGGATTCTATTTAATATATCCATATTTATACCTGAGAATAAACTATTACAAAAACCAGTATTTTCCATGTGCCGATATATTGGCATCTCGTCAAATCTACCTATTAATATTTTGGCCTGAACATGATACGTAATGTATAGTGCATTGTGAGCAAGAACAAACTTGTCAGATTGCCCTGGTAAATGTTTAGCATTTATTCGTCAATTAATTTGTTAATTCGTTAATAATACTTGTTACAGATAATGAAATATTATTGTGAATATTAACACCTGGTTTTGTTTAAGCCTACTCAATTACAGCAACGTTAAATGTACTTATTATCCTGTCATTTTACCGGACTAAGCCGGTGTGTACTTAAACTAATTTCGAATAGTTCTAAAGTGTTGTAGGTACGTTCTTGATTGGTTGTTTGTGCCCTGAGATTTTTGGCTACATCATGTAGCGGCTTAAACAAACGATTTTTCGAGTTATTTGAACTGTCAGGTCGGGTCTACTAGACCAATTAGGAGGTTGAGTGTGCTTTTTAACGAGTCCGAGTAATGACATGGCCCAAGCCGCACCGGATGCTATATTATTGCCTCCCAAGGCGAAATGTTCGCTGTCATGGACATTTTTGCCACCCGCAGATTACGGGCCCTATATTGCCATTTCACATCTATAATAGTAAGTCTTTTGCTATCCGCACGCCCGCCCTAAATCTCGATTCAGTCATCGTTGTTTGCTCTGTGCGCCCCGTCAATTAATCGCCGTTTTTTTGAAAACGATACCTGTGATAATTGCAAACGTTCTAGTTTTGTTTAGGTGCGTAAAAGAGATGAATTGCTCAATAAGTAGAGCCGTTAAGTTATTATCACTTTGAGAATTGTAACAATTGGGGAACATACAAATTAGTAGTAACAGTATCGGACATAGATAGTCCTTTTAGCCTGAAACCCGAAATATCTTTTTCTTTGTTGTTAACAGTAAACAGATTACTCTGATTGTTGACCGCTGTACTATTTTGGATTCAAGGGCTATTGATAAACATACTATTTATTTATTTATTGATAAACTGCGCCCAATAGAAAAACCAATTACAGGGCTGAGATATACAATTAAATGTATATAAATATATACATACGTAAATATATATACACATATATACAAATACAAAGCATTAATACATACAATAATATACATAATATATAATTCAATACAATAGTAGAAAGAAGAAAAAAATATGTACTTAGTAATAGAAGTAGTAACAAAATAAATTTCAGTTCTTTAAAATGGGGCGAGCGTGGGTGCGTCTTTACTATGTACATACTTCGATATGCGATGTAAAGCAACGTAAGGCGCGGTTAGTAGTTGGATGGGTGACCGTTCCAACAAAGACCGCGCCTTCGCCTCACTCATCTTCCAGCGGTTTGTATATCAGTGTATGCGCGGAAGCTATACAACCTTAGGCGAGGCTTGTATAGGGGATATACCCTCCTTCGGAGGGGATGTAAAGCCCTCGGTCCCTTGTCTATTAAATGTTAGGCAAGTAAAAGATCCCTACTCTTCTTAAGGGAAGAGATTCGGCAAAATTCCTGGTTGGGAGTAGTTCGTCTACAAGCGTCGGAGTTTGGCCTCAGTAGCGGAAATAGGCCGATGTTAAATAAATGTATAAAAAAAAAGTTCCTTAAAATTGCTTGCTTAAGACCCTTAATTTCACAACTGAATATGTCAATATTACAGGGTAGAGAGTTCAAATTAGAACACATTACATGCAGGAGAGAATTGTCTAATAAATGTATGCTCTATTGCGCTTTGTTACTGATATACAGGGTGTTAAGTTTGAGTTTGGCTAATGTAAATTATTTCGTATCTTTTATAATGGAAAATTTGTGGTGCAAAAGGTATCTTCAAACAAGATTGGGGTCATGAAATATCTGTTTCACTTTTGACGTTCCGGATATTTTTTTATTAACCGCGCATATGTTCTTTGAGGTGCTTGATATCAATTGTTATAAATATTTTATTGGTAGCTATTGATCAAAGCAGAGTTATAAAAATATGGTAAAAAGCGCCTCACGCTTCTTGCAATCTATCGCTGAACAAAATCTTAATATTTAAACATTATTATTTTTACTTTTTAGTTCGGTTTTTAAAGCGTGTTTTTTTTGTTTTTTTAAATCTAACATATCTATATATGGATGAAGAAGTAACTTTAGAAGTCCGTAAAGCTGCAAGTTTCACTATATTTTGTGGTGGTACCCTTTGATACTGAGGCACCGACGTCTGCAGACGAACTACCCCCAACTAGGAATTTGGCCAAACCTCTTCTCTTTCGAAGAGTAGGAATCTTCTACTTGCCTTACATTTAATAAACAAGGGACCCATAGATTTGCATCCACTACGAAGGAGGCAGTAAAAACGCAGCTACGTCCCCCCCCCCCTTCCTTTAATACATAAATTTTATGTATTGAAGATCTATTATATTATTCTAAAATTAAAGAAAGCTACAACAATCCAATCGCGAAGAAATTGGTTGTTAATGACTATTTATAAAACAATGGTACATCACTCAGAAACAGATAAGATAAGAATTTTGAAAAAGCATTCATTTTTTAGAAAAAACATGTCGCTACAAATTTTCCGTGATGTATCACCTGATTTAAATCCTTTAGATTTGTTTTCATGGCAATATCAATAAATTTTTGCTTACCTGTTGCTTGTTTGCTTACCTATCCAACAAAATACTGATTTTAGAGAAAATTGATGAGAAAGGTAAATTAAATCTGATAAAATAAACTTGTATTCTAATTATATTTAGTTTTTCTCATCAAATTCTCCTTTTTTAAATGAATGACGATATTGAGAAATCATTTTTTCTACAGCATATAAGCAACTTTTTTCCACAATACTACTTTAAAACTTCCTTTCTTCATGTCTATAATAAATGTGCACAAGACTTGCCTCCTAAGTGAATTTGCCATTTTGTTATGTAGCTGTGGAGCTGATTTAGCTAATAAGACATGGATGTTGTAATTACTAATTAATATTGTTAATGAGCAATTTACCAACTCCAGTAAAATAGCTGTATAAGAACTACACTTTGCCACAAAATACCCAAAAAATTATTTTCAATTAGAAAATCATCATATTTGTTGAAAAAATGAAATAATTTAATGAAAAATTTAAGGAAGTGGTAGCGCCACTCTTATTCATACTAAGTTCTTTCAAATTAGTGTGTTATATTTTAAGCTTGCTTAATGTATACAAGTCGAGTCAAGTGCCATTTGTATGAAATTGTGCTAATAGTCACCAGTTCACCTTTTTATAACAATAAAAGTGACATTCGTCAATTTCAGTAAAGTGGTAAAATGGTTGTATGTTCGCGTTATTTCAATGTGTAACCCTCTTCCGTACAAGCCCTGGCTTCTGGAATTGGGGGCTGTCTAATATCTGTGGTGTTTATTTATTATTATTTATTTATTTCATCAAAATAACTATGATTAGATACAATCAGTCATTATCTTATGTCAAAAAATGCCAGCACGTTTAAATTATGCCAACGAAAACTCTTTAAATTTGTTTTTTATTTATGGAGCATGTGATAAAGTAAAATCAAGAACTTGCAGCTCATTTGCTATTAGATATCCACAAAAACGCAAAATAACACTAACACTGTAACATGCGTATTAATCGAATTGAAGATATGGCATGGACTAAAATAGCAGAGATAAGATCAATTTAAAATATGATTTTATTTTAATTTAATAATTGCTCAAAATTCCGCCCTCGAACCTCGACACATTTTTCGCACCTTCGGATTAGGTCCTAACGGGTAGCTCTTCTAATTGAATCCTGTGATATGTTTTGAAATGCATTTCTTACTCTTTGCATAAAATCTTCAATAGTTGTTAATGGGCTCTCATAAATTTTATTTTTAATAGTTCCCCAAATGAAATAATCCAGAACTGATAAATCGGGCGAGCGAGGAGGCTCTAAGAAAGGTCCATTATTGGCAATCCATTGATCAAAAAAAGTTTCTTGTAAATAATTATTAATTAAATATGCGTTATGTGGGGGAGCACCGTCGTGCTGATAAAAAATATTTCTATGTTCGGCGAGAGGTAAATTTTCTAAATAGTTATTATTCAAATTTTGTAAGATACTCAGATATTTTTCACCTAAAAAAAATCAAAAATTTACCTATACATATTAGCAGAAGAGAAAATTTGATTTACTGTTTAAATTTTCCTGATACAATTGTAATGCCACCACTCTATCATTTCTTATGGCACAGTAAACATTGAATTGCCAACTTTCCTGAAATTTGCGCTTTCTGAACATATGAGGATTTTGAGTCACTCCAATAATGCGAATTGTGTCTATTAAAAAGTCCATTTTTAGTAAATTTTGCTTCATCTGTCCATATAATATTTCCCAAATAAGATTCGTGACCCTCAGACCTTATTAGAATAAACTCACAAAAATTCTGTCTTCTTAGGAAATCTGTTTGTTTTAATCCTTGAACCATATTTAATGAAAACGGATGAAACTTATGTTTTAATAAGATTCTGTGAATTGAATCCTTGCCTAGTCCCGATTCCAGAGCAGCTTGTCTTATGACATCCTTGGAAATGCATGAAATGAAAATATCCCAGAATGACTATTTCAATGTTTTCGTCATCAACAATAGGCTTTCTTCTTTGCATTTTTGCCTTGACAGAGCCATAATTTTTAAAATTTTCCAGTATGCGTTTTACAGTGTTTGGTGACGGTTTCCGTTTTTCTGGATATCGAGTAGCAAGTGTGCTGCAAGTTCTTGATATTACTTATCACATTCTCCATAAATAATAAACAAATTTAAAAAATCTTCGTGGGTGTAATTTAAACGTGCTGGCATTTTTTGACATAAGATAATGACTGATTGTTTCTAATCATGGCTATTTTGATGAAATGATTACAACAATTCTTGAATTTATAATAAAATCGCAAATATTTCAAAAAGTTGTAACTTTAACCCCCACAATGCTAATATCAGAAAAAAGAGAATTCAATTTTACACAACTTGACGAAAAAAAATATGGGGTGTTCCATTTGACCTAAACAAATTTTCGCGGGTTGAAATTGACAAAATGTAACACGAAAAACGGAACCAAGTGATGTTATTGAATTTATTTCAGTTGTAGAACGTAGTTCTCCTTGTGTTCTTTTTATATGCACCTGTCAAATTTTCTGTAAGATGTCAAATATCTCTGAAACGGCTAGGTTTAAGTATAGGATATGCTACATATTTTCGACTCAGAATTTTATGCTCTTTTCGAAAACCCTAAAATATGTAGGGTATTCCTTTTGAAATAAGCAAGTTGGTATCGACTTCCGGTATAAGCGGAAGTGCCAGCTGCTTGTAGTTATTTTAGTTGGATTGGCCACACGGACATTAGTAATTATCTAAATTTTCAAAATTTTCTGATGTGTACTTTTTTCAATATCGATCGATTCAGTTCCCGGTGAGACACCCTGTACGTATGCATACACACCCATGATTTCTTCTTTTCTGTCTTTCTGTGGCGATTTAGGTGTAATAAAATTAAATGGTTTTTAGTTAGCATTACTTCTTATGTAGACTTCTAACTTTCCAAAGTTATGCATTGTAGGGTAAATTGATAGAGTGAATAAAATATTCTTTAATCGCCTAGATATTCCTACTCTTACCTGTGTTTGACTGGACTATATAACAGGTTGATTTACCAGTGTCGAAAAATCCTGAGAAACTATTCCATATAACGATCTTAAAACTATCCTAGATAACTAATTATCCACCACTTTGAAAGACAATATAGCCGAAGGACACAGAGTGCTTCTTCATTCTTGGGTTATTTATGTTTATTTACTCATGGCTTTTATTTTCCTTTGCTGAGGGCCGAAGGGACAACACATTAATCATTGTACCATTAGGATAGGAAAATGATGGAATGATACAACTTATTTTGGAATTTTAAAATCTTAATATGGAGAACAAGATTACGTTAGAATGTCATTTTATTTATCGTAGGGGGCAATGTACCGAGTACCCAATGCTATATGCCAGCCAATAAATAATTGTTGAGTTGTCTAAGAGACCGATTTATTATAACGCCATGTATAGTTTTATCTTATTTAATTTCGTAAGCCCGAGGAGATGTTTGAAAATGTTTTTAAATATCTTCCAGATCACTTGAATGTACTTCTTAAATCTAGGAGATCTAGATTTGTCTGATAGAGAGATGGGGCCTTACAGTTTATAATAGGGTTCGAGCCACTTCTTGTAGACAGTTTATAATTGAAAATTGCTTTGCGCGTCACTAGGTATGTTCAGAGAGCAAGCTAGTGTTACATCCTATGTCCATTTAACAGTTTTATATAAAAAACTAGTGTTTTGTTTATGTTTGACACAATCTGTGTAACATTTTGATTCAGTTTTTGTAAGTGAAACTGTTTTCAACTAACAGAATTTTACTTGTATAACTGCTAAACCATCCCATACTGTTTTATGTACATATTTTTATATCTTAGGAACTCAGTTATGTTTTTTACACTATTATGTATTTCCAATCTATACAGCATTATCCCAGGAAACAATTGTCTAAAAAAACATTTATTTATATCATCAGATACCTATATTTCAATTTTTATATTTTTATTTACTATGTAAGTACATATAGTTATTTTCCTTACCTTTTCTCATTCTGTATATAGTATATCCTATAAGATGTAATATTTTAGCTGAGTTCTCACAATATGTTTTACTATTTATTACGGCTATTTTTATTTTTGGTTATGTATTGTATTTACGAATTGTGATGCAATGGCAAATCAGCTGTGGCATGGAAGTAATAAAAACTTTTATTATAGATTCCTTTTATCGATTATATGCCACTATTTTAGTTGTGAGTAAAGGAAATTGTAGAATTTGCGACCTGCAAGTTGTTGCGCTTAACTCAATCATTGATAGATGTCCATACCTGTACTATTTCTGTATTTTATAGCATTCAATTTAATTAGGGAATTAGACTTCTCAAGTTTATTTGGTAGCATTATTTCGCAGTAAATAGGACAAAAACAGTTTACCCTATCAGTAAAACTCACCAGGAAATCATTTGCTTGCAGCCTTTGTACTGATTCGAACGTATATAAATTTTAACTGTGGACTTCAGTAATTGATATTACATTTTTATATCCGCGTTAACAATAACATCCAGGTAAATTTCATTTATTACTCATTTAAAATTTAAATAACCTTCAATTTTTGTCTTTGATGTAATTTCAAATATTTTTAAAATAAATTTAAATTCAAGGTCAATTCTTTTTAATTTAATGGTGGTACTATATGTACCACATGGTTTTAAGAATATTTTTCTCTTCCTTTTTAATTTTTTTGGCAATTTATAGTTGATTCCAGAGTTACTTAAGGGACAGAGAACAGCGAATAATTTTAAAGAAACCTTCTGAAACATCAGAGTATTCATATTCGGGTGGTGTAAAATAGAAAGTGGGGTACCTCAAGGATCAGTCCTAGGTCCACTTCTATATCTACTCTTCATAAACGATCTGCCATATTCTGTACCGGGCTCATCTGCAACGCTTTTGGCTGACGATTTCCTTTTTTTGTAAAATGCGATAGATCAACTAATTTTCTACCGTAAGTAAATGAAAGCTTAAATCATATATTATTATGTAATTGGTATGAGGTAAATAAAATTAAAATTAATTTCGAGAAAACATATTGTATAAACTTTAACCAAAGAAAAAGAAGGGATATTACAATTGCAAACTATAATATCAAATTTATGGACGAAATAAATTCCTTTGGCTTTACGTTGGACAGTCAAGCGAAGTGGAAGAAAAACATTTTAGCACTGAATAATGAATTAAATAGTGCATGCTATTGTTTGAGAGCTATGGCAAACAAGGGTCTAAACAAGAACATGCTGGAAATACTTACCTTACCTCACAGTTTTCAGCGGTCTTATTTCATATGGAATAATCTTTTGGGGTATCTCTACTGACTGGACAACTATATTTACTACACAAGAAAAACCCATCAAAATTATTTCAGGATGGAAAAGTTACCGTGATTCCTGTAAGTCACATTTTACAAACTAAACATTTTAACAGTATTCTCCTTGTATATATTAAAAACATTACTATTTGTACATAAAAATAAGCCAGCTTACATCTTCAGTAGCTGAGATAGCTGACAAAAAAGTAACTTGATAATATTACCACGACATAAAACCTCACTATATGAAAAACACTGTTATTAAAAAGGTGCCGTACTGTACAATAAATTACCCAACGAAATTAAAAAAGCTTATTATTCTGTAGGCGACTGTATCAATGATAATATAATATGGGATCATTCAAATAACGGGTACCTATATGAATGCTTGTGTAAGTTAGAAGATCTATAAAAATATTAATGAATCTATTTAATTATGAAAGAAATATTTTCTTCTTTACATAAAATACTCCAGAACCAATTTAACCTTAGTTTAATTCTAACAAAATTCAAACGTAACTATTATGTCCAGTAAATGATTGAATATAGTAGAATTAGATAGTAAATCACATAGGCTATACACAAGGAAACTAAGTGATAAAGAAAATCACAAAATAAAATTAATATAAGTCTATTGATATCATTTGATATTCCCTTACATTTGAAAAAAAAAGGATTGGATTGGATTAAAGTCAATTAAGTATATTACCGTTGAAAATTCCAGTTAAACTGTTCACACTGTATTTAATGATATTAAGTTATTTTTAATAACATAAAAAAAATTATTTTTCTTTTCATCATAATTATTTTAAGTTCGCCTCTGTCATGTATTCATTAATATCGATGCTACTTTTAATAAACCTGTAACAGGCTAGTCATCTTTAATTTTGGCTTGGTTAGAATTATTAAATTAAATGTGGTTTTTAGATCAATCACATGAGGTGATTTCCTTTAATATGAAATTCGAGTAATGCCTGGCTGAACAAAAATTTTGTCCAAAATTTCGTTGTCTGTGGGGATAAGATGAAAATTAATAGTTTTTCAATACAGTTAGGTAGATTTTCAATGCTGTTCAACGTAAGTTACTGAAATTTCAGGAAGTGGTTTTCATAATACTCATACAATTAATGTGTAAATTTTAATATTTCTTAATCTCCACCTTCAAAGCATTCGCACTTAAAGTGAGGGCTAAATATATATGAATGGTTTAGTAATGTAGCCAACTAAAATCGTGAAGCATACTAGATGTATGTGAAATGTCAACTGGTGAAATGCTAAAACAATTTGGAAGAATGAAAAATTGAGCTGAGAAAGATTTTACTGGAATGTTACACATACCTTCAAGGATGCTAATAGAAGACTTTTTGTTGTTGAGGTAGAGGGAGAGGCGTGCGCTTTGTTTCAAAAGCCTGATGTCCGTCATCTTAAATAACGATTTTTTGGAGATTTTAACGTGGTGACAGAACACCAACCCTAGTCAATACATTGGCGTCGTTTTGAGACATAAAAATTCTTGAACCAGACATATAGTTTTGTTGAAAAATCCTCAATTTAAGTCTGAAAAATCTGATCAGTTCTAGTTGTGTATTTTCCTTCTGTTGCTGTATTTGTTTTTGTATGTTACATAGCGTCACCCATTTGTTTTGGGGTTACCCTCTAAAATCTTTATTTAGTCTGCGATTTTCATCGTTTTTATTTCTATATTATAGATCCTGTTGAACTGCATTTTTCGAGCAAAAAGTGCTGCAAAATGCAAGAAATTAAGAATAGAACTTTAATAATTCATATTAGCGACTTTTTAGAAACAAACTATACACGCCACTGGATACAACACCCCTCAAAACGCGTCTGTGCTAAATTTCGTCGAATATTTTTAATCAATAACGTTTTTGTATACATTACTAAAAATACATAATACATCATTTTCATAAATTTATTCTAAACGTTAAGTTATTCATGAGAAAAATTTAAATAAAATTAAACTCTAGCAGCATGTTATCATTATTATTCTTATGTCTAGTTTTAACAAATCAAAAAAGAAATAGAAAGTTATAACAAAACTGAAACAAAAAAAAAATAGAGAACATCGCTACAAAAACTACAAGATATCGTCATTTCTACCAATTTACCATTTACTTCAATATACTTCAACCCTTTTAAGCACATTCATAGTATCCTTCCGGATTAATTCTGGAGTAATTACCTAGCCCTAGCCTAGTTCTTGTACAGTTTGTAGCGTTGATTTGTAAACTTTTTGTTTCATTAAACCCCAAAGGAAAAAATCAAGTGGCGTCAAGTCTGGGAATCTCAACGGCCTCTCAATCAAAGGACTTTTTTGGCATATCCAACGATTTTCAATATGTTAATTTAGCCATCTTTTTACTAAAACAGCGTTATGAACAGAATGTCCATCTAACTGAAACTTTGCATTAAGGAGATTCTGTAGTAATAGATCATCTAATACGTTCGAAAACCAGTTCCCAAGAAAATTTAAAAACATATTCGTATTCACATTACTCTCAAAGAAGAAAGGACCAATTATTTTGTCATTTAGCATTCCGCACCAAACGTTAATTTTTTGTTATCTTTGCACTTATGACGAATTTCAGATTCTCAACCGACTAGTGACAGCAATTTTGAGTTGAAACCATCCCATTTGTGGTAAATATGGATTCATCGCTAAATAAAATTTCATTAAAAAAAATTAGGGCTATTTAGATATACTCTGTAGCCAATAGCAAAACTATAATAGACTATCCTCATTTCCCACTTCCAATGTATGCAAAATTTTTGGGCTATAATTCTTTGATTTGTTTTTTTCAGGCATCTTCTAATACTTTCTCTGCGCGTATTAAGGTTTAAACATGGAGTTCTAATACTAACCCGGGGGTTAAGTTCTAAAATCTGGTCATTATTTCTCAATATGTCACGACGTCCCTTATGCCTGGTTGTAAGCAAGTTTGTGAAACACAACCTGTCTCATGAAAACTTTATTAATACGTTGTACATTACCTCAACTTACTTGTTTATTTGGGTGTCTATTATTGAATTCAAATGCAGCTTCTCTTGTCGTACGCACATTATCGCCAACAAGACCTACAATTTCTATTGTCTTTCTTACAGTTAGGCTTTGAGTTAGATAGATAGGTAGTTTTTTAACCATTTATAAGAACAGTAGTATACATTATGGTAAGTCATTAGTAAACAAATATAAACATAGTTCAAATGTGCTTTTAGACGACGGAATATTAAACATAATATTTTTAGTCGGAAACTCCTCTATAAAATCCTTATTTTACTATAAGGAACGTAACCAAACTGCAACCAACAGCTACTCTCCGGGCTATGTGCCCCGCCGAGCGCTGAATTACAAGTTACAAGTCTGGCGCGTTAAGTGTAATAATTTCATATTACCATCAAAACGCTAATGCTTCGATTGGACCGCTAGATGGCGCCTGCTGATTATTTTACATGTCGCTATTGTAAAAGTACCGGGATGTATCAAATAGTCAAAGGATTCTCGTGCCGGTCGTCACATGCCTACCTTGCACTGACGAGAGCCAACAGCTCGAAACTGCAGTCTGCAAGTGGTGTGTGACGACTGGCAAGAGAGAGCTCCTTTAAGTAGGATCAGTCTTTCGGCTGGTGCTTGTTGCAATCGAAGCATTAGCGTTTTGATGGTAATATGCAATTATTACACTTAACGCGCCAGACTTGTAACTTAGTTCAAATGTGCTTTTAGAGGGCGGAATATTAAACATAATATTTTTAGTCGCAAACTCCTCTATAAATCCTTATTTTACTATAAGGAAAGTAACCAGACTGCAACCAAAGTTACAAATCTGGCGCGTTAAGTGTAATAATTGCATATTACCATCAAAACGCTAATGCTTCGATTGCAACAAACACCAGCCGAAAGACTGATCCTACTTAAAGGAGCTCCCTTGCCAGTCGTCACACACCACTTGCAGACTGCAGTTTCGAGCTGTTGGCTCTCGTCAGTGCAAGGTAGGTATGCGACGACCGACATGAGAATCCTTTGACTATAGTACATCCCGGTATTTTCACAATAGCGACATGTAAAACAGCCAGCAGGCGCCATCCATTTTACATGTCGTATTATGTTTAAATATAAACATAGGTAAAAGTATATAAATGTATAGTACAAACGTAACAGAATACCACCACTTTTCAGAGTAAATATACAAGAAACTGTCAACAAATTTTTCTCCATGACTCTGTTGGTTTTAAATTTAATATCAGTCTGATAAGCCTTTTTTGGCAGACAAATGTTCTGTTAATATCAGCCCCTCTGCCCACGTTACAATATTTAGTGATATATGACTGTATGATAAACGTTTAAGAGTCCATCGCAATCTAGGGAAGATTTTAACTGCATTATTACATATTAGGTACTGTTCAATTTTGAGCAGACATATTTAATACGTTTAAACCATGATAAATTTTCATCAACCCAAATACCTAAGAAGAAGTAGTTTTATTTTTCTTTAAGATCAGCCTATTTCTTTGTCACCATATATCGAAGTCACCATATAATAGACTATTTTTATGTTAGCTTAGTTAGTAGCTCCTCAGGAGTAACATTGTTACTATACCTTCGGTGATATGCTTAGGCAAATCATTAATATACAACACAAACAACAGTGGAACAAATACTGACCTCTGAGGAACGCCCGGAATAACATTACTTTCTTGTGACTGTTGGTTGTTCACTTTCACGATCATTTTCCAGTCACTCATATAGAATTTAGATCAAACATAAATGCTGCTACATACAGGGTGTCCCAACCAAAAGTAGGCATCCTGAATAACTTTGAAGATAAAATTTTTTTGAAAAATTGGTGAAGCACGTCGACCTTGTTTCCAAGGAGGACATATTTTAATGTAGTACTTGTATACCTTTTTTTAGGTTCGGGAAATAAAAATAAAAGAAGCAGTTTAAATTATCGTACGTATTGTTCAAAATGACCCCCACCGACTTCCATACAGTAGTATAATCCGTTTTGAAAGTCTGTACGAACATTTCTGAATACATCTGGACGGCATTCTCGTTCACGTAACTCTTCGAGAAATGCGGGTTTTGTTCCAAATACCTTCGATTTCAAATGTCCCCACAGAAAGAAATCCAAGGGAGTTAAATCGGGTGACTTAGCGGGCCACTCCACAGGACCTCTTCTTCGAATCCATTGCTCAGGATACTGATTATCCAAAAATTCACGGACTGCTATAGCAAAATGTGGGGGTACCCCATCCTGTTGAAAAAACAGTTCGCCCTCTAAAAGACTATCGTTTTCCTCGAGGATTTGGGTAATCATTGGGTCGATGTTATTTTCTAACAGATCGAGTTACCTTTCGCCATTTAAATTGGCTATCATGTACAATTCGTTCAATTAATTTTGAAAGGTTTAGTAACCTTTCTGCTTAGTAGCAGAGATATTTGCTGATAATTTTCAATAAAATGATGGTTGTTTTTCCATGACTATTAACACTAGGCACTGTAATAACTTTCCTACATCTTAACTTATCACTTTTGACAATTAACTGTTTCAATTTTTTCTCATGGATAATTTAACTTTTAGAATAAATTTTACGTATGAGGATTTGGAATTAGCAAGAATCTGGAGCATTTTGCTTCAAAAATGCAGTACAATTAAAAGAACTGATTTCGTTGGCAGTGGGATAAAATAAAAGGAGCTTACATCCTCTTTAATAAAGCTTGTCGAAACGTCGACTTTATAGGATATAAGGTTGCTCCTTTTATTTTATCCAACTACCGACCAAATACCTACCTAACATACATTTTGTGGATACTAAATTTATGTATTGAAAATAATACTTTCTAAATTTAAGGAAAATTTCTTTTGAGTTCACGGAAATGAATCGCAAGCAAAGATTATCTATTCCTGTGAGCATTTTTCGATTTACTTTGAGCAAAACATTAATTATTCAATTTTCTCTATGATTAGGTAATAAATTTATCTCTTCTTTAATTATAAGTTAATTTTGTTAGGAGATGTATCATTGATTAGCAAAAATTTTACATATCGGATACAAGCAATGATAACAATTTTTTTTTAGTAATACCCTTGGACTATTTATTTAAAGGATAGGTAACTATCACCTACTGCGAATTTAATCTTTTCCGGGAATACCGATCTTTGGCGGAAGTATACATAAGGATTAATTTAAAATTTTATGAGCATCCTGCAATATTGTTTTACGCAGGTGGTCTTCATAAGAGGGTAACCTTTTTAACTGTCTTTAAATATGTATCAACAGTTGTTCATAAATCTGAGTTTTACCATTAAAACATCCGAAAAGGTTAAGTGTGAAATCGCGAGTGTTCTGCCTGTCACTGCCGTTGAATTTATATCACCAACAAAGAATTCGGGATCACTTAAAATTTTTTACGCCACTTTGCTCCACTATAAAGTAGGCGGACGCTGCCAGAGCCACTTGAAGCTCTGAATAAGTTTAATTGTGCGGAAACCAGGTAATTGATTTTATAAGCTATTAATTTTTTGGGTTTGGATAGTGTTTTTCCCAAGCGATGTCACTTAAGTAGTACGTAAAGTCGAATGAGCTGTATTTGGATAAAGAAAAAATAGAAACCTTAATCATTTATTTTAAACAATTAAGTAATAATGCGTGTATACTTCTCCAAGAAATTAACGCACCACCATAAAATAACCAAAAGTTTGAAGTTAATTGTTGTCTAGACCTCTTGTCCGATTTCGATGGGTTTTTTGGTTGATGGGCCCTTTATTCAAGAATGTGAATGTACTATTGTGCTTTCAAAGACTTTTTTGTTGGTTACAGGGTGTAAAAAAAATAGCAACATGTTTTTGCCATTAATATCCTGTGAAGTTCAACCGATGGGTAAACTGCTAGGCCCAATTTTTACACCTGATTTCTCTTTTAGCGGAAATCTTGTGTGATTTCCCTTGATTTCCTCCTGATTTACCCTGATTTCCTCTGATCTCCCCCGATTTCTTCCTGATTTCCTCTGATTTCTTCTTATTTCATTTGATTTCTTTCTATATTAACACTGGACGTTGAAGTTATATTCTATGACAATCATTCTTAATTATTCTCCACTTTCTTAAAATGTTACACACCAATTATGACTGACGCAGTGCAATTTGTCTCATTAACCATCCATCATTTACTATAGCAATAACTACAGCATTAAAATAAAAAATAAATTAAAAGTGATATCTGTTTTATTTCAGCTACTCATTACTATTCAAATAGAGATAGATTTACATTAGAAAAAAAAAGTTGTCCTATTTTTTTTCTGCTCGCGGCAGTACCTATTGGCGTGATTTGCAACGTCGCTAAATTGTTCGAACCTATTATTGCATGTTATTTGTACAATCACGTATCACATTGTATTGCAGTAGACCAACATGGTTTTATGAAAGGGCGTTCTATTAATACAAATCTTAGCAATTTTACACAATATACTTCTGACGCTCTAGATGACAAAACGCGAGTTGATGTTATATATACGGATATATCAAAAGATTTTGACCAAGTGGATCATCCTACCTTACCTCGTAAGTTGCATGGTTACAGTGTCTTTGATAATAATGATAATAACTGATAGGATGCAATTGTCGACTGCATGGGATAAAGGCTATTATCCCATGCATTAACCAGTAGTGTCATCCAAGGAACTAATTTAGGCCCATTATTATATTTACTAATTTATATTGTCGTGCTTATAACCACATTCAACATAATATTGATATTTTTAATTGTTCTGTTAGTCAACTTACCTTAACCTTAAGAAATATCTCGTAAATATATCTTTCTTATTACTTCGTCGCTTTGTTTATATTTTCCACCAATGGTAATGTTTATTATCAGTTTTCACATTACTCAATTATATAAAAATTTCCTCTACTGTGGATCACACGTCTACCGGGTTCGAGCCCGGCTCCGGCACAGTCGGAATATATGGTTGTGTGTCTGCGTATTTTATTGTGTAACTCCCTTCCGCACAAGTCTCTGGCTTCTGGACTTGGGGGTTGTCTAATTTCTGTGGTGTTTATTTATTTATAATTTATTTATTATTATTATTATTTGTCAGTTTCTCTCCTTAGGAGGAGGCTTGTTGTACCAACCATCGGCTTTCAGCAAGATGGCGGTTTCTATTTTAATCTTTAGGCAAATTAAGGAATTTTCTGACTGAGTTACACGTGTTTAGGAGGACGGATTTCTGCATTTGAGTGATAGTATGAGGGTGTATATTAAGCAGTTGAAGGTTTCGGGAGAGAGTTTTGGGAACTACGCCTGTTGTTGATAAGATTACAGGGAGTATAGAGATTTTTTCTTGTCGCCATATTTTCTTTATTTCTTCAGCTAGTTCACCATACTTATTTAGTTTCTCGCCATAAGACTGCTGTAGGTTATGTGTGTTGGGAACTGCAATATCTATAAGGAAAGTGTGTTTTTCTTTCTTTAGGACAAGTATTATTATTATTATTATTATTATTAAAGAAATCCCATTAGCCTTCTCAGAAACATTATAAAGTATACTTGTGGAAAGTTCAGGATGGTGAGGATCCTCCGGGAGTGTCTTTGGATGTTGCGACATCGCAGATATTATTAGATAAAATTAGATCTAGCATCCTGTTTATATTAACTATATCATGCCACTGTTACAATTCATTATGTGCGCACTATACATACAAGGCAGCATGAGCTTTATTTCGCCTCATTTTCTGGTACACGATGTAATTGTGGAATCTACATGAACTTTGTACATTGAAGGAACGGAGAGATAAATAATATGTTTCTAGTTTGAGGCAATTAAAGTTCCTCAGTATACAAACAGGTGCGAAGATGCAACGTTATTATACGCAATGAAATGGCGAAATCCAAATTTATTGCTTTTGAATAACGTATATTAGCAGTTTTGATAAACATATTAAGAAAAAAACACTTTTATTAACAACAACGAGAGGAAGAATGCAAATTTGTTGATTCTTGTAATTATAATAAACTCACTGCGTTTCTCGGTATCGCACTCATTAGGTTTCACTTAATTAGCAAGTATTTATTGACTGCTTTTTTATTTAATTACAAGGATTTTTGCATTTCGCTGTTAAACAACTTAACCTTAGGGCATAATCAAATCAAAATGCTTTTGTAAGTAACATCATTTTATGTTAAGAATTTCATATCATGAAAAATATGAACGTGTTATCGTGTTTAGGGGTACTATCCAGCTAGGAAATGAAAGCGATCTTACAATTCAGAGAAGTATACAGGGTGTTTTGATTCAGGCGTGCATAAATCTATACCAATAAAATGGGTCGAAATTTGTCGATTTCGATGGAATAATTCAGAGCAGGCTGAAAATTAGGAAACAGGCTTGTTTTGTGGAACTTTTTAACTTATCAATAGCAGGCGGTAGGGGGGGGGGGGGTAAGAAAATAAAAATATGTACATGTGAAAATTAAAATTATTTTAATAAAAATCCGCACAATTTTGTTTGTTTTCTTAACTTCATTCGATCAATGTTGGTAGAGATATAAATTTTTAAACATCTTTATAGCGCGCTATCAGAACACTTATTTCATGATAAATCGATCGATCGATAACTCGAAAACGATAGATCGTACGCATATAGTGTATCTACTGAAAGTTAAAGAGAATCAAATTTTGAATATGTTGGTGTATGTAGAAAATCGTTTTGATAACGAGTGAATGGAGATAAAAGGGAAAAACATGAAAAATTGTAATTTTCAAGTGCATTTTGACAAATGGCTATTTTTGATTGGCTTTAGGCAAAAATGGCACTAAAGGTTTTTTGAAGAAAATTAAATTATCTGTAAAATGAGATCCAAGTGACCTTCATACAATGAATGATTGACGAGTTACAGCTATTTAAAGCTATGAGCAAAAATTTCTTATGTCAAAAAATGCCAGCACGTTTAAATTATACCAACGAAAACTTTTTAAATTTGTTTATTATTTATGGAGAGTGTGATAAAGTAATATCAAGAACTTGTAGCACATTCGCTACTCGATATCCACAAAAACGCAAAATAACACTAACACTGTAACATGCGTATTAATCGAATTGAAGATATGGCATGCACTAAAAAAATAGCAGAGGTAAGATCGATTTAAAATATGATTTCATTTTAATTTAATAATTGCTCAAAATTCCGCCCTCGAACCTCGACACATTTTTCGCACCTTCGGATTAGTTCTTCATGAGTAGGTAGCTCTTCTAATTGAATCCTGTGATATGTTTTGAAACGCATTTCTTACTCTTTGCATACAATCTTCAATGGTTGTTAATGGGCTCTCATAAACTTTATTTTTAATAGTTCCCCAAATGAAATAATCCAGAACTGATAAATCGGGCGAGCGAGGAGGCCATAAGAAAGTCTATTATTGGCAATCCGTTGATCTTAAAAAGTTTCTTGTAAATAATTATTAATTGAATATGCGTTATGTGGGGGAGCACCGTCGTGTTGATAAGAAATGTTTCTATGTTCGGCGAGAGGTAAATTTTCTAAATAGTTATTATTCAAACTCAAATTATTCAATATTCAGATATCTTTCACATTAAAAAAAAAAAATTTACCTATACACATTAGCAGAAGAGAAAATTTAATTTACCGTTCATGATAAAATTGTAATGCCACTACTCTATCGTTTCTTATGGCACAGTAAACATTGAACTGCCAACTTTCCTGAAAGTTTCGCTCTCTGAACATATGAGGATTTGAGTCACTCCAATAAAGTGAATTGTGTTTATTAAAAAGTCCATTTTAATAAATTTTGCTTCATCTGTCCATATAATAAATATAAAAAAAAATAAAATAAAAAAATAAAATAAAAATAAAAAAAATAATATTTCCCAAATAAGAATCGTGATCCTCAGACCTTATTAGAATAAACTCACAAAAATTCTGTCTTCTTAGGAAATCTGTTTCTTTTTTCTTGAACCATATGGAATGAAAACGGGTGAAACTTATGTTTTAATAAGAGTCTGTGAATTGAATCCTTGCAAGTCGCGATTCCAGAGCAGCTTGTCTTAATGACATCCTTGGAAATGCATGAAAATATCCCAGAATGACTATTTCAATGTTTTCGTAATCAACAATAGGCTTTCTTATTTGCATGTTTGCCTTGACAGAGCCATAATTTTAAAAATTTTCCAGTATGCGTTTTACAGTGTTTGGTTACGGTTTCCTTTTTCTGGAATCGAGTAGCAAATGTGCTGCAAGTTCTTGATATTACTTTATCAGATTCTCCATAAATAATAAACAAATTCAAAAAGTCTTCGTGGGTGTAATTTAAACGTGGTTGACATAAGATAATGACTGATTGTTTCTAATCATGGTTATTTTGATGAAAAGATTACAACAATTCATGAATTTTTAATAAAATCGCAAGTATTTCAAAAAGTTGTAACTTTAACCCCCACAATGCTAATATCAGAAAAAAGGAAATACAATTTTACACAACTTGACGTAAAAAATTACAGGGTGTTCCATTTGACTTAAACAAGTTTTCGCGGTTTGAAGTTGACAAAATGTAACGCGAAAAATAGAACACTTGGTATAATATTATTGAATTTATTTCAGTTGTTCTCCTTGTGTTCTTTTTATGTGACAAGAAGCAAATGAGGATCTTTTACACGAAGAAAGTTATAACGGTTCTTGCAAACTGTTGCACCTGTCGAATTTTCTATAAAATGTCAAATATCTCTGAAACGGCTACGTTAGGTATAGGATATGCTACATATTTTCGATTCAGAATTTTATGCTCTTTTCGAAAACCCTAAAATATATAGGGTGTTCTTTTTGAAATAAGCAAGTTTATATCGACTTCCGGTATAAGCGGAAGTGCCAGCTGCTTGTAATTATTTTAGTTAGATTGGCCACACCGACATTAGTATTTATCTAGATTTTCAAAATTTTCTGATGCGTACTTTTCTCTATATCGATCGATTCATTTTCCGGCGAGACACCCTGTATAGTTGTTTTAGATATAGATATACTTATATTACAAGCAATTTTACTTTATTACTTTGTCCTGTAATTGGTTATGTACTATTGGACAAATAAACGATTATTATTATTGTTATTAAAAAACGGTATAATGTAGGGATTACGGATACGAAATACCTTTTCATATTGTCTTAAACAACCAAGTGAGAGTGATTATGCTAGATTCTATAGCTAGGAGTTTTTAAGTAAGCTGGCAGAATATGTCAATTTTCATAAGCATCATCATTTTGAGTTAAACCAGCGTGCAGCGTGGCAAATACAAACTAATTTGAAATTAATTTTCAACCGCTCATTCTCACTGGTAGTTCGTAAAACTGTCACAGGCCTAATATAACCTTGCTGATTTTTTCACTGTTAGTGTTTTATTTCAATCGGCTTGCGAGATTAAATCACAACATGCTTAATAGTTAAACAGATAGAATATATTGTAAATAATCTTTCTAGGTCAGTATATTTCCATTTAACGACACAATAAATAAATAAAACGACAATTTAAGAATAAAATATTTTAATATATACAGTTTGTACAAAAGCTTACATAATTTTACAAAATAAGTATTTGCTTGTTTAATTTACAACTTAATCTGTACAATATGCACATTCCTATAAAATAATCAATAAATACTCCTTATCCAGGTACTAATATATTACACTTGACTCAGTTGCATACAATCCAGATACAAGGTGCTAGAAAAAAACCATTCCGTCGTGTGCAACGTTCCCAAAGTCCAGCTTTGACCGTGCACGATGTTCGTAAAAGAGTTTTAGAATGCCCCAAAACCCTAAACGATGTCTAACGTTTTTTATATAATACAATCAAAATATCTAGCACGAAAATGTGAAGCCGTGGAATGGTCGTAATTTTTTATAGTCACCTTGTATGCAATTAACTATTACAAGTTAATTTAAATCTGATAACTTTCACGTCCACTGCAACATTTAAGACCAACGGCACGTGTAGATCACGTGACCGCCAGCCATTGGTTAACAGGTAAGTTAGCAGTTACGTGTAAAAGAACTTATGGTGCAGTTATTTCAAAAGCGAGTTTCGATGTTTTCTTTAACGTCGCGTATATGCATAGTGCATTTAGGCCACTCAATATATACAAAATTTCGTGGAATAAAAACGTCTGTTGGAACAGTTTTAATAAGTTTTACGAAATGTTTCGTTTTTCATTTGGTTATTAGAGAAATTGTCTAGACCTCTTTTTCGTGTGCATATTTTCAATGATAGCATCCTTTACGCGGGTCTGACTTAGATGCCATAAAGTATAAAAAAAATCAAACGGAAAATGTAGATATTTTTTTTTTCCATAAGATTGTTGATAACAATTATCGAGTTATTTCGAAAGACCAGTTTCAACCTCTCAAAAAACTAAATCGGGACTTGCCCGCCCCTTTTTAGTTTCTTCACTGGCACTATCTTTATTCTTTTTATGTACTTACATTTATTTAATGCCGGCCTATTTCCACTACACAATCAGAAATTTTGCTGAACCTCTTTGTCGAAAAGTATAGGGATCTTTTACTTGCCAAACATTTAATAGACAAGGGACCGACTGCTTTACATCCCCGCCAAAGGATGGTACATCCACTACGCAACACTCGCCTAAGAATGCATAGCTTCTGCGTATACACTGAACTGTAAGTCGCTAGAAGGTGGGGCGAGCTGTATTTCTTTGACAGACATCCATTCAAGTATTTGATACGATTAGCTGTTGCTTTACTTTCTATATCGACGATACGAGAGAGAAAGAAAAAGAACAAATTTATTTAACATTAAAAAATATATGCGCATGTAATTTTACACTGTTTTTTAGTTTTAGAATGTTTTTATTCGTATTAAAATTGACTGGCCCAATGATCTCTTGACAGAGGTTTCTTGTAAACTGAAAAAGATTTATCTTTAATTACACAGGGTGCATATTCTCTATTCCCTATATAGATATATAATTTTCAGCATATTTAGATATAGACCGGTGCCAATACCTTAAAAAAAAAATGGATTATTTACAGGCAAGGACCAGCCGGGACATTTGGTTAAGCTTATAACCAAGAGATATAACGAACATTAAACACGAGATAAAGTGATATTGTGATATGGAGGTGCTATTTAGGGGTTGAAAGTTGTTTTTTGCGATTTTCGGCGAAACGTGATCTCCTAACGGAAAATGTCCTTTACGACAGTTGTAGATAATAAAAAAATCTAAAACTTTCATATTAGGCATTTTCAACATAACCTCAAATTTTCTGAGAAAACGGCGAAAAACCGATTTTTTGAAATTATGTAAAAGTATACCTTTTTTGCATTTAATAAGCGTGATTTTTTTGGAATCTTGGAAACAAGTTCTCACTTTACGCACGCTGTGTAGCGTATAATTTTCATTTATCGCACTAGTGCGTAAAGTAGGATTTTTGTATTTCAATATATTCATATATTTTTGGTAACCACTACGGTAGTGGAAAAAATTGTGTATGCAACTCGTCCGTAAAGTCTCTTTTTTCACTCATGGGATTGTCAAGAACAACATTCCCACTTATCACTTTACACACTTGTTGCATAAATGACTATTTATTAATTCATTTATTTAAAAGTTTCAGGATGGTTTCCACCAGTTTCCTCAATTAAATTCATTCCATTTTAGTAATTTTATATTGAAGTAAATTCTGTCGTTGAAATTTAATCCATTATTAACATAAATAATAAAAAAATTGAAAATAATAAAAAATATCGAAAAATTCGTGATTCGAAGTAATTTTTTTGGTTTTCTCTTTTTTAAACGGTTTCATGAAAAATAAACCATCAACATATATACACTATAGTAAAGTAGACATTTTAATGGTTAAAATGAGCCCGGATAGAATATTTAAATAAAAAAAACACCAATAATGTTTTCCGTGGAAGATATAGGGTTTTTTCGGAAAATTGAAATATCTCGGAAACTACTTGTTTCTCAGAATCCAAAAATGTCACGTTTATTGAATGCAAAAAAAGGTATATTTTCACATAATTTCATGTAAATTGAATTATTTTTACGATAGAAAAAAATTAAAAACCGAAAAATCGGCTTTCCGCCATTTTCTCGGAAAATGTGAGGAAATGCTGAAAAATGCTTTATAAAAAAGTTTTATGTTTTTTCATTATCTACAACTTTTGTGAAAGGCATTTTCCGCCTGGAGGTCACGTTTCGCCGAAAATTGCAAAAAACCACTTTCAACTCATAAGCAGCACCCCCATTTTACAATTTCACTTTATCTCGTCTTTTATTTTGGTTTTTTCTTTTAACTAAAACCTTCACTAAATTTTCCGACTCATCCTTGCCTGTTAATATATATTTTTTTCAAAATCCGCTTTGGCACCAGAATAATATAAGATTCAGCATGTTTGATTTCAAGGAGAACTCAAACCTTCTGAATCAAATAATTTTCTGTAAACTCTTCGTAGACATAATTGTCAAGTTGGGGTGTATATTTATATAAATATTGACAACTAATCTGCACTATTTCTAAGACGAAACAAAAAGCCAACACGGTGTTCTATAAATATTAATTTTTGCCATTTACCCGTCTAATTAATTACATTGGGCTACTATACCTACTTGTATAGTTTTCTTTTCGTCGCGCAGGTAAAGTTGAGTAGCTAGACGCGCTTAGTTTGGAGACGGTTTGATATTTGTAAACTTTACTCTAAATAAAACTGTTTATTATTATTTGCTCCAAACTATTCCAAAATTTCAAACAAGAAAGTTAGAAAAGACAATTAATTAGCAAATGTCATTGTAATTCTTTTATATGTACGCTTCATTTAGGCCATGTTGCGCTCTGGACTATATCACAATAGGTAATTGTAAATCCTAAACTCGATTGGCGAAACATACTGTAAGGTTTTGTGTTTGTGGAAGCTACTCTACTGTTCCGCGTATTTCACTAATTGGAACATTTACAGGAAACCTCTGGCGACAATTTTACTTCACTTATACAATATCAGTCGAAAAATAAATTAAATTTAGTTTCTAGAGAATCCCCTGTTTGTCATTAACCTTTTTTCTTACATTTAAAGTCGGCAGAAGTTTGTAACTAGGGCCAAACAAAAACGGTCCCCAAAATAACTACACCACTTGTCGTAGTATAAAATTGCAACCCTTACATTTAAATTAAAATTACAATCACAGATGGGAAGAGAAGATAGTCCGTTGCACGTCTAAGTGGGTTAAACCCGGTGCACTAATACGGTACTTATGTAAATTTACTGGGACAATTGTTCGCGCTACAGTAGCCTCGAGTTCTAGATCACAGACGCGGTTACAGGACAACACTACAGGGCACTACCGGCACCCACAACCAGTCGCAACCATTTCTTTGTAGTTTTTCAAAACCACTTTACCCTCGTCGTCTAAATACAACATCGATATCGCATTTAGTTGCGTGGGCACGCAGCACGGTTTCGGAACCTTAGTTGGGTTCACGGAATTCATTAATGTCTGTACAATCGCGTGATTTGTCGTGTTCAGGTGTTCCGCCAGGGGAAAATTGCACTCTCCTTGGCAGTGGTAGGCGTCGTAGCCAGGAGGTGCTACGATCCAATCACTCCAGCCTACTTCGCTGAAGTCGACGTACATTTTGTACCTTCTGCACGACTCCCTTTTTTCATCCTTTCTTCTGTTGTGCCTCTTGGCCGTCCTGCGTCTACGTACAATCTCAGCCCCAGTTGGTTGTTTGCTTTTTGCGTCGTCTGTATATGTTATTAACAAAGGCTGCACTTGCCTCCAGCTGTTCTCTTCTTCATTTACGCTTCTCCTCAACCGCACATGTTGCGCGGGTATCGACTTATTTCGCCCCACATCCAGAACTACCACCAGAAGGCCGTGGTTTTCTTTCGGATTCTCCAGCCATCTTTCCACCGCCGGGAAGACGTCCACGCTTACTGTCCCATTCCTTCTGGTGTCTATTTGTTTAGTATCTATTAACCTCGTTATGGGGCCATGTTTGGATTTGACTCCAGGTTTAAGGATATCCTTTACTAATATCCTTTGGAAGTGCTCGTTTCCATCTTTCGTTATTAGTTCAACGATTTTTCTTGTTAACGTCAGCTCGGCAGCTTTCAGTAGTTCTTCTTGCGGCACACTGGTTACGTCAAATTTCAATCGGAATTTGTGGTGACCAGGGAACCTCTCATCTATGGGACTTTCTGAAAAAGAAAACCAGGAATAAGTATACAGACAGCCAAGAGTAGATATCAGATTACAAAAATTAACAATAGATTTTCTAATTTTCGTCAAAGTAAATTTGGGGTGCCACAGGGTACTGTCCTCGGACTCATCATATTATTAAATTTACGTCATATGACTTTTTAAATTTGAGACGAAACTTTAACTGCTGTAGTTGGTAATAATTTAGGTGATGCTGTAATGAGGATGAATAATGCACTAGCCAAAATTAAAGCGTATTTAGCGATAAACAAACTCAAACTAAATGTCAACAAAACAAAGGTAATCATTTTGACCTTTCAAGAATATCCAATCAGGTCTCTTTTTCTACAAATATTACTGTGTATAAGACTATTTATTCAACCACGCTTCGATTATTGTGCAATTAGGTTAATGTTAGTTGTTCTTCAGTAGATGACAGTTTCCACTACACTAAAACAATATTTGTAGTCTCAAACTCCTCTATAAAAATCCTTATTTTACTATAAGGAACGTAACCAGACTGCAACCAACAGCTACCCTCCGGGCTATGTGCCCCGCCGAACGCTGAATTACAACTTACAAGCCTGGCGCGTTAAGTGTAATAATTGCATATTACCATCAAAACGCTAATACTTCGATTGCAACAAACACCAGCCGAAAGACTGATCCTAATTAAAGGATGTTTTAGTTGCGTTTTTTGACTGCCCAGTAAATATACACCCGACTGTTTATGTTTTATCGCCGTGTGCTCTGCGTGGGCGAGAAACAACGACAAGATACAACCGGCAATAATGCTCTAATTTAAAAGGACAAGGTCATACCAGATCAACATTAATCCGCCGTATCCCATCTTATTGATTTCCACTCTTTGATGTGACCATTTTGCGATAATATTAACTAAGGGACTATATTTTTTTTATAAACAAGGTTACTGTGCTAACACCGAAATCATCCCTTAAGTATTCTGCAACAATTTGCTCATAAGCAAGACATTTCAATAAGTTTAATGAAACAATTTGTATACAAACATCTGATTTAATTAAATTTGTTTATATCCAGGTGTCACAAGTGAGTGTATGATATTATTATTTAATTAAGTATGAGATATTGTATAACATAATGGCCGTCCCACTTTCGCTAAAACAGCAATCTTAATACACCGTTGCCACATTAAAATGTTTATTGGTATATTTTATAGCATATAATTAGATATAAATTTGCAACTGAGGCAAGGTAGAAAAGAGAATTTCTTCTGGAAGAAATTCATCAGCAATTGCCATCGAAAAAGGATCGATGGCAACCGAAACAACTGAAGCTCGAACTTAATATAACTGATCAAATTTATGGTACAAAAATATTTGTACATTTGGCATCCCTGTGGTAAGCATTAGTGACGGTATCTCGATCTCGGCCTGAGATCAGCTAGCGAACAGATCAGAGATGTAAGTAGGGCGGGTTTTATACGCGTATGAAGGCCTGACCTGACAACATTAGCGTAGAATTTGGGATACAACAGTGTAGTCCAGTGCGAGTAGTTTTTTCACAAAAAAAATTCATAGCAGATACGGACGGTCGGGAAATTTAGGATTAATGGTATATAAATGGGGAAAAATCGATTGGACCCCAACAAATAACCAGAAGTAGGATAGGGGTGGAAAAAGAGAAGTTGCTATGGGCGGAACATGGTCTTTAACGGTTTCCAGCAAACTAGACCTATCGAAAAAAGTTAAATGCAAAAGTTATAGATAACTAATTTCTTTCAGCAATTTTTCAACATAAACTCAAAACTATTGAGTCAGCCTGTTTATTTTTCGATTGCAACAGGCACTGGACCGCTAGATGGCACCTGCTGATTGCTTTGCATGATACCAAGATATATCAAATAGTCAAAGTATCCTCGTATCGGTCGTCACATGCCTACCTTGCACTGGCGAGAAGTGGTGTGGGACAACTGACACGAAAGCTACTTTATGTAGGATCGGTCTTTCGGCTGGTGTTTGTTGCAATCGAAGCATTAGCGTTTTGTTGGTAATATGCAATTGTTACACTTAACGCACCAGGCTTGTAACTTGTAATTCAGCGCTCGGCGGAGCACATAGCCCGGAGAGTAGGTGTTAATTGCAGTCTGGTTACGTCCCTTATAATAAAATAAGGATTATATAGAGAAATTGAAATTTGCAGAAGATACCACCTAGCACAGGTTGTTTGATCCACTTAAAGGCATGAACAAGGAATAACTATACTTATGGGTTTTTATACGGTACACTTTAGATGAAGATTTATATATTTTTCATGACTCGTGTGATCCCCAAAGGTCATTTGTGATCCCGCGATCTGCGTGCTGGTAAATGACCACAACTTTATTGTACTAATGTGTTAGAAACATTTGTTTTTTAAATTAGATGTGAGCGTCTTATATAACATTGTTTATATTGCTATATCTGCATGACAAATATTTGCTGTATGAATTACAAGTAGATGTACAAACACTTTCAATACATAATATTTTTTTTATTAAAGGACTTTGCATACACTGTGAAGTTACACGAAAAACCCGTTAGATTTATACTTTATCGATATCAATATTACAGTAATGATTGGAATTAATAGAAGCAGAGTAGTAAAAAATAAAAACATTGTTTACAATGATAAATGTGAAAATTTTTAAAGAAAGTGCGATGATTGTTTACATGCTTGTAGAATTAGAAAAGTCCCAAGGACTTATGGGAGACAAAAAATTACTATATGAGAAACTTCTGCATTTTTAAATTTAAAATTGTACAATAACATTTAATTTTCATTTAAAAATATTAATTTAATCTCCAGTACTTTCTCTAGGAACATAAATGACACTATTAATATAAACTAAATAAACTAATGTTAAGACCTACTGTAACCGCGGATGTATGACATATTTTCCGTTGTAGTTGAAATATGTTTGATACTTCTAATTATTAAATTACCGCAGCCATAGAAAATATTTTGGATACGCCACTGTCTAACAAACACCTGATATACCTGTGTTTCAACATACCGCAATCTATAAATAAAATAATCACCTGGTAATTATATTATCTATCTCCTAGAGGTTTTAGAGGTTACAAATGTTTCTTGAATAAAACAGTAACAATAATAATTCCTCGGAGTAGAATTTTCTGTAGGCGAAAGTTGGGGGATTTGTTTAACGAATTTTCGCTACCAATCAATATTGTAAATTACATTTGAATAAGAAGAGTTTAGCGAAATTCAAGTTATGGTTTCTTGGTAACTATCTAAATGGAAATGTCTGTCACTTTATTATCACCTAGCTTATTGTTATTTTTGTAAGTGGGAAATAGAGGACATGTTACTCTTTTTTTCGGCGAATCCTAAGGAATGCAGACGAAAGATTTACATATTGAAATTATTCTTAACGTCAAAATCAGATGTAAATGTGTATGAATACTAGAAAATAACAAACAAATCGTAAAGAAGCAGAAGTAGCAACTGCTTTTATCCAATTTTTTATTGAGATAGGTGAGCAAATTGCTAGTGAAATCCGAAGACGCACGCAAAACCTAGTAAAAAACGCAAACCAAAATCTAAATTTCATGTTCTTACGAAAATACAGAATATTATAAGCAGTATTTTAAAATATCTCTTCTCATGGAAGAGATGGAGTAACAGTAAAAGTTTTAAAATTGGTATCTAGTCATATCTGTAAACCTATAGCGTACATTGTTAATCTTTTCTTTAAAAATACCGACATCTGAAGTTTTAAAAGAAAGCATAGCTGTTCCAATATACAAAAACAACAAAACCACTGCCCAAGGAATCACTGCTTCCACATCCAGATTTTGTATCCAAGTCTTATGCACACTAAATCCCAATGTAATATTTTATTCCCTTTAAAAATAGAGTGAGGGTGGTAGAGGGGGTGACTAATGTAAAAAAATTAGAAGTCCTTGGTTCTCGTATATACACTAAACCACAATTTAATTTTTTATTCCCTTAAACAATAGAGTGGGGGTGGTATAGGGGGTTACTAATGCCAAAATAAATTATGGGGGCCCTTGGTTCAAATCCCAATTTAATTTTTTCCTCCCTTTAATAATAGGGTGGGGTGGCAATGGGGGTGGTAGACGCCAAAAAAATTTTGAGATCTCAACTTTTCGTACGTGCCCTAAATTGCAGTTTTATGGGCTCTTACTTGCTTGTTTTGCCTATTTACGCTTATTTACCCCATTTACCCCCACACCCTTCAACACAATTAGATCAAAATACAATCAAGTTCCAGATCTCGCTACAATACGTAAGTGTACCAAATTTCAAATCAATATCATAAAAGGTTCCAGGATAAACGTGCGTACAAAAAAGGTTACAGACCGACCGACAGACAGGAATTTTTTTTTTCGTGTCCAATATCGTTGTGATAAATAATGTCGCAAAAGTTTTTGAAAAATGGCTTCGTTCATTTTAGAGAAAAAATAAAATTATACAAAAAAATATAAGTATAAATATATACTTATTTACTAAAAAAATTTTTACAACCGTCTCGGTTACGACACTTTTAAACTATCATAAATTAAATTTCACGGTTTACCGAACCATCATCAATCCCTTAAGGATAATAATGCAATAATGCTTTGTTGTCGTATTTGGGTAATGTTCAACGTGGCGCCTACTAGTTTTGGCGTCAGATTGACTTGTGGTTTGTTAAATTTCAAAAGTTCACAAAAGGTGTGTACACTCTTTATGTTAACGGTTTTCCTTTAAAGCTATCGAGCAAAATGGTACGTCTATAACGAACAACTTTTACTATGAATGAAGGTGAGATATGTAATAATAATAATAATAAAAATAATGTAAACGCCAGAAATAAAAAAAAAAAAAATTAAATGGCATAAAACATGTAAAATTTAAAAGAAATAGCCTATATTACACAAAACTTATCTAAAATATTTATAGCAAAGTTTATTTACTAAAACATATTTGAGCTTTGCTCTAAAAATATTGATATTTGAAGACTATTTAATTTCATCAGCTGAAATACTAGGAATACAGGAATTTTATTTAAATATAAAATTAAATCGCTCGCAAAAAGCATAAACAGGAGGGGCCCATGCATAGATCCTTACGGTACACTTTGTTTCACCTGTAGATTATTTGTGGTATCAAACTCTAGCTGTTAATAACAGATGGTCAATTTAGACGAAATCTCAAAGGGAATCTATAAACATCCCTAACCCATACTTTTTGTTACGTACTGCATTAATCATTTTATGATAAAAAATATACATAATGCTGGCTACTAGTAAAGCCATGTTGAGATGTGGAAAGTATCTCATTTTGACACAGAAAGGATGTGAGAAATTCTTTTATAGTAAATTAAATATCTTTTGCTACACTAGAGGAAGATTCAATTCCCTATAATATTCCTACATATTTGCATCTTCTTTCTTAACCATGACCAACTACATTTAATATTGTCGGTAGGTGCTCTGTTGTTTAACGTGTATAAAAGATTCTGCTATTATAAATGATATAAAAGGTAATCAAGTGGTTTTAGTCATATTTCTTGACTTGAAAGGGACATTAGAAACGATAAGTAGGAAGTTGTTAATATCCAAGCTAGAGGGAATAAGGCTGAGAAATAACGTGTTAAAATTGGATTACAAGTTACCTAAGCAAGAGATCACAAAGAGTTAAATATAAAATCTCCGTAACAAGTGAGTTAAAGATAGAACATGGCGTTCCTCAGGGAATTATTCTTGGCCCTATTCTATTTACTCTTTGTGTAAATGATATTATTAGGTGTGCAAGTAACTGTAAAATATCCATGTTTGCAGATGATACAATATTATATATAAGTGGAAATGGTCTTAACCGGATGTATATAACTATAAAAAATAAGGAATTAGCGGTACTGAATAAATGGTTGAGTGAAAATAGTTTAAGTTTTAATTTAAATAAAACAAAGTGTATGCTAATAAGAAAAAATGATAGGTTATGTACCTAGTTTAAATTTGTATATCGAGATAAATAATTATAAGCTTAAACAAGTTAAAGAAATGAAGTACCTGGGTATTGCAATAGATGAGAACTTAAAGTTAAAAAACATTTTGACTATACATTAAATAAAATGTCAAAAAAGGTTTATTTTGTGAGAAAAATAGGTAAAGTTTAACTTGAAGTAAAATTTTATGGTTTTGATCAAACTGCTGCTAACTTTGTCAAATTATATTTATATTTAGCCAATAGGCGGCAGATGCACGTACTGTAGGCGACTCAAGCTCAACGTCTTCTTTTGTATTAACTGGTGTCCCACAAGATTCAATTTCGGGACCATTATTTTTGGTGCTCTACACGACGGAAATTCTTAATAATATTGAGCTATGATATCATGCATATAGGGATGATACACAATTATATCACAGTTTCCAAAGAGATAATTTCCTTCTTGCAGAGAATATGAACAATAATAATTTGGAAATAATATATAATAATATAAGCATAATTTATCACTTAATCCTAGTAAATAGACAAACTGCAAAAATTATAAAATAAATCAGTGAGAAGAATCCTTAAATGACTCCTTGATTTTAGAGTTCTGAGAAAGCGTAAAAAACATTTGTCCCAAGAATTTATGTTTTTTACTGCCTTGTACATGGCGGTACGTTTTATTTTATTCATAATTGGTAGAATTATATGTTTTTAATAGATATTGAATATTAATGACGGTTTTTCAATACAACTATTATAGTACTATATAGTTGTACTGAAAAACCATCATTTACTACTACTACAAAATTTTTATTCAAATAAAAATAAATTATGTCTATTAAAACTATTATTATAATAAATTTAATGATTCTGAAAGGGTCAAAATGCCACTAAAATTGAATTGCCTTCATCAATCAATATGTACATAAAAAAAATATGTTTTTACTTTGGAATACATAATTTCAGGATTTGAATAATTGATAGAGAATTATTTTTATGTTCATCTAAATTGCTGAAGTTAGACTTAATGTGCCAATAGTAAAATGTAAATCGCCTCATCGATTTTCAAACTATTTAAAATTTTAACGTCCGCTCATTTATTATGAAAGCAGCTGGGCGCTATTTTTCGACTATACGAAGTACATTAATAAAAATACATGCTAATATATTATCGTTATTTCCTCTGTCGTTAAAACACAGATAATTGCAAAAAGAAATAATTAATTTTTAGTTTACAATAAAAATAATATAAGTTAAATTATAAGATAAGTACCAAAGCATCTCTGAATCCATTTGTTTTTTTCAAGTAATTTCGTCTCGATATTTTTTTAAATGAAAACAACAGGGAGTATATTTTTCTTTTTAATGTTGATGCCAACATAAGAGAACTCTTCAGCAAAACAACATTGAATATTACAAATTTAAATTTTAAAAACCCAAAACTCTGTCCCTTATAAATAAAATATACCAACTACCATCGAATACTATGATGGCTTTTCTTGTATTTTTGTTTAGTTAAAATACTTTTTTCTTTAGAGTTGTAGAAGTGTATTGATTGTTCTTATCCTGTTTTCATTTTTATTAAAAAAACGTTTAACTAGTAAACCCAATCCACTGCCCTATATATATAGATAATTTGCCTCTCGCCGAACATTTTCTATCAGCATGAAGGTGCTCCTGCACGTAACGCATACTTGATAAATAATTTTTTACAAGAAACTTTTTACGATCAATGGATCGCCAATAATGGACCTTTCTTATGGCCTCTTCGCTTGCCCGATTTATCAATTCTAGATTTTTTTTTATTTGGGGAACTATTAAAAATAAAGTTTATGAGAGCCCATTACCAACTATTGAAGATTGTATGCATAGAGTAAGAAATGCATTTCAAATCTTATTACAGGATTCAATTAGAAGAGCTACCCATGAATTACTAATCCGAAGGTACCGAAAATGTGTGGAAGTTCGAAGGTGGAATTTTGAGCAATCATTAAATTAAATGTTTTTAGTTCATTTTATCTTAGCTATTTGAGTTTATGCAAAGTGTCTTCAATTCAATTAAGGTGGGAATATCAAAGAGAGAGAGAGAGAGAGAGAGAAACATGCCACAATAATTTTAACTGATACTGTCAATATTTAATATTTTACGAGAACTACAATTCATATCATTGAATCGTAAAAATCAGCTATGCAATAATAGTAAAAAATCACTTTATAATAATTATAATTACAATTTAATACAAATAAACGAATATCTCATAAATAAAAATACAAGTACAAAATGAACATCCAAAAAACGAAAAACTATGTATAACAGTACTACCTACTACCATACTGAAAAGAAAATGTGTGTGTTTATTCCAGAAAGCTCCCTCTCCCATATTTTTGTAGTGGTGAGAAAAAACTTCGATTTTTTATCAACTATGTATGGGACATAAAATTGCATTTTCATTCGATTGACGCAAACCGCAAGTCTCCACCTCTTACCGTTTTCAAGAAAAGAAATAATACATACAATTATATGTGCCACCACTTTGGGTACGGGTTCCTCCGCATGTTTTGTAGGTGGGTCTATCCTTAAATATCTTTATTTTGATTTATTCTACGTTTAGAAGGATTTATTTTTACTCGGAAGGCCCACAGCTATATAAAACGTTAATATAGCAGGCAAACCTGAAATTACTTTGGATCTAATTCACTCATATTCGCTAATTACAACACCTAACGGACCTAAAAGTAGTACACAATTTTTCCATTAACGTCTGGTCTCGACATAACGTTTTAGCGTGTGTGAAAATACGAGCAAAACTCAACATTGGCTAATAAAGGGAAATTGTTTACCCTTGGGACACCTGCCTTTCTAACAGGTATATAATTAGAATTATTTTGAGGGTTTATGATTAAGGAGAACCGTTAAGATGTTTTTCTCTTGGAAAAATATCGCAAACCATTTATTTTTCATTAGGCACAACTTGCTGGATGTTTGTAAATTAAAACTATGTATTGTTATTATTTAACTTAAGCTGTGGTACTCAAAAATATATGAAAAAGAATTAAAAGCACAAAGCACGTACTTATTAAAAAGTCGCTTAAGAGCATTAATTAAACTGCAAATCGAAAATGCCTACGAAATTAACACATTAAAAGTCGATTAAAACCGATCCAAAGAATTTTTGGGCATTTGTACAATCCAAAAAAAATCTCATATACCGGGAAATACGAAATTTGGGGGCGCCGAATATGACAAACTACAAGATATTGTAAATATATTTGCATCTTATTTTCAAAGGGTATATTTGCCAAATCCTTCCACCGCAAATCGTCATTCTTAGCGATAAGGAAACTCACAACAATAGTTTTTCAAAGTCGCAACAAAAAAGCTCAAAAATAAAAGAACATCGGGACCTGATTCATTACCATCATTTTTATTAAAAGATTGCTCAAACGTATTAGCTGTAATTTTATGCATAATTTTTAAGTTAAGTTTAAAAACAGCGACGTTTCCGGACATTTGGAAGCCAGTTAGAATTTGTCCCATTTTTAAAAGTCGTGATGTGTCGTTACAAATTATCGTGCAATATCCCTACTTTGTAATGTTGCTAAGGTCTTCGAGATATAGTTTTGTATAATCAGATTCAGTCTTCTGTCGCTCTCCAAATTTCCCCATCGCAACATGGCTTTGTTACTAACAAATCAACTGTCACCAATTACCAATTTAGCTGTCTTTACACAATTTGTCTCACATGCTATTGACAAGCTGGGTCAGGTGGATGTGATATACACAGGCTTCTCGAACTTTTGGTCGCATAGACCATCACATACTCATAACTAAACTAGATCACTTTGGTTTTTCTATTTGCTTAATACACTTATTTCGGTCGTATCTCTCTGATAGAAATCAATTTGTTTCTTATAATGATTATGAATCCACTATCATCAAAGCAACCTCAGGAGTGCCTCAAGGTTCTAACCTTGGGTCCTTCCTGTTCACGATATTTATCAATGACATTACGTGTATGATGATTCTGAAAAACTTATTTTCGCTGACGGCTTGAAAATTTTGATGAGCATCAATTGAACATGGATCTCTTATTTGGTGTCCATATTATTTATGTCGAAAATATACAGACAAAATTCTTAAAATTGTTGGTTTATAAAGAGGACGGTTTGTATCCTGCTAGAGGATGTGATCGTGAATCACTCCCTACAAGGTATGACGTTAAATGTCGACAATTCAGAAGGACATGTAACTCGATTTTGTTTTTATATATATTAATTCATAAGCTAATAGATGTTCCAAGTTTATTACCTCAATTAAGTTTTCTAGTACAATGGCCGAATTCAAGATACAATTTCACATTTTATTGTTCCTATTCTAGAGCCAATTATTATTAAATAGTCCAGTAAATGTAATATGTGACAATTAGAATAAGATATGTTATATCTGCGATATCAATTGTGATTCGTATGATGACATAATGAGAGTTGCTAGTGGCAGTTTTAAGTTAACATCTTTTTGTTTTTCTAGTATTGTTTAATACGATTTTTTTTATTGCAATCTAATGTATTTGGGTGTGTGGAAATATGTATGTATATGTGTATGTGTGTATATATATGTACGTATGTATACATGTGTGTATATATGTATATGTGTATACATTTACTTATGTATTTTCTATATATGTGTAGACATATTTTAGCAACATGTTAAATGCAAACAGTTTTATGTTATATATGTATACCATATAACGTTAATATATTTTTTTTGGCCAATTTTGTAATTTTTGTAACCCTTTCCAATTATTGTAAACTTTGTAATTATTCTGAAATTGTGTAATTTTTTTACCTCTTATTGGGTATAGATATATATATCCTGTTGAGCAAATAAAGGCATTATTATTATTATTATTAAAAAGGCACTAAACAGCAAAATTCAACTCTCGCAGTGTCTCTGACATACGCTAACCGACGCGCATTTCACTAATCATGTTGGAATTATCAGGAGATGATACATTCTGCTGTAGTGTTTTTAAGACCCATTTGCTAAGAATTTATTTAAAAAAAATTACAATTAAAGTTTTTCACGTTTTTAAAATTTTCCGTCCGCTAACTGCGCTCAAAACTATTTCACTAATATTTAGCAAGAAGTGACGTTGTGTAAACTAACCAGAATTTTGTAACACGAAATTATTCCCAGAACGATTTTGATTAATGTTAGTGTTTGCTATTGGTGTTTTCTAAATACATTGTTTATGTGTCGGTTCCCCAGAGCCGTTGTTGAATGCCACTCTGTTTATCATCATGTGCCGTTCATTACATTTCCCTCATTACTATTTGAAACAATGTGGGTGGCTTGACTTTAAAAAATTAAATTTCAAAGAATTGTTGATGTTTACAATATTAAAAGATTCCAGACTATAATAATTATTATTTATTCTACATAGTTCATTTATATTCACGAAGGTTTCTAAAGATATAGCATACTTTAATTGAGACGCAGCGCACGTATGCCTCTGTAATAATAAATAACACTACCTATATTAAAAAATTGATATACATATAAATATTTCTTTTATGTTGTACCGGTGTGGGAGATATACTGAACAGGAGAATTGCAAAACGAAAACATATTTTCCCAGAAAAAATACGTAAATATTTTACTTTGTGAAATATGTCAGTTATAATCCTTTTTAGTACAGTCCTTACGCTTAAAACTTTGAAATAAATCCAACCCATCTGAATAAGTTTTACATACAAATAATATAATGCGTATAAAAAAATAAACTAAATAATTAAAAGAGTAAAGAGTAACCGGTTTTTTCCTAATACCTAAAAGCATTTAATAGAATGCAGGTTTCCACGACCGTTGTCTAATGAAGTGGTTTCTTCCAGGTCTTGCCGTGGTCGTTGAACTTGACTTGACGTTTCGCTGATCATCCTGTCAGCTTCTTCGGAAGGATTCTAAAGACTGAATTTGTTGTGGTACACTCCTCGTTATATACCTAGGCGCCACTTCGCATCGCTGGTCATTGGTCCCGCTTAGTTCGCTCCGCTGCTCATTCGTCGTGTTTGGTTGACCGTGACTTACTGCGGTGCTGGTACTTGCCAATACCAGTTTCCACGTGTTACTAAGTCGATACCCATCCTCTCTGTTAAAGTTGTTCACGTTTTTCATAATTTCCAGTGATTCCCTAATGGTTCGCGGATAATAGCGCGTATTTATGTCTAATATATTGACGTCCTCGTAGTCGATTTTATGGTTTTCGTTATTATGGACATGTTCTGCTATCGCCGACCTATCCGTGTATCCAAATCTGGTATTTCTCTGGTGTTCTTTGATTCTGCACTGGATACACCGTCCTGTTTGTCCGATGTAGCTCTTACCACATGTGCACTTCAACTGGTAAACACCTTTTGATAACACTTTGGGGACAGGGTCTTTGATTGAGGGAAGCATCTCCTGTATTTTCTTCACTGTTCGAAACCGTACACTTACTTTTTTTTCTTTTTGAATAAAACCTTCTTCAGCCTATGTGTGACTCCCGCGTATCCGTTCTTCTCTAAAGCTTCTTGGACATTCTGTAGTTCCTCGGGTTTGTTATCGTCATCGCATATTGTGTTGGCTCTGTGGACCAAGGTTCTGATTAACGCTCTCTTCTGTTGTGGATGGTGGTGAGATGTCGCATATAGGTAATGATTGGTGTGTGTTTTCTTTCTGTAGACGCCGTGGGCCAGCTTGCCATTATGTGACCTTTCCACTAATACATCTAAGAAAGGTAAAGCTCCATCCTGCTCGGCCTCCATTGTAAATTTGATACTTGGATGCTGTTTATTCAGTCAGCAGTCACACGAAGAATGAGCAGCGAAGCGAACCAAGCATGACGAATGACCAGCGAAGCAAAGCGGCGCCTAGGTATATAACAAGGAGTGTAACACAACGAATTCAGTCTTTAGAATCCTTCTGAAGAAGCTGACAGGATGATCAGCGAAACGTCAAGTCCAGTTCGACGACCACGGCAAAACCCGAAAGAAACTACTTCACTAAAAGCATTTGTTCACGATATTGGAAGTTTGATTTGAGTTTTTTGTTTATTAAACCTTATATTAATAACTCCCTATGGTTAAAATAACAAATTCTTTTTGTACGACGGCCTTTATATGTCAAAATAATATATATACTGCTAAAATTTCTTATCCCAAATATGTTGACTTGTCTGAGGTCCGCGAAATCATATTTTAAGCTAATTTTTGGACGAACGATACTCCACTAGTGTATACATAGATATCATTTATTAATAACAGATATAATTTATTAATACTTTCATCATCTCTTATAGCAAAAAACGCTGTTGAGTTTCCTATAAATCGTTTGCAACGATTAACAAGTGTCTAGAGTTATTCTGTACATTGCTAAATACTTCGTTTATATTCATAGATGCCTCTATACGTATAACATGCTTAAAACGGAAAGCAAAGCACGTATCGATGCAAATAACATTAGATTACTTAGCAATTAAAAAGTAATGAACCTCTACACATTTCTATAGACCATGTGCAGTTAACTAGTAAATACAGTTTGTTGTATTTAATCAGTATTTCGAAAATTTACGCCATTCTCATTTAAAATACCATCTGTTAAAATACCCTTCGCGAATTAAAGCTGGATTTAACCCATTTTTTTTATTTTCAGCAAGACGAACACATCAATAAACATGCGTTTTGTAAAATATCGCATATTATAACCATATTTCATTAAAAAACTTTACAAAAGAACGTCTATTACAAGGCTTTAGTGCAATTCATATCATTTTCGTTTCGATATAACTGGGTCTTCGAAAGTAGGTCCTCACAAACTTCCATATCCGATCTGAAGAACCAAATTGACAAGATTTGTCAAATTATGCATTCGGCGCTACTTCCCAAGCATACATTTAATGGAGCCTTTCAAACCTCTCCTGGACTCATGTCCAAGTCAGATTTTTATTAGAAGGAGCCCATCGCCTTGTTTTAAATGTGTCAGGTTGCTCGAAGAAGTAATTCAAGACGTCGTGAACAAGTAAAATAAATAAAACTACTAAATGCTAAAGAAACGTGAGACGGTGAAGATATTCTACATATTAAAAGATAACGAATTTCAATTACCTACCAGTATGTGTGAAACTCCTCACAGTATTGGCATTCTTCGTGTGGAACCCCTTTCTTGGTATGGATGTTGTATCCACAGGTAAACCCGTTTGTTTCTCGTACAACTGCCTCATGGCTTCGGGTATAACCACTTTCGATCTATCTATTTTCGGCCTCCTTTTGAAACCAAACGTTGACAAAAGGTTTGCTTCTGCTTCTGCTAGCACTTCTTTGGGTAGATTGGAGGGCGATGTCCTCCAACAGCATTCCAGGATAGCAAGCACCACCAGCCAACACATATTCTTCAAATGCATGGTAGAGTCAACCTAGAACAAGGAGAACATGTTTGAGCTTCTGAATACTCTATTATTGGTTGCGCTAGTTGACAATAAGCATACGGCTCAAATGAATATAATATTAATAATAAAGCTGTCCTTTGCATTCTTAAGGTCAGGGGAGCTAAAGTTTGAGACCGAGGAATTCATAATGGCTTGCTAGAATGGTATTTTCAACACACTTATCCACTGAAGACATGTTATGGTTATCGACATATGCGATCTCGATATATATGCAAAGACACGACCAAATGTTACGAGTATATATATTCAAGCCTGACGTAGTCCTCCTCGACCACCAACACAAGACAGTGTATATCGTGAAGTTCAAGGCTTCCGCGAACAACAACGTTGTTTGGGTGAGGAGGGAAAACAGGCAGATGGTGGTACTGATTATACCAGCAGAAATCCGGCAAAATGAAAAAGATCACTACGTCTATTCCTGAAGCCAATAGTAACTTACTCCACAGATATGGGAAGTAGCTGTTGGCCACTAGTATCTACCAGCTTATTTCTGTAAGTGTCGAAGCCACAGAGAAGGATGTCCTAGGAACTACATAGATTGTCTTAAAGGGATTTTCCAAAGTGAGAATTGCCTGTAATAAAAATCGGACAGTGGGGATAAATTTCATTGCATGTGATGAAGCTATCGCATCGGTCTGAATTTGGAGCTATGTTCGTTTCTGTTTTCGTTCAAAGAACAGAGAGAGGGATTCAGTACGCTTTTATTTATTTGTATCCATAACTTTGGCATAATTTTGTAATATTTTGGTCCTATAGACGTCTTTTGGCTAGTTAATTATATTATTTCAAGCACAAGTTATATTATCGATATAGATAGATGGATGGATCTTTTTGGCGCATTAAAAATAATAGTATTTACACAGGTTATAAAAACATACAATGGCAAGGTAACTATACCATAAATGAGGTAAAACAAGTAGGTAATAAATAGTAAAACAAATAAAAGGAATTCTACACTACTACAATAACAAAGGTAACGAACACTTTCATATGAAAATACATGTTAAATCAGAAGACAAGGAATCATTGATATAAAAGATATTATCTAGTAGGTAAATAGTAGGTCTTTGTATGTTATTCGGAAGTACATTAAACAAATTTATGGCATAATAACTTGTGCCATTTCTGGTCTTGGTTAGACGTAAAAAATTATGGTTTAATTTCTTATTGTTCGTGGTTGCATGGTTGTGGAGCAGGTCTCGTCTCGTGTATGTATCCTGGTTTTCTTTAATATAAAGAAGACAGTGAAATATGTATGTGCACGGCAATGTTAAAATGGATAATTCCTTAAAAACGCCTTTACAATCGTCTCTGTATCCTAGGCCTGCAATAACTCTGATCGCTTTTCTTTGCATCGAAAAAATGCGCTTGGTATGCGCAGAGTGTCCCTAGACCAGAATTCCATATGAAAATGCGTGAATGAGCCCATGATAGGCTGTTAAGGTTGGTTTTGAAAGAATACTCGCCAGTCTGTGTAGCAAAAAAATTTTGCTGGACATTTTTTTACAGATGTGGATGGTATGCTTTTCCCAGAACAACTTGGGAGAGTCAATGTCCACTGTGTGATGCCTGTGTCTTTTTGTTGTTAAAAACTAATTGGTTACTTAGAAATCAGTCTTGAATGGCCGGACGTTGGGTAAGAGTCGATTTTTATCATGATTATTGTAGATTGTATCGTCCGCGAGAGAGTAAAATGAGGTACAGATGTACAGTTGGGTAAACCATTTAGGAACAGCGTTAGACCCAATACTGAACCTTGTGGTACCCCAATATTTGTATAAATTAAGTTCGATTTCATGTTTTGATATTGTACATACTGGGATCTATCTTCAAGATATGAATTTAGAAGATTCTGACTATTCATCGAGAATTTATAAAATATTATCTTATTTATTAAAATATTGTGGGACACACAGTCAAAGGCTTTACTCAAATCTAGGAACTAAACGTGGAGAAATTCACTGCCCTCGAACTGGCAATTGTTGAAAAAACTAAAATTTTAAAAATAGAATGTAATTTGTCGTTTTAATACAATTTCTAGGATTTTTGCAAAAACAAGAATAACTGCGATAGGCCTGTGGTTGGCAGCATCGTCAATAGAGCTATTCTTGTGTAAAGGTACAACTTTTGACACTTTTAATATCTTATATTTATAGCTTTAAATATTATTGCCTATAATTAATTGTCTGTTATAATAATATTACACAGAGTAATAACTTTTACATAACCATGATGAGAAATTATACACTAGTCATTTTATGATTATTGAATTTCCTATTTTATAATTATTACACCTTGCGTGTATTTTTACATCTTCAAAGAAATTGTACTTAGAAGAATAATGTAATGACCAGTCTGCAGATTTTACTTTTACCATCAATTCAGGTAAGTCTAAAACTTATATACACACTCATACTTAATCGGATAAACTCCGTATCTTGTATAATATCTATGGGCATTCAAATGTAAAATATTAGTCGTTTCAAACTTTCACTCGGAGCAGTATTTACAGTGCTTAGCTAACACTGCGGGGGGTATGGAGCTTTCAAATCGCAAATTGACCATTATAAGTGCCTTTGAAACAAAAACTTAGGTAGACATACCTTTCCAAGGGTCCTTCACTTCTTTGTAGAATTTTAAGCGTAATTCTATGATATTGAAGATATTTCTTTACACGGAAAAATAATGTTAGTTACTGCTTTAGTTGTACATCAACAAATTGCAATTTATTGTGGTTTTTAAAATAGGGTGTCAACGTTAGGTGATGATAGTTTTTACAAAAATATGAAAAGAGAGATATGCTCAGAAATTAGAACCCCAATTTTGGAAAGTTAGAACAACTTAGTTAATTATCGTTTGGGAAGATTGAGGATAATCAATTTTTCATGTTGGCGAAAATCATCTAATCAAAAAAAATATTAGCGATTAGTTAAGGCTAGCACCCCAAAATCAAAAGCTTCGAGTTGATCTTTTCATAATAAATTTTACAAAACGCCAAAACATTTGAACACTACACACGGATACACTACCCGACGCGCGTTTCGCTAACCATGTTGGAATCATCAGGACAGGAGATAATTAAAACTGCAAACTATCATGTTTCCATTTTATCGCATTTCAACAAAAGCTTGTTTTTTTAAGTATCATTATATTTCACGGTGATTTCCCCAAGAACATTTGCGTAGAAAATAGTTTTCTTGTTTATTTTTATTGCTTTTAGTTATAAAATGCTACTTTCTTCAGATAAGGTGAACTTGAATTTAAATATGTAAATAATATTTCTCACTATTATTAATCCATATAATTATGAAGAATGTCGCTAATTTCTAGAATTTGTTACTGATAGATATTGGCAATATATTTAGTTATATAATAATGTGAAAGTATTTTAGTTTTTTTCCAAATGAACAATCACAAGTAAAATATTAATGTTTTTGATATTCGTTTAAAATTTGTTCTTTTTAATAATCCATAATCACTGAGGTGGTTTTCACACTATTATTGGCTAAACACAAAACACAAAACCTGTGAAAATAATATTTCGTTTAACAAACGACTCTTCAATAAAGAATCGAATATTTTTTTACCGCATGATGCAAATCCCATGTGACCATAAAAACATGTATTGTCATACATTCTAGTCTGGTGCCGTTAGAATAAAGATTTTGAAATAAATATCGAAATTACAAATAAAAAACAGTATGATCTGAAATAGTATCATGCAATATCTATCTAACTTATATACAAGAGGTATGTAGCTAAAACTTGTTTTGGTCAAATATTTTCTAAAGAATCTAACATAATTTCAACCACACCTATACCAAATCCGAGGACGATTTAAAAATATCATGCAGAGCGTTTGAGAGATTGTTTATCAAATTCTTTGTTTTACAAACTGAATTTGATCGTCAACAAAAATGTCCATTGTTACTCTGTTATATCATGAGCAGTAATATTCGATGACAGAAAAACAGAAATGTCATGGTCTAATGAAATTAATAAACAATAGTGTTAGTTCACTTTCAGATAATTGTTTACATGATATAACGGTCGTTGCTGCAAAAAACTTGACAATAACTTTTTTATTTTTATGCATATATTGCCGCCAAAAAACCTAAATATCAAAGTATATTTTTGATATGAGTAAATTATTATGAATCATCGTTCAATAATGTTTGAGTTGTTGTTTGGCTTTACCATCCCAGTTTTTTATATATTTCATACAATTCTTGTCATAATTCTTTTAAAACGATTTGTAATAAAACTGTTTAAAACAAATATTTTCAGTTCTCTGTATTAGCAAACAATAAAAATAAATATCAAGTACATCGGTCAAGAAACATATCCAATGAAAGCTGTTCGCGAAATTAACAGTAAGGAGTATATGTTGGAGATGCAAGGACATCAATTGTAACCAGAACTAAGAGACATAAACGACGTAATAGAATCGAACTGGGAATCTAATCGAACAATTATAATAAATAATAATAAATAATAAATACACCACAGGTAATGACGACCCCCTTTATCCCGGAAGGCTCTAGAAGAGCCTTGTGTGGGAGGGGGCTACACATTTAGAGACAAGGGACACACACCCAATATCCGTGTATAGTGAAAAAATCCCTCTCACAGTATTTTCCACTGCCACAACCGGGGATCGAACCCGGAACTTTTGGGTGAGAGGCAAGTGCGCTCACCTCTCGACCATCAGTCATAGGCTGGATCTCAAGACAGATACCGGTGATTTAAAGCCTTTAACAATGCACCAAATAAAAAGCAATTATTATAAGGTAAACGCAACTGTAGCTATGAAATTGTAGTCCAGTGACCTATGACAATGATTATGTTGAAAGTCATGTTATATACATACATACAAATCGCATACATGTCTAAATAATGTTAGCTCCTTCTATCAGTGACTGATTTCAATTTTAATCAAAAAGTTATAAATATTTAAATGGTTAAATATAGAACGTAAATAACTTACTAATTCTAGGGGTGTAATAAACGTCAGGGCATACTGTTATTGTTTAAAAAGCGCATACAATTGTAGTAATCTGAGATTGACGATAAAGAATAACGTAAGTAATAAAAAAAATAATAATTGCAGATAAGAATATTAATTAGCATAGATCATATGGAATTTATTGCATTATTTCTTTGGAAGTAAATATTGTAATGTGTATTATTTTTATACAAATGGTATGCATTGATTATGCATAATTAAAATTATTTTTATCTGATTACTATTGTGGAGATATACATATATTTCTCATTAAATTATAAATAATTAATAATCTAATGCATTCTTATACGATGGAATCTGGTTTCTTCCTTGAACTTTATTCAAATGCACTGTATTGCCAGGCATATTAGAATTACCCAACAGTGACGCATCGAGAAATGTTTAAAATGAATTATTTGTTTACCATCCCAATAAAGATTGCCGCCAAACAATTAATTGTTATTTATCTACTACCGGAGTTGTTTTTGATTAATACGATGTTTTTCTGTAAATAATTCAATAGCGAGTAATGCTGTGTACAAATGTCTACAATATATTGAAACAATCCTTGTCAAATGCAAGTGAAAATAGACAAAGCTACTGGCAGAAAATAATAAGAACCGGAGTACCCCAGGGCACTGTCTTAGGACCTGTTCTCTTTTTCTTGTTTATAAATTATTTCGTGGATAAAAACTGTAGATGCAAATTCATATAGTATGCAGATGACACTACTAATTCGGTTGAGAGAGAATTGGATGTCAGTTAAACTAAAGGCAATAAGTAAAGTTTATAACCTGACTAGAATTAAATGTAGTAAAAATTAGCTTTTTCTCTAATGAAAACCCTTAAGGTGAGAATATCCAAAAGAGAGAGAGAGATACGATAAGGAAACATTTATTATTTTTGGCCATAACTTTTTTTAATAATAAATAAATAAACACCACAGAAATTAGACAACCCCCAATTCCAGAAGCCAGGGCTAGTGCGGAAGGGGGTTACACATTGAAAAAACGCGGACATACAACCATTTCCTCCGACAGTGCCAGTGCCGGAGCCAGGATTCGAACCCGGTGGTGCGATGTGCGTGTGATTAATCGCGATTGCCACCTCACGCCTTAACCCACTCGGTTATCCAACAGACAATATAATGTTTACATATTTTAAATATTTTATTGTAAAAAGCGCGTGGTGCTTTCCACTATATTTTTATTGCATGTCACATTCACGATTTGACATATTATTAGAATTTCAAAATATTATCTCACCGAATTTACCACGTGCACTGATAAACCCTTATAATTTTTTCTAATAATGACCCTCAAACTTGTTGCTTTAAGTAGTTACTAAGCAACAAGCTTTCGGTTCATTATTAGAAAAAATTATCGCGTGATTATCAGTGCCCTTGGTAAATTATAGCTGAAAAGACGATTCCATCAGTGGCGTAGAACTTACATGAGGGGAAACTACTCCTCTGTCCCTGCCGTACGCCTCTGGTAATAGTGAAAAACTATCTTTTACCATGGTCTGATGTTACCTAAAATAGCTAAGCTTTCTGGCAAATATGAAATAGAAATATTAAACAGTAACAAAATAATTGGCAAAAATAATTTTTAAAATTTCACAAATATTTCAGTAAGAAGGAACATTTTATCTAAGTGTTTTGGGTTATATCTTCTTATTTTGGGCCAAGAATTCTTCAGTTAGCTTATGTACAATTATTCACAAAACACCCTATATTAATGGGAAGTTAATACAATAATGCAATCATCCAGCTTACTTGTTTTCAACAGCTACTTTGCAAATTCCGTCGCCAAAATCTGATAATTCATAATTTCAACTTTGTTTGCTAGTATCTACTGTTAGAAAAAAGTAATCTAATTGCTGTTTTCATTGACATCTGAAGCTTTCATTTCTCAATTTTACCATGTGAAACATACCCATTTCATTTAAATTTTCTTAGAAAAAGTGCAATATATGTTGACATGTCAAATAATGCCCTCTACCGGCGGCGGTAATAATCGCATGGAGACAGCGTAAAGCGGACTCGATAGACTAAGGAAGCCCTTTGGAACGGGCCCCAGTTTGTTAAATTCCGTTAAGGCTAATCGACATTTAAAATAAATTATTTTGGCATCTCCTCACCACTTTATTTTTGAAGATGCGATAAAATGGAAAACTAACAAGATTTTGAATTTTCTCAGGATTACGATGCATATATTTTCAATACCACTTAATTGAGCAAAATACGGAGAAAGAACTAATTATCTATTCTGTCAGAGATATTGCGCCACCTAGCGGCTATTTTAGAAACTCGTGGTAATTTTTTCCCAAATCTTGTAGGATGATTGTTTTCTGAAATATAGCTGGCCCCCATTCTTAGTTGCCCAATTTGCACATAATTGTAAAAATATAAAAAATTGCAAAAATGTACCAAGTCTAAATAAATAAATAATATAAAAAATATATAAACATTATCTCAAGTAAAAGTTGTCATGATATCTCAAATAATACCCCGGAGTAACTTTGAAGACCACTCATGAAGTATTTGAGCTGGGAGGTTGCTTTTTGTTCCATTTACTCAGGCAATTAAAGAGACCTATTTTTGCAAAAATATTTATATTTATGATACATTACTGTACGATCGGAGGCGAGTGAGAATATTTCTGTCGGTGAGACTTTTGTAAGGCAATTTTCAGATTCAAGTTGTCTATTAACTTTTTAAAGAGTCATAGGTAAGGAAAGGAATGTGGACGTTGAAATATTTACTACTGATGACATTACAGCTACCATGCCTGTCCCTTCTTCTAAGATTGGGTTGACGTAGGACCATAATAATTGCGTCTATTGAAATAATACTGTCAACTTATTTAGAGGTAAATTAAAGATGTTTTTGGCTTCACCTGATTTCCTACTTAGGAATCCTATTTTTAGATCGTCATCTATTTGAAGTATTTGTCCGATATTTTTTTTCTTTCCTGTTGTTGATTTGAGTAATACCGATTTACCCATCTTCGCCTTTTTTACTTCTTCTTCCGGTTCGATTTCTTCGTCATGCCGTTGAACAAACTCTGCCATACTTTCACAATCACTCTTTGAATCATGTAGTGATTTTGCTCTATTCACATATTTTGGCGTAATCCATGAGTTGACAGTGATCTGAACGTGGACAATACATACCACGCTAAACTTTTATTGTAGACACTAGCTTTATTTCATATAACCGAATATTTCATAATACATTTTGTCTGAAAGTTATTTGTGGCATTCTACGAATATTATTTCCTATTATTTGGGTTTTCTACCACATGTATTATTAACCTCTTCCAAACAAATCACCGAATCTACAAAATAATAGAATTATTAGAAAAAAGCCTCTGCGCCCGTGACGTTGACGCCAAAGGAAAAGTCAGAGGTTATGTTTTGCAAATAATATAAATCGGAATAAACACAGAAATAATGTATTTTGCTGACGTTTCGGAAAGTAATCTCTTTCCGTTTTTAAAGCTATTTTTTGGAAGAACTCTTATTTTGCTGCGTATGTCAAATACACAGCTTTAAGATTCTGTTTATGTTATTTCCATATATACTTGCTACTTACACAGAACATAGATCTGATGATATTTTCTTTTAGATAATGTTGAGTTTGTCATCCAGACCTTTCAGTGTGAGGTTGGATGAGCACAAGAAGTACATTAGAAAGAATGAAATTCAGAAATCAAAGATTTGTGAACATGCCTGGGAAAACGGACATAGAATAAACTGGGACTCAGCAAAAATTTTAACAAAAGAAACAGATACCAAAAAAGGAAAATTAAAGAATCAGCAATAATCTTATTAAATGAAGATAAGTGCGTATCGAATTGTTCTGTAGATATTTGTACAACCTGGCTACCAGTGTTAAAAGAAGAACTTAACAAACTCAACATTATCTAAAAGAAAATATCATCAGTTCTATGTTCTATGTAAGTAGTAAGTATCTATGGAAATAACATAAACATAATATTAAAGCTGTGTATTTGACATACACAGCAAAATAAGAGTTCTTCCAAAAAATAGCTTTGAAAACGGAAAGAGATTACTTTCCAAAACGTCAGCAAAATACATTATTTCTGTGTTTATTCCGATTTATATTATTTGCAAAACATAACCTATGACTTTTCCTTTGGCGTCAACGTCACGGGTGCAGAGGCTTTTTTTCCAATAATTCTATTATTTTGTAGATTCGGTGATTTGTTTTGAAGAGGATAATAATACATGTGGTAGAAAACCCAAATAATAGGAAAGAATACTTCATAATACCTCACGATCCGATCTAGCTGACGTTAGTTTCACATCGATTATTAATAATGTAGAAGATCTTGCTCGAAATTTAAGGAATTTCTCTCCAATTACGTTAGCAAATAAGAATTCTGACTTAACGTTTTTATGTCCAGATTTAATATATTGGCTCCAGCAATCACTATAAGGTTGGATCAATTATTAACTAACCATGAACTTTTTTCGTAATTATAAACACTGCTGTGACGTCAATACATACCAGACGAGATGCAAATGAACTAGTGCGTACCAGTGTAGTAACAGCCCAGCGTTTACTGACAATTTCTAGAAATGTACATAAATTAGTAACTTCCAAATTAATTGCTCGGACAAACATTTTAACTCAACAACGGTACAAGTAATTTACATTTTTGGTGAATTAAAATTGTGATTAACAGGTTGTTTTTTATCTCCAGTGAAAGTTAAACGATTCTGTTATCGGCATTTTTTCCAGGAACTTTAACCACTTCGGTAATAGCTAAAATTAATTAATAGTTATTAGGATAATGTGGTTAAAGAGAATCGTTGAGAGGTCTTAAAGTGTTTCTAATAAGACTTTGTTAGTTGGTGCACATAAAGGTTTATGTCTCGGTAGAAACCTCAGGTAGCATCTACAGGGTAGCGATTTGTAATAGAAAACTATTGAAATTAACTTTTTCAATTTATAAACAGGCACAAACTTTAACGTTGATTATCTCAGTTAAAATTTAAATATCTGTTTGAGTGTGTTGATTCTTTATAAGCGCTTGTTTCAATGTTACTATTTCATGTTGCAATTAAAACGTCTAAAATCAGTAGTTTATTCATATTTTTAATACTGTGAAGGATCATAATAAGCCTCCTCATTTTTATGCTTTACCAAAGGTAGATAAACAAAATGTTCCTTTAAGAACAATAATTATTGTTAGTACCATTAATTCGCTATGTCATATTTTGTCAAAGTGTTTACTTAAAATTACAGACCCCTTTCTGAAAATACAGACTTAAATACAAAAAATCTTAGACATTTTATTGAGAAAATTTATGACAGTTATAGTCATCATTCACACGTGGTGGTCAGTTTTGATGTAGTCAGTCTTTTTACTCATGTTCCAGGGGATAAAACTTTGGAAATAATTAAAGACAGACTGCTGAATAGTAATAATTTGGAAAATCGAACTAAATTGAGTGTAAATAGCATAATGGAAATGTGTATAACAACCTATTTTCAATTGGAAAATAATTTCTATTAACAGGATTTCGGCATGACAGGTATCCTTCAGTATCAATCTTAATTTATTGAAAATTTCGAAAATAGACATGTTCAAATAAATTGTATACACAAACAGACTATCTGGTTGAGGTATATTGACGAAATTTTTGCAATCTGGCCCCATGGGGTTGGGGTTGATGTACTAGACAGTTTTTTTAGAAAATATAAATAACAAAAAAAAGTATTATTATTGAAACAAGCGCTTATAGACTCACATAGATAATATTTAAATATTAACTCAAATCAGTTAATAAGTGTTAAAAAGGTCGTTATAAAATTTTTATCTGATAGAACCAAAATAATCATCTAATAACGAATATTAAATAATGAGAAGCAATTCACCAGAAAGGTTCTAATAAACAATCGATATCCCAAAGTCTTGAATATTGTAAAATACAAACAATCAAGTACAGAAAAGATATGGATGTCGTTACACGACATTAATTCCTTAAGTATATGAATTATCTACGATGTATAGGAGGTAAATTTGATTTTTGGTAATTCCAGATCTATTTTGACAAAAATAAAACCATTAAACTAAGAGCAAAATTCAAATAACTATATTTACAGTATCCCCTGCTCAATTTCCAGCTTGCCACTATTCTTTTTGTTTTTCTGTATAAAAACAATCAAATTCGAATAATCCAGCGTACCGCTTTTGATATCATACTTATTCCAGTCTTACCGAATGAACAATCAGATAAAATAATATATAATTTAATTAAAATTTAATAGTATAGCTGTGTTACCTAAGGATAATTTATTACTAGCTCTAGCCTGCACACCTGTCCATTACAAACAACAATTAAGTAAAATAAAATGTTTAAAAATAGCTAATATTAATTTTAAATTGAGTACTTTTTCTTGAAGGTCAGAAATGTACTTTAAAAGTGATAATAGCTAAATGTTAAAAATGAGTAAACGATGCGTCGGCCATTGGCGCAGTTGATTCGAAATGTAAGGGTATATGATGTTACATGGTTTTCAGCCTCTATAACAACAAAGTATTCTAAACATTTGACGGTCTAAAAATATGTGGAACGCCAGGTAAAAGCAAATCAAAATTGATTTATTTAATTCCAATACTGCAATTTTCTTTCGAAATTATAATGTTTCAGCAAAAGAATGGAACTTGATACAAATTTTACAGAGTTTACGAAAAATTAGATGCTATTATCATTTATCTTAAATATCGGGAGATTATACAACATTGCCCAAATCAAATATTCTATGAACTTTTTTATATATACATTTATTTAAAGTCGGCCTATTTCCTCTACTGAGGCCTATCACCCACGTCTGCAAACGAGCTACCCCCAACCAGAAATTTTGCCGAACTTCTTCTGTTTCGAAGAACAGGGATCTTTTACTTGCCTAATATTTAATAGACAATGGACAGACAGATTTACATCCTTTCCAAAGTATAGTATGGTATATCCATTACACAATCCTTGTCTAAGATTACCTAGCTTTTGCGCATAGACGGATACACAATCCGCTAGAAGATGCGGGACGAGAACACGTGGTCTATCACATATCGACAAATATCGCTCGCCCCTGTGATTCCATGAAGTTAAAATATATTAAAAATCATTTTGTGCAACAATTTAATATGTTATTAATGAAACATATAAGAGATATCAAAGAACGTGAAGCTATTTTTCAGTTTTCTAATATCTGAATATTCCTCCTCTTTGTCTAGCCCCTCATCTTCGCTGCACTCTTCCATTCTTTTTTACTACTGGGACCTGTCCATTTTTTTTTGCGTCTCCTTCATCTTCTCAGAAGATTCCTAAATGCTTCAATTTAAAATTGTGAAATCATGCATCTTTATGCCTTTTTTTTAAAGTGACGGTAAACAAAAAAAATTTTTCTTGGACGTTTCTTTAGAGAATAGGTAAATGTTACGTTACAACAAAAATATTGACCGACAAGACCCAACAGACATACATAAGCACCTATATTCGAAATGTTTAACTTAAATTTCACATAATTTTTTATTATTAAAAAACATGTTGAAAAATAATTATGTTGACTTCAAATTAAATACAAATTGTCATACATTAAAGTATAGTTCAAGTAGGAAGATCCTGAGACATAAAAAACCCAAGAAAAGTTTTACAACTTCATTAAAATATCGGTACTCTTTTTTAGCGCTGTTTGCAAATTGACTCGCTTACCTTTATAGGTTGTTAATGTGCATCAATCAATGGACTGTATTTTATTGATAATACGCTAAATTTCTCACTCGGCTAGAGCGCGTTCGCGCGCGAACGCACTTGGTCAGACTCTGCTGTGTTGTGGGCTCGATTCCCAGCACTGACACTGGCAATTTCGGTGAGTAATGGGTGTTGTCTGAGCCTTCTCAAATATGTAACTCCCTTCCGGGCTACTTGCGCTTTGGATTTGGGGTTATCTATTATATATGATGAGTTTTCGTTTAATTCACCACAATTTTACCACCATAACAAAACGATAAAAAATGTCAAGGAGACACACTCCACACAACAAGAAACGTTTGCAAATATTCGAATAATACGCATCATAATCACTGGATTGAAACTACAGATACAGCCTGCACGAAATCAGGATTTTACACCACTTATTCTTTTTGTTATTTCAATTGAGCGTAAAATAAAACCGGTCAAGCTTACCGAAAGATATCTAAACAAGTGGTCTGTAAAATTCCCAACCAGGAAATTCTATAACATTATGATTTAGTACCCTAAAAGCCAAGCGTTTGTGCATTGATTGTGGAATATTTACTTCCTCTTTCTCGAGTCACTTTGAAAGTTCAATGAGAAAATGTCACTCTAATTGAATTATTAAAAGTTGTCTAAAATTTGAGTAGCATCAAGGTGTGGGAATGTACTTTGTGCAACAAGAGTGGATATGATAACCATTTCGCACGAGAAAGAAAACTGAGCACGTGCGGAGTGCCTCAATCTTTCGAGTGCGATATGGATAATCCAGTCGAGTTGTACCTTTTCAACGACCGGATTAAAAAAAACTACCAAGTTTTAATCAAGTTTTAATATACAAACTTAGCATCTGCTTAATTTTATGCCCTAGGTGAAAATATAAATATAAATAAATGCTTAGCGTCTGCATTTACGCTTCGAATGCAAGAGGTCGTAGGTGCAAACCCCCTTCCCCCCATATAGCTACTTTTTTGCCATATATCTCTAAAATTTGGTCTTTTTTTTTATTTTTTTTTTATACATTTATTTAACGTCGGCCGATTTCCGCTACTGAGGCCTAACACCGACGCCTGTAGACGAGCTACCCCCAACCAGGAATTTTGCCGAACCTCTTCCCTTAAGAAGAGTAGGGATCTTTTACTTGCCTAACATTTAATAGACAAGGGACCGACGGCTTTACATCCCCTCCGAAGGATGGTATATCTCCTATACAACCCTCGCCTAAGGTTGTATAGCTTCCGCGCATACACTGATATACAAGCTGTGAGGCGAGAACGCGGTTTCCGTTGGAATGGTCACCATCCAAGTACTAACTGCGCCTGTCGTTGCTTTACATCGCATACCGAAGTATGTACATAGTAAAGACGCACCTACGCTCGCCCCAAAAATTTTGTCTGTATATAATAATTTCAGTGAAATTTTAGGTGGTATATCGTTTGTCGATTCCTCACTTCACTCATTTTTAATTATTTTTTAGCTCAAACTGCGCGAATACACACTGACAATAGGGTTTTCCCACTAATTTTATTTTAACAATTTGTGTCGTGAAAATGATGTAATAAAACATTTTAATAATTTACAACAATTTACTTTTCTAATAAGAATTATTTCTAAGAAAATATCGTTAAAACAACTTGCTGGTAATTTCACTGCTTTTTAAAACGGGCATTTTTACGCGCCAGAATTACGTATCTAGCCGGAAAACCAATGAGATTATGGATATAATTAGCTTGTAATAGATTCTAACTGTGTGTTAAAGAAAGCTTTCCTCTAAAACTTCTCAGAATTTCAATTTGTAATGCTTGTACTGTGATTGGTCTAAAGCAGTGGACGCGTAAATATTGGCCAATCAGAATCCAGATAAATGCCGCACAAGTTATTCGTGAAAGCGTCGGACGTTAATATTTTGTACTGTAGTTTAGGTTTAATCTTCACTGACATTACACATCAGATGACTAACCTAAAACGTCAAATTTATATTTTTATGTTTGTATTGTTTGGAGTGAAAATATTATTTTATCAATTTCTGGTTTATGTTTTATTAATTCTACAATGAAAATGGAATCAAGTGGAAGGGGGATATGTTAAAGGTGCCGCTGATAATTTACCTAAAGTAGAAAAGTGCTGAGTGCTGTCAATAAATAGAGGTTATGTTATGTTAACAGAGACCAAGATTAATAAACAATATTGAACAGAGACTACCTCTGTGATTGGATTTCAGGCTGTTGACGTCACAACGCGCCAATTTATGGCTGTTTAAAATGAACCCAATATTTTTCAAACTTCAAGTTTTTTTTTGTTACTATTAGTAAAATTAATAAGATAAGAAATATGCCATAAATCATTTTTTTACGTGAGCTAAGTATTTCAGCAATAATTTTTTTTTCTGGGAAAACCCTATTACTTTGACAGCTTACACACCAACTTGAGTTTTTAAAACCAATAGTTTCCTATGTACTTAAACACGAACTGTGATTGGTCGACTTCATATCCATCCTAGAACGTATATGAAATATATCCGTTCAGTTAACTGGAATGGCCCACTTATCCACAGTACAGTACGGAAAACAGATTTACATAAGAAGGTAAAAAAAATATTAATGCCACTCTTTAGGCAGAATACCGTTTTGAATAACTCGGTTATCATTTCCCATTATCGGAATGTTAGCCTAGGTATTTTTGTCGGGGACACTGCGTATGTATAAAAATCCCAATACATTGGCACAAGGAATGCGAATTTGCAAAAATTTCAAGAATGCATACAACAACAGACGACGTAAGAGAAAAAACGTATAGTCTATTATTTTTTTTCTGTAGATCCGCCACTGTTTGTTTAAAGCATCTCAGCTCTAGCGTAAGTTGGCTTTGGTGAGGTCAAGCAAGTTGACTTGGACTTGTTCACCTTTTAGTAACGGCTGGAGAAAGCTGACTGCCGTCTCTTCAACTCGCGACTTCCAAAACTATATAACATTGTTATTACTTTTATTGGGAACCAAGATGTCTGTCGTATTAGCCAAGGGTCTCTAGATAACTGTTCGGTGAATAATAAGCACAAGGTGTCCAAATAGAAAGGTTATTTGGACTCTGAAGCAGTGCAGGCTTGGGCTAGATGTGTTGCAGAAACTGAAGGCTAGATCGTATACACGCTCTCGTATTGTCTATGCATATATCGTTATATACAGTGTGATGTTCGGTATCTATTTTGTATTTAGAAATAAAATACGTATATAGATATACAGTACGTCTCACTTAAGAATGTAACAACTGATCTCAAAAGATAGAAGCCACCAAGGTCTATTTAATACCACAAAATCACTTTCCATCTTTAAATGCAATGCTAAATTATATGAAAAAAATCAAAAAATCATAGTTGACATTCAAAAACCCTGAATCCGAAGTTTAGTTAAATTCTAAAAAAATGAAGTCTTCATGAAAAAAATTCTTTCTACTGAGACAATTTTATATAAGTCAGATTAGTTGTCAAGTAATTCTGTTCTGTCTGAGCATATTTTAATAATAATAACAATAATAAATGATCTATATTTCAACAATGCAGAAACAACATTCAAATTAACAGATATTAATTACAAAAGAAAATGCATCATTGAAGAGGCGGAGTTCAGTGCATGTGTACTGTTCTACCACCACCAATTTCTACCATTTCAATTAAAATGCTTACAAATGCGGAAAAAAAATGGAAATTGTTAGATCGTAGATGGCTTTGCATTTATAGATAGAAAATGATTTTGTGGTCTTAAATAGACATTGGCGACCTCTATCTTTTGAGATCAGTTTGATTTAAATCGGACAGAAAAGACAAGAATTATTACGCTGTTATACTTTTGAAGTGAGACACGCTGTTTATGTAATAATCAGTTCGTAATTTAGTTGTGTCTTTCATTAGAAAAATATCGCAATTTGTAAATACAAAAATTAGTTAAGGAAAGAAATGTGTAATTAAATTTATAAGATTTGATTGTAAATAGCGATCGATCCACTGATATCTTTTAAATATATCTAAACTTTAAAATATACAAACAGCGGTAACCAAGTAGATACAAGTATGAATTTATGGCTAACTAGACATTTCAATCCACGGGTGCTGAGCGAATTGCATGCGCAATTTGAGGTGAATGGTAGGGGCTCAATCGATATCGTACATGCACGAAAATAATCTTAATTAAAGTGCCAGAACAAAATACATATACGATAGATCAAAAATACCACTCTTTCCTATAAAAAGATGACGAGAGCTAACAAGCTCGAAATTAGTATGTGGCTAGTAATACACGACAGTCCTCCATTGTAGTCCTTTCTTTAGGAATATGTTTATAGTTCTTCCTTTAATCTGCCCCAAACTTTTAAAAGCTTCTTTCTTTTGATTCCTGTTGCAACATATTCCACGCCGAATTTTGAGGTAGTTGAGAGGTTAATTTTGGGTAAAAGTTGATCTCTTGTCGCGTATTGATGATAAAATCAAGTACTAAATTGCTTTTAATAACCAGAACCATAATTGAGTTGTATGGTTGTATCCCTTGTGCCATTATTTAAAAAAATGTCTTCGATATCGTAGGGTATTTCCATTTTCGTTGTTATCAAGTTGGATAAAATGATGTTTTCTGTAAAACGGACTGCGTAAGACATGTAGTTTTATTGTGTGTTGAAAACAATCGGCATATATCAATGAATAGTGTAAAAGTGGCCACTAGCGTATCGTCTTCATCTTGTCAGAGGATCCTTTCCGATAACAAATTCTATCCTAATAAATTACATCATGTTCATTATTTGCTTCCTAAAGATCCACAATGAAGGTTTTTCATATTCGGTTGATACTCAAAAGTTTTAATTGTGTTGTATTTTGTGCCCCGCCAGGCATTACCAACCTTATTCTAGACATGGACCATATTGTAGATCTTTTCCTTTGCCATAAATGTATGTATGTATGTCTCATTATTGACAGAAAGCATCACGTGATATTGCAAATGATAGTAGATTGGCGAAAATCATTGCAAAATTCCTGTTAATTGAAATCTCGGTAATCTTCGTTAATTCTTCCTTCTAACCTTGACATGCCTTAAGGTTCCCTACTCTCATGTTTCCCCGTGGCTTTATAATTTGTGTCAGTATTCTATAGAGTCTCTCGTTCCCATGCGGAATTGTAAATGTAGACATAGATTATATATTCAACCTTCCATATATTCCTTTACCACAAGTGTTGGTTCTTCTTTAATATAGGACCCAATGGATAAAGTTCTAGTCGTGTAAAGAAGAATAACTTTTGACATAGTTTAATGAAGTAATGTTTATATAAATAGTATTATAAATTATACGACTCGAATTTCAGATAACTGATGTTTTATTAATAAAAATCTTTTAAGACGCAAAAATAAAAATTATAGTTCTACTATTAGCAAACGAATCGTTAACTTGATTTGATTTACTTAATTTTAATTGTAATACATACATGTACAACTTAAAGCAACATATAATATTAACCTTGTGTGGTGTGGCAATGAATATTAAGGAAACACAAGACGAAGGTTACATAGTAAATTTATTAGATATGAATAAATGTATATGGTTCTTCAATCAGATGTTTGTGTTACTAATAATAATAAAACTGATATATTGAATGAATAGTTAGATTGAATGTCTGTAAAACAAACTGTTTGGTAAAGTTTTTCTTACACTTATTCGATGATAGAAGTTGAAATTGATTATAAAATAATCACTCAGATAGAGCATAAATACTGTTTGATCCTTTTTTAAACAACAAATTGTGCTTTTAATATTTACTTTGATGTCGTTTCCAAAAATGTTTGATGGAAAATATTTAACAATAAATTCTCAATTACAGGAAACCACCACAAACTATTGGTATGAATGAACATTATGAAATGCATGTAGCAGTTTCGATCTTTCTATAGTCTTCCCAGCACATGACATGTAAGTAATAATAATAATGTGTCTATATTGATATTTTAACAATTGGACAAAACAAAAAAGGAGTGGCGAGGTTCAACACAGTTGCTATACCACCTAACTATTCCAAAAAAGGCAGGAACGAAAATATACAGAATAATTAATAGTAGCTAGTGTACAATATAAGTAGACGAAGCGGGATAAAAATATCATATATTTCGGTTTGCAACAAGAAATTACTTGACTTTTTTTGAAAGAGTATATACACTGGGAGAACAGAGTTTATTTATTTATTTTGGTTACGACTGTACAGACAGAAATCCAATTATAGGGCAGGAACTTTACAAACATAAAAGACAACTAAATAGTAACTAAAACTAAATAACTTAACTAAAGGTAAACAATTAACTGATAATAAAAATTAACCAAATAAGTCTATGATTAGTATAGTCCTAAGAGTTGTAATCTAATAGTTTAGAAGCTACAGTTGTTGTGCAGAATTGAGAACCACATTTCGCATTTTGGATATGCTAGTATTAAAAATATCTATATTATTATATAAAGAATCATAGTTGGAACACATACGGTGCAGAGGAGAAAATAACAGCAAATTTGTTCTTGGTGCAGGTAAATAGAATAGAGACGATTGCGAGCGAGTCTGCAAATTAGGAACATGAAATCCAATACAACTAAGAATTTCAGGGCAGTCAATAGTGCCATTTAAAATCTTAAAAAGGAACACAAGAGTGATACGTCCGACGAAGTTGAAAATCACTCGTGTTGAATCTATGTAATAAGTCACAATGTGGAAAACCTCTCTCTGGATAATTTCCAGAACTTTTGAACCAGAGGTATTTAAGAAAATGCCTCTGAGGTGTTTCAATGCTATATTTATGATTTTCATAACCAGGACTCCAGACTATTCCAGTCTTGATCTCACAAATGAATTAAAGAGAAGTTTCAGTGTATTTTCGTTAAATTCTTTACAATTACGGATAATGCCTAAATTTTTTAAGGAATTAGCGGTGATTTGATTGATATGGCTAATAAAAGATAACTTTGGATCGCATATTACTCCTAGATCTTTGAAATGACCACAGCTCTTCAGTTCTTCATTATTAATTGTATAGATGAATTTTATTGGATTTTATGCACGAGTGTATGTCATAAAGCTACACTTTGAGATATTTAACTGTAAATTGTTTACGCTACACCAAGACCATAGTTGTACAAGATCGTTTTGCAAATCAACACAGTCTTCTGCACTAGTCATAGATGTAAAAATTTTTAGGTCATCGGCATAAAGTAATGTTTTGCAGTGTAAGCCAATGACGATATCATTTATAAAAATGTTAAAGAGCAATGGCCCAAGCACAGAGCCTTGGAGAACACCTGATGTCGCTGAGATATCCATAGACCAAAATCCACGGTATTGTACATTTAGTCGTCTATTTACCAAGTAGGATTCACAAAAGTTTAGGAAGTGCTCAGTTAGTCCAAATTCGGATAATTTGTTCAGCAAAATTCCGTGGTCCAGTCTGTCGAAGGCTTTAGAAAAATCTGTATAAATGACATCTACTTGGCCTCCAGCATCCAACTGTCCAGCTATGAACTGAGTGATGCACACCAGTTTGTTGGTGGTAGAGAGATTTGGCATGAATCCGTGTTGATCGAGGCAAATTTGAGATTTGACGTGATTAAAGAGAATATCGTATATTACGTTTTCAAATCATTTACTAAAATTGCACAATATTACTATTGGCTTATAGTTTCCAATAGCATATTTATCTTTCTTTTTTTTTTGAATACCGGACAGATCCTAGATATTTTTCAGACTTCTGGAAAAGTAGCAGTTTTAATAGACAAATCAAAAATACTAGCTAGCGGTTTTGCAAATAAAATGACACAATCTTTAAGGAGAAAGGCAGGAATACCATCAGGACCTGTAGTGGTTTCGGGTTTAATTTTCTTAAGTGCCTTGAGTACGTCATTTTCGGTAATATAGGGAATGCATAAATTGTTAGTATTACAATGAGTGCTATTTATATCATAAGCAAAGTTTGTAGGTGCGGAATATGACTCTTGAAAGTAATTAGCAAATGCGTCAACTATTACTTGTGGTTCGTTTAATATGGAGTCACTATAGGTCATAACGCTAGGAATACTGGATATATTTTTTCTGCTGTTTACATATGACCAGAAGTGATTTGGATTGGACTTAATTTGATTCTCAATATTAATAAGATATTCTTACCATTTTTTTAAAAGTTGCGCCAGTGTTATAGGTAAAAGATCTCTGGAATTGGGCCGAACAATGTTTAGCAACCGCATGCAGATCATGATGTATAGTTGTGCCCGTCACATCCTTTTATGAGCTTGTCAAATAGATATTTTGGTGTTTTTAGTTTATTGAGTTTGTAAACTAGACAAGCCATGTGAATTATAAAACGCTCTTTCAAATAAACAAGCGTTTTTTATCCTTATTTAATATACCTGGTCAATAATAAAATCACAATAAGCCACATATTGTATTCTTAGTACATTAGTGCTAAGAATATCTTTATGAAAGTATAGTATTTTTGCCAAAGTACTTTTGAATTATATTAGAAATATGTTTTTGGAATCGAAGGTTAGTGTCAAGAATAACGCCCAAGTTTTTGCAGTACTCACTGAAAGGTAGAATCTTGCTGTTGAGTGTTATAATAAACGCAAGGTTATTTAAAATTAACTCCCTATGTTTACCGTACACAAGTACTTCAGTTTTAGTTTCTTTTAGTATTAACCTATTATCATGTGACATAAACAAAATAGTATTTAAATCATGGCTGAGCTTATCAGCTCCAATATCTCCATCAGAAAAGTGATTAAGTATTTGATAATCATCAGCATACTGATGCGAGTCGGAAAATTGTAAATATTTGGAAAAATCAGCAGTGTAAATGGAAAATAATAACGGGCCTAATATATTACCCTGTGGAATACCTTTGGTAACATTGATTATTTCAGAAGGTAGTCGATAAAAAACTGAAGCGGTAAATTACCAACTTCAAAGTATTTTAATTTGTGGCACAGGATAAAAGAGTCTAGGGTATCAAAGGCTTTGCGGTAATCTAAGAGAACTAGCACGTGTTTTTATCATTGTTTCTAGCTCTAAATAGCTCATCTGTAGCATGCAACGATGCTTAGCTCGGTAACCAGATTGAGTTGAGGGCTGAACGTTATTGTTAACCAAAAAGGCAGAGAGTTGCAGATAAACAATTTTTTCTAAAATTTTTGAGATAGTGGGCAGTATGCTGATAGGTCGAAAATCATTGGTTAGAGTAGGACTGGCATTTTTGGACATTGGAAGAACGTAGGCAAGCTTCCATAAGTGCAAAAAGACCCGGATGTTACACATTTGTTTATTAATAAGGTAAAATGACTGCTTAAATGAAGAAGAAATAAGGATAGCATTTTGAGGTCAATTTCATATGCACCCTTAGCGTTAGATTTAATAGATGTCAAAACATTTTCAACCTCAACAACTGAAACCGCTAGGAAGTTAAATTCTTCGGTTATACTCGTAATTCTGCAGTTTATGCACTTCTCGATTTTTGAGTTATATGAAGCGTTTGTGACTAATGAAATAATCGAAGAAAATAGAGCGAATGGGGGTGCTGGGTGTATAAAAATGAGTGAAAATACGTTTTTAGGTCATTTTGAAACGATTTGCATTGAAAAAGTCATTTTAGGGCAAGGGTAAATAAGAGTCATGGCATTTGATTGCTTATTACTGCAATTCGTTGATTTCATTGAGTCCCGTCGTACCCCAACAAACATTCAAATTTAACGCTTATTTTCCGTTGCCCTGAAATGACTGTTTAAATACTTTTCATGTGAAATTCTCGTATTTTTACTCCTTCTTGAGTCCTTTACGTATTGGTCATTGCAAACCGAAAAAGTTAGGTTAGACGTATTTAGTAGATATAATGCTGTAATGACTCTTATCTTATTTACCCTTGCCCTAAAATGGCTTTTTCAATGCCAATCGTTTCAAAGTGACCTAAAAACGTCGTATTTTCACTGATTTTTATCTACCCAGCACCCCCAGTCGCTCCAATTTCCCGTCAATTTCCTCGATTATTATACATTTGCGCAACGATTCATTAGTCACAAACGCTTCATATAACTCTCATTAATATATTCACAAAAAAACTCAAAAATCGAGAAATGGATAAACTGCAGAATGACCTACTTGGAAATTTACTGTTTTCATATTAAATTTATTAGTCATAAAGTCATTATCATTAATATTTTAATGTACGCCAAAATGTAATAATAACCAGATTTATTTTCTTTGCTAGCCAAAACCTGTGCGAAAAATGCACACCAATTGGTAAGTAATGCGTTGATCAAACATAACTAAAATTAATCCTCTCTATAAATAATCAACCTAGAGTTGATGTTAATAAAAGAAAAACAATATATGTTTACCCAATAACATTATAAAACATAAGTTGATAAGTGAATTTCATTTTTCTGTGAACAAAAAACTCACAACTATGTTACCCCGTATAGTGAAATGTAAAAATATCATAAACACAATTGTGTAATACTTTTCGTGCACTTTTTGGTGCAGGCGCCGGGGGATACAAATCAAAACTTAATATTGGTGAACATTGTATGTAAGTCCACAAAAGTTGCATGTATACTAAAATTCACAAATTTATATGCCGTTTGTTAGTTCATAGTTAATTTATGTTTCTGAACTATTGAAAATTATCCTAAATACTTGGATAATATCTAAAAATTCAACATCTTCACGACGGTCACTTTGTATAAGCAATAAAAAGTCGCTTTGGACACCGAGTCTACGACGCCAACAGAGAAAACCCCTGCGACTTTTAAATGCATCAAACTTTTAAAGACGTATTTGCGTAAAAACAGCATCTCGTATGTCCATGACAATAAAGCAATACATAAGTGAGACGTTGGAAGGTGTTAAAATAATCTGTCTTTAAAACATATTGTTATTACAATAAAATTGGTTTGAATAAAGTGTATAAAACAATCGAATGCCTATTTACGGTAACTTGATCTCCGATTATAGGTTGCGCAGCGCCGAGCTGTCTGATGTACAAAACGCAAACACACGATATCTTGATGTATACCTCTGAGGCTTTTCTTGTACCCAGAAAATAAGAAATTCTCGCAACAGGTGCATGCCTCGAACACCTGCACATAGATTAAATGAAATTCAATTTCGCCATTTAACCCCGAATACGTTGAATAGGTTTATCTGTATAAGTGGGGTATTCCCTACCTATTTATTGAGGGATTTAATTAGTTTTAGGGTATTTTGAAGTCAAGTATACAATGCGAAAGGATAATAAATTATCCGGAGGATCAAGGACCCTAAAGATTTACACAGAACTGGGCAGTACTATGGTTGCTTGCTTGACAGCGGTCAATTCGAGTACAGTAAAGTTTTAAAAGAGCGATGTAGCGCACAACTCGGTACCGTTAGAGAAAAGTGTACAGGCAGGCTTGAACTTACCGAAAATAATGATGAACAGTGGTTAGATAATCCAAATAATGGACGTAAAGGCGAACTCGCACATGTTACACATAAACTGAAAAGACAAACTAAGCAAGAACAAGTCACCGATGCAACAACTACGTGGTACTGTATAGAAGATCTTAGACCGGACTGATTGGATATTACCACCCTCTACCTGTACCTGTTAAGGTGTGGGGTCTGTGTGGCCAATGGGAAAGGACTAAAGCTCCTGACACGTGCTCGCGCTCCCACAATAGCTGGAGTACGTATTGTGAGGGCCCATTGTGCGCTGCGAATAGCTTTTACAAAATACAAAACAACGACACAATTGGACGGTGACTTTTTCACGGATATAGATCAAGAAAAGTCAAGATTCTAAATTAGTGCAGATGAGCAGATGACGCATCTCGTCCATTTACACCAATTATCAAGTGGCCTAAGTCTATTAACTTTTCAACTCATTTAAATAAGTCGTTCAATTGGGCTCGTGCTGGTTTTAATAATTTTAATTGATGTATATGTATTTCTCAATTGTGACGGATAGGTGCGATTCGGACTGTGGCATGCGTTCTGTGAACAATTTAGTACTGGCATGGGAATGATTAAGCTTTGAGAGGGACAGGGTCAATCAGGAACTGAACTGCTCTATTTGCCACCTACAAGTGATCGTGATTATTTATAGATAAAATTATCATCAGTTTTGCAAATTAGTAATTATGCGCTAGATGATTTTATGGCCTTTTATGTCCAATTATGGAGTCACTTTCATAGTAAACAGAATGCCTAGGTAAAACAACTGTAATAAAATGCCTGATTGCAATATAATTTTCAATCGTTATTATACCTAAATAAGAAAGAGTAGTAAATATCACTTTTTGGACTACGACATTTTAACACATACAGGGTGTACATGAATAGTGGTCCACTTTTGTAATTTTTTTATTTCTAAAGATGTCCGGGATGAATTCTCACATAGGAAAATTAAGTATGATTTTTAAAGTTTTAGATACATATCCGCCACATTTGTCTCTGACGGTTTTATCAGAAAATCTTTTTAAAAAGATCATCCTAGATGTTTTTACATTTTTGTCACGTTCTGAATGGATCTATACAATACAATACGTTTGTTGAAAAAAATAGGCAGTACTACCACAAATTTTCTCTTAGGGAAGTGTAACAATGTTGTTTTTAACACTTTCTGAGTATAGAAATAAAAAAGATACAACATGTATATAAACAAAACTACTTATACACTTACATATAATAGATACAAGTTCATACCTACATATAGATACAATTAAGTACACACATGTAATTATACAGGGTGTCTCACCGGGAACTGAATCGATCGATATAGAGAAAAGTACGCTTCAGAAAATTTTGAAAATTTAGATAATTACTAATGTCGGGGTGGCTAATCCAACTAAAATAATTACAAGAAGCTGGCACTTCCGCTTATACCGGAAGTCGATACCAACTTGCTTATTTCAAATGGAACACCCTATATATTTTAGGGTTTTCGAAAAGAGCATAAAATTCTGAGCCGAAAATATGTAGCATATCCTATACCTAAACCTAGCCGTTTCAGAGATATTTGACATTTTATAGAAAATTTGACAGGTGCAGCGGTTTGCAAGAACCGTTATAACTTTCTTCGTGTAAAAGATCCTCATTTGCTTTTTGTCACATAAAAAGAACACAAGGAGAACTACGCTCTACAACTGAGACAAATTCAATAGTATCATACCAAGTGTTCCGTTTTTCGCGTTACATTATGTCAACTTCAAACCGCGAAAACTTGTTTAGGTCAAATGGAACACCCTGTATTTTTTTACGTCAAGTTATGTAAAATTGAATTCCCTTTTTTCTGATATTGGCAATGTGGGTGTTAAAGTTACAACTTTTTGAAATATTTGCGATTTTATTAGAAATTCATCAATTGCTGTAATCATTTCATCAAAATAGCCATGATTAGAAACAATCAGTCATTACCTTATGTCAAAAAATGTCAGCACGTTTAAATTATACCAACGAAAACTTCAAGAACTTGCAGCACATTTGCTACTCGATATCCACAAAAACGCAAAATAACACTTACACTGTAACATGCATATTAATCGAATTGAAGATATGGCATGAACTAAAATAGCAGAGATAAAATCAATTTAAAATATGATTTCATTTTAATTTAATAATTGCTCAAAATTCCGCCCTCGAACCTCGACACATTTTTCGCACCTTCGGATTAATTCCTCATGGGTAGCTCTTCTAATTGAATCCTGTGATATGTTTTGAAATGCATTTCTTACTCTTTGCATACAATCTTCAATGGTTGTTAATGGGCTCTCGTAAACTTTATTTTTAATAGTTCCCCAAATGAAATAATCCAGAACTGATAAATCATTATTATGGCAACCCATTGAACATAAAAAGTTTCTTGTAAATAATAATTAATTAAATATGCGTTATGTGGGGGAGCACCGTCGTGTCCATGTTCGGCGAGTGGTAAATTTTCTAAATAGTTATTATTCAAATTTTGTAAGATATCTCTATTGTTTCTTATGGCACAGTAAACATTGAACTGCCAACTTTCCTGAAAGTTTCGCTCTCTGAACATATGAGGATTTGAGTCACTCCAATAACGCGAATTGTGTCTATTAAAAAGTCCATTTTTAGTAAATTTGGCTTCATCTGTCCATATAATATTTCCCAAGTAAGAATCGTGACCCTCGCAGACCTTATTAGAATAAACTCACAAAAATTCTGTCTTCTTATGAAATCTGTTTCTCTTAATCTTTGAACCATATGGAATGAAAACGGGTGAAACTTATGTTTTAATAAGATTCTGTGAATTGAATCCTTGCATAGTCCCGATTCCAGAGCAGCTTGTCTTAATGACATCCTTGGAAATGCATGAAAATATCCCAGAATGACTATTTCAATGTTTTCGTCATCAACAATAGGCTTTCTTCTTTGCATTTTTGCCTTGACAGAGCCGTAATTTTTAAAATTTTCCAGTATGCGTTTTACAGTGTTTGGTGGCGGTTTCCGTTTTTCTGGATATCGAGTAGCAAATTTCTTGATATTACTTTATCACATTCTCCCTAAATAATAAACAAATTCAAAAAGTCTTTGTGGGTGTAATTTAAACGTGCTGGCATTTTTGACATAAGATAATGACTGATTCTATTTAATCATGGCTATTTTGATGAAATGATTACAACAATTCATGAATTTCTAATAAAATCGCAAATATTTCAAAAAGTTGTAGCTTTAACTCCCACAATGCTAATATCAGAAAAAAAGGAATTCAATTTTACACAACTTGACGTAAAAAAATACAGGGTGTTCCATTTGACCTAAACAAGTTTTCGCAGTTTAAAGTTGACAAAATACAACGCGAAAAACGGAACACTTGGTATGATATTATTGAATTTGTTTCAGTTATAAAGCGTAGTTCTCCTTGTGTTATTTTTACGTGATAAGAAGCAAATGAGGATCTTTTACACGAGGAAAGTTGTAACGGTTCTTGCAAACCGTTGCACCTGTCAAATTTTCTATAATATGTCAAATATTTCTGAAACGGCTAGGTTTAGGTATAGGATATGCTACATATTTTCGACTCAGAATTTTATGCTCTTTTCGAAAACTCTAAAATATATAGGATGTTCCATTTGAAATAAGCGAGTTGGTATCGACTTCCGGTATAAGCGGAAGTGCCAGCTGCTTGTAATTATTTGAGTTGGATTGGCCACACCGACATTAGTAACGCTCTAAATTTTCAAAATTTTCTGATGCGTACTTTTCTCTATATCGATCGATTCAGTTCCCGGTGAGACACCCTGTATACAACAATTTGTCTAGCTACTTAAAGATCAGCTCACTCAACATTTTTAAAATTTAGGTAAAAAAAATTCAAATTCAATCTGCCTGTTATAATATCAGAGATTGTTTAAACGAATGCATATATATTATTTTTTCTTTTCTTGTTTTTTCTCTATACATCTTATATTTGTAGTATATATTTCATATTCCTATAGATTTTATATTTCTATATCTTGTTATAAACTATCTAGTTGTAATTATGTTTTTAGATCATATTTAACTACAAAAAAATGCTTTATACTTTAAATGGAGTGGAAACTGATGACCTAGAAAAAGGTGAAGTATTCCATTTGGATAATTTTCATTTGAGTTCACGGTATATCCACTTATAATTTGAAAAATATTCTAAATCACCCTGTATATCCAATGCAACAGAGGAGCATCGTCCCATTATAAGCAAGGACGCTACGTATGCGAATTCGTGTAAACATCAACGGTGTAATATTAAATCCATAATTATTTATTGTATTAATATGGGATATAAAATATTACAAACAAAATGTACCATATTTGAGACAACCTATCACATTCTTTGGGTCAATATACAGCCAGTGAACCCACGAAGCCTTTCCCAAAAGAACATATTAGAAAAACAAGCTAAAGAACAATTTTCCCACATCATTATTAATAATATTCAAGAGACCGCCGTTATATTTTATCGATATATTATTAAGATTATTTTCTAATAAAAAGGTATTTTCCGTCATATTTTTCCATGATTAGCATGCAGTACAGTTACCTATTGTTACTAACAATCATACTGTGCTTTTAATGTTAGCTTGTATGCAGTCCCGTAGGAAAGAATGTTATTGACATGCATATAATTGCCGCGTACATTGTAAACAATACACCGGGCGTTTCAACGAAAACTATACACACTAAATATCTGCATAGATACGCTCAAAGGGAGAAAACTGGTCAACAGAATATAAAAAGGGTATATAAAAATTGCAATAGGATTTCTGAGAAATTCGAGGAAGTTCGAGAATGTTATGTTTGGAAACCACTGGAGATATTGAACTGCTTTGAACTGGAAAGTGATATAGACATTAGAAAAGATATATTTGTGACATTTTAAGAAAATTTCCAGAACCTTCTATTTCGAAACTAGTGCAGTTAGCTAAATCATGTCAACTGAAAATTGATATAGACATTAAATAAGACCTATTTGTGACATTTTGAGAAATTTTTAGAACCTTCTATTTGGAAACTAGACGAGTCAGCTAAATTCTGTCAACTGGACATTAAATAAAACCTATTTTTAACATTTCGAGAAAACTTCTAGAACATTCTATTCCAGAATTTGTGGAAATATTTGAATTATACCTAATATAGGCTTTAAAGAAGACTTATTAGTGCCGTTTCGAGAAATTTAATTGAACCAAGAAGCATGGCTGCTAAAACACAAATTCAAGACATGTTCGCAGAACTAAACAAAATGATGTTAGACCAGGAAAGACGACTTCAAGAAGAAAGTAACTCGAGGAAAAGAACAAGAAAAACGTGACGAAGAAAAGAAAGAAGACGTCAAGAAGAAACAGAACTCGAGAATGATGAACAAGAAAGACGTGAAAAAGAAAAAGAAAGAATACGTTAAGAAGAAAAAGAAGAACAAGAAAGATGACGTCAGGAAGAAAAAGTACAACAAGAGACGTGAAGAAGAATTAAAGAAAATTATACAGGTGCAACAAGACTCTATCCTTTCAGCCACAGAAGATCTGAAAAGTGAAATTAAGGAGGATATCGGCAATGTAAATACCGAAGTCAGTGAAGTTAAAGAAAATGTAGGTGATATTGAGGGAAAAGTTATTGGCGTTGAAGAGAAAGTTACTGATATAGAAGGAAAATTTCGGGTAGTTGAGGGAGAAGTAGAACGACTTAAGCGATAGTTAAGGAAAAAGAAGGCCAGCTAGTAGTATCATCAGGTCCTCGATTACAACCTCCCTCTTTTGATGGACAAATCTAACCTACAAAAGACGATTTGAGGCAGCTGCTTGTGCTAACAACTAGAATGATGAAGACAAGGCTATGGCATTAGTGCTAACATTGAGAAGGCAAACTTTAGATTTGTTGCAGATAATCCCAGTTACCCAGCAAAAGGATTTTAAAGACTTAGAAGCTGCATTCGACTTAATATATGGAAAACCACACTTTGCTCAACTATATCGGATTCAGCTGAAATCACGTATACAAAGAGATGAAGAGTTTACAAAAATTTGAAGCTGCGGTGGAGAGACTGGCACACCTGGCTTACCCGGATGCACGAAGGCGATTTCAGGAGCAATTGGCAGTTGATGCTTTTGTTGATGGCATAAAAGACGAAGACATCAGGCGGGTCCTTAGTCTATCTCGGTGTAATGCTGGTAGCTAAGCATTGATCCATGAACTTGAGGTAGATACCGCCTATATGGATTTCTCATGGCACAGAGTACGAGCTGTCTCTGTGGAATGAGCACAATCAGAGGAAACAAGTTTGGACACTACATTAAAGGACATTCACAAGTTGTTTACCCAATTAATGATCAAGGCAAGTTTTCCAGGAAAACAGGAAAACCGACAAGGAAGTGTAAACCCTAGCGGAGGTATCCGGTGTTACCAGTGCAACAAACCGGGTCATATGAGCGAGATTGTCGAAGATGGAACCCTGGGAAAGTAAACGCTGCAAGAAAAGAGGAAATCCGCTCCGATAAGATGAAATTGATGGCTATGCTAAAAGACATACAGTTGGTCACACAAGTACTGAGGCAATTAGGTTCACGACCGGATTCGACACAATAACCGCAACCGCCGAAACAGGAGCGGAGTGAACAGGAGTTGTGAAAGGCTGACAAATGGAATCCGCTGTTATAGTTGCGGCAAATTAGGGCGTGCCGTGAAGGCTTTGTAAGCGCATTGGGATTCCCTAAGGCTTGAAGATGGACGGAAGATGGAGAGCCCGGATGGAAAGGAAGTTACCATGCTTTTGGTGTACCCAGGTGCCGAGTACCAAAAGTACTTCGGGAAGTAGTAAAAATAAGACCTTGGAACAATTCTGCTGGATAAATAGCCGTCAGGATGTAGAGGCTTGGTGTCGCAGTTGAAAGGTTTGTGCGGGTGTGGCTGCCAAGGGGTCACCTACAGGGAGTGGTGACCGAATGAAGGCTCGATATGACCGTAACGTCAGTTCAGCGGGATTCAGGGTGGGGGACTTGGTTTGGCTGTACAACCCTCAGCAGAGTGAAGAAGAATTCTTGAAGCCTCGCTCACATTGGGAAGGATCGTATTCTGTCATCACTTGGATAAATGACGTTGTTTACAGAATTGAACGTAGCAAGAAGTCCAAGATGAAAAATGTGCACTTGGGACAGATTGGGGAAGTATGTGTGGGACTCTAAATTGCCTGACCGGGACGTTCAGGCTTAAGGAGGGGGTAGTGTTATTTGCACGCCAAGGCATATATTTAAACGAAAGGTTTAGAGAAAACTAGATGAGAAAACAAATGGGCTTGTTAGATATCCGGCAAGGTCACCAGACCATACGACCTCAAAAAAATAATTTATAGGGCTACACCAACAGAGAAGACATGGAAGATAGAGCCAGAAGAACAATTCATGGAGTTACTGAATTACAGTTAGATGCTGAGAGCTACCGTCACAAAAACACGATTGTGCAAAGACAATAATTGACAATATTTTGAGCATCTAGATTAAAACATATTTTGTTTGTTTAGTGCTTCAGTAAATTTTTTATTTTAATTTCATTTCTTAGTTGTAAAAATTTATTACGTAGTGCAATAGTTTTTCATTAATTGTGTTCAAATATGTTTTACTAATGCCTTTTATTTATTAATTTTATCTTCAATTTTATTTTCACCGCCTGCCTACTAAATATTTTTGTTACAGTAAGTAGTAACAATGTTCATTACTATGCAATAATTTTCGATACTAATTTTAGTGATGATAGCAATATAGGATAGGTACAGAAATTGTATTGGACAAAAATCAAAAGATAAATAAGTATTTTTTAAGTAGGGCAAATAAAAAATGGGTTTCCTATCTTGGTTTTTATTATATCGTGGGTTGGTTAGAGTTTTTTTTTAATAAGAAAAATCTAGTTAGGTTGCTCAGTTACTGATTGTGCCCAAAGGAATATGAGACACAAAGTTACATGCCAGAGGTATTTAGATATCACGGCACACTAAGCATCAGTATCTGCCATGGTTCATATCATGGCCACCTGGACTTAATACAATAAAATGACTATTAACTTCATGTTGCAACACATTATTAAAAGAGAATTTAAAGACGAATTAGATAAGTAAAAAGTATTGTATACAGCGTACCATTTAAAATAAAATTTGGGTCACTTCAGATTAAACCGGAAGTTGAAGAAAATGTTTGATAGGCTCAAAATAAGCACAATTTTCTGAAAGAAAATTTTGAATAAAGCTCTTCTCAATTTCGCATAGGAAAAGATAACACTCGGTATTTAAATTTTCCTCTTGAGAAACCAGTACAAGAGGTTTAAGCACTATAATTATTGAAAGAAATTATTTGATAGGTATTGGTAAATAGAAAATTTGTAAAGTATATTTTTGCGTTTTATTAACACTATTATTTTTTCCCCGAAAGAAATTTTTGTCACGTATAGCTGGAGAAACTTAGTTTTGGCTTGATGTTACCTATCACTATAATTATCATTGGCAAATTTGGATTTACTTTAGATTCTAAGCTCGTCAAAATTATGTCAGTCTTTGGGGTAGTCATTAAAAACAAGTGTAGATGCAAATGACAGTTTTACGGTGAATGACCTAAGGCCCCTAAGGGTTGATATGAGCATAATCTGAACAAGTGTCATCTAGCCACTCTTTTCTTATTGAAACTGAAAACATTATTGGCTATTACTTGCGATATAAAATATGTTTTTTAATACTACAAGTAATGTATTGTTAATAAACTTAGCTTCGTCGTGGGCATTTTGGTTTCCATCCCTTTTCCTTTTCTCAGCACACAATGATTTGTTGCACTAATCACTTTTTCACTAGTCACTGTAAACTGTTTAATTAACCACTAATTTTAAAAACAATTACTTATAAAAACGTGGATTATGTCCCGATGTATATCTTTAAACACTTGCCATTTATACAGCAGAAAATATATATTCTGCACATTGTATTTGAAATTAAGGCCACATCTGTCTTTAACCATGAGCTAACAAGTTCTCCAAAATTGGATCAATACATTGTTCTAGTTGATTCTTTGGTTCACACAGTGTAGTATTCAACTAGTGCTCAAATGTTTTGATAATTGTGGAAACTACCTCATCTACTGATTAACACTTTCCCCTCCTAAATATCGAACAAAATGTTTTCAAATACACGATATGCCTTAAGAGTTACATTAATGACTTTTCAAATACAGGTACCTACTCAATTGTTCGTGAAAGTTTATACTAATCCATAATTACAACCATAATTGCCATCCATAATTCAGCACCTCTTCTATTATTAGGCAGAGGTTAGTATTTGGTTTAGGGTATTCTTTACAAGTGGGATGTTTAAAATCTTTACAACCATCATGGACCTGTAAGTATCTAGGGTTGTAAGAATGTTTAAGTGAAACTTTTATTAATTAGTTAATCTTCTAAAGTTTGTAGAAAATTTCTTGAGGGTGTTGGTTATTTGTACATTGGTTGAGGACAATCCGGACAAGCTTACATTGTTCACATAACGGTCATTTTTGACTTCTTGGTACCGAAGCTATAAAGAACCTGTAGAGATGGCTTGAATATTGATATGAAACCAGTTAGAATATAAGATAATCTATCAACTTTAGTTCTTGTAAAAAATCTGTCAAGCCTTCGGATCCTATTAATAGAACGTTAAAATTAACAATGACGACATTAATGAAATATTTCGAGCCGAACACCAGAAGTCTTGATTATAAATAGATATTAATAATAACACTGACCTATTGTTTTTTTTTATTTTTTGCCCATGTTCTTGTTTAATTTATTGTTCACATTTATTTAATGTATCTTATCTACGCTTTTAAAAGTGTTTTCTTTTGTTCTTTATAAATTTTATTAATAATCGTTACATAAACAAAATCAACGAAGACAACAAGATTAATTTATATGTAAAATATTTGATATTAGCGGCTAAATATTGAATAGATTCTAGAAATTTGTTGAGTGACAGGATTTTTTTTAGATAACACCTTCTGGTAATAGTTAAAAAGCTGTTTTAATACTCAGAATCCAGAGTAGTCCACTGACAACTGGTTCAAATTTTTTCTTCGTACTCCTTCGACCTTGGACTCTTAGAAAAGTCTAGCCAAGAATAATCTGTTTACATGTTTCTATCAAAAATAGTATTTCTATTCCGAATAATTACCTCTAGCATCATAATATTAACATACCGGTAGCTTCTGGTAAGTTCTAGTCATTTCATTTAATGTGCGTATCACCATCCGTTTCATTTTAAAAGAGAAATTTCAACACAAAAAGAATTTGTGAACTTCCAGAAGATACTGATTTAGCACATGGAGTCATATAAAGTCCCACAGGAGCTAAATTTCTGCTTGGAAAAGCAAAACAGACTGTCAGTTCTTATCGATAAAGTCGAAATTATTAATCGGGAAAGAGCTTACCTTCTTACAATTGAAAGTTCCGTATGTTAGGGAAAAACAGGCTTAAATGTTAAATGTGGAAAAGGAAAACGGTGTTTCAGAGGAGTCGAGGAAGGAATCGGGAACTTTTAGCGATTGTCGATCTTAACAAAGAGACCTACAAAAGAGACATTATTGATGAAATAGCAAAGAATCGTCAAATAACTATACTTCAGCTACTACCCTACCACTGTCAATTTTTGAGGTGGAAACGCGAGCGGCCAGTGTGTATATATATCACCCTGCCTCTTAGATCATTCATTTTAGACGTTCTTAGGAATAGATGTTTGAAGCATTGCGATATGCAGGAGAAGGAAAAGGCACAGGTCAGAATAGACTCTTTGTTAAGCCTGATAGTGCCTTGCCCCTCGCACCTTCAGTTGTGGAATAAACGTGCGTGTAATAGTCCGATAGAAAACGTTTAGGAAATACGGTGAAGGTAAGAAATATAAAAGTATATGCAGATACGTTATTACCATATAGACTTAAATGTACGTGAAAGTGTTTCTGTAGACATGGTGACAATAGGTGATTGTTTCATTTGCGAAAAGATGCTTCAAAAAGGTGAAACTGATGTGCGTGTTGAAAGAGGCTCGGTGAACTTAATAGCCATTAACAAAGCTCGACAGGACGATAAATATAGACAGCTTCAAAATATTGCGGCTATATGTATATATTTAATATTGTAATATTAAATTTAATGTTGGCGAAGAGAAAACTGGGGAACAAACGAAATGAGGTTGGAAGAAGGTGGGCAATATCATAAGCACCCATTCATACCACCTAGTTACCAGCACCAGTTTCCACCCTTCAGCTGTAAAAAAGTTGCAGGAAAGATGTAGCTGTGTTAAAGTTGGATTGCGCTGCTCAACAATGTGCTCTAATTTCTATGGGCAAGGATGTTTAAGTTCCAAATTTGAAGAACAGCTCGTTGATGAAGAACCTTGTTATGTGTAAAATTGAATAGAATTTTGATGGAGTAGGCCTACAAGAGAAACAATTTTTAAAAATCGCACACAAAGCTCTAACTCAAGGGTGGGTTGGAAACGAACTTAAATTGAAAAACACATCCTTGTGGAAAAAAGTGAAAATAAATAGAAATCACTTGCGTCAAAACCCGATAGACATGCACCTTATAGAGAAAATTCCGCTCTATAAATTCATTCTTGGGCATTTTTCACGTTAAAGTAACCGGTTTTGAGATATTCGCTGTGAAACTTCATGTAAGATCAATTTTTTACCTGTTCGTTCCAAACTACCCCTCAGTTTGGACGCTGTTACTGCGAAATGGGTGGGGCTAAGCTACATGTCAATAGGACATTTTAACATCCATCACCACAATAAAATTGAGAGGTTACTAAAATTGGTCCAAAAATTGAGATAACATCAAATCTTTACATTTGAGGTCCCAGGAACCCAAAAAAGTGGTTTTTGAAAAATGTCTGTGTGTGTATGTATGTATGTGTGTTAGCACGATAGTGCCGAAACTACTAAACGGATTTGGATAAAACTTTGCATGAGGGTTTGTTTAGTGCTCCAAAAGATCTGAAAAGGTTTTGGTTGAGATCGGATTATGTTCAGTGCCATTTTGGCGCAACAAGTTGTTTATTTTATAATTACCTACAATGTGCAATCGAACCATTGACCAAACCAGTTAAAATTCCGATTTCAACGATATATCACACTTGAGAGAGCAAGGCAGATTCGGTAAGAAAATTTTAGACCAAAATACTTGACAAAAAAAAAACTTCAGAAATGTTTGCAAAGTCTTGTAGGGTGGTGCCGGTGTTGTATTTGATGCATAAATAAGATGACCTTGACTGGCATTTTGACGCATTTCACTGACAGAAATTTTAATAGCGTGGTATTAATTATTTTAACCGCTTTTGAGAGATAATCAGAAAAGAGGTGGACAGACTAATTCCAACAAATACGAAAAGATCTAAGGCCACTATATGGAAACAATTTTTAGAATCATACAAAAGTGAAGGAGGAACCTCTGTTATAGTCCTGGCTGCAATTTTGGAGGATTGGGGGTTTAATATGAAGAAAACAAACTCGGAAGGTTATAAATAATCTGCTGTGAAGGTGATAGAAATTGTCAATTGTTTTAAATATTTATGTACCATTAAAATATTTTTGTTATATGGAGAAGTTAGAATTCACAAGTGCAATATTATTTCAGGTTATGTGGAATTCATCCGCAAAACAACTTCAAAAAATGTGCTTAATCAAATATCGGCTCAAATTTAATCCTTTCTCGGACGTTGAGTTTGCAACTGCACATGATGCGAAACGCCGGCAATAGCAAAGAGATCCCACAAAAAAACTAGTGCTGCTGCTCTTGCTAATGAAGAGTATAATAAAATTTTAAAAGTATGGGATGAAAATAAAACATTTGAAGCCTTGGTCAAAGCCATAGGCAAAATAAATTCACAGAAGTTGAACAATGCCAAGAATAAACAATACATCAGAATAATGTTTATACCAATTATTGTGTGTTTAATATTTCTTATAATTATTGAAGCAAAATCTACTTATTAAGTAAAATTGCGTTTTAAAAAAATTAATCTGCTTATTTTTGTTATCATATTATAAAAATCTTTAATTATTAGTTTACGTTAATTTACTTTCCCCGCGTTCTAGTAAAATAAAGTGTAAATTATTGTCTAAAACAAATATATTATACTAAAAACTTTAGTTATTAATTTACGCTTATTATTCAGTCTGAAAAGACTGATATACTGACAGACAAATAGACTGATGGTATGTCAGTTCGGATATATTTGTAATTGTCCGACTTCAAGACCTACATTTCCATTATAACCCGAATTTGAATTTTTTCGAGGAGCCTCCAGTATTCAAATTGAATTTGAAACCGGCAACATATTTCAGTCGTCGACTTACGTCATAATAATTTTTTTCTCAATAATATTTGATGCGTATTGAAAACGTTTAAATTATGTGACTGTGCACCAGTGGAATGTCACAAACTTTAAAGGTAGATGTAACAATAGCAATATCAAATCCTTTCTGTACCTACATTGATGAATTTATTATAGATTATCGCTTTACCAATTTTCAGTTTGTTACTTTACGAATCTGTCATGTTTATAGGTTAACCAGAATGTTTTTGAATTGGAACACACAATTTAGTGCATTTTCGGCTTCAAACATCCACCGAGTGGGGAAGTTCCAACCGCTTTCAGTAGTTGCCGATTTTTTTTACAGAGTTTAGTCAATTTTTTTATTTCCTCTACTTTTTTCTCCTTCAACGAACAATTTGCAAAATAAACGTGAAAAACCAGAGTTAAGTCCCCGTTAGGACTGGTTTTTTGCAAAAAAGCGACTAGGGACTAGGAATAGGATTATTTTTTTTATAAATAATTTCTTCAAAATGTCTAATTTGTGTGGACTAAGAGTGTTTTTTCTCAAAATGTGTCTACTTCACATCGATAGTTATATTTTTGCTTTTAACACACCACGTATAGCAGACAACTCCCAGGTCCAAAGGCAAAAGTTGTCCGGAAGGGGGTTACTGACATACAACATCCATTATCCACCGACATTGCTAGTGTCAGTGCCAGGGATCGAGCCTAGAACAAAGCGGAGTTGGATTAAATCCACATTTGCCACACGCGTTCCAGCCGACTGACCTACCATGCCAATTCTATGGGGCTAAGTTGTAACACTGCAACACTGTGTATTACTAGTTAGATTGGGTAGGTATGAGTCAATTATACTCGGTTATACTCGATGACATTCCCTGTCAATTAATAGTTCACTCTACAGCGTAATTCTAGTATAGTCGTCTGCAATTTTACTCTGCAGGTAAAAAAGCAACACAAACTTTGCGAAGTCATTATTATACTAATGTACTGCGTACCTAACGTTATACAACACAATATATTGCCCGTTGTGTTGTGACCTATACAGCGCTATTAAAAGATATATAGGTACGCCTACAACAATTTGAAATATTTTTTTAACATTAATTCGTACGCTTCCATTTTCAAGGCAGGATATTATCCACGATAAAACCTAGCGTCTTACTCTAAAAAGTATGAAGGTTTCGTCTAAGAAAAGGGTAATTAATACAGTTACAGTTACCTTTGACATATTAATTAATATTCCAACTACCATTTGTACATGATTTAGATTATTTATTAAAACAATTAAATTTTTGAGAGAGTCTAGTTATAGGTTTATTAGTTCAATTATCCGTGTACCATTTCAACCTATCCTGTCGTTGCCGATAGCAATTAAAGTAATATACAGCCACTTTCACAAGAGACTTTTGATGTACAAGATTTGGATGGAGTATCTTTGTCTGTTACTATTTTTATTATTATTAAATATGGCAAGATTTGTGAAGGTTTAGATTTGCAAAAAATTAGTTCCATTTCATTATCTAACGAACCTGACTTATTTGATTAAATATTAAACCGAATTATCTGTTCAAATTGAGCCTACCAAATAAATGGCCTCTAGTTTTTAAATACATCAATCTAAAACATTGACACACTTGAGAATTAATGTACCTGTCAGATGTTTGGAACGAGTAGTTTTAAATTGAACGAAATTACAGTTTAAAGGAGTGGATGTTCAATTTCAATTTGAATGCGTATTCGAGGCACGCATAAGTGAAAGAAGCCTTTCGCAATTTAATTTTTGTTTATGATTTATTCAAATGATTAAATAATTGTGAATTATATAAAAACTGTGTTGCATAATGGAGTAATATTTAAAAAAGGAGAAACTCGACCTCAGCTTTACGTTTTTTTTTTATAGGTAAATGTAGGTACGTTATTTTTCTCACGGCAACAACAACAATTATTGGCATATTTTCTTGGCCATCGTCCAAATTGTTTTCTCGAGGGTTCTTTAATAGTGACGCATCAACCTTAATGTGCTGCAATATTCATACTTCATTAAATGGATAATCTTCAGAGCGAAGATATTTAGATGAGTTCTGTAAAATTTAGACTAAATGTAAGAATTGGCATCTTCTTTCTTCTTCAATACACGTTAATACCTTCAACCATAATGTAATGAAGCTATTTTCGAATAGAATATATCACCATTACTTTTATTTTGATTTTCTTGAAAACCAGAATTCCATTTCTTTTTAAGCACACCCGGTATACTTTCATAATTAAAATATCCGTATTTTGTTTGAAGTAAAGTATTTCAAGGAAAAGTCAAGTTTAAAATTTCATTTGGGAACGAATTAATAATAAATTATTTAGATCAATAATTATTAATACTGGGACTGTTAAATTCATTCTTTTTCCGAAACAATATAAGTAAGTTATTTGCAAGCGATTCCGAACATCTAAATTATCAGTAAATTATTATTTATATCAATTAACGCTACTAGTTATAAACATTCTGCCTCGCCGTCGACTGAAGACTGCTTGGGTGAGATGTGCCCGCGCATTCTGCGCTAAACGTTCGGATTTCTAGCTCAACACGGGGAGATCCTGAATCGGCCACCTGCGAAGGGTCTCTTTGGTTTTCCGCGCTCGACCTGACCAGTCGACTTTTGGTAGGGATTTGCTATTTTAAAGTCATATCCAATTTGTGGTAATTTTGGACTTAGAATATTTGCCGTAATCATTTGAATACCGTTAATTTGTCTTTGTTACATTTCGATAATTTGCGCCTTCAGCGACTTGTAGTAATTTTTTCAAAACTTATTTTTGCAAATTAACTAAGTGACTGCGAAATCCTCAGTCGGGGACGCTGCGTTAAAGTGGGACACTCCACCTGAGTCGCACTGTCACTTTGCCAGAAAAGATACACCGGTAACGAAATAAGTCATTTTGCATTCACGATCGCAAATAACAAAGACCAATTAATTCCTGATAAACTTGATGTCCGAACCTGTTTGCTTAGTAGCTTATTTTCTTTGAGACTCTTTAGGGGACGCTGCCTTTAAGTGGGACACTCCAACTGAGCCGTACCGACTTGTTTCATTCAGTAAAAATCCGATAACCAGGTTCGCAACGTCAAGTAGTAAATTCTAGCTTCTCCGAAATATTCTAGATTAATTCATATTGTTAAAATCCATAGAGATTTAGTAACTTGTCTGTCTGTCGTGGAGTCAGTCCTAAATTACTCACATTGGAACGTGTCGAGCCACCGGTTTGCTTTGCTAGTCATACCCGTTATTTTGCTTTCACTTTTCTGTTTGCTCTGTATATGCCGCGTCTACTTACTGAATATCATTTTGTAGTAAATCTAGTCAGAGAGTAAAAATAGAAATTTTGCATAAAATTAGGGTTACAAAACTTGGGTAATTGAACATTTCTTTTCATTTTCACGAATGTCAACTACCTGTATTAATTATTTTTATGTAGATAAATGTACCAGAAGTTTTAAATATATTTCTATATGACATATCTTAAGATTTTCCTTCTTGACATGTACATAGTTTCAATATATCATTAAAATGTTTTGTGTGTCCTATTTTGAGTCACTCCTCTAAGTTAGACTGTCCTGAAAAGTAAAAGTGTCACAAATATAAAAATCTTTACAGCTGTCCATTCCTTGAGAAAGACGGCCTACGTTTCGACCCCTGATAATAAACCGTCTTCACTGATTCTATTTGGGGCCTCTATTATACCGCTAATAGAGAAGGTGGTGTTTCTACACTTAAAATCAGAAACTGGCGCTCGAGGCAAAAACCGCTTGCACTAGTTTCAAAGTGCAAGTTGCAAAACCGACGAAGAGGCATCACAATAAGTCTTTAACATCGCAGGAATGTTGCGAATTCAAGGATTTTCAATAAAATTCTGATCTCACATTGTCAAATGCTTGGAGCAGAGGCAAGCAATACTAATTCTTTTCCTGTTTAAGCTAGAGTTGCCTGGTTGTCGATGTTATTGATTTGTTGTACAATCACCCATTTTCTTACAACATCAATTTCAGAATTCTGATCCCCTGCATGAACTTGTATACTCCTTCATTGGTTGAGTGTTATAGTTTTCTGAAAGCTATTTTAGTTAACCGTATAAGCCCTTTTAGCCTGTGATGAAAAGACGTCACCTTTGAGTTTAACATGATCTTGGGAATGCCTGGCTACTGGTCTACCTATTTATACAGGGTGGACCATTTATAAAGGCCATAGTTCAGGGGTAAATTCTTTGGGCTAAAATATGAGGATATAACCAAATATGCTTTAGTAAAATGCTGCTGTGGAAAAAGATACAGGGTGTCAAAGTTCAAATTGTTCTTTTCGTTTTTTTTTGCAATAACTCAACAGCCTCTTGACTGATCTTCACCAAATTTGCTAGAGGAACTTTTTTTATTCTCAGAAATAATAATTTATCTATTACAACACGTTAGATCATAGAGGGCTCCGCAGGACCTGTATCTGATGATGAATTTTTTTCAGTTTTTTTTTTACGAAACGTTGTGGTACCAGAATATCTGATGCGGGCGTCATTTCCACGTATAAAAGGTACACTTGGTGGAACATGATAAGTCCAACCGTTTTCGAGAAAAGCGCCGTTAAACATTTCAATAATTTTTTGAAAGACAAATTCAAATTTAATGAAACTTGAAAAAAGTACAAAACGTAAGGGAAAACAAAATCGTAATAACAGCGTAAAATCTTTCTCACTTTCTTATGAACTAATAGATTATTTTCATGGTATTGAGATAAACACATAAATCAAAAGATTGTCTAAAATAAGGATCTAATCTTATTAGAAGACAGAAAAATTACGTAAAAGTTGACTTAATAACATTATAAACTTTCCCCCCTTGCAAAAACCATATTGCTGCTTAGAGTAAATGTTAGATATGGCCTCCACCTACTTATATGCCTTTTCTAATTCTATTCATAAAATATTTTCTTACATTGAAAAATACATTTTCCTGTCCTGTAATAAAATTGGCTGAGTTTTGTATTTTGTCTCACAGTTCTTCTCTTGAGTTGATAAAGTCTGTTTTTAAACCAGGAGGACTAAATGTAGAATCCCAATTTACACTATAAAAGTTACCAGAAAATTACCCTAGAATATTTTAGGGGTTCTAAGCAACCAACCTTACACGACTACAGTATAGGTGTATGCAGTCTAATATACTTACTAAAAAGGAGTCTAGGGATTCCTCGCATTCTTAATAATAAATTTTCAAAAAAGAATATTATTTGAGATGTTTGAAATTTGATTTGGTATATGAAACTTATTAAACAATATTTAAAAAAAACGAATTTAATTATTTTCAATTGATGTGTCAATGATATATATAATATTCTCTCCACATCCAATTTTGCGATGTATTGAGGAAGCTTTGAGATATAAAGTGCGTTTAATTATTTAATTATATGCCTGTAAAAAATTAAGTGTGTAAATGAAAGTAAAACAAAATTTCCCTATTAAATACACAACTATTTATTCACAGGGTTCGATTACTGCTTGCAACTTCTGCAAATCTGGGCGACTATTTATTGCATGTAGAATTTTGTTTAGAGTAGGCATTTAATTTTTGTATAAGAAACTATGTATTATTTGTCGAATAGAGTCTTTCATTGTTTCACCAAATCTGGTAATAATTCCTGGTCTTCCTCCAAGTTTTTTTGGCCTGCGTATATTTCCAGTCTTTCTATATTCCCTTATCGTACGGAATACAGTTGATCTTGCAATTCCTAACAGTAAAAGTGTTTAAAATAGGTATGTTACAAATCTTACATTGTTTAATCTCTCACCCACTGCATTCATAATTTTAGATACGATTTTACACATTTTGACCTTTGTTTTTCCACTCAACATCTGTTTATTCATATTTATTACACATTGCTTCTCAGTTAATGCTAAAGCACCCAAATCTAATCGTTTGCGTTTCTTTACTGGTGAAACTTCCACTAAACTTGAATTTGCCACAACATCCATATTGAAATACTTCCAGAATATATAAATAATCAATTAGTTCTGTACAGAACTGTTTCCTTAATGGGTGATGATAAATAATTAATGAAGATACTTTGAAATTTGGTTGAAATATTCAACTGACATGTATGTCAAAATTTAAGATTTGGCCTAGTGTAAAACTGGCGAACGCGCAGCCAATCACATGTGTATGATTTAGCGCGGCAAATTTGAAAGAGTCCTCCTGGTTTAAAAACAGACTATAGTATTTGCATAGACTAAGGACTTCATATGTTCCCACACATAATAATCTAAAGGATTATAATCAGAGCTCCTTGGTGGTCAAGCAAACTCACTTCCTCGACTGATCCATCTGCGTGGGAAAGTCTAATCAAGATAATTCCTGACTTCGATGAAGAAATGAGGGGGAGCTCCATCTTGCATGATCCACCCTGTATATCTTTCAAATCCGGTTTATTATCTCACCTCTAATGACTCTAATATTAGTGGAGAATAAAAGTTGTCACTTTAATCCAAATCAGTTCTGCGAAATAATTCAGACAAGTAATTAATTCATCCAATTCGGAACGTAATACCACTTAATAATTGACTAAAGTTATTCAAAGCTACCGAAATATTCTACAAAAACTAATTTACGGTTTCTGCACACAACTTAATAGTTTAATCATACGTGGTATGTGCACGTGACATGCTCGAATTGGTTTAAGGTATTTAGTCCCCATTATTAAATACATTTTTTAATATCCGCTCTGTTATCGGATGCTTATTTTGTTTTGGCCGCCGGATAATTATTAAAAATAAATTAATTTCTGTTTTGGATCGTCAAGGGAGGTCTGGTAGAGTAGAGGATGCGCATTATCCCTCCTGCGGTAGATTTACACCCATAAAATAACTCTTATTATTCTAGAACTATCCAAAAGTTACTAGAATCAAGATCACGTTTTAAGTGTAAGATTCAAGTTAGTATTAGTATATATTTATTTAGGCACTAAAATAACATCTAAAAATAATTTAAATGTTTAAAACGAATAACGGAAACAGTGTGCTTGGTTTTATTTTCTATATTATACATATATGCGTTTAACCGGACCCACATTTTGCCGGAAAATCGAAAACCTTATATTATCTTACTCTGCAGTCACATTAGTATGTTATTATATGGTTTTCGATGTTCCACTGAAACGCGGGCCCAGTTAAAACGCATGGTATGTCGCCGGCCTTATGGTACCGAAAAGTTTTTGAAAATACCCTTTTTTCAAGCAAAAGATATTAACTCAAATGCCTATGCGTATAATATATTTCAACACAATAGCAGTAGATTTCCCCTTGATTTCCTCTGATTTCCTCCTGATTTCCCATGATTTCCCCTGATTTCCGCCAATTTCCCCCAATTTGCACACCTGATTTCTCCCGCGGTTTGCCCCTCGACATTATTTAAATAGCACATATGTATATGCTTATTCTCTCTTGGCGGGTTTTGCCGATTTTGTAGAAAATGACTTTGACATTACTGCCACATCTGGAAGCTGGCTCTCAAATAACATTCCCCCAGATATAATCTCAATACGGGGATGTAGCTTATATTGCAAGGATCGGCTAGGCAGAGGTGGAGGTGTAAGTATATACGTTAAATCAAATATAAATTCCAAATTAATACAAACAGAGACCATAGAAGCAAAAATGGTACTTGAAAATCGTTGGGTGAAATTGCAATTTGATAGGTATAACTTAACATTAGGTGTCCTTTATAGACCTCAACAGCAAAATGTGGAGCTGACAATAGAGCTTCTTAATAATATTGTTCCAGCATTACTAACATCTTGTGATAACTAGTACGTAGAAGGCGACGTAACATGATTTTTGTTTGCTAATACCATGAACAGAGAACCTAAGACTCATTAATGTCACAAGATTTTGAAGTAAATTATACTAAGTAGGACTGAGGCAGAAAATCCTTTGGTTGCAGTGGAAGAGAACTTCCAACTGCCTTTCTTCTCCTACATTTATTGATCTGTTCAATTTAATATTGCGACATATTAACTAACCTCATACTTTTGAGCTCACCCGATATTTAGATAACTATCGGGTGATTCATTTAGAGGTACTTTTTTCAAAAATAACAAAAAATAAAAAGAAACAATTTTATTGAGTATTTCTTATCGTATAAAAGAACCATTCTTTACATTTATTTTTTAAAGATTATTTCTTTCAAGTGTTGGCCGTGACTGCGGCTAACATGGTCCATTCTGAAGTTCCAATTTTCGATGACGCGTTCGAGCATTTCGAGTGGTATTTGGCCAATGACACAAGTAATGTTGGCTTCCAATTGCTCAATCGTAGCTGGCTCATCCATGTAGACTTTAGACTTTACGTAGCCCCAAAGGAAAAAGTCTACAGGTGTGATATCACATGATCTACATGGTCAATTTACTGGTCCGAAGCGTGAAATTAACTGTTCACCGAATTGTTCTCGCAATATAGCCATGGTTTCACGGGCTGTGTGGCAAGTAGCGCCATCTTGTTGAAACCAAATATCGTCTAGATTACGAGCTTCAATTTTGGGTAGCAAATAGTCCGTTATCATTGCGCGATAACGGGCGCCATTAACAGTTACGTTCCGGCCGGCCTCATTTTTGAAGAAATATGGACCAATGATTCCACCAGCTCATAAACCACACCAAACCGTTGTTTTGTCTGGATGTAATGGCATTTCTTGAACCTCATCGCTGAACAAAATTTTGGTCGAAAACATTGGATCTTGTTCAAGCTTTTCAAGAGTCCAAAGACTGAAACGGCGACGATTCGGAAAGTCGGCCAGCTTCAATTTTTGCACGAGTTGAATTTTGTAGGCTTTTAAACCAAGATCCTTGCGTAAAATGCGAAAAAGTTGTTGAATACGACAAGCCAAGCTGTTGAGAATGGCGCCGAATCGATTCATCACGGTCATCGCGTACACTCTCAGTTACTGCGGCTATATTTTCTTCGCTACGTGCTGGATGTGGTCTATTTGGTCACGTATTAGCCAATAATGAAAATTGGGTTTCAAATTTTTCGATGGTACAGCGAATTGTGCGTTCGGTAGGCCGATTATGTGGACCATAAGTTGCTCTAAGCGCACGAAACGAACGATGATTTTCATAATATAACTGAACAATTTGTGCCGGGTTAAGTCTTTCCATGATGAAATGTCAAACGATACTGAACAAAAGTATCGTGACAGTTTAACACGACTCACGCTTGATCTGCCATAAAATCCCCATTGAAAAAGTACCTCTAAATGAATCACCCGTTATTTTCCTCAATTTTAAAAGTAAACAATGAATAATAATGTAAACAAATTAGAGCTAGTAACTGATAATAAAAGAATTAGGTTCCAGAGCTGTTGGAACATGTTTCATTTACTCAGTCGGCAAATTAGAAACAAGTTGTAAATACTTTTAAACATTATATACCAAAACTATAACAATTTATATAATAAAAGAGATAAAGCCGAAACAAAGTTCCTTCAATTAACCATTATACCTTGTTGTTTATAAAAACAAACTATCCTATCGTATCATAAAAGGCAAGAAAACAAGTTAAGGTGTGTTGAAATTTCTTAAATTTATAGCTTTAATTATATGCGTCTTAGAATTACAGTATAAAAAACAATAAATTACCAATCTGGCATCAAAAAATAAACAAAGATTAACCCTTTGGCATTAAAAACACCGATATATACTACCAGAACTTAACAAAAAGAAGAAAAACGAACCTGTATGAGATTTTAAAACACACCTGGTTGAATAACAGACGCCTAGGCACCATCGCTTTCTGGAGAAAACACGCGGACAGTGGCGGAGACATAAGTGAAGTAACGCTGTAGTAAGTTACTGTTATGAAATGTGCTGTATTGGAATGTGAAACTTTTATCAAAAGTACAGGGCAATTATGCCAATAGAAGTGATGGACACATAACCTTCTAACTTTTCTGAAGGTTATGTAATCAATATTTTTCTAATTAAGTAATTTCAGTTTTAAAATTATGTATTATGTGCAAACAGTAATGTGGAAAACTCTAAAAACATTAATTAAAAAGGAAAATAATAGTTTTCTGAATAATACCATACGTTTTGTAATTGACGATAGAATAGTTTCTTTTAATGATGATACAGAGTTGGCAGAAAACTTTAATAGGTACTTTAGATAGATATATAGTCTTTATTTCACCACTATATGTTACATGATTAAACATTTGCAGCCAGTCAGAAAATCAGCAGGCAAGCAGCTGCATTACAAAAAATAATAATTTTGCTTTGAGGAATACTATATATATATATATATATATATATATATATATATATAAAATAAGGACCATAACAAGAACATAATACTATATATAACGTTTACACATTGTTAGACAAGAAAATATATATAAGTACATATAAATACTGTATATAACGATTATACATTGTCAAATACGAAAATATAAAAGTTTAATTTATAAAATAATACAAGCATTCTGCAAGTATGAGCATTAGACAACCGAAAGTGGAGTGACCAAGTATGGCGTCCTCAGGAAATCATCAATTGAGTAAAACAGAACTGAAGAATGAATCGTTTTATATTATTTTTGAAGGACCTAAAGTTTAACTGTCTAATATGATGTGGTAAATGGTTATATAGGTTTAAGTTGGGTGAATTTTTTGCACTTTAGAGTTAACCTATAGCATGGTACTCTAAGAGCAGCACGTGTGTTGTGCTCATGATAGTCCGACTGAATAGAGAGACCGGATGCGTTTCTGTGAATCTCGATAAGAGTGTTGTAGATAAAAAGTGAAGGTAGTGGCATAATTCTCAGTTTAATGAAGATGGGTTGACAATGTTCCCTAAATTTAGCGTTGACAAGAACTCTTATAATTTTCTTTTGTTGTCGAAAGACTTTAGATGCATGGTGGGAGTTACCCCATAGAACAACTGCGTAGGAAAGTCTAGAATGAAAAAGAGAGAAGTAAGTATTTTTTAATAGGTCGAATTTTTAGTTTCCTACAAGGGAAGATTACGCTGGAAAGCCTTTTGTCCAGATGATCAGTATGGGTTACCCAACTAAGGTTATGATCTAGATAGATACCTAGGAGTTTAACGTGCTCGCCTTTGAATATATTTCTGTTTAAGGATATTATCAGTCTCTGAGTTTTGTCCTGATTAAGTGTTAGTTGAGTTGAGTTGTGTCATCAGCGAACAGAGTGGATTTACTGGGAAACATAAATTGAGGAAAGTCGTTCACATAAACTAAAAATAACAGTGGATCCAAGACAGAGCCCTGGGGTATACCATAATTATTGTTTAGAAGTCTTGACGTTTCATTGGCTACGACAACACACTGACGGTTAAGCAGGTATGATTTAAAAAGCGATAGGGGTAACCCTCTAATTCCGTACCATTGCAATTTTTCTATTAACTTATTATGGGAGACACAATCGAAGGCCTTGAAGAGATCACACAGAGTAATCGCAGTGTGTTGACAATCTTTACAACCGCATGCGTGGTCGAACGTCCAGAACGGAAACCATATTGGTGAGGACTAAGGAGCGACTTGTGTTCCAAATAACTTGACAATCTTTCTATCAAAATAATCTCAAATATCTTTCCAGAAATGGGGAGGATAGATTTATTGACAGTATAGGTGATATAGTTAATTATATCAATCATACCACCGAATGGACGGATGCAGAATTTATAAACATAAATAATAATTTTTCTAACTTTAGATTATTAACAATTAACGATCTACAGGAAACTGTATCAGATTTATGTAATAAGACAAAATGTACATGATGTATTTTGTGCTAAAAAAAAAAATATTAAGAGTTCTTTCGATGTCATTGGACATGTCTTACAATGGGTAAACACCTCATTACGAACAGACAGAATTCCAGATAATTTAAAAACTAGTACAATAACATCTATACCAAAAATAATAAATACAACCGAAACTTATAACTTCAGACGGGGAGGCGAGCGTAGGTGCGTCTTTACTATGTACATACTTCGATATGCGATGTAAAGCAACGTTAGGCGTGGTTAGTAGTTGGATTGGTGACCGTTCCAACGAAGACCACGTCCTCGCCTCACCCATCTTCCAGCGGCTTGTATATCAGTGTATGCGCTATACAACCTTAGGCGAAGGTTGTATAGGAGATATACCATCCTTCGGAGGGGATGTAAAGCCGTCGGTCCCTTGTCTATTAAATGTTAGGCAAGTAAAAGATCCCTACTCTTCTTAAGGGAAGAGGTTCGGCAAAATTCCTGGTTGGGGGTAGCTCGTCTACAGGCGTCGGTGTTAGGCCTCAGTAGCAGAAATAGGCCGACGTTAAATAAATGTATAAAAAAAAAAAAAAAACTTCAGACGGATTAATACTTTGCCAATTTTAGAAAAAAATCATAGTAATAGCAGTACATATACAATTCTGAATATTTTAATGAGAATAATGTAGTAATCAGTCTGGTTTTAGAGAGAATCACTCGTGTGAGTCAGCATTGTAATGAACTACATCTAATTGATAACTCTAGTGTGCTCTATAAAATCCTTATTTTACTAAAAGGAACGTAACCAGACTGCAACCAACAGCTACTCTCCGGCTAAGTGCCCCGCCGAGCGCTTTATTATAAGTTAAAAGTCTGGCGCGTTAAGTGTAATAACTGTGTATTACCAACAAAACGCTAATGCTTCGATTACAGCAAACACCTATCTAATTCCTAGCTGTATTTTTAGACTTCAAAAGAGATTTTGAAACTATCTATAAACTGACTCTTTTAAAAAAAATTAATGTATTATGGTATATATGGCATATTATTAAACTGGTTTGAGGTCTACCAGAGTAACAGATACCAAAACTACAAAAATTAACATTACGTTTTCTAGTCCTCGTCTAAATAAATTTGGGGTGCCACAAGGTAGTGTCCTCGGACCTCTATTGTTTATAAATTATTCAAATGGAACTGTTAAATTTACGTCTTGTGGCTTTTTAAATGTATTTTGACTACAAAATTTAAATATAACATTAACGTAAATAACATAAATATATACTAGAAGATAATAAGTTGGAACTGGTTAAAGAATTTAAATATCTTATTGATAATACTCTAACATTTAAAAATCATTTCTTGTATATACAAAAAAAAATAAATAAAGTATTTTTTTTTTCAAGAATATCTGATCAGCCCTCTTTTTCTACAAATATTGCTGTGTATAAGACTATTTTCAACCACACTTCGATTATTGTGCAAGTATTTTATACCTTTTTGACAACAATTCAATGAACGCCTTACAAAAATTATAAAATCGTGCACGAGGATAATTCTGAAATGCAGCAGATACACTCCAATTAGTTTAATGTTAGATATTCTGCAGCGGATGACAGTTTCCAGACTAGTTTATTTTTCGATGATATCACTTTTACATCTTATATGATTTACAGATTGTTATGGAATCCGATATACGTTGCTACGCAGTTGCTTGTATTAGCAAAGCCTGCCCTAGTTGGAGAAAATTACCATTAATTAAGCCTATAAATATCTCACTGCTATACCAGTTTCTTGTAATTGTTTCCCTAACTATGGTTGCACGCAAAAACATGATCAAACCAGGCTATCTTCACCTCTATGAATCCATACAAAGAGCCATCGAAGAAAGAGGAATACAGTCCCCAACGATCATATGGACACAATCCATGCTAAGAAGCAGAATAATTACTACAAGTGTGGGGAGATGAGTCGGCCACGATGACTGCAGGCAGGGGTTGTCCACAAAGTGCAGTCTTATTACCTTTGCTGTGGTCAATGCTGATGATCTTCCCCATAAAATGAGTAATTCTGGCTTCAACGTCCAGGGCTAGGCATGTGGCCTGTCTTTCAGTGTTTCTTACTCTCGTAGTAGCTACTTGTTGTTTTACAGCGTTTATACCAGAATATGCGGCACATATTTGATTTAATTGGGATAACTTATCTTGGAAGATTTATTTATCCGACACTCCATAAACTACACATAAACCCCATAGGTATGTATATGTTTATTTGCTTAATGGTCATGGATATCTGAACTCACTAGACGGGCTTCTGCATTACACGGAAATATAAGCTGGCATTCTCAGCGTAGATGTAAAAATATTTACCTTCAAAATCATGAAGCGTACAATTATTTACAACTCAATAGCAGCGAACCATGTCGGTTTATGAGATCGGATTTGTTCTTGTTAGTAATTGTTTACTAACAATTGTGGATCGGTAGCCAATCCAATCGTGTATACGAACCTAAAAAATGGTGTTTCCATTTTATTTTCAAAGCTCAGATCCGCTTGGGTCAGAATAACACAAAATAACACGTTTTGTTTCTTAGTGTCACAAAACGACTCTGCTAAAATGTTCTCCTCCGAAATCTGCCCTCAGCTATGCTGCATGTTAAACAAGAAATGCAAATGCATGTTCGCAAACTTCTTCTACATACTCTTCACTATTACCAATAATTAATGTTTGGCTTATGTTATTAATACTTTAACAGAAACGTCGAATAATGGGTTGTTTTCAGGATTTCACGTCAAAATAATTATTTTAGTAATACACCAAACGGTAATTAAGTTTTTTATTTTGCGAATGTCCAAGATGGTAAAATCATCAACAGGTGGTTATTAGCAATTTAAAACAGTATTTAAGGAAATATTGAAAATTTTATTGGGTTTACCTTTCGATGTAATAATGGATTATTCTAAAGGTTTGTTTATTGTTTTATAATGCAATAATATATCGTTTTACGTACCACTGATACTGCAATTATTCTAGGGACGCAATAACAGAAGAGCACGTTTTGCAACGTATTTCAGAAGTATATTTTTAAGCAATTAATGATCTTTACTGTGGAAATACTTTTTGCACAGTTTTACTATCAATATCTCTGATAGTAGGAAAGCAATTAAGAAAATAGAACCTAATTTCATTATGTATGCAGCACTTTCGATTAAGGGCTCCATTGGCCATTTCGAGAACCCATGTAAGATGTCCATTATAATAAATAAATAAAATAAATAAACACCACAGATATTAGACAACCCCCGATTCCAGAAGCCAGGAGCTTGTGCGGAAGGGGGTTACGCATTGAAAAAACGCGGACATACAACCATTTCCTCCGACAGTGCCGGAGCCAGGATTCGAATCCGGTGGTGCGATATTCGTGTGATTAAACGCGATTGCCACCTCGCGTCTTAACCCACTCGGTTATCGACCAGACATCATACATAACATTAATATTAACAATTATAGACCTATATAACAACGTTAGGCTATAAGTTTTGTTAAAACATTTACAGCTTAATATGAATCCTAGCATTTTATATGAATTTGACACAGCACTATTAATATGGGCTCGAAATGTTAACTTGTATCGAAGATAATACCCAAGTCTTTGATTTCTGTACATTTGGTTACACTCCCAATGTTTATTTTTCCAAGAAAAAGTGATAATGTAACATTTTTGAACATTAATGCATAGATGGTTAGCACTGCACTAGTCAGATACGGCTTTATGGTCATTCTGGATGATTCTATAATCTCCGTATAGATTTTCAAATCATCCGCGAACATTAATTTAAAACAGCTAATAATATCGTTGATGTAAATGAGAAATAGAACTGGCCTTAAATTGGAGCCTTGTGGTACTCCGAACGCATTAATGTAGTAATCCGAAACTTATCTAATTTCTTTATTAATAAATATAGGTCGATTTGATCAAAGGCTTTATGAACATCCATGTATACTATGTCTACTTGTCCTTGTTTATTGAGAATTTCAGAGGCAAACTGAGTTAAGCAGGTTAAGTTTGTGATTGTAGATTCTTTATCTAAGAATCCGTTTTGACGCAGGGAAATATAATGCCTGACATTAAGATAAACGCAATTATATATCACAATTTCGAACAATTTTCTCAAAATTACACAAAATAGAAACAGGCCGATAATTTTGGAGTACAACTGGGTCACCTTTTTTAACACGAGAGTAATTTGAGCAATTTTCCACGTATCAGAAAATGTAGCTGTTCTCAAGATTAAAGTAGGAGTTCTAACGAGTCACGACAACAATCTTTAACAAAAAAAGCAGGGAATACCGTCAACGTCCGAAGTAAAACTGTCTTTTAAATTCTTAGATGCTCTAACAATATCGTTTTTATGTATGGTGTTTATATATATAGGGATGAGTCATAGCTCCTGATAAGGGCACAAGCTGATGTAGTTTTTATCAATTTCATCAACGCCTTCGATCAAATACACCATGGTATTTTCTCAAAACTTCTTTGCAATATGTAAAAACATGATCCATCTATCTATTCCTTTTTAACAGATAGGAAAAACTACGCAGAATATAAAGGGTTCAAGTCAGATATATATTATTGTAACAAGCGGAGTTACCCAAGGATCTAACTTAGATCCCATTGTAGTTTTGATGTCTATTAATGAAACCACATTATCCTTAAGCTCACCTGTTTTTTTCTTTTTGCTCATGATTTAAAAATCGTAAAAGTTATAAGCAATGGGCAAGATTGCTATAAGTATCTTACAGAGCGAAATTATTCCTTATTATATGAATCGTTAATAAAAATAAATTAAATTTAAGTATAGTCGTTTGCAATTTTACTCTGCAAATAATACCGTTAGTCTCTATTCCGCCCGCAAGTAGTGTTAATTGTGTTTTGTTTGGTGACACCATACCGAATGGTTCACCGGCGTTTAATAATGAGCTGGTACAGTTTTTATTGCATTTTTATCTGCCCAGTAAAATTGAAGACCACTGTACAAACAGTATGAAATTATGACATTCCCAACAAAATAAGAACGATAATTGTGTACAACTAGAAATTAGGAATTCAGTATTGAGCCATTGTTTGTACGGCGTTTCTATACACAATTATCGGTTGGCAAGTTGATAATCCTGAATTTTTGGTACAAGTATGACTTAAATGCCTTCTAATTTTAATTCGCCACACCTCATATCAATCAACATATCAACTCACTGTATGCCTAGGCAGAATTTTCTCAATATATTTTGTGATATTTTTACATACTTTCTCGGTCACTTAAAGACGCCTTTGAGCCCTTCTTCAACTGAACCAGACCCGCCCATGGTCACACACACACTATATGTTCCCCGCAAGAGTGCACTTCTCCTTATTGTGCACCTGAAAAATATAGCGTGGAATAAAGATGGAAGTTATTTGTAACAACAGGAGCTCATTCTGAGGCATATCTCCCATCGCTGCTAAGACCAAAACATAAATCAAGAGCTGTTGTTTTAAAATTAATTGAAATATCAGGTTACCTTTGCTTATTCAGGCTGTTCTATTGTTTTATTCACAGTCAATCTATGTCCAATAACAATATCTCAAGATGGGATCTTTATCTCGAAGTTGGATACAAACTGGCCAGTTTATTATAGGTACATTTTTTAAGTATACAGTAGAAATTTAATTGAGTATAATTTAGCACTCGTTATTTTCATTTATGACAGGCATTTTTAAAGTTACTCCTTTTTTTATGTGATTTTTTTTCTCTCTACAAGCTATAAGTTGCAAGCTCTTGAATATAGGAAATGAACTTTGAAGTTAATCTGTTTTTTTAAACTAGTTTTTTGCTTTGCACTGTTCCGCCCTTTAGTATGATCACAACAACGGAAGCAGATGAAATTAAAGATTTTCTTAATGTTTCTTTGATTAAAAACTGCTTGTCAAACAAGGTATTTGGTTAACAAACTGATTTTAGATTCGAGTTCTATGACCTCGAAATGGAATATGCTGTACAATACATCATTTCCATAAATTTATTAAAGTTGAGTTATCCATGAGAAAAAAATTTAAACAATCAATTGTCAAAAGTGACAAGTTAAGGTGTAGGAAAGTTATTATAGTGTGTAGTGTTAGTCATGGGAAACCTAACTACAAGAGAGAAAATATAAATTGTACGTCTTGATGGCGACAATGTGCGTATAGCAAGAGAAGTTGCGGTTAAATTCAATAATAGACACCCAAATAGACGAGTAAGTTGAAGTAATGTACAACGCAGGTTGTGTTTAAAAAAACTTGCTTGGTGACATTTTGAGAAAAAAAGACCTAATTTTATAATATTTTAATAACAACCTCCGGGTTTAGTAGAATGGCTAGTTCAAACCTTAATATCCCCCAAAGAAAGTGGAGACGAAAGCTTAAAGGCCAAGAATTTTGCGTGCATTGGAAATGGGAGATAAGAAAAGACGATTAAAGTTTTACTATTGGCTACAGAAGGTATAATTGAAATTAATTATTTGAATGAAATTTTATTTAGCGATGCAGCAATATTTATCACAAATGGGGTAGTTTCAAGTCAAAATTGCCGTCTATAATTGCCGTCACTGATCAGCTGAGTGTCCGGAATTCATCATAAATACAGAGAGACAGTATTCGCAAAAAAATTATGTTTGTTGCGGAATACTAAATGACAAAATAATTGGTTCTTTCTTATTTGAGGGTAATGTAAATGCGAATGCGGTTTTAAATTTTCTTGGGGGCAAGTTTTGGAACGCATTAAATGATTTATCACTACAGAATCTCCTTGATTTAAAGTTTCGGTTAGATGGAAGTTCTGTTCATAACGCTGTTTCGGTAAGATGGCTAAATGAACATTTTTGAAAATCGTTGGATAGAGCGAAACAGTCCTTTGATTGAGTGGCCGCAGAGATCCCCAGACTTAACGCCACTCGATTTTTTCCTTTGAGGTTTAATGAAACGAACGGTTTACAAATCAAGGTCACAAACTAAATAAGAACTACGGGCTATAGGGGCGAGCGTGGGTGCGTCTTTACTATGTACATACTTCGATATGCGATGTAAAGCAACGTAAGGCGCGGTTAGTACTTGGAATGGGTGACCGTTCCAAGGAAGACCGCGTCCTCGCCTCACACATCTTCCAGCTGCTTGTATATCAGTGTATGCGCGGAAGCTATACAACCTTAGGCGAGGGTTGTATAGGGGATATACCATCCTTCGGAGGGGATGTAAAGCCGTCGGTCCCTTGTCTATTAAATGTTAGGCAAGTAAAAGATCCCTACTCTTCTTAAGGGAAGAGGTTCGGCAAAATTCCTGGTTGGGGGTAGCTCGTCTACAGGCGTCGGTGTTAGGCCTCAGTAGCGGAAATAGGCCGACGTTAAATAAATGTAAAAAAAAAAAAACTACGGGCTAGGATAAGGCAAACATACGCAGAAATTACTCCAGAACAAATACGAATGGTTATCATGACTGTGCGTAAAATGATATTGAGATAAATGGTAGATTCGTGGAAGTGACGTTAATCTTGCAGTTTTTGAAATGAAATTCTCCATTTTTTGTTTCAGTTTTGTTATAAGTTTTTATTTATTTTTTGATTTGTTAAAAGTACTCATAAGAATAATAATAATACGATATTACTAGTATTTAATTTTATGTCAATTTGATTGAGCAGAGTGATCCTTTTAGTTTCTAGCACATTTTTAATGTTTGAGTTCGGTCATATTTTGTGCCGCCATTTTCAATCTTTTAGCCTCAAAAACTAATTCACCTAAATTTAACGGAGGAATCAAGCAATTTTTTTACGTTACATACTGAGGCCGTTATTTTGATTTTTTTAGCTAGAATCAAATTTGCAACAGGCAACTTCAAAACTATAAATGTAGGTAGTAGCACAGGCAAGTAAATTATATTACTTGTCCGTTAACTTATCTCATAAATTTATCGTTAAAACAAGGAATTTTTCCCTTATGCAAAAAAGGCGAAAAAGTCAATATTGAGAATTATAGACCTATCTCTGTGCTTAGTTCGATTTCTAAGATCATTGAGAGAATTGTGTTTGACCAGATAAATAATTTTTTAACATCCTTTACTATATTAAGTAGTGTACAACATGGATATTGAAAAAACAAAAGCACGACAACTGCTGTAACTCAATTTATTAGTCAATTATATGAGGACCCGGATGATAATAAAAAAACTTTTTATGGACTTAAGCAAGGCTTTTGACTTAGTCAGCCACTCATTACTTAAGGAAAAATTAAATGCCTATGGATTGCGAAGAAAAATAAGTGATTGGCTGATATCCTACTTATATAATAGAAGACAAATTGTAGACATGAATTGTACCTATTCCAATGAGTCATATGGTAATGTCGGAGTCCCCCAGGGTTCTATTTTGGGTCCCCTCTTTTCTTTGATATTTGTTAATGATCTTCCTGAAATAACAAGCTCTGTAAACAATTTCATTATGTTTGCCGATGACAATACTTGTTTATGTGAAGATTTAAGCCTATTTGCTAAATTACAAATGATGATTAATAAATTCGGTGATTGGTTTAATAGGAATAAGTATGTCTAAACACTTCTAAGACAGTTTCCATAAATTTTACATCATGACATAGTATCATTAACGAAAGTCAATTATTAAAAACAAAGAGTAAATCGATCGTTCCAGTCAATGCCACAAAATTTATTGAACCTCATATAGATAATGCGTTAAACTGGGAAATACACACAGACATTCTTTGTAATAAACTTTCGTCGTTCATTAGGTTAAGAAATATTATTGACAAGAATATTTTTCATTCTTTCTATCATGCCCAATTTATTTCGCGCTTGCGTTATGGAATTTTATTCTGGAGGGCATCAATCCATTTAAACAGAGTATTTCAAATACAAAAAAGAGCCATAAGGAATATAGTAGGTATATCAAATCGAACATCATGCAGGGTATATTTTAACAAATTACGATTGTAACATAACCCTGTATATACAGGGTGTCTCACCGGGAATTCAATAGATCGATATAGAGAAAAGTACGCATTAGAAAATATTGAAAATTTAGATAATTCCTAATGTCGGCGTGGCCAATCCAACTAAAATAATTACAAGCAGCTGACACTTCCGCTTATACCGGAAGTCGATACCAACTTGCTTATTTCAAATGGAACATCCTATGTATTTTAGGGTTTTCGAAAAGAACATAAAATTCTGAGTCATAAATATGTAGCCTAACCTATACCTAAACCTAGCCGTTTCAGAGATATTTGACATTATATAGAAAATTTGACAGATGCAATGGTTTGCAAGAACCGTTATAACTTTCTTCGTATAAAAGATCCTCATTTACTTCTTGTCACGTAAAAAGAACACAAGGAGAACTACGTTTTACAACTGAAATAAATTCAATAATATCATACCAAGTGTTCCGCTTTTCGCGTTACATTTTGTCAATTTCAAACCGCGAAAACTTGTTTAGGTCAAATGGAACACCCTGTATTTTTTTACGTCAAGTTGTGTAAAATTAAATTCCCCTTTTTCTGATGTTACCATTGTGGGGGTTAAAGTTACAACTTTTTGAAATATTTGCGATTTTATTTGAAATTCATGAATTGTTGTAATCATTTCATCAAAATAGCCATGGTTAGAAACAATCAGTCATTATATTATGTCAAAAAATGCCAGCACGTTTAAATTATACCAACGAAAACTTTTAAATTTGTTTATTGTTGATGGAGAATGTGATAAAGTAATATCAAGAACTTACAGCACATTTGCTACTCGATATCCACAAAAACGCAAAATAACACTAACACTGTAACATGCGTATTAATCGAATTGAAGATATGGCATGAACCAAGATCAATATAAATATGATTTCATTTTAATTTACTAATTGCTCAAAATTCCGCCCTCGAACCTCGACACATTTTTCGCACCTTTGGATTAGTTCCTCATGGGTAGCTCTTCTAATTGAACCCTGTGATATGTTTTGAAATGCATTTCTTACTCTTTGCATACAATCTTCAATGGTTGTTAATGGGCTCTCATAAACTTTATTTTTAATAGTTCCCCAAATGAAATAATCCAGAACTGATAAATCGGGCGAGCGAGGAGGCCGTAAGAAAGGTCCATTATTGGCAATCCATTGATCATAAAAAATTTCTTGTAAATAATTATTAATTAAATATGCGTTATGTGGGGGAGCAACGTAGTGCTGATAAAAAATGTTTCTATGTTCGGCGAGAGGTACATTTTCTATATAGTTATTATTAAATTTTTGTAAAATATTCATATCTTTCACCTAAAAAAAAAAATAAATAAAAAATTTATCTATACATATTAGCAGAAGAGAAAATTTAATTTACCGTTTAAATTTTCCTGATAGAATTGTAATGCCATCACTCTATCGTTTCTTATGGCACAGTAAACATTGAACTGCCAACTTTCCTGAAAGTTTCGCTCTCTGAACATATGTGGATTTGAGTCACTCCAATAATGCGAATTGTCCATTTTTAGTAAATTTTATGCTCTTTTCGAAAACCCTAAAATATATAGGGTGTTCCATTTGAAATAAGCAAGTTGGTATCAACTTCCGGTATAAGCGGAAGTGCCAGCTGCTTGTAATTATTTTAGTTGGATTGGCCATACCGACATTAGTAATTATCTAAATTTTCTGATGCATACTTTTCTCTATATCGATCGATTCAGTTCCCGGTGAGACACCCTGTATACCTTAGAAACTTTATTATACGTCAAATTGAACTTAAATAAGTTTAGAACATAATATTTTTAGTCGCAAACACCTCTATAAAATCCTTATTTTACTATAAGGAACGTAACCAGACTGCAACCAACAGCTACTCTCTGGGCTATGTGCCCCGCCGAGCGCTGAATTACAGGTTACAAGCCTGGCGCGTTAAGTGTAAGAATTGCATATTACCATCAAAACGCTAATGGATCACTTGACTATACATTTCGGTATCTTTGGGATAGCGATATGTAAAATAGTCAGCAGGCGCCATCTAGCGGTCAAGTGTCTGTTGCAATCGAAAAATAAATAGATTGACTGGGCGACTTCCATCAATATAAAACCAGGTACAGCCATTTGCTATCAATTCCATCGCACAGTTTTAACAATATATGAAAAAAGTCCTAGATATGTAGGAATTAAATTATTCAATAATTAAGCCCAGAAATCAGGTAATAAGCAACCTAAAATTATTCAAATCTAGAATCCATAGTATGTTACTTGATAACGCGTTCTACAGTATTTCAGAATATATGAAGTCGAATTTATAGTTTGTATACTGTATCTTATGTATTGTATGTCGTTAAATTAATTATATCATATTAATATTATGTTTGTGTTAGATAACTTCTTACTGTTTTATATGTCATTTTTTATACGCATCTTTTTATACACATTTTTTAAATCTCGTGTCAGATAATTTTTTAATCTATTTTGTTATTTCAAATATATATGTTATATTTACTATTGTTCTGTGATATGACTAAAATGTATCTATTTATTTCAGAGTAATTTCCTCTAACTTTTCCTATACTATTGTAATGTGATCTTCTGGAACAAACTATCTATCTATCTGTTATTTAGAAGGAGACATACATATAAATCCATCTATTTTATTACAAATAAAACAACAAATTTTGATAAAGCATGATCTGTGTTTCTCTAATTACGTAATTAAAACAACCCGTTATATTTTTGGCTTCCCTGTAGAATGTCTTAACTAAACTTGATAGGAAAAGTATTCGTCAAAAATTGCTGCTAATCCTCTTGAGTATAGTTGTGCGTGTTCCTAAATCGCAATCATTTTTTTATTATCCCACCGCCAAATCTGCATATATTTCACAGTAAAACAATTTGCATATAAGTATTTAAGAATAATTTGTGGGCGATAGTATTTTAGTTCTGCCGTCTTAAATCTTATGTAGATTTCGGTTTTATCCGCCTCTGCATTCTATTAGCAATTTCTTACTGCTTACTGATTCCATGCAGTTTTGTTTGTTTTTCTTAATTAATGGCTTGTATATATTTTCTTTTTTTGCTTTTGGTCAGTCCTTGCACATTCCCTCTCTCACTGATGGATATACGTGAGAATCATCGCGGTGTCTCTTCCATGTATCGCAATTAAAAATTTTTATGTTGATTGAAACAATATTTTAACGATTTTAATTTCCTTCAACAATAGGCCGCCACTTCCCATAAAGATATTAATATAATTATTGAATTATTTTTATTATTGCTGTAAAGAAACAGTGTTTTATGATCAATATAAACGTTACTAATTTATAAGCGTGATATTCTTCGGCGATACATTATAATAAAGTAAAAATGCAAAAAGGGCAATAAAATTCGATTGAGTTAAATAATAATAATAAGTCTCTATTTATTTATTTAGCACTTGGCTATTAAAAATGCAAATTCCTATATCAAATACTAATAAATGCTTAAATAATTGAACACTTCACGCTTAAATACATGTACATTTGGTGAAACCTTGACGATGTTTATCATTTCTTGTACAGGATATTAACAAAGAACTACAATAATTAAAATGAGTTAATATAATGGTAAATGAATATTTTAGACCACTGTGATAAACAACTAGCAATATGATAAAAAAATCCGATTTTTTTACCCAATTCTTTACACAGATAATCTATGTGAGAAGATGAACTGAGCAAGGGGTCCAAGTAGACACCCAAGTATTTAATTTCTGACATATAGTCATCGCATTGCATCGCCATTTATATCGATACAGAAATCTAATTCCATGAATTTTCTACAATTAGCCTTTGAGCCTTACACTTTGTTTTTGAAATATTTAATTTTAATTTATTTTGGCAAAGCTAGTGGTACAAATTTCGAAGTTCATCATTCAGAGTACCAACAATTTCTCTGAAATATTTTCCTGCAACACATATTAGGGTATCGTCCGCAATTTTTTTATTGTTATATAAATATCATTCACATAAATGACAAACAAAGAAGGACCGAGGACACTCCCCTGAGGAACGCCCCAGGTAATTTCAATTCTACTTGATACGTTACCCCCTACTTCTGTCAATTGATACTTGTTCATTAAATCATCCTCAATCCATCTAAACCACTACTATTTACACCATATAACTGCAACTTTTTAATAAGAATATCCCGATCAATTGTACAAATACACTAAGCACCAGTTTTCCTTCATTTATATCCCCTCTCTATATTAAACACACATATTGCAGGGCTGATTCACAGGAATGGTTAGCTCTAAACCCAGATTGCCCAGTAAATAATAACTGATTAGCCTCAAAATAGTTCCTTAGCTGTTCACATACGATTATGTCAATGATGTTTCGACAATTGGAAGTAACTTAATTGGCCTGAATTCTGCAGGAATTTTAGGCTTGGTTACCTTTGGAATAGGCACTATCATGATAGTTTTTAATTCACTTGGTACTTTTCCAGTTTCTAGTGAAGTATTTATGAGATGCAATAGGTCTCATCCAATTACACAAAATAGCTCCTTAACCACTTTTATATTTATTTATATTTTGTTCAAGATATTTAGTTTTTTCACTACGTGTTGTTGAAACCACCTTATTTCGTAACCTTTTATAGTCCTCCCAGTCTATTTCAGAAGTAGTTCTGATTCTTTGGGAACGTTATTAAACGTGAGCTCTGTGCTAATGATTGCATGGTGACTTATCGCAGGAAAATCTCTTGGAACCTCTATGGTATCAAAGTTGTTTGTGATTATATAATTTTTTGGGCAGGGTCCGGGTAGGTTGTATGAAATTTAACCATACGACGTTTTCGAAGGCGCTTAACATGATGGTAATATTCATTTCTCCCCAACCCTCCATCAACCACCCCTAAAACCACCCCCTCTTATATATATTTCTTGATACTGGGCATGTGGGAACTCGTTGAATCGAGGTTTTTTTTTCTTATTTAAAGGTGCATCTATGAAGGTGTTTTCCCTGATTCATGGAAACTTTCTAATATTTTGCCTTTACCTAAAAAAAAAAATCTATAACTAGCTTAAGCGAACTCCGCCCCATTTCAATTTTGCCAATTTTGTCGAAAGTATTAGAGAAAGTTATGAAATTTCAAATTTGCTCACATATTAATGAGTACAATGTTCTTCCGGTAAGGCAATCTGGTTTCAGGCCAGGACATAGCTGTACCACAATTTTATTAGAGATTACAGATGATTTATTCAGAGATATTGATAACAACAAGACTGCGGCATTAATATTACTAGACTACTCGAAAGCTTTCGATACCATTAATCATGAGATATTACTGTCAATCTTGCATTTCATAGGATGCTATGAATCTTCTTTAAAACTTTTTGAAAGTAATCTTTTAATCGTAAGCAGGGTGTGGTCACTAGGAATGGTATTTCTGCCTTAAAACAAATTAGGTGCGGGGTACCTCAGGGTTCTATATTAGGTCCCGTTTTGTTCTCTCTATACACATGTGATTTTATCAAATGTATAAATCATGGCAAGACTTATTTATATGCTGATGACACGCAAATTAAATATTCTTTTGACCATCGTGACTATCTCTTAGCCAATGACATGATTAATCAGGAACTCAAGCGTCTTGTCGCCGTATCTAGTGCTCATCAACTTCAAATCAACCCGCTTAAATCTACTGTACTAATCTTTGGTAAATTTCGTCACTCTATTCAAGATGAAAATTACTATTAATGACAATGTGTTGCCTTGTATTAAAGTAGCAAGAAATTTAGGTCTAGAGCTTTACACTGATTTGCGCTTTAAAAATCTTGTTATTAAATGCTTAAACAGGGCATATAGTAATCTGAAAATGTTATTCCCGAATCGTCATATTATTCCACGTGCTTCTAAAATCTTATTATCAGATACGTTAGTCCTAAGTCATTTTAACTTTTGCGGTGTTGTTTATGGTCCGTGCCTTGACTGCGAAGACACAAATAGAATTCAACGTATTCAAAAGTCTTGCTTAAGATTTATATATGGCATTCGTAAATTTGATAGAATTTCACATAAATTAAAAGATGCCAACTGGCTAGATATGGAAACTCGACGGGAATTGCATTCGGCCACTCTCTACCATAATATCATCTGGTACAAAACCCCTCCATACCTCTTTCAGAAAGTTACTTATAGAAGCGATATTCATAATGTTAATGTTCGTTTTCGCGGATTGATCTCACCTCCGGCTCATCGAACTGCTATATTTAAAAGGTCATACTCTTACTCCATTTTTTTACTTTATAATAATATACCCTCTAATATAAAATCATTATCTTTATGTCAATTTAAAAGATCTTACAAGAAATTGTTGTATGAAAGATTTACTTGAATTCTTTACTTTCTTTTTTTCTATTTTGCGTCCCGTGTTTATTATTGTAGTGTTACTCATTTCTACCTATTTATTTACCTTGTAATACTCAGATTTTGTATTTTTTTTCTTCTCTTTGAAAATTTTATTACTTAGGCTATGTACTTTTATTTCGAGTGCTGGCACATTGTATCAGTTTTACGGTCTGCCAGCCCCCTTTTTTAGTTTATAACTTATATCTCTTTTTCTTGTCGTTATCTAGATATTATGTCTATACTGTTATAAATTGCAAATAAATTCTTTATTATTATTATTATTATTATTATTATTATTATTATTATCACTGAGGAAGAGATAATTAAGGCCATTAAAAAAACTAAAGCCACTGTGACCATGAGTCCTGATTTAATTCCTGCATTATTAAAGATTGTGCGACTGTATTTGCCAAAACACTATTAATTATCTATTATCTAATATTAAGAAGTACAAGTTTTCCTCAGAAGTGGAAATCTTCACGTGTGTTCTCTGTATTCAAAAAGGTGACTTGAACGAGGAAAATTAAAATAACTGGAAAATTTTTTAAAGCAATTCTTGACTTCTCTATATATGCTCATATGTCTCGCACAACACCTTTCGATCAACATGGTTTTATGAAAGGTAGATCAACTGTCACAAACCTGTCTTTGTAAAAGTCTGGATAGAGGTGGTCAAGTTGATATTATCTACACGGATTTCTCTAAGACCTTTGACAAGCTAGCCCATAGTACTTTGATTAGTAAACTAGACACCTTCGGTCTTTCTTATATGTTACTACAATTAATTGAATCATATCTGCAGGATTGATTTCTATTTGTTCAGTACCGAGGTTCTAAATCTAGTAGTTTCTTACAAAGATCCGATGTGTCACAGGGGTCGATGCTTGGTCCACTTTTCTTTCTTATGTTTGTTAACGATATTTTAGAGGGCTTCGATAATAACAGAAATTTCCTCCTGCACGCAGATCATCTAAAAATATATCGATTGATTGACTCAATTGATGATTGTGTTAATATGCAAGATTGCTTGAATATCATTAATACTTGGTTAAATCTTCGCCTTGCTAGCCGTCTAAGTTCTGCTACAGATTTAAGCATTTTAGGCTATTTAATGTGCCTTCGATGAAAAATGGACCGATTATATCATTTCCCAGCGTGCCACCTCATATACTCATTTTTTGGGGATACTGACTTCCTAATGCAAAAAATCTGCATTCATTTTCTATCATCAATAAGAGCAACTATGATTTAACAGTACTTGTAAAAGTTATAGAAGATATATATTGCAACAAAAATACTTAAAATATTTGGTTTGCACAAAATTTCTTAGATGATAAAAATCTTTCCTGCACGTATTTAACTAACGAGATAGGTAATTATCGGTTTCTTTATAATACCTCTCTTTCATAGAATGAGTAAACAGCTGTATTATTATATAATTACTAATGAAAGTAAATGTTTCTAAATGTGTTCCTCTTCCACGGAAATGACGTTAGTTACTAAATGTTTCGTGAAACGAATAACGCAGATAAAGAATAATTAAAGCAGCAATAATACTAATTAAACTGTTAATAGGTTAGCTACTAATTGCAACTAGTTGTGCCACATTCAAATGTTAATCCTGGAATTGTCAAAATTTAATAGGAAGTTAATTATAATTTTACGAGTATAACTTAATTGTGAATTATACCTAGTTGTCCAGATTCTTTCAAGCATATACCAAAAAAATTGCAATCTGAACATTATTATTTTTGTGTGCGAGTAATTACAAATTCATAAAATGAACTAAATATATTTTTCAACTAAAGAAATTTTAAAACATAATATTTTTAGTCGCAAATTCCTCTATAAAAACCTTATTTTACTATAAGGAACGTAACTAGGCTGCAACCAACAGCTACTCTCCGGGCTATGTGCCCCATCGAACGCTGAATTACAAGTTACAAGTCTGGCGCGCTAAGTGTAATAATTGCGTATTACCATCAAAACGCTAATGCTTTGATTGCAACAAACACCAACCGAAAGACTGATCCTACTCAAAGAAGCTCGATTTCAAAACTAAAAACCCTTTTACGAATCCACGTTGTTAAACACTGGAACTCATGCGTTGTGTTAAATATGAGGACAAGTTAATCCAGTCTCTAGCCAAAGTGTTTCGAGAGTTTTAGCGAAAATATCCCTTAGTGTCGAGGGTGCCCTATCATTTTCTAGCAGTCGATTTAGACGGGAAAATGATGGGTTTTAACGGTATTTGCCCTAAACCGGTACCTCGGTGTCAAAAAAGTATAGTTACCATGTACATCAGATGTGCATGGGACCGCCTTGCCTCAACGTATGAATATATAATTGCTACAATATAATTCAAAGTCGTTGCGATTCAAGCATTTTTAAGCTCCGAGGATGGATCGTTCACATTTACACCCTCCAGTAAACATCCCAAGCGTGGATTTAATAATTACAATACGAATAACGTTAACCACTGAAGTTTTTAAGAATTAATTAACTTACAACATTAGTTACAATTTTTAACCACTATAACTCACTACTTGCCGCTGTACTGTTTACTAAGCTGATCACTTTGCTCTTTCTCTTGATCTGATCACTTTGCTACCCAAAGTAGAACTACACCAATGCCTTAGATCCTCTTTTTCGACTTCTATTCTAGCTTTTTCCCTCTAGTTTGTGATTCTAGACAGATTCCGAATTATCCAGAGGTTGTAATCAAGGACTTGATGATACGGCTAGCTGGCAACTTTTTTCCCTCAATTGCTGTTTGAGTCGTTCTATTTAGCCTACGACTACATGGAATTTTCCCTCAATATTCCAGAACCTTCCCTTCGATGGCAGTAAATTTCTCCTCGACGCCAGTAACTTTTCCTTCGACGTCATCGACTTTTTCTTCAACCTTATCTACTATTTTTTTTTACTTTATCAACTTCAGTCTTTATAATGCCTATATCCTCCATAATTTTATTTTTTATTTCATCAGTAGTTGAAAAGATAAGGTCCTGTTGTACGGGTATAATTTTCCTTAATTCTTCCTGGCGAGTGATTTCTTCCCTTCTTAATTCTTCCTCGTGTGCCGTTTCTTCCCGGTTTTCCACATAATGTCTTTGATACTCATTTGTCTGTTTCTTAATGGCGTCGGATTCCTCGAAGGACTGGTTTTCCAACCAAAAGCGTACCTACCGAGAAAAAGATAGATAATGTTACGTGTTTACACCCTCTAGTAAACATCTCGAGCGTGGATTTAATAATTGCAATACGGATAACGTTAACCACTGAAGTATTTAAGAATTAATTAATTTACAACATTAGTTACAATTTCTAACCACTATAACTCATTACTTGCCGCGCACTGTTTACTAAGCTGATCACTTTGCTTTTTCTCTTGATCTGATCACTTTGCTATCCAAACTAGAACTAAACCAATGCCTTAGATCCTCTTTTCCGACTCCAGTTCTAGCTTTTTCCCTCTAGTTTGTGATTCTAAACAGAATTATCCAGAGATTGTAATCGAGGACTTGATGATACGACTAGCTGGCAACTTTTTTCCCTCAATTGCTGTTTGAGTCCTTCTATTTCCCCTACGACTACATGGAATTGTCCTTCAATATTCCAGAACCTTCCCTTCGACGCCAGTAACTTTCGCTTCGACGTCATCGACTTTTTCTTCAACCTTATCCCTTCTTTGTGAACGCTTAATATTCATTTTGGAAAGTATAATAAAAGTTCTTCAGACGCGAAAACATGGATCGTTCACATTATCACAGAGATGATACAAGAACGTCATTTGATAGAGTTTAACAAGCGATTTACAAATATACATGGTTTGTTAAACAAAAAGATAGAGGGGCGCGAACCATTACTATTAGAAAAACATGCATGGTACCTACTCACCCAAAAGAACAAAATATTATTAATAAATTAAAAGCACCAAGAGAAAAGTTTGTGTAATTGCTTTTACACATTTTTTTGTAATAATCTGCTTTTGAAAGAATAGTGTAGCAATAATCACAAGTATTCATTTGGGGGACACTGAGGCCTGTTTATTCACATTCGATTTGAAAGACACCTTTCACGTATTATAAAACGCTCATTACAAGAGGTATACTAACAATAATTATTACGATTATTTGGTCAATTTAGCAAAGAGTTAGCTTTTAAATATAGTAACTTGTTATTTGCGACATGTAGCAACTTAAACAGTTTTCACACAAATTTCCGTCGCTTCTAAAACGGAATTTTGCAACTGGTGTGGCAGCTCAATTAACGGTCGGTGAACCACCCCATCCGATTAAAAAATCCGCAGCGCATCGCATGAAGAATGTGGTGAATCCGGCACTGCGAAAGCGCGGTGCAGCCAGCACGGTAGTAAAAAGGGATAGTGAGATGGTATCTCCGCCACTGCGTTGATCCTATTCTCCTGATTGCCATGAGCTTAAACACAGGTGTGCCTGTGGCCGCAAATGATCTCGTGTGGCCCTCACAAGCAAGCTGAGAGAATCGGACAGACTTGCAGGCAGCATCTTTGTGGTCATGGGCGTAGATTTTTTTCTAGGACGAACCTACCGCGCTGGTCTTTTTGTGATTATTTAGCATCTCTCCAGTACATAAATAGTAGTTAACGATTCGTATTTAAGGCGCATACTACACCCTGAATTATGGTTGATTTTATGCGTTTCTCGTAGGGACCGCGCCTACATATGGTCATTGTTCTAAGCGGAAGCATATTGATTGGAGTAGAAATATGATTTATCATTCGAGAAATTAAGAACGTAGAAAATACTGTTTTAGATATTAATGTTTTTGTAAATTTTAAACGACTTTTTATAAAAGTGAAATACGGTTCAAGACATGCATCACTTGTCATTTACCAAATAATGTGGACGAGGTTCTTTAAAGTGTTCTGCCGTTTCATTCTCCTTTAAGCGCAGTGGACATTCAGCTGCCAGATCTGTGTAAGTGGCTATTTCATCTGAGGTGTCCGGTGAATAGACCAATTTGAGTTTTTAAGTGTAAGGTGTTTAGCTATAATAATGGTTTATTCCTTGACGTCAATAAATATGTGACATGCTTCTTTGAATAAACTAATTGTGGTAGTTTCTGTTAGTACTAGAGTATTTTTCTCTCAGACTAAGCTGAGATAGTTATTTTGGTAGTTCTTGAAGGTATGTCAAATGACGGTCTTGGTTCCATAATCTCGATGTCGAACTTCTCTGGCCAAAGACTCCAAAGAGTTGGCTATTTAGCTGCCTTTCAAGCCAAAATAGCCGAGTATTTAACATAGATAGAGTATGTGGTCGGTGGGTCAGGAAAAAATGTAGTCTTGTGTAGTTCTTATGGCCCTTTATAGGGCGACATACTTTCTTATGAATATACCCAGGATTATCTCCACCACACCTCACACCCAGAGCCACCTTTGTACTTTTTAAAAATAGAATAGAGTTTTGTGAAGTAATGAGTAAAAATTGAATGGTCTCGAATGTATATTTATCCTCAATGGATTAGTCAGTAGACACAATTGCGGACCTCAAAATTTGAATATTGAGTATAGTATCCTAGGAGATCATATTGGCGGAGACCTAAATGGTGAATCTTATTTCTAATTACTTAGAGATGCAGTTAGATTAGATTAAATTAACGAAGGAGCTGGTTGTTTAACCTTTACCACCGCGACCTTTTCAGGTCTATTGTGATGCTCCCAGAATATCTTCCTTATAGTACCTCATCCAGCTTTGTCCTTTGTACTAGGCTCCACAGCTTTGATAAAGGCCCTTTTGTATAGCTGTCCGCCCTTGGTTTTTCTTCTCCGAGTACCTGGAATCTCAGCCTCACCAGGCCTTCACAGTGGCACAATACGTGGAACTGAGGTTTCCTCTTCCTCTTGGCAGAATCTGCATGTCGCGTCCTCTGCCAGGCCCATTAGACTCATGTGTCTATTGAGCCGGCAGTGGCCAGTTAGAAGGCCTACCATTACTCTGATGGCCTTCCTATTCTGGCTTAGTAGATCTTCCGTAAATTTGGCCGAACGTTCTTTAATGAACTCCTTGGCCTGTCTCTGTCTTGGGAGATTCCTCCACCATTCCAGAGATTTATTTTGCACCCATTCCTTAATGGCTGCTCGTATGCATGGCTTTGCCATGCCACAAAAGGGCTCGGGTCCTATTGGGGCTTCAAGTGCGCCTTCCTTGGCCAGAGATGCAGTTACTCCGCATATTACTGAAATATTAGAAAACAACGAGACTTGAGAGACTCTGAAAATATTGAATTTCAACAAGATGGAGCACCCCTATATTTTGCTGTGACTCCCTCCATTTTTTTATGATACCTTCCCCAGTTGTTGGATAGGTAGAAGTCCGATAATGGAGTGGCCACCTCGGTCGCCAAATTCTCTCCTTGTGGTCTCATACAGTAATCATCTAGTCAATGGTTTTGGGACGTGCAAATTTCAAAAGATTACTTGCTTAGGTTTCAGGAATTTCGAAATCATCTCTGAATCAACACTTCTTTCCTCTGTTGCTTTTTTCAATCCCATTCATATCTTTCAAGAAACAGGATGATTGGCCACAGACATCTGGAAATATTTCCAAGCCACCGTGACCATCTATGTAATCTATCAATCATCCTGTTCTCTCTCTCTCTCTCTCTCTCGGTGAATGTGGAGAGGAGACAGATGAAGGAAGATTTCCAGAGCATTTGACGATGTAGTACTTTTTGCAACAGCTACTGAGAGGCTTTCTCGTAGTCAGTAATCTACACCAAGTCATTAGTGAAGAACAGAAATAGTAAGGGGCAAAAATTAAAGCCTTGGGTTACTCCAGAAGTACTATTGAACTGTTTAGAATTAAACCCGTTATAAGATACTGAATTTTGTTAATTAAGTAGGACCTGTAAGTGCTATAAGAGATTGTTCAGCTTGGTAGAAGCGGTTGCAACCTTTCACAAAAGAAACTTATCGAGAAAATTCCGCTAAATTTGTTATAGCGGAGTGGCCTTTCAAGTACCCATGTTGGTGTAGTGATATAGTTTTTTTTAATGCGGATAAGTATAACTATGAGGTGATACTCCCAAAAGTTTTGCAAAATTATATGAAGGACATTACATTGGGAAAAGTATACAAGAATAATTTGGACAAATGTAAAATTTGTAGAGGTGCCGGGTGTTAATACAGAGAAACGTATATTATGGTGATGATTTTCGTATTTTGCTATTAGTGTGACCTGTTATTTTTTTTTTTCAAAATAGTCATCATTATTTCAGTATCACAAAACAAAATTAAAACATGTTTTCATTTTCTTAAAAAGAAAAAAGAGAGTTCTGAGAATATGCAAGAAACAATTTCGTTCAAAGAATTCTCAAACGAGATTTTTTCTAACCTATCAATGCCCCACCATATAAGCAGACATCTATAATATAATATTCCAAGTTAATCAATCAGTTGCATTTTCGATATTAGTAAAGGTAAATTCTGGAAAGAAAGAATTAGTCAATTTTTCGATATGTCAGCAATGGTATTTTGTGCCATTTGGTAAATTCACAATGTCTCTAGGCCAAGAAAACGCACCATTTATATTTTACACTAGTGACTTCCGCCCTCTAGAATAATTTGTGTTACGCCATTGCCAGTCAGCATCTTGGTGGGTAAAAATGTTACACTATCTGACCCATTGTTTGACAGAGGTAAAAAATTATGCTTGTTATCTCTTCGATCTATAAAGACATTTATTAGTTAAGCCTAATTAAGGCGGCCAATCTTGTTTTCAATCAGTATTCCTTTACTCTTTTAGAGCTAGAGGCATTTATCACTTATACAGATTAAATTTTTAAACTGAATAAACAATATTACTGAATTAGTTATTGGGGAATGGGATAATTAGGTTCACATATTTTCCGCGGTTTCTGTATTCACTGAGGTAATTGGCACATTGTAAGAAATTCCATTGTGTAAAAACATACTAATCTACATTTTTGCTAGTATAAATTTCTACTTCTTTGTAGCAAATACGCATTAGGATTAATAATGAGCTATCTGCGCAAACTTTAAATTCTATTTGAGTGCGAAAATATTACTAACTAACCCAACAAATTACCCGTTGGGAAGGTAAGAAAAGACATTCTATACAGGATGTATACTTTCTCGATTAAAAAAAAGGTTTTAATATAATCGAATGGTGGTTTTCCCAACATATACCCAAAATGGGCAAATCGACGTTAAAAAAAATGTTTGCATGATACGAACTTTGTATTTGCAAAAGGAAAGAAATGATATTATTTGTTGGCGAAGGAATTATATTCGGGCAATTAGAGCTGCCCGTGAAAGAGGAAGAAAATGCTATTATCTAGATGAGACGTGGTTAAATGAAGGACATACTGCAATTTTGGTAAGATAGAAATGTAAAAAGTGTTCGTCAAGGCCATATGGAAGATTGGTCAACAGGATTGCAAATGCCAACAGGAAAAGGAAAACGCTTAATAATAACGCACTTAGGAAGTCATTCAGGATTCGTGGAAGATGAACTTCTACCGTTCGCGTCGAAAAAAAGTGACGATTATCATGAGGACATGAATGCGGATGTTTTCAAGAAATGGTTTGCAAAAATTCCCGCTAAGATTGAACCCGGATCTGTCGTTATTATGGATAACGTCCCGTACCACAGTCGATTACTGGAAAAATTACCAACCAGTGCCCTGGCGAAAAGTGCAAATTCAAGAATGGTTAGATGGTAAAGGTATTCTATTAGATCGTGCTTCGCTGAAAGCCGAATTGCTAACCTTAGCGAAACAGCATTCACCGACATATAAAAAATATATTGTAGATTAAATGGCTAAAGCTAGAGGTATTACGGCTGCCGCCTTACCACTGTGAACTCAATCGTATTGAGCTTATTTGGGCTGAAGTAAAGGGGAATGTTGCAATAGAAAATAAAACCTTTAAATTAAAACATGTAAAAGGCCTTCTATCCAGTGCATTAAAAAAAGTTACAGCTGATTATTGACAAAAATGCATAGGGCACGTCACGTCATGTAGTGATTGTGATATTATGAATTATTTATTGGGGGCGAGCGTAGGTGCGTCTTTACTATGTACATACTTCGGTATGCGATGTAAAGCAACGACAGGCGCAGTTAGTACTTGGATGGGTGACCATTCCAACAGAAACCACGTTCTCGCCTCACACATCTTCCAGCGGCTTGTATATCAGTGTATGCGCGGAAGCTATACAACCTTAGGCGAGGGTTGTATAGGAGATATACCATCCTTCGGAGGGGATGTAAAGCCGTCGGTCCCTTGTCTATTAAATGTTGGGCAAGTAAAAGATCCCTACTCTTCTTAAGGGAAGAGGTTCGGCAAAATTCCTGGTTGGGGGTAGCTCGTCTACAGGCGTCGGTGTTAGGCCTCAGTAGCGGAAATAGGCCGACGTTAAATAAATGTATATAAAAAAAAGAATTATTTATTGTGGAAAATTATTGTTGGTAAGTTTTATTTTTTATTATATTATTTTAATAAGAACGTTTTTTTATGTTGTTATAGAACAGTTATTTATTTTTAACTTTGGTATGTTTTTTTTAATTATTCTATTATAACAAGAAAGTTTATTTATGTTGTTAGAACAGTTATTTATTTTTAAGTTGTGTCTATTTATTTATTTTCCTTTTTAACCTGTTATTCTCTAATTAACAACCCTGTCATCATCTTTTCCCGGCAAGGAATATGCTCTGCTGGGCAATAAAAACAACTGGCATGGTTAAAACTTATTAATTATATTTATTTCGTATTTTATGAAATATTATTATTTTATGTACACCTACATAAATACGTATGTGACGCCACTGAGTGCCCGGGTATACGATTTCTTTCTTTCTTTCCAAGTTTGTTTACGACTGAATAGTTAGTCGAGCAAATTATTAGGTATAAAGGCGGCACGTTAAATCATTTACTCTATGTGGTCGACTAGGTCATTAAAATTGTTTGTGGTAGTCGTGGTTTCCATTTTTAGTAGGCGGATAAAACTTAATATATTTCTCTCGATTCAATGAGATTATATGGTAGAACAAGGTGCCGCTTTAGTATCAAATATGAGTTACTATCCTTTGACGAGAGTGCCGCTTATTTTTTGCGTTACCGACTCGAGTTTTCAGCCGAAGTATATCTATTTCTAAACAGAATAATCTTCATAGCAGCTTTCCACTGATCAAAAAACTGTATGCTAATAGCCTTTTCATCTGCCTGCTCAGCAAGATGGCCGGCCACAGAGAAAATACTAGCCAGTGGTTAATCCTTCACCTCCCATAATTAATTAATGATAAGTCAGCCGCCTGTCACCAAAACATTTCCAAACAATCACAATAATTTAATAAATTATTCTTTAATCTCTGATAGTTTATAAGAACGGCTTGTAAACGTAAGTGAAACTACTTTAATTACCACTTAAAAATCTACAGATACGGTTGAGACCCGAGCATTTAGGTGCAAGTTTCTGGATTTTGAATATTTAATTACAGGTTTGGTATTTTAATGAATCCATTAAAGCATGAGTTATGTTGTTGTTTTAGTTCAACGTGTCAAACGTTCCTCGAAAACAAAATGTTTTATACAGAGATAGTGGTAGCGACGGTCGTTATGTGCTTTTACCCCAAACGCATAAAGAACCGATAGTAGCGGATGAAGCAACTATTCGTCATAGGATCACGCTTAAATGCGGGAAAGAAATTTGATACCTGTTTCTAAAACTTGCAACTACACACTGAGAAGGACACTAAATTAATTTCAATATACAGGGTATTTCGGGTATGCGGTAATTAATTTCTAGGGGCGATTCTACATAAATAAAAATATGAAAGAAATTCATATAAACATATGAAACGCCCAGTATATAGGGCATTTACAAACTTAAATTTTTCCTATTTATGTTTCCAAATTCAAGTAATTATTGCAGTTAATTCACTTCATTTTTACATTTATTTAGTCATTTACTATTGAACACGGTAAAGTTACCAGAATGCATTTTTAAAATTATATTTTTAAAGCAAACTTAAACGCTACAATTTTGAGACAGAATTTACTTAAAATCTAGTCGAGTGGCAGGGTTTGTTTATCGTATATTAAAATAAGTGTCAAGTACTTCGTTTATTCCCAAAGTATGAAATCGCCTACACTTTTCTACCTTAACCATAGAAAAAGATAGAGAGTTGGGTTTCATCCTAAAAGTCTGTGCAGAGCTACGTCATATCCAACGTTATTAATTTTGTTAAAATAAACATATTCCCACAAGAAACAAGCGAAGATGCATAATCCGGGTAGAAGGGTGACATCAGGAACCATATAATAGGAAGACGGTGTGGTATTTAAAAGGGGAAAGAAGCTAGACGGCATCTGAAGACAACACCTTTTAAGCTACGTCGCGATATTTTCGCCGAACTTTTATATTTGCATTTGAAATCCATTCTAAGCTACGTCGCGAGTTTCACCGAGCTTAATATATTATTTTGGGGATATTTTTCACCAAGTCAGCCGTCTACACTACTAGCCAAACAATATTATAACTTACATCTTATTTTAACGAATTCTTGTCAACCACCGACATGCTCTACGAGGACGTTAAATATATAGAACCTGGGGGAGAGCTTTCACAAGCGATATAACACTATACAGGGCGCACAGAAATTCAGCAGGCATAAATTTTAAAGGTGATCGCTTGCTTATTTCGAAACTCTATTTTATTATTTGCAATTGCATTCATATTCTGGTTTCGACGGGGTGTAATTGGGGAAATTAACGCATTTGTGGTACCAAAAGAATATTAGATTAATATTTTAAATGAAATATTAGCTTTGACTTTTAACAAGAAAATATAATATTATATTACCAGTTATTCAGTTATGATTTCACTCACGAATTTAATTCTTAAAATTTCACTTTCTGAATATTTTACTAGGGAAATTTGCGTTTGCAAAATAATAAGTTTAATTCAAGAACTATATATTTTCTGCGTTTATGCAATGACAAGAAATTTCACTTCCGTTATTTTTCATTTGATGTAGTTATTAAGGCTACTGTGTGCCTAATTTTGGACATATCAAATGTCATAGTAATGTTTATCTTTCAAATGATTATTTGAGATTTCTCACCAGCGATCTATTTGGTTTTCTATGATTGTTTAATAACGATCCACCCATTTAATTACCTTGCGCTCACAAACTGTATAGACCATCGGTCAGTGCTGGGTTAATTGACCCGTGAACCTGTTCGTATTAAGAAGGGTTTACTTTTCGTCGAGTACTGAACCGGGACGTTTCGTCTGTTTGATTTACAACTGCCCACCTTATATTACGTTGTTGGACAGTCATACAAAATTTTTATATTATAATCAAAGAATTTTTCCTCAACATTCTATGATCTTTTACATGAGTATTTAATTCTCATTTATCAACTTAATTTTGATAATGTATAAACATGACATGATTCTTGTCCTTTGCTTTGCATTCGATTCATTATTTGGCTATTGCTAACAACTTTAATTATAAATCATTATTATCTAGCGATTGCTAACAACTTTATTTAATTATAAAACATTATTACCTAGCCATTGCTAACAGCTCTAATTATGGATTACCATTATCCGGCCATTGCCACAACTCTAATTACTATTAAAATAACACAGCATACTTTTGTATCTCAGTTCTTGTTATTACATCAAAACACTCAGTATATCTATAGTATGGTCATTACTATAGCAGCGCAAGTTTTCTTATTATAATATTTAGACAATTGTCTCAAATATTTGGATTACTTTTGATTTCATGTTCGACTATTGTTCCATCAATTTATATAAAATAAAATGGTTTTCTTTTTACTATTTTTTCCCATCAATTATTGTCTTATTCTTTCACCTTTACCTTTTTGTCATATAAGTAATCAACTAAATAAATGTTTTAATTTCAAAAGCAAAATAGAAAACAAACTTCAACTATAAATGTACAGTGCAATCTTGAGTAATAAGATACTACATAAATAATATATATAATTAACTAGGTCTCTCAATTAATAGACAGTGTGTTCAAGTTTACCAGGTATTTCAATTAACAGAGTGATTAATTTTCTAAGGTATATAGTATCAGACAGAAACAAGTAATATTAAACTTTATAAAAGAACCTGGGGTTAATTAAAAAGGGTTACTACACACACAACGAAATTTGGGTCCTACACTAACAAAACTAGACAATCACGCAAATGGCCAATCTTGTTTGTTTATCCTTCAGATAGATAAATAAATAGTAATAAAATTACTGGTAAGATAATTACCAGGATTTCATTTATAATTAATTGGGGTGGGATTAAACCTCTTCACATAGGTCTCGATTTCTTTTCTAAGGGCGCTGAGGGCCTCTGAAGGGGGCACCCTGACATTTTATTTTAGAGGGTATGTCATTGAATGCCGATCCTAAAGATGATAATCCTTGGATGATTTTAAGAAAAATTGGACATAGGTCAAACAACCCCCGGGGCCGGTTTCGCAACCCTGGACACTTGCCACCTTCCTCGAAGAAACTCCTCCTACAAAATATTAACTCTTTCCCCAGAAAAAATCAATTTTCCACCCCCTTGAAGGGTGAAAACAACCCCCGGAGGTGGTTACACAACCCCGGTCATCTACCACCTTCCTCAAAGAAACACGTCCTATAAAATATCAGTTTTTTTATCGCAAGAACAAATATCAATTTTCCACCCCCTACAAGGGTTAGAAGCCTGGAGTAGGGGTGGCTGAGGTCAAATCACTCGAGGGAACAACAATTAGTCAAAGAACTGGGGAAAATACGCGAGTTCACGGAAAAGGAGACTTTTGGGACGGTTTTGGCCAATTTGAGGGGGTTGCCGAGGTGAGAAAATCCGTTTCAATTGAACCTGCAACGATCTGCCCTGTTGTATGTCACACATCGGATGTCTCACCGATCAGATCCGTCGCACGCCACTAACGTACATCGATCGAAATATCGACAACAGATTTGGTCCTTTGCGGGACAAATCGTTTAAAATTCCCTTCCGTGTATGGTGGCCTATTGACATCGAATCACGCGCAAAAACTAGTCGCTGTAGCTCAGAGAGCTCCTGAGTTAATAAAGAAAATGTCATTTCCTAGTTGACATAACTATAAATAACCAATTACAAAATGTAAAGAACAGGAATCAGCGATTCTTACGCTTTTATTATAAGAAAGTAACAAATCCCGCTACATAAAAAAATGGTGGCAGTATTGAAATAAATCGGGTGACGTTTATCCGGCGTTACTTTTCTTACCGTTTACTTTTTACCATCGAGGCAACCTCTATTAAAGCAAGAAGATGTATGTTGTAAAGAGTCCTCAGGCAAATTTTCCTGAATTCCTTCTTATTCCGCCTCCTTATATTTCTATTGAAAATAGTTAAATGTGGTTTATACATCATTGACGCGGAAGTGGTCCAAGATGAGTGCCTTGTGGAACATCGAAGAGGCTTTACAATAATAGACTAGTACCCAGTAATTTTTATATCGATACCTGGAAACTACTTTAATTTAAAACAGCCGGAGCAAAGGGAAATTTAAGCCACTGGAGTTTTAGTCAACTGATTAGTGTTTGATTAACGTTAATTTGAAAGAAGATAAGTAGCCGTTAGTTTTAAAAATCAATATTTGTCGATCCAATAATACAAGTAAACAAGCATTTGTCAATTACAAGTACATATAAAATCGAACAAATGGTTCCTTTAAGAAATAAAACTGTAAATTGGTCCTTAATTACGAATTTAGTTTCCTTTAAAAACGATGGAAAATTAGTAATATTTACATAAACAATAATAAACATTGCTCCATACATTTTCGTCATTATCTTAATGGTTATATTTAATTTTTATGTTTATATTGATATGAAAATTGTTTGGTTAAACTTTATTTACGTACGCGGGGAATCTCTTGAAGTAGCACAGACTGTTTGACGTTCACAAGTTAAACGTACAGAGTGTCCCAAATTGAAAATGAATGAATGCCGTCGCTTATTTTTGTGCTGGATGGTAATATTTACGCATTCTTAAGCTCACCATTTAAAATAAATCTTATGGTGAAAAATTTGTTATCTATAACTGCTTAATGAGGGTTGAAAGGTTACAAAATGACCCTGCAACAACTGTTTAAATCAATTTTTATAAAAAATGATTCGTCCGTCGTTGATTAACAGAGAAGACCTTTCTGTATGATTTTGATCAGAGAACCAATTTTATATTTAAAGTTTCTTGTTTGTTAACATTTAATTTGTGTATAACCAAGATTTTTAAACTGAACTTAAGTGAAAAAAAATTGAAATATCCGATATTAATGTAAGTGTAAAATCAATTTTTTGGTCAAGCAAATTTTTCACTAAATACAACACTTAAAATATTTTCAAACATTGCTAGATTAAGCACCAGAACAATAAATATAATTCAAGTTTCCGACAATTCCCCGTAAATCTTTGTCCTAGGGGTAAGGTGTTATCGGGTTTTTCCAAAAGGGACATGATTCGGAGCACAAAACCGGATATAGCTCAGTTGATCTTCGTGGAGATAGGAACTCGATTCTGGTATTTCCTCTTAAAGCAATTAAGTGATAATCCTCATTTTCCTGTGTAAAATAAGTTTACGTGCACAGTACAACAGTAAGCGTCGTGCTGTCTACTGAAGAGAAATTCTAAAATAGAGGTCATCCACATTCAACATAATGACATAATTTGCCCATAATATCCGTACTTGATGGTATTTAAGTTTATTTAAATTCATGCTTACGCAATTTGTTGTTTATTGCACTGACATGGAGCGGCGTAAAAATGCCTTTTACAGGGAGTGCAGCGAAAAACTAGTATTTGGTTAATGGCATATACAGCGTGTGTGTATTATAATAAATTGCATAATGTTCCTTGCGGAATGTTCGTGATTCATATTAATCAGCCTTGAAGTCTAAGAGGGCACTTAGATAATTGTTCCGAGAAATATATTTGAGGTTAAAGCAAGAACAGCACCGAAAGTGACCACATCTTGATTGCATAACCACGATTCTAATCTAGCTTTGATCATATGCTCTAAAGTTTTTAAAATGCATGATATAAGGAATGGAAGAATCACCTTCTTTGCCTCAGCTTCTTAGTTTTTATTACAGTAGAGGATTTACTTACATTTATTACACCACGACATGGTGGGGGTGGAAGCCTACCATTTTAACATAATAGGTAAAAGGTAAACGTATAGGTATATTGTTTTTGTTTTTGGCTAATCTGTTGGTTGAGGAGTATCTGTATATTTCTCGTATTATGAGCATCTCTCACAAGTTTAATTTAATTTGTTTGTATTTTGAAAATCGTGTCTATAGCGTTCTAAAAAGAATTCACTGTTTAGCCGTCATGAAAGTAGTTCAACTAGTATATTTATTAGCGTGTATTATATCCAAAATTATTCTCATGGCTTTATTTTGCATAATTTAGAGTTTATGTACCTAATTCATTTTGGCTAAGTGGTATTTACATTTATCTACATTTAACTTGAATTATTATCACATGCCATTTGCTTTTTACAAATACTTCGTAATTCATAGAATTAAATATTATTGATACATCATCACGCCAATATATACCCTCTATCGTCGACAAATAGACATTTTATAATATTTTACAACGTAGTGTATGTATTTGAATTGAAGACAATAGTCCAAAAACTGCTCCCTGTAGTATATCATACATGGTTTATTATATTTCATCTGATAATTTATTTGTAAGTTTTGGTGTTTAAGAACTTAAATATAATTTAAACAACAAATTAAAAAATTTATTCGTATATGCAGGTTGTCCATTTTATCAAGGTACTCGAGAATATCTCATTTAATATCGGTCGTATAAAAAAAAATATTTTTACGAAAATCGTGTCGATTTATATAACCTACAAAATGGTTTATAGACATTTGAATTCCATGGCCTACTTTAAAAGTTATGGCGGAAAATATCGAAAATGCGGAAAGCGTCTAGGCCAAATATCTCCGTTATTTGAAGAGATACGAGAAAAATTCTAAGGCGAAAATTTTTTGCAAAACAGAGTGTTTCAATGAGGTTTTATCTAATTTGTTTCAAAACCGCTGTATTTTGAGATTTACTCTTCAGGCTGTTAAAAAAATTATTTTGAAACGGACGGGAAATGGCGCCATTAAATAGAGTATTTTTCTCCCTTTTCAACGATATACCACATGCCATATTGATTCATTGGTACTACGTTAGTAATTATAAAAACATTTATTTAAAACCAATAAAATTTTTTTTAATAAGCATTATACTTGCCGTGGAGAAGTATGATTAAATAAAACGATAAAATAATTCAATAAGTTGTTCAAATCTTTGCTATAATAAAACATTAACACAATTAAGAAGAATAAAGTAAATTCAGGTAACGAAAACAAATTAATAATCAAGAAAGCAGCATGGAGCAATTATGGAAAGAGTATGCCAATGTATAGAGGTCCTCCATAAAATCGTCACTTCTTGCTCAGGAAGTTAAAATGTCTTTACCAATTAATTTAAATATAATATCCTTTTGTTTGTATTTCATGATTTCACTATTATTTCAATTATTTTTAAATAGTTGGTTATGAACAAACTTGACAATTAAATTTTTTGACAGATCATCTCAGTTAATACTCTCACTCAATCACACTCGTTTAAGAATTTAGAATTTTCAAAAATGATTTTCACTCACATTGGTCGTATAATATGTTCGTTACGTATTGCCAATGCAATTTTAACTCTGGATTAGCTCAAGTAGAATATAGAAACAGATTTTTACAAGCAATACAGCCGAATAAAACTCTGTTCAGAAAATTAGCTATGCAACTGAAAAATAATGGTTCATTTTAAAGAAGAAGACAAGGTTGAACAGTGTTACTGATAATGTAAATAAGGTAAACCGAGTTATTAATTATGTAAGAAATAAAAATACAGAAAATTTGGAAATTAAGAGAAATTCAAATTGCTTGTCATATAAATAAAACAAGTGCTTGAAAAATTTTAAAGAAAAGTACTCTATTTAATGGCGCCATTTCCCGCCCGTTTCAAAATTATTTTTTTAACAGCCTGAAGAGTAAATCCCAAAATACAGCGGTTTTGAAAAAAAATTAGGTAAAACCTCGTTGAAACACTCTGTTTTTAAAATAATTTTCGCCTTAGAATTTTTCTCGTATCTCTTCAAATAACGGAGATATTTGGCCTAGACGTTTTCCGAATTTCCAATATTTTCCGCCATAACTCTTAAAGCAGGCCACGGATTTCAAATATCTTTAAACCATTTTGTAGGTTATATAAATCGGCACAATTTTCGTAAAAATGATTTTTTTTGTACGACCGATATTAAGTGAGATATTCTCGAGTGCCTTGATAAAATGGACAGCCTGTATGTAGGTATATTTTGTGTTCTATTTCATTAGTATCTACCATAATAGTTGGCCACTAATTTTTGGAGTCAATTGCATTTTATGTAACATGTCCTTCCTATTCGTTATCACATAGTTAATTAATACCCTTAAATATAAGTTGTAACCGTCAGTTAGACTGGATATCAAAATATACCGCCTCAATACTTCAAATCGACAACCTTTAAAAACAGAAGAAAATAAGAGGTGTACACTGTACATGACTCCTTGGCCATTCGATACATTAATATTTGTTCCAAACTGTATACTAGACTTGTATAGGTTTTACAGTAAAATAATAATTTTAAAAAATATTATAGGAGGTATATAATATTTTGTTAGGGTAGTTACCGCAAGCCTACACGCTATTTCGTTACAGCGCTTCTTTACTACGATCTCTACACTTGACACGAATATTAGACAAATTACTATTACTATTATTTTAAGTTAAACGATACACTACGCAGAGAGAGCCTTGAGAACATTTATGAACCTACTTGTTATTGAGTTAGAGATAGTTACAACTCTGAGTTTGTCAAAAGTATAATTTATAATCTGCTAATCCTAGAATATAGATGTTTGCATATTAATAAGGCGTTTAAGTTATGTATGCCTTACACCATGCAGCCGAAAAAGTGGTCAATAATAATCGTGAAATTAGAAAAAAAATATGAGTTATGCTGAGGTAGGTATGATTTTAAAATTGTGTGAATATGTACGGGGCGGTAATAAATCTAATCCTACCCTCTGAGGGAGCAGAACAATTTCAAAATTAATGTATTTGCAATGCCTTTCATTTTAATTTTCGTCTATGTTATGGAATGCAAAGGTGGAAATTTAAGTAAATTTGTGGAGCATACTTAGATAAAAAGAGTTATTTGAACACGTATGAACTGTTGGTACATGTAAGGATAACATTCCACCAAATCTTCCTGACTATCTTTGTAATCTGATGATATCAACTATTATTTCATGGATTTTATACCAAATCTAAAATCTAATGAACACCATTTTAGAAACTAAGTTCGTGGACATTTCATTTATTTTCAAACCGGTTACTGTTCAAAAAATTACAGATATCATTAACAAAAATCCCACACTATTGGAATATCGGCAAAAATGTTACAACTTGCACTACAGTGTATATTGGCACCATATTATTAATATATCATTAGAACTAGGTGTTCTTCCTTCCCCTCCTCCTCAAACGTTCTGTATCAAGCCTATACCTAAGAAAAAACATCCTTAACAACTTAGAGATCTACGTCCTATTAGCTTGCTTTCTGTTTCACTAAAAATGGTAGAGTCAGCTATATATGAACAACTTTTTGAATATGCCTTTCAAAATTCAATAATTCCTTCATATCAGTCCGGATTTCGAAAAGACTTCAGTACTTCTATACTACTAAATAATATAACTGAAGAAATTTTGCGAGCCATTGACAACACGAAAGTTACCTCTTTGACATTATTGGATATTACTAATGCTTTTGACTCTTTAGATATTAAATGCCTAATTGCAAAATTAAGGTATTATGGCATATCTGGAAATACTTTTTTCTGGTTTCAAAATTATCTGAATGACAGACAATAGTATACCATACTATACAAAATAGATCAGTATTCTTGAACCACTTCTTTTTAATATATTTATTGCAGATATCTGGAGACTTCCACTATATTCAAAACTATGGAACTCCCACATCCAAAAAGTCAAACGGGAAGCAACAATCGCCCTGGGAAGGTGTAGGAAAATGTGTGGAAAAAACTGGGAGCTAAATCCCAAAATTAACCTGTAGTTATACACCAGGGTAGTGAGACCCATGATAACCTATGGATCAGTGGTATGGTGGACTAAGACGGTGCAGTCGGGAGCAATAAGACTGTTAGGTGGCGTACAAAGGCTTGCTTGCCTGGGCTCCACGGAGGGGCCATAAGAACTGCACTTAAAGTTCTCTTGCACCTACCACCATTACACATATTTATACAAGGCGAATCTCGATCGGTGGTGCACAGGTTAATGCAAGGCCAAACGGCAATTAGCTAGCAACACGGGGGGAGTACCAGAAGTTATACTCGGAGATGAGGGCAGATTCCATCCTAGGCATGCCCACGGACGTAATGGTCCCAAGGTATAACTTCAATAAGAACTTTCAGACTGTTATACCAGACAGGGAGGATTGGAAAAACGGTCCTCCCATAACAGCACAAACAGTCTGGTACACTACAGAACAAGTAATCGGAGCCGGGATTTACGGGACAAGGTCAAAAGCCAGTATCCCGATAAGTCTAGGGAAATAAGCAACGGTGTTTCAGGCTGAAGTGATCGCCATACACAGTTGCTCAAGGGAGATAATAAGACAAGTCATTGTTAACCAGTCGATTGCCATTTGCTCTGATAGCCAAGCGGCAATAGAAGCAATCTGTTCTATGCAAATCAACTGCTTGAGGGCCCTTATGGAGCTGGGAAGTCAGAACAGAATGATCTTAGCATGGGTACCAGGACACGAGGGACGCACAGGCAACTAAATGGCTGATAAACTGGCCAAGGAAGGCGCACTCAAAGCCCTAATAGGACCTGAGCCCTTTTGTGGTGTGGCAAAGTCATGCATACGAGCAGCCACTAAGGAATGGGTGCAAAATAAATCTCTGGAATGGTGGAGGAATCTCCCAAGACAGAGACAGGTGAAGGAGTTCATTAAAAAACGGCCAGAATAGGAAGGCCATCAGAGTAATACTAACTGGGCACTGCCGGCTCAATAGACACATGAGTCTAATGGGCCTGGCAGAGGACGCAACATGAAGATTCTGTCAAGAGGAAACCTCAGTTCACGTATTGTGCCACTGTGAAGGCCTGGCGAGACTGAGATTCCAGGTACTCGGAGAAGAAAACCAAAGGCGGGCAGCTATACAAAAAGTCGTTTATCAAAGCTGTGGAGTCTAGTACAAAGGACAAAACTGGATTAATTCAAGTGTTTCCCTTCGTTCCCCGTAGAAAATTTTGTAATAACCAGCCGTTTTGGAGTTGGATGAATTTATTTCTACATTCTTTCATTACATGTAAATTATGATTAACCCTGTAACTTGTTTCAAACAATTTTAGAATATCGACTATTTGAAACTTTTTTCATATATAGAGTGACGTTATTTTGAGTGTATTGTCTTAATTCTGATGCACCCTGTATGCCAATAAAGAATTAGCTTCAACTTATAGCGACCCAAGACAAAATTATTATAGGAACCACGTCCAAGTCACTGAAACAAAATCTAATGTACAAACATGTTTTTGTACAATATTTAAGTATATTAGATAGTAAATTTTGTACTCGATTTATTTCGCAACACAACTGAATCTATTAAACCCAATAATATTCAAAATTTATTATCGGCACAACACGATTTAAAGAATAAAAATTAAATATAACTGGATATATCTATATCCTTTTCAGTGTGACTAACAGTAGCTGACATTTTAGTTTTTTATACTTTAGACGTTTTTGTAGACGAAGACAGCCTAGTTTCGCGCCCGGCCAAATGAATTAATTAATTCCTTATTTTTACCGAGCTGTGGTCCTGGTACGGGCCAAGCGCTCTGGCAGGACAGTCGAGTCGATCAGTAATCTCTGGCAAGGTAGAAGGTATTCGAGCCCCGAAGCAGTATTGCCAACCAGTTTGGTTGGGTTGTGGACATCTGTCCTCTCTGTATTAATGTCACTGCGCGGAATTTTTCCAATAAGTGTTTATCGACTTGCATATGTATGAGTGTTTCAGGTGTTACTGCGTTGCTACGAGGAAGTCCAACTATTATAATAACTTATTTTCAATTTATTCTACGTAAACATAACCTTATCATAAACAAACTTTCAAGTTTGCACCGGCCGAATTTAAATTTATTCTGTTTACATCGGCATCAGTCTGTGGCTAAACACTAATTTAAACTTGCTACTGATTGTATTAATTCCTTTGATGTGTACCGGTTGTTAATATCAATATTTATTTTCCAAACAGGCGTCAACAAACAAGACATCGATTGCGTGTGTGATGAAAGGCGTTTATTGAGGCATGCATTGGAACTAGCTGAACGTTTGCTGGCCAAGAATGCATTTTTGACTTACGACCAGTTTGTCAATGTCCTAACCAAGGCAGGTATACTTAATTTTCCTGCACAGAGTGATTGATACAGTTGCAGCCATTTAAAGTAATAATTGTTTTAGAAGCTTGTTTCCGCTACAACACATTGTAAGGTACAATTTTAATTCATATTCGTCTAAAATTATTTAGTTGGGGAAAGTCAAGAAAAAAAATAATGCAATAATAATAATAATACTTAATTGTTGAATAACTATAATAATACTAAATATTGTCTTAAAGTTATTTTTGGCATTCTACGAATATTCTTTCCTATTATTTGGGTTTTCTACCACATGTATTATTATCCTCTTCAAGAACAAATCACCGAATCTACAAAATAATAGAATTATTGGAAAAAAGCCTCTGCGCCCGTGACGTTTGCGCCAAAGGAATAGTCAGAGGTTATGTTTTGTAAATAATATAAATCGGAATAAACACAGAAATAATGTATTTTGCTGACGTTTCGGAAAGTAATCTCTTCCCGTTTTCAAGCAAACTCTTATTTTGCTGTGTATGTCAAATACACGTTTATTTTATTTCCATAGATACTTACTACTTACACAGAACACAGAACTCGTGATATTTTAGATAATGTTGAGTTTGTTAAGTTCTTCTTTTAACATTGGTAGCCAGGTTGTACAAATATCTACAGAACAATTCGATACGCACTTATCTTCATTTAATAAGATTATTGCTGATTCTTTAATTTTTCTTTTTTTGGTATCTGCCTCTTTTGTTAAAATTTTTGCCGAGTCCCAGTTTATTCTATATCCGTTTTCCCAAGCATGTTCACAATCTGAATTTCATTCTTTCTAATGTAATTCTTGTGTTCATCCAACCTCACACTGAAAGGTCTGGATGACTCACCCACATAACATTTATCACATTCGCACGGGATATTGTAAATACAGTTTTTTGAATTCTGCTCCCTGTTTATCAGTTTTGTTTTTGTTAAAATAGATCTTAAAGTGTTCCCCGTTTTGAAATATCGTCCTAACATCAAATTTGAATAAAATACATAATTTCTAGGACATCACTAGATAACAGTTCTTAAAAACATTCAATATTGTAGAGAAACGAAAAGTATAACACTAGTCCTATACGTACAAGTTTAACTTGAATACTGGGTACTTTATCTTTAATTTTACTAATAATATTGAAATAGGCTGCATTTAAGTTTTCGATATCAGCTCTTTTGTTAACACATTTTTCGTTTTTCTTAATGCAAATCATTTCATGTGTTAATCTTTTCTTTAGATTGTTTTGTTTCCCAATTATTCTAGTTTCATCAAAGTTAAAAGTATGTCCGGTTAATACGTGTTCTACAAGTTGGGTGGGATTATTTTTCTTTAATGCATTCCTACTGTCATTTTTATGTTCCATTATTCTCTGTTTTAGGTACCTTCCTGTTTGTCCAATATAGCTTTTGTCACATATCACAGGGTGAAATATTTAAAAATTCCATATATAAGAGATTTATCTGAAAGATTAAAAAGAACCATAACTAAGGAAACAGCTTTTAAGAATGAAAATACAATTAAAAATAAATTCTTTACAAGATTAAAATCACATAAAGAACTACAGTCGGATGTAATCTATAAAATACCTTGTATTCGATGTGATAAAATTATTGAGTGAAAATTTATATCACTATTCTTGTTATAGTTCTACTTAGGTAGTCCTATAGTTTGTTTGCAATTTGTGTTTTAAAATAAAAAGTTATGGTCAAAAACAGTAAATATTTTCCTATCGGACCTCTCTCTCTTGGACATTCTCACCTTAAGCGACATATTTTGTGTGGTCCTTGTAAAATAGACAGACGGTATATTACAGATCCTTAAATAAATCAGAGGCTGCTTGGTCAATTATAAATAAAGATATAATGAACAACAAATCTAAACAAAACACCATCGAAAGCATCTGAATTAATAATGATTTAACAAATGGTACAGAAATAATAGCTGATAAGTTCAATCAATTGTTCGATAATCCAAAACGTTTAATTCTCTAATGTTGAAAGCAACAATCGTATTCAACTAAATAAAAATTATCCAACTATATTTCTTGAGCCGGTGACTAAAAGTGAAATATTTAATATCATTATGGAACTAAAATCGATGGGAATTAGTGGTATTTTTGGTCTATCGTAGTATTTTATTTTCATAATACTGTTTTTGTTTCTCATCTACCTTCCGCTAAGCAGAATTTTTTTAATATTCAGCTTGCGAAATTGATCCTCCGGATCCATATCAGTTAAGTTTAATTCATTATCGTGATATTTTTCACCATGCTGGGAGAGGTGTCCTTGTCTATATCGCTATCACAAGAAGGCTTTTGCCCATTTCGGCAACACCCGTCAATGATTATTGACGCATTTGTCTATGGTCACTTTTCCTTCAGCTCATGCAAATGCAGATTAACAATAATTTCTTAAATTTATATGAAATTTAAGTCACTCCGATGTCAGCAACATATCTTCTTCGTATTTTCTTTGCATTCTTTTTTCCTTCTTATCCTTTTCTTCAGCAATGTCTTCTTCTTCTCCGTCTTCTTCTTCTCCGTCTTCTTCTTCTCCTTATTCTTCTTCGTCTTCTTCTTCCTTATATTCCATGTTGGGTGAACAGTATCGTTTTAACTTATAAATATAGGTATAGCTGCAGTATCGTAAAGATCTTATAGTTTTTAGTTTTACAACATCAATGTCTTAATCATTTCATGTTAATTCCCTTGTTGTTTCAGAGATATTTTTGTCCTATTGCTCATCGTTATCGTTTTATGGTTACCATTTTGTAAATTATTCGTGAATTCCGTACTTCTTAAATGTACAACTGGACCTGACTTCACGTTTAAAAAGTTTATTCCTCTCAAAATGGGTTTGTGGTTTATGGCCACTAACTCCACCAAACACACCAGATTTGGCTTGTATTATCTGAAGCCTGAAATGTTGGGCGACTTTAGTAGCAATGTGCATAATTATTTGTTTTATACTTTGAGCGGTTTGCAAACGTTCGTTCTAGTTTTAGCATATTACAGTATCATCAACGTAACTTAAATCTATTTGAAGTTTTTTGTATGTGTTCTATAATCCCCAATTTCTGAGTTAAACAAAATAAATCCGAATCGCTGAGTCACTTTTGGCCCACTGCCGAAACTGAAAGTGTTGAAAGACATGTGTAAGTAGTTATCGTTTATCTATTTATTATGGCTACCAGAAAACTTTAAATCCGCTTTGTAGGACTGTTTGCGATATATTACGCAATTATATAAATTGATGGTAGTTAAATATGCGATCTGTATATCCTTCCTACCGCCCCGCCGCCCGCCTTTTAAAATGCAAAGTATAAAGTATAAAGGAGAATAATATTGGATGAAAATAGCCGAAATTAATGATTTGATGATTCACCTACAATTTAAACACATCTACGACCTATGAAACCTCTTACATTGACGCAAATTTTAGAAATTAACCAACCATTGAATCAATTTATGTTTCATTGGATTACGTGGAATATTTCGGGATAACTATTTATAATGAAAATTTGATAGCCACTGAAATATGATTTTTATTCCGTGGGGAACATATTTTGAAGCTTAACTTCATCTCTTCAATTCCCGCTTAAAAATTTAAATGAAAATAGGGGTTGCTTGATATATTATTATTAAGGTGTTTAATCATCATTGTAAGATTCATATTATGTACTCTAAATGAGTAATGTTCAGAGAGATATTCGTACATGTCAGTATGAAAGTTACTTCTGAGATTATTGAAGTCCCGACGCTTCGACTTCGATTTTGGAGACATCCTACATTGGAAACGCAATCTTTGATTTTACATATAAAATATCGAAAGTCTTGAAAACCAATAATATAAAAACCACATCCACACAATAGGGATCTCATCTCAGGGCTGAGACAAGGAAAGCTTTTAACAGAGCCAAAAACTCTGGAATCTGGGAGGACTACGAAAAAGCCCTTAGGGAGTACAACAAAGAACTGAGAAGGTCTAAAAGAAGATCATGGAGACGGTTCTGCGAAGGGATAGATGAACTGGCCTATAAAAAGTTCTTGCAAAAGATCACTGAAATGGAATAGGGTTACTCAAAAAACCCGATGGCGAATACACAGAGAGTCAGAAGGAAAACATAAGAGTGCTTTTAGGCACTCATTTTCCAAGCTCTCGCATAATTCAGGGTAAATTTCCGCAGGACTATCTGGATGAGGATGCTCATCGTCCTACCAGAGAAGGAAGACGCCTGGTTGGAAAAATATTCACCCCCAACAAAATTAAATGGGTGGTATCTACCTTTAAATCACCGGGCAGAGATGGCATCTTCCCTGCCCTTCTTCAATACGGAATAACGTTATCCCAAGCCTGAGAAGTATATTTGTAGTAAGCTATATACTTCGGTATATTCCCAAGCTTGGAGGGAAGTTCAGGTGGCGTTTATTCCGAAAATAGGCAGACGTCCACCAGACGAGCCTAAGTCGTATCGCCCAATTAGCTTAACCTCATCTCTCCTAAAGACAATGGAGAACCTCTACAGATCATGCCCTTGCCAACGCTCACAGCTCAAAATTTCATACATTAAAACTAAATAAATGATACACTTTTAAGTAGTAGCATAAATAATTTAATTCAAAATGGTAAACAATGTATCACAAATAATAAGAACTAGAGCAATAATTAGAACAATCTTAAAATTTATAATACCTACTACAATAAATGTTCAATATTTTTTTAAACGTTTATTTAGAAACTATCTAATTTTAAATAATGATTCTCTGTTATCCTTAATAGTTTCCACAGCGTCACAAATTCTTTCCCATAATTCTTCCCGGATATTTATGTTATCATTGTATACTCAATACTTAAGTAGCCCTAAAACTAAAAATCCAAAGGGTTGAGGTCAGGACTACGAGGTGGCCAAGGAAATTCACACCCTTCACCGATCCACTGAGCGGATAGTGCATATTTAAATGATTACGTACTTCTACCGAATAATGTGCTGGGGCCCTATCCTGCATACACCACATATTGTTTCTTAAAGGTATCGGAACATCATATAAGATTTCAGGAAGAATGTTTTTCTAAAAAGTCCATATAAGATGCACCATTTAAAGGTGGTAACTCAATCTGCCCTAGTATGCAGTCTCCAATGGTAGTACACTACACATTTAATTTAAATTCGTGATGAAAGTGTTTTTCCCTCGATAAATAGGGATTCTCAAGTTCCCACGAATGACTATTTCTCCAATTAAATACCCCACGCCTGGTAAAAGTGGCGTCATCCATAAACAATATTCGTTTCATAAACATAGGGTCATTATGTTTGTTACGCAAAAATAATGAAAACTGCGACCCCTGTGAATGGTCACGAGGTAACAAATTTTGCACTGGAGTAAAGTGATATGGTTTAAGTTTTTCTTTCTTTAATAATCTTTGAATTGATGACTGACTTAAACCAGTTTGCTGTCGATAACCGCCGTGTACTTACTTGCGGATTTTCTGCCACACGAACTAAAACGTCTTCTTCTTGATCCAGAAGTCGAAAAAAATGTATGACGAGGCAATTATTATAAAACGATATTAGAAATAAATAAAACATATAACATTTAATTAAATAAAACTCTCCGCAACAACTAATTATTGTTTGAAAGATTAATTGTTCATCAGGTACTTTTTGTCTTTATGCCTACTTGATAAATATGCTTCTTTATTTACTGTGATAATGCTGTGTCACAACGGTTATTTTTAAAAATTATTATTTGAGAAGGCTTTTAAAAAATTTACATGTAACTCTTGATTTATTTGCATTTTTCTCAAAACTTATTATACTTAGAAACTTGAAACAAGTATACCTTTTTCATTAAAGTTACGGCCCTGTTAACACATTAAACATAGCGTACGTAGCGCCCTCTAGAAGCTAGACGAAAGTTGAAGGTGTGTTATGATGTTATAACCCCCCCACCCACCAATTTTCCAGATAAAATGTTTAGAAAACCATTAAATCACAGAGGAAAATTTAAAAAATTATTTTAACTCTAACAACATCTACAACTATCATCTTTTTACCTATAAATATTTCATTTAGTCATTATTGGCTAAGTCTTAATATTTTGACTGTTACTATCTACAGTTAAGTGGTTGTACCATTACACCCTATATGTGTACATATCACCCTGTATAACTGACTTTCCGATGCGCTGGTTCCGCTTCTTATATATCCGTGGCGCTTATTCTTGATTCATTCATTTCACTTCAGATTATTCCAGACGACTTCTCCTTCCTTCTGGTCTGTCATTCTAGGGATTAAACCTCTAAGAAGCGCGGGTGTGCATATAACAATATCATAGGTTATCACCGAGTTCTTATCAAAGAGACACTAATAAACAACCAATATCCTGAAGTCTTTGTCGCTAGCATTTTCGAAAACAGGAATAATTAAGTACGGTAACAATATGAACGTCGTTACACAACTTAATTCCTTAAGTATACGAATTATCGAAAAAACTACGTATAGGTGACAAATTTGATGTTAGAACGGTATTCCAAACGGGAAACATTCTGAAATCTACTTTGACAAAGTCAAAACGAAATAAAACAAAAAGCGTTTAGTCTAATCAAGATTGCACTGAAATAGTTGAAGATGTTTCGCATTAGAAACGTCAAGATCAAGTCTGAAATTGATTTACTTTTTGGCAAAAATTTGCTTCACTTAGATACAGACTAATATTTCTTATTTTATTTTATATTTTATGTTCTCTGTCTATATGAATAAAACATTTTCCATATTTACCATGTAATATTTCCACAAACTAGATAATAAGTCAAATTGTCTTAGAACCGGTTGTTACATACGAATCTAAGAAATAAAAAAACTGTTAGATTATCACAGATATTTTACCTCCTCGCATTTTTACGAGATGAGTCTTGATACGTCGTTAAGCTACTGCGTAGAAAATGTACAGAAAATAAAAATAAACAATCAAGATTCTTAAAATATTGAGACAATTACGTAGAGATTTCTAATAATTAAAATTTCAAAGAAGATATATAAACCTGTTTGCATAATGAATGTTAAGAAATAATATATCAACTACTCAATATCTTTTTTTAACCCAATTTAAAAATAGATGTTCGTTTTTGCAAATTTCAAGTGAAATTTCTATAATATAAGTCCATTAATTTTCATTACACATTACACATCTTCTCCAGTTATTGGTACTGTAGACAAAAATTCTTATATATTTTTACAATGAAATTTAAAATAAAAATTTCACCCTGTTTTTATTAAATTTTCTAGAATTTGTCAATATTAAACAATTGCTCTTTGTATAATTTAATTGAATTATTACATACGGATTCAGATCGTATGAACGAGGTGGCAATTCTACCGGGCTCCTTCACCAATTCCAGAATAAAAGGCCCCGAAAACATTTCAACCTACTGTTCAAATCTCTGGTTTTTATTATTTTCTTAGTGCTAAGGGCATTGCTAATTTTTACTTGCCGGGATCTATTTGACAGATATTGTTTTAATAAGTTGCCTGCTGCCAAGTGAAACCTTACCACCACGACTCTACGGCCTCCCTAAGATTCATAAACCAGGTAATCCTTTCAGACCAATCGTCAGCACATGTGGATCACCAACTTACGAGTTGGCCAGATACGTCGCAGACACACTGCAACCCTATATAGGTAAGAGTAGTAGCCACGTAAAGAACTCCGGACACTTCGTAGAAATTTTGGAAAACTTGGAAATAACGAGTAATGATATCATGGTTAGTTTTGACGTCGAATCTTTGTTCACCAATGTACCAATTGAGGAAACAGTTAACCTGATTCATCAACAACTTGCACCTAAAGGATTGAGAGAAGACATACCTGATCTGGCCCGATTGTGCCTGTCTACAACATACTTTCTATGGAATGGAGACTTCTACGAGCAGAAGCAAGTAGCAGCCATGGGATCACCACTTTCACCTGTGATAGCCAACCGATTCATGGAAGCTTTTGAAGAGGAAGCCATACGCTGCAGTGAGAATAAACCAACGTGCTGGCTACGCCACGTAGACGATACGTTCATCATATGGCCACATGGAGAATCATCTTTATCTGTTTTCTTCGACCATTTGAATAAACAGCATCCAAGTATCAAATTTACAATGGAGACCGAGCAAGATGGAGCTTTACCTTTCTTAGATGTATTAGTGAAAAGGTCACACAATGGCAAGCTGGCCCATGGTGTCTACAGAAAGAAATCGCACATCGATCGTTACCTACATGCGACATCTCACCACCATCCACAACAGAAGAGGGCGTTAATTAGAACCTTGGTCCACAGAGCCAACACAATATGCGACGACGAGAACAAACCCGAGGAACTACAGAATGTCCAACAAGCTTTAGAGAAGAACGGATACAGTCAAATCAATATACAACGAGTAGTAAATAACCAGAGGAGAACTACAGAAGAAGAACAGGAACAACGAACAACGTATGCATGCCTACCCTACGTCGCGGGAGTCACAGATAGGCTGAAGAAGATTTTATTCAAAAAGAAAGTAGGTGTACGGTTTCGAACAGTGAAGAAAATACAGCAGATGCTTCCGTCAGTCAAAGACCCTGTCCCCAAACTGTTATCAAAAGGTGTTTACCAGTTGAAGTGCACATGTGGTAAGAGCTACATCGGACAAACAGGACGGAGTATCCAGTGCAGAATCAAAGAACACCAGAGAAATACCAGCTTTGGATACACGGATAGGTCGGCGATAGCAGAACATGTCCATAATAACGAGAACCATAAAATCAACTACGAAGACGTCAATATATTAGACAGGAATACGCGCTATTATCCGCGAATCATTAGGGAATCACTGGAAATTATGAAACACGTGAACAACTTTAACAGAGAGGATGGGTATCGACTTAGTAACACGTGGAGAGTCTCCACTGGAGACTGGTATTGCCAAGTACCAGCACCGTAGTAAGTCACGATCAACCAAACACGACGAGTGAGCAGCGAAGCGAACCAAGCGCGACCAATGACCAGCGAGACGAAGCGGCGCCTAGGTATATAACGAGGAGTGTAACACAACAGATTCAGTCTTTAGAATCCTTCTGAAGAAGCTGACAGGATGATCAGCGAAACGTCAAGTCAAGTTCGACGACCACGGCAAGACCCGGAAGAATCTACTTCATTAGACAACGGCCGTGAAAACCTGCATTCTAGCATTGTACTAAGTTGCAGGCAATACATCTAATTCCCATCTTGTTTAGTTTGTCCAGTAACTGTCTTTGTGATACCGTATCTGAGGCTTTTTGTAGATCCAAAAAGATAGCTGACTTTTTCGTTATTTTCAAATTTTATCTGTTAGTAACTGGAGAGGATCTCGTTTGTTTAAATTTCTTTGGAATCCATACTGATTTCTTGAGATTACTTTATTTATGGTACAAATTATTCAGTACCTTCAAACTGACTTCAAATTCCCCCAGAGAAGATTAAACCAAATTATGTAAAATCTGGTAACAACGCTGGCTTTCTTTTACCAACTCATTTGTCCAGCAGCCTAACGTTGTATAATGCGACGGACAGAGAGCTTATCTAAAATAATGCACCACATACTGCCCCTTTCAGAATAAAAACTAAATAATACAGAAATACAACAAATCTGTCTTTACGTTCATGTACTTGAACGAGATATTATGACCCACTTATTCCAGCCGCCTATATCTGCAAATTAACAATTTACTTGATACTATTTTTGAATTTTATCGCGTCTAAGAGCAAAGTGTAAGCAAAGAAAATCCGTCCCTGCGCCATGTTGAGTCCTTAAAACTTTTACTACTGCGAAATTAATTACTTGTTTGACAACGCTCAGTTTGTTTATGGACCGAACTAAAAATTGTATTTTTAGAAAATCAAATAAACGAGATCAAAGTTGATAAATGGCCTCTAACAAATATTTATGTTTTTAAGTGAATTGATTACGGTGTAAGTACATATACAATATCAGTTCTAAGTATTGATATTTTCAGTAACTCGTTCGTTTATTTGCTGTAACAATAAATATAAAGGAATCAATTAGTTCCCAAGTGCGCTATATACATAACATAACTTTCAATATTACTATGTTTGTTTGCCAATGCCGCACGGAATACAATGTATCGAACAAATTGCGTTAAATGTGTGTTTGTTCTATAATGTCCTTTGATAGATTTTACCCGTAGAACAGACGGACTCATCGCAAGGAATTTAAAGAAATGTAGTACCATTAATTAAAATGTCTTAACAATGTCTTGAAAATAACATATATATCACCTTGATGACTTTCTTAATTATAGAGTATAAATTTGTCTGGGTCAGGGAGACGTAGGGCTACAGTTTATACTGGAATTCGAATCACTTTTTTTGCAATAGATGGTCAAAAAATATAAATTAAATAAAGACATAGAAGCTTATGAAACCTATTATTAAAAAAAAAAAAGAACGACACCGCGACAGCTCGGAGCAAATATATCACGGACATGGAGAAAAATATTTCGTCTAACCCAAACACCTTCTGATCCTATATTAATATTATCAAAAATGGTACAGCTCTTCCTAATGTTATGAATCATAATGGAATCACCATGACTGATCCACAACAAATTGTAAACGCATTTGAACAATTTTTTGACACTGCTTATATATCCCCGCAATTTAATCAGTTAAATGATGAACCAGCATCTAGGGCTCCTGCTTTTACGATCCAGGAATTTACAGAAGCAGACACCTTAAAAGCTCCCAAAAAAATGAAACCTAAATTTATTAGTAGTCCAGACGGTATTCCTGCATTCTTGATAAAAGATTGTACAACTATACTTGCTCTTCCTTTGTCTATCATATTTAACCTATCAATCAAAACCTCCACATTTCCATAAGTATAGAAGTCTTTTAAAATCTGTCCGGTCTATAAAAAGAATGAAAAGCAAGAAGTCAGTAATTAAAGGTCCGTCGTATGTAATTTTAGTAAAGCATTTTAAATATTACTTAATGAATCTGTATTTTTTCAAGTTAAATCACTAATATGTATTAATCGACACGGATTTATGTCAGGTCATTCTACTTCTACCAACCTAGCAGTATATCGCTGAAGTGCTAGATATGGGAGGACAAGCTGATATCGTATACACAGATTGTTCTAAAGCGTTTGATCGTCTAAACCATGACATATTGCTTAGAAAACTAAGTTTCCTTGGTTTTACTCCCAGTTCGATTGAATTTTTTAAATCATATCTAATTGAAAGGCAACAATTTGTCCTCTAGAGAGGCTTTAAGTACAACGTAATTCATACAATGTTTGGTATACCTCAAGGTTCGGTGCTTGGGCCTTTACTTTTCAACATATTTGTAAACGATATCGTCTCCCAACTTAATTGCAATTCATTGTTGTACTCTGATGACATAAAAATATTTACTAGTATTAATAGCGAAGACGACGCCAAGAGATTACAAAATGAATATAGACAAATGCTACACTATGGCTTTTAATAGGAAACAACAATGAATATGTTATCAATAATATAAAAATACAGAAATGCGGTAAACTGAAAGACCTTGGCTTTACTATTGATACTAAACTCACAAATATTTATGTCTTTATTGCTCTTTCTTGAGCAGTAGTTGACCTACCATTATGTTTTTTTCACATTATAGGTCAAATAGTCATCTTCCCAAGGCGTATTTCAAGGATCCAACTTTGGACCGCTCCTATTTATCTAAATGGCTTGTGCAATAGTATAGTCTGTGAAAAGCAAAATTAGTAACATCGACGACTGAGGAGCTTTACAACAGCATATTCATAAAATTGATATTTGTTGGATATATCCAACAAATCTTGGAATGAGTATAAGACGGACTGCTCATTAAAATGAAGAGCAATTCATCTAAATTCGCTGAAAATGGAGGGAGGGAAAAGTGTCGCGTCGTACTAGGTTTCATCCCTGTTTTCCAACTAAATTTATTGTGAGTAAACCTAAGCACATTTAATTAGTTACAATGTTCATGTAGTTCCGGTGACAATCACCGTTTATTGAGACTGGCACTTGTTGGTTGAGGTGTAACCCACTTAATTTGTTCTGAGGAATCTACAGTTATTTTTTTCGGATGCACCTTATGTATGTGGGCATATCGTACCAACGAGAAATTGATTACATATTTTGGCACAGTTAAAAGTAATTCATGTAAAATATCCGTTGGTTTATTTATTCGGAAGTTGGGGGCTTAGGAACGTTACTGGATTATCTGTGGGGAGTTAGCGCCATAAATGCAATAGTAGTTACAAGACCCTATGCCTGATGTATTACCTATACTTATAGTTTTGATTTTATTCTCTATCTTAACTATTATTAAAGTGTTATAACGCCACGCAAAATATTTACGATTTCGCGTGATCCGTCAATTTAAACATACTTTTATCCGAATTTCATTTGTTCGATAAACAAAAATAGTTCTATCCCACGAAATTAAATATTGACAGTTCATGACAAATTTCGTTTAAACACATTTTTCCACAGCCAACGTCTAGTACTTTCTTTAAACACTTTAATTAATTTTATGTCGAAGCCACTTGACTATGCATTTGTATAATTTATATATTTAAATGCAAATATTTTGAAAGGTGGATATTGAAAATAAATATCAAGTATGCTATATTACGCCAAACACAGAGAGATCAACAAAAACAGGATCAAGGGCATCTATGAATTTTCGAACACATGAGTTTGATGAGACTGTTTTTTCTGAAATGTCAAAGTTTTAGTTGTACTGGTTACTGGTTCTTTGATAATCGAATTCAAGAAACATTCCTTGGGAAAAATTATATGGTAACATGGCGTATATGCATACCTAAATACCTTTATTTAGGGAGCATTTTTTCAATTTTGCTGTGCACATGTGGATATTACCTCTTTTTGCGAATAACGCACTATTAAAAAATTAAATTCTGGACGACCAATGGAGGAATTGGCCAATAATATTAGAGGTATGAGGAATCCATCTAAATTCTTTGAGAGGTTACACCAACAGGTTGCCAAAAGGTAGATTGTAGATTGTTTTACGGGGTCGTTTGGCTTCGAATTGCCTTACTTTACTTCGACCTAAAAGATCTTTTGTGATTTACCCTACATCTAGTGGTTACCCAGGATTCCCAGACTATTTACAAAGCTTGTGATTCCTGGGAGCTAATTTCCCTATGTCTTCAGGCGTTAATTCCGCCTGTTCTAGGAATTTTAGCCTAGTGCGAACTAACACCTTGCATTCGCAAAGTATGTGTTCCGCAGTTTCAATTGCAATCGCAATATCTGCATTTATTATCTACCGCCTCGCCCATATTCTTGAGATGGTATCTCAAGGGGCAGTGGCCAGTTAGAAGGCCTGTGATTAGCCTTAATTCGGACTTTTCAAGTTCGAGAAGCCTTATGGCATCCTTTGTCGAATAAGTTATAAACTTTTTCGCTTGTCTTTGGCCTGGAGTATTCCCCCAGTAGGACTTTTTCTGATTCTTTTCCCATTCTTGGATCTCCTCCGCTATATGTCCCTTGGCTAGGCCACAAAATAGTTCGGGTCCAATGAACGGTGCTTCAGCTCCTTTTTTTGCAAAGTTAGATATTCTTATCCATAATCAGTAGTTACCGACAACTATCTATATATGGATTCATCAATATATTTGATAACAGATTTTCAACACCAACGACCTTTAGTTCACAACGCGTCTGCCAAGTCGGTGTAGATAAGAAAAGTTTGTTGAGTTCGTAAAAAAAATAAAAGAACTATGTTCATAGTTATTCGCACTCGGCGGCGTCCGACTGCAACTTTACTCTTTTAAACCTACTTAATGGTCGTTTATAAATGTACAATGTCTTTTGCCGAACGGAGTGCATTATGTTCAAAGATATTCGATTCAATGGTGATTAGTACTAAGCTTGTGAAAGTTATTTAATCTTATGTAAAAAAAAATAGCACTGACCTCTACAAAATATCCGCGAGATATTTTCTAGCAGCAACCTGGCGTGTTATAAACAATTTTGTACACACTCTCAAAGTGTTATTAATAAACTGCTTTTATATACAGTTTATATTGCTATTGCTATTGTTTACATATTTAATTTATTTTATGTCAAGTTCCGCCCACCACATAAAAATCCAAGTGCATTGTTGAACAAATAAAACGCAGTTGATAATTCAATTAGGAATAATTGGACTTTGCGTATGGGTATTTTACACCCGTCAGATTTTTTACGACATAACACATGCGAATCTTTCTTCAAACCAACACCCAGATCTTAAGGCGACGTATAAACAACGTTGTCACCTATAGTTAGCTCTGACAGACACCATACTACTCCATACCAATTAAGACTTTCGTCAACCATATTACTATCATTAGGAGACAATTGAAATAAGCCTTTGATAATGCGTAATTAATTACCAAAATCCTTGTTGATGGCAAATACAGTATTTTGATTTTAACTAAACTATCACAATACTGGACCAATTCTCCAAAATGACCTGGATAGAATAAGCGACGTGGCGGGATAATTAAATTGGGACACATTGGCAGTTATTATTTGCCTTCAAAGCTGCCGTCTCTCGTCAACGTCTTTCTATATTGGTGTATTCAGATTCTGACTAACATGGAGATACAGTTTATACATAGAGCGAATGGTCGAAGGTCACCTCCCTACCAAAAATAGATAGAATATTGGCTAACGTCCAAACGGTATATACTTATAAGCCTCTCCTCTTTCCTACCCACAACATTCAAAGTATTACTGGTTAAGTATATTAGAGATGAAATACTAAAGGAAAATACCCTTAGTGTGCGCCAACATGTATACTAAAGAGGAAGTTGACGGTCTGCTTGCGCTGTATGATTTAAATAGACTACTAACAGAGTTATTACATGACGAATAAATGGAAGTAGCCACATTTCTGGACATAGAACAACGATAACAACAACGTATTCAGTAAGGAGGAATCTCAATGGATAAGACTACACTAGAAGATATAATAAAGCTACAATCATTAGAGATGTAAACGCATGCTATTCCCAGGGAGGATATTATTTCCATTACCTTGAGCTTCTTCTAAAATTGTCGAAGGTGTTTCAGTAAATCATCAGAAAATCACAGTCACCACATTTATGGGAAAAAAGCTTTGGAAAGCTTAAATCCATGAGCGATCAGAGGGGTGGAAACTCCATTTGCCCGTGAGACAACATCTTTAGGAGTCATCTTTGACCAAACATCACCTAAGGCTGACCTTCTTAAGTCTGGAAGATCTAGATCTGTCTAACTAAAAAGACGGAGCCCTACAGTTTATAGTGGAATCCGAACCACTTCTTGGGGATAATTTATATTTGGAAATTACTTCGCAGTATGTGGAGCTCAAACCCACTTAGGTATGCACAGAGAGAAAGCTACACGCATTTAGCATTGGCATTAAATTCTTTATTTAAGTAATTTTAGTATCTATAATATATTCTCCTAAGTATTTCATTTATCTTGTTTAATTTCATTTGACAATCACATATAAGTACCGTTGCGTTACAGTATATCCGCAGCGGGAGCAAGTGGAATGCAGCAAGATATAGGAAAATTTATCCATAACTGTGTTCATTCTAATTTTCATGTACAATCAGATATTTGTCTAATTTAATCAAAGATTTTTCATATTTTCTATTTTTTCCGTATTTTGGTTTTTCTAGTTAAAACATATAGGAAAAATTGCTAAAACCTATTTCACAATCGTCACATATTTAAAAACGTGAGGCATGTTTAATTTACTTTATTTGTGTCATAACGCTTTTGTGTGAATTTTTGATGATAAAGAACATAAAAGAGAAGGAAAAGAAGAGAGAGTGAGAGAAGCGAAATGGGGGACAAGGAGTGGGGATGTATTGGGAAGGGGTTTGTACGTCTTGTCAGTTACGTTACCGTCTTTCGAGATTTTTTTTTTTGTTGAATGAGTTCATGAGTGTGGGTGGGATTGTCGTGTATACGTGTATCTGTTATGTGTCTAGTCAGTTCCGATTGTTGAATCTTATTTTGAAAATATTTCTGGGAGGTGTCTACGATGAAGTCCTTCATCATATAGATCCCCGACCCTCCTATGCTATTCAACAATCAAAATATATCTGTCAGAGTTCGTAAGCAGTCTGAGTATCTTGTTTTGAGTAGTCTGTAGTCATTTGCACTGCCTATCTGAAATAAAGTTCCAGGATACGCAGGCGTAAGCTAATATAGGTCTGAAAATTACCTTAAATAGTGCTAATTTGTTGTCTGTCGTTAGTTTACTGCGTCTATTTATAAGAGGGTAGAGCATGTTCATTGTTTCGTACGTTCTGTTAAGCGTCTGTGTGGGGGACCGAAACTCAACCTCTTATCTAGGGTTATTCCCAAATATTTGGCCGAGATTCGCTCCTCTATAACTTTGTCGTTGATTTTAAGTTTACAATCTGCGTCTTGTCTTCGTTTATTCTAATTTTCCAGTTAGTGTAAAAGTCTAGGAGTTTTACGAGATGACACCATATCTTCTGGGTAGTAGTCTGAGCATAAAAAGGCTGCCCTTAGATAATGTCATCATCTGCGTAGAGGAGGATGTTGGTATTAGGATTGGAAGGGATATCTGAGGTGTATAAATTGAATAAAATGGGAGATAACATTGCCCCCTGAGGGACGCTTGCCGATAGCTTGGTTCTGGAGGAATACGAGTTATTCAACCGGAGAGTAATATATCATCCGCCGATGAAACTTCGAATCAAGGCTACGAAGCAGTCTGGTAACTTATTTTTTTTTAGTTTATATATGAGTCCGTTTTGCCAGACCGTATCGTTAACCCACTGAGCTAGCATCCCCCTAAGTGAACTACTAAATAAGAATTTTTAAAAAAGGCATTGCCTGTTTTGTCTCTTGAATAATGTAATAGAAAACTTTCTTAACATATCTGCTTTTTCCTCAAAAACTATCAATTTTTATAAGAATTCCTAAGGATATAAAAAATTTTAAAAAGTAACCTGTACATAAACTGAAATATTCACAGATAAGTGGAAAGATTAAATTGCTCTATAAAATTTTAGATATCACCCACCCTTAATAAAACTTGTATTATTTCACTTAACTTAAACCTACTATCAACTAAGATTTTTGACATGCTTAAATAATTGGAACGATATAAGTCAAACAACTTCGAAAATATAATTTTTTTCTGAATTTTAACAGAAACTTTGTAGACAAATCTCTTCAGAGACACAGCCTGACCTGGAAGTGTGTTAAGTTATATCATCAAATCTTTACCCGGATTACACGTGGCTGATCCAGTTTCATTTATTTACAAGAACCCTGTATAATGCATTTAACAATCCACGATTTATAACGCTAAACCAATGTGAAGAGATAAAATGTTTTTATACAACACAATTATGATAATCTTGAAATATTGCTTTATTTAATATCTGCTTCTGTACATTTACTTTCCTCCAGCGAATTGTGAACTTTGTCCCCTCACGGCCGTGGACTTTTCTGGGGCATTCCACACATCCTTGTCGTTAAAAAAAACTTCGATACTACAGAGTTAATTTCAAGTTTTAAATTAAATTAGTAATAACGCTCGAAATCTAATTCGGTTAAAAAACTTAAAAGCATTGGCATTTTATTAAAATTTTTACGCGTCACTTTCTCGTAACAAGGTTATCTTTTATAAATTGTTATTGCTCTTGAATAATTGTTTGTATTCAAACTTTTTGCGAGCGGTTTTTTATCTAATACTTATTTCAATCTAGACTTTTATAAAAATAATTTCATTAGAGTTCTCCGATTCATGTGCAAATAAACTATGTACTAAGTACGGCGCACTACTTTGCTATTTTATAAATAATAATATTTGTTTAGACGACTGGAAGTTTGAAAATGTGTTATTGCAGTGGTACATTTAATTTTAAGCCTTTTCATTTAAATATGTGATTTCTAACAATATACAATAACAATATTTATTATCAAGTGCCTACTAATCTTTATAATAACATTGAAATGAAATATATTTTTATTTAATTTTGAGTTTTGCTAACTGCAATTTCTAAACATGGTTTATTTAAACGAAATGCATAAAATAATAATTTTTCAGATGGTTGATTATGGATATAAAATGCGATCGCAGAAGAAAATTGCTCGCCTACTATCAAGAAAAATTTCCTGGTTTGCCGCCTATATCCCAAGGTACAATTAAATTTGATGTAGTTAGTCTTTTTACCAATGTTCCGGTAGATGAAACCTTAAAAATAGTTAGAGATAGGTTGCTGAATAATAAAAATTTGGAAACTATAACTAAATTAAGTGTAAATAGCATAATGGAACTATTAACAATGTGTATAAAAACTACCTGTTTTCAATTGGAAAATGAGTTCTATCAGCAGGATTTTGGTATGGCAATGGAGTCTCCATTATCACCACTTTTAAGCAACATATTTATGGAGAACTTTGAGAACACACATGTTAAAAATTGCATAAAGCCGGTTGTTGGTGGAGATATGTTGACGACATCTTTGCAGTTTGGCCTCATGGTGTTGATTTGCTAGATAGTTTTTTAGAAAATATAAATAGTAACGAACCATCTATTAAATTCACATTAGAAATAGAAAGTAGGAATGAACTACCGTTTTTAGGTGTTTTAATTAAAAGGTTAAATAACACAATTGAAATAAGCGTTTATAGAAAACCAACAGTCGTCACATGCCTACCTTGCACTGACGAGAGCCAACAGCTCGAAACTGCAGTCTGCAAGTGGTATGGGACGACTGGCACGAGAGCTTTAAGTAGGATCAGTCTTTCGCCTGGTGTTTATTGCAATCGAAGCATTAGCGTTTTGTTGGTAATATGCGATTATTACACTTAACGCGCCAGGCTTGTAACTTGTAATTCAGCGCTTGGCGGGGCACATAGCCCGGAGAGTAGCTGTTGGTTGCAGTCTGGTAACATTCCTTATAGTAAAATAAGGATTTTCTAGAGGAGCTTGCGACTGAAATATTATGTTTTAATATACAGGGTGTCTCACTGGGAACTGAATCGATCGATATAGAGAAAAGTACGCATCAGAAAATTTTGAAAATTTAGATAATTGCTAATGTCGGTGTGGCCAATCCAACTAAAATAATTACAAGCAGCTGGCACTTCCGCTTATACCGGAAGTCGATACCAACTTGCTTATTTCAAATGGAACACCTGTATATTTTAAGGTTTTCGAAAAGAGTATAAAATTGAAAGAGTTGAAAATATGTAGCAGTATGATATTGAATACGCTAGATAACCGGGGCCAAGTAGATGTAATATATACAGACTTTTCAAAGGCTTTTGATAAAATAGTACACTGTATATCACTGAATAAATTAGACTATTACGGTTTTAGCAATCCCCTAGTTTCCCTAATGACATCGTACCTTGATGACAGAAAACTTTACGTTAGCTACAATGGCCACAATTCTAATTCATATATAGCAACATCTCGCGTCCCGCAAGGGTCCAATGTGGGTCCACTGCTATTCATATTATTTATTAACGACTTAACAACACAGATTAAATGTGGAAGCCTCCTTTTCGCGGATGGCTTAAAATTGTATGCCGCTGTAAGTAGCGTAAATGACTGCCTTGAATTACAGCTAAATATCGATCTCGTAGAAATCTGGCGCAACCAAAATAAACTATTTATGAACGTTTCAAAATGTAAGGTTTGTTCTTATACTAGGAAAAGTAATCCCATTTATTACCACTATTCTTTTAACGCTTCTCAACTCACACGTTGTAGTTCGACGCGTGATTTAGGTATTTATTTTGATAGTAAGCTCACCTTCAATGAACATATTATTTTAACTTCCACATCTGCGCTTAAGACTCTAGGATTTATTATACGTAACTGTCGAACTTTTACAGACATAAAGGCTCTCAAGGCGTTACTTGTTTCTCTTGTACGTTCTAAGCTGGAATATGGTGACTTTTACACGAAGAAAGTTATAACGGTTCTTGCAAACCGTTGCACCTGTCAAATTTTCTATAAAATGTCTAATATCTCTGAAACGGCTAGGTTTAGGTATAGGATATGCTACATATTTTCGACTCAGAATTTTATCTTTTATCTTTTCGAAAACTCTAAAATATATAGAGTGTTCCATTTGAAATAAGCAAGTTGGTATCGACTTCCGGTATAAGCGGAAGTGCCAGCTGCTTGTAATTATTTTAGTTGGATTGGCCACACCGGCATTAGTAATTATCTAAATTATCAAAATTCCCTGATGCGTACTTTTCTCTATATCGATCTATTCAGTTCCCGGTGAGGCATCCTGTATATATATGTGTGTTCCGAGAAGCTTCCGCGGTTGTTGGTATGAAAAATACTAGGTTCTCGGGTTGAACCGCGTCTGAGATTGTTAATGTCTCGACGTTTCGGCTCCCGTCTTGGAGCCATTTTCAAGAGAAAAAGGGGGTCAAGAAAAAATTGTTAAACAAAATAATGCTAGGAGTGAAACTGGTTCGATTCCGGGGTCTCAATCTGCATACTCCCCAGATCTCACCACGATCCGTCTCTAAGGCCTCAATCTGCCTACTCCTTACTACTCTAAGGAGTCGTTTGGTCCCTTTGTTATTGATGCCAATTTGAATGGAGATAGTTAACTCTGCTCCAAAATAATGTCGTGCCAAGTTTGGCAAACTTATATCCCGCTCAAGTAAACCCACTAGTTCCAGCGAATGTAATATGGTTCCAGCAGGATGGAGCAGCACCACATTACCGAATATCCCGACTCACTTAAAAATCGGTGGACTGGGAGACGACGATCGCTAAAATGGCCAGTACATTCTCCTGACCTTACACCCTTAGATTTCTTTCTATGCGGATATGTGAAAAAAGAAGAATAACGGATGTGGTTAGGTCGGTCACGCCTCAGATGTAGGAAAACGATAGAACACATTTTTATTTACGATTAGGATGCTGCCAACACATTCAAGAAACTCATTTTGAACATTTACTACATTGAAATTAAGTTTTTTTTAGTTTGCTTTTGTGAATTACGTCAAGCACATGAATTAATTTTTTTACCGTTAATTTTTGCAATACATATTTAAAACCATAGAATTTTTGAATAGAGAATGAGAAGGCATTTCAAATGAGATATCACAAGCCCCAACTTCCTATTTAAAAATTTAGGGGTTGCAACTGCCACTCGAAGAGGGTTGAATTTAGGGGTGAAATTTGTATGTTGCGGGATGTCATTTCAGAATCCAAAATCGAAGTGTTTCGTGATTTTTTATAAATATGGACAATAATTGAAATACTGAATTTATTCCAATTGGCTATTCCACACTACATAAAATTTATTTCCCAATTGGAGGACGTTTACAGTCAACATTGTAGTAAATTCTATACTATAAATTTATAGTAAATATGTGATATTGGATATTGTTCATACAATTATTTTAGTCATTTACACATCACACACGATCTTAGAAGTGAGATTTATTTAAAGTTTTTTTAATGCTTCCGTAACAAATATTAGTTAAAACATAATTCATGCCTCTGATATAAGTATACCAAAACACTTGTACACTACACCTGAATACACTACTCGACGAGTGTTTCGCAAACCATATAAACATCATCGGGTGATGATTAAAGTTTGGTATTAAAAGTTAGAATCATCTTCTGATGATGCTGACATGAATAGCGAAACGTGGGTCGATTTCAATGTGGCGATTAAGTCTTTTGATGTCTGTGGAAATCACTTCAGATACATTTATTTATGACACAAACACTTGTAATTTTAGATTACACTATTTTCTATGAAACCTCCATTATTTTGAAATACTTCCCACTAAGACTGGTATTATTTTGGCAAAAATTTACAATTTAATGATGAAATTATGAAAAACCAGTGAACTTTAAAAAAAATCAAAAAGAGATGTTTTCAAGGAACTTAAAAAACGAGTATGTTATAAACTTAAACTTAACTGATTCAAATAATTATATTTCACATTAAGGTTTTCTAAGAATTTACATTTCGTTTTGATTATAGAGGGCGCAATTTTTTGCCTAAATAAATTTTGACAATTCGAGAAACTAAATTAATATTCTCTTTCGGGAAAATAAATCTATTTAGTTTCTTATTTAAAAAAAGCCGATGGCAGGGGCCAGTCGGTAAGGTAAATTTGGTCCTATATTGTTTTACACTGCTTTAGGTCTCTATTTATTATGATCCAGTAAGCAATTAAGTATATCTTTATTAAAACTGCCCAACTTCAATTTATTGTCATCGATTTATTAACTATTAGCACAGCACGTAGGTAGTCTTCAAAATATAAATAAATCACGCATTTTTTTAAATTTTCCTATGTGTTTTAGCAAAAGATATTTTAGACAAAAGTTGTACTAGATGAGCACTATCCAACGATGTATCGCGTGTATATATTTGATTGGAAATAAAATTTTAAGAATTTTCTTTAAAACTTTGAACCACCGCCATTTTTAAACGAAAAAGGTGATTTGGCCCATCTTCGAAGTTAACCGAGATATGGATCCAAAGTATACGTCTGTCAAATTTCATTTTGTTCTGTTGAGAAATGCGCCCTCTAGAGTGTTATAGTGTTTTGAATGGGGGCATTTTTGGGGTCTGGGGACCATAATCGAATAAACTATAGTGAAATTTTCCCGAAGTCGTGACATGCTGCACTTCCCAATAGGTATATTAGAAATCTACCTAAAAACCAGTGAGTCTAAAAGTGGGACACACTGTGACATATCACTGGGTAAAAAGCTAAAAGAAAAGAGTTTTAAGTAGCACACCGGAGGGTAACTTTCAAGTGCGGTTCGGTTTCAATGTTTGGCTTGGAATAATCGGTAGTAGAATCATCGGTTCAATAGTATTTGAAGGACCTCTGACTGGTGCCAGATACTTGAGATTCTTGGAAAATGAGATTGAGGACATTTTAGATCAGTTACCTTTAGATTTAGGACAGGGAATGTATTTCCAACAAGATCGCGCCCTCCCCATAATTCAAGGATAGTAATTGATTACATTCAACGGATATTCGGAGAAAGCATAATTTCGACGAATAGTCCTGTGAGATGGCCTCCAAGGTCACATGATTTAACGCCCCTTGATTTCTTTGTTTGGGCTCATTTAAAAAATATTGTCTATGCAACCGCTGTTTGAGGATTTTTTTAAGACTTTGAACCGCCACAATTTTTTTATTTTCCTTATGCGTTTTAGCAAACAATGGTTTAGGCAAAAGTTTTAAGGCTCGATGAGCACTATTCAACTATGTATCACGTGTACATATTTGATTCTAAATAAAATTTTGAGGATTTTTTCAAGACTTTGGACAGCCGCCATTTTTTTAATTTTTCCTATCCATTTTAGCAAAAAATGTTTTAGACAAAAGTTGTAGAGCTAGATGAGCACTATCCATCGATGTATCACGTGTATATTTGATTGGAAATAAAATTTTGAGAATTTTTTAAAAAATTTGAACCACCGCCATTTTGAAACGAAAGAGGTGATTTGGCCTATCTTCGAACTTAACCGAGATATGGATCCAAAGTATACGTCTGTCAAATTTCGTTTTGATCCGTGCGCCCTCTAGAGTGTTTACAAATTTTCTTATATAGCATATACAAACTTTTGAACGGGGGCATTTTTGGGGCCTGGGGTCCATAATCGAAGAAACTATAATGAAATTTTCCCGAAGTCGTGACATGCTGCATTCGGCAATAGGTAGATTAGAAATCTACCTAAAAAATATTGAGTGTAAAAGTGGGACACACTGTAACATATCACTGGGTAAAAAGCTAAAAGAAAAGCAAAGCAGCATCAAACTTTGGCGTTTATTTCTCTGTAAGTTTACCAGTCGAGAAATGTAGATTGCAATCTGCGTTTGACAAGAATAATAAATATTTAATGTTCATTACCTTGCGGGGATCAGGAGAGTCACAAAAACGGGTGGCCCGGAACAGGCAGAGTTTAACTCCTAGAAAAGCAGGACGCGCACCAGTGTCCTGCGGCTACATCGCAGGAAGAGTCCTGCGAGCTGAATTCCAAACTACCACCGAGTACACACTTACACTTGCACTTGTCAAGTGCATAGCACACTAAACACTAAATATGAAAAATTCTCAAGCTGGAGCTGAGCGAGCGAAATGAACTTAAATTAGGAAACAGCCACCTACGCTTTGAGACGTTTTTATTAGTAATATTAGTAAAGCCACAGTTTACACGTTTGTGTTAATGTTAATTGTTGCCGCGAAGTGTTGGTAGCAGTGCTTTGTCAAAGACTGGACCAGACTATATGCCGTCTTCCACGGAGAATGCTTCTTACTCCCAGACAAAATGATTTCACAATTTCTGGCTATTTTACTAAATAACTGTCACGCCGTGCGGCAAGTGCGGACTTGTACGCCGCTCTCGTCACTGGATCTATTAACTGACGCTATTTTCTTACTAATATGGCGAGAAGTAGTCTAGTCTACTTTTTTTTATAATTGCTTTATTATTTGCATGTGTAATGCGTTGTCAGATAAATCAGCATCTTATTGGATCTGAGATATCTTCCGCTGGCACGATTGGACGCTCTCCCATATGAAATGGCGGATTTGGAACGCCATTCCTGTCTAATGGCATGCGAAGAATTTTTCTTGACGATTTCCAAAGAATTAGGAATGCGGAGAGCGCTAGTTAGCATGATTCATTATAACTTAATAATTTTTCGTCGGTCCATCAAGTCTAATAAGGTGCTGATGAGTAATAATTCTTTGAAAATGGACAACTAATCGTTTTATGTTACAGGGAATATTGAAAATATGACAAACTATACGCTCATAAATTTTTATTTAATATGCGACCGGTTTCGAGGTCAATCTGACTTTATTTTCAGGTAATGCAATAGCACGAATAATAGAAATTATACAAAGCAAATTATACATACAGAATGTAATAAATGTAGAGAACAGAAAATAGGGATATGAGCCTGGTCATTTTTATGGGAAAATAAATTTTAATAGTTATACTAGAGAAAAATTAATATACAGGTTAGGTGTCGCACTTAAGAGTGTAACAACGTAATAATTCTATAGTCCGATTTAAATCAAACTGATCTCAAAAGATAGAGGTGACCAAGGTATAATTAAGATCACAAAATCACTGTCCATCTTTAAGTGCAAGGCCATCTACGATGCTAAATTAATTTCAAAAAAATCAAAAAATCATAGTAGGCACTTGTTAATTAAACAGTTTTATTAATAAAACTTGTTCAAATTCATTCAAAAATCTTGAATCTAAAGTTTAGATAAATTCTAAAAAAATGAGATCTTGATGAAAGAATTCCAGTCCCAAACTTCTCGTTTCAATAAACATGCTCTGACTCCTGTGTTTCCACTGAGACAATTTTGTAAATGTCAGATTAGTTCTCAAGTAAATCTGTCAGCATTCTGTCCGATTTTTTGTATTCTAGCATATTTTATTTCAATGAAGATGCTTACAACTGCGAAAAAAGTGAAAATTGTTAGATTAGTTGGTGGTAATTCTCGTACAACGAGGGAAGCTGCTACAGAATTTAATAATCGGCATCCTGTTCGACCCCCAATAGACCATGAAAAAGTTTGGCGAATTAATAATATATTCAATAGAACTGGCAAAGTATGCAAAAAACAAGAACAACGTGTGAGAGATCATGTTATAGATGCAAAACGTCTTCAGTTTGTGAGAGAAAATCCAAGGTGTAGCCTAAGGAAAATGTCCACAATTTTAAATATAAGGATATAATTACGTCCCTTCTAGCCTGTTTTCTAACATACATTAGAAGAGGAGACGAAGAAAGGCGGCTGTAATATTGCTTTTGGTGTCAAGGAGAGTTTTTGAACAACCCTAATTTTTTTTTAAATATTTTATTCACAGATCAAGCGACATGTACTACTAATGGCACAGTTACTATACTAGATATTGGTCCGTTGAAAACCCTCATTGTAGTCCATTTAACGAGGTCTCGAACATCAAAAGTGTCTAGGATCTTTTGAAATACCTTTCCCCCTGTTTTCGAGGGTGAGAAAAACGAAGGTGATGGTTTCGAGTTCTGAAACCCTTGCGTACTACCCCTATGAAGGAGAAACCAACCCAATTTCCGGCTTCTCGGTCTTGGGCTTGCGAGAGATCGTTGGATCGGGCTTTTTTGGGGAATAATAATAAATTCGGTTAATTTACATTAGATTGCTCCGGAGCGACCCACGGGGGTTGAACCTACCCCCGCCCCTAATAGCAATATCCCAAAAAATAGGAAAATACGGACTCGACAAAGTTTTTAATCGGTTTTCGAGGGCACGGATCATGATACAGTTGCTATTTTTCACCCTACTACCCCCAACGTATGAGAACCACCCCCTCTTCCATGCTGTCGATCCTATAGGCATGCAGGGAATCGTCGGATCGGGGTTTTCATGGGAATATCAGGGAAACTAACCATTACTAAACCACAGTTGACCTAACCAACCCCGGGGGTTGAAACTACCCTACTTGCAATACCGAAATCCCCCGAAAAATGGGAAAACAGGCTTCTCCCGGGTTTCGAGGGTGGTATTCACGGTGGTATTTTTTTTAACTTTACCCTCTCGAAGCTACCCCCCACGAATGAAACCACCCCATTTTCCATGCTGTCGGTCCTATAGGCATGCAGGGATTCGTCATATCGGGGTTTAATGGGAATATCAGGGAAACTAACCATTAACCAAATCTTTGACGATAAATGCAGGGATATTGTCTGGTGCTTTAGTAAATTTAGGTTATTAGGTAAATTTAAATACTTCTGTTTCTGAAAACGCTGTTAATGATAAACTAGTGCTATTGCTAGTATTTTCATAAGAATTATATTTATTTTTATTTCTGTTATTATTACATATGCAGTTAGAAAGAACGCAAAAGCATTGACAATGTAATGGAGATTTATATTGAACATCATTATAGTATTTTCTGAATGGAAGAATTACTTCTTTTACCGTTAATGTAAGCCCAGAATTTCTTGGCACCATTTTTTATATTTCTTGTATTTTCAATAAATAATTTTCATACAAGTGTTAACTCATCTTTTACCTTTTTTCTTATATATTTTGTTTATTTATACTTTTCCAAACAAGACTCTTTTTCTTTATGTCTTGTACTATGTTATTTGTATACCATGGTGGTTATCTAGGTTGTTTTGGAACGTATTTGGGAACAGTTTTATCAAATATTTCTGTAAATTTTGAGTAAAAGGTAGTGCAATAATTCCTAAATATGAAATAGGTGAGAAAATTAATATTGAGAATTATAGACCTATAAGAATTACCAACAATTTCTCTAAATGTGTTGTGGATGATTAACAATGGCATCTTCTACTACATTGACTTTTGTATCTATGCGGTGATGTCGATTGATTCTTTAATTTGACCCAAACAAACAGAGGAAGTGAAATGCTAACATTTTCGAAAAACTGTTTGTATCAATAGTATTGCAGTCATATCATGAAGCCATGCCTAATTAATTTGAAAATATTTTCTTTATCAAAGCATCATTTTGATATTTCTATTCATTTACAAAATCTGTTCCAACGTAACTTATGAATATAACCGCTATTAACAATACACATATACACGTCGACGATTGCTTGTGAAATTATCCTTAAAAATAGACAAATACGCATTAAAAGTGTGTTGATTAAGTAATATAATATCCAGATGAACTGAATCACATATTGTGTTGAAAATTGTACTATAATTTACGCACAAGACCGCATTCAACTGGTCCGTGTTATCATAAACAAAGTGAAATACATATAGATGCGATGATTTTTATTAAAAGTTATTATGATAAACAATATAGAAATGATAAATTAGATTGTTGGGAGTAATTTCTATGCGATAAACCATATGGAGGTAATAAATATGTACCTACCTAATATTGTCTAAAATTTTTACGAAGTGTACAAACATTTCTTGTAGATCAATTTTTAGCTTATACAGTTTACGCTACTATGAACAGAGAATATACAAAGATTCGTTGCATTTGAATAATACGAAAAAGGCCTAGAAGACATGTAAAAACTAGAGTGGCTTTTCAACTCACTTATATAAAATACATCTCCGTGGTCATAAGTAAGCTGCGCAGTATTTTCCTAATTTTTAACTGTAAGAGTTGGAGAAAGTGACTAAAATAATATTTCCTGAAATTTAAAAACTAACAAATTTTCAGGTTTTCAAACTAGCGGATAGTGAAATTATTATTTCTAATGATTTTTGGGAGCGATTAAGCCAAAAATCTGCCATACAACCCCATTTACCCAAACGCAGGTGATTTTAAGCAGATACCGCCTGGGTTATAGAGAAATGGAGTAAAGGGTTATCAACGTCACAATTAGATTTTTTTTATTCATATCTAGAGAATAGACGTCAATACGTTAGATTATTTGACGTCCTGGCCACTTCTAGCGTTCCCCAAGGATCTGTACTAGGCCCGCTTATGTTTGTTGTTGTTATAAATGATATAGTAGTTAATCTCAATATAGAGAGCCTCCTATATGCTGATGACTTGAAAATAAGTTGTATAATAAAAACGAACAGGCTTGTAACTTGTAATTCAGCGCTCGGCGGGGCATATAGCCCAAAGATTAGCTGTTGGTTGCAGTCTGGTTACGTTCCTTATAGTAAATTAAGAATTCTATAGAGGAGTTTGCGACTAAAATATTGTTTTAATATTTTGCCCTGTAGAAGCACATTTGAACTATGGCAAACTAAGGTTTTATTTTTTTTAGTGCTAATAACACTTTATTTGCTAAAACTATATATTGTCACAGAAATCATCTAACGAGATGTTTTCTGGCATTTACAATATCATTTGAGTCATTCAAATGCTCTCCCTTGTAAAACATATTTTTGCAGATGTTATTCCCTTCTTTGTTGCTACCAATGTAAGCCCAAAACTTATTTGGATAGCTGTTAATAATATTTTCAGCCAGATGTATATAGTTTCGGAAAGCAGTTTTAAAGTCTAGCTTAATTTTGGACAGTCTCATAAATTCATTATAAGCAATATCATCTCCAGGTCGCTTGTGAAGCTTTAAGTGTCTTTCCTTATTTCTTATATCTTATGAAAAACATAGAATACTGTGAAAAACTGTGTAATATTAAAATTAGCAAAATGTAATATAATAACCTTTTGTAAAAGATCCACCCCTCAAGTCCTAAAAATGTTAAATTTTCTTGTTTCAAGGCTATATTTAAACTTACTTCTAATCTGTTATCTTTACCCACTCTGTAAATTGATTGTGTAATCTGTTGAATGAGTGTAATATAAATAAATAAGTCGGTTAATGTATCAATCAACAATAAGTATTTTGATTTTACATCAGTTGGATCGAGACAAATGGAAACTGACCAAAAGTATTCCTGATTTGGTGCTCTCTTCAATGCAATAGACCTAAACATATCGTCACAGCTAAGAAAATATTTTTGTATTTTTAATTTAATTTATTGAAGCACCAATATTGAGGACAGTCTTGGTGTTTGATAGTCAAGGATATCTATTAATATAAGTTTTACAAAATATACTGGTCCATTTACATCTAGTGCTGATTAAGTCCTTGTAACATTACGTTTTCAAGATTGATAATACGAAAAACACAATGACGTTACTTCTCAAGAAATTGATATTAAGTAATTTTGTATTCATTTTTTTTGACACTAAGAAACGTGGATAAAAACAAATCGCCTTTAATTCTCTGAATTATAGTCTTTAAAAATAACATAATTTATTAAATATGAAAAATATTCAAATATCTCATTCGAATGTATGCATATTAATTTATAAAATTAACAATTAACAAATGTAAAACAAGATATGGAGATGACCAAGCGACGAAATATGAAATAAAGTTTAAAAATAAAATACTCGATTATACTAATTAATTTAGAATTTCGTTATTGTCTAATAATAACGATGATTTAGACTACCATATGGATAAAATAATTTATATTATCAACATTTAAAAAATCTAACTTTGAGTTACTAAAAATTACGTTAATTTTGATAACATTTTAGATTTCTAGAAACATACAATGTTCTAACAGTATTCGTTTATACATATTTGGGGATGCATGTAAACTGAATAAAAATTCAGAAGATATATAGATATATCTCCTGAGCGAATATTCAGAAGTTTTTTTTTTTATACATTTATTTAACGTCGGCCTATTTCCGCTACTGAGGCCTAACACCGACGCCTGTAGACGAGCTACCCCCAACCAGGAATTTTGCCGAACCTCTTCCCTTAAGAAGAGTAGGGATCTTTTACTTGCCTAACATTTAATAGACAAGGGACCGACGGTTTTACATCCCCTCCGAAGGATGGTACATCTCCTATACAACCCTCGCCTAAGGTTGTATAGCTTCCGCGCATACACTGATATACAAGCCGCTGGAAGATGTGTGAGGCGAGAACGCGGTTTCCGTTGGAATGGTCACCCATCCAAGTACTAACTGCGCCTGTCGTTCCTTTACATCGCATACCGAAGTATGTACATAGTAAAGACGCACCTACGCTCGCCCTATTCAGAAGTTATCTTATTAAATGTTACATACGTGGTGTTAGTCTGAATCATTTTTTTTGTCATGATAGATGGTGCTGTAATTGACAAAACGAGTTAACAATAATATGCTGAAGTGTGAAATTTGGTCAAAACATGGCATTGATTTTACACAACCAAACACTATTGGAAGTCTATTGGGATTTGAATCGTTATATTTACATCCAAGCAAGAGCCATGAATCAGCACTCCCTGTCAATATTATGAAATTGCGAATGATATGGGTGGATTGTAACATTATTTCTGGAGCCTATTTGAATACTCTTGAAGCCCATTCGAGTTTGATATAGATGCTAACTAAACTCGGTTACAAACTTACTAGAGAGCCGGCTAACAAACATTATATATTTACCTATCACACCTGAAGGGCGTCAGAATATCAGCAACATCACGCTAAGCATATTGGATGACAAAGGTGGTTTGATTAATTTTCGAGGTGAGAAGATTATTGTAGAGCTAGAATTGAGGATCATACATTAACAACGGTACTAATTAGTGAAGAACTTGCAGTGTTCAACGAGCCTGTGTATGACCAGTCAATTGTTGGCTTACATGAGCGTACATATAGACCATATGGTTCGCAATATTATAAAAACTCTGATGAAGTACACATTCATATCAATTTTTCAAGATCTCATACTCGACGTTGTAGAGAGTTACATTTATATAAAAGGAAAATTTACATCTAACGATGCTACCAAACGGTGTTATTTGGGTAATAATGCTTAGCTTTTCTATTCAACGGGATAAGATATTAAATGGGTGGACAGTGGTCGTAGTTAAAAAGCCTGGAATCACTACAGCAATGAAAACTGATATCATATGGAGAATCACATCTCCGATCACTAATAACTACAGGTTGGGAGCTCACACAACAGAAGCAGGATATTTTAGATACTACCAGTCACGTGTTCAGTGGTAGACTTCCTCTTAAATACCTCATGGATTTTGCCTCAGATTACACCAAAAGTATTTTAAATGCAAAGCAAGAATTAATTCTAATCATAGGTCGATCCTTTAACGACTGTTATATTGATGAAGTTGATGCGGAGCTGGAAATTAGTAAATTTGAGTGGAAAATTAGACTACTGTTCCTGAAGACAGACAATGGCTTAAAATATTAAGCAGAATTAATAAGAGTGGTAATGATGCTAGAATTCAAATGGCTTATCGTATGTGGGATTTATAAGAGCCACCCACGTACTTTACGTAATACTGTTACTGACATATGGACTGTTAAAGCCGCTAACAGTCTCGAGAAACCTCGTTACATCATTATTGGTTTTCAAAGCAATGACACTTCGAATAATAGAACCAAAGATGTTACAAAGTTTATTAATGCAGATATTAGTAATATTCGACTATATCTGAATGCTGAAGTATTTCCATATGAACGTTGGAATTTAGATTTTGCAAAGAAACTCAACTCTGCAGCCTACTATGCATGCGAGAGCTTTCAACATAGTTATTATGGCAGAAACATGAGCGAACCTATGATGGATCTTGAAGAATTCAGAAAAAAACCATTGTTTGTTATTGATTGCTCTTATCAACCAGATGCAATTAAATCATCCACTGTCGACATTAAAATAGAATTTGAAACACGAAAGAGGAAGTTCCCCGAGCAAACTCGAATATATGCGCTTATACTTCACGATGCTTATTTAACCTACAGAGCATTGGACGTTTCAATCCAGAGCGGCTTTGTTGATGCTAGATGAACGATGGTGCATACATTTCCTACTTTGATCATTGACTTAAAGGATGACGAGTTTATAGTGAAACAATTGACTGCCATCTGCTGTAACGCTAAACAACAAACACATTATATTTTCAAACCACCATATCCGTACAGATCATTAACAGATGGCGAAAAGGCACAATATCAATGGTTGGAGAAGAATCAACATGACTTCGAATGGAGTCATGGATACATTCAACTGAAAGAATTGCCACTAATTGTTTAACAACTTTGTCAGAATGGTGTTAACAACAATCAATATGATATACCATTAAACGATGTTATAATACTATGCAAAGGTGTGTTGAAGAACAATTTACTACTACAATATCTACGGTGGAATAAAATTATAGAACTTGATGACTGTTCACCGCTTCTACCTAGCCTTAAATCATTGACAATACCATACATTGCCAGTATAATAATTGTCATTATGCTCTCACAAATGTTCATTTTCTATACAAATGTATTGTAGATTTGAATATAAATGTCTTTAGTTATGTAATCAAGAATAGGTAATAAAATGAATACATTATAGTAATCTTTGTTTTATTTCTAACCTCATCATAATATAAGTAGACTTTATGACACTTCACACTCACCTCGCTTGTGACGTCAGGATATTAATATATAAAACCCATAAGGCGCGTACACTGCAGTAAATAAAAGGGTACTGAAATGCACTGCAATATTTCACTAAAAAGTAACAATCCAGCACTCCATTTCATAAACTAAAAATCATACGAATGCCTGTATATAAGACAGGTAGGTGCAAAAGGTTCATCATTACAAAGAAAAGGCAGGATCGCAATTGTTCATCTCATAAATCGGTACAAGATATCCCCAAAGATAAGGCAGGTAAAATAATTTTGTAGCTTTAGGTATATAATCAAGAATTAATGTTTGTTATGTCATTGTAAAAAATACAAAGTGCAATAGGATATTGTTACTATCATTTCCCTTATTTTTACTGCAATTACCCTCATTGATACCGCAATTACCCTTAATGTTACTGAAATTACCCTTATTATTACTGTAATTACCCGTATTGTTACTGCAACTACCCTTATTGTTATTGCAATTACCCTTAATTATTCTCTGATTACCTACCACCACGCTAATTACCCCACCACTCTAATTACTTCCCATCACTTCAATAACCTCCCACCACTTCAATTTCCCCCATCACCACTCCTAGGCCCCGCCCTCTAACGTCTCGCTCTCTAAGCCCCGCTCCCTAATTACCTTCCACTACTCTAATTACCCACCACCCCTAAACTGAACATGAACCTGCTCCTGAACCGAGATCTCTCATTTCCATACTACTTACCTATTTACAATATATACAGTAATATACAGTGTGAAATTGATTTAGCTTTATTAATGTACTGGCTGATTAGAATTAGATCAATAGCATATGTAAAGGGTTTTTCATATTAGGTTTTGATTTTTGAATGAATGATAATTATTTACTAGAAGCCCGAAAAACAATTCTCCACTCTGTATATAATAGTTTACAACCAAAATTTCAATTTCTTGAAAAGTTGAATGCCATATTTCGTTGTTTTGAAATGCCTGATAACTAATCCACATTTAGACAATCGACATGTAAGTTTCAAACCCAATAAATAATATCGTCGTTTTTTCTTTTCCAAAAGGGCCGGTGTTGTCGTCAACGATGTCGATTCATATAAAAAAACTTATACTATTCCCTTGAAACACGTCATGGTGTTATTTTAGTGAGATAAAGTTTTTAGCCGGTAACTCTCGGAAACGTGATGATAAGGCGTGGGTACTATAATTTTATTGTCCCAGAATTTCCGGCCTATATTAGTGTTCGTAGTAAAATGTTTCCTGTCTTTAATAAGTTTAATAACAACAATTTCAACTTTCAGGTGTTTACCGAGAGTTGTAAATATAGTTTGGTTGTTAAAATACTTGTTGGTCATCAGATCCACTTCACAGGTAAGTGCTATTCTACAAATCTATTTTAACCCCTTATACTTTTATTATTTTAGGTCGGTAAACAGACCCTGAATTAGTACGCAGCTTTTAAGGAAAGCAAATACGTGCAAAAAATTGTCTACGACATTCCAACCCTTACAAATCTAACGATTCTTTGATTTGTTTGGAAAGTTGCTATTTAATTTATTTACCGAAAATTGTAAAATACTTTTCTCATTTTAAAATCATTATAGGCCTAGGTGATTGAGCTATTAATGATTCTTCATGGCTTGTGATACCCCTCGTGATACCTCATTTGAAAGATCTTTTCATTCTCTATTCAAAAATGCTATGGTTTTAATACTTATTGCAAAAATTAACGGTAGAAAAATTAATTCATGTACTTGATGTAATTCACATCAGTCGCATATTCCTTCTGTTGTATATCGACACTTTTCTAAATTTCCAAGCTTTCTTACAACTTTCTATTACGTTTAATTTTCATTTTTGAAGTTAAGTAAATACATTTATTAGCAATTTTTCAATCAGCGACCCCAAAAACCCCCATGCTATGAATTTTAGCCAATTTCGTTGAAAACTTTGCGAGTTATTGAATTGGGGGTGTAAAATGGGGACTGCAACTCCCCCGGGGTGAGTGCACTAATTTTCAAAGGGATACATTTCTTATGTTGCCAAAACTTAATATAATGCGAAAGTCTTCAAGTCAAAATTTTAGATTGTTCAAGGTCAAACGACCTTAAATTAAAAGTTAGAAGTTTTATTTCAAATAATATTGTCTTCCAAATGTGGATTTCGTGGGCGCAAGGCTTAAACATATAAAATATATTTGTGTCCATGGGGGGCCCTATACCCCCCACGTAGGACCACCACTGTATATAGGAGGTTGTAACTTGATTGTGAAGGGGTGTTTTGAAAAATATTATGTGAATACCCCCAATAACTTTGGGCGCAGAAATTTACACTTAATTTTTTCTACTTTATTCTCCAACACCTGGCAGTTTATAAGCTGATACTATTACCGATTAGCTCAGCGAACCCTGGATAGACAAGGATGGGAAGCCCCAATATTTTTTCTAGTGTACCGAATGGTATTTATGCCAAATTTGGTGCGGGCACGATGAATGGTCTGAAAGTAATTATTTAACAAACATATACAGACTGCCTCACCTGGAACTGAATCGATCGATATAGAGAAAAGTACGCATCAGAAAATTTTGAAAATTTAGATAATTACTAATGTCGGTGTGGCCAATCCAAATAAAATAATTACAAGCAGCTGGCACTTCCGCTTATACCGGAAGTCGATACCAACTTACTTATTTCAAATGGAACACCCTATATATTTTAGGGTTTACGAAAAGAGCATAAAATTTTGAGTCGAAAATATGTAGCATACTCTATACCTAAACCTAGCCGTTTCAGAGATATTTGACATTTTATAGAAAATTTGACAGGTGCAACGGTTTGCAAGAACCGTTATAACTTTCTTCGTGTAAAAGAGCTTCATTTGTTTCTTATCACATAAAAAGAACACAAGGAGAACTACGTTCTACAACTGAAATAAATTCAATAATATCATACCAAGTGTTTTTCGCGTTACATTTTGTCAACTTCAAACCGCAAAACTTGTTTAGGTCAAATGGAACACCCTGTATTTTTTTAAGTCAAGTTGTGTGAAACTGAATTCCCTTTTTTCTGATATTAGCATTGTGGGGGTTAAAGTTACAACTTTTTGAAATATTTGCACTTTTATTAGAAATTCATGAATTGTTGTAATCATTTCATCAAAATAGCCATGATTAGAAACAAGAACTTGCAGCACATTTGCTAATCAATATCCAGAAAAACGCAAAGTAACACTAACACTGTAACATGCGTATTAATCGAATTGAAGATATGGCATGAACTAAAATAGCAGAGATAAGATCAATTTAAAATATGATATCATTTTAATTTAATAATTGCTCAAAATTCCGCCCTCGAACCTCGACACATTTTTCGCACCTTCGGATTAGTTCCTCATGGGTAGCTCTTCTAATTGAATCCTGTGATATGTTTTGAAATGCATTTCTTTCTCTTTGCATACAATCTTCAATGGTTGTTAATGGGCTCTCTTAAACTTTAGTTTTAATAGTTCTCCAAATGAAATAATCCAGAACTGATAAATCGGGCGAGCGAGGAGGCCATAATAAAGGTCCATTATTGAAAATCCATTGATTATAAAAAGTTTCTTGTAAATAATTATTAATTAAATATGCGTTATGTGGGGGAGCACCGTCGTGCTGATAAAAAATGTTTCTATGTTCGGTGAGAGGTAAATTTTCTAAATAGTTATTATTCAAATTTTGTAAGATATTCAGATATCTTTCACCTAAAAAAAAAGAACAAAAATTTACCTATACATATTTAGCAGAAGAGAAAATTTAATTTACCGTTTAAATTTTCCTGATAAAATTATAATGCCACCACTCTATCGTTTCTTATGGCACAGTAAACATTGAACTGCCAACTTTCCTGAAAGTTTCGCTCTCTGAACATATGAGGATTTGAGTCAGTCCAATAATGCGAATTGTGTCTATTAAAAAGTCCATTTTTAGTCAATTTTGCTTCATCTGTTCATATAATATTTCCTAAATAAGAATCGTGACCCTCAGATCTTATTAGAATAAACTCACAAAAATTCTGTCTTCTTAGGAAATCTGTTTCTTTTAATCCTTGAACCATATGGAATGAAAACGGGTGAAACTTATGTTTTAATAAGATTCTGTGAATTGAATCCTTGCATAGTCCCAATTCCAGAGCAGCTTGTCTTAATGACATCCTTCGAAATGCATGAAAATATCCCAGAATGACTATTTCAATGTTTTCGTCATCAACAATAGGCTTTCTTCTTTACATTTTTGCCTTGACAGAGCCATAATTTTTAAAATTTTCCAGTACGCGTTTTACAGTGTTTGGTGACGGTTTCCGTTTTCTGGATATCGAGTAGCAAATGTGCTGCAAGTTCTTGACATTACTTTATTGTAATTTAAACGTGCTGGCATTTTTTGACATAAGATAATGACTGATTGTTACTAATCATGGCTATTTTGATGAAATGATTACAACAATTCATGAATTTCTAATAAAATCGCAAATATTTCAAAAAGTTTAACTTTAACCCCCAAAATGCTAATATCAGAAAAAAAGGGAATTCAATTTAACACAACTTGACGTAAAAAAAATACAAGGTGTTCCATTTGACCTAAACAAGTTCCCGCGGTTTGAAGTTGACAAAATGTAACGCGAAAAATGGAACACTTGGTATGATATTATTGAATTTATTTCAGTTATGTTCTTTTTATGTGACAAGAAGCAAATGCAAAACGGCTAGGTTTAGGTATAGGATATGCTACATATTTTCGACTCGGAATTTTATGGTATTTTCGTAAACCCTAAAATATATAGGGTGTTCCATTTGAAATAAGCAAGTTGGTATCAACTTCCGGTATAAGCGGAAGTGCCAGCTGCTTGTAATTATTTTAGTTGGATTGGCCACACCGACATTAGTAATTATCTAAATTTTCAAAATTTTCTGATGCGTGCTTTTCTCTATATCGATCGATTCAGTTCCCGGTGAGACACCCTGTATACGTAAATACATACATACATTCTTTGACTTTTATGTATGAGAGTTATGAGAGCTATTTTCTGGTGGGTGCCCTGCCCTGTTCCCCCCCGACCACTAGCTTGAAATAATAATCGAACTGGATACCCTCGTGGGTTTGACAATATCACAATAAATATATTCCTGCTGATGCTATTGATTTTTTCTAGAGAAATTCTCGTTTCTAATCAAATTCTAAATTTAAAGTCCGTAAATAAATTTTGTGTCCAAATAAAATGTAATATTTTAATTATAACGTTATTCAAAGCCGTGGGCAAGACATCATAAAATAATTATTTTTAAAACATTTATTTTTCTATGCACAAAATTAGGTTTTATGGAAGTGTTTTATAAAATATTTATATATTTTGGGAGATATTTAAACTAGTTTATGTTATAAAAGTTTAGATTACCCCAGTTACTAGACATTATCGCATGTTGTCGTATTCGAAATAAAATTTCTTATCTAATGTTGAAATTGATCTATGGCTCTATTTAAAAAATGATTTTTGTATCAAAAATTATTGGTTATTGGTTTATTATCAAGAATTATTGTTTGTGTAGTCGATACAGTGGAAATAGATCAATTATAATATTACCCCAGTCACAGTCTCCTAGGTTGGAAAATAAAACCAAAAATTTTATAGTGGAGCCAAAAAGAACACATAGTAGAGCAATAAATCAGCGGCATACTCGTCAAAAAAGACATTGGTGGTGGTGGTTCGGCAAAATTTCCAGATTAGGGGTCCCAGTGCCTACACAGACACTGATGAGCTTATCCCCTGGCGTCGGTGATTGGCCTTGGCAGCGGAAATAGGCCGGCGTTAAATAAATGAATAGAAAAAAATCTATTTGAGCTACTTTTGAGATTAGAAAGAAAGATTGTTATTTTAGCAAATTGAGCTTTTTTTATGGATCATCAGCATTCACCAGATTTTCGAATATCCAGACAATATAAAAAAAAATTGTATCGAATTTCATTTATAAGTCATCAGGAGTTTAGAATGCATAAATACCGTTTTAAATCGGACAAAAGATTTTACTGTTGGAACCAGTTCATTATAGGCCTCTTTTAGACATACTAATTTTTCCCTCTCTACAATTATTTGTTTCAGTCCTGTCATATCTTTATTCTATTTTAGAGGTCACCGAATGACTTTCTTAGCTCTAGGAGATCTAGATATGTATGAATAAAGAGACGATGCCCCACAGTTTATAGTGGAATCCGAACCATTTGTTTCAGTCCTGTCATATCTTTATTCTATTTTAGAGGTCACCGAATGACTTTCTTAGCTCTAGGAGATCTAGATATGTATGAATAAAGAGACGATGCCCCACAGTTTATAGTGGAATCCGAACCATTTCTTGGGGATAATGTTTAAGTGAAAGTTATTTCGGAGTAGATGGAGATCGAACCCACTCTGCTAGGTATGGTCAGAGGTAAGCTAGGTGCGCCAGCTACTGAATTATCGTCTCCGTTCAAAGAAATGTCATTTTTAGTGTATTATTGAGTGTTTTTGGCACAAAAATAGTTTATAAATTATGTAATCTAAAGTAGGAAATTTTAAAATTAATTTAACATTTTTATATTATTTTCACTTCATCAGAAAGTAAAATAACTGCATTAATTGCAGAAAAAAATTTTTTCAGAGAAAATAAACAGCGTAAGAATATGTGGAATGATTAATTTTCTTACAAAACTAAAATTAGCACTCATATCTAATTCATTCCATATTCCTTAAAGTTAAAAAGCACAAAACTTTATTGATGCTCCATCTATCGTCATTTCCTTTTACTCTTTCACTAAGGTTTTAATTTCAACTACACCATGGCTTGAACTGTGACTCTACAATAGTTACATATTACAGAAAACTGTAATTTACACCTTTTTCTTTTAAGAAATTCCTATATATCACGGTAGATGTCAGGACCAATGCTTTTTAAATTAAGTGTTCTGAAAGTTTATTTTTTATATTTTTATTAAAACTGGACACGTTCCGGCTTCTTTAGGCCCTTTTCAAGAGTGAAAACAATAGTGACTTTGAAGTTACTGTTACCACAGAAGCTGTTACTTGCTAATTTATATAATAGCTATAATGTATGCAGAATATATTGTGGAGGGATAACCTAAATTTTTGAATATAGTACCTACATGAGATAGTTTCGAATTATTTCTTACTAACGTACATAATAGGTAGTTATAATTTATACAAAATATCAGGGAGATTAATGAGTTCTAATATAAAATTCTTAATGTACTGTCGTGAGCAGAAAAAATAGGACAAAATTTTTTTTTTAAATGTAAATCTGTTTCTATTTGAATACGTAATGAGTAGCCGAAGTAAAACAGATATCACTTTTAATTTAGTTTTTATTTTAATGCTGTAGTCATTGCTATATAGTAAATGATGGATGGTTAATGAGACAAATTGCACTGTGTTATAACATTAACAAAAATTTGGTGTGTAACATTTTAAGAAAGTGGAGAATAAACACTACGATTAGTAGAAATCCTGGATCAAAGGACAAAGAATATCCTACTTAACAACAAACTAACTATTAATATTTCGTTATTCCACCCATTTCTATTTATAACTTCTATAAGTCTGTTTGGCATAGAATTAAATAACCTTATACAATAATCATTAGTAATAATATTTTCCCATGCATTATTTACTATTTCCAGTAATTCTTCGGCATTCCGTGGTCTCACATTTCGTTTTTGGATACTTCTCACGAGTAGTCCCCATACTTCTTCCACAGGGTTAAGATCTGGACTATGACTGGGCCAGTTAAGATTGTTGATGTTGTCTCTTGAAACCAGTTAGTTATGGTATGAGCAGTATGAACGGAACAGTTGTCTTGTTGAAATATGAACTCATTATTAGGAAATAATTGTGACACAGAAGGGAGCATAATATTGTCTAAAATCCTAATATACGTTTCACTATTAAATCGTTCCTCAATATGCCACAAAACACCAGGACAACGTGCCAATATCCAAGTCCACATATTGATGGAAAATCTACCACTTTTATCATTGTTAGATATATATATTTCTCATCAAATCGAGTATTCGGAGGGCGGTAAATACGAATACGACTGCTGTGTGTTGACTGGAAAGTTTTTTCGTCTGTAAAGATTACATTGTTCCAAAAATTTACATCATGCGCTAAAAATTCAAGCGCAAATCCTACTCGAGCTTCTTTATGTTCAGCTTGAAGTAAGTACTTCTGTGCTGCTGCATGACAGCGTAGCTCCGATTCTCTTACTCGCCGGCGACCAGTACTACTCGATCCAGGAAAATTCGTTTCTTCAGCAGCCTGAATAACTGAGTAAAATGGATTTTCTACTAAAGCAATTGCCAATTGCAAATCTTGTCGTTGAGTTGGTATCCTTCGTCGCCCTGATCCAGGATTTCTACTAATCGTACCGTTTATTCTCCACTTTCTTAAAATGTTACACATCGAATTTTTGTCAATATTATAACGCAGTACAATTTATCTCATTGACCATCCATGTTCTGCTTTAGCAATAACTCCAGATTTAACTAAATCGCTTATGTGAGGCATATTAGTTTTTTGCACACTTGTAATAAATTACGGCAACTAACTGACAATGTCACAAAAATTAAAGTTAGATGTACACAATTAGATTTTAGCAAAATACCGTTATAAGACTTGTCCTATTTTTTCTTGCTCACGACCGTACCATAAGATATCTGTTAGCTAGTATTTATACTAGTCAGTTCCTTGAATTTGAATAATTTTATTTAAAAAGTTATAACCCGCGAAGATCTGCTGTTCATTTGTTTTATATTTTTACAACCCGCTTTATTTCTAATCGATCTAATGAATCCGACTTATTATTACTTTCTTTTCTGAATGTATATTGCAATTCGACGTTTAACTCTACAAAGTTATTATTTTCTATACAGTGGATTTATATGCATGTGCTATATATATTGTTGAATATGGACTTGTGTATATTCCACAAGCCGCTTTTTTAGATTTCAGCCAGTTTAACTACACAGTCCTTACAATTTAACTATATACAAGCCTGTTTTTTTTTTAATTCGTCCATTTTGTCTTTGTTATTATTACATAACATTTTTTCTAAATCGTTTTTATTAACATAAATAGTTTTATATCCTAATTTGTAAAGTTTCCTACTAATTTGTCACTAATCTTGGGCCTATAATTAAGAGGTTCATCAATTTTAGTTTCTTGTGAGTAACCGGCATAGAACGCCATGTATATTTGTCTTTTGTTTATTGGCTTATCAAATTGTTCTTAACCCATTGTTTTCTAGTATTTTTTAAAATCTTCTAACTTATTTGTTATAATGTTCTTGTGTTAATGAAAAAAATAGCAGACGATATAGGAATGAATGAAGAAAAGGTGACCAAACTGAACTCCAAAGTTATCGGCCTATTTCTATTTTATGTAATTCTGCGAAATTGTTCGAAATAGTGATTTGCGCTTATCCTTATATTTTCCTACATCAACATGGATTCTTAGATAAATAATGTACGATCACAAACTTAACCTGCTTAACTCATTTTGCCTCTGAAATTTTCGATAAACAAGAACAAGTAGACTCAGTATACCCACATGTATATTCAGAAAGCCTTTGATCAAATCGACCTATATCTATTAATAAAGAAATTAGATAAGTTTGAATTTTTCAAAGGCTTGATTAATTTATTTACGTCTTATTTATTTAAACGTAAGCAGTTTGTCGAGTACGGGGGTTTTCTTTCGGATTACTACACTAATGCGTCCAGAGTACCACATGGCTCCAATTTAGGGCCACTTCTATTTCTCATTTACATCAACAATATTGTTATTAGCTGTTCAAAATTAATGTTCGCTGATGATTTGAAAATCTATAGAGATAAGAATGGTAAGCGATTGCAAAATGATCCAGAATGACCTTAAAACCGTATGTGACTGGTGTAGTACGAACCATCTATGCATTAAAGTTCAAAAATGTTACTTATCATTTTTTATCTGAAAAATAAACCTCAAGAATATGATTATAAAATAAATTCAGAGTGTAACCAGATGTACAGAAATCAAAAATTTGGGTAGGTATTATCTTCGAGAGCCAGTTAACATTTCGAGCCCATATTAATAGTGCTGTGTCAAATTCATATAATAAGCTAGCCTTCATATTAAGAAACTATAAGTATTTTAGGAAAACCTCTAGCCTAACAACGCACATTTTCTCTCACAAGATTAGAATATGGCGCTATCTGGTATACGTCGTATATAAGGAGGATAGCATTTATCCGCCGAAAGGAATTAATACGTCCATTTTAACGAACCGGTTTGAAATGGTTTCGTTAGAAATTCGTCTTGGAATAAGTTGCATTAAATATTTATTCAATTTAATTCACTATACCTACTATTGATTGTCCCTTTATTTGGACAAAGTCAATTTCCACATACCCAGACTTGAAATCCACCATCACACAACCTTTTTTTTATACATTTATTTAACGTCGGCCTATTTCCGCTACTGAAGCCTAACACCGACGCCTGTAGACGAGCTACCCCCAACCAGGAATTTTGCCGAACCTCTTCCCTTAAGAAGAGTAGGGATCTTTCACTTGCCTAACATTTAATAGACAAGGGACCGACGGCTTTACATCCCCTCCGAAGGATGGTATATCTCCTATACAACCCTCGCCTAAGGTTGTATAGCTTCCGCGCATACACTGATATACAAGCCGCTGGAAGATGGGTGAGGCGAGGACGTGGTCTTCGTTGGAACGGTCACCAATCCAACTACTAACCACGCCTAACGTTGCTTTACATCGCATATCGAAGTATGTACATAGTAAAGACGCACCCACGCTCGCCCCTCACACAACCTTCATATCGATAACTACAGGACAGATATTACGGCTAAATCTCCAATGTACTGGGCAATTATTTTAGTAAGATCTCCCATCTATGTGATATTAATTTTGATAGTCTAGGCAGTATATTAAGTCATATAATTAATGCTGAATAGTGGGTTTTATTTTGTTTGTAACCTTGTCCAAAATAACACATTGTTAACTAAAACTTTGCGATGAAACAATTTATATTGAATATCTGACATAAAAATTTTGGCTGGCAATGGTGATTTGGCCGATTGGGGTGAACCCATAGGTAAACCGTCTAATAATTTATAAATTTCACGATTATACTTGAAATGATTTAATCTGGTACAGTACACAGCTAAACTTTTTTCAAAACTATGACTTATTGGATAGATAATTCAAAGACATATATACATTTTACAGTTTACTTCAAACATATCCAACCACATATTACAAAAAAAGTCTTAAACCTATCAATGATGGGGAGGTGGCACCGGCAAAACAGCCCTCATAAGCGGCGGTGGTGGAGGGATCGGATTAAACATCGGAGGCCTGGGTGGAGGCGGTACAGGTAACATCGGAGGAGGAGGAACACCACCTATCATAGGCGTATGTCTCTGGACCACGGTGTTAGCGGTTCTCTTGTTTTCGTTTTTGAAGGCAAATTGCAAAAAGAACTGTTTGGTATCTTTGTTCCAGTGGGTCCAAAATTTGTTGTCGGTTTTTTCTACTTCCCTGCTTGGCACTTTAAATGCGATTGTTTCGTAGGGTTCAGCTGCGAAGAGGAGATATTGCCATTTACGATCTGGGGGTTCGATTTTTTGTTCATAGGCAGACATGAAACGGTGACGTGGCAGAACCATATCACTGATTTCTAAAATAAAGTAAAAATACGATTAATAATCATCATTACAAATCGTAACACGCAAAAATCTTTGTAAACATGATTTTAAATGTATTTTACAACAAACCGTGCAAAAAGAACATTCTAATTTAAAATTCATATTGTAAGAACGTTTCTCATACATACCAGGATAATCAATCTGGAACAGGAGACTCTGCTGGCCAGTTTCAGGATCTCTTTGCTTCGTAACACGATAACCAGGTCGTCCAATTTTAACAAACTTTTTTGGCTCGACCCTTGGTTTTTCTGGTTGCAACAAGCTGGGTGCATCTTTCGCCTCTTTCGCAGCACGTCTTGCCAAATTCGCCTGATGTTTTTTCCCCTGGGTATGAGCTAGATAACTACCCTCATTATTGTGCAACGTTAAACAGAGCTTACATTCATAAGAACCCAAGTGATTTTTCATAAAGTAAGGGTCTTTCTGTAGATCAATGGTCTCTAAGGCTAGTTGCCTTAGTCTTTCCCTTCGATCTCTGTTTGTTTCCGACCATGACGCGACACCACCACCTCCAGTTTTTCCACCAGGTCTATTTTGAAAGTCCATCTTGAAATGGACAAATAATTTAAATATACAGCGAAACTCTGATCACTTTGTTAAAACAGTATACAAAATCCAATAAGTAATCTAAACCTTTGAGGAAAAATGTAAACTATCATCTAGACAACAATAGGTTAGGTTTACATTGTCACCTGTCAGTGTCACTCACGCACGCACGCGCAGTAATGTAATGGGCGTCTACTTTTGGTTCTCGCCCTATAAGCCATTTTTAACATTGCATCAGGAAACCGGTTACTAATGCCGTCATCATTACCTACTCTTTCGCCATTATGAGATTTTAATATAGAAATGATATATGCAATACGGTAGTATGTACATAGCCGGCATCAGAACAAATTTCTTTATGTATTAATTATTGAACGATTATTCTCTTGACCTGTGACTTAATTTTCATCAAATATTTTATCGAGAATTGTAGCTTAACCGCATTTTCAAAGTAAAGAATTTATGGATAGGATTTATCTTCTGTAAATGATACGTGACCATTGCAACAGAAGCATTTATTTATAGCACCAATATCATTGACAGTGATGACGGTCTCAGATGACTGAGGTCGAGTAGGACTATTGCTCTTTATATGTCTTTATCCCAAATCATCGCTGTAGACCAGAGGTGACCGGCCTCATCCGGGGCGGGCCTATGCTATTTCATCAACCCCGCTCAGAAATGAGAGAGGTGTGGGCGATGTCGGTAGACATCCCCTGGTCCTAGCTAATGGGCCCTGCCGGCTGGGCTGTTTCTTCTTCCGTTCTTCATTTATTTACATAATATGCGCTATAAATTTGAGCAAAATGTATTCAACTCCAAAATTATGAAGTAATCGACTCTTTCTTTATAATACAGAAATTGCTGTGTACATTGTGCTATAGTCCATAGCTTGAATCGCAAACTCACTTGGCACATATGAATAATACGATTAATGAAAGAAACTATTTATGTTGTAATATATTTTCTTTCTCTTTAGAGGGAAAGCTTCTATCTTTATCAAACCAAAATATGTTCGACCTATCCACGTGAATTTAATTAGAAAATATGAAAGATATTGCGAATAGTAAGTAGGTGTGCTAAAAAGACAAGTTTGTCTTATTAGTGGGTATTCTATAACTACATGTTAAATAAGCAACCTATAACTAGTTTTATTTTAATTTTAACATCATATTAACTTCGACATATTAGTTCAAATAAATCGTTTTATTCATATTCTATAAACAAAGCGTGTTAAAATTTAACACTTAGTTATGAAATACCCACTACTGAATCTTTGAACCATTGCCACATAACCAGCTACATCGTAAAAAAGAACTATTGGTTGTTAGGAATCTTTCATTAGCTATGTTGTCATGTACTGAACTTACCAAAGGCGCCAAGTTTAAAATTCTATTTTGACATATTTTAAAACTGTCAAACCGTGATGAGTTAGTGCACGAAGTTCACTTAAATTATAAAAATACTTATCTTTAAGCTGACTTTTTACACACCAATGATGATATTATCTACCCCAGTTCAAATTTGCACAAAAAAATATGGTGATATTAAGATTGATTGATTTCTTTGCCAGATGTAATGCTTAGTGATATGTAGGTGTAGGTAGAGTGATAAGATAAAATTTGGCTTACCTACGTTAAAAATAATAACATACTAACTTAATATTTACAGTACCTGTATTTTGTATTAAAGCATAATCATGTCCGAAATACAAATAAAACCAGTAAATGAGGCAGATTTGGCTGAATTAAAAAATCGAATGAAATTAATAGCTGATGCAGATCCAAGTCAGTACCATAACGATTTCTCCTTAAAACGATACTTACGAGCTTTTAAAACGGTGGATGATGCTTTTAAGGTACCTAATGACCAAAACATCATAATGTAATTTTAAAGGTTATGTGCTATTTTGTAGGCAATACTTAAAACGAACAAGTGGAGGAAAGAATATGGTGTAGAAGAGTTAACCCCAGATATACCAGCTATTAAGAGTAATTTAGAAGCAAACAAAGCTAGAGTGCTGCGCTACAGGGACATGCATGGGAGGCCTGTTGTTTATATTCCAGCTAAAAACCACAATGCCACGAACCGAGACATCGATGAGCTCACAAAATTTATAGTCTATTGTTTGGTATGTTCACTATCCGTTATACCATCCAGCTCGCAAGACCTTCAGTCTGTAGTATTACATACAGTGTATGTTAGTTTATAACTGTGGATACATATTTTTAAGGTACCGACGCTGTACTAGATATCATTTGGGAACACTAGCATAATTATTATGCGTATTCTTCTCACAATTTCTTGTGCTTTGCTGTATACCTTCTTAATATAGCCTAAAGTAGAACAACATCGACATAAAAATGCTATAAAATACTCTGCGTCAATCAGGAGTTTAAACAGAGCTATTAATTTTCTTGTTTTACAGGAAGAAGCGTGTAAAAAGTGTTTTGAAGAAGTGGTGGACAATCTGTGCATAGTTTTCGACCTTAAAGATTTCGGCGTGACTTGCATGGATTATCAGTTGGTGAAGAATCTGATTTGGTTGTTGAGCCGTCACTATCCAGAGAGGCTGGGGGTCTGCCTAATAATAAACTCCTCGGCATTGTTCTCGAGCTGCTGGTCTGTGATACGAGGATGGTGAGTAAATCTATCAAATATGTTCTTGAAACGTTAAAAAACATTACTTTTATTACTAGTTTTGTTAAGATAAACTGTCATTTCTCTGACAATTCGTCTTAACGGCATTAAAAGTCTTTCACTGACACTCGCGAGCGGCACTAAAATTATATTTAAAGAAAATAGTAACTAATTAATTCATATTCAATGTTTGAAGAAAATATAATAGCCTGTTATACATGAAGTAAAGTGATTTTTGGGTCTCGGTTCTTGGCGGACTCGCTTCGTACATCCTCGACACAAAAAATCACACTTTTACTCCAAATAAAATAATATACTATTCTATTACTGTCACAGTTACTTAGACAATGTACTTAGTGTGCTCTGTATCTCATATTTTCATCCTTGTTTTTTAATTTTTTTATGTTGGTTAAACTGAATGTGATTCCTTGGTAACTTTTGTAGCGGGTAATTTGTTATTTGAATTTTCTTCGGCAAGATACACTTCCTTGGCCTGGAATAGCTCACTATATCGGATATTACATTTATACTCTCTAATGTAACCAGCAAGATAAACTGACATTGTTTCATAATATAAGGAGACCGCCATGTTTTTTTAGATTCAAGATAATTTTAGTACAATTTTCTTAAATACCTCTCTGAAACTACAGTTTATTTACTAATAAATGCTGTTGGTGGGAATGTAGAAAACCCATAGAATTACCGACCCATATCATTAATTTCCACTCTAACTAAAACTATAGAAAAAATAATTTAAAAAAAAGGGTTATTGAGATTTTGTTATCTGTCAATTTGCTACTTGACAATCAATTTGGCTTTCAATGCAATGAAAGCACTAATAATGCAATGTTCTCCTTCCTAAATACTGTTTACACCAAACTAAATGAAGGGGAGATCGTTGCTGCCATATTCTGTGATCTGTCAAAAGCCTTTGACTGTGTTCAACATGGAATATTGCTGCAAAAATTGGAGCGCTACGGTTTCAGAGGCAGTACTCTTGAATGGTTTTAATCCTATCTCTCAAGCCATAAGGAAATTGTTAAAAATCCAAATAGGTCCGATGAACTTAACATAAACTGTGGGGTACCACAAGGTTCTGTTCTTGGTCCAATCCTATTTTTATTATACATCAATGACGTAACTACATAATATCACAGGAAAGTTTACGCTATTCGCCGACGATACCACAATATTGTGGCATAGCAAGGAAAGAAATATTCTGCATGAAAGCATATGCAACAACATTAAGAAAATCAAAGACTGGTGTGATTCGAGTTTACTGTCGTTTAATATAGGGAAAATAAACATAATAACTTTCGAATGTAATCTGCCAGATGTTCCCTATGTTCTTGAAATTTTTAGGATTGAATGTTGACTGCAAATTAAACTTTAGAGAACATATTACTGGTTCAAATAGTAAACTAGCATCTTGATGGAGTCAGGGTGGTTCCCAATCTCAAAGCTGTATATTTTTCATTAATCGAATCACACCTGAGTTAGGAGATTGCCTTTTGGGGTGTATGTAGTAAATTTCTAATGCAACAAATATTTATATTACATAAGCATGCCATTAGATATCTATGTAAGACTAGGGCTTGCGACTCTTGTAAGGAAGTATTTGTTCCCAACAAAATTCTGATTGTCATCTATATTTATATTAAATACAGTAGTCTTAATCCTTAAATAGGAAAATTATGTTTATATGACCTCAAAATATAGCACTCGACAAGCTGGTAATGTCTTGTTTACAATGGTTCTAAAATGTATAATCTTTTATTGAGCTGCATTAGGGACATAGTCTCCAATCAGGGTTTCAAAGTTACAGTGAAAAATATACTTATTAATAAACCCTATTATGCTTTAAAAGAACACTTTGACGATACAACCTGATGCAGATCTATATTTTTCTAATAGTTGACTGAAAAATGTGATTTGTATTATGTGATCCTATATTTATATTTATAGTTTTATATATTGGTATGTTAAAACGTTGCATATACAAAAATTATCACGTTAAATTAATGATACCTATTTTTAAAATTTTGATATGTGTGGCCCCTTTGTTTTTTGTGGCCATATTATGTGGGTGAAAGCAAGTGGGTAGTTTATTAATGATCGGTGTTTGCTAGACATTTGTTAGGGATGTTCAATTTCTCATTTGGTGTAAATTATTAGGGATGCACAAATAAACGTTTTATATTACCTAAAACAGGCACTTTTAGGTTTAAAACGATCTAGTAGCGTGAAATAGCGTTTATATGTCACAATAATTAAGAAACAGTATTATTTGCTGGCTACGGAAAATTGGTTATTATAAACAAAATCATAAAATGCAGTTGTTTATGGAACAATACGACTTGAAACTATTTTTGCAAGCATCTATTAAGCAATTTTCTCTTTATTCTAGGTTGGATGAGAATACGACAAGCAAGGTGACTTTCGTCAATTCCGAAGAGCAATTATGCACCTATTTAATTCCCGACATTCTTCCGACCGATATATAATTTAATATAAAGACCTATTAAAGTGTGTATAGATCAATCCTAATGTACATTTGTTGCCATTAACATATCAGTATATATGCAGTTAAGTTCACTGGAATTCTTGCCTTTATCCGATTTGTCGAAGTTTTTAAATGTACTTAACAGATACTAAGAGAAATTGTTCAAATAATAATTTATTTAGCATTAAGAATAGTTTTTAACTTGGTTGGTTTAATATCCAAGTTTTTATTGCATCATCAATAAAACATCTAAAAAAAGTTGTTAAACCAGTTTATTTAAGGAAGATTTATTAACGTGTCGAGAAGCAAATTAATTGATATGCAGACTGCAGAGGTGTCCTAATCCGTAATTTATGTTTAACAAATAATAGGTCAAAAGTGTTTATATGATTATGATGATAAATAAAGTGGTACAGCTATATTACTCTACAAAATTTTATGTAAACGAAAAATTGATAGGAAATTGTTTATTTTACTTAATATAGGTTGATTACTTTTATCAATCTTAATTGATATTCTATAATTGATCTTAATCCTTGTACAGTATCGACTCCCTTGAATGCTCTCAACGCCGATTCACACATGTATTGGTGGTTGCAGGAGAAGTTCAACTTCAAAGAGGTAAGTTCATAGTAGCACTTTTTGGCTGCACACTCAACTAATAATAATAATAATAACTTTATTTTCATACGACATGTTTTACATGCATGGAAAAACGTCAAAAGAAAAAATAACAATACATTGTATATATACATTAAAAATATTAATACAGCATGATAATTATATTTATACATTAAAATGCAACAAGCATACAGCACAAAGCTTTAGTACAAACATTAATAATACGTTAAACAATAAAACAACTTTATTCCGACATTTCAATGTGAGAATTAAAATACTCGTCAACAGTATAAAACGATTTATCTAGAAGATATTTTTTAATGACTTTTTTAAATTTATTTAAATTGTATATTTGCTTTACATTGTCCGGCAGATGATTATATATTTTTAAAGGCATTAATTTCGGTCCATTTGCTGAAAGTGACAAATGATGATTCGGCAATAGAAGGTTATCTTTCATACGTAAATTATAATTTATTTTCCTATCAGAGAAATTTGTCATTTGAGAAATATTTTTTTTTACATGAATAACACAAGCCAATATGTACAGTGAAGGTACCGTTAGGATGTTTAAATCTTTAAACAACTGTCTACAAGAATGAATCCTATTTTTAAACAACATTGTTCTTATAATTCTTTTTTGTGAAATAAGAAGTTCACTTGCTCTGTTTGAATTGCCCCAACATGTGATGCAGTAATTTAAATGTGAGTTCACGCGTGCAAAGTAAAACATTCTCAGTATTTCCATACTTAGATAATTGCGCAGTTGCCAGGTAATGTAGCACATTGTTGCCATTTTGTTATTTAAATATTCGATATGAGCAGACCATTTTAGCTGACCATCGACTTTAAGACCTAAAAATTTTATGTCTCTATTTTCGTTAATTGATTTGTTATTTAATTTTATAAGAAGACTGTAATTAAGCTCTTTGGTAGAAAATGTCATAAGTTCAGTTTTACTAGAATTTAATACAAGTCCGTTATTAACACTCATTTCCTTGACTAAATTGGTGCACGTGTTGGCTTTATCAACTAACTGTTCAACATTATCTGCCGCAATAACGACAGCGTAATCGTCTGCAAAGAGAGAACCTAAGGAAATGTCGATTTTGTTGCTAATGTCTATATCGTTAATAAATATAAGAAACAATATGGGTCCAAGAGTGGAACCTTGTGGAACCCCATTTGGTACTAACCTTTTCTCTGACACAAAAGCTGAATTATTATGTTTTAGTAAGACTTGTTGGTGACGCTCACCAAGATAGCTGGCTATCCAATTTAGAGGAGCTCCTCTTATTCCATAATTTTCCATTTTCCCAAGTAGTAAATTATGATTCACCGTCTTGAAAGCACGGGTGAGATCAAAATAAATACAGGCAACTTTCATTTTGGCTTCTAAATAATCTATAATAAAATTATACATACTTAGTAATGCGTCTTGTGTGGAAAGTCCACTTCTGAATCCATATTGTTTTTTTGTTAATATATCATATTTGTTCAGAAAGTTCACTAATTGGGTTGCAAAGGACATTTCCAGTAATTTGGAAAATGCTGACAAGAGTGAAATACCCCTGTAATTAGACATTTTATCTCGTTCATTTTTTTTATAAATAGGTATGACTAAAGATTGTTTTAAAATTGTAGGAAAGGCGCCTTTTTCAAATGACAAATGAATAATCACCGATAAAGGATATTTGATAACATCAGCTACTTGTAATAGAAGTGAACTAGGAACACCATCAAAACCCGTCGAATCTTTTTTCGAAATTTTTTTAATCATTATTACTTAGTTGATATGTCTATAATAAGGGTTTAAATGTCATAAAATGGTAAACCTAATCATTACTAATAATTCTTGAAGGTTTGGAAGAAAGAGAGCTAGAATAGTAAGAGAATATCTGATGAAATTAACAGAAGAGGTAGCTCAGTCTGCAAGTGTGGACAACTTTGGCTAAGTTCAATCTCCAGCTCTGACATTGGCAATGTCGCTGTCTTGACTTTGGATATGGGGATTGAGTGTGTTTATATTTATGTTAACTATACATGAGAGTCATCAATGCAACAAAGGCAGAGAAACAGATAGGAAGGAAACCAAAAGAATTTTGATAGGACCCGAACTGACCGGTTTAGATCACCGTGAAAGTGTCAGTAAATGGTACTTGAACTGGCTGGGGTGACAAAATGGGATAGCAACACACATTCATCGGTTCCCTGCAGGTTAATTTGATGCTAGTGTGGGATTGTTTAGGTGGTTCGTATAGATCTAGGAAGTCAGAACAGAGAGTGACCCTGGGAAATGAAAAGCTGATGATTCGACTAGGGAAGGCAATACAATATATATTTCTAGAATGGTGAAGAAACTTTCCAAGACAGGATAAAGAGTTAATTCATCTGAAGGGGCAATATATGAAAGTCTTAATTATATTGTAGGATGTCTGGACAGAGGCGAATGTGTCGCAGGTATTTACTTTTATTTATTGAAAAGGTTTGATACACTTAACCACGAACTGCTGCTTACAAATTGGAGTGCTATGAAATTAGAGGCACAGCTTTAAACTTTTTTAGGTCTTATCTTTCTAACAGAACCCTGAGAGTTTGTATCAGTATGAAAGAGAACAATAACATAATTACCATCTACTCTAAACCAAGACAGGTAACTGCAGGGGTGCTCCAAGGTTCGGTATCGGGGCCTTGATTGTTTTTATTGTACATCAACTTGGCATTACATTCTGTATCAGTATGCTAAGTTACGAGTGTATAATATCTGTCAAAAATACTAATGCTACATCACACAAAGGTACAACTGTGGCAAATAAAATGGATAAATGGTGTCATGTCAATTCACTTATCCTAAATGAAGCTAAAGCAGTACTTATTCAATTTAGTAATAATATCCCAGATTCAAGCATCTACTTGAAGTTTAAAGAAAAATCTATTCCTGTTGCAAATAGCACGAAATTACTGTCGATAATGTCTAAATTAACTAAGTATGTTGCTCAGTATGAAACATGTGATCTTTTATCGATCTTGATGTATTAAGAATTTATTACTTTGCCCATGTGCAGTTCACGAGTTCATACTAAAAGTTAATATTCTGGAGGTATAGTGTGTCCACACCAGAAATGTATTTATCATTCAAAAAAACATCATATGCTTAGGAAAAACAACCGAGAGCCTAGTAAGGCATTATTAAAAATGATAATAGTTAATGACATTACTCACTATATACATATACCTGTCGATTTTATTTGTAAAAAAATATTGATAAATTTAGGACAAAAGAAGATATGCGTAATGGTAACTCGAAATTCTAAAGCACTGAGAGTTCCTCATCATCAAGTATCGTCATTCGAAAAGGGAGTATACTACAAAGCAGTGCAGGCATTTAATGCAATTCCACTGGAGCTAAAATTAAAGTGTTACTTAGCCATCCAACAGCAGACTACTCGGGACTCATCTTCTAATCTGGGAAACCCGTATCTCTCTGGGGGCACTGTGTTCACCAGCCAACATAGCCCCCAAGGTGTATTACCTTCTTGAAACATGTCCCTACAGATTTGATGAGTTTTTACTAAATGACAGAATATCACCTTAATAGTCCTTTATGAAATCTAATGTATGAATTATTACTCTGGGAGTACCTCAGGGATATATCCTGGGACCTCTATTATTCTCTATTCACATCAATGATCTACGGTCGCACATTAGCAAGGAACTCACAATTACATATGCAGATGATGTCTCTGCGGCGTATTGTTTTATAATGTATGTATGAGTGTTTTTTATTCTTTTTAGATATTAATGTATATATATTTTGTATGTACCGGTTTTTTTGATGTATTATATATTCTATGTGTATAATTTATTATTACTATCTGTATTACCTATGTGACAATTGCAATACGTGTAAAAATCCAATGGAAATAAAGAATATGTACATTCAGTTTAGTTTATGCAAAAGCTATCAAGCCATACAGAAAGACTAAGCCTGTTAAATAGGACGTTATCAGGTTAATAGATATATTAGTGTTATGGGTCAGGAAGAGGACACAATATGTAATTCTGATAAGAAGAAGAGGGAACTAGCCAGCCACAGAAGGTCAATTAGCTGGCTTGTTTTGTAGTAGTACATGCCAATCCTCAGTGTTATTAGCGGCCGTGGTCTATGGCGTATTAAAATTTTTCCAAATCATATGCGAGTAGGTGGGAAGTGCAGGATGAAATTCGAGGCATATTTTCTTGATAAATAAGTTGCATAATAAAGGGACTAGATGAGATCCCTGCAGTAAACTTCTAATGAAAAAAAAAACTGAATTGGTCAAAACTTCTACAGACAGCAAACTGGTAGACTCTTGTAAGCAAATAATGCAACTAATCAGTAGTAAGGTAAGCAGGAAAACAAATGATTTTAAGAAATTCTTGAATTACAAAATTTCAACTGACCTTGTCAAAAACCCTGGACGAATCCTTGTTGACAAGAGTCTATCAGTGGACGCCTTTACAATGTCATATTGGAAAAAATTGATAGGTAAATATAGGGAGTTATGATGCACAGACAGTTTACAAAATCAAAAATAGTTTAGCATAGTTTACAAGATGCGTTTCGCCAACCAGTTGGCATCATCAGTTTATTAGAGTTACAAATATATCAATTATACCTAAAGTACTTTCGAGGTTGTCAAAACCATTACTTAGCACAATTCAATTCTATCCTATGACTCTATCTCTGCCTGTAGCAGCAAGTCAAGTTTGGAATCATAAATGGCAGCACAAGTCGATTTGTGTTGGTAAATGAAAAGTACCCAGTAATATTGCTAGTAAATTACTGGTCAAAAATTAATAAGGTTTTTTAGTGTTATCTTCTTTTTTACTACTTTTAACGAAGTGAATTAGACATTGTAGCATAGATGGCGCATGCATCTGTATTTGGGAATTTTTAAGTTTTTCTTGTTTTATTAAATAAATATGATAGATTTTATATTAGCTTGAATTTCATTGCATATTGTTTCCCACATTTTTAGAAATATACACAATATCAACCTGCAGGCATACCTTGTAATTTAATTTAAAATTATTTGAAGAGAACCTCAAGGCGCCATCTATTGCTTGAGGCATTAACCTTGCATGAAGAGTCGAGCGTCGCCCCAATCTGTCTATAAAGATGACTAGTATATAAATGTAACTTAGGAAAGGTATTTACAGAAAGTAGTTTCATGTTCTTAAAATTTTAGCCAGTGAATAATTTTATACTAAAATTTAAGTAGCTGCGATTATTTTGCCATCTATTGTCCGAAATAGGAACTAAACATTTCTCACGTAAAAAGTACGTGGTAGAATTTTTCTAATCTAATTATCTCTCGCCATCTACAGGGTGTTTCAGCTTATATTCCCACAGCCGATATCTGGGAAACCAAAAAATATATTTTTATTCGGCAAACGGCAATAGATTTCTATAGTTAATGCCTTCTTCAGGAAGTAGAATTTAACATTATAACATTATCACCAGAGATGACACTTCAGTTTAAAAATATTTTTCGGCCAAGGAAGGTTTGAAACATATGTCGTTCGATTAACAATTAAATTTTAAGCAAAATTGTTCTTATTCCAAAAAGTCAGATCTGTAGCAGTTTTTGAGATATTTTAATTTTATTGCCTAACTTTGAAGCGTTGTAATTTTTTTTAGGCTGCTGTAACTTTTTCATCTTGGCTTTCGGATGTAGGTTCTTGATAACTTTTTTGCCTGCTATAGTAGAATTATTTACTGGTGGGATTTTTTTTAATAGCACTTCCGATTTTACCGGAAAAAACTACTTTAAATTGAGAAATTTAAATTAAAATAATTAAAAAATTCTTGCTCGGCACTTTCTATCACATGGATGTATTTGTATTATTTACATTTTTAATCTTACTTACTATATTACTTGCAAAATAATAAATCGAAAAAAGTTGAGCGCCGTCCGAGATTCGATCTGCTCTCGCACGGAAAACGAGATTGCTAACCACATAAGTTAAGTGGTGACTTTTAACTCTCGTTAGCCATGGAAAAAATTGTAATTGTTTATTTATTAACTGCCAGAACCTGCAAGAACCCAGGATACGGCTCTAGTTTTACAAACCATTAACGATGATCCTCACTCGTCATCGCTACAAATAAGAGCTTCCACCAATATATCACTATCGTCGTGCCAAAGAATCTTAAAAAAAAATAAGTACTTTCCACATAAACATCCTTTACTGCCTACGGACTATGATCGTCGCTTAACCTCTCCTGCTGAGTTTTCTGTTCTTTATGAAGGAAATTGTAATTTCCTTACAAATATACTTTGGAGTGACAAAAGTAAATTTCACAGTAACGGCACAATTACAAAACATAACTGTAGATATTGACCGGAAAAAAACAAAGATGGATGATTCGAACAAGAAACCAAACTGTGGTCAGCGTAAATGTATGGTGTGGTTTTTTAAATGGTTATATTATACAGGGTGTCTCACCAGGAACTGAATCGATCGATATAGAGAAAAGTACGCATCAGAGAATTTTGAAAATTTAGATAATTACTAATGTCGGTGTGGCCAATCCTACTAAAATAATTACAAGCATCTGGCCCTTCCGCTTATACCGGAAGTCGATATCAACTTGCTTATTACAAATGGAATACCCTATATATTTTAGGGTTTTCGAAAAGAGCATAAAATTCCCAGTCGAAAATATGTAGCATATCCTATACCTAAACCTAGCCGTTTCAGAGATATTTGACATTTTATAGAAAATTTGACAGGTGCAACGGTTTGCAAGAACCGTTATAACTTTCTTCGTGTAAAAGATCCACATTTACTTCTTGTCACGTAAAAAGAACACAAGGAGAACTACGTTAAACTGAAATAAATTCAATAATATCATACCAAGTGTTCCATTTTTCGCGTTACATTTTGTCAATTTCAAACCGCGAAAATTTGTTTAGGTCAAATGGAATACCCTGTATTTTTTTACGTCAAGTTGTGTAAAATTGAATTCCCTTTTTTCTGATATTAGCATTGTGGGGGTTAAAGTTACAACTTTGTGAAATATTTGCGATTTTATTAGAAATTCATGAATTGTTGTAATCATTTCATCAAAATAGCCATGATTAGAAACAATCAGTCATTATCTTATGTCATATATTTCAAAAAGTTGTAACTTTAACCCCCACAATGCTAATAACAGAAAAAAGGGAATCCAATTTTACACACCTTGATGTAAAAAAATACAGGGTGTTCCAATTGACCTAAACAAGTTTTCGCGGTTTAAAGTTGACAAAACTAAACACTTGGTATGATATTATTGAATTTATTTCAGTTGTAGATAGTTCTCTTTCCGTTCTTTTTACGTGACAAGAAGCAAATGAGGATCTTTTACACGAAGAAAGTTATAACGGTTCTTGCAAACAGTTGCACCTGTCAAATTTTCTATAAAATGTCAAATATCTCTGAAACGGCTAGGTTTAGGTATAGGATATGCTACATATTTTCGACCCAGAATTTTATGCTCTTTTCGAAAACCTTAAAATATATAGGGTGTTCTATTTGAAATAAGAAAGTTGGTATCGACTTCCGGTAAAAGCGGAAGTGCCAGCTGCTTGCAATTATTTTAGTTGGATTGGCCACATCAACATTAGTAATTATCTAAATTTTCAAAATTTTCTGATGCGTACTTTTCTCCATATCGATCGACTCAATTTCGGGTGAGACATTCTGTATAAGTCCGTTTCTATAAGCGATGTGCGTTATTTAAAATTTTTAGAAAATGAGTTACCAAGACATTTACAAAATGTTCCCCACAACAGAGCTGAAATTTGGTTTCAGGAAGATGGCGCACTACCCCACAACTCTAATATTGTTGCAGATTATTTGAATAACACATTTCCTAGGCGCTCGATTGGCACCTCAGGACCGGTTAGATGACCCGCGCATTCTCCGGTCTTGACCCCTCTGGACTTTTTCTTGTGGGGATGTTTAAAAAGTCAAGTATATCAAAAGCCAATAGAAGATATGGCAGATTTATACAATAAAATCTACACTTGTGCTGATGCAATTAATAAATAAACATTATTAAGGACATGTAACGAGGAATTGTTACATCGCTTTGATATGTGTATTCGAGCAAACGGAAGTAATTTCGAGCATCTATTGTAAATATTGTTGTCAAAATGTATTGTTTAAAAATAAAATTACCTTATTTTTTGTTTTTTCATTTAAATTTCTCAATTTGAAGTAATTTCCTCTAAAATCGGAAGTGTTATTAAAAAAAAATTCACATCAGTAAATAATTCTCTTATAGCAAGCAAAAAGCTGCCAATGACCTACATCCAAAAACCAACATTAAAAAAGTTACAATTTAAAAAATAATTACAAGACTTCAAAATTAGGCAATAAAATTAAAATATCTCAAAGACTACTGCAGATCTGACTTTTTTAAATAATACAATTTTACTTAATATTTAATTCTTAATCGAATGGCATATGCTTCAAACCTTCATTGATCTAAAAATATTTTTAAACTGCAACGCCATCTCTGGTGATAATGTTATAACATTACTGCGTGAAGAAGGCAAGTTTACAGAATAAAAATATATTTTTCAGTTTCTAAGATATCGGCTGTGGGAATGCTAACTGAAACACCCTATATATATTCAATTCCTTAAATGTATTTTAGATTGATTGATCCCATCATTGGTAAAAAAATATATCTAGTTATTTAGGTACTTATTTACCGTGTCTAGTTTATTCAAAGATATATACATAATTTAAAAGTATGCCTTGTAGCTGTTTAGGCGCCTTAAAACACTATAATCATTATACAAATCAAGTTATGGCGTTATCTGGAGATGATTTTGTCTAAGTTTAATCTTCCACAGAACATGACAACTTACTTGGCGAAACGCAAGTTTAGTGTTTTGGTGTTTGCAGAAACTATTTCATTGAAATATCCTGCCCTAGGTTTAGTTCCTAACTTCATTTGCCCCTTCAGGAGTTCAGGACTAAGAACGATTTTTCACATTGAATAAATAATAGCATTCTTATGAATCGCAGCAATTCATTCGTTTTTTTTTCTCTCCGTGAATGTGAACTGAATTACATCAAAATACATATATACCGACTAGAACAACTACTTTTTTTAGTCGGAGATGGACGCAACCGGACACTGGTTATAAATCTGCCAAATGCATACGTTGGTCAGCATAGCCAGCGTCGTGGCACCCATCTCACTCAGATTACTGGTCAATGCTCTGGAAACCGCGACCATAAATTTTCCTCCAGTGGTAGGGGGACATAACCAAGTAACCGGGATTATACACAGATGCAGGATTGGACAAAGAACAGCTACTTGAAGAAAATTATTTATAACACCACATTCTGCAATTCTATAATTAGCAATAATTTATTGTAAGTAATGTTTAATTAAATTATTGGGGCTTCTCGTGATGCCACAGGGTGGTAGATACTTAGTCAGATAGTACAATGATATGAAAATTTATCACAAGATTAAATAAATAAGTAAAATTCTATAAACAATAAAAATTATCGAATGAAAGTCACATATTTAAAGATTTTCCCTCGTTTTCGAATTATTTAAGACTGCGTTTGCATCCACTAATCACAAGTAAATCTCGAATAAATTTGGAAGTTATCGAATTATATCGTCCCGTCGATAACACAGCAGCCACACCAGTCTAGGTACCACATTCGGCGCACAGGACCGTACGAACTGTAATCGCAATTCGATTTTATGTTTATATGTACCAGTAACAACAAATTTTTGCAAAACGTCGGAAACACACAGAATATCTTGAAGTATTGTGGGTTGCGCGTATTTAGTTGGCATAAAAGATGAAATATTATTAAATCACCGAGTTTAGCTATCAGGAACACAAGTGCTGTGGTATAACTTGATATAAGTATAGTTTAAATAATAAATACGTAGGTATTTAGAACACCTGGAAATGTACATACTTTAGGCTGCGTTAAGTGAGCGGTTCGACCGGTCGAAATTGTTAAGTGAACGGTAAAATTATAAGGTTTGATCGATCAGCTTGTTGGACTTCCGCGGTCAAAAGCGTTAAGTGAACGGTTGAGCAGGTTGTACCGTACCCCATAACCAAACAAAAACACATTAATTGTTTTTTGGTTTTGTCATTGTAATTGTAAATCATCCTGTAAAATGGAAAAGATGCAGAAAGTTGTTATTGAGCCAAAGAAGATTTACGTACATAAATCTTCTTTGATCGAGCACCCAAACAGTCAATATTTCAACGTATTTTTAAGTAACTACGAGATTGAGAGGGTTGAAAATGGTAAATAAATGTTTTTGCAAGATCCATATTCATAATAATAATAACACCACAGGTAATTACGACCCCCTTTATCCCGGAAGGCTCTAGAAGAGCCTTGTGTGGGAGGGGGCTACACATTTAGAGACAAGGGACACACACCCAATATCCGTGTATAGTGAAAAAATCCCTCTCACAGTATTTTCCACTGCCACGGCCGGGGATCGAACCCGGAACTTTTAGGTGAGAGGCATTTACCATTTAAAATGCTTTATTGAATTATATATTTACATTTCATTTTTTATATTTCATTTATGTTATTTATTTTGTTTACAATATATAAATACTTTCCCGTCGCGTTACATATTGCGTAAAAAAAGGAACGACTACGGTCGGCCGATGGTTTGCCAAACAACATAAACATATAAATTCCTATTGTCATGATAGCCTAACTTTCCAATCTGATTCAGTTAATTTTCATTTTTTACTCCCATTGGGTTATGATAAAATAAAACGCTAAATTATTAAGAAGTGTCAAAAATTACTAAATATACTCACAGGAAACTTAAAAAAAGTAAAAACCTGCTTTAAAAAATAAAATATATACAAATAAAACTTCACCGATTTTCTTTGTGAAATGCAACATAATAAGGATTTCTATCTTACTTTTCTATAGTTTTCTATAGTTTTCTATGCAAATTAGATTAATATGTTAATATTTACATTTGTTGATAATCGGTTTTATCATTATAATCTGCAAGACTTTACAAAAATTCTTCGTCGGGATATTAGTGTTATCTTTCCTCGAACAGGGGGAGGTTTTCGTGAATGAATTTATGGGTATGTTCTATGTTGTGGTGCGCTCTAATGTCTACCATATTCCGTGTTAACTCTGAGTTTTGAATTTTGAATTTAAAGAACTTGTTTGCAGTTTCCACTATATAATCTCTGATGAATGGAATATTATATTGTCGGTGGAAGGTTTCCACCGGCGTGTATCTATTCGCCTCTGTTAGTAATCTAAGGATTTTATTCTGTGTCCTCTGTAATCTGTTACATTGCGCGTCTGAAATAGTGTTCCAGGACGCACATGCATACGTGAGGATAGGTTTTAAAATAACTTTATAAATACATAATCTGTTATCCTTAGTTAATTTGCTCCTTTTGTTGATTAACGGATATAATCTACTTAAGGCAGCATACGTACTATTTATTGTTTTGGTTATGTGGGGTCCGAAGCGCAGTCTCGTATCCAGGGTTACCCCTAGATACTTAACTGCACTTTTTTCCCTTATAACCTTATTTTCAATTTTAAGTTTATTAAATGTTTTTATATTTGTAAATTTCCTGTGCATTGTTATTATGTCCGTTTTATCAGGATTAAAGTGCGCTCACCTCTCGACCACCAGTCATCAAATATTTGTTTGAAAAACTCATTACATTAACACAGTATACAAAAATCCATCTATAATAATTCAAAAAACTTGCCAATTAAATTTGAAATTGCCGCCTAATATTGCGCCGTCACATCTACGGTCAGGCCATTGATAAAATACTGCTTAGAACGTCAAGTGACAGGTCGGACCGCGGCGGTCACACAGACTGGTAGCTTAACGCAGCCTTCTTCATGTTTGTGTGTAATACTCAAATGTTTATAGTTATTTAATAAAGAGGAAATTAATGAGCCATGTAAAACTTTTCTGTACAGCCTTAATAAGAATCTGTACCACAATGGAAAATAAAAAAATTACTTTTGAGCCTTTCCCGTCTCAAAAACTATGTTTTAGTATTCTGTGATCTAAGAGTGCTATTTAAATTGTTATTTTCGAGGACTAAAGTGTAGAAAGTGAATTCTGTCCTTAGAGGAGTAAAAGAGATTTGTACTTTACTCCTTGAAAATGATTATTACGGTAGCAATAACGCAATATTAGACTGCGAAGTGCAAAAAATTAAATAGATTGTACCAATATGCCACAAATAGTGGTATGGCAAACTGAAAATAGCATAGAATAATACAATTTTTTATAGAGATTCCAAACTTTGGGTAGTTGTTAGTTGTCTTAAAAACACGATATTCCCAGAATATCTACTTTCTGCAAGTGTCGGAATGTTGTTTTAATCTCGAAAAAGGGGCAAATTAACCCTCGTGGGACAATTTTCGATATTAAATTTTTTTTGGACCCCTTAAACTGTAACTTAATCAACAAAAATATGGTATTACGGTTAATAATAATTATTTTAGGTACTAAACGTAACACAAGCAACTTACGTTTTTTTTTTTGTTAGAAGAAAACCACCGCGCAAGGTTAAATAAACGTACGGCACTGCCCGGTTCCACGAAAACAATCTCGCACAGCACTCTCCTGTTTTAAAACTGGTCATTCCGAACATCAGCTCGAATTCTTTACCGACCGCCCGCATCGGCGCAATTGTACATCTGCTCGACTACATCTCATATAGGAGGGGATAAATTATATTGACAACGCGGCGTTGCCTGCTGTATATCATTTTAGAGAGGCATAGCAACGGACATCCTGGGTAGAAACGCTGAATTTGTAATATTTCAAACTGACATTGGATAAAGTATGCCTACTTCATGGTTTCTCGACAAAGCTGAGAAAGAATTACGGGCGGTTAAAACATTTTTTTACCGAACTATATGGCTGGCGGTTGGTAAAATGGAGTTGTAGCAGCTGACGTCACAATCAAGCTGCAACTTCAGTTCAATGGACTCGAAAGCTTTTGTGATATTTACAGCCATTTAATTATACCAAGTTTTAAGTTATTTTAGAGCTTTTTGAAAAGCTTTTTTTGTGTAAAATTAATTACTAGTGTTCCCTTTTACTAATACGTTTGGTGATTTGTTGAACTAGCTTTAATTTTGTGTTTTATTTGTGTTTTTCAACCGACGTGTTTTTTTTGCGTACTGTCAAAAGGCGTTTATTTTCGTAATGGTGAGTTAATTTTACCAATTAGGAATGTTAAATTTGTTCAAATTTGATCTATACACTTCATTTTAGGAGTCACCAATTTATATTTCTAAGTTAGAGTACATTAACGGTGTTGATCCATATAGTTTAAAAGTAGAAGATTTAACTGCATCGCTAAATGATTTCTAAAAATGTGGTGATGGATTATATGTTATTTCGAATGAGTCCCTATGACCATGATGACCAAGTTAGATGCCTTTGCTCAGCTTGCCTGTAAATGGATAGAATTTCTGGATACAAAAAAAATTAGCAAGCGATATCTCGTTGGTGAAGTAAGTGTAGATGAACAATATGAAATTCAAAGTTTATTATCAAAGTATACTGCTTATGTCTGTAATATCTAATCACAAATTACTGCTTTTCAATATTTGTACATTATTAAAACAGATTAAGGATGAATGTAATTTTTGTTTTAGGTTAGGTATTCTCAAAGTTTATCAGAAGTACCGTTTAATGGATTGATTGGAATGGAATGGAATGGATTGTTGTATGAGGATACGTCTGTGACGGATGTGTTGGCTTATTGAATAGAACTCAGTAACAAGAACATTGATATGGCTGTAGTATTAAAAACAAGGCCAGATGCTTAGAGTATGCAGTGCGCTTTGGCATTTCACAAAGCTTTTTATGTAATCTATACATTTGTCAATTATGCAGTTATGATATTTAAGAAGTTAATGGCGTTATATAATGTATATACAGATGTATGTTTCCTAAGTTTACATGTAGAATATGTTAATAAAAACAACAAAACCACTTATATATTGCTATAAAATAAAGTATTTTGCTCTATGCTGTTCTATTTAAATTTAATATATTCATCGTTCTTTCTTCCTGAATTTAAAAATGTTCAGATACATTGAAAATTCAACGAAGTTTTTCAAAAAGTTAGGGTTTTATTTTTCATTCTTCCATTTATTTTGCATTGTTTAGTACACTCAGTTTAAAATCTGATTTGATCTTAAAACCTACCTTCATTTATCAACCCAAAACAAACTATGTCTATTCGCACGTTACTGGAGGAGGATGTAATTAATAACCGTATAACTACATATTCAATCAGTTTTATTTGTGTTATTAACAGTACTTTTTTACACAAGTCAATATAATAGTATACATGTTAAAATAATATGTAAAGCGTACTAGAAAAAACGTTACATATCACCTTAAGAACAATCTACACTTTAAGTGAAATTTTAAGAACGAAATAGGCAAATTCACTGTCAACATTACAATATTATGTTATAAATCATGTAAAAACTATCATATAGGTGCCCATAACAAAATGTTTGGAACATATTCTTGCATTTTTTATTTTCGATTCGAGAAAAATCATCTCTACAGAACACTGTTGGGCTGAGTACGTATATCTATTCTTGCAAGATCTACTTGTCGTCTGGTTTGAGCTGTTAGATATCCCAATAATCTGACTGTTATTTTTCGATTCCATCGATTAGTGCACACAACAGCCGTCGTCGATATTCTGTTTCTAAAATGGCAACAAATTCAAACTCATTAGAAACTTTTGAGCTTGAAGTACAACCCTGCCAAAAAGTGCTCATAGAAACAGATAAAAATAAAGCTATGAGGTTCTATGAGACCGATATCAGTTTTTGAACGAAATTAGTCGATTCCACGTACAGTCATATCAATAACCATCCAAACCAACCAAATTCCAAAAGATATTCTTCCTCAATATGATGAGAAGTCGTTGTGCAATAGAAAGGCATAGAAATTCTTATGTAAAACTGTTTCATCATCTACATAGATTCTCCCCATGCTTATAGAAAAGTATATATTTTAAATTACTTTAGAGATATGTCTATATGCCATTTTTGGCAGGTAATTAATAATATTGCCAAAAAATATAAATTTCACAGCAATGGATATTAATCTTATGAAACCATCAATATTAATAAATAGAAATTACTACTACCTAACATATTATATTCTATGTCAATATTGGCTTATACCAAATATAAGAATACATATATTAAATGAATATTTAAGCAAATAAGTCGTACAATATACCTACTTAACAAAAAAAAAAAAACGAAAAACAAAATTATTAGCGTTAATAGTGCTTATTTTTACAATTTACGAGTTAACAGGCATGTCAACAAACCTGACATCAAATTTTCTTTTTCCAACAACAGCATACGATATATGTAGAAATTTCTCTCAAACTGGGCTTTTAAAAAAACGTTAATAAATGTCACTACACAAATTTGATATTAAAATTATGCGCCAATAACATTTAAATCCATCACAAACTAAGACGCTCTCTTATGTCAAATTCTTTAAAGTCCACTGAACCGTATTCAGGCTGTCAAATGCTGACGTCACTGCTACTACTCCATTGCAAGAAAACTCAACATTTATCAAAATGTTAATGAAAGAAGTATCCCTAATTGAAGCTTTGTTCATTTCTACCATTACGTGGATTACTTGCTGGATTATACTTATACATAGCTGGATAATGAACACGTATACGTTTTAACCGCCACTCAATATCGCATAGTATTTCCCTGTTCACCCTATAGCTAAACCCAGCACTAGGAGGATTATGTGTGTATGACTTTTCATCTCATTACTCAAACAATGCATTAACGCAGTAAGCACCGGAACAAGTGCAAGCACTGCGTTCAGATTTGGGATCGTTGATCCTCCAATATTAAATCGCGAACAATCGACGCTTTTGCAAACAAGCTTTTGTCTGACGCAACAGCCTGGGGCAACACCTTAGGTGCACTACTGAGGCAATCTCTGCACATTATATGGCGGCCAGCCACATAAAACTACGTCGGAAGCATGGAAACTCCATTACAGAAAAGCTATTCTCGTAAATCTAGTCGACTGTGGCGAGGTTCCATTTGCTCCATGCTCCACGGCTCGCTCGGATGGTTGCTGTTGTTGTCCTTTGTTCTTTACTTTCTTCGGGGCATGCTAACACGACCGATGCGATGTACACATCGAAGTTTGGTCCTCGAGAAATCCTGCGTAGGGTATGCCTTCCTTTTAACGTTGCCTTCCCGCCGAGCGGAGCGAGCGCTACTATTATACACAAAAATATTTTGCGTTGTTATGATCAGAATTGTAATTAATTGCGAGGGTTCTAAATTTAAATTAACTGTTTCCCAATTTGGTAGGTAGCTCAAAGCTGGAAAGTAACGATCTCTCCAGCTCGGTTAACTGGAATTTTTTATTAAATTATTGAATGTTGTAAAGTAAATTTCACTTAAGGAGGAAATTTTCATTAGATTGGTGGGTAGATGTTTATTCGACTACATCATTTATATGCCGGTAACTTATAAGTAAATTATTATAAATACAGATAATTATGAATATACAGGGCGGGGCAAGAGACACTAAATAAATAAACAACGAAGAGGAATGATGAGAACGATTTTTTTCACACTTATGTCAATACAACTTTCACAACAAACGGTATACTACCTCAATACTTTATTATATTAAAGCGGCAATTTTACAACCTGCTATCTTCCACGATGTTAAAAAATTAAAATTATATTCCTCTATTTCTCTGATACTCCATCAAAAATCTTAAATGTCAACATATATGACAAAAAAAACAGCACTGACAAGATATACAGGGTGTCTCACCAGGAACTGAATCGATCGATATAGAGAAAAATACGCATCAGAAAATTTTGAAAATTTAGATAATTACTAATGTTGGTGTGGCCAATCCAACTAAAATAATTACAAGCAGCTAGCACTTCCGCTTATACCGGAAGTCGATACCAACAAGCTTATTTCAAATGGAACACCCTGTATATTTTAGAGTTTTCGAAAAGAGCATAAAATTCTGAGTCGAAAATATGTAGCACATCCTATACCTAAACCTAGCCGTTTCAGAAATATTTGGCATTTTATAGAAAATTTGACAGGTGCAACGGTTTGCAAGAACCGTTATAACTTTCTTCGTGTAAAAGATCCTCATTTGCTTCTTGTCAAGTAAAAAAAACACAAGGAGAACTACGTTATACAACTGAAGTAAATTCAATAACATTATACCAAGTGTTCCGTTTTTCGCGTTACATTTTGTCAAATTCAAACCGCGAAAACTTGTTTAGGACAAATAGAACAATCTATATTTTTCCGTCAAGTTGTGTAAAATTGAATTCCCTTTTTTCTGATATTAGCATTGTGGGGGTTAAAGTTACAACTTTTTGAAATATTTGCGATTTTATTAGAAATTCATGAATTGTTGTAATCATTTCATCAGAATAGCCATAATTAGAAACAATCAGTCATTATCTTATGTCAAAAAATGCCAGCACGTTTAAATTACACCCACGAAGACTTTTTAAATTTGTTTATTATTTATGGAGAATGTGATAAAGTAATATCAAGAACTTGCAGCACATTTGCTACTCGATATCCAGAAAAACGGAAACCGTCACCAAACCTGTAAAACGCATACTGGAAAATTTTAAGAATGATGGCTCTGTCAAGGCAAAAATACAAAGAAGAAAGCCTATTGTTGATGACGAAAATATTGAAATAGTCATTCTGGAATATTTTCATACATTTCCAAGGATGTCATTAAGACAAGCTGCTCTGGAATCGGGACTATGCAAGGATTCAATTCACAGAATCTTATTAAAACATAAGTTTCACCCGTTTTCTTTCCATATGGTTCAAGGATTAAAGGAAACAGATTTCCTAAGAAGACAGAATTTTTTTGAGTTTATTCTAATAAGGTCTGAGGGTCACGATTCCTATTTGGAAAATATTATATGGACAGATGAAGCAAAATTTACTAAAAATGGACTATTTAATAGACACAATTCGCATTATTGGAGTGACTCAAATCCTCATATGTTCAGAGAGCGAAACTTTCAGGAAAGTTGGCAGTTCAATGTTTGCTGTGCCATAAGAAACGATAGAGTGGTGGCATTACAATTTTATCAGGAAAATTTAAACGGTAAATTAAATTTTCTCTTCTGTTAATATGTATAGGTAAATTTTTGTTTTTTTTTTAGGTGAAAGATATCTGAATATCTTACAAAATTTTAATAATAACTATTTAGAAAATTAACCTCTCGCCGAACATAGAAACATTTTTTATCAGCACGGCGGTGCTCCCCCACATAACGCATATTTAATTGATAATTATTTACAAGAAACTTTTTATGATCAATGGATTGCCAATAATGGACTTTTCTTATGGCCTCCTCGCTCGCCCGATTTATCAGTTCTGGATTATTTCATTTAGGGAACTATTAAAAATAAACTTTATGAGAGCCCATTAACAACCATTGAAGATTGTATGCAAAGAGTAAGAAATGCATTTCAAAACATATCACAGGATTCAATTAGAAGAGCTACCCATGAGGAACTAATCCAACGTGCGAAAAATGTGTCGAGGTTCGAGGGCGGAATTTTGAGCAATTATTAAATTAAAATGAAATCATATTTTAAATTGATCTTATCTCTGCTATTTTAGTTCATGCCGCCGTATATTCATATTGATTAATACGCATATTACAGTGTTAGTGCTATTTTGCATTTTTGTGGATATCGAGTAGCAAATGTGCTGCAAGTTCTTGATATTACTTTATCACATTCTCCATAAATAATAAACAAATTTACAAAGTTTTGGTTGGTATGATTTAAACGTGCTGGCATTTTTTGATATAAGATAATGACTGATTGTTCCTAATCATGGCTATTTTGATGAAATGATTACAACAATTCATGAATTTCTAATAAAATCGCAAATATTTCAAAAAGTTGTAACTTTAACCCCCACAATGCAAATATCAGGAAAAAGGGAATTCAATTTTATACAACTTAACGTAAAAAAATACAGGGTGTTCCATTTGACCTAAACGTGTTTTCGCGGTTTGAAGTTGACAAAATGTATCGCGAAAGACGGAACACTTGGTATGATATTATTGAATTTATTTCAGTTGTAGAACGTAGTTCTCCTTGTGTTCTTTTTACGTGACAAGAAGCAAATGAGGATCTTTTACACGAAGAAAGTTATAACAGTTCTTGCAAACCGTTGCACCTGTCAAATTTTCTATAAAATGTCTCTGAAACGGTTAGGTTTAGGTATAGGATATGCTACATATTTTCGACTCAGAATTATATGCTCTTTTCAAAAACCTTAAAATATATAGGGTGTTCCATTTGAAATAAGCAAGTTGGTATCGACTTCCGGTATAAGCGGAAGTGCCAGCTGCTTATAATTATTTTAGTTGGATTGGCCACACCGACATTAGTAATTATCTAAATTTTCAAAATTTTCTGATGCGTACTTTTCTCTATATCGATCGAATCAGTTCCCGGTGAGACACTCTCTATATGGGACACCTTTCTTCAACTAGGCTTTTAAAAAACATTAACCAATGTCACCACACACATTGATATTAAAATTATGTACCACAATTTAAATCAATCATAAACTAACATATACACTTATGTCAACTTCTTCAAAATAACTACAGTTCGGTTATTAGGCGGCTAGATCATAACTTCACTGCTAGTACTTCAACTCGCAATAGATTGTTTAAAACCGAAACATTCGATCTACAACAATGAAATTGGAAGGGTTATGTCAGTCGCATTCAGATTTTCCATGGCCTACTACGGTTTTCAGTACTGTGGTGGTGTTAGACGATGAAACAAATCCAATGCGATATTTTTAATACACCGATCAACTTGGGACATTTGGTCGGAAGATGCGGTGTTGCTGACTGTGCTCACTTCTCAAATAAAAATGAAGAGTTTGAAGGCCAATTGGCAACATTTCGTGAGGCTTAACTTCTTGCACGAACGCTGCGGAAACGATGAGAGGTAGGAGAAAATTTCAGATAAATAACTTTGTAGAGCACGAAATTTTTAATGTCAGTGGCGGTATATCATCAAAATTAATTGTTTAGGCAGGGGATACGCCCACTTTTCATAGAATTATTGTATCTGCCGAGTCTTATATGTAAATCTGAATAAAGCATTTCAAATAATTAATAGATTCATTAAATATTTTAAAGAATTTTTTGAAAGAAATTCTATTTCTAATTGTAAGTTAAAATTATGGAGAATGGAAGACATTTAATTACTACACTTGAATACCGTACTCGACGCGTGTTTCGCCACCATATTAGCATCATCTGAAGTTGCTTAAAACTGAGCTTTAAATTGATAGCAACACTCGAATGTTCTACTCGACGCAGGTTTCGGCCACTATGCTAACATCACTGGAGATGAAAGCTGAACTTTAATTTGAGTAATACGCTCGAACATTTCACTTGATGCGCGTTTCGTCCACTATGTTGACATCATCTGACGATATTGTTAAGTTTTAATTTGAACACTACACCCGAATACTTTACCCAACGCGGATTTCGCCAACCATGTAGGCATAATCGGGAGATGCTTAACTGAGATTTAATATGAACGCTCCACTCCAGTACTCTACTCGATATGCATTTCGCCCACTATATTGGCATTATCTGGAGATGATGAAAACTGAACTTTAATTTAATAGCAACACTCGAATGTTCTAGTCGACGCGAATTTCGCCTACCATACTGACATCACTGGAGATGATGAAAACTGAACTTTAATTTAATAGCAACATTCGAATGTTCTAGTCGACGCGAATTTCGCCTACCATACTGACATCACTGGAGATGATGAAGACTGACCTTTAATTTGACTAATACACTCTACCCGATGTACATTTAGCCCACCATGTTGGCATCACCTGGAGATGCTTAAAACTGTAATTTAATTTGATAACAACACTTAAATGGTCTACTCGATGGAGGTTTCGCCCACCATGCTGACATCATCTGGAAGCGTTGAAAACTGTTCTGTGATTTGAACAATACACTCGAACACACTAGTCGATGCGCATTTCGTCCTTCACGTTGACATAATTAGAAAAAGCTTCTGGTGAAACCGAAAGTGCAAAAAAATCATTTATATGTCAAAAAGTGATGTTTATTATTTATATACGTTGTACCTATAATTGTATATTAAGAGAACCAGTGTTGTGGAATGCGCACCCTGTATAATCTGTATAATTAAAAATAAGGATTTTTGCCTAGCAAAAAAGGCAGTTAATTCGATTATTTTCTCATTGCACAAGCAATGGTTTGTTAGTAAAATGATGATATTTTAGGTCAACTTTCAGGCTGTTTCGGTGGCTAGGGCGCCCTGCACTTTACGCCATTAGGGTCTGCGGTTTTAAATCCCACCAACTGATCTATTGTCAAATTTAGCATCGCTTCGGTGATCACTGCAAGTGTGTGGTATGCGCTAGGTTAGTACTCTCAATGCAATAATTAGAATTTCATGTGTTATGTAATCGGAATCAGGATAGGATTGGGCCCAGGGGAATAATGCTAATTTCCCGAAGGGCCACTTTAATTGGAATTGTGATGCAACGCTGACTGATGGTGAGTGTGCAAGTGCCCGAATATCGATAGATAGATGGATTGTTATTACGTTTATAAAAAGCTATTAAAGGCGAAACACATCAATAACGTACACGGCCTGATCTATGCATATCCAAATGAGGAATGAGTATAGTTGTAAACTGACGCTTTTGGTAAATGGGTTTTATCTTTTTTTTAAAATCTAGATTACATACAGTAGAAACCAAATAAGTTGTAGCAAGTACAAAGTAATTCCGTTAAAATAATTAACAAAAATTTCACAAAATCACGCTCACAAGTCATCCGTAAAAGTTTTTTGGAGCGGCAGATTTCCTGATGAAGTCGTGTACCGTGTGAAAATATATATCGAAAGACAACAGATTGAACAGAAGGACCTTGTGAAGAATCTTGGCTTACTTACTTGTTTGTTTGTTTATCCATCCTTTTTAAAACATTATATTTTTTTTGGACATGTATTTTAGTAGAAAATGCTACTTCAAAGTTATACATAAGAGTAGTTATAAAATTATTATACTTTTTATTTACCATCCCAACTTTCCCTCTGTAGTGGATTTCTAAAACCAACTCTATTTTCATCTGAATCTATAGGAACTTCGCGTAAAATATCAAAGTGATCAGAATAATGATTTACTTTTAGTTTTGACTCACACTCTTTACTAAAAATTAAAAAAATATTGTCCAATAGTGTTGACTTGCTTTGCCCTAATCTAGTTGGTTGATAAACTGTAGGCCGCAGGCAATAACTGTCGAGTAGATATATCAGTAAATATAGTCTGACTATGTGAGCAAATCTATATTAAAATTTCCACCCAGAAATATGTATGTATACCACCACCACAACCACCAGCCATATATATCATATAACTTGAAACTAATAATAAAATCCAAAGACATAAATAATACTTAAAATCCAGAACAGTATCTGATAGAGAGTACTACATTACATTACGTAATTATGTTCATGAGGCAATAAAATGTAAATGCAGTATGTCCTAAACAAAAATAAAAACGATCAAAAAATAATTTGGAGAAATTTATCCAAATGGGGTGTAGCCATTAATTCTTTGCTAAAAAAAAAATTACATTTTACCTGCTGATTTACAAAAATCAGAAGAGCTTAATGGTTATTTCTTAAACGTTGCGGAACAGTCTGCAATAAATAATGACTTATTTTCATTCTATAATAACAATTTATGACGAACAGATTTTTGATGCTTTAAAATCGATCAAAAATCAGTCTTTTAGTGTGGACAGTATAAATGTTGAAATTATTTTATTCGTTATACCCTACTGCATTAATGTTATAAAGCACATATTTAATGAATGTTTAAATCAGGGTATTTTTCCAAACATGTGGAAAACAAAACTATACATGGGTATATACTCCATCTTCTTTTAACTTTTTACGCCTAATAAGTATTCTGCCAGCATTTTCCAAATTGCTCAAAAAAATCATACCCTTCCAAATGATAGATTACATTGAAGCTAATAGTATCCTTCCAGAAATACAGTCAGGTTTTCGTCAAAACCAAAGAACACAAACGGCACTTTTGAAAGTTGTAAATAACGTTAGTACTGAAATGGAAAAATTATTGTCTTCGATATTAGTGTTACTGGATCAGAGTAAAGTCTTTGACCTAGTAATTTAGATTTATTTCTTGCAAAGTTAAAACATATTTGATTTAAAAATAGGGTCATAAATTGGTTTAGTAACTTCGTCAGAGTGTTAATTGATAGTGTATGTTCGTCCATAAGAGAAACCTCATCAGGCGTACCACAGGAGAGTATTTTAGGACCAATATTCTTTTCAATTTACATTTTTGACTTTCTCTTGATTCTATCACATTGTTAAGTGCATATCTATGCTAACGATTTCGAAATGTGTATGTCAATAAGTGACCCCGTAAATGATATAGAAAACATCAGCATAGACTTACATAATACAGCAAAATATTCTGAAAATCATGGCTTACGTATTAACCCGAATAAAGCAGTGGCACTCTGCATAGGACCTGAGAGGCAAATTAATAACATTATGAAATATCATACACTAAATACCTATTAATGGAACAAGTATAAACTGGGTACAATCTGCAAAAAATCTGGGAGTAATATCAATACCATCTATCTTTTGACAGGCATGTTCATTAGAATTTTTAAATTACATTCTTAATAAAGTCACTATACAAATTTAAATATCTGCTAAATCAAGAAGTTGAATTATAACTAATCAAAACATTGATTTATCCACATACATAATATTGTAGTGCTGTGTATTACAACTTTCTTACTCAAAATAATCAATTAAAACTTCAATGCATACAGAATGTTTGTATGAGATTTGTTAAATGCATATCATTTCAGGAGCATACAACACCATATCTAGTGGCTCTAAACGAACCAAATGCCAGAGACATCTAATTTTTATATAAACTAATAAAAAACAACACGCCTCGTTATTTATATAATCTTCTTTGTAAGCGGTCTGATATGGTCAGTATAAAGTCAGTATAAAGGTGTTTTGCTAACGAAATTAGTCTCGTTTGGTTTTAACCTTAGCCTAATAACTTTTTTTGAATCATATCTGATTAATAGAAGTCAGTTTGTACAATATCATGGTCATAGGTCTATCGAATTTATATCTCACTCAGGAGTTCCACAAGGGTCGGTCTTAGGCCCTTTACTGTTTATCATTTTCATTAACGATATCGTCATCGATATCAGTTGTAAATCTCTCTTATATGCTGACGACTTGAAGATATACTATAAGATCAACGACGAATCAGACTGCGAAAAGCTGCAGACAGACTTAAGCACAATTCACGAGTGGTGTAACAAATTCAGATTGTCTCTGAACATAAATAAATGCAATGTAGTCTCGTTTACGAGGAAATTAAATAAAATAGAATATGAGTATACTATTAATAAGGCAAATCTAACACATCATGATAGCTTTAAAGATCTAGGAGTAACATTTGACTCACATCACATAACCAACACAGTGACATCATCTTTTAAAATGTTAGGGTTTCTCATACGAAATGCTCGAGACTTTCAAAATACGCGTACCATAAAAACTCTATATAATACCTTGATGCGACCCCGACTAGAATACGCGAGCGTGATATGGAACCCCCACTACGACGTACATATTAACAATACTGAAGGCATTCAAAGACGTTTCTTAAAATTCCTGGCATTTACAATCGATCATCAATATCCCCCTATAGGTTATGATCACTCATTACTACTGAATCGTTTTTCATACAATTCTATGAAGCAGCGGAGAGAGATGCAAAGTGTTATACTTTTATACAAACTTCTAAACAACATGATCGACTGTCCGCAATTACTTGAACAAATCAACTTTAGAGCACCTACCAGGTCAACCAGATCTACATCTTTGTTTTACTTTTCTAATACACATACCAATGCTTTAATGTTTTCACCACTATATGGTATCTGTCGTAGCTACGAAATTATTGCACATGATGTCGACATTTTTAACACTAGATTAAGTCAAATTAAGTCAAGATTCTCTTAGATTAATAGTTTTTGTTTGTTTCTTTTTTTTTATTTAATGCTTTTCCCTATTCACTTTTCCTTTATTATTGTATATTCCTTTATAATTGTATATGTGCGTGTATAGATAAATATGTATATATTAAATCATAATCATTAAGTCATATGTTCACCAAATTCATTTATAGAATTTTGCAATAATTATATTAGTATTAAGATTTAGGTTATGGTAAGCCATAATATATAACACTAACGTGTATTCTAGTTTTAATTTATATCAAAAGTTTTGATAATATATATGTATGTTAGTTTCCGGCCCTGTAAATGGAATGTAAATTCTGTTGGGTTTGTGTATGTAAATAAATAAATAAATAATAAAGTCAAATACGTTCACAATTCCACAATATTCGGCAAATGACACTAGCGTTAAGTCCCCATTGGGTATGATTTTTTTAAAAAAAGGACTTTCCGTTCCTGAATGGGATGGGAACTTTTCGGATATCTATTTCTAACCCTATCGAAAGTACACATGTCAAATATTATTTCTTCTAAAATGTCTAATTTTCGTGGACTGCGCAAGTATATTAATTAATTTCTTAAATTGTATTATATTTATGTAATTATGTATTGGTCAATTTTATAAAAATAAGTGTTCTGTACACTTATTGAGCAGCCTTTATTTATTTACCAGACTATTTTTATTTACGTTTACCCTATCTTCTATTTGGTAAAAATAAATAAGTGAATTATTATTTAGTCATAATTTTAGAAATTTCTGACATTTCTATATGTTTATTAAATTTATTAAGAGTATAAATCGAATTCAGAGAGAATTCATAATATTCCTAAGACAATTTTGTTGTAGCAAATATTGTAAATTGTTAACTCAATGAGGCTCGTTTCCCGCCTGTAAACTGTGGAAATCTAAATCTATATCCACCCCCATAAAAACGTAGCAGTAATGTCTGTGAGTTTCTTACAAGTCATTCTAATTTAAGCTGTACGCGAAATTAATCAAGGATCATTTAGCAAATGTTTCCTTGTATATTTCCATGCCAATAGTATTTTATTTTTACTAAGCCTTCGTTAATGTCTAAATAAGTCGGCCCGGTCGTCTCGCGAACTCGTAACATCGCCATTCCGACGCAATTCGCAGAGATGTAAAACTCATTAAAATATGTACCAGCGATTCCACTTAACAAATTGTGGACTACATAATGTAATATTTTCCTCCCTTTAGCAGCGGAGCTAATTTTTCTGCACTTGTGATTAATATAAATGTAGTAAGACTGTAACGAGGTTAACTTAATTAACTTTCGGTTAAATTAGCTTGTTTCTGACGTGCTTATAAAAATAATTGATATTATTAAACGGGTTGCTGTTATTTTTAACGTAATTAATTTTGCTCTTTACTTTTGCAACGTTTAGGGGTTTCCTTTTGTACGATGAATGATTTAAAAGCTACAAATTACGAGTATAAAGAAAGAATGATAAATGTTTAGCAGGTTCATTAATTAAGTAAAGCTACTTGTACTGTTGGGAAAATGTCGCAAATTGCGTGTTTTGTTCTCTAGTGTTGCTTAAATTTGCCGAACGGGTAATTGCCACGTGGACTAGGGATATCCGGATGAAGTTTTTTGCAAATCATTTTGTGACAACTAATAATCACTCTACTCGTGGCGCATTCGCCACAATTTGAAAAGAATAATCTCTTTCCTTTTCAAAGCTTTTTTGGAAGAACTCTTATTTTGCCGTGTATGTCAAATACACAGCTTTAAGATTTTGTTTATGTTATTTCCATAGATACTTACTACTTACACAGAACATAGAACTCATGATATTTTCTTTTAGATAATGTTGAGTTTCTTGAAAGAGATTACTTTCCGAAACGTCAGCAAAATTATTTCTGCGTTTATTCCGATTTATATTATTTGCAAAACATAACCTCTGACTATTCCTTTGACGTTAACGTCACGGACGCAGAGGCTTTTTCCAATAATTTCATTATTTTGTAGATTCGGTGATTTGTTTTTGAAGAGGACTATAATACATGTGGTAGAAAACCCAAATAATAGGAAAGAATATTGACACTATCAGTTAAAATTTTTGTGACATGTTTTATATCGCTGGAAAGAGAAAAGAATAAACGGAATTAATGGTGTCATGGTCTACTTTGAGATTTGTTCTTTTCATTTTTCCGCAAGAGCGTATATCAAAGCCAACTACGTTTTTCGAATTTTTTGATACACATTATTATTCTTATTGTCTTTGCCGTCAACTTTCATCCCTTTAACTTTTTTCGTATATCCTCAAATAAGGAAGCTATAACCGTTTGTGGTTTTCTTATTTTTCAAGTTTTTGTAATATATCTCACAAAGTAGGCTATGGATTTCTAATTTATTGTTACTGAAATTTAGCTAAAAAAAAATGGGATAACTATTTCTAAAACTTTATTCTTCTACAATAGATACTATTAGTAGTGAACCTAGCTGCTAAAGGTATCTTTCTTAATGTAAAAATAATAACCATAAACAATTAATTAGTAATAGTAGTAGATACGTCACAATACGTCCCCTCTTAAAAAGAAGCAGTCAAACATTCAAACAATCAATGGCGAATCTAACTCTCTTTTTAGAAATGGATTTATTCACATCTGGGTTAACAACATTTAAAAGATAAAAAAAAACAAGTCGCTTCCGCCGACGCCATAATCACATCACAAACCGAATATGACAGAATAGAGAACAGAACCATATGGTCTCATAGCCGTGCAGGACTGATTTTCTTGCAACTTGAAATAATAACTATACCATTGCGGGACAATCCAAAATGTATTTAACAATATCTCCGGTCTCAATAAGATAATTACAGATATAAGTAAACAAATTTGAAAGGATGACTGAAGAAACAATTATTAACAATTACACAAAAAATTCAGGCACGTCCCTGGATAGCCGTAGATACTACATAATTTGACTCTGAGTGTTGGTAATGTGAACAGAAACTGAAAAGTACCTAAGTGGACTAGGCAGGAATTTATAAATTACAAGGTTATAATGACATAACCCCAAAACTACTCTGCACGAAATAAACCTGTAACATATATGAGTGTATATGTATAAATAGCAAATAAATCTATCTATCTATACCAAATATATACAAATGTTGGAAAACCATATTAATTTCATATTACCGATGAGGTATACTAGTAACTCCTCTTACTTAGATCATATGCCTATGTATAATTTAATGATACTACATAACAGAAAAATTTACTTCGACATTGTTTATTTGTATAAACTTATACACAATCTTTCGTATGATGTAACTACTTTAAGTAAAGTCAATGTTCTAGACGAAACAATAAGTTTTCGTAGAATGCTTTCTTATATTACACCAACAAGAAACTATGAACTAAAGTCGCCTCCTGTTAGTTATAATTCAGTACGATGATATCTAGATATATTCGGAGATACATAGGTTATATTCATAAAAATAAAAAATAAATTGCTCAATATGCAGAAACAAATAGAAATTTTGTAAGCAACTGTCTAGCATTATTTTTTCGTATTATAAGTACCCTTGTCTCATCTCCCTCCCACTCCCTCTCTTATCTCTGATTACTTTACTTCAATTTAGTTTAATTTTAGTCTAGTTTAAGTTAGGTTAAGTATATACAGTCTATAATTGGCTTGTGAAAGCTGTAGACTTGTATCAATAAATAAATAAATAAATGAATGAATGAATGAATGGATAAATAAATAAATAAATGTATAAGAATAGTCATCTCAGCAAAAATACGGTTCTTCAATTATTCCACCAACAAACGATATACATGAGGAAACAGGAGACAGGAAAATCTCTTCGGCGTTCACTTAATTGTTCTGTTGAAATCGAACAAAAGCATTTAATTGCAAACTCAGATTCCGGCAAGCATTTCCTTTGCCAAAGTATATGAGATAATGAGGCACGCGATCTTCCACCTTACGAAATCCCGCCGTGAGTGACAGGTGCTGTGCCAGCGGCATCCCCTCATTCCGATGCTCATGTACTCATCCCCCAAACATTAGCGGTCTGAAATACGATAACAGGACCAACTCATGATATCAACTGATTAACTCGGCGACTGGTCGAGGAGAATCCACGCTGCAATTAACGAGCATTCATGCAGGAGGCGGCGAAGTTGCTGAAGAGCTTCGCATGCGCTTCTCTTGTTCGGACGCTGGAGAGGCTCCTGCAGCCTCCAGTTGCCGCGTGACGCGACGCCTATTTGGAAGGTCTTCGAGAGCGTATCGCCCAGCGACGGGAAAACACGTGGTCTGTGTATGCCGGCTGATTCATTCATATCAGTAAGTAAATATGTCGACAATTGTTGGTCTTCTCAACGCTGCTTAACCAGGTCCACGAGGATATGACGGTTATATCAGTTGCACGCAAGTTTTGTTATTTTTTTTTCAATTGTTAAGCGAATATATATTTTTTTAAATTAAAGAATATCTCTACTTCTATTTTATGAGAAACAATACATTACCTTATCGGGATCATAATTAATTGAAAAACTAGATGATAAACAAAATTAATGATTGTGCGGAAGTCATAAAATTTGGGAAATAGTTACAGAAGTTGGGATTTTTAACGAAATTTTTTTCTTGTTTTCTAGTTCAAGTTTGTAAAAATGCATAAAATTCTCTCGTATGTTGATTTCCTACAAAATAATGATTAAAAGTTCATTTAAGGGGTAAGTAAACAACTGTGTTTTTAAATTCTATACTTCCAGGGGTTGATCTTGGCGGAATATATTCAATCAATATATTTAAGAAAGATAAATACTTGTTTTTGTTTCACATAATTTATTAATATGCTTTAAACATGTTTCGGACTCCGCCACTATCAGTCTTAAAACAAAACTAAAATAGTAGAATGTAAATATATAGCGCATTCTATTGTACTTGGAACCACCCCTATAAAAAGTGTTTTTAGTGTCCGATCTAAATAATTTTTTCTTAAATATAGATCTTTGAAAAACGCATCTTTGTGTTATATTAAACTTTAAAAAACATATTAGCGTGTTAGCGATTTCTAAATTTCAAATCTGAGTACGCCACTGAATTCAGCAACCCCCCAAGTGTGTTCTTACCAAATTTCGTTGAAATAGTCGTATTTTTGGATTTTTCCTGAAAGAAATAAAAATTCAGAAATTGCCGAAGAAATTTAGAGATTTTGTATTTAAAAGAGGGTGCCTTGACTGAAACAAATGTCAATTGAATGATTCATTGTTAAAATAAACAGTAACTCAATTTAGAAATTTTTAATTATCAAACAATGTTTATCCTTTCACACTATAATGACTAACAAACAAATAATTAAAAAGAAGTTACACAAAAAAAGTTTATCTAAAACAAAATAAATAATAGAACAATTAAATGTATATTCTTCTACTAAGCTACATTCAACTTCTATACATTTATGTATCCTCTCACGATTATTTTAAAAAATTATCTAAATTGGACATGAAATAAACTTTTTATAGAGGCGGTTCCAAGTAAAATGGGATACGCTGTATGTTTATACAATATTATTGAAACTAATAAAAACAACTTAATCTTGTTATTAGACAATAATAATAAAAGTTTAACAAACATATGGAGTGTATTAAATACAGTGTAAAGATTCTAGTGCATGATATATGGGTCAAACTGGTAGGAGCATGGAGGTAGTATTTAAAGAACATAGAAGATATATTTTAGACAATAAGAAATCAACAGGTTTCATGTAGAGATTTATCAGAATCATTTTATTTTAATAATAATAGCAGTACATTTAGCATAATACTAATAAAGGAAAATCTTATATCTGCTAGAAATTCTTGAAATTAAGAAAGAATACTCAACGCTAAGTTAGCACGTTGAAGACGCCGCCTCATCTAGCTCGAGCTCTATAGAGGCATAGAAAGAGGTTGAAACGTACTAGGGACCTAGAAAGTACAAAAAAGATCAGAAAGGAAAAAGAACCTTGTAATGTTTTTTCACTGTACATTTTACTCCTACATCGACAGCTGCTGGTATTGGTATTTCTTAGCCGGGGTTGCCTTTTAGAAATTAAGTCTTCAGTATTGAATCTTTACGCCAGCAGACATGTATGTATATTTGTGTGAAGAAGTTTAAACTTTAATTTGACAAATAGAGAAAACGTAGTTTTATACACTAGGTGACATACTCAAAATGTATTCATTTGGAGAGAGGTCCACAAGAAAATGGAACAGCAGACAATGAGTGATAATTGTAAATCATTTGTATTTCTCTATAATCCATATAAATTTCATCAAATACTGTTGAGTAGTATAGATACTGATCTTTTCGTAGTAATTAATTTAATAGAAAATAGTTTAAAAAATCCATTTAGTCCAAATATTTAATGTTTTCCATTATACTATCTCTTAAGTTCACCAATAAAATTTTAGTAATGTTTTCCAATAAACTTTTCTAGCGTGGGATCTCGGACTAATATTAATTTGCTACCTCTTATAATCTGATGAAAATAAGAATCTCAATATACAGCAAGGTAAAAGCTGAATTGAATGGACTACCAGAATATATCACACAAGCAAGTTTCTCCATTTTAAAGGATATTTGTACATATTACTTTTATTTGCATTATATATTTTTTTATATAAAAAGCAATCAGACAATAGCGCTTGGCTTGTAGTTATTTTCTCCCTACACAACAACATTTAATATTTGCGGTTTTCTATTTGCGACCCGATTTATTTACCGTTTACTTAAAATTAATCAATAGCACAATTAATCTTTTACAACCTAATAACTTTAAGTCGCAATGGAGGGTGAAATTAAGAAAATTAATGTAGAGACGCATAAATAAGGTACACTGTCTCACATAATTTTCCCGGTTAAGTATTAACCATATTATTAATTATTTCTCATTTAGTTCGCGTTAGGTTTCTAATGAATTGCGGTTTTGGTGTTTAACACTTGCAGATGGTAATTTTTTAAGTATGCCGATTTTAAATAATACACGTCAGAAAAAAATTGCATAATACGAGAGGGGGAGGTGTCTTTATTGAATTTACAGAGTGTCTTTACTTTCACGACAACGTCCCAATAACTTTTTTACAGTTTGTAAATGTATAAAAATTTTCAGTCCATATTTTTGCAAACTGTACATATACCGGCTGTCCCAGAAAGTACCTAGCCCCCAATTTTTCTACAAATTTAAAAATAAAATTTTGAAATTTGAGAAATCAAATATGTATGGGTATCAATGACTACATGTTGGCCATTCGATGGGAAAAACTTACTTCTTACTTTCTTATTTTAAATAGCACCCTATACAGGCTGTCCATTTTATCAGGGCCCTCGAGAATATCTCACTTAATATCGGTCGTACGAAAAAAAAAATTTTTTTACGAAAATTGTGCCGATTTATATAACCTACAAAATGGTTTAAACACATTTGAAATCCATGGCCTGCTTTAAGAGTTATGGCGGAAAATATCGAAAATGCGGAAAACGTCTAGGCCAAGTATCTCCATTATTTGAAGAGATACGAGAAAACATCTAAGGCGAAAATTTTTTGCAAAACAGAGTGTTTCAACAAGGTTTTATCTAATTCTTTTCAAAATCGCTGTATTTTGAGATTTACTCCTCAGGCTGTTAAAACAATTATTTTGAAACGGGCGGGAAATGGCGCAATTAAATAGAGTATTTTTCTCCCTTTTCAACGATATATCACATGCCATATTTATTCATTGGTACTACGTTAGTAATTATAAAAACATTTTTTTTAAACCAATAATTTTTTTTTACAAGCATTATACGTGCTGTGGAGAAGTATGATTAAATAAAACGATAAAATAATTTAAATCTTCGCTATAATAAAACATTAACACAATTAAGAAGAATAAAGCAAATTCAGGTAACAAAAACAAATTAATAATAAAAAGAATATAGCACACAGAACATTAATATTTATCTAATCCTCAAAACAATTTTTAAGATATCATATCAAGTGTTCAAAGTGTCCACCGCGATATCTTATGCATAATCGAGTGCGGCGAGGCACTGCATTTAAAATATTACTCAGCATTTCGGGGGTAACTGTAATACATGCCTGTTGAATTCGAGCTTTTAGGTCCTCTACATTTTGCGGTGTCGTCGAAAACACCTTATCCTTAATATACCTCCATAGAAAAAAATCCATTGGGGTTATAACTGGAGAACGAGGGGGCCATGGAATAAATCCATTGATACCTATCCAATGTTGCGGCAAAATTTCGTCTAAATAATCTAGGCAAATCTGGGAATTGTGGGGAGGAGCTCCATCTTGTTGAAAATATTGAAAGTTGTGTCGATTCTCTAAAGGTAGGTCATCTAAGAATTCATTAAGTTCATTTCTCAAAAAGATTAGGTACCTTTGACCACTGAGATGGCCATCATAAAAATAAGGACCTATAAAATTGGTGCCTAAAATACCTATCCACACATTTATTGAAAAACGATTTTGAAACCCAGTCGGTCTATGCCAGTGTATATTTTCAGAAGTCCATTTGTAATGAATATTGCGATTAAAAAATCCATTATTGGAAAAATTTGCCTCGTCGGACCAAAGTATTTTACTACATATTAATGGATCGGCACGCTTCTTTTCCAACAGCCACCTACAAAAAGTCGATCCTCCTTGGTTTGTCCCCCGCTTGTAAATTGTGAACTTTTTTGGCTTTATAACACAGGTAACCATTTTTCTTTAAAATTTTTCTAGCACTTGTTTTATTTATATGACAAGCAATTTGAATTTCTCTTAATGGTGTTTCCAAATTTTCTGTATTTTTATTTCTTACATAATTAATAACTCGGTTTACCTTATTTACATTATCAGTAACACTGTTCAACCTTGTCTTCTTCTTTAAAAATGAACCATTATTTTTCAGTTTCGTAGCTAACTTTCTGAACAGAGTTTTATTCGGCTGTAGTGCTTGTAGAAATCTGTTTCTATATTATACTTGAGCTAATCCAGAGTTAAAGTTGCATTGGCAATACGTAACGAACATATAACGATCAATGTGAGTGAAAATCATTTTTGAAAATTCTAAATTCTTAAACGAGTGTGATTGAGTGAGAGTTTAAGTATTAACGGAGATGACCTTTATACATTGGCATAACTTCGAATACTCTTTCCATAATTGCTTCATGTTGCTTTCTTCACTATTATTTTGTTTTTGTTACCTGAATTTACTTTATTCTTCTTAATTGTGTTAATGTTTTACGATAGCAAAGACTTGAACAACTTATTGAATTATTTTATCGTTTTATTTAATCATACTTCTCCACGGCAAGTATAATGCTTATTAAAAAAAAATTTATTGATTTTAAAAAAAATGTTTTTATAATTACTAACGTAGTACCAATGAATAAATATGGCATGTTATATATCGTTGAAAAGGGAGGAAAATACTTTATTTAATGGCACCATTTCCCGCTCGTTTCAAAATAATTTTTTTAACAGCCTGAAGAGTAAATCTCAAAATACAGCGGTTTTGAAAAAAAATAGATAAAACCTTGTTGAAACGCTCTATTTTGCAAAAAATTTTCGCCTTAGAATTTTTCTCATATCTCTTCAAATAACGGAGATATTTGGCCTAGACGTTTTCCGCATTTTCGATATTTTCCGCCATAACTCTTAAAGTAGGCCATGGATTTTCGTAAAAATATTTTTTTTTGTACGACCGATATTAAGTGACATATTCTCGAGCGCGCTGGTAAAATGGACAGCCTGTATATTTAAGTCACTTTTCTCTAAATAAATGCCATTTCCAAGGTTATTTTTCATCTGATTTTAAATCTGAAAAAAATTACAGCTTTATGAGAAAAGTGAATCAAATATACAAGGTGCTATTCCGGTCATACCGAAAGTAATTTTTAAAACTGCAGAATAAAGTGGGGGGGGGGGGGTATTTTCTGAGTCGCCCGGTATGTACTTATCTAATAAGGAGGGTAGCCGAAAGTAATTCTTCGAAGTATTCCGAAAGCCTGTTTGACACCTCTTGTGGATTGTTGTAGGTACACATCATGTCCTTCAAATAACGTTGGATAGCAGTAGTGATTTTTTCGGGTTGATATATGTTCAAAATCATTTAATATCGGACTTAATATTATTTCTAGTTTCTATAAGCGATTTCAGTGTTTATGACCGAACACGTTTAAATTTATTTTAGCCAAGTATATCTTCATTTTACTTGTATGTTCTCCAGAACTATTATTTTTCTTTTATATCCTTTATAATAGTATAGTTATACCACGGTGGATACTTCCTCTTACTCGGTGTGTATTTAACCACATACGCATCAAATATTTCGTTTAACATCTCGGTATGCATCAAAGTAAAGCTCTTTGGACGCCCCACAACTTTCATTTACATTTTTTTCCTGTATTTCAGATTTAGAAAATGCGTATTATATTTTACCAGAAGGAAGTATATCTAATTACTAAAACTTGTTGCATTCGTATGCGAATGATTCAGAAATAAACAATTAAAACGCCGCTTAGCATTCGGTTGAATTTGTAACAATAAAGTAAATAAATAAAATACAAAGTTCGTGTTGGCAACACAACAGAGTATACAAAGCTGCATATCCGTCAAAAATAAATTGCAGCACGCTTTTAGACGAACAATTGGCGTACAACTTTGATAAATCTGACATTAAATATTTTCATGAAAACGAGAAAAAGAAATATCTTTAAGTAATATTTATTTACTAAAAAAACATACGGCGTATAAAAAAATTATCTTTTCAACGAGGCGTTCTTACAATATTTATTTATCTCCCGTTAGCAAACCATGCATGGTGTGTACTTTCGTGGGGTATTAATATTGATATTTTCCGGAATTTGATATACTGTAATTTATATAACCAGCAATATGGAAGGAAATGTTGGTCTTTTATTAAAATATAACGAATATTATATAAAAATGTTTGTTTCCTTTGCATTATTTGGTAATATTTATTAAGAAGACTTTTATCGAGTATTACTTATTAGATCAATTAGTTTGAATGAAAAAAAAATGATTCCGAGATTTCGACCTCCTAATATACGAAAAAGCGGGTTTTAATTTTACCTAATTTTTTGACATATTACTGCTAGTACCATTGTCCAAATGTTAAAAAACCAGACCGTCAAGAAATAATAAATGTAAACATTCCCATAAAACACAATTTTAAAATGCAAATATTGCAGCGAACCATAACGAATTTAAAAATGTATTTAACACCTCTTAAAATCGAAGCAGAACAGATGTCATGTCGATTATATACGGTCACGAATTTAGTTTATAGAACCTATTAGTTAGTCATTTGGAAGTTCTAATTTTCAAATACACTTAATAAAAACTTAAATCTTTTTTCGACAAATAATGCCACCATATCAAACTGATGATGTTACATAGAGACCTAACTAAATTTCGAGAGTCGAGAAGACAAGAACAATATATTTATAAAATAGCTGTGCTATAGAAGTGCTATAAAATTTAATAATGTTCACATGAGTTCACGGTTCTTGATCAGTGATTAGATTAGCGGTGGGGGGTAATTATAGGGGTGGAAGGTAATTAAGTGGTGGGGCTTAGGGGGCGGGGCCTAGGAGTGGTGGTGGGAGGAGGCAATTTTAGTGGTCGTAATTGAAATGGTGAGAGGCAATTGAAGTGGTGGGAGGCAATTAGAGAGTAATTAAGGGTAATATAGCTACAAATAAGGGTAATTAAGAGTAATTAAGGGTAATTGCAGTAACAATATGGATAATTAAGGGTATTTACCGTAACGATAAGGATTATTAAGGGTAATCACAGTGACAGTAAGGATAATTAAGGGTAATTATAACAATAAGGATAATAAAGGAAATTGCAGTAACCATGAGTGTAATTTCAGTAACAATAGGGGTAGTTGCAGTAACAATAAGGACAATTAAGAGTAATTGCAGTAACATTAAGGGTTTACAGTAACAATAAGGTCAATGCAGTAAAAATAATGGTGATTAAAGCAAGTATGTCCACCTATCCGTCCGTCGGTTTGCCCGCCTGTTCGTCTGTCTGCCCACCTGCTTGTCTGTCCGAAAGTCATTGCATTATCCTATTACACAATTGTAGTATCACATAACAAACATTCATCCTTGATTATACAGGGTTACTGGTAATTCGATACATTCCTTTGGAGATGTGATGGGGCATGAGCTAAGGAGTAAATCTAGCCCTAACATGCATTATGCAAAACTCAATAGTTTTTGAGATATTTCAATTTTTTTGTTTTTCTCAAAAAAGTAGATCTTAATGTCTTAAAAGTTAATTTCCGAAAAATCTACTTGACGTTTTTAATTTTTTTTTACTGGATTATCCAATATTATAGATATACGTTTGGAATGAAAAATATCCGGAAACATTTCGATCATGTGAACATTTAAAATAAAAACTTGTAAAATTTTTTTTTTAAAATCAGTTATGAAATTTACCCGTAGGTTTTTTCAAAAAAATATTAATGTAGCACGCGTACAAATTATTATAAAAACTTCCTTATTTCAATAGCTATCTAACTAGGTAGAAATGTTTAATGTTAGTTGATAGTTCTAATTAAAAATTAGTAAAAATAATGCTGGTGGCGGAATTTATTAAACGACTAATCCTTCACTTTCATTTAAGTCAGTCAGTCCTTGACTTGACTATTAACTGACATTCTTATCTCCGTGTCCCTTAAGTTTGTTGGTCTTGTTAAATTAGTTATCGAAGATTTTGATTTTGCTCGTAGTTGTTGTTATTAGTTGTTGTTATTGTATTTTCTGTGCTATGGCCGCGTATGCCAACGCAGAATACGCTGATATCTTGTTTGTCTATGGATACTATGGCGGCAACGCTGCTGAAGCTCGCCGAGAATATGGTCTTTGGTACCCTAATCGCCGCTTACCAAATGCACGTGTATTCAGTACGGCATATCGAAATATCGCTGAAACTGGCTCCGTGAAATGTAGAAGAAGTGACGCTGGTGCTCCTCCCGTTTATGAACCAGATGATGAGGAAGAAATATTGAGGTATTTTGAGGAAGACCCAACTATTTCAACTAATAAAGTCGCAAGACTAACTGGAGCGTCACAATGGAAAGTTTGGTCTACGATACGTAGAGTTGGATGTCATCCTTACCACTATACATACCCCTGTCCAAGGCTTGGACGAAGGTGATCCTGGAAGGAGAGTAGAATTCTGCCGCTTTATGTTAAATTCAGATGCAGAAAGTGCAAATTTTTTAACAAGTATTTTATGGACGGACGAGTCGAAATTTAATCGCGAGGGTATAACAAATTTCCACAACCTACATTATTGGGCAGAGGAAAATCCCAAGTTAACACGTGAAACTAGTTTCCAAATGAAGTTTTCTATTAATGTGTGGATGGGAGTCATTGGCCACTATTTAATAGGGCCACACTTTCTTCCTCAAAATTTAAACGGGGAAATCGATGAAGTTTTTTTAAGAAATGATCTGGCGGTGATTTTAGAAGATGTTCCTCTCGCCGTCAAACAGCGAATGATGTTTCAGAACGACGGTTGTCCAGCACATTATCGGCTGACAGTACGACAGTTACTTGACCAACGTTTCCCTAACCGTTGGATTGGAAGAGCGGGCCCAATACCTTGGCCAGCGTGAAGCCCTGACTTAACACCCCTTGATTATTACGTATGGGGTCATATGAAGGAGATGGTCTATGCCACACTAGTCAATACTATAGAAAACCTTAGACAAAGGATAGTCGATGCTGCCCAACACATAAGGCATAATCTGACAACCAGAGTAACAAGGACGGAAATAAGAAGACGCTGCCGTGTCTGTATACGGAATAGGGGCTCCCATTTTGAGCAAGACATATAAAAAATAAAGTACAACTTTGAAATTAATGAAGAATTAAACTCTACTTTAAAAATGTTTTTTACTGTTTATCTAAAAATAAAATTCGTACTACTTGTGTTATTTTTACTAGTATTTTCTTAGAACTATTAAGGGTACATTGAACATTTGTACCTTGTTAGATAGCTATTGAAATAAGGCAGTTTTTATAATAATTTATACGCGTGTTACGTTAATATTTTTTTGAAAAAACCTAATAGGTAAATTTCATAGCTGATTTAAAAAAAAAATTTTAAAGTTTTTGTTTCAGATGTTCACATGATCGAAATGTTTCCAGATATTTTTCATTCCAAACGGATATCTATAATATTGGACAAGTAATCCAGTAAATAAAAATTTTAAAATGTCAAATAGATTTTTCGAAAATTAACTTTTAAGACATTAAGATCTACTTTTTGAGAAAAACAAAAAAAATTAAATATCTCAAAAACTATTGAGTTTTGCATAATATATGTTAGGACTAAATTTACTTCTTAGATCATGCCCCATCACATCTCCAAAGGAATGTATCGAATTACCAGTAACCCTGTATATCTAAAGTTACAAGATTATTTTTCCTGCCTTATCTTTAGGGATATCTTGTACTGATTTATGAGGTTAACAATTACCATCCTGCTTTTTCATTATCATGAAGAACAATTGCGACCTATCCACCTTAACTTTATGCCCATCAACAATTGCGATAAAAATTATTTTACCTGCCTGTCTTATTTACCGAAATTTTAGTTTATGAGAAAGAGCATTGGATTATTATTTTTTTAGTGAAATATTACAGTGCATTTCAGTATCCTATTTTATTTGTTTTATGATTGCAATTATCTACGTCAAGGGTATCTTATGGTTTGATTTACATTATAAGATGTGGCAAGGATGTTTTGTATTGTCTGCACTATAACAAAATGACCGTCATCCATCAGGAGGAGTCAATAAATTCACGCAACTGTGTCCAAATAATGTCAATTATGTCGCACACTTTTACACTATCAGGTCATTTAAGCGTTCTTAGTGCAGAATTTTGTCCTGCGGTTGCAGATTATTTACTTCAAAGATTTGATTTGTATTATGAGAGTAGCCTGTTTTTTATGATAAACATCTCTTCAATGGATTTATGTACTTACTACTGTGGATCTGAAAATTGTATAAAGGCTTACTAGCATCATGAGGGGGCTGGATGTAAAATGCTATAAAGCCTACTATTGTGCTGCGCGGGTTCTTTAGCTTGGTATTAATTAATATTTTGTCTATTTTTTCTATATAGGTACAATGTTTAAGACCACCCTGTGTTGTAACATATGCAGCAATACCGACTTCAGCCGTCATCAGAGGATCACATACTTCTTGTATATCTCAATGTAGGCAATGATAACGCTATTTTAACATCTAGGACCACTAATAATTAGTATTACCTGATTAGTAAAGGTACTAAAGAGTTCTTCAGGACGTTGTAAGGGGATGTTATGATTGATGCGACCAAATACCTTTTTTATATTGGTATATGTTGTATGTAATGAAATAAATATGTGATAAGTAAAACTGGGAGGACGTATAAATATACGTAAATTAAATTAATATACAGAGCGATGTCTCATTATATTGGTAATGTTATTGGGAGATGATTCTATATCCGGAAATATAAAGAAAGGCTACCCTTGGACCAGAAACATTTATTGAGATATAACATATAAACTACAATATGCACTATGTTTCCCAAATCATGTTCCAAGTCATGCCAGTCTCCCAAGTCCCCTCGGCCGCATTTTAACGATAGTTGAGGGTGATTAAAAGTAAAAAATAAGGACAATTAAGGGTATTTAAGGATGCAAGGTGTCGGGATATCCCTATTCTTGCCAGCATAAAAAGAAAATGCAGGAATGCAATTGTTCATCTCATAAATCAGTACAAGATATCACTGAAGGTAAGGCAGGTAAAATAAACTTTAGGTATACAATTAAGAATGAATGTTTGTTATGTTATTGTAAAAAATACACAGACACTATAATTGTGCAATAGAATAATGCAATGACTGTGGGACAGACGAGCAGGTAGACAGATGAACAGGTGGGCAAACGAACAGACGAATCGGTGGACATAATTGCTTTAATCACCATTTTTCTACTGCAATTACTCTTAATTATTCTTATTGTTACGGTAATTATCCTTAATTATCCTTAGTGTTACTGTGATTACCCTTAATTATGCTTATTGTTACTGTGATTACCTTTAATTATCCTTATTGTTACTGCCTCCCACCACTTCAATTACCTCTCATCATTTCAATTACCTCCCACCACTACATTAGTGCCCTAGCCATTTATCACTCTTCCACCCTCCTTGTAGGTTTGGCGAGGAGTAACTCTGAAATCTTAAATAAGAATTTTTTAATGCAGATTTGGATTCTACGGCTAAAATATGCAGGATTGTCAGTAATATTTTTTTCAATCCATGATAGATGGCGCTGTAATAGACGAAATTCAATTTTTTTTTCGATTTCTCCGACGTATTTTTAGTTGTACTATCCGAATCTGCAATAAAAATAGGGGTTCCTATTTAAGATTTTGAAAGTTACACCCCAACCGACCTACAAGGAGAGGGGGGGAGGATGACTAATTTTAGCAGTGCTCTACTTCCTCCGCGGAATGATTAAACTTTAATTATAGACATTTTTGTCGTAGAGTGTCAATTATTCGAGTTATTTGGTAATTTATCAGGTATGTACCCATTATACTATCTCCAGGTTTACTGAAGTTTCATGTAATTGTTGAACGTGTTGAACAATTAAAAATTGTTCTGGAATAATTGTTATATTTGTAATCTCCTATTGAGAGCAGCTCGATTGATGAAGCAGTCCTCTATATACTATGTAAAGCTCTAATTAGTTAATTTAGACTACAATTTCGCTATTATTTTAGAATTTGCTCGATATCCTTCGTTTGGCATTATATATATATATATATATATATATATATATTTCGATGGCAACAGACCGCTAGATGGCGCCTGCTTACTATTTTACATGTCGCTGTCGTAAAGATACCGGGATATACCAAATAGTCAAGGGATCCTCGTGTCGTTCGTCACATGCCTACCTTGCACTGACGAGAGCCAACAGCTCTAAACTGCAAATTAAAAGTGGTATGGGACGACTGGCATGAGAGCTCCTTTAAGTAGGATCAGTCTTTCGGCTGGTGTTTGTTGCAATCGAAGCATTAACGTTTTGTTGGTAATATGCGACTATTACACTTAACGCGCCAGGCTTGTAACTTGTAATTCAGCGCTCGGCGGGGCACATAGTCCGGAGAGTAGCTGTAACAGTCTGGTTACATTCTTTATAGTAAAATAAGGATTTTATAGAGGAGCTTGAGACTGAAGCATTATGTTTTAATATTTCTGCTCTCTAGAAGCACACTTGATATATATATTATATTAACTAAAATTATGAGAGAAAAGAAAAGGAAATTTCATTTCGCTTTTTACGATAAAGTATTGATAGAGAAGTGTTATAATTAAAGAATGTCGTTTTTTATAGTCTTTACAATATTCTTTGTTTCAGGTGAATTAAAGTTATTTACTGCTTTTAAATAATCCTGCAAATTGGCTTTTATGATATAATTTTGTTGCCTTTGTAGTTCACCGGGAACGTCTTTACATAAAATTCGATGTAGATTTAATATTCTACGGAACGGACTCACTTCAACCTTTGTTTAATTTAAAATAACTGGCTTCATTAATATGACAAAACAGCGGGATTTTTGTGAAATCTGCCTTAAACAATGCATACTTAGAATATTGCCAGACTTTGCTTTAATAAAGCTAACCGAATTAAGCTCTTTTCCCGAAGGGAATAGAGGCAACCTATTTTTCAGTACGGGTGAGTATAAATGTTTGCATAATTTCGCATCCTTGATTGAATTATGTTATACGTTATTATGAGTAGGGCGTACAACAAATACAAACGCATTGATTTAGAAATGTGAGTCAAATAGAAAATTGTTAATAAGATTTTCGTCACATAAATTTTCTGAGACTGAGACACAGTTTTACATGGATTTGACGATTCCATTAGATTTTAGGATTGACAATAAGTTAGAATTTTTGTTAAATGGGAAATTTTTGAAAACATTTTTTTCCGCTCTCAGTGAAATATTGTTAATGTTTCGCTGCTAACATGCCTTTATTGCCTCAAAATACATTTGATAAGCTTATACATTAGAAATTTAATACACGCAAATTAAACATAAAAGCATAGAATAGGAGAAATAATTTAAATAATATATAAATAAAACAATCGGGTATAAATAAACAAAATCATAGTAGACTTAAAACATAATATTTTTAGTCACAAACTCCTCTATAAAATCCTTATTTTACTATAAGGAACGTAACCAGACTGCAACCAACAGCTACTCTCCGAGCTATGTGCCCCGCCGAGCGCTGAATTACAAGTTACAAGTCAGGCGCGTTAAGTGTAATAATTGCATATTACCATCAAAACGTTAATGCTTCGATTGCAACAAACACCAGCCGAAAGACTGGTCCTACTTAAAGGAGCTCTCTTGCCAGCCGTCACACACCACTTGCAGACTGCAGTTTCGAGCTGTTGGGTTTCGTCAGTGCAAGGTAGGCATGTGACGACCGGCACGAGGATCCTTTGGCCATTTGGTACATCCCGGTATTTTTACAATAGCGACATGTAAAATAGTCAGCATGCTCCATCTACACTGGACCGCTAGATGGCGCCTAGTAGTAGCTCCAGTCTTCCGGCTGGTGTTTGTTGCAATCGAAGCATTAGCGTTTTGATGGTAATATGCAATTATTACACTTAACGCGCTAGACTTGTAACTTGTAATTCAGCGCACGGCGGGGCACATAGCCCGGAGAGTAGCTGTTGGTTGCAGTCTGGTTACGTTCCTTATAGTAAAATAAGGATTTTATAGAGGAGTTTGCGACTAAAAATATTATGTTTTAATATCCTGCCATCTAAAAGCACATTTGAACCACAGTAGAGTTATTCAGAGTGACAGAAAATAAAAAGAAATCTCTTAAACATTTGAATAATTAATCGTTTGTAATTTAATGTGTCAATAATCCGCATTCAGTTTGTACATTAAAATCTGAAAATTCGTGTAAAATATTTTAACTATAACTATACTAAATTTTACAAACGTGGAATATCCTGGCATAATATTTATCTATGGTTTTTGTAATGAAAATGGTGGACAGGTGGAAAGAGAATATCGGCCGTGTTTTGCTGGTCGCGATTACTTATTAGTGCTACATTTTTCACTAAAATTACCACCTAACCTCAATAGAATTTTTGGAAATATTAGTTACAAAATTATTTATTTCACGTGAATTTCATTTAATATAATTCTGGAATTCATATTCTTGTACATTTAACCCGGATTTAAATGACCACAAAGATATAGCAAAAAAGCGAAATAGGATATTTTGCCTATTTTTACTTGCTTTTCTTTAACTCAAAATGTAGTATTTTTCATGTATGTCCAGATCTTGCATCCTCTATTTAACACACTTCCTGACATAATCAATTGATGATACTTTGCACAGTTACTAAGATCAGATGACAATACAGTATTCCAACGTTACTTTTGCAAATATCCGCACGCAAGGGGCGCGGGGGTGAAAATTGATTGAATATGTCATACAACCGGCACCTCCGGCAAGATATCATGTTTTTTAGAAGTACAGAAGAAACATAAATTTTAGTGACTCCGGGTCTGTATTCTTTCATGTCTTACATGTACTTCTGAAGGATCGTTACTCTATTAGTAGTATTGTTTATGTCATATAGAAAGAAACTAAGATGATCAAGGGCTCTTATTGCATGAATCGTTCACTTAGTCATTTAAAATGAGAGAATTGCAGAGTGCTATTAAATTAGAGGGTGCAAATTGGAGATAGGGTTAAAAATGCAACCCTTTCAGTTTTTCAAATATAACTCGAAAACGAAGCAATATTCAGGTATAGTTAATAGGAAGCTTTTTATAGAGAATCAAATTTCCCATCGAAGTGGCTTATTTAAAAAATAAAACACAATTTTTTGTACGAAAAGTATCTAAAAAACAATAAAAAAAGCAAAAAATCAATTTTTTGATTTTTCTTTACTTTTTTTGTCTATAACATTTTTTTGAGCAGAGATAGGTGATAGGCATTGAAATTTCCTTTAAAATGGTGGTATCAAAAAGTTTTTTCGATAAAAATTGACTGAGATATAGTCGCTCAAATCCCCATTTTTTCGATTTTTATCGCGTTTACCTTGATATTATTTTAAATCTTATTTTTTATAACAACATTGATTTTTACATAATAAAACAATATATTTCAAGTTAATTAATAATTATTTTCACAAATGTAAAAAATTGTGATGGTTTTTTAAACAATGTGACAATTAATTATACTAAAATATTGATTTTTTATATATCTGATATATAGAGATTTGTCTCGTTTCCAATAAAAATATTATAATTTTAGTAAATTTGAGGATTTTATTCAAGAAAGCTTATTCAGGTAAGAATATTTTGTTAAACTATTTGCAAATAATAAATATTACATTCCATCTCTTTAATAACATTTTCAAATTGAATATCAATATCTTCATCCACGTTTTCAAGAACATCTTTTCTGCAATATCTGCTTCTTGTATATTGTTGCAATTGATGCTCATGCATTATTTGCAAAACATAGAACAAAGTAGTTCTAGTTTTCTGCAAGAACAGCTTCCGTTAAAACCTGTGGTACATCCACAGGCCATTTTTTTGAGCAAAATCTCTGGTGTAAGAGGTTCATTCGTGGAATTAACTATCAAAAAATTGCCAAAATTGTACCAGTTTACAAAAAAGGAGAAAAAGTCAAATTGGTAATTATAGACCGGTGTCCTTACTTTCAGTGATATCAAAAATATTCAAATGAATTATCATATTAGAATATGAGAATAGTTCATACAAAATAAAATTTTTGTAACCAACCAACATGGATTTCTTCCAGGACGGTCCACCACAACTGCCATCTTTAACTCATTAAATTATATTATGGAGCAGATAGACATGCGACAATATATACTTCGATTTAAGCAAAGCATTCGATCTAATAAACCATGATATGCTTCTTCAAAAACTTAGATGCTATGGCTTAAATGGAACTGGTTATAATATCATAAAATCATACCTTAGCAATAGATCTCAAAAAGTGTGCATTACATGAATAGTAAAAAATAAAAAAGGAACAACTTTGTCGGATGAAAAAAACAATAAGCATGGGACTTCCACATTTATGACAAATACATTATATTATTATTTTTTCCAACCTCAATGAAGAGGGTTTAACTGCTTACCGTTCCACTGCTATATTTGAAAATATATCCTTAAACCTCGCTGAATAGCGGCATCACGGTGGGCCTGAGAAAATTTTGCACTTTTTGATAATTTGCAAAAAAGTCGAAAGCGACAGCTACTAAAGGTCTTATTCAACTTTGCCCCATACAAAGAAGTTGCAATAAATTCTGACGGAGAACCTACGTTTTCTGCAGTTGCATTGTCGCGTAAAAACGTGTCCATATATGAATTTAATTGTAATATTTTTAGTTATACATTTTATATTTTTTTTTTACCAACGCCAACGTTGGAAAATGCAGACGTAGTATCGCAGCCGCTAAACGTATGTATAAACCGAAGATATTGTTGTTATTGTTGCAGAAAATTAAAACTGTTCCGATTATACAATTTTGCTGTTACTTTTCCTACATTCGGTTTCAAAAGATACACATTTTGATATTGCTCTGGTAATTTTATAAATTAACTTGAAATACATTGCTTTATTGAGTAAAAATCAATTTATTATAAAAAATAAAATTTAAAACAATACAAAAAAATTGCTAAGTTTGAGCGACTATATCTCAGTCAATTTTCATCGAAGAAACACCACAATTTTAAAGGAAATTTCATCAACTTCTTTTTCTATAAAGCAATGCCTATAACTATCTGTGCTCAAAAGAAAGTTATAGGCAAAAAAGTAAAAAAAAACAATAAATTGGATTTTTTTAAGTTGTTATTTTTGGATACTTTTCACACAAAAAATTGTTTTTTATCTTTTTAAATAAGTTCGATGGAAAATTTGATTCTCTATAAAAAGTTTCCTATTAACTATACCTGAATTTTCCTTCGTTTTCGAGTTATATTTAAAAAACTGAAAGGGTTGCAGTTTACCATCTCCAATTTAATAGCACTAAGCGATTTTCTCATCTTAAATGACCAAGTGAACGATTTATACAATAAAAACCTTGATCGTCTTAGTTTCTTTCTATATGACACAATGAAATGAATAGCCTAGCCTGTGCCTGTACCAAATATGAATCCATTATTCCATTCCCTGTCAAAGTCAAGACAAAAAGCAGTTTTTGTCAAAAAAAGTACATGTTATTAAGAATCACCTGTTCCCTAATCGGGTCGTGAATAATTGTTTGTCCGTCTTATTGACGTAATATGCGAGCGAAAAAGACCTTCATTTTGACATAAGTATCCTATTTCATTGACTTCAGTATTAAAAACCGAGAACTTTATATTATGAAGACGTGTTAGAAATAAACTGCTCTCTTTGTTAAAGTTACACGAAAACTTCATTAATAAAAGATGTTCTGAATTAGAATTAGCACCCGAAATTATATACTCTATTATGATCTTTTGTATAACTGAGATGGTTTCAGCCTGCGAAAGAAAAGTTATAATGGAAAAAATTATCGAAACTCGACGCAGTTTTAGTTAATTTGAAAAACAAGAGGTTAAAAACTGCCCCGAGAAAAATTCAAATTTCAATTAGGCAGGTTAAAAATTATTCCGGCCGGAGTTTTATTTAAGTCGTTTATGTAAATCAATGTTTTAAAAGTGTTTTTTGTTTGGACCGTATATTTTATATCTTAAATTAATTCCAGTTAATTAGGATTTTTGTGAAAGGCGTTTTTATATAGACACTTTTTATCTTATGATTTAAATCAATTTCAAATTTGAATGTTAGCAATAGATATTACACGTAATTCTGTTTAACATAATTATTATACATGGATAAACCAAACCTTTTTATGCATATATTAACCAAAGATATCTAGACCAATTATCATGCTACTGGGTCATTTTGTGTACAGTTAACTGCATAATAAATCATTTGCAATCACTGTTTTTAAGTAAAAATTTTGGTGCATAAAAACTTTTCTATTTTCAAATAATAGTGATCCAGTGGATCTAAATTTGGGGATTGTGGTGGCTAAGATATAAGACCTCCATCGTCAACCTACGTGCTTTCAAAATTTTGATTGAATTTGGACGCGGTATATATTATTGTAAATAGTACCAAAATCAGATATATTTTATAAATGTATGTCTTTAATAGCTTCAACAGAGCTTATTGTTCTCCAATTGTTGATTTATTCACTGTCTCTGGGGATTGGACTATGTGAATTATGTATGCACTGCACAAAAATGCTCAAAATAAATTAAAACTCAAAAACTACCCTTAAAAATGACCAATTTACCTCTTTTTCGCGAAAAAAAGGGTTCCCCCAACTACTCAAAGCGGAAAACTCAGGGTATTCTTAGTTTCGCCAAAGCAAACTTATTTTTTTATGTCGCGTTACTTCATGTAAAATTTTCTCTGAAAATCTAATTTTACTCCACCAAATCTGTAAGAAATAATAAGTTTCATCAAACTAGATAGCGTACTGGACGTTGCACTCTAATAAATGGTGGAGGATCCGGTGATAAACAGCCTGTTATACCGATACCCGATATATTTGTGGAAACCACATTCAAGTTAGACCAGTAATGTTGGACATGTGAAACTACATACACATATTACATACACACACTTATACACACAGACACAAACTTAACGAAGAATCTTCTTTATGAAGTCAATTCGAAACCTCCTCACTGCGTTAGAACAGAACCTTTTGCAGTTTCTGTGAGTGGTAAATTTTATCCGTGTCACAAAAAATAAGGTAATTAATACCTTATTGTCTGCCAGTGATATTAATACAATTGAAAGTTTGGTTCTTCAATTAATGCACTCACAAGAAGCGTGACGAACTGATTTTTTCTTTATGAGCAACGTTTAGTTTTATAAAACAAAATAGTAAAGCGATAAAATAGCAATAAAATAACCGAATTAGCTAAATAAATAGGCGAATAAATAAATACTATTCTCATCCATATTTGCCATTTAGTTTCAATCCAATAAAGTTATTTGCAATGTGAGATTTATAAATCGTGATTCTATACATTTTCTTTCCTGGATTATATTTAATAGAACAATCGGAAACCTCATAAATTATTTTATTGCACCAGTGTTATCTTCCCTTTACCTTTCCATTTGACTTCAAGTGGACTTTTATTTGAACTTCTAAATGGACTCGGGCTCCCTTCAATGGTATCTTGACAGTCCATCATATTTCCTTTCGTTAAATATTTGACCTAAGATTTCAGCCTCCGCCCTGCACTCTTGTATTAAATCTCTAAATCCATTACGAAGCGACGATCAACATTTAAACTTTTCAATTTCAATTAAAAAATATCAGAGCTCGGTTATTGCCTCGGGGTGTTCCTGACAGGCAACGACGTCAACTACAATTAGCTTGCCACTTTCAGCATTTACTTAATTTTGATCCTAATATTTAATTTAATTTTTTAATAATCTGGGTTGACGGCTGCGATAAAGGTGGCGGAAAACGTTTCATTTCGGACGACAAAATATATTAAATTATTCCTCGAAGAGGATCCGAAACCGCTGACGTCACACCAAAATTGAAATCGTTTTCCACAAACAGAAAAACACTGAAGCGTGTTCCGTCAACCAAACGGGCATTATCTGGAGATCAGTAAAAATAGATTTAATAGTCTCCTGATGACGTCAACTTGGTTTTCAAAACTTTGTTTACATTTAGACAAACGATTGATTGTCTCATTATAATATTTGATAAGGCCTAATCGTACTTTTGTACAGTGCAAGTGTTACATGGCCTATGTCCATTTAATAATTTTATATAATAACTGGTATTTTACTTACATTTTACATGATCTGTATAGCATTTTGATTAAGTTTTTGTAAGTGAGACTGTTTCATCTATCAAAAATTTTCTTTGTATAACTTATTTTATGCACCTATTTTTGTATCTTAGAAACTCAGTCATGTTTTTTAACACTATTATGTATTTTTGTTACAGCATTTCAGAACCAATTGTCTATGACCTGCAAAACATTTACATTCATTTATATTTCATTTTTATACTTTGTTTACTATACACATGTAGTTATTTTCTTTACCTCTGAAACTTTTTCATTCATCGGTTATATAGTATACTCTATATAATTTAATGTATTTATTGGATCCTCACAAAACAATTGTAAACAATTTAATATTTATTAGGGCAGTTTGCTCTTAGGTTATATGCAATAAATGCCATTTATTCACTGCCAAGCTTTTATGTAGCTATTATAGATTCTATTAATCGGTTCTCTAATTTGCTTGAGTAAGGAAACCTAACTAGAAAGAAACAAGTTTGTGCGCTTAAGTTGCCCATCAACAGATGGCAACACTCATACAATTTTGCAGCTTTCAATTTTATTAGTAAAATATATTTTTCAGGTTTGTATATTGGTACCATATTTTGGTACTTAGCAGTCTTTTAGCATTTAAGTTTATTATTACGTAATTTTGCATTTACGTTTGCGATTATTACTACATTTTAAAGGCGATTTATATCGATTAAAATGAAAATTAGAATCGAAACCAAGCCGCATAGTTTGATAATATTTCTCTGCTTTTGTTAAGGCGTTTAAGCCTTCAATTTTGTATTAATTACACGAATTAAATAGATTAGAAACTATTCTGCAATCTTTACACATAAACTTCCTTTGAATCAAACGCTGCCTTGTAAGAAGAAATTGCCAAATATATCTAGATTGGATGCTCGATGAGACAATTGGGGTCTGAACTGCAGTACCAGATTTCCCACCTTCAACCATACTCAGTTTGGAAATCTAGGAGATTGGTATCATATTCACTATTATTTTTTTATATTAAATTATTCTTTTTCGCTGATACAATTTTATTTCCAGATATCTTTGGTTAATCTATGCATAAAAAAAATTTGGTTCATCCTTGTATAATAATAACTATGTTTAATAGAATTACGTCTAATATCTTTTGAGCTCCGTACATAGCCAAAATAAACAGTATTACACTATCTGTCCGGCAATTTTCTTGCTTAAATACCCTGCGCTGCATCATGTAAATCTGGTCTTTTTTGTAATAATTTTAATAAGTTGTTTTTTCAATCATTTATTTAACGTCGGCCTATTTCAGCTACCAAGGCCAATCACCGACGCCAGGGGATAAACTTATCAGTGTCACTGGGACCCCTAATCCGGATATTTTGCCGAATTCTCACAGTTTGTCGTGGGGTAGGAATCTTTAACGTGCTCACATCGTAGATACATGGAACCCACAGTTTTACATCTCTTTCGAAAGATGGTGACGCGAGCAGATCCGCTTATTCACTATATCTCATCGACTTGCTGTGACCCGGTTTTGAACTCGGGCCCTCTGCGTGACAGGACGCGCCACTGTCCATCACACCACCAAGCCGACCGCCAAGTAGATTTTCTGATAAGGAATGGTGCGTCCAATTAATAGTATGAAATGACCAACATCATTTCCAACAATTAACCGTTGTATCAGTAATTCATTGGTCCAGATCTGTTGTATAAAACTAATAGATCAAGAAATATTCGAGAAAAACTGACTTTCAGGACATTTGACCTTGAATAACTTACACAATTTCACATTGGACTCTACATAAATCTATAATATCAAAATAACGAAATGTTGAAGGAATATGACTGATGGTCGAGAGGTAAGCGCACTTGCCTCTCACCCAGAAGTTCCGGGTTCGATCCCCGGTCGCGGCAGTGGAAAATACTGTGAGAGGGATTTTTTCACTATACACGGATATTGGGTGTGTGTCCCTTGTCTCTAAATGTGCAACCCCCTCCCACACAAGACTAGTCTAGAGCCTTCCGAGATAAAGGGGGTCGTAATTACATGTGGTGTTATATATATATTATTTATCGGTTTACCAGGATTTTTAGAAGATAAATCCTAAAGCGATTAGTCTATAATGATACATATTCTTGTTGACTCGGCCATAGTTCCGGTACTGATCGGTTATTACCATAAGTCTTTTACGCTCAATATAACGTATATTAATTTAACTTAAACGCGTACTCTTGGAATACATACATGAATATCAAAATAAGCAGCTTTTGTAAGGCGATTTGTTTGTGTCGGAGCAATTGATTATTGAAAGAGAACCTGCCAGCATGATTGTCCTTATATATTTAAAATATCGGAAACAATAACGTTTGGCCGTTAATCTTTGTCGACGATAAGAATCGGCTTTTCTCAAGTGTTCTTTTGTTATTAATCTTTATTTTAAAGTATATAGCTTTGAGGACTTGAAATAATTTATCTTCTCGAAGGAATTATTGAAAAATGTCGGTTCTACAAATGTTTTCTGATTGTCGGTAATTTTAGTTAATAGCAATAACAATAATAATAATAATAATAATAATAATGTATTTACATACCTTAGCATTTACTTTTACACTTACAATACAATCTAAATAAACACAATATATAAATAATTCGAATATTTTTTTCTAAAACAAATCTCTATTGAAATGTACTAGAAAGAAAAAATATATTGTTATATGCACACCCACTCCCTCTTACGAAGAGAGCTATAATCTCTAATAGCAGAGCAAAAGTAAGCCTGCCTAATCAGCTACCAGAAAAACGGTAATCCGTCAGTTGTCCCGTAGATGGCGCCAACTCCTCAAAATTTCGAAACTTTATAGTTTTGTTCCAGAATAATAGAGAGAATTCTGAGAAGAGTCACGGTATATAAAAGAAGCAGAACAAACGCACAGAGTTCAGTTATATTTTAGATGAGCCAAGTGATCAGATAAGACAAAGAACAGTGAATAAACTAATGAAGTAGTTTCTTCCGGGTCTTGCCGTGGTCGTCGAACTTTACTTGACGTTTCGCTGATCATCCTGTCAGCTTCTTCAGAAGGATTCTAAAGGCTGAATTTGTTGTGTTACACTCCTCGTTATATACCTAGGCGCCGCTTCGCTTCGCTGGTCATTGGTCGTGTTTGGTTCTCTTCGCTGCTCATTCGTTGTGATTAGTTGACCGTGACTTACTACGGTGCTGGTACTTGGCAATACCAGTCTCCACGTGTTACTAAGTCGATACCCATCCTCTCTGTTAAAGTTGTTCGCGTTTTTCTTAATCTCCAGTGATTCCCTAATGATTCGCGGATAGTAGCGCGTAATCCTGTCTAATATATTGACGTCCTCGTAGTCGATTTTATGGTTCTCGTTATTATGGACATGTTCTGCTATCGCCGACCTATCCGTATATCCAAATCTGGTATTTCTCTGGTGTTCTTTGATTCTGCACTGGATACCCCGTCCTGTTTGTCCGATGTAGCTCTTACCACATGTGCACTTCAACTGGTAAACACCTTTTGATAACAGTTTGGGGACAGGGTCTTTGATTGAGGGAAGCATCTGCTGTATTTTCTTCACTGTTCGAAACCATACACCTACTTTCTTTTTGAATAAGATCTTCTTCAGCACCAACCATGACCAATGACCAGCGAAGCGAAGCGGCACCTAGGTATATAGAGAGGAGTGTAACACAACAAATTCAGTCTTTAGAATCCTGCTGAAGAAACTGACAGGATGATCTGCGAAACGTCAATTCAAGTTCGACGACCACGGCAAGACCCGGAAGAAGCTACGTCATTAGACAACGGCCGTGAAAACCTGCATTCTACCAGTGAATAAACTATTAACACGTTGTGAATTATAGTAGTTAAGAGCTATAGTTAGTGAGTAACTATAAGGACTAATTACTGTAAATTAAGTTATTAAGTAAATCAGTGGTTAGTGACAATTTTTGTTACAATTATTGGACCTACGTTTGGGGGTGTTTAGGGGTGTTTACTGGAGGGTGTAAACACGTATCAATATTTTTGGTTATACGTGCGATGCTAGTTCGTTTTATGTTACTGAAATTATAAACGTGGTACGCCCCAATCTTTTTTCTGCAAAGATTTTTCGCCTATAATTTATATATTATAATATGTATAATTGCGCAGTCACTTCTTATTGTCAGGTATTTCGAACATACCATCCATTAGGTCAGGAGAAAACTAAGTTTCACTGACTCCAATTACTGAGTCATCAACCAACAAAATATAACACGAGATAACACCCGAAAATCAAAATCAAGTGTATGGAAACGGTTTGTTGAATTTTGTGACGAAAAGTTGTATAATACTCATAAGTGTATGAGTGTAGTACAGGTGGCTACTATATTGGAGGACTACGCATTTAATATGAAAAAGAAAAAATTTTGAAGATTATAAGGAAAGTGTGGTCAAAGTGATGTGGAACTCTACTGCTAAGCAGTTACAAGAAATTTATTACGAAAAATATAAAATAAAATTTAATCCGTTTTCTGATGTGGAATTTGCGACCGCCAGAGCTGCACGCGATGCTAAGCGCAAAAAATTACAGAGAGACCCATTAAAACGAAAAGTGAGTGCTTCAGCCTTAACCAGTGACGAATACAAAAAATTATTGAAATGTGGGATGAAAATACTCCAGATGGATTGTAGCGTAAATTTTTTCACATAGTTTCACATGAGCTGGCATGGAGAGGAGGGGAAGGATATTCTGCGTGTATCCAATACTTCAAAGAAGAAAACTGATAATTTCGGAAACCAAAAAGGTCGGATAGAATATAATCCAATATTCTGCAAAACCACACAAGGTGGTTCTAAAAAACTGTCGGATAGTAAATGGTTGATTACAAATTTCGACAATCCACAAATGTGTCCGGTTCGTTTGTTTAAGAAGTTGATGGAAAAAAGGGGAAATCTTATTCAGACCGACAGATTATTCTTAGCACCAAACCCATACTGGAGTCAACCCAATTCGAAAGGATGGTACAAGAATAGCCCAGTTGGTAAGAACATTGTATCTTCATGGTTTAAATCAGCAGTCTCTGATATAGGAATTGACACTAAAAAAGTAAAAATAACTAATCATTCTGCAAGAGCAACAGCTGTTTCGAAATTGGCCAAGGAAGGAGTTGGTGAACAACAGCTCATTAAAATTACTGGTCATAGTAATAGTCAGTCAATCAAATCTTACTTACAATTGCACGTTGAACATCATCATCAGATGATTGAATCCATGAGGAGAATTTCATCAAGTACTAGCAAGTTTAATCATGATCATCAGAGCACAATGTAAAATAAAATAGAAAGTACCCAGATTCAACCCACCAATTCAAGCCAGCCCACAAATATTTATAATAATTGTGTTTTTAATATTAATAAAACCTATAATAATTAAATTTATTTCGTTATTATTTTGCTTATTAGACGATATCATTAGAGATTTGCCAATGAAGATATTAGTTCAACATGAAATAAATTCTAAAAAAATCATATAGGTATATCCACCATATTTCGTTAAATAAAAAAAAATTACCAACTTTAGTTACACCAAATGCTAAAACTCAGATGGGTATTAGTTCAGTCTATCGCCCTTTCATAATTTTAGGTTACTAAATGTGGTAGAAATGTATTTTTTGTTAAAGTAATCCATAACACTTCTAATTTAAAAAATATAATATTAACATGGTTTGTTGCAGTAGGTGGCCGTGATGTAGGCGGCCATGCTTTTGACAGATGAGGTTTATATTGGTAAATTACATCAAATTACTGTATAGTAAACCAGCAAACAAAGATATTTTTATGTAAAACATTTCTTGTAAGTATTTGCGTTAAACAATTTGAGAAAAATAGAATGCTTTGAAAAGTACAATTTATGTAAATACTGCAAAGAGTTGAGTCAAGCGCAAATATGTCATCCAAGATTAATATATTTAACGAATTTAATGGAAGATTGCGACCAGGAAGCGTTAGAGTCGAATGGTTTGTTTACGAAAATACAAGAAAGTCTGCTGCAGATGTCAAGTAAATATGGCCTTTTGCGTAAAAGAGATTTGAACAAAATTGTTTCGAAATATTAGATATATATCTTAAAACACAGACATCTAATTAATTCGTCACCTTCCTATTCACCATTAAGAAGAGAGGATGGGTTAGAATTCAAGTAACATTTAAATCTTACTATGTTTGTACATCCTACGTTTTTTGAATTATAAATTGTTAATGCATAATAATTTAACAAATTTGTGTTTTCTGTTTAATGAAACTTTATAGCGAATAATAAATAACAATGTTAATTCACATCTACATTATTTAATGGTTGTAGATCATATGTTTACCTTTTCAACTGTCAAAAAATTTTCACTTAAATATCGTGGCGCCTCGAAAAAATTTCCGGAAATTTTTTTAATTGCCATGGTAACTAGTCAAAATTAAGGTATCTTATTGGTTAAAAAGTATAGGTGTGAAATTTTCGTTAAAACTTATAACAGTTCACATTCTTTTCAATGACTAGGATCCTCTGTTGCTACCACTGTAAACATTAACCCCATAAAATTCATTTGATTCAATTACTGTCGCTTCGCACACCGCAAATGTCTCAGTCGTAAACATAAAACGCGATTTGTCACTACACGGCAAAGGTAATGAAACGGCATCCCTGTATTTGGTAGGTATCGCTAGTTTAGGGCCAATATTTTCCCGAACAAATCCCGGAATATGCATGTGTGTCTCTAAATTTTTCAGCCTAATTCCTATTTACTCCGGCCTGTGAGCTTCTCCCTGACAAGTTTTATCTTTTATAGAGATGTGTTATATTCAATATTGGTTGCGGGTCGTCACTGCCATTACTCTGCGGTAGGACCCGGATAGATCGCTCAAGGCGTAAATCTCAATATACTGGGACTGATTTACTCCCTCGTGATCCCACTGCTGGGGATAAATTCAGTACGATGGCGTTGTTTTGCGGTGCACTGCATAGATGCTTCCGCTGACAATTATTATGCGTCTATTTTCTAACAAAGTAATACTTTTACGAGAATACTTTATCCGTTGAATGAAATTCATGGAAATGATCAAAACTTGTGTAACGACAAAGTTGCATAATAATTAGAAAATAATTATTTTATAATTTAAAACAAAAAAATACAACATTTGATTAGACAAATCCTGAATTCAAGAGATAAGCCTGTGTGGAATGTTAAACTTAATAAAGCGTGAACACAGAACCAGCCCCTGTCTTTCTTACCATCTTTCGAAATTGAGCCTCGAGACCGACACACGACAATGCCATGACTATTTCTGTCTATTTTACGCTATCAAAAGCAACTGAATTTTTCGACATATTATTACTGCCGCCAACTTTCACTCCTTTAACTTTTTTCGTATATCCTTATAAAGGTTTATAATAATAATAATAATAATAACGTACGTCTTGATTATTTTTCTGGTAAACATTTCAACTTATTGATTTTATCGTAAAATACAGGGTGTCTCGCCGGGAACTGAATTGATTTGTATAGAGAAAACTACGCATCAGAAAATTTTGAAAATTTAGATAATTACTACTGTCGATGTGGCCAATCCAACTAAAATAATTACAAGCAGCTGGCACTTCCGCTTATACCGGAAGTCGATACCAACTTGAATATTTCAAATGGAACATCCTATATATATATTACGGTTTGCGAAGATATGAAGCATATCCTATATCTAAACCTAGCCGTTTCAGAGATATTTGACATTTTATAGAAAATTTGACAGGTGCAACGGTTTGCAAGAACCGTTATAACTTTCTTCGTGTAAAAGATCCTCATTTGCTTCTTGTCCCGTAAAAAGAACATAAGGAGAACTACGTTCTACAACTGAAATAAATTCAATAATATCATATCAAATGTTTCGTTTTTCGCGTTACATTTGGCAACTTCAAACCGCGACAACTTGTTTAGGTCAAATGGAACACCCTGTATTTTGTTACGTCAAGTTGTGTAAAATTGAATTCCCTTTTTTCTGATACTAGCAATGTGGGGGTTAAAGTTACAACTTTTTGAAATATTTGCGATTTTATTAGAAATTCATGAATTGTTGTAATCATTTCATCAAAGTAGCAATGATTAGAAACAATAAGTCATTATCTTATGTCAAAAAATGCCAGCACATTTAAATTATACCAACGAAAACTTTTTAAATTTTTTAATTATTTATGGAGAACATGATAAAGTAATATCAAGAACTTGCAGCACATTTGCTACTCGATATCCACAAAAACGCAAAATAACACTAACCCTGTAACATGCGTATTAATCCAATTGAAGATATGGCATGAACTAAAATTCTGACCTCGAACCTCGACACATTTTTCGCACCTTCGGATAAGTTCCTCATGGGTAGCTCTTCTAATTGAATCTTGTGACATGTTTTGAAATGCATTTCTTATTCTTTGCATACAATCTTCAATGGTTGTTAATGGGCTCTCATAAACTTTATTTTTAATAGTTCCCCAAATGAAATAATCCAGAACTGATAAATCGGGCGAGAGAGGAGGCCATAGGAAAGGTCCATTATTGGCAATCCATTGATCATAAAAAGTTTCTTGTAAATAATTATTAATTAAATATGCGTCATGTGGGGGAGCACCGTCGTGCTGATAAAAAATGTTTCTATGTTCGGCGAGAGATAAATTTTCTAAATAGTTATTATTCAAATTTTGTAAGATATTAAGATATTCAGATATCTTTCACCAAGTTTAGCTCTCTGAACATATGAGGATTTGAGTCACTCCAATAATGCGAATTGTGTCTATTAAAAAGTCCATTTTTAGTAAATTTTGCTTCGTCTCTCCATATAACATTTTCCAAATAAGAATCGTGACCCTCGGACATTATTAGAATAAACTTCTGTCTTCTTAGGAAACCTGTTTCTTTTCATCCTTGAACCATATGGAATGAAAATGGGTGAAACTTATGTTTTAATAAGATTCTGTGAATTGAATCCTTGCATAGTTCCGATTCCAGAGCAGCTTGTCTTAATGACAACCTTGGAAATGCATGAAAATATCTCAGAATGACTGTTTCAATGTTTTCGTCATCAACAATAGGCTTTCTTCTTTGCATTTTTGCCTTGGCAGAGCCATAATTTTTAAAATTTTCCAGTATGCGTTTTACAGTGGTGGTTTCCGTTTCTCTGGATATCGAGTAGCAAATGTGCTGCAAGTTCTTGATATTACTTTATCATATTCTCCGTAAATAATAAACAAATTTAAAAAGTCTTCATGGGTGTAATTTAAACGTGATGGCATTTTTTGACATAAGATAATGACTGATTGTTTCTAATCATGGCTATTTTGATGAAATGATTACAATTCATAAATTTCTAATAAAATCGCAAATATTTCAAAAAGTTGTAACTTTACGTAAAAAAATACAGGGTGTTCCATTTGGTGTGTGTTTTTGCGGTTTGAATTTGACAAAATGTAACGCGAAAAACGAAAGACTTAGTATTATATTATTGAATTTATTTCAGTTGTTTCTACAATACACTATGTTTGCCGACGGAAAGAGAAACAATTCAGCAATCTATTTAATTAAGTAGAGTCTATCCATCGGGATCGAACTGATTAAAGTATCGTAACCTATTGACGGTAAATCAAGTCCCCGATAAATAGCGTATAAAACTGGGGTGATCATGTGAGGCGTGCGGCGCTTGTTCACATGTGTTGTCGGTCGCGCCTTCTGTTCATGTGATGTCTCCGTAGAAATCGGCGTTTGGCCCGTTTATCGCCGCTACCAGATGACAACGCGCCACTCAGCTATTTAATTATTTAACCTGGGTCATTTCGAACTTTGTTACAGTTGATAAGTATACGACCTATATGCATATTTCTATGGACGTAAACTTTTATCGAATAGTGGTGTATATTAACATAATAAATTATTTCTCATGCGTTGTGTTGGTAGATACATGTTTTGTATGTAATTTAAGGGAAAATAGTCCCTATTCCCAACAGCGCTTGAATTTTTTAACAATGTCATTCAAAGGAACTGCAAAAAATCTGCATTATTTATCCATGTTGATTTACTAATCTGGGATCAGTTGTAAAAATTGGAATATAAAATAATATTGGACAAACGAGACGTCCAATAATACCTAAGTTTAAGGAACATATTGTCGCCCATTTCAAATATGGATAAACAGAAAAGTCTACTGTTGTTCAGAATGCCTTTGACAACAATCATAGAATGGATATCAATAATGTAATGAAATTAGGCATTTAACCAATAATAACTGGATGGTTTCGAAAACTCAAATTGCAAAAGGTAAAAATTCCATGATTTTTGTATTGTTTTTAAAATTGCCAGTGTGATCGACCGAAAAACAATTATTCTTTCTTTCATATTTTGGATTGTAGAACAGCAGAAACTTCATTTCAAAGACGCATAGAGGTGTGTGACAATCAAAGTGAGCAATATATGGAGCAAGTTTTTAGACATTTTTTTAATTATTCAAAATTGAATTTTGTACTTATAAATAGAAAATGATTACAAATAGCCATAAAGAGGTAACGGGTTCCGGAGAATGAAGTATTTATTTTCAAAGTTAATTCATGTCATAATATAATGAGATATAAATTCTTTCTACGTTTTCTACGCTACTGTTAACCTGTTTCAATTATTATCTTAGCCAAAGAACACAATGTGTCGAATGCCGTGGTCAAAAATATCATTTGAAATATCAGTAACATCTGGAGTTCCCCAGGAGTCCGTTCCGGGACCCCTCCCGTTCATACTATTTATTAATGATAAAGTGCTATTTACTTTGTGAGGATGACATGGAGTTGATTTGTAATATTAGCTCTGAGGTAGGCGAAAATCTACAAAATAATTTAAAAAGAATAATTATAAATATTCAACAGAATAGTTACAATACGCACTTGGTTTATTGTTTCATTAGTTTTTTTCAGATTTCTGTGACATATGTTTAGGCCCTGTGACCACTATCAAAGAGTCTTAAAAACTGACCTGAAAGTGGTGGTTCACAGTATATATCTTACAAATCCTACCCACCTAGAGGGGGATAATAACTTAATTTGCTATTTCTTAAAATTTAATAATACAAGCCGGATCTACGAACTTAATTTTATTACTTTTTATTACTGTGTCTAGTACATGATTGTTCATAAATACTGTTTGTGTATTTGTAACGTTTTTATGGTTTCTTAGAGCCTTCTTAATTTCTAAAATTTCAAGCATGTCTAGAATTTTTCCTTTCTTTGCATTATGCAAAAGTTTAACCCTACTACCGTTAAAAACGTGATTTTGCTCAATGCAATATTCGGCGAAACCAGTTGATTTTTTATTATATAAAATAGACTGTTTGTGTTCTCTTAACCTCACATCTATGCTACGGTCACTCTGACCTATATATACGGCATCACCAGTACGTATTGTACCTATTCTTTTGAATATTGATAATTATTCTATTGAATATGTTTCATCAAGAACCTACAGCAGATTCCATCCAATTAATTTAAAAAGAGTTTCCAACTTCTACCAACTGTCGAAAAGTACAGTGGCAACAAATTGCAATACCAATAAATTTCAATTAAATGACAATACAATACATCGTCCTAATCATATGAAAGATCTTGGGGTTATCTATGGCATTGAATTAATTTTTAATATACAAACCAGATACTGCAGTCCTCTTTTAAAAATCTGAGCTTTATACTAAGTAATTCGACAGGTTTCACTACCTTCTAATTATTTTGTCAAATCAGAACTTGAATATGTGGGACTAATATGAATCCCATCTATTTGACGTATATCGATACCTTAAAGGAAGTGCAAAGATTCTTAAGTATTTATTATTTAAGGAAGATCTGTTATATCCACCCACCCGCAGTGCGCATTCAGAGGCCGAATATGTTGTTTATGTAAATTCTTCTATTTCTAAGTCTTGCACAGTATTATCTATACCAGTGGATGTGTTCTACCAACGCTTACTTGATTGATTGATATAACTATTTATCTTTTAGAAAATAATATGCATATTTTTATTAACTCATCACACAAAAACTGCATAAGTTGGCAGGTTTCTGCCTCCACAGATGTATGACACTGAAAGCCATCCAATTAATTTAAAAACAGTTTCCAACTTCTACTAACTGTCGAAAAGTACAGTGGCAACAAATTCCAATACCAATAAATTTCAATTAAATGACAATACAATACACTGTCCTAATCATATGCAAGATCTTGGGGTTATCTATGGCATTGAATTAATTTTTAATATACATGTTAACCAGATACTGCAGTCCTCTTTTAAAAATCTGAGCTTTATACTAAGCAATTCGACGGGTTTCACTGCCTTCTAATTCTTTTGTCAAATCAGAACTTGAATATGTGGGACTAATAGGAATCCCATCTATTTGACGTATATCGATAGCTTAGAGGAAGTGCAAAGGTTCTTAAGTATTTATTATTTAAGGAAGATCTGTTATATCCATCCACCCGCAGTGCGCATTCAGAGGCCGAATATGTTGTTTATATGAATTCTTCTATTTCCAAGTCTTGTACAGTATTATTTATACCAGTGGAAGAGTTCTACCAACGCTTACTTGATTGATTGATATAACTATTTATCTATTAGAAAATAATATGCATATTTTTATTAACTCATCACACAAAAACTGCATAAGTTGGCAGGTTTCTGCCTCCACAGATGTATGACACTGAAAGCCATCCAATTAATTTAAAAACAGTTTCCAACTTCTACTAACTGTCGAAAAGTACAGTGGCAACAAATTCCAATACCAATAAATTTCAATTAAATGACAATACAATACACTGTCCTAATCATATGAAAGATCTTGGGGTTATCTATGGCATTGAATTAATTTTTAATATACATGTTAACCAGATACTGCAGTCCTCTTTTAAAAATCTGAGCTTTATACTAAGCAATTCGACGGGTTTCACTGCCTTCTAATTCTTTTGTCAAATCAGAACTTGAATATGTGGGACTAATAGGAATCCCATCTATTTGACGTATATCGATAGCTTAGAGGAAGTGCAAAGGTTCTTAAGTATTTATCATTTAACGAAGATCTGTTATATCCACCCACCCGCAGTGGGCATTCAGAGACCGAATATGTTGTTTATGTGAATTCTTCTATTTCTAAGTCTTGCACAGTATTATCTATACCAGTGGATGTGTTCTACCAACGCTTACTTGATTGATTGATATAACTATTTATCTGTTGGAAAATAATATGCATATTTTTATTGACTCATCACATAAAAACTGCATGAGTTGGTAGGTTTCTGCCTCCACAGATGTATGACACCGTATACTTATTTAACAAATCTATAATTTTTGTGAAAATTAATCTTTCTATTAATTTTAAGAAAAAACAAAGAATGGAAATGGGGTGATCGTTTTCTTTATCTTGTTCATCATCTTTCTTATGCACTAGTAAAACATTTGCTACTTTAAATACTGAAGGAAAATATCCCAATTTAAAATATATATTTTTTAAATAGAAGAGCGGAAGGGCAATAATCACCACAGCAGATATAAGTACATTAGTAGATATACCATCTATATCAACTCATGTTTTTGTCTTTTAATTTCTTTATTGCTACTACTTGTTTAAGCTCTGTAGGGTATAGAAACATGGTGTCATTAATTTGTGTTTCATATGTACATTCTGTGTCTTAATGTGTTCAGATAATCGATTACCACATTAAAGTAATAGTTTGCAAACTCATCTGAGATCAAATGGGTCTCTGAGATTATCACATCATTAATTTTAATATAAGTTTCATCAGTTTTATTTTTTTATCTAACTCTATATTAACTGGACCAGATTCATTTAGTGATGTTAGTTGCTTGCTTAATTTTATTAGCGTAGTATTCTTTTCTTGCCCCGTAATTATTGTTATTATAGATTTTTTTTAAGTTATTATTTTTAAGATTATCAAATTATAATCCTCTAGTGGCCAGTAAGTATTTTTTAAATCCTACTTTCTTTAATCAACTCATGAGTTAACAGTTTGGTGGTTTACCTTAATATGTCATACTAGAATACATCCTGCCTATGCACATTCATTAAATTACTCAATAAAATATTCAAAAGCCTTTTCCAGATTATCAATGTAGATGTTAGTCCAATCCATTTTTCTTTAAATGTATGTAAATTGGTCCATTTGTTATCTAAGAAATGCTTCACTTATTGTTGATATTTGATTAAATATATTGGACATGAAAAATAAAATATTTGAACATATTCCAAAGTATAAGGTTTAAACTGGATGTAATTACAGAATCACAAAACTGATTTATTTATCTGTTAAACCGGGATTTTCAAATTAGTCTCGTTGGTTAAACAAACAAGTTGAAATTGCATGTTTTTTTTCACAAAGAATTAATGTTATTGGGCATTACAAATTGTGGTGAGAGACAGCGATGTATACAAACCCTTAAAATCTGTGCTATTATTAATGTTCGTCGAAATCGAATTAATATCTCGTAAATTATCAGTTATTTTTTCAATATTTTATGGACATTTTCTGCTACATTAATTTTTATTTCAAATTTAGTGCACACATTTGGGAGTGCCACAAGGTTCGATCTTGGGACCCTTGCTTTTCATAATTTTGTTAATGCTATTACTGATATCTGTACTACTTCCAATAGAACAATACTTCATGCGAATGGTACCAACTTTCTTTAATACCACAATAACATTGGTATGAGCAATATCAAATTTCTTGGAGTAACTGTAGACAGAAAACTCATTAGATCATACACACATTATTTGCTCCGAGCTTGGCAATAATTGTTACGTAATTGCAATTTTAAAAGATAAGTGTTATCCTAGGTAGACTCAGTGTAATGTTGTTTTAATGGGTTATATCCGATCAGGTGACTATAAATGGAATTTAATAGGATATACATTTTCTTACCTTATAATATTTGAACATCAAATTATTTTATCTAAATCTCTTCAACAAAAATAGAAATGTACAATCCTCAACTAACAATACATTATCCGAATACAAACAACTGACCGCTGGCGCTGACTAGTCGAATACTTTAAAAAGCAGTAATCACAATAAAACAACAACTGAACACTGAACAGCTGATGCTTTTGCACCAACCTAATTGGTTGTAAATTCGGCTATTCTCGCTGAATCACTTCACGTTGACCACCTGTTCACTGCACTTACGATATGCAGTCTAGGACGGTCGAGTGAGATGCGTGTGATGGGAGCTCACGCTTCGCATGATGAATGCTCATTCTCCCCATAATTACAGAATAGAGGTCTAAAAGTATTACATTTCTGCAAATCTTATGTTTCTTTATTTTCACACATCACATATTATAAATTACTATGCGTATATCAAAAGGATTGACTTTCGAAGAGATCCAAGGAATCCACATCTTTTACAGCTTGCCATTCTGGTCGCATCCGCTATATTACTAGTCTAGTAAATGCATGGCTCTTCCAATAAATAATACCATGCTTCAGAAAAATGATATTACAGAAGCCATTTAATCATGAAACCAAGGCGGCCTCTTGTACATAAGTCGCTTATTGATATCAATATTCCGAGGTCTGGCGTGTCATCATAAGCGGCAATAGCTCCGCCAACAGACACCGCTGTTTTAAAGCAAACCTCATTAGTCTCCACCACAGCAGACTGTTGCCGTCCAGCCATCGTCTTTGCTTCATTGCTCTAAGACATAAATTATCCGCGCATCTCGACTAATAGCGGCTGCGGCGGGCAGTGGCGGCTCGAGCTTGACAAATTATTCATGGGTCGCATGTTACTAACTACAATTAAATGACCCGAACATAAAAAGGAATCAAGTTAAGAGGAAGATTATAAATAAGTAAATAAGTACTTCATTACTGAACAGCAGATCTATTTACAGGGCACTAAATACTAAATTGTGTATACCTAAGCGATATAGTAGACGCCTTATCCATCACAGATTTGAGTAATTTTAGTCCCACCCATTTTGGCCATAAAACCATTTTCAACATAGTGGAAAGATCATTAGACTGCTAATATACAGTACTAAAAGTAATTACAGTTTGACCAAAATATACAGTGTGTCCAGCCGGGAGCTCAAACGATCCATATCTCGAAAATTACTGAACGAATTTTTGCGAATTTTTTTTAACTAAATTGAATTATCCAATTTGTAAAAGTTCCTTTATTGAAATGGGGATATAATACCTATGAATCAGCAGTAATATCTCAACACTGTCATGGATTAATTTCCCTCAAAAGCAATCTGATGTATGTTGCTTTAAATACAATTTTACAATTATTGCAATACAGTTTATAGGGCAAAAAGTAATTGAAAACACTTATGCGAAGTAATTCAAATGTCGAGCACCAAGTACTCTATCTTAAAAGTAATTGAAGTACAGTGCTTCAAGCCCTAAAGGTGCTACAAGTACTACTCAAAGTACTTTACTATAGTACTTTACCCAGCTCTACTTTTAACTAGAGGATAAATGCCAAATGAAACAATGATTGTTAAGTAATAGCTGAGCTGTCAAATTAGTTGTCCCTTATAAATTTAATTGCACTATAGCTCGTCTGGGTTATTCCAACGAAGGTTATTTAAATTTATTAATTATTTATGGAGAATGCGACAAAGTATTGACAAGAACGTGTGATATGTTTGCTTTGAGATATCCTCATAAACGTGTTGCAGGCTTGGTGCATGTACGAAAAAGGTGATTTGATATTTGTCTCGTTCTTTGACTTTGACCGCAAATTTAGCTCGGTCGAAAGGGAATGTATCGCTGTAATTTGGGCAGTGGAAAAGTTCCGTCACTATCTGGAGGGTTTTCACTTCAAAATCATAACGGATTGTCATTCTTTACTATGGTTGCAGCAGCTAAAGGATTCCCAAGGTCTACTGGCCAGATGGGTGCTTCGTTTGCAACTTTATGGCTCTGAACATACCATCTCTGATTTTCTGTAGCGATCAGTACTAGTAACAGTGGAATCCGTCGAATTATTCTCGGCCATGGACCCTAAGATATACCCATTTAATTTGTAAGTCGGAAATGTACGTAAAACGTGTGTAATGAGAGTCATTGAAAACAGATGTAATCCACAAAAGAAATAATTTACAAACCTCTGACCTGTTGAGGGATACAAACCACCAAACTTCTTGTACAATGCTGCAGCTCAATTGGCAGCGAAGATACTCCCAAGGGAAAGTGATCAACCAGCCAATAAATATTTTAAATACATGGGTAAGGTCGAGAAAGATAGCGAATAACAAGGTTACTCGCGTGTGCACACATAAATTCCGCACAGATGCGGATTAAACTCCGTCCGTAGCAACGAAATATTCAATGGCTCAAATAAATAAGCTTTTAGGAATTATCGGCAGCGTACACGAAGCTAACTCTTCTCATCTTCTGCTTTTTACCAGTTGAAACACAATTATTCACAGGAAGAATTTCTTTAGGAGTCTACAGCTGTCAATTATTCTTTCAAAAATTATAAATTTTAGGTATAAGGTATACTCAGTGACCTCAAAATTTCGTAAACTGTCAATTCTCCAAATAAAAATATGAATGTGATTCGTATTTTGTGTAATATTGCTTGAAAATTACTCTATTTTATTGCAATTTGTAAATTTTCAATGCATACTAGATTTTTTATCCAGCCCTAGTTGGAAATTGTATTTTGTAAATTCGAATTTTTTTTCAGCTGATATTGCATTGAAAGACATCCTGCCAAGTTTCAATCTTTAAATAATTTTCAAACGCACTATCATATTTTATAGAAAAGGATCTAAATGTATACATGTTATTTTCTACAAGATAGTACTAGCATTATCTTTCATCGTTAAGTTTTCTGATGTAGTTTCCAAATACCCTGTATTAATTTGGTTGTTGTTTCTTTTACTGGAGTATTTGTTGTTTTTATGAAATCACCTTTATATATTGAGACGATCCAGAATGAATTAATTTTGAAATCGATTTCTTTATTCATCTGAAAAACACAAAATCAAATTTGGAAGTAGAGAAATAGGAGTGATCGTGAAAGAAATGAAAGTTAATTTTTTTACGTTATATTTGTTTGCAGTGCAATGTGTGTTATCGGAAAACTTAAAAACTCTGCCTCTGTTAGATTTGTTAGATTAGATTTTTTCTATACTTCCTCCGTCTACACTGCATATCCGATTATAGATGCACTATTCGCTGGTCGATTCGATTTTATTGCAGTACAGTCGCCTAAGATTGATTTTAAATGACTTCGAAAGTTTCTTTTTTCAATCTTTCTTTTTGCGATCGTATTTTTATGGATCACTTCAAAGTTTTAGGAATGCGTTTTGAATCATCCTGTATTTGTCAGTGTATTGAGGGACCAATCTTTTAAACGCTTTTTTAGAGACATTATTATTAATATTGATTTCTGTGGTTCATATTAGCTGTGGACTGTGAAGACTAGGTTTCTGTTACGTCCTGTACTTATAAGACGCATTTGTAATTATTTAATTAAAGGCCAGTGTTTCGTGAATTCCTCTATTAATTATAAATTCCATTCATGGATAATTGAATGTGACTACGATGATAATCCTAGGGAAATGCCAATTTCCTAATTCCAATATATCGGCAATGCCCAGGTGTCGCAAATAGTTTCTGACATGGCTTGAGTGAATTAAGAATTCACTATCACTCCCGTAGTATGTCAAATCGTTGATAGAAAGTGGAATGGCTCTATATTTTTAAAGACTATTGATGCATCGAAGAGTCTTGCATATATAATCTATACGTTTGAAAGGTTCTGATGAGTTGTCTCTTTTTATTCTTGACTGTAAAAATTGGCGTAAAATATATTTTTGTTTATACAGAGTGTCTTAAAAGATATGACATTCACTTCAAAGCTAATTGATCTTTTATATAATACTTTAACCAAAAGTATTTTAAAATCATTTACAGTTAACAACTCGTTTTTTGCCTGGCATTTGTTAGACGCCCATTTTGTATAAAACTTAAATCTAAAGCATTTTAAACTCACTTTATAATTCACGTAACCGAGTGGGTTAAGGAGCTAGGTGGCAATCACACGGACATCGCACCACCGGGTTCGAAGCCTGGCTCCGGTACTGTCGGAGGAAATGGTTGTATGTCCGCGTTTTTTCAATGTGTAACCCCCTTCCGCACAAGCCCTGGCTTCTGGAATTGGGGGTTGTCTAATTTATGTGGTGTTTATTTATTTTATTTTAAATTTATGAATAAATGACAAACGTATCAAACAGATGCCAAACAAAAATTAGATCGAAAGTAAGTCTTTAATTGTCATTTTTAATAAATATATGATCACAAAAAATTAAACATAATGAAGCGACAAGAAACAAAAATTTTCAGTCAGCGTCTGAGAACCCCCTTCAATTTTTACTGTGAGTAATCCTGTTTAAAGAGACAACCCCATGCTGGGTCCGGATTTTAGAGCTGGGGTTATTTTCGTGTGAGGGCGTTTTTTAATAAATCAGGGTCACTTTTGTAATTTATGGTCCAAATTGATCAAAATCGACATCTGGGGGTTTTCGGGTTCGCCGTTTACGAATTTCTAGTAAAAAATTCAGTTCAAGATGGCGACTTCAAAATGGCGGACGACTTTACCGTTTAAGCTCCGATTCAACTCCCCCTCTGGGGGTTTTCTAGATCGCGGATTATGGATTTTTAGACAAAATTCAGAAATTCAAAATGGCGACGGCAATATCACTGACGGCTTTTGTCATTTCCAATCAAAAATTTAGTTCAAGATGGCGAACGACTTTACCGTTTATGATCCGATTCGTCTCAAAATCGATATCTGGGGATTACAGCATATCAAAAGACTATATTTATGATATAATAGCTTGTCGTGAGCGATCTCCTTTACACGGGAAAATCTCGCGACAAGCTTTTATATCATAAAAAAATTATACAATGTAACGAAATAATAGGTTTAATTTACTGAAAAATTTATTTTCTAGTTTTTAGAGAATTTAATAAAAGCTTTTTTAAAATTTGTTTTTACATAATTTTTTAAATTTCAAATCTGACGACAATACTGGGTTTAAGATATCTTCGAATGGGTGTGACCGAAATTTAACAGAAAGATTTCTTCTAAAATATTTCGAATATTCGTCGCGTAAATCGCAATTTTTAAATAATATTATTTGATGCTCCTTTATTTGGACTTATCAGTTGTTTTCATTAGGCATGCTCTACATTAAAGAGAATTAGTTTTATTAGCAAGCTGTGCCAAATTCTTAAGGTCCGGCGCCTGAGCCAACCCAACAAAGACCACAAAATTTTAATAAACGAGATGATACGCAGAGATTACCAAGTTTTTGGAAGCCCGTTCTTGTAGAAAGATACGTAACAAAAGACAGACGACGATCCACCGTGGATGAATCAATCACGAGGAGGTACGTTCTAGCATTGGCAAATAGTGAAGAGACACAGCAACCTGCCCGAAATGGACTAATCACGAGGAGTCAGAACCGAGCGCTGACCCAGAGAGAACCTCGGCATTCTACGGCAACGATTGGACACGAGGATGCCCGACCGCCAACGAGAAATCACGTGGAGCGTGACGTTTCAGCGATGCCACTTGTCGGGTTGGCTCAGGCGCCCACTACGCCTCCCACAAGTAGTAGGGGATCAGTGACACGTAGTCAGTCGTGCAGGCGCGCTCTAGACCAGAGCATATATAAGGAACCGCACAACGCGCAGAACGTCAGTTCAGTTCGAGCAACGAGAAGCAGCAGTAGGCAGCTTTCAGTGAGAACCTGAAGATGGCAGATGAGATTCTGCCGAAACGTCGTTTAGACAACCGTGACTCCTCGAGGATCGATCATCGACGCGGGAGAGCACCCGGAAGTGTACAACAACACTTCATATATATATATATATATATATATATATATATATTCCGAGAAGCTTCCGCGGAAGAGTAGGCAGATTGAGGCCTTAGAGACGGATCAGATTGAGCTCCCGGAATCAAACCAGACCCACAAACTCCTAGCATTATTTTCTTTGACAATATTTTCTTGACCCCCTTTTTCTCTTGAAAATTGCTCCAAAACGGGAGCCGAAACGTCGAAACATTAACAATCTCAGACGCGGTTCAACCCAAGAACCTAGTATTTTTCATATATATATATTTCAGTCTACATATTTGTTCGATATCTTATTGCAAACAACCTCCATTTTGTATTTTGTAATACTATCAATATGACAATAGATGTTGGTAAAAAAAGTATAAAAAAATGTTTCTTAAATTCAGTTGTTTAAAGTACAAAATTTATATGTAGATATTTTTTATATGTACATTATATTTCATCAAAAAATTCTCATATCAAAATACTGTATTTATTTTGATTTTGAGTTTAATTTTAATTCCACTATTGAAATACATTTTCAACCAACAGAAATTCATTACTAAAATTACCAACCAATTAGGTATAATAAATGCCAAATACAGGCAATAGTTTGTTCCTATTGGTGACGTTTTATTTATGCTCGAAGTTAGGTGTGTTATTTTTCCGCCAGTTTCATTCGTTTATTTTCAACTATTAAGATCACCGCCTTGAAGTTTCCTCGTCGACGAGTTGCTCTTGGCGGCCCATCGCGCCTCGGTTTGTCGTTAGGGTCCACCCGCGCCAACGTTCATTCTTAATGAGATATGCTGAAATTATGCCACGAACAGTCTTCAACATTAAGGCCCGCCATCCCAACAGTACGGTCATTTTTAATGACCGTTAAGGAATTAAGAAAATGGTCTGCTCTCGAACAAAGCTAATGGCAACTTTAATGGTAGAAAATAATTTATCATTGTTTTTGATATGGCGTCGGCGATCGCTAATGGTACCATGTTTATAAATGATTCGAATAGCTGGAGTAATACTTTTTTATTTATTTTCGCGTCGATGTAATTGTTTTCAAATTTACTTACAGAGTTCGTTCTAATTTGAGGCAGATGTAGTTAGAAAATTGTTTATTCAAAATCTGTAGGACCTTACAAAATATCCACGAACAAGGAACTTGGGTTTTTTAATGAATATTAAGGAGATGCTTAGTAATATGTGGTTTACAACATCATATAATCCCATAAGGGCATCTACACGTGACGTCACGTTCTTCAAAGTCTTTGTTTGGAAGGAAAACAAATAACACAATCTCACTTCCCTATAATGTCAAGTAGGTGACGCGCACGATTTGACAGCTGGCCTACCCTGGAGGAAAACTAACCTATTGCTGGCATAGTATTTTTATGTAAACAAACGATGTTTAAGGTTTATTATAAACATTCAAGTAATTTATGTCTATTTTTTAGAAAAGGGTTTATATAGTTAATCTAGCTGTTGAAAAGGGTACTTTCCTTGACAATTTGAAGATTGGGGTTGTAACTCCAATATTAAGGAAGAACGACCCGCTGGTCATTGATAATTATAGAGGAATTACAGTTCCAACTATCTTAAGTAAAGTTGTGGAGTGGATAATATATGAAGAAATGCTATCATATCCTAATAAACATAATATAATTTCCAAATTGCCAAAATAAATTTTACCCAAGTAAACCAACAGAAAGCGCCACCTATGATTTTATTGACTATATATATAAAGGTCTAGATAAGGGTAAATGTGTAGGAACACTCTTCTTTGACCTATCTAAGGCCTTTGATTGCTTAGACCTTGATTTTACTAGAGATAAATTGTATGCTGCATGTTTTCGAGGCAACTTCTTTTTCAAATGTGCTTTTAGAGGGCGGAATATTAAACATAATATTTTTAGTCGCAAACTCCTCTATAAATCCTTATTTTACTATAAGCAACCTAACCAGACTGAAACCAACAGCTACTCTCCGGGCTATGTGCCCCGCCGAGCGCTGAATTACAAGTTACAAGCCTGGCGCGTTAAGTGTAATAATTGCATATTACCATCAAAACGCTAATGCTTCGATTGCTTCGATTTAAGTAGGATCAGTCTTTCGGCTGGTGTTTGTTGCAATCGAAGCATTAGCGTTTTGATGGTAATATACAATTATTACACTTAACGCGCCAGACTTGTAACTTGTAATTCAGCGCTCGGCGGGGCACATAGCCCGGAGAGTAGCTGTTGGTTTCAGTCTGGTTAGGTTCCTTATAGTAAAATAAGGATTTATAGAGGAGTTTGCGACTAAAAATATTATGTTTAATATTCCGCCCTCTAAAAGCACATTTGAACTATGCTAAGCCAAGTCAGGCTATTTATTTTTCGATTGCAACAGACACTGGACCGCTGGATGGCGCCTGCTGGCTGTTTTACATGTCGCTATTGTAAAAATACCGGGATGTACTATAGTCAAAGGATTCTCATGTCGGTCGTCGCATACCTACCTTGCACTGACGAGAGCCAACAGCTCGAAACTGCAGTCTGCAAGTGGTGTGTGACGACTGGCAAGGGAGCTCCTTTAAGTAGGATCAGTCTTTCGGCTGGTGTTTGTTGCAATCGAAGCATTAGCGTTTTGATGGTAATATGCAATTATTACACTTAACGCGCCAGACTTGTAACTTGTAATTCAGCGCTCGGCGGGGCACATAGCCCGGAGAGTAGCTGTTGGTTTCAGTCTGGTTAGGTTCCTTATAGTAAAATAAGGATTTATAGAGGAGTTTGCGACTAAAAATATTATGTTCAACTTCTTTTTGTTGTTAATGTCATATCTTCAGCATAGAAAAATTTATGTAAAATGAAATAATAATATGTCAAACGTTGAAGATGTAGACCTGGGAGTTCCACAGGGCTCAATACTTGGTCCGCTTATCTTTCTTGTATTTATAAAAGATCTTCCATTTTATGTTAGCACTGATTATACAATATTATACGCAGACGATGTTACATTTGCAACAGTTGCAGATAGTCCTGTCGAACTTCAAGCCCATCTAAACACTTTATCTGCCGACTATACTAACTGGTGTTATAATAATGCATTAATAGTAAATACTGAGAACACTGTAAAAGTAATAATTTCGTGTTATCGTACATATCGGCTAGTCTGGCCGATTGCCGCGTGGGTTAAGGCGTGAGGTACCAATTGCGGGTTCGCATTCCGACTCCGGCACTGGCATTGTCGGAAGAAATGGTTGTCTGTCCGCGTTTTTTCAATGCGTAACCCCCTACCGCACAAGCTTCTGGTATTGCGCAAACTGATTCTTGCAAACAACACTTTATTGAATTAATGAATCAGTTTTAGCGACTACATATTTATTTCGTTTTATATTTGTGTAATTTTGATTTAACGTTTATACATTTAAATATTTGTTAGTTAATTTTTGTGTATGTTTGTTATATTAATTGACTTAATCAATATCATTTTACTGATTTCTATGGATAAAATAAATTATTATTATATTATTGGTGAAATGTAATTAATAAGTAATAATATGCCTTTCTTGTGCCGTTGTTAACTGTGGCTGCAATACAGCACGAGATGTAGGAGTCAAATTTTTTCGAAAATAAACGAATTTTCTTACTGTTTATATGTAAAATTACTCCTAAATAAATAATATAATATTTCTGAATGTGAATACGATCCATCCCCAGATTATAGCACAAGCAGGGGCATGAGAAGTTCCAATGATTTCAGTCATCGTAAATATAAGAGATATGTTATAGAATTTCTAAATATATCATCGGAAATATCTTTGATAGACTGAACTTTCGCCTTATGGTATTGCTTTGACTCTATTTTGGTTAGAAAAGCAATACACTTAAAAATTGCTTTATAGATCGATTGTAATTTTAATCCCGTAAAATTTGAAACTAGGCGTCGCGCGTCGTGAAAGAAAATATAATAAATGCCTTATTCAACTGATTATTACTCAACCAAAAACATTGTTACGAATAACTTATGAATAATTTCATGAAAATATAATCTTAATTAAAGTAATAATTATTGTTTTGTTACATCTCCATATTCAGATTTAACTTGTGGTAAGATAGGAGTAAATGTTTAAATGAAACAATATTTTACGAACAATAATAAGATAACATAATTGTTAAATGAAATTATAAAAACGTTTCAATCGAACTGCTTTACGGACATTTTTTCACCCAACCACATGCTGCTTGGTTATATGCCTCAAAACTTTTGTATGCTTTCATTCCGTCCATTGTAAAAGCACTTTTAGAATGTACAAGATACATTACTGGTTCAAATGTGCTTTTAGATGGCGGAATATTAAACATAATATTTTTAGTCGCAAACTCCTCTATAAAATCCTTATTTTACTATAAGGAACGTAACCAGACTGCAACCAACAGCTACTCTCCGGGCTATGTGCCCCGCCGAGCGCTGAATTACAAGTTACAAGTCTGGCGCATTAAGTGTAATAATTGCACCCTCTAAAAGCACATTTGAACTATGCTAAAACCCAGTCAGGCTATTTATTTTTCGATTGCAACAGACACTGGACCGTTAGATGGCGCCTGCTGACTATTTTACATGTCGCTATTGTAAAAATACCGGGATGTATCAAATAGTCAAAGGATCCTCGTGCCGGTCGTCGTTGGCTCTCGTCAGTGCAAGGTAGGCACCTTGCACTGACGAGAGCCAACAGCTCGAAACTGCAATCTGCAAGTTATGTGTGACGGCTGGCAAGAGAGCTCCTTTAAGTAGGATCAGTCTTTCGGCTGGTGTTTGTTGTAATCGAAGCATTAGCGTTTTGATGGTAATATGCAATTATTACACTTAACGCGCCAGACTTGTAACTTGTAATTCAGCGCTCGGCGGGGCACATAGCCCGGAGAGTAGCTGTTGGTTGCAGTCTGGTTACGTTCCTTATAGTAAAACAAGGATTTTATAGAGGAGTTTGCGACTAAAAATATTATGTTTAAGATACATTACTGTCAGGATAATATTTTTGGCAAATCTTCTATATTCGCAGAACAATATTCTAAATAAAGTGTGTATGGATCTAAACAGAGATATTTTTACTTGATTTTCTTTAACTCACAATGTATTTTTGATGTTTGTCTAGATTTTTCATCCTTTATTTAACACACTTCCTGACATAACCAGTTGATGAAATTTTGCACAGTTACTAAGATCGGATGGCAATACAATATTCCATCGTTACTTTTGTAAATATCCACACGTAGGGGACGCGGGGGTGAAAATTGATTAAATATACTATCCAACCGGCACAAAAGATTTTGGCCTGATTAGAAGAAACTTCTGCAGGGGTACAATTTAAAGTATGACTAGAAAGTAGAAAATAATAAAAAAAAATTAAACCTGCTTTTGTTACGAAGTCGTATTAAAAAGTAAAAAATAATTTTTCAAGTATGACTGCAAGAAAAACAAGGCATGCGCACTTTGTATGATTGTACGCATGATTGCATGAAAGGGGAAACACAAAATATATGAAAAATTATTTTACTTTTGTAAGAAAGGCAAGTCTTTATTTTTTAATTTGAATTATATCCTTCCTGCTCAATTTTATCAAGCTGTAAATAATAACTACTCATGTCGATGTTCAATTGTTAGAACATTTTTATTCTTGTATAAATATATAATTATTACATTCTTATCTTAATATTTTATTAAAATATCACGGTTATCGTGAATGTACAAACAAATATAAGACCCAAGGAAAGTCTTTTCATATATAAACATGCACAAAAAATAGTAAGGTTAGTATTTGTTTAACCTCCAAGCCACTCCAAGCGAGTGAGAGTATGAACTCTGACGTCACGCGCGCGTCACCTATAGCACAAGCGACAATTAAACGTTTTGAGGTAATGTGTTATTGTTCTTCCTCCAAGTAACGACCTTGAAAAACGCGCATATGCTCTATACGCATATACTGCTTATACTAATATTTTGTGTCGACGGTTAATACGCTTTAATTGATCCTGTAATTTGTGAAATTTTTCATTGTACGCATTTTGTTATTTCAGAGAAAGAAAAATGTAAGGAGGATGAGTTATAGGAACACAGCCTTGCCCGCCAACTTGGTAATACCATCGGTAATTGCAGTTACTTGTTATATTGTAGGTGAGTGACATTTGTTTTATTATTTATATTCACAATTTTTATATTGAATTGGTCTCGTTAATACTTAATTAGAATCTGCATACGTAATTAGTTAATTATGGACATGCTGACAACTAGCAGGGAAAAATATAACGTAGATAATTATTTATTTAATTCCTAAATTGAACCTGACGTTTGTGTACAAGTGCTAAGTTTGTTTAATAATTACTTTCCCAATTGTTGTGGATATTTAGTTTTTATTGATCAGATTTTGTGGTGAAAGTTATCAATAATACGTTACCAATATCAAAAATTGAACAAAAAATTAAAATTATGTTCCTGATACTAAGTTTAAATAATACATATTTATTCGAATAGCTATTTTCAGCACAATTATGTATAATTTCAGACACAAAAGTCATGTGACTCTGAGTTATATAATCTACGATAATTTCTCTATAATTACTTTGAAAGGACTCATCATTTTTAAATTTATTTTCGAGACAGTAAAATCTTTTGCAAGTTGTATCAAACGAACTTCCTAACTCAGGCGGGTATTCCTTAAACGGAAGCGTTACTGTGAAACTACTGGTTTTGTCGCGAGTAGTGTTGGTTCTAAAAATGTTTTCACATTCAACATCCTCCTGATTTATTATAGGTGGTGCAGGCACCTCCTCTACTTCCCAGAATTGATCTAAGATTGCAGTAATGGATATGTTCCCATTAGAATGTAGCCTAAATTAGTTTGTACTGCCATGGGTAAATTAGGTGGGCTAACGACCTCACTAGTGCCTAAAATGTGTAAATAAAAATAAACTGACCGTCAATTTTTGAGGGTTGATAAAATTGTCCGTCCGCTAATTGGATATGATTTAAATAATTAAGATATTGAACTGGCACATTTGTTGTTGGAAGTCGATCAGTTATTTTATCTATTTCTAAAGCGTCGATCTGATATTTAATGTTTGAATCAAATCGTGACCCTAAAATATGTGACCTAAATAAAAAAAAATAACTTTGCAAAAAAATCTACGTCATTCTTACTTATTTCCTTTCTCAATTTGACGCACAAAATGTTAGGCTGACGCCAAAAAAGTTTTTTGAGAGGTTTCATTCTTGTACATACACTAAACCACATTTTATTTTCTTTACTCCCTTTCGTAATAGTATGGGGGTGGTATTGAGGGTGATAGTGTGGGTGTCTGATGTCAAAAAAATTTTGAGACCTTGACATTTCGTACATGCTCTAAATTGCAATTTTATGGACTCTTATCTGCTTGCTTTGCCTATTTACTCTTATTTGCTACATTTACCCCAGAACCCTTCAATGGAATTAGATCAAAATATCCAGATCTCGTTATTATACATACATGAACGGCTCCTGAGTAAACGTGCGCACAAAAAGTTACAGACAGACCGACAGACAAACCGAGACAGAATTTTATTTTCTTAAATTTAAAATCTCGACGTTACGTAACATTTTAAGTCTATTTCAACAACAAAAAAAATATTTTTTTGCGTTACTATACTTCCACTAAACGTGGAACTAAAAATGGGGGTTCCTATTTAAAATTTCACCGACCTACAAGGATGGGAGTAGGGTGACTAGTTTTAGTAATGATTAAATTTTGGTTGTGGACATTTTTTCGTAGGGTGCCTATTATTCGAGATAGATATTTGAAAATTTCAGGTTAAAAAGATCATCGGGAATACATAGACTATCATCTATGCTGTATAAAAATAAAACCTTTGACAGTATTTATGGCATACATGGTATGACTCTCAAATATTAGGTTCTGATCTATTACGACTCCCAAGTTATTTCATTTACGCCGTTACAATTATTACATTCTAATTAATTCTTATAGTATTAGCAATGTAACAACTATCCCTATTCTGTGTTAAAATATCAATTTAACACTCTATATTCTAAATCTTCTTTGGTACTTTGTTCATAATTATATACAAACTTGTTTGAGTTAATTGAGGCAACAGATATGTTTCGTCAAATCTTAAGAGAGTATTATAAGTGATAAGCTAACAGCTCAAGTTCTCACTCTGCTTTATCTTTGACTTAAATGATACTTCTGTTTAACAAAATAGTTGTTTAGCTAACAAAACTTCGCTTGTAAGCTGCAATATGCTTCCTGAAATTCCGGGGAATATCCGAATTGGGGAGAACTTTACAAATATTCGAAACATAGGAATAATTTTTAATTTATGTGTGCTTGCTTTATCGATGTGAAGTAACAAGGGACGTTTATGAATCATTAACGCATATGCTACAGTAATTTGTAACGTTTATCTTTTCGTTTTCATTAATGTATTTATTGTACGAATATACAGGGTGTCTCACCGGGAACTGAATCGATCGATATAGAGAAAAGTACGCATCAGAAAATTTTGAAAATTTAGATAATTACTAATGTCGGTGTGGCCAATCCAACTAAAATAATTACAAGCAGCCTGGCATTTCCGCTTATACCTGAAGTCGATGCCAACTTGCTTATTTCAAATAGAATACCCCATATATTTTAGGGTTCTCGAAAAGAGCATACAATTCTGAGTAGAAAATATGTAGCATATCCTATACCTAAATCTAGCCTTTCAGAGATATTTGATATTTTATAGAAAATTTGACAGGTGCAACGGTTTGCAGGAACCGTTATAACGTTCTTCGTGTAAAAGATCCTCATTTGCTCCTTGTCACATAGAAAGAACACAAGGGGAACTACGTTCTACAAATGAAATAAATTCAATAATATCATACCAAGTGTTCCGTTTTTCGCGTTACATTTTGTCAACTTCAAACCGCGAAAACTTGTTTAGGTCAAATGGAACACCCTATATTTTTTACGTCTAGTTGTATAAAATTGAATTCCCTTTATCATTGTGGAGGTTAAAGTTACAACTTTTTGAAATATTTGCGATTTTATTAGAAATTCATGAATTGTTGCAATCATTTCATTAAAACAGCCATGATTAGAAACAATCAATCATTATCTTATGTCAAAAAATGCCAGCACGTTTAAATTACACCCACGAAGACTTTTTAAATTTGTTTATTATTTATGGAGAATGTGATAAAGTAAGATAAAGAACTTGAAGCACATTTGCTACTCGATATCCACAAAAGCGCAAAATAACACTAACACTGTAACATGCGAATTAATCGAATTGAAGATATGGCATGAACTAAAATAGCAGAGATAAGATCAATTGAAAATATGATTTCATTTTAATTTAATAATTGCTCAAAATTCCGTCCTCGAACCTCGACACATTTTTTGAACCTTCGGATTAGTTCCTCATGGGTAACTCTTCTAATTGAATTCTGTGATATGTTTTGAAATGCATTTCTTACTCTTTGCATACAATCTTCAATGGTTGTTAATGGGCTCTAATAAACTTTATTTTTAATAGTTCCCCAAATGAAATAATCCAGAACTGATAAATCGGGCGAGCGAGGAGGCCATAAGAAAGGTTCATTATTGGCAATCCATTGATCATAAAAAGTTTCTTGTAAATAATTATTAATTAAATATGTGTTATGTGGGGGAGCACCATCGTGCTGATAAAAAATGTTTCTATGTTCGGCGAGAGGTAAATTTTCTAAATAGTTATTATTCAAATTTTGTTAATATATTCAGATATCTTTCACCTAAAAAAGAAAAACAAAAATTTACCTATACATTAGCAGAAGAGAAAATTTAATTTACCGTTTAAATTTTCCTGATAAAATTGTAATGCCACCACTCTATCGTTTCTTATGGCACAGTAAACATTGAACTGCCAACTTTCCTGAAAGTTACGCTCTCTGAACATATGAGGATTTGAGTCACTCCAATAATGCGAATTGTGTCTATTAAAAAGTCCATTTTTAGTAAATTTTGCTTCATCTGTCCATATAATATTTCCCAAATAAGAATCGTGACCCTCATACCTTATTAGAATAAACTCATAAAAATTCTGTCTTCTCAGGAAATCTGTTTCTTTTAATCCTTGAACCATATGAAATGAAAACGCGTGAAACTTATGTTTTAATAAGATTCTGTGAATTTAGTCCTTGCATAGTCCCGATTCCAGAGCAGCTTGTCTTAATGACATCCTTGGAAATGCATGAAAATATCTCAGAATAACTATTTCAATATTTTCGTCATCAACATTCTTTGCATTTTTGCCTTGACAGAGCCATTTTTTTAAAATTTTCCAGTATGCGTTTTACAGTATTTGGTGACGGTTTCCGTTTTCCTGGATATCGAGTAGCAAATGTGCTGCAAGTTCTTGATATTACTTTATCACATTCTCCATAAATAATAAACAAATTTAAAAAGTCTTTGTAGGTGTAATTTAAACGTGCTGGCATTTTTTGACATAAGATAATGACTGATTGTTTCTAATCATGGCTATTTTGATGAAATGATTACAACAATTCATGAATTTCTAATAAAATATATCAAAAAGTTGAAACTTTAACCCCCACAATGCTAATATCAGAAAAAAGGGAATTCAATTTTACACAACATGACGTAAAAAAATACAGGGTGTTCCGTTTGACCTAAACAAGTTATCGCGGTTTGAAGTTGACAAAATGCAACGCGAAAAACGGAACACTTAGTATGATATTATTGAATTTATTTCAGTTGTAGAACGTAGCTCTCCTTGTGTTCTTTTTGTGTGACAAGAAGCAAATTAGGATCTTTTACACGAAGAAAGTTATAACGGTTCTTGCAAACCGTTGCACCTGTCAAATTTTCTATAAAATATCAAATATCTCTGAAACGGCTAGGTTTAGGTATAGGATATGCTACATATTTTCGACTCAGAATTTTATGCTCTTTTCGAAAACCCTAAAATACATAGGGTATTCCATTTGAAATAAGCAAGTTGGTATCGACTTCCGGTATAAGCGGAAGTGCCAGCTGCTTGTAATTATATTAGTTGGATTGGCCACACCGACATTAGTAATTATCTAAATTTTTAAAATTTTCTGATGCGTACTTTTCTCTATATCGATCGATTCAGTTCTCGGTGAGACATCCTGTATAAATAAATAACCACATCACATACATGGTATCCCAATAGAGCGTCATAGTCCAATATCGGCCTTTTAGAAGATATTGAAATATTATTTGTTTATGGAGGTGGTTAAAAGGCGCACATTTTAAAAATATTTTGATATATACAGAGTGACTCGCTACAGAGGAGCATCTTCGAGGTATTTTTTAAACGGAACACTCTATATATTTTTACATTTGTGAATTCAGCGTAAAATTACATTTCCAACGACCTCCAGATTTTCGATTTTTGACGTGACGTCGCTGAGTTATTCGAAAAAATATGAAAATTTTGGTTGGAACAAGGTTTAACAAACTTATTCGCTGTGTGTTACTATTAATTAAGAAGATTTCTTTTGCAATTATGTAGATAAGGAATGTACTATAATGACACAACCACCAAAATTTGAAAAAATTGAGAAATTTCACTTTGAATTAGCGATAGTATACGCCCTATAAAATTATATTCAATATTTGGTGGTTGTGTCGTTGTAGTACGTCCCTTGTCTACATAATTGCAAAATAAATCTTAATTAACAATAATACACACCCAGCGAATTGATTTGTTAAATCTTGTTCCAACCAAAATTTTCATAATTTTTCGAATAATTTTACGCTGAGTTCATAAATGTAAAAATATATTGGGTGTTCACCCTGTATATTTCAAAATATTTTTAATATGTGCGCCTTTTGACGCTGTACCACTTTCATAAGGAAATAATTTTCCAAAGTCTTCTAATAAGGTCGATATAGCCAAAATAATAGAGCGCATATTAAAACACAGAATTATGAACTTCTTAAATAAATATAACATAATTTCAGATAATCAATATGGCTTTAGGGAGGGAAAATCTACGGAAGATGCAATATCTCAATTAACATCACGCATTTACAATGCATTAGATGAAAATAAAAAATGCATCTGTATTTTTATAGACCTCGCCAAAGCGTTTGACACTGTGTGCCATAAAACATTATTAAATAAATTGAAAAGTTATGGACTTAGGGGAAAGATATATGATATTATAGAAAATTATTTGGAAGATAGAACTCAATACGTGCAAATTGATTACAGCATCAGTACTCCAAGAACTGTCAACTATGGGGTCCCTCAAGGTACGGTACTGGGTCCTCTACTTTTTACTTTATATATAAATAGCTTATTAGCATCAAGTATCTCAGGTACCATAATTAGCTTTGCAGACGACACCGCAATTATATTTGAGGCAGATACCTGGCTACACCTAAAAAACACAGTAGAAACAGAATTTAAGCTAATAAAAAAATGGTTTCAATATAACAGTCTTACACTAAATTGTGAAAAAACCAAATTTCTACCATTTACATCTTACTCAAATAATTTACCTAATCTTGGCCAGCTACAGATTGATGAAGAAACCATTATCCCTGAAGCCGAATCAGTAAAATATTTGGGTATAATAATTGACCGACATCTGAGATGGGACCTGCAAATAAAAAATGTTACAAAAAAAATTAGAGGTTTACTTTACAGGTTTACATACCTAAAATACTTCTTGAGCGTTGAACACCTAAAAACATTATATTATGCACTGATACAGTCACAATTAACATACGGTATCCTGGGATGGGGAGGAGTAAGCGATTATTACTTAAAAAATTTAAACGTTTTACAGAAGTGGGTACTGAAAATAATCTACAGTAAAGACATACTTTACCCTAGCAATGAGCTATTTAAACTAAGTAAGGTACTGGACATTCGTCAATTATTTTGCATGAATATACTAACAAACATATTTAAAGGAAAAATTAAAACAGAACCGAAATCACACGTCCATCAAACCAGGCAAAGAGAAAATAAAATACAAATACCACGATGTCGAAAAACTGTAGGTCAAAGGAACTGTTATTACCTAGCTCCTAGAATCTATAATATGCTTCCTGATAAATTTAAAAAAATAGAAAAATACAAAAAATTTAAAAGTGAAATTAAACAATGGCTACTAGATACACCGATACATACAATAAACAATTTAATTAACCAAAAATAGATTTACAAATACAAGCTTGAATAGACAAAGTGTTAAAATATTGGTAAACGTATATAAGTATGTATGTATATGTAATGTGTTCGTGTAATGTGTAAGTGTATAGATATATGTAGAAAACAAAACTGGAGTTACCTGATTAGTTATATTTGTTAAAGTCAACTCTAATGTAATATATGTGTGTATGTGTGTCTATGCGTGTATATATGTGTATATATATGTATGTATGTATGTGTATATATATGTATATATGTATGTGTATATATATGTATATGTGTATTTACCATATGTATAATATAACAACACTTAAATTTAGTTTAACTCAATATAATGCTCATAGACTGGATAAAATATATTGTCAATCACGCACAAGCATTTTTGTAAATGCTTCAGTGATTTCTCTTCTAGTTTATTTGTAAATACTATTTCTATTTGTGTCATTTGTGTCATGTAAATTTTCTTTTAGAAATTGCTGTAAATTATATTATCATTCTTGTATTTTTATTTATATTGCAAATAAACATTATTATTATTATTATTATTATTAAAATATGACGCACTATTGTATAAAAAAATGAGCCTTAATCGCAACATCAAACGAATATCTCTCAGCACATTTGGCATATTTGACTAGTAGAATAAAGTTCTATAATACATACATGTAAAGGTAATCTCTGGATATCCCTAATTCCTAATAAGACTTCGCATCGCGTATCAATACCAGCGCTAGGAATGATCCTCCCGTTGTGGTGTATTGAAGGGCAAATTAATGTACTAAACAACACTTTTGTCCTCATTTGCATGCGCACTCACCTTTAAACCCTTTTATCCCTCTCCATTATTTAATCTGTCTTCATTAAAACTTGCGAAATCTGAAAACTTAACCCGGGGCCGGATAGACAGCACACCAAATGCAAGCTATACAAGTTTAATTAGGACAACAAGTGTCGATTTTCATCTACGGCAGCATACCTAAGTAATCCTACGGAAACTTTTGAACATAGTTTTTACTTATTCCAAGATTATACTTCAACGTTGTGCTCTTAATACCTGACGCTACTTGGGCGCTAGCAGGCAGGCTCTTTAAGTAAAAACAAATTTACTGTCGTAGCACAAAGGTGGATGAGTCTTACTTTGTCGACTAGGAAAAAGGATCGGCAGTTCTTGCACAACTACGTGATTCGGTGCTGACGTAAAATTAATAATGCATTCACTTTTCGGTTCTTAAATATTGTACAAAGAGGCTTTATGCCTTTTAATATTTTATTCGTTTAATTATAAAGTACCTAAAGAATGATTAACTTTGAAACAGAGTTTTCTGTTTGTTTTTTTAGTCACAACTTGCATATACTTCCGTGTCCGTGTTTGATTACGTGTCAGTGGGCCACTTCGCTCTAGAAGATTGATAAACGAGACAACATATGCGTACGACTAGCTGGTTTTAGCCGGAGCAAAGAGTGGTGGGTTCTGGGAACTCCAAGAGATGTGAAACTTATCCTCTTGTGTGTGTGACATACCGGGTGTTAGAAAAGTATGGGAACGACGGAAAATCTCGAACAGTTTGCATCAAATCGAAAAATAAAAAAATACGTGTCAAAAATTTTTCAAAAAACTATCTACCGATACCAAAATGACCTCACCACCTACCACCCTGTGGGTGGGGTGAGGAGCAACTTTAAAATTGCAAATGGAAACCCCTATTTTTTATTACGGAATCGGATTTTACGGCAAAAAATACGTAAATTTTATTCAGGACATTTTTTTCGATTCTTGCATGGTGTCGCTGTAATCGCAAAAAATGAAAAGAAAACATTACTGTTTCAAGAGTACCGTCTTGTACCCATAAAAAAACGTCCAATTCAAAAACTGAAAAACACGTATTTGTTATTTTTACGAAATCTATACAATGACATTGGATTCGGCTCTCCCACCCCCTAACCCAGTGAGTGGGGAGGGGGGCAACTTTGAAATTTCTAGTGAAAATCCTTATTTTTTTATAGCGGATTCGGATTCTACGGCCAAAAATACGTGAATTTTATATTGGACATTTTTTTAAATTCTCGCAAGGTGTCGCTGCAATCGCACAAAATTGAAATAAACCTTTAAAAAACAATATCTGTGATATCTTGGTTTTTATGAATGTTTTTTTTAAGTGTTCTTAATAACAGTATTTGTTTTGTGAAATTTCTACGAGAAAGTTCAATTCCTTCCAACATTTGTAGAGGCAGGAGCGCACTTTCGTAAGGAAAAATTTATTTCATTTTTCATTAGTTCTCGCGTTTTTTTCTGCATAATTGCTACTTTAACAGAGGAAGAGAGAGAGCTTCTCTTTTAATGATGCGAGGGTGGCGCGATAAAGAAAGGTTCTATGATGAAGTTGTGATTTTATTCAACGAAACTTTCCATGTAGATCAAGTAGGAATTTCGAAATCTACTGTGTCCCGTACCATCAAACGATTCCTAGACACAGGGACAAATAAAAATCGCCCAAAATCTGGAAGACCAATATCTGAAACATCGGAAGCTCGACAAATGGAAGTGGCTCAGGCATTTGTTGAAAATCGAAGGTTATCAATCAGAAAGGCCAGTCAACAGCTTGATATGAGTGCATTTTCAGTTCATAGGAATTTGAAACTTTTGAAATTTCATCCTTACAAAATTCACCTTCACTAAGAATTAAATGAAGATGATTTTGATCGGCGACTTGAATTTAATGAATTAATGATGGAAAGGAGTAACCAAAACCCAAATTGTTTGTCATATCTACTTGTCTTCTCAGATGAAGCAACTTTCGAACTCAGTGGAAAAGTTAATCGCCATAATTTCAGATATCGGAGTGACGAAAACCCTTACTGGATGCTTGAAACACACACGCAGTATCCACAAAAATTAAATGTTTGGGCAGGAGTTTTCAGGGATCGAATCATAGGACCGTTTTTCATAGATGGAAATTTGAATGGAAAAAAATACCTGGAAATGTTAACAAATCAAATAATTCCCGCAATACAAGAGATTGCTGGCGATGAGTTCGATAATGTTTGGTTCCAGCAATGGGGCTCCTCCACACTATCGGGATATTGTTCGGCACTATTTGAATGGTACTTTCGAAAATCGATGGATAGGTCGGAGAACTATTGAATAGCCAGCAAAATCTCCCGACCTCGCGCCACTTGATTATTTTGTTTGGGGATACGTGAAGGGTAAGATTTATTTCACTAAACCTCGTGATTCGGAAGACCTGCGGTAATGCATAATAAACATTTTTGCAGAAATACCACCTCAAATGATAAAAGGTGCTATTGAAAATTTTTACGTTTGTCTCGGACAATGCCAAGAAGTCAATGGGCACCATTTGAACACCTGCTATAATCTTGAAATTAAAACCTGCTAGTGTAGCAGTTGAGCTGTAAACCAATTGCCTCAACTGGCCGAAATCCTCACCTTGCCTTAAATGGCTGAGTTACCTCCTTGCCTTCACTGGCTGGGATCAAGAACTTGCATGAAGTGGCTAAATTAAGAGGTAAAATCACTGTTAGTTTTTTTTTAATCGAGTTTTTTATTGCCTTGTAAAAAATGTAAATTAAAAATTACTAGCTGCTAATAAATTTACAGAATGTTAATAGTTGTTGTAATTTCCGCACGACCGTGTGAAATCACTGTTCTCAAAACAGCTCGGAAGATCATTCACTCTGAGATCAGTAGTATTACTTTTCGTATTTTTTTAAGTATGCGTTCAAAACTTTCATGTTTCTACTCAATTTTTGCGATTGCAGCGACACCTTGCGAGAACTGAAAAAAATGCCCGATATAAAATTCACGTATTTTTGGCCGTAGAATCCGAATCCGCTATAAAAAAAATAGGGATTTTCATTACAAATTTCAAAGTTGCCCCCGCCCCACCCACTGGGTTAGGGGTGGGAGAATCGAATCCAATGTCATTGGATAGATTTCGTAAAAATAACAAATACGTGTTTTTCAGTTATTGAATTGGACATTTTTTATGGGCACAAGACGCTACTCTTGAAACAGTAAAGTTTTCTTTTCATTTTTTGCGATTACAGCGACACCATGCAAGAATCGAAAAAAATGCCCGCAATAATATTTACGTGTTTTTTGCCGTTGAATCCGATTCCGCAATAAAAAATAGGGGTTTCCATTTGAAATTTTAAAGTTGCCCCTCGCCCCACCCACAGGGTGGTGGGTGGGGAGGTCATTTTGGTATCAGTAGATAGTTTTTTTATTTTTCGATTTGATGCAAACTCTTTGAGATTTTCCACCATTCCCATACTTTTCTAACACCCGGTATAAGGCAAACTTTGTTTTATTTGGGAAAAGAAGACAATGGACAATTGACGTTATTTGGGCACCATCTATAGTGAACAATTACCTTAAAACCAGTCTTCTATGGACAAGACTGAAATTTATGGTAAGGAAAATAAATAATAATAATAATAAACACCACAGAAATTAGACAACCCCCAATTCCAGAAACCAGGGCTTGTGCGGAAGGGGATTACACATTGAAAAAACGCGGACATACGACCATTTCCTGCGACAGTGCCGGAGCCAGGATTCGAACCCAGTGGTACGATGTCCGTGTGATTAATTGCGATTGCCACCTCGCGCCTTAACCCACTCGGCTATCGACCAGACAAATAATTAATAAGATGAATAATAAAATATATTATTCAAATAAATAAATTTTACAACACGAATTTAAATAGGTAATTTGTAGAATTGAAATTTAATAGTAAATCTGAAAGAAAATATATATGTTTATTTAAATATAATTTTAGTTTATATCAAGAAAATTGAATCGGTGAAAAGTAATTTAAAAAAAAAAAAAATAATCGAGAATAGATAGATAGATGGATATCTTTATTTGACCACTTTACATAAAGGTTACATTTGTGGCAAGTCAGAGATAGTAGCTTACAGATAAAATAAAATATAAATATTATAAAAACATGGAATAAACTTAAGCTACTAAGTTACGTAATACATACATTCATAAACGTTTATCAAAAATATATAACATACATATATAGACAGTAATGATACCAAACAAGATACACAAATATAGATTCAGGTGTTCAAATTTAAAAATATAGACATTGTAACCCTACATTAACGCGCACTTCAACACACTTCATATTAACATAACAAAGTTTAAAAAACAATTAACACTACAGCATTATATTACATTTGTGTTAAAAAACTCATCTACATTATAAAAACAGTTATTTAATAAAAATGATTTAGCTTTAGTTTTAAACTGTATTTTATTGAGGGATTTCCAGTCACTAGGTAGTTTGTTATATAAATTGAGGTCCAATGAATTGATTTTAGACTTCGACAATCTGTACCTGGGAATATATAGATTGTTTTTGTACCTGGTATTATGTGAATGCATATCGGAGTGAGTTTGTAGTTGACTTTTTTTACTATGTATTTCTAATATGCTATTGTAAATATACAGGTTGGGCAGTGACATTATTTTTAATTTAATGAACAAAGGCTTACAATGCTCTAAATAAGGGGCATCCGCAAGAATTCTTATAATTCTTTTTTGTAGCATAAAGACTCTTTGGGAATAACCAGAGTTACCCCAAAGTATTACTCCGTAATTTAAGCAAGAATGAAATAGGCCAAAATAAACTGTTAGCAAAGTATCTTTATGCACTAGTTTACTTAGCCTTCTGATGACAAAAATTGTGCTAGATAATTTTTTACAAAGTTGATCTATATGCACATCCCATTTTAAACCGTCATCTATAGTTATGCCTAATAATTTAACACTATTTCCGCTAGTAATAGTCGAATCAGAATAAACTTTGAGTTTTATTCTTATTTAATTTTAATTTATTTGTAGAGAACCACAATTCAGATTTTTCGATAGCTACGGCTGATTGTTCTTCAAGTTCTCTAGTATTTTTCGAGAAGTTTTTTAGGGTTAGGTCATCAGCAAACAGAGTGCACTTAACGAGGTCTAGAAATGGAGGCAAGTCATTAACGTATATAATAAATAAAATTGGGCCTAACACGGAGCCTTGAGGAACTCCATGTTTGATAATTGTAAAATCAGAATTTTTATTATTTAGAGAAACACACTGTCTTTTGTTTTCAAGATATGATTTAAAAACTGATAAAGGTAATCCTCGAACACCATAAAACTCTAGTTTCTGGATTAATATTTCGTGAGAAACGCAATCAAACGCTTTACTCAAATCACATAGTGTAACAGAAGAATAAAGACAGTTCTCGAGCGCCTCTATTATATCATCGATGACACAAGAGACAGCCTTTATTGTGGAGCAGTTTTTCCTAAAGCCGAATTGGCAAGAATTTAAAATGTTGTTCATTTCTAAATATTTGACCAGTCTTATTTTTAAAAGAATTTCCATAATTTTCCCAAAAATTGGTATGATAGATATTGGGCGGTAGTTATTCAACTCAGACATATCTCCTTTTTTAAAAATTGGTATAACTCTAGTTATTTTTAAGAAGTCAGGGAAAATGCCTTTATTAAAACATGCATTGAATAAATTACATAAAGGTATAGCAATAGTGTCTATGGTTTCTTTTAACATAATAGTGTTAATACCGTAAATATCTACTGAGCTGGTGTTCTTCAAGGACATAACAACATTAATGATTTCTTGTGGCGTAGTGGGATATAAAAAGAATGAACAAGATGGTTTTAGTATGCTATTGAGAAACTCTGCAGCTGCATAACCCGTGTCCACAATAGTATTAACAATTTCGTCAGCAATAGAGCCAAAAAAGTTATTAAAGTCATTGTTTGTTAATCTTGTTTGTGTCACACTTTTTGTTACATTTCTTTCCATATTAACTATGTTCCAGCTAGCCTTAATTTTATTACCGGAATTTAAAATATAAGTACTGTATGAATTTCTTTTAGCAACTTCAATAGTCTTTTTATACAAACGTCTATATTTATAGTACGTATTTTTGTCCTCTTCGGATTTTGTTGCATTACAGATTGTTTTCAAACAAGACAATTTATTTCTCATTTGTCTAACCTCATCATTAAACCATCGAGGTTTAGATTTTAAGTTATATGTTAAGCATTTAGTCAAAGGAAAAAATTTTTCGATGTGGTGCTGGTAAATATTTACTAGTAAATGTATATAGTCTTCAATGTTATCTAGAGATATTAAATCAAACCTGCTCCAGTCAAGTGAGTTTAGGGAGACTTTCATATCACTTAACCCTCGAGGTCAATATAACACCAATTCCCTAGGTTTCCAGGTTGAGTGTAGTTGAAGGTGTGAAGTCCTGGTACTGCACTTCAGATTGTAATTCCCTCAGAGCCTCGAATTTAAATAATTTTGGCAATTTATTTACCCGCAAGCGACATTCGATCCCAAAAGAAGTTTGGATAGTACGATTGCAGAATAGATTCTAGTCTAATATATTCTTGTTTTAATTAATAAAAAAAATTGAAGGCTTTAACACCTTAACAGAAGCCAAAAAATATCAAACTCGGTGGTTTGGTTAAATAATATATTCAATATATTTTCTTTGAAGATAAGTAGCTTTCGTACAATAAACTTCAAATCTAATTGAAAGGGCAAGCTTGATAATTAACAAAATAAACCAAGTTGATAATTGTTAAATCAATTATAATTGACACATCAAGCTGTAAAGTTGCGTCTCAGAATAAACTGTTAAAGTAAATTAATTATTTTACTTTTACCTTATTGTATCGTATTGTATTTTATTTGCTGAATGTAAATATATAAATTGCCAAAAGAGATAGAAAAAAAATATTTTGTTACTATGTGGTTGAGTGTAGTATTTTAATCATCACTGAATAAGCAATTTTAAAGCGGAAGGAAATTTGATAAAAATATAAAATATAGGAATTGTAATATTCCAGCCTATCTGCAAGTGCCTTATAAAAATAAGGACCCAACAAATGAAACCAAAACAGCTATTCCCCCTTACGAGCGCTGAATTATATGGTCAAATTTGCCGTAGTTTGTCTAAACACAGTTAGCACTAAAATACGATGAATTGGAATGCTCGAATGCTACGAGGAAGATGCGAGGTCTCCTTCATCTCAGGATGTCACTAACTGCAGACCGGTTTCGACCTATTTTTGAGGACAACCGGAGTTTGCATCTCATAGACGCTGTTAAGTTTCACCGGAGTAGAGCGTAACTAGCGCCATCTCTCAGTGGTATCGAAATCGATATCGAATCGTGGTATAAAATTTTCTCCTGTTTAAAAATTGCTTATTCAATGATGGTTATCAATTTTATTTTCGATTTGGATCGTTTCGATACCACTGAGAGACGGTGCTACTTACGCTCTACCCCTTTTGGGGAAAAACACCCCTTTTTGGGTTTTTTCGAAATATTCTGAGTGTAATTTGGACAATGTTTTAAGAAAGTAAGTTTTATGCAGACATTTTTTTCTTCAAGAGAAACAACAATACAGCTACGGACACGTGTTTCGGAGTTATTGCTCCTCATCAGCGTAGCGTAGCTTAGCGGATGTATCTTATAATCGAGCAAAACCAACAAAGGTCGGAAAGTACAGTGCACAGTACTCGATTTGTACTTTCATACTACATAATAATATGCAATTATTACACTTAACGCGCCAGATTTGTAACTTTGGTTGCAGTCTGGTTACTTTCCTTATAGTAAAATAAGGATTTATAGAGGAGTTTGCGACTAAAAATATTATGTTTAATATTCCGCCCTCTAAAAGCACATTTGAACTATGCTAAGCCAAGTCAGGCTATTTATTTTTCGATTGCAACAGACACTGGATGGCGCCTGCTGGCGCCTGCTGGCTGTTTTACATGTCGCTATTGTAAAAATACCGGGATGTACTATAGTCAAAGGATTCTCATGTCGGTCGTTGCATACCTACCTTGCACTGACGAGAGCCAACAGCTCGAAACTGCAGTCTGCAAGTGGTGTGTGACGACTGGCAAGGGAGCTCCTTTAAGTAGGATCAGTCTTTCGGCTGGTGTTTGTTGCAATCGAAGCATTAGCGTTTTGATGGTAATATGCAATTATTACACTTAACGCGCCAGATTTGTAACTTTGGTTGCAGTCTGGTTACTTTCCTTATAGTAAAATAAGGATTTATAGAGGAGTTTGCGACTAAAAATATTATGTTTAACATAATTCTGTTTGAGGTATGTCACTATTCATGGATCTCTTTTGTGTTGAATCGAAATCATCTCTCATTTTTGTGTCAGTTCTTTTATTTTAAGTCTTAAATATGTATCTATCAGTAATTCAAGCACTTTTGCCATGGAACATAGGCCTAAAATGGTTCGGTAGTTAATAACGCAGTTTGCAACACCTGATATAAATAACGGTGAGGTTTGTACTTTTCCAATTACAGGGAATTGTCACAAAACATGTGGATATATTGTCTTGTCCTGAAATCTTATTAACGTTACCACACGCAAGTTTGTTAAAAACTATTTCTTACCCATTTGTTGATTCAATGACACATTCAAGGCTTTGCATTAACAATGAAGCTGAGCCCTCATATCTAAAGACAAAGAAAACAGAAATGCACTCGATCATAAACTGCAACCCTGAAATCATAAACAATAAATTTATACGCACGTAAATGAGTTAAAAGAATGAGACAGCTTAAACCGTTCAAGGGTTAGAACGGAAAGACTAAACTGCAACGTTAAATTTTACTGCTAGAAGAATACTAGACTTGGAATAGAAAGTCCTATAGTAGGGTAGCACTTAACAAGGTAGATTCCCACTACCTCCAACCGTTTGAGAGTAACAAAGTATTCTGCGAACATGTAACGCCAGTAGAGCCTGCCCGTGTTCTGTTGTGTCCTATAATTCTACCATAATGTGCCTTTTTATTTAATACAGTATTTCTCCATCGGAAATTGATGCGGCATCTTTAGACATCCTATCCATAAAACCGTCACACACATGAAAATTGTCAACCCTTACCTAATATTACCTGTAGTTGTAATTTAGAAACTAATAAAACACGTTTTCATAATAAATTCATTTTTAATCATCTACACATGATGCCAACTTAGTTGACGAAATTTACGACGAGTATATCGTGGAGTAAGTATATTGGTGTTCATGAAAACTATTCCACTACCTGTTATAGTTTTGTTATCCTCCACAATGAAGATATCTGTTTATTTTACAATATTCAAAGAACGACATTCATATTTCAAGGATCTCTTTGCTGTGTCAAAGAGGCATATAATCTGCACTCAGGATTTAGTAAAGGAAATATCAATGCGGAGCGAAATAAAAGCATCCAGTTTGTTATACACTACAACTCCTCCTTCTAGAAGAAAAAGCATTAGTCGGTATGTGAATCCAATATCCAATTCCCTGTTCAGAGCTGAATACTGTACTGATAACATTTTCAGGTCAGGGCCAATATAATACCTTTATAGTGTAATGTGGAAGAGTAAATAAAAATATATTTTATCTGGATTAAACGTTATTGTACGTAAAAATGCGTCTTTCTATTGGCTCAACAAAATGAAATCCATTTATGACGACGAGAGCTATTGAATTTAAGGTATACAAGACGTTTGGGGAGGTAGGAAAACCATCAACCGGTTACTCGCGAAGGGTTGTATTTAGTGAATAGGTTATAAAAGTGAAAAGAATATCGTAAATATACAGAGTGTTGCATGATGAGAGGACATACCTTAATAGGAGGTAGAGAACATCAGTGGTGATCAGAACCTCCCATAGAAATTTCTCGCTGGGCCTTCACTACGATTTATAATTTTTGGCAAAAACTGCTCTTTTACATAGCTTTGACAGGGAATATAATAATGGATTCATATTAGGTACGACTAATACAGTAACGATCCTTCAGACGTACATATAAGAAAGGAAAAAAATCCAGATCCGAAGTCACTAAAATTTCTGTTCCTTTTGTACCTCTAAAAAACATGAAGAAGAACGCAAAAATAAGCAAAATAGCCTATTTTACATTTTTACTACACCTTTGTGGTTATCTAAATACGGTGTTAAATATACAAGAATGTGGATTGCAGAATGATATTAAATGAAAGCCTCCTTATTGAATAACTTTTTACACTTGTATCTTAAATAACTATTAATCAAGAAAATCAGCAATAATTCACACTTAATAAAAATTAGAAAGCAGAACAAACTAAAACCGAACTAAATAAAATAATTTCCATCCAGGTAACAATAAACAACAAACCGATAATTAAATGTGTTTAAAATAAAACATAATTTACATTATGCTACGGGGCATGAACTATGAGAGTTGTTAGATAATAGTTGCAAGATAATACTAAAAAAAATGCACTTGGGCTGCTGTGCGTAGCAGATCGCAGACACTACCTAGCCCGGATAAGTAATGTAACGTCCCCACGATAAAATTTCACTAGCTCAGACTATCTCAGGGCGTTAAGCCCAAGTTTAATATAAACTATTAGAAGTTATTAGTTTACTTATTTAACATAAAATCACTGAGGGTTCCACCCGTAGTGGTCGCAGACGAAATAATGACACTTTCTTTCAACATGAAATGTACTATATTACAGTATTTACACTTTTGGTTTTCTAATATGAACCTGGCGATGTTCACTTATGTGGCTATATTCTGTAAAATATAATACAACATAAAGTAAAGGTAAATACCCCTTGTGTAGCTACACTTGGTTTACGAGGGTTAACTAAAATGAATTTAATTAGATTACATTAGAGAACTTATTTAATCAACATGAGCGAATAAAATCTTGGTTTTAAATATATACAAACGTAAGTTCGAAGGAAATAAATATTATTATACATAACCACTGAAGGTAGTTTCTTAGCAAAGGACACAATAATACTTATCACAAAATTGGTACGATACCCAGACATCAACCAGTGATGAGACTGTGACACTGCGGTGGTAACTTCGGGACACTCCCTAAATCGTGGAACGTTTCAGCCTAGTCTGTGGGACTTTTTAACCTAGAGCATGGAATGTTCTAACCTCGTCCATGGATTGTTCTAACTCAGTCCGTGGAAAGTTCTAACCCAGTCCATCGACCCTCTGGCTATTGAGGAAAACAATCCACCAAAATTCCTGTACAATTAATACTGCAGCTCAATTGACAGCGAAGATACGCCCAAGGGAAAGTGGTCAACCAGCGTGTGCACACATAAATCCCGCACAGATGCGGATTAAACTCCCTCCGTAGCAACGAAATATTCTGACGAACAGCAACAACTTACCCAGAATGTAGTGTGTAATAATTGCATATTACCATTAAAACGCTAATGCTTCGATTGCAACAAACACCAGCCGAAAGACTGATCCTACTTAAAGGAGCTCTCGTGCCAGTCGTCACACACCACTTGCAGACTGCAGTTTCGAGGTGTTGGCTCTCGTCAGTGCAAGGTAGGCATGTGACAACCGACACGAGGATCACTTGACCATTACACTTAACGCGCTGGGCTTGTAACTTGTAATTCAGCGCTCGGCGGGGCACATAGCCCTGAGAGTAGCTGTTGGTTGCAGTCTGGTTACGTTCCTTATAGTAAAATAAGGATTTTATAGAGGAGTTTGCGACTAAAAATATTATGTTTTAATATATCTTGAGTTGTTTACTCCATCCATCGTAAATTGTGCCTCATCCGTAAATAAGGTTCTGTAAATGTCCGGGTGATGGTGAGGCAATCAACGACAAATGCTAGATGGTGTATGTTGTCGCCTTGTTCAAGACGCTGTACCTGCTGGATATGATATGGATGATAACGTTCTCTTTTTAGAGTTCTCCATACTCGCCAATGAGAAATACCAGTCGCCGAATCGATTCTTCTAGTGCTAGTATTTGGATTTTATTCCTGCACGTCTTGTTGTAAGACACGCTCCACAACTGCAGAAGTAAGAAACTTTCCATGATCTCTTGAATACTGGAATACCGCACTAAAAGTTTTGTGATTAGGGTGTAGATTTCATCGTATATCTCCGGAACTAATAGGAATATTTTGAAGATGCATAACCCACGTCAGAAGTGATTAATAACTACGGTGTTCCACGAGGCAGCGTCTTGGGCCCACGACTGTTTTTGATACATATAAATGATAAAAATAAAGTAATCGAATATTAAAAACTACATTTATTTGTTGATGATGCACTATTAATGGTTACTGAAAAAAAAACAGCATAAAACACAAGAAATCAAATAAATGGTTCAATGGTTTCAAATGTAAATGTAATGTAATATCAACAAAAATCCAAGTAAAGTTGAAATATACAAATAAATAATAAAATAAAAAAAACAGTCTTTGTTGCAACAAAGTAAATACAAATTGTCACAAAAGGTACACAGTACTGCTAAGCATATTTTCATGTGTACCTATTTAGGTAATATTAATTTAGTTTAAAAAATAAAAAATATTGCACACATTTTGTCACAAATAAAAGTAAAAATTACAAACCTATTGCTAAATCTAATATAAACTTTTTTATTTTGTCTTTAAAACTTCTAGTAATGGATGAGCGAATCGGTAACATATTATATATACCTGAGCTGCTTGGTAGGAGAAAGAGCTCTTAAAAGCTTCTGTTCAGTGTTCTGTGCATGGGAATACTTAAATTATTTCTATGCTTAGTATTTAAGTCGTGTATATCACCATGTCTATTTAATAGATTACTTAAATATCCCGAACGATTAGTGTTCCTAACGTCATAAATGTCAAGGGCACTGGGCAATTTATTTGTATTATTGCACATGGTAAACAAAGGCGAGTTTTTAAAAATATTGGTATGTGGGGTGGGCATATAGAAAACTTGGACATTGCGAGAAGCCAATCTAGGGACTTGAAAATTTAATTTGCTGATTACTTCAGGTGCGTCAAAATCATTGTGTAACTTTAAATTAAAAAGAACTTGAGAGAGGTATAATCGCCTGTCTTCAAGTGTAGATATGGAAAACCTCTCAAGTAGATTTCTCTGCGGAAAACCTATGACAGGGTAAGTACCATCTGATTTGAACCAGAGCAGTTTGACAAATCTACGCTGCACTGCTTCCAGGTTAGTTTTATGTACCTCATAGCTCGGACACCAGACAAGTGATGCATAGTCAAGCTTCGATCTTACAAATGACTGGTAAAGAATTTTTAATATATCCGTATCAGTGAATTCACGACTAGTGCGAACAATGAATCTAACACTCTTAAAAGCTTCGAAGACAATAGTGTCGATATGATCAATAAAAGACAGCTTTTTGTACGCCGAAGTCACGAAACGTTGAAGGTCTCTGAAGTGAGACGTTATCCAAATAATATTAAAAATAATTGGTGATGTTTTTAAAAAAAAAGGGCAATACGTTGCACTTACCAGCATTCGAGTATAATTAATTGATTATACATCAGTTGTTTACTTTATTAAGACACGTTTGAAGTTGAAAACAATCATCAATATTATTTATAACTGTGAATACTTTTAGGTCATCAGCGTATAGCAGGTCGTTAATAAATATATTGAATAACAGGGGTCCAAGAATAGATCCCTGGAGAACTCCAGATATGGCAACAAATTCGATTGATTTGAATCCATTGAGGACAACATACTGAGTCCTATTCATTAAATGAAATTTAAATAAGCGGAGTAGAGAATATGAGAGACCAATTTTATCTAATTTATCGAGAAGTAGCCAATGAAGTTTGAACAGTTGATACTAGCAAATGTAGCTTCATGGTCACAAACAATGGGGTCACAGTTAACAACACCACTATCACAAGTACTATCATAAATCATTTGTAAAGATGAGATCAATGATATGGGATGACTCTGGAGTTACCCTGTAGGATCTTTGATGATTTGCTGTAGATTAAAAGCTTCACTTAAATTATTTAGGTACCTTATATCTGGGGAGTTGCTATTTTGAATATTTATATTAAGATCACCACATATTAGGCAAGCATCATATTTTTGTATTAACTCATAAAGGTAATCCAGACACGAATAACTCATATATAATGACAATAATCATGAAATGATGATATTTAAAGAAAATATAAGATTTGGAGGTCAACATGAACATTTAGTATACCTAAATAATAATATAATAACATTGAATATAGACCAGGGCCAAACCGTTTAAAATATCGTAATAGACGATAAATTCTTAGCAGTATACGAATGGTCGGAAAATGTAGTTAATGGTGTAAATAATTAAGGAAAAATCGTCCAGACTGAGTAAAAGTTCGGGAAGGGGGGTTGGGGTGGTAATATATACATTTTTAGGGGTTGGTACTCGTTTTTTGCGATTTGCGGCTAAACTATGCATCCTATCGAAAAATGTTGAATGTAAAAGTTGTAGATAATGAAAAAATCTAAAACTATCTAAAAATCTTTTTTTCGGTTTTTAATTTATAACTATCGCAAAAATGTTTATATTTTCATGAAAATTGGTGAAAATTGTGTTTCAAACAAGCCCAAATTTTTTCAAAGCGAAATATTTAATTTTCAATGTTTTATGAAGAAAATAAAGAAAAAAGACCTAATTTTCAGTCGAAAAATTTGGTTAGCAAATTTTCGATTAATGAACTTTACTAGTGCTCATTTTTTTCATTGAAATCTCAACTTTAATATAGAATTAAAATATAATATTGTTTATATACAAAAATATCGTTAAAAAAGCGAAAAACTGAAAAACTACTTCTTAAAAATCAAGTTTTCAGTGAAAATCATGAATTTCTTTTTCTTTATTGTAAATAAACGTTTACATTCATAAAAAACGTTAATTCTCATACAATACTATGCTATACAAGTAATGTACATGTACCTAACTGAGGCGAGACTGTTACAATTAATTCATTACTATTATTTCAGAGAATTTCGCGAAATATCAGCAGCACAGATGATATGAAAAATTATTTACAGTACGAGCTTGCTCCATTTCCTGTGTCGTTGTTTACAGAGAATGGCTTCAGAAAAAATGTTAAGTCACATTTATATACAGAATTTGCGAGCATCGATTCGTTACCAACTTCGAGCAATATTGTATACGTTGTTGATGGCGGGTTTCTCTTACACAAAGTAATCTGGCAAAAAAAACGATACAATTAATGAAATAACACAGAAATATTTACATTATGTACAAAATAACTACGCAAAAAATAGTTATATGAAGAAGATGCAGATTCCCTAACTATCAATACATCCCTTGAAGTAGCAAAAAACTCCGATAAAATAGTGGTAGTTGTTGGTCAAGACATAGATCTTTTAGTTCTTTTAAATCAATTCAGTTCATATGAATTGAATATCTATTTCTACAAACCTGATGCAGGAAATATTAATGATACTTATTACACCTCTAATAGTTTTAAACATAAATCACATAAACATATTGTAGCATTTTTGCATTGTTTTTCTGGCTGCGATACAACTTCCAGTTTTGCTGGGAAAGGAAAAAAAACAATTATAAAATCATTATTGGCCGATAAACATTTACCTAATCTTGCAGAAATTTTTTACAATACAAATGCAGACAATCAAACGATTACGAAAATGGATTAAAAATAATAGCTTCTATTTACAAAAGATTTGAACTCTACTGAACGGCTACTGTTAAATCCTCATTTCATTTGAAAAAATTACCTCCAACCGAAAGGGCAGCTAATGTTACAGGGTGTATTTTCAAATACAAAGTTGGCTTGGTAATCAATTAACAGCTGCAGATTGGGGATGGAAACATCACGTTAATGGCATCGTACCTATATTTACAGAACAAGAATTAATTCCTGAAAATTTATTGAAAATTATCTGCTGCAGCTGCGAAACAGGATGCGGTAATAGCAAATGTGGGTGTCGCAAGCATGGCTTAAAATGCACAAATTTGTGCTCAAATTGTCACGGTTCTGATAAATATTCTAATGCCGAAAAATCGTTGTACGAATAAAATTGTAGTCTCGAACTCATCGAAGACGAAGACAGTACCCACTGTCTAATAAATAATAATAAAAATAATGATACTGAATTCTGGCGATGAAGAATTGCCCACGAAGAGAAAAAGATTTCAATAAAATTATTTTTCTTTTAATTTTTGTATTTTATAATTAAATATAAGACTTTGACGTGATAATTTGTAAATACTTACGAATCACAAGAAATAATTAACAAATTTTCTTAGTTCACAGGCTTTGTGTTTTTTGAATTTTTATCTATTTAATTGCAGTTTAAATAATGCTTTCGGGACTTTGAAAGCCGAGAATAGTTAAGTACATGTACATTACTTGTATAACATAGTATTGTATGAGAATTAACGCCTTTTATGAATGTAAACGTTTATTTACAATAAGGAAAAAGAAATTCATGATTTTCACCGAAAACTCGATTTTTAAAAAGTAGTTTTTCAGTTTTTCGCTTTTTTAACGATATTTTTGTATATAAACAATATAATATTTTAATTCTATATTAAAGTTGAGATTTCAACGAAAAAAATTAGCACTAGTAAAGTTCATTAATCGAAAATTTGCTAACCAAATTTTTCGATTGAAAATTAGGTCTTTTTCCTTTATTTTCTTCATAAAACATCGAAAATTAAATATTTCACTTTGAAAAAATTTGGGCTTGTTTGAAACACAGAAGAGAACATTTTCACCAATTTTCATGAAAATATAAACATTTTTGCGATAGTTATAAATTAAAAACCGAGAAAACGGTTTTTTGCATTTTTCTCGATAATTTTGAGGTTATGGTCAATAATGATCAATTAGAAAGTTTTAGATTTTTTCATTATCTACAACTTTTATATTCAACATTTTTCGATAGTTTAGCCGCAAATCGCAAAAAACGAGTACCAACCCCTAAAAACGTGTATATTACCACCCCAACCCCCCTTCCCGAACTTTTATTCAGTCTGGACGATTTTTTCTTAATTATTTACACCATTAACTACATTTTCCGACCATTCGTATACTGCTAAGAATTTTTATTGCCTTAAACAGGATTGGCCCTGGTCTAAGTGTGAATTATCCTTTGAAAAGCAGGTAGAATATGTAGTGAAGAAAATTACTCGATGAATTGATTCAAGTTACAATAAATTAGTGATAGAAACAAAGTAAAGTGTGTATATTTTTAATAATTAACCCGAGCAAACCCCGCCAGGATTGTAAATAATATAATAATAGAATTAATAAATACTTGAACACGAAAATTATATAATAACATTTAAAAACTGGTAGGTAGCTCCTATAAAACAACAGATTTTGCTATGCACATACATTGCACTGCTACTAGTAATGCTAATTATTAATATCATATACGCATTTGCAGTCACGTAGCTGCAAAACTACACCTGTATTTAAATTTAAATTAACATTCATTAGTGCTCGCATGTATTATTATTACAATCTGCATATGAACCAAAAACTAATACGGCTACCTCAGATGTATTTAAATTTCCTCAATTCCCTTACTGATAACGAGGAAAATCTCAATGGATCAGTTACGAGGGCGAGAAGACCCAACTATAAAATTTAAATTCGCACACGGCTATAAACCATGCTGTGGAGATAGGTCTATAAATTTAACTTAGGAGTGGATTTTTTGTTCGTGAATTAAGGCCTTTTTTGGAACTCGAAATATATAACATAAATAGATGCTTCGTTGTATTAAACAGTGATTTCCTTTCAAGGTTAGCCATATATAATAACGATTTTGATAAAATAACAAGTAATAGCAAAATATGACAACGGAATAGAAAAGGGCAGAAAAAAATCAGTGATAGAAAAACGTACTCTTCTCATGTCAACAAGACAAAAAGTCGTCATTATCTAAACTCTCTCCTTGTTTAAACTAGGAGCTAGAGAAATAAAGGAAATATATGTGAAAATTTATCACCGACAACGGTAAAATTTCCTGAAATTATTCTCCTTCAAGCAAGAGGTGATTATGGGTTTAACCACAATAAAAAAATTATTCATATAAATATTAATATAATATTATTCTTCTGTCATAGATACCATTAGCAGTGGATATCTTTCTCAATATAAAGATAATAACAATAAATAATTAAATAGTAATAGTAGTAGATAAGCCACAGTACTTCCCCTCTTATAAAAAAGCAATCAAGCCATCAATGGCAAACCTAACTTTTTTTTAGAAATTGAATTACCCACATCTGGATTAATAACATTTAAAAAATAAGCAGGTTTTACTCTGTCTATACTTACTAATTGCAGAGTCTGTTCCATGCTTATTTATACAAATAACTTTATCGGTACGAGATACCACCTTAAAAGGTCCTTCGTACATTGGCGATAAGGAAGGTTTTAATTTCTCTTTCCTAATAAAAATATAATCATATATTTGTATGTCAGAACTAACAAATGATTTTTCTATAATATGATGTTTTGAGTCTGTCACGTTGATATTATTAAAATGTTCACGTAATTTTGCTATAAAAATCTGTATAGTCGTAAGAATTAATAAAGAATTCCCCAGGAAGATGTAACGGTTGACCAAAAACAAGTTTCTCAGAGGAACAATCTTTCAGCATTATAGATTGTTTTATGGGGTCGTTTGGCTTACTTCACTTCGACCTAAAAGATCTTTTGTGATTTACCCTACATCTAGTTGTTCCCAGGATTTCAAGACTTTTTACAAAGCCTGCGATTTTCCTGGGAGCTAATTTCCCTATGTCTTCAGGCGTTAATTCCGCCTGTTCTAGGAATTTTAGCCTAGTGCGGACTAACACCTTGCATTCACAAAGTATATGTTCCGCAGTTTCAGTTGCAGTATCGCAATATCTGCATTTGTTGTCTACCGCCTTGCCCATATTCTTGAGATGATATCTCAAGGTTCAGTGGCCAGTTAGAAGGCCTTTGATTAGCCTTAATTCGGACTTTTCAAGTTCGAGAAGCCTTGTGGCATTCTTTGTCGAATAAGTTATAAACTTTTTCGCTTGTCTTTGACCTGGAGTATTCCTCCAGTAGGACTTTTTCTGGTCCTTTTCCCATTCTTGGATCTCCTCCGCTATGTGTCCCTTGGCCAGGCCACAGAACGGTTCGGGTCCATTGAATGGTGCTTTAGATCCTTGTTTTGGAAGGCTGTCAGCAAGTTCATTTCCTTGTACTCCCTCATGCCCTGGCACCCACATCAAGGTAACCTTGTTGTTGTTGGCCAGTTGCTTCAGGGATTGTGGAGGACCTTAGAGCTTTTAGTGCTGCCTGGCTATCAGATAATATATAGATATTTGCCCTTCGGATGCCTTTATTTAGGCATTCCTGGGCACACAGATCTACAGCGTAAATTTCTGCCTTTAAGATGGTTGGGGTGTTACCGAGGGCTTTGGATAGCCTACATCTAGGCCCTGCTATGCTCACTCCTACCCCTTCAGCCATCTTTTAGATCCATCTGTATACCAGATGAGTGGCCCTTGTTCCAATCACATCTTTTGGCATTGCTCGCAAAACGGATAAAGTGATTGGAAGTTCACTCATCCAATTTCTGGAATTAAATCTGGCAATCAACGTTATTTTTAGGGTTCTGTGAAATGTTTCAACTAACACATTACTTTGAGGATGATATACAGTAGTATGTATTCTATGAAATCCTAGGAATTTTCAAAATTGTGAAAATAACCTAGATTCAAAGACGCATTTGTACGTACTATAACGTTTAATCCAGATAAAATATATCTTTATTTACTCCTCCACATTACACTATAAAGGTATTATATTGGCCCTGATCTGAAAATATCATCAGTACAGTATTCAGCTCTGAACAGGGAATTGGATATTGGATTCACATACCGACTAATGCTTTTTCTTCTAGAAGGAGGAGTTGTAGTGTGTAACAAACTGGATGCTTTTATTTCGGACTGTATTGATATTTCCTTTACTATATCCTGAGTGCAGATTATCTGCCTCTTTGATGCAGCAGAGAGATCCTTGCAATATGAATGTCGTTCTTTGAATATTGTAAAACAGACAGATATCTTTATTGTGGAGAATAACAAAACTTTAACAGGTAGTGGAATAGTTTTCATCAACATCTATATACTCCACGCTATACTCGTCGTAAGTTTCGTCAACTAAGTTGGTATCATGTATAGGTGACTAAAAATATATTTATTATGGAAACGTGTAGAACGTGTTCTATTCGTTTTTTACACAGAACAGGAAAAGGAACATGGTAATGGCATTATAGGACACAACATGAAACTGGTAGGCCCTACTGACGTTACGTGTTCGCAGTACTTTGTTATTCTCGAACAGTTGGGGATAATGAAAATCTAAATTCAAAATTTGTCATTCCATTTCTCAACATACCAAGAGCAAATTAAGATACAAAATAGCTGTACTTAATTTAAAAAACCGAGTTTTTTTCGGCAAAAGATGACTCTACTATTTAGAAAATAAATCCGATTTGATATCAAGAAATAGTAATTAAAATTATGACATATGCTTATTGCTTATTAATAAATAATTTTATATTCCATATCGTTAAAAATATCCTCAGCGATGAGTGCTCCTTGCACAGATTTACTGCCTGCCTCACAATTATTTCGTTAAAGATCAAAGGTCAAAGAGGATCCTTAATCTTTTAATAGCAAATGCAGTTCAAGCATAAAAGTGCTATCAGCATCCATACGTGATACTGATCCCTATTGGACCGTTTCTGACATTCAAGACAAATGCGATGTCACGATCTCCAGCATAAATATATCGGCTTGAACCGGTGCTCGGGAAGTGGAGTTATTATGGACTAACCTTCGGCATCGAGGTGGAGGTGAACCCCTTCTACAAATTGCTGGCTATCAATTCTGCCGCCTTTCTTTGAACCCCATTCTAATTGTTGTGGCGCTTTGACTAATTGTATACAAATATTACTTTCATCGACTCGATTTTATCACTTTTGATTTGATTTGCGTTCGAGGGTGTAAATTTGTATACTGCCGTATGGAATCTTTATTACAGCCAACGTTAAAAACTCAGAATAGTTTTGTAATGAATGAATGGATGTCACACTATAAATGAACTGATATTAATTAACCGATATTCTTCCTAAGTTTGTTTTATTCACGCATATCCTAGAAATACTTAAAATGTTTTATTTTCCACAAATTTTGTCACTATATTTTGGGATATAATTAATAAAACTATATTTGTAAATATTTTAGGCACAACGAAAAATCTTTTTGGGATCTTTTACGTTGGTATGATTTGGTTCCCTGTAAAACGGACAAATGCAACACTATAACAGTTTTAACTGAATCAGACTATAGCGAGAAGTTACATACAATTTTATATATCGATGAATTTGAAGAAAATAATAAAAAACCTACTAATTTTATATATCGCCTTTCGAAAATTCACAAAGAAAATAATTGTATATTACTTTTAGTATCCTATATTTATTTATTTATTGCTACACTGCCCAACAGGAAAACCAATTAAAGGGTAGTGATATACAATTAAATATATATAAATATATACGTATTATTATTATTATTTTTATTATAATTAGCCGTTACTCGAGTCCGAGTATAAAAACGTTACAGTCGATAAATTGTGTACAATAAAAAACAAGTAAAAGGTGTAGTCTATTGTAATTCCCATTCATCTACGGTGCATACGACTATGGCTATAGAGACCAATTCGGGAGAGCACATGTCGACCGCAGTCAGGACAAACATAGACCTGGTTAGGTCTTGGATTCGGCCTTCTTGCAGCAACATTTCCTTGATATCTGGCCACAACCCCTCGCCATTCGGTTCTGTCCGCTGCAAGTTGTTCCCATTGCTCGTCTGCAATACCGCAGGATTTTAGATTTTCATGGAGAGCGTCTTTGAACCTCTTTCGTTGACCGCCACGCCTTCTTCTACCGCTTAGCAATTCACCATAAAGTGTACATTTAGGAAGGCGGTTATCATGCATACGATGAACGTGACCTGCCCATCTTAGGCGTGCTCTTGAAATAAGCACCTCAATTGGAAGGCTTTTCATCCTACTTCTGAGGTGTCTTTGCTGAAAACGTTCTAATTCTTTCACATGACAACGGTAAGTGACCCAGCTTTCACATGCATATAGCAGTGTTGGAATGACAACTGCTCTGTAGACAGCCATTTTCGTTGACAAAGCAAGGTCGTGGTTGTCAAATACTCTCTCTCTAAGTCTCCAGAGTGCTCTAGATGCAGCGTTAATTCTATTGCGAATCTCGCTGTCCATGTTTGCTTTGTCATTAACAACGTTGCCTAAGTAATTGAACTGATTCACCACTTCAAGAGAATTTCCATTAAGTGTAATGTCTATCTGGTTCACTTGATGAGGAGTTGACCTAATCTTAGTCTTTCCAATGTTGATTTTAAGTCCCAAAGAATCATAGCTCTGGGCATACACATCTAAAAGTTCTTGAAGCTCTTCCGGCGTAGAGGCTAAAAGTGCACAGTCATCCGCATACTGGAGATCACAAATGAATCGTCTGCGTGTCTTCGTGAAAGCTCTAAAGCGCCCTATGTTAAAGAGACCGCCATCAAAACGGTATCTGAGACCTATTCCTCTGACTGTCAGTTTGTTGTCAACAATAATTGTTAGAGCAGTGGTAAACAAATTAAAGAGTAGGGGTGCCAGGACACATCCCTGCCTAACTCCAGTGAGGGTTTGGAAAGGTTCGGTTGCCTCATTATTATACATAACCTGGGCGTTGTTGTTGGTATGTAGACTGCGACATACTGCCACAAATTTTCTAGGGATACCTAAGCGGAACAGAATTTTCCAGAGCACTTCCCTGTCCACCGAGTCAAACGCCTTGGTTAAATCAATGAAAGCCATGTGAATTTCTCCTTGATGTTCGAGTGCTTTTTCTTGAAGCTGTTTAAGTGTGAAGATTAAATCCGATGTGCCTCGGTTTGGTCTAAAGCCACTCTGTGTTTCAGGAAGTAACTTTTCCATAACAGGTGTTAGCCTATTTGCCATCGCTTTAGTGAGTATCTTCCCTCCAACAGCCAGGAGAGCTATACCCCTGTAATTTCCACAGTCCGCAGCGCTCCCTTTGTTTTTGAAGAGGTTGATTAAAAGTGTATCACGAAACTCCTGCGGAGCTTGACCACTTTCCCACACAACATCAAACAGTTTTTTGAGGTATGGTATGAGCTCTGACGACACAGCTTTAAAGATTTCAGCTGGGAGTGAGTCGGCGCCGGGAGATTTGTTATTTTTTAGCTGCCCAACGGCGGTTAAGATCGGCTTGACTTTGCTGGTTAAGAATGTTAGAGTAGTGTTCTTTCCATCGGGCTCTTATTTCCTGGTCTTCTTTGAGGAGATTTCCATTTAAATCTTTAATAGGGCACATATTTTTCCGACTGGGGCCGTACACTGCTTTTACTCCTTGAAAGAAATTCCTGTAGTCGCGTGAATCGGCGTACCTTTGAATTTCTCTGGCCTTGCTTGCCCACCACTCGTTCTTTATTCTTCTGATTTCGCGTTGCGTTTCATACTTAGATTGGGTAAAAGCTTCTGCTTTCGATGAGTCGTTGGGGTGGTTGATAGCGTTTTGGAAGGCAGTATGTTTGCGGTCAAGAAGTTCTTGTATAAAAGCTTCATGATCATTGAACCAGTCCTCCTGTTTTTTACTTGCTGCATTGCCAAGAATTTCCTCACTCGCACTTTTTAAACTGTCTTTAATTTGTGTCCAGGTAGCAGCGACATCTACAGAATTGGTTTCTTCTAGTGCACTCAAATTCTCTTGAACTTTTTGCTTTAGCTGTTCGACGGTTTGTTGGTCACGCAATTTACTAATACAGAGACGGAGTCTACGTTTTACTTGAGTTCTTCGGTGTTTGGGTCTCATAACAATTTTCATTTTAGAGACAACAGGACGATGATCGGTCCAACATTCGCTATCAATGCGCGCCTTTGTAATTTGGACGTCCTTGAGATGCTTCCTACGTACGATAACATAGTCCAGTAGATGCCAGTGACCTGATCTGGAGTGACGCCAGGTGCCTTTAAATTTATCCTTTTGTCGGAAAATGGTGTTTGTTATAACTAGATCATGTTCGGCGCATTTAGTTAGGAGTAGTTGACCGTTAGCGTTCATGTTGCCCAAACCGTTCTTGCCTATGATGCCTGGCCAGGTGTCTGCATCTCTCCCTACTCTGGCGTTAAAATCGCCAAGAATAACGAGTCGTTCCGTTTTAGGTATTCTACAGAGGGTTTCTTCCAGCTGTTGATAGAAGCTTTCCTTGGTTTCGTGACTTGCATCCAGAGTGGGAGCGTAGGCGCTTATTAGATTTACCGCGTTGCCATCTGATAGCTCATAGCGTAGCAGCATTAGACGCTCGGATAGGCCTTGTGGTATTTGTGTTAAGTTGGATACAAGTTGATTCCGAACGGCAAATCCTACTCCATGTTGTCTTCTTGAATTGATGGGAAGACCTTTCCAATAGAAGGTGTAGTACTTTTCTGTGAGAGAGCCTTCCTCCAAAAATCGAGTTTCGCTGAGAGCTGCAACGTCAACATTGAGTCGGTGAAGTTCTCTATCTATTAGAGCAGTTCTTCTTTCAGGCCGATCGGTGCGAGTGCTGTCGTTCAAAGTACGAACATTCCAAGCGCCGTAGATGAAAGAATTAGTTTTGTTGGATTTAACTTGTCGGTGTTTTTTCGGCATTCGATGAGGTGTCCCTGTGGGCACCCTCCCCCGGAGATCCGATCGGGAGGGTATTTTACCTCCGGATGATTTTGTCCCACTTGAACGCTCCATCATTTTTTTAAAGCCTTAATCGACTGAAAACGAAGCTGCATTTGAAGTTTTAGCTGGAGCAGGTATGCAACTGACCAGCTCGGTTGCGGAAGGCGAGTGGTGTGGTCCCACGGCACAGAAGGAGACTGCGACGATGGGGTAACCAAACGATTCCAAAAGCAACCTTTGTGTGCGGTGGGTTATTTTTACCGCACTCTTCGTGAGAAGGTGGATGTGCTCACGGCAAAAGGTAAAGGTTATTCCGCCCTTACTCGGTCGTTAGAGCCTCGTTAGTGAAAACAGGGTGCACCAAGTTCAAATTGAACTCATCGCGAAGGTGAGGTTAACAATTGAGTAGGAGAGGCTATAACTTGCGCTTCACTACCCCATTACACGTAATATACGTATATAAATAAATACACTTACAAAAATCAGCCCTCCTTGATTTCGAAAAATTGCGGCATGAAGTCCAACTGTCCAATATGCGAACTATATATTTTGAAGCACACTGTTACATGGCCTATGTCCATTTAACGGTTTTATATAAAAACTAGTATTTTGTTTATATTTAGCACGGTCTATGTAACGTTTTGATTCAGTTTTTGTAAGTGAAACTGTTTTCAACTAGGAGAATTTTACTTGTATAACTCCTAAATCATTTCACACTGTTTTATGAACATATTTTTATATCTTAGGAACTCAGTCATTTTTTTACACTATTATGTATCTCTGTTCCGTTCTATTTCAGCATCTAAGGAAACGATTGTCGATTGTCTAAAAACATTTATTTACATCAGATACCTATATTTCAATTTTCATATTTTTGTTTACTATGTAAGTACATATGGTTATTTTTCTTACCTTTCTCATTACTATATATAGTATATCCTATAAGATGTAATATATTTACTAAGTTCTCACAATACGTTTTACTATTTATTACAGCAGTTCATATTTTTGGTTATGTATTTACAAATTGTGAAGTAAATCAGCTGTGGTATGGAACAAATAAAAACTATTATTATAGATTCCTTTTATCGATTATATGCCACTATTTTAGTTGCGATTAAAGGAAATTGTAGAATTTGCGACCTGCAAGTTGTTGCGCTTAACTCAACAATTAACAGATGGCGATACATGTACCATTCCTATATTTTACAGTTTTCTATTTAATTATTGAAACTATCTTTTTCAGTTTTGTGTAGTGGTATTATTTTGCAATAGGTGGGATAAATAAAGTTTACCTTATTAGTAAAACTCACCTAGAAATCATTTGCTTGCGGCTTTTGTACTGATCCGAACGTATATAAACTTAACTGTGGACTTCAGTAATTGATATTGCATTTTTATATCCGCGTTAACAAGTGTTTAACATCCAGGTAAATTTCATTTATTACTAATTTAAAATTTAATTAATCTTCAATTTTTGTGTTTGATGTAATTTCAATTATTTTTAAAATAAATTTAAATTCAAGATCAATTCTTTTTAATTTAATAAGTAGTTAAAATATTATATGTACCACATGCTTATGTGCTTGTAGCTTATCTTTCTGCATATAGATAAAATTTTATTAACTTTTCAGAAACCACATAGTTGGTTAATTTTCCTACAATTTTCACTTCATTTTATTAAGAAACATAAATTTCCAAGGAAACCTTTAGACTCTATTCATGCAAGAGACAATTGTGAGCCTGGATTGCTGTTCCAGAACCAGTCAGCTCAACAATAAATTTGTTATATATATATTTTTTTAAATTTCAATTAGTCTCTGTTAACCGATTTATCTATTCTTGTAATATATTTTATCATTCATTTCATTTTCATATCATCTTTTTATTTCTCTTACCAACAATTTCAGTCTGATAGTAGACTGGTTATTCAAGAAAAATAGACAATTCTACTTATTTTCACTATAGATGGTGCCCAATTTAACATCAATTTTTCTTTGTCTCCTTTTCTCGAAACAAACAGAAATCTGTCATTTATGCTGTACATTTCAAAAAGGGTAAGTTTCTCCACTCTTACGAATGCTCAGGATCCACGGCTCTTTGCTCCAACTTAAACCAGCTAGTAGGTAACAACACACGCAGAGATAAATCTTCATGTCACTTCAAATTCTTATTAAATTTTCAATGTTACTGTTACTTATGAAGAAGCCGTAATTAATATTTCCCCTTCATTCGCATTATTTTAAAATTCTATACAGTTTGATCATAATTTGATTCGAACTACGTGTTGTTCTGCAGGCACGCGGAATTCTAAATTTTATATAGCCACGAAATAATTTGTTTTAAGAACGGAAAGCTTGGAAAAAGGAACAAAACCTCTTTATGAGACTGCATTAATAGATAGTAAAGTTATACAATAATAAGGAAGGTTGGTTTGTATTACATTTGGTTGCCATGTTCAGTATTCTCCAAACTCGTTAACGATACATCTAGGTACTTTTATACTGAAAATAAAGCAAAATTTTACCCTTATTATAAATGACAAATAAACCACTAATTCTACCAACCTTTAATAATAATGTATATTTCCAAGGAAAAATGCAAGCCAGCTATCTATAAAATTCAGTGAAATTACCTACCAACAAGTGACTATAATTTTCATTGTCAATTTAAAAATATAAAATGTGAAACTTTTGCTTATTCAGTCACTGACTCTTCATGTAATGTTTGCTTGTGATTAAGTCACATTTCGCTAATAATGTTTGCATCATCCAGAGATGATAAATAACCTCAGCACATAAATATGATAATAATATTATGGATAAACAGTTTGGCTTTACAAAAAATATAAGTACAGAGCATGCCGATTTGAATTTAATTAAAGATATTGTACAACGCTTAGATAAATCTAAAATGCGCGTGGCTGTATTTCTTGATTTAGCAAAAGCTTTCGATAACGTATCACATCAAATCTTATTAAATCAACTGCATAGGTGATCCTGCATTATGTATAATAGAAAATTATCTTACCAATAGAAAAAAATTACGTAAGAATTGATGAGAGATTTAGTCACCCTCTCACAATCGTCAGGGACATACCACAAGGGACAATATTGGATCCAATTTTGTTCCTTGTGTATATTAACAATATTACAAATTTAAAACAATATAAAGGCAATTTAGTACCTAGAAGAGTAGTTAGTAGTAGAAGATTCATGGGACTTGGTAGATAGAAATGCAGAAGAAAGCTTTTCATTAATTTTGCAAAAGTAGTAAAAATCAAAAAAAATATTGAAATAGCAAGTTATTTGTGGAATTTATTTCAAATACTTATGTTATACATAGAACCTAAAGAAAACTTTTTAATATATTAAATCCTCCCACCAAATTTCATCAAGATCAGACTTTTAGTTTTTGCATAATAATTTTGCAATCTTAATTTAAAAAAAAATGGACAAATTCTCAATATGTTACTGAGGCTAAACTAAAGTATTTAGAAAGTTGAAAATTTTTTCACATAAACGAGCACTCAAGTCTTCAAATCCATTTTGAGAAATGAAAATTCGTTACTTATTAGAGCACTCAAGTCTTCAAATCCATTTTGAGATATGAAAATCCGTTAATTATTAGAGCCTAGGGAATTGTTTAAAAATTAGAAATTTTTTTGTGGTTATGTCCCCCAGAGGACACGTTAGGTTATGGGGGCCCTGGGGCGGAGTCCAATTTTTACAGCCCGGGGCCCCATTTGTTGACAGCACGGGGGCCTGGGGGCGGATTCCTAATGTGGGAGATTTGGAGCCCTAAGGGGGTCATTCTTGGGGCGGAGCTCCGGCTCAACTGGGGCCGTTTCTACTTTTTGCTAACCAAATTTTTAAACAATATGGCTACTTCGTTTTATTACTGATAGTTTATTTACATTTACTGCCTTTACTTACAATCAAAATATTACGTTAAAAATATCATATCCTAATTTTTCATCCACTCAAGCAATTAACATTTTGTTTTTATGTACGGCTGAGTGTTATTGTGTTAATACCTCACTGTTTCTCTCGTTGTTCCGTTTATTGTGATATTTTATTATTGTTTGCCTTCTTATCTATAGTTATTTGGTCAATCTTTTTAATTAGTTAATTTGAATTTAATTGATCTTTTGTTACATTATACTTTGAATATACTTTGGAACCTTAAAGTTCTTCAAACTAGTACCAAATTGTTAAATTTGAAAATAATTTAAAAATAAGGATTTAAAGAATCGCAAGTAATTCCAAGTATTGAACCAAAAACTCATTGAGAAGTTATAGATCTACCCATTTGCGCTAGTAATTAACGATTTACTGTTTAACTGCCCAATTTATGTGAGAGATAGTTGACAATCTTCTGCGATAAGAAGAATGATGGATGAGAGAAAGTGTCATTCTTTTGGGTGATGTACTCTAGGTATGTATCTATTGCATGTATCGTCATCAAAATGTTTAAGGAAACAAGCTTCGTTGTTTATACTTCGAAATTGCTTCCTCAACCTGTTGAGAAGATTTCCACAAAACAAGTCAATAAGAATGCGTTGCTTAGCTCTGCACTTTTCTTCCTCCATTTTGAGGTTTTCTACTACTTATCCTCTTCTAAAATATTACCAGAATCTAAAAAACAATAAAAATGGTCAATTTATTACTGGGAAATAATCCCTGGTCACTTACGTTAATGGAATAGCAAACCATATTATTTTGGTAAGTTACAGGAGAAAATGAATTTGTTCCTTGCGCATTCACCATTTTCACTAGTAAAATATGAAACCAAAATTAGCAGGGTCTTTCTTCAAAATTGTTCCATTCTACTTGAAGTGAATATTTTTGAGAGATAATAAAGTAACCGATGTGATTACTTTGAATGATAGAATGCTTCAAAGATCTGTTTTGGGGGAACTATTAACTGTTTATTTATCAACAATTTCGTTTTGTCAACTTCATACCAAAGTTCTTATCTCCTGTATTTCTTGTGCACTATGAGCTATTTACTGTATGAAATATTTGACTTTTAATTTTTGTAATAACTGAAGATGATTAGTTTTAACTCAGCTGTACATACACATACAGTATATGTTTTAAAACACAACAATTATTCGTACAAAAAAATTTACGTAACGTTTGCATTCATTTCATATGTAGTATAACCGTGTGTATGTAGTATTGTGTAATTAACTTTTATTATTTGTATAGAGAAGAAGAGTTTAATTACTTTTTAAATTTGAATTTCAATATTTAATTTTAAGTTAATCGAAAATTATAATCGTTTAAAAATATACGTTTATTTCACGTGTAATTCATACGTGTCTAACAATAGTTTAGAAATGAACGTATGTTATTGGTGACAATATAAACCGAAATGAAATATTTACCAAATTACAAGGTTATTCATTATATTTAGGCTAAACTAACTAGGAAATAGAAAAAAAAGTCTCGAATAAAAGTTGTAAGGCTGTAATTGAACCCCGTTAATAAATTAATGGCAGCAATAATACATTTTTTAATGGAATGCCCTGTGTAGTATTGCATTTTTTATATTATTCTTTTTCACTGATTTAAAAAATATGATATATGTCAGTCTTATCTTTAACCATTTTCGAGTTATTGTACATTGAAAATCGTATTTGAGCTATTTATTATACGAATGGTAATTATATTTACTAAAGTAGTCTTAGAAAATGATAAGTCATATGACATTTATTTAACCAAATCAAAATGGGATACAGTGACGCAGAAGAAGTGCAAATATTCACTCGTTATATGAAAAATAAACGTGCAGTACGAAGAGAATACGTGTTATCTCCCTTGCTATGGAACCTGGTAGTTGACGACCTATTAGTGAAACTTACCAATGAGGGGTTTGAAGCTCAAGTACAATACTGAGGATATCGGGGGAGGTAAAGTATCTTGGAGTTATCATAGACTCTAAACTTACCTGGAACCAACATCTAGACAGGGTAACACATAAATCGGTGGCCATATTGGCCACATGTAGACGATTATACGGAAAAAATGGGGGCTCAAGCCTGGTATGGTGCACTGGCTCTATACCAGTGTAATAAGACCCTCCATTACATACGCTGCCTTAGTTTGATGACCTAAAGCCACTCAAGCAACTGCAGCCAACAAGCTAAGCCGGGTACAGATTCTGGCTTGCTTGGGAATCACGGGTGCCATGAAAAGCACCCCCACTGCAGTCATGGAGACCCTATTGGACCTCCCTCCACTCAGCGTAGTGATTCAGGGAGAGTCAAGAATGGGGGCATACAGGGTGCAAAACTCACGTGACGTGGCTCTCCACACACATATGAGGATAATCAACATTGTAGTAGATCCTCTATTGAGCATGAAGTCAGACTACATAGTCCCAAAAATCACATTTAACAAGCCCTTCAGTATCTCTATTGGAGAGAGAGGGGATTGGTCAACAGGTGCTCCTGAGTTACTACGCAATGGCCCGGCCTGGTATACTGACGGGTCCAGCATGGAATCAGGAGCTGGAGCAGGAATACATGGAGTAAGACCGAGGGAAAGTATAAGCCTTTCTCTTGGACTTCACGCCACTGTATTTCAAACTGAAATTCTGGCTATACTTGAGTGTATACGTGAGAATGTCAAACGACGATATGTGAACCAGTAGATCTGCATCGCATCTGACAGTCAGGCGGCACTAAAGGCATTAGCCTCTAATAAAGTGTCTTCCAGACTGGTATGGGACTGCCATAAAGAGCTCGAAATTTTGGGTGAGCAGAACTGAGTTAAACTACTCTGGCTGTCGGGACACACCAGAATAGACGGCAACGAAAAAGCTGATGAACTTGCTAGACAAGAAGCAGCTAACACATTCTATAGCCCAGAACCCGTGCTGGGCATTACCAAATGCTCAGCTAGAGGGGTGATTAAATACTGGGTCAGGAATAAACACAATCATTACTGGAGAAACATACCAGGTAATCGACATGGGAAAACACTTATTGAAGGACCATGCCCAAAACAAACTGCAGAACTGCTCCCAAAGAACAGGTTACAGTTGAGAATTGTAACAGGCCTCTTGACGGGACATTTTCCTGTTAAGAAGCACCTGCACAGAATTGGCAAGTTCGATGGCGACCTTGACTACAGATTATGTGGCAAGGTACCAGAGACAGTAGACCATATCACATATGAATGTGAGGCATTGGCCCGCAGAAGATATAATATTTACGGGCAAACACAAACAGACCCGCAAAGCGTTAAAACTCGCCCATTCTCAGACCCATATCACCTCATCAGTGGCACAGGAGTATTAAAATGGGCAGTGTAAATCGGAACAGGAAGTGCACAATACGCCCAAGAGGCTGCAGTGCCCTCGGAGTATTACAGACGACCCTGTGAGGAGGGGTTTTAGTCAGTAAGAGTCTGACACTGACCCAGCTCAGGTTGGGAGCCCACGATGGTTTCCCCTCCTCGTTAAAAAAAAACAGAGAGAATACAAAGTGTTGTATCCATATCCTTCAACGCCATCAATAAGCCCGTTTGAATATGTTTACCGAAAAGTAAATAATACCTCCAGTTTTAGTAGAAGACAGCGCTCTATCAGAACAAACTAAGAAGAACAGTTGAATATCTTGTTACATTATGAAGGTAAACCTTTGTTTAATAACTAATAAGATACTATTGTTGAAATATTATTTTTAGAAAAATTAGAAAGTAGTATGAATAATGCCGCCATTCAATTGGATAAAAGTTACTCCAAAATTCAATGAACGCTAAAGAAAAAAACAACTACAGACCATATAAACTATTACCAGTTCAGCATTTAACGGGATTCAGAAAATGAAACGGCGGGGTTTTTGCCGCCAGATGATTTGAAAATTAAACGAAGATCCTGATTATTTCAATAAAATATTATGGATAGATGAATCATCATTTTTTACAGAGATTGGATATCATCTTGAGTACTTTTCGAAACTTACGAAGAAAATATGAACTCTGCATTCAAAATAATGGTGACCATATCAAACAACTTTTATAATTTATTATTCTTATTTGTTATCGTTTTGTTAATATTATATGTTTAAATTAAATATTTGAAAGTCGGAGGAAATGGTTGTATGTCTGCGTTTTTTCAATATATAACCCCCTTCCGCACAAGCCCTGGCTTCTGGAATTGGGGGTTGTCTAATTTCTGTGGTGTTTATTTATTTATTATTTATATTATTTAATGGTTTTTAAAGTTTTCTCAATAATTTATTAGTTTTAAATATTCAATAACTCGTATGTCATATTTTTGAAATCAGAGAAATAAGGGTAATTCAAAAATTCAACAACATACAGGGCGGTCCATTAAAAAATATATTATTGCTTCTTGTACTCCTCAATTTCTGCACGCTACTGTACATCCAGTAACTTATTAACAGGCTTCAAATACAGCCCTATAACCTTTATTCGAAACTTTTTTTTATCTCAAATAACCCTGTACTATACAGGGTGTCTCACCGGGAACTGAATCCATCGATATAGAGAAAAGTACGCATCAGAAAATTTTGAAATTTAGATAATTACTAATGTCCCTGTGGCCAATCCAACTAAAATAATTACAAGCAGCTGGCACTTCCGCTTATACCGGAAGTCGATACCAACTTGCTTATTTCAAATGGAACACCCTATATATTTTAGGGTTTTCGAAAAGAGCATAAATTTCTGAGTCGAAATTATGTAGCATATCCTATACCTAAACCTAGCCGTTTCAGAGATATTTGACATTTTATAGAAAATTTGACAGGTGCAACGGTTTGCAAGAACCGTTATAACTTTCTTCGTGTAAATAAAGATCTTCATTTGCTTCTTGTCACATGAAAAGAACACAAGGAGAACTACGTTCTACAACTGAAATAAATTCAATAATATCTTACGAAGTGTTCCGTTTTTCGCGTTATATTTTGTCAACTTCAAACCGCTAAAACTTGTTTGGGTCAAATAGAATACCCTGTATTTTTTTACATCAAGTTGTGAAAAATTGAATTCCCTTTTTTGTAATATCAGCATTGTGGGGGTTGAAGTTACAAAAGTTACAACTTTTTGAAATATTTGCGATTTTATTGGAAATTCATGAATTCTTGTAATCATTTTATCAAAATAGCCATGATTAGAAACAATCAGTCATTATCTTATGTCAAAAAATGCCAGCACGTTTAAATTATATCAACGAAAACTTTTTAAATTTGTTTATTATTTATGGAGAATGTGATAAAGTAATATCAAGAACTTGCAGCACATTTGCTACTCGATATCCACAAAAAGGCAAAATAACACTAACACTGTAACATGCGTATCAATAGAATTGAAGATATGGCATGAACTAAAATAGCAGAGGTAAGATCAATTTAAAATATGATTTCATTTTCATTTAATAATTGCTCAAAATTCTACCCTCGAACCTCGACACATTTTTCGCACCTTCGGATTAGTTCCTCATGGGTAGCTCTGCTAATTCAATCCTGTGATATGTTTTGAAATGCATTTCTCACTCTTCGCATACAATCTTCAATGGTTGTTAATGGGCTCTCATAAACTTTATTTTTAATAGTTCCCCAAATGAAATAATCCAGAACTGATAAATCGGGCGAGCGAGGAGGCCATAAGAAAGGTCCATTATTGGCAATCCATTGATCATAAAAAGTTTCTTGTAAATAATTATTAATTAAATATGCGTTATGTGGGGGAGCACCGTCGTGCTGATAAAAAATGTTTCTATGTTCGGCGAGAGGTAAATTTTCTAAATATTTATCATTCAAATTTTGTAAGATATTCAGATATCTTTTACCTGAAAAAATACAAAAATTTACCTATACATATTAGCAGAAGAGAAAATTTAATTTACCGTTTAAATTTTCCTGATGAAATTGTAATGCCACCACTCTATCGTTTATTATGGCACAGTAAACATTGAACTGCCAACTTTCCTGAAAGTTTCGCTCTCTGAACATATGAGGATTTGAGTCACTCCAATAATGCGAATTGTGTCTATTAAAAAGTCCATTTTTAGTAAATTTTGCTTCATCTGTCCATATAATATTTCCCAAATAAGAATCATGACCCTCAGACCTTATTAGAATAAACTCACAAAAATTCTGTCTTCTTAGGAATTCCATTTCTTTTAATCCTTGAACCATATGGAATGAAAACGGGTGAAACTTATGTTTTAATAAGATTCTGTGAATTGAATCCTTGCATAGTCCCGATTCCAGAGCAGCTTGTCTTAATGACATCCTTGGAAATGCCTCAAAATATCCCAGAATGACTATTTCAATGTTTTCGTCATCAACAATAGGCTTGCTTCTTTGTATTTTTGCCTTGACAGAGCCATAATTTTTAAAAGTTGTCAGTATGCGTTTTACAGTGTTTGGCGGCGGTTTCCGTTTTTCTGGATATCGAGTAGCAAATGTGCTGCAAGTTCTTGATATTATCTTATCACATTCTCCATAAATAATAAACAAATTTAAAGAGTTTTCGTTGGTACAATTTAAACGTGCTGGCATTTTTTGACATAAGATAATGACTGATTGTTTCTAATCATGGCCATTTTGATGAAATGGTTACAACAATATCAGAATCAGAATATCAGAAAAACGGAAATTCCATTTTACACAACTTGGCGTAAAAAATACAGGGTGTTCCATTTGACCTAAACAAGTTTTCTCAGTTTGAAGTTGACAAAATGTAACGCGAAAAACGGAATACTTGGTATGATATTATTGAATTTATTTCAGTTGTAGAACGTAGATCCCCTTGTGTCCTTTTTACGTGATAAGAAGCAAATGAGGGATCTTTTACACGAAGAAAGTTATAACGGTTCTTGCAAATCATTAGTAATTATCTAAATTTCTTGATGCGTACTTTTCTCTATATCGATCGATTCAGTTCCCGGTGAGACACCCTCCCTGTATATTATCATTTACTAAAGAAATCAGTTGCCTTTTTAATTTTAGTTCATTTCATACCTCATTTGAGTAAAATGTTAGCCAGATATACAATCGCATTCGGTAATATCCGACTGCATTTCTTATCCATCAGATAAGTAAACAATATAGCCTGTAACATTGTCATATTTTGTACTTTCGGCCAATCTTATGAATTGTAAATTTCCTCCTACGCATTCTCCGGCTACGTGGGACTTCCGGTTGTCTCTCGGTTTAAAAAAATCTTTACAGAAAATCTGAGATGGAAACTGATGAAATTATGTCACATTGGAGAGTCTGTTGGCAGACGCGTGGTAATACGCTTCCGAACAATGGAAACAGAATTAAATTATTGTTGAAAGGAAATATCTCTTATCCTCAATGAGTTTACTTTTAACTGAACGTCAGGTATTAAAGTAAATAGCTCGTGTCAGGGTTCTGGTATATTTGCAGCATTATACGCATATGATTACAATAACGACCACATTAGTAAAAGACTTTTACTGCCGCTCATGTGCGGCGCTAAAAGTATTCGAAGAAGAAATAAGAGTATTTATTTAATTAATATGCGACGTTTGTACAAAAAAATAGCATATTATATGTGAAGCAAAATGATTTTTTGTGTCTCAACTGTTCGTGCTGTTCATCCTCGTCACTGTTATAGAAAGGAATGGAAGAGAAGAGAGCAGAACAGAACCGAACAGAACAGAACCGAACAGAACAGAACAGAACAGAACAGAACAGAACAGAACAGAACAGAACAGAACAGAACAGAACAGAACAGAACAGAACAGAACAGAACAGAACAGAACAGAACTGAACAGAACTGAACAGAACTGAACAGAACTGAACAGAACTGAACAGAACACAACACAACACAAGAGAACAGAACAGAACAGAACATAATAGAATAGATTTTTATTTAGCATAAGCTATTTACAATACTAACATAATTTTATACAGTCATTATTGTACTCTAACATCTGTATATAGTTTTGTAACATTTTTAGTAAACAGTTTTAAACTAGCAGAGGATTTAATTTTGGTGGGTAAAATTGTACGCGCGTAAAAGTTGAGTTTTTAAGAATGATAATTTTGTATGGTCCATGTTGTAGTTTTCAGCAGATCTCACTGGATAATTATGTAATTTAGCTCTTTTCACTAAGAAAGGTTTAAGATTATCCAGGTCAGATAGTTTATGTTTTCGAAAAATTCCTCAGTGCATTTTGTGAACGTGATAATTAGGAGAAAAATTCTGGGAATTAGATGTATATGTATTGTCTGAAAGTTATTTGTGGCATTCTACGAATATTCTTTCTTATTATTTGGGTTTTCTACCACATGTATTATTATCCTCTTCAAAAACAAATCACCGAAGCTACAAAATAATAGAATTATTGGAAAAAAGCCTCTGCGCCCGTGACTTTTACTTCAAAGGAATAGTCAGAGGTTATGTTTTGTAAATAATATAGATCGGAATAAACACAGAAATAATTTATTTTGCTGACGTTTCGGAAAGTAGTCTCTTTCCGTTTTCAAAGCTTTTTTTGGAAGAACTCTTATTTTGCTGTGTATGTCAAATACACAGCTTTAAGATTATGTTTATGTTATTTCCGTAGATACTTACTACTTACACAGAACTGATGATATTTTCTTTTAGATAATGTTGAGTTTGTTAAGTTCTTCTTTTAACATTGGTAGCCGGGTTGTACAAATATTTACAGAACAATTCGATACGCACTTATCTTATAATAAATTATATAAATTAATTAATAAATTATATTAGAAAGAATGAAATTCAGAAATCAAAGATTTATGACCATGCTTGGGAAAACGGACATAGAATAAACTGAGACTTGGCAAAAATTTTAACAAAAGAAGCAGATACCAAAAAAAGAAAAATTAAAGAATCAGCAATAATCTTATTAAATGAAGATAAGTGCGTATCGAATTGTTCTGTAGATATTTGTACAACCTGGCTACCAATGTTAAAAGAAGAACTTAACAAACTGAACATTATCTAATAGAAAATATTATCAGTTCTGTGTTCTGTGTAAGTAGTAAGTATCTATGGAAATAACATAAACAGAATCTTAAAGCTGTGTATTTGACATACACAGCAAAATAAGAGTTCTTCCAAAAAAAGCTTTGAACACGGAAAGAGACTACTTTCCGAAACGTCAGCAAAATACATTATTTCTGTGTTTACTCCGATCTATATTATTTGCAAAACATAACCCCTGACTATTCCTTTGGCGCAAACGTCACGGGCGCAGAGGATTTTTTTCCAATAATTCTATTGTTTTGTAGATAGATGTATATGTGTTGGAAAGCAAGTTTTATTTGGAACCTGTGGAAAAAAGGGCATGAAAGTGCCGAAAACAGGTTTTTTCACGTTTTCGATGCGAAAGAATGTTTTTTTTATACAAAATATACTACGAAATAGCTCGTAAAAAGACGAAAAAATGAGTTTTTGACAATCAAAATCGGTCAATAACTTTTTGCACAAAAAATTAAAAATCGCTAAATATGGGCATTTTTGCCATTTAATTACAGGGACTGTAATTACCGTAGGAAGTTGTTTCGGAGCTTAAATTGTAGATTTTGTTGGTACCTACCTACTCTAAAAATTTAATGCAAGAATATTAATAACTTTGAACGGAAATAGTGAAAATGTAAAAAAAGGTGTTTCCGAAAAACGGCGTGGAAATGGTCAAAAATAGTCAAGACGATTTTTCAAAAAGTTATTAATTATCTTTAAATTTTCCTAATCTCACTGGAAAAACGCATTTGAAAACCGGGCTATTTCTGAATTCGAGTGGAAGGGAAGTGACACATGGTGGGGGAAGTCTCTCCCGCAGCGGGACTTGAAGCGCCGCTAAATGATCGCGCTTTTTTGCCGACGCTTTTTTGCGCATGCTTTACCTAGCATCTGCAATTCATTTGAATTACACGCCATGGATGAGTACGCTCGGGACCACTGGAGAACATGCTTTCTGTCCTTTCGGAGCAGATGTGAAACCTACTTCTTATGAAAAACATGTGTACTACAGGCCTCTTAAAAGGAAACAATTTGAGCATTTTTTGAACCAATAAAAATTTCTTCTGACGTTGAATTTTGATGTTTTAATTTTTTTCTACATTTTTCCCATTTTTATAAACCTAAAAACAATCATGAACTCGCATAGAGAATCAAGAGACCTTTAAAATAAGGGTCACTCGACCACCTTACCGTTCTTTTTGTTTTTGTTGGGGGTTGTTTAGGGGTTGAGCTAGGGGGTTGACCTGACAAAGTCAAATTTAACATCAAAATATGGCGTTCAAAAGATAAAAGGTGAACTATTTCAGGATTTTTCCAAACAACACCCCCACCTTAGTTTATCTAGAGGATGGTTTTCATGGGGACGAAAAAAAAACTAGTTTCGACCTTGCTGTCGCATAGAGAATTGAAAGACGCTTCAAATGAGGTTTCGCTCGACGCCCTATCTCTATTTAAATTATTGAGTTAGGGGTTGCTGGGGCTAGCGGGTTGATGTGTCAATGTCAAGGTTGACATCAAAAGTTGTCCCCCAAAAATCAAGAATCGATCTGTCCGAGCGTTTTTTCAAGAAACTAGCACGGGCCCACCCTGTATATTATATCACTACTCCATATAAAACAATATACTATCATATTTTTCATTGAAATAACCGCAACTGTAGAGTTTTTAGATACTAATTTGCAGCCTCTAAATATCGCGAACCGCGCGGTTGAAAACTTCCACAATTACAATTCTTCCTAATCTTTTGGTGTGGGGAAATAAAGATCAATCATCATTACTACGCGCTGGTGGCAATAGGTACATACATCAACAGTTTGTCATCTGCGTTCCTGCCAATTGACAGCAAATATTATCAGCTCTTTTTATAATCCGAGATAAATATAGTGGTATAATGGCTCGAATCGTAAAATGGCCCGTGGGAACTTCAGAATCACTCGAAAAGGGAAAACTCACGGTGTTAATAAAGCGATATAAAATTGAGCTCAGACCGGAGGCATATGATTAATGCGGCGGTGTGATTGCCAAAGTTACGTAGTCACGTCTGTACAAGCAGCTCAGAGAACTGATGACCGTTTTTGTGCCTCGATTTAACAACTCAAGAACTTGAGTAACACGTAGTTCTAATGCACTTATAGAAGAGATACATGCTTTAATCTACAATATGAAAATCCATCGAGGGGCGGGACGTGGGAACACTTTCCACCCATCTTATTTGCGAACTTAAGACTGAAGTATTTGCTCGCTTGGGTAGCCGACACGAGTCGACTAATGTTATTTGCGCTGCATTTAAAGCATTTAAGCCTAGCGTGGAAATGGTGACAACGTATACTGCGTGAAATTTTGGAAATAGAAAAGAGGGTTATGGAAAGCAAGAAAACCTCAAGATTTATAATTTTATAATTTATAATTTTTATAATTTATAATTTTATTTATTCACAAATAAGTACACACAAAAATTACAGGTATGTATAATCAATAAGTTATCTTATCTTAAATTTCATTTTGAGTACAATAAATAAATAATAACACCACAGAAATTAGACAACCCCCAATTCCAGAAGCCAGGGCTTGTGCGGAAGGGGGTTACACATTGAAAAAACGCGGACATACAACCATTTCCTCCGACAGTGCCAGTACCGGAGCCAGGATTCGAACCCGGTGGTGCGATGTCCGTGTGAGATTAATCGCGATTGCCACCTCGCGCCTTAACCCACTCGGCTATCGACCAGACTATGTGTTAACCATTTATGTTTATACAATGTATTACAATATTATACAATATAGAAATTATATTTATACCCAATTTTGAGGTTTCATTTACAAATAAATATGGAAGACCCATTTAGGCTTATTTAAGCCTGTCTATGGGTTACACCTCCTTAAGATGCAAAGAAAGAGAAAATAAACTGAAAAATAACCGAACAACAGTGAATGTAAAACAAGAGAGAGGACAGAAACTAAATTGTACATATAACTGGATTAATTGTTTAATAATTTGATTAGACACTATACAACTACTGCACTAAGAAAACAGAAAATATCGAAATTAATATTCACAAGGAGATATACACAATCAAAGTATAGTTAATTTAGTAAATACATGGGATCAATAATATTATAGAGCATATTTCCATCATTTGAAGTCATCCACGCTAATACTTTCTCCTTGAAAAGATGTTTTGTTTTTATATTTATTAGAGATATCGGCAAAATATTAAGCAATTTCGGCCCAAGGTAAACAAAGTATCTTTGACCAATACTTTTATGAGTCCTGGGTATAGTAAAGTGAGCCTCTTCTTGTTCTCTGGTATTACGTTCGTGATTTATCCTACTAATGTACTGTTTATTTCGGAACAAAAATAACAGGATATTCTTAGCGTAAAGCTGCCGCAAATCTAGTATATTAAAGTTCCGAAAATAATTGTTCCGTGGGGTATAGGAAGGGTTTAAAATATATGATTTTTAGAATTTTTTTCTGAATAATTTCCAGAGGTATCAGATATGCTTTCCTTACTCCTCCCCAACCAATTATGCCATACTGAATAATGGATTTTAAGATGATTCAAGGGTAGTATCTGTCGACATTGATAAAATTTAAACATTAAGCCCCGAATTTTTGTTATTTTATTGTTTACATGTATATTCCATCTTAAATGCGAGTCAATTAAAATACCGAGGTATTTAATAGATCGAGTTAGCGAAATTAAAAGATTATTTACTGATACGGTGCTGTAGTCAGGTAGGTATTTCTCGTAAGACGTAAAAGGAATAATTTTAGTTTTATCTACATTTTTTGTTAGCAAATTCGCACTAAACCAATCAAAAATTTTCTTTAAATCCCTTTCAGCAAAATGTCTCACGTCATCCCAGGTATGCCCAGTATACAAAATAACTGTATCATCACCAAATGATATTATTGTTCCAGAAGAATTCAATGTAAGTAAGCTGTTTAAATATATAGTAAACAACACAGGTCCTAGAACTGTACCCTGTGGTACTCCACAGGTTACAGTTTGCTCTTTGCTTAAGACATTTTTTATTTCAACTTCTGGCTTCCTTTCCTCCAAAAAACTTTTAAATAATTTTAAGACATTACCTCTGATTCCAAAGTTTTCAAGTTTTTCTAGCAAAAGTCCACGACTGACGGTGTCAAAGGCTTTTGCTAAATCAACAAAAACACCCAGACATGCTTTTTTGTTATCCATAGCATCGTATATTATGCAACAATTTGGAATTATTTGCAACGATTTAATGAAATACATAATCTTTTCTATAATTACAAAGAACTCGGCCATATGCTGTAAAATCATTAATGAGGTTTAGCGCAGTCAAAATGGCACACAAAATCAATACAAAGGAACTTTTTCATAAGCAATTTTATGGTTGGATGCTGTTGGAGAGGTGCTCAGTAGTACCCAAAGAAAGTTTTGTACTTCAAAGACTTTGTGCTCCAATTATTAGCAAATTTTTTTTAACTGCCTTTTTCAACCCAAAAATGTGATTAAATTATTTAAAAAAATGAAATGTTCTACAAATCTATGTTTACTGTAGGTCTTGGGAGCGCAACCATAACTTACAAAAGTGAAAAACTGGTCAAAAATAGTTTTTTTTTTCATTTTGCTGTCCAAAGCCACTGGGTGAACCGATTAGCTTCAAACTTTCAGAAAATCTGCCTTTTACTCTAACAAAAACACCCCGACAATTTAAAACATAATATTTTTAGTCGCAAACTCCTCTATAAGATCCTTATTTTATTATAAGGAACGTAACCAGACTGCAACCAACAGCTACTCTCCGGGCTATATGCCCCGCCGAGAGCTGAATTACAAGTTACAGCCCTGGCGCGTCAAGTATAATAATTGCATATTACCATCAAAACGCTAATGCTTCGATTGCAACAAACACCAGCCGAAAGACTGATCCTACTTAAAGAAGCTCTCGTGCCAGTCATCACACACCACTTGCAGACTGCAGTTTCGAGCTGTTGGATCTCGTCAGTGCAATGTAGGCATGCGACGACCGACACGAGGATCACTTGACTATTTAGGCGCCATCTAGCGGTCCAGTTGTTACATGGCCTATGTCCATTTAACAGTTTTATATAAAAACTAGTGTTTGGTTATATTTAGCACGATCTGTATAACATTTTCGATTCAGTTTTTGTAAGTAAAACTGTTTTCAACTAACAGAATTTTACTTGTATAACTGCTAAACCATTTCACACTGTTTTATGTACTTAGTTTTATATCTTAGGTACTCAGTCATGTTCTAGTAACTATTATATATCTCTGTTTCGTTGTAATACAGCATTATTCCAGGAAACAATTGTCTACAAAACATTTATTTACATCAGATATCTATTTTTCAATTTTTATATTTTTGTTTACTATGTAAGTACATATGGTTATTTTCCTTAACTTTTCTCGTTACTATATATAGTATATCCTATAAGATGTAATATATTTACTGAGTTATCACAATACGTTTTAATATTTACTTACAGCTGTTCATATTGTTGGTTATGTATTATTGTATTTACAAATCTGAGGTAAAGGCAAATCAGCTGAGCTGTGGTCTGTGGTACGGAAGTAATAAAAACTTTTATTATAGATTCCTTTTATCGATCATATGCCACTATTTTAGTTGTGAGTAAAGGAAATTGTAGAATTGCGAGCTGCAAGTTGTTGCGCTTAACTCAACCATTGACAGATGGCCATACTTGTACTATTTTTATATTTTATAGCTTTCAATTTAATTAGGGAATTAGATTTCTCAAATTTATTTTTTGGTAACATTATTTCCCAGTAAGCAGGACAAAAAAGTTTACCTTATCAGTAAAACTCACCAGGAAATCATTTGCTTGCAGCCTTTGTACTGATTCGAACGTATATAATTTTTAACTGATATTGCATTTTTTAAATCCGCGTTAACAACAACATCCAGGTAATTTCATTTATTACTCATTTAAAATTTAATTAATCTTCAATTTTTGTCTTTGATGTAATTTCAATTATTTTTAAATAAATTTGAATTCAAGGTTAATTCTTTTTTTATTTAATAAGTAGTTAAAATACTATATGTACCACATGGTTTTAAAAATATTTTTTTTTCTTCTTTTTCATTTTTTGGCAATTTATAGTTTTTATAAAATCAGCTTAGATATTTACATGCTTACATGCTTAGATATATGCTAACGTGCTTAAGGTGCTTAGATATATATATTTAGATATTTAAATTCTTAAATACTTATATATTTCTATATATATTTATATGTACTTGTGTACTTATATGTTTATGCCCTTATATACTTATACATTTCTGTATACGTTTCTGCATAGCTTCTTCATTCCTGCATATCTTTTGCACAGCTTATCTTTCATATAGATAAAATTTCGTTAACTTTTCATAAACCACATAGTTGGTTAATTTTCCTACAACTTTCACTCTATTTCATTGAGAGACGTAAATTGCCAAGGAAACTTTAGAATCCATTTTTTAGAATTTCTTTTTTTAAGTTAGTTCTCGACGCCAGCTTTGTGATGCCGTAAAAAAAAATTTAAATCTATTTTAACCATTTTTTGGATTTGTTTAAAACCCAATAGACAAAAAATGAATTTTTTCGGCCATTTCGAAAAAAAATTGAAATTTTTTTATCAGTTCAGAAAGAAAATTTTATTGCCCGTATTTTAATAAGAAAGGTCAACAGTTTTTTCAAAATGGCCGATTAAATTCATTTTTGTTAATTAGGTTTTAAACAAATCCAAAAAAATTGCCAAAATAGGCTTTAAAAAACGACATAAAAAAACTGGCGTCGAGACCTAACTTTAGGAAAAAAAATTATCCGTTTTGGACTTAATGGCATAAAATGGCGGCCAATTCAAATTTTAAATAACAATACCATTGCACACATTTGGTTTAACATTTTTGCACCAAACTGGCCAAGAACAACAATTTTTGGCCAGTTTTTTCACTTTTGTAGGTTATGGTTGTGCTCCTAAGACCTTTACTAAACGTAAATTTAGACAATTTAATTACAAAAGTTTTGGTGTTCTTTGTCCCGATCGAACCTACATATCTCGAGTTATTCACATTTTTAGGTTGAAAAATGCGGTTAAAAAAAATCCCTAACAGGATTCAACCATAAAACTGGTCATGGAAAAAGTTCCACTTCAAATCCTATTTCGACTGCATTAGTTAGTTAGTTAGTTAAAGAAAGAGAACGCTACTGTCACCTAAGAATATTAAATAATTTTTTATGTACATATCTCCAAATAATTTACCCAATCCACTTTAAGGTCTTGATAATTAAATAATTCAATTAGATTCGTGGATGCCAAATTGCGAAGTTTAAATAACTTAATTACAAGTGTCGTCCAAATCTTGATATTATTTCTAATTCAAACTTTAATTTAAGACAATATCGAAACAAGAAAAATATTGAATTAAAATGGAGCAAGATTAGGTAAACTGTGAAAGTTTGGCTTTAGATGTTCATTAAAAGTTTTCAATATAAAGTGACGAAAGATTCCCCGAAGTTTTGAGCCACCGTTGAAAGAAACAAAATTAAAAGTGCGTCAAATCAGATTTAGGGACTACAAACAAAAGTTGCTGTAAAAGTGGAACTTAATCACAAATCCACTTAATTCTACCTCGAATTCGTTTATTCTTCATATCCACATGTAAACAACTACAAACAAATCTCTTTCCTGAGTAACTTGGCGAAGGTTTTTGAGATGATGTTGTATAACCACATCTATTTGTTTAGCGAAACAATTATATCACCATATCAACATGGTTTTATGGCTAACAGATCGACCATCACAAATTTGTCAAATGTCATCGATGATCAAGGACAGGTTGATGCGTTGTACACAGACTTTTCTAAGGCTTTCATTGAATTGACCATAAAATATTGCTGAACAAATTAGAGAACTTTGGTTTTAATAACCAGCTGTTCAGTTTGTATTCTACAATGGTTTCAGATCATCTATATACTTATCGACATCTGGAGTATCACAGGGTAGTAATCTTGAACCTTTGTTATTTCTATTATTATTTAAAATTTGTCTAAAATATGTCGATGTGCCATAAGTGTAACAAATCATCAGTAGATCAATATAACTGTGACAGCTGTAAACGTAGTGTTTGTAAACAATGCGCTGGGCTAACTGCAGAAGAGATAAGATGTTTCTCCCTAAGAAAACGGAAACTTATATTTCTCTGTGACGAATGCGAAAATGGACTGAAATTAGTGCCCAAGCTAATTAAAGAAATATCCGAACTCAAAACTGAAGTTAATCAGATAAAAGAAAATAGAGAAATTAGTGCTATGAACGACAATAATGAAAATGAACCCTGTAAACAAATGGAATGGATAAATGAACTGCATGAAAGGCAAAAACGGGCATCAAATATCATCATCACCAATATAAAGGAGTCAAGCCAATCCAGTCGCCAATCAAGAATTGAGGATGAACTAAAAACTGTCAAAGAGATCATTAGTAAAACAGGCATTCAAGACAATAATTATCAAATCCAAATTCAAAGGTTAGGCAAATACGATCCAGCAAAAAACAGATCTATTAAAAAAATTCTACCTAACATACAAATGGCGTCATTTATACTAAGAAATAAAAAAAAATTGATATACCAGGCATCAAAATTTTTAATGACCAAACAAAAATGCAACGGGATTATTATTTTTCTTTGAAACGCAAATTAGAAGAGATTCGCACTAATGGAGATGATACTAAGATAATCAAATACATAAATAACGTACCTAAAATAGTGGACAAAAATTCTCCAAAAAACCAGTAGAAATGCCTAATATAACATATAATGCAGACATTATTTATCTTAATTGTCAAAGCTATGTTGCCCACAAAGATGAAATTATTGTCAATATTGCTTGCTATAAACCATCAGTAATTATGTTGAGTGAAACTAGAACGGTGGAGGAAATGAATGAAGCGGAGTTAGGGATTGAAGGTTATCAACTAGTAAGATGTGATGCAAATAGACGTACGGGGGGTGTTCTAATGTTAGTTAAAATTGGGGTTAGGTTTTCTGTGATTAATAAATACGTAAATGATAAAAATTATTGGTGCATGTTTGTGAAAATCTGGATGAGCAAGATTCAATGGTGTATTGAATTAACATACCACTCTCCAAGTTCTAATCACGCTGAATTTATTGAAGCTGTAGAGACCTGGTGTGAGAATTATGTTGTGAGTAATAAAAACTATTTATTAATTGGAGACTTCAATATTAATTTCCTAGAGGATAGCTTTTACGTCAACAAAATTAAAAATATGTTGGATATGTTAGGTTTAGAACAATTGGTTAGAGAACCTACTAGGTGTACAAACTTGAGTAGCACATTAATAGACTTTGTAATTAGCAATCAAAATAACATAGTTACGAGTGTACATAATATACCTAAAATAAGTGATCATTCAATTGTCTCAGTTTCAATTTGTAATGAAAAATTTAATATCTGTCGATTAAACCAGTTTAGAAATTTTAGTGTTGAGAATTTAAACTTAATAAATGAAAGTTTCACTAATGTAAATTGGCTATTAAACAGTGATGATGTTAACATTATTCTTGAGGAATTAACATGTAATTCTAAGAATGTCATAAATTCTATAGCACCCATACGTAATGTTATTCATAATAATAATCAGTTACCATGGTATGATGAGGAAATAAAAATAAAAGCTAGACATCGAGATAAATCGTACGTAATGTTTAAAAATTGTCAAAATATATACGAAAAGCAACAATACTGGAATCAATTTAAAGTGTTTAGAAATGATGTTGTAAATACTCTAAAAACCAAAAAAAGAATGTATTATGAAAACAAGATAGACTCAAATAAAAACAACCCTAAAGCAATGTGGAAAACGCTAAAAACATTAATTAAAAAAGAAAATCACAGTTTTTTAAATAATACGATACATTTTGTACTTGACGATAGAATAGTTTATTTTAATGAAGATACAGAGTTGGCAGAAAACTTTAATAGATACTTTATTGACAGTGTAGGCGATATAATTAATTCTATCAATCATACCACTGAATGGACTGATACATGACTTATAAACATAGATAGTAATTTTTCTAACTTTAGATTATTAACAATGAACGATCTACAGGAAATTGTATCAGATTTATGTAATAAGACAAATGTACGTGACGTATTATGTGCTAAAATTATTAAGAGTTCTTTCGATGTCATTGGACATGCCGTCTTACAATTAGCAAACACCTCATTACAAACAGGTAAATTTCCAGATAATTTGAAAACTAGTGCAATAACACCTATACCAAAAATAATAAATACAAACGAGGCTTGTAACTTCAGACCGATTAATACTTTGCCAGCTATAGAAAAAATCATAGAAATAGCAGTACATATACAACTCTCTGAATATTTTAATAAGAATAATTTATTAATCATAATCAGTCTGGTTTTAGAGAGAATCACTCGTGTGAGTCAGCATTACAATTAACTATCGCTAATTGGATTAACCAGATTGATAACGATCGATATATCCTAGCTGCATTTTTAGACTTCAAAAGAGCTTTCGAAACTATCGACAGATTGACTCTTTTAAAAAAATTAAAATATTATGGTATAGATGGCATAGTATTAAACTGGTTTGAGGACTACCTGAGGAACAGATATCAAATTACAAAAATTAACAATAAATTTTCTAATCCTCGTCAAAATTAATTTGGGGTACCACAGGGTAGTGTCCTCGGAACCCTATTGTTTATAACTTATTTAAATGATATTGTTAAATTTACGTCTTGTGACTTTTTAAATCTATTTGCAGACGATACCTTAATTGCTGTAGTTGATAATAATTTAGATAATGCCGTAATGAGGATGAATAATGAACTAGCCGAAATTGAAGAGTATTTAGCTATAAACAAACTCAAACTAAATGTCAACAAAACAAAGGCAATGATTTTGACTACGAAATTTAAATATAATAACATTAACGTATATAATATAAATATAGTATTAGAAAATAATAAATTAGAACTGGTTAAAGAATTTAAATATCTCGGAGTAATTATTGATAATACTCTAACATTTAAAAATCATTTCTTATATATACAAAAGAAAATAACAAAAAAACTATACTTTTTTTCAAGAATATCTAATCAGCTTTCTTTTTCCACAAATATTACTGTGTATAAGACTATTATTCAACCGCACTTCGACTATTGTACAAGTATTTTATACCTTTTAGACAACAATTCAATGAATGCTCTACAAAAGTTACAAAATCGTGGCATGAGGAGAATTCTGAAATGCAGTAGATACACTCCAATTAGTTTAATGTTAGATGCTCTTCAATGGATGACAATTTCTACTAGACTAGTTTATTTTTCGATGATATTTATTTATAAAATAAATCACAACTTACTTCCAGCTTATCTCAACCGATTTATAACAATAAATAGAGAAATCCACAATTATCAAACAAGAAACAATAACAATTTTCACATACAAAGAACTAATTTCAAAAAATCAATGAATTCACTGTTTCACAAAGGTCTTAAACAATTTAATGAATTACCGATGGAGATAAAAACAGTTCAAACGCTAACAATCTTTAAAAGACAACTGTCTCATTTTTTATTAAAAAAGGTAAATCAAGCGCATAATGTTTAATGTATATAAAATGTATTAAATTATATTTTGAATGTTTATAATCTTTGTTCCTCTTCATACTTTTTTTTCACTTCTTAAGATGATATGGGTGCATTAGAACTTGTGTACTTACATTAAAATACTATGTAGACCCTATAATTTGTATTATAGTCGTACTATGTGTATGAATTATTATTATTATTATCTATGTATGTACGTATGTATGTATGTATGTATGTATGCACGTATGTATGTACGTACGTATGTATGTATAACTACTTATAATCTGTTATGTAATTTAATTTGATATTATTATGTATTGTGTATATTAGGCATGACCTACTTAATAAATTTCATTTCATTTCATTTCATTTCATTATATGTTAATTACTTATGTAAAACTTTTGAATGTGACAAACTAATATATGCAGATGATCTGAAACTCTTTAAAAATATAAAATCTGAAGATTACTGCAGAGAACTTCAAAAGGAACTTGACAAAATCAGCCAGTGGTGTTCACTTAACAAGCTAGATCTGCTAGAATGTCGGAAAATGTAAAGTTGTTTCATATACGAAAAATAAGAACAGATTTTAGTACGACTATTCTATAATGGTAACGATATTAGAGCGCGATACATTGATTAAAGACTTGGGTATTTATTTCGATCCTGAGCTGAGTTTTGGAGAACATATAGGAATTAAGTGTAATGAAATTGAATTTTCTCAATTTTTTCAAACGGGACACTCTGTATATTTTTCGACAATGTGACGTAGAAATGAAAAACGAACATTTTTTGTAAGAACTTCCCTACGGCTAATTGCAACAATTTTCGTTTTATAAATAAGTGTTTATTTTTCAATTAAGAGCTTTTTAAATTTAATTTCTTAATTTTTTTCAAATGGAACACCCTGTATATTTTTCGACGATGTGATGTATAAATGAAAAATGAACATTTTTTGTAAGTACTTCCCTATGGCTAATTGCAACCATTTTCGTTTTATAAATAGATAAGTGTCAAATTCAAGAATAAACTTAAAGAAGAGGTTGCTTCAAATAATTCATTAGAAAAATTTATAATAGGTGTTCAACATGTTGCTCATTTTGATTGACACACGTCTTTATACAATTTTGAAATGAGGCCATTTTGTGGGACCATTTGTTCCAATCCATTGAAATGAGTAAATAGTATTTAACCGGTTCTTTACTGTAATGTCTTTTTGTACATTTTTTTGCTATTTTCGTTATTCGACAAGCAATAATTCCTCAGTTTGGTATAAACTGTCGTGTACAAAGGAGCATTTATCACACTTATCGGTCGTTACAATTTGTATTGAATTTAAAACATTTGGAATTTTATAATATGAATTTTAATAAAGCGGAACTTGTAGACATGACTTTTGTTTTGGGCGAGTCGGACAAAAATTGTTTACTTGCCAATAGAATTTATCACCAACGTTATCCTAAAAGAAGGATGATTCCTGATGTTAGCAGTTTCCAAAACCTTCCCGATTGATTTCTGGAAACTGGAAATGTCGAATATAAAAAAAGTGAAATAATAAAACGTGTTGTGAACGAAGAAAATGAGTTTTCTGTGGTGCTAGTAACGGTTGAGAATCCCCATGTTTGTCAACGAGAAGTGAGCTCATTAGTAGAAATAAGTAGACGGTCTGTGGGTCGAATCTTAAAAACAAATAATTTGCATGCATGTCATATTCAAATGCACCAGGAATTATCTGATGACGACTTTCAAAAGCACCTACAATTTTGTAATTGGGCCAGAGGTGAAATGCAACATGATGTCAACTTCTTCGATACTGTTTTATTCAGTGATGAGGCAACTTTTCATAAAAATGGATTTGTTAATAGGCAAAACCTCCATTATTATGCTTCAGAAAATCCTCACTTTTTATGGAAGTTGATAACCAACACAGATGGTCTATAAATGTTTGGGGAGAAATTAGTGGAGATGTATAATAGGGCCACATTTCTTTGATGGTACATTGACTGGAGCTATTTATCTCCCTGAAAGAATTCGAAATAGGATGTGGTTTCAGCAAGATGGTGCTCCACCACATTATTTAAATGCAGTTAGAGACCATTTAAATAATACCCACCCTCATCAATGGATTGGAAGAAATGGACCCACTAAGTGGCCTGCTAGATCCCCAGATCTTACAAAAATAGATTTCTTTTTATGGGGATACGTGAAGGAAATTGTTTATAGAGACACACTAACAACAGTACAGAATATGAAGGAAAGAATAATAACTGCCTTTACATCTATCACACCGGTAGTCTTATGAACAGTGGGATGAATAGAGCCTAGGAAGAGGCTTCAAAAAATGTCCCGATATACATAGTATTCCATTAAAATCCTCTAATCTCTTCCCCTCCTCTAACTCCCCCTCCCTCCCTCTTTCCTCCGCGCACCTGCCCAGCAGAGCGGCACAGGTTGATGTGAAGATGAAAGTTATTTGTGGTAGGTTTAAAAACGCTATTACGTGCGTATGTCCGCAAATTTTAAAAATACTTTCACACACCTTAAAAATCATGATACATCCAAGTTCCTCTGTGATGTACGATGAAAGTTATTTAAAAAGTTTCTCAAACAATTAAGAGGATATCAAAGTATTAGCGCTAACATGGCGTAATTAAATCTCTAATAATTATTGTACTCCAACGTTCTCCAGACTTCCAAGTCCGCCTTAAGATAATCCCACTCAATAGAGCAGTACAATGGGCATTAAAAATTATAGTGCAACTTTCATTTTGTATATCTCCTGGAAACTAGTTAAAGCAAACCCGCTCCATTTTCATTGAAATCTTACTTTTGTTTTTCTTCTCTTTCATTACCTTCACACAAAGTTAAGAATCGCTGGGATTATGTTCGGGCTGTACTACTTAGGCAACTATTAAGCTCAACTAAGAGATATCCAGGAATATAGATACAAAATGTACTAACTTTTCCTCATTGTCTGCGGAAACAGGGAGAATTAGCAGTCGAGCATTGCCGATTGCCAATAAACTGCAAGACGTGGAATGAATTGAACGAAACTTTGATTCAAGTATAAAATTGCATATTATCGCAATCACGTCAGTAATGTGGATGCGCTTTGACGACATCCTTGTAAAATATTGAACTAAAATTGGTCAAATATTCAACGTTATTTTGCGGTTGAAGCTTATTTAAAAAATAACTATTCTGTTGTAATCACTCGTCGTCACCTTCATTTCGATCCATGAGAGCCAGTTCATAGTCGGATAACAATTAAAAAGTGGGTACATAAGTTTTACAGTAAAATTCAGCTTGCTGCGAATTTGTACTTGTTTCTTCCTTAAGCTACTGGGCTAGTACACTTCTATCGCTACAAATTTCAAGCCGCACAAAAAATTTCTGCCTCAGGATTTTGGAATACGTGTTGACGTTTCGAAGGGCTATTTGATAGAAACCCGAATAACGTTGATTACTTGCTGATGTCAGATGAAATTTATTTTCGTCTTTCCGGATATGTTAAACATAACTTTCGCTACTGGGTAACGGAAAATCATCTACAATTGCACAAACTACCGCTTAATAACAAAAAGGTTACTGTGTAGTGTGCAGTACCCGCCTTTGCTTTTTGGGCCGTTCTGCTTTGAGGGAACTGACTTGACGGTTACTGCCACATCTCAAGGTTATCAACAGGTATTGCGAAACTTTCAACAACAGGTTCGTAATGTTGGTGCGGATATTCGAAGAATATGTTTCAGTAGGATGGATCCACTTCCCACACTGCTAGTGATTCTATGACAGTTTTGCGAAGAAAGTTTCCTGGTCATGTCATTTCGAAATTTAGGGATATCAACTGGCCGGTACGGTCACCGGATCTCTCAGCTTGTGATTTCTTTTTATGGGGCTACTAAAAATCATAAGTGTTTTACAATCGACCGCAGAATTTGGAACAACGGACATGGTTTATTTAACTTTAAATTTGATAAATCCAGTTCCGGCTATGATAAAATTGAATAAAATCTGGCGCCTACAGCCCTAAGATCTTTTCTGTCTTATACTTCAGTTACAGTTTCGGCTATTGTGACAAGGACGTACTGTATAAGATAATAAAATAATTATTATTGAATCTAGTATTGTATCCTTTTTTACATCTTTCAAAAAATTTTATATCAATATTTGGTCCAACGATGTACCATGTTACGATCACAAAACATTAAATCTAATTTTAATGGGAATAATATTAATAGAGAAAAATACAACAACACATTCCGGATAAAGTCTATTATTAACCGGAGAATGCCTGAGACACATAATGAAAATCAAGCGAGCTAACGAACGCTGAGTCAGATACCGCGTCAAATGACTTTCTAGGATAATCATTTCTGACTGATGACTAGAACTGAATTGATTCAAGCCATTCTCCATTAACGAACCTGTCAGAATTGCACTATGCTCTATCGGCGCTATTTTGGGAGAAATTATAAAGGTCGACGTTGGTAATCAACACGATTTACTTAAAAGGAATTTGGATAGTTCGCAAAGTGTTAATATCCACTTTAATTTCGTGTTTTGATATTAATTGGAGGTAATATGGCGAAGACAAGTACTCGTCAAATTTCATGTCGCTTTGTATCGTCTTTAATTTTTGTTACCTGAAGAATATATTAAATAATATGCGATTTGTATGAAATTTGGACAGGGTGGTATGTTTTTGAGGAGTTAATAATGCCTAAAGATACGTCATTAGAACATAAAGAACTAACTTTAGACAAACAATATATTATCTTATTGAGAAGGCCTACTATAATAATAATAATAATAATAGCTTTATTTGCCCAACAGGTTACACCCAATTATAGGACAAAGAATTAAGTGAAATTGGAAAACATTATGTATACAAGTTATATAAAAAAATTATATCAAATACTATAGTATAATATATATGACATATTAAGTATAACAAATATAATGAATATAATAAACATAACACAATACAATGTAACAGATACAATAAATATAATAAATACAGTAATAAAATGACAAATAATAGATAATTGACAATAATAACAGATAATAAATAATAAATGAATAATAAAGAATGCTACCAATTAAACATGCGCCTAGCACAATTTTGCAAATCATTTGGTGAGCATGAATTTATATCACAGTACTGACTTAATTTGTTGAAATTATAAGACATACAGTTTATTGGTCATTTTATCATGACGTTAGTATTGGCGCGAGTACAATAAAATGTTGGATTTTGCCGAGAATGTTCTCTTTGAGTATAGAAATTAAGTTGTGAGAGTAATTGCGGGCTATCAATATCATTATGCAACAATTTATAGAGAAAAATTAACATAGAGCAGATTCGTCGAAATTATAGACTCTCAAACTGAAATGAACTTTAGGAGAAGATTATTGTCTACTCCTCTCTCGGGATATATTCCTGTAGTTTTGAATAATAAAAATTTTAGAAATTTTCTTTGGACTTGCTCCACCTTATTTTTATGGGCCATATAACAGGCATTGCAAACAATAGATCCGTACTCCAGTTTCGATCTTACGTAAGCGCAGTATAATATTTTAAGACACTTTATGTTAATAAATGAATTGCAGTTTCTTATAATAAATCCCAACATTTTGATAGCCTCTTTAGCTTTAATATGTATATGGTCAACAAAACAGAGCTCGAAGTCAAAATATACACCAAGGTCTTTGATTATAGTTAATCGTTCTAAAATGGCTCCATCAATTATGTAGTTGTGCTCAATAAAATTTTTCTTTTTTGTGTACGATACGACTTTACATTTGGAGGCATTAATGTCTACTTTATTGAAAGTACACCAAGTACTGACCATATCCAGATTGTTTTGGAGAGAGATACAGTCTTTATCTGAATATATATTTTTCAAAATCTTTAGATCATCTGCAAAGATTAGTCCCTCGCACTGTATTTCGCTGAACAGGTCATCAATGATGAACAGTAGAAACAGCAAAGGCCCAAGATTTGAGCCTTGAGGAACTCCTGATGTTGCTGAATATGCTGTTGACTCGTATCCATTGTAAGACACAAATTGCAGCCTGTCGGTTAGGTAAGATTTGAAAAGATCTAATAATTTTAGACTGAATCCAAACTTCGCCAATTTTTGCAACAGCAACTGATGATCATATCATGAGATGATATGGGTAGGAGAGTTCTTTACGTAAGACTCTTAGGACATATGGTTTACTCACCCCGCCGCTGCTAAACGACTTGAACTGACTTGAGGATCTTCATCCACGCGAACTAAAACTTCTAGTTCTTGATCTGGAGTAATTCATTTCGGTCGTCCTACATCGTTTTTATAGCGAAATGAACCCGTTTCTCCAAAACGACGAAACAGATCTTTGAAAATCTTATGGTCTGGCTGTATTCTATTTGGATATTGCAATGAGTATCTCCTCGTTGCAGTACGTCCGCTAAAATTATTTTGTGCGTAAACACATATAATATCCCTCATTTCCCTATTTGAAAAATTAGTATGTCTAGGCATTGTAAATAGAGAGGTTAAAGAGAAACACAAGAACAAAATAAAATGACGTAAATGACAGAACTAAAACGTAACCAAAGCACACTTTTCAATAAATACACTTTGTTTCACTAAATTTGAATTTGTCTTTCAAGAAATTATTGAAACGTTTAACGACACATTCCTGAAAAACTGTTGGAGTTATCACGTTCTACCAAGTGTACCTTTTATACGTGGAAATGACACCCATCCCATCATATTTTCTATTCAGAAGTACCACAACGTTTCGTCTAAAAAAAAAACGAAAAAATGCACCATCAGATACAGGTCCTGCGGCGCTCTTTATGATCTAACGTGACGTAATACATAAATTATTCCTCTAGCAAATTTGGTGAAGGTCAGTCAAGAGGCTGTTGAGTTATTGCAACAAAACGAAAAAATAATTTGGACTTTGACACCCTGTATTTTTTTCCACAACAACATCTTACTAAACTACTAAGGTTATATCCTCATATTTTAACCCAAAGAATCCACCCCTGAACTATGGCCTATTATTAATGATCCACCCTGTATACATATACCTACCTATCATTTCATCACTTAGTCTGCAAAACACTGTTAAGTGTATAATAAACGATTTTTAAAATATTATAGGGCATGTATTGCCTTAAAAAGTAAGTTACGCGCGCCTATGGATGGCACGCGTCGAGGTCGATTTACAAAGGAATACCGCGCTCTTCTTTTTTTATATTGTTTCAAACTAAGATTGGATAAACAAACTATAAGTTTAAATAATGCTGGCTAATTACAATTAATGAACAAATAGAAAACAAGAATAGAAATGGTCGCACTCGCTAACACAAATTAATTGATATTTCCGATAATAACAATCATTTATTTGCCTCAAATATGCACCAACTTAAATTGAAAGCGCCGACATATATCTATAGTACGAAGTACTAGCTAACAGGTTTCCATTAGCCTCTTGTACGAATTTCTATGGCTATTTAAATGCAAGCAATATCGCTCTGCTACAGAACCGCATTTGCGTCGGTCTCCAGGTAAGTAGATAGTACAGTGTATAAAAGTTGAGCTCAGCCCAGCTGTCTCGGTGTTTTATAGATGACAAAGAACACTTCGATGTGTTATGATCGCACAAGCTGTGGCGTGCTGTACAGAGTGACATGATTCGACTACTGCAATAGTCCATTGCAATGGTCGGCCTGGCAGAAATTAAAATTTCTCTCTCTGCTTTATTTTAACTATCAGTTTCTCATACTATTATATGGGAGCTTTTAAAAAATGAGACAACTTTTTAGGTATCGTTCCTATATTTGTAATTTTAATCATCTCCCTATGATGGTGGTTTGGTTGGTATACTAAATGGTATTTTTGTGAAATCTTATGAAAGGGTGTGACATATTTCATGTATTTTTTTGGAATAAATATGAATCGGCATTTTAAAGTCTAATCACTATTGAATATTTGCTACTGCTGATATTAGGCCCATTTTTGGGCTCATTGCAAAATTTATATTTAACATATTAATGACAATCTTGTGAATTAGAGCATTACTGTTGATATTATGCAGCCGCCTAATCTATTTTTTCTCTTATCAAATTTCTTTGGCATAAAGTTCGAATTCAAAAATTTTAATAAAAATTTCACACCTCTACTTTTTAACCAATAAGATACCTTAATTTTGACTAGTTACCATGGCAATTAAAAAAATTTCTGGAAATTTTTTCGAGGTGCCACGATATTTAAGTGAAAATTTTTTGACAGTTTTACAGATCTACAACCATTAAATAATGTAGATGTACCTGTGAATAATGCAAAAATTTCTGAATTAACATTATTATTTATTATTCGCTATAAAGTTTCATTAAACAGAAAACACAAATTTGTTAAATTATTATGCATTAACAATTTATAATTCAAAAAACGTAGGATGTACAAACATAGTAAGATTTAAATGTTGCTTGAATTCTAACCCATCCTCTCTTCTTAATGGTGAATAGGAAGGTGACGAATTAATTAGATGTCTGTCTTTTAAGACATATATGTAATATTTTGAAACAATTTTGTTCAAATCTCTTTTACGCAAAAGGCCATATTTACTTGACATCTGCAGCAGATTTTCTTGGATTTTCGTAAACAAACCATTCGACTCTAACGCTTTCTGGTCGCAATCTTCCATTAAATTCGTTAAATATATTAATCGTGGATGACATATTTGCGCTTGACTCAACTCTTTGCAGTATTTACATAAATTGTACTTTTCAAAGCATTTCATTTTTCTCAAATTGTTTAACGCAAATACTTACAAGAAATGTTTTACGTAAAAATATCTTCGTTTGCTGGTTTACGATACAGTAGCTTAATGTATTTTACCAATATAAACCTCATCTGTCAAAAGCATGGCCGCCTATATCACGGCCACCTACTGCAACAAACCATGTTAATATTATATTTTTTAAATTAGAAGTGTTATGGATTACTTTAACAAAAAATACATTTCTATCACCTTTAGTAACCTAAAATTATGAAAGGGCGATAGACTGAACTAATACCCATCTGAGTTTTAGCATTTGGTGTAACTAAAGTTGGTAATTTTTTTTTACTTAACGAAATATGGTGGATATACCTATATGAATTTTTTAGAATTTATTTCATGTTGAACTAATATCTTCATTGGCAAATCTCTAATGATATCGACTAATAAGCAAAATAATAATGAAATAAATTTAATTATTATAGGTTTTATTAATATTAAAAACACAATTATTATAAATGTTTGTGGGCTGGCTTGAATTGGTGGGTTGAATCTGGGTACTTTCTGTTTTATTTTGCATTGTGCTCTGATTCTGAAATTCTCCTCATGGATTCAATAATCTGATGATGATGTTCAACGTCCAATTGTAAGTAAGATTTGATTGACTGACTATTACTGTGTCCAGTAATTTTAATGAGCTGTTGTTCACCAACTCCTTCCTTGGCCAATTTCGAAACAGCTGTTGCTCTTGCAGAATGATTAGTTATTTTTACTTTTTTAGTGTCAATTCCTATATCAGAGGCTGCTGATTTAAACCATGAAGATACAATGTTCTTACCAACTGGGCTATTCTTGTACCATCCTTTCGAATTGGGTTGACTCCAGTATGGGTTTGGTGTTAAGAATAATTTGTCGGTCTGAATAAGATTTCCCCTTTTTTCCATCAACTTCTTAAACAAACGAACCGGACACATTTGTGGATTGTCGAAATTTGTAATCAACCATTTACTATCCGACAGTTTTTTAGAACCACCTTGTGTGGTTTTGGAGAGTATTGGATTATATTCTATCCGACCTTTTGGGTTTCTGAAATTATCAGCTTCTTCTTTGAAGTATTGGATACACGCAGAATATCCTTCCCCTCCTCTCCATGCCAGCTCATGTGAAACTATGTGAAAAAATTTACGCTGCAATCCATCTGGAGTATTTTCATCCCACATTTCAATAATTTTTTTGTATTCGTCACTGGTTAAGGCTGAAGCACTCACTTTTCTTTTTAATGAGTCTCTGTGTAATTTTTTGCGCTTAGCATCGCGTGCAGCTCTGGCGGTCGCAAATTCCACCTCAGAAAACGGATTAAATTTTATTTTATATTTTTCGTAATAAATTTCTTGTAACTGCTTAGCAGTAGAGTTCTACATCACTTTGACCACACTTTTCTTATAATCTTAAAAATGTTTCTTTTTTATATTAAATGCGTAGTCCTCCAATATAGTAGCCACCTGTACTACACTCATACACTCATGAATATTATACAACTTTTCGTCGCAAAATTCAATAAACTGTTTCCATACACTTGATTTTGATTGTCGGGTGTTATCTGGTGTTATATGTTGAATTTCTTGTCTAATTACTTGTTGATTTTCCTTACCAAATCGCGACATTTCGCTATACACTTATTAAACTCAACGTACAGACCTTTTAAACTAGTAATTATTAAGCTTTGTGACAGAACCGGTTAAACAAAAATGATAAATCAACATATGTCAAAAACAACAATACCCTAGCCAACTTGACAAGCAGTGAAATTAATTTAAAATGTCAGGTTTGAATAATAATTTTTTTCCAAATTATGGTGTTAAGTGGTGTGAAATTTTCTTACCGAATACCACGCAAGCTTAAATTACTCCTGGAAATTTTCTTTCGGGCACGAATATTTTAAGAGATTTTCAAAATATTCATGCCCTCGAGAAAATTTCCGGAAATAATTTAAGTTCTTGTGATATTATAAGTGAAAATTTAGAATGCAAATTTTTATCTGAGGTAACAAACCATAGGCCAATCACTTTGGTATGTAACTTCGCGAAGGTTCTCGAGATGCCGTTGTATAATCGCATCTAACAATCCGTTAAAAATATTATTATACCTCTTGATCAACACGGCTTTATGGAGAAACTAACACTAATTTAATATATTTCCCTCAATTTCTCTCTAAGGTTGCCGATCAATATGGGTAGGTTGATATGACATACATTGACTTTTCCAAATTCTCAGGAATTGTGGGAGTTTTTTTAAATTTTCTGTTTGTTTCATTTTCTTCATGAAAATTGTGTGGTGCGTGTCTCTTACTTGCATACTTCATACCTTATAACCTACAAAAGTATTATAAATTTCATTTTTAACATGTATTGTCCTTCTTTTTTATTTGTGTTTTTATTTTTTTGGGTTTACTTTTGTGACAGATAATTTATTCTATTCCCTAAATTTTCACTAATTTTTATTTCTATTAATTTGATTTTTTTAATTACATAATTTTGAGTTGTATTTTAATCTAGGCGTTTTAGACTTTTACTACCAAATTCGTGGTCTACGAAGTTTTTTTTTTATTATGGTTATTTGGACGTCTTGAATAACATTAAGTAGTTACGCCATGATACACCTGAAGAAGTTCGTGAAAACCACTTCGGAAGGTCGCGGAAACAGCGGAGTCACGATTAACTCAGTTTTTATTGCCCAAACGGGAACAACACCTATTATAAAAGTTATACATCTATTACATCTTTGGAGATACGACGCGGACTAAACGAAAAATGCATTTATTTCCGCCAAACCTCTTTCACACCACGTATTTAGCTTTCTATGTCTCAGAATGAAAAGTATATATCGCTGTTATAGAGCTCAGTGATCTTTATTCTCTACCAAAATGCCTTATATACTATATTTACCTTTATTTACAGTGAGTAAGTCAAAAAATGTATACATTTCCGCACCACCATAGAGGTAGAATACTCGGCGCGCTTTTTTTACATGGTTTCCACGGGTGGCCTAATCCATTCCGGATCTTAAATTAGTCAATATTTCCGATTCCTTCTCAGTATCTGAAATCTTATCGTCCAATGGCAAATCGTTGTCATTACTTTCATTTCACTGGCTGCAAAATATCATTCTTCCAAATCCAGCCCCCTTGCTCAGGATCAGTGTCTTTCCTAACCATGTTTGAACTTGATAATATACTCTACACAGATGCTGTTGAGCTGCTGAAGTTGTTGGAGGAAGTGATGATAATTTTAAAGCTGTTGATTTTAGATTTGGCAAATGTTCAATATCGATAATTGTCTATGGAAATTTTCGTTTTGGGATCACCATATATTGCAAGAGTAATCTTCATTTCATTACAAATCAATTGGTCCAAAGGGCAATTTTCTTGCATGAACACATGTGTTGCAGTGTGCAAATCCGGCCGTTTATCAAACATTTTGGACACTTGAGTTTTTCCTTTGTTAAACAAGGCGAGGTGGTATCGCATCCTGTCAGGGCGTGCAAAAACAAAATATGCTTTAAGTAATTTGGATATTTGTCCATGCTGGTAGTAATGGTAATAGAATAATATCACACTATAGATCAGTTAAATCTGGTGTTCCACAGGGATCTATCCTTCGACCACTTCTTTTTAACATTTTTATTGCGGATGTAGCAAGGCTCCCACTTAATTCAAAATTATACATGTACGCTGATGATATTCAGCTAATGCATAGTTTCTCCTCTACAGAAGCTCAAATGGCTGAATTTTACATAAATAATGATTTACGTCTTATATACGAATGGACAATCCAAAATACTCTTATGCTAAATGCTAACAAAAGTCAAAATATTGTTTTTGGAACATCTCAGCAGCTATTGAATCTTAGAGAACTGAATATTCAAGTAAATAATGAGATCATTGCATCAACCAACAACGTTAAAAATCTGGGTGTTAATTTTGATCCTTTATTAAATTTCTCTAATCACGTAAATACTATTTGTAAAAAAGCTTTTTATTGTTTAAAACAGTTATACTCATTCAAAAAATATCTAAACACAAATACTAAAATATTGCTTTCTGAAACTATGGTTCTATCGCACTTAAATTACGCAGATACTGTGTACGGTCCCTGTCTCTCACAGGAAGACAAATTCCGTTTGCAAAAAATTCAAAATTGCTGTGTACGATATTTTACAACTCTGCCTCAATTTGGTCATATAACTCCACATTTACGTGCTTTCAACTTATTAAATATGTGCGAAAGGAGATTTATACACATTGTAGGATTCGTATTAAACATTTTCAAAACAGAAAAACCAAATTATCTATTTAATAAAATACATAGGCGTTCTGAAATCCACCATAGGGATCTAAGACATGTTGAAAATAAAGTTTGTATTCCCGCTCACAAAAATGCATCTTTTCGGTCTTCCTTTTCATTCATAGTAGCATATATTATTAATAACCTGCCAGCTCAATATCACAGCATATCAGTGGCAACTGTAAAATGTAAGTTAAAGGAAGACATTATCCTTTCAAGATTAGAAAACTTTAATGTACAATTGTTCTAAATTAAATATTTTTTTTACATGTATAAATATTTCTGTACTCAGGAAGTGTTGTAAAGCAACATTGTTGATACACTTCCTTTTGGAAAAATGTATGTACCTGTACTGCTTTTTTTTCAATAAACGTATTGTATTGTATAAATAATATTAAAAAAATATTTAAAAATAAAACGCCACTAAATACATTTTTCACTTAGTCCGCGTCGTATCTCCAAAGCGTTTAAGCGTACGAAAACAATATATAGGGCCTTTAAGGTAGAGAATTTACAACTGTTATAATAAAAACTGAGTTAATCACGAATCCGCGGTTTCAGCGACCTTCCGACGTGGTTTTCACCATATCCTCCAGGTGTATTGTGGCGTAACTACCAAGTGTCATTTAAGACGTCCAAATAAGCACAATAAAAAAATTCGTAGGGCACGAATTTGGCACAGAGGTCAATTTTAGAGCTAAAACGCTTGAATTTATATTTAGGTTATCTGCTTGATTTTTTAATGTTTCCTGTTAAATTTTGTTTTTTGTGTTAATTAATTTTAAAAGGCTACATTTTATTCATTCCTTCCGTTTGGTATTTTCGTTTTTAATTTTCGTCGTCTTGGTACATATAAATAATAAGTAGTAACCCGCATTTGACTTTTATTAAACTGACTTACATCCAATTTTATGTGTTTCTCCTACAGAATAAAATCATACCTGTGTGTATTGAGTTCGGTTGTCCAAGTGTTATTTTCGTTCGCTACGAATATGACGCTACTCTAGAGAGTTTCACCGCCGAATGATCCAACTTTGCAACTATACACAGTGCCATTTGCATCACCATAACACGTCGACGAATCCTATCAAAGGTATAACCCGTTTTTACAATTTAACTTTTAATTACAAGCTCGGCGTTTTTACACTATGTAGCTAAATTTTCATTGTTCGTACCTTACTTGAGTTGGCGGTTGTTAAATATTGAAAAGTTGTTTGATCTCAAAAAGAATGGATGTTAACTTTAGGACTTAACAGAAAATATTTCTTATGTTAACTTTTATCATATTTAATAAAGATGTAAATTATTTAATTGAAATCAAAAAATTGGGCCTACCAAAATCCAATAATTGGGCCTAATAATATGTACAATATAACCTACCATATAATGTAGGTTCTATCCTTTCTAAAATTACTCTTAAATTTTGGCCGGTCTTGTTCTAATTTGTAAGTATTGATTGTTTTTTTTTTTTTTTTTTATACATTTATTTAACGTCGGCCTATTTCCGCTACTGAGGCCTAACACCGACGCCTGTAGACGAGCTACCCCCAACCAGGAATTTTGCCGAACCTCTTCCCTTAAGAAGAGTAGGGATCTTTTACTTGCCTAACATTTAATAGACAAGGGACCGACGGCTTTACATCCCCTCCGAAGGATGGTATATCTTCTATACAACCCTCGCCTAAGGTTGTATAGCTTCCGCGCATACACTGATATACAAGCCGCTGGAAGATGTGTGAGGCGAGAACGCGGTTTCCGTTGGAATGGTCACCAATCCAAGTACTAACTGCGCCTGTCGTTGCTTTACATCGCATACCGAAGTATGTACATAGTAAAGACGCACCTACGCTCGCCCCTGTATTGATTGTTAACGCGTTTTCTACAAAGTTATGCTTCTTGAACATCACCTACTACCAAAAAAAGAATCTTAACACTACCTAACGCATATAGAGGGTCAAGAAATTATTGAAATGTTTAACGGCACTTTCCTTCTACCAAGTGTACCTTTTATACGTAGAAATGACGCTCTCATCAGATTTTCTGGTCAGAAGTACCACGTCCTAAAGATACCGAAATGTACCAAATATTAGAGAATTGTGACGATTTTGAAACAAACAACAGGCAAGTAGGTCAACAACAAATTGCCATTGACTTGGAGAAAGTTGATAGTGACTGTGCTGTGGTTTTATGTACATCTGCGTCTACCAGTGGTCCTGATATGTTACAAAGATCTGACTCGCTCCAGATGAATGAAGAAACACATTTTTTTCGTGAGTAAACCTTATAAGGATAAAAACAATATACTCACCATATTTTATCAAAATATTCAGTGTTTGGGAAATAAAATTTTAAATAGAAACAATGTTTTTAATGATTATAGCTGTGACATTTTATTGCTTACTGAACACTGGCAAAATGAAACGCGAATAAATGTAAATAAACTGAGTGATTTTACTCTTGTTAATTCATATTGTCGGAAAACTCTCTGTCATGGTGGAGTAGCCATCTACAAAAATAACAGTTTTTTTAGTGATGTCTCAGTCTTTTTAATGGACGAATTTCGTTTAGATGGTGTTTTTGAGTATATTTCTGTATCTTTAACAGCGCTTAATATGTTAATTATTGTTATCTATAGACCACCTAATGGCGATTTTAATTTATTTTGAGTACTGTTTGACGGGTTATTACAGACATTGTCAGTAAAGGATAAGCTTTTGGTTATAGGTGGTGATTTTAATGTAAATTTTAATTCCTGCAGTACTAATTTGGCACTTTTGGCCGATTTACTTGGATGTTATGACATTACAATTACCATCAAAATGCCTACAAGAATAACCGTTTCATCTAGCACATGCATTGATAATTCTTATTAATTTTAATGTTAACAACTTTAAAACTAATGTTATTAACCTTTACTTATCTGATCATCTTTCTCGATCAATATATATAAACACAGTTTTTCCTGAAAATAAAGAAAATAAGTTTGTTCAGCGTAGAAATTTTTGCAAAGAGAACATTGTACAGTTCTGTAATTTTTTAGAGAGGGTAGATTGGCAAGAAATGTATGCTCAAGATTGTGTAAATAAGGCTTGCAAAATTTTTAATGATACCATAATGCATTATTTTCAGCTATGTTTTCCATTAAGACGGGTATCACTGTTTAAAAACACAGAAAGATAATTGGATGACTGATGAATTAAGAGAATTAAAACACAGAGTTACACTTTTTAGCGACCTTGCGAAAATGAATCAAGCTTATAGGAATATTAGTATACTTTTCAGAAACGATACTGCAAAGCACTTGTAATAACTAAAAGAAACTATCATGAGAGGCAAATTCAAGAAACTCATAACAAAACAAAAGCAATGTGGAACACAATAAATAAAATAAATGGCAAATCAAATAAGTCAAATATTATAACTATAACAGAAAATGGCAAAAGAATTCCAGATTCTATAGTGGCCAATAATTTCAATGAACAATTTACATCCGTAATAAGTAAAAATTCTGTTTTTGATCCAGTCTTTTTAAGCTCCAATGTGCCTTTTTTTGAACGATCACTTTTTTTAAAACCAGTTTTATCATCTGATATATTATCTTTAATAAATAAACTGAAATCGTCTAACTCTTGTGGATACAATAATATTTCCAATAATTTAATTAAGCGTTCTAAATTGAGTATCTGTGAGCCATTGGCTTTTTTGATAAACCTATCTTTTAACACCGGAAATTTTCCAGACATTTTCAGGCTAGCTATTGTCCAACCTTTATAAAAAAAAGGTGATCCTAATGATTACGGAAATTACAGAGCCATCAGTTTGCTTTGCATTTTTTCTAAACTTTTTGAACTTGCTATCAAAGATCAGTTGTTTTCATTTTTGTATCAGAATAATTTACTATCTGTCTGTCAAAATGGTTTCTCTAAAAACAAGAGCACCGAATCAGCACTCTGTGAGTTCCAAGACTTAACTGTTAATGCCCCTGATAACAAGCAACATGCCTTAGGGTTATTTATCGATTTCTCCCGTGCTTTTGATGTTGTTGACCATAAAATTTTATTGAATAAGCTAGACAGGTACGGAGTCAGAGGAGTTGCTTTAAACCTTTTTTCCTCTTACCTAAACAATAGAACACAGATCGTAAAATTAAACTATGATATAACCAGTGCTGTATGCAACATAACGCATGGAGTTCCTCAGAGATCTGTTTTGGGGCCTCTACTTTTTAATATATTTGCAAATGATTTAACAACGTATTTAAATAAAATGCCAAATATTCACTGCGTCTGTTATGCGGATGATACAAATATTTTAATCATTGATAATGACTTAAATGTTATTAAAAACTCCGCTGAATTAGCGTACTCACAAGTAGTTCATTGGTCTAAGGAACACGAGCTTAATTTAAATAAAGATAAAACTAGTATGCTGTTGTTTACTTTACACAGAAATTTGGATATGTCAATTTTTGATGGAACTTATATAACTTTCTGTGAATCGGTCAAAATGCTAGGCATAACATTTGACAGATATTTGGATTGGGAAAACCATATAGATATTTTGTGTAATAAGTTGTGAAGCAACTGTTATGGTTTGAGGTTTATGTCATTACACTGCAGTCGTGATGTACTTATGAGCCTCTATTATGCAATTTTCAACTCATATTTGAGATATGGTATAACGAACTGGGGCAACAGTGTGCATATAAGTCGAGTATTCATTTTTCAGAAGTATGCTATACGAATTATTGCTGGCTTAGGTTTTCGTGAGAGCTGTCGTACTTCTTTCAAAAACTTGAAAATATTAACTGTAGCAGGTATCTATATTTTGGAGGTCTGTACGTCTGTTTAAAAGAATCAGCATAGGTTTTTTTGCCAATCAAGTCAGCCATAACCACACTATAAGGTTTAAAGGACTATTACAGCTACAATCTCACCGAACAGCTTTGTACTAAAGAAGCTTTTATTACAATGGTTGCAAATTTTTTAATGTTCTAAGCGAGGAGATAAAACTTTCTCCGAATTTACATGTTTTTAAATTAAAATTGAAAAAAATAATACTGGAAAAAAATTGTTGTGAGGTTGACGATTTCTTTCTTTAAATAAGTACTGGTTCGATTAGGTACCCTTAATTTTATGTGTTTTTTATTAAGACTTCGCTGCACCCGCAGTTTTGAACCTTTTATCTATATTTTACCCAATTTTTTTTTAGTGTATATATTTTTTATGTATGTATTACCTGTATTATTGACTTAGTATATGTTATACTCTTTATGTAATATGTTTGAGATTTGTATGTTTGACTTGTGTAGAACAATTTCTGTTTTATACACCAATAAATATTATTATTATTATTACAGTCAAGGGATCTACGTGTCGGTCGTCACATGAGTACCTTGCACTGACGAGAGTCAATAGCTCGAAAGTGCAGTCTGCAAGTGGTTGGCACGAGAGCTCCTTTAAGTAGGATCAGTCTTTCGGATGGTGTTTGTTGCAATCGAAGCATTAGCGTTTGATGGTAATATGCAATTATTACACTTAAAGCGCCAAGCTTGTAACTTGTAATTCAGCGCTCGGCGGGGCACATAGCCCTTAGAGTAGTTGTTGGTTGTAGTCTGGTTACGTTCCTTACAGTAAAATAAGGATTTTATAGAGGAGTTTGCGACTAAAAATATTATGTTTTAAAGTTTTTATTGACTACCACATCTGTTTACTGTCACCTCAACACATAACTCTTTTTCGCTTAAAATTAATTTTCTTTTCTTCTCTAATTATTTATAAGATTTTATTTCTTTCCGTCCAGTATTCCTCGAACTATGTACCTATGTATTTTTCATATGCTTTGTCATGGTCACAAAAATATAATCAATTCTTGTATAAATAGGTCTTTTCTATCTCGTAGATATACAAAATGAGATATCGTTTAAAAAATTATCAGACTGACACTAATCATTACCTTATAATTAAAGAAGTAAAATTCACTTTGCTGCAATTTATCTGAAATTTGGTAGCAGTCCGAAAGTCTAAAACAAAACCGGGCCTCGCTGGTCGCACCGTATACTCTTTTGCTATATATTTTTTATTCCCCTTATTTATTGCTAGGTACATCATCCCTGTCTTTGCGGCTTTACATTTTTCTACTTTATTATTTTTATGCGTTTTTTGGAGTAGGTGCCCAATCCCAATATACATATAAGCCGTATTTTAACTGGGGGAAAAGAGCCACAAGCTTAGGACCACCTTAATATTTTCGTAGCAATTTTACATAACCTGAGGCGTTACAGCATTCCCTCACATTAGATATTGTCGCTTCTTAAGTTTTCAACATAAAAATATTTCCCGCTATATATAGTTTTGTGTACCCTCGGGCGTATTGTCCTTTTATTTTATATACTTGGAAGTGTACGAAACGAGTTAGCGTGGCACATTCTGTTACATTCGCATCTTAATATACCCATAACCTGGGCGTGGGATGATCTTACTTGCATAATCCCTTTCGCACCTAACACGATAACCAAAGGAGGAGTTTCGTAATCAAAAAAACAATGACGTTTTTATATATTTTTAAAGGGAAACATTGATGCACATAAGAACGAATAAAAAATATGTCTTTTATGAAATTCTGTCCGCTATTTTTATTATCTTATACTACAAGGATTGGTAAGACCTCTAATAACACAGATCTAAATCCAATTGCGTATACAATTATGCAAACACATTCGTAAAACAAAAAAGTATGGCAAATTGTGAGTACGGATTTGGGAAAAAAGGAAAACAAAAAAACATTACTCATACGAGAAAACAATAAAATCAGCCAAATCAGCAGTGAAGTCAGAAATAAATACTTGTGAATACTCTTCGACAGTAGCTCAAACTAAACTAGATGATCACTTTGGGAACAACATATCGAATCAATGCACTATAACTGAAGCTAAAATCAACTCTATGTTTTTCATCCCAGTAGATGCCACTGAAATCGAATCAATTATTATTAAACTACCAAATAAAAAATCTTGTGGTTACGATGGTGTGTGTGTAAAAATTCTAAAATATGTGTCCAGTGCAATAGTAAATCCCCTGGTGTTATTAATTAATAAGTCAGTTCAGCTAGGAATTAACAAAAATCATACCTATATAAGAAAGGTGACCCCCATGGACATTCAGAATTACAGATCCATCTCTGTTCTCAGTATTTTTCCAAGATATTTGAAAAAGCTATGTACAAAAGGATGTGAATCTTTGCAACAAATTTAGTTTATTGTCAAATGCCCAGCACGGTTTACGGGAAGGGAGATCAACGGATTCAGCTTCTTACCACTTTGTCCAATATATTCAAACTCAACTAGATAGAAACCAATGTATGGCAGGTTTATTCTTTGATCTCTCTCGTGCATTCGACACCATTGATATCGAATTCATGATCTTTAAATTAGACAGATTGGGCATAAGAGACAACATATTAAATTGGATTTTATCTTTCTTAACACGCAGACAACTTTATGTCAATGCACTCAGAAAAATATGATATAAATATAGGTGCAGCGATTTTCCTTCTGTATATCAACGGTTATATGACTGGTGGTGGAGAGGTGAGCGCACTTGCCTCTCACTCAAAAGTTCCAGGTTCGATCCCCGGTCGTGGCAGTGGAAAATACTGTAAGAGGGAGTTTTCCACTATACACGGATTTGGGTGTGTGTCCGTTGTCTCTAAATGTGTAACCCCCTCCCAAACAAGGCTCTTCTAGAGCCTTCGTGGATATAGGGGGTCATAATTACTTGTGGTGTCTTGTGTTGTGGTCTAACAACCTCAGGATACGTGATTAACTTCGCTGACGACATTTCTATTGTAGCTCCGGCAAGTACAGCGGATGACCTATTAACAGCAATTAACCAAGTAGATGAAGAAATGAATCAATGGTGTTATTCAAACCGTCTTATCTTAAATAAGGATAAGACGATGATAGTTGAATTTCAAAACACTGTGACACACTTACCGCCAGGTAAGCTTTGCCAAAAATATAAAATTTCTTACTTAGATTCTAAGCTCATGTGGAGCTGTCAAATAGATCACATCTAGATAGTAAATAGCTCTTTCTATGCTCTACTCAAATGAATTCACAATTTTTTTGTAAAAATAACAACCTGCACAGTTACAGTACTAGACATGCAGCCAGCTTAGCATACCTCTCCATCACAGTAGCAAGTTTGAAAGATCACCACAATAATCCTCTATAAAAATATATAAGATACCTGACGAACTAAAAATTATTAAAAATAAACTTCATTTATCTTAAGAGTTACCTGGCTGCACATATCTTGAAGAATTTTTTAATTCCTAATTTTAAGTATGTACGTATGCAAAGGTATTTTGTGTCCTGTTTTATAACTTTATAACTTTTATATACTTACATATACTAAAACTCTGTAATTTATTTATTTATACATTCACACACTTTTATGTCTTGTCCTATAAAACAATTTTTATATTTTTTATTATAGTTAATAATATTTTATACTAAGCAATCATTGTGTACACCGTTGTTTGACTTATTTTATATCATGTTTATGATCAAGAAAATCAATAAATACTATTATTATTATGAAACAAAACAAAAACACAGCACTCCCACAGCTTTAAGAGATTCATATTTAGACATCCTCCATATACTGTATATACTTTAATAAGTATATAACTGCAAGGCAGCGGGTAAAATTTAATATTTTATTCCTTTGTTTATGTAGCGGATATTTTGTGCACAATCGAATGAAAAAGATTAATGTGTATTCTGTAATATTCAATCGGTCTAATTAGGTGCACTTTGCCTTTCTGTTCGTATGAAAACTGCGTACAATGCTCCACGTACCCTATAGGAATTTTTTAAAGAGGATTAGGTGCAGCAAATGAACAGGGTAATTGAAAACTAAAATAAGAATATATGTCGTAAAATATAAGAGAGCAATAAATAACTATTCTGCGAAACGCCATATATTCTTGGTTGTACACATTTTCACAACTCATTCATCAGTCATTACTCGATATTATGTATTGCTGCCAAACCGTGCACCAGACTCTAAGACAGTTTTTTGGTTCTTCGAGCCGGATTATACTTTTACAATATTTTAATTAAAATATGATACTTGGTTATTATTGCTCATTTAAGAATATATGGGTTTATTCTAATATAAATCAAATTGTGCTAAAAAAATATTTCAGTATATGCCTCAGATTCTGTTGTAGTAAATAACTGTCTTTATACTTCAATTCTCAGTTCTTATATTCCTGGGTATACGGTAATTGAATCTTCTTTACCGCTTTACCAGTTCTGTACAAACGAACATACAATATACATATACCTACCTACCATTTCACCATTTTCAGTCATAATTTTTAGCTAATAAGTCTACAAGACAGTGTTACGTATATAATAAACGATTTTTAAAATATTGTAGGGCATGTATGGCCTTGAAAAGTAAGTTAAGCGCGCCTATGGATGATATGCGTTCGAGGTTGGTGCGCTGCGCTCTTGTTCTTGTTCGTTTTAAACTGGCATTGGATAAAGTATACCATTAAGTGTTTAGTTGTAGTATTATATCGTCTATTTTTTTATTAAATTTTTCAATGTATTACACTTTTAGTGTTTTCCTATCCTGTAGTTGGAATTGTATTTCGTAGGATAGTGTATTTAAATAAATAGAACTAAATAAATAAATATACGATGTGGATAGTCCCCACGATTCTGGTATTTGTATCACTGTTACATCGGTTTCAATACGGTTAGCTAGCTCTATTACACATAACCCTTAAGGTGAGAACATCCAAGAGAGAGGAGTCCGATAGGGAAATATTTATTGCTTTTGACCATAACTTCTTATTCTAAAACACATATTGCAAACAAACTATAAGACTACCTAAGTAGAATTATAACAAGAGTATTGTTATAACTTTTCACTCAATAATTTCAAACACATGCGAAATAGTCAGTTTTAAATTTAGAAAATACGAAGATAGACATCATTTTTAAAATTAAATCTAACTATTTTGCAAACAACTGAAATTATTGGATGACAATTCATATCACTACACCTGTCATAGTATACTTTATACGAGGATAATTGGAACTGGTTAGTGTTAAAGCGCAGGACCGTGCGCACTGAACATGTTATTTTGTCCTATATATTTAGCAATGGTATCGAGATTCAAATGGTAGTTAAAACTGTGCAGGCGAGTCCGAGACTGGCAATGTAATCAGCCTGAATAAACCATCTATGACTGCACTGCTTTAAAGATAATAAAACGGACAGGCCTACTGGCATAAAAAACTCGTAAATCCTTTATCCAGTAGTCAACGGTGGACTTCTACTGTGCTGTTAATGTGCCAGTGCAGTGCGTAAATACCTGTTGTAATATCAAGCGTAGGAGTTTAGTTAGTTATTGCTCATATTTATAAATATTTACTACTATATAAAAGGTAAAATATTTTAATTATTTACTAATTTACCATGGGTTTTGTTACATGGCCTATGTCCATTTAACAGTTTTATATAGAACCTAGTGATTTGGTTATATTTAGCACGATCTGTATAACATTTTTCGATTCAGTTTTTGTAAGTGAAACTGTTTTCAACTAACAGAATTTTATTTGTATAACTGCTAAACCATTTCACACTGTTTTATGTACTTAGTTTTATATCTTAGGAACTCGGTCATATTCTAAACCATGATGAATCTCTGTTCCGTTGTAAGACAGCATTCCAGGAAACAAACAATTAACAATTTGTCTACAAAATTTAGTTACATCAGATATCTATTTTTCAATTTTTATATTTTTGTTTAGTATGTGGGTACATCTGGTGATTTTCCTTACCTTTTCTCGTTACTATATATAGTATATCCTATAAGATGTAATATATTTACTGAGTTATCAAAATACGTTTTAATATTTATTTGCATCTGTTCATATTTGTGGTTATGTATAAAATAGAAATTACAAACTGGGGTAAAAGCAAATCAGCTGCTATGGAAATTATAGATTCCTTTTATCGATTATATACCACTAATTTAGTTGTGAGTACGGGAATCTACAAGGCAAGTTGATGCGCTTAACGCAACCATTGACAGATGGCTATACTTGTACTATTTTTATATTTTATAGCTTTCAATTTAAATAGGGAATTAGATTTCTCACGTTTTTTTGGTAGCATTATTTTCCAGTAACTAGGACAAAAAGTTTACCTTATTAGTGAAACTCACCAGGAAGTCATTTGCTTGCAGCCTTTGTACTGATTCAAACGTGTATAATTTTTAACTGTGGACTTCAGTAATTGATATTACAATTTTTATATCCCAGTTAACAAGTGTTTAACATACAGGTAATTTCATTAAACTCATTAAAAAATATTAATTAATCTTAAAATTTTGCCCTTGATATAATTTCAATTATTTTTAAAATAAATTTGAATTCAAAGTCAATTCTTTTTAATTTAATAAGTAGTTAAAATACTATATGTACCACATGGTTTTAAAAATATTTTTCTCTTTCCTTTTAATTTTTTTGGCAATTTACAGTCTATGAAATCAGCTTAAATATATTTCGTGCAGCTAACTTGCTTATATTCGTGCAGCTAACTTGCTTATATTTGTACAGCTAACTTGCTTAAATTTTGTACATGCATACATGCTTAGATGCTTATATTCTTAGATATTTAAATTCTGAGATACTTCTTCTACATTCCTGCATGGTTTTTGCACAGCTTATCTTTCATAGATAAAATTTCGAATCTTTTCATTAAACCACATAGTTGGTTAATTTTCCTACAACTTTCACCCCATTTCATTGAAAGACGTAAATTGCCAAGGAAACTTTAGGATTCATTCTTGCAACAAGAGACAATTGTGGGCTTGTATTGCTGTCCCAGAACCAGACACCTCAACAGTTATCAATCTAGGATACTGGTATAAATTTGTTATATATATATATATATATATATATATATATATATATATAGTTTTAGATTTCAATTTGTCTTTCAAACCGATTTGTCTATTTTTCATGTAATATATTTTAACATTCATTTTAAACTATCTTTTTATTTCTCTTACCAACAATTTCAGTCTGATCTATAGTAGACTGGTTATTCGAGAAAAAGAGACAATTTTACTTATTTTACTATAGATGGTGTCCAATTTAACATCAATTTTTCTTTGTCTCCTTTTCTCGAAATAAACAGAAATCTGTCGTTTACGCTGTACATATCAGAAAGGGTAAGTTTCTCCACTCTTACGAATGCTCTGGACCCATGGCTCTCTGCTCCGACTTAAACCAGCTAGTCATCCGCATATGTTGCCTTAATTCTTTCTCAAAAATAAATAATAAGAGAAAGGAGGTAACACTTTCTGGAGACCATTTGAAACAGAGGATAATATAATAACGCCCGAAAATCTTATTATTTTCTTATGACAATTATTTCTATTTACCTCCGCCCACGTACAATAAAGAGATGCCGACTGTTTTTGCCGGCTTTTAGTTTTTATACGGTTTCAATTAAGTTCGTTTATACTTTACTACTTAGGTAGTCCTATACTTTTTTTCCCAATATATGTATTTAAAAAAAGTTATGGCCAAAAATATTAAATATTTCCTTATCGGATCTCTCTCTTGAATATGCCCACCTTAAGTATTTCTACCTTCGGATATGCTTGACATGGAGGTAAATAAAATTTAGTGCGCCGAATATAGTGCTAAGTATCCTGAACATTTCCTACATTTAAATAACTATGAATAAGTGAGAATCATAAATACGCGCCGCTGCTCGCTGGTGCGCACACCAGTAAATAGCCATGTGCATGAAAGTGACATGTAGCGGTTTTAGGACGCCCTGTGTTGGCGTTATCCCGTGATGTCGTCTATCACGGCAACCTGAGGATATTTGCGAGAGCTGTGCAGGTTGGATCAGGCATGAAAATCTGCCCCGATATTCGTATAATAAAAAGATATATGAGGTAGGTATCCCTTAAATAGATACCTATTTTTGCGCAAGCGTTCAGTTGATTTTAAGCGGGTTCAGTACTACTCGACGGAAGAGTTTAATAACAACAATAATTCTTTATTCAGTCAGCAGTAAAAATACCACGTAAAACAAAGTAGATATAAAAACTGGTATAGGAATCGCAAAAAATAAATACGTAGAATAAAGACTATCCATAATATTTTTGGGCAGTTAATAAACAACAGCATTGCAAATGAGATACACCTTCAACTTCTGAGCTAGACATAAAGCGACGATAAAAGGAGAACAACGAATACAGTGTGCAATGGTAGAAAGAATTAGTAGTTCTGTTACGTGTTTACGTCCTTTAGTAAACACCCCAAGCGTCGATTCAATAATTGCAACACGAGTAACACTAACCACTGATTTAATTAACAACTAATTAACTTAAAACAGTTAGTAATTCCAACTACCTTTAACCACTATTATTCACTAACGCTGTACTTTTTACTGGTCTAATCGTTTTTTCCTTTTTTGATCTGTTCATTTTACTATCCAATATTGAACTACTTTCAGTGCATCTCCCTGCGTTTATACTTGTAGGTAGGCACTCTGGACTGTATTAAAACTTTCTTCAGCGTTCCCGATTGTAAGACTCGATATTTCTTAACACATTAACGATTCTCAGGGTCAGTAGCGCTATCTATGTACCGATTGCCCAACCACCATTATGGAGTGGCTACTTAGATAACATTCTTTCTACTAACAGGGACTAATTACAGAGGCCTCAATCCATAAGGGAGGGTACACATAAACATATTGTTATGTGCCGCCCTCTAACGGAGAGAGGTTTAATCGTTTCATCAACCCTTGATAGCAGAGTTGCAGATAGTCGTCTACTTGGCTACCGATAAAACGGTGCCATCTCTGGGCTAACTGGCGAATTATCATTACCATGGATGGACAGAAAACAACAGAAAGATCTGAAGTGAAATAGAACAACCGCCACGGATATATAAGACGCGGATCCAAGTCACGGAGGGAAGTACAGTTCAGTTCTGTATTAGATAAGAAGTGATCAAACAAAATAAAGGTCAGTAATAAGTTTAAAATTTTAGTAGTGAGACTATAGAAGATGATAATTATAACTAGCGTGTAACTGTAAGGACTTATAGTAATTTAGTGACTAACAAATTAGTGGTTAGTGAAAATTCTTGTTGCAAATATTGAACTTACGTTTGGGGGTAAACATGTAACAATATTGTTATTGTTCCTTATGTTAAATTAATTTTCGCAGCACTTCGAACCGCGATAGGTTAAAGTTTGAAACATACACTTTCTGAAGATTTGATATTGTTATACCCAAATGGTCACATATGCCATTTCAAAAGTTTGACAAAATATAGAACATAATGTCGACTGTCCATTCTTGTAATAACTTCAAAATTTTTAATTACTTTGTTAACTTCGCGTGAATTAATAATTGTAACGGTCCATGTTTATCGTGTGTAAATTTAATGAAATACTAGTAAAATGTCATATATAAATCTGTTCAAATAAAGCCTATAGTGTGGGATCCATTTATATTTTACTCTAAGGTTATAATCGGTGCATTTTTGAATCCAAGGCCCTGATTGGTTTACAGGTTTCAACGTCGTTTTGTTGAAAGAGAGCGCGCGCGCGAGGCAAGATTCCCATTAGGGTCAGGCCCCCAGGTGGAGGTAGAATGGTGTACACCGACATCAACAGGTCAAAGAGGCGATAAAAAGAGTGGTTAGAAATATGGATTGCAAATGTTATATTACTGTGAAATAATGTGTGAAGTTAAGTTAATTAATTGTAAACTCATTTGATGTTCAAGTCTGTCGATATTACTTTCATAAGTCCCAGTTTAACGAGTAGTTTGTTTAGCTAATGAAAAACGCCATGATTTATGCTGTACACGGCATGTTGGCCATACTTATTTAGAAAATTTCACGTTTAGCTCTGTTGTATTATTTACGTTATTAGTTCGTATACTGTACTGTATTATCAAAATGTAAACCCTAGAAACTTTCCCAACGAAATAAAGACTTTCTGAGGAAATGATCCTTGTCTAGTGCGGAAACCCTTAGCGAATTAGGGGTTAATTTGTCCATATTCGAACTATACACCCTCTAAGTTAGTATTTGGAAGATTGCTGTCAGTGCCTAGTTATTGCCCAAGTGATAAAGTGCAATGTGAAATGTAAGTACGTTCTAATTAAGGTCCCTAAATGGGTTTCGGCTTTTTACCAAAAATAAAATATGTGTTACTGTCGGAGTATCTAACTATTATTTGTATACTCCAGATTTTGCCATGCTTGTATGTTCGCTTTTGCTACTATGAAAATACTAAATTTTTTTCGTATTTGTAAATTACCTTTTGTTGCGCTAAAATTGTCTGTATTAGTTTAGTTATTTTTCTATGACTTGATTGCGTATTAGAATACGGTAAATTTTAAAGATCTCTTGATTTGCTTTTGACAATGATGTTTTTTATGTACCATGGCCTCAGGATCACCCATTTTTTTTTGTAATATAGGATTAAATTTTACATTGTTCGTGTCTTATTAATCAAGTTTTCCCTCACATCCTGCTCTTTATCTAGCTAGGGCCTTTTAAGTAAAGATATTTTTATAGGAATTTATAGTCAAAATTTTAAGTTCTTTCATAATTTATTACCAATTTATCTTAAAATATAAATTTTCTTTACAAATCCTTTTGCCGATGTTAATTTACGATCACCTCACTGATTGCGGTTTTTGATTTTCATGTTTATACAAGTTACAGTAAATTAATAACAGTAAGGGTCCCAGCACGCTGCCTTATGGAACAACAAATTATTTCATCATTGATTTTATTGGACATCTTCCTGTAAAGCTTAAACATTAGTTTATATTTATTGAAAACAATCAGACCATTCAAGTACAACCCCTTTTATACGTATAATTGTGAGTTTCAGTCAAAATCTTTCTAGTTATAGTTTCATATGCTCTCTTCAGGTTAGTTTAACATTTAAAATTTTATTTGTGGTGAACTTTATAGTTTAATAAAGCAAATAATTTTTTTAACCGACTTCAATGCCAAGATGAGAAATTCTTCCCAATTATGTGGGAGCCAGAAAAAATTTAAGCCATGAAAAATAAAGCTTTACGGACCACCTAAAACTGGTTTGCTTTTCATTCCTGTGCGATAGAAATTAAGGCAGATACGAAGAAATAACACAGTTTTGCAGTTTTAGATGCCACAGTGATAAATCGTCGAAGTTTTTTATTCTCTCGATTATTGCTACCACAATATCGATAAGATTAAATTCTCGTTTGGATGTCGCTTCGGCATTTTCATATTTATCAAATTTTTAAAAGATACCCTAATTTGTCACGATACCCCAACAAATCCGCGAAACTTTTATTCAAGGCCTTAACAAGTTAACCGAATACAGATATTCGTCTCCCCATTCTCCTGTAACTGAGGCCTCTGTAGTGCCGGCTAGAGATCTGAATTTAACGAGATATGTTTAAAAATCGAATTTATTTTGTGCGTTAAATTTTGTTTATATCACCACGATCGAATCGTTTGAATATATGATGGTACAAAGTAACGAGTACTTGTTTAGCGGGATTGATAATTTAAATTTTAATTACTAAATATGTACATTTTTATTAAAATCGATTCATTACACTAAATAATACATGGATTGATGATGAAATGAAAACCGGATGTGATATTTAAAATTAACATGTATTATTACTTTATTAGTCGATAAAGCATATGTAAAAAAACTGCTAAATTAAATGTTTAATAGAATTTGTATTTTAGACATAACTTTTTTTTGATACTCATTTGTTTGTTTCTTAATGGCGTCGGATTCCTTGGAGGACTGGTTTTCCAACCAAAAACGTACGTACCGAGAAAAATATAGATAATATTACGTGTTTACACCCTCCAGTAAACATCCCAAGCATGGATTTAATAATTGCAATACTAATAATGTTAACCACTGAAGTATTTAAGAATTAATTAACTTAGAACATTAATTACAATTTTTAACCACTATAACTCATTACTTGCCGCTGTACTGTTTACTAAGCTGATCATTTTGCTCTTTCTCTTCATCTAATCACTTCGCTATCCAAACTCCTATTCTAGTTTTTTTCCCTCTAGTTTGTGATTCTAGATAGATTCCGAATTATAAAGAGGTTGAAATCGAGGACTTGATGATATGACTAGCTGGCAACTTTTTTCCCTCAATTGCTGTTTTGAGTCGTTCTATTTCCTCTACGACTACATGGAATTTTCCTTCAATATTCCAGAACCTTTCCTTCGGCGGTAGTGAATTTCTCCTCGACGTCAGTAACTTTCCCTTTAACGTCATCGACTTTTTCTTCAACCTTATCTACTATTTTTTTTTACTTTATTAACTTCAGTCTTTACAATGCCTGTATCCTCCTTGATTATATTTTTTATTTCATCAGTAGCTGAAAGAGTAAGGTCCTGTTGTACGGGTATCATTTTCCTTAATTCTTCCTGGTGAGTCATTTCTTCCCTTCTTAATTCTTCCTCGTGTGTCCTTTATTCCAGGTTTTCCTCATAATGTCTTATTTTCAATTAGTCCAACATTTTCTTCAATTCTTCCTGACGTCGTTACTCTTGTTGTTTTTCTTCTTGGCGTATCTTCTCTTGTTTTTCTTTTTGTTCCTGAACGTCACTTTTCTTCTTTCTCTTTTTCTACTTGTCGCCTCCTTCCTCGTTCTTTTGTCTCTTTTCCAGATCGAACATCATTTTTCTTAGTTCACTTCTTCATGGTGTATCTTTCCATGTTCTATCATCATTTTTTATGATCCTCCATTTTCCAAAATTCTTGCAAACTCCCGCGTTTGTTTTTCAGCTCAACAGCCATGCTTCTTGTTTCTATCAGACAGTTTTCGAAACAGCACTAACGAGTCTCTTTTGTAGTTTATTTCTGGTTAGGATGGTCGATAGTCAATGATGGCCATTTGACGTGTGAGAGAGGAGGATTGGATAGTCAACGTAAAAGACGAGGTTAAAACAAATGTGTTCTTTCTTCCCGGTTCTCCTCATAATGTCTTTGATATTCATTTGTTTGTTTCTTAATGGCGTCGGATTCCTCGAAGGGCTGGTTTTCCAACCAAAAACGTACGTACCGAGAAAAATATAGATAATATTACGTGTTTACACCCTCCAGTAAACATCCCAAGCATGGATTTAATAATTGCAATACTAATAATGTTAACCACTGAAGTATTTAAGAATTAAGTAACTTAGAACATTAATTACAATTTTTAACCACTATAACTCATTACTTGCCGCTGTACTGTTTACTAAGCTGATCATTTTGCTCTTTCTCTTCATCTGATCACTTCGCTATCCAAACTCCTATTCTAGTTTTTTCCCTCTAGTTTGTGATTCTAGATAGATTCCGAATTATAAAGAGGTTGAAATCGAGGACTTGATGATATGACTAGCTGGCAACTTTTTTCCCTCAATTGCTGTTTTGAGTCGTTCTATTTCCTCTACGACTACATGGAATTTTCCTTCAATATTCCAGAACCTTTCCTTCGGCGGTAGTGAATTTCTCCTCGACGTCAGTAACTTTCCCTTTAACGTCATCGACTGTTTCTTCAACCTTATCTACTATTTTTTTTTACTTTATTAACTTCAGTCTTTACAATGCCTGTATCCTCCTTGATTATATTTTTTATTTCATCAGTAGCTGAAAGAGTAAGGTCCTGTTGTACGGGTATCATTTTCCTTAATTCTTCCTGGTGAGTCATTTCTTCCCTTCTTAATTCTTCCTCGTGTGTCCTTTATTCCAGGTTTTCCTCATAATGTCTTATTTTCAATTAGTCCAACATTTTCTTCAATTCTTCCTGACGTCGTTACTCTTGTTGTTTTTCTTCTTGGCGTATCTTCTCTTGTTTTTCTTTTTGTTCCTGAACGTCACTTTTCTTCTTTCTCTTTTTCTACTTGTCGCCTCCTTCCTCGTTCTTTTGTCTCTTTTCCAGATCGAACATCATTTTTCTTAGTTCACTTCTTCATGGTGTATCTTTCCATGTTCTATCATCATTTTTTATGATCCTCCATTTTCCAAAATTCTTGCAAACTCCCGCGTTTGTTTTTCAGCTCAGCAGCCATACTTCTTAAACATAATATTTTTAGTCGCAAACTCCTCTATGAATCCTTATTTTACTATAAGGAACCTAACCAGACTGCAACCAACAGCTACTCTCCGGGCTATGTGCCCCGCCGAGCGCTGAATTACAAGTTACAAGCCTGGCGCGTTAAGTGTAATAATTGCATATTACCATCAAAACGCTAATAATATAAACTTCCCGCGTTTGTTTTTCAGCAGCAATGCTTCTTGTTTCCATCAGACAGTTTTCGAAACAGCACTAACAAATCTTTTTTGTAGTTTATTCCTGTTTAGGATGGTCGATAGTCAATGATGGCCATTTGACGGGTGAGAGGGGAGGATTGGGTAGTCAACGTAGTAGACGAGGTTAAAACCAATGTAATTTATTAACAAATAATAACAATAAAAGGTGTCACAGGACAAATGTAAACAGACACAACAACAATAATTATACAAATGGGGGACTCTTACCAATAGCACTGGTGTAGAGAGATATATTGGACAAGGAGTCGCTATTCTCAAGACCAAGGTTTACGACTGAAGATTACGACTATGTTAGAGATCATTTTATATCAAATTGAAATGCATATTGAGCTCAAGTTTATATTGATTTAAAGAATCAATGTAAGATCTTGTTCTTATAATTATTTGTTACGTTTACTTAAAGAATAATAATTTGAAATTTAGAAAATAGTAAGTATGTGTCCTGCTAAAAACCATAAGATCATTTCTAATAATCATACACCCTATATGACAGTATATGTTTATTGAAACATAATACTGTATACTACTTCATTCTAAGGTATCATCTGGGATACCCTGTACATTCAAGTACGTACGTTAAATATAAAATGAATTAAGTTGTCTCGAAGTTTCTGGCCCAGGAGCACATTTACATAGTCACAGAATACGCCTCAACCATCCTGAGACAGTCCAAGAATATAAATGTGAAGTCACATCATGCCTGTTAAAAACAAACATATTATTTCATAAATATAATCTTTGTCGTCGTACATTCTGGATGTTAGGCTACATTAACCATTTCGCACCGCTTTTTGTACCAAGATCCGCTATTGTTAGCCACCGTGACAAGGGATGTGTAAAACTATATAATGTGTACCGAAAAAAAATTGCAACAATACTACCAGGACACTATATATCTTCTTTTTATGTATGATGTATTTGGAAATTTATTATATGTCCTTGAGTGAACCGATTCAGCTTTCTCGGAGGGCATCCGCAATCGTATAAAACGAATATCTTTATTTTACTAATGTATGAAGTGTCATCAATCTTCCCGTTTTAAAGAAAACTTCATTTAGATTTTCAATCTGCATTTTTTTCGGATGTTTGCAGAAATTTCTAAAAGTGTTTAAACATTGAGGTATATGCCAAATTGACGACTACATACTGCATTGTTTATAATCAGAATAAATACTAAACACCGGACGTCAGATTGATATTATTGCTCGAGTGGCTGAAAACGTGTTGGAATTTTTTTTTTGTACATTTATTTAACGTCGGCCTATTTCCGCTACTGAGGCCTAACACCGACGCCTGTAGACGAGCTACCCCCAACCAGGAATTTTACCGAACCTCTTCCCTTAAGAAGAGTAGGGATCTTTTACTTGCCTAACATTTAATAGACAAGGGACCGACGGCTTTACATCCCCTCCGAAGGATGGTATATCTCCTATACAACCCTGGCTTAAGGTTGTATAGCATCCGCGCATACACTGATATACAAGCCGCTGGAAGATGTGTGAGGCGAGGACGCGGTTTCCGTTGGAATAGTCACCCATCCAACTACTAACTGCGCCGAACGTTGCTTTACATCGCATACCGAAGTATGTACATAGTAAAGACGCACCTACGCTACCCCCTACGTGTTGAAATATACGCGTTAAATAATTGGCATTTAAGTTTGCTAATGCTTGTCGCAACATTTGAGTACTCCAAGGTTTCACTTTAAGGCTATCGATTTTTACAACTATATTAATGACTTCCTTTGGAAAGCTCTATTTTACGCTGACGATATGAATTTATAGTTAAGAATCGAGTTATAGTGTTCCCGCGTTGAATACAAAATAGATGAATTTTAACTGATTTGGTGATGTATTAGCAGTGTTACTCGATACTTTGTGATTTGATGACCGAGTAAAATTTAGAATAACAGATGACATCAGATATTTATTTTGTAGTCCAATCAACATAAATTTTCTTTCGAAAAACCTAGTGCAGCGGAACTTTTGTATGTACTATTATTTGATGTGAGAGTTATCCATGATTTCTTCATTGTGATGTCAATGTGGGTTTTCTAAAATGTTTGTCAATAACTAATTGTTTCACTCGTGATTTGCGTAGATCACTTTTTGTTCCATAATGCTTGTTTTGGCGCAATTTTCACATACAGGTTACTTCAGTAGATCAAACAATTATTTCTTTCTTCAGATCTACCCATCCCTTAAATGTATGAAAGGAATGTATATCACGATATTGGCAACATTTTCACCCCTAATACGAGGGTGATTTAATTAGAATAAATTTTGCTAGTCGCCTTTGAAATGTATTAGGCTGTCTGCAATTATTTCCACGTAAATATATTTTTCTCCTGGTTTTTCAATATGCCATAAAAAGTGCTTTTAAATGAGGTTTTATTAAAGGTAAGCTTGTTAGAAAAGATGTCTGGAGATAAAACGACAAACTCGCATTTTTAATGAATGTTCAAAGACAACGTTCAATTAAAGAATGTTAAAAGAAAAATATTAACTTCGTCCTTTGAAGACAACGAAGGTTTTTAATGAGGATTATATTGAGGAGTCAAACTAATTTAATATAAAAATATCTATTTAAATGACCTAGTAACATTGTTCTGTTTATTTGAACAATATCAAATAACAATATCCATATTGAAGTTGGTTAAAAACATTATCCAGCCAACGAAATTTAGTGAACAAATATAATTTGGGACACCGATTGTACAGATAATCATTAATACCGCAAAATACGAACTTTTACTTTCCACTCTCCTTGAGCCACTATCATCAACTGCCTGGATTTTTCACTTCTCCTCTCAAAGTTCCTTCACAAGGCCTACCTTGTTTTAAAGTTGTATTTGTCTTAATACTATTTATTATGTTGTTTTTTAATAATAATAATTGTTTTTTATTATTAATAATAATAACAACTCTTTATATTCATTAGACTTACAAGGTAAACATAGAATATAGTCAAAATAATGTATGGCATATATGATTAAAGATTCAAACCGAAAGTACGAGTAAAAAAACAACCATAAAACAATTTTGAAAGGTAGACGATAATACATGTAAAAATATAAAAACAGGAATTATAATATTTCAACCTTTCTGCAAGTGCGCAGGGTGTCTCACCGGGAACTGAATCGATCGATATAGAGAAAAGTACGCATCAGAAAATTTTGAAAATTTAGATAATTACTAATGTCGGTATGGCCAATCCAACTAAAATAATTACAAGCAGCTGACACTTCCGCTTATACCGGAAGTCGATACCAACTTGCTTATTTCAAATGAAATATCCTATATATTTTAGGGTTCTCAAAAAGAGCATAAAATTCTGAGTCGAAGATATGTAGCACATCCTATACCTAAACCTAGCCGTTTCAGAGATATTTGACATTTTATAGAAAATTTTACAGGTGCAACGGTTTGCAAGAGCCGTTATAACTTTCTTCGTGTAAAAGATCGTCATTTGCTTTTTGTCACGTAAAAAGAACAAGGAGAACTACGTTCTACAACTGCAATAAATTCAATAATATCATACCAAGTGTTCCGTTTTTCGCGTTACATTTTGTCAACTTCAAACCGCGAAAACTTGTTTAGGTCAAATGGAACACCCTATATATTTTTACGTCAAGTTGTGTAAAATTGAATTCTCTTTTTTCTTATATTAGCATGGTGGGGGTTAAAGTTACAACTTTTTGAAATATTTGCGATTTTATTAGAAATTCATGAATTGTTGTAATCATTTCATCAAAATAGCTCTTCTAATTGAATCCTGTGATATGTTCTGAAATGGTCTTCAATGGTTGTTAATGGGCTCTCATAAACTTTATTTTTATAAGTTCCCCAAATGAAATAATCCAGAACTGATAAATCGGGCGAGCGAGGAGGCCATAAGAAAGATCCATTATTGGCAATCCATTGATCATGAAAGTTTCTTGTAAATAATTATTAATTAAATATGCGTTATGTGGGGGAGCACCGTCGTGCTGATAAAAAATGTTTCTATGTTCGGCGCGAGGTAAATTCTCTAAATAGTTATTATTCAAATTTTGTAAGATATTCAGATATCTTTCATCTAAAAAAAACAAAAATTTACCTATACATATTAGCAGAAGAGAAAATTTAACTTACCATTTAAATTTTCCTGATAAAATTGTAATGCCACCACTCTATCGTTTCTTATGGCACAGTAAACATTGAACTGCCAACTTTCCTGAAAGTTTCGCTCTCTGAACATATGAGGATTTGAGTCACTCCAATAATGCGAATTGTGTCTGTTAAAAAGTCCATTTTTAGTAAATTTTACTTCATCTGTCCATATAATATTTCCCAAATAAGAATCGTGACCCTCAGACCTTATTAGAATGAACTCACAAAAATTCTGTCTTCTTAGGAAATCTGTTTCTTTTAATCCTTGAACCATATAGAATGAAAACGGGCGAAACTTATGTTTTAATAAGATTCTGTGAATTGAATCATTGCACAGTCCCGATTCTAGAACAGCTTGTCTTAATGACATCCTTGGAAATGAATGAAAATATCCCAGAATGACTATTTCAATGTTTTCGTCATCAATAATAGACTTTATTCTTTGTATTTTTGCCTTGACAGAGCCATAATTTTTAAAATTTTCCAATATGCGTTTTACAGTGTTTGGTGACGGTTTCCGTTTTTCTGGATATCGAGTAGCAAATGTGTTGCAAGTTCTTGATATTACTATATCACATTCTTCATAAATAATAAACAAATTTAAAAAGTCTGCATGTGTGTAATTTAAACGTGCTGGCACTTTCTGACATAAGATAATGACTGATTGTTTCTAATCATGGCTATTTTGATGAAATGATTACAACAATTCATGAATTTCTAATAAAATCGCAAACATTTCAAAAAGTTGTAACTTTAACCTTCAGAATGCTAATATCAGAAAAAAGGGAATTCAATTTTACACAACTTGTCGTAAAGAAATACAGGGTGTTCCATTTGACCTAAACAAGTTTTCGCGATTTGAAGTTGACAAAATGTAACACGAAACACGGAACACTTGGTATGATATTATTGAATTTATTTCAGTTGTAGAACGTAGTTCTCCTTGTGTTCTTTTTATGTGACAAGAAGCGAATGAACCGTTGCACCTGTCAAATTTTCTATAAAATGTCAAATATCTCTGAAAGGCTAGGTTTACGTATAGGATATGGTACATATTTTCGACTCAGAATTTTATGCTCTTTTCGAAAACCCTAAAGTATATAGGGCGTTCCATTTGAAATAAGCAAGTTGGTATCGACTTCCGGTATAAGCGGAAGTGCCAGCTGCTTGTAATTATTTTAGTTGAATTGGCCACACTGACATTAGTCATTAACTAAATTATCAAAATTTTCTGATGCGTACTTTTCTCTATATCGATCGATTCAGTTCCTGGTGAGACACCCTTTATATAATAATAACTAAACAAATTAAATCAAAACGGCTATTCTCCCAGCTACATGCCGACGATGCGCGCTGAATTAAATGATGAAATTTGCCGTATTTTGTCTAACACAGTTAGCAGTAAAATACAATAACTTGAATTTCCCGAATGCTACGAGGAAGATGCGAAGCCTCCTTCATCTCAGGATGTCACTAACGGGTCTCATTTGCATCTCATAGACACTGTTAAGTTCTACAGCAGTAGAGCGTAACTAGCGCCATCTCTCAGTAGTATCGCTGTAATTGCTTATTCAGCGATGATTATCAATTTGGTTTTCGATTTGGATTGTTTCGATAATACCGAGAGATACGCTTTACTGCTGTGGAACTTAACAGTGTTAACACTAGTTAACCCTACGCTATTCTACCACTCAACCAGGCCACACGATTACGTATACACAATGACACAACACCTATCCCCTGCGGCATTCCACTTCACCTCAGATGAGATTTGAACTCAGAAGGGGTGGCAACGACTAACCGTGTTGCTTCTCACGCAACCGCACTCTATCTCACTGCTACCTTTGACAATACATGAAAAACACCACTAAACATCGATGCCTGATCAATATTCGAACCTGAAATCTTACAACTACAAGCCTGAGCATTGAGCCACTCGGCCGGCATTTCCATATATGATACGTTCCATTACAAGGATTATTTTTGTGCTCTGTGTCGTAAGCCCACTGAGTTTATCGCTATTCTATCTTTTAAACAATTTAAATCTTAATTTTAATCACTCATGGTTTTACATGTATCCTTGCTTCGCACTTATTACTAACACTTAACTTAAATAAAAATTTTCTTATTATCTAGTCCCCAGTGAACATGGGATTTGCAATATTTTTTGAATAATTTTTACAGTTTTTATTTGCTTAACTTAACAAAATTTGATTGCATTTAAATTATCAACAATAAAAATATGTTAAATTTTTGTTTGTTTTTATTGAATAACCACAGTGCAAGCAACAGCTATTTCCCGTGCTATGTGAATATTGACTAGTGCACAAATTATTCGGACATTTTTTATGTCATTAACTGCTTACAGTTTCACTTTTCCAGGACTTTTTAGGAATGAATGTGTAGATCAACGTTATTTTGTCAAATATATTTAGAGCTGATTCAAACGCTGCTAATTGATTGATTTAATGCAAATCAGGATGTACTGACAGTGATATATGGTTGTTATTTGTATCGCTAAATGCTTAAAAAGTCATACAAGACGTAAGCGTATGCATGCCACGACTGTAAACTGCATATTATTTAGATTAAAAATTCACCGAGAAACTCCGTCAGAACTCCCCTTATTCTGCTTATGTGTAATTTGAATTATGCTCGCCGCAGATTGAAAAATCTAAATTTAAATGAAAATCTGGGTCGTTGCAGCTTACGCGGCAAAAAGAAATCTGCATTCATTTTAGTTAGCCCTCTAGTAAATCATTGCAGAAATGCCTTAGAACTAATCTTGACAGTGTCTGCTGCAAATTTATCTGATTTAAGTTTTAAATTAATAAAGATATGCTGCAACATGAAGTTCTGCACTTGAGTTATAGAAGTCCACGAAGATGTTGTCATCTCCAAATTACTTCTAAATCTCCCGACTTCATAATTTTCCTTGTAAAATGTGTGTTTGCCCATAAATTTGCTGCCATCGTTACAAAAATAACTGCCTGTTTATAGCCCGGCTAGAAAATAAACTGCAACATATTAAATGGAAAATAATGTTATTAAGGCTGTTTTAGTGACTATAACATAAAATCCTAAATGAAATGGCTCCTTAAATTGAAATCTAACAAAATTAGTCATAATTCATTATAAGGCTTGTATGTTACATCCAGTTGTTGATGTCGAATGGCATGCTTACACCTCTTCACGTATGTTTTTTTCTGTATACGCTATACAGGGCATTGCAGCTGAGAAGGTTCGCGTCCTAAAAATATAATTGAATTCAAAGGTTATAATAATAATAACAACTGGCTTTTCTAAGTTAGAAAATCATAAAAAAGGCATACAAAAAAGTTTTGACAGTCACAAATATCCTATGGACATTGACTAAAATGGTGTTGACTAATATTTTCATTTTTGGAATATATTAAATATTCTTTTACTATTTTGTATAGCTTATTATGACCTATCAAATGGAATGTATGAAGTCAACGGACACAATAACAGAAAATTTTCATGTGACAAATGGTACTACAGTGTATCAGAATTTTTTGCTTTTTAGATCTAGAATAATAAATATAAAACTGATTTATTTCTCTTTTCACTCTTTGTATTAAAATTTATGTTGTATAAGTAAACACCACAGAAATTAGACAACCCCCAATTCCAGAAGCCAGAGGCTTGTGCGGAAGGGGGTTACACATGAAAAAATGCGGACATATAACTATTTAAACCGACAATGCCGGAGCCAGAATTCGAACCCGGTGGTGCGATGCCAGTGTAATTAATCGCGCCTTAACCCACTCAGCTATCGACCAGACAATGTATGTATAAGTATATTTTCTTTTTCGAGCATTGTTATTCCGCGTAGCGAAGTATTAATTTCAGCCGCACAGTATCACTTATCTGCGACATACAGTTACTATCATAAATGCTTTTTCGCCTTCCAACGGAGATACCGTTTTCCATCAGAGAATCATTTTCTTGACCTTAAAATGGATTAATATTATTCTTCTTTTGCCCTACTTTTTTTTCTTCAATCTATTTTTCTTCAATTCATCAAACAGCAAGTCTTTTCTCTATTGTACTATCATATTCTTTTCTTTAGAAAATTTTCTATCCCCTTCAATTTTTCAGTTCCTTATTATTCTTTTCATCCCTTGGCAACTCTCGATTTCTAATTTTTCCACACTCTCCTTTATATTTTTCCTCATATATAATCGCAACTACCAACTTGAATCTTTCTCGACATAAACTTAACAAAACAAATTGGTTTCTTCTCTCGTCATTCAATCATCACGTGATATTGAACCTTTTTTCTCTTTTATCAATTTCCCGCACAAATTAATTTAAAATATTATATCTACTTGCACATATTAGATGCGTAAACAGTTCGAGATGTTTTAAACGTTTTAATAATTAGTATATGAATAATTGAGGGCGTTTATTTCATATAACTGATTCTATTTATCACTAAATTATATTATAAATAGTTGAAAATCTATTTAAAGTCATTCTATATGTTATAAATATCTCCATCTTTCTTTAATGGCTGAAATACAACAATTACATGTATTTATTGAAAACATTTGTCTTCTGTAAAATACTTTGGTATTTTATGAAACAGAAGAAATAAAAGAAAACAGAAAACATGCATGCAACCCTCTATTCAGAAAAAAATGCATCTCATTCACAATACACGACTCAAATTAACCTGTATCGACAATAATGTTTGTATTATTTCGTATATGTTATATGTTTTGTTGTTTACTTTACATGATACATTTGACCAAACATGTGTCAAATATCGGTTATCAAGGACGGGCAGATGTGTTGTACACAGACTTCTCTAAGGCTTGCTACGATTTACACCTACATAAACAAATAAATACGTTGCATAGTGATGGTTATAAGATATTACATAAAGAAACTCACTTGGGCTACTGTAGCGTAGCAGATATCGCAGACACAACTTACCCCGGATAAGTGATGTAACGTGCCCACGATAAAATTTCACTAGCTCAGGTGTGGCAAATTTCTTGATTAATAAGTTACAACATTAATAAAATGCCTCGTGTAGCTAAACATGGGTTTACAACGTGAGGATAAATGATAATAACTTCGGCCACAATGGGTCTGATTTAGAGGACTTCCTTAAATAAATATAAATGCATAAAATCTTTAAATATGTACAAGTTACAATACAAAAGTAAGTATGAATGGAATATAACCGCGCAGAACCACTGAAGGTGGTCCCCGGTAAATAAAAACAACACATTTATCTAGAATTGTACGATACCGACTTCGACTGTAGCCCTAGTCTTTGGGACGAAAGAAATTGACCCGAGGATGGGGTTGATTATAGCCTCTCCAACCGTGAAACTTTCTACTGTGTGTGGATGCCCCCTCCGTGGAACTTCACTACTGTGTGTGGAAGCCCAGTCCGTGGAACCCTAAAGATATCCCGATTTAATTTGCATGGTCGGAAATGCACGTGAAGGGTGCCTAATGAGAGCAATTTAAATCTGACATAACCCACAAAAGAAATATAATTTACCTCACTGATGAGGGAACAATCCACCGATGTTCCTAGAAAGCCTCAGTTGGATGAATGGGGTCGAGTCCGCTTTTCAAGTCGATACGATACTTCCAAAGGAAAGCCTGTAAATTTGTGAAACACGTGGGTAGAGAACAGGTAAGATGGCGTGAAGAGATCAACTTACCTTGTATACTTAAATATCCTGCTTCCGTAGTTAAAATTTACTCACAACAACAAAATATTCTGCTAAACGGAACAACAACAGATGGAGAAAATTTTCCTGTTGTTGTGTTGATTACTTTGTAATTGGCTTAAATAATTAATAAATGTAAATAAAATGGATGGATTCTAAAAACATTTCATTTTTTGTCGATAAGATTTTCAAATTTAATATTTAATAATACCCCGATTTCCACAGATTTACATGTCCTGCACCCCTTCCCCGTTAGCATTATCTTCGGGATGAACGTTCCTTTAATGTGATCCCAGGCGTGACAATAACTCGCTGAAAAATAATGAAATTAGTGACACAATTTCCCGTTCCCTTGTTCCCCTTAAACGATAACTGCCTGCGAATGATAACAAAAGATCTCAGAATAAATGCTGTTCTGAGTTAATAGTGTTACTGGCAAACATGGTGTGTTTGAATCTGCCAGCATTAGCCCGGCGAAATGGGGACGCGCCACATCATTCCCTGGGGTAGATTGTTAATATAGAGGGCAACTAGTCACATCAGAGAGGATTCTGTCCCACTACTTACCCACATTCTCATTCGGGGTGGCCGTCGCTGCTCACCAGACCAAGTAATAACTACTCGACACTGCAAATAGTCTTATTGCAAATTTTCGTTTTTGCCCGTCCACACGAAATGTGATATACGAGAAATAGAAATAGTCAACTGAAAAACATGCATAGAACCGCGGCAGGCGTTAGCTTATTGATTAACTATTCCTTATCAAATAATTATATTTTACCACTTCTACATACAATAGTAAATAAATAAAATTGTTTAATGTTGCAACAATATTGAGATAAGAAATCATATTGCTGTAATCACTGAAATTGTTATTTTATTCTTTTACCTAACTTCAATATATTTATCCGACGACGGCCAATCTCTGATGCCAGAGGACGTGCTACTCTCAACCAAAAGTTTGCGTCAAATCTCTGCTCGACTCTTCAGTAGCACTTTTTTACTTTCTCCACATCTAATAGACAAGAAATCGAGTATAGCCGATAGCCGAGTGGGTTAAGGCGCCAGTTGGCAATCACGATTAATCTCAGGGACATCGTAAGACCGGGTTCGAATCCTGGCTCCGGCACTGGCACTGTCGGAGTAAATGGTTGTATGTCCGCATTTTTTCAATATGTCACTCTCTTCCGCACAAGCCTTGGCTTCTGGAATTGGAGGTTGTCTAATTTCTATGGTATTTATTTATTTATGTAATACATTATTTAAAAAATACATTTTATATTTAATGAACATTAAAATATAGAATCAAACAACAATAATGTGAATAAACAACAATTAGTATCACATAAATTATTAAAATTTTAGCACATAACATATACTGGTGACTTTAACAAGATATTTGTTCTGGATATCTAAAGGTTGGGTTATGCCTCGAGTTAATTCTAGATATATTAAACTTAGTAATGCCAAGTAAAGGGCAATAATCAATCGTATTATGTAGTAGATTGTATAAAAATGTTAATGATATACAAATCCTTTTTAAATCCAAGCTGATAATATTGAATCTACTAGTTAAATTGTTGTGATTTATTCCTCTTTCGGGATAAACGCCGTCTGCTATGAAAGCCAAATATTTCAGGAATTTTCTTTGTACCCGTTCCACCATTATTTTGTAACGATTATAATATGGATGTCAAATCAGAGCTGCATACTCAACTCTAGAAGGGACATAAGAGAAATACATTATTTTCAAAGCATTAATATCAGTAAAGTTTTTACAATTTCTTACCATGAATCCATAAAATTTCATTGTCTCGGACACTTTTAAAGTTATATGCTCATTAAAAGTAAACTTACAGTCAAGTAATACACCTAAATCCTTGCCGGAAGTACATCGAGATAATGTATCATTCTCAATATGATATGGAAATTCGCATGTTGTTTCCCTTCCTGAGAAGTTTGCGCTTGGAAACATTGAGGCCTAATTTATTGTCTAGGCACTAAGACTGAACGTGATTCAGATCAGATTGCAACTTCATACAGTCATCAATACAAGTTATAACTGAATATAATTTTAAGTCATCAGCGTAGAATAGTTTACAACAGTCTTTTACATCATTTAAATCATTGATAAATAACAGAAAGAGAAGGGGACCAAGGTTAGACCCTTGAGGGACACCTGAGGTAAGAATATAGTAAGATGAACTAAAGCCATACTGTTTGTCTTTTTCATAAATAAGATCTAAGAAATTCGATAGGGCTGAGATGAAAACCAAATTGTGTCAGCTTCCTAAGTAAGACGGCATGATCTATCCTGTAGAAGGCCTTTGAAAAATCTATATAAACGACATCTACCTGTCTCTGCCTATCTAACATATTTTGACATTTTTGTAACCGTTGATTTATTACTCATAAACCCATGCTGATCAGGTATTTGGTTACGAACAGAGAGATAGATGTGACCATACAAAATAATCTTAAAAAAATTTGATAGAATAGAAATAGACCCCCCCCCCCAACCAGTGTCCTATTATCGCTCTTAAACACTGGAAAAACTTTGGCCACTTTCCATCAAGTAGGAAAGGTTTTTGTTTTTAATGCAAGATCGAATAGTATGCGTAATGGGACAGCTAGAACACCTAATAATCTTTTATTATAAAGGATGGTATATTATCGGGGCCTGAGGTCATTTTGTTCTTCAATTTTTTTGTAGTATTTAAGATATTTTCAGATATATTTTGAAAAGCAACATTTTTATGAGTATTAGGGAATTCGGTGTATTTTTTATCATCTGTTTCAGGTGGTAAGTAGACACTGTTAAAAAATTCTTCAAAAACATCCAAAATATCCTGAGGTTTATTATAAACTCTATAATCATATGATATGTTGCCGGTAATTCCAGAGAACCGATTTTTAGAATGTACATATGACCAGAAATATTGGAATCATTGGAAATTGAGGACTGGACATTTTCAATATAATTATTATATGCAGCACTTATTTGCTCCTTTACCAAATATCGTAGTTCTCTATATTATTGTAAAAAGCAGTCATTATGGGTTTTCTTATACTTCTTAACTAACTTTATTTTTTACATTCCTAATAATATTTGCATCGAACCAGGGCGGATAACTACGTTTATATGTTTTATACAACGGGATGTTTCCATTAAATGACTTGTAAAGCTGTTCATAAAACTCATATACAGCTAAGTACTTCAATATCATCTATTTCACTTAAAAATAAGCAATCTAATCCTAATAATGACTTATACAAAGACACTCAATCAGCTTTCTTAAAATTGTCCAATTTTCTGAAAACTGATTATTAAAGATTAGTTTTTCTATCAATTGGATCTAAGTTTGGAGCATTAAAGGCACCAAGTAACACAACAATGAAAGTATGTTAAATTATCGCAAGATATATCAACAGTATTCTGCACTTTATTATATTGTCTTGTCATAGAGAATAACGATGAGTCAGATGCTGATTGATATGAAAAAAAGTTTGTAGAATTTTAAAATGGGATATTATCTAGCTTCAAATTGAAGAATATTAAGATATACCAAATAAATTATTCAGGACTAATATGAATAATTTGGTGCAAAAAACATCTACTAATGTTAGGAATAGATAGATATGGTACGTTTCTATTTGAGTCTGTAGCTTTCATACTAAAATTTGTTTGTTTTTGAAGAATGTGTACCAAAATTTAATAAGTCAAGCCGTCCTTTCCCACCTTGGTATAATGCTGAAATTAAAAATAACATTCGATGCAAAAAACTGGCTCACAAAAATTTAAAAAAACAGAAAACAAATTATTACCGGAATCAGTTTAGGCGACTCAGGGCCACCATAAAACAACAAATTGAATCTGTTTATAAAGATTATGTTTCAGTCGTCGAAAATGCAATCACGCACGATATCTCTAAATTTTGGTTCTTTCCTCAGTACAAAAGAGGTAAAACTAGAATCCCGGAAGCGGTCACTTATAACAATGAAACACTGGATACGCCACAAACGAGATAGTTAATGGTTTTGCAAACTTTTCTCGAATGTATATTCTCCTTCGGATCCAAGTCACACAAACGACAACATATTTTACTCATCCGAATTGATAAATATTAACTGTATCATAGAAAATGAAAAATTTGAAGCAATCAAGAAAACTGAAAAATAAAATGACCCAGCTCCGTGCTGCGGCGTTTGTTACTCCGCTGCGTATTATTTTTTACATGGTGCTTACAGCGTCCAAATTTCCGGATATCTGGAAAATCATCAAAATATGTCCAATTTTAAAAGATCTCGATCTATCGTGCATGATCAGTTACAGACCCATTGCCGTTTTATGCAATTTTGCGAAACTACTGGAAATAATTGTGTATAGTCATATTTACAGTACAATAAAACCGGCCATATGTAACACGGATTCATGGCACAAAGATCCACAATAACAAATCTGACTTGTATTGAACAGTTCAAATGTGACAACCTGGAATCATGGGGGCAGGTGGATGTCGTATACACGAATATCCAAAAAGCCTTCGATCAGATAGATCATTATTTGTTGTTATCCAAGTTAAGAGCTTTTGGATTTTTGGATACCTTGCTTTTCATATCTTACTTGTCCTCAAGGAAGCAATTTGTGGAACACGGCGGTCACAGATCTCTTAATTATACAGCAACGTGCGGTGTCCCTCAATGTTCCAATTTGGGGCCCCTGCTGTTTTTGATTTTCATAAATGACATAACATCAATAATTAGTTGCGAACATCTACTTTTTGCAAATAGTCTCAGTGACTGTATTTACTTACAAACAGAAATATACAAAGTTTCTACGTGGTGTTCCAACAACTTTCTTAAATTAAACATCTCCAAATGCAAAATCGTACTCGTAGGCACAATTCTATACATTTTCAGTCCAACATAAACAATTTTCTACTCGAGCGTTGTTTGGAATTTAAAGATCTCGGTGTGATTTGAATTAGATGACAAAGTCAGCTTCTAAGTTGCTCGGGTTCTTTGTCAGAAAGTGGAACTGTGTCTCTAGTATTGAAAGTTTGAAAATATTTCATATACGTTAGACCCAAGCTCTCATATGGTCTCCTATATATCAAAATTTGATTTTATTAAGTGTATCTGTCCAGAGGAAATTTGTAAAGTTCATGTTTTTTTAAAACTAATGGTTTTTTCCCACAGCCAGGCACTGATAATAACCTCCTATTAGATATATTTAATATGATTTCACTAAGTGAAAGAAGGAACTCTAAAAGCACATTTGAACTATGCTAAGCCAAGTCAGGCTATTTATTTTTCGATTGCAACAGACACTACACCGCTAGATGGCGCCTGCTGGCTGTTTTACATGTCGCTATTGTAAAAATACCGGGATGTACTATATTCAAAGGATTCTCATGTCGGTCGTTGCATACCTACCTTGCACTAACGAGAGCCAACAGCTCGAAACTGCAGTCTGCAAGTGGTGTGTGACGACTGGCAAGGGAGCTCCTTTAAGTAGGATCAGTCTTTCGGCTGTTGTTTGTTGCAATCGAAGCATTAGCGTTTTGATGGTAATATGCAATTATTACACTTAACGCGCCAGATTTGTAACTTTGGTTGCAGTCTGGTTACTTTCCTTATAGTAAAATAAGGATTTATAGAGGACTTTGCGACTAAAAATATTATGTTTAATATTCCGCCCTCTAAAAGCACATTTGAACTATGCTAAGCCAAGTCAGGCTATTTATTTTTCGATTGCAACAGACACTGGACCGCTAGATGGCGCCTGCTGGCTGTTTTACATGTCGCTATTGTAAAAATACCGGGATGTACTATATTCAAAGGATTCTCATGTCGGTCGTTGCATACCTACCTTGCACTAACGAGAGCCAACAGCTCGAAACTGCAGTCTGCAAGTGGTGTGTGACGACTGGCAAGGGAGCTCCTTTAAGTAGGATCAGTCTTTCGGCTGTTGTTTGTTGCAATCGAAGCATTAGCGTTTTGATGGTAATATGCAATTATTACACTTAACGCGCCAGATTTGTAACTTTGGTTGCAGTCTGGTTACTTTCCTTATAGTAAAATAAGGATTTATAGAGGACTTTGCGACTAAAAATATTATGTTTAATATTCCGCCCTCTAAAAGCACATTTGAACTATGCTAAGCCAAGTCAGGCTATTTATTTTTCGATTGCAACAGACACTGGACCGCTAGATGGCGCCTGCTGGCTGTTTTACATGTCGCTATTGTAAAAATACCGGGATGTACTATAGTCAAAGGATTCTCATGTCGGTCGTTGCATACCTACCTTGCATTGACGAGAGCCAACAGCTCGAAACTGCAGTCTGCAAGTGGTGTGTGACGACTGGCAAGGGAGCTCCTTTAAGTAGGATCAGTCTTTCGGCTGGTGTTTGTTGCAATCGAAGCATTAGCGTTTTGATGGTAATATGCAATTATTACACTTAACGCGCCAGATTTGTAACTTTGGTTGCAGTCTGGTTACTTTCCTTATAGTAAAATAAGGATTTATAGAGGAGTTTGCGACTAAAAATATTATGTTTAATATTCCGCCCTCTAAAAGCACATTTGAACAATGTCAGGGTCCAGTTCATCATATTATTTGGAATTCTTTTTTTATTATTTCACAATATTCTGCTCACTTTTATATTTTAATGTTTTCTCATATATTTTATTAAATATTGAATATTTTCTCATATTTTTCTAATTTATATTTTCATGTTCTCTATAACAATTCTATGGTTCCTGTAATTGCGTAATTAAAATGGACGTAGGCCTCTCTACTATTATAACAAAATATGTTTTAAAGTATCTGCGTTAGACGTAGACTAAATTTTTTTCGGTATTTACTAAATTACAAATCCGATATCGCATGTCTTTTAGGATATAGCATTTTTTTCAGACTTTATCTGGTTTCTCCGCGCATTCATGCGAAAATTAAATAAATAGATGGAATTTTCGCCGGTTTCAGTATATCGTGAACGTAAATCGTTTATTCATTCAGCGGCTCGTATACATTTAACTCGAGCCTAATTTAATATAAGGAAATCTTTAACCCACACCAGCTTAGTTAAAGCAGCAGAAATTGTTAAGAACATCGCTTAATGTGTTCCAGATTAATTATCCCGAGTAGCTAAATGCATTTTTTGCTCGGCAGAGCGCCACATTATAATTGAAATGGTGAAATAAATATAAAGTAATCAAAATGAAAACATTGAACTGGTAATTTGGTAAGGCTTAATTGGGTTTTGGAAATTACTTCGTTAGTAAAGTTATTTGAATCGTTCCTATATGCGAGAGTTTGTCTTTGAATTGCGTTATCGTTATTAGAAATGAAGTTCCCAGCTCAGTCATTAGCGTTGCTGCGACTATGATGATATCTCCCTTTCGGGTACAAACTAATGCCCCTAATAGTTTGTCAACTTTAAGCCTCAAGAAGCTCCCTGATCTACAGCGTGATTGCGACATCTGAACATTTCCCTGATTTTTTAAATGTACTTAATTAAAATTGATATTCGTTATATTATTGCAAATAGTGAACTATGTTATGCTAGCTAGAATACAGGTTTTGGCGACCGTCGTCTAATGAAGTAAATTTACTGGGTTCTGTCGTGATCTTCGGGCTTCTTTTGATTTTTCTCTGATCATATTATTATCAATCTCAAAGACTGAAGTTTCGTAACTTGAGGCTACTTCGGTTCGCTCCTGAATCATCATGAACCTTTCACCATAACTGGTCTTATTAACTGGAAAAAAGATATTTTGATTAAGTTGCCTAAAATAACTTTATGTAGGCGACTTAACCAAAAAGATACGATCTTCGGAAGCTGGATATCCAACATGATCTTGAAGAGAGCTATACAAATTAATGTGGGATATGCTTCTGTACGAAGAATTGTTGCGAGAGGCTGTTCGCAGGGAGTTGGAATATCACCATAGGCAGAAGACTAAAGTAGACTTACATTTGTTACGAGTAGTGTCGTAGGACCGTGGGGAAATTCTGGGGAATGAAACTTCAAGTGATCATGTGAATATACACTGCCATCATAAGACCAATGATAACCTATGGAACCGTGGTTTGGTGACCTAAAAGCAAACAGACTACAGCTAAGTTAAGCTCAGCCAAGTGCAGAGAGTTGCCTGCCTAAACATAATCAGAGCTATGCGAACAACATCAACGAGAGCTATGGAGATAATGCTGTATATACTATATCTAGAAGTAGCTCTGACAACAATGGTACACCTCAAATCCGTTGGCATACAACCAAATGTAGGCTGTGGAGAGGCCAAATGGAATGAAGATGCCAGGAAGACGCCTCTTTTATAGGCGTGCACAGATGGCATTTCTCCCCGGTTTGTCTTTGGCAGACCCTACATAATAGAGACGAATAGTGAGAACGAGGCTGCTGGCGGTGTGACCAACATCTTCACAGACGGATCAAACAAGAAGGATGAAGCAGGATGTGGAATACATAATATGAGATTAAGCGAAACACCTCTGTGTAGAGATTTTGAAAAAGAAGATGAAACGGTTCAACATGTGACTGTTCTGCCGTCTCATCAGAGAATCTTTTTGAGAGAACGTTGGCCTACTCTGGCCCATGTAACGGAGATGCCTCTAGGCAGCATCGCCATCTATTTTGCAAGATTAGGTTAGTTGGAGGCCCAGGCGAGGGTCTGCCTACAGGGAGGATGAGCAAGGAGCCTAAGTGCTGTGGCTCAATAATTTTCATTGTAGCACACATTTTTATTCATAGCACAGCTGTGTTACCCTTTCAACATTTTCAAGTATGCATACAGAACGCTTTGTTCCTTTTGGTTTCTCTCTGGCACAGGAAGCAGTATTGTAAAACTTGTGTACCTACTTTTTATTTGTTATTCGACTAGGAACATGTTCTCATGGATTTAAATGAAAGTGACAACGAAATAAACGCTGTGTGATTACAACAGAATAGTTATTTTTTAAATAAGTTAGTAGTCACACAAAGTGCTGGCGACGCTCGGATGGACTCGAGAGAAGTTCAGTACTCGTGAGCACTCGAAAGAGCTCGCAATCACTTTAGAGCTCACAAGCACTCCAAAAACACTTTATGGTATTCAAATTCATCATTTAAAATAAAGAGTCGGAAATTGTTGTGTCCCTCAAAGTGTAGTAGAGAAAGCATAAACACTACTGAAGTAATCACTAAAACTATCAACAATGGATTGAGGGGCATCAAAATTGCATCATTATTATCGACTTTACCTGGTATTCTAGTATGCCGGTTTTCTCGAGTCAATATTATTCTAGAAGTGCTTGGAATCATCTTTCTTGATTTTCAACTCTTTCAATATATGTAACAAATTTATATCAGGATCCTAGATTGATTATTGTTGAGGTGACTGGTACTGGAACAGCAATCGAGGCCCACAATTGTCTTACTGCAAGAATGGATTCTAAAGTTTCCTTGGCAATTTACGTCTCTTAATGAAATGGAGTGAAAGTTGTAGGAAAATTAACCAACTATGTGGTTTATGAAAAGATAATGAAATTTTATCTTTTTGGAAGATAAGCTGTGCAAAACCTATGCAGGAATGAAGAAGCTATGCAGAAATGTATAAGTATATATGTGCATAAACATATAAGTACATAAGTACATATAAATATATATAAATATTTAAGAATTTAAATATCTAATAAGTATATAAGTATCTCAGAATTTAAATATCTAAGAATTTAAGCATCTAAGCATGTAAGCATCTAATCATCTAAGCATCCAAGCATGTTTAGGTATATAAGCATCTAAGTATATACAAAATAAGCAGATTTCTTAGACTGTAAATTGCCAAAAAAATGAAAAGGAAAGAGAAAATATTTTTAAAACCATGTGGTACATATAGTATTTTAACTACTTATTGAATTAAAGAGAATTGACCTTGAATTCAAATTTATTTTAAAAATAATTGAAATTACATCAAAGACAAAATTGAAGATTAAATAAATTTTAAATAAGTAATAAATGAAATTACCTGTATGTTGTTATTAACGCGGATGTAAAATGTAATACTAATTACTGAAGTCCACAGTTAAAAATTATATACGTTCGAATCAGTACAAAGGCTGCAAGCAAATGATTTCCTGGTGAGTTTTACTCATAAGGTAAACTTTTTGTCCCACTTACTGGGAAATAACGCTACCAAAAAAATAAACTTGAGAAATTTAATTCCCTAATTAAATTGAAAAGCTATAAAAATATAAAAATAGTACAGGTATGGCCATCTGTCAATGGCTGAGTTAAGCGCAACAACCTGCCTTGTAGATTCCCGTACTCACAACTAAAATAGTGGCAAATGATCGATAAAAGGAATATATAATAAAAGTTTTTATTACTTCCATACCACAGTTTGTAATTTCTATTTTATACATAACCACAAATATGAACAGATGTAAATAAATAGTAAACCGTATTGACTATTGTGTGGACTCAGTAAATATATTACATCTTATAGGATATACTATATATGGTAACGAGAAAAGGTAAGGAAAATAACCAAATGTACCCACATAGATATCTGATGTAACTAAATTTTGTAGACAATTGTTTCCTTGAATAATGCTGTATTACAACGAAACAGAGATACATAATAGTTAATAGAACATGACTGAGTTCCTAAGATATAAAATATGTACATAAAACAGTGTGAAATTGTTTAGCAGTTATACAAGTAAAATTCTGTTAGTTGAAAACAGTTTCACTTACAAAAACTGAATCGAAAAAATGTTATACAGATCGTGCTAAATATAACCAAAACACTAGTTTTTATATAAAACTATTAAATGGACATAAGCCATGTAACAAAAGGTAAACCTGTTCTGAAGTCATCACCTTCCAAGAATGTGTGGCTTAGCAAATTCATATAATATCCAGTTTTGAGAAACAAATTTCCATTTTAACCACAAAATTCTGCTAATTATTTAACTATTCTTGATTTGAATATTGTAGAGTTGTACAATTAATGTTCGAATGCCAGTGACAATCGTTTAACCATCATGGCCTACCTATTTAACTCGAAATAGTGAAACATGCTATGTACGAAAAAGTTATTGTTTAAAGTTAATATGCAATGGTTACTTACTTAATGATTTAATATTCTTATAAAACACAGTATTAACTAATAACAATGTAGTTGGAATCCTGATCTATGTAAAATATTATACGTAACTCCTCTTTATTATTTTCTATTTCTATTGTGTTACACTATGGCGCTCTTTCAAACTTAATAATGTATCAGGGATTATATGCAAAATTCACTTTATACATGAATGTATGAATATTTTATAATATGCACCCAAGTCTCAGAATACACACTGTTCTCCTTATGTTATCTAGTTTGAATTAAATCCGTTAGTAATTTTTTGGCTCATTTAATGGTTATGGAATAATTTTTATAATGTTGATAGAAATTAGTTGTTTTATTGGCTGATTTTCTAGCAATAAATAAATAATAGCATACTGAAAGTCCCAAATAATTGTTATAGTTAGTTGCCATATTGGAAAAACGGCAGTTGTACTTCATTAATAAAAATATTTTTATTTGTTATATTTAAAACAAATATTTACCCACCATATTTCTAGATATTATAACACAAAAAAATTTAAATAAAAATTAAAAAACTTGCATTGCTTAAAGTCGTGCTAAGAAGTAAAAAATGCAAGAAAAGCAAAGCGTTCTTAATTTCTATGATTGTACGCATGATGCGCACGTCTTGCTTTTCTTGCAATTATTTTTTTACTTTTTAGTACGACTTTAAGAAAAGCAAATTTTAACAAACATTTTTATTTTCTACTTTTTAGTCATACTTTAAATATTTACAACCTATAGAACCATAATTTATATAAATTCATTCATTGGAGCTGGGTTCGGAGGTATAAACCTAACGGCGTCCATTATGCCACCGGAATTAATAATATTGTACCATTTGCACGGGAAAAAAATTACGTAGAAGTCTCTATTCAGGCAAGAACCTTCTATATTCTACGTTTTGCCGGAGGTGCCGGTTGGATAGTATATTTAACAATTTTCACCGCCGCGCCCCCTACAAGCGGATATTTGCAAAAGTAACGATGGAATGCTGTATTGTCATAAGATCTTAGTAATTGTGCAAAATTTCATCAATTGATTATAACAGGAAGTGTGTTAAATAAAGAATGCAAATAATAATCATCTATCATTCTTATGTTGAATTTAGTACCTGTTAGATCACTTAATGTGTTACTACTTGATTTCTTAGGCATCTCTTAGGTTGAATTGAAAGAGAATTTTATCGATTTGGATATTTGAATAAGAGGCGGACTCTTATTACAGAATTTAGTCTTTCTGGATTTCTTAAATGTTGTGTAATGTAAACTGTTTTTTGGGTCTAATAAAATTAGGCTTGGAACAATTCCACTTACATTTTGATAGTCATCAGAAATAAAAATATTTGTGAATATTTCGTGAAAATTAGTAAATAAATTTGTGTCCGTTTCTATACCGGGTGTTAGAAAAGTATGGGAACGGTGGAAAATCTCGAACAGTTTGCATCAAATCGAAAAATAAAAAAATACGTGTCAAAAATTTTTCAAAAAACTATCTACTGATACCAAAATGACCTCCCCATCCACCACCCTGTGGGTGGAGCGAGAGGAAACTTTAAAATTTCAAATGGAAACCTCTATTTTTTTATTGCGGAATCGGATTCTACGGCAAAAATACGTAAATTTTATTCCGGACATTTTTTTCGATTGTTGCATGGTGTCGCTGTAATCGCAAAAAAATGAAAAAAAAAACATTACTGTTTCAAGAGTAACGTCTTTTGCCGTTACAAAAAGGTCCAATTCTAAAACTGAAAAACACATATTTGTTATTGTTACGAAATCTATCCAATGACATTGGAATCGATTCTCCCACCCCTAACCCAGTGGGTGGGGCGTGGGGCAACTTTGAAATTTGTAATGAAAATCCCTATTTTTTTTATAGCGGATTCGGATTCTACGGCCAAAAATACGTGAATTTTATATCGGGAATTTTTTTCGATTCTCGCAAGGTGTCGCTGCAATCGCAAAAAATTGAGTGGAAATATGAAAGTTTTGAACGCATACTTAAAAAAATGCGAAAAGTAACACTACTGATCTCAGAGTGAATGATTTCCCGAGCTGTTTTGAGAACAGTGATTTTACACGGTCGTGCGGAAATTACAACAACTATTAACATTCTGTAAATTTACTAGCAGCTAGTCATTTTCAATTTGCATTCTTTACAGGACAATAAAAAACTTGATTTAAAAAAAACTAACAGTGGTTTTACCTCTTAATTCAGCCACTTCAGACAAGTTCTTGATCCCAGCCAGTGAAGGCCAGGATGTAACTCAGCCATTTAAGGTAAGGTGAGGATTTCGGCCAGATGAGGCAATTAGTTTACAGTTTAACTGCTACACTAGCAGGCTTTAATTTCAAGATTATAGCAGGTGTTCAAAATGGTGCCCATTGACTTCTTGGCATTGTCCGAAACGAACGTAAAAATTTTCAATAGCACTTCTTATCATTTGAGGTGGTATTTCTGCAAAAATGTTTATTATGCGTTACCTCAGCTCTTCCAAATCTCGAGGTTTAGTGAAATAAATCTTACCCTTTACGTAGCCTCAAACAAAATAATCAAGTGGCGCGAGGTCGGGAGACCTTGCTGTCCATTCAATAGTTCCTCTTCGACCTATCCATCGATTTTCGAAAGTACCATTCAAATAGTCCCTAACAATATCCCGATAGTGTGAGGAGCCCCATCTTGCTGGAACTAAACATTATCGAACTCATCACCTGCAATCTCTTGTATTGCGGGAACTATTTGATTTGTCAACATTTCCAAGTATTTTTCTCCATTCAAATTTCCATCTATGAAAAACGGTCCTATGATTCGATCCCTGAAAACTCCTGCACAAACATTTAATTTTTGTGGTTACTGCGTGTGTGTTCCAAGCATCCAGTGAGGGTTTTCCTCACTCCAATATCTGAAATTATGTCGATTAACTTTTCCACTGAGTTCGAAAGTTGCTTCATCTGAGAATACAAGTAGAGATGACAAAAAATTTGGGTTTTGGTTACTCCTTTCCATCATTAATTCACTAAATTCAAGTCGCCGATCAAAATCATCTTCATTTAACTCTTGGTGAAGGTGAATCTTGTAAGGATGAAATTTCAAAAGTTTCAAATTCTTATAAACTGAAAATGCACTCATATCAAGCTCCTGACTGGCTTTTCTGATTGATAACCTTCGATTTTCAACAAATGCCTGGGCCACTTCCATTTGTCGAGCTTCCGATGTTTCAGATTTTGGTATTCCAGATTTTGGGCGATTTTTATTTGTCCTTGTGTCTAGGAATCGTTTGATGGTACCGGACACAGTAGATTTCGAAATTTCCACATGATCTACACGGAAAGCTTCGTTGAATAAAATCACAACTTCATCATAGGACCTTTCTTTATCGCCCCACCCTCGCATCATTAAAAGAGAACCTCTCTCTTCCTCTGTTAAAGTAGCCATTATGCAGAAAAAAACGCGAGAACTAATGAGAAATGAGATAACCTTTTTCGTACAAATGTGCGCTCCTGCCTCTACAAAAGTTGGAAGGAACTGAACGTTCTCGTAGAAATTTCACAAAACAAATACTGTTATTAAGAACACTTTAAAAAAACATTCATAAAAACCAAGATATCACAGATATTGTTTTTCAACTGAATGTTTTTTGTCAAGACTAGTAGCTAGAGTTTGTAAATATTTACAAACTTATGGACGCTTAAGGTTTATTTCAATCTTGTGCGATTGCAGCGACACCTTGCGAGAATCGAAAAAAATGCCCGGTATAAAATTCACGTATTTTTGGCCGTAGAATCCGAATCCGCTATAAAAAGAATAGGGATTTTCATTACAAATTTCAAAGTTGCCCCTCGTCCCACCCACTGGGTTAGGGGTGGGAGAGTCGAATCCAATGTCATTGGATAGATTTCGTAAAAATAACAAATACGTCTTTTTCAGTTTTTGAATTGGACGTTTTTATATGGGCACAAGACGCTACTCTTGAAACAGTAATGTTTTCTTTTCATTTTTTGCTATTACAGCGACACCATGCAAGAATCGAAAGAAATGTCCGGAATAAAATTTACATATTTTTTGCCATAGAATCTGATTCCGTAATAAAAAATAGGGGTTTCCATTTGCAATTTTAAAGCTGCCCGTCGCCCCACCCACAGGGTGGTGGGTGGGGAGGTCATTTTGGTATCAGTAGTTTTTTGAAAAATTTTTGACACGTATTTTTTTATTTTTTGATTTGATGCAAACTGTTCGAGATTTTCCACCGTTCCCATACTTTTCTAACGCCCGGTATAGTAATTACTACACGATTTTCAATTTTTTTTATATAAATAAATATTGAAGCTGAATTAATATCTTCTTTCGACATATTTCTTAACTTATCAAGCAATAAGGTAGTATGGTTCTAGAAATTAATTGTATATATTCTTTTTAACTATATAGGTCTCTTTTAATACTTAAAAAGTTTACGGTAACCAATACAAGGCATGCCAATAGAATGCCATTCAATTTGCATTTTGCAAATAAAAGTTTAATGTAGTCGTTATATTTTGCTTTCAATTCAACTTTTTAAAACTAAGATGACGATATTCGTTTCAGCTGGCTCCAACTCCTTGCAAAATTATCTTAATTAAAATAAATATCTTTATAATTTTTTCGTAAATCACATTATTAATGAATTATATTAGAAAATATAAAAACATATCCAAAGCACTGAAAATTTGTGAAAATTGACTAATTTCAATAGTTAAGACCGTTAAGAGCCATTATATGACTATGAATTAAAATCCCGACCGTGCCAGGTCGTCCACATTCATGCTTTTACGACAGAAATGTAAACTCGTACGATATCCTCGTATGCAAGTTCTGACATAATTAAATGACAATTAATTATCATTTTAAACACAACCTGGATCATGCTAAAGTGGTAGCAGTGGCTGCGGAAATGTGAAGATTAAAGCTTTATCTGATGAAAGTGAAATGTTAGATATTGAATATTTTCCGAATAAAAAATGTACGAAGTCACCCACACCCACGTAACATTCTTAGTGAGCGGTATTTGAATTTTAACAATTAATTGAATGTAAAAATTAACAATCACCTGTTGATCATTGAAAGTGAAGTAAATTTGTCTCGCGTAATTGTTACCCAGAGACTCATTTGGGTGGTTTTCAGGGCGTTTCAGTGTATTCGAGAGGGTTTCCTGCCCACCAAATTCCTTTAGGATATAAAGCTAGGCATAGCCAACGTCATCTGCCACAAACACTTTAAGAAGCCTCGACTAGATAAATGTGACAAATGAGGGGACCTATTTGAGCTATTTGTAAGTCGCCGATATGGTGTTGTTTGCCATTTATAATATCGGGAGTATCCAAGTCTGATTTGCACTGACGAGAGCCAAAAGGCTGAAAACCGGTCTGCAGGTGACTCCGCACATCTGCCGAAGGAACTCCTCTATTTTAAAAATCTGTCACAAACACTTTATTGCTTTTCTAGTAAATAATATACCATTCATTAAAAAAAATCGGCAGCTACTGGAAGCGGCTGGAACCTCCGCACTCGGTGGATCTTTGAAGCCGAAAAGAGCATTAAATTGTGTGACAAAATGGCACTAAACGTAATCCGATCTCATCCAAAACCTTTTCAGATCTTCTGGGGCACTAAAAAACCCTCAACTTAATGAATTTACAATCATCTATGCGAGTTATTACCTACGTTATCGCTCGTTGAATAATATACTATTAGGATATTAACAACTTTAACATCACTTGAACGACTAAGAAGTCTAGTTATCCTAAATACTATAGATTTGTAAAGCAACAAACTGAAAATTGGTAAAGTGATAATATATAATAAATTCACCAACGAAGTTACAGAAAGCATATGATATTGTTACATCTACCTTTAAAGTTTGTGACAATCCACTAAAAATTAAACATAATATTTTTAGTCGCAAACTCCTCTATAAATCCTTATTTTACTATAAGGAAAGTAACCAGACTGCAACCAAAATTACAAATCTGGCGCGTTAAGTGTAATAATTGCATATTACACCAGCCGAAAGACTGATCCTACTTAAAGGAGCTCCCTTGCCAGTCGTCACACACCACTTGCAGACTGCAGTTTCGAGCTGTTGGCTCTCGTCAGTGCAAGATAGGTACGCGACGACCGACATGAGAATCCTTTGACTATATTACATCCCGGTATTTTTGCAATAGCGACATGTAAAACAGCCAGCAGGCGCCATCTAGCGGTCCAGTGTCTGTTGCAATCGAAAAATAAATAGCCTGACTTGGCTTAGCATATTTATTTAGCACTAGATTTGCGCGCGCGCCAGATTTGTAACTTTGGTTGCAGTCTGGTTACTTTCCTTATAGTAAAATAAGGATTTATAGAGGAGTTTGCGACTAAAAATATTATGTTTAATATTCCGTCCTCTAAAAGCACATTTGGACCCAATCCACTAAAAGTTACAAATATGCCGAAATCTTATTAACATGACATGACACCAACGTTATCGGATGACAAACGATGACAATGACAATCGTCAAAGTTTGCTCATTGCAATCCGATCGCTCGCGGCTGTCTTTGTTAAATGAAACATTAGCATTTCAGTAGTTTTACTAGACTTTAGAGGAATATTTGTAGTTTAATTCTTCGATTTGTCTGTATATAAATTGAAAAACGACACTAAACGTAATCCGCTCTACTTCTAGAGCAGTGAAGAAACCCTCACACATGAATTGACACGTGATGTGATAAGTTTCACGACGTAACGGCTACGCGCATCGATCATGTCATGCGAAATGCGATCTATGCTTCATATTTGCTTCGTTTTTAATTTTTTTCACGGAAACCAAATCGAAAGGGTGGAAGTGTGATATATCGTTGAAATCAGAATTTTAACTGCTTTTCAATGGTTCTATTACAAATTGAAAGTAATTGTAAAATAAACAACTTGTTGCGTCAAAATGGCACTAAACGTAATCCGATCTCAACCAAAACCTTTTCAGATCTTCTGGGGCATTCAAATCCGTTCAGTAGTTTCGGCGCTATCGTGCTAACACACATACACACATACATACACACAGACATTTTTCAAAAATCACTTTTTTGGGTTCCTAGGACCTCAAAACGTAAAGATTTGATGTTATCTCAATTTTCGTTTTAAACCAATTTTAGTAACCTCTCACAATTTTATTGTGGAGAGGTTAAAATGCAGGTAAACTACATAAAAAAGTTTATAAAAAAAGATTATTCTCGATTATTTCAATCTACAGCAGTTATTGCAAGAGCATACGAGGGTTGCCCAATCTTCATCAACTTTATTGATATAATTTGCACTAGCCAGTAAGAAAAAGTGATAGAATGTGGAACCATTAACCTCTTAAATAAAACTGATCACTTACTTACGTATGCTACTTTGGACAACTCGGTAGTCAAATTACCCATACAAGAAATTATTTACAGAGATTTTTTGATAAAAATGAATTTACCAAGATGCTAATACAGAACAGAAGGTTAAGTTTCTGAATGAGGCTGCTATAATTATTTTTGATATACACGCATCATATTGTACTACTGAACTACCAAAGCCATATATAACTAAAACAATTAAGGAGGTTAATCGACTTAAGAATACGGCTCACAATGAATACAAGGAAACTAAATCATATCAAATTTGAACTTTATAAACACTTTCGTAGCTAGTTGTCATTAGAAATACGTAACGAGAAAGTAGCTTAGACTCGACATCAAATTAATCTACATAAAAAGAATTCCAAGACGACGTGGAGAAACCTTGAAAGGTGCAATGTGCATAGCAGTCCAAAAAATATAACTCCATCAGATATAGGTAAACCTAATTAAGTCAATTACTTCTTTTCTTCGACTATACGCCAGGATATAAACTTAGATACACTTACATATCAGAATAACATTTCTCCTCAGAATGAGTTAAACGTGTCTCCAGTATCAGTCGACGGGATCGAAAACTGTTTAAACCTCCAACAGTCAAACGCTTTTGGTACAGATGGGATTAATCTTAAAATGTTAGGATTAATCTTTCTCTATTATAAATATACCATTATGCAAATTATAAATTATTCACTAAAAGAAACAACTTTTCTTACGATATGGAACAATCAGCTAAAATTCTACTAGCTAAGGTCAATGTAGCAACGGAGCTTAGTCACCTCAGGCTGTCACTCAACATATTAGTAGCAATGCCTTAGCTCTTGGAAAAGATAGTAAGCATTAGACTAACTGAATATTTAAAAAAATCAGAATATTCTTCCATTGCAACAATCAGGGTTTAGAAAGCAACATAGTACTGCAGCTGCTCTGTTAATAATATCCGATGACGTGACAAATGCTATAGATATGTCCAATGTTACATATTTAATGCTTCTCGACTACAGCAAAAGCCTTTGATTTAATTGATCGTGGTTTACTTCTGGCAAAATTGTATTATTATAACATCAACGTACAATTGTTGAACTGGTTCAAATGCTACCCGACCAGTTCCGTCTATGATAAAGCTTCCCATCTTTTAAATTGTGATTGAACGCTGAATCAAAATGTGTTAACTTTTAAATTCATTGCTAAAGGCCTTGGTGTAATCTTTGGCAATCATCTGTGCTTCGAAAATCATCTAACTGCAAAATGTCGGCAATCCTATTTAAAATTTAAAACTCTATAAATTTAAATATGTTCTACCATCAGATGTTACGTTGAAACTTGGTAATTCTAAGCAATTATTGCAGTGGTGTATATTACCGGCATTTGACTAAGTCTTTTCAAAACAAAATGCAGATCTTACAAAATAGTTGCTTAAGGTATGCATACAGTATCAGTAAAATGCACCACATCACTTCCTATTACAGTAGTCTAAATTTACTAAAAATTGAAAAGCGTTTTATTTTGTTGTTCTCTTGTTTACTTTATAATATTGTTCATCAACGTTCGCCATTATATTTGTATAACCTTCTTGAGAGCCGAACTCAAGCATATACAGGCTGTCCATTTTATCAGGATACTCGAGAATATCTCACTTAATATCGGTCGTACAAAAAAAATTATTTTTACGAAAATTGTGCCGATTTATATAACCTACAAAATGGTTTAAATACATTTGAAATCCATGGTCTACTTTAAGAGTTATGGCGGAAAATATCGAAAATGCGGAAAACGTTTAGGCCAAATATCTTCGTTATTTAAAAAGATACGAGAAAAATTGTAAGGCGAAATTTTTTGCAAAACAGAGCGTTTCAACGAGGTTTTATCTAATTATTTTCAAAATCGCTGTATTTTGGGATTTACTCTTCAGGCTGTTAAAAAAATTATTTTGAAACGGGCGGGAAATGGCGCCATTGAATAGAGTATTTTCCTCCCTTTTCAACGAATATCACATGTCATATTTATTCATTGGTACTATATTAGTAATTATAAAAATATTCTTTTTAAACCAATAAAAATGTTTTTTAACAAACATTATACTTGCCGTGGAGAAGTATGATTAAATAAAACGATAAAATAACTCAATAAGTTGTTCAACTCTTTGCTATAATAAAACATTAACACAATTAAGAAGAATAAGGTAAATTCAGGTAACAAAAACAAAATAATAATCAAGAAAGCAACATGGAGCAATTATGGAAAGAGCATTCCCAGTTATGCCAATGTATAGAGGTCCTCCATAAAAGCGTCACTCCTTGCTCAGAAAGTTAAAATGTATTTACCAATTAATTTAAGTATAATATCCATTTGTTTGTACTTCATGATTTCACTGTTATTTCAATTATTTTTAAATAGTTGGCTATGAACAAACTTGACAATTTAATTTTTTGACAGATCATCTCAGTTAATACTTAAACTCTCACTCAATCACACTCGTTTAAGAATTTAGAATTTTCAAAAATGATTTTCACTCACATTGATCGTTGTAATATGTTCGTTACATATTGCCAATGCAATTTTAACTCTGGATTAGCTCAAGTAGAATATAGAAACAGATTTCCACAAGCACTACAGCCGAATAAAACTGTTCAGAAAATGAGCTGCGAAACTGAAAAATAATGGTTCATTTTTAAAGAAGAAGACAAGGTTGAACAGTGTTACTGATAATGTAAATAAGGTAAACCGAGTTATTAATTATGTAAGAAATAAAAATACAGAAAATTTGGAAACATCATTAAGAGAAAATCAAATTGCTTGTCATATAAATAAAACAAGTGCTAGAAAAATTTTAAAGCAAAATGGTTACCGGTGTTATAAAGCCAAAAAAGTTCACAATTTACAAGCGGGGGACATACCAAGGAGGACGACTTTTTGTAGGTGGCTGTTGGAAAAGAAACGTGCCGATCCATTAATATGTAGTAAAATACTTTGGTCTGACGAGGCAAATTTTTCCAATAATAGATTTTCTAATCGCAATATTCATTACAAATGGAGTTCTGAAAATACACACTGGCATAGACCGACTGGGTTTCAAAATCGTTTTTCAATAAATGTGTGGATAGGTATCTTAGGCACCAATTTAATAGGTCCTTATTTTTATGATGGTCACCTCAGTGGTCAAAAGTACCTAAACTTTTTGAGAAATGAATTTAATGAATTTTTAGATGACCTACCTTTAGAGAATCGATACAACTTTCAATATTTTCAACAAGATGGAGCTCCTCCCCACAATTCCCAGATTTGCCTAGATTATTTAGACGAAATTTTGCCTCAACATTGGATAGGTACCAATGGATTTATTCGATGGCCCCCTCGTTCTCCAGATATAACCCCAATGGATTTTTTCTATGGGGTATATTAAAGATAAGGTGTTTTCGACGATATCGCAAAATGTAGAGGACCTAGAAGCTCGAATTCAACAGGCATGTGTTACAGTTACCCCCGAAATGCTGAGTAATGTTTTAAATGAAGTGCCTCGCCGCGCTCGATTGTGCATAAGAAATCGCGGTGGATACTTTGAACACTTGATATGATATCTTAAAAATTATTTTGAGGATTAGATAAATATTAATGTTCCGTGTGCTATATTCTTTTTGTTATTAATTTGTTTTTATTACCTGAATTTACTTTATTCTTCTTAATTATGTTAATGTTTTATTATAGCAAAGATTTGAACAACTTATTGAATTATTTTATCGTTTTATTTAATCATACTTCTCCACGGCAAGTATAATGCTTGTAGTAGTACGTAGTACCAATGAATAAATATGGCATCGTTGAAAAGGGAGGAAAATACTCTATTTAATGGCGCCATTTTCCGCCCGTTTCAAAATAATTTTTTTAACAGCCTGAAGAGTAAATCTCAAAATACAGCGAAAAATGCATTCTTGTTTCTATATTTTTTCAATCAATATTATTATATATTTTTATACTTGTAGTTTTTGATTTTGTGAAAAGAAGGTCATCAATTTTAAGAAAACCAGTTTCTTAATTAGTCGACGTTTCGTGTTTATTTGAATACATCCTAGCATTTGGTCCTGTACAATCATCTTGGTTCACCCTGCATATTCGAAAATAATTCCCAATTATAGTCTTTTTACGTAGTTTACCTGTATTTTTTTAAGTTCTAGCAATCGTAGAAGTCGAGCTATCGCAGTCGGACGCGCTATTGCCCCACTCTGTATATATTTTACACAGAAATTGCCCGGTTTAAGAACTGCTTTAAATTAAGGAATTGAAATGTTACTTTTGTGCAGCGCATTAATTATTTTAGTACAACCGGAAAATCTTAATTCGAAAAGTTTAAGGGAATCCTTATCAAAAATCTAGATAGTTAGCTAAATTTTACAGTTGATTATATAATGAATATTGATTGCAGAAGCCTCACTGCAGTTTTAACGCGGATAATAAATTGAAATTATACCATTAAATATTTCAGCACATACTTATCTACATCGTTAGCAAATTGTTAACCATCAATATTAATTATGTCAGGGCATATAACACATAGCAGATTAATTTACCAAATAGTTCCTAAGAAATCCAAAATGTATGAGAAGTTTAATCGTGGATTTCATAAAATATTAAGGAGCGAATAACAATAATATTTCATAATTATTGGAATATATTTTTTATGTTGCGTCTGGTTAATGCGACTTTGAGCCAGACCGTTCAACAATTAGCGATTTTGATTGCATTTTTTTCAGAAATACTGAATAATACTGGCCAAGTCGATGTCATTTATACAGACTCTTTATAATAAAATAATATAGTAAAATACAGAACTTTGTATTTTACTAAAAATAGCTTTCTGATTTTGGTTTCAATAGAAATTTAACGTTGTTCTATTACTTACGCTAGATAAGATAGATTATTTGGGGGCATATATCTGGTAGGCTTGTTTTTACATCTGGTATGCCACAAGGTTCTCTGTTAGATCTCTGGTTATTTTCCTTCCTTGTAAATAAGATTGTAGTTGGCTTGTATTACTATTGTCTACAACATTTGGCTGCTAGCAATGAATGAACTGTTTACTCTTGCAATTGCCTACCACGTAATGCCGTCACTAACTCTAGAAAATTAAATCCCTTGCAATATCAGTACACTGTAAATCAAGTCAATCTGACAAAGCAACAATTATTTATAGTGTTAACAATATCTTTTGATGGTGAGTTTGCGTTCAATCAGCACCTCAATGAACTTAACAATATTAATAATAATACGTCTATTTTCAACAGGGTGACACCCAATTACAGAAAATAATGAATGAAATAATATAAAAATAACAATAATTTACAAAATTACATTAATTTACATTACATTACATAATACATACATACATGCATACATACAAAACACATACATACATTACATTACATAATTACATTAATTTATTATTGATTAATTTAAAAAAAAGATTAGATAGATATTATAGATTAGATTATTATAATTAGACTTAATCAGTTAAATGAATCTAATAATGTGGTTTAGAGTATTATATCATAGTTGAGGTGGCACATATGAGCGACTTCATATCTTGCACATGTTGAATATTGGAGACTTAACCTGAATGTTAGTTCTGCTGGGATTGGCGTAAACTGCATTATGCAGACGAGCGTTTTGCCTTGGTGCATGAAAGTTAATTCTATTTACTAAGTGAATACAATCTAATTGGTTATGCAGTATTTTATATAACAATTGTAGTGCTGTGCAATTTCTTCTAAGTTCAAGCGAGTCAAAATTGAATGAATTTAGTAGTGTATTGTGATCAAAATCCCTAACAGGATAGGTCCCATTGGATTTGAAATATATATATTTAAGAAATCGTCTTTGTACGGACTCAACTTGCATTTTAGAGTTTTGATAAACAGGTGACCAGATGACAGAAGCATATTCAAGTTTGCTTCGTATAAACGATATGTATATTAATTTCAGAGTGTTGATATCCGTAAAGCTGCCCCAGTTCCTTATACAATACCCGAGTACTTTAGAAGCTGAAGTAACAATTGTGCTTATATGAATAGAAAAACTGAGCTTGGAATCGAATGTTACTCCAAGATCCTTAAAATTTCTACATCGGTCAAGAACGGTATCATTAATCGTATACACGAATAAAACTGGCCTTTTGTTATTGTAGAAGGACATTATCTTACATTTAGATGTATTTAGTTTTAAGTAGTTATTCTCTCACCATTCGTTAACTGAGTCTAACGCTATTTGCAAGTCAGAACAGTCGTTTGGCTTCAGAGTACATTTTCAAATCGTCTGCGAAAAATAAATGTGTAGAACTCATAGTGAGGGATAAATCATTAATAACTACTAAGAATAAAAGTAGCCCTAGGTTGGATCCTTAAGGGACTCCGGATGTTGCATAAAAGTTGCGAGAATTATATCCACCGTATTCTACGAACTGTGTTCTATTAAATAAATATGATTCAATTAGGGATAGCAAGATATCTGACACTCCAATTGCATTGAGTTTAGAAAGGAGTAGAAAATGATCGATTTTGTCGAAAGCTTTTTGAATGTCAACATAAATAACATCGACTTGGCCTTGTGTGTCCAATATGTCCGAGATATACTGTGTAATACAGGTCAGGTTCGAGGTGGTCGATCTTTTTTGCATACAACCATGCTGATACGGAGATATATGACTTTGGCTTTCACAATATATATTTTCGTAAATAATAATCTCTAGGATTTTGCCAAAATTGCAAAGGATAGCTATAGGTCTGTAGTTTGTTACTAGGGAGGGGTCTCCTGTTTTAAATATTGATATATTGTAAATATAATTTGCAGCTTTTATGAGTTTTAAACTTAAGTATGGCTGTGTCTATGGCATCCAAATTACGCTGTATATATTAATACTATTGAGTGAATTCGGAAGCAATATATAAAATTTGAGGTACTTAGAATAGATAAAATGAACGCACTAATAAGACACTTTTTTCAATAGATTCAATAGATTCTTAAATAATGACATTGGGAATGTTTCTAGCATTGCATTGGTTACAAAGGAATACGTATAGAAAGACCATAAGTTTACCTGTCGACTGGGCATAGAACACATGTAACGGTTAATAAAATCAAGGCCATAAATATTTTCGCTATAAATATTTGTGTATGAGCTATCCGTAGCATTCCCTAATGGGACCGCCAACATTCGAATTCCGCCTGAAACGCTTTTTTAATGAAAATGTGTATATTTCCAATATCGTTCACCTCAGGGTTACATTTTTTATTCATCTCTTGTATATATGTTGTGTTAGAGAGCAAAAAATGCATCAGGGTGTTTCCTGTTTCAAATCATCGTTGAATTCCGGCATATACGAGGCTTATTTGATTGTTTAAATTGAAATATCTTGTTAATTTCAGTATATTTGTCTAATTTCACGTGCTATTTAAATGAGAATAGTTTTAAATTGATTTACCAACATAATACTATGACAACAGTGGATATGTACGTCTTGATGTTCTACTAGGTTAATTGTAATAACACTGTTAGGTATTTATTGCCTTTTACTAAAGCCATTCTGAGAATTCTAAGAGATATAATAATAGATTGAATGGATTCTGGGGTTGGCCCCTTGTAAAACAATTGTGTACAATTAAGGAATGCTTTTTAAATGCATATCATTTCATAAAGTTTTATTTAAAATTGTTTAAAGCATTTAAAAAGCATTCCTAAATTTTACTCAAAGTACTTAATAATAAAAATAATATTTTCGTTATAGCAATTTTATTTTATTGTGTAAGGTTTTAAGAAAGCGCCTTGTATATCCAATTTGAATTTTTGAAATTAGGTCTTTAAATGTAATACGGATATACCACAGAGACACCATTTTGCCTTTCCTTTGTTATAAACGTATAATATACTTCACTAAGTAAATTATATAAAATTGTTCCATCTGGCGAATCGCAGATAAAGCAGTAATAATAATAATAACGAAGAACATGGACCGGTTGGTATACGTTGGCGGATCCTCAGTTTTGTTTATCGGAATCCCGTGGTCAGAGAAAGGAGAGAATAATGGCTGTTTTATAGTTATTTTTAGTATGCCGTTGATACCGACCTAAAACAGGGTTAGTGTTAGGAACTACTTCAGCTTCATTATCCATTTGTACGCCATACGAAGGCAATGAACACGGACTAACTTCCCCACGATTAGCCCTTTAGGTATTTTATTTGTGAAAAGTTCAGTTCTGTTGATTCAGTATAAATAATACAATGTTGAAGGAATGTTTGTTGGGATGAAATGAGCTGGTGATGTGATTCTTTTGTGTTCCTTTCTGCTCGTAATTATTTAACTAATCCTTTGTTGGATTACTGAATGCGGTCTCAATAATTTATTCCATACGTTCTATTTTTCCGTGAAATAATTATCAATTTTAACTAAAGAAATAATACCGAAAAGTGAAACATTCAAACCAACTTGGGTTGTGTATTGTGAATAAAACGCATTTTATTTTATATTGAGTAGAGAGTTGCATGCATGATTTCTGTTTTCTGTTTTCATTCATTTGTTCTATTTGATAAAACACCAAAGTATTTTATAGAAGACAGATATTTCTATTAAATGTATGCAGTTTTTATATTTCAGCCATTAAAAACAGTTAAGAGATATTTATAACAACTTGATGATTAGAATCAATTATGTTATTTTAATTCGCTTAGTTATTGTTCTACTAATTATCAAAATGTCGAATTGTTTACGCATTTATTATGTTCATGTAGATATAAGATTTGTGCTGGAAAGTGATAAAACTGGAAAAAAGCTCAATACGACGTGATGAGAACCATTTTGCTTTATCAAGTTGATGTCAAGAAAGATTCAAGTTGGTAGATTTTATTTCCGAAAATATAACGAGAGTGTGGAAAAATGGAAATTCGAAGTTGCTAAGGAACATGAAAAGTAACAAGAAAATTACGAAAATCGTTTGGTTTGAAAATTCTTAGAGAAAGAAAATATTAGAAGATACGAGAAAAAATAGGCTGTTGTTGGTGAAAATAAAGTATAGTACGAAGAAGGAAGACAACCAGTTAAAGAATTTAAAGCAAAGAAAAAGAATATCAATTTTTTCAAAATTGTGACAAGTTGGAGAAAAAATATATTTATAAATTATTTTAAGGTGCAGAAAACGATTCCTAGTGGAACCGATATATCACTTGAATGGTGTAGGAGCTTGGCAGATTACAGATGGACATCGAAATAAGTGATACTGTGCGGTTGGAGGTTTTAAAATAAATTTAGTTCGCGTAAATTTCTTGTATGTCTTTTAGTAGTTTGAACAATAATTGAAAATATTTTAAATTGAACATTTCTACCATTAATTTTACTTTTATAAACAAATTTTATTTTAAAAACAATCATTATCTAAATTATTTTTATTTTTAGTATCGTATTTATATTTTATATCATATATCATTTCTTTTATTAAATGTGTGGCCTTACACCTAAATGAGGCAACAGAGTACAGATTTTTCAGATTATTAGGTAAAGAATTGTAAATTTTGGCGGCATTTAAACTAAATGATCGTTCAAATATAAGCCGTATTATGCTTAGGCATATTATAAATATCACAATGCCTATCAGGACAAGTATGAATATCACTGCCTCTAACGACTTTACTGAATAAATGGCGAGTGAGCGAGGTTAGCTTTAAAAATTAAACAAACTAGGTGTACCCTAGAACCTTTCATTAAGATTAAGCCAATTTGATTCTTTAAATTTGTCTGAGATGTGAACAAACTTGCTAAATTAAAACAAAACTTTAAACAGCAATTTTGAATTTTTTGGAAACTGTCTTTTTCACTATGTAATAGAGCCGGTTAAAAGACAGCATCACAGGCAAATCTGATAAAATTAGCGAATGACATAATCAAAATTTAATTTCAGTACATAAGAAATCTTTGTGAACGTAAAATGTTTTTAGTTTAGTAAACATTGTATTCATGTATTTTCTAAGCTATTGACAAAATCCAAAATGCTCGAATTCAGAAGTCTATACAATGTGCCTCAGCACATCTTCTTACCTGCTGTAACAAAATCATCCCAAATCTTCAGAGATCTGAACTACATAAGTGTATATGGGTGTACACATGAGTGTATATACATATGGATGTATACAGGGTGTCTCACCGGGAACTGAGTCGATCGATATAGAGAAAAATACGCATAAGAAAATTTTAAAAATTTAGATAATTACTAATGTTGGTGTGGCCAATTCAACTAAAATAATTACAAGCAGCTGGCACTTCCGCTTATATCGGAAGTCGATACCAACTTGCTTATTTCAAATGGAACACCCCATATATTTTAGAGTTTTCGAAAAGAGCATAAAGTTCTGAGTCGAAAATATGTAGCATATCCTATACCTAAACCTAGCCGTTTCAGAGATACATTTTATAGAAAATTTGACAGGTGCAACGGTTTGCAAGAGCCGTTATAACTTTCTTCGTGTAAAAGATCCTCATTTGCTTCTTGTCACGTAAAAAGAACACAAGGAGAACTGAGTTCTACAACTGAAATAAATTCAATAATATCCGACTGTGGCTTCCAGGAGTTTTGGTGGATTGTTCCCTCATCAGTGAGGTAAATTATGTTTCATTTGTAGGTTATGTCAGAATTTCTCACATTAAGCACGCTTCACGTGCATTTCTGACTGTGAATTAAATCGTGATATCTTTAGGGTTCTACGGACGGGGCTTCTACACACTTCAGTGAGAGTTCCACTGACGGGGCATCCATACACAGTGGAAGATTCCAGGGCTGGTGAGGCTACCATCAACCCCATCCTTGGGTCCATTTCTTGTGTCCCGAAGACATCTACGTAGGGCTACAGTTCCTCCACGTCCGGACTCGGTATCGTACCACCCTAAACAAGTGTGTTGTGTGTTGTATTTTTTTTACCTACCGGGGACCACCTTCAGTGGTTCGGCTGGATTTAAATTCATACTTTTGGCATTTTAACCTGTATATATTTAAATATTTTATGCATATATTTACATATATTTAAGGAGGTTCTTTAAATCAAACCTTTGTGTCAGAATTTATGACCATTCATGATCATATTGTAAACCGATGTGTAGCTACACGAGGCATTTTATGAATGTGTTGTAACTGATTAATCGTGAAATTTGCCACACCTTGTGAACATCGCCAGGTTATATTCTAGAGAACCAATTTTGTAAATTGCTTAATATAGTGCATTTCATTTTTAAAGAAAGTGTCATTATTTCGTCTGCGACCACTACATAGGGAAACCTCAATGAGTTGTTAAGTAAGTAAACTAATAATTTATCATAGTTTATGTAAGCTTGGGCTTAACGCCCTGAGATAGTCTGAGCTAGCGAAATTTTATCGTAGGCACGTACATCACTTTCCGGGTAAGTCAGTGCCTACGGTATCTGCTACGCTACAGTAGCCCAAGTGATTTCGTTACGTAATATCTGATAATCATTAAGATCCAACGTATCTATTTGTTTATGTACGTCTAACTCGTAGCACTTCATTCGCTCCTATATTACCGTATGTATTACAATATAAATGTAAACTAAATATAAACGATGGAGCAGTGTTGCAATTCGTTATCTGGCCCAACTTTGCAGAGTTATTTAAACATGCAGAAATTTAATTTACTAAGTAAATACTAATTAAATTAGTGGGTTGTTCACATTTATTTAGCTAATTTCTTCATTTCGTTCCCCTCTGCGAGACTACAGTGTACGATTTTTGATTTGTATTAGCAGGCAAATTTTAATTATTCAGCACTAAAAGCTGTTTTAATAAATTTTAATAATACAGGTGCAGATGTCGTAATATTTATTTTCGCTCATGGCGCGGGAGTTTGAAGAATTTTCTTTAATTATTACCCGAACCAGTATATCACTTTTATTAATACAACTTTTAATGATATATTATATCGTGTAATTAAATTATGAAATTGCTGGAATTTTCGCCCCAAGTAATTTTTCACAATATGTGGCTTAAAGTCCGAGACGTAAGACACTTTTATAACCATATATTCAATTAGCCCAACGCAATTATCTTATTTTTGGTAATCATGTGAACGCACCAACACAGTGGCCTTGAAAAGTTATAATGCCTATGAACGTTTCCTTGTATAAACTTTAATAAACAATTTTGTCAAAGTTCAAACTTACTGTTCGTTATTTTTTAATTGTCGTTATTGTTTAATATGCATACAAGAGATCAAAACGGACATGTTAATATTTGGAGAAGGCCACAAAAATTCTAGAAACGCCTCAGAATTGAGAATTATATGCCCAAAGGTATCCGAACAGACATCATTCATGTTTTCAATATTTTCCAATTGTGGAGAAACAAATCAGGAGAGGAATTGATAACATCGTAAACCTTTTATTGTTGATGAAGCGATAGAAATTAACGTGTTGGCTTGTATAGAAATGATTGCCATTGCTTCTACTAGAGAAATTGGCCACGAGGTGCAAAATAGTCCTGAATCAGCAAGAAATATTCTCAAAAAATATGGTTATCGCTCGTTTAAATAACAATTGGATCAGCATTTGTACGATGATGATGGTAACCGAAGATTCGTTAACCCGAATTTTATTTCTTTCATATTGTTTTGTGAGTCGAGATTCACCAACAATGGAATATTCAATAAACAAAATGATATTGGGTGCAGGAAAATCAACATTTAATGAGGCAATGTAATTTTCAGGAAATATTTGGAGTAAATATGTGGACTGGGGTAATTACAATAAGAATTAAACAGTGTCCCAAATGTTAATGTTATTAATAATGATCCGCTATTAGACCCTTATAGAAACGCAGTTAGTTTAAATGTTAAAGACACATTTGATTTTTTAGAAGTTACAACTGAAAAGGTTGAAATATTTTTTCATTGTATTAGATCTAATGCAAAACGGGCTGGCGGATGATTATGTTTATTATTCCTCACTTAAGTACCCATCTAGTGATTGTTATCAATAAACGTCTTTTATATTCTGCCTTTCCTTCTAGTTGAAAAATAGCTACTGTCATCCCTATTCCGAAGAACACTTCACCGCCTCTATTTTCGCATTATAGACCTATAAGTATACTGCCCACCTTATCCAAAATTCTCGAAAACATAGTCCACGAGCAGCTAAGTCAATTTGTATTATTCAACTAATTCTTTCCACCTACACAATCGACACTTTAGCACAACTACTGCGCTGTTGTGTGCGCTACTGAGTGTGTTGATATTGAACAAGGAGTGCCGCAAGGTAGTATTTTGAGGCGTTATTTTCTATTTATACTGCAGATTTTTATAGACATTTGAACTTCTACAAATCTCATCAATATGCTGATGACACTCAAATATACTACTCCTTTCATCTAACAGATATAAATCTTGCTGTAAAGCGAATCAACTTTGATCCTGACACAATTTCTGGTGTGTCTAAATCTCATGGTCTTATTTTGAATGAAAATAAAATGCTATTGTTACTTTTAAGTAAAAATAAGAACTCGATTCTGGAAGGCGACAACTTTAAAATAATTCTTAATAACGTAATTTTACAACCTAGTGATAATTGCAAAAACTTGGGTATATTCATTGATGCTGATTAAAGGTTTTCACAACATGTTTTCCATTTAATTCAAAAGTCCTTTGCTAAACTAAAAATACTTTATGTTCATCCGCGCGTGGATATCTAATGAGTCTTAGTCTAAGTGCTATTTTAATAGTATATAATATAATTTAATGAGTATAAAAGAAACAATATATAATTAATTAAACAAAAATGTAAATGATGAAGAAGAAAAAAAGATAAAACTAGATAACCCTATGTCAAGATCAAGAAATAGTAACTATACTCTTAAGCACTGAGGATACACCATTGTGGGTGTCGATGTTAAAGTTAATAGTTAAAGTGAATATGCTGCACAGAGAGGGGTAAGTAACACTATGTGAGTCAAATTGTTCGATCGAAATGTTTTATACATATAAAACATTTCGATCGAACAATAGTTAGTTTTACGATCTACGATCAAATGTATATCGAATATGTATAGTTATTTTTACGATCTACGATCAAGTGCATATAGATTCGTTTCTTATCAAATATCCAATGTTTAATTCTTTTTTTATACAATTTCAACGAATTTTTTTCTTTATATCATTAGGAAGAGAGTTGTATATTACACTACCTAAGTAACTGTGACTTCTTTGACCGACTGTTTTTGGAATCTTCACCGACTCTATTTTGTACCTCGTGTTATGAGGATGGTCAATTGTTTCCAAACTTCTCTTGTTTTTATAAGAACGTATCAGCAAATTCTGACAAAACAGTTATCTTAGGTCAAAAACTCTACACTCTTCATACAGTTCCTCGGAAGAATACATCAGAGGTTTTTGGTAAATAACTTTAAGTATCCATTTTTGCACCGTTTCTAAATTTTTTATGTACTAATTTGTAGCATTTGCCCATGCTATAATGCCATAATTTAGATGTGACTAAACCAACGCATAGTAGAGCATTTTTAGATTACTTTCATCTAGGATTAATTTAAGGAATTTTGGGACAAGCATCGAATTTTCTTTACTAATGCCTTAATATGTTCGTCCCATCTCATATGACAGTCTATTATTATGCCTAGGTATTTAATGGTTTCAACTATTTGATATATAGATTCCTACAAAATGATATTGAAGAAATGTTGATGGACTTACCACTTGCAGTTTCAGAACTATTGTATTTTCAGCAAGATGGGGTTCTGGCTCATAATGCCGCTCTAGTTATGGCCCATTTAATGAATCGGTATAATGGGCGAGTAATTGCAACAAATGGACCTGTACCTTGGCCTGCCCGCTCACCAGATCTACGCATTTTAGATTTTCTGTGTAAATATACATGTAAACAGTACGAGTTTTTTATATACTCCCTCACACTTGCAAATTTACAGAATCCGTTCCGTTGCTACCTGGCAAATAGAATAGAATAGAATAGAATAGAATAGAATAGAATAGAATAGAATAGAATAGAATAGAATAGAATAGAATAGAATAGAATAGAATAGAATAGAATAGAATAGAATAGAATAGAATAGAATAGAATAGAATAGAATAGAATAGAATAGAATAGAATAGAATAGAATAGAATAGAATAGAATAGAATAGAATAGAATAGAATAGAATAGAATAGAATAGAATAGAATAGCGTAGAATAGAGTAGAGTAGAATAGAGTAGAATAGAGTAGAATAGAGTAGAGTAGAGTAGAGTAGAGTAGATTAGAATAGTATAGAATAGTATAGAATAGAATAGAACAGAACAGAACAGAACAGAAATCATTGTTACAAGAACACATATATAAAAATAAACATTAAACTGATATAAATGACTGTATAAAACGAAACAGAAACAGGTAAATATAAAAAATAAGAAAGGTGTATAACAAACGTATAAATAAGAAGGTGTTTAAAAATAGCATACTAACAGTATGGGCGTATAACCAACTATATATTTATGACACGCAAATTCAGAAATACATAAATTGAATAACATTGCTAATAGTGATTGTTTCTTTATCGATTGAGAAACTCTGTCATGTTGTCAAAGCAATGCTCGGTCAAAAATATTCATTTGAAGTTCAGGTCTAAACAGTTTGAATGGATTATTTGTAAGGGGAGTTTTTTAAATATATAACTGCCAGCATAATATAGAGATTTCTTGTACTTACTTAAATTACTTCTTGTGCTCTCCTAGTAGGGTAATTATGAATACTGTTATTCGCATTTAATTTATTCAGATTTTTATATATGAAACATAGATTTTAAATTTGTAAATTGATGTTACCGTCATTAACTTTTTTGTTTTAAACATATCTCTACATGGCTCTCTATATAAGTTGAATAATATGCGAATGATTCTTTTTGCATTATAAAAACTCTTTGCCTCGACTGATTGTCCCCCCATATGCTGATGTTATAGCTGATAGGAGAGTATGCTAAAGAATTATAGCATGTTAACAGTCCACTAGCATTTAGTTCCTTTTAACCTCTCCACAATAAAATTGTGAGAGGTTACTAAAATTGGTTCGAAAACAAAAATTGAGATAACATCAAATCTTTAGGTTTTGAGGTGCTAGGAACCCAAAAAAGTGGTTTTTGAAAAATTTCTGTGTGTGTGTGTGTGTGTGTGTGTGTATGTGTGTATGTGTGTTAGCACAATAGCGCCGAAACTACTGAACGGATTTGAATGAAACTTTGCATGTACATTCCTTTAGTGCCCCAGAAGAACTGAAAAGGTTTTGGTTGAGATCGGATTACGTTTAGCGCCATTTTGGCGTAACAAGTTGTTTATTTTATAATTACTTTCAATTTGCAATGGAACCATTGAAAAGTAGTTAAAATTCTGATTTCAACGATATATCACACTTCCACCCTTTCGATTTGGTTTCCGTGAAAAAAATTAAAAACAAAGCAAATATGAACCATAGATCGCATTTCGCATGACATGATCGATGCGCGTAGCCGTTACGGCGTGAAACTCGTCACATCACGTGTCAGTTCACGTGTGAGGGTTTTTTCACTGCTCTAGAAGTAGAGCGGATTACGTTTAGTGCTGTTTTTATATGTATATACAGACAAATCGAAGAATTAAACTACAAATGTTCCTCTAAAATCTAGTAAAATTACTGAAATGCTAATGTTTCATTTAACAAAGACAGCCGCGAGCGATCGGATTGCAATGAGAAACTTTTGACGATTGTCATTGTCATCGTTTGTCATCCGATAACATTGGCGTCATGTCATGTTAATAAGATTTCGGCATATTTGTAACTTTTAGTGGATTGTCACAAACTTTAAAGGTAGATGTAACAATATCAATATCATATGCTTTCTGTACCTTCGTTGGTGAATTTATTATAGATTATCACTTTACCAATTTTCAGTTTGTTGCTTTACAGATCTGTAGTATTTAGGATAATTAGACTTTTTTAATCGTTCAAGTGATGTTAAAGTTGTTAATATCCTAATAGTATATTATTCAACGAGCGATAATGTAGGTAATAACTCGCATAGCTGATTGTAAATTCATTAAGTTGAGGATTTTTTTAGTGCCCCAGAAAATGTGAAAAGGTTTTGGACGAGATCGGATTACGTTTAGTGCCGTTTTGTCACACAATTTAATGTTCTTTTCGACTTCAAAAATCCACCGAGTGGGGAGGTTCCAGCCGCTTCCAGTAGCTGCCGATTTTTTTAATTCAAAATGGCAAATGGCTAATTTAGAACATATACTATCTACTTGAGGAGTAAAACTTAAGTCTCATCAATGACAGAGTCCAAGAATGTTGCTTCTTTACTTGTCTGAACATGTTCTATTTTGGGAATAACTTTAGTGGTTGTTATATTTATAAAATACAAGTAAACCGTTTTTTTCGTGTTAATTATTAACGAGTTCTTGTTACACCACACTTCAAACTGTTCCATGGCTCTCATTGTTTTATTTTCCAGTTGACTATCAGTATCACTGTGAATTATACATGAAGGCATCCCCATCTGTTATATAGTCAGATAAATAATATATTATTCATTATTAGCATGAGTAGACTTTCCAAGTTGCAGAGATATATGAACTATTAAAATTACCATCCACTCTTGTCGAGCCATCTAACAGTTATATAAGTCTTTACATTCCCATTTTTTCCCAATTTTGTTGTTTCAGTGCATAATACAATATTTGAAAAGGCACAATGTGGCTTAAAAGAGAACAAGTGAAAAATGTACGTGCAGTAACTATGCACCCTATAAGTACAGAGATTATGACTTCAATCTCTGTGATCTGTGTAATGTATTCAGCAGCATCTAGAGTATTACACAGCTGAATGTTTTACAACGTTCCCACTAAATCTAAATTTCAATTTCACACTTTTCAACTTATGCACCTCTATTCAAAAATTCCCTTTAAACGTGTATGTTTAATTTCTCCAAAATACATTTCCTCCTGCTTATACATTATATCATTCCCTTTAGCACAAACGTTCAGGCTGTATGCAATTTCAAATTCTGTACTTTGTTACCTTTTCTATTTATGACGTCCTCTAATTCGGGCTATATATCATCATAAATATTTAAATTGAGTTCATTTGGTCGATTTTGATATTATAAATTATTTATAAAAATCAGAATACTTTTTTTTTCCAGTAGCAGACATTATGATTTCTTGACTGAATTTAAGACCTTCTTAGGCTTTTATTTCGGTATGGTGAAAAAATAAAATCGTATATATGCATCTTGCTCGAGAATTATTTTTATTCACACGAATATAAAAGTTAGCCTATTTTATAAAACACATTTAGTTTCTGAATTTGATTCTCTTCGCCTCGATATTTCTTTGCCAGCTAGAAATTTTGAATAATCACATTAAAAACCAAATTAATGTCTCTCCGCAACTGCAAATTCAGCTCGAGTTCAAAAGTCCTCTATATTTACCCTTGAAAATGAATGATTTTCGAGATACGGGTGGAGTGTTTTGCGATTCTTAAACAAGTGTTTATACCGCCATATTTTCGGAGAGCCGCATATATGGACTCAATTAACTGTGACGTCACAAGTTATGCAACCAAACATACACTGTCAGAAATTTTTATCTTGTCAAATAACATTGGAATTTGAGTCTTATTGTCTTGCTCATAAAGACTAAAATATAATGCTAAAACACTCCTAACATTTTATTGAATTTCTCGGTTGAAAGAAAAATCTAAGAACTTCCAGTGCCAATCCCATATACACAAGATATGCTAAAATAAGTGAACTCGCCCCCTCAAAACTGCCAATGTATACTACAAGCTAATTTTCTATGTGACTTCCCCGCACCCCCTGACCCCATCATGTTTATCTTTTTGATTATATACTTTGCGATGAGCAACATAACCATTGCTTAAACCAAACTGAAAAAAAATATCGTAACGCATATACGCATGCGCAGTTTCGATTAGGAAATACGTTAACGTTAATGACGTTAACGGTCTACATTATCTACGGACAGATAAAGTTAACATATGTACGCTAACGTTATACGTATGTTTTTTTAGGTTATGTTCTTACTAAACTGCACACTAGTTTCAAAGTTTCAAAACTCGAACGACAAAAATACCGTAAAAGTAAGGTTAGGTTGGGTCAGGCTGTCAAAGATACTAAATTTTCTTATCTATGGTTAAAGACAACGATTGTTGATTAGTTGGAATCTAACACGGGACTTGTTGGAGAAAAACTTTATTTTCCAAACGTAGGTAAATAATTTATTACTTTACTTGAATTTCTGTCGTGCCTTTAGCTCTACCGTAGTAGAGGTACGTTTTTTGCTAGCTGGAATACCCATTGAATTATGCAGGAAAAGCAGCAGCACAAAACACATTCCATATGTAATAGAAAAAATTAGCATACATGTACATATTTTTGCATCTAGTACATTTTTATAACCGGAATGACATCTCAAAATTCAAACATCAATAGCAATGCCGCAATAAGATGATAAGTTAAAGACAGGTATTTATTTGAAAGATGAAACGATAAACAACTCGTTTCACATGTAATTTCCAATGTTAAATGATTATATTTTTTCTATAAAAGAAAAGAAATATCTAGATGGCGCAGAAAGCAACATCTTGCTGTATATGAAACCCGGTCTCGTTTCGCTTTTGCATGGGAGAGAGAAAGAATTAGTATTTATATAAGATTTAATAAACCTTTAATTTCATTTTAATAATGCCAAATATAAAACAGCAACAGTTTCCACCAATGGGAATGAAAAATGTGAAAATTTAAATTATGTGTGCGGCAAGCAATGCAGCTATCTTCAATACTCTTGTTTCATTTTACATTCACAGTTCATAACCTCTTTCTTTCTCTAATCAAATTTCGTATTCGTTTTAAATTGCTTGAACTATGGATTTATATTTTGTTACATACTGATGTTAATTTAAAATGTTTGATTTTCCAAAGAATGCCAAGTTAAAAGAAAAGTGGGAGCTACTTATTAGGTAGGTTAAGGTTATTTATATTTTGTTTTTCTTCTTTAGTCTTCTAATAGTAAAATGTTGATTTACAATAAGAACCCAGCAGTACAAGTTATTAAAATTTATGAAACAATTTCCTTCTTGTGCCGATTTTCATAAAAAATACATTAATTTTACTATTTACATTAATTAGAAGATTCATTATAAATTGTGTACCTATAGTTAATTTTATTTGTTCTACTTTCAGAAGAGGCGATAAGAAATCTAATAAGTTTTCATACTCTACTCCACTCTACTCTACTCTACTCTACTCTACTCTACTCTACTCTACTCTACTCTACTCTACTCTACTCTACTCTACTCTACTCTACTCTACTCTACTCTACTCTACTCTACTCTACTCTACTCTACTCTACTCTACTCTACTCTACTCTACTCTACTCTACTCTACTCTACTCTACTCTACTCTACTCTACTCTACTCTACTCTACTCTACTCTACTCTACTCTACTCTACTCTACTCTACTCTACTCTACTCTACTCTACTCTACTCTACTCTAATCTACCCTACTCTACTCTACCCTACTCTACTCTACTCTACTCCATTCTCCTCCACTCTACTCCACTCTACTCCATTCTACTCCACTCTACGCCACTCCACTCCACTCCACTCCACCTCACTCCACCCCACCCCATTCCATTCCACTGTAACTCTACTATTTTCAGCTGTTTCAAGGCATATTCTGATCTGAAATTTTAATTGAAGATTGTAGTCTGCAATTGAAATTTGCCCAATTTCTTCAAAAAAATAATAATTTATTTAAAAATACCTAATTTTCAATATTTATTTTTTCTAAATAATATTTATAGGAATGAATTATAGTTTACACATAGTTATTGTACAAATTATAACAGACATTGTCCCGTAGGACTTATAGATCTCGAGATATTTTTTTAAAATCAATGGAAGACGTGCTCTAAAAAATTTAATAATTTAAATAAACGGTACGACGACTTCGCCGAATCTGCAGAACTGACCTGGGAACTCAACTTGACTGCTCTGACCAGCCAATTCATGTTTCGTATTTTTCAAATCCTAATTTGACTCCACTAATATTATCTACCTTTAGATGTACAATCAATTTAAAATAAAACGTAAAAGCAAATTCTTTATATACAATATAAAGGAAATATGTATGTAATACCTGTATAAATCCAAAACCTTTGATCATAAGTTACAAAGAGAAGTACGCATTTATAAAAGCACCTTCTTTTTGATATAATATAACATGGTTTTCGATTCATTTCTTTTTATTTATTTAAAATAATTTTTCAAATGAAATTCAAATATCTGTTTGTAAAGTATCAGGTGAACGACGGAATATTATTTTCCTGCTACACTTTATAATATTTAAAGTAAAATTCAACATAATCACGCAGAAATCCCATATGAAAGCGAACGATTTCATTTTGTGTCTTTTTATATAGCACTCGAGATTTTTTTTCTTGATCGAGTACAGTGTGTGGCTCTGTAATTTTTCCATAAAGAACGCACTTTTTAATGAAATGTTTTACAAAATTTTGGTATATTTGCTTTACTCTAACTGGTCTAAGATGAATCAAAACAAAAGTTGACGTTTACAATCAGTTTTCGTTGCACATTAATGAGTTATAAGGCGTTCCCATTTCCCATCATGAATTGTAAGTGTTCGGTTGTTCGCATTATTTGCCCGGCAAATAGGCAGAAGGTTAAATTGAATTAATGACTCGCAATTATTAAACATCACAAAACAATATATTTGGAAAGTTCGCTTTCGCTTTATACTCAACTGATTTTTATAATTAAATCGATACCGGAGTTCTGATCTACTCGTAAATTAAATTAAACTAGCTTCATTGTCTATACCCTTCGATGTTCAGGTTTCTCGTATAAACAAGAAAATTCTTAAACGCTGGCATCGCATTTTGAGCGATTCTGTTAAGGGAGATAAAGTTTTCCCCAAAAAGGGAATTTTTATTAAAAACTTCAGCCGGTGTTTATAAAAGAGACCCACGCTTCGAGTTTTTTAATTCCTAAAGCCAAGTTAAAAAAACTGCATTTCTATCTTCCAGCAGATTTGAAAGATTTTTGGCGCAAATTTTCTCACTCGCCACTTTGTTTTGCTGATATAGTTAAATACAGGGTGTATCATAATGGAATGCAGTAAACGAAAGAGCGTATTCCTAGTCCAAATTTAATTTGTCATATAATCATTTGTCACCAGAGCATACGATTACAAGATACAGGAAGTCAAAAATTAAAATTACTTCTTTAAATAACAATTGAATAAATGTAGATATTGAAATGAAACTTTGTGTGTACGATACATGAGTAGGATTATTTTTGTCCAAAAATAAATTTGCAAAAAAAATCCCAGCGGCGTGTCATAATTTCAGATGACAACAACATCAATTCCCAAATCTACAACACTGATTATAGCTGGCGATTAATTTTCTTTCCGTTAAATACAATCCTACTCATTTATTGTGCATATTTTAATTTCAGAATCTACATTTGTCCTTAAACATGTCTAAAGAAGTAATTGTAATTTTTGACAACACCCTGTGTCTTGTGGCAAATGTTCACATGACAAAATTTTCTTTTTTGACGAGGAATACATTCCCTCATTTATGGTAATCCATTATGATATACCGTATACAATATATCCCACTTTTCGCGTTAACACTTCGTAGATCAGTTATTAATAAATAGATTTATTTTAAACTTAGGCAAGTTGTAGACCTCTTCATTCTAGGTATACTAAATCCAATGTCAGTTTAAAATAATATAAAAAACAAGAGTGCAGCATTCCTTTTGTAAACCGACGAGGGGTAAACCACTAGGCCCAATTTGTACGCCTGATTTCCTTTTTTGGGGAAATATTTTATGCTTCTCCATTTTCCCCGATTTGTACACTTGATTTCCCCAGCGGTTTGCCCCTCGTAAACGAACCTCGAACGCTTGCCATTCATAGGCGCGCTTAACTTACTTTTCAAGGTAATACATGACCTACAATTTCTTAAAAATCGTTTATTATACACATAACACTGATTTGCAGATTTATTAAAAAATAAATTATGAGAAAGTGGCCGGTTGTATGTTGTTTGTATAAAGGATTATAATATACTACTGTTGCTACTTATATACTTTGAAAATCTAACAACAAACTTTACTCACTTAGTCAATGACATTTTCGTAAATATTTCATTAACTCTTAATGTAGGGAACTAGAGAAACTTGATATTATAGAAAATGTTACAGTTCAGCAAAAATCGATGGGGAGGTGTGAGTAGTTCTTGCCAAGATGGGAGGGGAAAAGGTTAGTAAGATAGAACGTTAGAATAAGACAAACCTGATAACAGTGACAACATTAATAACTTTATTAAGATATTGAAGTCTTGTTAAAATCGATAAAGATAAAATACAACATAGTTTGTTCTTGTTAAAGACGATAAAAATAGAACAAAACATAATTCTCATTAAAACGCCATCGTATCTCAAACATGACAGAGTTAGTTATGTTATTTTATCTCAATTAAAATAAAACATATTAAAGTAAGAAACTTTAAATAATAATAAAAGAAATTCTCATAGTTTCGAGAAAAAAATGGCCACATGGTAACGGAGTCACCAGTAAGCTCACTACTAAAATATAATATAATGTAACTATATCAACATTTATTAGTTGTTTACTTAAAGCTATGGATAAATTTAACCCGCTAAATATTGTCTGAAAGTTATTTGTGGCATTCGACGAATATTCTTTCCTATTATTTGGGTTTTCTACCACTTGTATTATTACCCTCTTCAAAAACAAATCACTGAATCTACAAAATAATAGAATTATTGGAAAAAAGCCTATACGCCCGTGACATTTACGTCAAAGGAATAGTCAGAGGTTATGTTTTGCAAATAATATAAATCGGAATAAACACAGAAATAATGTATTTTGCTGACGTTTCGGAAAGTAGTCTCTTTCCGTTTTCAAAGCTTTTCTTGGTAGAACTCTTATTTTGCTGTGTATGTTAAATACACAGCTTTAAGATTCTGTTTATGTTATTTCCATAGATACTTACACAGAACACAGAACTGATAATATTTTCTTTTAGATAATGTTGAGTTTGTTAAGGTCTTTTTTTAACATTGGTAGCCAGGTTGTACAAATATTTACAGAACAATTCGATACGCACTTATCTTCATTTAATAAGATTATTGCTGATTCTTTAATTTTTCTTTTTTTGGTATCTGCCTCTTTTGTTAAAATTTTTGCCGAGTCCCTGTTTATTTTATGTTCGTTTTCGCAAGCATGTTCACAAATCTTTGATTTCTGAATTTCATTCTTTCTAATGTAATTTTTGTGCTCATCCAACCTCACACTGAAAGGTCTGGATGACTCACCCACATAACATTTATCACATTCGCACGGGATATTGTAAATACAGTTTTTTGAATTCTGCTCCCTGTTTATCGGTTTTGTTTTTGTTAAAATAGATCTTAAAGTGATCTCCGTTTGAAATATCGTCCTAACATCAAATTTGTCATCTATACGGCGTAGCTTTTCCGATAGTCCGTATACATAAGGAATTATTGCTGTATAATGACGTTCAGGTTTTTGTCGTACCTGATTGTCCCTATTTTCAACATTTATGAAAACTGTATCATCAAAGGCTTCAGGGTATTGATTTTGTACTAGAACCTCTTTGATACATTTTTTCTGGTTATTTATTATTTCATTATTAGATGAAATTATTTTGGCCCTATCGTATAAACATTTTACAACACCCCTTTTAACATTTATTGACTGATTTGAGTTAAAATTTAGATATATATTAGTATGTGTTGATTTTCTGTAAACGCTTGTTTCAATTGTATTATTTACCCTTCTAATTAAAACATCTAAAAACGGTAGTTCATTCCTACTTTCTACTTCTAATGTGAATTTAATAGACGGTTCCTTACTATTTATATTTTCCAAAAAACTATCCAGTAAATCGACACCAACTTGCAAAGATGTCGTCAACATATCTCCACCAGACAACCGGTTTGTTTATACAATTTTGAACATGTGTGTTCTCAAAGTTCTCCATAAATATGTTGCTTAAAATTGATGATAATGCAGACCCCATAGTCATACCAAAATCCTGCTGATAGAACCCATTGTCCAATTGATAATAAGTTGTTTTTATACACATTGTTAAGAGTTCGATTAAGCAATTTACACTTAATTTAAAAAAGAAAAATTAAAGAGTCAGCAATAATCTTATTAAATGAAGATAAGTGCGTATCGAATTGTTCTGTAGATATTTGTATAACCTGGCTACCAATGTTAAAAGAAGAACTTAACAAACTCAACATTGTCTAAAAGAAAATATCATCAGTTCTGTGTTCTGTGTAAGTAGTAAGTATCTATGGAAATAACATAAACAGAATCTTAAAGCTGTGTATTTGACATACACAGCAAAATAAGAGTTCGTCCAAAAAAAGCTTTGAAAACGGAAAGAGACTACTTTCAGAAACGTCAGCAAAATACATTATTTCTGTGTTTATTCCGATTTATATTATTTGCAAAACATAACCTCTGACTATTTCTTTGACGTAAAGGTCGCGGGAGGCTTTTTTCCAATAATTCTATTATTTTGTAGATTCGGTGATTTGTTTTTGAAGAGGATAATAATACATGTGGTAGAAAACCCAAATTATAGGAAAGAATATTAACCTGCTAATTTTAAATGACTTATAAAACAGATACAAATATTTTTATATCAACTGCTTAAAATCTCCCACCTGCTTCTATAAAATAAGTATAGATTGGAATTGTCCCGGATGCAAATTGCCTTTCAGACTCACTTGTATGAAAGTTATTTAAAAAATTCCCGATATTTAAAAAGTTGTTTTATAATATTTTTACAGTTAACTAAAAAAATTATTTTGTTTCTTACGATAATATGCTAAAAACTAATTAGCAACTTGGAAGCTATAATAAAACTACTTTGCAATAGTATGGTCTTTTAGTATTTGAATTATAAAATTACTTAGCCATTTAAGCTGTAACATTATTTCCTAATCCCACGTTCCTTTAAAATCACCTTTCAATGTTTCTGTCTTCAATGTGATTGAGGCCAAATACACAAAACAAATTCAGCGCTTTCGAAAAAGCCGCATGTTTGTTATTAAGTAGACATACACAAGAAGGTATTAATAAATGTGGTTTAGTGGACGAAGTATACGGAGCATATTTTTATTTGTCTCTCGAAGATAAGATTTTGTGTATGCAACAGTCGTCAAAAGAGTACTTAGATGCCTTGTGCTCGCAATATAGAATTCTTTGGAGATGCTACTTTTATTATTTGAAATATATTTTATCTTCCCTTGTATTCCGCGAAATTAAATGTTGTATATTTTGCCACAGAGTGATAAGAATTCTCCTATTTACTTTAAAATGAGCCAATAAAAACTAGGTTTTGCGGTGCAAGTGCTTCTTATGAAGGATTTTACTTCGAGTGATTCGTGTATTATGAACGAGTTGGCACATAAATTAAAGTTGCTGAGGGTTTTAATAAAATTAATTTGTGGGGATTTAAATTTATGGAATAGCATTTTAAGTGTGTTGGCTCTATTATTTAATTCAAGGGAATAACTTTATCTCCAGAATAAACATGGTTTAATGATGTAATGCGAGGGTGATGTTTAGTTCTTGATATAGGTATGTTATGAAAACTGCACATCATGCCAGATTTAATCTAAAACATCTGGTAAATATACCTATTATTATAAACAAGCATACAGATACATACACATCATAGATACTATAATAATAATAATAAACGTCTTTATTTATAACGAAAATACAAAGGCGAAGTTTAGCATATCTCCTTTTACATCAAACTTTAGATATATCCTATTAAAAGTTAAATTATGGCAATTGAAATAATATATAAACTAAATTAATTTGATTCACTTACGGTAATTAAAATATAATAAATAATAAAATATGCTCAAGGTTAAAACGTATTATAATTCTGCATGCCGGAAGTAAAAATGAGTTCGTACTCAACGCACTGCTCTTGTCAGCCAAAAATAAATCAGTGTTCTGCTATCACGAAGATATGACGGCGGATTTGTTTGAAAACTGGTTCACTGAACAGTTGTTACTTAATATTCCCCCAAATTTAGTTATCGTTATGAATAACGCTTCTTATTATTCTAAATAAAGTACCAAATAATAATATGAAAAAGGACGACATAATAAAGTTTATGAGATCTAAAAATATAAATATTCCTGAAAAAAATCCACTAAAAATAGATTTATTAAAAACTGTCAAAGAACACAATTTTAAAAAAGAATATGTAGTAGATCATATCTGCAAAACACACGGCTATAATCTGTTACATTTATCCACATATTACAGTGTGGGCAGTGTAAAGACAAGTTGAGCAAATGCAACCAGAATCCGACTTTAATTGTAATTCTAGATAATGCAAGAACCGTTATATCTGAGTTATATAAAACCGACATATAAATGTGTAGCAGTTGACCCTGTCCAACAGTTTTATGGCAACCCCACAAACTTCTCTTCAAAATCAAATTTTATGCACTCTACCTCTCGAAGGAGTCTCTACTTGCCTGAAGTTAAATTTCGTAACAAAAATATATTTTTCATTAAAACTAGGGAGTGTAGGCGTGTTTATAAAGAAGACCGCGTCAGGTTTGTTGTTATTCAGGTAGGGAACGATTGCAGTAGTAAGTTTACTGATGACACCGTTACCATGTGCTAAAAATTTTTTTAGACGTTTCGTTTTTATATATACACTAAATCACATTTTAATTTTTTTACTCTCTTTCATAATAGTGTAGGGGTGGTATTGGGGGTGATAGTGGGGGGGGGGGTGACTGATGCAAAAAAAAATTAGACCTTAACTTTTCGTACTTGCCCTAAATTGCAATTTTATAGACTCTTACTTGCTTGTTTTGCCTATTTACCTTTATTTACCCCATTTACCCCAGAACCCTTCAACGGAATTAGATCAATATATAATCTCGTTCCAGATCTCGTTACAATACATAAGTGTACCAAATTTCAAGTCAATATTATAAACAGTTCCAGAGTAACCGTGCGCACAAAAAAGTTACAGACAGACCACCAGACAGGAAATTTTTTTCGCTCAAATTTAAAATCTCGACGTTTCATGACATTTTACGCCTATTTCAACAAAAATATATATATATATATATATATATATATATATATATATATATATATTTTTGCGTCACTATATATATATATATATATATATTTTCGTCACTATACTTCCACGTACGTGACGTAATTTGTGTGCCCCATAACATTTTTTTGAATACATCCTTTTTCCATCGCGACTTATTAGTTTATTTTGTTGATCCTATCGATTTGGATTCATTAATATACTATAATAACTTATTTTTGTTCCTTTTCATTAATTTTTTGTTTCTTAGTTTTTGATTTTAATTCAAGGGGAATTTATTATAATATACGGGGTAATACAGCTTACAGTACAAAAATTAAATAGAAAATTTTGATCTTTTTTTGTGGTAAAATATATATTGATATTTAGCATTTTTTTCTTGAAATTTGATTATGATATTGATATACTTATAATAATCTTCATCTACCTGACTATAATTCATCGCTGCATGTACTTAACAATGTAAAGTGGAAGATAAATTTAATTAAATGGCCAATTAATGGGCTCAACAAGTGATGAAATTGTAATCTCTTCAGATGACTTGATTTTTATTTTTTAGATGTTCAAATGATCTGATGTGTCACGCAGTAACTGTCAGTTATTTGGTTATTTATTTGAACCACCCAGGACGTTACTTTATTCTTGCGTAGAAATGAATATCTGTAAATTGTAAAACAATATTTCAAAATGTACAAGTACAATGCCGAGTCAGATTTACTGCATTTAACTATGCCATCCAGTAACTAGGCCACTGGATGGAAATGCTGACTAGCGAAAGTTGGCTAACAAGAGTAAGGTAACAGCTGGGAGGAATTTGGCAAAGTAAATTAGTTGCATCTTCGAAATGTAATAGAGAAGTTGAGTTTTGTAATGTAAAGAAAAGGTCAGTTTGGTGCATGGTGTGCGGCCCAACTGCCCTCTGCTAGGTGTGGCTCCCGGAGGTTTATATTGTAAGTTTTCTTAAAATGTTTAAAAAAATTTTTTTTCTTAAAATGTTTTCTTAACCGCCTCTCAAGTTACCGAAGTAACCCCCTGGAAGATCTCAAGGATCTTGTGCTAGGCAAAGAGAGACGAGGCCCTACAGTTTAATGTAGACTCCGAACCACTCTTGGGGCAATTTTTTTAATGAAAAATTGTTTCGCCTTGCGGGAGTCGAACCCACTACGCTAGGCAACTCAGTTTGCTAAAAAAATTTTTTTAAATAGGTATTATTATATTATAATCCTTTATATAAATGAACATACAATATGCATGTACTTACCTATTATTTCATCACTTTCAATCATAATTTATTAATAAAGTGTTACGTGTGTAATAAATGATTTTTAAAATATTGTAGGGCATGTATTGCCTTGAGAAATAAGTCACGTGTGCCTATGGATGGCACGCCTTCGAGGTCGGTTTACAAAGGAATGTCGCGCTCTTGGTTTTTATATCGTGTTAAACTGAGATTGCATAAACTCTACCCACCCACATTGCCAGTGTCTGTACCGAGAATTGAACCCAGAACATAGCATTGAGCTATTGTCACATAACGCGCTTTAGCCGACTGAGCACTGCGCCGAAATTTTTGTAATTTTAAAATTCCCTGATAAATGGAAGTGGCAGCCCTGAAACATATAAACCCCCTCAAAATTAGAATCCATAAAGCAAATTCTTGATTGAAAATTGTTTTATAAAAACATTGCACAGTTAGTCCTAGGTAATTCTGTACCGTCGGTATGGCGAATCCAGAACGCCGCAACGCTTAAGAGAAAAACTACACCAGTTTATGTGTTACGTAATAATTTAGAATTATTCCAGCTAGAGGTTGGTAATTTAAATTGAAGTGATTCTGTGTATTCCCGTGTAGTAATATTTTCCTCAGCTAAGAAAAGCTAAACCGTGTATGCTAAAGCATTTTCCCTAACCTAAACAAATGGAAGTTGTTCTATGTAGTGTATATAAAGTATCGTTTGTTGCCGGTGCCCGAGAGAAACACCCCGACAGGCACTAAATTAGATCGGGTTGTAAACGTTTAGGCCTTCCTCGGCAGCTCGGTGAGGCATTGTCGATTGCAGCAGGTGTTATTATTGTCATCGTAAATTATTGGCGAAACTTTACCTGTTCATAATGTTAGAGCTTCCGCAATTATGTAAATTCACTACTCCACTAACTACCTATCTCTTATAAGCTTTTGTTCTTAAACAAATCTACGTCAAAAATTATTATGGATGGTATGTGTAAATGAACGCGTGTTACAAATCGTGAAATAATGTCACTGAATTACACCAGAACTGGAAATAGCGATATCTAAATAAATTATGTGGGATGTAACACTGCTCTCTCACAAAGCTCTAGGCAATTGAGATACAGCCATATTTGCCATACATTAATTAATTATATTGGTGTGCTCAGAACGTCGAACATATATTAAAACTGAATTATACGTTTAAAGTTAATACAAGTTCCTTGTTAGCATTAAATAAGCTTCTTCCCGTTTTATTGAATAATTCATAATGCTTAAGTGCAGTCTGACGTTGCCGTCTATGGATTTCAGCTGGCTTTCAGTACTTTTGCGTAATTTGTTGAGATAAATAAGAATTTGTTGCTCTAAATTCATTTCCTCTGCAGAGTTAGATAGACGAGGTATTAACTTTGTAATTTGAATAATAAAGCCCCGTGCGTGTTTTATCTGACAATTTTATTTGTTAAATTACCAAAAATGCCTTTATTTATTTATGGCATATACAGGGTGCTTCAACTAAGCTCCAGACCATTAACCATATTTAGAAGTTCAAAGGATGTTGTTGACGATTATGGCATAAGCGTCGCAGGATCTTGAAAACGTTTTTATAAGTACATTGCAATTAACTATAGCTCAAAAGCCAGACAGGATTTATTTACACCACCGAGTGCAAATGGTATTTAAATATTTTTACATGCTTTCTTTAACTCACAGTGTAGTACTTTTCATGTATATTTTTTCCTGTTATTTGAGTTTTCTACCACATGTATTATTATCCTCTTCAAAAACAAATAATAGAATTATTGGAAAAAAGCCTCTGGCGCCCGTGACGTTTACGTCAAAGGAATAGTCAGAGGTTATGTTTTGCAAATAATATAAATCGGAATAAACACAGAAATAATGTATTTTGCTGACGTTTCGGAAAGTAGTCTCTTTCAGTTTTCAAAGCTTTTTTTGGAAGAACTCTTTTTTTGCTGTGTATGTCAAATACACATTATAGATAATTTAACTCCAGAAGAAAAGTTATCGATAAATTCTTTAAAACGCGATGAATGTATAAAAATATTGCCAGCAGGCAAAGGTAAAGCCACAGTCATTATAGATAAAGATATATCACAACAATCATGACTCTTGTAAATGAGGGACCCTACTCAAAACTAAACAAAGATCCAACAAAATCAATAGAGAGCAAAATTTGCAGAACTTTGTTTAAATACAAACATGAATTTAATGATTTTGAACGAAGGAAACTTACACCTCATTTTTATGGCTTACCGAAGATACACAAAACAAAATATTCCTTTAAGACCAATTGTTAGTTCTATAAATTCACCATGTCATAATTTGGCAAAATTTTTACTTCAAATTATTGATCCATTATCTGGTAATACCGGTTCATATATTAAAAATAGTAAACATTTTATAGAAAAAATTTATGAAAACGATATTCATGAATCACTCCTGATGGTTAGTTTTAATGTAGTTAGTCTTTTTACCAATGTTCCGGTAGATGAAACCTTAAAAATAGTTAAAGACAGGTTGCTAAATGATAATAATTTGGAAACTAGAACTAAATTAAGTGTAAATAGCATAATGAAACTCTTAACAATGTGAATAAAAGCAACCTATTTTCAATTGGACAATGAGTTCTATCAGCAGGATTTTGGTATGGCTGTGGAGTCTGCATTATCACCAATTTTAAGCAACATATTTATGAAGAACTTTGAGAACATACATGTTCAAAATTGTATAAACAAACCGGTTGTCTGGTGGGGATATGTTGACGACATCTTTGCAATTTGGCCTCACTGTATATAGTGACTGTAAAATATATCTGGATGTGTAGAAAACGTAGAATTCAGTCAAATATCATAGCTACATTTGTCTTTGAATTAGTAAGGTTTGCTAACACTCCAAATAATGTACTTGGGATGCTGCCGATGCCGTGCGGTTTTCCATGCTGTCTTTTTTCAGCCCCTCGCTGTCGCCACCTCTCAAACTCCGAAAATCCTTCAATAGTGGTTAAGGTTGACGTAATAAAAGGGAGAAAGCTTTTTCCTTCTAAATCGTCTTCTTATTTCCGACAATGGGGCTAGACCGTTTATCAACAAATTAAATGCGATGTAGAATGTTGTTTAGTACATGTTTTCCTTTGACAACGGCGAGGCTTTCATACAGAATCACTTTGTCCGCTACTTCTCCGTCATGCATTATCTATCATCAGCGTATTATCGGTCCAAATCCCTTTCAATTTGTTAGTCGGAAGCAAATGCACATAAAGGTAGATTAACTCGCAGCTTACGCGCTTGAGTTTTACATTTACATTTTTATTATTGTTAAAATCATATGGTGATTTTTAAATTAGTAAATATAATAAATTGGAAGACAATAACTTGCAATGTTTGTTTGTTAGTTAGTTTGTTTAAGGCAATCCAAATTTCGATTAGTTCTAATTAAGTAAGAGCTTTGAAATTTGTCACATGTGAATAAGTCGGATGACAATACACATTAACATTTTCATATAAGAAAGAACAAGATGGCGGCGTAAATATGGCGGACGAGTTTCCCTTTTTTGATCCGATTCGACTCAAAATAGATATCTGGGAGTTCTCGAGACCGCCAATTATGAGTTCTTTGTCAATTTAGAAATTGAAAATGGCGGCGCCAATATGACGGACGACTTTTGTCATTTATGGTCCAAATCGATTAAAATCGATATCTGGGGGTTTTCGGGCTCACCTACTACGAATTTATAGTCCTGCTTTTAAATGTCAAAAGTATTGTTGCCATCGGCGCCTACTACGCTAATATTTCTTATAATGATTTATGAAGATGAATGTTAAAATGCGATTTTCTCGATAACGGTCAATTTCTAAGACTAATGACAAGTATACTTTTTTTTAGTTAAAATGAGATAGGATTTTTTTTATTAAAAAAGGAAACGTTAGGGGTAAAATAGTTAAAAATACATTTACATCTTAAACAATGCTTATGTGGCCCCTTCTAGTATGTACACAAAAAATGGGAGCAGATTTGAATGTTTCATCTCAGAAAACCCCCATTCACCAGTTTTCGCATCAATGTTTGAAAAACTTCAAAAGTTATATGAGAAAAATAAAAATGTAATATTGACTTTAACACTCTGTATCTCTGTTAATATCAACTTTTGTACTAAGGTAAGTTTAGTTAAATCGTAATATTTTAATGTAAGAAACCCACTGTTGCTCTATGGACCATTACTTACGGATCACTTTGTATACAGGGTTACTGGTAATTCGATACATTCCTTTGGAGATGTGATGAGGCATGAGCTAAGGAGTAAATCTATCCCTAACATACATTATGCAAAACTCAATAGTTTTTGAGATATTTCAATTTTTTTGTTTTTCTCAAAAACGTAGATTTTAATGTCTTAAAAGTTAATTTCCGAAAAATCTACTTCACATTTTTAAATTTTTTTTTACTGGATTACTTGTCCAATATTATAGATATCCGTTTGGAATGATAAATATCCGGAAACATTTCGATCATGTGAACATTTAAAATAAAAACTTGTAATTTTTTTTTAAATCTGTTATGAAATTTACCTATTAGGTTTTTTCAAAAAAATATTAATGTAGCACGCGTACAAATTATTATAAAAACTTCCTTATTTCAATAGCTATCTAAATAGGTAGAAATGTTTAATGTACCCTTGATAGTTCTAATAAAAAATTAGTAAAAATAATGCTGGTGGCGGAATTTATTAAACGACTAATCGTTCATTTTCATTTAAGTCAGTCAGTCCTTCACTTTGACGTTTGTGCATATATGTCATTAACTGATATTCTTATCTCCGTGTCCCTTAAGTTTGTTGGTCTTGTTAAATTAGTTATCGAAGGTTTTGATTTTGCTCGTAGTTGCTGTTATTGTATTTTCTTTGCCATGGCCGCGTATGCCAACGCAGAATACGCTGATATCTTGTTTGTCTATGGATATTGTGGCGGCAACGCTGCTTACCAAATGCACGTGTATTCAGTACGGCATATCGAAATATCGCTGAAACTGGCTCCGTGAAATGTAGAAGAAGGGACGCTGGTGCTCCTCCCGTTTATGAACCAGATGATGAGGAAGAAATATTGAGGTATTTTGAGGAAGACCCAACTATTTCAACTAATAAAGTCGCAAGACTCACCGGAGCGTCACAATGGAAAGTTTGGTCTACGATACGTAGAGTTGGATATCATCCTTACCACTATACCCCTGTCCAAGGCTTGGAGGAAGGTGATCCTGGAAGGAGAGTGGAATTCTGCCGCTTTATGTTAAATTCAGATGCAGAAAGTGCAAATTTTTTAACAAGTATTTTATGGACGGACGAGTCGAAATTTAATCGCGAGGGTATAACAAATTTTCCACAACCTACATTATTGGGCAGAGGAAAATCCCAAGTTAACACGTGAAACCAGTTTCCAAATGAAGTTTTCTATTAATGTGTGGATGGGAGTCATTGGCCACTATTTAATAGGGCCACACTTTCTTCCTCAAAATTTAAACGGGGAAATCTATGAAATTTTTTTAAGAAATGATCTAGCGGTGATTTTAGAAGATGTTCCTTTCGCCGTCAGACAGCGAATGATGTTTCAGAACGACGGTTGTCCAGCACATTATCGGCTGACAGTACGGCAGTTACTTGATCAACGTTTCCCTAACCGTTGGATTGGAAGAGCGGGCCCAATACCTTGGCCAGCGCGAAGCCCTGACTTAACACTCCTTGATTATTACGTATGGGGTCATATGAAGGAGATGGTCTATGCCACACCAGTCAATACTATAGAAAACCTTAGACAAAGGATAGTCGATGCTGCCCAACAGATAAGGCATAATCTGACAACCAGAGTAACAAGGACGGAAATAAGAAGACGCTGCCGTGTCTGTATACGGAATAGGGGCTCCCATTTTGAGCAAGACATATAAAAAATAAAGTACAACTTTGAAATTAATGAAGAATTAAACTCTACTTTTAAAATGTTTTTTACTGTTTATCTAAAAATAAAATTCGTACTACTTGTGTTATTTTTACTAGTATTTTCTTAGAACTATTAAGGGTACATTGAACATTTGTACCTTGTTAGATAGCTATTGAAATAAGGCAGTTTTTATAATAATTTATACGTGTTACGTTAATATTTTTTTGAAAAAACCTAATAGGTAAATTTCATAGCTGATATAAAAAAAAAATTTAAAGTTTTTATTTCAGATGTTCACATGATCGAAATGTTTCCAGAACGGATATCTATAATATTGGACAAGTAATCCATTAAAAAAAAATTTTAAAATGTCAAATAGATTTTTCGAAAATTAACTTTTAGGACATTAAGATCTACTTTTTGAGAAAAACAAAAAAAATTAAATATCTCAAAAACTATTGAGTTTTGCATAATATATGTTAGGACTAAATTTACTTCTTAGATCATGCCCCATCACATCTCCAAAGGAATGTATCGAATTACCAGTAACCCTGTATATAAAATTCAGGTTTAAATGAAACTCAATAAAATATATTTCAATTAGCAAATTGACAATTAACTAGAACAATACTTATTTTATTGAACTTCATTTAATCACTGAATTATTTAATGAGGTTACTTACTAATTATGTATATTTAATGTAGGTGTAGTTCTTTTAATTTTTATTCTATCGAAAAATAAGAAGTTTAAAGTCTGAAATATCTATAGCGATAAATATTAATTTCTTCTATCTTTATATGAAATAATTATATGTTGGTTAAGTTGACTTATACTCAATAGAATACAAACAGTACAAGAGTGTACATTTTCAAATAAGAGATCTGGCACAGACATTATGAATATTATAAAAAAGCCTGCGGCAATATAAAGTAACCGAGAAGCGTCTAAGGTGAGCAGATTATTGCACATTTAAAATGATGTGTGTGTTTAATTTGTACGTTGTGAATAATGGAGATGAACCTAAAGGACAAAATTTATTATTATATTCAGCTGAACGTTTTGGGAAAGTATAATAAAATGAAAGTAAAATCCTTAGTATAGCCTATTTATTAAAAACTATATACAGAACTATATAGGGAATGTTATAACAATGTAATTACCTCTAAGTATCATAATGATCGAAAAAGTACGGAAACGAGTCGTGCATATATATTTAAATTATCACTTGAATGTGTCGCTTGGGAAGTGCTGCGAAGTAAAAAATTTAGAGTAAGTGAAAACGAACTAATTTCGAGCATTAAGTTTAAATTGCTAAGTTATGTTGACAGTAAAGTGTGCGATCCTTTTTCAAGTGAATATGTCTGCTTTAGCCCTGGAGCGAATTACATCGGGACGAAAATATCATATGTAGGTAGAAATGTCTGTTCAGATAAAAAACTTGGGTCGGATTTCCACATAATTTATTTTTAAGAAACCTCTTTACTATACGTATAGAGGTTTTTGGTGCTAAATAATGTATATTGGAAAATTCGTTAATTTTTCAAGAGGTAAATACTTCAGAATGTGACTCCTCTCATCAAAACAAGGAAAAAATCCTGGGGAAGTAGAGACCTCTGAGGGTTGTGTTAAAATAAGTGGCTTTATCAAAAATTTTAAACAGAAGGGAAGAAATCCCAATCGCCTAATAAACCGAAGAACAATTAACTGAGAACGATTTATACGATTTCCATTTCACACACAAAGACATATAGGCAATATTTGCTAGAACAATGTTGTATGGTTTCGTTGTGGCTTTTACATAATCTATATTAGTCATCGATTAAGGGGTTCTTTGATGATAGATATTTTATTGTTGTTGGCCAGGATAACTTCATCCTGTGTTACTCTGATAAAGCCTTCTGTTCAAGGGATTATTGTCCTGCCTGCAGGTAATGATACAGTGTATGAGAATTAGATTGTTCTGGGGTTGGGGTTCTCTATCATTTATAATTATGTAATTTGATTTTTATTCCATTATAAAAATGTCTTCTACTTGGCACTTCCATCACATATTTTTTATACAATGTTGCTGACGTTAACATGGCCTGTGATTTTTTTAAGATAAGCTATACTCAATTTTTGATATTCACGTTCCCTTATATCCAAATAAGAAGAGAAGATTTCCAGTTTGGTATACATCAGAAGTTATTAATAATATTAGGTTAAAAGAAAAGTGTCGCAATAAATATAACAAACATAAGAACGAACAGTACTCTTAGGATTTTAAGAGATTGCGAACTTTAATTAAATCTCAAATTAATAATGCATATAAAATATATACCGGGTGTTAGAAAAGTATGGGAACGGTGGAAAATCTCGAACAGTTTGCATGAAATCGAAAAATAAAAAAATACATGTCAAAAAATTTTGAAAAAACTATCTACTGATACCAAAATGACCTCCCCACCCACCACCCTGCGGGTGGGGCGAGGGGCAGCTTAACAATTTCAAATGGAAACCCATATTTTTATTGCGGAGTCGGATTCTACGGCAAAAAATATGTAAATTTTATTCCGAACATTTTTTTCTATTCTCGCAAGGTGTCGCTGCAATCGCACAAAATTTGAATAAACCTTAAGCGTCCATAAGTTTGTAAATATTTACAAACTCTAGCTACTCGTGTTGACAAAAAAACATTCAGTTTAAAAAACTATATCTGTGATATCTTGGTTTTTATGACTGTTTTTTTTAAAGTGTTCTTAATAACAGTATTTGTGTTGTGAAATTTCTACGAGAACGTTCAGTGCCTTCCAACTTTTGTAGAGGCAGGAGCGCACTTTTGTACGGAAAAAGTTATTTCATTTTTCATTAGTTCTCGCGTTTTTTTCTGCATAATGGCTACTTTAACAGAGGAAGAGAGAGTTTCTCTTTTAATGATGCGAGGGTGGGGCGATAAAGAAATGTCCTATGATGAAGTTGTGATTTTATTCAACGAAATTTTCCGTGTGGATCAAGTGGGAATTTCGAAATCTACTGTGTTCCGTACCATCAAACGATTCCTAGACACAACGACAAATAAAAATCGCCCAAAATCTGGAAGACCAAAATGTGAAACATCGGAAGCTCGACAAATGGAAGTGGCCCAGGCATTTGTTAAAAATCAAAGGTTGTCAATCAGAAAAGCCAGTCAACAGCTTGATATGAGTGCATTTTCAGTTCATAAGAATTTGAAACTTTTGAAATTTCATCCTTACAAAATTCATCTAGTTCAAATAGTTCCCGGAATACAAGAGATTACTGGTGATGAGTTCGATAATGTTTGGTTCCAGCAAGATGGGGCTTCTCCACACTATCGGGATATTGTTAGGGACTATTTGAATGGTACTTTCGAAAATCGATGGATAGGTGTAAGAAGAACTATTGAATGGCCAGCAAGATCTCCCGACCTCGCGTCACTTGATTATTTTGTTTAGGACTACGTGAAGGGTAAGGTTTATTTCACTAAACCTCGTGATTTGGAAGAGCTGAGGCAACGCATAATAAACATTTCTGCAGAAATACCACCTCAAATGATAAGAAGTGCTATTGAAAATTTTTACGTTCGTCTCGGACAATGCCAAGAAGTCAATGGGCACAATTTTGAACACCTGCTATAATCTTGAAATTAAAACCTGCTAGTATAGCAGTTAAGCTGTAAACTAATTGCCTCAACTGGCCGAAATCCTCACCTTGCCTTAAATGGCTGAGTTGCCTCCTTGCCTTTACTGGCTGGGATCAAGAACTTGTCTGAAGTGGCTGAATTAAGAGGTAAAACCACTATTACTTTTTTTTAATCGAGTTTTTTATTGCCCTGTAAGAAATGTAAATTGAAAATTACTAGCTATTAATAAATTAACAGGATGTTAATAGTTGTTGTAATTTCCGCACGACCTTGTAAAATCACTTGCTTTTCTAACACCCGGTATATAGAAAGTGTCGAGCAAATTGTAATTAATGATTGAAAATATTTTTGGTCATACATAAGAAATAAAAAAGGAACGTCTCGTATTCCCGGAAAAATGTCTCTCAATGATAATTCTTAACAGCGATCCGCAGTCAATTGTTAATGGTTTTCGAGATTACTTTAGTAGTGTTTATTTGCCGAGTGACCCTTAATGACAATAGTGATTCTGTATCAAATACTTTCATCAATATAGATTTTTTCAACGAGAAAGAAGTTATTGAAGCCATAGGTAAATTGAAAAATAAAATGACAGCTGGCCATGATCAAATCTCGACTTTTTAAATTAGTGATTGTTCTCGAATTTTTGTTATCCCACTTTTAATAATATTCAATCTCATTTTGAGTACATCTACATTTCCTGAGTGTTGGAAACTGACTAGAGTTTGTCCTGTGCTAAAAAATGGTAATATAAATTTCTTAGATAACTATAGGCTTATTTCTACAATTTCTAATTTTGTGAAAGTTTCCGATATGTCTATATACAGTCACATATATCCTTCAATAAGAAACTGCATATCTGTGTCACAACATGGATTAATGAGAAAAATCTACTATGATTAATTTACTCGTTGTAACTCAATACATATCTAACACATTGGATTGCCAGGGGCAAGTTGATGTAACATATACAAATTTCTCGAAGGCTTTTGACCGCATGGACCACTTCATTCTCGTTGCTAAACTTGAGATGTTTGGCGTCAGTACATCACTGTTGGCGTTATTTAGCTCATATCTACCAAATCTACTGCAATTTGTAGCTTATAATGGTCACAAGTCTGATTTGTATGTTGCATCATATGGAGCACCACAAGGGTCAAATCTCGGATCTCTGCTTTTTTAAATATTTATCAATGATTTAACTCAATTAATCGAATGTGAAGAACTGTTGTATGCTGATGACCTAAAAATATTTAGCGTTATTTCAAAGTCTGATGATTGCCAAGTACTCCAACTTTAGCTCAATAAAGTAGTAGAATGTTGTAATGTTAATTTTTTGTCCCATTTATAATTCTCACTCAATGGTATTGGAAACGGTACAAAGGAAATTTTTGTATTCAAGTGTAACAGGGTGTATCTGAGAGAGGCTTTAGCCAAGAATTGCTGTTAAATATGTTTAATATGAAGTCACTAAAACATCGCAGAATTTTGTATTCCCTAAGTTTTCTGTTTAAATTATTGCATAACACATTGATTGTCCTACTATTCTTTCACAAATACCATTTCATATTCCTCGACTTAACACTAGGAAAAACATAACTTTTAGATGCTCTGTACCTAGAACGAATATATTAATTAAATCACCAATCTTCTTGTTGTCATCCTACTTTAATAATATATCAGTCCATTGCGACAAACATAACTTGAACTGGCACCCGAGTAACAAATGAGAAAGCTCGAGTGTCAAAGTGACAGCCTTATCACTCGCACTGAACGAGAAAAAGAGCGTCACACGATTAAGGAGAGTAACGATCCCAGTACACTACCCTGCGCGACGCCGTATTTTACTGCCAACATGTTGCTGAGTAATTCTGATACCTATCTGATAAGTAGGATGATATTAAATCATTGTACTACGTCCTTGAAACCATAAAATTCTAATTTACTTAATAGGATTTCTTTGGAAACGTAATCAACGCTGATATACTAAAATGTTGATTTAAAATTTTCCAAGCCCTCGTTAATAAAATTTACTTTATTTTTATTTAAAAGTTCCTAAACGATTTTCGAAGTATTTTTACCTTTCCTGAATCCAAATTGTGTATCCATAAGAGTGTTATGTGATTCAAAGTAATTAATTATTCTCAATGCAATAGTTTTTAAAAATATTTTGATAAAATTGAATGGGGAGTAATGCTATTGGTCTATAACAGGAGACGCCCCCAATATCATCTGCTTTAAACAAGGGAATCATTTTTGCACGGTAGTATATTAATAAAGCTAAATATGAAAATAAATATGTACCGGTGTATCATAAAAATAATATTATTAATGAACCATCCAACCAAACTAAGCTATCTATATTTAGACCGCGATATTGATTTCTTAGTAATTAAACCAATACCTACGAAACATTACTTGAGTATCACAGGCAAATGTTCAAAGCTTTCATTTCTCTGGTCTTTCAGTGAACGCAAACAGCTTCCCTGTTTTAACGATGCTACCCAAATTTTATTAATTTTATTACAATGTGATCTCAATGGAGTGCACCCTATTAAGATATAAATATGATTCCCCTATCAGAACCATTTCAAACTTTGGCTTAATTTACATACAGATTTATCCCGACTAGAATCAGCTACGCGCAAATTATTCCCGCGATATTATTTTATGTCAACTTAGAAGTTTGCCAAACTTTCCTCTAACAACCACATCCCGGTTTATTAAAACTATCTTATTTTCAGTTTATTTCTTTTTTTACGGTTTATGTATTCTTGGCAAAGCACGAAGTTTTAGCTACTAGAAATAATTTACTCTCGAATTTAAACAATTGAATTTTGACATGCCGCCGCATATTACTTCATTATACCGTGTCCTCAGATTTAGTTTTTAATTCCACTTCAAGGAAAGTAACTTGAGTTTCAAACATCAGCCACGATTAAACAGAGTGTTTTTGAAATGCATGCATATATTTAAATCTGTGAATAGTCAGCTCTTCCTGAATCACGTGCATATATTTATTTAACAAGATGCCCAAAACTAACAGAGAAAATAATATACTGGACTGAATTTATGGTGGGTTCCTTGTGAAACATCTTGACAACTGGTTTTAGGTGTGTCAAATTACTATATTTAAAACTCTCTACAAATGTGTCTGCTTTTTAGGCCTTTATCAAGATTACAAAGTGTGCTAAAGTAACAAAGGTGGTTTTTCCAAATATATATACCTAAAGACATTTATGACTTAATATATTTATTAATTAAACTTTAGTTGTGGGAATTTTTTGGGTAGACCAAACGTAATTATACAAATCAATGAATAATTATTAACATTTTATCTAGTATAAGAGTATTTAAGAAATTTTGCTGGTCATTCGTGGTACAAGGGTTGTTTTAAGAGATTTTTTAATTTCTAATTGTTCAAAAGGATTTAAACGTTTACCTTTTCCCTCTGTAAAGTAAGTTTATGTTAACTGTGTCTATTAAATGGTTATTTTCAATGCAGTGTGTTGGCATTCCCGTATTTTTATTATTTAAAATTGATTGTTTATGTTCCTTTACCCTATTTTCAATACTTCTACCACTCTGACCTATATAGAAGAGTTTACAATCTTTACATTTGATTTCATATACATTTAGTTAATTTGTCCTTATTATTGACCAATATCTGTCCTAAATTCGTTGTATTAACACTTATTGTAGAGATACCTAAATTATTTGATTTTCTAGAAATTCTACCACTATATTTTGGGATTTAGTTGAAAAATTCCTTTTGATGCATTTTGCGTTGTTTATTTATGTGTATCTAAATTATTATTACAGTTTTCATATGCAACACTTGAATAACCTCAAGAAGTTTTGGCATGGGAAAGCACGCCAAATTTTTTAGCCATCCATGACCTTACTAGAGTGCTTTATGAGTCACCACATATGGTCTATATTTAACACATTTTAGAACATGGTTGACAAGATGTATTAATTTTGTTCCCACATCTTGAAAAATCTCAGTCCATAATAGGATTTCACGCAGTTACCGGATGTGATACTGTATCTTTTCTCCATGGAATTGGAAAGCTCACGGCTATTAATGCAATGGAAACTCTGGGAAAAATTTGTCGTTTTAACTTATAGCAAATAATTGAAATGTACCACTAAGGAGCAATTTTAAAAAATACATATTATAAATTACATTAAATGAAAAACTGTTTTATTTTTTCAGAACCGTGTCTTGTGACACTGTGAACTAATGCCGGGCAATTATTTACCAAAAACGATTGTCAGCTGGAATCGATTCCATCAACAGAACATCCAAAATATCGCATGTGTACCAAATTGCCGACATAGTTAGCTCCAAAACAAGCGAACATGCGGATTAGTCCCTGAGGGTAGGGAACCATGCTATAAGAGTTCCCCCGCGGGGGCCCCGACCGTGGCAAAATTTCTCAAATCGAAGAGTAGAGTCTGACGAACAAGTGTACCAAATTTCAACGCTTGAGCATAAAATGCAATGTGGATTCTCTTACCCTCCGGACTATATTAAGTAATAAATGTCTTTGATGTATATATTTAAAATAACCACTTTTGTTACTTTAATGTACACTTTGTGCTCTTGATAAGGGCTTAAAAAGCTTAAACATTTTTAGAGAATTTTAAATATAGTAATTTGATACATCTAAAAAAGAAAATAAATTTTAAAAATTACAAATTAATGATAAAAAATATCCAGTACCCATCAAAATATTATTTCGTGACGGTCTCTTTCTACATATGACCGCCACCTTGTTCTCAACCTTCAGTAGAGAAGCGAGGCAAGTAAATACCATATTCACGTGTATAATAAGGCAGATTTCGAGAACATATTAATATTCCACGTTATATGATACTTTTTTCAATTTGTTTTGTTTATTTATATTTTGTGAGTTATGTAATCATTTCTTATTTTACTTTAACGAAAGTAGGAATTCTATTCTCTGCAGATGACTGAATCTTAATAGTTTTAAGCACATACTCAAAACTAACATTACTTTCATGAAAATATGACTATTATAATGAAATGATTGATTTTAATGTTGCTCAGTTGCAATTTATCCACTGAAGACTAACCGCTAAAATGGATTATCTAGCATTTTATATCTCTACGTAAGGATACCATTAAAAATGAGGTTTCTCATTTTATGTGCCTCCCATGTGACCATCCATAATACGAGACTATATTTTTAGTTATTTGTTAATGTCCTATAAAACTGTAGGAGGTCAAATAACTAACAGCTGGATACCTTTGGCTCTATGGCAGCAACAATTTCTTATCCGAGAGCATCCTGCGGAAATGTCCTATGTACGATTTAATTTTCCCTGTAATTTTTTTGGTAAGCGTTATTCTTGTTGGCTTGTACCAGTTAAGTATATCAACAGAATATAGTTTACTATTGAAAAAATATACAACACAACTGTTCGAACAAGTGAATAATTATATGGCTCTGTTAATATTATTTATGTTAAAAAAACTTTACACATAAGCATTCTTTGGCATACATATTTATACAATATACAGCGGATCCCATTTTGCTTGGTGGAACCGCCCCCAAAAAAAAATATTTTATGTTCGATTTTGATAATTTTTTTTTAAATATAGATCTTTGAAAAATTTTTCTGTACCATATTAAATTTTACAAGATAAACTAGTGGCCTACTATGATTTCTCGTTCTCTTACTTGACTGTGATGGGGCTCCATGGTGCTTAAACAACATGCTTCTAATACGGATATTTGAAGAAGATTAGAGTTAATATCGCCATTTAGTCCTGCTTTAAAAAAATGTGGCCCTAACGAATGTTTATTCACAAGCCCGGCCCAAACATTTCAAGAAAACCTATTTTGCGAAGAAGTGGCGTGTCGCATGTGGGTTTTTCTGTGCCAATTTATGATTATTTCTTCACTTGTTTACTCCATCCTTCGAAAATCGTGCCGCATATAAGGTTCTCACATCCAAAAAGTCACACAGAAAGCAATAAGCGCCCTGGGAACGTCTAGGCAAATGTGTGGAAAAAACTGGGTGCTAAATCCGAAAATGAACCTGTGATTATACACCAGGGTAGTGAGACCCATGATAACCTATGGATCAGTGGTATGGTGGACTAAGACGGTGCAGTCGGGAGCAATAAGGCTGTTAATTGGCGTACAAAGGCTTACTTGCCTGTGCGCTACAGGGGTCAAAAAACTGGTCCTACGGCTGCATTTGAGGTTCTCTTGGACCTGCTACCATTACACATATTCATACAAGGCGGAGCTCGGTCAGTGGTGCACAGGTTAATGCTAGGCCAAACGCCAATTAGCCAGCAACACGGGACGGAGTACCAGAAGTTATACTCGGAGATGAGGGCAGATCCCATCCTAGGCATGCCCACGAACGTAATGGTCCCAAGAACTTTCAAACTGTAATACCAGACAGGTAAACGGTTCTCCCATAACAGCACACACACTCTGGTACACTGACGGCTCCAAGACAGAACCGGGATTTACGGGACAAGATCAAAAGCCAGTACCCCGATAAGTCTAGGGAAATACGCAACGGTGTTTCAGGCTGAAGTGACCGCCATACACTGTTGCGCAAGGGAGATAATAGGACAAGGTACTGTTAACCAGTCGATTGCCATTTTCTCTAATAGCCAAGCAGCAATAAAAGTGATCAGCTCCATGCAAATCAACTCAAGATTAGTGTGGGACTGCTTGACGGCCCTTACGGAGCTGGGAAGTCAGAACAGAGTGACCCTAGAATGGGTACCAGGACACGAGGGACACAGAGGAAACGAAAAGGCTGATAAACTGGCCAAGTAAGGTCCACTAAAAGCTCCAATAGGACCTGAGCCCTTGTGTGGCGTGGCAAAGCCATTCATGCAAGCAGCCACTAAGGAATGGGTACAACATAAATCTCTGAAATGGTGGAGGAATCTCCCGAGACAGGCCAAAGAGTTCATCAAAGAACGTTCGGCCAAATTCACGGAAGATCTACTAAGCCAGAATAGAAAGGCCATCAGAGTAACAGTAGGCTTTCTAACTGGGCACTGCCAGCTGAATAGACACATGAGTCTGGAATCTAATAGGCCTGGCAGAGGACGCAACATGCAGGTTCTGCCAAGAGGAAACCTTAGTTCACGTATTCTGCAAATGTGAAGACCTGGCGAGACTAAGATTCTAAGTACTCGGAGAAGAAAAACCAAAAGCGGACAGCTATACAAAAGGGCCTTTATCAAAGCTGTGCAATATAGTACAAAGGACAAAGTGTATTCCACGATTGTAGATTATAGTGGCATAAATAAAATATTTTACACGAATTTTCACAATTTAACATACTTCTCAAACTAAATGCGGATTATTGACACATTAAATTACAAACAATTGATTAGTCAACTGTTTAGGAGATTTCTTTTTATTTTCTGCCACTTTGAATAGGTCTACTATGATCGAATAAATATTTTGTTAATTTATACCCGATTTCTTATTAGGGCTACATTTTGTTATCAAAATTGATCTTTAAAACGTGTTGGAATTCGGATTCGCCCGGACCACCTAGCCTCAATAGAATTTTCACATTTTTTTTTTATTTCACGTGAATTTCATTTAATATAGTTCTGGAATCCATATTCTTGTACATTTGACACTGTATTTAAATAACCACAAAGGTATAACAAAAAAGTGAATTGTGTTCTTTTCAAATATCGTATAGAAATTTCGAAAAAAATATACAGGGTCATGTTTTTTAAGAGATACAGAAGAAACATAAATTTGAGTGACTCCGGACCTGGATTTTTTCATGTGTTACATGTACTTCTGGAGGATTGTTACTGTATTAACTGTACCAAATATGAGTCCATTATTCCATTCCCTGTCGAAGTTATAATAAAAAGCAGTTTTTGCCAAAAAATATAAAAGACTCTGTAAATCATAACCAAATACTAACTATATTCTGTGCTACTTATGGTTATCGGAAAAGCAACCTTAAATTTTAAGCCTAGGAGCTAATAATATTTAATATTCGGTAACAAATTAAAATGTTTAAATTTTCTTTGATAGAATTTAAATTAATTCATTCAAGTTGTGATGAAAATATACTTGGTATATATTTTGCGGATCTGTTACCTAAAAGAAAGAATGTTTGAAGTGTTTCGTTCGATGAGTAGGTGGGGTTAAAAGGCCTTTGAATCAAAATTGTGTGTTTCGGTCCTAAATTTAATTTTATTTCATAAATATTCCAGATATTTCTTTATTAAAATGATATAAGTAATTCGCGATTCTCTATATTCTGTTACTATGCGTTATATTTTTTCACGCCTGCTTAAACCAGAAATTAAGCTTATAACTTTATCTAATGTAGTTAACATAGTTCCATGTAGGTAGTAGGTAAAATCTAACATAGAAAACGCCAGAGTTTCACACAATTTTTACTTTTAGAGGTAAATGGTGGCTATGTATCTCCTTAAAAATAACTTCTAGACGGAGAAATCAACAAGTTTTCTTCATTTCAACACAACCTATGCTTACACTATATTAGATGCAATTTTACCCAAAGTAAATAAATGAATAAAATAAATAAATAAACAATTTATTTACCTCAGAAACATACATATACATATACAGATAAATATATTTGCAAACAGATTAAAACTAAACTACGAACTATTTCAACTGCTTTTGATCTTCCAATAGTCCAGAGTATTAAGATTGGGACTACAAACATAATTTCAAAATTTTAACAAAAAGAAAGTAAGCTGAAGTATAAATCAAAACAATTTATTTTTATTATTTTGCGGTACAAATGGCAGGAAGTGGCAGGGCATTGCATTTAAAAGTATAGGAAAATTGTGTTCATGAAACAGAAATAATTTTCCAAATATAAATCCACAAAAGCTGATATCATAAGTGATGTAAGGAAAAAATTCTGTTAGAAAAAAGTATAAACAAACAAAAAACGAAGATGATTATAATGAATTTAGAAATATAAGAGAGAAAATAAATCAGGATGTAAAATTTGGTCATATATAAGTAAAAAATGTTGTAGCCCAATTCCGAATAATATTACATATAATAACGTTCAACACACAAATCCCCAGAACATTGTTAATGCATTTGCTAGCTTTTTTCAAGGGGCATATTTGAACACTAACACTAATAGCAATAAAAATTCTTATCGTCCGATGTAAACAATAATAATTTATGCCTGATGACGTTTTCGGAAATAGATACTAAAATCTGTCAAGAGAATTAAACCTAAATTTATCAACGGACCAGAGAATATACCTGCATTGATAGTAAAGGACTGTGCACACTGCAGGGTCACTTACAGTTATTTTTAATTTGTCTTTAAAATTGCAAGTATGCCCTGATGTATGGAAATACTCTCGTTTGTGTCCCATTTTTCAAAAAGACAACAAATATCATGCAGAGAATTATAGACCAATAACCATCATTTGCAATTTTGCGACAGTTTTTGAGTTTATTCTGAGCACGTCATTATCTAGGTACGCACAAAACCATATTGTAACAAACCAACATGGATTTGTACCAGGTAGATCCATTGAAAGTAATTTAACTTTTGTTACACAGTATACTTCTAAAAAACTGGATGACAGCTGGTTGATATCATTTACACTGATTTTTTCAAGGCGTCTGATCGTAAAGATCTCGGTATTCTGATGCAAAAACTAAGTAAACTCGGATTGTTGTTGGCATTATTAGATTTAATTATTTCATATTTAGAAAATAGGCGGGAATATGTAGAATACCGAAGTTTCAGATCGTTCGATATCTTAGCTAGTTCAGGTGTTCCCCAAAGATCTGTAGCGGAACCGTTACTCTTTAACATTTTTATTAACGACATTGTCTCAGATCTGGCCGTACAAAGCTTATTATATGCGGTTGATTTAAGAAATATATTGTGTAACTGGAACTGAGGAAGACTGCGAGAAGCTTCAGAATAATTTAAATAAGATAAACGATTGCGGTCAAAATTAGAATGTTGCTCACTGATATGCTACATACATAAGCAATATTGAGAACATTTAGCGCCGTTTTGTTAAGTATTTGTATTTTATCGAAGATGGCAATTAGGTTACTCACCAAGCATTATGTTAGAAAGGTTTGACATGTCTAGCCTATAAAACAGAAGAATAGTCCACTCTATAGTATTCCTATATAAAACTATGCACAATATCTTTGATTGCCCGCTTATTTTGGAGCAATTATGTTTTCGTATACCTCGTATAGAAAGTAGAAATCGTGAAACAGTTTATCTTGCTATTCCCAAGACTAATTTATTAAAAGTTTCATCTATACATTTTACATGTAGAAATTATAACTCGCTGCAAAATGAGTTTAACATATTTAATTGTAGTCTTGCCTCAATTAAATACTTTTTATTTGTATATGGTTGGCTTAGTATTGGATAGTAATATTAGTATTTATATAATAATTGTATTTTCTTCCGTTTTTCCTCTTCTTATACTTTTTATACATTTATATTCACATATACCAATGATGTACTGTACACCTGATATAAATATTTGTTATTAATTAAATTTAGTGATCCAAAATTTTTTAATGTTTGACGAGTTTCGTGAGTGTTGGGATCAACGTTTTCTACGTATTCAAGTTAAACTTGTATGTATAGGACTACTGTTATACTTTTCGTTTCTCTACAATATTGAATGTTTTTAAGAACTGTTATCTAGTGATGTCCCAGAAATTATGTATTTTATATGACGTCAAAATACGAATTAAATTGTCCTGAGGATGTTTATAATATTAAACAAAACATCGACAAATAAGAAATTGTGTTTTTTGACAAAACGTTGATCCCAACACCCACCAAACTCGTCAAACAGATAAATATTTGTACTTTTAATATATTATTAAAGTAATTTCCCTGCCTTATAATTAGTTACCTATTGGGTAGTTGTATCTAAAAATAAATAAAATAAAAGATGTTTCGTTATGGCCAAGCATATAATTTATTTGTGGTAAAATATGATTGTTATTAAGGTATAAATCTTTATTTGAAACAACTTAAATCGTTTTATAAAAACTAGAAAACCAGATGAGAATTAATGTACACCAATAATAAATTTTAAAAATGCTCGCGTCCAATACAGGGAACTGCATGAAAAGGAAATTCCATTAACATTTGACAATATTGATATTGAATTTTCCCGACATCATAATTTCACGTGGCTTTTTTGCTCGACGAACATTAATGTTTTAGTCAATAAACAAAAACAAGCAAACTCCGAACTGACTAACCCTCCCTCGACTTTTTGTGACCCCACTGAACCCGAGCCGAACTCATTTTTGGAGGATGTTGACGTACGTACCAAAGTATACACAATTGTGTTCTGCGGCTAGATAAAATATGACGCCGCAAGGGTCTAAGTAGAAACTGCTACAACGCGTGCAAAAAATCATAACATATCTACCTAGCTCACGATGCATTTCACTTTTGAATAATTAGGTCGTGTTATTTAACAAAAGGACAAAAACTGGTTTTTGTTTTCTATGGCTCTGTACTTTTTGCAGGACGCAATTGTTTTGGATTAGTTTCAACTTCACTGCTAAAATAGGAAAATGTGTATGTATAAGTATATTAATCTAAACTAGTGTCTGAACCGGGTGCTGGAGAATTTACAATCGCCACAGAAAACACTTTTTTCGAGTGCAATTTTTTTGTGTGAAAAGATTGTACATAACGTTGACTTTTAAAATAAGAAGTTGAAGAATTAAAAAACCCAAGCAACAAGTTTTTTAATAACGTACGGGACTTTCATAGGAGCTGTTCATATAACTACTGATAAAGCTATATTTCTGTGACAATGGTCGAGGTTAATAAAGTCAAAAAGGACTCAAAGAATAACAATATTTAGGAGGTTGTCAAAGCTAAATTCTTAAACATGAATAACTACCACATGTGAGTTCTATACTCACATGTGGTAGTTATTCATGTTCATTTTGTTATATCTGTTTTAATCATGGTTTTAATCCTTAATTTTAAATAATCAGTAATTGTTTACCTTAAATTGTGTACCTGTAAAGGAATTTGTGTATGAATTTGTCTACATTAAGTTAAAAATGCGACTATTTTATAATACATGTGACCTTAACTTTTAACCTCAAGTTAATGTCTTGATAAAGGGAATAAATAATTTCAGAAAGTTTGACAAAGTAACAAAAGAGTTTTTCTTTTTCTGTTTTGTGGCCGTAAACTTTTCACCTCTGACTGCAACCTCAAGATACACTACGTGTGTTTAATTTTGGTTTATATATATATATAACAAATTTATACCAGTATCCTAGATTAATAATTGTTGAGGTGACTGGTTCTGGGACAGCAATCCAGGCCCACAATTGTCTCTTGTTGCGAGAATGGATTCTAATGTTTCCTTGGCAATTTACGTCTCTCAAGAAAATGGGGAGGAAAATTAACCAACTAGGCGGTTTATGAAAAGATAACGAAATTTTATCTATATGTAAGATAAGCTGTGCAAAAGCTATGCAGGAATGAATAAGCTATGCAGAAATGTATCAGTATATATGTGCATAAACATATAAGTACATATAAATATATATCAGAATCTAAGCCTGAAAGCATCTAAGCATGTAGATATGTAAGCATGTAATGTTATTATACATGATTTGCAGGAAACAACTACTCAGCGGGCAAATACCCCGACCTGTATTGAATTATACCTTACAAATCATGAAAGATTGGTAGCCAATATCATTTGTCAATTCCCTGACCAGACATAGACCGGTTTCGAACTTAGTTCTCATCAGTATGCCATAGGTCATGGAACAGACAAATGACAGTGGCCAATCTGCTAGTCTTATACAGACTAATGTAAATGGTATAGTGGTGAGAGGTAAGTTAATCCTCTCATGTGGTCTAATGCTACTATACACCAGACATCATAGATGTCTCCATGGTATATAGCGACTTGCCATTTTGCAAGTACCGAGAGCGGTGACCTTCAGCCCTTGGTGGAGTTAACCCATATACTGTTATTATACATGATTTGCAGGAAACAACTACTCAGCGGGCAAATACCCCGACCTGCATTGAATTATACCTTACAAATCATGAAAGATTGGTAGCCAATGTCATTTGTCAATTCCCTGACCAGACATAGACCGGTTTCGAACTTATTAGTTCTCATCAGTATGCCATAGGTCATGGAACAGACAAATGACAGTGGCCAACCTGCTAGTCTTATACAGACTAATGTAAATGGTATATTGGTGAGAGGTAAGTTAATCCTCTCTTGTGGTCTAATACTACTATACACCAGACATCATAGATGTCTCCATGGTATATAGGTAAGCATGGTAGACATGTAAGTATATACAAAAGTAAGCATGTACAATTTAAGTATATAAGAATTTAAGCAAGTTAGCTGTACAAAAGCTGATTTCATAAAAACTATAAATTGCCAAAAAAATGAGAAGGAAAGAGAAAAATATTTTTAAAACCATGTGGTACATAGTATTTTAACTACTTATTAAATTAAAAAGAATTGACCTTGAATTCAAATTTATTTTAAAAATAATTGAAATTATATCAGACAAAATTTGAAGATTAATTAAATCTTTAATAGTAAAGTAAAGAGTAATAAATGAAATTACCTGTATGTTAAACACTAGTTAACCGGGATATAAAAATTGTAATATCAATTACTGAAGTCCACAGTTAAAAATTATATACGTTTGAATCAGTACAAAGGCTGCAAGCAAATGACTTCCTGGTGAGTTTTACTGATAAGGTAAACTTTTTGTCCTAGTTACTGGGAAATAACGCTACCAAAAAAATGTGAGAAATCTAATTCCCTATTTAAATTGAAAGCTATAAAATATAAAAATAGTACAAGTATGGCCATCTGTCAATGGTTGAGTTAAGCGCAACAACTTACCTTGTAGATTCCCGTATTCACAGCTAAAATAGTGGCACATGACCGATAAAAGGAATCTATAATAAAAGTTTTTATTACTTCCATACCACAGTTTGTAGTTTCTATTTTATACATAACCACAAATATGAACAGACGTAAATAAATATTAAAACGTATTTCGATAACTCAGTAAATATATTACATCTTATAGGATATACTATACATAGTAACGAGAAAAGGTAAAGAAAATAACCATATGTACTAACATAGTAAACAAAAATATAAAAATTGAAAAATAGATATCTGATGTAACTAAATTTTGTAGACAAATTGTTAATTGTTTCCTGGGATGCTGTGTAGAACGGAAATACATAATAGTTTAGAACATGACTGCGTTCCTAAGACATAAAATTAAGTACACAAAACAGTGTGAAATGGTTTAGCAGTTATACAATTAAAATTCTGTTAGTTGAATACAGTTTCACTTACAAAAACTGAATCGAAAAATGTTATACAGATCGTGCTAAATATAACCAAAATACTAGTTTTTATATAAAACTGTTAAATGGACATAGGCCATGTAACATCGTGAAGAACTTACTTATCTCTGTGAAAGCGTAGAGAGCTTGATAAAACCTATGATAAGAGCATTTGGTCTTAGACGAAAGGGTTATTGAGACTTTCATGGTACCATGAAAAACTAAATTTGGTTTAAATAATGACCTTTAAAACTGCGTTATTTCCGAATTTATTATTCCAATAACATTTCAATTTATTGTTGCCTGTAGTAAAACAGAAATGCTTTATAGTCAAAGGAGAAACTAGCTCTAAATGTTCAATACCCATCAGTAAGTTTTGAATTTTATGAAAATAATTAAATTTTATAAAAATACTGGTTTCTATTGAAAAATAATTTTTTGATTATTAACATTAATAATATAATTTGTATGTATCAAAGTAAAGTTTTTACACAATAAATAGTCGAATAAATATATTTGATTACACTTTTCTAAGAAATAGTTCAAAATAGACGACACATCGTCAAAAATAAACACTACAAGAAATGGTCGTTTTAGGAAAAAAACCGTTATATTTTCGTTAAATAGTTTTTAAGATCTTCAGCTTTCATAAAAGTAATAAATATATTATTAAGTACTTGCAAAAGTATAAATAGACTCAATTTAGTTACCTACGAGTTCTCTCTGGCTTAGATAAATCAAATTGAACTTGTATAAATTTATATAATCCTAGTTAAAACTAAATGTTCCATGCTGAATAAAGTCTCATAATCCTGGTTAAAACTAAATTGTTTCAAGTCAGAACCCAGAATCTTCATAAGGCTGCTTAGTTTCAAAATGGTTTTATGATTATTCGAATATTTCCCGCCTAAATTTCTAACCAATTTGCTACTGATTGATTGGAGAATAATTTAGTTTTTCATTTAAAGTTATCAATGTTTTTAATTTTTTTCCATTTACTTGTTGGCGTTGACTCAGACATTCTGTATACGTTGTTACAGAATCCCTGACAAATTAATATATCATCACCTCATTTTCTTAAGAAATTTTAATTTCATTCACGGATATTAAAAGCTAATAAAATTTATGATGTATTTAATAAAGAAGTCATTGTCTTATTGCGTATTTTGACAAGAGACCGCTTTCTTAGGAAGCTAAGGTTTTAAGAGAGGATATAGATCTATATTAGCCCAACAAAATGGGACGAAATTTTTAGATTTAGATGAAATAATACAGAGCAGGCTAAAATTTTGGGAGCAAGCTTATTTTGTGGTATTTTTAGCATATCAAGAGTATCAATTTTACTGTAAAATATGTATACATGAAAATTATAGGTAATAAGAATCCGCACAATTTCGTTTTTTTTTTTTTAACTCCGTATGACCTATTGGGGCCGATATAGATTTTTTGAAATTTTCACAGTTTTGCCACGCAAAAGAAACGCGCGCATTCTTCGCTAATAACTCAAAAATGGCCGTTCGGATCGCAGAATGTTTCAAATGAAAGTTGTGGAGAATTCAATTACGAACAATTTTCCTTTATTTTTCATTTCTATTGAATCAATATTGGCAGAAATATGAATTTTTAAACATCTTTATAGCGCACTATCAGAACACTTGTTTCATGATAAAATCGATAAAAACTCGAAGACGACAGATCGTACGCATAAAGTGGATCTAATGGAAGTTAAAAAGAATCAAATTGTGAATATGTTGGTCTATGTACATAATCATTTTGATGATGAGTGAATGGAGATAAAAGGGAAAACATAAAAAATTGTTATTTTCAAGTGCATTATGACAAATAGCTATTTTTTATTGGCTTTAGGCATAAAGGTTTTTTGAATAGAATTAAATTATGTGTAAAATGAGCTCCAAGCGTATGAAGGCACTATTTGAATAGTTCTAGTTGCTTGAATTGATCAAAATTGCATTCGAAGGCTTCTTTAAAACCAAACTGTTTTGTCAATTCCTTTTAACATTAATAATAACACTTTTACAAAACTACAGGCAGAGAGTCAAGTTTTAAAATATACTACACGGCTTTTCAATAAATTCTTGTACTCTAGAAATACATTTGGTTTCAGATGAACCTAATTTAAAACTAATTAATCTGCAAATATCCTTCATAAAACCTTTATAACACGAGAGCTAGATTAAGCAGCATTTAAATTGTTATTTGTGAAGTTCCCCGTGGGAACAATTACATTTTTCGCTATGTCTTGGCCATATCCTTATTTTTCGACTTATCAAGATGAAATTTGGCTCGTGTCACGTGTTACTAAAACCATATTTTTTTACTAATCTGTCAAGTTGCTACGACTTCCGGTTTCACGGGACATGACCCCAACTTTTAATTGTTATATGGACTATCCTGTACATTTTTGCATTTTTGGAATCTAGAGGTCATTCTGCATATGACTGCCTATGTTCATGACTATCCACAATTTTCAAATTTTTACAGCAAATCTTAATTTTTAATCTAGAGTACCGTGACTCATCAAAAATTGTTCTAATATTCATAAATAAATGAAGAAAAATACGCATTACATTTTTCTGTTCTTTATTTATGCTACAGAATGATACAAAGCTGACAAAATTGAATATGCCTTAGCAAACTACAATGAAACAAAAGACAAATAAATAACAAGTGTTCTTTCATCTGTTTTCCGTTGCGATGCTGCTAGATTGAAAATCTTCAAATTTATCAAGAATACTCTGGCTGACTAAATTGAAACGAATTAAATAATAAGTAGTGTTCATGAGTTTGAAAATTATTTTAATAAAGTTTTGTTGCTGATTTTTTTAAAAATGGCAAACAGAGTCGTCAATTTAGTACAGTCATATGCACTGACAGTTAGTTGAGTTCTAGCAGATATATACTGGATAATAAAAATAAATTTGTAATTGTTCACATGCCCTATATAATTAGCAGAATTTTACAAACTATTGCATCTATTTTAAAATTGACTCGACCGCAAGAACATTTTATACCGAACTATTTATCTAACTCATACAAGCATTCATAATAAAATCACGTACTAACATTGCTTCAATAAATAGGTCAACATTAGTTAATAAATAAAAATACGTCCATTAATTAATGGACATATTTTTACCCATAAAAGTATACAAACCCAGTTTATTTAAAGAATTTCTATCTCATTAGTGTCCTACATATCAAACGTATATATTTTCCACTGTACCCATGTCATCGTTACAATTAAATAGACGTAATTAAACTAAATTGATTGTAGGGCTTTTTATTAATTATAAAATAATTTCATTGAAATTTATTAAAATAACACTAAAATTATTAGGCAATAATTGTTTCATTAATTAACAATTAATTAATTCCAGGCTATTTAAACGTAGAACCGATTACGGTGTAACTTATTTCATGTTTATGTACATAAATTAAAATTTGATAGCAATTAGAGGACGCATTTACTTTGCCTTTTTAAAAATTACGGTAGAAAAAGTAGAATCGAAAGTGCATGGTGCATTGAAATATTTTACATCAAACAAGCTTCAAATAATTTCACAAAATTCTACCGGCTGCGCCAATTGTATTTTTGAAATTAATAATTTTTCTTTAACTGCGGCTTGAGATTTGAAACAGAACGCGGGAGAATACTGCCTTGTAACTTATAATTTACCGGTCCCGGAGATCTGAGATATAAGCACCTGGCAACACTATCCATGATTATTAGAAAATCCACCTTCATGCGTTATATTTGATTAATACATGTTATTTTCGTATTTTTTCCTATGTTGTTTCATTTTGGACTTTTAGTAAGGCAGAAAGTATCGTTTTCTTGACATATAATTAACGACTTGTAGTTTTCAAATCATTAGTGCTCTTGTCATGCATGAAAAAGAAAGGATATAGCTTGATATGAATTCCTAGGAGAGACACTAAATGATGTCTTTCCGCGATCATGTAAAAGGATCACTGGGTATTTGTAAATTACCAGTTCCGGATGCTGATTCCCACAAGAGTAAAGGTGAAGGAACAAAGAGGAATGGCGAGACTCTCTGCTTTTACAATCTCGTAATCATAACTAGCTACGCTACATGCCAATTTACTCTTATAACTATAAAGCATAGTTTGATAAATTAGTTTTAGATTGTTTTCAAAGTATGGAAATGTTGAAAACAAGATTATTCAGATAGCTAGCTCCGATAAGAGTAATAATATTTTTTCGGCGTAATCTAAAAAATAAACAGCACCGTACGGATAAAATTGGAAAGGGAATTGTAAAAGAGTTTACTAATAAAATGATGTAAATGCACGTTATTTTTTTAAACATAAGTTACTCCAGAACGGCTTGTCGAAATGCAATGAGATACCTTTTTTATTTGTAATGATCTGAAAATTAATTTTTTATATTAAAGTGTGAACAAAATTAAAAAGTTATGAGAAAAATACTGACAGTCACCCCTGAGGATTTGACTGTTACTATGTAAACTAGTATCCGGATGGCCTATGACTAGCGTTAATTCAGGACATTTCAAAGTAAATTTTCTCAATTTTTTTAAATGGAACACTATATATTATTGTGGTTTTAAATTGAAAGTTATCTTATTGACGTTTAATAGGGTTTTCCCAATAATTTTATTTTAATAATTTGTGTCGTGAAAATGATATAATGAAACATTTTATTAATTTACAACAATTTACTTTTCTAATAAGAATTACTTCTAAGAAAATATCGTTAAAACAACTTGCTGATAATTTCACTGCTTTTTAAAACGGGCATTTTTACGCGCCAGAATTACGTATCTACCCGGAAAACTAATGAGATTATGGATATAATTAGTTTGTAATAGATTCTAACTGTGTGTTAAAGAAAGCTTTCCTCTAAAACTTCTCTTCTCAGAATTTCAATTTGTAATGCTTGTACTGTGATTGGTCTAAAGCAGTGGACGTGTAAATATTGGCCAATCAGAATCCAGATAAATGCCGCACAAGTTATTCGTGAAAGCGTCGGACGTTAATATTTTGTACTGTAGTTTAGGTTTAACCTTCACCGACATTACACATCAGATGACTAACCTAAAACGTTAAATTTATATTTTTATGTTTGTATTGTTTGGAGTGAAAATATTATTTTATCAGTTTCTGGATTATGTTTTATTAATTCTACAATCAAAATGGAATCAAGTGGAAGAGGGATATGTTAAAGGTGCCGCTGATAATTTACCTAAAGTAGAAAAGTGCTGAGTGCTGTCAATAAATAGAGGTTATATTATGATAACAAAGACCAAGTTTAATAAGCAATCTTGAACAGAGACAACCTCTGTGATTGGATTTCAGAGTGTTGACGTCACAACGCGCCAATTTATGGCTGTTTAAAATGAACCCAATATTTTTTAAACTTCAAGTTTTTCTTTTTGTTACTATTAGTAAAATTAATAAGATAATAAATATGCCATAAATCATTTTTTTACGTGAGTTAAGTATTTCAGCCATAATTTTTTTTTTCTGGGAAAACCCTATTGTTAACTATTGTGACAAAGTATTTACACTTATTGTAAGTTATAAATTAGTTTTTTTTTATATACATTTATTTAACGTCGGCCAATTTCCGCTATTGAGGCCTAACACCGACGCCTGTAGACGAGCTACCCCCAACCAGGAATTTTGCCGAACCTCTTCCCTTAAGAAGAGTAGGGATCTTTTACTTGCATAACATTTAATAGACAAGGGACCGACGGCTTTACATCCCCTCCGAAGGATGGTATATCCCCTATACAACCCTCGCCTAAGGTTGTATAGCTTCCGCGCATACACTGATATACAAGCCGCTGGAAGATATGTGAGGCGAGGACGCGGTTTCCGTTGGAATGGTCACCCATCCAAGTACTAACTGCACCTGTCGTTGCTTTACATATAAATTAGTTTAAAATTCGCACTTTCCAATAATGAATTTTTCGAGAGAAGAAATGGTCGATATGGTTTATGTTCTGGGCGCGAGTGATAAAAATTGTTTGTTATCAACTCTAATTTAAAAGGAGCGATATCCTGACAGTACCCTGAAAGAAGACAGTCATCTAAATAATCATTTGAGAGTCTGATGGAAGGATTTGACAACACGAGGAAAGTGGAATATGAGAAAAAGGAACGAACAAAAAAATTTAGTAAATGAAGAAAATGAAACTAACTAACTTTTGAGCGTGATAGAAGATCCCCATCGTAGTATAAGAGAATTGGCAAGAGCAAACGATAAATATAAGCCGATTTTGGATCCATCGAATCCTACAAAAAAACAAATTCCATCCCTTCCACGTTCAACTAATGCAGGAACTGATTGATAGGGATTATGCAAACTGAATACAATTTTGTCAATGGGCAAAATAAAAAATGGAACTACAAAGAATTTTTTTTGACTTTGTTTTGTTTGCCAATGAAGCAACGTTTTATAAAAATGGACATGTTAATCGTCATAGTTTCCATTATTACGACACAACCAATCCTTACATCTCACGAACCAATAGCCAAACAAGATGGTCGTTGAATGTTTGGGGAGGAATTATTGGGGATTACGTAATAGGACCATCTTTTTTTGATGGACATGTGAATGATCAAATTTATTTGGAATTCTTGCAAGACAGCTTGGAAGAATTACTGGAGGATGTCCCCAGGGATATTAAGGAGAGAATGTGGTACCTCCATGATAGAACATCTTTGCACCACATTGTAGCTACTCACGAACATTTAAACGACGCTTTTCCAAATGTCCAAAGCGTACAAAGCTCCTATATCTACAAAAGAAAATATGAAAAAGAATAAGGGAAGTTTTTCAGGAAATTGCTATAGAAGTACTGGGAGGTCACTTTGAATAGTTCCTATAAACACTAGGTATTATTTATTTAATTAAATTAGGTTCAAAATAACCTTGAATTTTTAAAATAGTGCCAATTTTTATATACCGTATTTTCTCTTCCTATTATTTATGTCAGCTTTTTTGTAATGTTAAACGATTATTTATAAATGTTTAAGATAGACTCAAATGTGAGACAACCAAGACGCACCCAGAAAAAAATTAATACTACTTTCAATTATTCTCACTTTATCTTAAAATCATGGCTACTAGATCTGTTCGAAATGAAATGTATTATGAATGATTTGTTCGTTGCTTGAATCAACAAGATAATATTTGTCAATAAGCACGTAAACAGTAAAATTAATGATGTATTTTATTGTAAGAAGAAATCTAAAATTAAAGTCGCAAGAAGTTGTGCATTACAACGTTACGAGAAAATTTGAATGCGACCCCATCACGATGCAGCAGGCGGATTGAAAGAAGTAATGTCTTAATAGAAAAAGCCCTGACAGCCTTAGGCTAATCCTTTAACTTATTAAAAGTTGGGTTAAAACAGTTTGTGTCTCAAGACCTCCGGCGTCATGTACGGACAGCCACGGCCGCCTGCTAGAAAGCTTGCGGTTCGAGAGAACTCTTTAAAATTAACTCGCCTCAACCAGCCGTCACTTCTCCGCGATATTTTTTCATTCTTTCTCCAGAAAGGATTAACAAATCATGCAAATTTATATTAAAATTCGATTGAAAACTTTTATCGCCTCGTAGCCTCCAATTTCGCCTTCTTAATCCACTATCGGTAATATAAAGTTCTTTTTTTGTGAAATCTAGTATCGATTTATTCGCCGTCTGTTATTTATGAGTTTTATCGTTTTATAATATATTCTTCATCTTTAGTAAAAATAAGATAAACATTTTTAGAACGAGAATTAGTCTTATTAAACATAATCTTTTTAGTCGCAAACTCCTCTATAAAATCCTTATTTTACTATAAGGAACGTAATCAGACTGCAACCAACAGCTATTCTCCGGGCTATGTGCCCCGCCGAGCGCTGAATTGCAAGTTACAAGTCTGGCGCGTTAAGTGTAATAATTTCATATTACCATCAAAACGCTAATGCTTCAATTGCAACAAACACCAGCCGAAAGACTGATCCTACTTAAAGGAGCTCTCTTGCCAGCTGTCACACACCACTTGCAGACTGCAGTTTCGAGCTGTTGGCTCTCGTCAGTGCAAGGTAGGCATGTGCCGACCGACACGAGGATCCTTTGACTATTTGGTACATCCCGGTATTTTTACAATAGCGACATGTAAAACAGTCAGCAGGCGCCATCTAGGGGTGTTGCAATCGAAGCATTAGCGTTTTGATGGTAATATGCAATTATTACACTTAACGCGCCAGACTTGTAACTTGTAATTCAGCGCTCGGCGGGGCACATAGCCCGGAGAATAGCTGTTGGTTGCAGTCTGGTTACGTTCCTTATAGTAAAATAAGGATTTTATAGAGGAGTTTGCGACTAAAAATATTATGTTTAATATTCCCCCTTTAAAAGCACATTTCAACGAGAATTAGTCTTCTTTCAATACAACTATTGAAGCCGAGTTCAAGTGTGCTTTTAGAGGGAAGAATATTAAAACATAATAATTCAGTCATAAACTCCTCTATAAAGTCATTATTACACGGTTTATATTAGCTTCACCTGTATGTTTGTTGGTATGTAACAGAATCTTTGAACGTGATTCGCACCCACTTTAAAACGTCAGATTAAACTGAAACTTTGCACACTTATCAAAGACCGATGACAATGCAATAATTTGACAACCTTGTTCTAACAGGAAAGAATATTTGTCCTAATGTCCTCACCAGGATCATCAGGATAAAATAAAAATAAAAAAAATGACTAATCTACTGTCGATATTTTGCCGGAGGCGCAGCTGTTATTAATATATTTATTATTTTATGTGAAAAAAATTGTAGTTTAAAAAATCCATTTTATTGTAAAAAGCGTAGGGTGCTTGATATCAATGGTTATAAATATTTTATTGGTTGCTATTGAGAAAAGTAGAATTATGAAAATATAGAGTGCACCCCCACACTTTTTACAATAAAATGAATTTTTTAAACATTATTTTTTACTATTTAGTTCGGTTTAATATAAGAAACGTAACCAGACTGCAGCCAATAGCTACTCTCCGGGCTATGTGCCCCGCCGAGCGCTGAATTACGAGTTACAAGCCTGACGCGTTAAGTGTAATAATTACATATTACCAACAGAACGCAAATGCTTCGAGTGTAACAAACACCGGCCGAAAGATTAATTCCTGCTTAACGGAGCTCTCGTGCCAGTCGTCCCACACCACCTATAGGGACTTCATTTTCTTGATAAAACTTGATAAACTATTCTTCGAATGACGTCTTTTGAAGCATCGTCAATTTAAAAAAATATATATTTTTCCGTTTTCTTTTAACAGAGTGATCTACAACAACCCCTTTATAACAAAATTAATAGTAAATATTCGAATCTTAGTTAAAACATTCTTTTTATGATACCTATATCCGTCATTTGATTATTTTACCTCTCTAAGCTGGGTTTGCACGTGTAAATCTTGGTCGTTAAACTTCCAACACGATTCGATCGAGTCCGTTACCTCGTCTTCAACATTTTAGTTATGTAAATTATCTTTTGTATCAAATGATCTACAAAATGCCATTTTAAAAATATTTTTTGAAAGGAATTTTATAGTTAATAATTATTATTTAGGTAAATATAACACAGACAATTTACGTTTTTTTATTACGAAAAAGCTACCGCGCAAGGTTAAATAAACGTACGGCACCGCCCGGTTCTACTTACAGTCTCGCACAGCACTTTCAGAACTGGTCATCGCGAACATCAGCTTGAATTCTACAATAATTATTTTTCCACTAACGCAACCTCATTCACATACCTCGAGTACGAATAGTTGCATACATACAGTCTCCAAAACTTAATGGTGTCACAGCAAAAAATTCCTACGGAATGAAATTAACGCGACAAGGGTTAATTAGGAAAATAAATTTAAATTTAAGAAAGTAGCACTTTAAAATGCTACAACTGAAGATAGAAATGATCAGTCTCTTCTCCTTCAAAAATTCCAACAAGGTATTTATGTCCCCTTCATTCCAAGCATGAACTTCAACTTATATTTCCTAATTTTTTTGTATGACTGGACTATCAGTTATTAAGATATAAACGTCTTGAAACGGCAGAATAAATTTAAATCAAAATCTTTATTATTAGCTGTCCATTTTTCATATAACACCCTGTAGGCCATTTTGTAAGGAAACCCGATCTTGAAGCTATCACATAAGTAGGTATAACAGTAAAATGTTAAAATGTTTTTATCACCGATTGTTAAAAATAACGACCCGGACCACTCACGCGAACAGGCTCGACGTGAGCGGGCGCTCCTTATGTCCCCTGGAGCTCCTTACGTAAACAGATGCACAGTTTTCAGTCATAGTCGTGCTCACTTAGTTGACGGACCTACTTTATCTTTAAGGATTTGGAACCGCCCTCGACAAGCCTGACATCTTAATATAGTTTCATGATTGGGTCAGTGTCAATCTAGATGGGCTATCATTACTTTCTATTAATTTCAAACTTTGGGGATAATATAATTACTGTTGTTTAACTTTCTGTACGCTTCAGAGACTTGGATTAATCAAGCGACAGTGTCGAATTCGAACCATCATTGGTGTACTGTTATAGGAGATTGTTTCGAATGAACCCAGACTGTAACGGGAGCTGCTAAGGTTGCTTTGTGAAATCGAAGGAAAAACTCGTAGAATTTGAAACATTTTCAGGGGCGGGTAAACGATGTATCGATCGGATTTCATTTACGTAATAATATTTAGTTATAAATTGTCGTATAATTCATTTTACGAGGATTCTGATAAATATGGAAAGAAATTAGGGAATTAGTGAAACTTTGTCGAATAACAGAGCAGTTAAAAACAGAGTTCATCTAATTTAAAGTCAAATAATAATAATAATAGAAGTTATTGAAAAAATATATAAATAAATATACAATTTCAAAAGGGGAAGGCATTGCAAGAATGCATTCTAAAGACTGAATTTGTTGTTACACTCCTCGTTATATACCTAGGCGCCGCTTCGCTTCGCTGGTCATTGGTCGTCGTGCTTGGTTCGCTTCACTGCTCATTCGTCGTGTTTGGTTGACCGTGACTTACTGCGGTGCTGGTACTTGGCAATACCAGTTTCCACGTGTTACTAAGTCGATACCCATCCTCTCTGTTAAAGTTGTTCACGTTTTTCATAATTTTCAGTGATTCCCTAATGGTTCGCGGACAATAGCGCGTATTTCTGTCTAATATATTGACGTCCTCGTAGTCGATTTTATAGTTCTCGTTATTATGGACATGTTCTGCTATCGCCGACCTATCCGTGTATCCAAATCTGGTATTTCTCTGGTGTTCTTTGATTCTGCACTGGATACACCGTCCTGTTTGTCCGATGTAACTCTTACCACATGTGCACTTCAACTGGTAAACACCTTTTGATAACAGTTTGGGGACAGGGTCTTTGATTAAGGGAAGCATCTCCTGTATTTTCTTCACTGTTCGAAACCGTACACCTACATAAGTTAAGACTTCCTTAAGGGTATCTAAACTGGAAATGTTAGTTTTAGCTGACCTGTATATAAACCAAATGCCACTTTTCTACCGTTGATATGTGTTGAGATCCATAATTGCTCTAATTGTTCCCCAACTGCGTAGTTAAATTCCATGACATTGTATCTTATATTTTTTCTAACATACCAACAGACGCCTCCCCCTCTTGTTGGTCTATCCGATCTCACCAAACAATAATCTTGAATTGAGAAATTCATACTGGAATCATTATCTGTCAGCCATGTTTCAGAGACAGCAATAAAGTTATAATCCTGCAATAATACAAATGCACAAAAATCATCAGAACAAGAGTTTAAAGATTTTATATTAAGGTGGCAGATCCTCAATTTGAAATCTTTATTCTTTTTGAAATTCATACTTATATTTCTTGGAGGTAAAACTTCAAACGGCATAGAATCAATTGCTATATAGAGTAATTTCTTCTGCCTTTCTCCTGCTCGCGAATAATTTGATAACATGGACAAGTGGGGTCATTTACATAGTGATTTACATTCCATTTAGTACCCGAGTTCTCATTTTTTATATAGCAATTTACACATTTGCGCTCATTTGAGTCACATTCACCCGTACGATGAGATCCTGCACATTTTCCACATGTTGTCTCATACTTGCAGTCATTAATTGTGTGAGAATTTCTATTACATTTAAAACAGCGAATGCAACTAATATATTCATTTACATAGCAATGTTTCCATCCGATAAATACTTTAGCTTTTTCGATAAATTATGAAAATAGTTTTGGATTTACTTGGAAAATAATATTGCCTATTAGATTGTTTTTCTTTTGATATTTAGTGATGACTTGAATGTGTCTGTTATCATATACTGGCACCTCATTTTGTTGAAGAATTTTCTCAATAATTACTTGATAATCCGAATTTATAATATTCACTTCCACTCCACAGATTTAATTTTAGGATTTTTCAATTTACTTTCCAGGAATTTATATTTGGATCCCAACTGCTTCGTAATAGAGGTTTTTATTTTTTCTCTAGAAGACGAGTCCTCACAGGTAATGACAACCCCACCATCTCTTATTGTTCTTATATTTATAATACCGACTGCTCACTTGGAAGGATTATTTTTTCTTTTAGTTCATTTTGAGTTAGACTGTGTAATTTTAATGCAAGATCTGTGGTAAATAAATTTAACGATATCAAATCATTTGTTAATCAAAACTCATGTGGCAGTTGCTATCAGTGGAACTTGATTCTCTGTCGATCTAATAGATGACATGTTCGATATACCGGACTATCAATTAATAAGAAGCGACCGCGTATCAAGAGGCGGGGGTGTTGCTCTATGTAAATTCATCTATTTTTAAATCTTGCTCAGTGTTATCTATACCAGCGGAGGTCTATGACATCGAGTATATAAATGCGAAAGTTACTATAGAAAATAAATTGTGTGCTATAGGAGTTTTATATAAGCCACCAAATTCTCATTATACCAATGTTTGTACACTGATCGATGCAACGCAAATATTACAGTTTGAAACAGATAATAAAAAAAAGAACCCAACCCCCTAGGAAAATGCACACAGAATTACCCAAACTGTAAAGACGATAACACGATGAAATTCAGTAATTTTAAAATAATCTAATATAAAAATTTAATGTTCATCGTTCACTAGTATTCAATACAAACAAAACTAATATACTTACCTTCAGGTTTATCTATGCTGATCTTTCTTGAGTCGATGAGAAATTAAAGTTTGATGTGCATGTTTCTAATTTAAGTATAGTGCTGACATCTGGCAGCCATGCATTGAAACTAACTTCAAATGAACTGGATTTTATGGCTGCAGAAACTGAGTACTTTTCCTTGATTGAGTCGCAGATAAAATAAGGAGTCCCCGTTTTGGTGATTGCACATTCAAAAATTACTAAGCACCACTGTGTTTGTGTTATAAAAAGGAAGCTAACATACATGTATGCAATCTTGGTTCTTTTATTGCGCCTATTATAAATCGAAAGATAATTTGTGACAATTCGAACTTGCATGAATTTGCAAACGCTCCCGAAGTTTATGGAGCATTAACTTTTTTGTCAATAAATTCTTCAGATGAACAAAAAACAAATTTTAAAACAACTAATTTTCATCTGGTTCCAAATTTGATATTAGGGGCTATTGACGTGCATTAAAGGCACTAATGTTTACACTATAAAACAATACAATAATATATACCTTTAACAAGTCCGTCAGATATTTTATTTCCTGTCCTGTCAAACATTCTCACTAAGATGGAACTGAGACGGAAAGTCATATTTAGTAAAGGGGAAGTCTGGTAGATGATGAACCTAGGTATGTAAACGATTATGTTGCTCAATTCCACTGGATGTGGAAGTATAGTAACGCAAAAAAAAAATATTTTTTTTTTGTTGTTGAAAAAGACTTAAAATGTCATGAAACATCGAGATTTTAAATTTGAGCTAAACAAAATTTCCTGTCTGTCTGTCTGTTTGTCTGTCTGTCGGTCTGTCTGCCTGTCTGTTTGTCTGCCTGTCTGTAACTTTTTTTGTGCGCACGTTTACTCTGGAACCGTTTGTGATATTGACTTGAAATTTGGTACACTTATGTATTGTAATGAGATCTGGAACTAGACTAAATTTTGATATAATTCTGCTAAAGGGTTCTGGGGTAAAAGGGGTAAATAAGGGTAAAGAGACAAAACAAGCAAGTAAGACTCGATAAAATTGCAATTTACGAAAAGTTAAGGTCTCAAAAATTTTTTTGGCATCGCCCTTCCCCCCAATATCACCCCTACACTATTATGAAAGGTAGTAAAAAATTAAAATGTGATTTAGTGTATATACAAAAACCAAACGTCTAAAAAAGTTTTTTTAGCTTTATCTATCCCCTCTACCAACCCCATTGCAACCCCACCCTATTATTAAAGAGGGTAAAAAAATTAAAATGTAATTTAGTGTGTATATAAGAACGAAACAAATTTTTTTGGCATTAGTTACCCCCTCTACCACCCCATTGCCACCCCCACCCTATTATTGAACTGGGTAAAAAAATTAAAATGTGATTTAGTATGTATACAAGAACGAAACGTCTCAAAAACATTTTTTGGCCACCCCCATTGCCACCCTCACCCTATTATTAAATAAATACACCACAGGTAATGACGACCCCCTTTATCCCGGAAGGGTCTAGAAGAGCCTTGTGTGGGAGAGGGCTACACATTTAGAGACCAGGGACACACACCCAATATCCGTGTATAGTGAAAAAATCCCTCTCACAGTATTTTCCACTGCCACGACCGGGGATCGAACCCGGAACTTTTGGGTGAGAGGCAAGTGCGCTCACCTCTCGACCATCAGTCAGTCAGTTATTATTAAAGGAGATAAAAAATAATTTAAATGTGATTTAGCGGGTATACAAAAACGAAACGTCTCAAAGAATTTTTGGCGTTAGCTACCCCCTCTACCTCCCTCATTGCCACCCCCACTATATTATTAAAGGGAGTAAAAAATTATATTGGGATTTAGTGTGTGTACGAGAACCAAGGGTCTCTATTTTTTTTACATTATCCACCCCCTCTAGTGGAGGGTTAAAGGGAATATAATATTACATTGGGATTTAGTGTGCATAAGACTTGGATACAAAATCTGGATGTGGAAGTAGTGATTCCTTGGGCGGCGGTTTTTACATTGCCATTGACGTAGTATATAGGAAAGTATTGTGATCGGTGGACAAAATTGATTTTAAGTGTTTGGTGAACTTACACGTTTTCAGATCTTCTGAAGCCAAATAAGTGGGTTTTAAAAAATATCTGTCTATAGTCTGCCGTCTGTGGTCGTACCTAGAATGACCAGGATGACCACACCTCGAGACGAAATCGTAAAATCTAACCTAGCTCAAATATGGGGGGAGTTAACTCCCAAAAACCGATAAAAAAATGCAAAATAATTCTTTTCCCCAAAAACGAGTTTGATAAAATTTAACACATAGATAAGCCCCCAGTAGCATGATCCGTTGCTCCTAAAAATGCTGGGACGGAGGCTGTCGAGGTAAGGTTTAAAAGAATAAAATATTTTCTTTTTTATGATCATCTACTTCTTTGATGGAACGCCTTGTATATTTCTTTATTTTTGGAATCTCTATGGGGAGCCGATCTCAAAAACGTATGTTACTTAGGGTCTAGAGTTCATAAGTTTAGACTAGGCGGTATGGGCACAGTCGTTTCGAATTAAGTTCGGATTGAATTTTTTTTTTGCTGGAATCACTTCAAGAGACAGTACCGATTATTAAAGTCCATGTTACCAGGCGGTAACCTGGCCCGATATTATTTAAAACAATTTTATTTAAACAAAAAGAAACATAATATTTAGTCAATAAAGCAAAATATTTTTATATATACTGAACTGAATTTGTGGTTGGTTCCTTGTGAAAAATCTTGATAAGATGTATCGAATTACTAAGCTTAAAATTCTTTACAAATGTTTCAGCTTTTTAGGCCTTTATCAAGAGCATAAAATGAATACTAAAGTAACAGAAGTAGTTTTTCTAAATATATACCTGAAAATATTTATGACTCAATATCTTTATAAATAAATTTTTTTTAACAAAAGAAACAGATACCAAAAATAAAGAAAAATTAAAGAATCAGCAATAATCTTATTAAATGAAGGTAAGTGCGTATCGAATTGTTCTGTAGATATTTGTACAACCTGGCTACCAATGTTAAAAGAAGAACTTAACAAACTTAACATTATCTAAAAGAAAATATCATCAGTTCTATGTTCTGTGTATGTAGTAAGTATCTATAGAAATAACATAAACAGAATCTTAAAGCTGTGTATTTGACATACACAGCAAAATAAGAGTTCTTCCAAAAAATAGCTTTTAAAACGGAAAGAGATTACTTTCCGAAACGTCAGCAAAATACATTATTTCTGTGTTTATTCCGATTTATATTATTTGCAAAACATAACCTCTGACTATTCCTTTGGCGTAAACGTCACGGGCGCAGAGGCTTTTTTCCAATAATTCTATTATTTTGTAGATTCGGTGATTTGTTTTGAAGTGGATAATAATACATGTGGTAGAAAACCAAAATAATAGGAAAGAATATTCGTAGAATGCCACAAATAACTTTCAGACAATATTTTTTCACTATATTTGGGAAATAATTAATAAAACTATAATTTTGTTGATTTCTTAGATGCGTTCAAAAATTTCTTTTGAAGCATTTTGCGTTGTTTGTTTTTAACCATATTATCTATTAACGATTCGCTGAATTGGTGAACCCATTGGTAAGCCGTCCTGTCTATAAAACTCTCCATTAAACTGAAAATAATTCTGTTTAATACAAACCTTTTTTTTCTGTGTATTTTTGTGTTATTTGGTACTATTAATTTTTTTGTATTTTCCGTAAATTCGAAAGAGTTTCTTACAGAATATTTAGATTTAAAATTGGTTAATTTTGAAAGATGTAATTTAGTTCTTTACACAACTTATAAGATGGAGCATTAATATAAGATACTACGGGATGTATAGCGTTATTTCATTTTGTGAATTTTAGGAAGGCCATAAAGGATGGGGGCTGAATGGTTCATAATCCTCAATTTGTAAAACTCATTGTTTTAAATAATAGTATTGCACGGAAGCTATACAACCTTAGGCGAGGGTTGTATAGGAGATATACCATCCTTCGGAGGGGATGTAAAGCCGTCGGTCCCTTGTCTATTAAATGTTAGGCAAGTAAAAGATCCCTACTCTTCTTACGGGAAGAGGTTCGGCAAAATTCCTGGTTGGGGGTAGCTCGTCTACAGGCGTCGGTGTTAGGCCTCAGTAGCGGAAATAGGCCGACGTTAAATAAATGTATAAAAAAAAAATAGTACTGCATTTTTTTTAATTAGAGACAATTTAAAAAATTTATGTGTGGGATTTTTGCTAATTTTTTCGAAGTTGTTGCTATTTATGATTGTTTGTATCTTTTCATTATATTCTAATTTAGTTAAATTTTTGTTTAATGCTTTTTAATAAAATCATTTCTCCCCTATTAGTGTCATATTTTGGCAAATCGAAAAAATTTGCTAAATTATGTCTTTCGAAACCCGAGATTACACTTTTTGACCGATTTCTAACAAGAAATGTTCAATAAGAGAGTGTCAGTGTGAGGTACACTTCACCACTTAGGAGTTAATTTTACAATTTTTGAAAAGGGATTTGTGAGTGCAGTCCCTCAGTGTCATATTAATGATCTGTCACTTAACTGAACGACCCTGCTGCAAAATCTGCGGCTCTTTATGCAGTACACTACCCATCCTGCAGCATTACTATTATCGGCGTGTCTTCCGATATAACGTACAGGCAGTAAAATTCCGAATTATGCGTGTCTATCTATTATCATTGCCCAGATGGCAGCCTCAACTGACGGCCAGAAGGTGTCCCGCTGTAAATATGGGCCTGTACATGTATAATGCAATATTTCCCATGCTCGGAGCGCGCATGAAATAGTGAAACAGGATGTGGTGATGCGGCGGCAATGCACACCAGCAGGTGCCGGCTGGAGAGTTACAATTGCGATGTGCCCTCAATGCTGATGCGACCCCATGATAACCCCCGCCGGCGCCGCCGGTAATAAAGGTAGACCATGCAAAGTAAGATGGAGGAATTATACGATCCTCGGATGCTCCCGGACGGAGTTAAGAAACAATGATCATCGTACTGGATCTGTATCTATCTTGTTTGTAATCTTCTAGAGTGATATGAAATAATCTAATAATTTATTTCATTTGCAACAGAAGTATTGTTTTATACTGAGCGTTCCTGAGATAATGGAACAGTTGTTGGGAGAGGATTCCTTCCATTAAAACGTCCACGTTATATCTGCGTAATGCGTATGCGTAATTATTTTCATCTTATCGGAGAGAATTGGGATATAATAATAAAATAACATGAGAAAAAGTGAAAAATCTGCATAACATTTGCTCCTAATAAAATATTGTGTCGAATTTCGTACTATATATATATATATATATTACTATACATAGTGTACTATAATTATACCAAGGGACTAAGTGTATTTTACTTCCACGTCCAGTGGAAGTATAGTAACGCAAAAAAAAATTATTATTTTTTTTGTTGAAATAGGCTTAAAATGTCATGAAACGTCGATATTTTAAATTTAAGCGAAAAGAAATTTACGATCTGTCGGTCTGTCTGTAACTTTTCTTGTGCGCACGTTTATTCTGGAACCGTTTATGATATCGACATGAAATTTGGTACACTTACGTATTGTAACGAGATCTGTAACTAGATTATATTTTGATTTAATTCTGTTGAAGGGTTCGAGAGTAAATGGGGCAAATAAGGATAAATAGGCAAAACAAACAAGTAAGAGTCCATAAAATTGCAATTTAAGGCATGTATGAAAAGTTAAGGTCTTAAATTTTTTTTATTTTATTTATTTTAATTATTGAATCTTTTCTTATTGCCAGTCACAATCTGTTATGTTGCTGAATACATGCATTAAAATAGCTGAAAACTTTGTGAAATTCAATATGAATAACAGGGGGGCGAGCGTGGGTGCGTCTTTACTATGTACATACTTCGATATGCGATGTAAAGCAACGTAAGGCGCGGTTAGTAGTTGGATGGGTGACCGTTCCAACGAAGACCGCGTCCTCGCCTCACACATCTTCCAGCGGCTTGTATATCAGTGTATGCGCGGAAGCTATACAACCTTAGGCGAGGGTTGTATAGGGGATATACCATCCTTTGGAGGGGATGTAAAGCCGTCGGTCCCTTGTCTATTAAATGTTAGGCAAGTAAAAGATCCCTACTCTTCTTAAGGGAAGAGGTTCGGCAAAATTCCTGGTTGGGGTAGCTCGTCTACAGGCGTCGGTGTTAGGCTTCAGTAGCGGAAATAGGCCGACGTTAAATAAATGTATAAAAAAATATATGCAATAACATTTATTTGATATAAAATCATGTTGACACAAACAATTATCAACAAGATCATTATTATCTATACCCTAACCTCTATCTAACTTATAGTAATAATATACGTGAATAGAAATACTTTTAATTTTATACAAAGGTAACCACTTTTCCTTTAGTTACTTCTATCCACATAAATACTCTAAATACTATATAACAATTAAATTGTATAAGCAGGATTTATGCTTTCTTTAAAGTTCAAAATATTTTAAAATATGAGTTTATTTTATTGTTTATAAACACTTACGAAGTTATGCGCGATATTACTCTCTGAAAATTCGCTGTTTCACTGGATACTGGGATAGTGAACACTCAACTTGGTGTGGATCCAACAGGTATGGCTAATTATTATCCTTACCTCCAATATTTGTTAATTACTGTTAACTTTCGTCTGCTATCTTATCTTCTCTGTTTTATTTTCTATACATTCTTTACTTGACATTCAGCTGCTATCTTATTATTTTCTGCTTTATGTTCCAGATATTATTTTCTTTCTTTTATTCTCAAATTTTTATTTGTCATCTCCTCTCTTGTCAAAAATTCAACGTCCCCAATTTTTTCCCCTTTTAAATAAATATACTTTCTTGATACACTTGCTTTTCACATTACGTAGACTATTCACCAAATTATATTATACTAGACATTTTAGTACGTCGCACAGTCATAGTAAATAATTATTAACATCACTAATTATTAAACTATATAGATTTGTAACAGTTTAAATGGCCTTTCCGATTATTTTATTTTTACATTTATTTATATATACACTTCAAATTAGCTGTTACTTGCATTTCCACAATTTCTACTTCAGCTTAGCACTTTTGAAACATCCTGTACATTCCAGTGACAACAATACACATTAATTCAACTGTGAAAGAAAGGAACAACTAAATATAAACCTCCACCGTTATAAATAAATCATAATTTCATCTTCTTAAACACACAACGCGAAGCTGTTACTTTCGGCGTACACGAAATAAAATATTTGAACTAGAGCCCATTCAAATGAAATCGTCGGTGGCGTATTTGTTTTTTTGTTTTTTGTTATTATGGGTGTCTCATAGAAAGGCGGCATACGCCACTGTGGTGGCGTTGAATGCTAAACGTTCAGAGCTTGCTGCGAAATTATTAAGACCAAATGATAATTCATTAGGACGGTCGTCCCGCCCATTCTCCTTTCTAGTTCCTGACAAGGCAAAGCGTCACATTTGTCGGCTTCTTTATCTGCATTAAAATGGATCGCAGAAAGGAATTAAGCCACTTTAGCTTAATAAATGACGTTTCCCTGAATATGCAAACTCTTTTTCATCGAACCGTCATTATTTTATTTCTTCGTGATCATTTCAATTCTACTCCAAATTCAGTTTCGGATAATAGAGATAAAAACTTTTAATTGTCTAACGCTAAATGAGTGTCGACTGTGGAAGGTCGTATAAATTCGAACGCTTTGAGAACGAAGTTTGTGCAAGGAAAAAGTTTGTTTGCTTTACGTATGTGGTGCATCACTTAATCTCATTTTTTATTCAAAAAAGGAATGCCTACTCAATTAGGGAATAGTTGAAGCTAGAAAAATAGTCTGGAACGTAAATGTCATGCGTTTATTGGTTTATATAATGGTAATAATAATACTTTATTGTCTATTTCAAAAAATATTACCTTAGTTGTGTAATATTGCGGTAGAAACTCAAAATTTAATTTTTATTGTCCAGTTATTTTGTCTATAGATATCGGGTGGGTGTAAACATATATATCTATCACTTATTTTGTTGTTATAACACATTATATTAAATTATAGTTACTACAATCAAATACTTATATATTTTGCAACAAAATATAATGGTCTGATTGTCAAAATTCCCTTTATCCATTATGGGCTTATTTATTTATTAATGCACCACAGCACAAGCTGCCTAAGTTTACAGTTACATCACTTAATTTACAAACAGTAATGAGTAACATTCAGAATAGCCTTAAATATAATTAATTACATATTAAAGTGAGATGCGGCAGCACATAAAAAGCAAAAAAAATGTATAAAATGGAAGATGTATAAAAACAATAGTCAGAGAGAAATAAACGTAAAAGAGAAATAAACATGGCAGAATTGTATATAGCAAATAGAACGAGAATAACTAATTGTTCTTAAAAAAAATATTAGCTGTTTTTTCAAATTACTAAGAGAGTTTTCAAATATATTAATTGTTGAACAAACTGTGTTTACTGTATCGCACTTTCTGATAACAGGAGAGTTTTCTCTAAGCTTAGCTTCTATAAGTATACCAAAATAATATATCTGTGGGCATTACTCTTTCTGGATTATAATAATTTAGTTGCGATATAATTTTGTGAGAACGTATACTTTAAGTTGCTATATTTGAGATAGATAAAGCACTAGCTATTTTCCTCCTTACTGATAGTTTAAGAATAATAAATTCAGTTTTTATTGTTATATTCACTATAATTTGGAAATTTTTTGTAGCATAGCCATGACAGAAATTTATTTTGTACATTTTCAATATGTTTCGAATGTCTGTCCACAGTCCCTGGATCCCAAATTTAATTTAGACCTGACAAATAAGAAATATAATAATTTTATAGTGTTTATCGCAAAATGTTTTGAATTTCGAATAACAAAACCCAAGTTTCTGTATGCCTTTGTTACTATGTTTCCTATATGTTCTATAAAATTAAGGTCTTTATTAAATAACATCCCTAGATCACTTTGCTTTATTATTTGAGTCAGTTATACATTATTTATATTATATGGATAACTTAAAAGATTTCCTTTTATAGGGCCAAGTCATGGTGGTACATTTTTTAACCATCAAAAGTTAATTTCGCTCCATGGAACAATACTGTTGATGTCCTCTTGTAATCATCGCGTGCCTTTCTCGATTTCAAACTCTTTATATAACTTAATCTCGTCTGCGTACATTAAACATTTAGAATATTTCAGATAATCAGGTATATCGTTGACAAAAAATATGAAAAGCAAAGGCCCCCAAGTTGCTTCCTTGAGGCATGCCAGATCTGGCCAAGTAGAGAGCAGACAGAATGGTTGTTGGTTTTACTTGCTGATATCTAGACGTCAAGTATGATTTTAAAAAAAGCAGCGAATTGTTAGAAATCTGTAACTTTTTTAACAAAATATTGTAATCAAACGTTTTTGCAAAATCTAAGTATATAATATCCGTCTTGCCACATCTGTCTATAGTATAACTGAATTGTCTGTAAATATTGTTAAATTAATAACTATTGATTTTTTAACTAGAAAACCATGCAATTAACCTATTATATATTATTTATTTAAACACTTTTCATTACCTGTGGTGTATCAGTAAAAAAAACTGCTGACATGGGCCTATAATTTTCTGTTTTCTCTTGTACCATTTTTATATGTTGGGGTAACAAAACTTTTTTCCATATAGCAGGAAACGAATTTTTTTCCACAGCTAAATTAAAAATAAAATAAAGAGGCTGTTCAAGTAATTCACTACATCCTTTGATAATATAAGGTGGTATACCATCGGGTCCCGGAGACTTTTTGATTTTAGCTTTTTTAGAGATAATCGAATTTCTTCTAAAGTAATGTTAGATTTAAGTAATCAATGGTGTCATTCGTCCTCGCCTCACACGTCTTCCAGCGGCTTGTATATCAGTGTATGCACAGAAGCTATACAACCTTAGGCGAGGGTTGTATAGGGGACATACCATCCTTCGGAGGGGATGTAAAGCCGACGGTTTCTTGTCTATTAAAAGTTAGGCATTTAAAAGATCCCTACTCTTCTTAAGGGAAGATGTTCAGCAACATTCCTGGTTGGGGTTAGCTCGTCTACAGGCGTCGGTGTTAGGCCTCAGTAGCGGAAATAGGCCGATGTTAAATAAATGAAAAAAAAATGGGGTCATTATTATTTGAGTTGGCCAGATCTAAGTCTAAACAATAGCCTCCTGCTATTGAATTTTTTCATTATTTTTTATAACGCATTGAAAACTTTGCCAAGTTATTTATTTTTTAAGCAGTTGTCCTTAATGATAAAAAAGGAACTGAATTAAAAGTGTTTACAACTAAAATAAATATTATATCCTTATAATATCATTTTTCGAAGACATTTAGAATAATAATATCTCAGATTGCTGTTAGCTTTCTTAAGTTACTTAGATAATAGTAAATGTTCAGTAAACTATTAGCTATTGAGCACACCTTTGCCCGCACGAACAAAGAAAATACATCAGTTGTAGCTACCATACTAAAATAAGATGCACAGTGCAGCTCATATTATAATACAGGGCACTTCGTATCGACAGCGAGCTGTATTTATGGCTTTCATGAAATTATTCATGATCTAAAACTTTGGACTGGTCGATACTGAATATTTTATACGATATAAAGAAGAACATAATACTAAAGTGATCTTGATTAGTACCACCATGAGATGACATGACTAATTTCTCCTAGTTTCTCCTGGAAAATGCAGGGAGAGAATCTGTGAGAGTAGAGTAAAATTGAAATGAATGAAACAAGCTATAATGTGGAAATTCAACTTGGCACCTTTTAAAACTGAGTGTTATAATTTTATCAAAATTGATTGAAAAAATAATGGAAATTTAACGAAATAAAAATTTGTTACAGAAACAGGTCATGTTTGTTTGACAGATTAACAATAATTTGAAATACAAATTTTAACATCAGGATTATTCATTCCTAAATGGGGAATTTGCCCAAACCGATTTTTTAAGTATTATATAATGTATTATTATATACAATTTAATTAGACTGTAAATTATGTGTATGGCATAATCACATGTAACAGAACTTTTTCAAATTATTTTAGTCACTCTAATACTTGAGATGTAACGTTCCCGCCTGTTCGAACTAGTTAAATAATGTAATATATCCTAGAGTCCAAGTTGCATTGGAATGAATAATATTTATAATAATGGATTGTCAAGGATATATATGGAATAATTTATGGATACAAGTTTTTACCTGTTGTCTACATAGGATGTACTATTTTTTACAGATTGAGTTCCAGAAAGTTATATTTTGCAAAGTATTTCATAACAAAATTTAAATTCTAAATTAAATTTCGTGCAATTTACAAAAAGGAAGTTCACCCTCCATGCGGAACAAAAATAAAAATATCATAACACATTGTTTGCACACATCTCTGATAAGAAGTGTGGTCGTTCTTTTCGACGTGCCTGCAACTGGAAGTTTTAATATCATGCGACAGACGGTCGCAAAGATGTGTTTAATATGAGGAGAGAAAGTGCGTGCGCTGCAGCTTGGAATAGAGACGAAACAGTCATATTTAACATGAATTAAACTTTACGCCATATTTTAGCAAAATTATTTAATTAGTTCTTGTAATAAAACTCTCTTGAAGGGGGTTCCTCGGCACAAAATTATGACATCGCTAAAACCCAATTTTCAGATAAGAATAGTAATAAAATTAATGGTGTTACGTGTTTACAATCTCCAGTAAACACCCTGTACGTAGGTTCAATAAATTGCAACAAGAGTCTTCACAAACCACTGATTTATTAATCACTTTAATCATAATAATTGATCCTTAAAAAGAACGCAACTAATAATAACTTTAATCTAACATACATTCACTACTTATTACTGTTCTTTGTTTTATCTGATCATTTGTTCGTCTAATATAAAACCCTCTCTGCATATCAGAACTCTACTGTATGCTGAACTGAATTGAACTCCCTGCGTGCGCCGGATTCATTTCTTATATACCGTGGCAAAGGAACTCGTATTCTCTAGAATCATCTAGCGTTGTTCGCTGCGTTTTTGGCCCTTTCACGTATATTCTGTGTTTCTGTAGTTTGCCTGTTGGCCCAGAAATGGCGCCACCCTATTGGTCGTTAACTAAACAGGTCTTCCTTCACTCTGTTCCAGAAACTAATTACATCTGTCTCCGTCAAAGAAATAAAAAGAGAAATACAATCTAGGGAAAGTGTTAATAATTCCTTAATCAAACTAGAAAATAGTACTTCTAGTCTTTTGGCAATATCTCAAGCCTTTTCTATACACTGAAATAAAATTAACTTGACCAAAAATACCAGGACATGTACACCTGGAACTACTATACCGCCATTTTTGTAGAGCCATTTGAAAAACTATGAATCACTTAAAATTAAAGCTACATATTGTATCTAGTAATCACCTTTTAACGAATTTTTATTTCCTTGCACGTCGACAAATTACTGTAGATTACATGAAGGGTGGCAAAATTTTTGACTTCAGGAATAGGTTTGGAGGTGAGCCTTGCGGGGGATGGCTTCCGGAAGGCCCTAAATTTTGACTTTTTTGCTCACCAACTAGGGTCGGGGACTTTTAGGATGTTTACCTCCTAACTACCCCAAACCTACCGAAGTAAAAAATTATGCCGCCCTCCATTTATTCTACACCTCCATATTGAAAATTTCGTATTATTAAATATTCGATTGGAATTTTTTTTTGATTTATCTCGAATACCACTTGTTTAATATGATGTGCACTACAAAAAATACTTAAAATTGAACACACTTTAATAATGCCACACTTTATTATACTTTCCATATTCTTTCCTATTATTTGGTTTTCTACCACATGTATTATTATCCTCTTCAAAACAAATCACCGAATCTACAAAATAATAGAATTATTGGGAAAAAACCTTTGCGCCCGTGACGTTTACGCCAAAGGAAAAGTCAGAGGTTATGTTTTGCAAATAATATAAATCGGAATAAACACAGAAATAATGTATTTAGCTGACGTTTCGGAAAGTATGTCAAATACACAGCTTTAAGATTCTGTTTATGTTATTTCCATAGATACTTACTACTTACACAGAACATAGACCTGATGATATTTTCTTTTATATAATGTTGAGTTTGTTAAGTTCTTCTTTTAACATTGGTAGCCAGGTTATACAAATATCTACAGAACAATTTGATACGCACTTATCTTCATTTAATAAGATTATTGCTGATTCCTTAATTTTTCTTTTTTTGGTATCTGTTTCTTTTGTTAAAATTTTTGCCGAGTCCCAGTTTATTCTATGTCCGTTTTCCCAAGCATGTTCACAAATCTTTGATTTCTGAATTTCATTCCTTCTAATGTAATTCTTGTGCTCATCCAACCTCACACTGAAAGGTCTGGATGACTCACCCACATAACATTTATCACATTCACACGGGATATTGTAAATACAGTTTTTTGAATTCTGCTCCCTGTTTATCGGTTTTGTTTTTGTTAAAATAGATCTTAAAGTGTTCCCCGTTTGAAATACCGTCCTAACATCAAATTTGTCACCTATACGGCGTAGCTTTTCCGACAGTCCGTATGCATAAGGAATTATTGCTGTATAATGACGTTCAGGTTTTTGTCGTACCTGATTGTCCCTATTTTCAACATTTATGAAAACTCTATCAACAAAGGCTTCAGGATATTGATTTTGTACTAGAACCTCTTTGATAAATTTTTTCTCGTTATTTAATATTTCATTATTAGATGAAATTATTTTGGCCCTATCGTATAAACATTTTACAACACCCCTTTTAACAGTTATTGACTGATTTGAATTACAATTTAGATATCTATTAGTATGTGTTGGTTTTCTATAAACGCTTGTTTCAATTGTATTATTTACCCTTCTAATTAAAACATCTAAAAACGGTAGTTCATTCCTACTTTCTACTTCTAATGTGAATTTAATAGATGGTTCCTTACTTTTTATATTTTCCAAGAAACTATCTAGTAAATCGACACCATGAGGTCAAATTGCAAAGATGTCGTCAACATATCTCCACCAGACAACCGGTTTGTTTATACAATTTTGAACATGTGTGTTCTCAAAGTTCTCCATAAATATGTTGCTTAAAATTGGTGATAATGCAGACCCCATAGCCATACCAAAATCCTGCTGATAAAACTCATTGTCCAATTGAAAATAGGTTGTCTTTATACACAGTGTTAAGAGTTCCATTATGCTATTTACACTTAATTTAGTTCTAGTTTCCAAATTGTTATCATTTAGTAACCTGTCTTTAACTATTTTTAAGGTTTCATCTACCGGAACATTGGTAAAAAGACTAACTACATCAAAACTAACCATCAGGTGTGATTCATGAATATCGTTTTCATAAATTTTTTCTATAAAATGTTTACTATTTTTAATATATGAATCGGTATTTCCAGATAATGGATCAATAATTTTAAGTAAAAATTTTGCCAAATTATGACATGGTGAATTAATAGAACTAACAATTGGTCTTAAAGGAATATTTCGTTTATGTGTCTTTGGTAAGCCATAAAAATGAGGAGGCTTACTATGATGCGGTGTAAGTTTCCTTCGTTCAAAGTCATTAAATTCATGTTTGTATTTAAACAATGTTCTGTAAATTTTGCTCTCTATTGATTTTGTTGGATCTTTGTTTAGTTTTGAGTAGAGTTCCTCATTTACAATAGTCATGATTTTTGTGTTATATATATCTTTATCTATAATGACTGTGGCATTACCTTTGTCTGCTGGCAAAATTTTTGTACTTTCATCGCGTTTTAAAGAATGTATCGATAACTTTTCTTCTGGAGTTAAATTATCTTTAATTTTGTATTGCTTTTCTAAAGCAATTTTTGCCCGTATGCGATATTCATTACCATTATCTGTTGGTAAATTTTGAGCCGTTTTTTCTATTGCCGCTACTATATCATACTTTCTACTTTCTTAGGCTAACTTAATTTTAATCGTGTCCATATAAAGCTCACATGGTTAACAAAACGCATATCAAGCAATGTACTCGAGTGTTTGTGAAACTTACGTTATTTAAAGCTAAACATAAGAATTGATAATTTAACAATTTTTCGAGAATTAAACATTTGAGTAATTCGTTTGACAAGCTGTTGTTGCCACAACTTTCGGCCCTTATTTTGTTGGATTGAAGACTCAATTATACATTTAAACAAAACAATACTATACCGCTAATTAAACTTATCATATTTTATAAGCGACGTAGCAACTCCTCACCTTCTAAACCAACTGGCAGCAATGTTCTATTGTGTTCTATTGCATAAATTAGAGGTACGAAAAAAATGCCCTGTATCTGTCGTCCAAACCGCCTAAAAGTAGCACTTTTCTGCTTTTAGGAATGTGAATAAACAGTACACAGAATATTTGCCTGTTAGCTAAAGTCCTGTTATACTATTTTAAGATCATTCTCTATAACTCTCTGTATTATAACTACTGTATCAAGCCACGCTGCAGCAATACAACAATAAAGACACCTAATAAAATATTTATTAGCCTTCTAACTGATGTTAAAAACGCGTAAATTGACTAAAAGCATGTAGAAAACACCCGAAGGAGATATCAATGTCCAACAGACCACATATATGCGACGGACATTTTAACGTAACTACATTGTTATCCTAGTAATAATGCAACATACTATGTTTGCTAGTCATTCTGTAAAGTCTTCACAGTTGTTAAGATGATACAAACAACAAACAAATAAACTTGTTGACTTTTTCAGTTATCTATAAAACGTGCTACGTAGTTTATTTTTAACAAAAATGAAAGGAATTATCATACTGAATTGAATTCAGTAATAACTCACTAAATTACTTCAGTTGGAGGCACAATCTTCATTTACTTCTGCGTCACATGTTTTAGTTACGCAGTAAAAATGCCACATGACATGTGCAGCACAAGACACAAGCAAAGCTAACACATGTAATGGTCATAATACTAATCCATACTTATTTACCTTGACACGGCGTGCTTCAAATACTAAGTGTTCTTTATGTACTTCGCTTCAAATCGACCGACAATTTATCAGACTGCGGTCTATTAAAACCTTTGTCCGTATTAACTGCTTCATTGTCACAGCTAAATATGAATTTGTATTCTTCAATAAAAGACAAACATCTCTAGTAAAACTTTACGTCTAGATTCAACCATGTATTCAGCAATGTACTATCGTAGAGTACATAATTTATATGCGCAGATGAATAAAATTAAGGCTGTAGTTTAGTGGAACGAAAAGGATATGGCATGGTACATTTTTCAGTCTGCTATAAATATTTAAAAACAATCCGAGGCGCCATATTTTATATACTTAGCACTTCAGTTTTGGTCTATTTTTATGAACTATGGTATAAATTTTTACTATACTAATTTTCACATATGAACCTTAAAATTTTCATTCACCAAAACGGAAGATTTTACAGATACTAATTTATTATCCATTACAGACTGACTAGAGGCGTTTTTTTGATTATATTTTAGTAATATAATTCAAAATGTATTATATGCTGGCTGGTTGTAGTTCTGTCTATATGCTATCAGATGTTCTTCAGGGATCAACCTTGGGGTATCCACTATTTAAAAATAATGTTGTAGTAGATCTCATTGTCGATAAATTATCTCTAACTGCTACGAAATGTAATTTGCTATCTGCAGCACGTAAACAGCATTTGATAATACATGATTATTGTCCAAAGGATTTGATAGAAAATTATCTATTGTACGAGTCTATTATGTCGTTTCAAATGCATGATAAAAATTAGAGATAGGGCACTTACCAAATTTAAAAGAACAAACAATCACAACGATTTTATATATTACAAACAGATGCGTAACTTTACATCCCAGGCTGCTAAAAGAGAAAAAAAGGCATTTTTAACTCATCAGTTAAATAACTCTAGTGCTCATGAATGTTGGAAGATTCTTAAAAATAACTTAATTTTTCAAAATAAAAATAAAAACATTCCTGAAAATTTAAAAAACGTAAATGATATAAATAATTTTTTTGTAAATTCTTTACCGTTTGCAGATGCCTCTGATGATATTCTTAACCATTATAAAAGTAATTTATTATTTGATTCAATTTTTAATTTTGCACTTGTTGATGAAACGACAGTTTTAAAAACAATTCTAGAGATACATACGAATGCTACGGGGTGTGATAAGGTAAATATAAAAATGATTAAGTTATGTTGTCCCCATATTATTCCTTATCTGATATAATTAATTGTTGTTTACAAGAAAATGTTTTCCCATCCATATGGAAAAGTGCCGTGATCACTGTGTTACCGAAGAAGAGTAACCCTGAAGATTTTAAAGACTTACGTGCTATTAGTGTTTTGCCTATATTTTCTAAAATACTTGAAAAAGTCATGGAAAGTCGCTTAGGCAGTATGTATCGGATAAGAAAATACTACCTAAAACACAATCGGGGTTTAGAGCTGGACACAGTTGTACTACGGCACTTTTGCAAGTGGTTGATGACATAATACGAGCATCAGATGAGGGTTTATGTACAATTTTAATCTCACTAGATTTTAGTCGGGCGTTTGATACGCTTAGTCATGAAATACTCTTATCAATTTTGTTACATATAGGTCTTACAAAGGAAGCAGTTAATTTATTTAAAAACTATTTAAAAAATAGGCGACAAAAAGTCTGTATTGAACACGATTCCTCAGAAGACTTATTATTGAGATCAGGTGTACCTCAAGGTTCTATTCTGGGGTCACTACTTTTCACACTGTATACCAGTCAATTTATTTCATGTTTAAAACACTGCCAAATTCATTTATATGCTGACGATACACAGCTTTATTACTCATTTAATGCTTCTGAGGTTGATGGTACATGTTTGCACATCAATGAGGATTTAAAATCTTTTTAAAAGTAACAAAAGAACACTGCCTTATCATTAATGCCAGCAAGTCGAACGCTCTACTTTTTGGTCCTAAAAACTCTCGTCAAATTATTAAAAATCACATTCATATAAGTGTAGATCAAGAAAACCTTGAATTAGTTGAACATTAAAAAAACCTGGGTGTTATTATTGACAGTGAGCTTCGGTTTGAAAAACACTTAAATAAACTTGCACACAAAGCATATAATTCTATTAAATTAATTTATGGAAATAGGCATTATTTATCTCAAAAAGTGAAAGTGATGTTATTTGAAAGCCTGGTGTTGCCTTTATTAGATTTTGCCGACTGTTTATATGGCCCCAATTTAACTACTCTATACAAGAATAAGATTTAAAAAATTCAGAATTCATGCCTTAGGCTAATTTACGGTATTCGCAGACGTGAGAGAATATCATATAAGCTAGAGGATGCGGGTTGGTTGAATATGAAGAGCCTCTACGTGAAAACTTGAAAGAAATGAAATTAAATTGTTTCAAAAAAAATTTAAAAGTATTAATTTATAATAATAATATAATACGATTAGCCCCCTAGTTTAATAAAGTTAATGTTTTCTTTTTGTTATTAACCATAGTACATTTTTTTTCTTATTGTTTACATTTACATTAAGTACAATTACTTTCTGTGTATTCTCTCTGAATGTAGTGCGCGGATTAGGTTAAGTGGAAGAGCAGCTAGTCTTTAAGAATATCTTTTTGTTTTAATTGTCAATATTATAAATCCATTGCTGAACTTCGCATATTATTCCATTCAAATGTGTATATAAGAGAAAATTGTAAGTAAATCTTTTTAAGTGAAAAATAAAGACGCTATTATTATTATTATTTGTAATTCTTGGCCTTATTATAAGCAGCTCACTAATATTTAATAATAGCTATAATGCTTATTTTATTATATAATTAGCATTGGCGTATAGAATAGTGTACTAATAAGTTAACAAAAAGAGTAAATACGGAATAAGCTGATTATACTAGAAAATGGCGAAGGCGAAGGGTACATTTAAATGAAAAAATTTGATTTCGGCAAAATATTCATATATTTTCACTAATAATTTAGGCAATATAACTTAAATACAGAATAGAATTTGACGTAGTAGACTTATTCTTTTTATTATAATATTTCGAAAACCCGGTATACATCTGTCAAAAACATAGCGCTGGCAACGTTAACTGAACTCCGTGTAAACTTTCAGGATCGACTTAACTCCTGTGGTCACCGCCATTATTACACAAAGCCATATAAGTTAAAGTTCATTAGCTCAGAGCACAAAATTCAAAGTAACTAATTAAATAACGAGGAGCAATACTAATTTCCAAACTGGAATTTTGTAGGGCAAACAAGTGCAGTGTAAAGTGCAACTAGCAATTCGTTCGGTGACGTTTCTAGTAATTATAAAGTTGATACGTGTTTTGTTTAACTTCTATAATTACACATTCAATTTAAATTAAATTCTCGAAAATAAGGCGGTTTTCGCAATATTTTTTAAAGATAAACTGGTGCGCACACATATATTTTTGTAGTTTATAACCTGGACGAAATACTAATTGCACGTATCGCATTCTATCGCATTATGTTACAAATATTGCTCAGTAAAGAAAGTTGTTAATGTTATTGTTAACGAAAATGTGCGTCATTGGTCAATTATTATGTGCTGGTCATAAGAAGAAACTATTGCTTAAATATAATTTTAACAAAGTCGATTTCTCTTCACTTTGTCAAAGTGTATTTTTCCAAGCTTTTTGTGGGCGTTTTTCCACTAAAAACTGGCACACGCTTTAGACACATATCAAATTCTATTATTTTCTCAATATTTCCAACTACAAGTGTGCAACATGGTGAATGTGAATTATTTATAGTTTTGTAGCTACATTTTAATATGAAAAATTATTAAAATTACAATAGAGATATCTGTCGATAAAATGCCATCGTACAATTTACACCCAATTTGAATAACTGTAATTATTATCTTCTAATTTTACAGGAGATGTATCCCGCTTGTCTTTTTTACGAGTACCACACCAAATATCTTTCTTAATATCCATTGTAGAAGAATAAAGTTTTGGAAACAGTTATACCACTTTTTGCGAGCTATATTTCAGTAAAAAGAATTTGAGGAGATACGAAAAAAGCTAAAGGGATGAAAGTTGACGGCAAAGACAATAAGAATAATAGTTTGTATTCGAAAAACGCAATTGGCTTTGACATACGCTCTTGTGCAAAAATGAAAATAAAAAAATCTCAAAGTAGGCCATGACACCATTAATTCCATTTATTTTTTCTCTTTCCAACGATATAAACCATGTCACAAAAATTTTAGCTGATGGTGTCAATATTTAATATTTTAAGAAAACCACAATTTATATCATTGAACCGAAAAATCATCTATGCCATGATTAGTGAAAAACAATGTATACAGTTATTAACAGATTTGACAGATTGTCACTGTTTTATGTTGTATGTTGCGTTGTCGAGTTCTAAGACAGGTTTCATATTCTTTCCTATTATTTGGGTTTTTTACCACATGTATTATTATCCTCATCAAAAACAAATCACGAAATCTACAAAATAATAAAATTATTGGAAAAAAGTCTCTGCACCCGTGACGTTTACGCCAAAGGAATAGTCAGAGGTTATGTTTTGCAAATAATATAAATCGGAATAAACACAGAAATAATGTATTTTGTTGACATTTCGGAAAGTAGTCTCTTTCCGTTTTCAAAGCCTTTTTTTGAAGAACTCCTATTTTGCTGTGTATGTAAAATACACAGCTTTAAGATTCTGTTTATGTTATTTTCATAGATACTTACTACTTACACAGAACACAGAACTAATGATATTTTCTTTTAGATATTGTTGAGTTTGTTAAGTTCTTCTTTTAACATTGGCAGCCAGGTTGTACAAATATCTACAACAATCCGATACGCACTTATCTTCATTTAATAAGATTATTGCTGAATCTTTAATTTTTCTTTTTTTGGTGTTTGCTTCTTTTGTTAAAATTTTTGCCGAGTCCCAGTTTAGTCTATGTCCGTTTTCCCAAGCATGTTCACAAATCTTTGATTTCTGAATTTCATTCTTTCTAATGTAACTCTTGTGCTCATCCAACCTCACACTGAAAGGTCTGGATGACTCACCCACATAACATTTATCACATCTCACGGAATATTGTAAATACAGTTTTTTGAATTCTGCTCTCGGTTTATCGGTTTTGTTTTTGTTGAAATAGATCTTAAAGTGTTCCCCGTTTGAAATACCGTCCTAACATCAAATTTGTCACCTATACGGTGTAGCTTCTCCGATAGTCCGTATACATAAGGAATTGTTGCTGTACAATGATGTTCGGGATTTTGTCGTACCTGATTGTCCCTATTTTCAACATTTATGAAAACTCTATCAACAAAGGCTTCAGGATATTAATTTTGTACTAGAATCTCTTTGATAAATTCTTTCTCGTTATTTAATATTTCATTATTAGATGAAATTATTTTGGCCCTATCGTATAAACATTTTTTGACTAACGACACCATGAGGCCGAATTGCAAAGATGTCGTCAACATATCTCCACCAGACAACCGGTTTGTTTATACAATTTTGAACATGTGTGTTCTCAAAGTTCTCCATAAATATGTTGCTTATAATTGGTGATAATGCAGACTCCGTAGCCATACCAAAATCTTGCTGATAGAGCTCATTGTCCAATTGAAAATAGGTAGTTTTTATATACATTGGTAAGAGTTCCATTATGCTATTTACACTTAATTTAGTTCTAGTTTCCAAATTATTATCATTTAGCAACCTGTCTTTAACTATTTTTAAGGTTGCATCTATCAGAACATTGGTAAAAAGACTAACTACATCAAAACTAACCATCAGGTGTGATTCATGAATATCGTTTTCATAAATTTTTTCTATAAAATGTTTACTATTTTTAATATATGAATCGGTATTTCCAGATAATGGATCAATAATTTTAAGTAATAATTTTGCCAAATTATGACATGGTGAATTAATAGAACTAACAGTTTGTCTTAAAGAAATATTTTGTCTATGTGTCTTTGGTAACCCATAAATATGAGGAGGCTTGCTATGATGTGGTGTAAGTTTCCTTCGTTCAAAATCATTAAATTCAGGTTTGTATTTAAACAAAGTTCTGTAAATTTTGCTCTCTATCGATTTTGTTGGATCTTTGTTTAGTTTTGAGTTGGGTCCCTCATTCATAAGACTCATGATTTTTGTGTTATATATATCTTTATCTAGTAATTATGGTGTACATCAATAATAACAATTTCGATATGATTAACATTAATTGTCAGTGCAATTTTGACGCTCAGATGGCAGTCACGGTTTATGGAGATAGATTTTCAGATGCTCCTCAGCCAAATTGAACTATGTTTAGAAAGTTAGTTGAAAATCTAAAATCGCACAGTTAATTTTCAAAAAAAGTTGCGTTGTCATGTTGCGGATAATGTAAGAAGTATTGAATTTTGTTAACCAAAATTAAGAAACCTCTTTGAGACAAACTCAGAGAAACTGTCGCATAAAAAAGACAGTGCAAGAAAAATATTTAAAAAAAACGGATTTCGATGCTAAAAAATGAGGAAAGTTCAACATTTAAATGAGAGAGTAAGCCGAGGAGAGTAAGATTTTGAAAATGGTTGTTAAATAAAACAAGGAATGACCCGCTGATGTGTAGCAAAATTCTTTTGTTGGTCGAATCAAATTTTTACACATTGATGCAGAGAGACTGCTTTCCCAAAAAGATTTTCTACGAATGTTTGGGTGGATCTTTCAGGGACTAAAGTAATTGGCCCTTATTTTTATGATGGCAAATTAACCAGCCGTTCGTAGATACCTTAATTTTCTGCAAAACGAATTTCAAGGTTCTTTTATGAATTAACAGTGGCAGAAAGATTAAATTATTCATATTTTCAACAAGATGGGGCTCCACCTCACACTGCTGTAACATGTACAAATTATTTAAATCAAGTTGTGCCCGATAACTGGATAGGCACCTATGGACCCATTCTATGGCCAGCTCGATCACCAGATATTACTCCTTTGGATTTTTTCGTCTGGGGTTATATTAAAAACAAGGTATTTACTTCAAACTGTCTCTGAAAATACGACACGACACCAAAACCAGACTTAGAAACGCATGTGAGACAATTACTCCTGAAATGCTGCAAAATGTAACGCGTGAGGTGTCTCGTAGACTATGTTTGTCTATTAGAATGCATAGTGCACAATTTGAGCATTTGTAGTTAGAAAAATAAATACACACATTTTCTTTTCAGTATGGTAGAAGATAGTACTGTTATACATGGCTTTTCGTTTTTTTCTTTTTGGATGTTCATTTTGTACTTGTATTTTTATTTATGAGATATTTGTTTGTTTGTATTAAATTGTAATAGAGAATTGCTGAATTATAATTATTATAAGATGACTTTTTACTATTATGGCATAGCTGATTTTTACGGAATTAATGGTATCATGGCCTACTTTGAGATTTGTTCTTTTCATTTTTGCATAGCCAACTGCGTTTTTCGAAGTTTTTGTGGATTTCCTATTTTTCAGGTTTTTGTAATATATCTCGCAAAGTGGGCTATGGATTTCAAATTTCTTTTTACTCAAATAAGCTCATTAAGCGAGATATTGTGGCCCTTGTAAAATAGACAGACGGTATTCTTGCTATATTCTTCAATCAAATGCTCGTGAGTATATCAAGCAGTATTTTCAGTTTTATAAAACTTTATCATTTTCATCGATATTTATACCTTCAACAACACTTTTCCAGTGGATGGAAAAATAAACATACATATAATAATATAATATGATTATTTTTCTTTATGAGCGATAGTTAAGGTTTTAAAAAGTTCAAGGAAAACTTAATACACTAATAGTTTCTGCAAAGAGTAAGTATAATAAGAATGCAATTTGACCAATTCTGTGTAATTTATTGCAACTTCCTTCAAGAGCGCATTCCGCATTCGTAATTTTCCACTAAATTTGTTTCAAGATATTTATAGATGCTCCTGTAAACAACGCCAATGGGAAATATTAACGTAGAGTAACTGGAGTCGACTCAAACGTAACACCTTAGAAAATTAAAAGCTTTTAAATGCAAACATGCATTTCGTTCATAACGTCCAAATCCATCATTGCGAAAAAGAGAAATAATATTAAAGGGAGGATGTCTAGCGTCAATTGTGAGTTTCTTGTCGTAAGGGATGTACCAAACTAAATATAAAATGAATGACATTTTAATTTGATATTGAAATTATCACCGAGACTATTTCTATGTTATGGCTCGCAGTTTTTCGTATTTTACTTTCACGTCCAATGGACGTGGAAGTATAGTAACGCAAAAAAAAAATTAATTTTTCTTTTGTTGAAATAGGCTTAAAATGTCATGAAACGTCGAGATTTTAAATTTGAGCTAAAAAAAATTCCTGTCTGTTGGTCTGCCTGTCTGTAACTTTTTACATACGTTTACTCTGGAACCGTTTATGATATGGACTTGAAATTTGGACACATGTATTATAACGAGATCTGGAACTAGATTGGTAAAAGTCTTTTTACCCATGTTCCGGTAGATGTGACCTTAAAAATAGTTAAAGACACGTTGCTAAATGATAATAATTTGGAAACTAGAACTAAATTAAGTGTAAATAGCATAATGGAACTCTTAACAATGTGTATAAAAACAACCTATTTTCAATTGGACAATGAGTTCTATCAGCAGGATTTTGGTATGGCTATGGGGTCTGCATTATCACCAATTTTAAGCAACATATTTATGGAGAATTTTGAGAACACACATGTTCAAAATTGTATAAAGCCGGTTGTCTGGTGGAGATATGTTGACGACATCTTTCCAATTTGGCCTCATGGTGTCGATTTACTAGATAGTTTTTTGGAAAATATAAATAGTAAGGACTGTCCATTAAATTCACATTAGAAGTAGAAAGTAGGAATGAACTACCGTTTTTAGATGTTTTAATTAGAAGGGTAAATAATACAGTTGAAGCAAGCGTTTATAGAAAACCAACACATACTAATAGATATCTAAATTTTAACTCAAATCAGTCAATAAATGTTAAAAGGGGTGTTCTAAAATGTTTATACGATAGGGCCAAAATAATTTCATCTAATAATCAAATATTAAATAGCGAGAAAAAATTTATCAAAGAGGTTCTAGTACAAAATCAATATCCTGAAGCCTTTATTGATAGAGTTTTCATAAGTGTTGAAAATAGGAACAATCAGGTACGACAAAAACCTGAACGTCATTATGCAGCAATAATTCCTTATGTATGCGGACTATCGGAAAAGCTACGCCGTATAGGTGACACATTTGATGTTAGGACGATATTTCAAACGGGGAACATTTTAAGATCTATTTTAACAAAAACAAAACCGATAAACAGGGAGCAGAATTCAAAAAACTGTATATGTTATGTGGGTGAGTTATCCAGTGTGAGGTTGGATGAGCACAAGAATTAAATCAGAAAGAATGAAATTCAGAAATCAAAGATTTGTGAACGTGCTTGGGAAAACGGACATAGAATAAACTGGGACTCGGCAAAAGTTTTAACAAAAGATGCAGATACCAAAAAAAGGAAAATTAAAGAATCAGCAATAATCTAATTAAATGAAGACAAGTGCATATCGAATTGTTCTGTAGATATTTGTACAACCTGGCTACCAATGTTAAAAGAAGAACTTAACAAACTCAACATTATCTAAAAGAAAATATCATCAGTTCTATGTTCAGGGTAAGTAGTAAGTATCTATGGAAATAACATAAACAGAATCTTAAAGCTGTGTGTTGACATACATATCAAAATAATAGTTCTTCCAAAAAAAGCTTTGAAAACGTAAAGAGATTACTTTCCGAAACGTCATCAAAATACATTATTTCTGTGTTTATTCCAATTTATATTATTTGCAAAACATAACCTCTGACTTTTCCTTTGGCGTAAACGTCACGGGCGCAGAGGCTTTTTTCCAATAATTCTATTATTTTGTAGATTCCGTGATTTATTTTTGAAGAGGACAATAATACATGTGGTATAAAACCCAAATAATAGGAAAGAATATACGTAGAATGCCACAAATAACTTTCAGACAATATATTATATATATTTAATATATTTTGTTTCTTTCTCGCTGCACTACAATTAATTACATTTTTAAGGTCATTCAGTTCACTATGAAATTGCATTTTAAATATTCACGTTTATCCGTCATTTTTTAAATAAGGTCAGTGTAAAATATTCAATCACTGCAAAACTATTTAATACATTAGAATTTGATGCATGTCTACATTTAGAAGAAAAATGCGTGAACACATTCCGGACCATTTCAAACTGTTTTTTACACTTAACACAAGTCTCAACAGATATTTTACCATTTACCGTAACACGTAATAACACAACACTCACTAAGCAACTACTATAAGCCTTCTTGCATAATTAATATCTCAAAAAATTTATATAAACTTCGCTGCATTAGTGGGCCATTTCATTCGTTCTAATATTAAAATCGGTTGTGACGCCTGCTCCGAGAGGCATTTAAATGAGGTTGATCTTAATATTTAATTTAAACTATTTTTGAAAATAAATCAAGGTCTGGAAAGGCGAATAGGAGGACCACAAGCTTCCTAATGAATTATCATTCGGTCTTAATAATTTCTCAGCAGGCGTTGAACGCTCAGAATTAAATTGTTCCAGTCAGTAGCGTAGGTACTATAACAAATATATGGTGATGATTCAATGTGCTGAATTAAAAAAATAATTATAAAGCTGTAAATGGGATCAACGCAACATACACTAGGTTAAACTAAATTACATTAAACTATACAGTGTGCCACAGTATAGACTATATATATATATATATATATATATATATATATATATATATATATATGACAAATAAAGTCAACTAGAGGAACGATAGATGTTAAAATGCACAAAGACACGTTTCGTCGTATTCCTCTTGAAACCTAATATTTTTATTAGGATGTGCGCTCTGAATGGTATTTTAGTTACCAATTACTAGAAACGCCATAAAGTGTTTATAGCAGATACCGGTGAAGGTACCCATTATTAAAACAGAGGACGAAAACAGACGACGAAACTTGCCTTTGTGCATTTTAACATCTATCGTTCCTCTAGTTGACTTTATTTGTCACATTTGCCTTAGTCGAGGCTTCTTAAAGTGTTTGTGGCAGATTCCGTTGGAGGGACCTATTTGTACTATTTGTAGGTCGCCGATATGGTGTTACTTGCAATATATAACATCAGGAGACCGCAGCATGGTCAGTGTCTGGGTCTACTCTGCACTGATGAGAGCCAAAAACTCGAAACCGGTCTGCAGATGATTCTGGACATTGCCGATGCTGCGGAACTCCTCTGTTTTAATAATGGGTACCTTCACCGGTATCTGCTATAAACACTTTATTGCGTTTCTAGTAATTGGTAACTAAAATACCATTCAGAGCGCACATCCTAATAAAAATATTAGGTTTCAAGAGGAATACGACGAAACGTGCCTTTGTGCATTTTAACATATATATATATATATATATATATATATATAATATATATACTTAATATATATATATATATATACTTAATATATATATATATAATATATATACTTAATATATATATATAAAGAAGAAGGGTAGTCTTGACTGACTAGTTAAGAAAACCAAAATTAAACACACGTAGTGTGTTCAAAAAAAAAAAATTAGTTCTACACTCACATGTGATAGTTATTCATGTTCATTTTGTTATATCTATTTTAATCATGGTTTTAATCCTTAATTTTAAATAATCAGTAATTGTTTACCTTAAATTGTGTACCTGTAAAGGAATTTGTGTATGAATTTGTCTACATTAAGTTAAAAAAATGCGACTATTTTATAATACATGTGACCTTAACTTTTAACCTCAAGTTAATGTCTTGATAAAGGGAATGAATAATTTCCGAAAGCTTGACAAAGTAACAAAAGAGTTTTTCTTTTTCTGTTTTGTGGCCGTAAACTTTTCACCTCTGACTGCAACCTCAAGATACACTACGTGTGTTTAATTTTATATACTTAATATATATATATATATATATATATATATATATATTAAAAGATATAATTCGACAACTCAATAAAAACTGCAAATAAATCTATGGAAGATAATGAAAAACTCTCAAATTCCAGATTTACCTAATAAGGAGAATTCAATATACTTACAACCAATCACAATTTCAATAATGGTTGAGATTATAAATAATTTAAAAGATTCAAACTCATTAGGCTTTGATGATATTTCTAGTAAAATAATAAAACTCCGAACCACTAACTCATATCATTAACCAATGCCTTAAGGAGGGCACCTTCCCTAGCTTATTAAAATGAACTAAAGTCATCCCCCTATATAAAAAAGGTGACCGCAAAACATTCTCCAAGCTATTCTCACTGCTCACTAGTGAGTATCCGGAATTTGTCACATATGCAAAGAAACCGTATTCGCAAAAAAATAACGTTTGGTACGGAATACTAAATGACCAAATATTGATCCTTTCTTCTTTGAGGGTAATGTGAATGCGAATGTGTTTTTAAATTTTCTTGGGAACTGGTTTTAGAACGCATTATGTGATTTATCACTACAGAATCTTCTTAACTTAAAATTTCAGTTAGATGCAAGTTCTGTTCATAACGCTGTTTTGGCAAGGAGATGGCTAAACGAAAGGGTCCGTTGACTGGGTGGCCACCGGGATTTCCAGACTTAACGCCACTAAATATTTTCCTTTGTGGTTTAATGAAATAAAAATATACAAATCAAGGTCACAAACTGTGCAAGAACTACGGGGTAGAATAATGCAAGCCTGCTCAAAAGTTACTGCAGAACAAATACGAAAGGTTACTATGAATGTGCGTAAAAGAATTGTCAAGTGTATTGAAATAAATAGTGATTTTTAGAAGTGATGATAATCTCGGAGTTTTTGTAACGGAATTTTTGTTTGTTTCAGTTTTGTTATAAGTTCCTATTTAATTTTTGATTTGTTAATACTAGGCATAAGAAAATAATAATACCATGCTACTATAGTTTAATTTTATTTCTATTGCCAATAGCGTTGATGACATATCTGAAGAAGAAGATGATGAGATACAAAATAAGGCGCCAGAAACGTCTAAACTATTGAATTTATTTGCATTAAATATAAACTTATTGAAAGAAATATTGGACACTGTGTAATATCCATTATTAAATGTAATAAACATACCGTTGACGACTGGAAAATGCTTTCTGAATTAAAAATAAATGTAATATTGCCAGTTCCAAAAATTCAAAACCCAACCCCTTGCATTTACGTCCCGACAGCAATGGTTGGCAACGACTGAAGCATTTTCCGGGCTTCCTCATTCCTGCATTTATCAAAAACGTAGCACATGACACTTCAATAATGTAATTAAATCCGCAAAATGGCCTTACTGGTTGAAATATTGCCCGGGATATTCTAATTTAGAATCGCCATTTCTTCCAAGAAAACCGTTTACATTAAAAATTAATTATCCCTAAAATTTTACGATTTTTCAGACGCCACAGGCGTCCATAAATTTTATCATTATCTTTATTGTGTAGCATATAACTTAACTATGGTTAATTTTACGTCATTAATTTTCAATATGTTATAAGTTCGAATTATTGTAGGCACGCTTTCCAAAATGATCTCATTCGCTAAGTAGATTTTAGTTCAACAATGGTCGAGCCCGAAAATGAAACACACAATGAAACAGTGTTTTAAGGAGTTTTTCAATCAAAATTTGTAGCCAATGATGAAATTTTAAGTAATCCTATATTGTAGCATGTACAAAAATAAATCTGCTGAAAATAAACTACAAAATTAAACATTGGATTGCAAACGAAATAATTGAATATACAAGAAACGTGACAGACGAAGACAGTTGTCTCCAAATGATCTTAAGAAAAATGATGATCCAAATGATCTTAAGAAATTATATATACCGGGATAAATTTAAAGGCACCTGGCGTTACCCCAGATCAGGTCACTGGCATCTACTGGACTATGTTATCGTACGTAGGAAGCATCTCAAGGACGTCCAAATTACAAAGGCGCGCATTGATAGCGAATGTTGGACCGATCATCGTCCTGTTGTCTCTAAAATGAAAATTGTTATGAGACCCAAACACCGAAGAACTCAAGTAAAACGTAGACTCCGTCTCTGTATTAGTAAATTGCGTGACCAACAAACCGTCGAACAGCTAAAGCAAAAAGTCCAAGAGAATTTGAGTGCACTAGAAGAAACCAATTCTGTAGATGTCGCTGCTACCTGGACACAAATTAAAGACAGTTTAAAAAGTGCGAGTGAGGAAATTCTTGGCACTGCAGCAAGTAAAAAACAGGAGGACTGGTTCAATGATAATGAAGCTTTTATACAAGAACTTCTTGACCGCAAACATATTGCCTTCCAAAGCGCTATCAACCACCTCAATGACTCATCAAAAGCAGAAGCTTTTACCCAATCTAAGTATGAAACGCAACGCGAAATCAGAGGAATAAAGAACGAGTGGTGGGCTAGCAAGGCCAGAGAAATTCAAAGGTACGCCGATTCACATGACTACAGGAATTTCTTTCAAGGAGTAAAAGCAGTGCACGGCCCCAGTCGGAAAAATATGTGCCCTATTAAATATTTAAATGGAAATCTCCTCAAAGAAGACCAGGAAATAAGAGCCCGATGGAAAGACACTACTCTAACATTCTTAACCAGCAAAGTCAAGCCGATCACGATATTATAAATCTTATCCCTCAATATGACACCTTCGAAGACTTAGATAAACCACTAACAACGGAAGAGATCTTAACCGCCATTGGGCAGCTAAAAAATAACAAATCTCCCGGCGCCGACTCACTCCCAGCTGAGATCTTTAAAGCTGGGTCGTCAGAGCTCATACCCTACCTCAAAAAAACTGTTTGATGTCGTGTGGGAAAGTGGTCAAGCTCCGCAGGGGTTTCGTGATACACTTTTAATCAACCTCTTCAAAAACAAAGGGAGCCCAGGTTATGTATAATAATGAGGCAACCGAACCTTTCCAAACCCTCACTGGAGTTAGGCAGGGATGTGTCCTGGCACCACTACTCTTTAATTTGTTTACCACTGCTCTAACAATTATTGTTGACAACAAACTGACAGTCAGAGGAATAGGTCTCAGATACCGTTTTGATGGCGGTCTCTTTAACATACGGCGCTTTAGAGCTTCCACAAAGACGCGCACACGATTCATTTGTGATCTCCAGTATGCGGATGACTGTGCACTTTTAGCCTCTACGCCGGAAGAGCTACAAGAACTTTTAGATGTGTATGCCCAGAGCTATGATTCCTTGGGACTTAAAAACAACATTGGAAAGACTAAGATTATGTCAACTCCTCATCAAGTGAGCCAAATAGACATTACACTTAACGGAAATTCTCTTGAAGTGGTGGATCAGTTCAATTACTTAGGCAACGTTGTTAATGACAAAACAAACATGGACAGCGAGATTCGCAATAGAATTAACGCTGCATCTAGAGCACTCTGGGGACTTAGAGAGAGAGTATTTGACAACCACGACCTTGCTTTGTCAACGAAAATGGCTGTCTACAGAGCAGTTGTCATTCCAACACTGCTATATGGATATGAAAGCTGGGTCACTTACCGTCGTCATTTGAAAGAATTAGAACGTTTTCAGCAAAGACGCCTCAGAAGTATGATGAAAATCCGTTGGTTCCATCACATATCAAACGTGGAAGTACTCAGGAGAGCAAACAGCCTTCCAATTGAGGTGCTTATTTCAAGAGCACGCCTAAGATGGGCAGGTCACGTTCATCGTATGCATGATAACCGCCTTCCTAAATGTACACTTTATGGTGAATTGCTAAGCGGTAGAAGAAGGCGTGGCGGTCAACGAAAGAGGTTCAAAGACGTTCTCCATGAAAATCTAAAATCCTGCGGTATTCCAGACGAGCAATGGGAACAACTTGCAGCGGACAGAACCGAATGGCGAGGGGTTGTGGCCAGCTATCAAGGAAATGTTGCTGCAAGAAGGCCGAATCCAAGACCTAACCAGGTCTATGTTTGTCCTGACTGCGGTCAACATGTGCTCTCCCGAATTGGCCTCTATAGCCATAGTCGTGTGCACCGTAGATGAATGGGAATTACAATAGACTACACCTTTTACTTGTTTTTATTGTACACAATTTATCGACTGTAACATTTTTATACTCGGACTCGAGTAACGGCTGATAATAATAATAATACCGGGTTACTACAGTTTTAAAAATAAAATTCTGAAATTTGGGAAATCAAATATAAATGGCCACATTTTGACCATTCGGTGGTAAAAAAATCACTTCCGGCATGGCCGAAAATTACCACAACTTTCTTATTTTAAAAAGCACCCTGTATATTTAAGTCACTATTCTCATAAAGCTGTAATTTCTCCTTCCAACGCTTTGTTCATATTTAAAATCGAATGAAAAATAACCTTGGAAATGGCATTTATTTGCTATTTCTAGTTGGCTTTGGAATTCAAGAACAAATTTATAAAATTACGAAGTAGACTTTGAATTTGAATAAAAGGATATTTCTCAAAAAATTAAATGTAAAATTAGCCTATTTTGCTAACGTTGACTCTAATATTGTAAAAAACATAAATAACTCTAGTGTAGTAAATAATACAGGTGAAAAGGAAATAAACAATTCTTTGTATATTGTAGCTATTTAAGTATGTAAAATATCAGTTTTAGCATTCGTGTGTTATTTCTGTTTATATTTTGTAGGTATTTTGTATGATGCGCTGTCGTTCTATTTTACACGAATTTCACTCCATCTAAAAATCCACTGGAATAAAAAGAATTACCCGCAATTAATGTTTTAATTTGATTAGCCAACGGAAAGTTCGTTCATATCATGGGCATTTTGAATTAGCGAAAACGATGAGAACATGAGGGAACGCAAAAATTAATTGAATTGTTTAGTGTAGGTAGATCTCTATGGCGGTGGTGGATTGGATTTTTAATTTTCAAATATATCAAGTGTTGTAATGAAAATGTAATAATAACTGGAATGCTTTTTTCTACAATTTTCTTGTTTAACCCAACATATATTTGATGCAAGACACCAACTCGCAAGTATACGTCATAATTTACACAGAATTCACTGAAGCACTTAACGGGCTTGATCCCAGTATTAATTAGCGAAAAAAAATATTAAGAAAAGCCATAGCCTAATAAGCGATGTTAATGCGAAATTGGAATCCAACATGAAGCTTTATCATCGACAATGTCCTTTTATCTTTACTATCAGAATGTTCGAGGTTTAAAATCTGAAACTCATGACTTATTTAACTCTGTCCTAGCACGTCAGTTTGATTTAATCGCTCTAATTGAAATATGGTTGAACTCTACTGTGCATGATTCTGAACTTTTTCCTGCTGAATATTTGATCTACAGGACTGACCGTAATTTCGAACGGACTAATAAAGACAGGGACGGGTGGTACTACTTGCTTTAAGAAAATCGTTCAATGCCACGTTGTTAGATCTTACTGCCGTCTCTGACTTATTCACTGAAATAGATATAATTGGGATATAAATTAGTTTTCCTTGTTTTTCTGTTAATGTTCCGGTTCTTTATATTCCACCTACTGTGAACTTTTGAGGCCTTTTTAGACACACTTGCTACAAATTTTCTTTTTCTCAATGAAGAGAATTTAATTATATTGGGTGATTTTAATATACCAAGTTATGTAACTTACATATCAATTAATGTTGTTACTGATCGGTGTGTTGACTCACTAAATAATTTCTGCGAGTTCTTGGGCCTTAAGCAATATAGCGAAATATTAAATTAAAATAACAGACTTTTAGATTTAATGCTTAGTAGATTCAAAATTCATATTCGGAAATCTGATAATTACTTGCTATCGGAGGATGCTCATCATCCTCCTTTATACTAACAAACGTCTTTATAATCATAATAAGAAAGCCAATTTGAATAAATTATACCACAACCTAACTAGCATTGACTGATCTTTTCTAAAACAAAACGATACTTGTTCCCAATTTTATGAGGTGTTAGAGGGACCCTATTTGAAACTAAACAAAGATCCAACAAAATCAATAGAGAGCAAAATTTACAGAACTTTGTTTAAATACAAACACGAATTTAATGATTTTGAACGAAGGAAACTTACACCACATCATAGTAAGCCTCCTCATTTTTATGGCTTACCAAAGACACATAAACAAAATATTCCTTTAAGACCAATTGTTAGTTCTATTAATTCACAATGTCATAATTTGGCAAAATTTTTACTTAAAATTATTGATCCATTATCTGGAAATACCGATTCATATATTAAAAATAGTAAACATTTTATAAAAAAAATTTTATGAAAACGATATTCATGAATCACACCTGATGGTTAGTTTTGATCTAGTTAGTCTTTTTACCAATGTTCCGGTAGATGAGACCTTAAAAATAGTTAAAGACAGGTTGCTAAATGATAATAATTTGGAAACTAGAACTAAATTAAGTGTAAATAGCATAATGGAACTCTTAACAATGTGTATAAAAACAACCTATTTTCAATTGCACAATGAGTTCTATCAGCAGGATTTTGGTATGGCTATGGGGTCTGCATTATCACCAATTTTAAGCAACATATTTATGGAGAACTTTGAGAACACACATGTTCAAAATTGTATAAACAAACCAGTTGTTTGGTGAAGATATGTTGACGACAACTTTGCAATTTGGCCTCATGGTGTCAATTTACTAGATAGTTTTTTGGAAAATATGAATAGTAAAAAACCGTCTATTAAATTCACATTAGAAGTAGAAAGTAGGAATGAACTACCGTTTTTAGATGTTTTAATTAGAAGGGTAAATAATACAATTGAAACAAGCGTTTGTAGAAAACCAACACATACTAATAGATATCTAAATTTTAACTCAAATCAGTCAATAAATAAAAGGGGTGTTGTAAAATGTTTATACGATAGGGCCAAAATAATTTCATCTAATAATGAAATATTAAATAACGAGAAAAAATGTATCAAAGAAGTTCTAGTACAAAATCAATATCCTGAAGCCTTTATTGATAGAGTTTTCATAAATGTTGAAAATAGGGACAATCAGGTACGACAAAAACCTGAACGTCATTATACAGCAATAATTCCTTATGTATACGGATTATCGGAAAAGCTACGTCGTATAGATGACAAATTTGATGTTAGAACGATATTTCAAACGGGGAACACTTTAAGATCTATTTTAACAAGAACAAAACCGATAAACAGGGAGCAGAATTCAAAAAACTGTATTTACAATATCCCGTGCGAACGTGATAAATGCTATGTGGGTGAGTCATCCAGACCTTTCAGTGTGAGGTTGGATGAGCACAAGAATTACATTAGAAAGAATGAAATTCAGAAATCAAAGATTTGTGAACATGCTTGGGAAAACGGACATAGAATAAACTGGGACTCGGCAAAAATTTTAGCAAAAGAAGCAGATACCAAAAAAAGAAAAATTAAAGAATCAGTAATAATCTTATTAAATGAAGATAAGTGCGTATCGAATTGTTCTGTAGATATTTGTACAACCTGGCTACCAATGTTAAAAGAAGAACTTAACAAACTCAACATTATCTAAAAGAAAATATCATCAGTTCTATGTTCTGTGTAAGTAGTAAGTATCTATGGAAATAAGATAAACAGAATCTTAAAGCTGTATATTTGACATACACAGCAAAATAGAGTTCTTCCAAAAAAGCTTTGAAAACGGAAAGAGATTACTTTTCGAAACGTCAGCAAAATACATTATTTCTGTGTTTATTCCGATTTATATTATTTGCAAAATATAACCTCTGACTATTCCTTTGGTGTAAATGTCACGGACGCAGAGGTTTTTTTCCAATAATTCTATTATTTTGTAGATTTGGTGATTTGTTTTTGAAGAGGATTATAATACATGTGGTAGAAAACCCAAATAATATAGGAAAGAATATTCGTAGAATGCCATAAATAACTTTCGGACAATATGTATTATAGCTAATTCTGCTATGAAAAATTTTGATATTTTTATTTCTTATTTTTATTTTTGAAATAGAACACTGAAATTGTTTTTGCTGGGAATTTATTTGAATACATATTCCACACAACTAGTTATTATTTTTTCCGTTTTAGTACATTTCAATAGAAGCTTGTTTTAAAAAACAAATTCAATTGTTAAGTTTACTACATTTTTGTACATCAGTTTCAGGTGCTAGGCAATATTTATTATTTTACCTGCCGAACCTAGAACTAACGTCTAGAGAAAAGGAATTAAATGAAAACATTGCCCAACACCTAAAGAATATTTCTCAAAAAGGATGTAACAAAATTAAAAACTGAGCAAACCACTGATAAGAGAATTAATCTCACGACTCAGAAGGAGAAAAAACTTATTTAATTGCTGCCACAGTACGAACACAATGTCACCCTCAAAAGGAATATAACAACTGGGAATTGTATTACAGGAATTCTTCAATATAATCGCAATTTAAATAATTTAATAACGAATTTTCATGTACAATGACTGGGGGTAGTTTAATTCTTAATCTACAAACACAATTTATTTCTGGTGGGTAATTATTTATTTTTGCCAACAGGAGTCGCAGCTTATCAGCCCGAGTTTGCAGAGCCCATTGTTAATCTGTCCGTTCCCCTAGGACGGGACGCCACTTTCCGATGTCTTGTTCACCATTTGGGGGGATACCGAGTAAGTTGCAAATCCTCAATTAATATCATGTTACAATCTTACCGTACTTCTTGTACCAACTTCTCAGTGCAGCACTGGTTTTGTAACATACCGTGCGCCGAAATCTTACTTAAGGAGGAACATTCATCCCCATTGATCCCGGTTTTTGAAATTTCCTCTTCCTACTTAAGATGATTATGTAATAATTAATACGGATGTACGCCGTTTTCGATAACTTCTTGTGGTGATGTGATGGATAGTGGGCATATTTTATTTTTACAAAATAAGAAATAGTGTTTCTTAAATTTTATTTGATAAATTGGTTTTGAAATACTTCAATTTAAATACTTCAATTTTTTAAAGAAAACAGTGGATATGATTAATAAAATTAAAAATGTTAGTTCAAAATAATTTTCAAATATACTTTCTGCACTCTCTAAAGAGAACAGAGTTAATTCACGTCATATTTAACATTCATCTTCCTAGAGACCATACTAATATCTTAAGATCTTTATTTATATATAATATTTGCTCTAGTTATAGCAATCAAAATATTGACATTCTCAACAATAATAATAATAATAGACCATACCTATGTTCAGTTATCAATTTCTCTTATTATAATTTATATACTACATACTATATGAATACTTTCGAAGGTATTATAATTTATATGATCCTTAATCTTGCCTAAACAACACAGATGGCATTGTTTGACAAATTAATGTCATTTTCAGCATAAAATTATCTCTGGAAATCATCCATGTTTTTCTAATCCCCAATAGTCGAGTTAACGAGATCCCGAACATCAAAAGCTTGTAGGATCTATTGCAATACATTTCCCCCTCTGTTTTCGAGGATGAGAAAAACGACGGTGATGGTTTCGAGTTCAGAAATCCTTACGTACTACAACTATCAAGGAAAAGCCACTCCCAATTTCGGGCTCTCGGTCTTGGGTTGCGAGGGATCGCCGGATCGGGTTTTTTTGGGGAATAATAATTAATTCGTTAATTTACAGTACAATACCCCAGACCGGCTCCGGTAGTTGAACCTAACGTTCCCGTAATAACAATATCTTCAAAAAATAAGAAAATACGAACTCGGAAAGGTTTTCTATGGATTTTCAGGGTCAAGGATCATGATGGAGGTGCTATTTTTTACCCTACTCTCCCGCAAGTACCCCCAACGTATAAAAACCACCCCCTGTTCCATGCTGTCGGTTTTAAACATGTGTGGACTCATCACCATCGTGATTTCCGCCCTCAATAACCCGTGAATGATTTCGGTGTTGCGATCAGGATAGTTTCAACCCCCGGGGGTTGCTTAGGATATTCCTATAAAAACCCCTGTCTGACGAATCTCTGCAGACAGACAGCATGGAAGAGAGGACGGTTTTATACGTTGAGGGTAGTTGCGGGAGACTAGGGTGAAAAAAAGCACCTCCGTCGTGATCACCTGCCCTCTAAAACCCATAAAAAACCTTATCGAATTCGTATTTTCTTAATTTTTTAATATATATATATATATTAAAACATAATATTTTTAGTCGCAAACTCCCCTATAAAATCCTTATTTTACTATAAGGAACGTAACCAGACTGCAACCAACAGCTACTCTCCGGGCAATGTGCCCCGCCGAGCGCTGAATTACAAGTTACCAGCCTGGCGCGTTAAGTGTATAATTGCATATTACCATCAAAACGCTAATGCTTCGATTGCAACAAACACCAGCCGAAAGACTGATCCTACTTAAAGGAGCTCTCGTGCCAGTCGTCACACACCACTTGCAGACTGCAGTTTCGAGCTGTCCAGCTCTCGTCAGTGCAAGGTAGGCATGTGACGATCGACACGAGGATCACTTGACTATTTAGTACATTTCGGTATCCTCTATAAAATTCTTATTTTACTATAAGGGAACGTAACCAGAGTGCAACCAACAGTTACTATCCGGGCTATGTACCCCGCCGAGCGCTGAATTACAAGTTACAAGCCTGGCGCCAATCGAAGCATTAGCATTTTGATGGCAATATGCAATTATTACACTTAACGCGCCAGGCGGGACAAATCAAAGATAAGAAAGTGCGGTATTCCGTCCGGGGACACCCTGTATATCTGTTCATAGATCCAAATAAGAGTGTTACTCAATAAGGTCATACACAGCTTATAGACCCTATATCAAAACAAAAGTTCTTAATCTTGTGTACTATTCTCTAAAATAAATAAATATTAATTATTCATACTTTTACACGTTATCTGCGGTTCATCATTTTGCTGCTATAAACGAAGTACAAATATTTGATTAATACCTAACTAACTTTATGATGTGCGAAAATTAGGTAAAATTTATTTCGCGAGCATACTGTTCACTTTGAGTTGGGTTAACCCTTTGCCAGATTCTCACATTTGGACCTAGTCAGATTTATTGCCTACCTAGTTAAATGTAGGTAATAATAATTTATAACAAATGTTGATTCGAACTTAGAATTAAAGTATTTAAACTCGGATGCAAATCGTGGCGTCAGATTGGAAACTGTAGCGAAATATAGAACCTTTCAAACATTGTAAATATAGCATGTAGAAGCTTATTCGCAAACTACTAAGGTCACTTAAATAATTCCTGATGTTACTAAAATTTACTTACTTCGGAGAATTTATTTACTATATACCAAAAGTAGTTGTAACAGATCATTAACTCTCGTCCCGTCCCGTTGAACTGCTGCGAATCCTAAATATTGTTATGTGCACGATCTCTACCTCTACTAGTAGCTCTTAGAAATTGGTGTAAAAATTTTGGGAGAATTCGCCGTGTACCAATGATTAGGTAAATATATTTAAAGATTTGCGGGCTGCTACGCTTATTTGTTTTACAAGTTGGGTAATACTGATTGAAGGTAACGTAAAATAATAGCCGCGGTTTTGTTAAATTATGGAACTTCAATATTACTCAAAATCTTTTACTAATCTATCAGAAATGAAGTTATTGTCACATAAAAAAATACGAATTAATAAAGTTTTTGCAGATAAATTTAAAAATGAAAATATCAGTACGCATTTATTATTGCAGACATAGTAAGTCATGAAATGAACATCAGAAACAGACAACAAAGTTAAATCTAATAGTATTACTGATTAATTAAAAAGTTTCAATGGCACAGGTGCCGTATCAAAACATATTATCAGAGGCAGAAATCACGAACAATTTGTGGGTAGACATAATGATTAAATTTTGGAGTATTTTTGTAATATCCCTAATTCCAGCTTAAGAAGTGTGTTACCTCCTTTCCCTTATTATTTATTTTTGGGAACGAATTGAGGCAACATATGCGGACGACTAGCTGGTTTAAGTCTGAGCAAAGAGCCGTGGATCCGGAGTATTCGTAAGAGTGGAGAAACTTAACATTTTTGAAATGCACGGCATAAATGACAGATTTCTGTTTATTTCGAGAAAAGGAGACAAAGAAAAATTTCTGTTAAATTGGGCACCATCTATAGCGAAAATAATTAGAATTGTCCCTTTTTCTCGAATAACCAATCTACTATAGATCAGACTGAAATTGTTGGTAAGAGAAATAAAAAGAAAGTTTAAAATGAATGTTAAAATATATTACGTGAATAGATAAATCGGTTAACAAAGACTAATTGAAATTTAAAAATATGTATATAACAAATTTATACCAGGATCCTAGATTCCGGGATTGAGTATTGTTGAGGTGACTGGTTCTGAAACACCAATCCAGGCCCACAATTCTCTCTTGCAAGAATGGAGTCTAAAGGTTTCCTTGGCAATCTAGTTTACATCTCTTAATAAAATGGGGTTTGAAAATGGTGGAAAAATTTTGAAAAATTAGTGAATAAGCATAAAATAAAGCATAAAATAAAAAGGAAGTCAAAATTTTCAATTTGAAGAAAATTGTATCTATATGCAGAAAGATAAACTATGCATAAGCAGCGCACAAAGCTATGAAAGAGAAGAAAATTTAAAATTACTGAAATTTGAAATTACTAATAATTGAAATTTACCTGGATGTTAAACACTTGTTAACGCGGATATAAAAATGTAATATTAATTACTGAAGTTAAAATTTATATACGTTCGAATCAGTACAAAAGCTGCAAACAAATGATTTCTTGGTGAGTTTTACTAATAAGGTACACTTTATTTATCCCACTTACTGCAAAATAATACCACTACACAAAATTGAAAAAGATAGTTTTAATAATTAAATAGAAAACTGTAAAATATAGGAATGGTACATGTATCGCCATCTGTCAATTGTTGAGTTAAGCGCAACAACTTGCAGCTCGCAAATTCTACAATTTCCTTTACTCACAACTAAAATAGTGGCATATAATCGATAAAAGGAATCTATCATAATAGTTTTTATTAGTTCCATACCACAGCTGATTTACTTTACAGTTTGTAAATACATAACCAAAAATATGAACAGCCGTAATATATAGTAAAACGTATTGTGAGAACTCAGTAAATATATTACATTTTATAGGATATACTATATATAGTAATGAGAAAGGTAAGGAAAATAACCATATGTACTTACATAGTAAACAAAAATATAAAAATTGAAATATAAGTATCTGATGTAAATAAATGTTTTTAGACAATTGTTTCCTTAGATGCTGTAATAGAACTAGAACAAAGATACATAATAGTGTAAAAAAAACATGACTGAGTTCCTAAGATATAAAAATATGTACATAAAACAGTGTGATATGATTTAGCAGTTATACAAGTAAAATTCTGCAAGTTGAAAACAATTTCACTTACAAAAACTGAATCAAAATGTTACACAGATCATGCTACATATAAATAAAATACTAGTTTTTATATAAAACTGTTAAATGAACATAGGCCATGTAACAAGTGCCAGTCTAGATTTAAATATTTCAAGAGCAACTATTAGAAGATCTTGTAAAGAACTATTTGAAGCCATATAAACCAAAGTTTTTGAATACTTTAGGGCCCGGAATGAAGATAGAAGACTGAAATTTTGTTTATGGGCTCAAGGAGAATACCTCAAATTCTAATATCATATACCGACGAAGCCACTTTCACTACCAACGGTGCGGTTTCATTCACACAAAATTCTCGCTACTGGTTAGTAGAAAATCCAAACTGGGTTATCAATTGCAAAAGACAATATTCACTAAAGGAAATTCGGGATACTCCATAATAAAATTATTGGTCCGTTCTTCTTTGGATTTTTGAGGAAAGAATTTTCGAAAGCACTAGATAGTTTACCCATTTGTGACCGAGTTAATTCGAAATTTCAGTTAGATGGGTGTCCTGTACATAATGCAATGATAGTGATACAGTTGTTAAATAACCATTTCCGAAATCAGTGGATAGGTCCCAACGACCCTCTAATTGAATTTCCACCTAGGTCACCTGATCTAACACCAATGGACTTTTTTCTTTGGGGTACTATTAAGGAAAAGGTACATAAATCGAGACCCCCGACAATTGAAGACCTCCGGGCTAGAATAAGGAACGCATGTCTAGAAATTAGCCCTACACAATTAAGAAGTGTGTCAAATAATATTAAAAAATATATGAAAAATATATTACATTGAACGGTGGTTTGGTTGGAAGCTTCAAAAATTGAGTTGTTTCTTTACAATCTTCATTTATTACATTACATTTATTATTGTTAATAAAAAAATTTTAGTGTTTCCTTGTTACAAATATTTAACGTCATTGTTATTGGTTCCATGCTAATTTTGCGGCGGGAATAGCGTCATTATGTTTTCATTGCTTACTAGATTTAACTTTTTTTTCTGTTTTTGATATTTATTTCATGAGTTACTATGTCTGCAATAATAAATGCGTACTAATATTTTCATTTTTAAATTTATCTCCAAAAATTTGACTAACTTGTAATTTTTTTACGATAGCTAATTTCGGTACCAAATTTCATATTTAAGCCAACGCAGAGAGCAAAACAATAGTTACCCGGCAGCTTAGCTTACTACCGGTCAATATATGAATATATATTTGTATTTTCTAAATCTGTGTCTCCATGTTTATTTGTCGTTTATATAAACACGACACAATCGAGGTTAGTCTATGAACAAATAATTTTCATGTGGGATATTGATAACAAAACAATTTTATTACACGAGAATGTTCAAATTAATTATTTGTATTGTTTATTTTGAGTTTAACTAGGAAATGATTTTTTAATGTACCTACAGCAAATGGATTTAATTTGAAAGTCCAAATAAACAACTGATCTCCCAGGTGCGTAAATGTATTCAAATTTTACATATTTTATAATAAAAACAGCGTAAAATATTTGTTAAAAAATATACAAGGATTGAATGGTAATGGAAATCGAAGCATTACCGTTTTGTTGGCAATATGCGATTATTACACTTAACGCGCCAGGTTTGTAACTTGTAATTCAGCGTTCGGCGGGGCACGTAGCCCGGAGAAGCTGTCTGGCTATGTTCCTTATAGTAAAATAAGGATTTTATAGAGGAGCTTGCGACGGAAAAATTTTGTTTTAATATACAGGGTTACTGGTAATTCGATACATTCCTTTGGAGATGTGATGGGGCATGAGCTAAGGAGTAAATCTAGCCCTAACATACATTATGCAAAACTCAATAGTTTTTGAGATATTTCAATTTCTTAATGTCTTAAAAGTTAATTTCCGAAAAATCTACTTGACATTTTTAATTCTTCTTTTACTGGATTACTTGTCTAATATTATAGATATCCGTTTGGAATGAAAAATATCTGGAAACATTTCGATCATGTGAACATCTGAAATAAAAACTTAAAAATTTTTTTTTTAAATCAGCTATGAAATTTTAAGTACGTATGTATGCTAACGTATTTTGTATCCTGTTTTTAACTATACAACTTTTATATACTTACATATACTAAAACTCTGTAATTTATTTATTTTATTTATACATTCACACACTTTCATATCCATTTGTTTGTATTTCATGATTTCACTATTATTTCAATTATTTTAAAATAGTTGGCTATGAACAAACTTGACTATTTAATTTTTTGACAGATCATCTCAGTTAATACTTAAACTCTCATTCAATCACACTTGTTTAAGAATTTGAATTTGAAAAATAATGGGTAATTTTTAAAGAAAAAGACAAGGTTGAACAGTGTTACTGATAATGTAAATAAGGTAAACCGAGTTATTAATTATGTAAGAAATATAAAAATACAGAAAATTTGGAAACATCATTAAGAGAAATTCCAATTGCTTGTCATATAGATAAAACAAGTGTTAGAAAAATTTTAAAGAAAAATGGTTAGCGGTGTTATAAAGCCAAAAAAGTTCAAAATTTACAAGCGGGGGACAAACCAAGGGGGACGACTTTTTGGAGGTGGCTGTTAGAAAACAAGCGTGCCGATCCATTAATATGTAGTAAAATACTTTGGTCCGACGAGGCAAATTTTTCCAATAATGGATTTTTTAATCGCAATATTCATTACAAATGAACTTCTGAAAATACACACTGGCATAGACCGACTGGGTTTCAAAATCGTTTTCAATAAATGTGTGGATAGGTATTTTAGGCACCAATTTAATAGGTCCTTATTTTTATGATGGTCACCTCAGTGGTCAAAGGTACCTAAACTTTTTGAGAAATGAATTTAAAGAACTCTCAGATGACCTATCTTTAGAGAATCGACACAACTTTCAATATTTTCAACAAGATGGAGCTCCTCTCCACAATTCCCAGATTTGCCTAGATTATTTAGACGAAATTTTGCCTCAACATTGGATAGGTACTAATGGATTTATTCGATGGCCCCCTCGTTCTCCAGATATGACCCCAATGGATTTTTTCTATGGGGTACATTAAAGATAAGGTGTTTTTGACGACACCGCAAAATGTAGAGGACCTAAAAGCTCGAATTCAACAGGCATGTATTACAATTACCCCCGAAATGCTGAGTAATGTTTTAAATGCAGTGCCTCGCCGCGCTCGATTGTGCATAAGAAATCGCGGTGGACACTTTGAACACTTGATATATCTTAAAAATTATTTTGAGGATTATATAAATATTAATGTTCTGTATGCTATATTCTTTTTATTATTTATTTGTTTTTGTTACCTGAATTTACTTTATTCTTCTTAATTGTGTTAATGTTTTATTATAGCAAAGATTTGTACAACTTGTTGAATTATTTTATCGTTTTATTTAATCATACTTCATCAATCATAACGCTTGTTAAAAAACAATTATTGGTTTTAAAAAAATGTTTTTATAATTACTAACGTAGTACCAATGAATAAATATGGCATGTGATATATCGTTCAAAATAACTTTTTTAACAGCCTGAAGAGTAAATCTCAAAATACAGCGATTTTGAAAGAAATTAGATAAAATTTTCGCCTTAGAATTTTTTCGTATCTCTTCAACTAACGGAGTTATTTGGCCTAGACGTTTTCCGCATTTTCGATATTTTCCGCCATAACTCTTAAAGTGGCCATGGATTTCAAATGTCTTTAAATCATTTTGTAGGTTATATAAATGGGCACAATTTTCGTGAAATTAATTTTTTTATGTACGACCGATATTAAGTGAGATATTCTCAAGGGGCCCTCATAAAATGGACAGCCTGTATATATAGTATTTTAAAATTCTGTAATAATGTTTCTTCTTTCCTACCCTGTAGCTAAATTTACCTGTTTGGGTAATTGCATCTTAAATAAACAAAAGTTTTCCAGATAGCTCCCGAAATGTATCGAACGAGCAATCACCGTTTATCAATTATGAACAAAGTGCAGCATGTTTAATTGAACATACAAGACGCTCCTTTGTCTGCAAGAAGCAATTTACTACCGGTAATGTAACAGGACCCTTCCTTTCCCTAAATTATTTCCAGAGTTACCTTGTTCGTAATGTTAACTGTAAATGCAAGCAGAATGACATAAATAAATTTTTAACGTACGTGTGACTCATTTCAGACATAAAGCCGTTTATCTATGTTCATGAACTGTATTTTCATGTTATTTGCTAAATGACAGAAGGTAACGAGAATGTTTGGTTTATCTAAATATTTCAAGTTTTTAGTGGATAAATGCTCTAATAGTATATACCTACATATATTTTTGATTGACCTTAAGTTTTTGATATCCATTCTATGATTGTTAGCAAAGTCATGTTGCGCAAATCTAGACGTTTCAGTACTTTCCACTTTGAAATAGGCCGTATGCCCCTTGAATCTAGTTATAATTGAACGTTTGGTTTGTCCAATATAGTTCATATTGCGACTGATCTTGTAAATCTCGTATCGTTTGTTCAATTCATTGCGATCATTTGGGTTGTCTAAACGATGCCATAATTTATGCTTAGACGAAGGGACGTTATTTTCAAGTTTATATCATGTTAAATATCTAAGTTCTTGAAGTAGGTTTTTTAAAACCTTACTATTATTATTTATCTAAGGTGGATAGTTTTCATTGCAATGCGCTATAAATATAAAATATGATTTTCTGTTTAGTATCCTGCATTAAAATCAATAGAAAAAATACCCTGGCTTCAATGGTACTTAAGCCACTAAAAATGCGACAAATTTAGACGTTCGAGTCTTCTGAATTGTTTGTCTTCTTTTCTCGTTATCTACAAAGAAAACTAAAACAATTGTGGAGCAATATCCGCTAATATTAGTTCATAAAAAACTACCCACAAATAACTTTTCAATGTTAACTACTCCCGAGAACATCTGCAACAAGTAAGAAATAAACCTGCTGTCTTTAAAGGCTCGGATTCGGAATAAAGTTATCATTTATATAAATTGGCCGTTCAATGACCAGCAAATGTGTAAAAATGAATGAAGGCATGTTTTTCATAGAGCGTGCAACAGGTAGAGGGAATGTTTCGAGGGCCCTCGTGAAGTCAATTTATCAAGAGGAGAGAAGTCTTAAAAGAGCCTAGATTTTGGCTCGATGCGGCCACATAGCAAGTTCTTGACGTTTTCAATTATCAGTCCCTCGACTCCTTCGAACGACATTAATTTAGGTCGATATATGACACATATACGCCGGATTCATTCAGCACACACGGTGACTTATTAACTCATCTGATACAAAATAAAATCATGGAAAGATAACAAGCGTTTTACTAATTATATTCACTTAGATTTGGACGATCATGAGGTGATATTGTTAATCGTGAAATATTTAGTTCTTCATTTTTTGTTATTATTTTATTCTATCGAATTAGCACCTCCTTTATGAATTAAAACAGTATAACTTTATTACAACAACGAGAGACTATCAGACTTAACACTCAGTAGCATAAATTGTTTGGTTAAAAATCAGAAGGCCATGAGCTAATACAGGATTCATATCACTCAGCATTGAACATAGTATGTGATTTGAATAACCAAGGCATTTTTCTCCCAAAACCAAATTCCAAAATTTAATTTTAAAAGAGCTAACTTTCATTACTATATAATAGTTTATGCCACGCGACTGGATTTTCTTATAAGCATATTGGAGCAAAAATAAAAAAGATACTGATTGTGATATCGGAAAATTTCCAAACATGTTCATGCAAAGGGCCTGCAGACCTCTATAAAAATCTCCAAGGCGGTGAAGCACCTAGGTATCATCCTTGACTCAAACTGACTTGGAAAGATCGCATAGAAAGACAGATACAATGGCTCACCACTACCCTCTGGGTATGTTGAAAGAACGTTGGCAAAATATGGGGAGTAAATCTCAGGGTTGCAATGTGGCACTGCACTGTTATAGTGAGACCTATGATAACTTACATTTCGGTTGTTTGATGGCCTACGGTAGTTAGATTACATATTATTCAATGGAAGTTAGCTCAGCTTCAAAGACTCGATTGTCTGAGACTCACGGGGACCATACACTCTCTTACGCCAGCTCTGGAGGTCCTTCTGGACCTTGTGCTCCTTCGCTTACTAATTGTGGCCGAAGCTCGGAAAGCGGCTGAAGTAAGAGGTCAGTGGAAGGAAGCAGGAAAACGGCTAGTCATAGAAGGGCCCTATCCAACGCAGTAGCAACGCACTCACATCTGAACGCCAGGAGGATATAATAACTTCGTTCTCCTTCTCAGAACAATTTGAGGTTGTCATCCCCAAAGGTATGAATGGAATTCACTCAAGGACATACCCAGATCGGCCAATATCATCTGGTTCACAGGTGGATCGATGTCCGAGGGAGGTTCTAGAGCGGGTATTTATGGCGAGAAACCCAGAGTTAAAATCTCTCAAAACTTTGATAAATTTGCCACAGTATTTCATCCGTCGATAAAAAAAGTCACTTTAGAGAAATTACAGTACAAATATAGTTGACGGTCTTAATGCTAAATTATTTATTAATATTTGGTACAAACAGTTATGAATTGATAAGTGATGTTAAGAAAAAAACAATGCATTTGCTCCGTAGCTGTTAAAATTATTTTTGTAGGTCTAGCCTGAGCTCCGTTGCATTTTTGAATTCGATACATTTATCTCTGCAGCTTAATGTGAGAGGTTCTCACTTAAATGGCAACTTGTTTAGAGAATAATTTAAAAAGTTAACAATCCCTGAACTTTTATTTGCACCAGATGCGTTCGGACCGAGTACGGTTATTTTTGAATTATGTACATTGTACAGTAAATTTAAATCTCTGTGACGTCTAGGTGTTTAGTTAGTTCTGGGATAAAGTTGGCTGGCTGGGTTCCCTATATCCATCAAATAGTTGCATTTTCATAACGGTCAAGAGCAACTGACGAAACAAATGAAATTTTGCATAAAATGGGCATATTATTTTTTCATCTTTTTGTTTGTTTAAAGTTAAATTAAACAACATGTACAACATACAAAAATATAACTAACAACCTAGCAAATATTAAAATCTATCTCTCAATTTTAATTCTAATTTTGGCATACTCCTGATAACACAAATGGACAGATAGATATATATTTATTATTGGTGCATTTTATACTGTAGGCCATAAAACAATATCTAGCAAAATATGTAATAGACTAATATCTTGCTGAAGTTTTGGGAACTTCTCTGAGCACCCCCTTCAACTAAGGAGGGCCATTATATGCAAATATTTCAGCAACTGAGAATCACTTTCACAATACACTGAAACGTTTGATCACTACACTCGAATAAACTACTCGGCTCTATTTCACTAACCATGTTAGCATCATCGGGGAATGACTAAAACTGTTTTCAGTTTTAATACTTAATATCTAGATAATTATTCTTTTGTAAAGAGCTTGCAACAGAAAAATTATGTTTTAATTTTCTGCCTTCTAGAAGCACATTTGAACTTGCTAAGCCCAGTCAGGCTATTTACTTTTCGATTGCAACAGACACTCACCGCTAGATGGTGCCTGCTGATTATTTTGCCTGTCGCTATCGTAAAAATACCGAGATGTATCAAATAGTCAAGGGATCCTCGTGCCGGTCGTCACATGCCTACCTTGCACTGACGAGAGCCAATAGCTCGAAACTGCAGTCTGCAAGTGGTGTGGAGCGACTGGCACGAGAGCTCCTTTAAGTAGGATCAGTCTTTCGGCTGGTGTTTGTTGCAATCAAAGCATTAGCATTAGTTCTGTTGGTAATATGCAATAGGGTTTTCCCACTAATTTTATTTTAACAATTTGTATCGTGAAAATGATATAATAAAACATTTTATTAATTTGCAACAATTTACTTTTCTAATAAGAATTATTTCTAAGAAAATATCGCTAAAACAACTTGCTGATAATTTCACTGCTTTTTAAAACGGGCATTTTTACGTGCCAGAATTACGTATCTACCCGGAAAATCAATGAGATTATAGATATAATTAGTTTGTAATAGATTCTAACTGTATGTTAAAGAAAGCTTTCCTCTAAAACTTCTCAGAATTTCAATTTGTAATGCTTGTACTGTGATTGGTCTAAAGCAGTGGACGTGTAAATATTGTCCAATCAGAATCCAGATAAATGCCGCACAAGTTATTCGTGAAAGCGTCGGACCTTAATATTTTGTACTATAGTTTAGGTTTAACCTTCACCGACATTACACATCAGATGACTAACCTAAAACGTTAAATTTATATTTTTATGTTTGTATTGTTTGGAGTGAAAATATTATTTTATCAGTTTCTGGATTATGTTTTATTAATTCTACAATCAAAATGGAATCAAGTGGAAGAGGATATGTTAAAGGTGCCGCTAATAATTTACCTAAAGTAGAAAAGTGCTGAGTGCTGTCAATAAATAGAGGTTATGTTTTGTTAACAGAGACCAAGATTAATAAACAATCTTGAACGAAGAAAACCTCTGTGATTGGATTTCAGGGTGTTGACGTCACAACGCGCCAATTTATGGCTATTTAAAATGAACCCAATATTTTTCAAACTTCAAGTTTTTTTTTTGTTACTAATAGTAAAATTAATAAGATAATAAATATGCCATAAATCATTTTTTACGTGAGTTAAGTATTTCAGCAATATTTTTTTTTCTGGGAAAACCCTATTATTACACTTAACGCGCCAGGCTTGTAACTTGTAATTCAGCGCTCGGCGGGGCATATAGCCCGGAGACTAGCTGTTAGTTGCAGTCTGGTTACGTTCCTTATAGTAAAATAAAGATTTTATAGAGGAGCTTGCGACAGAAAAATTATGTTTTAATATATATATGTCTTAATAGAATATTGTTGCGGTGATATATTTTGTAATTGTATAAATAGAGCAATTAAAAACAAATTGCAACGTATTCCAAAGGTATATTTTTAGTACATTTAAAATGTAATTATAATTATTCTGTACATATAAAAGCATTTATAAATTGATCACAATAACTAAACGTAAAAAATGGAACAAAATTATTATATATTAATTCGTCGTTATAGTAAATAAAATTGGAATTTATTTATCTGCACTTTTTAAATAGTTAAACAACAGATCGCATATCATAGTATCAAAGTTTTGTTCTAAATTATTTTAATTATGAATTATTTTAACATTCGAAAAACAACTTCCTTGCAATCCCCTATTAATATTTCCTTTGGATATTTAGTACAAACATCATTTACAAGATGGGAAACAATACATATTTAATATGAAGTACATATAATAAATAGTTTAAACATATAAAATAAAGTGAGAGAAAGGATTAACTTAAATCTAAGATCTAAACTGAGTCATAATATAAAAGTAAAAGCTAAGAGAAACTGTATAGAACATGGGATGTTATTAAGATTATTATACATAATAATTGATTTAATCATACTTACCAGAAGAACTATAGCTGAAATTTTAGTTAAGTAAGTACTCGTTCATGATTTTATATATTTTTAAAAGATTTAAAATATAACTTATTTTAGTTCTATTTCAAAACCGAGTAAATGATATGATTTTCACTTGTACTTAAGGTGAAGAATATATTCAGGTCAATTTGAGTTGTGTATTGTGAATAAAATGCGTTTTATTCTGAGTAGAGAGTTGCATGCATGTTTTCTGTTTTCTTTTATTTGTTTGATAAAATATTAAGGTATTTTACAGAAGACAGATATTTTCAATAAATTTCAATTTTTGTATTTCGGCCATTAAAGATAGATAGAGATACTTATAACATAATTTAATGGTAAATAGAATCAGTTATTTTGAATAAATTATTGTTATACTAATTATTAAAACGTTTAAAACATATCAAACTGTTTACGCATTTAATATGTTCAAGTAGATATAAGATTTTAATTTAATTTGTGCAGGAAATTGATAAAAGTGAAAAAGATCACGTGATGATTGAATGAAAAGATATGAAACCAAATTGAAAATTGGGGGTTCCCAGGGGATGAAAAGGATAACAAGAAAATTGAGAAATTGAAGGGAAGAGAAAATTTTGGAGGAAAGAAGATATTAGAATAAAACAGGGAATAGACTGCCGTTTGGTTTAATTGGAGAAAAGTAAAACGAAGAAAGAAAAGTGGTTAAAGAATTTTCATGAAAGAAACAGAAAAAATCAAGTTTCAAGATTTTGATAAGTAGAGAAGGAGAATAATAATTTATTTTAACGTCAAGAAAACGATTCCTGGTGCAAAAATGTATATAGAAGGGGAAATAGTATAGATAATAGTAACTGGACGTCGCAGATAAGCTTCGCTACGCGGACTAACAAGGTTGTAACAAACTGTATATAAAATGTTATATTCACTATTTTAGTATAAATTCTATCAACAAATTGATAACCTGGAAATAATTGACAATATATTAAATTGGTAAATGTTTGACAATCAACTTCATTTTTATAAACAAATTTTATTTTCAACTTAATTATCAACATTATTTTATTTAGCTAGAGGAAATTTTATCTTTTTATTGTACGATATATCTGTTATCACAATACATTGTTCAGCTGATTTGAGTTTGTTTCATTGTTTGTGTGTCTCCATGTGTTTTCTCCATTGATTTCGAACTTTCGACCTTGAGAATTAAATTTAGAAATTATATTGTGTGGTATCTTAGCTTCATCAGGTCGAGATATCATAGTAATATCCAATTAAGTTAAACACTATTCTACACGTGTATCTGCGTATAAAGAATTCAAAAAAACATTTTACACTTCTGGCTTGAGACCAAGGAGTCCTAGGTTCAAATCCTGGTTAAGGTATGGATGTTTAGTGGCATTTTTCATCATGGGTTACCGAGTTGGAAGCAGTGGATTAGATGGGGTTGCGTGAGAAACAACCCAGCTAATCGCTGTACCACCCCTGAGTTCGGGTCTCAGCTGCGGCAGATGGCAATATCGGTTGTGGGGAATTGTTATTGGGTAATTATCTGTGTGCATGTATCCTTGTTGAGTAGCGGAATAACTAATGCTAATCCGCAAGGACGGCAATCTAAATAAGGCGATAAAAACTAGAAATCGTCGAAATAGAAATTATTTTTTTGTGTGAAAAATAAGTTCGCATCTGAAACTACTTACAGATTATTGTTCTTCCACTCCGAAATTGAGAAAATATATAAGTTCTAAGGAAATTTAAGGGTTACATTATGCTGAAGAATTGACAACATTTTTCAAATAGGCATTTTTGTCAGTGTAGTGAGACCTTCCAATGAATATGATATTCTGTAAAGTAAGTAAAATCCGGATAACGTATTCAAGCTCTCTGTATTCATACTAGGCATTTATATTATTGTGAAAATGCAAATTGTATTTAACATCCAGCCCCAAGTCCCATTCCCGAGCCGTCCACTTGAATTTTATTACGTCGTCTAATCAAGAGCATTAAATAGATAGTCGGTGTTAAATTTAAGTGCGGAGTTTACTGCCGGAATCAACAATATCCCGCAGGCTGCAGCGAACAACTACACAGTTACGGAATGGGCAGAGCTTGCGTCTTTGCCTACAGCCAAGCCATCGGTCACGAGCCCGACCTATGCTTTGCAGCTGTGTGTATTATAAATGATCCCAAGTTTGTGGCGCTTTTCGGCTATTTGTCATATCTGCAGTATTATTACATCCGTCGTCCGCTTGATGCGTGCCAGCAGTAGCACTGCTCTTCATCAATCCCAGCCCAGCAGCATCTGATGAAGATGGCAGAGCGCAGATGCTGTCCAAAAAGTGCCTGTGTCCGATAACGAAACCGTTTTCGGCTTTGCTGTACAAACTACCCGGTTTTATGAACACTTTTGTCATTATTCATGAACGGCCGGGATGAATACACGCAAGAACATATTGTACCACCAAAGGGGACTTATATTTCATGTACTACTTGATCTTTATGCTACCTTATATTGATAAAACGCGAACTATAAATCAACAACGAACAGGGATATTTTCAACGAGGAATTATCTCTTTCGCAGTCGATACTTGACAAGAGGCTTTCATTGATTTATTTTATCAACAAGGTAAAATGGTTTTATCTGACTTCATTCAATAAAACCATTTCTGAATAATACATTATGAATTAGCTAAAACTTTCCAAGTTGCTTGTGTCATATTCTTCGGTTCTTTGTTTGGTGTCTACACAGTATGACTCATTTCAAGGCTTAACACCCTCATAAAAGTTATATTTATTATCGATTTTGATCAGTTTTTTTAAGATATAACACCAAAAACTGCACTTTTGGACAAAACGTTATATTTTATTTTTAAGAATCATGGCCTACCGCAATATTTTTAGGTGCTAAACTTTAAGAAATCGTATTAGCGATTTTTTAGATAAAATCTAAATATATCCCTGTATTCAGCTCCATACTAAATGGTTATGTACCAAATTTCATAAAAAAATACGAATTAATAAAATTATTGCTGATAAATTTAAAAATGAAAATATTAGTACGCATTTATTATTGCATACATAGTAAGTCGTGGAATAAACATCAAAAACAGACAACAAAGTTAAATCTAATAATATTACTGATTGACTAAAATTAATAAGATTGATAAAAAAGTATCAAATAAAAATGAGCATAAAAACAACTTAGTTACTAAGGATGACAGAAATTCCGGTAAAGTAAATAAACAAAACGTCACAAATGTAAATAAACAGCAGAATTCTAAAGTAATATCACATAAAAATGTAGCAAATGGAATTATGCAAGTAGAGAGCCAGTTGAAACTCCAAGATTGCATTAATCTTACTAACGATATTAATGTACCGTCTTTAAATTTACCCAGTACATCGACGTCCCCGCAGACAAGAGATGATTGGAGTGAAGTTGTTAGAAAAAGATCTAAGAGATCAGTCGTAGTAGGCAACAATATAGCTAGTACATCTGTAAAAGGTGTTCCCAAAACTGTAGATTTACACGTATGCCGAGTGGATACGCAAACAACAGTTGCAGATTTAACTGCTTTTTTGAAACCTAATTTCCCTAAGTTCTCTGTGGGATATTACAATCAAAATATCCAGAGTTATACACATCTTTTAAGGTTACTATATTTGATGAAAATTTTAAAAAAGCTATGGATCCTCGACTCTGGCCTAAAAGAGCGCGTGTTCAGGGTTTTTTAGTGATACGAAGGAGGAGAATGGAAGAAAAGGAATAAATTTTAACCCCAATGTTCTATTACTTAATGCCCAAAGTTTGAACTCAACTAAAATTGACAACTTATACCTGGATATATGTAATTATACAGAATTGAAATTTTTGTGTCTTAACGAAACTTGGGCAAGTAATGACTCAATAGGTGCTTTAAACTTTAGCGACTTTAAATTAGTTAGTTATTATTGTAGGACCTCTTTTATTGGAGGTGGAGTTGCTATTTGGGCTAAAAATAATCTTGTAGTGAATTCTATTGATTTGAATCTCTTTTGTACTGAAAAGCATTTTGAGGTATGTGCTTTAAAATGGAATGACAACAATGTTACTACAGTAATAATAAATTGTTACAAATCTCCTTCTGGTGATATTAATTTATTTTTTAATAGAATTGTAGATGTATTAAATAGTTTAGTTAAGCCAAATTTTAACGTTATTTTTTGTGGAGATTTTAATATTGACTCGTATAACACAACAAAAGGTTTTAATTCGTTGTGTCATGTTTTAGCCTCTTTTAATTTAAGAAGCATAGAGGTGTGGCCTACTCGAGTGGCAGACACCACTATGACCACAATTGACCACATTTTTATCAATTTTAATTGTGAGGGATTATGCTGCGTGTTTGACAATATTGTGTCTGATCACAGAACTGTTCTTTTTGATTTAAATATGGTAGATACTGACAGTAGAAGGATAAAAAACACCTCATTTCTTGCATTTTAATAACATGATTTATAATGAAAGATGGGAGGGTCTTTATAATATAAAAGACGTTAACAAGGCATTTACTTATTTTAACAGCATTTTTATTTATTTTTTGAGACTTGTTTTCCTCTCCGGAAATTTTATAATAACAATTCAGCCGACAAAAATTGGGTAAATGATGAAGTGAAAATCTCTAGTGCATATTTAAAAGATCTATTTGTCTTGCAAAAAATTTATCCCGAATTATCGGTTGCTTATAAGAACCGGAAAAAGATCCATCAGCTGTTGATTGAAAAAACTAAAAAAGCTTATTATCAGAGCAAAATTGTTAATTCTGGAAACCAGTCTCAATCTGCTTGGAAGGTTATGTCTGAATTATGTAATCGTAATAAAGACCATAACAATATAATAATAAATAAGGATGGGGTTTTGCATGAGGATCCTAAGGTAATTGCGTCATTATTTAATGACTTTTTTATTAACACACCTAAAAATATAATTGATCAGATACCGAAGTTAAATAACTTATCTTCAAAAAATAATAATGCTAATGTACAAAACAATTCCTTATTTCTTACTCCTTTTACCAAAGAAGAAATGTTAGAATTAGTAACCAAAAAATTTAAAAATAAAGAATCGTCTGGCACAGATGATATTCCAATGTTTATCATTAAAAAAGTTATCAATTTAATTATTGATCCAATTACCTATCTTGTAAATCTGTCTTTTGAATTTGGAACATTTCCTGATATCTTAAAGACTGGAAAAGTTGTACCTGTTTTCAAGAAAAACGACCCAAAATCTTTGGAAAATTATAGACCTGTTACGGTGCCCTTAGGTTTCTCTAAAATACTCGAGTATTGTTTTATGGACAGATTGTCGAAGTATCTGGAAAAGTACCAAATACTAACTAAAAGTCAACACGGATTTCGTAGTGGTACGTCTACCATTTCAGCTGTACACTATTTTTATGAGAAAATTATATATTTCCTTGAAGCTGGCGAGTACCCTGTTGGGATTTTTTGTCATCTCAGCAGGGCATTCGATTGCGTCGATCATCAAAATTTGTTGACTAAACTAAATAATTATGGAATAAGAGGAATAACATTAAATTGGGTTAAAACTTTTCTTGAAAATAGAAAACAACTGGTTAGTATCAAATATAATGATAATAATCGTTTTGATAAGGTTAGCTCTGAATGGTCATACTTAACGTTAGGAGTTCCATAAGGTTCTGTTTTGGGCCCTGTGCTATTTTTGCTATATGTTAATGAAATAGGATCGCTTTTATTTAATACTCATGTTACGATGTATGCTGATGATACTTCCTTAATTATTTCAAATAAAACAGATGATAGTTTGGAACTCTGTTGTCACGCTATATTTAACAGGGTAAATGAATGGTTCTCCCAGAATTCATTATATTTCAATGCCGAAAAAACCCAATTATTAAGATTTCATAATTGTCATAAACATTGTAAGTTATTAAATTTTAATATAAACAATACTCCTTTATGTACCAAAGAAGAAACGGTTAAATTTTTAGGTTTACACTTAGATAAAAATCTCAATTGGAAAGTTCATTGCGAAACTATTATTTCGAAGCTTACCTCAGTCACCTATTTATTTAGGAATATAAGAACGGTTCTGTGTACAGAACAACTGCTTTCATTATATTACGCACAAGTTGAATCCCGCTTAAGATATGGTGTCTGCTTCTGGGGAAATTCCACTTTTGCATCTCTCGTTTTTATAGCCCAAAAACGAGTCTTAAGGTGTATTGCTAAGGTTCCAAGTATCCACTCATGCAAGGAAATTTTTAAACATTATAAAATTTTAACTTTGCCAAGTTTGTATATTTTTGAAATGTGCTTGTATGTTTTTAAAAATCAAGAAAATTTTATTGTAAATAGCCAGTGTCACAATGTCAATACGAGACAAAAACATAATTTTCATGTTCCTTTCGCTAAATTAAAAATAACTTTTAACTCACCTTATTGTTTAGGGCCAAAATTATTTAATTTGTTGCCGGATGACGTAAAATCTATCACGAATGAAAGGTTATTTAAAATTAAACTAATAAAATTTTTACTTGATAAAATTTGTGTCTCTCAATTATACATTACTTTTAAATATATATTTCATTTTATTGTTTTTAAACGTTAAGTCAATTTTATATAAATTGGTATACCTAGTATTAAGATGTTGACTATTCCTATACAAATGTACCTATTTGTCTCTAAGGAAAATAAATATTATTATTATTATTATTATTATTAACAGTGACTTAAGGTAATCCCCCATTATATTTAATTTGAGGTTTAATTTTCGTCTTTTACCCTTTAGGCCTCTTCCCAACAGAGCGCGATCCAAACGCTTACGATCTCGTGTTATAATTATCACATTTGTACTCAGTATATCCCCTCCAAAAGATACGAAACTGATCGTGACGATCTCGGTGGAACGAAAACGCAAAGCAACTTATACATTGAAATATAATGCAATATCATATGAGGTGATGTGATATGATGTGAAGTAACGTGACGTGACGTGACGTGACGTGACATGACATAACATGACATGACATGATATGATATGATATGATATGATATGATATAATAAATAAATAACACCACAGGTAATTACGACCCCCTTTATCCCGGAAGGCTTTAGAAGAGCCTTGTGTGGGAGGGGGCTACATATTTAGAGACAAGGGACACATACTTAATATCCGTGTATAGTGAAAAAATCCCTCTCACAGTATTTTTCACTGCCACGACCGGGGATCGAACCCGGAACTTTTGGGTGAGAGGTAAGTGCGCTCACCTCTCGACCATCAGTCATACGTATGATATGATATGATATGATATGATATGATATATGACATGATATGATATAATATGATATGATATGTAAGCCATTGTTCTGGACGCTTGTTAGATTTGAAAATTTTAGAGGAGCACGGTGATTAAAAAGATTTAACATGTTTAGGTTGAGGAAGTCAACTTTTTCTTCTAGAGAGTTAAAATTATATATAATATTCCAATTAATATCAGAAGCGTGCAAATTAAATAACTCAATATTAAAGTTTCTAAAACTACGGAATTACTTTACTGTGAATTTAAAATCACAACCGCTGAATTCAATGTCACAAGATGTGTAACATTGTGGTCAGAGAAGCACACATTTAAGAGTTCTACATTTTTAATATCCAAATCAGAATTAGTTATAAGTAATTATGTCTAGTAATGTTTCTCTTTGAGCAGTTATTCTAGTGGGATCATTAATTATTTGCTTACAATCAAAGACTTATGTAAATAAAAGAGGCGGGCCCAAAACTGAACCTTGAGGCACCCCATATGGTCCAGACTTGTTTTGCAATTGTTAAATCTCACGCACTGACTACCATCTTGCAAGTAAAAATTAAATAAAGCAAGAGACGGCCCCTTTCCATAATTATCGTAAAAATGATTGCCATATGAAATGTTGAATATTACAGTAATTCTTAGAATACTACACTTTCAGATTTGTAATAAAATTTTACGCCATGAATTTATGAACTGGCTTCTTAGAATATTTGCAAAAAAAAATATATTGAATCAAAAATTAATAAGTACTTTGTTCTACACAATCATAAAATTAAATTCAATACTTGGATATAAAATTAAACCTGGCAACATAGGGCTTTGGTGAGATTAGGTTTATTGTCTGTAATCTCTACCCATTATCTTTATAATAAAGCAAAGAACATTGTTAGGCGTACAATGGATAGGTTCTGATTTATAGCTGTCGATATCCTCTTACAATTTTTAAGGTAAAAAGTAATTCACCGCTAGCACGTATCCAACATCGGAGTAAAATATATCTTGTTTCCTGGAAATACAATTTTGTAGTGACGTAAGAAGTACTTCAAATCGAGGGGTATTGTAGATATGCGACGAATACAACAAATAAAATTGTGAAATATATGAGGAAAAAAATGTGCGGAAACTTTACAAAATGTATAAAATCGTACGCAAAATTCTTGTAGCCTCGCTTCGGTTACCAAAGGAACGAAGTTTATATACTTCATTAAATTATCATGTGACACTAGGCACATTTCGCCTCGTTTTCGTGTGATATTTGAACGTTGCATAGATTGAAAGATTATAAAGTTTATTTTTAAAAACGAGACTTCCGTGTTGTGTCTATGTATGTATATTTTAATTTTATGTATAAATTTTGCTACTAAAAGAAACTTTGCATTGCAACAGAGAGTGGCAATGGACTCAAAAAGTGTGAAAATTGAGCGGGTACGAAAATAGTGGATGGAAAAAGTCTAACTCCATATAACTCCATATAATAAAATTTATCCCTGTGTTAGAAATGTAATTTCACCCCTTCAATATGGTTTTATGGAAAGCCGGTCCACAGTTATAAACCTGGAAACATTTTTTCAATACATATCTGAGGCAATTAACGATAAAGGTCAAGTGGACGTAATATACAAAGATTTCTCTAAGGCTTTTGACCAAATAGACCATGGAATCATTATTAGCAAATTAAAAGCTAGCGGATTCAATGATACTCTTTTAACACTTGCTACGATTTACACGTACATAAACAAATAAATACGTTGGATATTAATGATTATAAGATATTACATAACGAAATTACTTGGGCTACTGTAGCGTAGCAGATATAGCAGGAACTACTTAACCCGGATAAGTGATGTGCGTGCCTACGATAAAATTTCTCTAGCTCAGACTATCTCAGGGCGTTAAGCCCAAGTTTACATAAACTATGACAAATTATTAGTTTACTTACTTAACAAATCACTGAGGCTTCCATACGTAGTAGTCGCAGACGAAATAATGACACTTTCTTTAAAAATGAAACGCACTATATTATACAATTTACAGATATTGGTTCTCTAGCATGTAACCTGGCGATGTTCAAAAGGTGTGGCAAATTTCTCGATTAATAAGTTACAACATTAATAAAATGCCTCGTGTAGCTACACATCAGTTTACAATGTCCTCATAAATGGTCATAAATTCTGCCGCCACAAAGGTCTGATTTAAAGAACCTCCTTAAATAAATATAAATGCATAAAATAATCTTTAAATATGTACAAGTTAAAATGCAAAAGTATGAATTGATATAACCCAGCCGAACCACTGAAGGTGGTCCCCGGTAAGTAAAGAACAACAAAAAACACACTTATTTAGGGTGGTACGATACCGACTTCGACGTGGAAGAACTGTAGCCCTACGGAGGTGTCTTCGTGACAAAAGAAATTGACCCAAGGATGGGGTTGATTTTTGCCTCTCCAGCCCTGGAACCCTCCACTGCACGTGGATGCCCCGTCCGTGGAACTTCACTGATGCGTGTAGAAGCCCCGTCCGTGGAACCCTAAAGATATCACGATTTAATTTATAAAGTCAGAAATGCACGTGAAGCGTGCCTAATGTGAGCAATTCAAATCTGACATAACCTACAAAAGAAATATAATTTACCTCACTGATGAGGGAACAATCCACCAATACTCCTCGAAAGCCACAGTCGGATGAATGGGGTCGAGTCCGCCTTTCCAGTTGACACGGTATTTCCAAAGGACAGCCTGCAAATTTGCGAAACACGTGGGTAGAGAACGGGTAAGATAGCGTGAAGTGGTTAGCTTACCTTGTGTAATTAAATATCCTGCTTCCACAGTTAAAATTTACTCACAACCACAAAATATTCCGCTAAACGGAACAACAACAGATTGAGGAAATTTTCTTGTGTTGATAATTCCAAAATTCACCAGGATGCCTTGGATTAACCGAGGTTCACAGAATTATCAACTACCTACCACGCCAACAAAAATAGTTGCCTACCCGTCTTCCGCTCTCTGCTGATCACGTGCCGCACATATATCGCCCTCCCGTGGATAATAGCGAAATGTGTTATGGACGTAGCGGTTGTTATTATGCGGCCCACAAAACGCTAAAGCGTATAGTGGGTCGCATACGCTAGAGGTCCGCAACACACTATTTACATCATACCTTAATAAAATATCTCAGTTTGTGTCATATAATGGTTTTAATTCAAAACATTTTTATTCCACGTCTGGAGTCCCTCAGGGATCCAATCTTGGACCCTTGTTCTTTTTATTATTTATCAACGACATAAATGTAATTCACTGCAACTTGATTTTATTTGCTGATGACTTAAAAATGTATTTATTATACCGTAAACGATATTGACGATTGTGAGTTTATTCAGTGTCAAATAAAAAATCTTGAAATTTGGTGCCAGTTGAATAGATTACGGTTATATATCCAGAAACGTAGAACTATGAGCTTTACCCTAAAAAAACAACCAATAGAATTTACATATAAAATACACTCAGTAGATTTTAGTCGATGTGAAGTCATAAAAGACATCGGAGTAATTTTTTATACCAAACTGGCATTTAACGATCATATTAGTCGATCTGTATCATCCTCATTATGCATGTTGGGCTTTATTATTAGAAACTGTCAGAATTTTCATAATATGCAAGCACTAAAAGTTCTTTATTACTCATTTGTAAGATCTAAATTAGAATACGCGTCGCTCATTTGGTATCTATTCTATAATAACCAAAAATCTGCTATTGACTATGTACAAAGATAATTCTAAAAATTTATGCATTTCAAAGTTTCCGGTTCTTATCCCGAAAGAGGTTACGATAATCAGTTAGTAATTGATACTTTGATAGTTTAAATTTTGGTTTTAAACTTCTGGACAAAATTGATAGCATGCATCTCCTTGGAGAGTTGGAATTTTCGTATGCCAAGGTTTTCATCTAGACAAGTAGAAATTTTTAATTTAACAATTAATTAGCTCAGTCAAATTAGACAAATCGGTGGAAAACATTTCTAGAGAGTTGGAAAATTTTTTAAACGCTTTCTTTACACTTGGGTAGACATATATCAAAAGTCCCCGAGGGTACAGGGTGAGCTAGAGGAGGAGGGAGGGGGTTAAAAGTACCATTTTCACTTTTTCGCTTATATCTCGGAACGATAACCAAAATTAAAGCGGACAAAATTTACTACAAAATGATCATATGCATTTTTGCCGTAAAACTAACCGTAAGTGCATTATAAGCCTGACAAAAGAAACATCATCCCAAAAAATGTACTTTATCCGGATTTACTACAAAATTAGTCTTGTGATTTGAAAAAAAAAATAACATTAAATTGAATTTATTTGGTCCAACCTTTCATTAGAGGAGGGGGGGGGTGGGTCATGGGGGTCTATGACGTCTTCTGAGTCTAGGGAAAAGGAGGCTTACTTGCAGGGGTGAGGCAATTGATGCCACCCGTGCTGTGGAATGTTTTCAGGCCATCCAATGTAGTTACGTTGTAGTCTGCGTTATCAAACGCGTATTGGGTGAATGCTCCTATACCACATGGAGCATTCACCCAATACGGTTGTTGGGGACAGTGAATAGCTAATACCTCTAACATTTGAGCATCATTGTAATAGGCACTGGACCCAAAATTCGCCAGCAAGTTAACCAAGCTCTTAGCCCCATACTTTCGATGTATGAAAAAGGCTATGCCATGCCTGATAGAGAAAATGAAGTATCGAGGACGAACAGCACTTGTGACAGCAAGAGAGAGACACGGATTTGTTTCGGGTCTTTGAACTTAGACGTGTTTCAAAGAAATTTGAGAGAGTTGGAGGGATCATTTCCTCAACCTAACCAAGAAAACCATCAGTTGGAGGATATTGACTGTTGTCGTACACTCGGCTCTGTATATCTCCTTTGATGATTGCAGCAGCAGTTGGAATTACTCTAAGGCGCTCTTCTTCTGCCGTTCTCCCCCTCATACTGCTTTCGTACTAGGCCGATCTTAAGATTTTGTCACCAACTTCTTTAAAGCACAGAATGGTCTTATGGGAATGTAGCTGACTGATTATTAAACGTTCTTTTTACTTCTCCTTCAGCTTTGCTTTTACCGTTTTAACTGTTGGCTTTTCTCCCGAATTTCGTCCATCGAATACTGACAGTCAATTCCCTGATCGAGAAAAGTGTAGGTATCTTCCATAGCAGCTATCAAGTCATCTGAAGGACGTCTTCTTTTTTCACCAGTACCACTTTTTTTGGGAAAAATTTTACACAGCACGGGTCATGGTAAATAGCTTCAGCTGCAACTATATCGGAGACAGCTCCAATTCGTCTTGATACTTACTCTCCACAAGCGTACTCCCTTTCACTCCTTTTCAACATTTTATCCTTCATCTCCAAACTGCGCACTTTAAAAACTGCCTCTCGATTTTCCAATGATTTTTCTTCTGTTTGTAATGAAGCTCCTCATTAATTGGTACACAGCAGAACATAACTCAACCTGGAAGTCAAATGTAGGAACATTGGATCGTCGACAGCTTCTTGCTGGGTTTTGGGATTCGGCTTCTTCTACGTTTTTTAAATCGGAAGCAACATATTGAGGTGTAACGCTTTCGACAGGAGGGGTGAACGACTCCACTCGTTTTGTTCCTAAAAATCGCGCTCATCCCATCCTTTCTTGCAACGCTGTCATTCAACAGTCATTTCATTCCTTTTTCACGAACCACACTCATATCACTCTCAACAGTTACATCACATATCAAGCACCTGTCGACTATTATGAGGCGAAATCAAATTCACGATCAAACACACAGCACGACGCGATTGGCAAACGAACACAAAACTGAACTCCAACAAAACGGCCACATGTGAACGAGATGGTATTCTACGAGGTACTGTCCGCACGAAAATACAGGACGTTAACACGCCTCATTCTATAAAGAGACAAGGTATGTTCTTGCGACTTAATTATTGTGACTCATATTAGCGGCAGCGCAGATAAAATTGTGCTACGTTGCCAAATTGTTGTCCCCTAGAGTAATATTCCTTCATCCGCGGAGGAAAAAAGAGTCCTCTTCAGATAGGCCAGTTTAGTTGGGAGGCGCTCTAACCAGACTATTTCCATATAAAAAAAAAAATTATAAACACTTACTATATACTAATGAAATGTGTTTGGGAAGTTTTTTAATTCAATTTTATGTCGAATACAAATCTCGTTTACGGTTAGTCCTACAACAAAACTGCATAGCACCATTTTTATAGTAAATTTTATCAGCTTTTTTGGTAAGAGGGTACAAACCGATAGGAGTGATCGTTTCCGAGATATAAGCGAAAAACTGAAAAAGGTACCTTTACACCCCCTCCCTCTCTTCGAGCTCATCCCTCAACCTCAGGAATTTTTGATATATGTCTACCGAAGTGTAAAAGAAGCGTTTAAAATAATTTCCAACTCTCTAGGAATTTTTTCTACCGACCGCCCTATTTTTGTCTAATTTGACTGAGTAAAATAGCTAGAACCAACGTACTGATCCGCTCACCCAGATATGTCATATGTAGTAATTTAAATAAACTAAGTATGTTTTGTGATATATTCAACATAAGTTTAATAGAGATATGTACTATTACTATGGAAAATAAACACAATTTTTAGAATGTTTCAATTGCACAATTTCCAAATGTACAAATTATAATCTCATATACTTATTATTATATGTTCACAATTTAGCTATACGCTAGTTGTCTTATAATTGGATTCTTATAATCTGTTGGGTAATAAAGTCTATTATTATTATATAGTGTTAAAAGAGGAAATCGAACATCGTTAATCCGACTCTGTAACTGGGGCTTTTGCCCCATTGAGTTGAGTAAATAAACATCTAGTAGAGTATTTACTTTCATATTCTCATCCTTAATCAAACTAGGAAACAAAAAGAATCATGTATGAACACTAAAACGAAGAATATAACTTTATTCTGTTCCATATCTGATTCCTCCTTCAATGGCACACCACTGGGGATTATTAAGAAAACACTTCTCTCTCAAATATTTAAAGTGGTAAATTAAAATTATGTGTACCACCCTCGGCTAATTGCATTGGACCATTGTTATGTAAATTAATTCATTAGGACCAGAGCAATTTGCTTTAGTCCGAACAAACATATCTTTATGGGCACAACCATGCTTGGAGAACACCCTAAATGGGTTTATTAAATAAATTTACATTTTGTTGAACATCTCTTATTATTTGTCAGGGAGATATACGAAACATATGATATCATAATATAGTTTCATACTAAAATCGCTACGCGAATTGTTATTATTCTCACACATAAAAATACTGAAAACACTATAATAACTTTGTACACTGCAGAGTTATTCACTATACAGGCTGTCCATTTTATCAGGGCCCTCGAGAATATCTCACTTAATATCGGTCGTACAAAAAAAATATTTTTACGGAAATTGTGCCGATTTATATAACCTACAAAATGGTTTAAACACATTTGAAATCCATCGCCTACTTTAAGAGTTATGGAGGAATATATTGAAAAGGCGGAAAAGATCTAGGCCAAATATCTCCGTTATTTGAAGAGATACGAGAAAAATTCTAAGACGAAAACTTTTTGTAAAACAGAGTGTTTCAACGAGGTATTACCTAATTTTTTTCAAAACCGCTGTATTTTGAGATTTACTCTTCAGGCTGTTAAAAAAATTATTTTGAAACGGGCGGGAAATGGCGCCATTAAATAGAGTATTTTACTCCCTTTTCAACGATATATCACATGCCATATTTATTCATTGGTACTACGTTAGTAATTATAAAAACATTTTTTTAAAACGAATAATTTTTTTTTTAACAAGCATTATACTTGCCGAGGAGAAGTATGATTAAATAAAACGATAAAATAATTCAATGAGTTGTTCAAATCTTTGCTATAATACCTGAATTTACTTTATTCTTCTTAATTGTGTTAATGTTTTATTATAGCAAAGATTTGAACATCTTATTGAATTATTTTATCGTTTTATTTAATCATACTTCTCTACGGCAAGTATAATGCTTGTTAAAAAAAAATTATTGATTTTTAAAAAATGTTTTTATAATTACTAAAGTAGTACCAATGAATAAATATGGCATGTGATATATCGTTGGAAAAGGAGGAAAATACTCTATTTAATGGCGCCATTTCCCGCCCGTTTCAAAATAATTTTTTTAACAGCCTGAAGAGTAAATCTCAAAATGCAGCGGTTTTGAAAAAAATAGATAAAACCTCGTTGAAACACTCTGTTTTGCAAACAATTTTCGCCTTAGAATTTTTCTCGTATCTCTTCAAATAACGGAGATATTTGGCCTAGACGTTTTCCGCATTTTCGATATTTTTCACCATAACTCTTAAAGTAGGCCATGAATTTCAAATGTCCTTAAACCATTTTGTAGGTTATATAAATGGGCACAATCTTGTTTGTACGACCGATATTAAGTGAGATATTCTCGATGGCCCTGATAAAATGGACAGCCTGTATAGGATGTTCTATTTAAGAAACATATATTTATTTCGTATTACGTGACCTATAGATGATATTTTTTTAATCACTTTTCAATAAAATATAGGTAAGATCCTATAACGTTTATACGAAACATTTTTTTCTATTTTCAATAATAACAGAAATAATCTGGGGTCAAAATATTGTGAATAATCCTGTATATACAAAATAAAATTTCAGCATCAAGCCTGCCTTTGGCTAAGCTTTGCCCCTTGATAAAGTTGTTAATTAATTAATTACTTACTGTAATTTAAAAGAAATCAAAGATACGGACATGACAATTCTATATTATAAACACATTACATTCAAATTTAGTTCGGATGTCGCTTTATCCCTAGTATAATCTGTGAACTTAAAGAAATAATATTGGTTAGTAACCCCGACAGGAAGAGCTTGTGTCGACGACGGAACTTTAGATTTAATATAATATGCAACAACATCTGCAATATGCAGTATTGGAGCATGTTTAACAACTTTGCAAAGCCCTGCTTCAAATTTAACGTCCAATTTCGTCTTAGTTACACAAGTTGTGTTGCTTGTTACCCGATATCATCGGTACACCTATCTGTAGAGTAAACACATGACTTTGAAAGTACTTAAAGTATTGCTGTGTCGAACTGAATGTATCTTCAAAACAATACGTAGAATGAAAGGTAACAAGAGATGTACCTTACCGCATTAAAATAAGGATACACTAAATAATTATTTTGAGAATTTCTTATATCTATTTACAATTTTTTATTTCTGCTGGTAGAGTATTAAACATATTTAGGCCTTTGTACAGGGTGTCTCACCGGGAAGTGAATCGATCGGTATAGAGAAAAGTACGCATCAGAAAATCTTGAAAATTAAAATAATTACTAATGTCGATGTGGCCAATCCAACTAAAATAATTACAAGCAGCTGGCACTTCCGCTTATACCGGAAGTCGATACAAACTTGCTTATTTCAAATAGAATACCCTATATATTTTAGGATTTTCGAAAAGAGCGTAAAATTCTGAGCCGAAAATATGTAGCATATCCTATACCTAAACCTAGCCGTTTCAGAGATATTTGACATTTTATAGAAAATTTTACAGGTGCAACGGTTTGCAAGAACCGTTATAACATACTTCGTGTAAAAGATCCTCATTTGCTTCTTGTCACGTAAAAATAAAAAAAGAAGAACTACGTTCTACAACTGAAATAAATTCAATATCATACCAAATGTTCCGTTTTTCGCTTTACATTTTGTCAACTGGAACACCCTGTATTTTTTTTACGTTAAGTTGTGTAAAATGAATTCCCCTTTTTCTGATATTATTTCTGATGGTCTTTCATAGAATTTCATTTAACATTCAATTTTCTTTGTCACTAATTTGACAATTTTACAATCTTTACAGTAACTATTTTTTTTTGTGGGATTTGAGTTTTCCTAGTGTTTTATTGTAGGAAAAATTACTAAAACCTACTTCAAAACAGCCATATTATATAAAAATAGAAGAATGTATTTTTGAATAATTTTTATTTGTGAAATAAAATTAGCTGGCATGTAAAAGGTAGAGATAATTAGAGGGGGGAGGGGGGTTGGCGAGTAGTGGAAGAGGACATAGGTAATTTGGCTGGAATGGATGTTATGTGTCTGTATGTAGTCGTTACCGTCTTTCTAGAAAAACCGGTAGTTTCTGGTGTATGAGTCGATGTACGTGAGTGGGGTTATCGTGTATCCGTATATCTGTTATGTGCCTTGTCAGTTCCGATCGCATAATTCTGCTCCGGAAGAATTTTTCGGAGGCCTCCACGATGAAATCCTTCATCATAGGAACCCCGGCCTTCCGATGCAGTTCAGCGATCGAAATGTATCTATTTGAGTTTGTCAAAAGTCGGAGTATTTTATTCTGTGTTGTCTGTAGTCTTTTGCACTGCGTGTCTGAAATAAAATTCCACGTCACGTAGGCAAATGTCAGTATAGGTCGTAGTATTATTTTGTAAAGCGTCATTTTATTGCCTGTAGTCAGCTTGCTTCGCCTATTTACCAGTGGGTATAGGCGGCTCAGCGAAGCGTACGTCCGGTTAAGTGTCTTCGTGATATGAGGCCCGAAACTCAGCCTCTTATCCAGGGTGACCCCTAGATATTTGACCGAGTTCCGTTCCTCAGTCACCTTGTCGTTAATTTTAAGTTTCGTTATTGTCCGTATGTTCATAAATTTTCTGTTAATGGCTATCGTCTCTGTCTTGTCCTCGTTAATTACAATTTTCCAATCGGTGTAATAGTCTAATAGTCGCATCAGATGATAGCGTATCTTCTGGGCAGCTGTCTGAATATAGAAAGACTACCCATAGATGACGTCATCATCTGCGTATAGTAACGTAAGCGTTGAGCTACTGAGCAAATGAAATTTAATACAAATTCTCCAACATGTAAATCGAAAAGATACTTCCACATGCCCTTTTCAACCATACTAGTATTGCGACGCGGTGTGAGTCAGAGCTAGGACTAACTCATTTTTCAGACAATAATCTCTTCGCCCGACTGATAATAATATCTGGAAACTGTAGTTGAGAAACATGAACTGTAACCGCTCGAGTTCGCAAACATATCGCATAAGCACCAAGATATGCAATTATAATTATGTATGCACCGGTGACTACAATATGCAAAAGAGGTCGGTGGCGCCGAACAATTAAGTTTTCTTTTCCCGAGAGAGATGCGACGGTGAAAACGAACTGTGAATTTTGTGAAACCCCGAATGTTTACACATTATGAGTTCGACTGGACGACCGCTATAATAAAAACGGGAGTGGAATTTCATGACATGACCGTGGTAATTACTCCTTCTGTTATTGTAACTTTACAACTGACACTTTGTAAAACCTATACGTTTCATTGTAAAGACAAATAGGATCGTTGGCAACAGTTCATGTGTCTTTTAATGCTCTAAAAACACTACTATTTACAAGATGGAAATATAATTGAGGTAGAATTAGGTCTTCAAAAGTTAGCCAATTGTTATAACCTTATTTTCCAGAATTATTATTGTTAAAATAGATAGAAAAGAAGTGTCTGAGAATTATAATATAAATAAAATTTCACTCAGTTTTATAGTTGCTCTTACCTACACACTCTTTATTGAAAAGTGAGAAGGACTTTAAACTCTATCAATTTAAAACAACCAAACTATTTAATTCAGGTATAGTCCACTCAAAGACTAAACGTATTTTTGAAATTACACATTTTTCTAGCGACATGATATTGAACCTACTTTTATCTAACTTTTAAACATATCAGTTCAAGTTCTAGACACATAAACTTATTTCTGTTTATGTATCTGTCCGTACCTTTAATTGCCTACCATCTTCAGAAACTTTATGTCGCAGAATGATTTTCTTTTATTTTTAATAAATAACTTTTGAATTTTCTCTCTTTACCTGCTTTGATATTGACCCATAGATAGGTTGGATCTGTGGACATATTCCTATGTATTTTAGCTCTTTTAATTTAAATTATTTTCCTTATTACTATTGAACGCTGGTTATCTGAATTTCACATTTATATGAAGTTATCGAAAGATCATGTACATACAACGGTCCCCAATAGAAAAATATTCTGAGTATTTTCTACCCTAAGAACATACAATAAAATATCAAACAGAAAGAGAAACATGGCTGAATTTTCGAATAAAAATTAAATACTCGGTACGAAATGTTTTAACAAGCATACAGTGTCGTTTATCTCAATACTACAAATATAGATAGATAGATACCTAGATTTTATTTGACTATGTTGACATTTTTTACAATATTTGTAGCAAGTCAACGGAGTAAGTACATAGATTTGGCTAGTTACCGGTCGGCAGTTAACAGAAACAATCAATGTAAAATAATGTCTTAACATTAAGTATATCACAAGAATTATATGTATATGACAGATAAACAAGTAATGGTAACATACAAGAAGGGAATAAAAGCAAAACAAATGAGAGAAGATGAAATAAAATGGCAAATATTTTACAAGTAAATGCATACAACATTCATGTCTATAGAATCACTGTATGTAAGGAGTTCTAAGTATTCATCAACAGAATAAAGTCAGTGTTTTAGGATTAATTTTTTAATTTTTGATTTAAAGCCAACTAGATTTAGCTGCTTGATTTGTGTAGGCAAATGATTATATAGATTTAGATTGATGGAGTTTTTTTCACTAACTGCTAATCGGTATCGTGGTTTCATAAGAAGGCCTACAGAACGAGTATTGTGTTGGTGGTAATCAAAGTGGGTGGAGAAATTGTAGACGCTCTCATGAATTTGAATCAAGCTGTAATATATATAGAGTGAAGGAAGAGCCGTAACGCCTTCTTTAATAAATACACGTTGACAGTGTTCTCTAAAGTTGACATTTACAAGAACCCTTACAATTTTCTTTTATAGCCGAAAATCTTTTATTGCATGTGAGGAATTTGCCCACAATACAGTTGCATAACACACAAACACATAAAAAGAGAAAAATAAGTATTTTTCAGTACGTTAAAATCAATAAAGTTTTTGTTTTCTGAAAAGCGCTAGCGAGTTTCAAATTAAGTTGTTGTAGATGTTTCATATGGGCACCTATAGTTAGATGTCTGATTGAAGGTATGGTGAGCTTTTGCGTTTTCCCATGGTTGAGCTTTAATTTATTTGATGTAAACCAATTTTGAGCGAGTTTTTCGTGAGATGAAGAGAGATCTAATAAGTTGTTAATGTTTTTATCAGAACAGAAGCGTGGTATCATCTGCAAACAGAATAGTCTTGGTGGGGTCCACACATTGAAAAAAATGATTGACATATAGTATGAACAATAGGGGCTCCAAAACAGAATCTTGAGGTACCCCGTGCATGACATTTAGAAAGTGAGAATTTTTATTGTTTATGAGCACACGCTGTTTGCTATTTGTTAAATAAGACACAAAAATGTATGACGCACAAATTTTATTTGGAAAAAACCTGGACGTGCCTACATCATACACTGAATTACAATTAACTATCAAAGCCTGGATCTTAATTATTGAAATTGTATCCTTATTTTTATTCCAAACAACAATCTTTGGGCTCATCGAACTCACATTGTTATAGTCACCACGCCCAGAGAATAGAATTTCCTCCAATGTCAACTTATTTAAATCTGACTGAATCAACTTGAAACATTAAAAAAGTAATAATGATTCACGCCACTATCAGTTACTGGATCTCAATTAAAAATAAAATTCTTATTTTGGTTGGCTCGAGATTGTACGGTCGTGAGAAAAAAAATAGGACATGTCGTATAACGGTATTTTGCTAAAATCTAGTTGTGTAGATCTAACTTTAATTTTTGTGACATTGTCAGTTAGTTGTCATAATTTATTGCAAGTGTGCAAAAAACTAATATGCTTCATATAAGCGATTTAGTTAAATCTGGAGTTACCGCTAAAGCAGAAGATGAATGGAAATTGCACTACGTTATAATATTGACGGTGTGTAACATTTTAAGAAAGTGGAGAATAAACGGTACGATTAGTAGAAATCCTGGATCAGGGCGACGAATGATATCAACTCAACAACAAGACTTGCAATTGGTAAATGCTTTAGTAGAAAATCCATTTTACTCAGTTATTCAGGCTGCTGAAGGAACGAATTTTCCTGGATCGAGTAGTACTGGTCGCCGGCGAGTAAGAGAATCGGAGCTACGCTGTCATGCAGTAGCACAGAAATACTTACTTAAAGCTGAAGATAAAGAAGCTCGAGTAGGATTTGCGCTTGAATTTTTAGCGCATGATGTAAATTTTTGGAACAATGTAATCTTTACAGACGAAAAAACTTTCTAGTCAACACACAGCGGTCGTATTCGTGTTTATCGCCCTCTGAATACTCGATTCGATGAGTAATATATATCTAACAATGATAAAAGTAGTAGATTTTCCGTCAATATGTGGGCTTGGATATCGGCACCTGATCCTGGTGTTTTGTGGCATATTGAGGAACGATTTAATAGTGAAACGTATATTAGGATTTTAGACAATATTATGCACTCTTGTGTGTCACAATTATTTCCTAATAATGAGTTCATATTCCAACAAGACAATTGTTCCATTCATACTGCTCATACCGTAACTAACTGGTTTCATATCTTGAACAGCAACAACATCAATGTTCTTATCTGGCCCAGTCATAGTCCAGATCTTAACCCTATAGAAGAAGTATGGGGACTACTCGTAAAAGTATCCAAAAACGAAATGTGAGACCACGGAATGCCGAAGAATTACTGGACATAGTAAATAATGCCTGGGAAAATATTATTACTAATGATTATTGTATAAGGTTATTTAATTCTATGCCAAACAGACTTATAGAATTTATACATAGAAATGGTGCAATAACGAAATATTAATAGTTAGTTTCTTGTTAAGTAGGATATCCTTTGTCCTTTGATCTAGGATTTCTCTTAATTAATTAATAACGCAGTGCAATTTGTCTCATTAACCAACCATCAATTACTATAGCAATAACTACAGCATTAAAATAAAAAATAATTTAATTTTTTTTTAAATTAACTATTTTTTTTATCTAATAACCATATTTATTAATTTATATCTTACATCTAGATAAAAACAAATTTTTGTTAATAAAACTATAAACATATTATACTTAAAACAATATTTACATTATAAAGTATCATACTGTTTCAAAATATCGTAATTCTTATAAATTAAAGACTATAAAAACAATAATTCCAAATTAAAATTTTAGTATTTGCCTATAAAAATAAAATTTATTGGCTGAGGAAAGATTCAACTGTACTCTATACTTATTTTCTTTTAAAGAGGGTAAACGAATGTCTTAAAGCTCAAAGGAGACTTTCACTCAATTATACCAAATATACTTCCCGTTCTAGTTAACTAGTACATTTTAGAAATAAAATTATCATCTTTAAATATAAAGAAAAGAAAATTCAGTACATGCATATCTTGACAACTTTTTAAATAGATCCATGACTGAATAGTTTTCACGGCCACCTAGGTCTAGATTTCCAATAAACGTTATATGTACCGGAAGAAACATATTTGATATTTTAAATTCGCTAAGGTTAATAAAATTATTAAAATTAACTATTAAAGTTTAACTTAATACAATAGTATCGAATGTGAAATATGCATTACATGATTTTTTTAATTTTCGGAAAGTATGTCAAAATTCCCGATTTCCGTTTCATACTTTTCCGACTTTTGGTACAATCTTTAATTTCCCTGACTTATCCAAAAATCCGGAAAATTACCTAACAGTTAACCTAGATAAGAATAAATTTATGTGCTTTAGTATATATGACAGAAATGTATCTATGATAGATACGCTTCAATTACATAGATACTCATGTATTCAATTTAAAATAGACAAAGCACATTCAACAATTAAATAACAAAATGCACAAGTTGGTTTGGAAGTTCTACCACATAAAAAATATTTTGCCTTTTAACACTATAAAGTATCATGCGTTGATCGAATCAATTTTTAGATATGGAATAATAACATGAGGAAGTGCATATTCGACAAATTTAGAGCATTTAAGTATATCGCAAAAGCATGTAATGATAAAAATTGTACTTTATTGTTTATGCAATCTAGATGTACTACAAAAAATTAACGATTAGTATATAGTAAAATATACAGGGTGTTGCATCATGAGAGGGACATAGCTTAATAGGAGGTAGAGAACATCAGTGGTAACCGGAACCTCCCATAGAAATGTCTCATTGGGCCTTCATTACGAAGTTACAGGGTGTTAAATAATTTTTGGCCAAACCTGTTTTTTGTCATAACTTTGACAGGGAATGAAATAACGGATTCATATTTGGTACGGCTAATGTACTAACGAGCCCCTAGAGGTACATGTATAAAAAAAATATATCCAGATCCGGACTCACTATAATTTATGTTTCTTCTTTGCATCAATAAAACATCACCCTGTATATATTTTTTTGAAATTTCGATACGATATTCGAAAAGAGCAAGAAAAAACAAACAAAATGGCCTATTTCATTTTTTTGTTACACCTTCGTGGTTATTTAAATACGTTGTTAAATGTGCAAGAAAATGGATTACAGAACCCTATTAAATGAGAGGCACGTGAAATAAATAGTTTTATAACTAAAATTTGCAAAAATTCTATTGAGCCTAGGTGGTCTGGGTGAATCCTAATTCCGGCAAGTTTTAAAGGTCCATTTTGGTAAAAAACTGTGGTCCTAATAAGTAATCGGGTATGAAATAACAAAATTTTTAATCAATCACAGAGGCTTGTTCAAAGAATAAAAGTGACAGATAATTTAAACCATTTAGGCCTAAGCAACCAGTTACTTTGATCAAGAAAATCATCAACATTTTATACTTAATAAAAATTGGAAAAGAGAACAAACTAAAATCTAAATAAATAAAATATTTTCCATTCAATTAACAATAAATAACAAAACAATAACTAAATGTGTTTAAAAATAAAACGTAATTGATACTAAAGTAAATTTTCAAAATGACCTCCCCCACATTCTGTGCATTTTCTTGCGCGTTTAGAAAGGTCACCAATTGCTCGACGTATCATTTCTGGATTATTCCGTATTTCGTCGCAGGTTGTAACGATGCGCTGGATTAAATGTTGTCTACTTTCAATTTCAATGCTATAAACCTCGTTTTTTAAGTGGCCCCATAAAAAGTAATCACAAGGGTTACAATCAGGAGATCTTGGTGGCCATTCATGTGGACCCCCGCGTCCAATCCATCTATTAGGATACACATTGTTTAAGTGTTCTCTTACTTGAAGGCTAAAATGTGGTGGGGCCCCATCATGCTGAAACAACATGCCTCTTATACCGATATTTTCTAACATATTCGGTAAAATGTTTTGAAGAAAATCAAAGTAAATTTCACCATTCAATCTTTCTTGAAAAAAATGTGGCCCTATCAAATGTCTATTCACAAGTCCGACCCAAACATTTACAGAAAACCTGTGTTGCGAACGGCGTTGGCGTACCGCATGTGGGTTTTCCTGTGCCCATTTATGATTATTTCGTGAATTGTTTACTCCATCCCTTGTAAATTGTGCCTCGTCCGTAAATAAGGTTCTGTAAATGACTAGGCGATGGTTAGACAACCAATGAAAAAATGCCAGGCGGGGGATATCGTCGCCTTGTTGAAGACGCTGTACCTGCTGGATATGATATGGATGGTAACGTTCTCTTTTTAGGGTTCTCCATACTCGCCAATGAGGAATACCAGTTGCCAAACTGATTCGTCTAGTGCTCATATTTGGGTTTTCTTGAACAACGTTTATAACATTGTTTTGTTCCTGCACACCTTGTTGTAAAACACGCTCCACAACTGCAGAAGTAGGAAACTTTCCGTGTTGTCTTGCATACTGGAACACCGTACTAAAGGTTTTATGATTAGGGCATCGACGACCAGGAAAACGCAGCCGATATTCTCTTTCCGCCGACCTACCATTTCCATTACAGAAACCATAGATGAATATTATGTCAGCATATTCCACGTTTGTAAATTTTACTGGCATAGTTAAAATATTTTCACAAGTTTTCACTAACTAAATGCGGATTATTGACACATTAAATTACTAACAAACAATTATTCAACTGTTTAGGAGATTTCTTTTTATTATCTGTCACTTTGAACAAGCCTACTGTGATTGATTAAAAATTTTGTTATTTCATACCCGATTACTTATTAGGACCACAGTTTTTTACCAAAATGGACCTTTAAAACGTGCCGGAATTAGGGTTCACCCAGACCACCTAGGCTCAATAGAATTTTTGCAAATTTTAGTTATAAAACTATTTATTTCACGTGCCTCTCATTTAATAGGGTTCTGTAATCCATTTTCTTGCACATTTAACAACGTATTTAAATAACCACGAAGGTGTAACAAAAAAATGAAATAGGCCATTTTGTTTCTTTTTTCTTGCTCTTTTCGAATATCGTATCGAAATTTCAAAAAAATATATACAGGGTGATGTTTTATTGATGCAAAGAAGAAACATAAATTATAGTGAGTCCGGACCTGGATATATTTTTTTATACATGTACCTCTTGGGGCTCGTTAGTACATTAGCCGTACCAAATATGAATCCGTTATTTCATTCCCTGTCAAAGTTATGACAAAAAACAGGTTTGGCCAAAAATTATTTAACACCCTGTAACTTCGTAATGAAGGCCCAATGAGACATTTCTATGGGAGGTTCCGGTTACTGATGTTCTCTACCTCCTATTAAGCTATGTCCCTCTCATGATGCAACACCCTGTATACTAAATATGTATTGTTACTATTTCTTAAATACTTTGTAGCTATTGAATTGCAATTGGCAAAAGAAGCAATAAAGTTTATTGATTTGATTGATATTAGAACATTTTACATGCTTTTTTCGAATCCTGTACATGTGACAAAATAATTTGCGCTTCCCATTTCAAGATCAGTTTCAATAAACCAACGCGTATACACAATTTCACTTCCCATATATTCGAATGTTTATTTCAATACCAGAAACAGCAATTTCCCACATCGGGATGTATTTTATTTTCCTTTGTTTCCTAACTTCTCCAGACCATCCATATTACCAAAGCAGATGTTCTTCCAAACACCTTACGAATAACAAGCAGGCTTTGACATCTGTCTTTACTTTCTAGGTGGGGTGGGTTAAAGCAGACACTAAGGCGATCCAGGCAATCCATGATCACGTCATCACGCATAATCCGAGAGTTTCCGTGTCCCATAATGATCACACAACCTGGAATCTGCATATAAAGAACGTGCAAGAGGAGGACGGAGGCCAATACATGTGTCAGATTAACACTGATCCCATGAAAAGTCAGGTGGGTTTTAAAGGTTTAACAATACACACATGTGTGGCCCAGTTGCCGACGCTGGTTGTCGATGTAATTTTATTTCGTTTTTATTTGGTTATACGAAGATTTACGCTTCAGCCGTCGTTCGATGTCTACTAGAGTGTATCGTAAACACTGTAGCCCGGTAAAAATATTTTATGATAATAATATAGCGTTTAGACAGTATACAGTGTGTCCCGGATTTAACATGACATAGACTAATGAGAGATAGAGCACACTTTGCCGAGTTCAAAATATGCCCACACTTAACCTTGAATCCTCACTGTTTTCAAGATACATGTTATTTTATGAATTTTGACTGAAACTAAAATTCACCATATTTTTGGAATTTTTGGAACTCTTTTCAATAGGAATTAGTCTTTGAGGGTTCTGTAAAACTTTAAGCGTGATATCTTCTCGTCTACTTGGCCATAACTTAACCAATTTTGGTTGTTCGGAGATAAAGGAACGTAGATTGAGGGAAATTGAATTTTCCATTGAAAACAAACAAATATCTCATAAATAAAAATACAGGTACAAAATGAACATCCAAAGAAACGAAAAGCTATGTATAACAGTGCTACCTACTACCATACTGGAAAGAAAATATGTGTAACTACAAATGCTCAAGTTGTGCCCCACGCATTCTAATACACAAACGTGCTCTACGAGACACCTCACGCATTACATTTTCGAGCATTTCAGGAGTAATTGCCTCACATGCGTTTCTAATTCTGGTTTTAATGTCATCAATATTTTCAGGGGCAGTTTGAAATACCTTGTTTTTAATGTAACCCCAGACGAAAATATCTAAGGGAGTAATATCTGGTGATTAGGCTGGTCATAGAATAGGTCCATAGGTTACCTGGCATAACTTGATTTAAATAGCTTGTACATATTACAGCAGTGTGAGGTGGAGCCCCATCTTGTTGAAAATATGAATAATTTAATCTTTCTGTCACTGTTAATTTATAAAGAAACTCTTGAAATTCGTTTTGCAGCAAATTAAAGTATCTACAAGCGGTTAATTTACCATCATAAAAATAAGGCCCAATTACTTTAGTCCCTAAAAAACCCACCCAAACATTCGTAGAAAATATTTCTTGGAAAGCAGTCTCTGTGCACCAATGTGTATTTTCTCCTGTCCACTTATAATGCATATTTCTATTGAAAAATCCATTGTTAGAAAAAATTTATTCGTCCGATCAAAGAATTTTACTACATATCAGCGGGTCATTCCTTTTCTCGTTTAACAACCATCTACAAAATCTTACTCTCCTCGGCTTATCTCCCTCATTTAAATGTTGAGCTTTCTTATGTTGTAGCATCGAAATCCGTTTTTTTAAAATATTTCTCTTGCACTGTCTTTTGTCTTTTTTTATGCGACAGTTTCTCTGAATTTGTCTCAAAGAGGTTTCTTCATTTTGGTTAACATAATTCAATACTCCATTCACTTTTCTTACATTACTGGTAACATATCCTCGCGTTACTACTTTTTTTGAAAATGAACCGTGCTTTTTTAGATTTTGCACTAACTTCCTAAACATAGTTTGGCTGCGGAGCATCTGGAAATCTATCTCCGTAAACCGTGACTACCGTCAGCGTCAAAATTGCACTGACAATAAACAATCCTATCGAATTTATCATTATTGGTGTACACCATAATTACCGATATAAAACTTAGAACTCGTTAACGCAACATACCACATTAGATTGTAAATTTTTTATGGGGTCGTTTGGCTTTGTGATTTGTGATTTACCCTATATCTAGTTGTTGTCCAGGATTCCAAGACTTTTTACAAAGCCTGTGATTTTTCTGGGGGCTAATTTCCATATGTCTTCAGGCGTTAATTCCGCCTGTTCTAAGAATTTTAGCCTAGTGCGGACTAACACCTTGCATTCACAAAGTATATGTTCCGCAGTTTCAGTTGCAGTATCGCAATATGCATTTGTTGTCTACCGCCTTGTCCACATTCTTGAGATGATATCTCAAGGGGCAGTGGCCAGTTAGAAGGCCTGTGATTAGCCTTAATTCGGACTTGTCAAGTTCGAGAAGTCTTGTGGCATTCTTTGTGGATAAATTATAAACTTTTTCGCTTGTCTTTGGTCTGGATTATTCCTTCAGTAGGACTTATTCTGGTCCTTTTCCCATTCTTGGATCTCCTCCGCTATGTGTCCCTTGGCCAGGCCACAGAACGGTTTGGATCCAATGAATGGTGCTTTACATCTCTTTTTGCAAGGTTGTCAGCAAGTTCATTCCCTTGTACTCCCTCATGCCCTGGCACCCACATCAAGATAACCTTGTTGTTGTTAGACAGTTGCTTCAGGGATTGTCTACATTCCCAGACAGTTTTAGACTCAAAGGTTTAGAGCTTTTAGTGCTGCCTGGCTATCAGATAATATATAGATCTTTGCCATTCGGATGCCTTTATTTAGGCATTCCTGGGCACACAGATCTATAGCGTAAATTTTTGCCTGGAAGATTGTTGGGATGTTACCGAGGGCTTTGGATAGCCTACATTTAGGCCCTGCTACGCCCACTTCTACCCCTTCAGCCGTCTTAGATCCATCTGTATAGCAGATGAGTGACCCTTGTTCCAAACGCAGTACCTATATCTGCTCGTCTGACGGCTTTCAATTAGCACGTCAAACGGGCAGTCAAAGTTTTGTTTGATTGGCATTGAGTCAGTGGGTTTGGTTATGGACTTCAAATGGATTAACTCCAGAATCCTTAAGTGACCAACCAGGACACCTGGTTTAAATTTCTGTGCCTGGTGCAGTCCTTCCTTACATGCAAGTGTAAGGGAAGTAGGTCAAGCATAGCCTCCATAGCTACTGTGGAATACGAGTGCATTGCTCCTGTAGTTCCTATACAGGCAAGGCGTTGCAGTTTCTGCAACTTTCCTTGAGCTATTTTTTTTCTTCTGTTTTTAGCCACCAAACATACAACAGTGACAATCTGTCAAATTTGTTAATAACTGTATACATTGTTTTTCACTAATCATGGCATAGCTGATTTTTACGATTCAATGATATGAATTTTCGCAAAATATCAAATATTGACACTTTCAGTTAAAATTTTTGTGACATGTTTTATATCGTTGGAAAGAGAAAAAATAAACGAAATCCTTTAAGTAGGATCAGTCTTTCGGCTGGTGTTTGTTGCAATTGAAGCATTAGCGTTTTGATGGTAATATGCAATTATTACACTTAACGCGCCAGATTTGTAACTTTGGTTGCAGTCTGGTTACTTTCCTTATAGTAAAATAAGGATTTATAGAGGAGTTTGCGACTAAAAATATTATGTTTAATATTCCGCCCTCTAAAAGCACATTTGAACTATGCTAAGCCAAGTCAGGCTATTTATTTTTCGATTGCAACAGGCACTGGACCGCTAGATGGCGCCTACTGGCTATTTTACATGTCGCTATTGTAAAAATACCGGGATGTACTATAGTCAAAGGATTCTCATGTCGGTCGTCGCATACCTACCTTGCACTGACGAGAGCCAACAGCTCGAAACTGCAGTCTGCAAGTGGTGTGTGACGACTGGTAAGGGAGCTCCTTTAAGTAGGATCAGTCTTTCGGCTGGTGTTTGTTGCAATCGAAGCATTAGCGTTTTGATGGTAATATGCAATTATTACACTTAACGCGCCAGATTTGTAACTTTGGTTGCAGTCTGGTTACTTTCCTTATAGTAAAATAAGGATTTATAGATTGCGACTAAAAATATTATGTTTAATATTCCGCCCTCTAAAAGCACATTTGAACTAATTATTATTCTTATTATCTTTGCCGTCAACTTTTCTCGTACCTCCTCAAATAAGGAAGCTATAACCGTTTGTGGTTTTCCTATTTTTCAGATTTTTGTAATATATCTCACAAAGTAGGCTATGGATTTCAAATTTATTTTTACTAAAATATAACTCACAAAAATAACTGTTTCTAAAACTTTAAACGGTATACCTTGAAAAATATATACTTATTTCGATCACTGAAAATTTGATATAATGGTTATTCAATTATAATAAGCTGTAATATACAAAAACAGTACATCCACCGTAAATAAATAGTTAAAACTAAATACATAATTCATATTTACCACAGAATATAAAATATTACATTGTACATTATAACTCATTGATCCATTATTTCAAATTTATATAATATTATCACGATATAAAATTTTCAATATCCAACAACAATTAATTATTATCGTTTCACCGCAAAACCTTTTGTGCGACGTAATTAACAAAATGAAGCCTTTTAAAATAGCCGATAAAATATTGACAAAGGTGTACCACTACAATATTCGGAAGATAATAGAATTCAGTTTGTTACCTAATATCTTGATTAATAGTTATTGAAGTTAGTTCGCAGTTACTGTGATTGATGGTCTTAGAAGTACCACGTTCACCTGCTCTCATTTCGAGTAATATATAACGGGCTGGTCGCGCTCCCATAACAACTGCGTATCATTGGAAATGAGGGAAAGCTGCTGCTTCTCTAGAATTAAAATAACTTTAAAGATGTGCACGCCTATGTTAGAAATGAGTTAAAGTCACCATCAACATGGTTCTGCGAAAATTATGCATCTCTGATATCCCTCTGATACCAAAATGATCTCCCCACCCTCCACCCTGGGGGTGGGGCGAGGGGCAACTTTTAAATTTTAAATGGAAACCCCTATTTTTTTTTTATTTTCGATAAAACATTACTGTTTCAAGAGTAGCGTCTTGTGCCCATAAGAAAACGTCTAATTCAAAAACTGAAAAACACGTATTTGTTATTTTTACGAAATCTATCCAATGACATTGGATTCGACTCTCCCACCCCTAACCCAGTGGGTGGGGCGGGAGGCAACTTTGAAATTTGCAATGAAAATCCCTATTCGGATTCTACGGCCAAAAATACGTGAATTTTATATCGGGCATTTTTTTCGATTCTCGCAGGTATCGCTGCAATCGCACAAAATTGAAATAAACCTTAAGCGTCCATAAGTTTGTAAATATTTACAAACTCTAGCTACTCGTGTTGACAAAAAACATTCAATTTAAAAAACAATATTTGTGATATCTTGGTTTTATGAATTTTTTTTTAATGTGTTCTTAATAACAATATTTGTTTTGTAAAATTTCTAGGAGAAGGTCCAGGTCCTTTCAACTTTTGTAGAGGCAGGAGCGCACTTTTGTACGGAGAAAGTTATTTCATGTTTCATTAGTTCTCGCGTTTTTTTCTGCATAATGGCTACTTTAACAGAGGAAGAGAGAGTTTCTCTTTTAATGATGCGAGGGTGGGGCGATAAAGAAAGGTCCTATGATGAAGTTGTGATTTTATTTAACGAAACTTTCCGTGTAGGTCAAGTGGGAATTTCGAAATCTACTGTGTCCCGTACCATCAAACGATTCCTAGACACAAGGACGAATAAAAATCGCCCAAAATCTGGAAGACCAAAATCTGAAACATCGGAAGCTCGATAAATGGAAGTGGCCCAGGCATTTGTTGAAAATCGAAGGTTATCAATCAGAAAAGCCAGTCAACAGCTTGATATGAGTGAATTTTCAATTCATAAGAATTTGAAACCTTTTAAATTTCATCCTTACAAAATTCACCTTCACCAAGAGTTAAATGAAGATGATTTTGATCGGCGACTTGAATTTAGTGAATTGATGATTGAAAGGAGTAACCAAAACCCAAATTTTTTGTCATCTCTACTTGTCTTCTCAGATGAAGCAACTTTCGAACTCAGTGGAAAAGTTAATCGCCATAATTTCAGGTATTGGAGTGACGAAAACCCTCACTGGATGCTTGAAACACACACGCAGTATCCACAAAAATTAAATGTTTGGGCAGGAGTTTTCAGGGATCGAATCATAGGACCGTTTTTCATAGATGTAAATTTGAATGGAGAAAAATATCTGGAATTGTTGACAAATCAAATAGTTCCCGCAATACAAGAGTATTGTTTGGTTCCAGCAAGATGGGGCTCCTCCACACTATCGGCATATTGTTAGGGACAGGGATATCCCGACCTCGCGCCACTTGATTATTTTGTTTGGGGCTACGTGAAGGGTAAGGTTTATTTCACTATACCTCGTGATTTGGAAGAGATGAGGCAACGCATAATAAACATTTTTGCAGAAATACCACCTCAAATGATAAGAAGTGCTATTGAAAATTTTTACGTTCGTCTCGGACAATACCAAGAAGTCAGTGGGCACCATTTTGAACACCTACTCTAATCTTGAAATTAGAACCTGCTAGTGTAGTAGGGGCGGGAGAGTCGAATCCAATGTCATTGGATAGATTTCGTAAAAATAACAAATACGTGTTTTTCAGTTTTTGAATTGGACGTTTTCTTATGGGCACAAGACGCTACTCTTGAAACAATAATGTTTTCTTTTCATTTTTTGCGACACCATGCAAGAATCGAAAATAAAAAAAAATAGGGGTTTCCATTTGAAATTTTAAAGTTTTGTCATTTTGGTATCAGTAGATAGTTTCTTGAAAATTTTTTGACACGTATTTTTTTATTTTTCGATTTAATGCAAACTGTTCGAGATTTTCCACCGGTCCCATAAATTTCTAACACCCGGTATAACTATTCGTATGCGTAAATATAACTCATGTGCCCTATAAAACATTAAAACATATTTGTCAAGTATCCAGAGCTGGTCCAGGATGTCCTTCATAATTTCTATAATGAGAACTTGAACATAATAAAAGGAGCACATTTTCGTTGCTTAATTTACAGTTTAACGGGTTTAAAACTATATAAAATCGAAAATTGACCCAAAAGAGGGTTAACTTACCCATTTTTCGAGTTGAAAACAACGTTCCGGCATATGCAGAAGGTAGATATTCCAGGAATATCTTATTTTTAAAACAACTAACAATTACCCAAAGTTTGGAATCTCTACGAAAAATTATATAACACTTCGATTACCGTACTCAACTAATTGTATTACATACATTCTTTAAATAGTTATCCACCACCCAATTCAATCATCTTTTCTCCACTCCCATATTGTGTTTGTCGGAACTTGTTTCATTTAAGTGCAAAAATAACGCAAGTACTGTCGTATATCTAGCGCAATGTGAAAAACGGTGTCAAAACAGTGTAGTTTTCGACATATTTTATCATCCTCAATACAACTGTTTGTACAAACATTAATTAAAAGTCTCAGTGAAATAGTTTGATTAAAACGTTCGTATAGGAAATGTCTCACTGCTCAACGCTCTAAAAATGACAGCTCGTCATCAACATGTCCCATTTTTCTGGTTAATTACGTATTGAAAAATATGTATAATAGACTCTGCTGCCTGGTATTTCAACAACTCGAAATTTACCACTATGTAGGCATATTCGTTCCACGATTCCATTGATTTCAATTAGCTGAAATTTTAGTATTATATACGATTTCCAATTAAGCGATAACATATCTAACTAGCATGTGAATTTTTCATACAGCGACGTCCCTTTGCGTAAACATCACAACTAATAATGTTGTCTTTCTATTTCACTTGTGTGTCTGTACTGATTTGTCTGAAAAAATAATCTACTTATAAAGATATTGTTACGTGTACACACCCTCCAGAAAACACTCTGAAGTTAGGTTCAATAATTGCAACACATTCTCACTAACGACTGATGTATTTATCACTAAATAACTTAACAATAATTAGTCTTTATAATTACGGTTTTATTATAACTTCTAGCTACTATAATTTACAACTTACCACTGATCATTTTGTACTAATCACTGTTCTTTCTCCTGGTCTGATAATTTAGTGTAAATTCATTCCATGGTCCAACTAGAGGTCATGAGGAACAATTAGTGGTAGAACTAGGTAAGCTCTTTAATAACGTCTGCAGATACCAATGTTCAGGAAGCGTCACATGAAAAATAAGAAAAATTGTATAATTATTAATTTATAATTGAAAATTGCAGGCAAAGTTATATTATATTTAGTATTGTGTTCAGAAAAATATTTAAGTGGTAGAATAAATAGAGAATGGCTAGTTATAAAGAAATTTGTAAATTTATTATCTTCAGAAAATTATTTAAAAACCTAACAAATATCATATCAAAGTAAAGTGGAAATAAAAAAAAAAACACATTGGTAATATTTATTTTCAGAAAAAGTCAACAATAGCTGTAAAAAGTAAAAATGTATCAAAATTAGTTATAAAATTTCATATCCAGCAGTCGAATTTGCCTAGAAACGTCAAATTTAGACATATTTTAGTGTGTAGTTGAACGTCAGCTAAACAACATATATAAATTTGCAGAGAAAATATAACCTCAAAAAGAGGAAAACAAAAATTTTGACAAAGACAAAGTAAATATCAAGTCAGTGTAACAAAATATTATTCAATTTACATAAATAATATAATATATACCAACAATCGGAAGGTTATAAAAGGTTTTCGTTTATATGAGCTCTATAATAAAAAAATTTATGCAGTGTTATCTCTCCTAATAAAATATATTTGAATGTGCGGTGTTGCCACTTATACGTAAAATTGGCAACATCTTCTTTATTCTAAATAGAATACCCTGTGTCCTTTTGTATTTTTTGGATCGTCCGTCCTCTCTTTCTGAGTAACTTTTGTTAATATTTCCCTATATCTATCTCAAGCCATTTTTGTGATAATAATTAGACTTTCAGTAAATCGTGTTTTCTCTTACATACGCAGCAATCAAAAGATAATTCTTTAGTTGCGGCTAGGCAAGTCCTGGAGGCATCTCCTCCATTAATCAAATGTTTCGAATATCATACGGGGTGAGTTAGAGAATGCTTTCTATAAGTGGCTTAGGAAAATGCACAAAGAATTTCATGGCCCAGCCGTTATGATATACCAAAAGATTAATATTCTTGGTAAGGTTACAGAAAAGTGCCCATAAATCAAAAACGGCATTAGGTATAGGGATTTACCTTTTTAAATAGGTCAATGTATCACCTTTCCGGATCAGTAATAATATGCAGAGCATTCCATTTTAAAAATTGACTTTCGTGCATTTTTCTAAGTGACTTATAGAAAGCGTTCTCTAACTCAACCTGTATGATATTCGAAACATTTGATTAATAGAGAAGATGCCCCCAGGTCTTGCCTAGCCGCAATTAAAAAATTATCTTGTAATTGCTGTGGATGTAGGAGAAAACACGATTTACTGAAAGTCAAATTTTTGGCAATAAATTCAGAAAAGAATTGATATAGGTATAGGGAAATATTAACAAAAGTTACTCAGAAAGAGACAGCGATCCAAAAAATGCAAAAATAATTTGGCAAAATACTCACAATATTAAGCGAAAAATTTCAAATTGGTCGAGCAAAACTATAGAGATATACGTTGTGGGGCAATTAATCACCAATGTGTTTATCATACAACTCTTGACTCTTCATTTAAAATTTGTGTTTAATAATGAAAACTGGCAAGAAAAACGTGTAATGTTACTGTAATAAAATCATCCGGGTGTCATCATTCTAGGCCATAATAAAGTCACACTGTTAAAAACGTTTCTTATCGCAGGTGACAAACATTTTTCATAAAAGTAGCTTCGCCGAAACAACTTGTAATTGCATCCCTGTGATATTGCACTTTATCTAACTGCAATTTTCCATGTAATTAACAAATGAAGTCATGCAAAATAAACTCGGTAAAATATGTGACAAAAGCCAGTCCCTTTGGTATATTCAAGCCGGCAAATAATAGATGTTGGTAGCAAGCTAATTTATAGACTGAAGTCGATTATCGAAGTTTAGCGGTCAACTGGCACTGTTTGGTTCAGAGGGTGTCAAGTTTGGGATCACCCCTTTCATTAAACATGGCGTACTTTGAGTTTCGGACTTCACGCAATTACCAGCGGCCCTTTTTAATTACTTATTATCAAATATGAGATGAGTGCGATAATCGCGTTACGGCTTAATTAACTAATATCTATCAGCCCCAGGGCGATACGATATTGTACTTGAACTTTAGAAGTTGTGCACCCTGATTATAATTAGAAAAAATATAAAAAGGTAGTTGTTATACATTGCAGTATCTATACAAGGCCACAAAACAAACATTTAAAAATAGATAAACATAAAAAGTGCACAAAAAATAAACAACTTATTACCTCTTTCCCTTATTATATATTTTTGGGAAAGAATTGAGGCAACATAATATGCGGACGACTAGCTGGTTTAAGCCGGAGCAACGAGTCGTAGATCCGGAGTATTCTTAAGAGTTGTGAAACTTACCCACTTTCGAATGTACAGCATAAAAGACAGATTTTTTTTAATTCGAAAAAAGGAGACAAATAGAAGTTGATGTTATATGGGCACCATCTATAGTGAAAATCAGTCATCATCAGAGTTATCCCTTTTTCTCGAATAACCAGTCTCCTATAGACCAGACTGAAATTGTTGGTAAGAGAAATAAAAATACAGTGTAAAATAAATGGTAAAATATATTACATGAATAAATAAATAAATTTTAAAATGTAAAGGATAATATGAGATTTTAAGTTATCTGATAATATCGGCAAACAAAGAATATTTAATATTAAAAATCAATAACAAAATTATACCAGTATCCTAGTTTCCTGGGCTGATTATCGTTGGCGGTGAAGAGCTCTGGAACGAAAATTCAGGTCCCAATTGTCTCTTGGAGTATGGAATCTATGGGTTTTCTTGGCAATTTAGTTTACGTTTCTCAAAGGAAGTAAGTTTGAAGATTGTAGAAATATTGTCCAACTTTAATGTTGAATATAAATTTATAATTAAAATAAATTCTTGAGAAGCTCAATTTTTAAATATAAAGCTGTATTTTCAATATTAAGCATAAAGAGCTTAAAGTATAAAGCATAAAAAGCTTAAATATATTAAAGTATTAAAGCTAATTTGTAAACTATAAATTGCCAAAAAAATTAAAAGAAAATAATATTTTATAACCATGCGGCACATATAGTAAAGGACTCAGGTGAGTGGGCATGGCCTAAACTGCCGTATTTAAGAGCTCAGGATAATTTATCCATACATTCTACTAAATACCACAACATGAGTCTTATCAAAATATCGATGAATACACTTGCTAAAAATGGTTCGGAAATGGATATTATTTATTTTCTTTTTTTTCAACATTAAATATTATGTTGTAATTAACAATTTTTAACATTAATCATTTATGTGATATTAGGAAGGGGGAGAAATAAATAAAAACATAAATCATCTATTTTATTACACTCATGTATTGAAAACTAGTTAAACAACAACACAACATATCTATCAATAATAACAACAATAACAAGAACAATAACAAATTATGAGTGGATCAATATGTATGAAAAACAAAATGCAGATATTGTGATAGAGAATGTTCACAAATAAGTAGTAAGGCAAAGCCGTTTCTGGCTCACTTTCAAGGTCAATCGGGCCGGATACAATGGCGTCATGAACTGGACGGCATGTGTCCATCAGGAGTCCTTGTGAGTTAAAACCTGTTTATATCTGTTTAAAACCTGTTCAGACCTGTTTGAGACCTGTTTATTTTTTGTACAGACCTGTTTATAATTGTTTGAGACCTGTCTAACACCTGTTCAGGGTTGTTTAAAACCTGTACAGACCTGTTTAAAATCTGTTTTATATCCTGATGGACACATGCCATCCAGTTCATGACGTCATTATATCCGGAGCGATTGACCTTGAAAGTGAGCCAGAAACGACTTTGCCTTACCACTCAAATAAAAATTATATTTAAATTTTATATTCAAAATGTCGTTCCTCAGCTTCGGTGCATTTTCTAGTGCGATTCACGAGATAACCGATTGATTTTCTTATCATAATTGGGTTATTTCGAATTCCGTTGCAGCATTCAACAATCCTCTGAATTAATTGAGCCCTGTCATTAATGTCCATATTGTAGACCTCACTCTTTAAGTGACCCCATAAAAAATTGCCAACAGGGTTCAAATCCGGGGACCTTGTCGGCCATAAATAAGGACCTCCGCGACCAATCCAGGTTCTGCAGGAAATAAAAAGCATGAACCTCAGGGACTGATTAGGAATGAAGCAGTCGAAATGGCAATTCTGGGTCATTTGCAGATGGATAATACTCAATGGATCAGGAAAGTAGCTGAGGCTTCCGGTGTATCATGAATCAGTGTTCATCGAATTCTGAAGGCCGACAAATTTCATCCATATAAATTTAAATTGGTACACGAATTAAACGAAGATGAACCCCATCGTCGACTTGAATTCAGTGAGATTTTTAGTGAACAATTAGACGTTAATGCCAATCTACTATACAATATGTGTTTTTCTGAAGAATCGACATTTTACTTAAATGGAGAGGTAAATAGGCACAATTGTAGGTATTGGAGTGAAACCAATCCACATTTGTTCATGGAAACTCATACTCAAAGGCCACAGAAGTTAAATGTTTCGGCTGACATCTTAGGGGATCACATTGTCGGGCCGTTGTTTATTCCTGACAATTTAAATGGGACAGGATGGGGCACCCCCACATTTTGCTATAGCAGTCCATCAATTTTTGGATAATCGGGTGCCTGAGCGATGGATTGGAAGAAGTCCTGTGGAGTGGCCCGCTAGGTCGCCCGATTTATTTCTCAGGAACGAATCGATAAAATTTTAAAAAATACACAGTTATGTAGAGAATTGAAAGACCTTTCACTCGATCCTCTTTATCATTTAAATTTTTTGAGGGGGTGGCCATGAAGGGTAGAGGGATGATGATAGATATACAAGTATTACATTAAAATATGTCCCCCTACCCTTGGAAACAAGGTCGACGTCTTTCACGAATTTAAAAAAAAAAATTATCTCCAAAGTTATTCAGGGTGCCTACTTTTGGTTGGGACAACCTGTATAAAAGATTGTCATTATTTTTGGATGTTCTATCAACCGCAGAAATATCGGGGAACAATTTTGGACCATTTTGTATAAAATTTTAAAAAATAACTTTAATGGAAGTGCATAATTATAAAACCATGTTTTTAGTATCATCCGTTGTTGTTTGTAAGTTTGATTGGCGCTAGATTTCTCCAACAGGCCAGAGCTGTCCACATTACCTGTATTTCAATTCTGCACTCAACCTTATAAATAAATATAATAGTAATTTATATTTTGCACATCCGCTAACAGTTCTTTATGTATCTCAAATCACAAAAGTATGAAAATTAAAATTATTTTTCAGATGCGAGATGCATTGTTCTGCAGTTTAAGTAAACATTGTGGAAATTCTTATGCATTAATTTGCATTACGCGATAGCATCATGGACACCCAGTAGCATTTATAACATGTAGAGTAACAACATAAATTCTAAATGAAAATTTTGTGCGTCTCGCAGATGGTCGGTTCCCATACAATGAAATGCAAAACAGAGTTTTTGTCAGCGCGATGTTCTATTAAAAGAAAATACAGAGAAGCAGATATCCAACAAATTTCAGATAATTTTTTCAGGTAGATTTCCACTTTCAGCGTTTCATGATGTTATTATAGCAGGTACAAACGATTTATCAAAAGGAAATATGAATATTTTCCTCTTCTAATTATACCTTTGTAGAAAATAGATATATTAGGATGTAAAAAGGGATAACATTTTATGACTTTTATACAAGGTGCTAGGGAAATAACTAGTTCAATATTATTTTGAAATTTTGGCAAATCATTTGCGACACAAAAAGCCACATTTTGAACTTATTAAGTAAGAAATGTCACTTCTGGTCCATTGGATTTCTATAGATGCTACATTTATCAATTGGTATTGTTAAAAAAAAAAATAGGATAAAATAAAATTATAGCAATTGTTCAAAATGCATTCCTTCTACTTCAGTTCATTTTTGAGCCCTGCTGATGGTTTCCCTTACCACCTGTTCTAACATTTGCTCAGTTATTATTGCAGAAGTTTGGCGAATTTTAGTTTCCAACTCCTGGAGGTTTCTCGAAGATGATGAATAAACTCGTTCTTTAACGTACACCACCCACCCCCCGCCACAGGAAAAAATCCATAGGTGTTAGGTCAGGTGATCTGGCAGGTCATCTTGTGCGCCCATATGTCGAAATGACTCTATTTTGAAATCTGTTTTCTAAATCATTAAAGACATCTCCAAGACTATGTGGCGGAATCCCATGTTGTTGGTAATAAATGCTTCTTCTCAAATTCATAGGTAATTCTCCTAAAAAGCCCTCAATTTCATATTCCAAAAAGTTAAGATACCTAATTCCATTTAAAGTCCTCTGAAATAAAATAGGACCTATGATCCTAGTACACATAATGCCTGCCCATACATTTATCCCAAACACTTCTTGGTGATTTCCTTCTCTAAATTCATGTAAATTTTCTTGAGGCCAGTAACGCAATTTATTTCGGTTAAACATGTCATTGTTTGTGAACCGACTGTCATCTGTGAACAGAATTCTGGGAACAAAATTTCTATTTTCTAGTAACCAATTGTAATAATGAACTCTCCTACTTACATCAGCTTCTTATAAATGCTGATAAAGTTGATATTTATATGATTTATATCCATGTGTTCTAACAGATTCTCGGCTAATATCAAGAGCACTTCCAATCACATGTGTACTTACATTTTTATTTATTTACACGAAAGCTAAAACGTTAATCTCTGGCCTCGTAAATAATAAACGTGCTATTTTGTTCGTTTATGTTTGGTTGGGCCCTAAATTTTTCTTCTAAAATCTCAAAATATTTTCTACAAGGGTGATGCCTTTCAGGATACCGCTCTGCATTTAACCTTTCAGCTTGATATGCATTTCTTTTAGATTCCCCTTTTCATTTTGGGTAAATAGCACCATTGTGTACTTTTTGAAAACAAATGTCATTTTGTCATGGCACGCTTGTAAAATTTAATACATACATTAGTTATAATAAATATAAAATAAAATAATAAAAGGTTAGTGTTGTGGGCTTTGTTGGTGCAAGTAAAAAGGTATGGTTACCATTTAAAAAAATGAATAAAATTCATTTGCTTTCATGTTTTTTCAAAAAATTGCTTTTCAATTCAAACTAGTGGTTTTTGCACGAAATGAACTTTTATTGAAATGCAACAATAAACATCAGATTCAAGGCCTACTGGATGAATTTATTGAAAACACAATCTTGCACTTGCCAACTTAGCTTTTTCACTTTTTCAAATGTATGACGCCATTTTGAAAACAATTACCTACTTGTGATATATCGTTGTAGCCAGAATTTTATGTTGAATTTAAATATGCAAAAATATATAAGGTTACTATTTAAAAATCAAAGATTGTTGCTACTTCCAGTTGGACTGTAGTACGCATATGTGAACATATTTTGGCGCCCAACGTGGGGCACAAATTTTCATATTTCTTGAAGGTTTCACGGTAAAATTGTCTAAATTGTAAATTAAAAATTATCCTGACAATTCTCTATTGTATGACAAAAATCTACCTATATCGGTTGGTTGGCCCCAATATCATAATATTATAGCTTAAGATTGATGAAACGAGTGAATAAATGGGCAATCAAAAGGCCGTGACACACATTTTCGGTATTTAAAAGAGCCCATGTACTTTTTGCGATCAATTTGTTGGCTAACACTTAAGAGTACTGCATATTGTAGTTTCTAAAAATGTTGTGGTTGTGCTGGTGCTTGCAGGGTTTTGGAAATGGTGGGCGAAAAGTATAAAAAGTCTGTTTTGTGGATATTTATGACCAATGAATACTTTTGGCACCAGTTTTCAAATTACTTTGTCAGAGCGTTGGCTTTTTGCTCACGCCACTTGCGTTCATAATAACTGATAAATATTTCTCCCTCAATGACATAAATTGGAAAGTCATTTACAACTATTTTAAAAAGCAATAGGCTAATTATGGTTCCTTGTCCTACAATATTTTCTCTAATACCTAATGTCTCCAATTTTAATTCCATTAACTTCATGTTTACACAATCTAAAGAAGCTATTAGATCAACAAGAAGTCTAGCTACCTTTTGTCCTTAACTAATTGATTGCACTTTTTCTGAACGAAGCTACCTAATACAGTAGATCTTCCTGTTCTATATCCATATTGGCAGTTGGTAAATAGTATGTTTCCCTTCCAGATAGCTCTAAATTCTGGTGGCTACGGTTTTTTCGGCAATTTTTGACATGTAGCTGAGTAATATGTTTGACCTATAATTATGTAACAATTGTGGATAATTTTTTTTTATACGGTAGAATTACTGCACCTAAATTTAGCGCAGTTGGAAATTGGCCTAGTTGTATCAACAAATTAATAACGGTTGCAACTGTATTCGATACGCAGTGGAAAAACGAATAGATATTTCGTGTATTCCAACAGAGTATATATTTTTCATTTTTGATATTATACTCACGAGGATTTATAAATATCGAATTGGCCATTGCTTTATTTAAGACTGGACACATTTCTGATAAGTTGTTTGGGATTTAGTGTATTCGAACCAACATATCCTTAGTCTCCCTTCTGCACTAAAAAACAGAATTTGACAAAAATTTCCAATGTAATCTTGGTCACCAGCGATAAAAAAAATATCCGGAAATGTTCCCATTGCCAATGATAACGAATCAAACTAAACGCATCTGATTGGCTAGAAAATATAGATACGAAATTTTCAATAAACTAATCCCATATTCCCCTAGCCCTCCTGCTTATATGAAATGAGACGAATAGCTTCTACTTGATGATCGACTCGCGTCCGGTTATTCATTCATTCGTTCCTAATATCAAGTAAATCGTGACCGGAAGTGTGCGAATAGAGTGAGCTCTCTGATGGATTACGAAACTTTGAGTAAGATCCCTACTCTACACAAATAGCGGTTTGACATAATTTGATTGTTGATAGGAGAAATTCCCTCCAGGCCATCGTGGGCGACACCCGGTGCTTGGAATATCAGATTATTTATTTGAAACGTATCCTCCGTTATCTAATCGCAATTCATTTGTGATTCCATTAAGCCATTAAATGATTTATGTCGAAGGAGTACGTGGCCACTCACTAAATACAGTGAATGTCGAATTTTAGCTGACTTTCGGCGATCAAGTATGCATCATCTGGTGACCATTAATCGTCAGTGTTTTGGTGTTCGTGGTGACCACTTCAGTGTTAGCAGACAAGAATTCAAGAAGGTTATATTTCCTCAACGGTTGAATGACCTAAAGAAACGACAGCTAGTCCTTGCTCATATAGTAAACCGATGTAAGCACAAGTTTATTGTATTTAAAGTATGGAAAGCACCAAATCTGTTCTGCAGGTGCAGATTTTATTAATCGCTTTTTAATTATTATTACAAGATAAACAAATTGCTGATGTCATCGTTATTATTAAACTACGATATGAATCCTACCAATCTGTGTGCTACCAAGTTCGAACGTATAGAGAGTAATAAAATATGCAGACACAAAATGATGTCTAATTAAGTACGATTTACGCTAGCCGAGGGATTTTGCGTACGCTGTTCTGAGGGCTATTGGCAAATGTACAAATCTGTTTGCCCTTTGGTGGTCATTTAATTAATCTAGGAAAGATAGGTTGATTGTTCCATATTTTGTACTTCACAGGGGTACCTTTAATGTTGTCTAACGGATGCAACTCAGGACATGATAGGCATTGATTAATTACGTTTGCTGCCCAACGAATACTAACTGAAGTCTACTAATATGGTTGTTCAAATTGTTGCCTTGAAAAAGAAAATAAACATTTTCGAAAGTTTGGCATGGTACACAAAAGTGCATGGACGCAAGTGAAAATAAGGAAATTTGGCAAACCCATCTGGAGGCACCCTTATCTGCTACTCAAAGGAGTAGCGCAAGGAGTTCCATATTTTTTTCTCGATAATGGTAAAAGGTATAGAGTTTCAGTTTGCGCTAGTCAAAAAAATAAATAAAATTTTATATTCCACGCATATATTATAGCTGATAAAAAAGTCGCAATAGTTGTTCCCACTACAAAAATATGGAAGGAGGCTATAGTATCACATTATTGCTTATTACTCCTAAACAGCCTAATACTTAATATGTAACACAATATTGAAATTACTGTGTTACTATGTCTTCAATTGTTTAACCACGTTTTCGGTCGTTTAAATACTCATACAAATTTAATCTAATATGAACATCATTATCGCACCTAATCATATAAAAAAATATATTGACATTTCCATGCTATTTGTAACTGTTTGTAAATGGAATGGGCTATATGGGAAGTTGCGTTTATTATCAATGGTTTTTGTCCTGTTATACCTATCGGATGTCAGATGGATAATAAACATCAACGTAAACTAAACTGAAATTACCTTCTTTATAAAGAAAACAATTGAGCTAATCTGACATAGACAGTAACTCAAATGGAAGCAACCTAATTTACCGATTGAGTGAATAAGAATGGACAAAAACTTACGTTGTAAAGCGAGACTTGGAGAAAACATCTATCGGGGAAGCATACGTGAAAGGAAGCCAATGGCAAAAAAATGGAGATTATAATACTCTCGGCTTTTTATTTATTTATCTGCTCGTTGCATCTCCTGTTACAATCTTAATAATAATAATAAAATATAAAGCCAATACAAAGTGGATTAATTATTATGAAAATAAAAATATAGTAAATTAAATACTACGTTAGACCGAAAATACTACTAACTACTATAAAAGAAACTTAATTCATTGCCACTCATCAAGTTTCCAAAGCGATTGAAAATAATGCGAGATGTGCACTGTATCTAGTACCTCTTGAAGGGTATGAGAGAGTACCTCTTCAGAATTTCCTTTAACCATGATGACTAAGTCGTCTGCATATACCAGAATCTCGGCTTCCCACAGAGATAAAATGGTCAGCTATATCTGTATCTATAGTATATACGACTGGAATTGAAACCGTATAAAATAAAATCCGGCAAAAACAGTCGGTATCTCTTTATTGTACATGGGCGGAGGTAAATGGAAATGATTGTCACAATAAAATGTTAAAATTGTATTCATTTTTATTATTTTTTGTTTATTAGGTTCATTTCGCCAATAACATATTTTTGAGGTATTATATCAGTTTTAGATATAAAGTCTAAATATTTAAATTTATTGGTTTTAGTTTTAAAGTTAACCCATATTATATTGAAATATGTTATTGCTCAGCAAGGACCAACGAGAAGGTATGAACATATCTTGCCAAGAGGGGATGGGACAAGTTAGATTAACGAGGGGCAACGATTTTAGTCAAAAATTAAATAAAAATTTAAGTTTCTTCTAAAATAAAAACGTAAGTTTCTTGAACAATGCAAAGAGTTATTGTATGAAAACAAAAATAAATATTTGTATACGTAAATAAAAACAAAATTAACATATTTCTCTGGAATGAAGTAACTTAAATTAAAATTTCTTGTCAACTAAACAAAATATATTCCACGAAATGTAACAATAAAAAAGTGAATGAAAAAATGAAGAAAAGTTAAATGTTAATTGACGCGTCCGAATCTTCACTTTCTGAGGAGGAATCATTATCCAGTTGAATTAAAATCGGCGCACTAGGGGGTAGCGTTGGATATCGATTTTCTTCTCCAATTACATGCCTAACGCAATTTTTCCATAAATCAGTATTATTGTCAATGTCATTTATTACTTCTCTTACATGGTCAACTACTATCGCGCTTAACGTTGGAGAGTTATTACATTTTCGTAAACGTACTTTTAGTGTTCCCCAAACCATCTCGATAGGATTAAATATGCAATAGTATGGAGGTAACCGCAAAAGTGTATGACCGTGTATATTGGATAAGTTATCAATAACATATTCCTTTTTGAAATTCTGTTCTTTTTTTTTATACATTTATTTAACGTCGGCCTATTTCCGCTACTGAGGCCTAACACCGACGCCAGTAGACGAGCTACCCCCAACCAGGAATTTTGCCGAACCTCTTCTCTTAAGAAGAGTAGGGATCTTTTACTTGCCTAACATTTAATAGACAAGGGACCGACGGCTTTACATCCCCTCCGAAGGATGGTATATCTCCTGTACAACCCTCGCCTAAGGTTGTATAGCTTCCGCGCATACACTGATATACAAGCCGCTGGAAGATGTGTGAGGCGAGAACGCGGTTTCCGTTGGAATGGTCACCAACCCAAGTACTAACTGCGCCTGTCGTTGCTTTACATCGTATACCGAAGTATGTACATAGTAAAGACGCACCTACGCTCGCCCCCCTGTTCTTTTATTCTTTTCAGTAATTTGCGTTTTATTGGAAATTTTACAGGAATTTCCATTTTTTTTTTCTCATGAATTTTAAAATATCTTCCTTTTTTCTACTGTTATTTGGTATTTTATTTAATATACGCGAGTGATAAGAAGCATTATCTAATACAATTACCGAATTTGGCGGAATATTTGGTAGAAGTTGTTGAGAAAACTATTTTTCGAATAGATCGGCCGTCATGTCTTCGTGATAGTCTGCAGAAGACTGCGATATTTTTTTGGCCGACAAGAGCAACGCATTGGGTACAAATCCATTTTCACTTCCCGCATGAAGTATGATAACGCGTTTTCCTCTAGAACACGGAGTATTTAATAAAACACAATTGTGCGAACTATCTATCCAACCATACTGAACAACATCATGCGTGTCAAACCACGTCTCGTCTAGATACACTATATGCCTGTTTAGTTTACGATATTCTCTAATTTTTTCCAAATAATCTACTCGAAGTGAAACTATACGTCGCGATTCCATAATTACCATACGACTGTCAAATTTTTTATGTTTAAAACCGCATTCTAATAGGACATTTCGTAGTGTATCTAAAGACCTATAATTATAATCAGGATAATCGCTCAATTTTTCTTGAATCATTTTTAACGTAGGAACTATATTTTCTTCACACATATTATAAATTATGCGCCGTATTACATTTCTAGTGGCATCATGAATATTTTTTAATTTCGTATTTTTCCGTTTCCACTTTGCGCTGTGATCTATAACATCGCCTTCTTGAATTACGCGATAAATTGTTGATTTTGATATTTTAGTTAATTCGTTAATACGTCGTATTATTTCTTTCTCACATTGTTCAGGATTTTCGCTTTTCAAACATTCATGTATATTTAAAATAATATTTTGACTTTGTACGTGTAAATCTTGGTTTTTAAACTCTAAATTTATTTCGGCTTTTTCGACAATAACTGGTTCAACTATTTCGGGATTTTCGGGCGTTATTATATTATACTCTGTTTCAAATGGTCTCCAGAAAGCCATGGTAAATTAGGAAATAATTAAAATATTTTACCTTTTATACAGTAGTAAATATTTATAAATATGAACAGTAACTTACTAAACTCCTACCCTTGATATTATAATAGATATTTATGCACTGCACTGGCACATAGATAGCACGTTGTTAGACTTCCGCGTTGACTGATAAAGAAACGATTTACGAGTTTTTTTGTGCTAGTAGGCCTGTCCGTTTTATTACCTTTAAACCAGTGCAGTCGTAGATGGTTCATTCAGGCTGATTACATTGCCAGTCTCGGACTCGCCTGCACAGTTTCAACTGCCGTTCGAATCTCGATACCATTGCCAAATATATAGGACAAAATATCAAGTTCAGTGCGCACGGTCCTGTGCTTTAAAACTGACCAGTTTCAATTTTGGCCGTATTTACTATACAAGTAGTGATCACAGAATAGGGGACAGGACTCCACCTTGTGGGCACACTCTTGCGACCCTGAAGCTAACCGTTTCCCCCTGTAAGGTTGTCGTTATGATTCTGTTTTCCAGCGTAGCTTGGATCCAGTCAGTTATGGTTGGATCGATTCCTCTAGCAGCATGTTTAAATTTTACATCAAATTACATCATTTTTTAATTTTATTAATTTATCGCGTGTAAAACTGATCAGAAATAGCGAGTTGCATTTTGATGGTGGGGTCCGCTACATTTAGTACACTTTATTGGGGCCCTACATTGTTCTTATGTGTGTGAATTGTAAACGTCGCCAATGCATATTAATTCAAGAAAGTAGCACAGTTTAATTTCCATGAATACGATGCTTTAAATTTGTCATTAATCAGAGATGTCAACATTACTAATTATATACGTCCACATAATTGCTCTCTTACGCACCCATCAGGTTAATTATTTGGTCGAGTGGCTAGCATCAAATAAACTACAAATTTTGAGTTCGCCAAACATAATTTACAAACTGTATATTTATACGGTATCTGAGTTTCACCCGACATTATTTGTTGACTTTGCTCGGAACTAGTTGGTCTAATTACGTTAAAATTGAAAGAGTTAACTTGCCGCGGTATACGAAAAGCAACGAATAGAAATAATGTTATTCCTGTAATTTGTTGCTGGAAATAATCGACCGGTTGGTATAAATTATTTCGCAATTAGGACCATCGGCAATGTGCAATGTTACTAACAAAGCTATTTAGCGCTGTAACTGTTTCACAGTTGTTAGTAGACGAGTGAAACTGGGTCGTTGTCGATTGCAAGTGTCTGACTACCGTCGTAAAAAACTACAATGGTTAATAGCAGGTGTCTAACCCTTTAAAATAATATATACATATCCTTTAGGGTTTTTTAGGGTAAAAATGTAACATATTAAACGTATCGTACACAGCGCCCCCTAGGAGTTAGAGTTAGACCAAACCTGAAGGTCAGTTATGATTTCCCGCCGTAAACAACCCCCATGCAGCAATTTTCAAAAGAAAATTTTTAAAACTCATTAATTTACATATGAGAATAAAAAAATCAGTTAGGATTTTACCTGCATATCACCCTGTATAGCGAACGTAATTTAATAAATATTCCGAGATATGACATTCCATAAAAGTTTCACTTACTGCGCGAACTAAGTTGAACTTATGCCCGCAAACACTCTGTAAAAGGGTATAAACACGAGAAGAGAATTATTTTTATAGCGCCTGTTAAAATATACAATTTTTAGGTACCACGTTTCATGCATTATTCTTGCAGGTTGGTTTTCTCGATGTCTCCGTTCCCCCGGATTTCGTTCCAGAAGAGACGTCCGGTGACGTAATGGTTCTCGAAGGACACACCGTAAAGTTAACTTGTCGTGCGAGGGGCCATCCTGAGCCGCACGTACAGTGGAGAAGAGAAGATGGCAATGACATTATCATAAAAGAACCTACCGGGCAGAGGACGGGAGGTAAGATTCAGATTTTAAGATACACTTTGTAGTTCACTAAAAAAGAAAATATTGCGCATGTTACTGTTAGAAACTGCGTACAGAGTTTTAGTAACAAATGAAATAAAGTTGGTATTGTCGAGTACAGAATTACTAGGCACCCAAAAAACGCAACAAAAACTAGTATTATTGACGTTGGACCATGCGGCATGTTGTCATCAAACAAGCCGACGCACATTAAAAATCCATAAAGGTAAATGAGTTAATTTGCGAATGAAATAGTACAGAGCCGTACTTAGAATTCGTATGTTTTAGAATATACATATTAATAATACTATATTTAAAAGTATTGTCTTCGATAAATAGATATTTTATACCGTTTCTGGTAAATTTAACAATTTTACCCTATTTTGTTTCTGTGAAGATAGGAATATCTTTATATTGGTTCTACATTGATTAATTTTGGTACTCTAAATTAAAATTAATATTTTCATGTTGCTCAGATCTGCCAATAATAATATAATATAATATATTCTCGAAGTCTATTCGATAGCGGAGTGGGTTAAGGCACGAGGTGGCAGTCGCGATTAATAACACGGACATCACACCACCGGGTTCGAATCCTGGCTCCGACACTTATACTGTCGGAAATGGTTGTATGTCCGCGTTTTTTCAATATGTAACCCCCTTCTGCACAAGCCCTGGCTTCTGGAATTGGGGGTTGTCTAATTTCTGTGGTGTTTATTTATTATTTATTATTATTATAACTGTAAAACTGTACGTAATTGAGCTTCGGCTATTTAACAATTACATATTATTTTGAGAAATTTTGCATCATAACAATATCCAAAAGATTTTTCTTTTTCAAATTTCTTGAAATGTCACATTGTGTTTTCGAAGAAATTCTTGAATGTCTTTTCTTTATTCCAGTATTTGGTATTTTTTCGATTTGTCACGAATGATATGAAGCATTGTCTAAAACAATTACGATGTTTTTTTCTATATTTGGTCTTACGTTACGTTACATTTTACATAACTTTACATTACATTACACTATACTATACTATACTACACTACACTACACTATACTATACTATATCATACTATATTATATCATATCATATCATATCATATATCGTATCGTACCATATGGTATCGTATCGTATCGTATCTTATCGTATCGTATCATATCATATCATATATCACATCACATCACATCACATCACATCACATCACATCACATCATATTATATTATATATTATTTTACCACACCCACTTGTAAACAAAAAACTCCCAAATATTCACTACCCGCCAAAATATTTATAAAACACAACTGTATAAAATACTTTTAAACACAGTAAAATATCACATACCTGTAAAAATGCTGTATATAACTTCACTGGATGAAATAAAATGTAAACAAGAACACAAACCGTAACGCACTGTTAAAATTGAGTTACTGAGTTACTGATCCAAATATTTCAAATGCGTACCTGGACGCATTTATTTTTGCGACTAGTGTAACGGTATATTAACGACTTTTGGTAATACTAAAAGTAAGGTTAGAGGTTAAGACATATCTAGTTACCACTAAATGATGGCAAATTAGTTGGCGAAACAATACACTTGCATACGTTTATTACATCTCAAAAACTGTTCACGTATTTTGCATTCGATTGTTGGTAATTGTGGAATAATACATGTATGAATATGTCGATGCGCAAAATTCAGCCTTCAGCTACGTTTTAGTTATGTTTTACGTGGTACAATTCGGAAATATCTTTAAACAGAAAATATATTCACTGATCCAGCGATGAATAGAATTTTTCACGTGTAAATTGGGTAAATAAATTTAAGGGTCATGTCAGCTCTTTGTTTATCAAACATGTTATTTTTTGTTGAACATTATACGTATCGAAATATCGAGACAGAAAAGAGAGATTCAGTCTGAAGCCTGTGATGTGGGTTGAAAAGTAGAAATTGAATTTGATTATCGATTCGGTAACGGTTTTAATAACGGAAATAGCGAAGCTATTCCAGGTAGAAATATTTTTAATAATTGATGTTTAATTTAGTATTAATTAAATAAATAATAATTACTTAGACCTTTTACTATCAAATTTACTATCATTTAAGAAAACATAGCCCTTCTCTCAGATACATGGCAAGTAAATCTACTGAGTGATTTTAAGATAGAAGGTTATGAAATTTTGTACATTGATGGATGTGACAACCGAAATGATGGCCTAATTATCTATATTAAACAAACAATTCCGTACAATTTGTCTACAATTGAGATGAATAGTTTAAAAATAAATCTTAACTACAATATAGGGGGGCGAGCATTCAGCTTTAAGAGAATGGATATAATGAGACATTATTTTTGGTACAGTCAATGAAATAAGCCATGACTATGTTCTGTAATTGGAGTATAAATTCTGTTTGAATAAACGTCACAGCGGTAACGGTTATCTTTTCAATATACTGATTATTTGTGTTATTTTTGTAGTTTTTTTGAGAATTTTCCGGAGATATATGTGCTAGAAACACCCATAAAGAGAAGAAAAAGATATGTATAGAAGACAACAATTCACTCCACATTCATTAAGACAATATGTAAATTCCGTTGTTTGTAATATTTTTAAAAATGTCCATGAATTTAACACTGAATATCTTTGTTGATGTACTGGCAGGTTGAAAATTTGAATAGTTACAGTTCTTCGTCTATTGCGAAATGTTAATGTGTGCCTTTTTTCAACTTTACAGATAATACAAAATCATAAAAAAAGGTTTATCATTGACATGACATATTCAATATTATCATTTTTACCTGATATTAAAATCAACGCATCATCTGCATAGTAAAGTCTGCTAAAGAATTAAAACATCAAAAACATTAATATATGACAGAAATAGAATGGAACTCAAAACTGATCCTTGTGATACGCCTATGTTAACTTTAATGGATGCGGAGTTAACAGTTGGATTTCTCAATAAACATCCTGGAGACCTGCCTAAAATAATTAATTCCATTAAAGCAAATAAGTCTGAAATTTATTCCCAAATATACACAATACAACAGTAGTTATTTTAGGTTTAAACAAGGAGTAATATCCACAAATAACTGTGAATAAATATTTTCATTCAATTATTTCGAGCAAGTTATATGCAACATGACTTCGTATATTATATTAAGAAGATATTTAATGTCTTAATATAATAATAATGAGTAATATATTTTTAATTTTGAAAATTCATTTTATTTGGTATATTTATTTGAAAATGATTCTCATTGTATCATGAGTTCCTTGGGTCGAAAACTACAAATGTTATTTGAAATTTTGCCTACGTATGTTTAATGAAATATTAAAAGTTAATTTAGAAAATGAAAATTTTAAAATTGTACATAATAACATTCAAAGTATACATAAAAATCTGGACGAATTTAAATGCTACTTACAACAGTTCTCATTTGACTTCGAATGAATTGTTTTAACTGAAACTTGGCAAATCCAAGACGTCGATTTGTATAAATTAAAAGAATATAACGTAATTCACAACTATGGAAACTATAACACGAATGATGGAGTAATAATCTATCTAAAGCATGATGAAAGTTTAAAAAAAATTGAAGATATAAAGCTAATGTCTAATGCGTTTCGTGATAATTTTATAACGAGAGGAAAGAAATTAGCAGAAAAAATAAAAAGTAATCCTAACTATAAACCTGGTAAAACTCAAATCTTAAATTCTCTCTATTTAGATAACACTAATAGCAAAAAAATTTAAAATATTATTTCAACCTTAAAAAACAACAAAGCTTGGCTTGAAGGTAGAAACTTTGAAGGAAATCTCAAATCTAATGTATTTTCCACTAGCTCATATTATAAACAAGTGACATAGGGCACTATCCCTTCGCTTTTAAATCATCCATGGTCCTACCTAGATTTAAAAGTGGAGATAGGACAAACCTAAATAATTATAGACCAATATCTCTAATCACAAATTTTGTAAAGTATTTGAGAAGGTATTAAAACAGAAATTAGATAGTTATATGAGAAAATACAATATAACTTCATGTAAGCAATTTGGTTTCCAAGAAGGAAAGTCCACCCAAGATGCTATCTTGCAGCTTACAACCAAGATGTACTCTGCACTTAATGAGAGTTGCCCATCACTATGTGTATTTATAGATCTTTTAAAAGTCTTCGACACTGTGAGCCATCCGTGGCTTTTGGAGTCTCTAGAAGGGATCGGTATCAGAGACATAGCATTACAACTTTTCAAATACCAATAGAAAACAATGTATCAAAGGACATGTTAAATGATTATAAAATAACTGAATACGGCATCCAACATGTATATCTGAATGGAAGTAGCAATGGTAGTATCATTACATATGCCGATGATACGGCAATAGTTTTTGACCCGGATATGCCTTTTCCGTCATTTCCTTACTTGTGTCAAAATCCTTTTATTTCCTGCTTATATCTTGTACACGCTTGCCCTTTTCTTTACCATTCTTGGTCATTAATTTTTGCTGAATCATTTTTTATCACTGGTTTGTCTCTACATTCCTGAATAAATATGTACCTGTAGCATTAAATTTAATCCCTTTTCTAGTCCAATGTTTATGCTAACCTTATTCACTTTGACTTTTTATTAAATACCTATTTCTATTAACAATTTTGACTTGTTTTCTTAAAATATTGTAAATCTTGGGGCCCTTATTTTATAAGTGGATGCTCCCATTTATATTTAATTAGTAGCATTATGGCTATGACAAGCTATTCTATAGTTCTGCTACGTTTCTCCTTATAGAGTTGATTTGTTTATTGCGTTATTTCATTGACCCTTTCAATTTTATCCTGTACTCCATTTTTAAATGTGTTTTATCTAACTTTTGAGTGTATCGTAATGCAAAATTTCTTTATATTGTAATGGAATTATTGCTAAACTATAATTAAATTTTGTTTTAATTTGGCTTTCGAGTGAATTTAAGTTTAAATTTGTTTATTCTTGAGTACAATTATTGAATTTCACCTGTTATTCTTCCTACTTTGAACTTATACTATTATTTCATATCAATATAATAAAATATTTATAAACGTTACGTCGCGCGTCGGTGGGTCGAAAGTTTCGTGTTATTTTGTACGCGGCTCATTTCACTACGTACATTAATTTATTTTTAAGTAAAACGGGAGTGAAAAGACAGAAAACTCATAAATAACAATATGCCAAAATAATAACGATTTATTTTGTTCCTACTTTGCAGCTTCACTAGCGTGATATTAACTTCGTATAATTTTTCATGAACGTTGCGGTACACGGGCGGCATTTTCATTTGTGGATGCAAATATATATATCTTTTTAACAGCAACAGGGTGATTTTTAGTTGCAGTTTGAACTTAGAAAGATAATTAGCAACCACAGTCATGGTTAGAGCGCATTATGTTACAAACGTAGCTAATCGTCGCTTACCGTGCAATGGGCTTTAACTACATCTCGGTAGATAGCAGTGCAAGTAGAATGTTATTTAAACACATAACCGAGAGGGCGAACTCGGTAAACACGGAGGCGGTAGCAGTCGCTATTCACTGTTATTTCTCCTGAGTTAGAATCTTGGCTGCGGCAGATGGCAATATTGCAAGAGATGGTTGTTGTGTAGGTATTCTGGTTAAGCAATGTAATAGCTATGAACAAACTCCGCCAGAACTTTAATATAAATAGGACGATTTAAAAAATTCAAATTTCTTTACAATATGAACTGTTAGAAGACGTGTTAAATATCAAAATAAGTGATAGACACACGATGGTGTACCGCCTTATCTTGCTATAGCACAATACTTTGCAATCGATGGATTTGGCGGAGGAGCCAGGTGGAATGACAGCCCGGTACTCTTACCAATGCTCTGTATGATATATACAAGTATAAATGCGTATTTTTAAGAGATATATTTGGAAAATAGTTATTTGTTTAACTAGGCAGCAAAATGGTAGATTGACTGCCGCGGCTGATAGGAACTCAGCCAAGGCAGTCAATCTATTTTGCTACTGAGTTGAACATATAATTCTTTCGTCGATTGTTTAAATATATTCTAAAATAATGAAATTATTACAATTCTCAATTACTCTATTTTTGTTGTAATAAATTCAATAAAAATTCATTAAAAATGGCAGTTGTTACTAGTTGGTTACCATGGAAGCTAAGTGTCACTTTCCCTGCCTAGACAGGGAAAATGAGCACTTTCCTGCTTAGGCAAGTGACACTTTGCTGATTGATATTAGTCAGCAAAGTTAGTACTTTACTGTTAATCGGCGAAAAAATATTTGATTTAAAGAATTGTCAATATTACATGCATAGTTATTAAGAGGGCGAAAATGAAGAAGTAAATAAGATTCTTGATTGATAGTGATATTTATAGGAGAAACCATTAGCATGAGATATAAATTGTACAAGCAAAATTCTTCAAGTAGTAAAGAAGAGAACTGGGAAGAATATAAACAATAAAGAAACGTCGTTACAAATTTGATCAGAAAAAGTAAAGAGGAATTTTATAAAAATGCAATTGTATAATAATTGCAATTTCAACGAATGTTACATGACAATTTTTTTTTAATTTAGACGAGGAATACGCTACTTCTTTCCATTATGATACACGCTGTATATTTACATTAAACACTTCAATCTATGATTAGTCGGCAGTACACATACCCATCCAGACATAATCGTAGTAGATCTCATAATGTCTGAAATAGCCTCTTCGGTAATGCTTTGGCTGGGATGTTTGCTATCTGATTCTCTCCAGCTACGTGAACAAATTCACCTTGTAAAAATCATTCTCGAACAAACTGATCGAGATCGTACATCGATGTGTTAGTACGCTGGTGGAATTCTGAATTTTTCATAAGTATGTGTGTAAGTAAGTAAAGTGTGAAATCTCGTAAACTCTCGTGACGGATTCTCATTTAATTGTTGTGGTGTTATTTCCTCGCACTCTCGTTCAATTCTTACGCTTACTTCGTCGACATTTTGTGGTCTCGTGCGCTAAACATTTTCTTATAAAATTACCCGCAAAAAATCTAAAGGTGTTAGATCTGGCGAACGTGGCAACTAATGAATAAGAGGGCTACTTCGTCCTATCCATCTATTTGAAAAATATTCATTAAGCCATCTACGTACAACCACCTAATAATATATGGAAGCACCATCTAGTTAAAAAATAATCTGTCTGTTCTCTTCCTCATTTGGTACGGTCGTGAGCAAAAAAAATAGGACAAGTCTTATAACGGTATTTTGCTAAAATATAGCTGTGTACATCTAACTTTAATTTTTGTAACATTGTCAGTTAGTAGTAATATTTTATTGCAAGTGTGCAAAAAACTAATATGCCTCATATAAACGATTTAGTTAAGTCTGGAGTTATTACTAAAGCAGAAGATGGATGGTCAATGAAACAATTTGTACTGCGTTGTAATATTGACAAGAATTCGGTGTGTAACATTTTAAGAAAGTGGAGAATAAACGGTATGATTAGTAGAAATCCTGGATTAGGGCGACGAAGGAGATCAACTCAACAAGATTTGCAATTGGTAAATGCTTTAATAGAAGATCCATTTTACTCAGTTATTCAGGCTGCCGAAGAAACGAATTTTCCTGAATCGAGTAGTACTGATCGCCAGCGAGTAAGAGAATCGGAGCTACGCAGTCACGCAGCAGCACAGAAATAGTTACTTAAAGCTGAACATAAAGAAGCTCGAGTAGGATATGCGCTTGAATTTTTAGCGCATGATGTAAATTTTTGGAACAATGTAATCTTTACAGACGAAAAAACTTTCCAGTCAACACACAGCGGTCGTATTCGTGTTTATCGCCCTCCGAATACTCGATTCGATGAGAAATATATATCTAACAATGATAAAAGTGGTAGATTTTCCGTCACAATGTGTGGGCTTGGTTATCGGGCACGTGGTCCTAGTGTTTTGTGGCATATTGAGGAACGATTTAATAGTGAAACGTATATTAGGATTTTAGACAATATTATGCTCCCTTCTGTTTCACAATTATTTCCTAATAATGAGTTCATATTTCAACAAGACAATTGTTCCGTTCATACTGCTCATACAGTAACTAACTGGTTTCAAGATAACAACACCAATGTTCTTAACTGGCCTAGTCATAGTTCAGATCTTAACCCTATGGAAGAAGTATGGGGACTACTCGTAAGAAGTATCCAAAAACGAAATGTGGGACCACGGAATGCCGAAGAATTACTGGAAATAGTAAATAATGCATGGGAAAATATTATTACTAATGATTATTGTATAAGGTTATTTAATTCTGTGCCAAACAGACTTATAGAAGTTATAAATAGAATTGGTGCAATAACGAAATATTAATAGTTAGTTTCTTGTTAAGTAGGATATCATTTGTCCTTTGAAAATAATTAAGAACCGTTGATTCTTTACTTTTTACTTCCATGTCCAGTGAGAGTATAGTAACGCAAAAAATAATAATTATTTTTTTTGTTGAAATAGACTTAAAATGTCTGAAACGTCGAGATTTTAAATTTGAGCGGAAAAAAATTTCCTATCCGTCTGTCTGTCTGTCTGTATATCTGTCGGTCTGTCTGTCTGTCTGTAACTTTTTTGTGCGCACGTTTACTCTGGAAACGTTTATGATATTAAGTTGAAATTTGGTGCACTTATGTATTATAACGAGATCTGGAACTAGATTATTAGGCGAGCGGGAAGTACCCCTAAAATGAGCCCATAGTGACCATGGCAGTCCTAATGTTAATAAAATATGACAAGAACAACCAGGCAAATTTTAAAGATACCCCGTCCGTTAAGCTTGCAAACGTATTACCAACAAAAACTACTGATGTAATTTAAAGTGCCTTCCTGTGAGAAAGAAACGAAGAGGAAAAGTATCCGAATAGGTAAAATGATTAAATATTCGGACAGATAAACGGGGAGCCAGAAAAAGCGAGATATAAATAGCGTTCGGTGAAATCTAGATGACCGTCTGTGTGCTGAAAGGAAGTCACAGTCTCTTTTCGAGAACCGCCAACCACCTTCGCGTTCGATAACGACCAGCGCTATCGGCTACGTCCATTGATCTCCTCGAAGCAATATACTTAGGGTTGGTTGGTAGTCGCACAATAATAGGTATTGTAAGATTCAAAAACGATCCTTCAGTATTCCCAGGAGCACCCTAGCTATTGGCAATAACACGTCTATCGGTTCATATGCGAACAAATGTGGCCCACCACAATCGCGAACTAGCCATTATTTTTCGAATGATTCACTAAAACATTTCACTTCTAAAAGGATTTCCTCCATGCCCGTACAGGCGACAATTTAATATACTTTACTGTTATTGCCTACAGGTAGTTCCGGATTTATTGTATATGAAAGAAGGTTTTTTTAAGGCCGTTCCCTTCCGATAACGATTGAAACAAATCGCTACGTGACTTGAGTGGTAACGAGAAACGCACTTTTTTCGCCTTTTCTGTCTTCTTCAAATTTTAAACTGGATTAATACGCCACAACTGGATTTCCCTGAATGAGTGATGCATCCTTCGTCCGCCAAGTTGACATTACTTGAAGGTAATTAAATCTTCTATCGATTTACGCAAAATTTAAAAATATCTCCATAAAATAAAAATTAGTTAACACCACATCCAAGGAATAGCTAAATAGAATATCGTCGTGTTTTAAGAAATAATCATTGCGAACGTTTTAGTAACAATATACCGTATGTCTATTTTACGAGGGCCGCACCGATCTCGCTTAATATCTCTTGTAGAAGAATAAAATTTTAGAAACAGTTATCCAATTTCTTGCGAGCTATATTCCAGTAAAATGAAATTTGAAATCCATAGTCTACTTTGTGAGATACCGGGTGGTCACGAGTCAATGTACGTCCCCAATATTTTGGTTGTTTTTGTATTTAAAAATTTAGTTTTTGGTACACATAAATTAGACAATAATGTACTACTTTTAGCCTAACAGGAATGAAAATGTCACTTCCAGTTGAACCGGATATTTTTTAGTTTCAAGCTTCGCAAAAATTATAAAGAAATTGGTATACCGGGTGTTAGAAAAGTATGGGAGCGGTGGAAAATCAGTTTGCATCAAATCGAAAAATAAAAAAATACATGTCAAAATTTTAAAAAAAAACTATCTACTGATACCAAAATGACTTCTCCACCCACCACCCTGTGGGTTGGCCGAGGGACAACTTTAAAATTTCAAATGGAAATCCCTATTTTTTATTACGGAATCGGATTCTACGGCAAAAAATACGTAAATTTTATTCCGGACATTTTTTTCGATTCTTGCATGGTGTCGCTGTAATCGCAAAAAATTAAAAGAATACATTACTCTTTCAAGAGTAGCGTCTTGTGCCCATAAAAAAACGTCCAATTCAAAAACTGAAAAACACGCGAATTTTATATCGGGCATTTTTTTAGATTCTTCCAAGATGTCGCTGCAATCGCAAAAAATTGAGTGGAAACATAAAAGTTTTGAACGCATACTTAAAAAAATATGAAAAGTAAAACTACTGATCTCAGAGTTAATGATTTCCCGAGCTGTTTTGAGAACAGTGATTTTACACGGTCGTGCGGAAATTACAACAACTATTAACATACTGTTAATTTATTAGCAGCTAGTAATTTTCAATTTACATTTTTTACAGGGCAATAAAAAACTCTATTTAAAAAAAAACTAACAGTTTTTTTACCTCTTAGTTCAGCCACTTCAGACAAGTTCTTGATCCCAGCCAGTGAAGGCAAGGAGGTAACTCAGCCATTTAAGGCAATGTGATGATTTCGGCCAGTTGAGGCAATTAGTTTACAGCTTAACTGCTACACTAGCAGGTTTTAATTACAAGATTATAGCAGGTGTTCAAAATGGTGCCCATTGACTTCTTGGTATTGTCCGAGACGAACGTAAAAATTTTCAATAGCACTTCTTATCATTTGAGGTGGTATTTCTGCAAAAATGTTTATTATGCGTTGCTTCAGCTCTTCCAAATCGCGAGGTTTAGTGAAATAAACTTTACCCTTCACGTAGCCCTAATCAAGTGGCGCGAGGTCGGGAGGTATTGCTGTCCATTCAATAGTTCCTCTTCGACCTATCCATCGATTTTCGAATGTACCATTCAAATAGTCCCTAACAATATCCCGATAGTGTGGAGGAGCCCCATCTTGCTGGAACCAAACATTATCGAACTCATCATCAGCAATCTCTTGTATTGCGAGAACTATTTGATTTGTCAACATTTCCAGGTATTTTTCTCCATTCAAATTTCCATCTATGAAAAAACGGTCCTATGATTCGATCCCTGAAAACTCCTGTCCAAACATTTAATTTTTGTGGATACTGCGTGTGTGTTTCAAGCATGCAGTGAGAGTTTTCGTGACTCCAATATCTGAAATTATGACGATTAACTTTTCCACTGAGTTCGAAAGTTACTTCATCTGAGAAGACAAGTAGAGATAACAAAGAAAATTGGGTTTTGGTTACTCCTTTCCATCACTAATTCACTAAATTCAAGTCGCCGATCAAAATCATCTTCATTTAACCTTTGATGAAGGTGAATTTTGCAAGGATGAAATTTCAAAAGTTTCAAATTCTTATGAACTGAAAATGCACTCATATCAAGCTGTTGACTGGCTTTTCTGATTGATAACCTTCGATTTTCAACAAATGCCTGGGCCACTTCCATTTGTCGAGCTTCCGATGTTTCAGATTTTGGTCTTCCAGATTTTGGGCGATTTTTATTTGTCCTTGTGTCTAGGAATCGTTTGATGGTACGTGACACAGTAGATTTCGAAATTCCCACTTGATCTACACGGAAAGTTTCGTTGAATAAAATCACAACTTCATCGTAGGACCTTTCTTTAGCGCCCCACCATCGCATCATTAAAAAGAGAAACTCTCTCTTCCTCTGTTAAATTAGCCATTATGCAGAAAAAAACGCGAGAACTAATGAAAAATGAAATAACTTTTTCCGTACAAAAGTGCGCTCCTACCTCTACAAAATTAGGAAGGAACTGAACGTTCTCGTAGAAATTTCACAAAACAAATACTGTTATTAAGAACACTTTAAAAAAAAACATTCATAAAAACCAAGATATCACAGATATTGCTTTTTAAACTGAATATTTTTTTGTCAACACGAGTAGCTAGAGTTTGTAAATATTTACAAACTTACGGACGCTTAAGATTTATTTCAATTTTGTGCGATTGCAGCGACACCTTGCGAGAATCGAAAAAAATGCCTGATATAAATTCACATATTTTTGGCCATAGAATCCGATTCCGTAATAAAAAATAGGGGTTTCCATTTGAAATTTTAAAGTTGCCCCTCGCCCCACCCACCGGGTGGTTGGGGGGGTTTATTTTGGTATCAGTAGATAGTTTTTTTGAAAAATTTTTGACACGTATTTTTTTATTTTTCGATTTGATGCAAACTGTTCGATATTTTCCACCGTTCCCATGCTTTTCTAACACCCAGTACAACTGAACATTGAACAAATTTGATATATAACGTGCCGTGTTTCGGCAACGAAGAATTTTTCGACATAATTTAACTCTCATTATTTTCTTATTTTAATTCTATTATGAGAGTTTGGTTATTAAAACTAAGTCACTCTGTATAATAAAATAGGCCTACACAATCATCTGTCCTTTTGTCATATCTCAAGTGGCAACAAAATTAATGATGATTAACATAGTTAATGACTTTTTAATAACAATTTTTGATTATTCAAAACTAAGCATTTGTACTCTGTATACGCGCTTTATACAACATTCACCCCCAGTAATTTTTTTCTTGCTTTTCCATCAGACATTGTATTAAATACTAGACAAATATTTCCAGTTGTAGTACCTACTTCAGCTAAAACAAAAATATGCTAGTAGTGTCTCTTCACATCACATTTAATTTTATTACAAAAAACCACCACTGGACATTGGAAACTGAACTATAACGATTTATTTGGCGATGGCAGCTGATCGAGAGTATCAGCTTTTCTTCAAACACTTTTTATAGCCTAAATTACCATATCCGATGTTCAGAGGCAAATGCGAAATTTTTGTTTTAAATTTACAAACGTGTGGTTCATTGAAACAACTTATAAATCGCAAAATAATGGACGATACCTAATGAAAATTCTATTTTTAAATTTCCAATGCAATTTACAGCATACACAAACTCGAATTTGCGTTTTATTGCGGTGCAATAGAAAATCGAATTTACATTTTTATATATTTACAAAATTTCTGCATAGATAAAATATGTTAATCCTTTCATAACATGTTGAACAGTACAATGTACAGGGTAGGCAATTAAGAATGGAGGTCAGCCATATCTCAGAAACCAATCGACGAACAAGTTTATAGGGAAAAAAATTATTCATGATGAATTAAATGCATTCCCATACTTCTGTTATTATTACATCTTGCAATATTCATTAAAACAACGCTGAAATCTGGGGCATTGTCCTTCAGAAAATTGTTAACATGTAATATGCTTATTATTAATGCTTTAATCAGTGTATTTACATAAAATTGACGTGTTCTTGGTGAACATTTTTTAAAACTATTTGTCTGGAATGGTTTAATTTCAAGACAATTTTATTTGTCATCTCAAAACTTTTTGTGATAGGTTGAGATATACAGAACCGATATTAATATAAATTGTTATAAAATTATTCCAAATCCTTCTCATAAAAACAGCGCTTCTGACCTCCTAAATGAGATTCTCATTGAGAATACATATCCTTAATTTAAGAAACATGTATTTTTTGAAAGAACTGTTACTAAGTAATTTACCCGTGAATTTCATGTCAGACGCTAATCTATGATGAAACGTAAATATTTTATTTTTATGTTAAAGAAGCTAGAATCAGAATTTTATCTACAGCTTTTTTAAACAAAACTAATCTTTTTACTCATATGAAAAAATCACTTTAATGAATATATAAACCACACTGGAAATAAACTTACGACAAAAGTTGAATTTCAGAGTCCTCGCTTATAAAATATAAAAAGTTCAATATCAAAAGCAAATTAATATAAACGCAAATAAAGTCTTTTCAAATTAGTGTAATTCACCGGAGTTTGTTCGAGGCATGCAGAACATAATTTAGTTCAAATTATTTATATGCACATTCGCCGGGTATTTGCAGGGTTGCAGAATCGGACTCGCTTGTAGCAGTTTTGTAATTAAGATATTACTACTATACTGTCTTTCATAGTTACTGTTGGAAAGTTAAATTGTATATGGGATATAATAATTGTTAAAATTATGGTTAATATTTGTAAAGAGCTTTGAAAATAATTATTCGATGAAATCCTGCATTATTTCCTGTTAGTTTTAAGGAGAATAACTCAATTTAGCAACATAGATTAACGTGATTTGATACATTTTAGCGGGCTGAATGGGTGATAAAAATAGTTAATAGTTTATTAATGGTATATGAGTTATCAGGAAATTAAGTGTGAACGTGATTCAGACTATGGAAGTAAAATAAACAAATATATTAACCATTCGTCAAATATTATTAATTAGTAAACAATGTATGCGTTTATATCTGAACACACGCCGAAAACGCAAATTTGCGTTTTAGGAATATTTGAATTTTTATCAGTTTAGAACTGAAAAAGAGTTATACAATAGCATCAGACTGAACGAGCGTAACCACAGTACTAGCAATACAATGTTGGTTCTTTCTGAACTAATAAATAATTTGCTAGATATTTTCAGTGAGAAAGAATATCAACATTAAGTAATAAAAACAATATGAGCAGACCTTGACGCAAACGCGTATATTTAATTTTTTTGGCAATAATAGATAGAACACTCAACAAGTATTTAAGGAAGCAAAGGATAAAAACTATATAGACATTTTAACAATTAGGAGAACAAAATCATTGATGTTAACTTCAATGTGCATAGATTTTAGACATTCCATAATAACTGAACCGATATATTGCTTATTATAATAATTCAAACATGGACGCTTACATTATTTTACAATACTTTCTAGAAGTACAAATTGTTCAAATATAAACCTAAATACGAGCCATATAAGAATAATAATGATATAAAAATCGTAATCTCTTGTCCGCCTCTCATCTTTCAACAGAAATAGAATGACGTTTCAAAGGATATTTAAATATTTCATACCATAGTAATAATTAAATAAACTTTCTCGAAAGTCTCAAAGCTGCATAAGCTGCTAGTAAATGAAAGAGTTTTACATAAATTGTACCTGATTTAATTATATATGTTAGTATAAAAACTACATTTGTTTATACAGATAATAGATAATAGATAATAGTTTTTCAAATAAAAAAATCGGTCAGACATAACTCACACAAAGTTTCCCATTTTGGAATAGGTGGGGCTAGTATATGGTACTGGCATTCAAAAATAACGATAGACATATTTTGTTGTTACAAATTATATTCCAAATGTTTTTAGCCACCTTTCAGGTCACCTGAATGGCCCTCTTAAACCTGAAAGACCTAAATTTGTCGGAATATCGGAGACAATGACCTACAGTTTTTGATGGGATCCGAACCACTTGTTGCGGATAATTTATAATTGAAAATTAGTTCGCAGTGGGTGAGTCTTGAACCCACTTCACTAGGTACGCACAGAGAGACCACCGCCAACCCACTGAGCTGTTGCCCTCCTTAAACCATTAAATTTCGAGAAAACAGGCATAAAGATTTTGTTCAACTTTGTCTCTCTTGTTTTTAAATTTAAGCCCGATGAAAGTATTTGTGGTTAAAATGTTAACAGATATGTATGTAGGCCCAGAAATAGAGAAAGTTAATGAATGCAATTCAAAATGAGTGGAACAATTTAGATGAAAATTACAGCATGCAAAATTTAATTAGTTCCATGCCTAGAAGATTGCAATGTTTTAGAAAAAGTCTTGGTTTACCAAATCTAATATCTTTTTGATAATTTTTTCTGGGATATTTACTTTCTTGGTCGTCCAACGAATGCTCGGAGGTTTGTTTCCTCTTTGGATTGAATGAAGTTGAATCATGGATTTTGTCTCGCATGTTCCATGTTATTATTGTTTAATGGAATTGTTTTTCTTGAACGCTCAGAACCTACTGTCAGTAATTATATAGAGCCAATTCTGGCACGCTTTTTCCATACGAACTAACAGGGAAGAAAATGTAGAAACATGATTACAAAATGTACATGAACTGTTTAGTCCCATAAAAAAAAAGTGGGCCATTGGTTAAAAAATTTTTTTTCTAAGGATCTATTATCTACTATAATACTTTGCCCAACTTCACGACTTAGTATGTTTTCTGCCTATAACCATGTATTTGCATTTATCGGTATTTATTTTTAAGCTATTATCACATAACCAAACAAACACATCTTCTAAATCTTGATTGATAACATTAATAATACCATTTGCATTTTGTCCATAAAAATAAATTAACGTGTCATCTGCAAATAAATATACCTTTCAATTTTTATTGATTTCTCTATGTCCTTTATAAACAGCATAAATAATAACGGTCCTAGCACTCTTCCTTGTGGTACTCCTAAGTCATTGTCTATTACGTTAGATGCACTATTTACATATATCGTTCTTTGTTTTCTTGCAGTTTTTATAATTCTTGTAGATATACCATCAATACCTAATATATTAGGTAAGTAATTTTTCTCAGATTGTGCATTTTAATAGGTTTAAATTATGTTACTTTATTTTTTACTTCTAAAGTACGTAACTCATACCCAACTTATATTGTTGTAGGCAATGCTATAAAATATTAATCCTAATCGAAAACGAAAAGACCTTTTAATGAAATTTTGCAATAAAATTTAAGAAAACGCGAAACAACCATCTCTTCCATCAAGAACACTTAGGAAACATGTGATGTAATTAATTTATATAATATAATTAAATACTCTACGATATTTTAAGACCTGTGATATTGTGGCCCTACACGTCCAAAATTTAACTAGCACTTCTGAAATCCTGATTTTGTAGTAATAACATGTTCATCTAGCCTACCCTACGCATACGAATTTCGACTCGTTCTTGCAGACCTTAATCGACCTGTTGTTATTTGAGTCCTATCCTGCAAACAGGACTGCGTTAAAACGACGGTAATTTAATTATAATATATTTTAGTGATGCTCTCCGAGTGTGCTCCGGAATAATAGTCACACTTAATTAAATAAATTAACTAAACAATTTAGTGCTTCTGGAGAGTACTTACTTCTGTTTAACGTATTTTGTCTTAACATAAACTGAAAACCTATTAAATGCTGCAGAATATTCGCATTCAAACTCTTTCTATGTTTTTCTGTGCATTATGTAAAATTATTTTGTGTGAAAATGGCTTTCATCCTTTCATGAATTGTTTTTGACGAGGCTTAATTATGCTACTTAAGAAAATTAATATATAAATAAATAACTACGTAAAAACATTATGGGGGATATTCTTTAGTTAATTTTAAGAAAAGAATTTCATATAAACAGGTGCCTTTTTGGTGATACAGAGTATAGAGCATTAAAAGCAATCACATCCAAAGTCATTCAATAGTATTGAACAAAAAACCATTACCAAATTTGATGATAAAAAATTTGAAAATATGATTAGTTCACTACAATGGGATAATATTATTTCATTAAGTGATCCTGAATTGGCCTATCAAAAATTTATTGATATTTATATGTCCTTACATGAAGTTTGTATCACCAACAAATCAGTACCATGTAGGAAATACAAGAAACTTAAACCATGGATTACAAATGGCATAATCGAGTCAATTAAGCATAGAGATAAACTAAAAACACTAGTTTTAAGAAATAAAAACAATATTAACTTACTTCAAGAGTATAAAAATTATAGAAACAGACTCAATGGAATCATACAAAAGGCAAAAAACAGCTATTACACTAACCAAATTAATGAAAACCTTAAGAATATAACAAAAATCTATGAGATAATCTCTGACGCTGCCAATGAAACTAAAAATAAAACTAACAACAATTTAACCATTCTTGATAATAATAACACACAATTCCCAAATGATACTGAAATGGCAAATTTTTGCAATAATTATTTTGTAAATATAGGCATGAACATGGCTTCAGTGATAAAGGAACCTATTTCTAAAGTTAATATAGTTTATCCTAACTTAATGAATTCTATGGCCTTAAATCCGGTATCGAGTAATGAATTAATTATGCATATCAACGCTTTAAAAAATAATTTTTTTCAATTTTTAATTCAAAACAACTTTATTAAAATTATAAAAAAAATAATAGTGCACCAGGCATAGATGGCATAACATCAAAACTTATTAAAAAGTTCCATATATACATTCTTGATCATCTAGTTCATATTATGAATCTTATTTTTGTAACAGGCAAAGTTCCCTCTTCATTTAAGATGTCCATTATAACACCAATATTTAAAAAGGGCTGCAAAACTAATATTACAAACTGTCGTCCAATCAGTGTTATTTCTACATTTGCAAAAATATTTGAAAAGTGCCTAAAAAAAAGGTTACTTGATTATCTTACATCAACCAATTTATTAAACGATAACCAATTCGGGTTTATGATAGGGATCAGTACAAATGATGCTATGTTCAAACTCATAAATAATATAAAAAATTGCCTCGATAATAACCAAAAGGGCATTGCAGTCTTTTTAGATCTAGCAAAGGCCTTCGACACTGTACCCCATACAATGCTCATTGATACTCTTGAGCATAAAGGTAGTGGAAGTCTTCAAGAATTATTTAGCTGATAGGAAACAAATGGTTAAAATTAGAAACATATTTAGTGACCCTCTGGATATTAAGATTGGTATACCACAAGGGACGGTACCCGGTCCAATTCTTTTTATTACTTATATAAATTCACTGCTGAATTTAAATATAAATGGCACCTCAATTTCATATGCAGATGATACTGTTTTATTCTTTGAGGATAAACATGGGAAAATGTGAAAAATAAGGTGATAAAAGGATTAGAAAGAGTCAAATGTTGGCTTGACCAAATAAATTAACTTTAAATTCTGATAAAACATTCTACACTGCGTATTCTATAACTGATGCAAATAGACCGAATTTCAATTACATTAAATTAAACGAATCTGACCTTACTATTAAAGAAAGTAACTCTATAAAATATCTAGGCATCACAATTGACAAGAATTTAAAATGGACCGACCATATACATGATTTAACCAACAAAATTAGGCGTTTAATTCATAAGATCTACTTAATACGTAATATTTTAACTAAAAAATTGTTAATTCAAATATACAAGTCATTAGTGGAAGCACTACTTAGATATGGTATCATTGTTTGGGGGGCTCTATAACAATGCTTTAAAACAATTGAATGTGGTCCAAAACTATATTTTGCGAATTATCTTCTTCAAAGATAGACTGTACTCAAGTAACCTTCTATATAATGAATCAATACTAAATGTCCGATGTTTATATTATCTCAATATTTGTATATTTTACTTTAAATCGATAAACAAAAATTTAGTGAACCACTGTTATCAAACCAGACAAAATGTTAACAATATGATGGTTATACCATTTAGAAAATACGATACCAACCAACGCTTTGCTTCAATCTTAGCACCAAAAATTTATAACATCCTGCCTCATGAAATAAGAACAATAACTAAATACAATTTTTTTGTTAAAAAATGTAAAACTTTTATATATCAAAATAGGGACTACATTAATAACCTCTTATAAAAATTTGTAACTATTTCTTACACTATTTTACTCTCTTCATCTTCAACTCCTCTGTTATTTTCTCCTATTCCTGCTTACTTTAAATAATCTTAATAATAATGTAATTGTATATACGATATTCTGTCTAATATTGCACATACAGTTGTTTACTCACCTAGGTGCACCTTAAATTTTAATTTTTTTTATTCTATTATTTTGTATTGTAATTTGTAATTGTAATAAAAAGTAGACAAAAGTTGTCGCTTCAGTATTTTTGCTATCTCTCATAGTTTCACAGAAAATTATTTCTTTTTAATTTATTCCACCGTGATTACAAAATATTAACTTTATTAAATTAAGGAAGTTTTATTGTTTTTGCTTTTTGCCTTGAATATTGTTATATGTTTACAATTTCTAGTAAACACCCTGTACGTAGGTTGCTAATGGCTTCCGATTTGATAGCTTTTTAAGATCTTACGTTAGGTTAATTTCGAGTTTCTCCGGCAATAATAAGGTATTAGCCAAATCTAAGGCACAAGTTACAAGCCTGGCGCGTTAAGTGTAATAATTGTATATTACCATCAAAACGCTAATGCTTCGTTTGCAACAAACACCAGCTGAGAGCCCGATCCTACTTAAAGAAGCTCTCGTGCCAGCCGTCCCACACTACTACAGTTTCGAGCTGTTGGCTCTCGTCAGTGCAAGGTAGGCATGTGACGACCGACACGAGGATCACTTGACTATTTAGTACATTTCGATATCTTTGGGATAGCGACATGTAAAATAGTCAGCAGGCGCCATCCAGCGGTCCAGTGTCTATTGCAATCGAAACATAAATAGCCTGACTGGGCTTAGCATAGTTCAAATGTGCTTTTAGAGGGCGGAATATTAAAACATAATATTTTTAGTCGCAAACTCCTCTATAAAATCCTTATTTTACTATAAGGAACGCAACCAGACTGCAATCAACAGCTACTCTTCGGGCTATGTGCCCCGCCGAGCTCTGAATTACAAGTTACAAGGATCAGTCTTTCGGCTGATGTTTAGTCTTTTGATGGTAATATGCAATTATTACACTTAACGCGCCAGGCTTGTAACTTGTAATTCAGCGCTCGGCGGGGCACATAGCGCGGAGAGTAGCTGTTGGTTGCAGTCTGGTTACGTTCCTTATAGTAAAATAAGGATTTTATAGAGGAGTTTGCGACTAAAAATATTATATTTTAATGTTACGCCCTCTAAAAGTACATTTGAACAATTTTATCTAATAAAAATTAAGATTTAACGATAACTAGTGCTAAGGCATTTTTGACAGTTTAAATTTATTGCAAAAAGTATCCCAATATGTCTTTATGCACTCATAAAAACAGATTTAATAAAAAACAATTCGTTATTGATTTTCTCAAAGCAGGGGGCGATAGGGTTGTAATGCGCCCGAAGAATAGTACAAATCTACGGTTTGTAAACGTGGAAGTGACAAATTGGTACATTTGCCATGTAGCATCGTCAATGTTTCAGCCCTCCAGCACGAGTTTGCATCTGGCCGATATCAGTAGTCCGAAGACGTTCCTCTCTTTATGACTCTCCACTTCACATTTGTAATTCTGCTAACACTTGAAGATTGCGAGTCAGTTCTATAAAACGGAGGGAAAACGATACCTTTATGGTTTTAAAACGGTATAAGTAAGACGGTTCTTAAATCATAATTATGCGTTTCGGTGCCTTGATACGGCTTTTTGTGCAAATAGGACTATTAAACGGGTATCGTATTTTACAAATGAATTATTTGACAACGCTCGGCTTCCCGTGCTCAATTATCTTTCCATTGCTTGAGCATCAATAAATTTGTTCAAAAGTATTATAATAAATATTTAGTTATTGAGTTGCAATTTGTAGAGTAAATATGACATTACAGTAACACTCTCAGACCGTATACCTCTTAAGAAATATACAGGGTGAGGCAAGACGAAATTACAGGACCAAGTGCCTTTTAAACGGAATGCTATGTATATCTGTACATTTTTTGAAGCCTCTTTCTAGGCTCTATTCATTTCTATATTAGCATTGAATATCTCCTAACCACTTGGATGTAATGAATTTTTTTGTTGAAACAATGCAATCTGCAGATGGATATTAAGAAAATCACCAGAGTCACAGTTACGGGTTTTAAGAAAAACCTATGTAAATACCAGCTACGAGACATCTAGTTAATTTTTTTGAATCATTTTCTTTTCCTAAAAATGTACAGGGTGGCCAAAAATTATTTTTCTATCAAGAACTTTTTAAATTGAGCTTTTTTAATTTTTTCAAATAGAACGCCCTGTATATTTTTCGACGATGTGATGCAAAAATGAAAGACGAACATTTTTTAAGTACTTTCCTATGGCTAATTGCAACCATTTCCGTTTTATAAATAAATAAGTGTCAAATTCACGAATAAACTTAAAAAAGAGGTTCCCTCAAATAATTCATTACAAAAATTTATAATAAGTGTTCGACGTGTTGCCCATTTTGATTGACACACGTCTTTATGCAATTTTGAAATGAGGTCATTTAGTGGGACCGTTTCTTCCAATCCATTGTAATGAGTAAATAGTATTTAACCGGTCCTTTACTGTAATGTTTTTTTGTACATTTTTTTGCTGTTTTCGTTATTCGACAAGCAATAAAACCTCAGTTTGGTATTGTCGTATACAAAGGAACATTTATCACACTTATCGGTAGTTGCAATTTGTATTGAATTTAAAATATTCGGAATTTTACAATATAAATTTTAATAAAGCGGAACTTGTAGACATGACTTTTGTTTTGGGCGAGTTAGACAGAAATTGTTTACTTGCCAATAGACTTTATCACCAACGTTATCTTTAAAGAAGGATTCCTGATGTTAGCAGTTTACAAAACCTCCTCGATAGATTTCTGGAAACTGGGAATGTCAAATAAAAAAAAAATGAAAGAATAAAACGTGTTGTGAACGAAGAAAATGAGTTTTCTTTGGTGCTGGCAACGGTTGAGAGTCTCCATGTTAGTCAAAGAGAAGTGAGCTCATTAGCAGGAATAAGTAGACGGTCTGTGGGTCAAATCTTAAAAACCAATAAGTATATCATATTCAAATGCACCAGGAATTATCTGATGACGATTTTCAAAAGCGCCTACAATTTTGTAATTGGGCAACATGATGACAACTTCTTCATTACTGCTTTATTCAATGATGAGGCAACTTTTCATAAAAATGGATTTGTTAATAGGCACAATTTCAATTATTATGCTTCGAAAAATCCTCACTTTTTTATACACGTTGATAACCAACGCAGATGGTCTATAAACGTTTGGGGAGGAATTATTGGAGAACATGTAATAGGGCCACATTTCTTTGATGGTACATTGACTGGAGCTATTTATCTTCATTTTTTGGAAAACCACCTGCCACAATTATTGGTAAATCTCCCTGAAAGAATTGGAAATAGGATGTGGTTTTAGCAAGATGGTGCTCCACGATATTATTTATATGCAGTTAGAGACCACTTAAATAATACCTACCATAATCAATGAATTGGAAGAAATAAACCTACTAAATGGCCTGCTAGATCCCCAGATCTTACAAAAATGAATGTACTACAACGACACAACCACCAAATATTGATTATAGTTATACAAGGGTGTATTTTATACTGGCGCTAATTCAGGATATTTCAAAGTAAATTTTCTCAATCTTTTCAAATGGAACACTGTATATATTATTGTATTTTCGAATTGGCATGTTGATTCTATACGATTTTTGTGAATAATATGATATACCTAAAATCGATATTCCCTGAGATATTTTTAGTTTTTCATTAAAAACCGTTAAATTATAATACTTTTCATTTCGAACTGATCTAATAGCCATGATTTGACAGCTGATTGTTAATGGACAGTTTTTTATCAAAGATAACACCCAGATCACAAGATGTTTCGGGCCCTTAGAGCGTGTTACTATCATTAGCTTAATCAAAGTGGATCAATAGTTTTTTGGTGGAATAAGACATTGAGTTACATTTCTGTATGTTTAAAGGTAATTTATTATTAAGCACTAATCCCTAACGTGAATTACATTTTGTTGAAGTACAAGACAGCAACCTTGCAAAAAATATTTAAATCGTCAGGCTGTCAATAATACCATTAATGAATAGGATAAAAAAGGGGTACTAAAACTGATCCCTGTGGTACATCAGATGTAACAGATATTTTGATAGAATCGCAACCATGATATACAACGTGTCGGATCCTATCTGAGAAATAGGATTTTAAAAAACTTCTTAAACCGAAGTTAGTAAGTTTATTCAATAGAATACCGTGGTCAATTCTGTCACATGCCTTTGAAAAATCGATATAGATCACGTCTGCTTAGAGTCTCTCATCGATGGCATCAGTTAAGAATTCTGTCATAAAAAATAAGTTGGTAAGAATGAACCTGCCTTTAACAAAACCATGTTGCGCATTTGTGATCAAGTGTTCCGAAAGGAAAGAAGCATTGTAAATAATAACATTTCAAAACATTTTGCAAAGTTACAAATTATAATAATTGGACGACAGTTGCAGATATCGGACCGTTTATCTTTCTTGAACACTGGAGCTATCTTAGATAATTTCCACTGAGCGGTAAAAGTATTGGATTTTAAGGATACATTGAACAGTTTAGAAAAAGGTTCTGTGAATATTGAGGAGCAGTTACTTAGTAATAGAGCTAACCTTCTTTAAACTAGTTATAACATTATTTTCAGATATATAGAATGCATTAAGTTGCTAACAATTATTATTACAATCTTGAACCAAGTGCTGGTTGTTATAGGAAGACATGCTATAAGATAGCTGGAAAAAAAATGGCAAAGGCATTGCATCTTCAGGATCGAATATTTATTGTCAAATTGTTAGGTATATCAGCGTGTGAGTTATTTTTATTGGTAGATTTCCACAAATTAGAGGGATCAAGTACAATACTGTTTTCTATGTGGGATATATAATCTATAAGTGATGTTTCACTGTTAGTTCTGTCTTTACACCTTAGTTGCTTAAATTTAATGTAACCATTAGAGGGTTTATATTATTTTCATAGTAGAGTAACTGAACCAAGGTGAATAACCACGATTAGATGAAATTTTGGCACATAAGTATTAAAAATTATTCTCAATTGATTGTAAAATAGTAATGTCGTCAACATCTACACAGTTATCCATTAAATAGATTTTCGTTTGATTCACTTCAAACCAGTCTGAGAAGTAGTTTTGTTTAAAATATTAAAGGATAAACGTGACTGCGTTGACCTAAATAGCACTTGCTAGAATTACAATCAAATTGTCTGTTGACTTGTGTAAATAAATAAATAAATAAATGCACAATCTGTGGATTTTTTTTGAACAAAATAAGGCAAGAAATTTATATGTGAAACTCAAAGGTATAATGCATCCTATTTCTAAGCTCATAGCCAGAGTTCGGTGCCAATTGCTTAATGGGATAGAATTCGCATCTGAAAGATGGCTCTTCTTTCTCCAAAATCAACGATGATACATTTATAGCCATTCTGATACCTCTTTTCCTCATACATACGTATTTATCATGTTAACGGTTTCTCCAGAATGAAATTTTTCATTTGGTAAACAACTATAAATAGGATGTTAAGCTCTTCGCTAAAGCATCATCATAATCATGTGTATAAACATCGTAAATACAATAGAATAGGGTTATTATCAAAATGCTGATGTGGAGGTATATTAAACAAAATCGAACATAATATATAACAAAGTTATTCGATACATGCCTTTCAAGTATAAGTGTATAAAAAAGACATTATGTCGTAAAACTGATATAGCTGATTTGTGTGGATCTTTCATATAAAGTGATTGCACAGGATGGTTTTCAGAGAGATCCATGAATTTCGATCCACTGTTTTATTATTATAATAATTCACTTCTGCCCTAAGCATATATATTTTTTAAACAAATGCCCCATTGTGGTGAAATAAACTGAGACATCGGGCACTACTATTTTCCCTAGTCCAATCCGTAAATTTGCCATTTGTCATCTAGATTGCGACAGCCCCAAGATTAAAACGTTTGTATATTCTTTTCAGCCTTCCAAGTACAAACATTATCACGCTGGTCCCATTCTAATCTTAACTGATCCTTGGAATCCTCAAATGGCACTCTCAAGTCCTATCTATGCTTTTCTGCGGAGAGCCAATTTGTCGAAGGCCATAGTCAGTCTTGTAAAATTCCTAATAGAAGTCTACCCGACATTATTAAACATAAAGGACCGATATGTTTGATCTTTCATACAATGCAGAAAGTATGACAGAGAAAGAATGTATGCATATTTAACTGTGAATATGGGTTTTACGTTTTTGATTAGAATAATTTGTATTATAATATTCTGCTAGTTTTATAGCATTGTATCAAATTTAGTAGCATACAAAATCATACTACGTCGTATAGGTGTCCGGAAAATGCATCAGAAAATGTTTTCAAATGATGAGTTGAAATAGTACGTCCTTAAGAAAATGAAAGTTTCAATAGTAACAGAGTTACAGGCTCAAAGTGCGAGGAAATCGATTAGATTAAGATCTGGTGATCTCGGTGTCCAACCACTGGTGCACTTCATCTTATCCACCAATTATGAAGGGCCTCATTTAAATATGCTCGAACATCCAAACTAATATGTAGTGCGGCGCCATCTTAAAACAGTCACATATAATACTCATGCTATGATGCAGTGATGTCTGAATTAAGTTATATTCAACGGTTCTGCAAAATAAATCGGCAGTTATAAAGTCAAGAAAACATTTCACAAAAAAAAATCCGAAACTAAAACTAATGCTTTGCAGAAAGCAAATCCAATCGCAACTCAAAGTAATATGTCTAATGCAAAGATCACTAAAATGGGGGTATTGTTATAGAAGAAGGTCTTCTTCGTTATTTGTACAAAAATAACCATGATTCCCACTTACGTATTAGATATGACATTTTAAAAAGTATTTTAAAAAAAAAACTTTTATTTAAATGCTCTAAAAAGAGAAATAAGAGAATAGAAGTATGCATAATACGTTTTATCAACGTGAAACCGATGTTATGTCTAATTGTATTTATGACATAGACTGCATGGCTTAATTTTTTATTTAATTCTATTATGTGGATTTTCCAGTCTAACTGTTGGTCCAATGGATACCTAAAAATTTGGTTGTAGAAGTTGGGATGACATCTCCACCATTTGTTGGGATAACAGTATGAGGGAGTGTTTTATTAGGTTGGAATAAAATATTAAAAGTATTATTGACATTTAAAACTAGCTTATTAGCTGGGAACCAATCGTATACTTCCTCTAGTAAAGTTTTTGTTATACTAATTAGATCGTCAAAATTTTTGTGCTGTAAAATGATGCTTGTATTGTCAGCAAATTGTGAGAATTTCGCGAGTGGGGAATTTGCTGCTACATCATTTATGTATATTAAAAATAAAGCTGGTCCCAGTATAGAGCCTTGCGGAACCCCATATTTTATATAGCCCAGGTTTATTGATAGTTTGTTTATTCGCTCCCTCTCAATTGACGTTATAGTCACAGGCATAGTACGGTCGCTTAAGTAAGATTTAAACCAATCATGAACAATACCCCGTATTCCATAATACTCCATTTTGTCCAGTAAAATTCTGTGGTCGACACAGTCGAAAACCTTCGATAATTCGCAAAAGACAGTAACTAGTATGTCTTTATTTTCTTTTTTTTTTTTTTTTTTTTTATACATTTATTTAACGTCGGCCTATTTCCGCTACTGAGGCCTAACACCGACGCCTGTAGACGAGCTACCCCCAACCAGGAATTTTGCCGAACCTCTTCCCTTAAGAAGAGTAGGGATCTTTTACTTGCCTAACATTTAATAGACAAGGGACCGACGGCTTTACATCCCCTCCGAAGGATGGTATATCTCCTATACAACCCTCGCCTAAGGTTGTATAGCTTCCGCGCATACACTGATATACAAGCCGCTGGAAGATGTGTGAGGCGAGAACGCGGTTTCCGTTGGAATGGTCACCAATCCAAGTACTAACCGCGCCTGTCGTTGCTTTACATCGCATACCGAAGTATGTACATAGTAAAGACGCACCTACGCTCGCCCCTCTTTATTTTCTAATATTTCATTTACATTACAGATTAAGTCGAAAGTAGCTACTGTCGTATTTTCCCATTTCTAAAGCCGTATTGTCTAGCTGAAAATATTTTATTTTTTCTAAGTATTTGGTAATTTGCTCCTTAACATCAGCTTCCAAGATTTTAGAGATAACTGATAAAAGGGAAATTGGTCTGTAATTTGAAATTTCAGTTTTCTCACCTTTTTTAAATAGTGGTTTAATTACTGCGCGTTTGAGGCAATTTGGAAAAGTTCCTGTAGTTAAAGATACGTTGATTAGGTAAGTAACTGGTTTTATAAGGTAGTCTTAGGATATCATCAGGCACTGTTCTATTTTTTTGTGTAATTTTTTTCATAATTTGCTTCATATCTGCCTCTGTCATTGGTGAAAAAAAAATTAATTACACTTATTTGATTTAATTGCTGTTACGTAAACCATAGCTTCTTTTTTGCTGATTATGTTTTTTGTTAGTTCTTTTTCTACGTTTAAGTAAAAATTTTGAAATTCTGATGCTACCAAGAGTGGATCCATGATTAGTTCATATTCTTGATTTAAAATAATAATTTTACGTGTTTAGAATCTTGAGGAAATATTCTGTAGGTTCGAATAACTTGCAATAAGAATCTTCACAAACCACTATTTTATTGATCACTTAAATTACAGCAGTTAACTCTTAAAAATCACACAACTAATAACAACTTTAATCTAATATACATTCACTACTTTTAAATCACAGCTGTACTTTACTTTTCTGATCACTTATCACTCTTATCTAACCAAAAAACTATATTTCTGTATACCAGAACTCTACTGTATACTTAACTGAACTGTTTCCCCATCTGCTGGATTCACCTCTTTATATACACACTTGGAATATCTAGAATTTCATTGTAGAACTTTCCAGAATATACTGGAATCCTCTACAGTTTTCTTAGGCACTACTAAATGGCGGTCCGCCAGTTGGCCCACAGATGGCGCCACCCTACTGGCCAGGGAGCAATTACAACTCTCCTCTCTGTTAGAGGGCAGCACATAACAATAATGTCATCCTGTGTCTTAGCCGCTTTTTGTTTTATGTTTGAATCAATTAATTTCCAAGTAAATCTTATTTTGTTTGGTGAGTTTATTATACAATCATTTGCATAAGACTGTTTTGCGATTATGACAATTTTTTCCTGAATTTTACAGTAACTGGGCACGTAATTTTTTTAAATTAATAAAGAACATTTATTACGGCATGATGTTTTTATCCCCTCTGTGATCCATTCCATTATTTTTATGATATAATCTTAATATGTTTAACTGGAAAAGCCACATTAAAACAGCTATTAAAATAATCATAAAAAACATCACAAACTTGATTTACATCGGTTTCTGTGTAAAGTGTATTCCAGTTTATTTCAAAGGTTAAATTTTTTTAAATTACTTTATTTTTGGGACCGAATAGTCTTCTTGCTATTTTTAGAGGGTCAAGACTGAGGAATACGTCTCGAAGAGTAATTTTTTGCCCATGATGATCGCTGAGACCATAATCGTCATTTGAAATTTTTAAAACTTCTCTGCATCATTAATCAATATGTTGTCTACTAGAGAATTTTAGTTGTTTAGCGCCTTTTAGTAGTTTTGATGGTGGTAGATAAGTTAAATGCATTTCAATACATCATACATAGGGGCGAGCGTAGGTGCGTCTTTACTATGTACATACTTCGGTATGCGATGTAAAGCAACGACAGGCGCGGTAAGTACTTGGATTGGTGACCATTCCAACGGAAACCGCGTCCTCGCCTCACACATCTTCCAGCGGCTTGTATATTAGTGTATGCGCGGAAGCTATACAACCTTAGGCGAGGGTTGTATAGGAGACATACCATCCTTCGGAGGGGATGTAAAGCCGTCGGTCCCTTGTCTATTAAATGTTAGGCAAGTAAAAGATCCCTACTCTTCTTAAGGGAAGAGGTTCGGCAAAATTCCTGGTTGGGGGTAGCTCGTCTACAGGCGTCGGTGTTAGGCCTCAGTAGCGGAAATAGGCCGACGTTAAATAAATGTATAAAAAAAAAATACATCATACATCAATAATATACATCAATATAAAGAAATTTTAGAGATTATTCAAAAAATAAATATGGGGAACAATTTTTGTTATTGATATGTAACTATTCTGTATGTTTAAAGCATTCTTTGTGTAAAGGAATTTATTAATAAGATGTAAATGCTCATTGTTTTTTAAACAATGCAATGAGATAACTTTTTTCTATTTCTCTGAAAATTAGTTTCTTGCAATAATTTTTAGAAATATGAAAGATGTCTGGTCGATAGCCGAGTGGGTTAAGACGCGAGGTGGTAATCGGGTTCGAATCCTGGCTCCGGCACTGGCACTGTCGGAGGAATTGTTTGTATGTCCGCGTTTTATCAATGTATAACCCCCTTCCGCACAAGCCCTGGCTTCTGAAATTGGGGGTTATCTAATTTCCGTGGTGTTATATATTTATTATGTATTATTATGTATAAATTATATTTTAATTACTAATGAGTTGTACAAACGTATAACATTCAATTATGATACACCCTGTATATTTGGCTTAAGAGTGATCTCCACTATTTGTGGATTAAAAAATACATATACATTTATACCGTTATTATTTTTCAATATTCAAAAAGACCAGACATCCCTATAACTTCTCTCGAGGACATGGTCATTAGGAGGGATGTAGCGTCGCCGTTCAAGAAACCCACTCCGCTGTTGAAAGCTCAAATAGCACCCTCAAATCCTATCTATACTGCGGCAATTTGTCTCCTCAACTGTACACCATTCTCAACTCTGACCGATAGATATTCTTAAACGAAACGAACCAAGATATTGACGCTTTGGTTTTCGCTGAAATCTTAAATGTGCTTTATGTTTCAGTTTCCTCGTACCAAGGGGAAGTATTAAAGTTGTGGAAGATATCTCGCACAGAAATGGGCGCCTATATGTGCATAGCATCGAACGGCGTACCCCCGACGGTTAGCAAGAGGATTATGGTCAACGTTCAGTGTAAGTGCCCTATCTATGTGTCCCCTAATCTCACACATTCAATTTCATGCAACACGAGATTTTATTTGCGTTAGTTTTCTTGTTAATGGTTTTGCTTTACATGAATTTGTATACATTAAACACCACTTAAATGGTCATTTCGAATTTGATGTCAAATAACGGGTTTGCACTCGACATATTACAAAGAAGTCACAAGTTAGGCTAGGGAATAACAAGAAGTTTGATTTTCGTGTTAGTTTTTGCCGTTTGAAACGTGTTACAAGTTTAAGCTTAGTAATGCTTCTAAAACTTCTTTTCATTGGGAGTTCGCACATAAAGAAGTGTAATTTACTATAAGAGCTTTTCAATGCGTTTGGTTTTTAAATACATGGTTTTTATTGAAAAGTTTGAGATTGGGTTGCAACAATATTTGCCAATTTATTATAAATTTTGTAACTACAGAAATTGTTGCCTTTATTCTCAGTAAGTGTCTCTGTGTGTTAATTGAAATTAAAAAAATGGACTGTGGTTGTTCGTTGATGACTGTCAATAACTGCGATAAAAATGAAAGTTAAATCATTTCTGAATCTAAAAGTAGGTAGTATTTATATATTAATTTGATAAAAAGATGATATGCTAGTACTAGTTCAAGCAAAGTACCTAATCGGTTTGCAACAGCGACTTAACCGAACAATCATAAAAGCTGAGAATTTGGCGCCCAACGTGGGGCACCAAATAGTCCTCTTGTAATTTCTCGGTTAGGACCGCTACTGCAAATCTGTCAGATACTCTGCTTCAATTGATGATATCGATAGCTTATTCTATTTTGACAGATAGAAATACAAAACGAAAAAAAATAGTGTCAAAACGCTACTTATTAGTAAATATTTTTCGAAAATAATTCATAAGGCTCAGATTAATAAGAAAATTTCATAAACTTAATAGTACGTATTTAATTTTTTTCTTTATATTTTCCATATCAAACTATTAGTATTGTTGTTTGTTCCAGTTCATCCCGTGATCCACGTACCGAATCAGCTAGTCGGAGCCCCCCTCGGCACTGACGTCACCATCGAATGCAACGTAGAAGCTTACCCGAAATCCGTCAACTACTGGGTTAGAGATACCGGTATGTCTGCTTTCGTACTACGTCTAACTTCTATCTAATTTAACTCGCTTCTCTAAACTAAGTTAATTATTTAAATATATGCCACTTATAGCGGAGTCAAATAATATGCTGCACACCAAGACGTGCCCCAGAAATCAGCGATTGCATTCTGAGAATATTTCACAGCGTATCTGAACTTTCGTATTACAAGCGTTGATTCAGTACGAGCGAGAGTTTTTCTTTTGTGTTTACGATTCTACAAGTGGATTTTCCGTTTATTTCCCAATAATCTGCGATTAGGAAATAACGCACGTATTCAACACCTTGTAAACTAGCATGCACAAGCAAATATTAGTTTTACCGTTTTGTTTTATACATTTGTTACAAGTAAGTAATATGTACTTGCATTTATTTAATTTGGGTCATACAGATTCCTACTTAGATTTAGTATATAATATTTTCCTTCGGGGTTGGGCTGATTTAAATCAAGGTGGAAACCATGATTTAAATCAACAGATTTTTTTAGTCACTATTTAAATCAATGCCGATGATAATTTTGAGTAGAATGGCGCCATTCCGCCATGTCGCAAAGGGGCGTGGCGACAAAAGTCAGCTAACCAAACGAAAACAACTTGACAAAAACTCTTCAGAAATTGATTAAAAAAAAATAAGCATCATGGAGGGGTATTTCCCGTATCAAAATTGTAGAGAATTTCTTTCTCTACAACGTGATATATATTTTTTAATTATTAGAAGTATTTTATGGGCGTCGTACCGTGTTAAAGTCGAGCAAGGCCAATTTGTTCTTCACAGAACATGATGTTTTTGAAGGGCAGGGAGCGAGTATTATATTTTATTATTAATGATAATCCACTATTACCATTTATAGGTTCTAAAGTCAAATTTTTTTTCATCGGCAGTCAACTTGTACTGTTGCTTAAACGGGTCCATCATGTAAGCTATAAAGTGGTAAGGTGTTACTCCTTGTTCATATCGGCACTGAAATTGTTGATGTTGTTGAATTGATAGTTCTAGATCTTCATCAAAGGTATTTTCTAACATTTTCCATTCTTCCACGGCGCTCGAAAAAGTAGCACCTATTCCCTATAAAGTATCCACAATTGATATTGGTTTTCAAATCTTTAAGTATTCTGCTGCACTGCGTTTTAGTTCAATGCTTGGAACTTTTTGGAAGATTGTATTATCAATTTTCTCTTTGTTTTCATCGTGGATCTGCAGCAGTATGTTCCAATCAGCGGCCAATCAAATTAAGTTTTGAGCTTGCTAAATGATTGTTGCGGAAGTACTTTACCACCTAGACTCATTTGCTTTGATATTCTTGATTTCCAGATCCTTACACAATAGATTTAAGATATGAGCTGAACAGCCATAGGTTATAATTTTAGACTCAATTTTTTCTTCAATACTACTTCTCATACGCGCCATATTTGTAGCGTTTTCAGTAATAAAAGACTTCACATTACATCCATATTGTGATTCACATGACGAAATCAGGTCTCAACAAATCTCTGTTAAATATTTTGAGGTATGAGGTTGACCTGAGGTATACATAAGTTCATACAGAAAGGCTTGTCCTTCATCGGTTGTAATTATATCACACACAACTGGTTCGTTGTGGACGTTTGACCATCCGTCAATCGATATATTTACAGTACGTCCTAAGAGGAAAGAACAACATGTTTCTGTTACTTCAGCGTAAATCACATCTAGAAGTGTTGTCGCTATGGTTTTGTGGCGTAGGGCATAGCCAAGTCTCATTGCGTTTATAGCTTTTTTGACTTGCATATTTTCTATGCATCGGAAGTTAGAGTTCGTAGCAAAAATTGCTTTCGCAATCTGTTTGTCAATATTATTTATCAGCTGATGATGTTCTAACTAAAAAACTAGTCGCAATAGGATTCTCGGCTTTCCTTTTCTTACTCATTGACTCAAACCCTGACTTTGTTAACACTCCCAGTTGAGACTTTGCACAGATTGATGTGGAAATGAGCGTAGAGTTGACGCAAAACTTGACAGGGTAGGCTGTCTTTCTGGTTCTAAAAACATCAAACAGGAAGATAAATATATTAAGACTTCAGTGTTTAAAAATACCTGAAATTCTACAATATTGGGTCTAACAGGATCATGGTATACCCCGACTTTCATTACAACAGTTGTTCAAAATGCTGTCCATTAACGTCAATGCATTTCTGAAGTCGCATAGGTATTTCTCGAAGAACGTTCGCCAATTGCCGGGCCGTTATTAATTGCTCGTCTTACTCGTAGCTTCAGGTCTTCACAGGTTGTAACGGCGGTTGCATGGACCCAAACAAAGAAATCAAGGGGCGTTAGATCAGGTGTCCTTGGGGACCACCACATAGGACCATTCGTCGAAATTACGTTTTCTCCGAATCTCCGTTGAAGGTAATCAATTACTATCCTTGAATTATGGAGAGAAGCGCCATTTTGTTGCAAATATATTCCTTGTCCTAAATATAAAGGTAACTCATCTAAAATGTCCTCAATCTCATTTTCCGGGAATCTCAAATATCCGGCACCAGTCAAAGGTCCTTCAAATATATTGTCTGAACGTTATTCGTGGCATTCTATGAATATTCTTTCCTATTATTTGGGTCTTCTACCACATGTATTATTGTCCTCTTCAAAAACAAATCACCGAATCTACATAATAATAGAATTATTGGAAAAAATCCTCTGCACCAGTGACGTTTACAACAAAGGAATAGTCAGAGGTTATGTTTTGCAAATAATATAAATCGGAATAAACACAGAAATAATGTATTTTGCTGACGTTTCGGAAAGTAATCTCTTTTCGTTTTCAAAGCTTTTTTTTTTAGAAGAACTCTTATTTCGCTGTGTATGTCAAATACACAGCTTTAAGATTCTGTTTATGTTATTTCCATAGATACTTACTACTTACACACACATAGAACTGATGATATTTTCTTTTAGATAATGTTGAGTTTGTTAAGTTCTTCTTTTAACATTGGTAGCCAGGTGGTACAAATATCTACAGAACAATTCGATACGCACTTGTCTTCATTTAATAAGATTATTGCTGATTCTTTAATTTTTCTTTTTTTGGTATCTGCTCCTTTTGTTAAAATTTTTGCCGAGTCCCAGTTTAGTCTATGTCCGTTTTCCCAAGTATGTTCACAAATCTTTGATTTCTGAATTTCATTCTTTCTAATGTAATTCTTGTGCTCATCCAACCTCACACTGAAAGGTTATGTTATGTGGGTGAGTCATCCAGACCTTTCATTGTGAGGTTGGATGAGAACACGAATTACATTACATGCAATGTAAACACATCTCTTGTATCTATTTGTTGAGCCAATAGCAATTCTGTGCTTTCATTTTTATACATATTTATTTAATCAAATATAATATTATATCCGAGTAAATATTTTCAATAGCCATCATATACATTTTTTTAAGAAAAAAGGAAACTGGCTCAATTGCAGCACTGGATATTACAACCACAAGTAGTTAAAATTCGTCTTCGATTTCAAAACTTCTCTAAAGATATTCTGGGTAAATGAGGCATCATTGACTATTACAAACATCCGCTTACAAATAGTTAGTTAGTGCGCTTTGGCGGAACATTTGTTACACATTGTTAAGCAAACTTTTCTGATTTTTAGTTTTAGCTGTGGAAGTTGAACTTTAAACATAAGCCTTATAATATGATATAAAGTTTTCAAGTTGTTTTATTTAATACACTACGTCCAGGAAGTTCGAGTTATTGCCACTTTTATTAATAAAAATGAGATATTATTGAAGCTTTATACGTGCACTAGACACTAGTGTTAATGCAATCTACGAGAACAAAAGAATATTGTATTTACTATTGATCCTTGAGCCATGCTTTTAACCGGTGTCCGAAAAATTTGTCCGTTACTCGCTATATTTGATATAAGATATCCTGGTTGGTTAGTTAGTCAAGTTTCACGTTCAATTCAGAATTTCGCAATCAATCATTTAATTTCTTCACCGCCTTCTCGACTCTCGTGGTCGCTCCTGATGAACACCGTTCTAAAGAGGCCAAAACATACATAGCCAATTAAGCAAGTCTTAGGGCCTGACTCAAGGTTGAGTCATCGGCATTTGAGGTCATCATTGAATACTCCAAGCGTTGAACTCCCTGCGTGCGGAGTGACATAGCCTATCTACTAACCATAAGAATAAATTGAGAAGCGGCACTAAAAGTAACGGGTCCAGCAGAATGAAGAATTCATTTTAAATTGAGCTCTGCGTGCGCAGAGACTGATAGTGAGACATTGGTTAAATAATCATTTTCGAAATCAGTGGATGAGTCCCAACAGTCCTCTAATTGAATTTTCACCTAAGTCACCGGATCTAACACCAATTGACTTTTTTCTTTGGAGTAATATTAAGGAAAATGTATATAAATTGAAGCCCCAGGCAATTGAAGATATCCGAGCTAGAATAAGGAACGCATGTCTAGAAATTACCCCTACACAATTAAGAAGAGTGTCAAATAATATTAAATAAAGATATGAAAAATGTATTACATTGAACGGTGGTTTGGTCGAAGCTTCCAAAATTTAGTTGTTTCTTTACAATCTTCATTTATTTCATTACACTTATTGTAATAAAAATTTTTTAGTGTTTCCTTGTTACAATTATTTCATGTCATTGTTATTGGTTCCATGTTAATATTGCGCCGTGATTAGCGTCATTATGTTTTCATTGCTTATCAGATTTAACTTTGTTGTCTGTTTTTGATGTTTATTCCATAACTTACTATGTCTGTAATAATAAATGCGTACTACTTCAATTGCAATTTAGGGTATGTACGAAAAGATAAGATCTCAAAATTTTTTTGACATCAGCCACCCCCATTGTCACCCCCAATACCAGCCCCACACTATTATGAAAGGCAGTAAAAAAAAATTTTAAATGTGATTTAGTGTGTATACAAAAACGAAACATCTCAAAAATTTTTTTGGCGTTAGCTACCCCCTCTACCACCCCCATTGCCAACCCCACCCTATTATTAAAGCATGTTAATATGTGGTCGGTTATTCTTGTTAAGTACATCTCTGACCATAAACGATAAACTATGAGTCACTGATTCGAAGCTTCGTTTGATATCATTTTTATACTTGCGTCCTCTCCTACCATATCTATTAACTTTATCAGAGTACCTAAGTTATATTAGTTATAAAATCAATACAAATAACTATTAAATAATTTAAATTGCGGGTGTTTGGCTTTGGATGTATTCTTCTGCGACACTTTCCAATTGTAACCTAGTTAAACATTTGATTAAAACATTATTGGACAGAGTTAGGTGCAAAAAATTCTACAGTTCCGCTTTATTTTTATTTCATTTGCTTTCCGAAGATAACTCCATTTCGATTGTTGTGTTTTTCGCTCCGTAAAATGTGTTTCAGACACTTACAATGCAAATTCTCTGTTCAATAAGGAAATTGAAAAAATAAATTCCCCAATTAACAATTCAAAACGGAGCTATTTTAGAATGTGCATCGATAGTGTTTATCATTCCGTCCGCTCTACTTGGAAAACTTAAAGTATGAGAAACGCATTTCGGTTGTTGTGTTTTGCCGGAAAGTTTAATTTTAAAATGAAATAAAGACGGCAATGACGTGTTTAGAATTTTCGTTAACGAGTCTTTGTCAGTGGGACGTGATAATTAATGTTTTAAATATTCTACGCTCTTAGGTGACTGAAAATAGTCGTTAGGAAGTTATTACTAATAACAAGACCATATACAGTGCATTTCATTGGAAACTATCTACTCTAAATAAATTTGGTGATATTGATTTTTGTAAAAATGCAAAAACACGTCACGTTCATTGGAGAAACAAATGCTATAAAACTTGAAGTGGTGATTAAACTATGACTCGTTACTTCACAAAACTCGACGATATGACGGTCCGGAACATCCTCATGTAAAGCGCCTATTGCAGTAGATAATTGTATAAAGACGGCTGATCCTATAAAGTAACTGCACCTGAAATTGCAACTTTCGTAGTGGTAATAAGAGATTTATATTATAAGGGTTAAGTGGAAGAATGTCTTATAGACAAACATCGCCCTCAAAATAAAGACGCTTATTATTATTATATTATTATTTTTACATTTTATAAAAAGCCAGTCACCCTACTTTGTGACTCCGATTCTCACAGAGGGGAGCTGGAAAAATACCAATAGCTACTCCCCACACCCGTGGAGTGAGTCACTACCGGGTCCGCGAATCGTGTGCCAAGAGTAGCGGCAATAAACCGAGGATGACAGCTTTCTGCATTCTGCCGACTAAGATCTCATTCTACCGAGAGCTCCTATAATCAGTACCCCTATTTTAACAGAGTGGTCTAGATAAAGCCTGCGGAGTTCGAAGGGTAAATATCGATGTTTTGTCCGTTTTTCCTCCTCTATCAAGACAATGTTACTCTCAGCGAAGGCTGAGAACTCCACGACATACATTGTTATTATTTGTTTTGTGGTTTCCCGATACCGGACATGGCTTCCGTGTCCTCCGACACCACGCGGAAACCGCGCCGGCGATTAAAATTACAGGCACTCCCCACACCTGTGGGGTTAGTGACTGTAAACACCCGAATAGTGTGCCATAAGTAGACGAAAGGACCCCAGGATATCTGCTTTCTGTATTTGGCCCTTATTATTATTGTTATTATTATTTATTGTGCAACAGAATATTCCAATTACAGGACAATATAAATGTCCAATTCAAAGACAGGATCTAAAATATAAGCGAGTGTACGCAGTAACTAACGTACACTTAACTAATATACACGGTGTTGCAGTTAACATTCCCACGGCCGGTGTCTCTGAAACTACAAAATATATTTTTGTTCTGTAAACGGTAATAGATTTCTATGGTTAATGCCTTCTTCAGGAAGTACAATTTAGTATTATAACATTATCACCAGAGATGGCGCTGCAGTTTAAAAATATTTTTCGATCAAGGAAGGTTTGAAACGATTCGATTAAGAATAAAATTTAAGCAAAATTGTCGTTATTTCAAAAAGTAAGATCTGCAGTAGTTTTTGAAATATTTTAATTTTATTGTTTAACTTTGAAGTGTTGTATTTTTTGTTTAATTGCTGTATTTTTTAGAGGAAGTTGCATGATTTTTTTTTATATCACAGATAGATCGACGACAGAAAAATATGCTTCCTCGTATTTTTTCTTTTTCTCTTTTGTTAAAATTGAGGGTGAAAAAAAATATTTATTTCGGCTGAGAACCATTAAAACGCTCTATCCTTAACGAATAGCGTCATTCGTAACCTGTAGCGTCACGTCGTTATTGTTAAAACGTTGAAACATCTAAAAAGGAAACTGCGGTTATAGATAAACACGTTGGGGATGTTATAAAATGATTATCCGTCATATTAACCAATAATTAATAACAAGATTAAGAATAACAACGTAAATTAGCAAACTCAAACTCATGTTCTTTATTATTTCAGGTGTGTACTATACAGGAATTTTTTTTTGTTTTTGTATATTGGAATATGCACATCAAAAATCATCATAAATGTTTTCGAGAAACGCCCGGTCAGTCTGAAGTAGTGAATTATATAGTGCTTGATAGTTTGCTTTTCGAAAGATATAATTATGTTCGTTCGAATTTATTGGAAATTTAACAGGTTTGATGATTCTTGGAATAAAATAAATCATTAAGGCTGGTTGATGAACATCCTCTCTCACCGAAGGTGCGCTGTTTTTGTAGTATAAATGTGTAACTACCCATTTTATTTTATTGTTCTATAAAATTATATAATAATAAACAGAATTAAATTGATTCAATGCTATGTGCGCAACCGATGGTAATTCTAATTTTAGCTCATTACAAAGACTCAGGACACAAGGCATTACAAATTGCTTGCATAATATCCGAAGATATTTAACGGGTAATTTTTTTTGTTGATTTTATTCGATGCCTCTGCGACGTACCGTATAAATAGGCAAATATTACATTTCCTATTTTCGTAATATTTGACAACTACACATTGTATGCATATCTGTCCGCACCCTTGTAATCACCATTCCGTTCAACGTTACCTGTAGACATTTTGATGGTCAGCTCGTTAAAGTGAGGATGACCCTCGCGATAAAGATAGGGGTCGATAGATTCTGACTCTGGGCAGAGGAGTGGCTGTACTAAACTGATAATCAAACTCAACTTTTGCTCGCTTGACCGGCTTTTCCTGCACATGATTAATGAAACTGATACTTAATTCTGATTCTATCCTGTTAATTCTTAATGCGTCACGTACTACAACTAATAGTTTAAACGCGCGATATGACTGAACAGTTTCTGATTTGAAGTTTACAGGGGTGGATTTATTAGGAGTAAGTTGAGGGGTCCGTATTAGCCAAACTATTAATCGTTTCGGTAAACGTTTAATGTTAGCTCCATCTGCACACGGTGTCATATGCAGGATCCCAGGGACGTGCATAGGGGTAATTTATAGATATTAATATTGTAATTGCACATTTCGGTTCTAAATAAATGTTTGTCAAGGACATTAAAGAGAAATATGTATTGCAAGACATTGGGCTCCTACGAATGGTATTGCCACCTTTGACATGAGATTGGCGCAAAAATAGCTTCTAGAAACATTACACTCGATGGAAATTTCGCCGTCTATATCAACATCATCAGGGGATTAAAACTGAAATATAACTATTTCTACGTCTGTGATAAATATTGACTTGGAAGCTAAATCAGCGATGAATTCTAGAAACAGCTTTTACACAGCTGTAATATTATAGGTACTATGGAAAGTTAATGAAAGATTTCTAAACTGAAAATACTTACTAATACCAATGTTAAATGATATTGAAAGTTTAAAAATGAAGTGATAATAGGTTCAAGATTGAAATAATTTAAAACAAAAATGGTTTTCATGGAAATTATGCGGGCTATACTATAAGTTGTGAAATTATATATAGTGTATCTCCGGATGGACCTAACTATACTTGTAATTTTCCTTATTTCGCACTTTAAAAGAAAAAGTCATTCTTCATAAAAAGTTTTTCTTATAGTGAAAAGTCATTAGCCATACTCAGATTTTCAATGTAACATACAGGTGTAGAGGTTGAAAAGGATGGGAGAAAGGATTGCTCCTTGAGGCACACCAGCCGATAACCTTTTATGCGTCGAATAGGCATTACCTATCCTTACCATAATGTGGCGGGCGCTTATAAAACTTCTGATTAGTGCAGTTAAGTATTCGTCTAAAGCGTAAGCCTTAAACCACTGAGCCAGGCAGCCGGCATATGATAGAAAATCCCATAAAAAAGAAAAGAATATGAGCATTATAACTTTGAAAAATTTGAAAATAAGAAACAAATATAAAGTTTTATGGTAATAATTTAAAAATATTTATGTTCTACTATATCTAAACATGGAATGGACTAATACTGTTGCAGTTCCTTTCTTTTACAGGCAACCTGCGTTCATAAGTTTTTTCTAATATTGCTAGAGTAGACTATTAATAACTAATCAATAAATAGATATGTGGCGGGCACCCTAAATAATTACCTTCCAATCGACTGAAATAAACGAATGACTTCGGCTCCAAGCTGTTGACGCGTTGTTCAATTTAAAATTTATTTTTTGTATATCGCTAATGGTATGCTCTTGCTAATCGTTTCCGGTTGTCGGATGTACGTATTAAATCTATAATTTCATAATGGATCTTTAGTTAGATTCCTCTCGACAGGATTTATCAATTTCTTTCAAGAAGTCATTCATCACGAGTGTATCATCGATTTGCATTTTAATGCTGCTCCGTTTTGTGCGATTTGCATTTTTTCATGACTAATGATATATCGTTATGGGGCGTTTATCAGATCCTCTTCGTCCGATAGTCAACTCTGTTAATTTATTAATAAAAGATCATAGAGGTTATTTCAATGAGAACCATCCATCCTAAATCAATATGGACGTACTAATGTTTGAAAAAATCGCAAAAGCAGGTCAAAATTAAATAATAGGAGGATACACTTTCTTGTGAACCCACAGAGACTTTTTTTTAAATAAACACTATGATTATTAATATTATTTAATAACAGAATGAACAGTCCATTAGGAAAACGAATACTACTTAGTGATACATGAAAATTATGTTAAAAGACAGTGAATAGAAGAAATAATTTATAAAGAAATAATTTTAGAGATGCTTACTCTCGATAGGGTTAGGAATAGATACCCAAAAAGTTTCCACCCCAATCATTAACGGAAAATCACTTTTTTTGCGAAGAAACACCCCAAACGGGAACGTAACGCTGATTTTTTACTTCTATCTTGTAAATGGTTCGTTGGAAGAGAAAAAAGTATGAGAAATAAAGAATTTGTCATTAAATTATGTATAAAAATGTCCTATTGACCTACTTCGCAGTAACAGGGTTCAAACTGAGGGGTAGTTTGGAGGTTTGGAGGATCGTACACAGAGTTTCACATCGATTGTCTCAAAACCTGTTACTTTAGCGAGAAAAATACCCAAGAATGAATTTATAGAGCGGATTCTCCTCTATAAGATACATGTCTAGCGGATTTGGACGCAAGTGGGTTTTATTTCTTTTCCCCTTTTTTCCACAAAGATACGTTTTGTAATTTGAGCTCGTTCCCACACCACCCTTGAGGTAGTGCTCTTGATACGTTTTTTAAAGTGGTTTCCCCTGTAGGCCTATTTCACTAAAATTCTGTCCAATTTTACTCATTAGAGGGTTCTTCATTGGCGAACGGTTCTTTAAATTCGGAATTCGAACATCCTTTCCCATTAAACCATAATATTTCAGTCGCAAACTCCTGTATAAAATACCTATTTTTACTATTAGGAATGTAACAGATTGCAACCAACAGCTACTCTCCGGTCTATGTGCCCCGCCGGGCGCTGAATTACAAGTTATAAGCCTGGCGCATTAAGTGTAATAATTGCATATTACCAGCAGAATGGTTGGTCTCGGCGTTGTTTCCCCACTTACGTTCCACAGATCTGAGGATCGAGAGGGGGAAAGGGGACCATTGGAAGATACAAGAAATCGATTTTTCATCAATAAGTCGACGGGTGTTTCCAGGAAAAAAAATACCTCCCATAAATGAAGAACCTGTGAAAACAGACAATTTTGGTTCTCGGCCTCATCGACGTCGGATCATTATTTAGCGAGATATCGCGAATTAACGTTACAGGAAAAAAAATTTTCAATTTTTTTCTCGGCTCGACATGCATGTAGGACTTTTCTTGTATTTTACATAGAAGCGTAATATCAACCATTTTAAGAGGCTGAAGGGTAGGGGTGGTGGGACAATTAGGAGGGGAGGGAGAAAGGGAGGGCAAATTTCTTTTAAATCCCGATAACTCGTGACCGGAGAGGTGGATCGCAAAAAATAAAAGTGACATTTCTTCAGTTTTTCACGTAGAACTCAATAAAATTAAGAGAAATCGACTTTTGCTAAAAACATGCGGCTGGCGCGCGAAAGAAGTTTTGACGTTTTTTTTCACAAAATGTTTTTGTCATGAAGGGACGGGGTGGGGGAATAATTTTTATGTCAATCGATGGCTTTACTTTTTATCTTCAATTTCCGCCCAACTAGACCGCAATCCGATAATTAGGAAGGGAGAGACAAGAGTGCAAAGTTATTGCTGTATAGCAGGAGAACGGAGAGGAGCGGGGTGTTCTAGCAGGGCTCAAAACATAGGGAAAACATTTTTCTTTTTATTTTTCCACTTTTTAATTTTGCTCTATCCGCATCTTGTCCACCCGCGTGAGTTACAATTAAAAAGACGAATGGAAACGGGCGATCGAGTCAGTCGACGGAGCTGCGAGAAGCCGGGGGCGGAGCTTACTCTCTCCACATCTCTCTGTCCTGTCTTGTTGCGGACCTCTAGCGTATGCGACCCACCATACGCCTTAGCGTTTTGTGGGCCGCATAATAACAACTGCTACGTCCGTAACACATTTCGCTATTCTCCACGGGAGGGCGATACGCTTGCGGCACGTGAAAAGCAGAGAAACGGAAGGCAACCATTTTTGTTGGCGTAGGTAGTTGATAATTCTACGAACCTCGCTTTATCCAAGGCATCCTGGTGGATTTTGGAATTATCAACACAAGAAAATTTTCTCAATCTGTTGTTGTTCCGTTTAGCGGAATATTTTGTGGTTGTGAGTAAATTTTAACTGCGGAAGCAGGATATTTAATTATACAAGGTAAGCTAACCTCTTCACGCCATCTTACCCGTTCTCTACCCACGTGTATCGCAAATTTGCAGGCTTTCCTTTGGGAATATCGTGTCGACTTGAAAGGCGGACTCGACTCCATTCATCCAACTGTGGCTTTCGAGGAATATTGGTGGATTGTTCCCCCATCAGTGAGGTAAATTATATTTCTTTTGTAGGTTATGTCGGATTTGAATTGCCCACATTAGGCACGCTTCACGTGCATTTCTGACTTTGCAAATTAAATCGTGATATCTTTAGGGTTCCACGGACGGGGCTTCTACACACGTCAGTGAAGTTCCACGGACGGGGCATCCACGCACAGTAGAAAGTTCCAGGGCTGGAGAGGCTATAATCAACCCCATCCTTGGGTCAATTTCCTTTGTCCCCAAGACACCTCCGTAGGGCTACAGTTCTTCCACGTCGAAGTCGGTATCGTACCACCCTAAATAAGTGTGTTGTTTTGTTCTTACTTACCGGGGACCACCTTCAGTGGTTCGGCTCGGTTATATCAATTCATACTTTTGTATTTTAACTTGTACATATTTAAAGATTTTATGCATTTATATTTATTTAAGGAGGTTCTCTAAATCAGACCCATTGCGGCAGAATTTATGACCATTTATGAGGACATTGTAAACCGATGTGTAGCTACACGAGGCATTTTATTAATGTTGCAACTTATTAATCGAGAAATTTGCCACACCTTTTGAACATCGCCAGGTCACATGCTAGGGAATCAATATCTGTAAATTGTATAATATAGTGCATTTCATTTTTAAAGAAAGTGTCATTATTTCGTCTGCGACCACTACGTATGGAAGCCGCAGTGATTTGTTAAGTAAGTAAACTAATAATTTGTCATAGTTTATGTAAACTTGGGCTTAACGCCCTGAGATAGTCTGAGCTAGGGAAATTTTATCGTAGGCACGTACATCACTTATCCGGGTTAAGTTTGTGCCCTACGATATCTGCTACGCTACAGTAGCCCAAGTGATTTCGTTATGTAATATCTTATAATCATTAATATCTAACGTATTTATTTGTTTATGTACGTGTAAATCGTAGCAGTCTGACTACACACGCGTGCTTTTACCCCGATTGTCATAATTCTCCTATCATTAATTGAGAGTTACTTGAGGACCAGATAGAATAGCTTTTTCCTAATATTCTAACAAATAGCAATCTAGCACGCTCTTTTTGCAGAATTATTGGTATATGGTTAAGCATCCATTTACAGTTTTGGAATGTAAACAGAAACAAATTTGTCAAAGTGTCATATTTCCATTGCCGTATTTGGTGGTGGAAAAATTTTTTTTCCTGTAACGTAAATTCGCGATATCTCTCTAAATAATGGTCCGACGTCGATGAGGCCGAGAACCAAAATTACTTGTTTCGTCAACTTCTTTATTTTTGTGGAATCAACACCCGCCGACTTATTGACGAAAAACCGGTTTCCAGTATTTTTAAATGGTCCACTCCCCCCTCTTGACCCTCAGATCTGTGGAACGTAAGTAGGGAAATAATGCCGAGACCCGACTTTCACTTTCAGTACTACGAATTGAGGATCTTTTTTCTGCCCACTCCACTCCACTATATATAAAATATTTAATATGCGGTCGAAAAATGAGTGCTCTAGGTGAAAATTTTTTGTTGCCCAGACGCAGTGGATTATTTGTTGTTAAATGGATTTAGTTCTCTTAGTTATGATCCTCTGTAGAGAGAGGAGAAAATTACATATATTTGTGTAATGATAGACATTTTTAAAGTGCTAGAAAATCACAATGAGTAAACCAATTACAAAAGATCAACTTTCTGTTTCCGTCGTTTTCATATAATTCTTGATGCAATTGGTATTTGTAGCATTTAAAACCATGTTTTTTAACCTCTCCTCAATAAAATTGTGAGAGGTTACTAAAATTGGTACAAAAACGAAAATTGAGATAGCATCAAATCTTTACGTTTTGAGGTTCTAGGAACCCAAAAAAGTGGTTTTTGAAAAATGTCTGTGTGAGTATGTGTGTTAGCACGATAGGGCCGAAACTACTGAACGGATTTGAATGAAACTTTGCGTGTGCATTTCTTTAGTGCTCCAGAAGATCTGAAAAGGTTTTGTATGAGATCGGATTACGTTTAGTGCCGTTTTGTCACACAATTTAATGCTCTTTTAGGCTTCAAAGATCCACCGAGTGCGGAGGTTCCAGCCGCTTCCAGTAGCTGCCGATTTTTTAATATACGTCTTACTGTCTCACGACAAATATCTATCTCTTTTGCCAGCTCTCTTGTAGAAACATTTGGCTACACATGTGTGTAAGCCAATACATTTGTCCCAATTTCTTCGCCTACTAGAAATCTGCCCCCTGCCACCTCAACAATTTCTGCCTTTCGGAATGACTCTTCTAGAATTTTAAAATACTGCCGGTATGGCTGACGACGATCAGGATATCCTTCACAACATAGACGTGCGGTCGCATGGGCATTTTTCTGATATTCGCCGTAAATTAAAAGTAAATCTACCCTTTTTATTTTGTGTATATTACATCGTAAATCGTATTTTGTTTTGATTAAAATACCTAATTATAAATTTACAAATAATAAATACGCCTCTATTTTACTCAACAATAACGTTTTGACAGGTGCAGTGTGCAATTTTTCATCTGTTTTTCGTGGCTTACAGCAAGATATGGACACAATTCGAAACGCTTCTACAAAAAGTTTAATATTTATTTTAATTTATATTCAATTTTTAATCGGGAGTTATGACAAATCGAATTTCCATGAAATGGAAAAATGGGAAAAACATTTCTAAATCCAAGCAAGTGAACAAAATAGGCCAACTTTACATTTAATTTGTTCAGAAATACCCTTTTATTCAGATTCAAAGTCTACTTCGAAATTTTTTTTAAATTGTTCCTCAATTCCAAAGCCAACTAGAAATAGCAAATAAATGCCATTTCCAAGGTTATTTTTCATCCGATTTTAAATCTGAAAAAGCGTTGGATAGAGAAATTACAGCTTTATGGGAAAAGTGATTAAATGTACAGGGCGTTATTTAAAATAAGAAAGTTGTGGCAATTTCCGGGCATACCGGAAGTGACTTTTTACCACCGAATGGTCAAAACGTGGCCATTGATGCTTATATTTGGTTTTCCTAATTTCAGAATTTTATTTTTAAAACTGTAGAAAAAAGTCTGCAGTAGGTACTTTCTGGGTCACCCGGATAAATAAATTATTATGCTCTTTAACGTTTCAGAAAGTTTTATTAAAACTCGACACGTATTTCAAGAGTGAAAACAGTGCTCCTGAAAAGGGCCTAAAAAAGTCGAAGTTTTAATAAAACTTTCTGAAACATTAAAACGCATAACATTTTATTTACATATATTTAATAATATTTCACTTGGCGCTAACCGCGAATTCTATCCAACTTATTATAAATATACGTGACTTATGCCTTATTTATCACATATTAATTCAAGTATTTTTTATTTAAATATTTTGACGTACACAACAAATGCAGTCCTGTCCAGTGCTTAATATTATTAAACAATAAAATATGAATGTCTATCTACAATTTCCATTATCCCTACATATATGCATTCCTTTGTTTTGGTTAATATGCGAATGAAATAATAGAGTTATTCAATTTCAAACGTTGCTCACTATAGTTATGAATTTGTATATTGCACAGGAACGTCTGTATTAATTAAAGAAATAAGTCTTAACTACAAACATCTGGCCGATAGCCGTGTTGGTTAATGCGCGATTTGGCAATTGCGATTAATCACACGGGTATCGCACCACCGGGTTCGAATCCCGAATGGTCGGAGGAAATGGTTGTATGTCCGCGTTTTTTCCATGTGTAACCCCCTTCCGCACAAGCCTTTGGCTTCTGGAACTGGGGGTTGTCTAATTTCTGTGGTGTTTATTTATTTATTTATTATTATATTATTTATATGGATATAAAATTATATGATTTAATACGTATTCCTTTCTTATTTAAAAATCTCTCGCAAATTTAATATGAGGCAAATTTTATGGGCAAATAAAAATTTATATTCGGCCGTAAAATACCCATAATAAACATGTTAGACATGTGTGTTTTACAATATTCCTTGTAAATGCGGTGAATATTATTTGCGATCTGAACACGCCAGCATTAAAAATTACAGAATATTTGAGTTCGAGTCAGTGGAACGAGCATAAAATAGATTGGATCCATGAAAAAAATATTCTGAAAGAGTTACTGTCTGCTCAATAAATTTAATTTGCACCATCTGTTCGTGGATTTCGCACAGTCCCTTTCGGAGATATAGGAAACTTGAAAAGTCTCAAAGGGTATCCCCCGTGAGCACGAATTAAAAATTATTGTAGAATAAGTCAGTCAAAAACATAAGTTAGTGAGGCATTGTAAACAAGATTTGTGACACTGTACGATTAACGGCCAACCGAAACAGGGTGGCACGATATTGTGAAAAGTGCCATAGAGTATAGCCTAGTACAGTTTTGCTGGGCAGCCAAAAAACGCAACAAAAACTCATTATAATCATTGTTAGACCATGCGGCGTGTTGCCATCAAACAAGCCGACGCACATTAAAAACCTGTAAAGGTAAGCTAGTCAATTTGCGAACGAAATAATACAGAGCCGAACTTAAAATGCGTATGTATTAGAAGTAGATATTTGATACCGTTTAAACGATCTTACCCTATTTTGTTTGTGTAGAAATATAGCAATATCTTATACATTGGTGAAACATTGATTAATTTTGTACTCTAAATTAAAATTAATATTCTCTTGTTGCTCAGATCTGCCAATAATAATATATTCTCGAATATGTCATATTATTATTATTGTCCAGGAAGGAGGTACGAACATTTCCATGCCAAAAATGTGGGTACAAAGTCAATATTTCCGATATTAAAATGGTTAAAATAAATAAGGCCGATCTCTAAATTTTTTAAATAAATAAAATATATCGATAACAGTAGATTTGCATGAAGTATATATTATACGTGGAAACTGCCCTTGGCTCGCTTGATGTTAATAAAAGTGCAGGTCCTGACAAAATTCCGCCTCCCTTTTTAAAATCTTGTTCGAAATCGCTCTTTCTACCACTCTTTCATCAGCAACTATAGACCAGTGTGTAACCTATCTGCAATACAAAAACTATTTGAGTCATTAGTGGAAAAAATATATCTTTCTCTTTAAGTAATGTCATCATTCCAGAGCAGCACAGATTCCTCCAAGGTCGTTCTGTCGATTCTAACTTGTATATCTACACCAATTTCATTGTTAAATCATCAGTAGAAGGTTCTGACGTTCATGCCATATACATGGACTTTAGTAAAGCATTCGATAAGGTACATCACTCTCTTCTTATAAAAAAAACTTCATAGCATTGGATTTGGTCCTCCTTTATTATCGTGGATTTAGTCGTATCTCTCTGAGAGAACTTAACAAGTTCTCGTTGACGGTTATACATCTGAGTCATTTTCGGTTACATCTGGAGTGCCGCAGGGTTCCCACATTGGTCCCTTATTGTTTAGCTTGTTCATCAACGACATTGCTAAGTGTATCGAATGTAAATTTTTACTGTTTGCGGATGAACTGAAAATATTTAGTAATATCTGTTCTCAGGTTGATTGTGCACAGATTCAAAAAGATACCCAAACAATTTATGTTTGGTGTATTGATAATGATATGATTCTTAATGTCGAGAAATGCTACTCCATGTCGTTTAGTCGCAGGCTGTCACCCATTAATTCTGACTACAGCATTAACAATGTGAGATTACGTAATGTAACCACTGTGAAAGACTTAGGAGTCATATTTGATTCTAAACTTTCTTTCTCAGAGCATTTTGAAAAAATGATTGCGAAAGCAAATAACATGTTGGGGTTTCTTAAAAGAATGGTTCAAGACTTTTCAGATCCTCATGCGTTAACTACATTGTATATATTTCTCTGGTTAGATCTGTTATGGAATACTCCAACATTGTTTGGTCACCTTACTACAACGTATATATCAATAGGCTCGAATCTGTTCAAAATAAATTCATTCGATTCATGTGCTATAAACTTGACACAAAGGGAATTTCTTTAAACTGCGAGGAAACGAAATTATATTTGGGTATCAATTCCTTACATACCACACGACAATATTACAATGTTTGTTTCGCATTCAAAATAATCAACAATTACATCAGTTCTTCTGATTGCTTGGAGTCTATGTGTTTTAGGGTACCATCTTTCAACACTAGAAATGTGTCCATTTTATCTATACCTTATTGTAGAACAACGTATGCAATGTTCAGTCCTGTGAACAAATTCTTCAACGAACTTGATTTATTTATAAATCTCTTGATGGTTTTAAAAATCTGGCAAAACGTGCTATACTGCAGTAATCCTTATGAATAATCATATTTTTACTTATATATATATTATTTGTATTTATTTGTCTTCACATCTCTTTCATATAATGTTCTGGAAAACAAATAAATAATTATCAAATAAAATATATACTATAGTAATAATAAAATAATATATATTTATACATAAAAATAATGTTATATTGTACTTGGGCATATATGTAAAATACTGATAACACGATAAATTCACACTGTACACTAAATCACATAAATTTTTATTCAAAACAATTATTTCTACTCACTAAACACGTCGCTATCGCCTTCTGAATCGGTAAGTGTGTCTACATATATTATTAAACGCTTTTGATTAGGACTGATGCTTTTTCAACGTATTCATCTTCAGTTTTAATCACATGCTGAATACATTTTTGCCAATAACCTGGTGTTATTTCTCTCACTTTAGCTTTAATGAGATCGATTACATTTGCATCAAATTTGGGAAAGGTGTTATTTTTTTGAATGCTTCTTTTCGGCTGGCTCCATATTAGTTCGATCGGGTTGAAAATGCAAAAATATGGGAGCAACCGTAAAACTGTATGTCCTTGAGCTTCGGACATTTTATCAATTACATATTGTTTTGAGAAATTTTGCTTCTTAACGATATCCAAAAGATTATGTTTTCGAAGAAGTTCTTGAATGTCTTTTTCTGTTTGTTCCAGTATTTGGCATTTCTTCTATTTGTCGCGAATGATATGAAGCATTACCTAACACAATTATGCTGTTTTTTTTTCTATATTTGGTAGCAATGAAGTCTGAAACCATTCTTCAAAATGTTTTGGTAATAGTCAATGTTTGAATTTTCCAGTTTTTTCCCGCTTAATTTGATGCCGTTATGCATCCATCCAGTTTCTGATCCACAGTGTAGAATTATTAATCTGGTTCTTTATTTGCAGGTATATCAACTTTACATTTCTTTGAGCCATCTGTTCAGCCTTTTCTCACTGTATCATGAGTATCATACCAAGTTTCATCTAAATAATATATTGATCGTTGTTCATTTCGAAATTATTTAATAGCTTCCAAATATTCCATACGGCACCGTACAATTCTGCTGCTTTCCGTAAGACTTGCTATTTTATTAATCATTTTGAACTCCAATAACCATCGGCGAAGTGTTTGTTTACTAACTGACACTAAATCATTTCTTCTCAGTTTCATATGTATTGATTGTTCAGTTGTTATCTCATTTTCTTTATACTTGCTATAAATTGCATCTCATAACAATTTCACCATAGACGAATCTAATATTTATGATGTTCCTTTATCCAATCTAAATTTTTGTTTCTGTACCCCTTTCTTAATTAATTTATAAACAGTCCGTTCTGGAATTTCCGTTAATTAGACCGTTTATTCTACGGCTCCTTTTTCTCCTTCACTTTTTTTACATTTTTATACACTTTTAAAACCATTTCTTTAGTCTGTGAGTGTAAATAGTATGCGGAAACTTTCTTCGTATTTTGTGAACCATTACCATCCGCCACATCTTCCTGACATTCTGTGCTGGTGCTTGGTTGTGGATCTTCCCAAGGCCTAAACATTTTCACAATATTATTTTACCCCACCCACTCACTTGCAAATAAAAAAATCTCCGAATATTCACTATGCACCAAAATATTTATAAAAACACAGTACGTTTAAACACAGTAAAATTTCGCATACCTGTAAAAGTCTTGTACATAACTTTACTGAATAAAATAAAATGTAAACAAGAGCACAGAGCGTAACGCGCTGTTAAAATTGAACGACGAGTTGCTGATCTAATTATTTTAAGTGCGTCCCTGGGCGCAGTTACTTTTGCGATTAGTTTAACGGTATTTTAATGAGGTCGTAAAGTTTTTTGTTGCGTTTTTTGAGTGCCTAGAAGCGCTGATCTCGACTATACAAACATTTTCTACTCGCACTTAAGGATTATTTAAACCTGACTATTTTCTTATGCCATAATATTCCCCGCCTACTTGACTACTGTTGATTAAGTTATATCATATGTAGGTGCAAACATTTCCTACCTATTTTCTACAATTTTTATGTTATTTTATACACATCCTTTAATTATGCTACTTTGAATATAAATGATTATGACAAAAGTTAACATAGGGATATTTTTCAAGACATTTGAAATATTGATTTAGGTAAATCTGACTTTTTAAAAGATTTCACATGTAACTTATACGACTGGTGGTCGAGAGGTGAGCGCACTTGCCTCTCACCCAAAAGTTCCGGGTTCGATCCCCGGTCGTGGCTGTAGAAAATACTGCGAGAGGGATTTTTTCACTATACATGGATATTGGGTGTGTGTCCTTTGTCTCTAAATGTGTATCCCCCTCCCACACAAGGCTCTTCTAGAGCCTTCCGGGATAAAGGGGGTCGTAATTACCTGTGGTGTTATTATTTATGATTTATTTATTATTTATTAACTTTTGTTATAACAGGAAATATCACGATATACTTTTGGTATATGGAAGTTAACACAGTCTTGCATTTTTTAATGAAAAATTTGACAGTTATTGAAACGTCTCTTCCTATAATCATATTATAACGTTGCTGTTACTGCTATTTTTCCATTGTTATTTACCTCAGTTCCTTGTATATCCGTTTAATGTGATTTCAAACCGAATAAGAAAAACACCTACATCATCACGTATTGTTTCTTGCAGGTGAAATGGTAATTTCCAGTGCTAAATACGACGTTCAGAAGGTCAGCAAATCGCTGTTCCAATTGAAAATGACTGTTATTGTGCGAAACCTCCAGAAAGAAGACGCCGGCTCATATCGTTGTATAGCTAAAAACTCCCTTGGAGAGGTAGAAAGCAATATCCGTCTCTACGGTAAGTTTTAATACATTCCTATCTCATTTCCAGTCATTGTAGTCCTTTAAAAGTTTCCTTTAAGATCCTCGGCAAACACACAGCGAGTTTTTATAACCCAATAAAAGGAAATATAATACCACATTGTTTTCTACTCAGATGTGTTAGATCATATGGGCTTGGCGGACTACGTGTCATAATGTCTATACAATGATAAAAACTACAATGTCCGATGATTTTTAGAAGTTTTTTAATTAGTTATATTTTCAGTTTATTATTAGGATTCGTCTAATATCAGTGACATCAATACAGGATGTCCCAATAGTGTCTCAAAGTCCAATATCGGCGTTATTAGAACAATTTGGAAAATATTCTTTTATGGAAGTAGTATACAGGGTGTCTCACCGGGAACTGAATCGATCGATATAGAGAAAAGAACGCATCAGAGAATTTTGAAAATTTAGATAATTACTAATGTCGGTGTGGCCAATCCAACTAAAATAATTACAAGCAGCTGGCACTTCCGCTTATACAGGAAATCGATACCAACTTGCTTATTTCAAATTGAACACCCTATATATTTTAGGGTTTTCAAAAAGAACATAAAATTCTGAGTCGAAAACATGTAGCATATCCTATAACTAAACCTAGCCGTTTCAGAGATACTTGACATTTTATAGAAAATTTGACAGGTGCAACGGTTTGCAACAACCATTATAACTTTCTTCGTGTAAAAGATCCTCATTTGCTTCTTGTCACGTAAAAAGAACACAAGGAGAACTACGTTCTACAACTGAAATAAATTCAATAATATCATATCAAGTGTTCCGTTTTTCGCGTTACATTTTGTCAACTTCAAACCGCGAAAACTTGTTTAGGTCAAATGGAACACTCTATATTTTTTACGCCAAGTTGTGTAAAATTGAATTCCCTTTTTTCTGATATTAGCATTGTGGGGGGTTAAAGTTATAACTTTTTGAAATATTTGCGATTTTATTAGAAATTCATGAGTTGTTGTAATCATTTCATCAAAATAACCATGATTAGAAACAATCAGTCGTTATCTTACGTCAAAAAATGCCAGCACGTTTAAATTACACCCACGAAGACTTTTTAAATTTGTTTATTATTTATGGAGAATGTGATAAAGTAATATCAAGAACTTGCAGCACATTTGCTACTCGATATCCAGAAAAACGGAAACCGTCACCAAACACTGTAAAACGCATACTGGAAAATTTTAAAAATTATGGCTCTGTCAAGGCAAAAATGCAAAGAAGAAAGCCTATTGTTGATGACAAAAACATTGAAATAGTCATTCTGAGATATTTTCATGCATTTCCAAGGATGTCATTAAGACAAGCTGCTCTGGAATCGCGACTATGCAAGGATTCAATTCACAGAATCGTATTAAAACATAAGTTTCAACCGTTTTCATTCCATATGGTTCAAGGATTAAAAGAAACAGATTTCCTAAGAAGACATAATTTTGGTGAGTTTATTCTAATAAGGTCTGAGGGTCACGATTCTTATTTGGGAAATATTATATGGACAGATGAAGCAAAATTTACTAAAAATTGACTTCTTAATAGACACAATTCGCATTATTGGAGTGACTCAAATCCTCATATGTTCAGAGAGCGAAACTTTCAGGAAAGTTGGCAGTTCAATGTTTACTGTGCCATAAGAAACGATAGAGTGGTGGCATTACAATTTTATCAGGAAAATTTAAACGGTAAATTAAATTTTCTCTTCCGCTAATATGTATAGGTAAATTTTTGTTTTTTTATTTTTTAGGTGAAAGATCTGAATATTTATTTATTTATATAATTCATCCAACGGGTGAAACCCAATTACAGGACAAATAACAACAGATTTAAATAAAATATCGATAAATAGAACAATATGGTGTAAGTAAAAGGTACACAAATGATAAAATGTAACAACTATAATCAAAATATATACTCTAGTAAAATAAATATATATACATACATACACACACATATATACATACATGCATATACATATATACACATACACACATATATATATCACAAGTGTAACACAGAAATATAGACAAGACAGTGTTTAAATGGAGTTTAAGTAAATGTTCTTTATGTCAGCAATATTACAGTTAAATATATCCAGGCCAGCCTCAATACTATTATAATTTAAACACATTTGATGTAGGGGAGATGATTCTAATATATTAGTGCGTGGAGTAGGAAGCATGAGTACATTATTTGTTCGAGAATTTAATCTCGGAATTCGATACCTAAGAAGTGAGGTGAGGCAGGTGCAGCTAATTTTATTATTGATAATTTTGTGTAAGAACATTATTGAATGCATTACACGTCTCCTTATCAAGCTACTCATACTAAATTTATTTAAAAAAAAATCTTGTTGTGTCCCTCTTATTGGATATGTGCCCTCCAGAATAAAAGTTGTGGACTTAAAAAATCTTCGTTGTACTTTTTTCAAGGACGCTATGTGAATGTTCCAAATGCTCCAAACAATGGACGCATATTCCAGTTTGGATCTGACAAATGTAACAAATAACATACGTAGAGTAGATAATTCAGTAAAATCTTTGCTGTTTCTCAAAACAAAACCTAAATTTCTAAATGCATTACTGGTGCTTTCCTCGATATGTTTATAAAAAGTTAATATAGTATCAAAAACAACGCCAAGATCTTTTATAAACTCAGGTCTATTTAGAGTACAATCGTTTAATTTATAGTTAAATGAAATTTTATTTACTTTACGTGTGAAAGACATGACATTACATTTAGCAGCATTAAGAGGAAGACGGTTATTAATGCACCAGGTATTAAGAAGATCCAGGTTACGCTGAACCCTCAGGCAGTCATAGTCGGAATTTATAGGAAAGTATATTTTTAGGTCATCAGCATAAAGCAAATAGTGAACATCCAAGTCATCAACAATGTCATTGATAAACAGTACAAAAAGCAATGGTCCAAGTACCGAGCCCTGTGGTACTCCAGATGATTGGCTGTAATGATCAGACCGATAACCACGATACTGAACATATTGAGACCGATGAATATCTTACAAAATGTGAATAATCACTATTTAGAAAATTTACCTCTCGCCGAACATAGAAACATTTTTTATCAGCACGACGGTGCTCCCCACATAACGCATATTTAATTAATAATTATTTACAAGAAACTTTTTATGATCAATGGATTGCCAATAATGAACCTTTCTTATGGCCTCCTCGCTCGCCCGATTTATCAGTTCTGAATTATTTCATTTGGGGAACTATTAAAAATAAAGTTTATGAGAGCCCATTAACAACCATTGAAGATTGTATGCAAAGAGTGAGAAATGCATTTCAAAACATATCACAGGATTCAATTAGAAGAGCTACACATGAGGAACTAATCCGAAGGTGCGAAAAATGTGTCGAGGTTCGAGGGCGGAACTTTGAGCAATTATTAAATTAAAATGAAATCATATTTTAAATTGATCTTATCTCTGCTATTTTAGTTCATACCATATCTTCAATTCGATTAATACGCATGTTACAGTGTTAGTGTTATTTTGCGTTTTTGTGGATATCGAGTAGCAAATGTGCTGCAAGTTCTTGATATTACTTTATCACATTCTCCATAAATAATAAACAAATTTAAAAAGTTTTCGTGGATATAATTTAAACGTGCTGGCATTTTTTGACATAAGATAATGACTGATTTTTTCTAATCATGGCTATTTTGATAGAATGATTACAACAATTCATGAATTTCTAAGAAAACCGCAAATATTTCAAAAAGTTGTAACTTTAACCCCCACAATGCTAATATCAGAAAAAAGGGAATTCAATTTTACAAAACTTGACATAAAAAAATACAGGGTGTTCCATTTGACCCAAACAAATTTTCACGGTTTGAAGTTGACAATATGTAGCGCGAAAAACGGAACACTTGGTATGATATTATTGAATTTATTTCAGTTGTAAAACGTAGTTCTGCTTATGTTCTATTTATGTGACAAGAAGCAAATGAGGATCTTTTACACGAAGAAAGTTATAACGGTTCTTGCAAACCGTTGCACCTGTCAAGTTTTCTATATATTGTCAAATATCTCTGAAACGGCTAGAGTTAGGAATAGGATATGCTACATATTTTCGACTTTTCGAATTTTATGCTCTTTTCGAGAACCCTAAAATATATAGGGTGTTCTATTTGAAATAAGCAAGTTGGTATCGACTTCCGGTATAAGCGGAAGTGCCAGCTGCTTGTAATTATTTTAGTTGGATTGGACACACCAACATTAGTAATTATCTAAATTTTCAAAATTTTCTGATGCGTACTTTTCTCTATATCGATCGATTCAGTTCCCGTTGAGACACCCTGTATATACTACACTGGTATATTTTTTTATTTAAATACATTAGCGTTGTCTTCCACTTCCTTTGTATTACACAACTTAATTCATTCATATCCATGAATTACATTTGCAAGCACAGTTTCAACGAAAAACAAGATTGCACCAAATCAATTTGAGCACATTGTTCGACGCATATACATATCCTCTGCGTATAGAACAAAGCTGGTTTACCCGATTCATCATAGTAACCTTATTCCTTGACACGGCGTTATAAAAACACGCCCTTTATCATCCCTCCTTCACATTTGTTAAAAGATATGCATCAAGTTGTATTATGACAACAAACAAGCAAAGGCACAATATATTTTCAGAAATACCAGGCCCAACGCGAGTCTACAGCTTATCTCTGGACGAGGAGGACTATAACGAGCAGTTTGGGTCTGCGGAGCGGGAACAGGACGAAGAAATATCCAACAGCGTAGTGGAACGGTCCCGTTCTTCTCCGTATTCCACGGTAGAGACCCCATCAAGGGCCAATTTCGTCGACAGCAACCACGTCCCGGTCGATGGGGCGCCGAGATCATCTTCTTATTACCGCACATCATCGAGACTTTCGACTGTTTTAACAGTGCTCATCCTTTTGTTCCCTTGTCAAACGATATGACGACTTGCCGGTAACGAAGCATTTTTGTAGTGACAATAATGAAACATTGTTCCTTTTGCAGTGAGTAATATAGGACACCTGTGCATGAAACGACTAAAGAAATCAGCTCCGATACATTTAACATAATTCACATCCGAGGAGCGCGTCTAATTTTGCTATCTGTAATTTTTAATTAAACAGGTCAAGGACAACGAAGGTTTTTAATTCATACTAGTTAATTTGGCTAGAGCTATGGACCAACGATCCTCTTACTAATTTAAATTTATCAATGGACTATATCTTAACCAGAGATGTAGCCTACATTGGCGAATGCCAGAGGCATATCTTGCCAGCGCAGTAAGTTACGAACTTTTGGAGGGAAAATAAATAATTTGTCTTTATGTTTCTCTTATTATAGATTGCTAGTTTTAAATCATGTGGCCTCTACACACAACCCGCAATACAATTATTCTTTCTCTCACTGAAAACTGGAATAACATGTAGAAAGAAATATCTGTTCTAGATATACAGGGTGTAGTTAATTTTCTGTAATTAAAAAACTGGTATAGTTTATCCAATCTCAGTTTAAAATGATATTACAACAAGAGCGTGGCATTCCTTTGTAACATGCCCTATAATATGTTAAAAATCTTTTATTATACAAGTAACACTGTTTTACATATTTATTAACTAATAAATTGTGATTGAAAGTGGTGAAATGATAGATGGGTACATTGTGTGTTCGTTTGTATAAAGGGTATATACTAATATCTATATACTTTTATATAAACTAACAACAAACTTTACTCACCTAGTCATGACATTTTCTACAGAACGTAAAAATTTCACTGACTCTTAATGCAGGGAACTAGAAAAAATACATAAATTTCAGTAAAACGCCGTCATATCCCAAAAAATGTTATGTTATTTTACCTCAATTAAAATAAAATTTCTATTAAAGTAAGAAAGTTAAAACAATAATAAAATAAATTATCATAGTTTGGAAAAAAAATGGTCACGTGGCAACGGAGTCATCAGTAAGCTCAGTACTAGAATCACTCCCCACCTGCTCTGCGGCGGCAAAATCAGATCCTTTTTTCTTTGTTTATAAATATGATTTTTTCCATATCGGTTTTGTCTAAGTCGGATATTAAGGTTCTTATATTATCTAGAATTACAACGCTTAAAGTTGGATTTTGATTACATTTTCTCAAGTCGTGTTTAATGCTTCCCTAAATAAATTCTATTGGATTAAATATGTAGTAATATGGCGGTAAGCGTAACAAAATATGGCCGAGTGTTTCGCAAATATGGTTTACAACATACCCTTTTTTTAAATTATATTCTTTGATATTTTTCAATAAATCTTTTTTTACTAGAATTTTTTCAGGAATATCTATATTTTCATATCTCATAAACTTTATTATATCGTCTTTTCCGTATTATTACTTTTTTACTTTATTTAATAGTCGTTAATGATAAGAAGCGTTATCCATAACGACAACTGAATTTGGCGGAATATTAGGTAACAACTCTTCAACGAACTATTTTTCAAACAAATCCGCTGTTATATCTTCATGATAGTCAGCAGAATACTGTTTTATATTTTTGGCTGACAAGAGCAGTGAGTAGGGTACGAACCAATTTTTACTTCCGGCATGCAGAATTATAATTCGTTTTCCTCTTAAACATGGCGCGTTTAAAGTATTTTGAGTTGCGTCTACCCAACGGTAATTAACAGTATCATGCGTATCAAACCACGTCTCGTCGAGATATATTACCGCCCTATTTGATTTGCGTACTACATTTCATATACGGGGGAGTAAATTATATCGCGTTACCACAGTGCTGCTTACTATATACCATTGTAGAGAGCCATATGAACGTATATTTCTGATAGAGACGCTGAATTTGTAATATTTCAAACTGACATTGGATAAACTTTGTTAGGGAACAACGAGACAAAATCAATAATTTTATTAAATGTGTATAGATTGTTTGAGAATCTCAGTCAATATGCCTAGAAATATTTGAGAGTTTATCACTTAGTTATAGAAAATTCATTAAAAAGCGTAAAGACTGCCGCTCGAGGTATGGAACCCAGAAAGAAGGCATCGAACATCTTTTTGAAAAATCGACAGTGTGCGACAAATGAAAGTCGTTGACCATCCATAATTAGGTTTCCGGGTTTTCTTCCGCGTTGATAATTTTGAATACTTGACGTTTCGACTATCTTGTCGTGGTCTTCTTCAGAAGCGAAGTGAGCCCTGTTGGCCTGAACTCCTCTATTTATATGCACCGTCAGGAGGCGTGATTTGGTTCCAGTGATTTCACATGGTAAGTGGACTGAAACATTGATTTCCATGTCAACGATGATGTCCGGGGTCACGGTTGAAATTATTTTGATTCTTGTGTATTTCTATGGCTTCTCTGTATCTTCTGGGCTACTAGTGTTTCGTGCTCGCCGAGCTTTTGGTTTCGTCAAATTTTATCCAGCAGTCGGTTTCCTTTGAATATTCCGCAACTGCAGACTTAGTGATGTTTTCCTTCTTTATGTGCCTGATATCTTCTTTAAGCCTGGTAGTAATATGTCTCTTGGTCTCTCCTATGTAAGCTTCTCCACATGAACATGGAATGCTATAAACTCCTGGTGAGTCGAGCTCTTCTGGTGGCTCGTATTTAGGAAATTGTTGTCCGATTTTTTGTTTTGCGTTGTAGATCACTTTGATGTTATTCTTTGTTAGCACTCTTCCAATCCTGTCCGTGCAACCTTGTATATATGTTCGGTAAATGGTCGCTGTATATTTCTTTCTTTCTTTCGTATTGGCTATGCTCTGTTTCTTGATGGCGTTGTTTATGTACTTGGGTCTATATCCATTTTTCTGTAGAGATGTCTTTAAAGTCTGGTATTCCTCTTGGAGATATTATTCGCATATTTGTTTTGCCCTGTGCACCAGGGTGTTGACGACGATCAGCCGGCAAGGGAAATGCTACTGTATTAATGAATACAACAGACTATCAAGAGATAGTAATAGAGCTATTAGACGACCCAGCCTACCGCCAAGTAACAAGAAATCCCACCAAGGCAATCGGAAAGCAGATATCAAATGCGATTAAGGAATCCTGCATCCTAAAAGAAGACTAGAAATAACTGATACCATCCGTATCAAGAACACCACAACTGTACTTTTTACCGAAAATCCACAAAGAGCATGTACCACTCCGCCCAATTGTTAGTGATGTGGGTTCACTGATCCACACTCTAGCAAAATGCCCAGCCGACATCCTAAAGCCATTGGTTGGACAGACGGAACACCACATCAAGGTTCATACCACTTTATAGAACAGATAAGAGAACACAAGGTGGCAAGAGAAGACATCCTAGTCAGCTTTGATGTAACATCGCTCTTCACAAAAGTACCAATTGATGAAATAATAGAGTTAATGCGAGAACAATTGCAATACAACTGACTGAATAATAACCTTTCCGACCTGATAGAACTCTGTGTAAAGTCGACATACTTTCACTTCAATTGAAACCTATACAAATAAAGCGAGGAGACCGCAATGGGCTCACCTCTGTCACCAGCACTGGCCAATATTTTCATTGAAGCATTTGAAACGGACGCCTACGACTTCAAACCTAAATGTTGGTTTAGATATGTAGACAACACCTTCATTATCTGGCAGCATGGGCGGGAAGTATTGGAGAATTTCAAAATCTACCTTAACAACCTTCACCAAAACATCAAATTTACCATAGAAATCGAAAAAGATGGTGAGCTCCCGTTTCTATATATACTCGTATACAAGAAAAGGGATGGAAAATTAGGACACAATGTGTACAGAAAACCAACAACAGATATCTAAAGGAGGCCGTCGTCAACATACTGGCACACAGGGCAAAACAAATGTAATATGCGAAGAAGAACATCTTCAAGAGGTATGCTAGACTATAAAAACATCTCTACAATAAAATGGACATATACCCAAGGACATAAACAACGCCATCAAGAAACAGAGCATAGCCAATACGAAAGGAGAACAGAAATATACAGCGACCACTTACCTACTATATATACAAGGTTGTACGGACAGGATTGGAAGAGTGCTAGCAAAGAAGAACATCAAAGTGATCTACAACGCAAAATAAAATATTGGACAACAATTTCCTAAATACGAGCCACCAGAAGAGCTCGACTCACCAGGAGTTTAAAGGATTCCATGTTCTTGTGGAAAAGTTTACATAGGAGAAACCAAGAAACATATTAATACCAGGCTTAAGGAACATATCAGGCACATAAAGAAGAAAAACATTACTAAGTCTGCAGTTGCGGAATACTCAAAGGAAACCGGCCCCTGGATAAAATTTGACGAGCCCAAAAGATTGGCGAGCACGAGACACTACTGGCCCAGAAGATATAGAGAAGCCATAGAAATACGCAAAAATCAAAATAATTTCAACCGTGATGCCGGACTACAACTATCGTTTAGATGGAAATCAATGGTCCGGTCCACTTACCATGCGACATCACTGGAATCAAGACACGCCTCCTGACGACGCATATAAATAGATGAGCTCAGGCCAACAGAGCTCACTTCGCTTCATAAGAAGACCACGACAAGATGGTCGAACCGTCAAGTAATCAAAACTATCAATGCAGAAGAGAACCCGGAAATCTAACTATGGATCATCATCAGCTCCGCGAAAGCCTTAAAACCAAAGCCGTTGACATTCTTCAACCAATGCAATGAACAATAAACTGGTAAATATAAATTGAAAATAAACCTTGAGCTTAAAATCAGCTGTTGACCTAATTAATAAATCGCAAAAAAGTGATAACTAAAAACGATAAAATTACCCTTATATACATAAATTGTTCGAAATGACCCCCATCTATGGACTTTACATTCCATGTTATGTAAGGTTTTTGTTCGCCTGGTCGATCTCTATTACCAGTTTTTTAATGACATCAAACTGATTCCATCATGTATCTAGATATTTTTCAAACCCGTATCTCAGTAGGCCACGTTTTAAGAGTGTTTGAAGTCAATATACGTATAAAAAAGAAACGATATAGCAGTAGTATTCATATTCTCGTGAAGATTATAAATCAGAATGACTAGCAATTATAAAAAAAAATTAAATAACCCGATGTTATAAAGAAATTATGTACAATATGGAGCTGATTTCTTTTATCTACAAAAATTAATCCTTCAATAAATGATTCCTTATATTATTTTTCCAAAATCAAGTATTTTTAGTAATCTGATTTATATGGTGTGGTCGATAAGTTAAACATTGTAACCTTATGCGTCTCCTTGCGATTTTTATGGTAATATTTATGAACTAAAAAGTACCAAAGACTATCCCCATTCTTATATTTTCTTTATTTATAAATCCATGATTATTAAATTTGATATGGAGTGCAAAGATTAATATACCACAATGCGTTACAACGATTCGGAAAACCTTATGAAACGGAGCTCACCCAGACTATAGCCGCGTAAACCGTCGCTAGACGAAAAGTGATGTATATTTTGAATGGTTTCAAATGTCGTCCCTTGTTTGATATAGAGTGGAATCGGCTAAGCGCTACAAAATGTCTTTTTTCCACTAGTTTACAAAGTTGGAATTACTAAACTTGGGCGATTTATGGTGCACAGTGTTTCACATACACACAGACCCCAACATAAAGTTTACGGAATTTTAGTTAAAATAATTTAAGAACGCTGAACATTTACTGTAGGAACAAAGATCCGTATTTCCAATTCGATGTTGGCATTGTTCTAATGAAAATAAAATATAATGCAAATAACAGACATTATAAACATGACTATTTGTCTAGAAAAGAAAGACCGATATAGGTATATGGTGAGTAATTTTCCCATTAGGGTTTTCCTCTAGGTTTGTGATGATATACAGGATGCATTTAGAAGCCCAAAGTCATTTTCTATTAAGCCGAAAGTAAATTTTGTTTTATTGTTCTCATTAATTTTCCATGAAGAAAGTTTCCAGTGACCTATCGTCTAAAATTTATTTTAAAATAGTCATACATATTTTAGTTTTCAAGAAAAAGCCGGAAGACCTAATTGAAATATTGGTTTTCAAATTCCATAAAAAAACATAAGAAGCATATTATGTACAAGAAGGACAATTTTTATGAAAAGAAAAAGAATATAAAAAAAAATTCCAAAACAAAAAGTGGACTATAAAATTTTATTTCCCATATTTAAATTAAAACTATTTTAGCTCTACCACATCGATAAATTCACAAATCTCATGTATCCTTTAAAGAGTTGATTATACACTTATTATTGCCCTGTGACACGTAAACTCTTCCACCAGATGTCCATGTCTGAGTATTCCCATACTTGTTTTTGCAGCTGTGAGAAGTTTATGCCGCTGCTATGTCAGATCCTCAAAGATAGCTACACCACTATTTTTTAATAACTTTTTGCAGCAAATAATTCGTTACGTTTAATGTTAGAGGTGAAATTCACAAGTACAATCGGTGGTTTTTCAGGATCAGTACTCTTACCGAGTCTAAATGCATAGTCAGTATCATTTATGGCACATGATAAATTCATATTATCTTTAATGCATAATCTAGTCATTTCTGGTACATTTTTATTTTGCTGTACTAGTTACTTACATCCCTTAATTGATCCTTTAAATTATCAAATTTTATGTCAATTTTAGACTCTATTTGGTCTACAAATTTCAAGCAGACCTTATTAATTAATTGCTCTGTTGCTCCGTCCTTAGAGATAGAATTTCTTCTAAGTTGCTTAGTTGGCGGCATGGTAACTACTTCATTAATATGGTACTGCTGGATTGACAGGACTCAGCCAAATAATAATAATAATAATATGTCTTAATATGCTCTTAACCACTAATTAATGAGTTTTCACTAACTTTGTAATGATTTTGGTAGAATTTACTATGGGTTACGATACTATTAAATAGGTATGAATATGCCAGAATCAATTATTTATGCAAATTACCACTAAATTTGAACAATGAACTGGAGCTCACAGACAATATCATTACTCGCGCACACTCCTAGGTAGTATATTTCTTTGAATTTATTTGAGACGTGGCTTAATTCCAGATTTACTGTCTCCACCAACAGATTGAAATCATTGTCGGCATAATATATCAACGTATCATCTGCAAAAAGGTGGCTTTTACATTTTTCCAAAACATACCCATATACAGTATAAACAGCAGTGACTCAAGGACGCTTCCTTGGGGCACCCCAAAGTTATTTACAATAGGTCCAGATTTATTATTATTTATATTATTTATTTGTTTACGATTTGAAAGATAATTTTCAAACCAATGCAGCACCGTATTTGAAAAGCCATATGCTTGTAATTTTAATAGTAGTATTTTCCTGTTTCGAAAGCCTTTTTAAGACTTATAAATACTGCACATATTCCTGTTCCTGGTTTCTTTAGTTGTTGTTTCCATTCAGACATTATGAACTGTAAACCTGTTTCCACAGGAATTTTTACTTCGAAAACCAGATTGATAAGTATACAATATATTATATTGGATTATTTGATTAAATACTACTAACTCAAGTAATTTTTCACAAAAGGGAAGTATATTTATGGGTCTCTAATACTCTGCTAACTCAGTATTTGGAACTGTTCGTATTTGTACTATTGTGGGCGTCTTAAAACCTTCCGGAAAAATACCAAGGCTTAAGTTGATAACATTTAGTAGGTGATAACCAATTACATGAAATGTGTTTTTATTAATGCCTTCCCTATCTCATATGTACTGTATTTTTTTGCTTGGTTACTTGTTATTTTATTTAGATTTGTTAATGAAATCACATGGTGCAGTTCATTTTAGGTATTTTTGCTACCATGTGTTGCTCAAAAGTAGTGTCAGCTACAAAAAGAATTAATAAAGCTGAATGAATATCAGTTAAATAACCTAAATATATTGTCTGAAAGTTATTTGTGGCATTCTACGAATATTCTTTCCTATTATTTGAGTTTTCTACCACATGTATTATTATCCTCTTCAAAACAAATCACCGAATCTACAAAATAATAGAATTATTGGAAAAAAAGCCTCTGCGCCCGTGACGTTTACGCCAGAGGAAAAGTCAGAGGTTATGTTTTGCAAATAATATAAATCGGAATAAACACAGAAATAATGTATTTTGCTGACGTTTCGGAAAGTAATCTCTTTCCGTTTTCAAAGCTTTTTTTGGAAGAACACTTATTTTGCTGTGTATGTCAAATACACAGCTTTAAGATTCTGTTTATGTTATTTCCATAGATACTTACTACTTACACAGAACATAGAACTGATGATATTTTCTGAACGTCATTATACAGCAATAATTCGTTATGTATACGGACTATCGGAAAAGCTACGCCGTATATGTGACAAATTTGATGTTAGGACGATATTTCAAACGGGGAACACTTTAAGATCTATTTTAACAAAAACAAAACCGACAAACAGGGAGCAGAATTCAAAAAACTGTATTTACAATATCCCGTGCGAATGTGATAAATGTTATGTGGGTGAGTCATCCAGACCTTTCAGTGTGAGGTTGAATGAGCACAAGAATTACATTAGAAAGAATGAAATTCAGAAATCAAAGATTTGTGAACATGCTTGGGAAAACGGACATAGAATAAACTGGGACTCGGCAAAAATTTTAATAAAAGAAACAGATACCAAAAAAAGAAAAATTAAAGAATCGGCAATAATCTTATTAAATGAAGATAAGTGCGTATCGAATTGTTCTGTAGATATTTGTACAGCCTGGCTACCAATGTTAAAAGAAGAACTTAACAAACTCAACATTATATAAAAGAAAATATCATCAGTTCTATGTTCTGTGTAAGTAGCAAGTATCTATGGAAATAACATAAACAGAATCTTAAAGCTGTGTATTTGACATATACAGCAAAATAAGAGTTCTTCCAAAAAAAAGCTTTGAAAACGGAAAGAGATTACTTTCCGAAACATCAGCAAAATACATTATTTCTGTGTTTACTCCGATTTATATTATTTGCAAAATATAACCTCTGACTTTTCCTTTGGCATAAACGTCACGGGCGCAGAGGCTTTTTTCCAATAATTCTATTATTTTTTAGATTCGGTGATTTGTTTTGAAAAAGATAATAATACATGTGTTAGAAAACCCAAATAATAGGAAAGAATAACCTAAATATATTTAAAATTAATTTATTTAATTAATTACATTAATTAAAAACAGTAGTGGCCCCAGTTCCTCAGTACACTACCCTGCGGAATACCGTGTTTCGCCGCCGATGACTTGTTAAGTCAATACTCTTTTCATAAGTAATATGGCATTAATTCAAATACTTCAATGGTAAAACTGTAAAGTTATATTTTACCTATTTAAATTTCTCTAGAAACTCAATCAAATACTTTGCTTAATAGAAAAAGTTGATATTCATGTTCGTGTCCATGTTTCGCAAATTTCAGACTTAGCTGCTTTAATTAACATTGTGACTTAATTTTTTTTCAACACAGTAAATTCGTGTGGCCGATGTGCTTCTGAAAGAGCCCTGTGTTTTCTTCCGGATCCTAAGCACATATAAACTGTGCAGCTCGAAACTCAATAATGGACCACTGTTATATTGTATTTATACAAGGGTCAAATTAATTTGAATCCAAACCGTTTGTACATAGAAAACAAGCATTTATATAGGCTAAAACACGAACCTAACAAAATAACTAACTAAATTCAATGGCAACTCGATACCATTAATTTATTGAAATAAAAATACAACGGGACGGACGAATGGTCGGTTTGAATTTAACGATTAAATTTTTTTGTGTAGGTCGCAATTGGAAAAATTAATATCGCAGTACAAAATTACAAAATGGTGTTAAATTGTTGCGATTAAAGGTATGCATTGTTTAGATTTTAATAAGCAAAATATGAAACATTCCAATTTATACGGGCTGGAATTCCAGGTACTCGACTGTCCAAAATACAAGCACCGGTATTATTTAATGTTAAACTGATTTGTGCTCTTAAAATCCAACAAATATTCTTGCAGGCAACATCTTCAATAGGCCGGGCGCCAGGTAGTTGAATTCTGAAATTAACTCGAGGAAATTTCAAACAGTTTTAATTACTTTATCTTCACCTCCAAATGTAGTTTTACACTCGTGCAATATCTTCTTTCTTTATTGTAATCAAAAAAAGGTGCAAAAATTAAATACAAAAGAAAATATTAATTATTACTATTTCAAGTAGGCACTGCTTTTCATCATATTCAAGGCCTACTGAGTAAATACTTTAAAAACTCAGTCTTGCGGTAGCCAACTTAGCTTTTTAGTTTTTCGAATTTATGACACTATTTTGAAAACAAATACCTGCTTGCGACACATCGTTGTAACGAGAATTTCATGTGTAAAATACATACAGGCTGTTATTTAAAATTCAAGAGAGTTACTACTTTTTGTTGGACCGGAAGTGATATTATTCACTTAATAAGTACCTACAAAATTTTTTGTCACAAATGATATGCCAAAATTTCAAATTTTATTACAACACACATTAGATCAAATGTGCTTTTAGAGGGCGGAATATTAAACATAATATATTTAGTCACAAACTCCTCTATAAATCCTTATTTTACTATAAGGAAAGTAACCAGACTGCAACCAAAGTTACAAATCTGGCGCGTTAAGTGTAATAATTGCATTAGCGGTTTGATGGTAATATGCAATTATTACACTTAACGCACCAGATTTGTAACTTTGGTTGCAGTCTGGTTACTTTCCTTATACTAAAATAAGGATTTATAGAGGAGTTTGTGACTAAAAATATTATGTTTAATATTCCGCCCTCTAAAAGCACATTTGATCTATGCTAAGCCAAGTCAGGCTATTTATTTTTCGATTGCAACAGACACTGGACCGCTGGATGGCGCCTGCTGGCTGTTTTACATGTCGCTATTGTAAAAATACCGGGATGTACTATAGTCAAAGGATTCTCATGTCGGTCGTCGCATACCTACATTGCACTGACGAGAGCCAACAGCTCGAAACTGCAGTCTGCAAGTGGTGTGTGACGACTGACAGGGGAGCTCCTTCAAGTAGGATCAGTCTTTCGGCTGGTGTTTGTTGCAATCGAAGCATTAGCGTTTTGATGGTAATATGCAATTATTACACTTAACGCGCCAGATTTGTAACTTTGGTTGCAGTCTGGTTACTTTCCTTATAGTAAAATAAGGATCTATAGAGGAGTTTGTGACTAAAAATATTATGTTTAATATTCTGCCCTCTAAAAGCACATTTGATCTATGCTAAGACAAGTCAGGCTATTTATTTTTCGATTGCAACAGACACTGGACCGCTGGATGGCGCCTGCTGGCTGTTTTACATGTCACTATTGTGAAAATACCGGGATGTACTATAGTCAAAGGATTCTCATGTCGGTCGTCGCATACCTACCTTGCACTGACGAGAGCCAACAGCTCGAAACTGCAGTCTGCAAGTGGTGTGTGACTACTGACAGGGGAGCTCCTTTAAGTAGGATCAGTCTGTCGGCTGGTGTTTGTTGCAATCGAAGCATTAGCGTTTGATGGTAATATGCAATTATTACACTTAACGCGCCAGATTTGTAACTTTGGTTGCAGTCTGGTTACTTTCCTTATAGTAAAATAAGGATTTATAGAGGAGTTTGTGACTAAAAATATTATGTTTAACACACATTAGTTCTTTCAATAGAAAATAAGTAATTTATTTGAAATACTAAATCCTAATATACATATATTTTTATAACATGTCCGGTAATTAACGGGCATTACTATAAATAATAATAATGTTTATATACGTAAAATATATGGAGTATAAAAAATATAAATGTAAAAACCATACTTTTTTAAAATGTCGTGACATGGCTTTATTGAAACTTGTATTAATAAAGATACAAATGTTTTCTAATCTGCTTGATCAAATTATATTTAAACAGTTTAGCCGAAGGGCTATTTTTGGTTTCAACAGAGAGTTTGTTAAATTGGTCAATCCCCTTGAAGGTCAACGCATTCATAGACTTTTTTGATGGACCTAATTTTGCTTATTATCCTTTGGCCTTGTAAGATGATCAAGGACTTCATGACTAAATAGGGTAATAGGGTTGCAGTTTATTCACAACTTTATAAATAAAAATCATTGGACTTAAGTACAGTCTGTCTGAGACGTTTAGCCACTCTAGAGCTGCCAGAATAGAATTTCTTAGAGTGAATCTACTACATTGATATTATTCTCATACCCCGATTTTGTAAATTTTGTAATTGGCAAAGTTCACTCAGGTGAAAAAGCTACATTATAGTTGAACGGTAAAATGTGGTTTAATAATACTGTTATATACTGTTAGTTTAGTTGATGTCGATATATCCTAGAAAAAGTTCATTTTTAACTAACTATCTTTGTATATATGTAATGAAAATGGCTAGAGAACGTTAATACAATGTCTATTTGGAAGCCCAGATATTTAATTTCAGTCACAAAGTCAATAAGTTCTTCGTTTATTGATAAATTGAAAAGGTTAATATTAATTTTACTATACTACTCATACTGATACTCACTCATTTTATTTGACTACGTTACATACATGTCAGATACATTTGTAGCAGGTCATATTACACTTATCGACAAATAAAATAAATAAATTTTTTTATATAATTATTAAGAAATTTTGTCAGACATACATCTCAAATATAACATTTAAACATTTAAATACTTTCTATATAACACTACCACAATTTTACAATTAGAAATGTACAAAAAAAAAATTATTTATTATAAATAACACGTCTATAAATTAGAAATAATGCATTCCACACAAATATACAGATCATAATATAAAGATATTACTCACTTGGAAATGCAAGAGTCGTTTCTAAATAATCACTTACGGAATAAAAACAGTTTCTTAAAATAAAATGCTTTATTTTACGTTTGAAACAGTTGTAATTTAAGGATTTAATCTCCGCGGGCAACTTATTATATAAATTTATATTTAGCGAATTTTTTTGAGATTTCGTTAATCTATAACAACGAGTTCTTAGTAGACTATTAGATCTAGTAGGGTATTGATGAATGTCAGCCTGACTATTGAAACTATTAATATTCTAACACAGTGAAATAGATATATAAAGAGGGAATTGGCATTATGCCCAAATTAATAAATATGGAATGGCAATGGTCCTTTATTCCTACACCTGCTATAATGCGAACGGCCTTTTTTTGTAAAAACAAAAATTTTATGGGCATGCGTTGAGTTACCCCACAAAATAATAGCATAGGAAATATGACTGTGGAATAAGGAAAAATAAGCATTTTTAAGAATTTCGGTACTTAAAATATTTTTCATCTGACGGTGTAAAAAAATCACACTGGAGAGTTTTCTACCCAACTGATCGACATGACAAGACCAATTTAGCTTGTCATCCAAGGTTACTCCCAGTAATTTTACACTACTACCATCAGTGATGTTAACATTTGAGGAGATAATGAGATTTTGTGTTTTTTCCCTATTTAATTTTAGTTTATTTGCTGTAAACCAATTCTCAGCCTGTTCTTCTATCTCCTTTGTAACTTTTGTTAAATTTAACAAACTTTTTTCGGAACATATTAATGTGGTGTCGTCAGCAAAGAGAACACAATTTTTAGGAAGCAAATAATTATACAAATCATTAATATAAAGTATAAACAATATGGGTCCAAGTATGGAACCTTGGGGAACTCCATTCTTAATCAAATTGAAATTAGATCTAGAATTATTAAGTGAAACGCATTGTTTCCTATTACTTAAGTAAGAACTAAAAAGTAAAAGTGGAACACCTCTAAATCCATAATATGATATTTTTTCCAATAGAATGTCATGATTGTCACAGTCGAAGGCCTTCGTGAGGTCACACAATGTAATCATTGTGTGATTTCCCTCTTCAAGGCCGTCGACTATCCCGTTCACGACATTTAGTATAGCTTTCGTGGTAGAGCAATTTCTACGGAATCCAAATTGATGGGGACACAGAAGGCAGTTGTCATCCAAGTACCGGGTCAACCTAGCTTTTAAGATTTTTTCCATGATTTTTGAAAAAATAGGAATTATGGATACAGGACGGTAGTTGTCTACAGAATTAAGATCACCTTTTTTAAAGAGAGATAAAATTTTTGAAATTTAAAGGCCTCGGGATATTCACCTGAGCTAAAACATGCATTTATAAGTAATGTTAATATAGGTGCAATTATGTCTGCAGTTTCCTTTACAATTGCGCTATTTAACTCATAAATGTCAACAGACTGTGAATTTTTTAAATTTCCTATCGCATCTAAGGCTTCGTCGGTAGTTACGGGCTGCAGAAAAAATGAAGATGACGGAGGAGTAATATTTTTTATTAGTTCCGTAGCTTTTAGACTGATGTCAGGTAGTGATAAAATTATGTTGTTTGCAATTTCTGCAAAAAAATCATTAAAAGTATCATGCGATAGATTGGACCCAATTTTGTGCGACCTGTTTATATTCCATTCAAAATTAACAAGTTTCCAACTATCCCTCATTTTATTTTCAGATGTTGCAATGTATTGATCATATGCTGATTGTTTTGTATTTGCAATAGCAAGTTTATAGTCTTTACGACAATTGTTGTAAACAGTTAAAAATTCTGAATTTCTACTGACATTACAAATTTGTTTAATGGAGGATAGCGTATCTCTCATATCACGTAATGACTGATTGTACCATTTAACAGGAGGTTTAGAGATGTTAGGATCATATTTAATTACCGAAAAATAAGTGCATACAAGATTCTTGTAGGTATTAACCAGAAAATTAGCGAACACATTTACGCTTCCATTAGGCGCCACAACACTATGCCAATCTATCGCCGATAAAGCAGATCTCAGTCCGTTGAGACTGTCTCTCGTAATCTTTCTCCTATAGATTTTATTTGGAGCAGTATCCCCCCTAGAATTTCTTACTGTTATATATTGCCCGAGGTGGTTTGATAGGCAGGGGTCGAAAACACCCGTTATTTAAATTTATCTGTTAAAATCATTGCCTTAGTTTTATCTATATTGAACTTCAACTTGTTTATATTAAAATAATAATTGTTCATTTTAGCCAGGACAAGATTCATGTTATTTATCGTATTCATCAAGTTTTGACCTTTGTAAAGTAATGATGTGTCATCTGCGAATAAGTTAATAAGAGCACAATCAATAAATAAGTCAATACCATTAATATATATAATGACTAATAGCGGGCTCAAGATACTACCCTGTGGTGTTCCATGTTTACAATACAATTCACTAGAAAATTAATCCGCTTTGATTATTTGTTTCTGTTTGACAAATATCCCTGAATCCCGTTTAATGCATCACCCTGAATACCATAGGTTATTGACTTTTTTTATAAGAATATCACGGTCAATAGTTTCAAACGCTCTGCGTAGGTCTAAAAATACATACTACATAATTATCAAGATCAATAAAGTTTTTAAATTTTGTTATTGTTACTTATAACGCTGTTTCATTCTGTCTAAAGCCTGATTGGTTATTTATTAATATTTGGTTTTCTTCAAAATATTTAAGCAATTGATCATACACGGCTAGATCTAAAATTTTTTGAGGAGTAGGTAGAGTGTTTATAGGTCTGAATTCCGATGCTTTTATTGTATAGTTTTCTGGATAGGGTGTACGGTGCTAGTTTTTAACTTAGTGTGTAATCTACCATATTGAAGAGAGGTATTTACAAAGGGCAAGATCACATGGCCTATTGAAATTATAATTTCTATTATAATTTTCGCATTTAAGATTTCATAAATATCGTAACCCACAAAGGACCTATTCAACTTAACAACTTATTATTTATTGGAATTGAATTGTTTCTTTTAACTTCATTAACTGGCAAATTGAAAATTGTGATATTTTAGAGACATTCCAAATCATCGACTTCAAAATATAACGTAATTTCTATTATATCACATAGTACATTATTTTCCATTTTGACCAATGAAGCTTATTGATCACACCTTTTCTCTAGTTAATGTGTATGGTAATGTATAGATAATGTAAATCGAGACCATACAGTATGTTGCCTTATATTAAATGTCAAATAAGTAAAACGATAAGATTTTAGGCATTTTAGAGATTTGATAGCACAGGAAAATTGTATCGGAAAAACGGTTAAAAGGTATATGCGCCTTGACTAGTCAGCCTCAAGCATAAACTATCTTTGTAAATAGCTAGTTCCTCTGCAGTGTTTGTTGTTTTTTACCATAGATTCATGGCTTTTATCCCTACGCTTGGGTCTAATTGTATGTTGTACACTTGAATAGTTCAATAACATTTATTAATAATATTCATTTTAATGAACTGTTTTTCCGAAATTCAATTTTTCTGTGCCACATCAGTAGAAACTATATATTAAGGTATTTGGTTTCTTTTTTTAAGGACATCAACTAAGACATAACACACATATCTAATGAGTCTCAAAATATAAATTAACTTGTGTTTCTGATATTTATTATATTTTAGATGAGCACGTATTTTATAATATTTTTAGAAATTCCCTGAAATTTCGAATAAATACAGGGCGCATCAGCTTTAGCATTTGAATTTAGGTTGAGGTTCAAAGTAATTGGTTCACATACTTGAAAAACCGCACGTGACCATGATTCTAGTTTTAAAAAACACAAAAATCTGTTTTATATAAAGACAGATAGTTCAATGCGTTACCTGTACTATCAGGAAGCCAAATACTACTCACAGAATCAAAATATCCGCCGACGACGCCGCCGTTCCACTTAAATGCATCCCGCAAGCGGCATTTTGATATCTTTAAACAAAGGTTAAGCCCCACGGAAAACGCATAAAATCTGTTTCAATGCAGGATCTAATATGAGCCTTAAATAAATGATGGCAGCTTTGCAATTTTCTGAACGCCGGTGCCGGCCGAAAGAGAATCTCTTAAATACATTGTTTTTGCTTGCAGCCAACGAATCGTTTGGTGTCTTATTTGATGTCTATATGTTATTGGATAATAAAAAATTAATGTAAAACATATTGCCAAATTTTATTAGGTATATTTTTAAATGTAAAAATCTTAAGCTTAAAGTTTCATTGAATTTTAATTAAACGTAAATTTAACGTATTTGTATCATAAAAAAATGTTAACGCTTTGAGTAACGTTGTAAAAAATGTTAAACTTTGTTAATTACTGTACATATATTTGAAAAGATTGATTGACTGTTTTTCGAACCTTATGTGTGAAATTTCTGGTGTCTAGCACAACCTTGTGTTATTATTTCGTATAAATTTTATAATGTATGCACAAATCTCTTTCTATTTAAATCAAAATTAAAAATCATCTCAACGAAAGGAAATGTAAAAGTATTAATTAAATCATAATTAATTTTGCTTCAGCAAATACTTACATGCAAAATCCGGCACATGCGGAATCAAGCTTATTTCTTTTTTAAATATTTGTTTAATGGAGAATGTTTTAAATAAGAGTTTTTATTTTTTACATATTATGGTAAGCTTGAATCCTTCCATCTGCTACAGTCTCGTTGCAGTAGAAATCAATAGCGTGCCACAAAATACCAATTTTTTATTTTTTGGAAACAGCAGCATTTAATTATATTATCAAAAATTCAAGGTCATGGTTATCAGAATCGTATCTTTAAAAATTTCAATCAGGATGGTATATTTTACCTGAAATTAACCATTATACAGGGTGGTTCGCAAACTGGTGCAACACTTAACTGTAGATAGTAGAAGTGAAAATATTAAGATTTAGCCAATAATGCTTTAATGAAACGTTTATTGGTAAAAAGATACAGTGTATTGTAACATTTAAATAATCAAATTTACCATTTATTCAAATTTCCCCATATTTCCTTATGCTTAACGCGCCCTGTATAACACATGTATGGACTTTTGTAGCTGAAATTCACTGAAGATTGCAACTATTTGTTAAATATAGTGTATAACAATTTTGTACTGCTATTGTTAGTACAATACTTTAATAAGTCTTGTATATTAATCATAGTTTAGTTATATTTTATTTCATTCTATCATTTTTTGTATATTTCCAGTCTTCCAGGCGGCTTCATCCCAAAACATAACTTTATTTAACTACAGTTAACACTTAATGATTAATGTGAAACTATACAGGTATATAATATGTCAATTCATACGTTCTATTATTCATAATATTTAGGTTTTAATGTTAAATAATTACTTACCTCTATGATTTATAGGCTATCCAATGACAATTTCCAATAAGTCGTAACAAATCAGTTTGTGAGACTTTATTAACAACTTAATGTAAAGCACTGTCCTCTACTGGTATAGAAACTAATAGTTTAGTGTTTACAGAGTCGTTTATTTGTATAGTGGTGGTACTTACATAATTCGATACCGGGTGGTGCTACCTTTTACAGAATGCATTTTTAAAGTCACAATTGGTATAAACACTAGCTATTATAATTAGGTTTCTTTACTTTTGAGAATTTACCAAAATGGTGCTATTTCAACTTAGTTCCTTTAGATTTATAAAGTTCTTTTCTGGTACGAAATTAGTTTTCTTTATTCAAGCAGTGGCAAAGAACAACCATTTTCAATTCGACTTTTGAGATTGGCAGACCACTTTTGAACCCATTTACGAAATAGAGTAATTCTTCAAGATTACATCTTTGGGTCGTAAATTTAATAGTGTGCTTACATCAGAAAGAGGTAAATCTTTTATTAATGAAACTTTTAGTAACTATTATTTCAACATATATTTTTTATCGTTTTTTTTAGTATTATATCTGTGTTTTTTCTATATAGTTTCACATTTATCAATGAGTGTAGCTAATCTATTTTTTTTTCTCCCTTATGGCTTCAGTTCATACCAATTTAAATAATATCCAGATTAAATAATATCCAGATTAATTTATATAATATCAAGATTAATTCAAATATCAAGATTAATTTAAACATAAAAATTAATTTAAATAAATGAAAATTTAATTTAGAATTTATTTTAAATTTAAATTTGAGATTTAATCCGAATTGAAAATCAGAATTTACCTTCGTGATTCATCTTGTTTTATATAATTATAAGAATACCTTGAGGCTTGATCATCATAATTGAGCTTATGATATATGTATTTTCGGAGCACGTATTGCTATAGTACATAACTACCTAAATTCCCCAGTGGAATTGTTCAAATTTTATTAAAATAAAGTACCACAAAATATTTATGTTTTGCTAAGAACTACTGGTTATATATGAACTGATCCCATCACTGCTAGATATAGAACAAAGAACTGAGAGTGCTGGAAGCTGGAACTGCTAGGGAACTCCTCGCCAGAATCAACCAACTCCCGATTTGCGACTTGGTAATACCTATTTCATTGTTAAATTAATTTCAACGACTTGAATTTATTATATTAAAAATATTTTTTTTCTTGTACATACTTTTTATAGCAATCATCAATTTTCTCTTTTAATATACATTTATTTTAAACTATTCTCATTTTAATCGAACATTTCAGATAACTCAAATTTGTCTATAGAAATTTGTTTTTGAAAATTTAAAGAGCAGCACTGAATATATTATAGATGGCGCCCTCTAAATATCACTAATAATTTACCTTAAATTGCTCTCTTTTTATTGACCAAATTTAGACTGATTAACACAGAATATTTTCCATAAAATAAAAATTGATTTTTCCCTGATCACGGCCCATTTAAGCTCCCGTACTATACCAGCTAGTCGTTCGCAAATGTGTTGTGCTTTTGTTCTGTTTTGAGCATTCTTTTGGTCAGAACAGAGGAAAAGCGTAACAGTGTCATAGTTAAAATTTATTTTTTTATTTTTCTTTGTATTTTAATGATTTTTTAACATTTTATCGTGAAAATTGGTGGGTGGGAGTTATTTGTAGTGGGAAATTATAACACACTTTCCACTTTCGTCTAGCCCCTAGGGGTAGCCTTTTGTTTCGATACAGTGCCAAGTACCTTCGAGCTGCAGCACGATCACAAACATTTACTTGCGGGTATACATAATCCATGTCTCTCATTTCAGAAGTTGAAAAAAATGTATGGCAAAGCATTTTTAAAAAACAATATTAGAAATAAATAAAACACAACACTTAATTAAATAAAACTGTGATAATGCTGTGTCACAACGTCAACTTTTAAAAATTATTATTTGAAAAGGCTTTTAAAAAAATTTACATACAGCTCTTGATTTGCACTTTTCTCAAAACCTATTGTACTTAGAAACTTGAAACAAGTATATCTTTAAACATAATATTTTTAGTCGCAAACTCCTCTATAAAATCCTTATTTTACTATAAGGAACGTAACCAGACTGCAACCAACAGCTACTCTCCGGACTATGTGCCCCGCCGAGCACTGAATTACAAGTTACAAGTCTGGCGCGTTAAGTGTAATATTTACATATTACTATCAAAACGTTAAAGACTGATCCTACTTAAAGGAACTCTTTCTGCAATCGAAGAATTAGCGTTTTGGTGGTAATATGTAATTATTACACTTAACGCACCAGACTTGTAACTTGTAATTCAGCGCTCGGCGGGGCACATAGCCCGGAGAGTAGCTGTTGGTTGCAGTCTGGTTACGTTCCTTATAGTAAAATAAGGATTTTATAGAGGAGTTTGCGACTAAAAATATTATGTTTAATATTCCGCCCTCTAAAGGCACATTTGAACTAAGTATACATTTGTTATTAAGAAATGATAGACAAAATACAAACTTTATGTGAAATCTGCGATAAAGGTACGGGTGAAAAAGTTATGGCCCTTTTAACACATTAAACAGCGTACGTAGCGCCCTCTACTATCTAAACAAAAGTGGAAGGTGTGTTATGATTTTCCACCACAAATAACCCCCACCCACCTATTTTCATAAAAATAAAAAAATTATTTTTAACTCTGACACCCTCTATCTTTTTACCTATAAACATTTCATTAAAGCATTATTGGCTAAATCTTAATATTTAGACTCCTTCTATCTGCAGTTAAGTGTTGTACCATTACCTATGAATCACTCTGTATACTTTTAATAGCTCAACATTTTTTTTATATGTTTATCTGTTTATTACGCACCCTCATAGAGTTACTGGTCCTTATATATCCCCATATTTGTAGAGTAATACAAGGCTACTCAAGTTCATTTTAATAATTGAAAATATATAGGGAACTTTTTACCTCGTTGGAAACATTTAAGGCATCACGTACTGCCGTGAGCAGAAAAAAACAGGACAATTTTTTTTTTCTAATGTAAATCTATCTCTATTTGAATATGTAATGAGTAGCCGAAATAAAACAGATATCACTTATAATTTATTTTTTATTTTAATGCTGTAGTTACTGTTATAGTAAATGACGGATGGTTAATGAGACAAATTGCACTGCGTTATAACATTAACAAAAATTTGGTGTGTAAGATTTTAAGAAAGTGGAGAATAAACGGTACGATTAGTAGATGTCCTAAATCAAAGGACAAAGGATATCCTACTTAACAAGAAACTAACTATTAATATTTCGTTATTGCACCATTTCTATTTATAACTTCTATAAGTCTGTTTGGCATAGAATTAAATAACCTTATACAATAATCATTAGTAATAATATTTTCCCATGCATTATTTACTATTTCCAGTAATTCTTCGGCACTCCATGGTCTCACATTTCGTTTTTGGATACTTCTTACGAGTAGTCCCCATACTTCTTCCACAGGGTTAAGATCTGGACTATGACTGAGCCAGTTAAGAACATTGATGTTGTTATCTTGAAACCAGTTAGTTACGGTATGAGCAGTATGAAGGAACAATTGTCTTGTTGAAATATGTCATATTATTAGGAAATAATTGTGACACAGCATAATATTGTCTAAAATCCTAATATACGTTTCACTATTAAATCGTTCATCAAAATGCTACAAAACACCAGGACCACGTGCCGATATCCAAGCCCACATATTGACGGAAAATCTACCATGTTATCATTGTTAGATATATATTTCTCATCGAATCGAGTATTCGGAGGGCGGTAAACACGAATACGACCGCTGTGCGTTGACTGAAAAGTTTTTCGTCTCTAAAGATTACATTGTTCCAAAAATTTATATCATGCGCTAAAAATTCAAGCGCAAATCCTACTCGAGCTTCTTTATGTTCAGCTTTAAGTAAGTATTTCTGTGCTGCTGCATGACAGCGTAGCTCCGATTCTCTTACTCGCCGGCGACCAGTACTACTCAATCCAGGAAAATTCGTTTCTTCACAGCCTGAATAACTGAGTGAAATGGATTTTTTACTAAAGCATTTACCAATGGCAAATCTTGTTGTTGAGTTGATATCCTTTGTCGCCCTGATCTAGGATTTCTACTAATTGTACCGTTTATTTTCCACTTTCTCAAAATGTTACACACCGAATTTTTGTCAATATTATAACGCAGTGCAATTTATCTCATTGACCATCCATTTTCTGCCTTAGCAATAACTCCAGATTTAACTAAATCACTTATATGAGGCATATTAGTTTTTTGCACACTTGCAATAAATTATGACAACTAACTGACAATGTCACAAAAATTAAAGTTAGACGTACACAACTAGATTTTAGCAAAATACCGTTATAAGACTTGTCCTATTTTTTTTTGCTCACGACCGTACTACTAAGGTAGACAGTTTATACTTCACAAAAAGTTATTTATGTGGAAGCTTTGGAAAGAGTGTTAAAGAAAACACTAACAAAATAATTTAATTTTTTTCTGCCTTGTAATGTAAACATTTAATTTCCTAATTTTAATACCGTGATTCATAGAGTAGGGGTAAAATATTTTCCAAAAGCGTCAGTTGCTAGGAAAAAAATTCATATTACGCAAGGAGTGCACCAAATCTGACCGATTATTTTTAATTCCTTATGCGGGGACCTTTACCTCTACAAGAGTGCGTTTTTAGATGTAGATGTACAAGTATATCTCGTTTCGTTCATATCTAGTTTGCAGTGTTAACATTTGTCGATGGTATTTACGTACGCTATTTACAAACTAATAAATACTCATTAATATTAGTTGCCTCAAACAATGAAATCAGAAGCTTATTGAAAATATTGTTCGACATATTATATTGTATAAATGTTTTATTTTAATATTATATACAAATAATTTCATTGTAACATATAATTCCATTCGTTTTTTATATTATATTTGTAAACAATAAATATATTATTTAGTTAAATGTGCGTTATTTTACAATTTATGTTGCCCAATTTTCCACAAGCCACTTCCTGAATTTGAAGTAAAATAAAATAATGTGGTTCCATTATCGTCAACTGGACCGCAGTACAACATAGCTACATTTTGTTGCTATCAAGAAGGAATTATTCGGCAAGTTCATTGCCGAGAATTAAGCAGAACCTGAGATTTGGAACCATAAAAGGGATATACAGGGTTATTCGCTATATATTGACCTTCCCTTGTTTTTGTTATTATTGAAAATAGAAAAAAAAGTTTCATATAAAAATTGTAGGATCTTATCTATGTTTGATTGTCTGAAAGTTATTTGTGGCATTCAAAGAATATTCTTTCCTATTATTTGGGTTTTCTACCAGATGTATAATTATCCTCTTCAAAACAAATCACCGAATCTACAAAATAATAGAATTATTGGAAAAATGCTTCTGCGCCCGTGATGTTTACGCCAAAGGAAAAGTCAGAGGTTATGTTTTGCAAATAATATAAATCGGAATAAACACAGAAATAATGTATTTTGCTGACGTTTCGGAAAGTAATCTCTTTCCGTTTTCAAAGCTTTTTTTTGGAAGAACTCTTATTTTGCTGTGTATGTCAAATACACAGCTTTAAGATTCTGTTTATGTTATTTCTATAGATACTTACTACTTACACAGAACATAGAACTGATGATATTTTCTTTTAGATAATGTTGAGTTTGTTAAGTTCTTCTTTTAACATTGGTAGCCAGGTTGTACAAATATCTACAGAACAATTCGATACGCACTTATCTTCATTTAATAAGATTATTGCTGATTCTTTAATTTTTCTTTTTTTGGTATCTGTTTCTTTTGTTAAAATTTTTTCCGAGTCCCAGTTTATTCTATATCCGTTTTCCCAAGCATGTTCACAAATCTTTGATTTCTGAATTTCATTCTTTCTAATATAATTCTTGTGCTCATCCAACCTCACACTGAAAGATCTGGATGACTCACCCACATAACATTTATCACATTCGCACGGGATATTGTAAATACAGTGTTTTGAATTCTGCTCCCTGTTTATCGGTTTTGTTTTTGTTAAAATAGATCTTAAAGTGATCCCCGTTTGAAATATCGTCCTAACATCAAATTTGTCACCTACATGGCGTAGCTTTTCCGATAGTCCGTATACATAAGGAATTATTGCTGTATAATGACGTTCAGGTTTTTGTCGTACCTGATTGTCCCTATTTTCAACATTTATGAAAACTCTATCAACAAAGGCTTCAGGATATTGATTTTATACTAGAACCTCTTTGATAAATTTTTTCTCGTTATTTAATATTTCATTATTAGATGAAATTATTTTGGCCCTATCGTATAAACATTTTACAACACCCCTTTTAACATTTATTGACTGATTTGAGTTAAAATTTAGATATCTATTAGTATGTGTTGGTTTCTTTGTTTTTTAGTTTTTTTTATCATCAGTTCTACGTTCTGTGTAAGTAGTAAGTATTTATGGAAATAACATAAACAGAATCTTAAAGCTGTGTATTTGACATACACAGCAAAATAAGAGTTCTTCCAAAAAAAGCTTTGAAAACGGAAAGAGATTACTTTCCGAAACGTCAGCAAAATACATTATTTCTGTGTTTATTCCGATTTATATTATTTGCGAAACATAACCTCTGACTTTTCCTTTGGCGTAAACGTCACGGGCGCAGAGGCATTTTTCCAATAATTCTATTATTTTGCAGATTCGGTGATTTGTTTTGAAGAGGGTAATAATAAATGTGGTAGAAAATCCAAATAATAGGAAAAAATTATCTATGTTTTATTGAAACGTGATAAAAAACAATATCATGTACAGGTCACGTGATACGTAATAAATATGTTTTAATTTAATGGAACAGTCTATATATTATTGCATTTTCAAGAAGCCCTCTTTCCCCTAAATTCATATAGGTCTATCTTAAATACTTCTTGACATATTTGATATTCAAAATGCAAATGGGCTGCTTTATTGCAACAAATGAAACAAAAATAATAAGGTAGGCCACGAAAATAATTATTTTATTGTTTATTCAGCTTTGACACTTCAAACCGTCAATATTAACATTTATTTAAACAAAATGGGTTATAGATAGGCTGAAAAAGTCGAAATGCTTTCTCTTTATGTAAAAAATAATAAAAATAAGTATGCATGATGTTGTATCCGAATCGAGCGATTCCTAGTGTAACATTCAAAAACGTTTTGAATGCTTATCGCCCTGTAAAAAGGACCAATTATTTTTCAAGAAGACGGCGTAACGTTACAGCAAACGTGGAAGAAGATCTAGATGTATTGTTATATTTTGAAGGGGAAAAAATAATTTGTTATAAAAATAGATCGATACCTTATTTTAATATTTGTTTTAGAAAATTCTGTTAATAGTTTATTAAATGCTTATCGCGAAATGGAAAAAGTTATTCCAACATTCAAATAACTTTGAAAAAGTATCAATATAGGCCTTACAAAATATTACTCGTCCAGAAACTGAATGGAGACTAAAAACGGAGAAGATTGGAGCTTTGTCAGATCATGCTCCATGAATTAAATGAAAATCCTGATTTTTTGTAAAGAAATTATGTGGACAGATGAGTCAAGTTTTTCAGGAAGAGAATAAAAAGAGAGGTAGATCGTCTAATTCAAGAATTCCTTATGGACCTATTGTCTAGAATGATTTGGGACGGAGCGACTCCACATAGTGTTTTAGAAGTTCAGAAACATTTGAATAATCAATTTCATCAATCAATGCTGGGACCATTCGATGGCCAACAAATATCCCTGATTTGACTCCATTAGATTGCTTTTTATGGGGGTTTTTAAAAGACAAAGTCAATTTTAAAACGTTATAAACTTTGTATTGAAAATGATGGTATCCACTTTGAACAATTTCTTTAATCGATTACTTATCTAGTATTATTTTATTATAAAGAGTTTTCTCTTGCTTCGTTAAATCTGTTTTTAAAAAATTAAATACGGTCATATACAGGGTGGACCATTAACAATAGGCCATAGATACGGGGTAGATTCTTTGGGCCAAAATATAAGGATATAACCAAATATGCTTTAGTAAAATGTTGCCGTGGGTATCAAAGTTCAAATTATTTTTCGTTTTTTTGCAATAACTCAACAGTCTCTTAACAATCTTTTGGCTTATGTATTTATCTCAATGCCATGAAAATAATCCATTGGTTCATAAGAAAGTGAGAAAGAGTTTACGCTGTTATTACGATTTTGTTTTTTCTTACGTTTTGTACTTTTTTCAATAAATACACTTTGTTTCATTAAATTTGAATTTGTCTTTCAAAAAATTATTGAAACGGCACTTTCCTCGAAAACGGTTGGTGTTATCAAGCTCTACCAAGTGTACCTTTTATACGTGGAAATGACGCCCTCATTAGATTTTCTGATCAGAAGTACCACAACGTTTCGTCAAAAAACGAATATAAAAAAATCATCATCAACAACAGGTCAACAAGCGTAATTAGTAGTGCGTAGTTAGTAGCACTTTTCAAAGCAGTTGTAGAAGAACCTTTTTATTTTACTAGTGAATAAACAACTATTTGCGGTTGTTGCTATGGAGTTAATAATGACGGTTTGAAATGTCAAAATTGAGTAAATAATGAAATAATTATTTTCGTGGCCTACCTTGTTATTTTTATTTCACTTGTTGCAATATAGCAGCCCATTTGCATTTTGAATGTCAAATATGTCAAGGAGTATTTAAGATAGATCTATACAATATTATATATTTGAAATTAGGGGAAAAAGGGCTTCTTGAAAATGCAACAATATATAGACTGTTTCATTAAATTAAAACATATATTTATTTCGCATCACGTGACCTGTACATGATTTGTTTTTCCTAATGATCAAAACGTAACTAAATATAAAAAATACAGAAACAAACTTAATGATTTGATCAAGAACACCAAAGCAAATTATTATCAAAATAAAATAAATGAAAACAAAAGCAATGCTACATATCTGTGGAACTGTTTAAATGAACTTACAAATAATAACAGTCGGGAAAAAAAGAAAATTGAAATTAAATTAGCAGATGGTAATGTGTGTACGAATAATAAACACATGGCTGACAATTTTGTTAATTATTTCACTGAAATTGGGGAAAAGCTTGCCAATGAAATAATTCAAACTGGTGAACCTTTAGCAGCCGAAAATATCTATAATAATATGCCCAACTCATTTTACCTTACTCAGACAGATGAGGCTGAAGTATTCGAGACAATCCATAAATTAAAAAACAAAAAGCCCCTGGGATTGACAATGTTAAAGCAGAAACTTTAAAGCATGTAGTTCACATAATTGTAAAACCCCTAGCTTACATAATGAACTTGGCATTTGAAAAGGGCATTTGCTCAGCGGCTTTTAAGATTGCTGTAATACAGCCAATACATAAAAATGGAGATGAGTTGGAAGTGGCTAACTACAGACCTATTTCCCTATTATCAAACCTCGCGAAAATCTTTGAAATGTTGTTAAAAAAAACGCTTAGTCAAGTATCTTGACAAATGCAATATTTTATCGAATAGACAGTTTGGTTTCAGGGGTGGCAGATCGACAGATGATGCTATAACATATATAACATCAAAAATTGGTAAGACGATAGACGAAAAGTATCCAACGTTGTGCATCTTTGTCGATCTGCTAAAGCGTTTGACACTGTTAGCCACAGCCAACTTTTACGAGTATTGGAAAGTGTTGGCCTAAGAGGTATCCCATATGAACTCTTTAAAAGTTACTTAGACAATAGGCAACAATGCGCTAGAGTCAATGAGACAATAAGTGGAACCAGGTGTGTGAAATATGGTGTTCCTCAAGGGACCGTCTTGGGACCGACACTTTTCAACATATATTTGAACGATTTATTCAAACTAGACGTGGTTGGGGATATAGTGAGCTTCGCTGATGATACCGCTATCATATATAAAGCACCTAACTGGGAGACCTTAAAAAGTGTAGCGGAAAATGATTTTAAAAAAATAATGAAATGGTTTAAGAGTCGACTCTTAACAATAAATATAAAGAAGACTCACTATGTTCCCTTCACGTCTTACTATAAATATCTGCCATCTTACAACAGTCTTGAAATTTCGCCACAAATGAATATTACCTGTGTTCAGAATATCAAGTATTTGGGAGTGTTTATAGATTGTCATCTGAAATGGGAAACACATATTAATTTTATAATAAAGAAAATTCGCTGTATTCTATATAAATTTAAACATTTCACCCAAATTTTCAGAATTAAGCAAATGCGTATTCTATACTATGCTTTAGTAGAAAGTCACCTCAACTGTGGAATTATAGCCTGGGGTGCAGCAACTAACAGTCATGTGCACAATCTGGAAATAGTACAAAAATGGATCCTAAAATTAATATATAATAAATACATACCCTACTGAAAAACTATACCAAGAAACCAATATACGAGATCCTCGCCAACTCTTCTTTTTTAGAGTCATAATTAGACAGCACCTGAATAAACACGAGTTATTGGAAATCGAACATCGATGTCGAATATACCGAGAAAACAAATACATGAATATGTTATACAGAAAAATATATAAAATTGTTTTTATATTTTAAAAGTCCCTAATCTCAAAATCTATGTGTTTTTGTGTATAAAATTGTTTTAATCAATTACCAATTTTTATGAATTTTTCTTTTTCTTTACTTTTAAATATTATGTAAGTATGTGAATTACTAAGCCCACGCCTCAAGGTTATACCTTCTGTGGGTTACCTAATTTATTTACCTGCTATTTTATTTGTATGTATGTTATACTATTGTTTACTATTGTATTTTTGGTAAATAAATATTTTTTTTTTTTTTTTTTTTTTTTTTTTTTTTTTTTTTTTACAAAAAACCAGTCACCCTACTCTGTGGCTCCGACCCTCACAGAGGGGAGCTGGTAATACCAATAGCCACTCCCCACGCCCGTGGGGTGAGTGACTACCGGGTCCGCGAATCGTGTGCCCTGAGTAGACGTAATGAACCGAGGATGACAGCCTTCTGCATTCTGCCGGCTAAGATCTCTGCCGAATCTCGGCATGCCGGTATGATCTTTAGTTCTGAAAGCAGCGTCTGTCTCATTCCACCGAGGGCTCCTATAATCAGTACCACTATTTTAACAGAATGGCCTAGATAAAGCCTGCGGAGTTCGAAGAGCAAATCTCGATATTTTGTCCGTTTTTCCTCCTCTTTCAAGACAATGTTGCTCTCAGCGGGAGCTGAGAATTCCACGACATACATTGTCTTGAGTTGGTGGTCGAGGAGTACTATGTCAGGCTTGTTGGCTTGTATTTGCCTGACGGTGGGAAACGAGTAGTTCCAATAAATTAGGCACTTCTCATTCCCCACAACGGACTCAATATCCCCCGGAACGTAAGGCAGCACTGGTGTTTCGTCTATCCCATACGAGTGCCTTAGATGATAGTAAAGCACTCGTAATGCTGCGTTGTGTCTATGAATATAGGCCGAGACTGCGTATGTCGGGCAAGCCGACAGTAAGTGCATTACAGTCTCCGGCGCCCTGCGGCAGGCCCTGCAGCTGACATCAGGGACCTCCATACCCATGACACGACGTCGATAGACGAGAGTGTTAAATACACCATCCTGGCAAGCCATTATGAATCCCTCGGTCTCAGACTTCAGCCCAGCTGACCTTAAGAAGGCGAAGGTCAGCCTTTCGGATAAGCCGAGGTCTTCTATATTTTTATAGAAGATCCCGTGCAATGGCTTATCCTTATGGAGCTGCAGAAGGATGTTGTGTTCTGCAGCTCTAATGTGGGCTTTTAGTCGAACGGGTTCCAACTCGGTGACAGAGTCGGGGTTTACCCGCTCGACGTCGAAGATGAGACCAAGTTCATCGGCTGCTCTCCGTGCTGCCTTAAAGAGAAAAGCTCCTACCTCTGCATTTTCATGGTCTCGGACCATGCAGAGGAGGGGATCCGAACTCCTGATGACCTTACATGCTTCCTCCAGAACCATCCTGCTATGGAGACTCTCCAAGCTCAAGAGTCCACGGCCTCCCCGATGTCGTGGGAGATATAACCGTGGAACGGACGATTTAGGATGCAAGCTCCTATTGAGATGCATCTTCTTGCGGGTTACTACATCGAGTTGACGCAGCTCTTCTCTAGTCCACTTCACTACTCCGAAAGAGTAGAGAAGGATCGGAACGGCAAGCATATTTGTAGCAGACACCTTGTTCTTCCCCGACAGTTCTGAAGACCAGATCTGTCGGAGTAGGTGCTGATACTTGCCGCGGAGAGCGTTTTTCACTACACTCACTTCTTGGGTGGAGCGTTGCTCGACACCCAAGTAAGTGTACGACTCTCCGGCATCTAGATGGTGTAAGATGCTTCCGTCCACGAGCTGCGCGTCCTCTCCATAGTCACCGCATCGTCCTCTCTTGAGATGGATCAGTGCGCATTTGTCCAACCCGAACTGCATACCGACAGCCTGCGTATACTCCTGTACCACCCTAAGGGACTGTTGGAGATCCCTCTCTCCAGAGGCATAAAGTTTAAGGTCATCCATATGAAATAGATGGGTGACCTTATGCCTCCTGTCGCCGGGGGTACCGCAGTTGTAGCCACGGGTTTTCCGGAGCGAGACGGATAATGGCAGTAGTGAGATGCAAAACAGAAGGGGGCTGAGGGAATCTCCCTGAAATACTCCTCTTCTGAATGTTACCGACTCTGTTTGGACTCTATCGTTACCCGATGTTATGGTAAAGCGAGTCCTCCAGAGCGGCATCAGTTCTTCAATACATCTCACTACGGGACCGGGTACCACAAGACATCGGAGCAAGTGAACAATGAGCTCATGCGATGTCATGTCGAATGCCTTGCGGTAGTCGATCCAGGCCATAGAGAGGTTCCGCTTATACTGTATGGAGTCCTGCGTGACACATCTGTCAATCAACAGGTTCTCCTTGCAGCCAGCGACACCTCTCTTCGACCCTCGTTGCTCATATATCCGTTCGTAAACCGGTTCAACTGCGTGGAGCACCCGCATGTACAAAATGCGTGTAAACACTTTGTAACATGCGTTTAGACAGGTTATCGGTCTGTAATTCTTTGGGTTGGACAAATCTCCGTTCTTGGGGATCAGCACTGTCCGCCCCTCAACAACCCAAGAAGGGATTTGCTGCTCCCCATTTAACCAGGAATTAAATATTCTGGCCAAATGGTGGTGGGTGCTCGATAACTTTTTCCACCAAAAGTTATTTATCCCATCGGGACCTGGAGCAGCAAAGTTCTTAGAGCCATCAAGAGCCCTACGAACCTCTTCTGGGGTTATTGGTTCGCACACTTCCTGTGGTTGCTGAAGCCTTTGACAAAAGGCTTCAAAGTGTGCAAGGGCAGGAGAATCTCGGTTGAGTGGAAGCCTCTCCTCGTACAGCGTTTTCCAGAAGTTCTCCACCTGATCTGCAGTCGGCGGATTGTCTACAACACGCGGAGGCGGTTGGAAAAGGCGCGAGGGCTTCTCGCGGAACAGTTTATTTTCCGCAAGCCCCCTCGCCCGCCTCACTAATGACTTTTTGCAAGTCACTAGCATCCGTATCCTGTCGAGACAGTGCTGTTTGGTGGTTCGCAGCACTGCCTCATTGAGTGTGTGATGGACGCGTCTTAAGTTGGCGGCTAATCGACGCACTTTAGGCGTGAACGGCCTGTTGGCCGCCATATAGTCCATGACACATTGGATACGGGATGCGTGTTATTATTATTATTATTATTATTATTATTATTATTATTATCGCATTTCAATAAAATACAAGTAAGATCCTACAATTTTATACGAAACTATTTTTCTATTTTCAATAATAAAGGGGGGTTAATATATAGTGAATGACCCTGTGCATAGCAACAGAATAATCAAAATTTGCTGGGTTGAGTATTTCTATGAATTTCTTTTGAATGCAATTTCAATATCTTTTTTTTATTTGGCACGCAGACATTGACATTTGTTTAGGTATATTTCTCCATTCTTAATATTGAAAATACTACTAGGGCCGTGCACAGGGTCTATCAAAGTCGACTTTTTTAAAACGAAATATTTTTACCTATTATTATGCTAATATATAGTCTAGTATACTTTAACTTGGCGTGTGTATGTATGAGTTGATATTACGCATACGATTTCATTTTCTCTCATATTGTACCCAAAGTTAAAGCAATAGTCCCGAAACATTGCCTACGTGGACAATGTTTCTGGATCATTGCTTTAACTTTGTGTACAAGAGAAAATGAAATCGTATGCGTAATATCAACTCATATATACGCACGCCAAGTTAAAGTATACTAGACTATATCTAATTTTTGCCTTTCTTTTCTGAGTGAATTGTGACTGACCCATCTGAGAAAAGAAAATTATATCAATACGAAGAACTTATAGTGTATTAATTATGACTGCTATGAATTCATAGCTTCTAGCACATGATTTGGAACTATTCCATATAAAGACATTCAACTTCTCCATACCACCCCTAAGAAAAGAACATTTCATGTACATCCATAATCTTGCCACATTAAAAAGGCGCTTAATGCCGGCACTTCTCTAAAGTAGAACAACGCAAATTTACGATTATTACTGTTTTGAGACGAACATCATTTGCAAAGTTGAGGAAATTATAGAATTGTGAACAATGTTAAGCCATGGCAAGCGTTCTGCCAATTAGCTGCTGTTTGTGAAATTAGCTGCAGTAACTCTCCCCAGATGGATGGACCATACTGAGCTGGACTGCGCTAAAACTGGATGCTGTAACGCAAATGTGTAAATTGGCACTAAATTACAACCACTTATCAAGGAACGTGCCTACGAACATCGTATAAGCTGTGTGCTTTTTAACTATAAATTTATAACTACCACAGATCTAATACGAATGCCCACTGGAGATCTAGCGGGGTAAGCTCATAAAAAGAGAGATAAATAACTAATTCGCAGTCCTTAAATTTCATAAATTTGGACATAATAATACATTTAAAGCTCAATAAAGAAGCAATGAATACACAATTTATATGTCAATGTCTTTTTACTTGCTTTTCTTTTACTCACAAAGTTGTATTTTTTCCAGATATTGCAACCTTTATTTAACACACTTCCTGACATAAGTAGATGAAATTTTAACAATTACTAAGATTGGATGACAATACAGTACTTTATTGTTACTTTTGTAAATATCCGCACGTAAGGGACGTGGGGGTGAAAATTAATTAAATGTGCTGTCCAACCGGCGCCTCCGGCAAAATGTAGAATACAAACAGTGGCTGTGTGTTTTTTTTTGTGTGTTTTTTTATTTGATTAGAGACTTTTATGGGGAGACGTCACAATACTCCTGTATGATAATAATTTACTTAAAGTATGACTAAAGGGTAGAAAATGAAAAAAAAACTTTTAAAACTTACTTTTCTTACAAAGTCGTAATAAAAAGTAAAAAATAATTTCTCATATACGTCTGCAAGAAAAACAGGGCGTGCGCACTTTGTATGATTGTACGCATGGTTGTATGAAAGAGGAAATACGCGCACGCCTTGTTTTTGCAGTCTCGCAGTCATACATGAAAACTTATTTTTTACTTTTTAGTACGACTGGTAAGGAAAGTAAGTTTTTACAAGTTTTTTTTTTATTTTGTTATTATTGGAACATTGAGTAAAAAAAATTATTCCTCTAAGTTAGATAGATAGATAGATAGATAGATAGATCTTTATTGGTCATATTCACACAAAAAATGTGCTTTGACAAGTCATCAGGTGCATAGTAGTAATACATATTAAAAAAGAACAATATTTGTCATAGAATAATAAAAAATAAACTACAAGCAGCAAGTAAATAACATAATACAACACTAAACAATAAATAACAACAACAAAAATAATAATATATACACATACACGTATATATATACACACATATGAATCAAATAACAATTGTAAAAGTGCAAATAATCGCAACAAACATAATTTAAAATTATTACATTAATAATGCTTAAAATTTGAAATGAGAAAAATCGGACGGAAGGAATTCGTCAAAATCATAAAATACATTTTTAAGTAGGAAACGTTTAGTTACTGATTTAAAACGTGTACAGTCAAGTACCTGTATAGCATTCGGTAACATATTGAAAAACTTTATTGCGTAGTAGCTAGTCCCATTTTTGGTTTTTGAAAGACGTGAAAAATCCATGCATATGGTTACCCTTATTGTGCGTTGCATAATTATGTATGCTCTCATTTTTTGTGTATTTATATAAATTAGCTTTTATATGCACAAGACATTGCAGTATATATGCGGAAGGCAGGCTTTTTTAAAAAAAAATCTACAATCATCCCTGTATGATAAACCTGCAATGTGCCGAGTGGCCCCACACCAAGATAGCATACGTTATAGAGGAGTGGACTAGTGCATGATATGCCGCTAACAAAGTTGACTGTGACAGGCAATTTTTTAGATTGCGCAGTAAGAAGATGTTACGGGATACATTCTTCCAGACAGAAACCGTGTGTTCTTCCCATGTTAACATACCGTCTAAGATTACACCCAAAAATTTCACGGAGTGAGGGTAGTTCGACTGTGAGGAAATATGTTTTAAACTAAATATCATTGTCTCTGTCTTATCTTTATTTAAGGTTAACTGATTATTAGAAAACCATTTATGCACCTTAGAGAGACTATTCTGTGCCTCAGATAACAAAATTTCGTTATCTTTATGGGTATGGGCTAATGTTGTGTCATCTGCAAAAAGACTAAACTTTGCAAGGGTGTACTGTTGGGCAAGTCATTTACATAAATAAGAAATAAAATCGGACCCAAAACTGAACCCTGGGGTACGCCAAACTTAGTGTTAATTGAATCTGAATTGAAGATATTAAAATGAACAAACTGAGATCTATCAGTCAAGTAGGACGTAACCAATTTTTTGCTGACCTGAGAAAATTTATAAAATTTCAATTTACTGATTAAAATATTATGGAATACATAGTCAAAAGCCTTAGTGAGATCTAAAAATTGCATGTGTACAGACTCTTTGGCTTCAAAACCTTTATTTATTACATTTATTAATGAATTAATTGCTAAAGTTGTGGACAATTTTGCTCTAAATCCATATTGACAACTATTTAATATAACGTCAGTGGAACGATAATAATATATTTAATACTTTTAACAAAGGGGGCGAGCGTAGGTGCGTGACCATTCCAACGGAAACCGCGTTCTCGCCTCACACATCTTCCAGCGGCTTGTATATCAGTGTATGCGCGGAAGCTATACAACCTTAGGCGAGGGTTGTATAGGAGATATACCATCCTTCGGAGGGGATGTAAAGCCGTCGGTCCATTGTCTATTAAATGTTAGGCAAGTAAAAGATCCCTACTCTTCTTAAGGGAAGAGGTTGGCAAAATTCCTGGTTGGGGGTAGCTCGTCTACAGGCGTCGGTGTTAGGCCTCACTAGCGGAAATAGGCCGACGTTAAATAAATGTATAAAAAAAAAACTTTTAACAATTTTTAGATTAATGTCATAGGGATCTTTAGTATCAGAGTTGTTCAAATTTTCAATTACATCAAGTACTTGAATAAAAGATACTTCCTCGAAAGTAAATTCCCCGTCTGCCCTGGTAGTCCAGTGCCAATAATTTTTGAAACAAAATAAAATTATAGTAGGATGAAACCCATTGGAAAAGGAAGAGAATATAACAAAAATTAAAGGAAAAATAAATTACGGGCGATCTGAGGTCGGGAAGTCGGAGGGGGTGAGTTTTTAAGGGTAAAAAACGGTTTATCTCGATTTCCGGCAAAACTACAAGTCCTATGGAAAAAAATTAAATGGCAAAGTTGTAGGTAATAGAAAGATCTACAACTTTTGTATTTACACTTTTTTCACATAACCTCAAAATTTATGTGAAAAATTCAAATAACCAAATTTTTGGTTTTTTATTTTTATCTTTTTCAAAAAATTTTTTTTTTTTACGAAATTTGGTGAAAACTTACCTTGTTATATCCCAAACACACTGTAATTTTTTTTATTTAAAATATTTATTTTTTCACCTTATTTTGAATTAATATCGAAAAAGCACCCTAATTTTCAATCAAAAATTCTCACGTCAAAATATCAGATTTTTAAAAAAACTCGGTAGGCTTTTTGTTTGTTGAAATCTCTCCTTTCTGATGGTGTAAAAAAAAATATACATTACTATGGTAAATGTTCTCAGAAAATGCAAAGAAACGAAAAAACTCGAATCCGAAAAATTTTTTTTTAATCATTATCTCCAATTTTGAGTTATTTATTAAAATTTACATTAATAACTCAAAAAACGTAATATTCTATGTTACATTGATTAACAAAAAAATTACAAATCGAAATATACTACTATAGTAAACAATCAAATAAGTTAATAAAGTTTATATTTAATAAGACATCTACAATATTTTGAGAAAGTTGTAGAATCTTCTTTAAATTATATGCGCAGATGTCTATTCATTGCTATTTTAAGATAACTTATATACCTGAGTGACCTACGGAAAATTTTAGCCCATCAAAAGGTATTTCATAGAGAAGTGGGGAAGGGGCTAGGAGGGTCAGGGCCTTACTACCTGTTATTTCGTAGCAGCTGTAAAAACAGATGCTAACAAAGAAGATATCGAAAAAAATGGATTACAATTAATCAAATCTATTTATAAATGTAAAAATGCTAATATATCACTGAATCAATTAAGATTTCGAAAATATCAATTGGCAAAAATTAAATCATCTTTCATATTGGCAAATCTCCCACCCACAGAAGGTGCAGCAGAACAACATTGTCACAGGGCATATTATCAGCTTCAAACTTGGCTGGGTAACGAACTGATAGCAACAGATTGGCACATCAACGTGGCATTATGCCCAAATTAACAGAAAAAGAATTAATTCCGGAAATATTACTCAAAACTATTTGCTGCAGCTGTGAAACTGGATGTAACAGTTTAAAATGTGGCTGCCGAAAACATGGTTTAAAATGCACAAATTTATGCTCAAATTGTCATGGTTTTGAAAAATGCTCCAATGTGGAAGAAAAAACCTACGAGGACGTTAATGATTCAGATGAAATTGTGGATGAAGAACCAATGCAGACTGGAAATAATATTGGAGACGAAGACGGTGATGGTCTTGAAGATTTCGAAGATCTACTAGAATCGGAAATGTTTGTCGAATCTAACGATGAAGAAATGCCATCAAAGAGACAAAAACTAATGGATAAGTGATTAGAATTCAAGATAAGGTATTTATAAACAACAAGATTAATGTATTTAAAAATTTTATAATGAATAACGTAATCAGTATAAAGTATCTAAATTCAATAGTATGATTTACATGTATTTAATGTGTATTTCACATGTATTTCACATGTATTTAATGTGTATTTATATATTATGAATTTTCTATCACATAAATGTAATTAGAATTTAATAAATCAACTTTTTTACTGAAAAAAATTGCAGCAGTCACATTTTTTAGATGAAATCCCCTTTAAATCCTATCTTTAATATTTAGAACAACTATTTTCGCATGTTTTTTGCAATCTTTATGTTTTATGGATTTGTAATTTTTTTTGTTAATCAATGTAACATAGAATATTACGTTTTTTGAGTTATTAAAGTGTAAATTTTAATAAATAACTCAAAATTGTACATAATGATTAAAAAAAAAATTTTCGGATTCGAGTTTTTTCGTTTCTTTGCATTTTCTGAGAACATTTACCATAGTAGTGTATATTTTTTTTTACACCATCAGAAAGTAGAGATTTCAACAAACAAAAAGCCTACCGAGTTTTTTAAAAAATCAGATATTTTGACGTGAGAATTTTTGATTGAAAATTAGGGTGCTTTTTCGATATTAATTCAAAATAAGGTGAAAAAATAAATATTTTAAATAAAAAAAATTACAGTGTGTTTGGGATATAACAAGGTAAGTTTTCACCAAATTTCGTAAAAAAAAAATTTTTTTTGAAAAAGATAAAAATAAAAAACCAAAAATTTGGTTATTTGAATTTTTCACATAAATTTTGAGGTTATGTGAAAAAAGTGTAAATACAAAAGTTGTAGATCTTTCTATTACCTACAACTTTGCTATTTAATTTTTTTCCATAGGACTTGTAGTTATGCCGGAAATCGAGATAAACCGTTTTTACCCTTAAAAACTCACCCCCTCCGACTTCCCGACCTCAGATCGCCCGTAATTTATTTTTCCTTTAATTTTTGTTATATTCTCTTCCTTTTCTAATGGGTTTCATCCTACTATAATTTTATTTTGTTTTTTACCATTTTCAGAGACATTGGCATTGGTCTATGGTTACCATAGAGCTATTAAAATAATTTTCAAAATTCTCATTAGAAGGTGATAAGATATTAATTAAGTTTTGTGCTATGTTCCCGAAATAGTTATTAAATGCATTAGAGGAGATAATTTCTCATGATTTATCTTGCTTGCATTATTCGTGTTAATCAGATTCCACATTGCCTTTTGCTGATTTTTGTTTTGACGTATGTAGTTGTCATTTTCAGCTTTCTTAGTTAATAGACAAATGAGTAAAAGGTAGCTGGCTGTGTCACATCCTCTAGTAAAAATATGTGTGATAATAGAAAATGATTAATTTGAGAAAAAATTGCTTTCTTATTATTCCATTTAAAGAGTCGGGAATTATGACGAAATTACCAAATTTGCGCCTGGGACTCTCCCCCATTTTCTAAGGTGCTGAATCGATTCCCGAGGCCAAACCAATTTTTCCACCTCAGTAACCCCTTCAAATTAGCCAAAACTCACCCCAAGCCCCCTTTCCGTGAACCCGCTTATTTTCCCCAGTTTTTCGACTAATTGTTGTTCCCTGGAGTAGAACGGAGTATCCCTTGAGTAATTTGACCTTACCTACTCCTACCCCAGGTTTCTAGAATCGAGAAGGCGCTACACCGCAAAGAACTCGCAGCCGGAGCATTTCTGGACATCGAAGAAGCGTTTGACGACATCTCCTTCGACTCTATTTATGCCGCGGCTGCCTATCATGGCTTCAAAGACACCATTATTAGATGGATAAGAGCCATATGTTGGCGGACAGGCAAATTATCGCTGCTTGTGAATACACGGCGGTGAAAGTAGCAGTAAGGAAGGGCTGTCCACAGGGAGGCATCCTTTCCCCTCTGTTATGGTGCCTTGTCCTCAATGGTCTACTTAAAGAACGTGAGGACAAAGGTCTTTACATGCAAGGCTATGCCGATGATTTAGCCATTGTCATATCAGGAAAATTTCCTAATATGGTTAGCGGGCTTATGCAAAGGGCCCTGCGAATCGTACAGCAATGGTGCAATGACCAGGGCCTTAGAGTTAATCCCTCTAAGGTAGAATTGATCGTTTTTACCAGGAAACGTGTGCTAGACGGTTTCGTCGAGCTCGTTCTCTACGACACTACTCTAAGAACGGTGAAGTATCTAGGTGTTATCCTGGAATCTAAGCTGACCTGGAAAGATCATGTAGAGGGACAAATACAAAGGGCCACCACTACTCTCTTGGCATGTAGAAGAACCTTTGGCAAAACTTGGGGATTGAGCCCAAGGATAGCAATGTGGTACTACACTGTTATTGTGAGACAAATGATAACGTACGCTTCCGTTGTCTGGTGGCCTTGAGTTGCTAGGCTACACATTCAACGGAAGCTAGAGCAACTCCAAAGTCTCGCCTGTTTGGGAGTCACGAGGGTTATACGCACTACTCCAACTGCAGCACTGGGGGCCCTTCTGGATCTTGTGCCCCTTCACGTGTTGATCGAGGCCCAGGCTCGGAAAGCGGCCTACAGGCTGAATTGCGGTGGTCAGTGGAAAGAAGAGGGAGAACGGCTAGGGCATACAAGGGCCCTAACCGACGCGGTGAGGATTCACTCACTCCTAGACGCCAGGAGTGATAGTATTATGCCCATGTTCTCCTTCTCAGTACATTTTAAGGCCATCATTCCGAAAAGGGAGGATTGGAACCCACTCGGGAACATACTCGGATCTGCCGATATCGTCTAGTATACAGACGGATCTGCGTACAGGAGAATATCCGTAGGAGATATTCTAATAAACACATATATTTGTAGTGATAGCCAAGCGGCCCTCAAGGCCCTGGCATCAGTTAAAACCAAATCTTCTTTGGTCAAGGACTGTAAACAGGCACTCTGAGAACTTGGCTCGTCCAACTGGGTCAAACTCTTCTGGGTGCCTGGACACAGTAACATTGAGGGTAACGAGCAGGCAGATGCTCTTGTCAGTAAGGGCTCTCAGCAGCCCTTGAGGGGCCCGGAGGCAGCTCTGGCTTGCCTTAAAACACACGCCAAAAGGTTAATAGAGGACTGGTCTCACTCCCAGTTCGTTGACCTCTGGATCTCTCACCCAGGACTTCGGCAAGCGAAGCTCCTCATTTCAGGACCCTCGCCGAAGAGGGCAGAAGAATTACTATGTTTAAGTAGAAAACAAGTTAGTCGTAGTAAATCTCTTGACAGGACACGGCCCTTTCAGGAGACACCTGCACACCATCGCAGTGGCTAACAACCCCTACTGCAGGTTCTGTGGGGAAGTAGAGGAAGATTCCATTCACCTCTTAACCTCCTGCCCCAGTCTCATGAACATGAGGCACAAACACTTCGGTATTTGTTTCCCTATGCGGGAGGAAATTAGGAATGCCCCGCTGGGAAGGATTCTGGCCTTTGGTTTAGAGTCCGGCCTGGATGGGGACATTCATTGACCAGCTAGTGGTTGCACGATGGACCCCAAGGCCTGAGTGCTGCGATTCATTTTTGCTCCGCTGTGAAGAAGAAGAAGAAGACCCCAGGTTTCCGCCCCTGTAGGGAGTTAGATAATTAATGTTTTTTTGTGAGAAAAAAATGGCATTTTAGAGGAGGTGTTTCTTTGAATAAAGTGGTAAATGACCTGGGTTGTGTAACAATCACCGGGAGTTGTTTTCACCCTTCAAAGGGGTTAAGTAAATTTTTTAATGACATATAGTTTACCTTGGTATAATATTATTTAAATAATACTAATAATAAAATTTCCACATTCAATGAGTTCATTATTACTTTTTTGATATTCAGGGTCCAATTAAAACTGTTAGAGTAACAAAGGCTACAAATATAAAGATCAAGAAAGAGACAGGGCACTACAAAAATTAAAAAGGACCAGAGTTTATGTTGACAAGACTAGGTATAAGCACGTACGCAATTATAATCTGTCTAGGTAAGGACAGAGAAAAGGGGATATTTAAACTTGACTTTCTATTAAAATAATATACGTTTTTTGAAATCACTTAATGTACGATCTAGCAGTTTTACTTGAAGAATTAGCCGGTCTTAATAAGATTAATAATTATTTTGCATCTTTTCTTATAAATGTATCAAACAATTGTAATGAGCATACCGAAATTTATAGTAATAATTGTAAAAATATAAATATTTCATTACAATTTAAATTTATAACGATTGACGAGATTAATAAAGGTTCACACAATATTACAACTACACAAATATTGTAGTCCCTTTATTGATCATATTATAAATTATTATATTGAACACAATCACTTTCTACATTTGTGGAAATTAGTTATTGGTAAACCTTTACCCAAAAACCCACTACTTCCACATCCAGATTTTGTAGCCAAGTCTTATACACACTAAATCCCAATGTAATATATTATTCCCTTTAATAGAGTGGGGGCGATAGAAGGGGTGGCAAATGTAAAAAAAATAGAAGCCCTTGGTTCTCGTATACCCACTAAATCCCGATTTAATTTTTTATTTTCATAAACAATAGAGTGGGGTGGCAATGGGGGTGGTAGCTAATGCCCAAATAAATTTTAGAAGCCCTTGGTTCTCGTATACACACTAAATCTCAATTTAATTTTTACTCTATTTAATAATAGGGTGGAGGTGGTAGAGGGGGTGGCTAATGCCAAAAATTGTGGCGTTCCGTTCTTGTACACACACTAAATCACATTTTATTTTTTTACTCCCTTTCACAATAGTGTGGGGGTGATAGAGGGGGTGGCTGATGTAAAAAAATTTTTGAGACCTTGACTTTTCGTACATGTCCTAAATTGCAATTTTATGGAATCTTACTTGCTTGCTTTGCTTATTTACCCTTATTTACCCTATTTATCCCCGAACTCCCCAACGAAATTAGATCAAAATGTAATCTAGTTCCAGATATCGTTATAATACATATGTGTATCAACTTTCAAGTCAATATCATAAACGGTTCCAGAGTAAACGTGCGCACAAAAAAAAAAGTTACAGACAGACCGACCGACAGACAGTAATTTTTTTTCGCTCAAATTTAAAATCTCGATGTTTCATGACATTTTAAGCCTATGTAATAAAGGTCCGACTACTTTCTCAGACTCAAGAATTATTAGTATTCTGCCAGAGCTATCTAAATTTTTTGAAAGAATTCTTCACACTCAGATTTACGAATACACCATTTTAAACCTGACTCGCAATGTGCTTTCAGAAAGGGTTTCTGTACTGCGACATCGTTAGCTGCCGTTACTTATGAGATATTGACTGCGTTATACAAAGGCTTGGTTAGTGTTTTGGTACAACAGTTTTGGTATAAAAAGGGCGTGTTCATCTTTGTAATTAATATATTCAAGTGGCTATCTCTTTGATCATAAATTGAGGATTATGTTAAAAAAATTATTACCTACAAATAGAGCAGTCTAATATTTTTGTATGTTTGCGAACGCAAACAGAAAAAATTATGAACTGTATGCGTTTGTATTGGAATGCACTGCATATTAAAACTTCACCCCATCACCAGATAATTCCTTTTTGAGTAGCGAAACACGCATTGACAGATGTGTTTAGTGTTTTTTGCCTACGTCAAGCTATTCAAATAGTTTGGAATTATTACGAAGAATAATATATTATAGCTGTAAATATCTGACGTCACTTTTAATTACGAAATTTGTTAATTAAAAGATGAATGTGTTAATTACCAGCAATCCGCATTTAATACATAATTATCCAGATTACGAACAGATATAAAATTAATAAACTTTACATAGTTATATTTGTTTGGCTTTGTTTAGGTACCTGCTTTGATTACTTCGCGCTTCCGTAATTTAGGTATTTAATTTAATAGAGAAGTAATCTTGAAACTCCCGCTAGGCGGTATCGATTTTGTCAAATAAGAGACGAATTACTAACTCGAAAGTAAAGTTATTCAAATAGAGTCATACTTAAGTATTTCTGCCGTCTTTTCACATTTCAGAATGCATTTATCTTCAGGAGTTATTCTTTCGATTTAACCCGCACCCGCGGGGGTAAGGCGGTTTACGAAGATTTACACAATAGGAAGAAACACTGCATATGCAGTTTCTAGATTATGTTACGAGGTATATCGTACCCCTCACATCTGCAATATGTTTCTCTTTCGGCAATGATTTATTACACGTGTAATATACAGAATGGGGGTACAGAATTTAATAATGATGGTAAGTATCTGTCAACGCCATCTTCAATATTAAGTAAAAAGCATATGGTATGGATAATATAAACATTGCAATGACATTAGCAGTAATTTACCTGATTTCTAGAGACAAAATGTTAAATATTTATTAATTTACATGGATAATCATTTAAGGGGGGCGAGCGTAGGTGCGTCTTTACTATGTACATACTTCGGTATGCGATGTAAAGCAACGACAGGCGCAGTTAGTACTTGGATGGGTGACCATTCCAACGGAAACCGCGTTCTCGCCTCACACATCTTCCAGCGGCTTGTATATCACTGTATGCGCGGAAGCTATATAACCTTAGGCGAGGGTTGTATAGGAGATATACCATCCTTCGGAGGGGATGTAAAGCCGTCGGTCCCTTATCTATTAAATGTTAGGCAAGTAAAAGATCCCTACTCTTCTTAAGGGAAGAGGTTCGGCAAAATTCCTGGTTGAGGGTAGCTCGTCTACAGGCGTCGGTGTTAGGCCTCAGTAGTGGAAATAGGCCGACATTAAATAAATGTATAAAAATAATAATAATAATAATAATCATTTAAGATGGACATGCATACAAAATAAATAACTAATAAGGTTAGATCGATATTTTATCAATTCAAACATCTGTCCCAGTTACTAAATATAACGCAGTTAAAAACCTTATATTATATAGCATATATTCTAGGCAAATGGGAAAAGAAATAATTTACCAATTACTATTCAAAGTAGTGGTATGAATATAACAAGTGTGGTAATTTCCTACTTGACATTGTTGTAAAAACAATCAAATCAAATACTCAATATTATACTATCCATTATAATAGAAAATATAGATAAGATAAAATAAAATTTAATTAACCATTTAAAGAAAAAAAGATTCGTTAATGACTTATTGGTAAGCGAAGTCAGTTTAAATGACTGAAAATTTTCACCAAAATGTTCATTCATGAAAAGTATGAATAATGTACTGTAAGAACAGCTTTGCATCCTACATTTTATTTAATAGTGTTAACTGCATAAACAGCTGTGTACTATTTTTTTTTATTTAAGTTATCTTGTTGTTGTGCATATTTCATTTCAGACACCTATCTACCCAAAAACTTGATTTGTTCAACTGGAGCTATATCCCCAGTAGTTGTTGGTAACACTCTTTGTATGTTCGTAGCATGATGCGCTTGGAATAAAATACTACATGATTTTTCGCGGTTTAACATGAGTTTGTTAGATTTAAACCATTCTAACATATTATTCATTAGTGTTGTCGCATCTGAATAAAGCGAATCCATATTTTTTTATGTAGTACAATACTGGTCTCATCCGCAAACAGAGAGAACATTTTCCTGGGAAATTAGCTGCCAATCATTTATATCAATTAAAAATAATAATGGACCCAGATTTGACCCCTGTGGCACACCACACTACAATATTTTTGTTTAGATTTAATCTTTTTGATTATCTTTCCAGATGTATTGAATACCTCTGTCTGTGCCGTCAGGTTTATTAAGTATGAAGTAAACCATAGAAGTGGAATACGTATAATACCATACTATTCCAATTTATTTAATATTAGTGCATGGTCGACATAGTCAAAGGCCTTACATATCGCAGAAAATTCCCAGATTCCTTGTGTTCAATTTAATTATTTATTTCATTAAGTAGTGAGAATGTAGCGTCTGATGTGTCCAAGTTCTTCCTGAACCCATATTGTGACTGATAGAATATTGTACTTATCAAAATAGTTGACTAATTGATTTATTACATGTATCTCTAGTATTTTAGATAAAGCCGGCAATAATGAAATAGGACGATAGTTAATGACATTTTTCTTAGAAGCTTTCTTAAAAATAGGTCCCAGTGTGGCTTGTTCAAATCCATCTGTGAATCCTCCATTTGTTATAGACAAGTTAAATAAGTATACTAAAGTTCAAATGTGCTTTTAGAGAGCGGAGTATTAAAACATAATATTTTTAGTCGCAAGCTCCTCTATAATTCTCAATAACTGCACTGACGAGAGCCAACAACTCGAAACTGCAGTCTGCAAGTGGTGTGTGACGACTGGCATGAGAGCTCCTTTAACTGGGATCAGTCTTTCGGCTGGTATTTGTTGTAACCGAAGCATTAGCGTTTTGATGGTAATATGCAATTATTACACTGAACGCGCCAGGCTTGTAACTTGTAATTCAGCGTTCAGCGGAGCACATAGTCCGGAGAATAGCTGTTGGTTGCAGTCTGGTTACATTCCTTATGGTAAAATAATGATAATATATTCTCTTTTTTCTGATATTAGCATTGTGTGGGTTAAAGTTACAACTTTTTGAAATATTTGCGATTTTATTAGAAATTCATGAATTGTTGTAATCATTTCATGAAAATAGCCATGATAAGAAACAATCAGTCATTATCTTATATCAAAAAATGCCAGCACGTTTAAATTACACGCACGAAGACTTTTTAAATTTGTTTATTATTTATGGAGAATGTGATAAAGTAATATCAAGAACTTGCAGCACATTTGCTACTCGATATCCAGAAAAACGGAAACCGTCACCAAACACTATAAAACGCATACTGGAAAATTTTAAAAATTATGGCTCTGTCAAGGCAAAAATGCAAAGAAGAAAGCCTATTGTTGATGACGAAAACATTGAAATAGCCATTTTGGGATATTTTCATGCATTTTCAAGGATATCATTAAGACAAGCTGCTCTGGAATCGGAACTATGTAAGTATTCAATTCACAGAATCTTATTAAAACATATGTTTCACCCGTTTTCATTCCATGTGATTCAAGGATTAAAAGAAACAGATTTCCTAAGAAGACAGAATTTTTGTGAGTTTATTCTAATAAGGTCTGAGGGTCACGATTCTTATTTGAGAAATATTATATGGACAGATGAAGCAAAATTTACTAAAAATGGACTTTTTAATAGACACAATTCGCATTATTGGAGTGACTCAAATCCTCATATGTTCAGAGAGCGAAACTTTCAGGAAAGTTGGCAGTTCAATGTTTACTGTGCCATAAGAAACGATAGAGTGGTGGCATTACAATTTTATCAGGAAAATTTAAACGGTAAATTAAATTTTCTCTTCTGCTAATATGTATAAGTAAATTTTTATTATTTTTTTTTTTTTTTAGGTGAAAGATATCTGAATATCTTACAAAATTTGAATAATAACTATTTAGAAAATTTACCTCTCGCCGAACATAGAAACATTTTTTATCAGCACGACGGTGCTCCCCCACATAACACATATTTAATTAATATTATTTACAAGAAACTTTTTATGATCAATGGATTGCCAATAATGGACCTTTCTTATGGCCTCCTCGCTCGCCCGATTTATCAGTTGTGGATTATTTCATTTGGGGAACTATTAAAAATAAAGTTTATGAGGGCCCATTAACAACCATTGAAGATTGTATGCAAAGAGTAAGAAATGCATTTCAAAACATATCACAGGATTCGATTAGAAGAGCTACCCATGAGAAACTAATCCGAAGGTGCGAAAAATGTGTCGAGGTTCGAGGCCGAATTTTGAGCAATTATTAAATTAAAATGAAATCATATTTCAAATTGATCTTATCTCTGCTATTTTAGTTCATGCCATATCTTCAATTCGATTAATACGCATGTTGCAGTGTTAGTGTTATTTTGCGTATTTCTGGATATCGAAAATGTGCTGCAAGTTCTTGTACTTTATCACATTCTCCATAAATAATAAACAAATTTAAAAAGTTTTTCGTTGGTATATGTTAAACGTGCTGGCATTTTTTGACATAAGATAATGACTGATTGTTTCTAATCATGGCTATTTTGATGAAATGATTACAACAATTCATGAATTTCTAATAAAATCGCAAATATTTCAAAAAGTATAACTTTAACCCCCACAATGCATATCATAAAAAAGGGAATTCAATTTTACACAACTTGACGTAAAAGTACTATTTGACCTAAATAAGTTTTCGCGGATTGAAGTTGACAAAATGTAACGCGAAAAACGGAACACTTGGTATGATATTATTGAATTTATTTCAGTTGTAGAACGTAGTTCTCATTGTGTTCTCATTATGTGACAAGAAGCAAATGAGAATCTTTTACACGAAGAAAGTTATACCGGTTCTTGCAAACCATTGCACCTGTCAAATTTTCTATAAAATGTCAAATATCTCTGAAACGGCTAAGTTTAGGTATAGAATATGCTACATATTTTCGACTCACAACTTTATGCTCTTTTCGAAAACCGTAAAATATATAGGATGTTCCATTTGAAATAAGGAAGTTGGTATCGACTTCCGGTATAAGCGGAAGTGCTAGCTGCTTGTAATTATTTTAGTTGGATTTGCCACACCGACATTAGTAATTATCTAAATTTTCAAAATTTTCTGATGCGCACTTTTCTCTATATCGATCGATTCAGTTCTCGGTGAGACATCATGTATGTTATAATTATTAAAGCGTAAATAAATATACATATTCTATTCTATTATTATTATTATTATATTTAATAGTAGTGATGTTATCGTAATCATCCGTTTCTTCGTCTAAAGTATAAGCTCTATTGTTGGAAGATTCCTGCTTTCGCAGAAAATGTGATAAAATTATCTACATTTTGTCTGTCGCCAGGACTACCAACCTTTTGGTTTGCTACTGAAAATTTTGTGTGATTTTACTTCTACGACTTGAGAATATAGTGTAATTAGTTGCCTACACAGTTACAAAGATAATGCCGCACGCTTAACAAAACGATCCTGTCGGTGCAGCGCAACCGGGAGGACAAAGACCGTGCATAGCAAGCGCGGTGCCAGGATGTCCACATAAGTCGCCTAATCTGACTAAAGAAGAGAGTTGTTTTAGAATACAAACTTCAGAATTAGCAAAAGAAAAATTGTGAGTTGTATTGTAAATGAACGAGCGCAGCCCCGCAGTTTTCTACTTAGAGATGCACGTCGCGTCTAGAAGGCTTTCCTCCAATCTCCAGAATATATACATACAGAGCCGAAGCAGTAAACACAATTAGCGTTTGTTTTCAACATTCTCATAAATCGGATTTGCACTTCTATTTTGCAGATAAATAACATACCCTTATTTCCTCTTTCTTTTCCCTTTGTCCGTATCGCCCCTGCACAATAATTCCTTGCTAGACCCAGTCATTACGATTCTTAAATATGCTTCCCTTTATTAAATAACCAGACCGAGTTATTTACCACCTACAGAAATGAATAATAAACAAAGCAGCTTATTTTGTGGAACTTAATACACCTAATAATTTCATTATTACTTTCATTTTGTTTTTTATCCTTTGTGATGAACACCGCAATGTTTCGAATTATCTCGTGCTTTTACTTCCACCAAATTGCCCGTCCATTTGGGGGATATTAAATATTATGCCGAATTTTTTCGCGGTCTACCTGGCTTATGGTTTATTCTGTAAATATTAACGTTAATTAACTTTAATTTCGGTTCTATTCCGAGGCCCAACAAACAGAAGGGTGTTGAAAATATCACCTCTCATTTAGCTTAATAGGCCTGCGAAATTAGGCTAATTAGAAAATATAAGTAAGGATATTATTCAGCAATTGAGATAACCCCATTTAATAAATGCTCCCTGAAAGTACGCAGATCAGTTCTAAGTTGTATAAAAGCATAGTGAAAAGGAATAACTGCTATAAAATGATTATCGAGTGTCTGTATAGCTCGTATTATGTTTGATTGATATGAAAATTTAACCAGATATAGCTATAGAGGTATTAGTTTAGCCAAATTTCTTCAAAGGCTCTCGTTATTGAAAGTAAGGCAAATCGTATACCATTTTCGAGCTCATTATATTTTCTCTATACAGAGCGTCCCAAATTTAAAGTGATATAGACTAATGAGAGATGGAGCACACTTTGTTGAGTTCAAAACATCTCCACACTTACCCTTCAATCTTCACTGTTTTCAAAATACATGGTGTTTTATGTATTTTGACTGAAACTAAAATTCACCATATTTTTGAAACTCAGTTTTTATTAATTAACATTTAGGGCCAATTACATCACCCTGTATATCTGTTTTTTGCAAATGGTGGATAACTATTGAAATTTCTATAAATTATTGTGCAAAATACTGTCATAATATTTGATGGCACGTTCATGGTTACTTCCTAGCAAATTTTCGAAAATAATAGTGAATGATATTTAAATTCTACAAAATACGCAGTATTAATTTGACTTAAACTCTTGTTTCATAGTTATTTAATGTATTATTGTTACTTAAATTTGATTCTAATTGCAATCAAAATTTGCAAGGTTATATGCAATATTCCATAGAACAGTTTGCTTAAAAATAAAAGAGCAGAAAATTCTGAGTCGAAAATATGTAGCGTATCCTATACCTAAACCTAGCCGTTTCAGAGACATTTGACATTTTATAGAAAATTTGACAGGTGCAACGGTTTGGAAGAACCGTAATAACTTTCTTCGTGTAAAAGATCCTCATTTGCTTCTTGTCACATAAAAAGAACACAAGAAGAACTACGTTCTACAACTAAAATAAATTCAATAGTATCATACCAAGTGTTCCGTTTTTCGCGTTACATTTTGTCAACTTCAAACCGCGAAAACTTGTTTAGGTCAAATGGAACATCCTGTATTTTTTTTTCGTCAAGTTGTGTAAAATTGAATTACATTTTTTCTGATATTAGCATTGTGGGGGTTAAAGTTACAACTTTTTGAAATATTTGCGATTTTATTAGAAATTCATGAATTGTTGTAATCATTTCATCAAAATAGTCATGATTAGAAACAATCAGTCATTATGATCTTATGTCAAAAAATGCCAGCACGTTTAAATTACGCCCACGAAGACTTTTTAAATTTGCTTATTATTTATGAAGAATGTGATAAAGTAGTATCAAGAACTTGCAGCACATTTGCTACTTGATATGCAGAAAAACGGAAACCGGCACCAACCACTGTAAAACGCATACTGGAAAATTTTAAAAATTATGGCTCTGTCAAGGCAAAAATGCAAAGAAGAAAGCCTATTGTTGATGACGAAAACATTGAAATAGTCATTCTGGGATATTTTCGTGCATTTCCAAGGATGCCATTAAGACAAGCTGCTCTGGAATCGGAACTCATCAAGGATTCAATTCACAGAATCTTATTAAAACATAAGTTTCACCCGATTTCATTCCATATGGTTCAAGGATTAAAAGAAACAGATTTCCTAAGAAAACAGAATTTTTGTGAGTTTATTCTAATAAGGTCTGAGGGTCACGATTCTTATTTGGGAAATATTATATGGACAGATGAAGCAGAATTTACTAAAAATGGACTTTTTAATAGACACAATTCGCATTAATGGAGTGACTCAAATCCTCATATGTTCAGAGAGAGAAACTTTCAAGAGAGTTGGCAGTTCAATGTTTACTGTGCCATAAGAAACGATAGAGTGGTGGCATTACAATTTTATCAATAAAATTTAAGCGGTAAATTAAATTTTCTCTTCTGCTAATATGTATAGGAAATTTTTTTTGTTTTTTTTTTAGGTGAAAGATATCTGAATATCTTTCAAAATTTGAATAATAACTATTTAGAAAATTTACCTCTGGCCGAACATAGAAACATTTTTTATCAGCACGACGGTGCTCCCCCACATAACGCATATTTATTTAATAATTATTTACAAGAAACTTTTTATGATCAATGGATTGCCACTAATGGACCTTTCTTATGGCCTCCTCGCTGGCCCGATTTATCAGTTCTGGATTATTTCATTTGGGGAACTATTAAAAATAAAGTTATGAGTGCCCATTAACAACCATTGAAGATTGTATGCAAAGAGTAAGAAATGCATTTCAAAATATATTATAGGATTCAATTAGAAGAGCCACCCATGAGGAACTAATGTGTCGAGGTTCGAGGGCGGGATTTTGAGCAATTATTAAATTAAAATGAAATCATATTTTAAATTGATCTTATTTTTGGTATTTTAGTTCATGCCATATCTTCAATTCGATTAATACGCATGTTACAGTGTTAGTGTTATCTTGCGTTTTTGTTGATATCGAGTAGCAAATGTGCTGCAAGTTCTATGTACTTTTCTCTATATCGATCGATTCAGTTCCCGGTGAGACACCCTGTATAGTTTAATACATAGTAATGTAAGTTACCTTTAGAAACTAAGTTTAAAGCATTCAAAGAAGTCGTTTGAACCATTAAAGTAAGGTTTTATATTAACAAACCTAATAATTTCAAGATACCAGCGCGCAATAAGTATGTGGCAAAGTTTTTAAAAAATCTGTTAATAATAAGATTTTTTAAAAAAATTTATTTTAACGCCTTATATAGATTTACGTCCTGGCGGAATTTGGCATTAGCCGCTCAATTAGAACACATACACATAGACAATGATACAACAACCATTCCCTACGACATTGCCATCTGCCGCAGCTGAGACTCGAACTCAGGAGTGGTACAGCGTCTAGCCGTGTTGTCGCTCACACAACCTCGTCTAGTCCATTGCTACCAACTCGGTAACACATGAAAAACACCACTAAACATCCATATCCTAGCCAAAATTCGAACCCGGGACTCCTTGGTTGCAAGGCTGACAGCGTTGAGCCACTAAACCGGTAACTTTAATTTACAAAATCATACTTTCATCGGTATTATCCGTAATGGGAAAAGTTAATAACTTGTACAAATCTCGAAATATATGTTACAACGCGAACAGTACATAACAAACCAAACCTCTTACCCGCGAGCTTAATAGAAAGATCTCACTATTTAATTTGGTATTTGCGGGAGGTAAAAACTCTTTAGCCACCATTTGAAGTTATTTTCGTATGAATATTTGAACATTTTTGTCCCCCCAGTTCTTAGAAATTTTCCTCTGTAAGTCGTGCTGAGTTAATATACGATATATATCACTTCCTTATCAATTGAAAGAAATGCATAAATTGGAAAACTTCATATAATAAAATCTTACCTTCTTCTATTGTCTCTACATAGCCCTGCATGCTTTGGAACAATCTGGAAAATAAATAAACATGATTATTGTTAGTAGAGAAGCTGTTAAAAGACTACGGTATGCGTCCTACTCCAAATTCTACTTTGATTGAATTTTCATCTCTATCCGGCCCTGTTTCAACAGTATATTTTGAATTTTCGATATCTTTTTTCCACTACAATGATCAGAGACGAGTTTTAACCTCATAGAAAGAATTAATCCAAGTAAACATTAATGTTCATGCAAATATTATCAATTAATTATTATTAAACACAATCTTCCCAATATAAATAATGCAGAAATCTAGCTTTTACGAAACTTTAGAATGTACTAACAGATAAAAGTTAACAATAATTACAAGTTATTATCAAAAAACAATAATTATTACCTTCAATGAATTACTCTCACGTTTAATGGTCATCAAACCGATACGAACAACACAAAACAGATTAAATTCACATTAAAACGTGGTTAAAAGTCACTTTGCGTATGTGACAATTTGATTCACACCGCAACAACTCGCAACAGATTGTTTAAAACCAAAACATTTGATCTACAACAATGAAAATTGAAGCGTCATGTTAGTCGCAGTCAGATTTTTCCATGGCCTACTACGGTTTTCAGTGCTGTGGTGGTGTTAGACAATGAAACAAATCCTATGCGGTATTTTTAATATGCCGAACAACTTGAGAGATTTGGTTAGAAAATGCTGGGTTGCTGATAATGCCTACTCCTCAAATAATAATGAAGAGCTTGAAGACCAATTGGCAACATTGCGTGTAGCTTAACTTCCATCACTAACGGTGTGAGATAGGACAAAATTTCAGCTAAGTAATTTTGTAGAGCAAGAAATTTTAAATGTGAATAGCCGTATATCATTCAAATTAATTGTTTACGCAGTAGATACGCCCAGTTTTCGGAAAATTTTTGCATCTGCCGAGTATTATATGTAAATCTGAATAAAACATTTTGAATTAAATAAATAATAAATGAATTAAATACTTTAAAGAATTTTTTGAATTTTTATTTAATGAATTCTTTTCCTAATTGTAAGTTAAAATTAGGAAAAATGAAATATTGGAAAGTTGAAATGTGACGCAATTTCCAAAAGCACCAAGACATTTAAATACTACACTTGAATACTCCACTCATTCATATTTCTCCCACCATATTGGCATAAACTGGAGATGTTTAAAACTGGCAATGTGAACTATACATTCCAATACTTTATTCGACACGAATTTCGCCCACTATGTTGGCATTATGTTCAGATGATGAATCTGAGCTTTAATTTGAACAGTATACTAGATGCGCGTTTCACCTATTGTGGTGGTACATCAGGAGATGTTTAAAACTGAACTTTAATTTAATAGCAACACTCGAATATTCTACTCGACCCGGATTTCGCTCACCATGCTTTCATTACTGGAAATGATAAAAACTGAGCTTTCATTTGAAAAACTCACCCGAATACTCTGCTCTACGCGTGTTTCGCCAATCATGTAGGCGTAATCTGAGTAACTGAGCTCTAATACTCTACTACACGCTCATTTCGCTCAATATGTTGGCATCGTCTGGAGATGAGGAAAACTGTGCTTTATTTAGATAAAAATACTCGAATGTTTTATTAGGCACGGATTTCGCCCATCATGCTGACATCACTGGAGATAATAAAGACTGAGATTTAATATGAGCACTACACTCCACCACTCTATTCGACGCTCATTTCGCTCACCATATTGGCATATTCGGAAATGGTTGAAACTGTGGTTTAATTTGATAACAATACTCAATTGTTCTACTCGACGGGGGCTTCGCCAACCATGTTGACATCAGCTGGAGACGATGAAACTGAACTATAATTTGAACAATACGCTCGAACACACTATTCGACGCACGTTTCGCCCACCATGTTGGCGTCATCTGAAAATGCTTAAAACTTAACTTTAATTTGATAGCAACACTCGAATGTTCTACTCGATGCGGGTTTCGCCTGCCATGCTGACATCACTGGATATGATGAAAACTGAGCTTTAATTTGAACAATACACTCCAACGGTCAACTCGACGCGTGTTTCGTCCACCATATTGGCATTACCTGGAGAAGCTTAAAATTAAGCTTTAATATGAACACTATCTAATACTCGACGCACGTCTTGCTTACCAGATTGGCGTTCTCTGCAGGTGCTTAAAACTGAGCATTAAAGATAGTTAAGAACTGATTTTGTTTAGACAGTTTCTTTGAATTTTTGTAATACAGCGTTGAGAAAGTTATGGGTATTAAGTATTGTCCTGAAGAATTTCTCTCTCAGTCTCTTTCTTCGACATGGCCCACTTAAGACCCCATCATTCCGTATCTAGGATCCATCGTTAATAGTCAATTTAACGAGTTACAAAAAACGCCAAAACATCAAAAATGTGTAGGATCTTTCGCAATACATGTTCTTCTCTGTTTTCGAGGGTGAGAAAAACGATGGTGATGGTTTCGAGTTTTGATCTATCTAAGATAGACCGCCCCTATTTCAGGCTTCTCCGTCTTGGCCTTGCAAGGGATCATCGCATCGTGTTTTTTTAAGAATAGTAATAAATTCAGTTAATTTACATTAGAGTACCCCGAGCAACCTCAGGGTTAGGTCAGGTTAAATCTACCCCCGACCATAATAGAAATATCCCAAAAAATAAGAAAATACGGACTCGACAAGGCTTTTCATGGGTATTCGAGGGCAAGGATGGATCATGATAGTGGTGCAATTTTTCACCCTACCCTCTCGCAGCCATCCCCAACGTATAAAACCACCCCCTCTTCTAAGTTGTCTGCCCTAGGCACACGGAGATTGGTCGGATCGGGATTTCTATGGAAATACAAGGGAAATTAACCATTACTAAAACACAGTTGACTTAAGCAGCCCCCGGGGGTTGAAACTACCCTGCTCGCAAAACCGAAATCACTCGAAAAACGGAAGAATGGTTGTATTTTTTCACTCTACCCTCTAGAAACTACCCCTAACGTATAAAACCACCCCCTCTCCATGCTGTCGGCCCTAGGCATACGTGGATTCGTCGGACGGGAGTTTTAATGGAAATATCAGGGAAACTAACCATTACTTAACCATATTTGACCTAAGCAGCCCCCGGAGGTTGCAACTACCCTGCTCTCAACACCGAAATCATTCACGGGTTTTCGATGGCGGGAATCACGATGGTGGTGTTATTTTTCACCCTACCCTCCCCTCCTGTAACTACCCCCAATGTATAAAATACCCCTTTTTCTATAAACTATATGTGTAGCCCCCGGGGGTTGCTTAGGTCCACTGTCGTTAGTTTCCCTGATATTCCTATGAAAACTCCGGTCCGATGAATCCACACATGCCTAGGACCGATAGCATGGAAGAGGGGGTGACTTTTAAACGTAGGGCGTAGTTTCGAGAGGGTAGAATGAAAAATATACCACCAATTTGATTACCGCCCTCGAAAACTAGTGAGAAGCCCATTTTCTCCGATTTTCGAGTGATTTTGGTTTTGCGAGCAGGGTAGTTTCAACCCCCCGGGGGCTGCTTAGGTCAACTGTATGGATTAGTATGGTTACTTTCTCAGATATTCCCATAAAAACCCCGAACCGACGAATCCCCGCATGCCTAGGACCGACAACATCTTATACGTTGGGGGTAGTTGCAGGAGAGTAGGGTAAAAAATAGCACCTTCATCATGATCCATCAATGCCCTCGAAAACCCACAAAGAACCTTGTTGAGTAGGTATTTTCTTATTTTGAGACATTGCTATTACAGGCGGGGGAGGTTCAACCCCCGGGGATCAGTCCGGGGTACTCTAATGTCAATTAACTGAATTTTTTATTATTCCCCCTAAAAATACCTATCCGACGATCCCTCGCGAGTCCAAGACCGGGAAGCCGGAAGTTGGGGTGGTTTTTCCTTGATAGGGGTAGTACGCAAGGGTTTTAGAACTCGAAACCATCACCATCGTTTGTCTGACCCTCGAAAACAGAGGAAAAATGTATTGCAAAAGATCCTACAAAACTTTTGATGTTCCGGACCTCGTTAAATGGAATATAAGAGGTCTAGAGCACTATAGAGGAGTTATTTATTTCCAACATTAAATTTGATTTTTCAGGCCTTTATCAAGTATACAAAGTGTATTAGAAAACATAATAGTCAGTTAAAATTCAGTATTTACCGTAAACCTACTACCACAGATACAGTCATCCATTATAATTCACAACAATCATGGCAAATTAAGCTCTAACCTTTTCATAATCTAATACATAGACTTGCTATAGACGAAAACCATTTTGTTAGGGACTTGAATACAATTAAACAAATAACGGATACAGCGAATCGTTAATAGATAATATGGTTAAAAACAAACAACGCAAAATGCTTCAAAAGGAAATTATCAACGCACCTAACATATCAACAAAATATAGTTTTATTAATTATATCCCAAAAGATATTGACAAAATTTCTAGGAAAATAAATAGCTTAGGTATTTCTACAATAAATGTGAATAAAATGGATTTAGGAAAAATATTGGTCAATAAGAAAGAAAAATTAACTAAACTTAATAAATCAAGTGTACATGAAATCAAATGTATAGATTGTTATGCCGTCTATATAGGTCAGAGTGGTAGAATCATTGAGAACAGGTTAAAAGAACATAAAATTTCTTAAATAACAATAAAAATACGGGAATGTCAGCACACCGCATTGAAAAGAACCATTTCATAGACACAGTTAACATAAATTTGCTTCATACAGAAGGAAAAGGTAAACGTCTAAATCTTCTTGAACAATTAGAAATTAAAAAAATCTCTTAAGAACAACCCGTTTACCACGAATGACCAGCAAAATTTCTTATATACTCCTATACTAGACAAGATGTTAACAATTATTAGTTGATTAACATTATTACGTTAGATCGACCCGAAAAATTCCCATAACTAAAGTTTAAGTCATAAATATTTTTAGGTATATATTTAGAACAACCACTTCTGTTACTTTAGTATACAGTTTGCACTCTTAATAAAGGCCTGAATATCCAAACATTTGTAGAGAACTTTAAACTCAGTAATTTGATACATTTAAAAGCAGTGTTTACTTAAAAACAATTACTGTCAAGATGTTTCACAAGGAACCAACCCCAAATTCAGTTCAGTAGGTATATTAAATTTGATCTAGTCACCTGCTCGACTTAAACTTCTATGAAATAATTTACAGGTCGGCGACGTACAAACGTAGGTACCGGATATGTTTATGGTATGAATGAGATTTCGGATTAAATATTTCCCCGAATTATTTGTAAATGGTAAAATAATTCTTAACATCTTAATGCACGAAGGGCGCAGCACAATCGTTTTGGACTTGTAAAACTAAATCCTCGTTTTTGTGAAACTGATGGAGAGCGTGACTTCATTTCATGGTGACACGAACTTCTGCAGTTAAGCTGGAGCAAACCTAAAACTTTAGAAATGGATGTGACATCGATTTATATAACGCACATTATGTAGTGCAAAAAGTGTTAGGAGCGCTTCATTTAATCTGTGCCAAAGCATAATTTAATGACTAATTTTTCCGTTTATCTATTTATTACCTGTGCATTACCCAGTGTTCCAATTACAGGATAGGTAGGATAAATACAAAATTTTACAAGCATAAAAGAAAGAGTAAATATACATATACAGAAAAAGTAAAAATATGCTAGATATACATTGATACAATTAAGGTTACTAAAAGCGCATTGTTAATTAATTTAATTAATTATAATATGCAGCCCTTGTACAGGGTTGAACTTTTTTATTCTGAGAAACAATAATTTATGCATTACATCACGTTAGATCATAGAGGGCGCCGCAGGACCTGTATCTGATGATGAATTTTTTTCATATTTTTTTGACGAAACGTTGTGGTACTTCTGACCAGAAAATCTTATGAGGGCGTCACTTCCACGTATAAAAGGTACACTTGGTAGAACTTGATAACTCCAACCGTTGTCGAGGAAAGTGCCGTTAAACATTTCAATAGTTTTTTGAAAGACAAATTCAAATCTAATGAAACAAAATGTATTTATTGAAAAGTGTGCTTTGGCTACGTTTTAGTTCTGTCATTTACGTCTTTTCTTTTGTTCTTGTGTTCCTCGAGCTAATTTCTTTTACTTCTTTTTTTACAATGCCCAGACATAATAATTTTTCAAATAGGGAAATGAGAGATATTATATATGTACAGGGTGTCCCACGACGAATTGCGGCGATCGATATCTCGAAAAGTAGACGTCGGAAAATTTTGAAAATTTGGTAGTAAACTAATTTCGATTTTCAAGATGGTGGCACTTCCGGTTATACCGGAAGTCGATACCAACTTGCTTATTTTAAATGGGATACCCTATATATTATTACATTTTTGGATTGTACGTAAAATTCTACGCCGATTTTGTGTATCATGTCCTATACCTAGATCTCTCCGTTTTTGAGATATTTCAATTTTTATGTCAAAAATGACGTTTGCGGGCCTTAAAAGAAATATCAATTTTTTCCTATAAGGAAGCCTTTATTATCTAATTTGGGTTCTATTCTTTGTTGAAAGAGGCCTAGTTTAATAGAGTTTTTATAATATTTTGATAAGTATTAATACAGAGTGTTCAAAAAATAAGAATAAAAATGAAATTGAGAAAACTGTCAAAAATCAATTTTTTCAAATGGAAACCCCCAATTTTTATAATCTTATCTTATTCGCCATTAAAAATAAGAGTAAGTTTGTATATGGATGTATATTCCGAAAATTTTTAGTTTTCGAGATATTCCCAATTCAATATTTCTATAGGGGTATTTTGTTATGGATATTAAGTTAAATTACCCTTAGTTGGCTATGACGGCGTTGAGTGCTAAACAAATGTCACTTACCAATTGACAAGTATTAATTATCATGCTGGGGCGCTTAAATTATGCACACGAGGATTACTTAAATTTGTTTATAGTCCATGGAGAATGTTACAAAGTTTTATCAAAAACATGTGAAATATTTGCCAATAGATATCCAGGGAAACAAAAACCGTCTCCGAACAGTATTTAATGAATAATGGAGAATTTCAAAAAATTTAGCACTGCAACAGTTCATAAAATAATTAAACAAATGTAACTTAGATACAAAAGGTTCTTACATAAAATACTAACAGTTTAACTACTTATACTCAAGAGAATATTTTATTTTAATAAGAGTTCAAAGTGCCCACCCTGAACTTCCAAACATTTTTTGCACATCTTGATTAGTTCGTCATGGGTGGCCGCTCTAATAGAAACTGGAGATCTGGAATCTTTCAAAAGCATTCCTTACTCTTGCCTGACAATCTTCCATTGTTGTGACTGGATTAAAATAAATCATATATTTTATTGTTCCCCATATAAAATAGTCTAAGACAGACAGATCAGGAGAACGGAGAGGCCACAGAAAAGGTCCATTGTTATCAATCCACTTATCGTAAAAAGTTTCTTCCAAGAAGTTATTAACTATGAAGCTGCTGTGTGGTGGCGCGCCATCGTGTTGGTAAAATATTTGCCTATGTTCAGCTAGCGGTAAATTGTTCAAATATTCATTATCTAAATCTTGTAATATATTCAAATATCTTTCACCTAAAAAAAAGTTTGAAAAACAGAAACTATTGAAGTATTAATTCATTACCATTTAAGTTTTCGTCATAAAAATTAAGTTTTACGACTCCATCATTTCTCACAGCATAGTACACATTAAATTGCAAGGTTTCTTGATAATTTCGCAATCTCACGGCATGGGGATTTGAATCACACCAAAAATGGGAATTATATCTGTTGAAAAGTCCATTTTTCGTAAATTTTGCCTCGTCAGTCCAAATTATGTTGTCCAAAAATCGAAAGTCGCCTTGTAATATTGTTAAAATAAATTCGCAAAAGTGAATTCTTCTGGTCAAATCGGTGTCCTTTAGGTGTTGAACCATAGAAATGGAATAGGGATGGAATGTGTTTCAAAAGAATTCTATGAATAGAGTTCTTGGAGATTCCTGTTTGTAAGGCCACTTGTCTTAAGGATGTCATAGGATATGCCGCAAAATATCCCAAAATAGCAATTTCGATATTTTCATCATCGACAATTGGTTTTATTTTATTAACTTACTACCAAATTTTCAAAATTTTTCGATGTCTACTTTTCGAGATATCGATCGCCGCAGTTCGTCGTGGGACACCCTGTATACGAACAAAATAATTTTAGCGGACGTGCTGCAGCGAGGAGATACTCATTGCAATATCCAAATAGAATACAGCAAGACCATAAGATTTTCAAAGATCTGTTACGTCGTTTGGGGGAAAGGGGTTCATTTCACCATAAAAACGATGTAGGACGACCGAAACGAATTACTGCAGATCAAGAACTAGAAATTTTAGTTCGTATGGATGAAGATCGTCAAGTCAGCTCAAGTCGTTTAGCAGAGGCAACAAGGGTGAGTAAACAATCTGTCCTAAGAGTCTTACGTAAAGAACGTTTCTACCCATATCATCTCAATCATGTACAAAACTTACTTCGAAGGGATCTTCCACAAAGGCTGCAATTTTGTCAATTTGTTCTAAATAAACACAACAGGGATCGAAATTTTGTTAAGGACACTTTATTTTCCAACGAAGCAACTTTTACTCGCCGAAGCGTTTTTAATTAGAGAAATACTCATTACTGGGAAGTAGAAAATCCTCATATCGTTAAAGAAAGGTATTTTCGGCAAGAATTTAAGATTAACCTTTGATGCGGTATCATCGGTGATCAATTATTGGGACAATTTGTCCTTCCTCCAAATTTGAATGGACAGTCTTATTTGTTTTTTCTTCAAAATACGCTTGTTGATATATTACCTGCTTTCATGCTAGACATACGGAACAGAATGTGATTCATGCAAGATGGAGGTCCTCCTTATTTCTCCATTGAAGTCAGGAATTATCTTGATGAGACTTTCCCACCCAGATGGATTAGGCGAGGAAGTGAGTTTGCTTTCCCACCAAGGAGTTCTGATTATAATCCTTTGAATTATTATGTTCGGGGAAATTAAATCCTTAGTATATGCAAATACTATCAACTCAAGAGAACTGTCTGACAAAATACAAAACGCAGCGTATTTTATTAGAAGACAAGAAAATGTATTTTTCAATGTAAGAAAAAATCATTTATGAATAGAATTAGAGAAGGCATTGAAGTAGGTGGAGACCATATCGAACATTTAGTCAAAGTTGCAATAGGGTTTTTGCATGGGGGGAAAGATTATAATCTTATTAAGTCAACTTTTACGTTATTTTTTTTGTCTTCTAATAAGATTAGATCCTTATTTTAGACAATCTTTTGATTTATGTATTTATCTCAATAACATGAAAATAATCCTGCGGCGCTTTCTATGAACTAAAGTCAAATCAAATTTATTTATCATCTGGTGTGAACATAGGTTTAACAGATATATCATCAAAAGAACCAAAGGAAATATTATAATCTAAATCTAAATCTGTCTGTATCCTTAATAGTTACGGGTTTATACACTCTAGGCTAGAAGCCTGTGTGTGTATACTGTACATATCGCATAGATATTATCTTTTAACAAAAAACATTTTATGAATGAAATAATATAATTTTATATAAATATTCTAAGCATTAACAAGAATTCGAATAAAAGTAGATTTATTTTCCTCAATAAATGTGTTTAACCTCTTGGAAAACAACTTGATATTGTTAATTTTTTTATCGTGATTGGGAGGAGGTTGTAAAATTTAGGACCATGGTAAATAATTGATCTTTGGATGGTTGAGCGTGATATTTGGGGTAGATTGAAATTTAAATTTATTTTATTGCGGGTGCTGTAATCATGATTGACCGTGGTGTGTAATATACTTTTATTTCTAAAAGTAAAAATGAGGACATTTTTCACATACAACATATCAATGTCAAAAACTTTGAATTCATTAAATAATAGATCGGAAGGGTATTGTTTGTTTCTTTTTAAAATTACTTTAATTAAATATTTCTGCGAAATATTTAAGGGTTCTAAATTAGAGCGGTAAGTTCCTCCCCATATTGTTATCCCGTAGCGGATTATAGACTGGGCCAAGGCATAATACAATGTTTTTAATATGTAATTAGGCATTATATTTCGGAGATGGTAGAATTTATATATTAACTTTCGCATTTTATTGTTAAGTTATTTATTTGCTCATTTCATTTTATATTTTTGTCTATAGTGATTCCCAAATATTTTATGCTATCTGTTGCTTTTAACTCGCCAGTACAGTCGCAATTAGTTTTATTTTGTAAGAGACAATTAACAGTATGTAACTTTAATGTATTAATATTGGGCGAATTTCTATTATAAATACTGAAACATATAAATTTTGTTTTATCAAGATTAATTGTTAATCAATTTTTTGAGAGCCAATGCTGCAATGTTGCTAATTCAGTTACGGTTTTTTCCATTTTGCCAGGTATCTCCTTCAACCAGAAGAACAGTGTCATCGGCATATGCAATGACTTTACTATTGACGTTTAGAAACAGCATTTCATTGACGTAAATGATGAATAGGAGCGGTCCAAGGACAGTCCCTTGAGGTATGCCCATGTTTATTTCCCTTAAGGAACTATTTTGATTTCGAATTTTTACACATTGTCTCCTGGATTTGAGATAACTAGCAAATAGTTTATTAGGTACACCTCTAATATCATAATTATCTAGTTTCTCTATTAATTTACTATGTGACACAGTATCAAAGGCCTTGGCCAAGTCTAAAAGTACCGCTATTTGTTTTTCATTATTTTCAATTGACTTATGTGTTTAGGTGACCTTGTATATTGCATCTTCTGTACTTTTTTTTATCTTGTTAACCATACTGCTTATTAGATAATATTTTGTTATAGTTTAAGTGTTCCACCAATCTACTCTTGATACACATTTCCAAGATTTTGCCCAAATTATTTATTATGGAGATTGATCTATAATTACCTACTACAGTCCTGTCATCTTTCTTGTAAATGGGAGTAACTATACTTACTTTTAAATCAGATGGGAATATTCCTTCCTCAAAACATAGATTAAAGATATAATTTAATGGTTTTGCTATATATGTGCCAATTTTTTTTAATGTTATTGCTGATATTTTATCATAACCAGAGGCAGCAGATTTCAGATTATTAATATTCCTTAAAATTTCATCCTCGCTTACTGGATTAAGAAACATGTTGTTGTAAGAAATATCTCTATCATTTAACTTTTTATCTACTTTTATTTCATCTGCCATTTCCTTTCCAATATTTATAAAATAATTATTGAATGTTTCTGCAATTTGATTTTCATTTATGATAATTTGATTATGATGTTTTAACATTAAAGTTTGGCAGTTGTTAGTATTTTCATTTAGACCATCTTTTATTATTTCCCAAATTTTTCTTATATTATTTTTGTTTTCTGCAATTTTGTTACAATAAAATTCTCTTTTTGTTTTTTTGAGAAGTTCGCTAACTTTATTTCTATATCTTTTATACTCTTGCGCAAGTATTAAATTATTTATATATCTATTTAATTGTAATTTAAGTTTATCCCTATTTCTTATAGAAATTACTAGCCCGCTAGTAATCCATGGTTTGATCTTTTTTTCGTTAGATTTAATTTGAAAAATTTTTGTACATTTATGTATATAATACAACAGCTTATCTTTGAAAAACTCAAAAGCAACGTTCACGTCTTTTAATAGATATTGTCACGAGCTGACATACGGCACCTACACCATGTGTCACGACTGCGCGACGGGGGTTAGTAGGACGTCCACGGATATCGCCAGCATCACCCTGTATAGGGTAAGTGCCGACGATAGCCGTGGCTAAAGTCACTTTACTCGCTTGGCATGTCGAGAGGGTAAATTACGTTACTAAGTGAACACACAAATAAAACATAGTGGTAACATAACAGATTGAACATTTATTATAATAGAATAAAACCAAACAATGAAATGAATAAAATATACTACTTACATTGTACTACATCTAGCCACCCTGAGGCATGGCCCCTGGGAGAGAGTTGCCCCACGCACCACCTAGGTCTGCTGCTCTAAAAACCCAAACGACAACTAATTAACTCATTTACTTTTTTCCATTTCCTTTCCCGGTACTTGCACTATCAGCATTCCTGCAACTAGCGGACCGTGTGCACCATTGCTGAGTTTGCTGGATTTCCACGGTACATTGTAACAAGCAACTTGGTTTACTTTAAGATATCGGATTAAATTAATTTTGTAACTAAATCGTTTCCTGAGTAAAATCATATACCGGGTGGTCCAATAATTGTCTAGGTACTGCGTGACAATATAATTCATCCCAATATTCTTTCGAAATTAATTCTTTTAAATTGTTATAATTTATATAAGGTGTTGATTGTGAATTTATCTTACAGCTAGTTTTATTAGAGTTCTTTTCAACCTTTAAAATTATAGGGTAATGATCAGTTGTATCATTTTGTAAGATAATTGGTATCAATTCAACGTTTTTTATTGATTTTGGCATTTTTATAAAGTTGTGATCTAGGTAACTTGAAGAAGATGGTCTTGTGATTTCATTAATAAATGGTAGAAAACCATTTTGGGCCGCAATATTTAAATATGCGTCTGGTTTATTATTTACAATATCAATATTTATATCACCTATTAGAATATGGATTGTATCTTTATTTTCAGTAGTTGTTAAAATTTGTTGCAGTTCATGTAAAAATTGTATTTCATTAGTTGAGGGTAATCGATATACAGATGTAATATTAAAAAGTGTGTCATAAATTTGGAAAGTAAGGTTGATAAGTGTTTTTCTGTAAATTTAGTACATTTAAAATTGGAAATATATAGTCCATTTTTTACATATATAACCAAACCATCATTTTGGTTATAGGTTAAAGTGATGTAATACATAAATTATTGTTTCTTAGAATAAAAAAAGTTCCTCTAGCAAATTTGACGAAGATCAGTCAAGAGGTTCACCCTGTATACATGTAAATATTAAACACCATTTTGGAATAAACTAGTATATTTATTTCAATTACTATCAAAAACAATAAACCTCAGATATGGCATAGCAGCATAACCAGAGTAAGTTAACCAACAACCACCAAAAACATACATGGTCTATACTTTTATATACCGCTTGAATTTTTAAAAGAACCAATCTATGAGTGTATTTAAAATACTCTCGTAATATATACCTGTTTAATTAAGTAATGCATGGTTTAATAATTTATAAATTTGGCTATTAAGAAATGATCTTAAAAATGATGGTGCGTTATAAAAGAAACTAGTGATCAAAGCAGAGAACACGAGGCAATAGCTCAATTAAATTTACCCGATAATTCCCCTATTTGCGGTTATTTGACGATAAAAAATCATTACCTACTTATAGGAGTGAATAATGGGTCCCATTTTATTATCATTCAATTATAACAGAATTTTAATCTGCCATAAAGCCTCGGAAGCAGTTTTTAATTGCCGCAAAGAGAGGATGCTAATGAATGCAGCGAAGACAAGAAACCCTCTTGCGGTAAATGGTATACGGCCGCGTTTGGCCGGACAATGAAACCCCAGCGCCGGGTAACGGGCGTGCATAATGCGGCGTATATCAAGATGACAATTCCCTGCTTTTCAGTTCACTATATTTAATAGAGAGTCATTTTATTGACGGAGAAAGTCCGTGACAATGCAGGCGTCTCAAAACATTAATCGCTAATCGGCGAACGGCGGAGCGACGCGGCAGAGGGGCCTCGAACAATGGCTCGGTGATCTATTAAGATGGGTCGTTCTTTACCGATTTCTCAGCTACATTTACTTTGAAATGTGTGCTGAATAAGGACGACGTGTGACTATACCGCGGCCAGGCCAGCCGGGAAACCCTGCTGATACACTTCTTTCTTCTTCAGATGGTGTTGGCGGTGCTCCAGTTTCTGGCGTGATAACACCTGGGACTCGCTGCCATTTTGCACATTTATTATGAAACACTGAATTTGTTCAACCCAATTTAACTTCTTTGTTTGTTTTTTCATCGCCATGTAAAATTTTGTGTGTACCAGTGATACGGGGTAATTTATAAGGGTTCCCGAGGGCGACACCGGTAATGTCGTAATCGGTGGTTGATAGGACTAGAATTAGACGTTGTAATACGCCAAAAAGTAGTGTAAACATATTATAGGCCAGTCGTCAGGGAGTTGGGAATGCATAAATACCGTTTTAAATGGAACAAAAGATTTTACTGTTGGAACCAGCTCATTATAGGCATTTTTTAGACATACCAAATTTTCCCCCTCGCTCATCCCCAGAACACCATCAATTTTGGGGCAATATCGCTTAATAAATCATTTTTTGCAAATATTTCGTTTCTGAATGGTCCTACGAAAAAAAAAGTCGTTATCAAAGTTAAAGATAAGTAAATTTCATATCGAAATGATTCAGACACATTTTTACGTAGTGTTAATATTCTCTGAGTTATAATTTAATTAAACGTTCTAAATTGAGTATCTGTCAGCCATTGGTTTTTTTGATAAACCTATCTTTTAACGCCGGAAATTTTCCAGACATTTTCAAGCTAGCTATTGTCCAACCTTTATATAAAAAAGGTGATCCTAATGATTACGGAAATTACAGAGCCATCAGTTTGCTTTGTAGTTTTTTAAAACTTTTTGAACTTGCTATCAAAGATCAGTTGTCTTCATTTTTGTATCAGAATAATTTACTGTCTCTGTCAACATGGTTTCTCTAAAAACAAGAGCACCGAATCAGCACTCTGTGAGTTCCAAGACTTAATTGTTAATGCCCTCGATAACAAGCAATATGCCTTAGGGTTATTTATCGATTACTCCCGTGCTTTTAATGTTGTTGACCATGAAATTTTATTGAATAAGCTAGACAGGTACGGAGTCAGAGGAGTTGCTTTAAACCTCCTTTCCTCTTACCTAAACAATAGAACACAGATCGTAAAATTAAACTATGATATAACCAGTGCTGTATTCAACATAACGCATGGAGTTCCTCAGGGATCTGTTTTGGGGCCTCTACTGTTTAATATATTTGCTAATGATTTAATAACATATTTAAATAAAATGCCAAATATTCACTGTGTCTGTTATGCGGATGATACAAATATTTTAATCATTGATAATGACTTAAATGTTATTAAAAACTCCGCTGAGTTAGCGTACTCACAGGCAGTTCATTGGTCTAAGGAAAACGAGCTTAATTTAAATAAAAATAAAACTAATATGCTGTTGTTTACTTTACACAGAAATCTGGATATGTCAATTTTTAATAGAACTGATATAACTTTCTGTGAATCGGTCAAAATGCTAGGCATAACATTTGACAGATATTTGGATTGGGAAAACCATATAGATATTTTGTGAAATAAATTGCGAAGCAACTGTGGCTTGAGGTTTATGTCATTACACTGCAGTCGTGATGTACTTATGTGTCTCTATTATGCAAATTTCCACTCACATTTGAGATATGGTATAAGAACTGGGGCATATAAGTCGAGTATTCATTTTGCAGAAGTATGCTATACGAATTATTGCTGGCTTAGGTTTTCGTGAGAGCTGTCGTAATTCTTTCAAAAACTTGAAAATATTAACTATAGCAGGTATCTATATTTTGAAGGTCTGTACATTTGTTTACAAGAATCAGCATAGGTTTTTTTGCCAATCAAGTCAGCCATAACCACAATACAAAGTTTAAAGGACTATTACAGCCACAATCTCACCGAACAGCTTTTTCTTCATATACTTAATACTGACAATTCGGCAATAAAATTTATGTGACGCTCAAAATCACCAGGTCTTAGATAATGAACTTTATAGGGACGGTACTTATCCATCTCATTCTTTGACAAGAGTAATAGGAAATATTTGTTTCAAACGATAATTTACGCGAAGGTAAGCGCTGGGATTATTTACAATATTATTAACTGTTTATTACCCCTTAACTTTTTGAAACATCTAAAAACCCCTAATTACTACTTAGAGAAATAAAGATCTTATGATCGAGCCGAGACCTATTTGGAAAACAAAATTATTTGAGTATCCTTTTGGCTTCATGGCAATTATATCTAAATTATCCGTAAATCAAAATAATGTTTAATTTGCCTTCATGAATGTATATAACCATTTCTCAATTATCTTAGTATTCAAAAAACTTTTAAAATTGATTGTATCTCAATAAACGTCAAAATAAATTACTACAGATTTCAGAACTCACTTTTTTAAATGAGATCCAGTACATTTTAAGCTTTCAATTAGATTTTTTCGAGTTAAAAAGGTGTATAAATGGATTTGGAACTACAGTTTGAACGTCTATAAATAATTGGATTTCTAGAATCATTTTGGTCGAATAAAAAAATTACAAATGTCTTATGTGAAATTATCTTCTTTCAATTTACAGAAAAAAAATTAATACTTAAAGTTATTAGCAAGAACCGAAATATTTATTATTATAAACAAAACCAGTTAACTAGATAAACTTCCCGGGTAATGATTTTTGAGACTCTTAGGGATATCTATCCACAGGATTTGGATTTCTTTCCGAATCAAAAATCTAACTTTGCTTCATGACAAGTTGAACGTAAAATTTTAAATTATGTCAATATATGGCGGAGGCGCCGTTGTCAGCTCTGCAGATTATATACCTTGTCTCATTTTGCTTGAAACCAGCCAGCCCCATAAAAAAATTATTTAATGTCCAATTTTTTTATTTTTTTTTAAATATAGACCTTTCAAAAGCACTTGTGTTTGCACCAAATTTCTTTCAAGAATTCGTATTTCTGGAATTTTCCTGAGAGAAACAGAAAATCAGTTGGTATAATCGATGCCTGCAACGTCCAACATACTATTGAATTATTTGCACCTATAACACATAAAATGTGCTTAACGGATAAAAGTTTTTGAGTACACAGTAGATCTTTGCCGACTCAAGATGATTTTTGTCTGCCGCCTTACCGTCTCGAATAATTCATTAGTATATGATTAGATTACTGAATTAAATTGATGGATGGCATGGAAATTCAATCCACGACATTCATTTCGTAGGTTTTAATCAGATAATTTGTTTAGCGTCAGATTTACTGTTTAATCTTTTATACCGGAGTTTTGTCTTGATTGTATCTTTTAAATATTCAAACTTGAAATTAAAAAGGGATACTGGACGATACTACAAAATATGTACATTGAAATAGTTGAGAAAATGATCCGGAAAATTTAACCTTCTGTCTGATAACCAATATGGTTTCAAAGAAGGAGTCTCCACACAAGATGCAATAATAGATCTCATAACTAATATTTATTTAGGGTTAGAAGAAGGGAAACCTTGTCTATGTACATTTATTGATCTTAGTAAGGCATTTGACACAGTCAGCCATGAATTACTCTTACAGACACTTGAAGATTTTTTAGTCAGAGAGAGGCACCTGCCTAAAATTTTTCAAAAGTTATTTAATCAATATAATTCAGTCTGGGATAGTAAAAGATACACTGATCGAGTCACTAAATATCGAATACGGAGTACCACAAGGCACGCTATTAGGACCGTTACTATTTTTAGTTTATGTAAACGGAATATTTTCCTTGCAAAGCACAGGCAAAATAATCAGCTTTTCCGATGATATTGCAAATTTTTATAAAGCTGACGCATGGCATGAACTAAAAAACAAAGTAGGACCTGATTTAACTACTATAAAGAACTGGTTTCATCAAAAATTGTTGACATATAATTTTAAAAAGACATTTACTTACCTTTTAGCTGTAATAGAGCCAGGTTTATAAATAATATAAACACCACATAAATTAGAAAACCCCCAATTTCAGAAGCCAGGGGCTTGTGCTGAAGGAGGTTAAACATTGAAAAAATGAGGACAGTGCCAGTGCCGGAGCTAGGATTCGAACCCGGTGTAATTAATCGCGATTGCCACCTCGCGCCTTAACCCACTCGGCTATCGACCATCGTTTAATCAAATTGATATTAATACACTGGGAACTCAACAGGTTATTCTGCCAAAAACAGAAATAAAATACTTAGATATCACAGATCAACACTTATGATGGAATTTACAAATAAATTATATTATTAGAAAATTACAATTTATTCTATATAAGTTTAAATATTAAAACAATATTTTTAGTCGCAAACTCCTCTATAAAATCCTTACATTTCTATAAGGAACGTAACCAGACTGCAACCAACAGCTACTCTCCGGGCTATGTGCCCCGCCGAGCGCTGAATTACAAGTTAGAAGTCTGGCGCGTTAAGTGTAATAATTGCATATTACCATCAAAACGCTAATGCTTCGATTGCAACAAACACCAGCCGAAAGACTGATCCTACTTAAAGAGCTCTCTTTCCAGCCGTCACACACCACTTGCAGACTGCAGTTTCGAGCTGTTGGCTCTCGTCAGTGCAAGGTAGGCATGTGACGACCGGCACGAGGATCCTTTGACTATTTGGTACATTCCGGTGGATTTTTACAATAGCGACATGTAAAATAGTCAGCAGGCGCCATCTAGCGGTCCAGTGTGTTGCAATCGAAAAATAAATAGCCTGACTGGGCTTAGCACAGTTCAAATGTGCTTTTAGAGGGCGGAATATTAAAACATAATATTTTTAGTCTATTTACTAGCGAGAATTAATAAAAACATAGACACGGTACCCATATTCTTACTTAATTGCAAATCTAATACAGAATAATGCACAAATCATAGTTAAATAATATTTATTTGATATGCTGATGGTTGTTAAGGGCCATCCTTACTTATTTTGTCCAACTTTTATATAGCAGTACAAAAGTTTCCAGGGCATCATCTGGAATATACTTTATTCTTTCTGAATCTGTTTTAATATAAGTTTTTCTCTATTATTTATATTAAAACTTTTGATGTATTTGATTTGGTTACTTGGAAACAAAATGTTATAAATCAATATTGCATTCATCGCGACGTACATGAAATTTTGCACTTAAAATACAATAATTTTAATACTTTACTTATATAGTTTTTAAAGGAGAAGTGAGGCTCTTAAAGAGTAGATAGCACAGCCAGAGGCGGACGGATTTACGAATTTAGCAAAATTCCATATCTTGTTGTGGCTGTTAATATAATTATACTGCAACTATGCTTTTATCTAAGCTTAAGTTAATCTTTTAACTGCAGAAACGCCACTCTCCCAAGTCATCAGTACGATAAGGGCTCAGATTTACTACAGTGAGGACGTCATACAAAAATGGATGAATTCCCTGGAAACTATTCCATATTGTCATCAGAACTTTTTTATTGAACATGATAGTTGTATCAAATGCACCTATTTTTGTTGAAACAAATTCCGAAACAGCTGTGTAAAATGTTTATTCAAAATATGTATGTACCTAAAAGCTTCATTTATACAAATAGCAATCTACTAGAAACATTTTTCCCTATTTAATACTGGCTAAGTTAGATCTTATTTTCGATTTACAGAAATTGCTTCTTTGGCGAATTAGGTACGGCGTATATTAAAAATAAAAATAATATACCTAAATATTCTAATTTTATATAAATAAACAAATATATAATATATATACAAAGATATTATGCTGGCATACTAAAAATACCAAGGGAACTGCGGGAAACCTTTAAGATTCCCTGTAATCTCCAATAACTGAGGACACTTAACCTACTATTCTTTATCTCGTTTATCACAATATCAAAACACTCCTATTATTACATCAATAAATATTTCATTATTTTCATAATATCTTCTATGTATTCCTTCTTTTTATCACCCTTTCTATAGACCACGAAATTACCACTAAGAGCAATATTACGTCCAGAATGTGTATACATATTGCATAGTCGAATAGATCCTTCATTAATCCTGCAACATAAAAATAGTTTATGTAGTTATACAAGATTTTAATAGTCGAAAAATGGGATAGCTTAGAATAAACCGTTGCACATTGCAAAATATAAGGCAGTGAAATCTCTAGCTTCCAAATGATTCAAGCAAAAGGTTTGTTTTAATGTAGCCAAAAGTAAAGCCAACAACTTTTCTTTTGCAGAAAATTTCACCACCTTCAAGTCACTAAAAATTATTTATACACTTACCTAAAGCTTGTCCAAGTGAAATGACAAACAACCCCTTGGACACCATATTTAAACCAACAGCAGATGGCAATTTTTCCTTTTCGATATATTCCGATATGACGAGATTCTGATTGATTACTGTGGCTGCTCTACAATAACCGATGACGAGGGAGATTCCAAATATATGTTTAAAGTCGGTTAATTCAACCATACCTAAAAAAAAAATAAACCCTAATTACTAAGCTCCGCAGCAATATATTAATTAATTATTAATATTAATATTATTATGTATATTATTATTCTAGGAGAAATAATGCAGGCGTGTTTTATTTTTTAAACCGCACCAGGTTATTGTTATTTGTTCTCTTTTCCAACAGATTTTGTACAGTGTACACGGATTTTTTAATTTAAAATTTACTATGTAAATGAAATTTTGAAATTACAAGACAGTTTCTAAATGAGAATTGCCTATATAGTTGTATATTTTTACCTATAACCTATATGCACATTCTTCTACATTCTCAAAAATCTAAAAACAAAGGACTTAGGAGAGGAGTCAAAAATATAATGAAAAATCCTGTACATGTGGTAAGAATTATGTTGGACAAACAGGGCCGATCGTCCACTGCAGAATCAAAGGACATCATAGAAACGCTCCACTCGAATACACAGATAAAGATAAGCAAAACACACAACTTCTGAACAGGCTGTCAGTGTGATTTGAGCGTCAAGTTCAACAGCCCAGAAGCAAATGTTTCATTGTACAATGGATTTGATAGCCTACATTCCACTATTTGTCAATGCTAATGTTTTAATTTTGAAGTCATACTGTGCGCCGTTTCCAAAATTTGCAAAACTCCTTAAAAAATTATTACAAAAGCATCTGTATTTACTTTTACATTACGAAATGTCCCAATGAAAGGTCATCCACACCAACATGAACTAATTTAAAATAAAAGTTACTTTGTCATACACGATCGGATTATTGCAAGCAGGATGCATCCCAGCATGAAGGAGCTCTTGTTCCCGAGGTGGAGCCTCCTGCAGATTTCTGCCACCGTTGTTCGGCCCACGATGTCAGCAAAAGACAACGCTGTCATGCAGTACGTCGTTTCCATCGTAGTTAAGTTAACTTCGTCCTGGAGGAACATCGGGAAGAATGTACTAAATGTCACTGTGCTCAAGTAACCTAGCGCCAAGCCAATTAATATGTGTACGAACGTGAAGTCCGTTAGAAGGGTCAGGTCCAAGGATTTCACAATTTTCTCGAAAAACGACTCGGATTCTTGTGTGTATTGAGGGAGCTCTGCACCTGAAACAATAATAATAGTAATGAATTTCTAATTTTAATAACAGACTTAAGTAGAAACGTAATTAGTATGTGAATGAATTAACTAATCACTGATTAATAATTAAAATATGATACGTCAATTTGCTGTGGAGAAGGGAACATAAATTGGAATAAAGTTGCAAACTAGACCTTGAAAAGTTGTGCGTGTGTACTTTCCTATGGGTTAACTTCTAAATAGTCCAAAATATTGAGAGAAGTACATAACAATTTGGTGGGCTAGAAAATTTCTCTTAAATACCGTTATATCGAAATCGCGAAAGAACTGATAATTTTCATGCCATGCGTTGGCGTTGAATCCTCGTTTAAATTAAAAATTTGACAAAGTTCTTGCACGATCTTAAAGCTCAAGATGCCCCTAATGAACAGTGAAATATTTTTCATTTCTCTTTGTTTAAAAATTATATACAAATAAAAATTAACCTTTATTTTTATACAAAATTGTATTGCGTCTTAGAAAATATGTTTAATATGGAAAAACGTAAAACAATGCATTAAAAATAAATGGTTGTCAAGCAATGCTTTTAAAATGAAAAATTCAGCTGGGTATCGTCCGCATATATGTGGTATTTACAGTGTTCTAAATAACTGTAAAAATTGCATGTCTAAATTGTGTACAGCAGAAGCCCCAAAATACTTTCCTGAGGATACCTTGATCAATTAATTTCACTATTATGTACGATTATTCAGTGAGACTGTTAAAGAACGCTATAACCCCGATATACTTTTCGACGTTGTAACAAAATCCGACTTAGGAAATACTTCGTAAGAAAAGCGTGCTTCACGTAAAAACGCCGTGGAAGAGGTTTTTAATTCTTGGAAACATATTTTGCTCTTCGGAGCATTTTTTATGCCAAATTTTCGCTAACTCTTCAAGGAGCGTTAATTTAGAAAGTGTAGTAAATGTCGCTGCACAGGGACGTAATGTCGCCCCGACCACCCAATTTTAGAAAGTATACTAAAATTGGACTTCAAAATTTCCAAGATTAAAAACCCTTTTACGAATCCACGTTGTCAAGCACTGCAACTCTTACGAGGTATTGAATATGAGGACAAGTTAGTCCAACGACTATTCAAAGTATATCGGAAGTTATAGCGAAAATAGCCCTTAGCGACATGGGACCCCCATCATTTCCTAGCAGTCGGATTTGACGGGGAAATGATGTGTTTTGACGGGGTTTGCCCTAAACCGGTTCCTCAGTGATTCGGAGTCAAAAAAGTATCTATACCATGTACTCACACGTGCATGGGATCTGCCTTGCCCGAACGTAAAAGTTGTTATTGCATAATACAAACGAAGTAGAGACGCTTTAAGCAATTTTAAGCTCCGAGGAGCGACCAAAGTTTATGTGAATTAATAAATACGTTTATAAGACAGGCAAGCAAAAGCCCACCAAAACTTCAGTTACATGAAACTTTTCTTGAATCTTTTTGTACATCGTTAGCTTATCAAACTGCATATTGGATGGTAGTTGGTACCGTATGAATCGTCCCGTTCCTCACCATGTGTTGTACACGGGTCAGACCATTGTTTGTTAACATTTTCTCTTGAAAAAAAAGTTGTTGTAAAAACATAAATTTTTTAAAAGATTTAATATATACATTTTGAACTTTATATTGTCTTTTAGTTGTGTTTTCTAACAAAATTCCTTTTCAGGTTTAATTTTAAGAGAGTGTGATACAGACAGTGTTAGATTTATAGTGTTACGATGTCGTCCAATTGATACCATCAGAGCAGCAGTTAAGCATAAACGACAGTAAGTATGATTTATCCATTATTCTTCGTCTGAAACGGTCACGTTGAACCCTAAAAATTTTGTGAACGTAATATTTATTATCTAGAATTAAGAAAAGGTTGAGGAAAAAGAAAATTAATTTTTTCCTATGTGTTGTGCTAGCTGCTGCTGTTTGTTTGTAAAACCTAATATTATGTTTGTTATTTACAAGTTGTAGCTACTTACACGTCTTATTCTTCTTTTTTATATATGTTTTCTATTTGACATGTAAATTTTTGTGTTACATTCCTAATTTTAAGTTTTATATATATTTTTATTTTTAACCTATTATAGACTTGTGTAAATACTTTGTGAGTGTATAAACATCAAATAAATCTATCTATATATCTATTTATTGACATATATTTGAGCATTTTGGGGTGCGAAGATCTTATTTAAATATAATAAATTACGTAGAAAATTAATGTATTCATTATTTATGAGCCTCACTGTATACAAAGCTGAATTCCGCACAGGAATACTTAAATTTGACACAGAATGGCGTTATTTTATAACTCTCTGTACAAGAAGGTCTTTAATACAATATTGTTCAAGATAACACAAATTCAAGATAGCACAGTACTCCTATTTTTCCTGGAACCGAACTGCGTTGCAACAAATAAATTACTTTGTTCAAAATATGTGCAATTTTTACTTTTAAAACTCTTTCGAAAATTTTAGATAATATTGGCAAAAGAGATATTGGCCTAAAATTTGCTATGTCATTAGCATCACCCTTTTTATAAATAGGTATTACCCGTGAATTTTTTAGCACATTAGGAAAAATACCTTCATTAATAGCTAAGTTAACTAATTTAGTCAGAGGAACAACGATAGGGTCTTTAATATATTTAGTCAAATCAGTATTAAAACCAAAACATAATATTTTTAGTCGCAAACTAAACTAAAATTCTTATTTTACTATAAGGAACGTAACCGGACTGCAACCAACAGCTACTCTCCGGGCTATGTACCCCACCGGGCGCTGAATTACAAGTTTCAAGTTATTATTTAATATATTGACATCCTTTCAATTGCAATTTCTCTGTTTCGAGATATAATAATATTCAATTTGCGAAGCACTTTCCATTCATCCTTGACATTGCAGTTCCTGAGTTTTTGTGATAAATATGCACTTTCTTCTGTATGAATTGCATGATTGTTGACTGACAAAAAAATTCTCAAACACTGCATAAGTACCACATATGGTCAATTTCGTCACATTACTTTCACCACATTTGTATTTTGGAACAGATATTGTTTGGTCTACATATCCCTTGCCAAACATGTATATTTCATACGCCTGTATTATCCAAAGAACGTTCTGGAAGGATATTTAATTGCACACTGATATACTACAAAATGCTTTTAAAAATTCACATAAAACTATAAGAAATATGACTCGTAAAAAGATCAGACGGCAGTATTTGATAAAAAAATGGTATTTACAGTCTTAAATCATCCAACAATATTGTATTAAAGACCTTCTTGTGCAGAGAATTATAAAATAACGCCATTCTGTGTCAAATTTAAGTATTCCTGTGCGGAATTCAGCCTTGTATACAGTGATGCTCATAAATAATGGATACATTAATTTTCTAGGTAATTTACTATGTTTAAATAAGATCCTCGCAGGCCCAAAATGCTAAAATATATGTCAATAGATAAATAGACAGAGTATTTACACAAGTCGATAATACGTTAAAAATAAAAATATATATAAAACTTAAAATTAGGAATGTAACACAAAAATTTACACGTCAAATAGAAAACATATATAAAAGAGAAGAATAAGAAGTGTAAGTAGCTACAACTTGTAAATCACAAACATAACATTAGGTTTTACAAACAAACAGCAGCAGCTAGCACAACACATAGGTTCCCAAAATCTTATTTGTGTTTAAAATTGCAATATTCATTATACGAATAAAAATCACTATATATTAAAAATTGTGTTTTACGATGATTTGGAAGTAGATTATATAATTTGACTGCAATATAGTTTGGACTTTTTTGACTTTTGGTTAATCTACGTGATCTTGGTAGTAACTTTGTATTATTTCTTGTTTCATAATGGTGCATATCACAGTGTTAATTAAACTTTGAGCTATTATTTCTTACATACAGGAGGTATTCTAGAATAAATAAACAAGGAAAAATCAATATCTTGTGTTTAATAAACAAATTACGACACTCATATCTTTGAGTAGTGGTGAGAGGTAAGTGAAACCTCTCAAATGGTCAATTGCTACTATACACCATAGATATCTCCATGGGCGTATAGCGACTTGCGATTCTGCAAGTACCTGAGAGCGGCGACCTTTAAGTCTTAGGTGAACTTAACCTACTGTTATAATATATGCTTTGCCGGAAACAACTACTCAGAGGGCAAATACCCCGACCAGCATTGAATTACACCTTACAAATCATGAGAGAATGGTAACCAATATCATTTGTCAATTCCCTGACCAGACACAGACCAGTTTCGAACTTATTAGTTCTCATCAGTATGCCATAGGTCATGGCACAGACAAATGATAGTGGCCAACCTGCTAGTTTTATACAAACTATAGTAAATTGAGTACTTACCTCTCACTTACGTCTCACCACTACTCAATTTACTATAGTTTGTATAAAACTAGCAGGTTGGCCACTATCATTTGTCTGTTCCATGGCCTATGGCATACTGATGAGAACTAATACGTTCGAAACTGGTCTGTGTCTGGGAATTGACAAATGATATTGGTTACCATTCTCTCATGATTTGTAAGGTGTAATTCAATGCAGGTCGGGGTATTTGCCCGCTGAGTAGTTGTTTCATGCAAATCATATATTATAACTCATATCTTTAGTTTACATTATCTGTGATTCGTACTGCTCGTCTTTGCAGGCTAAATATTCTAGGCCAAGATGCGGAATGTCCCCAGGCCAGCAGTGCATATGTCATGACAGATTGACACAAAGCATAGTATGCTGTTTTCAATACTGATGGAGAAACAGATTCACTGAGTAAGCGTAGGAGGTGTATTTGTCCCATTTAGGAGTTGGATCCAGAGGCACACGCAAGAATTTGACCTCATTATTATTGTTGGAGGATTCGATCGATGTCTCTTAATGAAAAAATCATTCTTTGTGTATTATTGATACATTACTTTGGATCCATAGTTCAGGACTGGTTTGGACTTCTTGACTTGCATTATAAACATTAATACAATGCTGAGAGAAAAAATATGAAATCAGTTTTGTCTACATTTACCGCAAGATCATTGATATATATTAAGACGAGCAAGGGATCCAGAACTGATCCTTGAGGAACTCCAATATTTATAGTTCTTTCTTCGGAAAATGTATTATTCGATTTGATTTTCTGTATCCTGTTCTGTAGTTAAGTTGTTACAAGGTTTAGGCTGTTACCATCAAAGTTGTATCTCTTAAGTTTTTGTATAAATAAGTTATATTGGACACAGTCAAAAGGCTTACTAAGTTGCAAAATGTTGTGACCAGATACTCTCCTTTTCCAAAATACGCTATAGCCTTTTCCACAAAATTCAAGATAGCGTCACTAGTACTCCTATTTTTCCTGGAACCGAACTGCGTTGCAACAAATAAATTATTTTGTTCAAAATATGTGCAATTTTTACTTTTAAAACTCTTTCGTAAATTTTAGATAATATTGGTAAAAGAGATATTGGCCTAAAATTTGCTGTCATTAGCATCACCCTTTTTATAAATAGGTATAACCCGTGCTTTTTTTAGTACATTTGGGAAAATACCTTCATTAATAGCTAAGTTAATTAATTTAGTCACAGGAACAACGATAGGGTATTTAATATATTTAGTCAAATCAGTATTAAAACATAATATTTTTAGTCGCAAACTCCTCTATAAAATCCTTATTTTACTATAAGGAACGTAACCAAACTGCAGCCAACAGCTACTCTCCGGGCTATGTGCCCCGCCGAGCGCTGAATTACAAGTTTCAAGTCTGGCGCGTTAAGCGTAATTATTGCATATTACCATCAAAACGCTAATGCTTCGATGGCAACAAACACCAGCCGAAAGACTAATCCTACTTAAAGGAGCTCTACCGGGATGTACCAAGTAGTCAAAGGATTCTCGTGCCGGTCGTCATATGCCTACCTTACACTGACGAGAGCCAACAGCTCGAAACTGCAGTCTGCAAGTGGTGTGTGACGGCAGGCAAGAGAGCTCCTTTAAGTAGGATTAGTCTTTCGGCTGGTATTTGTTGCAATCGAAGCATTAGCGTTTTGATGCCTAAACAACTTTCCAGAACATACGGAAGATAAATAAAAGATATATTTAGAAATATGGTTCAAAGTCCGACAGCATTAACGTAACATCCGGAGTTCCCCAGGGTTCGCACCTGGGTCCTCTTATTTTTCATATATTTATCAACAATGTTGACAAGTGCTTCACAGCTTCTAAATATGTTGTTTATGCCGATGACTTAAAGATTTATAATAAAATTAATTCAATGGCAATAATTTTTACGAATTTTATAAATTACATGGATTTTTTATGAATTTAGATAAATGTTTCTGTATCCTATTTTCAAGGTGTTTGAATCCTCCATTGCCTTCTTTGTCTTAAACAACTATCAAATTAAGTCCGTTAATGTAGTCAAGGACTTGGGATTATTGTTAGATTCAAAATTTTCATTTGAAAATCATATTGATCACATAGTTACAAAATCATCGCGTCATCTCGGTTTTATATTCAGAGTAACGCGTGGTTTTGAAAGGACGTCATCTATAATTACTTTATTTAAATCAGAGGTTCCACCTATCATAGAATATGCTCCAACTATATGCAATCCAATGTATAACAAATACATCTCCAGACTAGAAAGAATTTTAAAAAAAATTGTTAATACACTCAATTATAGATATAATAGAAACAGGCACTATTTTTCTTATGAAAATAATTTAACCTTTTATAAATTACAATTCTTACCAGATAGAAGAGTTTTCTTTGATACTTGTTTGATTACAAAACCTTCAATAATATGATTGATTCCTCCTACTGTGTAAGCTTTTATAATTTAAATTGCAATCTATATTTATGTAGGAATAGGAACATCTTAATAACTAAACACTATAATATAAATTACCTATCAAATTCACGACTTATAAGATGCTCCCGTGGGTACAATAATATATCAACTTTTAATAATTTCGAATTAGATATACATATACCACCTCAGTTTTCGATCTTTTAAATCACATCTTAAAAAATACCTAAATCGATAATATTACTGTTATTTGGAATTCATATTGGCATTTGATGTTTCTTTCCCTCTTTCTTAGATTTTAGTATTTTCCTTTTTTTTTTTTTAGAGTTAGTATCTATTGCTCAGGTTTAGGTTTAGAAGTTTCTGGTGTTATCTTATTTGTACTATGTCATACTTTTAGGTTAGCTTGTTTGTAGTTTTTTAGAAGTTTGTTCTTTTCTATTTACATGAAACATGCATTCTGCAATTTGTAATATTTACTGTTCTGTATTTTGTGTCACCCTATCATTGGACAGCTCGACTGTCTGTTGGGTGGCCTGCTTCTTACTAAATATAAATGAATTACAATAGATTGTATGATTTTAAATACTTAGATATTTTACACAACACAATGTCAATTCTTCTACATACGATAACTGAAAGGTTTGTTATTTTGATTTCATAAACAATTATCGTCAAATTTATGAATAATATTATTGTTTAATTTACAGAGTAACACAACCGTGTTTGTTCTGGATAAAGTCATTTGGCACGCGGCATGTGAATGATAATTATTTAATGCATTATATCGCTGGCCTAGTTGGCTCTTTTTTAATTATCTAAATTAACTCAGTAATTTTATGGACCATATGAGTTGTTAATCTTGTTTTGACAATTCTGCGACTTATATTTATTACTTTATTCAAAGCAATAACCCTTACTTTAATTTTAATCTGTGCGTTTCAGCACATTATACATTTTAAAACAATAGATTACCGGATCAAAGTGTACACTGATAACTGCTTTTTTATGTAGAAACGCGTGATTACTGCTGCTGATCCCACATACGAAGAATAATCGCAACCGCCTGCCACAGCTCGACAGATTTCGAAACACATTGGCAGCGACTTCAATCTTGGGGCAGAGACTCTGCCGAGTGTAAAACTTATCTTTGATCTTCTATCTTACTAATTATTATATTCACAAAATAATGATTTTATTTTTTGAAAAGGGGATATAACAGTTGATAAGCAAAGCGGGTACGGGACCACCAAGTAGAGGAACACTGGGAGTTCTCAATGACGTCATGAACTGTATGGTATGTTAAAACATGATATTTTTAGTCGCCAACTCCTTTATAAAATGGAACGTAACCAGACTGCAACCAACAGCTACTTTCCTGTCTATGTGCCCCGCCGAGCGCTGAATTACAAGTTACAAGCCTGGCGCGTTAAGTGTAATAATTGCATATTACCATCAAAACGCTAATGCTTCAATTGGAACAAACACCAGCCGAAAGACTGATCCTACTTAAAGGAGCTCTCATGCCAGTCGTCACACACCACTTGCAGACTGCAGTTTCGAGCTGTTGGCTTTCATCAGTGCAAGTGGTGTGGAGCGACTGGCACGAGAGCTTCTTTAAGTAGGATCAGTCTTTCGGTTGGTGTTTGTTCCAATTGAAGCATTAGCGTTTTGATGGTAATATGCAATTATTACACTTAACGCGCCAGGCTTGTAACTTGTAATTCAACGCTCGGCGGGGCACATAGCCCGGACAGTAGCTATTGATTGCAGTCTGGTTACGTTCCTTATAGTAAAATAATGATTTTATAGAGGAGTTTGCGACTAAAAATATTATGTTTTAATATTCCGCCCTCTAAAAGCACATTTGAATAAGAAGTAAATGACTTACTTTGCGTTATTTCGATCGCCGAGTCCGTGTAGTTGGCTCTTATTCCGGTTGATAATAGACCATTCGGCTCCTTCTTTGGTGTAGCTATTTTTTCATTCAGCAAGATCTCTTCATCCTCGGTTGACCCCTCTGCATTTCCATTCATAATTTTCTTATGATCATCGTTGAAATTGACATCGTGATTGATTTTGACACCGTTCTCTACAGCCACATTGTTATCTTTCGGCCTTTCCCTTTGGCAGTTGAAAATCGGCTAAAAATATTTGTCATTTAAATATACTAGGAGACCTAGAAACGTATAAAAAATGACATGTATTTTCGATTTCATTATCGTGCTTGATGCTTGACGTATTAACAACACTTACCTTGAACAACAGCGCTCCGATGAGGCCAGTGTAATTCACTATTCCAAGAATGAACGTCGTCTTGTGAAAGCCGTAGTCTTTTAGGAGCATCCCAACGAAAATTGGCATAACCATTTGACCAACACTTGTTCCGGCCATCGATAGTCCCACTGCTGTACTTTTTTTCGTTGTAAAGTAGCTGCTAATCGCCAGGAACGTCACGGACGCTAACAATCCCAGGCCAATACCTAAAAGAACATGATTAAATTGAGAAAATGTGTTACTATCTGGGCTATTGTTCGATACAGCAAGACGTTTAAAACAAGAGTTTTTTGGAAGATTCTATAACCCGTTCGACGCTGTTTATAAATTTAACTGAATTATCGCCGTGTTCGATATAATACTAATAATAGTAATTTTAATTTATTTAGAGAAATGCATAAAATAATAATACATATTTGTAACTTGTAATTCAGCTCTCGGCGGGGCACATAGCCCGGAGAATAGCTGTTGGTTGCAGTCTGGTTGCATTCCTTATAGCAAAATAAGGATTTTATAGAGGAGCTTGCAACTGTAATATTATGTTTTAATATTTCTGTCCTCTAAAAGCACACTTGAACTATGCTAAGCCCAGTCAGGCTATTTATTTTTCGATTGCAACAGACACTGGACCGCTAGTTGGCGCCTGCTTACTATTTTACATGTCGCTATCGTAAAGATACCGAGATGTACCAAATAGTCAAGTGCCTACCTTGTACTGACGAGAGCCAACAGCTCGAAACTGCAGTCTGCAAGTGGTATGGGACGACTGGCACGAGAGCTCCTTTAAGTAGGATCGGTCTTTCGGCTGGTGTTTGTTGCAATCGTATTCAAGCAGAAGTGACCGTTTCCTACGGCTACATTTTCCTGCACAACCCTTCGTACAGTTGCAAAAAAATTAATTTAACAATATGTCTGGTCCTGGTGGTAACTGCGTTGATACTGACTGCAAAATATCATTCTGCCTAATCCAGCCCCATTGCTCAGGATCAGTGTCTATTCCCAACCATGTTTGAATGTCTCAACAATTCTGTACTATCCAGTATAACAAAATATTTAAAAAATACAGAAAAAAAGAAACTAAATGCATTTTTTACTTATTTCGCGTCGTATCTCCAAAACGTTTAGGCGTACGAAAAAAATGTATAGGACATTTAAGGTAGAGAATTTACAGATTTACAATTTTTATTATAGGTGTTGTTCCCGTTTTGGGCCATAAAAACTAAGTTAATCGCTAATCCGCGATATCCGCAACCATTTGGAAAAACGTCGTTTAAATATTCATGAATAGCTTGAGTGCAGTGCACAGATTCTCCATTATAGAGGTACCACATTCTTTGCCTAATATCCCTGAGGAGATCCTCCAGTAATTCTTCCAAGCTGTCTTGCAAAATTCTATTTACCAGCCAACAAATCAAGAAAATCGGAAAAAAAATTGTTGATTCATTTTCGTTCGATTAAATTCACTTGTTTTGTATTGACATTTTTCTGATTAGTAATTGCATGCCGTTGGGTAATCGTTCAAAGCTAGTTAATTCTCTAATGTTTCCAGTGAGTTGAAGAAGATGATCGTAATTAATTAATTAACAGAAATTCATTTATATCACTACTTATCAAAATTAAATACATTTTGTTGTGCAATAGAGCGATGACACTGATGATTTATAAAAGATTACTCTAATCCTATACGGTAAAAACTAAATTTGCGCGTAATCGTTTTACAAATGCTTAATATCAAATTGAGCAGTAATAAAGTTTCATTAAACCCTAACTTATTACATAAAGATTTGTTTGTATGCGCATTTTATTTATGGCAAATATAAACTGTTGCTTAACCACATCTGATTTGTTTTATCAAAATATTTGACGTGCGAAGACATTATCTTCAAGAGGTTATTGCCATGTTATCGATGCGGAGTGGTACACGACGTAGCTTAATGTAAAATTGGTAAAGGAGAAAAGATGGATATCTAATGTATGGATCACCTGTTAAAAAAATTGTCCCTCAAGATGCCAGCGGGGAAAATTAGAAATTTTACAATGTATCAAATTTTAAGTTATAACTTTTGGTCTAACAATAGCAAAACAGGTATAAAACTAAATTGCATAAATAATTGTTCGCCTGACTCAACGATGATCCAAATTGAAGTTAGAAATGCCTTATCTCAAGAAGGTTATTGTCCTCTTTTATTTAGATCCTACAACTCAAAATAAGATAACAGTTTATAGTTAACCAGTTCTTTATAGACATCGGCGAAAAAATATCTAGTGACACGCAGAAAACCTGACCTTAAACGACAATACGTCAGAATCTAAACTCCATGTTCCTGGAAGATGTAGTCTCAAAAACTCCTCCTCTCCTGGAAAAGATTGAATAACGGTAAAAATACTAAAATTGCCATCGGTTCTCATCTGTAAACCTCTAGCACATATTATCAACCTTATCTTCAAATACACAGACATACCTAAACCATTCAAAGAAAGCATAGTTGTCACAATTTATAAAAGTGGTAACAAAAAATTCATGACAAATTTCCGTCCAATATCGTTGATAAATAATGTCGCAAAAATTTTCAAAAAATGTCTAAGCCATAGGCTTCGTTCAATCTTAAAAAAATAAAGTAATCGCAAAAATCGGTATGAATTCCAAAGAAATTTAAGCAAAATTTTTGAAAAGAACGAAGAAGTCAAAGCTATATTTTTGGATTTACAAAAAGCCTTCGATACTGTGTCACATTTCCAGTTACTGGACAATCTGAACAAGATGGGAATCAGAGGTATTACCTACAACTTATTAAAATGATATATGTCAAATAGGCCCCAGCAAGTAAAAATTGGCAACGCCCTTACCTCTAAGAAAATAATAAAAACTGGAGCCCCGCATGGAGCAGACTGAGGTCCTACCTTATTCCTGCTATTTATGAACGACTTACTAGACATAAACTTTGGATGCAACATCATATCATATGCATATGACACTGTACCGGTATATTCGGGAAAGACCTGAAACTTAGCGCGACAAAAGGCGACTGAGGCAATTAGTAAATCAAAAACTGGCTGGCCACAAATTTGTGGCAATTAAATATAGCAAAAACTAAATTTATGGCCTTTTCTCCCATGAAGGCAAGACTACCCCAAACGGTGCAACTTATTCCTATAGATAGGGAAACGAATAGCTACATTCTAAACACAACTACTATCAAATACCTCGGCGTTATTTTCAATAATAATCATCTTAAATGGAATAACCATATTAAATATTTAAACGAGAAGCTAAGAAAATTAATATGTAAATTCTATAACCTGAAAAATATACTAAATAGAAAGACTCTTTTAGTGACATAAAACAGCCTAGTGGAATCCCTAATTAGGTACGGTATTAGTGTCTGGAACTCAGCCTACAATGCAACACTCCAGTCTCTCCAGATAACACAAAATTATATACTACGGACAAAGTCGACACAACTGTAGAAATATATTTATTGATAGTAGATAAGCTATGACAGTTCTGATTCAAAATCCCATGTCATTTCTTATGGAGGTTCATTCTGAATTTTCAAGGTCACTTTTTGTTAGGCATCGGCAAATGTTGCACCTCCTATTAAACAGGTCTGTACAGCTGCATAATAAACAGGTCTAAACAATTTTCAAATAGGGTCTGTACAGCTTTCAAACTGGTCATGACACCCCCATGAACCACCCATGACACCTCATTAACCGACCCTGAATCACCCATGGGCGGTTCATGGGGTGTCATGATCTGTTTGAAAGTTGTTCAGACCTGTTTATTATTATTCGTACAGATCTATTTAATAGGGGACACAACAATTGAATTTCTCATCAATTCCTGCGCGCGCAAGTGGCCGGAGCCTGGAAAAACGTGACCTTGAAAAAACGGAATCAACCTCCATAAGAAATAATATGGGATTTTGAGTCAGTACTGTCATAGCTTATCTACTATTGACAATAAATTACTGAGTGTGAAAGGGTATATGCATACGGCTATAGTTTATACTCACAACAAGAAACATACATTTGGATCGCCAGTAAACCATCAGCATGAAACAAGAAATAGGTCTAACAACTCTTATCATATTCTAAAATACAACAAATCAATCTATCGAAACAATCCAGTTTCAATGGAATTAAATTATACAACCAACTACCTGAATATATTAGAGTCCATAATAAAAAGGAATTCAAAAGGACATGTAAAAAGTATATAGCAGACAATTATACTACACTCCTCCAACTATTGGCCTAACAATAAAACAAATCTTTCTCCCACTAACGACCGGTTCTTGTAACTAACCAAGTCGAAAATAAAGATAATAAAATACAATAAGTTTAAATATAATCAATTATATATTCTCCTTGTCTTCCTCTGTCTAATTGTTTATATTACAACTACAAACTATAAATCGTAATATTCCTAGAAAATGTAACGAATTTTAAGGTGTAAACAAAATGTTAAAAACTGCTAGACACAACACGAGGTCTCCTCAGGACAGGTGTCACAACACATAATGTTAATAAATGGAATTGTACAATTAATAACAAATGTACAACTTGTAAATAAAAAGTTATTTTTAAGAAATCTACAACAAAACACATGACTAATATTTCTAGAGAAACAAGAGTCACAAAATTATAATATTGTTGGTATCATTTATGATGGAAATTTGTTATCGATTAACAGACTTCAAATAACAGTTTACTTAAACGCTTCATCAAGAAATATATTTAACAAAACTAATTAAATAACATTGTTTGTGTGAGAGCATATGGTGGAATATTATTTTAATTAAGAACTAATAATTTCAGGGGGTATTACAATTTTGAAACAAGACATAGACACATCCGATAATTTAGATCGTCAAGGTTGTATGTGATTTACAAAACGCCGATATTAAACTTAGCAATCAATAGGAAAGAACCAATATAATATGTAATGGCTTGTTGGTATAAAAATGGAATACCATCTACCCCAAAAAGTCTCTTATCTACAATTCGACCTCTGTCTGATACTTGTTATTTGTTTTCTTGTCTTCTTTATTAAATTTTGGTAATTCGTTATACAAGGTGTCTCACCGGGAAATGAATCGATCGATATAAAGAAAAGTACGCATCAGAAAATTTTGAAAATTTAGATAATTACTAATGTCGGTATGGCCAATCCAACTAAAATAATTAACGAGCAGCTGGCACTTTCGCTTATACCGGAAGTCGATACCAACTTGCTTATTTCAAATGGAACACCCTATATATTTCAGGGATTTCAAAAAGAGCATAAAATTCTGAGTCGAAAATATGTATATCCTGTACCTAAACCTAGCCGTTTCAGAGATATTTGACATTTTATAGAAAATTTGACAGGTGCAACGGTTTGCAAGAACCGTTATAACTTTCTTCGTGTAAAAGATCCTCATTTGCTTCTTGTCACGTAAAAACAACACAAGGAGAACTACGTTCTACAACTGAAATAAATTGAATAATATCATACCAAGTGTTCCGTTTTTCGCGTTACATTTTGTCAACTTCAAACCGCGAAAATTGTTTAGGTCAAATGGAACACCCTGTATTTTTTTACGTCAAGTTATTATTTTGCGTTTTTGTGGATATCGAGTAGCAAATGTGCTGCAAGTTCTTGATATTACTTTATCACATTCTCCATAAATAATAAACAAATTTAAAAAGTTTTCGTTGGTATAATTTAAACGTGCTGGCATTTTTTGACATAAGATAATGACTGATTGTTTCTAATCATGGCTATTTTAATGAAATGATTACAACAATTCATGAATTTCTAATAAAATCGCAAATATTTCAAAAAGTTGTAACTTTAACTCCCACAATGCTAATGTCAGAAAAAAAAGAATTCAATTTTACACAACTTGACGTAAAAAATACAGGGTGTTCCATTTGACCTAAGCAAGTTTTTGGTATGATATTATTGAATTTATTTCAGTTGTAGAACGTAGTTCTCCTTGTGTTCTTTTTACGTGGCAAGAAGCAAATGAGGATCTTTTACACGAAGAAAGTTATAACGGTTCTTACAAACCGTTGCACCTGTCAAATTTTCTACAAAATGTCAAATATCTCTGAAAATAAGATATGCTACATATTTTCGACTCAGAATTTTATGCTCTTTTCGAAAACCCCAAAATATATAAGGTGTTCCATTTGAAATAAGTAAGTTAATACAAATACAAAATACAAATATTACAAAATATGGCGTTCATAATTTTAAAGAAACACTTATAATTGTCAAGTTGAAAGATGTGTCATTAATACTGTTCTCCATAAACTGCTTAGCCTCTGTACCTGCCCTTTACACCAATGCTATGATCTTGGCATTACCGTAAATTCTAATAGTCTTTGCTTATTGTTAACCATTTGTTGTAACCCACTTTTGTTTTTCACTATAACAGATATATTATTGAGTGTACTAGCTAATTTGTGTTGGAATTCAAATAAACTCAATTCATTTAAATGATTATGTTTATTTGCAACCTAATATACCATATGATAGAAACATATGTTCGATATTGTTATTGCCTGATTTTAATTTACTGCTTTATTAATCCCCAGCAAGGTTGTCAACAAATTTAGATTTCAAAGAACGACATTTCCGACAAAAAATAATTTTTCCAATAGATAAGATTCACCTTGGACTACGTAAAATGTGACAATTATGACGACTGCTTTATTCAAATTGCAAGCAAGTTGATGATAGTAAGCGGTCACGGACTAGAAGTGTTTACCTTTGTGGAGTGTGTTGTTTTTTAATTTTGTTTAGTATTCTCGCGAGCGCTTTGAGGCTCAACCTTGATAACCTCCCGTCTGAGATTTAAAACAATCTGCATACATTTTATGAATTTAATTTTCTAGGGGTGGTTTAGAATATAAAGAACAGCGAAGGCGTTCTGAAGGGATAACAAAGCCGACTTAATTGTGGATTATTATGCATTTATCAGCTGATTATATTGCCCACAGGCATAACTGTAATATATTGTTGGTTAATTTTATCTATTTAATGCAAACAATGCAAATAATCGATGTACATTGTGCTGTTATGAATTATGTAATTATCACGAAGTCTGTTATATTTTTACATACAGGCCGTCCATTTTATCAGGGCACTAGAGAATATCTCACTTAGTATTGGTCGTACAAAAATTATTTTTACGAAAATTGTGCCGATTTATATAACCTACAAAATGGTTCAAAGACATTTGAATCCATGGCCTACTTTAAGAGTTATGGCGGAAAATATCGAAAATGCGGAAAACGTCTAGGCCAAATATCTCCGTTATTTGAAGAGATACGGGAAAAATTCTAAGACGGAAATTTTTTGCAAAACAGAGTGTTTCAACGAGGTTTTATCTAATTTTTTTCAAATCCGCTGTATTTTTAGATTTACTCTTCATGCTGTTAAAAACATTATTTTGAAAAGGGCGGGAAATGGCGCCATTAAATAGAGTATTTTCCTCCCTTTTCAACGATATATCACATGCCATATTTATTCATTACGTTAGTAATTATAAAAACACTTTTTAAAATAAATAATTTTTTTAACAAGCATGATTAAATAAAACGATAAAATAATTCAATAAGTTGTTCAAATCTTTGCTATAATAAAGCATTAACACAATTAAGAAGTATAAAGTAAATTCAGGTAACAAAAACAAATTAATAATCAAGAAAGCAACATGGAGCAATTTTGGAAAGAGTATTCGCAGTTATGCCAATGTATAGATGTCCTCCATAAAAGCGTCACTCCTTGCTCAGAAAGTTAAAATATCTTTACCAATTAATTTAAGTATAATATCCATTTGTTTGTATTTCATGATTTCACTATTATTTCAATTATTTTTAAATAGTTGGCTATGAACAAACTTGACAATTTAATTTTTTGACAGATCATCTCATTTAATACTTAAACTCTTGCTCAATCACACTTGTTTAAGAATTTAGAATTTTCAAAAATGATTTTGACTCACATTGATCGTTATAATATGTTCGTTACATATTGCCAATGCAATTTTAACTCTGGATTAGCTCAAGTAGAATAAAGAAACAGATTTCCACAAACACTACAGCCAGATCTCTTTAGTCAATATATTATTATTATTATTATTTTACCCATATTATATTAGACCAAAAATAAATACACGTTGCTTAGCAACAGAAATGCAAAACCTACCACCTATTTGCAATAATGTATTTATTCGTATATGATTCATCGATTTCTTTAATTTTCTTGACTAATTTGTGTCGTACAACAAACAACGTTTGCGCTTCTTGTGTAAAGTAACGTTTTGACCTTCTCAAGGCTCAGGCATCGGCCAAAATTCAACACTTTACGCCCTTGGTATAAAAATAACTTTTATTTTCGGACTGACTAAGCTGTGTATTGATGAATAATGAATAAAATAAAATTACGTCGTCCAACATTCGTTAGATTCTCTCCACTTGATTCTGTTTAATCACACGCGGACGCGGAAGCCAAGCATGTAATTGTGAAACAACGGTTATAGAATTTGTAACTTACCCTATCTATTGTCAGTGTGAAATTAACATATTTATAGTTAAACATAATATTTTTAGTCGCAAACTCCTCTATAAATCCTTATTTTACTATAAGGAACCTAACCAGACTGTGACCAACAGCTACTCTCCGGGCTATGTGCCCCGCCGAGCGCTGAATTACAAGTTACAAGCCTGGCGCGTTAAGTGTAATAATTGCATATTACCATCAAAACGCTAATGCTTCGATTGCAACAAACACCAGCCGAAAGACTGATCCTTAGCGTTTTGATGGTAATATGCAATTATTACACTTAACGCGCCAGGCTTGTAACTTGTAATTCAGCGCTCGGCGGGGCACATAGCCCGGAGAGTAGCTGTTGGTCACAGTCTGGTTAGGTTCCTTATAGTAAAATAAGGATTTATAGAGGAGTTTGCGACTAAAAATATTATGTTTAATATTCCGCCCTCTAAAAGCACATTTGAACTATGCTAAGCCAAGTCAGGCTATTTATTTTTCGATTGCAACAGACACTGGACCGCTAGATGGCGCCTGCTGGCTGTTTTACATGTCGCTATTGTGAAAATACCGGGATGTACTATAGTCAAAGGATTCTCATGTCGGTCGTCGCATACCTACCTTGCACTGACGAGAGCCAACAGCTCGAAACTGCAGTCTGCAAGTGGTGTGTGACGACTGGCAAGGGAGCTCCTTTAAGTAGGATCAGTCTTTCGGCTGGTGTTTGTTGCAATCGAAGCATTAGCGTTTTGATGGTAATATGCAATTATTACACTTAACGCGCCAGGCTTGTAACTTGTAATTCAGCGCTCGGCGGGGCACATAGCCCGGAGAGTAGCTGTTGGTCACAGTCTGGTTAGGTTCCTTATAGTAAAATAAGGATTTATAGAGGAGTTTGCGACTAAAAATATTATGTTTAATATTCCGCCCTCTAAAAGCACATTTGAAATATTTATAGTTGTTTGCAAATTTAGCGAGCACATAAAAAACATTACAAAAACTTTACGACCTCATTAAAATATCATTACTTTCTGAGCTATCTCGACCACTTATTGAATCACTTACCTTTACAGGTTTTTAATATACGTCGACTTGTTTGATGACACTATACCGACTGGTTCGCCGGGGTTAATAATGAGCTCGTAATGTTTCTGTTGCATTTTTTATCTGCAGGGAAGCTTTGACATCGACTATACTAATCTTTCGTTAATATTTACCTGTGAAGAAACCATATCCGATTATGATCTGCCAGATGTGTGTGGAGAAACTAGAAATGATCATCCCTGTTCCGACACAAAGTATCCCGAATATCGTAATAGTCCTAACACTAAACCGTCTCATCAATGGCCCCACTGCGAGTCCAGTGAAATTCGTTGCCATAACACTCACTGCCATTACTAACGTGATTCCTGTTGCCTTGCCATTCGCCATGGCCTTCAGCTCCTCACCAAACACTAATCCGAAGATGGAAAACATGGCTTGGTTGACCATCTGAAAAAAAAAATTATTTCTTTTTAACTCTCAGTCGTAATTAGGCTGTGTTTTCTCTAAGCGGGAATATGGTCAAAAAGTAATGTTTCAACATTATATATTTTATTATATAATAATAATGATGCTTATTTACGGGAAATGGTGCACATAATATAAATAATAAGTTGCAGTAAATGTATTAGTGGAAGCGCATACGGTTAGATTAGGAGTTTCGTGGGAAATAAATGAAGTTGAGGACATAGTTATTTTTGTTAAAAGGCATCTTTCTATGTATGAAAATCCATGTTTCCACCTTCAGCTTCGCGGGCCTCACCTTATGCACATTCTGAAGATTAAAATATTTTAATTAAGATATCTTAATAATAATAATAATAATAATTTATTAGTGTACATTAGAGCTGCAGAACACAACATCCTTCTGCAGCTCCATAAGGATAAGCCATTGCACGGAGTCTATAAAAATATAGAAGACCTCGGCTTATCCGAAAGGCTGACCTTCGCCTTTTTAAGGTCAGCCGGGCTGAAGTCTGAGACCGAGGGATTCATAATGACTTGCCAAGATGGTGTATTTAACACCCTCGTCTGTCGACGTCGTGTCATGGGTATGGAGGTCCCGCATGTCAGCTGCAGGGCCTGCCGTAGGGCGCCGGAGACTGTAATGCACTTACTGTCGGCTTGCCCGACATACGCAGTCTCGGCCTATATTCACAGACACGACGCAGCATTACAGTACTTTACTATCATCTAAGGCACTGGTATGGGATAGACGAAACACCAGTGCTGCCTTATGCTCCGGGGGATATTGAGTCCGTTGTGGGGAATGAGAAGTGTCTAATTTATTGGAACTACTCGTTTCCCACCGCCAGGCAAATACAAGTCAACAAGCCTGACATAGTACTTCTCGACCACCAACTCAAGACAATGTATGTCGTGGAATTCTCGGCTCCCGCTGAGAACAACATTGTCTTGAAAGAGGAGGAAAAATGGACAAAATATCGAGATTTGCTCTTTCTAACTCCGCAGGCTTTATCCAGGCCATTCTGTTAAAATAGTGGTACTGATTATAGGAGCCCTCGGTTGAATGAGACAGACGCTACTTTCGGAACTAAAGATCATACCGGCATGCCGAGATTCGGCAGAGATCTTGGTCATCCTTGGTTCATTGCGTCTACTCAGGGCACACGATTCGCGGACCCGGTAGTCACTCACCCCACGGGCGTGGGGAGTGGCTATTGGTATTTATTACCAGCTCCCCTCTGTGTGGGTCGGAGCCACAGAGTAGGGTGACTAGTTTTTTGTAAAAAAAAAAAAAATTATTGGTGTTAATGTACAAAAGTACTTTCACAAGTCAATTCGATTAGGTAATTTCATAAAATACATATAACATATAAATATAAAAGGTAAACAACAAATAAACGTATATATATATTGACAAACAATATGTATATAACAAATTCTACAAACGAATACAAACACTAGCATACATTCAATATCGAAATATTACATTCCAGAAATTCCCTGCAGTGGTAGAATGCCTTCCCTATTCATATCCCTTTCCTTTCCCTTTCCAAAAATTGATCGGTTTGAGGTGTTAAGAGTAGAGTATGATGGAAAATGTGATCCGAAACAGTGTTTTCCGGAAATTGGTGATTTTTAGAAGCGAATAACTCGAGAACGATTGAAGATAGAAACTTTTTGTTGAAAAAATGTAGGAAATTTTATCAACTCTCAAAATGGTAAGAATAATTTTTCTCTAAGACCTTTCTCTAGGACCAATAGTTTTCGAGTTATAGCGAAAAACCAAAAAAAGTCAAAATGTAGGCCTCCCGAAAGCCCCCCCCTCCCGCAAGGCTCACCTCCCAGGGTCGGGGAGTTATAGAATTTTAGAATGTTTACCTCTTAACTAACCCAAATCCACCCCTGATGTCGCCCTCCATGTAGTCTACGATAATTTGTTGACAGGACTATTAATGTTGCCATTCTTGTTTCTCATTCGTTATTAGATCTCGCCTAATGTTAAGAATTAATAGTAATCAGAAAGAATGATACAACAGGAGGAAATTGTGAAAAAAAGTAGCGAAACGAATTAATCCTGACAGTACCTAGATCGGAGATGTGAGCATTTAAAATCGAAAGCATACATTCACCAGTCGGTACATTTAATTATTTCTTTAAGCCAAATAATCTGTTTGAAGATAAAATGACACTGTACTTGTTCCAAAACATTGTTATATCAATCAATAAAATTCCTCCTTAAATTATTGCTTCTTACTTACATTCATATATTTATGCACCCAAATAAACGTAAGCACATTTTATATTCATTTATCTTATATTTCGTATACTATTAAGCTAGATTTTTGACAGATAAGCCGAAAGATTTAAAACATTTTATCATAATAATCTGGTGCACTCGACTTTCCATTTTATCCGGCAACGTAATTTTCTTTGATAAATTATGAGTGAGTGTAACATGCTACGAAATGCTTCTATCTTGTAATAAAGTGCATTTTTATATAAAATACCCCAGGTGCATTCGAGTACCGACGTAATATTTTCTGATACAAGTTGCATCATGTCTGTACGGAACCTCTTTAACGAAATTGTTTGTTCAATAAATGTGTAAATAACGATTTAGTAAGAGCAATGAGCTTTTATTATTCAGCAGGCCACAGTACAAACTACAAACAAAATGAGATGGTGGTAGATAAATTCAATTTTTAGATTATAAACAAATCAAGAATTAAAAGTAAAACAGAGCACGATATATCCTTTATTAATTGGTGTGACGTGTTTCTACCAGACAAGCTGTAACACTACAATTAAAGATTTCTAATCTACCCAGAATCACGACTAAAAAGCCATGGTAAATAATTGCGCCATTCATCAATAGACGTTACGATTTATCATTAAAAATTTATAGTACTCAAACAATTTTAAGCAACTACATAGTAACATTTTCCACCAAGAGATGCCAGTTATCTAACTTTGAGAAAGTTAGAACTTGTTTAAATAAAATATATAGTGTAAAATATGATAAGTATAAATTATTGTTAATAAATTAATGCATAAAAAAATTCCTATCGCTAATTTGGCTACTGAGATTTGGAAGACTTGTAAAGATTCTGCCAGAAATTTGTCCTGAATAACTGTGAATCAGAAGAACGCTCAAGCACTAACATGAAGTCTGGAGCAGAAGGTGTAAAAGAGAAGTTACTTTTGTATTATTATTCTACTTCAAATAATGTTCTTACTGTATAATTGTTTTAAGTTAATAATAATTTCTTTGCCTAGCATAGAACCCTAGACGACTTATAGAATAGTACATATATAAATATTTTATTGTGTGTAAATCGATTATCTGAAATAAATTGTATTTTTAGAACTGTTTTCTTTTGTCGTTTCTGACTCACTAAAAGGATTATTAAGATCTGGACCAATTATTATTGTTAATTTTAGATCGCAATAAAACTCGTTACCAAAAGCATCGATAGGACTTCATTATTCCTCACTATGTGTTATGTGAAGCATAAAAAAGTTACATTATCGCTCAACTTGGACATGGTTGCTCTCAACAATGCATATCAGATGAAGCCGAAGGCGTAAAATTGGGAAAAAAATCATAATCGAGTAGGGCAGTAGGTTCTGACCAGTGGCGTAATTCGGAGATGGTAAGGGGTGGCGGTTGCCACCCAACAGGGGTGGAGTTGGCCACACTGTAGTCTTTTGTCTGTCCTGTCCAGCAGTCTCCAAACAAATAGTTAAATAAGTAATTGAACTTTGTCTATCTAATATAAGTATAATTTCGGTTCAGTTTTTTCAGTATACTTATATACATATCGTGGGAGTAAACCGATTTTCACGAAATTTCAACTGAAGGTTCCTTGATCATCTATAATAAATGGATCCCATGCTTGTTTTTTAACTAGCATTTTAAAGTGTCTAAAATAAATTAAAACTGAAAACCACCCTTAAAAATGACCAATTTACCCCTTTTTCGCGAAAAAAGAAGGGTTTCCCACCTACTCGAACCGGAAAACTCAAGGTATTCTTAGTTTCACCAAAACAAACTTTTTCATATAAAAGTTTCTCTGAAAATCTAATTTTACTCCACTAATTATTGGAGCAGAAATAAAAGATTATTTTTTTAAATAATGAATATTTTAGGGTAAATAGAGAATGTTAGCAATTATTTTGTGGTGAAAATAATCTGAAAAAGATTGAAAAACTAACAATTTAATACAAGTTTTTAAAATTTCCATTCCATACCTCCCAGACCCCTGGACCCGGTACGCCTTGCCACCCCAGTTAAAGAGCTGAAATTACGTCCATGGTTCTGGCCGGCCAAAAACAACAACTACAATAAGCGACAATAACCTTGTAGAATATGTGAGGCAAACTCTATTTTGCACCTCCATTCAATCTATAGAGGATACCAACTTCTCAACATCCGTTAGGACGGCAAGAAAGTGGTTGCGAGATCAAGGTGTTTTTAACTGTATCAGTGTTAAAAAGCCGCGACTAACGGTCGTTAATAAGGAGGCAAGAGTGGAGTTTGCAATAATTATATTAATCAAATTCATCGTTATTGGCGGTGAGTGATCTTATCCGTAGAAATATTTCAGTCCTGCTACAATGGTCAACTGAGATGTCATAAGTTCGAAGAACAACACCTGTACAAAACTGATAATAGCTAAAGATATTCTAATATCTTCAAAAGGTGGTGGTTAGTGATATGCTTGTGGTACAGGACCGATTAACTAGTAACCGATATTGTATGGTACTTTGCTTCCCTCAGTGCAAGATGGATTAGGTTTGAAGCAAATAGTGTATAGTAAATACGACCAAAATTGAAACTGGTCACTGTTAAAACACAGGACCGTGCGCACTGAACTTGATATTTTGTCCTATATATTTGGCAATGGTATCGAGATTCGAAAGGTAGTTGAAACTATGCAGGCGAGTCCGAGACTGGCAATGTAATCAGCCTGAATGAACCATCTACGACTGCACTGGTTTAAAGGTAATAAAACGGACAGGCCTACTAGCACACAAAAACTCGTAAATCGTTTCTTATCAGTCAACGTGGAAGTCTAACAACGTGCTGTCTATGTGCCAGTGCAGTGCATAAATACCTATTATAATATCAAGCGTAGGAGTTTAGTTAGTTACTGTTCATATTTATAAGTATTTACTACTGTATAAAAGGTAAAATATTTTAATCATTTACTAATTTACCATGGCTTTCTGGAGACCATTTGAAACAGAGGATAATATAATAACGCCCGAAAATCCCGAAATAGTTGAACCGGTTATTGTCGAAAAAGCCGAAATAAATTTAGAGTTCAAACCAAGATTTACACGTACAAAGTCAACGTATTATTTTAAATATACATGAATGTTTGAAACGTGAAAATCCTGAACAATGTGAGAAAGAAATAATACGACGTATTAACGAATTAACTAAAATATCAAAATCAACAATTTATCGCGTAATTCAAGAAGGCATGTTATAGATCACAGCGCAAAGAGGAAACGGAAAAATACGAAATTAAAAAATATTGATGATGCCACTAGAGATGTAATACGGCGTATAATTTATAATATGTATGAAGAAAATATAGTTCCTACGTTAAAAATGATTCAAGAAAAATTGAGCGATTATCCTGATTATAATTATAAGTCTTTAGATACACTACGAAATGTCTTATTAGAATGCGGTTTTAAACATAAAAAACTTGACAGTATGGAATCGCGACGTATAGTTTCACTTCGAGTAGATTATTTGGAAAAAATTAGAGAATATCGTAAACTAAACAGGCATATAGTGTATCTAGACGAGACGTGGTTTGACACGCATGATGTTGTTCAGTATGGTTGGGTAGATAGTTCGCACAATTGTGTTTAAATACTCCGTGTTCTAGAGGAAAACGCGTTATCATACTTCATGCGGGAAGTGAAAATGGGTTTGTACCCAATGCGTTGCTCTTGTCGGCCAAAAAAATATCGCAGTCTTCTGCAGACTAACACGAAGACATGACAGCCGATCTATTCGAAAAATGGTTTTCTCAACAGCTTCTACCAAATATTCCGCCAAATTCGGTAATTGTATTAGATAATGCTTCTTATCACTCGCGTATATTAAATAAAATACCAAATAACAGCACAAAAAAGGAAGACATTTTAAAATTCATGAGAAAAAAAAAATGGAAATTCCTGTAAAAGTTCCAATAAAACGCGAATTACTGAAAAGAATAAAAGAACAGAATTTCAAAAAGGAATATGTTATTGATAACTTATCCAATGTACACGGTCATACACTTTTGTGGTTACCTCCATACTATTACATATTTAATCCTATCGAGATGGTTTGGGGAACACTAAAAGTACGTTTACGAAAATGTAATAACTCTCCAACGTTAAGCGCGATAGTAGTTGATCATATAAGAGAAGTAATAAATGACATTGACAATAATACTGATTTATGGAAAAATTGCGTTAGGCATGTAATTGGAGAAGAAAATCAATATCCAACGCTACCCCCTAGTGCGCCGATTTTAATTCAACTGGATAATGATTCCTCCTCAGAAAGTGAAGATTCGGAAGCGTCAATTAACATTTAACTTTTCTTCATTTTTTCATTCACTTTTTTATTGTTACATTTCGTGGAATATATTTTGTTCAGTTGACAAGAAATTTTAATTTAAGTTACTTCATTCTAGAGAAATATTTTAATTTTGTTTTTATTTATGTTTTATATATACAAATATTTATTTTTGTTTTCATATAATAATTCTTTGATTTGTTCAAGAAACTTACGTTTTTATTTTAGAAGAAACTTAAACTTTTATTTTATTTTTGACTAAAATCGTTGCCCCTCTTTAATCTAACCTGTCCCATCCCCTCCTGGCAAGATATGTTCATACCTTCTCGTTGGTCCTTGCTGAGTAATAACATATTTCAATATAATATGGGTTAACTTTGAAACTAAAACCAATAAATTTAAATATTTAGACTTTATATCTAAAACTGATATAATACCTCAAAAATATGTTATTGGCGAAATGAACCTAATAAACAAAAAATAATAAAAATGAATACAATTTTAACATTTTATTATTTACCTCCGCCCATGTACAATAAAGAGATACCGACTGGTTTCGCCGGCTTTTAGTTTTTATACTTCTTCAATTCCGGTCGTATACACTTTAATAAAGCTTCCTTGGCCGTCGAACCGCCCAGACATAAACCTGATGGAAAATGTTTGGGGCCTAATTACAATGAGGAACATTCTAAAATGCTATTTCACATATGTTCTAAATTTAAAAGAAAGAAACCCCAGAAATTTATACAGTGAATAAATATACACAGGTACACACACATACGTTTTTATTCAGAATTTGAATTCGCGTTTCTGTATAAACAATTATTTTTATTATGACTTATAAATTCTTCTTTTATGAAATTACATAGGTGTAATAATATAAAAATCCTTGACTATCTCGTGATATCTAAGTGCTTCAATACATATAACATGTGAGTGCCACGCTTATATGTGTAAGATTACATGTGATATGCCAGGTTGAGAAGGTTTGGTACGCTGGGATGCATCTGATCTGAAATTTTATTCCTTAATAAACAAGGCGGAGACGGCAAATTGTAACAAAATCACAAACACTGATATCTAACACAGACGTTCTATGCCATTAAAAAAACATTTTAATGGTTTTATTTGTTTTTCATTTATCTAAATCGATTCAATTACAATAAATTTGTAACAATTTATTATTAAAGTATGATTTACTTAATGGCCAAATCTTTAGTACACATAAATATTCAATGTTATCAATGATATCACAGTGACAAAAGGTGATTGACAAAAGGCTTATCTTGTGCCAAATCATTTGTTTGGGGTAATTATCAGACATTATCAGCTGTCTTTATCTCACTAACCAAAAAAAAAAAAAACGTAAGTTTCAATGAAGTATATGTAAGTGTCTGTAAACCTCAGAGTAAGCATTTATAATTTTTTGGTAACGTAAAAGTGCATCCACATAAACTTCAATATGCTCAACCGATTACGTAAGACCCAGATCACAACAGTGGACTTTAGAATATCGACAGATAGAATAAATATAGTTTGGATTTACAAACGCGTTTGACATTGTGTCACAGCCAGCTATTAAACAAACTAAACAAAGAGACAATGAAACAATATCTACCAAATAGACCTCAGCCAGTAAAAATAAATAATGCTCTTAGCTCAAAGAGAATGATAACATTATAGTTTAAAAAATCGGCAGCTACTGGAAGCGGCTGGAACCTCCCCACTCGGTGGATCTTTGAAGCCGAAAAGGGCATTAAATTGTGTGACAAAACGGCACTAAACGTAATCCGATCTCATCCAAAACCTTTTCAGATCTTCTGGGGCACTAAAAAACCCTCAACTTAATGAATTTACAATCATCTATGCGAGTTATTATCTACGTTATCGCTCGTTGAATAATATACTATTAGGATATTAACAACTTTAACATCACTTGAACGACTAAGAAAGTCTAGTTATCCTAAATACTACAGATTTGTAAAGCAACAAACTGAAAATTGGTAAAGTGATAATCTATAATAAATTCACTAACGAAGGTACAGAAAGCATATGATATTGTTACATCTACCTTTAAAGTTTGTGACAATCCACTGGTGCAGTCATTAAAAATTACAAATATGCCGAAATCTTATTAACATGACATGACACCAACGTTATCGGATGACAAACGATGACAATGACAATCGTCAAAATTTGCTCATTGCATTCCGATCGCTCGCGGCTGTCTTTGTTAAATGAAACATTAGCATTTCAGTAATTTTACTAGATTTTAGAGGAATATTTGTAGTTTAATTCTTCGATTTGTCTGTATATATATTTAAAAGCAGCACTAAACGTAATCCGCTCTACTTCTAGAGCAGTGAAGAAACCCTCACACGTGAATTGACACGTGATGTGACGAGTTTCACGACGTAACGGCTACGCGCATCGATCATGTCATGCGAAATGCAATCTATGCCATATTTGCTTTGTTTTTAATTTTTTTCACGGAAACCAAATCGAAAGGGTGGAAGTGTGATACAGCGTTCAAATCAGAACTTTAACTGCTTTTCCATTGCAAATTGAAAGTAATTATAAAATAAACAATTTGTTGCGTCAAAATGGCACTAAACGTAATCCGATCTCAACGAAAATTTTCAGATCTTCTGGGGCACTAAAGAAACGCACACACAAAGTTTCATTCAAATTCGTTCAGTAGTTTCGGCGCTATCGTGCTAACACACATACGCACACACAGACATTTTTCAAAAACCACTTTTTTGGGTTCCTAGGACCTCAAGACGTAAAGATTTGATGTTATCTCAATTTTCTTTTTTGAACCAATTTTAGTAACCTCTCACAATTTTATTGTGGAGAGGTTAAAATCTAAAAAAACACGCTTTAATAGTAAACCGAACTAAAAAGTAAAAAATAATGTTTAAATATTATTGACAAAAAATTTATTTTATTGATATCAATTGTTATACATATTTGGTTGATAGCTGTTGATAAAAGTAGAATTAAAAGTAGAATGTTTCATAAGTTTTGTTCAGTTCTGTCTTTGACATATGTCTCGGCCTTGCGACCATTATCAAAGAGTCTTAGAAACTAACCTAAAAGAGAAATAGAAGAAATAGAGAAATTTCTAGAAATAGCAAATCAAGTTATTATCCCCCTCTAAGTAGGTAGAATATTTAAAGGATATTGTAAACCCTCACTTTTAGGTTAGTTTCTAAGGTTCTTTGATAATGGTCGCAAGGCCGAAACATATGCCAGAGACAAAACTGAACAAAACTTATGAAACAATAAACCAAGTGCGTATTGTAACTATTCTTCTGAATATTTATAATTATTCTATTGAATATGTTTCATCAAGAACCTACCGCAGATTCAATATAATTAATTTTTTTAAACTATAATTTATAAACTATATAATATTAACAGCGGCGCCCCAGGCAAAATATCGGCAATAGATTAGTCATTTTTTAAATTTTATTTTATCCTGATGATCTTGGTGAGGACATTAGGACATAATTGTCAAATTATTGTATTGTCATCGGTTCTTGGCAAGTGTGCAAAGTTTGACGTTTTAAAGTGGGTGAGAATCACCTTCAAAGATTCCGTTACATACAAACAACCAAACAAGTGAAGCTAAATATAAAGCGTGTAAAAACGGGAATACCCCAAGGCATTGTCTTAGGTCCTATTCTATTTCTATCACTTATGAATGATTTGTTTGTTACAAATTCATATCGTATGCAGACGAAACTAGTTCTAGAGAGAACTGGATGTCAGTTTCATCATCATTTACGTTCTGTTTTTAATGCTATCACATATGTTAAAAACAATTTCTAATAACTGTTGCCGTGTATAGAATATTTCATTGTACACCTTTGACTTTAGATGGCAAAATCAATCGACATTTTTTTAATAGTTAATATGACATATATAGCTTTGCTAGATATCTGTACCGGCCAAGTCAGCAGTAAGTCAATGTAGATTCCGAGGAATTTAGAAGAGCTCTCCGGTTGTATTTCTTCATTATTTAATTTAAGAATAATATCTGTTTCGACCTGTGACTGGAAACTTACGTTACTTGTTTTGCTGCAATTGAGTGCAAGTTTATTTGCAAGAAAGCAATCTGATATGGACTCTAATAAAGTTTGTTTATTTATTAAATTATTTTATTCTTTGTCATGTATAATTATGCTAGTATCATCTACAAATATTGACAATTTTACTTCTGGGAAATTTGCTACTATGTCATTGATGTATATCAAGAATAATGTTGGTCCGAGAATAGATCCTTGAGGAACTCCACTTTCAACTGCAGCAAAATCAGAATAATTTGTTTTTTACTTTATTATTTGTCTCGGTTATTGCAACGCACATTTGTCTCTCATGTGAATATGATTTGAACCAATTGTTATCATGTATGCCATAATATTTCTTTTTTTAGTAATATTTGATGATCAACACAATCAAATGCCTTGGACAAGTCACAGAGAATACCCAGCGGTGTTTCTTTATTCTCCAAACATTCGTTAATATTTTCTAATAGGTTAAAAGCTGCATCTGCCGTGTTACAATTTTCTCGAAAACCAAACTGAAAATTGTTTAAAATCCGGTTACTATTCAAATAAAGTGTTAGTTGATTTTTTACTATATATTCTAGAATTTTAGAAAAGGATGATAATAAAAATATAAATCGGTAGTTAGTGGTAAGTAACTTATCTCCATCTTAACACGCTTTTATTAGCTTCACCTGCATGTATGTTATTTGTTAGTTTGTTAGTTTGTTAGTTTGTTAGTTTGTTAGTTTGTTAGTTTGTTAGTTTGTTAGTTTGTTAGTTTGTTTGCTTGTAATGGAATCTTTGAACGTGATTCTCACCCACTTTAAAACGTCGGATTAAACTGAAATTTTGCACGCTTATCAAAGATCGACGACAATACAATAACTTTGCCCTAATGTCCTCACCAGGATCACCAGAATAAAACAAAATATAAAACGTGAGTAACCTATTCTGAAGATTTTGGTGGATGCGCCGCTGTTAATATTATATATTTTATAATTATAGTTTAAATTAAAAAAAAAAATAGCAACCGATAATATATTAGTGTCATAGATGTCATACAGTATACAGGCACAGGCTATAATTTCAATCAGCCACTTCTTTTTTTATCTAACGGGTCCTAATGACATCGGCGATCTACATGAACATATTTTAATAAGCGGACTTTCACTAATATCTTTCTACATTCTCCTACTTATATTTTGTTTTTGACATATTCAAGGTAATCACTATGTGTATAATTATTCTAAAACCTTTGTGAACAGAGAAATCTTTGATCTAAATCTTATCCTCCGTTTTAAGCAAATTTAATTCAGGTCTCGTAACATGTTTTGCATTCTTTATTAAGTACAAAAGCTAGGTAGGTATGTGTAAAGAATATTCATGTCTGTAATGGGCCAAAATACATATCGCTTACCCTGGGGGAACATACGGCGAAGGTATAAAGCTGATATGAAGTTCAAACAAGTTAATGTTAACTATTTTGGTAAATATTGATTAAAGCAATATAAACCAATTATTATCTTTTACTTCTGTTTCGTAATGTTGTCTTACTATTTGATCAGCAAATAATCGGGAAGAATTATTGCTTTCGTAATGTATTAATTTACATCACGATGTTCACGTTTTTAACTTTGCTCGTGATGTCGCCCTGGGAATTCCCGAAATGAATAGCAATCATTGTACGACAGTTAAAAAGATAGAAAGTAGAATAGTCTGTTATTGTTATACGTGTTTAATTAATCTTTTATTCGACTTCTATGCGATATACAGGGTGTCTCACCGGGAACTGAATCGATCGATATAGAGAAAAGTACGCATCAGAAAATTTTGATAATTACTAATGTCGGTGTGGCCAATCCAACTAAAATAATTACAAGCAGCTGGCACTTCCGCTTATACCGGAAATCGATACCAACTTGCTTATTTCAAATGGAACACCCTACATATTTTAGGGCTTTCGAAAAGAGCATAAAATTCTGATTCGAAAATATGTAGCATATCCTATACCTAGACCTAGCCGTTTCAGAGTTATTTGACATTTTATAGAAAATTTGACAGGTGCAATGGTTTGCAAGAACCGTTATAACTTTCTTCGTGTAAAAGATCCTCATTTGCTTCTTGTCGCGTAAAAAGAACACAAGGAGAAATACGTTCTACAACTGAAATAAATTCAATAATATCATACTAAGTGTTCCGTTTTTCGCGTTACATTTTGTCAACTTCAAATCGCGAAAACTTGTTTAGGTCAAATGGAACACCCTGTATTTTTTTACGTCAAGTTGTGTAAAATTGAATTCCCTTTTTTCTGATATTAGGATTGTGGGGATTAAAGTTACAACTTTTTGAAATATTTGCGATTTTATTAGAAATTCATGAATTGTTGTAATCATTTCATCAAAATAGCCATGATTAGAAACAATCAGTCATTATCTTATGTCAAAAAATGCCAGCACGTTTAATTTATACCAACGAAAACTTTTTAAATTTGTTTATTATTTATGGACAATGTGATAAAGTAATATCAAGAACTTGCAGCACATTTGCTACTCGATATCCAGAAAAACGGAAACCGTCACCAAACACTGTAAAACGCATACTGGAAAATTTTAAAAATTATGGCTCTGTCAAGGCAAAAATGTAAAGAAAAAAGCCTATTATTGATGACGAAAACATTGAAATAGCCATTCTGGGATATTTTCATGCATTTCCAAGGATGTAGTAATTGTGTGAAGGTTGTATCTGACTGGGGTTCGATTTATATTGTGGTATTGTACATTCCACCGAACTCCAGTTGTGGAATACGAAACACTTTTTGAGACCATGGAATCTTTTTAATGTCTGTTTGGATCTGACTTAGTCATTATTGGTGATTTTAACATATCTAAATATGCAGTTTATCTAGAGGACTCCCAAGGGGGCGTACAAAGTTGTGCACTAAACAATTTTCGTACTCAACATGTGCATTCGTAATTGTGAGTTGCCTGTATTATGGAAACGATCGAAAGTATGTCCTATATATACAAAAGATGATAAGTTTTATATTAGCAATTTTAGACCTATATTCATTATCTGCAAGTGTTGTAAAGTTTTGGAAATCTTATGTGTCCAACAAAATATCAGTCTATCAACACGGCTTTATGAAGGGCCGATTCACTGCAACAAGTCCGATCTGTGCTACTCAATTTATAGCAGCATCTATAGATAAGTAGACACAAACAGATTCAATATGTTGTATCCAATGGTTCTAAGTCTGCTGAATATGCCGTAACATCTGACGTTCCACAGGGGTCCGTCCTTGGCCCCCTGTTGTTTAGTATTTTTATAAACGATATTGTAGATGTGTTGGATGTGAATTGTCTTATTTATGCGGATGATTTAAAGTTCTGTGATAACGTTAACAACATCAATGATTATCTCCATCAAAGGAACTTAGACAGTGTAAACGCTTGGTGTCAGGAAAACAAATTATCATTAAGTGTCAGCAAATACAATGTCATGTCTTTTTCTACAAAATCCACGCATCTAAGTTTCGATTGCAACCTAAATAATGTCAATCTGAACCGCCCCTCCACCTCTCGCGATCTTGGCGTACTATTTGATAACAAGTTTTCTTTTGCCGCTCACGTTGACACCATTACCTTAGAAATCAGTAAGACGTATGGGGTTTTGGTGCGAAATTGTCATGATTTTACTCGGTTAGACGCAATTTTACCTTTATTAGATCTAATCTCGAGTATGCTTCTCTTGTATGGTCCCCATATTACATCACTTATGTTAATAATTTGGAATTAGTCCAATGTCGATTTTTAAAATTCCTTAGTTTTAAATCGGACGGTGTTTACCCACTCTTAGGTGTTCTGCAAGAGCAGCTGCTTGATAAATACGGCATGACAAGTCTTGAGAGTAGGCGTAGATATTTTTCTCAGATATTCCTTTTTACATAATATTATTGATTGCCAACAATTATTGACTAAATTAAATTTTATGGTACCCATGGTAAACTCAAGGAAAACCTAACTTTTTATCTGTCAACATCTCGTACTAATGTTCTTAACCCCTGTATACAGTCTGCAATATCTGTAATGCAAATGGTAGCCATCTTGATATATTTAGTTGCAGTCTCAATGATATTAAAATGTATTACTTAAAATGAGCTTTGTTTTTTGATTTGTTTTCTCTTACTATTTTGTAGAGTTAGGTATGTATAGTTTTTGTATTTATTTTAACCGTCTTTATGTTATATATAATCGTACTAATCTGTATTCTTCTCCTCTTAATGCATACCTGATATTTGACATGTTTAATATTTTATCTTTATCTTTTTACCTTTCTTATTCTACAGAGCTTATTTATTAGTGTTTTTGTTTTCTCTTATCTTCCTGTTCTGTAATTGCGGTTTTACCTGTAGAATAGTGTATTATTATAAATAAATAAATATTATTATATTTTTGGAATGATCATTTGCTAAAATCAATGCTTGATAAATGACATTTGAAATGTCAAATAACAAAATTCAGTCATAACCACACAATTTTTATTTAAAACTTTTTTTATAGGCAATAATAACGATCAAGTATACATGGGTGGTATCCCACTGCTGCATAATATATTTACTTTCAGAAAATGGGTCAAATATTTATATTTGATAAAGAAATCATAAACATAAATTCTCAAATTAAATTTGAAATTCAAAACATCGGGTTAATTATACTAGTATAAAAATAAATTTTTGAAATAGATTCATACATAATACTTAAATAACATAAATAATTGTAACTAAATAGTAAACAATAAATAAGACATTGGAATATTTCCATACTCGTAATTTAATTGCTCTGCCTCTTCACTCTTCAGATAAATTGTTATTGTCAAATAAATCCAAAGTTTACGATCGGAAAATTTTATAAATATTGTTTCTAAAGCTGATAAGTTGAAATACAATAACAAAATTTGTCCGAGTGGTTGTGATACTTTGCAGGATGAGATAACAACAGGCAGATAATGACTCTAGTCTGGTCCGACGTTTCCACCACGAATAGCAGTTATTTATTTCCCTCTGCTCTCCCTCTTTACAGAGTATAGATAATGTCTATATATTTAATGCCATAAAAACTGTATAAATATACAGGCTGTCCATTTTATCAGGGCCCTCGAGAATATCTCACTTAATATCGGTCGTACAAAAAAAATTATTTTTACGGATATTGTGCCGATTTATATAACCTACAAAATAGTTTAAAGACATTTGAAATCCATGGCCTACTTTAAGAGTTATGGCGGAAAATATCGAAAATGCGGAAAACGTCTAGGCCAAATATCTCCGTTATTTGAAGAGATACGAGAAAAATTCCAAGACGAAAATTTTTTGCAAAACTGTTTCAACGACGTTTTATCTATTTTTTTTTCAAAACCGCTGCATTTTGAGATTTACTCTTCAGACTGTTAAAAAAATATTTTGAAACGGGCGGGAAATGGCGCCATTAAATAGAGTATTTTGCTCCCTTTTCAACGATATATCACATGTCATATTTATTAATTGGTACTACGTTAGTAATTATAAGAACATTTTTTAAACCAATAAATTTTTTTTAACAAGTATTATACTTGCCGTGGAGAAGTATGTTTAAATAAAACGATAAAATAATTCAATAAGTTGTTAAAATCTTTGCTATAATAAAACATTAACACAATTAAGAAGAATAAAGTAAATTCAGGTAACAAAAACAAATTAATAATAAAAAGAATATAGCACACAGAACATTAATATTTATCTAATCCTCAAAATCATTTTTAAGGTATCATATCAAATGTTCAAAGTGTCCACCGCGATTCCTTATGCACAATCGAGCGCGGCGAGGCACTGCATTTAAAACATTACTCAGCATTTCGGGGGCAACTGTAATACATGCCTGTTGAATTCGAGCTTTTAGGTCCTCTACATTTTGCGGTGTCGTCGAAAACACCTTATCTTTAATATACCCCCACAGAAGAAAATCCATTTGGGTTATATCTGGTGAACGAGGGGGCCATCGAATAAATCCATTGGTACCCATCCAATGTTGAGGCAAAATTTCGTCTAAATAATCTAGGCAAATTTGGGAATTGTGTGGAGGAGCTCCATCTTGTTGAAAATATTGAAAGTTGTGTCGATTCTCTAAAGGTAGGTCATCTAAGAATTCATTAAATTCATTTCTCAAAAAGTTTAGGTACCTTTGACCACTGAGGTGACCATCATAAAAATAAGGACCTATTAAATTGGTGCCTAAAATACCATATTTATTGAAAAACGATTTTGAAAGGTCGGTCTATGCCAGTGTGTATTTTCAGAAGTGCATTTGTAATGAATATTGTGATTAAAAAAGCCATTATTGGAAAAATTTGCCTCGTCGGACCAAAGTATTTTACTACATATTAATGAATCGGCACCCTTGGTTTGTGCCTCGCTTGTAAATTGTGAACTTTTTTGGCTTTATAACACCGGTAACCATTTTTGTTTAAAAATTTTCTAGCACTTGTTTTATTTATATGACAAGCAGTTTGAATTTCTCTTAATAATGTTTCCAAATTGTCTGTATTTTTATTTCTTACATAATTAATAACTCGGTTTACGTTATTTACATTATCAGTAACACTGTTCAACCTTGTCTTCTTCTTTAAAAATGAACCATTATTTTTCAGTTTCGTAGCTAATTTTCTGAACAGTTTAAATTCGGCTGTAGTGCTTGTGGAAATCTGTTTCTATATTCTACTTGAGCTAATCCAGAGTTAAAATTGCATTGGCAATATGTAACGAACATATTATAACGATCAATGTGAAATCATTTTTGAAAATTCTAAATTCTTAAACGAGTGTGATTGAGTGAGAGTTTAACTATTAACTGAGATGATCTGTCAAAAAATTAAATTGTCAAGTTTGTTCATAGCCAACTATTTTAAAATAATTGAAATAATAGTGAAATCATGAAATACAAACAAATGGATATTATACTTAAATTAATTGGTAAAGACATTTTAACTTTCTGAGCAAGGAATGACGCTTTTATGGAGGACCTCTATACATTGGCATAATTGCGAATACTCTTTCCATAATTGCTCCGTGCTTTCTTAATTATTATTTTGTTTTTGTTACCTGAATTTACTTTATTCTTCTTAATTGTGTTAATGTTTTATTAAAGCACAGATTTGAACAACTTATTGAATTATTTTATCGTTTTATTTAATCATACTTCTCCACGGTAAGTATAATGCTTGTTAAAAAAAAATATTGGTTTAAAAAAATGTTTTTATAATTACTAACGTAGTACCAATGAATAAATATGGCATATGATGTATCGTTGAAAAGGGAGGAAAATACTCTATTTAATGGCGCCATTTCCCGCCCGTTTCAATATATTTTTTTAACAGCCTAAAGAGTAAATCACAAAATACAGCGGTTTTGAAAAAAAATAGATAAAACCTCGTTGAAACACTCTGTTTTGCAAAAAATTTTCGCCTTAGAATTTTTCCCGTATCTCTTCAAATAACGGAGATATTTGTCCTAGACGTTTTCCGCATTTTCGATATTTTCCGCCATAACTCTTAAAGTAGGCCATGGATTTCAAATGTCTTTAAACCATTTTGTAGGTTATATATATCGGCACAATTTTCGTAAAAATAACTTTTTTTGTAGGACCGATATTAAGTGAGATATTCTCGAGTGCCCTGATAAAATGGACAGCCTGTATATTGAATTGTTTGGAGAGAGTATTATATAGCTTTAAATATTTATTTTATCGACTTAATCAACGTTAAAGATATTACAAGTCCTTATATAGACAATAATTTACCACAACTATGCCAAATTTTGACGGACGTTAACATTTACCTACCAAATACATTCTGATTAAAAAATTCGCACGCTTCCTAGCAGCATTTAGCAGATACCTACTCGCCAACTCACATTTGTTCAGCTTTCCAGTAGATACGTGTAAACAGTCTCTATCCAGGAATCGTATTAGTTCAGTTGGCTGATAGGTATGTGTAAATAAAATGTCTATCCAGGGAATCATATAAAAATGATAAAAGGTATAGATAAATTTCGTCAAAAACTAGAAACACGCAACTTTAAAGTGATTAGATCTTCGTTGAAGTTAAGTTTATCCAATGTCAGTTTAAAATATTATAAATTCAGCGTCTCGACCAGAGATGTCCGTTGCTACACCTCTCTACAATGGTAGTAGCAATGGATGTAGTCGAGCAGATGTACAATTGCGTCGATGCGGGCGGCCGGTAAAGGATTCAAACTGATATTAGGAATGATCAGTTCTAAAACAAGAAAGTGCTGTGCGAGACTGTTTTCGTGGAGCCGGGCAGTACCGTACGTTTATTTAACGTTGCGTGGTGCTTTGATTTCTCTTAATAAAAAAACGTAAGATGTCTGTATTATATTTACCTAAAATAATTATTATTTTCTTTGAAGAAATATTTTTAGAATGGTTTACCATTTGATACAGAAGAAAATTTACATAATGAAAATGTTGAAGACGAAGTAACTGAGTCGATCGAATCAAGTTAGGAGATAAAGAACCAAGATTTACACGCGTCTTCTTTTAAATATTTATATCTACTTATAGAGAGATAATAATCAAATGGCAGAATGAAGTAAGATTCCTATTTCTACAATTAATCTTGTTATTAAAAATATCTTGAGGAGACGTGGTTTGATGCGCATGATACTGTTAATTACGTTTGAGTAGACAGGACTCAAAATTTTTCATTATATGCGCCATGTTCAAGGGAAAAACGTATTACAGTAAACAAATATTTACTAAAAATTGTCAAAGAACATAATTTTAAAAGAGAATATGCGAAACACACGGCCATAGTCTGTTACGTTTACTGCCATATTGTTGCATATTTAATCCAATATGATTGATTTGGGGCAGTGTAAAACACGATTTAAGAAAATGCAACCAGAATCCGATTTAAGCGCTTTACTTCTAGATAGTATAATAACCGTAATATCCGATTTAGACAAAACCGACATATGGAAAAAATCCGCGAGTCACGTTATAAACAAAAAACGGTATCCCATTTTGAAGCCCGTAGAGCCCTTTACAATTCAGGCAGGGAATGATTCTAGAAGTGAGCTTACTAATAACTCCGTTACCATGTGATCATTTTTTGCTCGAAACTATGAGAATTTCTTTTATTATTACTTAACCTTTCTTACTTTATACAAGTTTTATTTTAATTGAGGTAAAATAACATACCTAATTCGGTTTTGTTTGAGATATGACGGTGTTTTAAGTTCTAAAATTTTTGTTGCGTTTTTTCTGTGCTGAGAAATGATTACTTCAATTATATTATTATATTATAATCCTTTATACAAACAAACATACAATATACATATACCTACTTACCTATCATTTCACCATTTTCAGTCATAATTCATCATTTAATAAAAATGCAAAACAGTTCTATGTGTATAATAAACGATATCAATATCGAAAGGGGGTGGTTGCTCATGGTGAAATTTTGGGTCAAGAAAATATAAAAACGGGTATTTTTGACATTTCGCGAAATTCTAACCCCACTTTAATAGAAGACATTGGCTTGTTCATCAGAGAATGTAAATTTTAGAACGTGCAATTTCCAGATGTTTATGGTGTAAAAGCGGCAATGGCTGGATGATCGTGCATACCGCGATGGGAAGAGAAGTTTTATATCATGTGTTATTTTCTTCTAATTTGAAATACACCCTTGTCTTCTTTTCTCTCAACAATAAGGAAGAGCATATATTGGAAGTTGTAAATTGAACTCTTTATTACACAATGCTGATAAATATAATAATCTTAATGATATTATTAATAGAAAAATATTTTTGTAACTAATTACAAGTTTTTATTATTATTTATTTATAAAATATGTATTAGTAACAACACTGATAATATATAAAAATATTTAATGAACTTCTAGCAGTTATGACCTCTCCAAGATAGATAATAATGTTGTAATTTTGATAGTAGACTGTCACGGATTATTTTCGAAAATATCTAAACAATACCCATTGCTAAATCACGTTTTATGAATTTCAAAGTATATTAGGAGTGTTAATTATTTTATATTTTAAATATATTCCACATACTTTGGGTTTTATATAGTTTTAGGTTACTATAGCATAATCGCATTTCAGATTCATACGATGTAGACAAATATTAGCGCATGCCAAGGTATGATTTCCTGGATGTGCCATCGCTATTTGTAAAGCGGTTATAATCTCGCGTGCGTTTATATATATCTTTTAAATCTGAAATACGAATATGCTGTGTGTGCATAGTAACCTCCAGAATTACGGTGCAGACAAAAAGACAATAAAAACTTTACGAGCCCATTATTAACGCCGGTGAACCATTGGGTATGGCGTCATCAAACAAGCTTACTTACATTAAAAACCCATAAAGGTAAATGAAGGTCGTAAAGTGTTTATTGTTTTTTTTGTCTGCGCGGTAAATTTGCAAACGACTATATACATTTGTTGCCTCAGGTAATTTTAAAGAGAACAACTTCTTTTATTAGGCCAAGAGCGGTGTGGTACAACTTTTTACTAGATACATTTAAAATTCTCTAAATTTTTTTTATTTTGAACTTTTATACAGGGTGAGGCAATATTGCGTCCGACTTCGATAGCTCGAGTTGTATGAATTGAAAAAAAACAGGTAAACTGCATAAAAAAGTCTATATATTTTCAAATATACAGGGTGTTGTGTGGGTACAACTAATTAAGTGTTCTTCAGAAGGAGTTATTTATTAAACAAAACTTAACAAATAGTGGTTACGAATCTTAAGTTTAAATATCCGAAGTGAATTGTTTGAGAACAGAAATAAGACTAACCTGTTTTGCCTGTATTTCGGCGGTCCCTCGTATACCTCTCGAGGGACGGGTAAATGAGCGTAATTTAAAAATTACGGTTTTATGGTAGGCTATTGTAGTTGGCCATTACTGCCTCCAGCCTGTCGGCATTTTTTGCCTTCAAGGTATAGCCTTTGTTAGTTTTATGATTATGGTATATCCGTGCTTAATTGTGGGAAAGTACGCTACACAGGGTGAACCAAGACTAATATACAAAACCAAGTGCCATTTTATAAAATGGAGTGCCTCTCATTCCTATATTATTACTGAATATCTCCCAACCATCTGGATGTAGTGATTTTTTTGCTGAAATAATGCTATCTGCAGATGCATTTTGAAAAAATCACAATAGTCTTACCATTATGGATTAAAAAAAAGTTAAGTACCAGTTGAGACATCTGTGTGATGTGTTTTAATCATTTTCACTTCCTAAAATGATACAGGGTGGCTAAAAATAATTTTTCAATCTAGAACTTTTTGAATTGAATTTTTTCAATTGTTCCAATCGGAACACCCTGTATATTTTTCGACCATATGATGTAGAAATGAAATACCAAAAATTTTTTGTATACAGGGTGGACTATTAATAATAGGCCATAGTTCAAAGGTAGATTTTTTGGATCAAAATATGACGATATAACCAAATATGCTTTAGTAAAATGTTGCTGTGCAAAAAGATACAGGGTGGCAAAATTCAAGGCTGTCGGTTAGAAATGGAGAAGGAGGAACAAGGCTGACTTTAGTGTTCATCAACCTTCTTAATGCTTCCTGGCTAACAGTATTCATATCATTTCCTCGTAATTCGTTTTACATTGAACACAACGAAACCTATTCTGTACAAGTAACAAGTATGGTATTTTAATAGGGACATAAAGCAGTATAGGTGCGCCTTGTGCATTATTATTTAAAATTATGAAATTAAAGTATAACAACGAATTTGTTGCGTATTTTGCTCTATGGAAATAAACGTACAATGTAATTATTATTTTTTAAACAATAATATGACCATCCTGTAATAATTTACCGATGAAATCAAGGTTCTATCACAATTTTCAAGATTCAAGGTATATATGCCTCCTACCCTGTCATTTAAACCAATAATAATAATAATAATAATAATAATAATAAAAGCAGGGGGGGCTAACTTCCATCTATTAAGCCTTTCGTGAGTAGCGCCACCACTTACTCCAGCTAGGGGTGCAAAACTGAACCGGCAGCCCTAGTGCACCCGGGAGGGGAAAGCATCTTCCCCTCTGGTGTCGGTCGTGGGCCTGCTGGGCTAACCACCCACAGGCCCTAATCTTTGGTTCCAATAGGCCGAAGACAGGGCCCCCACGATCGACCCCGTTCGGATAGGGGTCAAGGGCAAGGTGGTGGGGCCCAACCGGACGGGCCGCCCGTTGACGAAATTGGCAATGTCCAAGGACGCTTTGAGTGGACAGATGAGCTGAGGGATGAACTTCTGCATTGCTATGAAAGCAGTGAGCCAGCGCGGAGGGGATACATGGCGCGGATGCATGCTCTGTGGTGTGAGAGGCTACCAGAGCATAGCGCCTTCACGCCACAAAATCTGCGTGACTATGTATCCCACCTTCGTAGTAGGGGCTACGTGAGGACTGCTCCTGGACCGGTGAATGAGGTGGTCGAAGGGCCGCCACATTCACCGGTTGAGGACGTAGTTCTCCTCGTTCCGCCAATACCAGAGGGTCTCAGTACCAGAAGGGGGTTACACCGTCTGAAAACCCCCGGGCCACAAGACCTGGCCAGAGTGGACGCTGAACTTCGCACAGCGCTACCAGAAGAGGCTGACATCTGGCACATAAATTGTGCCGTGTATGCCACTGCTCAACGCTCGTCTCAGGTGGAGAGGCGAAATACCTCTTCCCCACAGGAGAGAGCGCAGCGGCGCATACAAAGGATGGAAGCCAAGATCCGGTCGGCGAGGCAACACGCATCCCGTATCCAATGTGTGATGGACTATATGGCGGCCAACAGGCCGTTCACGCCTAAAGTGCGTCGATTAGCCGCCAATTTAAGACGCGCCCATCACACACTTAATGAGGTAGTGCTGCGAACCACCAAACAGCACTGTCTCGACAGGATACGGATGCTAGTGACTTGCAAAAAGTCATTAGTGAGGCGGGCGAGAGGGCTTGCGGAAAATAAACTGTTCCGCGAAAAGCCCTCGCGCCTTTTCCAACCGCCTCCGCGTGTTGTAGAAAATCCGCCGACTGCAGATCAGGTGGAGAACTTCTGGAAAACGCTGTACGAGGAGAGGCTTCCACTCAACCGAGATTCTCCTGCCCTTGCACACTTTGAAGCCTTTTGTCAAAGACTTCAGCAACCACAGGAAGTGTGCGAACCAATAACCCCAGAAGAGGTTCGTAGGGCTCTTGAGGGCTCTAAGAACTTTGCTGCTCCAGGTCCCGATGGGATAAATAACTTTTGGTGGAAAAAGTTATCGAGCACCCACCACCATTTGGCTAGAATTTTTAATTCCTGGTTAAATGGGGAGCAGCAAATCCCTTCTTGGGTTGTTGAGGGGCGGACAGTGCTGATCCCCAAGAACGGAGATTTGTCCAACCCAAAGAATTACAGACCGATAACCTGTCTAAACGCATGTTACAAGGTGTTTACACGCATTTTGTACATGCGGGTGCTCCACGCAGTTGAACCGGTTTACGAACGGATATATGAGCAACGAGGGTCGAAGAGAGGTGTCGCTGGCTGCAAGGAGAACCTGTTGATTGACAGATGTGTCACACAGGACTCCATGCAGTATAAGCGGAACCTCTCTATGGCCTGGATCGACTACCGCAAGGCATTCGACATGACATCGCATGAGCTCATTGTTCACTTGCTCCGATGTCTTGTGGTACCCGGTCCCGTAGTGAGATGTATTGAAGAACTGATGCCGCTCTGGAGGACTCGCTTTACCATAACATCGGGTAACGATAGAGAGTCGGTAACATTCAGAAGAGGAGTATTTCAGGGAGATTCCCTCAGCCCCCTTCTGTTTTGCATCTCACTACTGCCATTATCCGTCTCGCTGCGGAAAACCCGTGGCTACAACTGCGGTACCCCCGGCGACAGGAGGCATAAGGTCACCCATCTATTTTATATGGATGACCTTAAACTTTATGCCTCTGGAGAGAGGGATCTCCAACAGTCCCTTAGGGTGGTACAGGAGTATACGCAGGCTGTCGGTATGCAGTTCGGGTTGGACAAATGCGCACTGATCCATCTCAAGAGAGGACGATGCGGTGACTATGGAGAGGACGCGCAGCTCGTGGACGGAAGCATCTTACACCATCTAGATGCCGGAGAGTCGTACACTTACTTGGGTGTCGAGCAACGCTCCACCCAAGAAGTGAGTGTAGTGAAAAACGCTCTCCGCGGCAAGTATCAGCACCTACTCCGACAGATCTGGTCTTCAGAACTGTCGGGGAAGAACAAGGTGTCTGCTACAAATATGCTTGCCGTTCCGATCCTTCTCTACTCTTTCGGAGTAGTGAAGTGGACTAGAGAAGAGCTGCGTCAACTCGATGTAGTAACCCGCAAGAAGATGCATCTCAATAGGAGCTTGCATCCTAAATCGTCCGTTCCACGGTTATATCTCCCACGACATCGGGGAGGCCGTGGACTCTTGAGCTTGGAGAGTCTCCATAGCAGGATGGTTCTGGAGGGAGCATGTAAGGTCATCAGGAGTTCGGATCCCCTCCTCTGCATGGTCCGAGACCATGAAAATGCAGAGGTAGGAGCTTTTCTCTTTAAGGCAGCACGGAGAGCAGCCGATGAACTTGGTCTCATCTTCGACGTCGAGCGGGTAAACCCCGACTCTGTCACCGAGTTGGAACCCGTTCGACTAAAAGCCCACATTAGAGCTGCAGAACACAATATCCTTCTGCAGCTCCATAAGGATAAGCCATTGCACGGGATCTTCTATAAAAATATAGAAGACCTCGGCTTATCCGAAAGGCTGACCTTCGCCTTCTTAAGGTCAGCTGGGCTGAAGTCTGAGACCGAGGGATTCATAATGGCTTGCCAGGATGGTGTATTTAACACTCTCGTCTATCGACGTCGTGTCATGGGTATGGAGGTCCCTGATGTCAGCTGCAGGGCCTGCCGCAGGGCGCCGGAGACTGTAATGCACTTACTGTCGGCTTGCCCGACATACGCAGTCTCGGCCTATATTCATAGACACAACGCAGCATTACGAGTGCTTTACTATCATCTAAGGCACTCGTATGGGATAGACGAAACACCAGTGCTGCCTTACGTTCCGGGGGATATTGAGTCCGTTGTGGGGAATGAGAAGTGCCTAATTTATTGGAACTACTCGTTTCCCACCGTCAGGCAAATACAAGCCAACAAGCCTGACACAGTACTCCTCGACCACCAACTCAAGACAATGTATGTCGTGGAATTCTCAGCTCCCGCTGAGAGCAACATTGTCTTGAAAGAGGAGGAAAAACGGACAAAATATCGAGATTTGCTCTTCGAACTCCGCAGGCTTTATCCAGGCCATTCTGTTAAAATAGTGGTACTGATTATAGGAGCCCTCGGTGGAATGAGACAGACGCTGCTTTCAGAACTAAAGATCATACCGGCATGCCGAGATTCGGCAGAGATCTTAGCCGGCAGAATGCAGAAGGCTGTCATCCTCGGTTCATTACGTCTACTCAGGGCACACGATTCGCGGACCCGGTAGTCACTCACCCCACGGGCGTGGGGAGTGGCTATTGGTATTACCAGCTCCCCTCTGTGAGGGTCGGAGCCACAGAGTAGGGTGACTGGTTTTTTGTAAAAAAAAAAAAAAAAAAAAAAAAAAAATACTTTATTTGCTGAATACACATTCATGTACGGTACATATCGTTTAAGCATTGTCAATAAAATACACATAACATGCAATAACAAATACACATATAGCAAGTACAGGCAGTTATAAATTATTTTAAATATTAGGTAGGATTCATAAACATAAATTATATTTGGTATATGAAACAGTTATAGATATTGAAAAGAAGCATTGTAAAACTCATCGAGGCAGTATGGGGAGATTTTCATTAAAATATACTTAACCTTCGTCTTAAATTGAGTAGTTTTTAAGTTTTTTTATTATAATAGGTAGGCAGTTGTATAGTTTCGAGGCAGTATAAATATAACTTTTATGGGTAGTATGTAGTCTATGTTGTGGCAATATAATATTTTTCGATTTCTAGTGTAGTAGTTATGTAATTCAGTATGCATATTAAAATAAGATTGATTTTATTTTACGTAAATTAAGCAGTGATAAATATATAGTACTGGAAATGTCAAAATTTGCATGTCACAAAAGATAGATCTACATGATTCACTGGTACCTTTATTTGTGATTACCCTTAGTGCCATTTTTTGTAGCACAAATATTCGCATCTAATCAGTCGAGTTACCCCATAGTATAATTCCATATGAAAGTTGGGATTGGAATAGTCCCATATATGCTACTATACAAACCGTTGTCATTGAATATAGCGAAAGTTTTCTCAATAGAAAGATAATTCCTGAAAGTTTGTTACATAATGAATTAATGTGATTTTTCCAATTTAGTCTATTATCTGTATGAATTCCCATAAACTTGACTGTGTCTACTTCGCTGAATATATCTTTTACGGAAAAATTAATGTGAATAGTCTTATCTATATTTAAAGAAAGTTTATTACTAGTAAACCATTCTTTTGCGGCAAATTGAGCCTCTTGTTTAATGCGTTTCAAATTATTGATATTATCGTCTATATTATATAGTTTGGTGTCATCTGCATATTGTATGGTGTATGTCATTTGTAGATAACAAGGTAAGTCGTTAACATAGAGTATAAAGCGTAGTGGGCCCAATATAGAACCTTGGGGAACACCTGCTTTGACCGTCAGTGCGGATGACATTGTTCCATTACAATATGTGATTTGTTTTCTGTTTGTTAGATATGACGTAATTAAATTGTGACCAACACCCATAATTCCGTAATCATTAAGTTTTCCTAAGAGTATTTGGTGTGACACGCAGTCAAATGCCTTCGAAACGTCACAAAACAGTGAAGATACTATTTCTCCCCGCTCGAAAGCAGTGTAGATGTGTGTCACCATTTTAATTAAAGGCTTTATTGTCGATGATTTTTTTCGAAAACCGTACTGACTCATATTAATTAATTTGTATTCTTCCAGATAACGGAGCGGAGCCACGCACATATTTAACGAAAAGCAGTGTAATTGAAGGCTAAGGTGAACTGTAAAAACTTCAATAAACAACACTAAAGCTAATACTTCTAACCATATGGTTGGCCAGTTTGACATTTTTTGACTGTTAGCTTGAGTCCGTTTTAAATGAATTTAAACTTTTCACATTTTCTGGAAACTTTTCATGGCGTTTTGTAGAAAGTAAAGAACGTAGCTTCTCGTATTCCTCTGCTGACCAATGAAATATCATTGCAATTAACGCGTATGTGTATGCCTAGAGCACTTGAAAGACAAGTCTAAATAAAGCAAAAAAAAATAATCTCGAAGTTATTTTTGGCCAGCGGCCAGTGGAAGACGTGAATTCTGCACGTTCACATTCAACCAGTCATGTTGTAAACAATGAGTCAAATATTAATTTACAGCAGCTTTTAGTTCTTTTAGTCTTATCAGAAAACCGATTACAATACATATTTATTATTTAATAGTTTACTGGCTATATACCAGTGTTTCTTAACTAGTCCCTGAGTCATTGCTCAAAACATCAGCCAATAGCACTACTTATTGGCTGCTATGAGAGCAAATCCAACTTAATATTAATGCTTGGTGCTGATATTATTTAAACTTTTTAAGCTAATTACTAATACCTCTGTGATTAAAATTTAAACCCCGATAACAATCTGAGGGGTATTGAATTCCGGTTATCTCTTGTTCGGCCGATAAATCTCGTCAAATATAATATGTCTTCAAACGATTGTTGATAACAAAAAGCTAATTATTTATATTCTTCGATATCGATATTAAAGTCGATTAAGGATGCGTCTGGTTTCGTTATTTTTACAATTTTAACTGACTTCTATATCGATATTAGGTAATAAGGTCGATTGCATGAAATTTTATTTTGTATTTTTCACAAAAGGATCCTTTTTAGTGGCCTTTTATCTTCTACATAGAATGTAGAGATGAAAACTGGAATAGCACCCACTAATTTGTTATAAATCAAAAACTAAGTTTTCAAAAGTATTCACACTCGCGCATTCGCCAATTTTTCGAATATATAAAAGTCAGAAACAAGTTTTTGCGATAACCTCGAACCTACTCAACCAAAGAATAAATGAAACGCTTTTCATACCTTTTTGTGCCTTTTTAAAGCCCATACACAAAAACATAGCAACCATTTTTTACAAGTGAATTGATATCTTTATAATTAAATTGCTGTATTCTAACCCATGCTATGTTAGTCAGCAACATAATATACATTTAATATGTTGTACTTGCAATTGACAATACGAAAGTCACCTCTTTGACGTCACTGGATATAACTAAAGCTTTTGGCTCCTTAGATATTAATTGCATAATTGCAAAATTAAGCTATTATGGCATATTTGGAAATACTTTTTCTGGTTTCAAAATTATCTGAATAACAGACAACTTTAAAACTTTAAAAAGTATCTGGGTACAAATACTAAAATACTCCATTTGGAAACTATGGTTCTATCGCACTTAAATTACACAGGTATTGTATAAGGCTCCTGTGTTACTCAAATAGACAAATGCCGTTTACAAAAAATTGAATACTGCCGTGTAAGATATTTTACAACTGTGCTCCAATTCATATTACTCTACATTTACGAGATTTCAAACTATTAAATATGTATGAAAGGAGGTTCATACACGTAGTAGGATTCGTTTTAAATATTTTTCAGAACAGGCAGACATAGTTATATAGGAAATAGAAAAAAAAGTTTCATATAAAAGTCGTAGGATCTTACTTATATTTTACTGAAACGTGATAAAAAAAACAATATCATGTATAGGTCACGTGATACGAAATAAATATATGTTTTTTTTTTAATGGAACACCCTATATAGTATTGCATTTTCGAGAAGCCCTTTTTCCCCTAAATATCCTACAACTTATAAAAAACTTTTTTTTTATATTTTCAGTAATAACAGAAATAAAAGGGGGGTCAATATACAAGATGTCTCACCGGGAAATGAATCGATCGATATATAAAAAAGTACCCATCAGAAAACTTTGAAAATTTAGATCGTTACTAATGTCGGTGTGGCCAATCCAACTAAAATAATTACAAGCAGCTGATACTTCCGCTTATACCGGAAGTCGATACTTGCTTATTTCAAATAGAACACCCTATATATTTTAGGGTTTTCGAAAAGAGCATAAAATTCTGAGTCGAAAATATGTAGCATATCCTATACCTAAACCTAGCCGTTTCAGAGATATTTGACATTTTATAGAAAATTTGACAGGTGCAACGGTTTGCAAGAACCGTTATAACGTTCTTCGTGTAAAAGATTCTCATTTGCTTCGTGTCACGTAAAAAGAACACAAAAAGAACTACGTTCTACAACTGAAATAAATTCAATAATATCATACCAAGTGTTCCGTTTCTCGCGTTACATTTTGTTAACTTCAAACCGCGAAAACTTGTTTAGGCCAAATGGAACACCCTATATTTTTTTACGTCAAGTTGTATAAAATTGAATTCCCTTTTTTCTGATATTAGCATTGGGGGGGATAAAGTTACAACTTTCTGAAATATTTGCGATTTCATTAGAAATTTATGAATTGTTGTAATCATTTCATCAAAATAGCCATGATTATAAACAATCAGTCATTATCTTATGTCAAAAAATGCCAGCACCTTTAAATTATACCAAGAAAACTTTTTAAATTTGTTTTTATGGAGAATGTGAATATCAAGAACTTGCAGCACATTTGCTACTCGATATCCACAAAAACGCAAAATAACACTAACACTGTAACATGCGTATTAATCGAATTGAAGATATGACATGAACTAAAATAGCAGAAATAAGATCGATTTAAAATATGATTTCATTTTAATTTAATAATTGCTCAAAATTCCGCCCTCGAACCTCGACACATTATTCGCACTTTCGGATTAGTTCCTCATGGGTAGCTCTTCTAATTGAATCCTGTGATACGTTTTGAAATGCATTTCTTACTCTTTGCGTACAATCTTCAATGGTTGTTAATGGGCTCTCATAAACTTTATTTTTAATAATGCGAATTGTGTCTATTAAAAAGTCCATTTTTAGTAAATTTAGCTTCATCTGTCCATATAATATTTCCCAAATAATTATCGTGACCCTCAGACGTTATTAGAATAAACTCACAAAAATTCATAGGAAATCTGTTTCTTTTAATCCTTGAACCATATGGAATGAAAACGGGTGAAACTTATGTTTTAATAAGATTCTGTGAATTGAATCCTTGCATGGTCCCGATTCCAGAGCAGCTTCTCTTAATGACATCCTTGAAAATGCATGAAAATATCCCAGAATGACTATTTCAATGTTTTCATCATCAACAATAGGCCTTCTTCTTTGCATTTTTGTCTTGACAGAGCCATAATTTTTAAAATTTTCCAATATGCGTTTTACAGTGTTTGGTGACGGTTTCCGTTTTTCTGGATATCGACTAGCAAATGTGCTGCAAGTTCTTGATATTACGTTATCACATTCTCCATAAATAATAAACAAATTTAAAAAGTCTTCGTGGGTGTAGTTTACACGTGCTGGCATTTTTTGACTAAGATATAATGAGTGATTGTTTCTAATCATGGCTATTTTGATGAAATGATTACAATTCATGAATTTCTAATGAAATCGCAAATATTTCAAAAAGTTGTAACTTTAACCCCCACAATGCTAATATCAGAAGAAAGGGAATTCAATTTTACACAACTCGACGTAAAAAAATACAGGGTGTTCCATTTGACTTAAACAAGTTTCCGGGGTTTGAAGTTGACAAAATGTAACGCGAAAAACGGAACACTTGGTATGATATTATTGAATTTATTTCAGTTGTAGAACGTAGTTCTCCTTGTATTCTTTTTATGTGACAAGAAGCAAATAAGGATCTTTTACACGAAGAAAGTTATAACGGTTCTTGCAAACCGTTGCACCTGTCAAATTTTCTATAAGATGTCAAATATCTCTGAAACGGCTAGGTTTAGGTATAGGATATGCTACATATTTTCGACTCAGAATTTTATGCTCTTTTCGAAAACCCTTAAATATATAGGGTGTTCCATTTGAAATAAGCAAGTTGGTATTGACTTCCGGTATAAGCGGAAGTGCCAGCTGCTTGTAATTATTTTAGTTGGATTGGCCACACCGACATTAGTAATTATCTAAATTTTCAAAATTTTTTGATGCGTACTTTTCTCTATATCGATCGATTTAGTTCCCGGTGAGACACCCTGTATATTGAATAATCCTGTGCATGTGCCCTAAATTAGAATTATATTTTTATTCGCATTCACTCGTTACTTATATTATTAGATGTGTGCGCTGAATTGCTATAATATGTAAGTATGTATTTGTATATAATATATTTAAATGTATAAGTTGTTTTGTTTATGTGCATGCTATATATTTTTTTATTTCTATACTCAGGAAGTGTTGAAAAACAATATTGTTGACACACTTCCCTTTGGGAAAGTTTGTAGTTGTAGTTGTACTGTTTATTTTTTTCAATAAACGTACTGTATTATGCTGTATTGTATGTAAACTCAAAAATTAGGTTATTAAGGTGCAACTGAAAGGTTTCTAAGTTTGTTTTTGATCCTCCAGTGATTGGATTAGGTAATATTTCTTCCAAAACATTCTTGTTTGTATTCAATTCAAAACAATATCATAAAATTCATATCTAATAATAGTTTGTTTTTCTGTGACACGACTTGTGCATTCTAGAATTAACTAAATACTTGGTATTTTACTATTTGATTTGCACTTGACAATACTACCACTTATAATACATACAAGTCTCGCGGATGTAAAATCTGGCTCGTTTTCTTTTGTGGGCGCAATGCCCATTTAAAAGTTAATGAATAATTAGTCAGGGCTATAAAGAAATCACAGACAATGAAACACATGCCGTCAGATCCAAAATTGAGACGAGACCGATTCCGTTTGTTTTTAAATTTCCACTAATTTCAAGCCAGCTGCGGTCCGTAATCATTAGGATGATTTAAGTTAATAATTAGAACAGTTAGGAGAACGAGGAATTGAGACAATGGCTCTCAAGACGAGCAGATCTAGTATTTATAAAAATTCTTACGTTTATTAGGGCCGCTCCCAGCACCACCATCCATCCCCAGCCGCCATCCGGGGGAGCTACCGACTCCATGGTGCAAACTTAACTTCTAAAATCGGCCTTAATCACTTCACAGTCACAGGGCACAGGGCTTACTGATCACTATTTACATTTTTTTTAAGTCCCGTTATCTACACATAATATATACATATCACTCAGCGAGACGGTTCGATTGAATGGCTCGATAAGTTGATAAGAGCAGATTAAAAATGAGTTCGAAAAACAACCTTAGAGAACGTGTGAAAAAAGTATGTAAAAAGTGCGGAGTCGCTTGGCACTTAAACGCAAATTTGATTCGACCGCCGCTCACAAACACATTAATTTCATTAATATCGCCGTTCGCGTCGAATCCTTGACTTGTACAATGTTTAATTATTAGATTTATTGTGGCGATACACCACTTGCAATCACGCGTTGATGGTTCGCTCGCGATTCTTGCGTATTCTTACGCACTGCATTCTCTCGGGCACGGGACAATGTCCCCGAAGTTATATCCTTGAAATGTGAAAGTGCATTATCAATATTTACTAACCGCGTGCAGTTTTCTTGGCCGATCGTAGCTATTTTGGCTAAAGGTTGCCTGTGGCTATTTATATGTAAACAAACGACAAGCGACTCACGTGAGCAACTAATGCCCGTCCAAACTCCACACTTCTAAATATACCTTACAAATTACGGAAACATGTTCGGAGTCAACAAAGGCCACTTGGCAGTTAGGACTACCTAGACGGACTGCATATTAATCACAGTATCGTAATTAGCATAATGGTTGACTAGTTACCTAAATATTGGTGTTGCTGTGACTTACCGACCAATAGAGAGTTCGTAATTTTAAATTTTCAGAATCATCCAACCATCCATTCTTCGCTGCAATTCCGATTAATCCCTGAGTAATGTCTATCCTCCGATTGTTCGGAAGCGTATTGGACAATACAAGTTTATCGATAATAATAATAGTAATAATAAAACAGTTTCATTGCCAGACGAGCTAAGTAATCCACCACATGTATTATCCTCTTCAAAAACAAATCACCCAATCTACAAAATAATAGAATTATTGGAAAAAAGCCTCTGCGCCTGTGACGTTTACATCAAAGGAACAGTCTGAGGTTATTTTTTACAAATAATATAAATCGGAATAATCACAGAAATAATGTATTTTGTTGACGTTTCGGAAAGTAGCCTCTTTCCGTTTTCAAAGCTTTTTTCGAAGAACTCTTATTTGTTGTGTATTTTAAATAATAAGTGCTTATTTTAACGTTGGTCGCCAGGAAATATTTGCAGAACAATTCGATACGCATTTATCTTCATTTAATAAAATTATTGCTGATTCTTTAATTTTCTTTTTTTTGTTATCTGCCTCTTTTGTTAAAATTTTTGCCGAGTCCCAGTTTACTCTATGTCCGTTTTCACAAGCATGTTCATAAATCTTTGATTTCTGAATTTCAATCTTTCTAATGTAATTCTTATGCTCATCCAACTTCACACTGAAAGGTCTGGATGACTCACCCACATAACATTTATCACATTCGCACGGGATATTGTAAATGCCATTTTTTGAATTCTGTTCCCGGTTTATCGGTTTTGTTTTTGTTAGAATAGATCTCAAAGTCCCCGAAATACCGTCCTAACATCAAATTTTCCATCTATACGGTGTAGCTTCTCCGATAGTCCGTATACATAAGAAATTATTGCTGTATAATGACGTTCAGGTTTTTGGCGTACCTATTGTTGATATAACTCTATCAACAAAGGCTTCAGGGTATTGATTTTTTACTAGAACCTCTTTGAAAAATTTTTTCTCGGTATTTAATATTTTATTATTAGATGAATTTATTTTGGCCCATCGTATAAACATTTTACAACACCCCTTTTAACATTTATTGATTGATTTGCAAAATTTAAACCTCTTGATCAATAAACCTGAAATCTGTTCCAATATTTGATATAGTACCGGCAATAGAAAAAACGGCACAAAAAATTTATCAACAGATAATGGGAATGAATATCGCATACGAGCAAAAATTGCTTCAGAGAAGTAATACAAAATTAAAGATAATTTAACTCCAGAAGAAAAGCTATCGATAAATTCCTTAAAACGCGATGAAAGTATAGAAAGCAGACAAAGGTAATTCCACAGTCATTATAGATAAAGATGTATACGATACAAAAATCATGACTCTTGTAAATGAGGGACCCTACACAAAACTAAACAAAGATCCAACAAAATCAATAGAGAGCAAAATTTACAGAAGTTTGTTTAAATTCAAACACGAATTTAATGATTTTGTACGAGGAAACCTTACACCACGTCATAGTAAGCCTCCTCAGTTTTATGGCTCACCAAAGACACATAAACAAAATATTCCTTTAAGACCAATTGTTAGTTCTATTAATTCACCATGTCATAAATTGGCAAAATTTTTACTTAAAATTATTGATTCATTATCTGGAAATATCGATTCATATATTAAGAATAGTAAACATTTTATAGAAAAAATTTATGAAGAAAACAATATTCATGAATCACACCTGATAGTTAGTTTTGATGTAAGCCTTAGTTAGTCTTTTTACCAATGTTCCGGTAGATGAGATCTTAAAAATAGTTAAAGACAGGTTGCTAAATGATAATAATTTTGAAACTAGAACTAAATTAAGTGTAAATAGCATAATGGAATTCTTAACAATGTGTATAAAAACAACCTATTTTCAATTGGATAATGAGTTCTATCAGTAAGATTTTGGTATGGCTATGGGGTCTGCATTATCACCAATTTTAAGCAACATATTTATGGAGAACTTTGAGAACACACATGCTCAAAATTGCATAAAAAAACCGGTTGTCTGATGGAGATATGTTGATGACATCTTTGCAATTTGGCCTCATGGTGTCGATTTACTAGATATTTTTTTGGACAATATAAATAGTAAGGAACCATCTATTAAATTCACATTAGAAGTAGAAAGTAGGAATGAACTACCGTTTTTAGTTGTTTTAATTAGAACGGTTAAATAATACAATTGAAACAACCGTTTATAGAAAACCAACACATACTAATAGATATCTAAATTTTAACTCAAATCAGTCAATAAATGTTAAAAGGGACGTTGTAAAATGTTTATACGATAGGGCCAAAATAATTTCATCTAATAATGAAATATTAAATAACGAGAAAAAATTTATTAAAGAGGTTCTAGTACAAAATCAATATCCTGAAGCCTTTGTTGATAGAGTTTTCATAAATGTTGAAAATAGGAACAATCAGGTACGACAAAAACCTGAACGTCATTCTACAGCAATAATTCCTTATGTATACGGATTATCGGAAAAGCTACGCCGTATAGGTGACAAATTTGATGTTAGGACGATATTTCAAACGGGGAACACTTTACGATCTATTTTAACAAAAACAAAACCGATAAACAGGGAGCAGAATTCAAAAAAACGGTATTTACAATATCCCGTGCGAATGTGATGAATGTTATGTGGGTGAGTCTTCCAGACCTTTCAATGTGAGGTTGGATGAGCACAAGAATTACATTAGAAAGAATGAAATTCAGAAATCAAAGACTTGTGAACATGCTTGGGAAAACGGACATAGAATAAACTGGAACTCGGCAAAAATTTTAACAAAAGAAGCAAATACCAAAAAAAGAGAAATTAAATAATCAGCAATAATCTTATTAAATGAAGACAAGTGTGTATCCAATTGTTCTGTAGATATTTGGACAACCTGGCTACCAATGTTAAAAGAAGAACTTAACAAACTCAACATTATCTAAAAGAAAATATCATCAGTTCTATGTTCTGTGTAAGTAGTAAGTATCTATGGAAATAACATAAACAGAATCTTAAAGCTGTGTATTTGACATACACAGAAAAATAAGAGTTCTTCCAAAAAAAAAACTTTGAAAACGGATAGAGATTACTTTCCGAAACGTCAGAAAAATACATTATTTCTGTGTTTATTCCGATTTATATTATTTGCAAAACATAACCTCTGACTATTCCTTTGGCGTAAACGTCACGGGCGCAGAGGCTTTTTACCAATAATTTTATTATTTTGTAGATTCGGTGATCTGTTTTTGAAGAGGACAATAATACATGTGCTAGAAAACCGAAATAATAGTAAAGAATATACACCCAGTGTCTTTAAAAAAGTAATACAAATAAAAATATTGCTCACCGCATGCAATAACAGATGAAAATATTCCTGCTACTGTCGCAGCATCTCTAGCCGTTGAGTAATTATATTGTTATGTGCCGCCCTCTAATGAAGAGAGGTTAAATTAATCCCAGATAGCAGGGTGAAAAAAAGTCTGCCTGTGACTACCCGTAAAGCCATCGCTGGGCCAACTGACGAATTGCCACAGCTACGCGAAAACTGTGGAATGTACGAGACGTATTAGAAAGATCTCGTCACGGACTGGAAAGATCGAAAATAAAACGCCACAGATATATAAGGAGTGGATCCCACGCACGGAGCCCAGTTTTATGAAATGAACGAGTTAATAGATAGAATAAAGAACAGTGATAATGTGTGAATTATAGTGGTGAGACTATAGTAGATGCTGTGTACTAATATGTTATAATAACGATTAATTATTGTAATTAAGTATTAAATAAAGTAGTGGTTAGTGAAAATTCTTGTTGCAATTATTTGAACCTATGTACAGGGTATTTACTGGAAATTGTAAACACGTAACAATAATACTTTCATTCTCGTCTGAGACCGTTAAAATGGCCCATAAATTATTCGAAATTAAATTTCAGGAATGTACGGGAGTTCCGTTTTTTTTTTTGAGATTGCTGCTAAATATCCAAATAGCATTTTTCATTGTAGCATTTCATTAAAAGCATTGTTATTCGTTTAGTTTCTTTAATTTTATTATAGTACCCGATATTTTGCAAATTTCGCAGAACGCCTGAGGAACTGTCACGGAATCCCACAGTTTCAATAACATGCACTTGAACAGCATAAATTCGTCTTATTGCGATTTACGTTGTAGGTCAGTCTGTGGCTGAATTAATTCACTTCTGCTGTGGCCTCTGAGAACCGAGGACCGTGAATACATACATTCGGCGACGTCTCGATTCTGTCACAAAAGAATTGGAAATATATAATCTATTAATCTATATTAACCTATTCAAATAATTCCGTGTTCTAATCATCACACTCATGTCCAATTCAATTATTTAAACACTCCAGCTGCGTCTGATAAATTCAATCAAGTTAAGTGTACAATGTATCATCATCAAATTAGGATTTTAATAAAACGTTTTGTATTAATATTGTACACGGAGTTAACATTTAAGCACTTATCCCAGACAAATTCAAAATGCGTAAAACAAAATTAATCATAATACTCTTCTTTATCTTAAGTTATTATTATTAATATGATGATATGGTTGTTGTCAAACGCATGATATTTATTAGTTCTTCCATAATTCATACTAATTCAGCTAAAAGTGGGGTGCACCCCACGCTTTTTACAATAAAATAATTTAAACTTATTAAAAATCATTTAATTATATTGAATTAGTGGACTTTCTATCGCTGTTGAACAAAATCTTAATATTTAAACATTATTTTTTACTTTTTAGTTCGGTTTGCCATTAAAGCCTGTTTTTTAATTTTTTTAAACTATAATTTTTTTTCATATAGTCGTCTTTTGTTCATTTTCTCTTTTCTCGCTAGAGCGTTCTGATATTTTTTCTGTTAACTTTTGCCTTTTTTTCGCCAACCTCCTCTTTTTTGTGTTGTAGTTTCATTTTTCATTGTTGTGCCTGTTAAAGAACACGATAAAACCGTCGATATACTTTTCGAAACTGTAATAAAATCCGACATCCGGCATGTAAAGCGTGCTTCACGTAAAAATATCGTTGGAAGAGATTTTTAATTATATTTTCGCTCTACGGAGCGTTTTTTATGCACAAATTTCAATAACTCATCAAGAAGCGTAATTTTAGAAAGTGTAGTAAATGTCGCTGCACGGGGACGTAATGTCGCCCCGACCACCAAAATTTAGAAACAGTCACACAATTTGACTTTAATTTCGGAAATTTCAAAATTAAAAACCCTTTTATGAATCCACGTTGTTAAGCACTGCAACTCATGCGTTGTGTTAAATATGAGGACAAATTAATCCAGTCTCTATTCAAAGTATATCGAGAGTTTTAGCGAAAATAGCCTTTAGCGACAAGGGAGCCCCATCATTTCCTAGCAATCGATTTTGACGGGAAAATGATGGGTTTTAACGGGATTTGCCCTAAACTGGTTCCTCAGTGACTCGGTGTCAGAAAAGTATAGTTACCATGTACTCATATGTGCATGGGACCGCCTTGCCTGAACGTATGAAATTGTAATTGCAAAATATAATTCAAAGTCGTTCCGATTCAAGCATTTTTAAGCTCCGAGGAGGGATCAAAATTGATATTGAACTGTAAATACGTAAATAGGCAGGCAAGCAAAAGAAAAATTTATGAACATTGAACTTTTCTTGAATCTTTTTGTGTAATCGTTAGCTCAAAAACCGCATATTGGATGGTAGTTGGTACATTATAAGTCGTTCCATTCCTCACCATGTGTTGTACACGGGCCAGACTATAGTTTGTCAAAAACATTTCTCTTAAAGTTGTTGTAAAACATGAATTTTTAAAGAGATTTAATATATATTTTTGAGCTTTATATTGTCTTTTTCTTGTGTCTTCAAAATTACCTTTCAGGTTTAATTTTAAGAAAGTGTTAGTACTTACTGTGTTAGATTTATAGTGTTACGACGTCCAAATGATACCATCAGAGAAGCAGTTAAGCAAAAACGAACAGTAAGTATAAATTTTGTATTATTCTCCGTCTGAAACAGTCGTTTTGAACCCTTATTTGTGAACGTTAATATTAATTTTTGAAAAATATAGTAAAAGTCCTTCAGACGCAAAAGATGGATCGTTCACATTCCCACGAGTAATGAACAATTAAACGGTCAACCCTCCCAGAGTTCCGATAGAAAAGTAATACTCTTATACAGCAGGGTGTGCCCGGTTTCCTGAGGCTGACGCTATATTAGTAACAGCGGCGCCTCCGGTAAAATCTCGACAATAGATTAGTCTTTTTTTTTATCCTGATGATCCTGGTAAGAACATTAGGACGAAGTTGTCAAATTATTGTATTGTCATCGGTCTTTGATAAATGTGCAAAGTTTCAGTTTAATCTGACGTTTTGAAGTGGGTGAGAATCACGTTCAAAGATTCTGTTACAAACTAACATACAGGTGAAGCTAATAAAAGCGTGTTAAAAAGAATATGTTGTAGAGCATATCTGCGAAACACACGGCCATAATCTGTTTACCGCCATATTACTGCATATTTAATCCAATAGAATTGATTTGGGACAGTGCAAAACACGAGTTGAGAAAATGCAATCCGACTTTAAACGATGTAATTCTAGATAATATAAGAACCGTAATATCCAATTTAGACAAAACCGGCATATGGAAAAAATCCGTGAATCACGTTATAAATAAAAAAAGAGTTTCTCATTCTGCCGCCTGTAGAATTGTTATTCAGGTAAGAAATGATTCTAGTAGTGTGCTTACTGATGACTCCGTTACCATGTAGCCATTTTTTTTCTCTAAACTGAGAATTTCTTACATTATTATTTAAACTTTCTGACTTTACTTTTATTTTAATTAAGGTAAAATAACTTAATAATTCTGTTTTGTTTGAGAAACGACGGCATTTTAATGAGACTTACGTTTTATTTTTATCGTTTTTGACAAGAAAAAATTGTATTTTATTTAATTTTTATCGTTTTTAACTAGACTTCAATATTATAGTTATATTATCACTGTTATCAGGTTTGTTAAGTTTATTTTAATGTCCTACCTTATTACTAACATTATACAGGGTGATTTACCTAAACATGCGGAAAATTATGCAGTGGGTAGTCCCCACCAAAAGGAGTTAAAAAAATTAAGAAATAAAAAAAATTTGAAAAAAAATTACCTTCTTTTTTTTTGTAGACATGCGCCGCCTATGACTAACCAATCTGACGTAATACGGTGCAACGAAATCACTTCCTTTCTTATGTGGTAGTAATTCTAGAACTTCTTCGTCTACTTCAACAGGACGATTTACTACACGTTCTCTATCGCCTGGTAAACAAAACCCAGTGCCACGAACTCGTTGCACTGCACTTAAATTTTTTCTCTCATTAGGTTTGCGCCTATGGGGAAATTTTCCCCCGTATTTTCGTACAGCCCCTGCAAGACTTTCTTTCATTCATTGCACCATAGGTTAATATCATGTCGCAGTATTCTTGCGACGTGAACTCTGGCATAATCGATATTTACGAATATAGTTTAAAGTTTAACAAAAATGGGAAATACTCTAAACGGAAGTCGAAGAGTCACTGAACTGACCTTAGACAACTAAGACAGCTGATATTACCTGCTAAACAAACAAGCGACACGTGTGTGAACGCGTCGAGATAGCATAACTCACCCGTTCAGAAGCGTATCATTGCAGGTTTTAATGCAAAAAAATATAATGAATTACCTCGGATCGCTTTAAAATTTTACAGAGGTTTTCCCACATAACAGACTTGTATCCATTTTATTTTCCGCATGTTTACATAAATCACCCTGTATACCTCTCTCCTTCCCATCCTGACAAAAGCTACTCACACTTCTCCATTAGTTTTTCCTAAACGATGACATTTTCTATAATATTAAGTCTTTCTAGTCCCCTACATTAAGAGTCAATGAAATTAATTGGATGGAGTCTGCGGTAGGTTCTTGATGAAACATATTCAATAAAATAATTATAAATATTCAAAAGAATAGTTACAATACTTACTGGGTTTATTGTTTCATTAGTTTTTTCTCAGATTTCTCTGACATATGATTCGGCCTTGCGACCATTATTAAAGAGTCTTAAAAACTGGCCTGAAAATGGTGGTTCACAGTATATATCTTACAAATCCTCTACCCACCTAGAGGGGGATAATAACTTGATTTGCTATTTCTTAAAATTCAACAATACAGGCAGGAACTACGAACTTAATTTTATTACTGTGTCTAATACAGGATTGTTTATAAATTATGTTTGTGTATTTGTAACGTTCTTATGGTTTCTTAGGGCCTTCTTAATTTCTAAAATTTCAAGCATGTCTAGAATTTTTCCTTTCTTTGCATTATGCAAAAGTTTAACCCTACTACCGTTAAAAACGTGATTTTGCTCAATGCAATGTTCGGCGAAACCAGTTGATTTTTTATTATATAAAATAGACTGTTTGTGTTCTCTTAATCTCACCTACTCTGACCTATGTATACGGCATCACAGTCATCACACTTTATTTCATATACCCCCGATTTTTTAATATCTTCTGTCTTTTCTTTGTTATTAACCAACAAGCGACCTAAATTATTTCTATTCTTTGATATTGTATTAATACCTAATTTATTTAATCTATTACATACTGAGTTGCTAACCTTATTTACATAATTTATAATATGCCACTTTTTGTTTTCTATATTTGGTACATTATAAAAATGTTTTTGTAATAATTTTCTCTGTTCATTTTTTATTAATTTGTCAATAAGTGACTCATCATAGCCATTGTTTTTTGCTAGCGTTTTAAGAATTCCAGCTTATTTTTCAATGTTAACCCTATTTAAGTTTAGAGTTAATAGTCTGTGTACATAGCTATGAAACGGTGACATTTTTATCTTCCAAGATTGATTACAATTTGCATGTGTAAGAGTGTCAGTAAAAGTTGGCTTTCTGTAAATATCAAGTTCTAGCCCATGTTCTTTACGTGTCAGCGTAATATCTAAAAAGTTTATTGACCGTTCTTTTTCCATTTCAACTGTAAACTGAATTTTGTTGTTTAGGGAGTTAATAAAATGGATGAAATGTGACAATTGTCTCTCAGTACCGATCCATATGCGAAACACATCGTCAACATATCTTACCCAAAAATGTATGTATTTAAGGAGATTATTAGGGGGCGAGCGTAGGTGCGTCTTTACTATGTACATACTTCGGTATGCGATGTAAAGCAACGACAGGCGCAGTTAGTACTTGGATTGGTAACCATTCCAACGGAAACCGCGTTCTCGCCTCACACATCTTCCAGCGTCTTGTATATCAGTGTATGCGCGGAAGCTATACAACCTTAGGCGAGGGTTGTATAGAAGATATACCATCCTTCGGAGGGGATGTAAAGCCGTCGGTCCCTTGTCTATTAAATGTTAGGCAAGTAAAAGATCCCTACTCTTCTTAAGGGAAGAGGTTCGGCAAAATTCCTGGTTGGGGGTAGCTCGTCTACAGGCGTCGGTGTTAGGCCTCAGTAGCGGAAATAGGCCGACGTTAAATAAATGTATTAAAAAAAAGGAGATTATTGTTGGTGGTAAAAAGATTGTTTTAAAAATTTCAACCACCACTTTCAGGTCAGTTTTTAAGACTCTTTGATAATAGTCGCAAGGCCGAAACATATGTCAGAGAAATCTGAGAAAAAATTAATGAAACAATAAACCAAGTGCGTATTGTAACTATTCTTTTGAATATTTATAATTATTCTAGTCAATGAAATTTTTACGTTTTGCAGAAAATGTCATGACTAAGTGAGTAAAGTTTGTTATTAATTTATATAAAAGTATATAGGTATATTATTATATTATTTATAATCCTTTCAGGGCGGAGGAACGTGGATGGGGGCATGTAGGCAAAATTGGGGTGGAGACTGAAAATCAATTTTCGGAAAATCAACAGCCACAGCTTCCTGGAATCTGGTGTTAAAATAATGAGGTCCATATTGTTTATTTACGTATTGTTTAATAACACAGGATGGGAACAGAACCTTAGATACCTTTATGCTTGTAGCAGATAAAACAACCGAATGAGATAATCTCCGCAGGACAGGTACCTACACGTTTACTCATGTAAATACGGAGCAGGCTCGTGTTGGCGTATTACGAATCGTCGATATATGAATTAAGTAATTGAGGGGAGGGAGGAATTTTGAAAGAAATCAGAAACCATTTATTTAATTTTTATTTTTAATAAAATAAATTTTCAAGGCGCCCCGAGGTAATGCCTCATTGCCTTGGGGTTAATCCGGCACTGAATCCTTTATACAAACGAACATACAATATACATATACCTACCTATCATTTCACCACTTTCAGTCATAATTTATTAGTTAATAAGTCTGCAAAATAACGTTACTTGTATAATAAATGGTTTTTAAACATTGTAGGGCATGAATTGCCTTGAAAAGTTAGCTACGTACGCCTGCGGATGGTACGTGTAGCGTATTAGTTAGCACGCACTAATACCGCCCTATAGCCATCTTAAAGAAATGGAGTTCGAGATGGTTGCCAGGAAGCAAAAAAATAATAAAATAATTAATATATAAATATCAATTATCAATCACAAAAATTCAACTTGTGTTAGTTTGAATAAATTAATTTTATTGTCTATCCCACGTTGTTGATTTATTTTGTAGTCAACTGACTACAATTGGTGACCCCGAAAGTTATTGAAGTTTTCCTGCCACCTGCTGCCTGTCGCTTTCCTGCTGCCCCCGAATCGCCACCCTCCTTCGATTTCGGAACGTCTCTGCGTGGGTGAGTGCGTCTATCTTAATGGTAGCTCAGTTGGTTAAAGCGTCTGGCTAGCAAACTGAGTTGCCTAGCGAAGTGGGTTCGATACCCACACGGCGAAACAATTTTTCATTAAAAAAATTGCCCCAAGAGTGGTTCGGAGTCCACATTAAACTGTAGGGCCTCGTCTCTCTTTACCTAGCACAAGATCCTTGAGATCTTCCAGGGGGTTACTTCGGTAACTTGAGACGCGGTTAAGAAAACATTTCAAGAAACATTTCAGGAAAACATTTCAAGAAAACATTTTCAAGAAACCTACATATACATACTCCTTTCATTCATTCGACTACCTTGATCACCCTAATTATAATGATGGGGTAACTCTTTCATTAACGGTAGACTGCTCAAGTTTTTCTATTGGCTCAGTTTTAGAACAGACTTTTAATGGATTAACCACCCCTTTAGCATTCTTCTCGAAGAAACTGACTGATACTCAGAAGCGTTACTCAGTCTTTGACAGAGAACTCCTCGCAGCATACATGTCAATTAAACATTTTAGACATCTATTAGAAGGTCGCAATTTTACTTGTTTTACGGATCATAAACCATTAGTTTCAGCATTGTTTTCCAAATCAGAACGGACTCCCCGGCAAACTAGGCATTTAGAATAGATTGCACAATTTATGAATGACATCAAACATATTCAAGGTACCAAAAATGTCGTTGCAGACACAATGTCACGAATAAACGATTGTTCATTAATAAATCAAAATAAGTTGATGTCTTTACAATTTTTAAATGCTATAAACAAAATTCCTGGTTGGGGGTAGCTCGTCTACGGGCGTCGGTGTTAGGCCTCAGTAGCGGAAATAGGCCGACGTTAAATAAATGTATAAAAAAAAAAAAAGATCTTATTTGGTGTGACATCTCTCATTCTAGATGCCGCCCTTATGTGCCTAAAACATTACGCCGTATTGTTTTTAATATATTTCATATGACTCACGCAGGTATTCGAGCTACAAAAAATAAGCTAATTACCGATAAATATTTCTGGCCAAAAATGAGTTCCAATTGCACATTATGGACAAAGACTTGCCTGAATTGTCAGACTTCAAAGATAAATCGGCATACAAAAACTCCAATAAGTAATTTCGATATACCTAAGGGCCGCTTCGAACACATCCACATTGATCTTGTAGGACCATTACCTTTTTCAGAAGGTTATTCTTACATTCTTACAGTGGTTGAGCGTTTCGCGCGCTGGCCTGAAGCTTACCCAATTTTTGATTGCACTGCTGAGACAGTAGCCAAAACGCTATTTCAAAATTACATATGTCGTTTGGCGTTCCTATACATGTCACTACTGACCAAGGCGTCCAATTTGAATCGGAACTATTTCAGGAATTTTCAAAGTTTTTGGGGTTCCATCGGATTCGCACGACCTCGTATCATCCGCAAAGTAACGGCTTAGTGAAACGTTTCCATAGGACGTTAAAAACTACCTTACTAGCGAGGGCTAATTCGATTAATTGGGTCGCAGAACTCCCTATAATTTTGTTGGGTTTGAGGGCTATGCCTAAGACTGACTTACATTGTTCATCCGCTGAACTTGTGTTCGGTCAAACGTTACGTCTCCCTGGAGAATTTTTTGTTAAATCACATGTTGATACGGGAGTTCGTTATTTTATTAATAAATTACATGACATGTTTGACAAGTTAAATTTTACAAATCCCAAACGCCATGTCTCTCAAAAATCATTCGTAAGTCCTGATGTTTACACTTGTAATTTTGTTTTTCTTAGAGAAGCACGTCTTAAACCTGCTTTCTCACCTTTGTTTGAAGGACCTTACGAGGTGGTTTCACGTTCCGATAAAATCATCACCATCCTTAAGCGGGGAATAGCGACGACTGTCAGTATTGACAGAGTTAAACCGGCCTATTTATTGACCGACGATTCGGACCGACCCGCGCGATTGCCAACTAAACGGGTTCGGTTTGATATTAATTGATTGGTTGTATATTTTTTTTTGGAAGGGGGGTATATGTAGCGTATTAGTTAGCACGCACTAATACCGCCCCATAGCCATCTTAAAGAAATGGAGTTCGAGATGGTTGCCAGGAAGCAAAAAAATAATAAAATAATTAATATATAAATATCAATTATCAAACACAAAAATTCAACTTGTGATAGTTTGAATAAATTAATTTTATTGTCTATCCCACACTGTTGATTTATATTGTAGTCAACTGGGTACAGTACGCGTTCGATGTCGGTTTACAAAGGAATGCCGCGCTCGTGTTTTCTATATCGTTTTTAACTGACATTGAATGAAGTATATCAATTTCAATATGCCGATCTTTAGATTGCCCAAAAATTAATTCACTAATCATTCATGTTCTTCTTTTGAGCCTCACTTCGATGGATTAATAAAACCGGGCTAATAAACGTAATTCTTCTAACATCTTATTTTTTTATTCTTTTTACCAAAAGCATCCGTCGCTTTATCAAACATGTAATAGTCATAACACCAATAAGGGATTCAGTGTCTTAATTTCTGTGTATGAGGCTGTAATTTCTAATTTCATATCCGGCATTTTTTTTCATTAGTATAGTATGTAATGGAGTAAGCAGTTTTATGTGTGATGAACCGTTGTCTTGTTTTACCGTATTTTATGCTTTATAGCCTACATTTTCCACTTGTTTGTTATGTTTTATTGTAAATTTAATTATATCAATGTCTATATTTATACACGAGTTTGTTCCCATTCCGTAAATGGATTGTTGTCAAGTGCATGTAGTAATAAATAAATATACAGCACATTCCAATGACGACTCTCCACCTTAAATAATTTTCAATACATTGATTTAGCAAAAAACGCAAAAACAATAGATGGACACACTTTCTTATGAATAGACCTCAGGCTCGGGATTCAGGGAAGGGCCATGCCCCCCCCCCCCATAGATCGCAAAAAAATTTAAAAATCAACATTAAATCACTAATTTTTTCGACGCCCGGCGTCGCGCATATGATTTTAGACGACTAATCAGATGAGCTCACATACGATAAACAGAGTACAAAATGATATCTTGTACTCTTTCAGCCCTTAAAAAGAGAAACTGCTTCGGAATATTTCAATACTATATTGACGGAAACTCAAAACATGTTGAAATAACTTGATGTTGAAGTAACTCTACTTAGACTTATCAACAAAATGAGAAATCGACCCAACCCTAAACTTATCCTCAAATTCTCCTGAAGACTATTACAGAATTTCCCTATTTATTCCACTGCCGAATTATGTCATAAATGATCTAGAAAGTAGATTTTCAGTGGAAACACTCAATCTATTTCGCGTAAATATTTGTTTGCCAACAAATGCAATGAAAGCAACTGAAACAGAAATTATGACAGCTGGGAAGATGCTGACAGATATGTACACAGTTATTTTTGGAAAAGAAGATCCAAAAATAGTTTTGGACAAACTTAAAGGAGAATTTTATATTTGGAAATTGAAATGGAGTGCTTGCTCAAACTCCGTAAAAAAAGACTTACCTGCTGACGGTCTGGATACTTTACAACTGTGCGATAAACCATATTCTGCGTAATTTGTAAACTTTTAAAAATTATTTGTTTCTACGCTACCTATAAGCATTCCTAATTCAGAAAGGAGTTTTTCGACTCTAAGGCGATTAAAAACGTGGATTAAATCTAGAATGTCTAAAGATCATTTAAATGGATTGGCATTGGCATTCACCGAGCTGCATTTGATGACATTGAAATTACCAATGTAATTAAACGATGAGGAGAATATAATTTGTCCTTTAAATTGCTTGGGCAAGCACCTACTGAGATTAATTTTTTATAACACCTACAATTATAATCTATATTTTTGTTTCTTTAGTATTAGTTTATGTTTTGTGTAGGTATGGTACGGTCGTGAGCAAAAAAAATAGGACAAGTCTTATAACGGTATTTTGCTAAAATCTAGTTGTGTACATCTAACTTTAATTTTTGTGACATTGTCAGTTAGTTATCATAATGTATTGCAAGTGTGCAAAAAACTAATATGCCCCATATAAGCGATGTAGTTAAATCTAGAGTTAAAGCTGAAGATGAATGGTCAATGATACAAATTGTACTGCGTTATAATATTGACAAAAATTCGGTGTGTAACATTTTAAGAAAGTGGAGAATAAACGGTACGATTAGTAGAAATCCTGGACCAGGATGGCGAAGGATATCAACTTAACAACAAGATTTGCAGTTGGTAAATGCTTTAGTAGAAAATCCATTTTACTCAGTTATTCAGGCTGCTGAAGAAATGAATTTTCTTGGTTTTAGTAGTTACTGGTCGCCGGCGAGTAAGAGGATCGGAGCTACGCTGCCATGCAGCAGCACGGAAAAACTTACTTAAAGTTGAACATAAAGAAGGTCGAGTAGGATTTGCGCTTGAATTTTTAGCGCATGATGTAAACTTTTGGAACAATAATCTTTACGGACGAAAAAACTTTCCAGTCAACACACAGCGGTCGTATTCGTATTTACCGCCCTCCGAATACTCGATTCGATGAGAAATATATATCTAACAATGATAAAAGTGGTAGATTTTCCGTCAATATGTGGGCTTGGATATCGGCACGTGGTCCTGGTGTTTTGTGGCATATTGAGGAACGATTTAATAGTGAAACGTATATTAGGATTTTAGACAATATTATGTTCCCTTCTGTGTCACAATTATTTCCTAATAATGAGTTCATATTTCAACAAGACAATTATTCCGTTCATACTGCTCATACCGTAACTAACTGGTTTCAAGATAACAACATCAATGTTCTTAACTGGCCCAGTCATAGTCTAGATTTTAACCCTGTGAAAGAAGTATGGGGACTACTCGTAAGAAGTATCCAAAAACGAAATGTGAAACCACGGAATGCCGAAGAATTACTGGAAATAGGAAATAATTCATGGGAAAATATTATTACTAATGATTATTGTATAAGGTTATTTAATTCTATGCCGAACAGACTTATAGAAGTTATAAATAGAAATGGTGCAATAACGAAATATTAATAGTTAGTCTCTTGTTAAGTAGGATATTCTTTGTCCTTTGATCCAGGATTTCTACTAATCGTACCGTTTATTCTTTCTCAAAATGTTACACACCAAATTTTTGTTAATGTTATAACGCAGTGCAATTTGCTCATTAACCATCCATCATTTACTATAGCAATAACTACAGCATTAAAATAAAAAATAAATTAAAAGTGATATCTATTCTATTTCGGCTACTCATTACATATTCAAATAGAGACAGATTTACATTAGAAAAAAAAAAGTTGTCCTATTTTTTTCTGCTGACGACAGTACTATGTGGCCAATTTTTTTTTCATTTTTTAATAAGAAAAAAATATTATATTTTATGAAGCATAATAAAAATACATATTGTTATTCTTCCTACTAAAAATTGTTTTAATAAGGCTTTTATCCCATTTTTAGCGAATTCTATTTGTATGTTTCTCTCAATATTTTGTATGCCACCCCCCCCCCCCCCATAATTTGGCCGCGCCTGTACCTCGAAAATTGATTATTTCATGTGGTATCTCAGCAGATCGTATTGTTGGACCCTTTTATATTGACGTAAAGCCACAGTGTGAATCGCATTTGAAATTACTTATAGATGCAGTTGCTGTGATGATACCTAGGTTCCTCGGTGGTTGGATAGGTAGGATAGAAAAAGTCCGATGATGGAATCACCTCGGTCACCAGATTTGACTCCTTTAGACTTTTTTGTGTGGGTATTTAAAGACGAAGGTCTATACAACTCAACCAAATTCGCTAGGTGAGTTACGATAAAGCACTGTTCAAGAATGTCAAATAAGTGACTGGCTAATGGATTCCACGTCCAATGCAAAAAAAAAAAAAAAATTCAAGACTTAACGCCACAAACTTTTAGTAATGTTAGACAAGCATTTGTAATAATGCTACTGTACCATTGTGAAGGCAGTTTGAACGCTTAAGATCTAGTATGTAATATAATATGATTTAATAAATCAACCGTAAGTAAATGAAGTGATGGATATTTTTTGTCTCAGTTATCTGTGATTTTTCGATAAAAAGAAGCATTTATAGGCTTTCTTCGTTCTACTAAGACTCGTATATTCATAATATGAGAAGTTTGGAAGGGGTCAATTGTTCAGTATTTTGCTCACTCGCTGTTCGCTCAGTGTTTAAATTTAATTACAAATCTATTCACCATCCAAAGTATAGAAAAATCCATATTATAAATTTAACCATGTTATTTTCAATCAGTTCAACTAGTTTATTGCTTGTTTCAATTTAAAAAATCCTGCTCACGTCTAATTCTCCAAAATTCCACGTTTAGTTCAAAGCTTGGGAATCCTTTGATCTATGGATAGATAGGAGCTCACTCTTGTAACCTCGCCGACTTATTAATATTAAATAGAGACTGTTAAAACTTTTCGAGATATTTTAAAATGTGAAACCGGCTAAACAATGCCGTTCCCCGAAATTATTAATGGCAGAGAACCAGATTCATTAGTTCTATCTTTATACCGTTGATGTAATGCACAAACAGTGTAGCTGTGTCATTCAATTGACGGTTCATTAATAATTCCCCAATATAATAGACATTTAATAAGAGTACCCATATATTCGTAAAGTATACATTTACACTTTTACGAGCACTGTTTACATAGCAGAACAGTGGAAGAAACTATTGTATTATAACTGCCACTAGTTTTAAATTAAGATTTTTTTTTTGATATATACACTACACTTCTGTACGTGAATTTATTTAAAATACTGTTATGTGCCGCGCTCTTACGGAGAGAGGTTTAATCCCTAGTAGCAGAATAAAAGAAAGCCTGCCTGATTAGCTACTATAGGATAATAATTCACTAGTCGGCCTAGAGGTGGCGCTGTCTCATAGAATATACTAGAGATCCTATAAACAAGAGTCTGGCCACTCGAGTAGGAGGCACTGATTGGCCCGTATGAGAAGTGGATGGATAATGGCGGCGCCAATAGGAGTTGCTTTTTTTCTACGAGCATAGTGTCATTAGTCTAAATGTAATAGGTTAAAATTAAAATAACAATCTGTTATGAACAGATTTGGTCGCGAAACAATGAATGGTAACGTTATTACTTACATATATTTTTTCACTTTGTCAAAACAAATGCTGCAAGCTGCTTTTGACACAACATGTTGTAAGCACACGTGCACACTGAAACCACCGCCGCCATTATGCATCCACTTGGGCGGAGTGAAGGCCTTATAGAGTATCTAGAATATACCAGAAGGAGTACAGAAACGTCTCGAATGACAGACTGGATGAAAGTAAGCGCCACGGATATATAAGAAGCGGGATCGGCGCATCAGTCAGTCAGTTATTTTGTAGATGAATTAAGTGATCAGATAAGATAAAGAACAGTACTAGAAGCCTACAAATAGTGAATTTATAGTAGTTAAAAGTTGTAATTAGTGTTAGTGTTACTAATTATCGTAAGTAATTTAATGATTAATAAATCAGCGGTTGGTGTAAATTCATGTTGCAATTATTGGCCCTACGCTTAGAGGTGTTTATTGGAGGGTGTAAACGTGTAACAATAAGCTGTATTTATTACTTATCTTGTTGCTACAAACAATTATCGAATATTTCACACTAAATGTGAGCAGCTAATCAATTATAAATCCGCTTGAATTTCACGGTAGAAACTGGGTAGACGTCATTTGCAACAATTTTATGTCACCTATGAGATAAAACAGTTGTCTATCTCTTTTGTGGCCTTGAAATGCTCGCCTTACTGATCTAAATCTGTGACAGAGAATTAAATGCAGATTGGTTGAAGAGACTGACGAAGAGAATGCCGCTAATGCAAATAAATATTTGTGGAAGTGAGACATATGAATTTGTCGCCCTTTTGTTAGACCGAATATTAATAATTTAATATTTTCTTTAGTGCTTCTTATGAAGGCCCGTTTATTTTTTCGACTTATCCTGTGTACGCTCACAGTAAAACTTTGAGCCTTCGATAAGCTTAAATTTGTGTACCTGTAATACGCAACGTTATTCAAATTGTTTCGATAAAATCATTTAGTAGGTGCGTATATCTAATCGATCGCCTTATATGGGTATGCAACACACTTATATCGCACCGGCAATTTTAAAAACAGTGGAAACGTCATTTTAAGAGATGTGCATCAGTCAAAATGGGCAACATGTGAAACACTTAGTATAAATTTTTCGATTCAATTATTTGAAGTAACCTCTACTTTTTAAGTTTATTCTTGAATTTTCTACTTATTGCTCAATAAATCGAAAATGGTTACAAATAGGCATAGGGATATACAAAAAAATGTTGGTCTTTCATTCCTAGATCATATGGTCGAAAAATATACAGTGTTCCATTTGAAAAAATTGAGAAAATGGAATTCAAAAAGTTCTAAATTGAGTAATCATTTTTGGCCACTCTGTATATGTTTAGGAAGTGAAAATAGTTCAAAAACATTACACAGATGTCTCGTAACTGGTGATTACAATATTTTTTCTTAAAATCCATAATAGGGTTTTCCCAGAAAAAAAAATTATTGCTGAAATACTTAACTCACGTAAAAAAATGATTTATGGCATATTTATTATCTTATTAATTTTACTAATAGTAACAAAAAAAAAACTAGAAGTTTGAAAAATATTGGGTTCATTTTAAACAGCCATAAATTGGCGCGTTGTGACGTCAACAGCCTGAAATCCAATCACAGAGGTTGTCTCTGTTCAAGATTGTTTATTAATCTTGGTCTCCGTTAACATAACATAACCTCTATTTATTGGCAGCACTCAGCACTTTTCTACTTTAGGTAAAATATCAGCGGCACCTTTAACATATCCCTCTTCCACTTGATTCCATTTTGATTGTAGAATTAATAAAACATAAACCAGAAACTGATAAAATAATATTTTCACTCCAAACAATATAAACATAAAAATATAAATTTGACGTTTTAGGTTTAGTCATCTGATGTGTAATGTCGGTGAAGGTTAAACCTAAACTACAGTACAAAATATTAACGTCCGACGCTTTCACGAATAACTTGTGCGGCATTTATCTGGATTCTGATTGGGCAATATTTACACGTTCACTGCTTTAGACCAATCACAGTACAAGCATTACAAATTGAAATTCTGAGAAGTTTTTAGAGGAAAGCTTTCTTTAACACACAGTTAGAATCTATTACAAACTAATTATATCCATAATCTCATTGGTTTTCCGGCTAGATACGTAATTCTGGCGCGTAAAAATGCCCGTTTTAAAAAGCAGTGAAATTATCAGCAAGTTGTTTTAACGATATTTTCTTAGAAATAATTCTTATTAGAAAAGTAAATTGTTGTAAATTATTAAAATGTTTTATTATATCATTTTCACGAAACAAATTGTTAAAATAAAATTAGTGGGAAAAACCTATTGTGACGGTAGTGATTTTTTCAAAATGCATCCGTAGATGTCATTATTTCAACCAAAAAAATTACTACATCCAAATGGTTAGCAGATACTCAATAATAATATAGGAGAAGTTTAGAAAGAGGCTTCTGAAAATGTACTGATATTTATAATAGCATTTGATATTAAAAAATGGCACTTGGTCTTGTTTCACCCTGTATATTAGAAAGTAATTTTCAGTTATAGACTTTTTTATGTAGTTTACCTGTATTTTTTTAATTTCTAACGAAATCGGATTGCCCCAGCCTGAATAATAGTTTGATTAGCTATTTAATAAAAAATTCCGGAAATCCTCAGTATTAAGGAGACCTGCATTATAAAAAGTCTATAAATTGATGATCAATAGAATGGAAATTTTTATTTAGATACCTTCATTAATGAATAAATTCTGTCCTCAGTATCGTTCAAAATGCTCGTTCTTTCGCAAAGATTTTTAACTTATTCAGTCGATAGCCATCGAATTTTCGTTTTAAATAAAGTATCGGTTTATGAAATTAGTAAATATTGATGTTGCGTAAAGCTTAGACAATTTATCCCAACACTCTGTAGATGGTTTTATTAATTTGCCACGTGCTGACATCTTTGATTTAAAACAACTAGTTTTTACCGTGAGAAAAAACATTTACAGTTTTCTATAATCGCTTTACACGCCGTTTATTTGTTGTTTCTCAACTGTTAACTTAATGGATTTAAAAGAAGACATTGTGATATTCATCTTTATTTTGTAACGAGGCTATTAGGACTCAACCTAGCCTATCCATATAAAATGGACTAAAGTAAATAGATTTCTGCTCAAAGTCAATATTCCTAGACATACAGTTGCTGCCATCTACTAGGCTTACGTCAAACTATTATTGGCTGTAGTATCAGAGAAATGAACAGATGGCGCAATTAATTTTTTGATACAGTGCGCGCAAAATGACTAGAAAAATATCAGCTGGCGTTTCTTAGCCAAAAACTATAAAAAATAACGCACAACAGCATGAAATTGATCTTGGACAAACTATTTAAACAATAAGTGACAATGAATAAATAATTTTCGTTTTATAAGTATGACTGATATTATACTTATTGCATTAGATAAACTTAATATTCATACATAGTAAACCTCAAATTTTGCGCATTCCTGCACTGCTTGAATACTTCTTCACATACAACTAATAAGTGGTATAGATTAATTTCAGAACTGATTTTATTTTTTTCAAGAACTTTTATGAAATCGAAGTCTACTAATTATAAAAATACATACATTTCTACATATAAACATAACAGAATATCATTTTCTCAATGTAAAAATTACATAAAAATACACTAGTAGTCTCTAAATACGTAATGTAGCCACCGTTTGGAATACTCATAAGTAGCAAACAGCGTAGCGGTTGCTGGTACAGTCCTAATTAACGTTGGTGTCAAACCATTATACAAAGCACCTATTCCTTCCGTTCTGGATATCCTAAAAATAGTTTTGAACATATTTTCATTTAAATTGCCGACTTGTATTCGTGATTTCGCCACATCCACAGGGTAAGTTAATGTCCAGAACACCGAACCGCCCACTGCTCCCGCTAACATAGTTTCAAATAAACTTAAATCATCCTTCTTCTGACCTGGTTTGGTAAGTAGCGCTCTTGTCCCTAAAAAAAGCATTTTAGGTGATGGTACTTCAGTCACTGTTTATTGTTTACTAAAATAAGTAACTTATTGATTAAAAACGTTGCCAAGGCTATAGAATATAATATATGCTACTTATTTAACTGTAAAACTATATAAACTAATGCATATAAAAGTGGATGCTTACCTTCATATCCACCGAAGAAGAAAAAATATCCAGGCATTTCCCTAGCAAGAGTAGGAACCAATCCCCTAAAGAAACCCAGCGGTCCTTCATCTCTCATAATTTGTGCAGTTAATTTAAATGGCCCTACAATTTCAAATTTCTTCCCAAGCGTTTCCTGTTGTTTTTTTATCTCATGCATAGCCTGTAGTTTACATTTTACCAGCTCTGTAGGGCAGATGGCTAGTGATGAAAAAAAAGATGCCAAAAACCCTGCTGTTGCGTTACTTGTAATACTCAAGTTTTCAATACTTTCTGCACCCGTAATCCTCTGCATAAATTTTTGGCAAAATCCATAGCAAAGGAACAAGACCGAATTTTCGGCTACATTTGTGGCTAAGGCTGGTACAGTTCCAGCATACAGACCTCTGTAAATACCATCGCTTTGTAAAGTTTTCTTAAAACAATCTACCATGTTAGTGTATAAATGTGGAAATGTTTGCATTTTTACTTTTACAGTATCAAGTGGTTGGCCGACATAAACTAAGGCTATTCCCCCTACAAAAAATCATTCATTAAGTTATTATTAGATCATAACTTTTAAATATATTCTTATTTTACCAACCCAGAGAACCCGCTGTAAAATCAATGCATCCATCCTTAAAATGTTGATCCTGCTCTTCAACGGTCATTGGCGATACTTTCTACTTAACTACTACAGACACATACAAACTTTTGGAGATTTTTAACTCAATTAATTGATAAGAGTAAGAGATAAACACATCTTAAGGATAAGGTTAGAGTTCATTTACAACAAATATTATATTAAGATAAAAAAAAGTTTAATTGATTATTTAACATATTTAATTAATCACTTTTTATGCGTGACTAAGTAAATTTTGGTAATCAACTATGGCACAATAAGTACATTTAAAAATTTTGAAATTGGCACAAAACGTAACCCTACTATACCACTACGTGCATCACATGGTCCATCAAATGCAAATCATGTGGTCATGTGACTAAATGGTGTCATACGATTTACACTAATTTTGTTACCACATCGCCTCGCTCAGTACTTGAGAAAGACTTGTGAAATTCTATGATACAAACAAAACTAAAGCCCTAATATATTTATTAGAACTAATACTGCTAGCTCCCTATATCTCCTTTTCAGTAAAATTAGGTGAAGACTTAGCCACAAAGTGCATACAGGCGTCCATATCTGTCGGAACGACTTGAAGTTGTTTGTAAGAATATTTTATTTTTATTTAATGCGCCAAGTAGTAAAACGTAGTTATTTTGATACGCCTTTACGCCTATGTCAATCCAAATCTGTTATTGGCACGAGGTAGTAAACAACTTATGCGCGAATGCGGTATAAATAATAAAATCTAATACATGAAAATCCTGAGAGATAAACGCCTGTATGTAGTATGTGACTTAGAGAACCGCGAACCTTCTACTCATGGCGGCCTGTTCTAATGGTTGGTGTACGCGTAATTATTGCGTATTATCAAATTACAGATGTACTCCGCTGTGACAAGATTCCTCTGACATACATTATTAGAAGTTAATTAGCACTAATTGCAAGACTGCCCAATATAGTATTCATTTATACTTAACACATAGTCTATGCTATATTAATTGTTTTTGTTAATTTTACTCGACGAAAATGATAATACGTATCCTGATTTAATCATCTGTCAAGGATCAGTACATACCCATAAGTTATCCAGCACGCTAGAGTCTTGGCTTAACTACATATTATAAACTAGCAGTATTAGTCTAATAAGTACATGATTACTACTTATTCATAAATTCACATATTCATTACTTACCAACTTCTTGAAGGGTAAATCCTGCTTCATGTCGAGTAAATTTTTTAGATAGTTAGGCCTTAGAACCCATTCTATATTTTCATTGCACATCAAATATGTCGGATATGATCTGATCCTGGTCAGTAATCACTGAACGGAATGCTGTTGTAACTCAGTGTCACTAATATCTTCTCAAGTTGGTAGCGCATATAACCAAAATGGTGTACGTGGAATTTTAGGTGTCAAAATAACATGAAATAATAATATAGCCATTTATTCAATAGTATTTCATCCAAAATTAGGTAAGTACCCGTAATTTCCATTATATTCTATTAGTTTTAATAATAAGGAATTAATTTTTGTCGTATTTTTTAAAAGGTAACAAACAATATGTGGAAAGACCCTGATCCAGATCCTGGGGGTGACACCCAAAAAGATACGTCTGGACAGTCCACACAAGAATTATCAAATCTAACAGACAAATATGAACAGCAACAACTTTTATTACCACAACTAAAGGAAATGCTATCGAAGGAACAGAGTAACATAACGGAAGAAAAAATCAAGGAATATATTAATACACTCAGCAAGGCAAAAGCAAAGAAAACGAAAATAAAGAAAGATGAATTAGGAAGAACAGAAGGCAGTGTCAGCAGTAGTAGTATAGATGTCAATAAGAAAGGAAAACTAAATTTGCTTAGACAACAATTAGAAGAAAACAAGTAAGTGTACCTAATAGTTTATAAAGATAAGACCTGTATATGTATTTAAAAATAACAATCAATTATTTGTACTAGCTATTATGCATTGTTATTAAAACATATTTTGTCAAGGTCAACTCATTTTAAACAACAGTCCTGGAATTTATTTAAATAAACTTTTAAATAATTATATACCTTTTCCAATTTTCTAATTTCCAAATAGAAGGGCTTAATGCTGAAGCATATTAAGTAATTTTTAATGTTATAGAGCTAGATTGGCAGAGAGAGGTAAAAACCAAAGGGGTATTGAGGAAATGGTTACCCAACTGAAAGCGCAGTTGAATGATTCTCAACAGCTTATTCCACAAAATTTTACGCCACCAGAGCCCAAAAATCTTGAATATAGCAGGAATAGCACACAAGAAGAACTTTACAACATATTACTGTCCAGGGAGAAACGGATAACTGAGCTACTTAATAAAAACCAAAAGCAGGAGGCAACCATCCTGGACTTGCAAGAAAATTTAAAGGAAAAGGATTCTGTGATCGATGCCAGAACAAAAGCAGTAACGTTGATGAGTGACAGCTTAAGTAAAAAGGGGAAAACTACCCTGGATGCCTTAGATGACACGAAAGAGCAGATGAGAAAGATGCAAGAAAACTTTGTAACACTAGAAAGTGAAATGAAGGCTAGACAAGTCAAACTATTGAATGATTTAAAGGCGAAAAATTTTGAAATAGCCGAACTTCAAGAAAACAACCACCAGTTGATGAATGAGAAACATGAGCATTTAAGGATCATTGATGAATTGAAAACTTCAAATGCTCAAGGCGAGGACACTAAATCAGAGGAATCTCAGAAAGGCGACATTCAGAAATTACAAGAGCAACTGGACCAGGCGAAAACCGAAAATGAAGAACACTTGCTTAGGATATCTGATTTAGAAAAGCAAGTACAAGAGAATGCGAAAGAGCTTACTATATGGAGGAACGACCGTCTTTCAGTAAGTACTGCGGAAAGTAAAGATGCCGAAATTGCCAAATTGAAGAAACAATTGGATGAAAGTAACAAAATTATGATAAAGATTAAAGCACAAAGTAAGAGCAAAATTAAAGAACTAACGAAAAAAATTGATGCCTTTAAGAAAGTGAGCGATGCCAACGCGTTTATTGTGAAATTACAAGCAGAAAATACAAAACTCAGTGAAAAAATAGCTGAACTTGAAGAAGAGAAAGGAAATATGCAATTGAAGATGGTGGAATCTACTGATTCTGTGAAAGGTAAGCTACAATTGATTCGTTTGTTGCGTTGTTTAAGGAAATAATTAGGAGCAAACCCCTAGCCAAAATTTTCATACCAGATTTCTTCTAAACATAATATTTTTAGTCGCAAACTCCTCTATAAAAATCCTTATTTTACTAGGAATGTAACCAGACTGCAATCAGCAGCTACTCTCTGGGCTATGTGCCCCGCCGAGCGCTCCTTTACTCTTGCCAGCCATCACACACCACTTGCAGACTGCAGTTTCGAGCTGTTGGCTGTCGTCAGTGCAAGGTAGGCATGTGACGACTGGCACAAGGATCCTTTGACTATTTGGTACATCCCGCTAGATGGCGCCTGCTGACTATTTTGCATGTCGCTATTGTAAAAATACCGGGATGTACCAAGTAGTCAAAGGATCCTTATGCCGGTCTTCATATGCCTACCTTGCACTGACGAGAGCCAACAGCTCAAAACTTCAGTCTGCAAGTGGTGTGTGGTGGTTGGCAAGAGAGCTCCTTTAAGTAGGATCAGTCTTTCGGCTGGTGTTTGTTGCAATCGAAGCATTAGCGTTTTGATGGTAATATGCAATTATTACACTTAACGTGCCAGACTTGTAACTTGTAATTCAGCGCTCGGCGGGGCACATAGCCCGGAGAGTAGCTGTTGGTTGCAGTTTGGTTACATTCCTTATAGTAAAATAAGGATTTTATAGAGGAGTTTGCGACTAAAAATATTATGTTTAATATTCCGCCCTCTAAAAGCACATTTGAACCGGATTTCTTCTGTTTTTCAATAATTTCTTCCAGATTCTTGTGATTTCCTATGATTTTCCCTTGATTTCCCCGAATTTAATCTCACTTAAATCAATGACTAGACTTAATATAATATGTAGATAGATAAAGATATTTTATATTCGAAAACTTATGATAATGTAGATTACCGATATCTGTAACAATGTTTTCGTATATGGTAATTGTATTTTAAAGATAAAAAAAGAAGAAAATTCTTCAGATTGATACGAGACAGATATAAATTGTGTATAAAGCATTTTTTTTTAAGTCCTTTATTAAAAATTTAGAAAACAAACGTAGCTAGTATGCACTAAACATCTATGCCATCTGTAAGGCTAATGTCATAAAAATTTGCCACCTGCTTCACAAAAATAAAAACTCATGCTCTAAGAAGCTACTTCTAAGCCATCTATTATTAGCTATGAGAGTACAGTAAACTCCACGAGTGTTAGCGAGCGATGGGAACTGTAGGGGAATCGACCCTACCTACCTACCTATCGTAGAACGGCATACATCACTGGCACTATTTAGAATTTATACTACACCAATTAGGATAGCGATGCGTGCGCTAGGTCTATACTACTCTACATACAGCTTCCTCTTTGCTTGCCATCACTCGTGGTGTTTACACTAACTTAGAAATAATTTAGCACACTACATATGGAAATATGGCTTTTATCAAATTGACTAAATCTTTATATCTTGTAGACTTTGTAGGCCAGTATATTTTGGAAAAACAGCTCGACTATGGTTTCGTAGCCTTACTTAATATGCTTAAATTTTGCCTTTATTATTTTGTGGTTATTATTTCACTTGCTTTGTAGATTCTACTCAGTTAGAACATAAGGAATTAGAAAATAAATTGGCGCAAAATTTGAAAGACCTCGAAGAAAAAGATAAAATCATATCGCTCTTGGAATCCGGTAAGTTTCTCCAAGAGACAAAACAATTTCTGCTTCATTGGACATTGATTTTTAGATATAATATCACTGAGGGGAGAAATACAAGGTCTAAACGAACAAGTCTCCGGCTTTTCCCATTTGGAAAATGTGCAAGTTACGTCAGAAATTAAATCCATACAAATAGAGGAGCAAATGGAGAAAATTGAGAGTGAAAACATTAAGCTGAAGAAAGAAATAGAGGAAATACTGAAAGAGAAGGAAGAAATGATGGAGAAAATTGAGGAATTGAAGAGAGAGAAGCAAGAAGTAAATTCCAAGTTGGAGAATTATATTCAGGTAAACATTTATGACAAACTCTTGAGGCGATAAATTAGTAGGGTTAAAAAAAATATATACTTCCACTCACTGTTTGTAATTTTTGTCAGGTGGACTGGCCTATGATGATAAACTGTCAAATTCAATAGTTTTAAATTATTTCAGGAAAATATGGAGCTGATAGACAAACTAGAGAAACTTAGCGCCGAAAAAGTGTCTTCTGCTGAAAGCATAGAAATTGTAGAGGGCCTAACGCAGCAAGAAAAGCTAGAGCTAGCCGCTTACCAGAAGAACTTAGACATCCACATGGAGGGAGAACCTATGAAATGTTCTGAGGATGATGCTATCGAGCCGCCCGCAGAACTTAACGAGAGCGTCTTGCAATTGAACGAGGATTCCACTGAATTGCTACAGAAAATTGACATGTTTACTATGGAGAGGAAGGAAGTCATGAGCAAAATGGAAACTCTCAAGGATGAGAACAACCAGCTTAATATGAAGCTGAGGGAAATTGAAAACAACCGAGACATCCTTGCTGAGACCTACGAGCAGCTGCAGACTGAGAAAGAGGAATTGCAAAACGAAAACGATGAACTTGTGAATAGGCTACAGAAGTTAGAGTTGGAGAGCCACAAGGAAGAGGTATGTTTACATCGCAAAGATCTACAATTGTCTTATTTAACCTCATTGATGCCATTTTCTTTGGTATACCCAGCCACCCATTACAAATTATCTTTTGCTTCATGTTTACAAACGAGTTTCATACAACTTTTATCTTTCAACAAAATTGCTTAACATGGCCTTTAAAGTTTTCGTGGCTGTATGTTTATGTATGTGTATAGCTATTTTCTTCTTGCAGATCGAAACGAAACAAGACAGCACTGAATCGCACACCCTCGCAAAATTGCAAGACTTGCAAAAGAATTATGAGCGGTTGTTAGCAGATAATGAGGAACTGAAACGCACCTTAAAAGGATACGACGCCCAGATCCACGAAAAAGACGAGTTGGAAGTCAAACTGTCCCTGGCCCAGCAGCAAATCGAACATTTCGAGAGAAAAGTGAAAATGAACTCTGCCGAATTGACTAACTACAAAACCATAATAGAAGAAAATAAGAACGAACTTATTAAATCTGCTGGTGTTATAAACGAACTTCAGGAGAAACTGGAAGCTAGAGAAATCGACATTTTAGATTTAAAAGCTATCATAACTGACCTTAACAAAGTAGTGAATGACTTGCAATACGAGAATAATAAGTTGGGCAACTTCGACCTTATGGAAAAGCAAGTTTCCGATATGAAAGAAGCATTAAACGACCAAATCCAGCAGGCCCAAGATTATGAAGAAGAAATGGCCAAAAGCAACGATATAATTAGCAGTCTTAACACAAAATTAGTCGAGATGAATAGGAAAATAATCGAAACCGAGCATGAAATGGAGGTAAGAGACATAGAAGCAAAGAAGTTGGCCCAGGATCTTCAGAACAAAGAAGAAACCATTCAGTCTCTTCAGAGCCAGGTCAAAGAAAAGGACAAGAAAATCAACTTCGTCGTCGAGGATATGAAAGAGAAATATTTGGCACTACAGAAACAGTTGGACGGCAATAGTGGATCTTTGGAGAGCAAGGTAGAAGAACTAACAAATAAAAACAAAGAGCAATTGGAAAAAATGAAGAAAATCGCCGCGAATCTGAAGAAGAAAACGCAGGCGTATCAGGAGCTTGAAGAAAGGTACAATGAGGAGAAGGAGAAGTGGGAAACCGAAGTGAACGAGAAGGAATCCATAATCGCCACTTCCAACGGCAAAATTAACCAAATCCTTGAGCAACAAAAGGAATTGGAGCAAGAGGTTGAGGTTAAAGCCAGAAAGCTTGCAGAGGCAGAAACTAAAGAAAGGGAACTAGTCGGGATTATACAAAGCCTGGAGCAGAACAAGATCGAATTGCAAAATTCTATATTGGAACTGAGACACAAGGAAGAGAAATTAAATGAGGTGAGTTTGAAGCAAGAATTGTCCACCAGCCTTCACGAGGAATTTGACAATGTACCAAGCAACCAGGAATCCGCCAACGAAGAAAAGATCAAAGAGCTGGAGCTCATCATTGAAACCAACGAGGCGGATCTCGCCCACTACAACGAGAGAGTCCATAAGCTAGAAGAAGATATTGCCCGCCTAGAAGAGGAAAAGGATAGGCTCGAAAGGAGGGACTCGGAGTTGAGCGAACAGCTAAGTGTAACGTCGAGGAGCGTCCAAGAAAAAGCCCTGCTCGAGGAAGAGCTAGGCCAAAAGCTGGCGCAAGTGTCCGCCAACGATGAGGCGCTGATGAAGAAGCTGGGAGAAGTCAGCGAAGAGAACCGAGAACTGATCCAGAAGAACAAGGAAAACGAAGAGCTGAACTATAAGCTAAAAGTTAAGCTGAAGAAAGCACACGAGAAGGTTACCCAGCTGAAGTCACTGCAGTCTAACATGGAGGAGCTTGAGACGGCCAATGGCGAATTGAAGAAGCAATTGGCACTCTTGGAGGCGCATCAAAAGCATATACAGGACGAAAATGAAATGTTACAGAAGCAGTACCAGAATGACTACGAAAAGATCGAGACGGACTACCAGGCGCAGTTGGAGGAGTTGGTGAAATGTAAGCACGAGCTAACGTTCGAATGCGAGAAGTTGCAGGAAACCTTGAAAGAGATGCAGGGCAGGGAAGAAGTGTTGCTGTCGGAAATAACAGAATATAAGCAGAAAATGGAGCTGAACGAGACTAGCGACCAGGAAAGGGTAAGCAAAGATATTAGTTGTTGTAGGGTGCATTATTATGCAGAAAACCGGAATTGCCACATTTTTAAATTAAATGTCTAGAGGGTGTTTTTAAATTATGTGCATATATTGTAATCTATGAGTCCTTCTATAATGTGAAAACCAATTACAGCCGAGGTTAGAACGTTGCCAAGTGGGCAGAATGTGATTAGATTATAAATAGAATTGAAAATGAACATGGACAAAGCTAATAGTTTGTTTAAAGTGCTCAAATTTCAATCCACTGCTATCAACATATTCATGCGCTTTTGGAAATACATTAGCAGTCCGTAATCGTATTTAGATGTTAAACAGACTACACAAAGGTTTTGTTTGATCAGACGCACACACACATTAACTGTTAGTGGTAAAGTACATAGCCGTGCCATAAATAACAGATCCTGATATAAAGACGACAATTCACTATTAACACAGGGACAGCTGTAAACTTACACTTAGTTGTTTTACCAGCTGGCAGTGTTAGGTCATGCAGAGACGAACAAGTTCAAAATTACCGAAATGTTGGCTGCAAATATGTATTCATTGGTGTCATGGATAATTGTTTACAATTTGCAAAATTTAGTTTTTCGTTTATTCTTGAACATTTTGACAAATAAATATGTGGGGATCTGTAAACGAGCCTATTCAAAAACATTGAAAAAATTCAAAAGAAGTACAAAATATTTTATAGTTAATTCACTTTGCAACTTGTCATTCTCTAAATTTAAGAAAACGGTGGTTTAACCACTTAATTTCAGAAATAGAGGTCAAACTTCATTGTCATTACAAAAGTCAACACAAAATTTGGGAACAATTATTAAAATTATGCCTTGATCATTTATATTCATTTCAGTTACTAAAAATTTACAATTATTTTTCTATATTAAGAAACTAAAATTAATTTCACTTTATAAATATTAATTTTAAAAAATGCCTTTTAGCAAATTCAACAGAATATTAAATTCAATGACGAATCACAGAAATCATAAAATTTCTTACATTACTCTCAAATTTTATTACAGTTCGTGATCAATAGAAATTTGCTTGCCAACCACGAATCACTCAAATATTTACATAGCAAATTCAGCTTTTACAAATTATCTAAATTCTTCTCATTTCACTACTTTCGATGCATTTACTACATTTTTAATTTCAGTTCCTAATTCAAATTCTTATTGCAGTTACCAAATGATTAGAAAATTTTCTTCTTTTTTAAAAAAACATTTTTTAATTTAATTTTACGGGAATTTTTGGAATCCTACAATTTAACCTACAAAATAAAAAAAATATGTTTGTGTGTGAACATTTTTTAAATCATTTATTTTTATTTTAAAAGAAAAAACGTATATGTAATGTTTTATATTGCAGATTCAACAACTGACGGAAGAGCTGAGAGTTGCAACCACAAGACTTAGAGATTCTGTTGAAGAAGTGGACTCTTTGAAGGAGCAAATTGAAGAGTTGAAAAAAGAATTAGCCATCGTTAAAATCGCCAAGGAAATGGTTAACCATGTGATTAATGAGGCGGAAGAACGCATCTTCACAATGAATACTGTCGGCAGTCAAACTGAAGACTTGGAAGGCAGAGGTGAAAATATCGAGGCAACACAAGTTATAGAGGTTGTATCTGCAGAAAAACAACCACAGCCAGTTCCTACGTTCCACTGGCCAGCCAACCAGCAACCTAGCCAAAATCAAGATTGGTTTGCCGCCGCCCCCCAACACGACCTAGGCCAGCAGCAAAACCAGCCAACCTTCAACTGGTTCGCTGACCAAAGCCAAAGTAATTTAAACAACCCACCTAACACTCCTGCTGACTGGTTTGAAAGAGAAATAGCTCCCACGCAAATGAATCTATTACATTCCCAGGCCGAACCGCAACCACCAGCAGTTGTGGAAAACACCAAAGAAGCTCTGCTCAGCAAAATTAAGGCCCTAGAATTTTTGTTGTTTAACATAGACAAAGAGAAGGAGGAGGCTTTGCAAGATTGTACTGGAATGATTAACGAACTTACCCGTCTGGTGTATGATAAGGTAAACCCTCCAAAGACCGAAAGGAGTCTAGCTGACGATGTCCCTAGAATCGAACCCACCGATATCGAGTCTCAGGTCTTATCACCCGATGACATAGTCGACGCAGTTGTCAACAAAAAGGAATTGCAACATATCGAGTTTGAGAAAACCGACCCAGCTTTAGGTGAGCAGAGTCGCCCTGTGGTCGAGGAGGTGGCGCAGCCAAAACGGGCTTATCTGACCTACCAACCCGAAGACAAGGTCACGAGCAGTGGAAAGTTGGAGGCCTTCGGAGAAAACGATGACGGATGGGGGTGGGGGCCGGAAGAGGCGAAATTAGAAGAGGAACACTTACACAAGGCTGAAAGTACACCTCAGATACAGAGCCTTCGGATGGAGATCGCGCAATTGGTCGAAAGGGTGCAAGTTTTGCAAGTCGAACGTGAGAACCATCTCGAGGAAATTAAACAGCTGCAAGTTAAATCGGGCAAACTTATCAAAAAGTGCAAGGAGCTCAAACAGAAGAACGATCAGTTGCTAGCGCAACAGCAGAGTAAAAAATCAGAATTAGCAGACTTCTTCAATTTGGACGAAACTATTCAGGAAGAGCTGAAAGCCCAAATAGCGCAACTGGAGAAGAAAATCAAAGAACTTACCGGCGAGTTAGAAAAAGAAAGGCACGAGAAGAGCAACATATTGAAACGTGTCGATGTCCTGACTTCCGCAAACGAGAGGATGCTCGAAATGAAAGAAATCCAAGACACGGAGGTACTGAGGTGGAAGCGAAAACACCAGGAGGTCGAGGAGAAGCTTCAGCAGCACGAATGGGGCAGTGATGGCTTCAACGAGGGAGTGAAACCGAAGACCGGCACTGAGATCCCAATGTCGACTATGACTGATAGCAAAAAAATTGAGGAGCTGCAGCAGGCCATCAAGGAATTATCGCTGGATAACGACGAGTTACAGGCTCTATTAGACGAGCAGAGACAACTTAGAGTAAACGCGGAGAAGTCCAAAACTTTGCCGGATGCAACAAGAACAGAGGAGGAATACACCAGGTTAACAACAGAGCTAGAGGCCAAGATAAAGGTCTTAGAGCAGGATATTGCGGATAAAAGCGAACAAATGCAAGCCGTTCTGGATGAGAAAAATAAAATTCTGGCGGCGAATAACAAACTGCGAAATGCGATAATCGAAGACGAAAGAGACGTTACGGAATTACGGGAAAGTTTAAGAAACCTGCAGGAGAGGAACAGAGAATTGGAGTTGCTCCTATCTGAGAAGGACAAACTAGCTCGAGATTTACTTGAGCAAGAGAAGAGTGCGAACGTCCAGCAGGAATTAAGCGACAAAATTAGCGAGCTCGAAAGTAATCTTCTGCAGTTGAAACAATCCAATGCTGATTTAGAGCAGCTGTTGAATCAGAAGGATGCCGCATACGACAACTTGAGAGCCTCTTACAACCAACTCAACGCTCAGGTTATGCAGTTGTCCGTCGATTCAGGACAACAGGTACAAAATTACGACGATCTGGAACAGGAGGACACAACAAACACATCTGATTTTCAAAACGCATTCAAACGACAAAAACAATTGCTTCTTCAGATACAGGAGGAACACTCACGAAGAATTACTGAGTCAAAACGGCGAATGCAGTTATCTGATCAGTCGCAATTGGAAAATCTGGAGAAGATTAGTGCAATGTCGAGGGAGCTGGAAGAACAGAAACTGGAATGCGAACGGCTACAGCTGGAGAACTCAAGGCAAGCCGCCGAATTGGAGCAGTTAGCTCAACAGCTGAAAGTCAAAGAGTTGGAATCGTCCGAAAAAGACGACTTTGAGTTGGCGCAGCAGAAATACCAGCTGGAGAGTTTGCTGGCCGAAAAGGAGGCCAATATTAATGAAGTGAACAGCAAGAAGGTGGAGCTCGAAGAGGAAGTTAAGCTGCTCAATCGTAATTTGGAGGAGAAACAGAAGCAATATGAACATTTATTAAGGGAAACTGAAGAGAAAATATCCACAGCGGCGGCAGAATTAGAGGAAAGTTGGGCGGCTCAAGTTGATCAGAGAGGTAAGTGGAGTTTATCAATCAAGCAAGATGTACTTTGTTGTCCAGAAGAATAGTCTTATTGACAAAACATAAAAATGAAAATATACATATATAACTTTTATAAAATATAAAACTATAAATATAGGTTCACATAATACAAACAAACTGCAAATCACATTTTTGAGTCAAACAATAATAATAATAATAATAAAAGATCTTTATTGATCATACACATATAACCAAAAGGCCATCGACCGAGGTCCTTCAGCCTGTATATCCATCATTTTATAATTATTTTATAAAAATTTTAAGTTTTCTTGACAGTGATAAATCGGATTTAAGAATATGTAAAAAAAAAAGAAAACTTATTACAATATTAGCATTTTACAAATTAGGATGAAGAATTAATTAACGTCCTGCAGGGAATTTAGTATTTCTTGAATGGTTCTTTCGGGAAATCGACATCTGGGCCTCTGTATTGTTCTCGTTCTCAGTAGGGGATTCATGATGAGGAAATTATGAGGTCGTTGTGCAAACTTTTTAGGAAGCATAATAAGTCTCTCCTGAATTGGACTGACCTTGGAAATGTCATAAAGATAATTGTTAGAAGGCTTGTGGAGTGGATTCCTCGGATGGCGCATCTTCGTAATTATTCTCAAAGCTGAAGTTTCGGCAACTTGAATATTTTTTATAATAGATTTTCAGCAATTTAGGTACAGGGTATGTCCAAACTCTAACAGTGGACGGCATATGGACTTGTAGATTTTGGCAGCAGATTGTGTTGAAATTCCCCCTTTTTTATATGTTAGAGAACGAAAAAATTTTGCTCGTGTTGTAGTTCTTCGTTTGAGCAGCTTAGTATGTTGTTTTAGGTTGCATTTGTAATCCAGTTCGATTCCTAGGTACTTTGTAGATACAGATGGGTTGTATTTTTGAATTAAAAATACTAATGGAGGGTGAATTTATGGATAGTCTATGATTGAAAATTATAAAACGAGCTTTAGCGGGATTTAATTGTAGTCTCCATGTTTTAAACCATTTTTCAGTGTCATTAATCATCTTTTGTAAATTATCGATGGCCTTGGTCAGAGTTTTGTCGTGAGCAATTAATGTGGTATCATCTGCGTATTGCAGAAGATAAGATTTTGGACCAATTTCGGAAGAAAAAATATGGCAGTAAATATTATATAGCACTGGTGATAATGCAGACCCTTGTGGTAATCCTTGCTCAGCAACAAGGACCATCTGAAAAGGAGTTGTTTACTTTAACATAAAGATTCCTCATTTCTAGAAAGCTTCTCAGAATATAAACAAGGTAGGCTGGGATCTCTAGTTTGCTCAATTTGTAAAGCAAACCCAAATGCCATACACTATCAAATGCTTTTTTAATGTCTAAGAAAACAGCAGCTGATTTTAAGTTATCTAGTTTGGCCGACTGGACATTGGACACTAGGATGGTAAGAGGGTGTAGGGTCCAACATTTTTCTTTAAATCCAAATTGAAAAGCTGGAATTTTTTCACTTATGCGCTCCAGAATTCTACCTTTGAGAATTTTTTCAAAGAGTTTTTCAAGAACAGATAATAAAGTAATTGGTCTGTAATTTTCCGTTTTTGTGTGATCAGTGTGGGGCTTAGGAATTGCAATTATTTGTCCTTTTTTCCAAATAGCCGGAAAATGGTGATTGTTTAAACAGAATTCATACATTTTTATTATATAGAGATGGATATCATAGTCCAGTTTTTTTACAATCGACCAAGGAATATTGTCCATACCTGAGGCCGAGTTTTTCTGTTTATCGAGAATTTTGAAGTATTCTTCCTCACTAATTTCTATACCATCCTTTATTTCGATGTGATGGAAAAACTGATTATGCCATTCTGTTACCGAATCGAATGTTTCATCATCAAAGTCAGGGTTTACATTATGTACATAGAGTTGCTTTAGGTTTTCAGCGAATATTTGTGATTTCTCAGCATCAGAGCTATATTCTACACCATTTTCTACTATAGTTGGGATGTGAAATTTTTGTTTATACTTGGTTAGTTTGTTGATTTGGGAAAAAAAATTGCGGCCTCTAGATTTGTTTATTTCTTCGCATACATCGCATACATTTATCGTCAAAGTATTCTTTTAAATCGTAATAGGATTTATCAATAAGTAAATTTTTCACTGCGACTTTGAAACCCTGTATGGAGACTGCCTAATAGGGCTCGGTAAATGATTATACATTTTAGAACCATTTTAAACGAGAATCCCTAACAAGTGTAGTTCTTGGGGTTGGCACTGTAACATTACCAGCTTGTCGAGTGGTATATTTTGGGGTCGTATAAACATTGTTTTGTATTTACGTATTAAAACTACTGTATTTAATATAAAAATAGATATCACAGTCATAATTCTGTTGGCCACAAATAGTTTACCTTACACAGATATCTAATGACACTCTTTTGCAATACAAATATTTATTGCATGAAAAATTTTCTACATATATCCCATAGCTCAGGTGTGATTCGATTAATGAAAAATATACAACTTTGGCAGCCGAGTATCCTAATCCATTTTAAACCATCCTGACTGCAAAGCATCCAGATGCTAGTTTACTGTTTAAACTGGTAATATGTTCTCTAAATTTTAACTTACAGTCAATATTCAATCCTAAAAATTTCAAGCATGTTTTGTTTTCAAGAACATGGTTCCCCAGGGAATATCTGGCAGATTAAATTTGAAAGTTATTATATTTGATTTCCCTATATTAAATGACAGTAAGTTTGAGTTACATCAGTCTTTGATTTTCTTAATGTCGTTGCATATGCTTTCCTGCACAATATTTTTTCCTTGCTATGCCACAATATTATGGTATTATCGGCGAATAGAGCAAACTTTCCTTTGATATTAATTGTAGTTAGGTCATTGATATACAATAAAAATAGAATTGGACCAAGAACAGAGCCTTGAGGTACCCCACAGTTTGTGTTAAGTTCATCTGACCTATTTGGATTTTTAACAGTTTGTTTAGTCCCGACCATGGTGTAGTATATTAGGTGGTCCGAGACGACATCGTTCCAGTAGCGGACTTCATTAAAACCACTTCTCAAAGGTTTTATCAACACAAATTTGGTAATAGTCCGCTAACAACCAACATCACACAAATAAGAGAGCATAATGCACCGTTTCGGATTAAACACAAATTACTGTACCAGGAGCTACCCATCTTTCGACAGCATATATAGCTATCAGACCCCTTACCAAAATATTATATTTACAGTAAATTTCTTAACCTTTTCTGTTCACTTTAACTGTCCTTTATTTTTGTCAGTTTTTATTTGTTACCTTTTTGTTTTGAATTACTATCTTAAAGTCAAGCAAAACTATTCAAAATAACTACAACATTTCGGCCCAAAAATTAGAAATTTTATCATAAATTTAACGGCTGGCATAGCCGCTCTCGCTCAGTATTCCATTGCCTCTAGCGGGTTTTTTCAGTGAGTTTTTCCCGTCTCAGTAGCCAACAACCTACTTAATGTTTTATAAGTTAACTGTTTTTTATATTCTTAGTTTAGTTAAGTCACCTGGACATTCTATTTATCGCGCCCTAATAAACTTGCTATGCAGGTAGGAGTAGGGCCTTAGATTTTAATTATTTTAAACTCTCGCTCTGCTCCAACCTCTCAAATACCACGGTGCCCTCATACCCTGGATATTCGGCTGGATCAGGTGCTAGTATCCGAGTAGATCTTTTGTACTTTTAGCGACAAATAAATTTGATTTGATTGATTGAGGTGGTCCGACACACGGCACTTGCCTTGTCAATCAACGGCTTCATAAGTGCTTGGTTTCTATTTAATTCAGTAGATGGCGCCCGGAATATACCCCTGCAATTACCTAGGCATAGATCATGGAATAGATAGACGGATTTTCTTTGATGTATGTAGTGTTGCATATATACACAACTAAACGACAAAACTAAGACAAAAAAAACGAACTAAAAGCTCTTTAAATATAAATAAAACAAATCTACAGAGCATTAATTACGCAGAACCTGTAAAACTGTATTTCTAATATTTCTATGCGTAAGTAACGACGAGACTTTATTTGTCCTGCCATCTATTGCATTACACACAACTAAATACTTACGAAGCCGTCGCATCACCTAATATAACTACACCGTGGTCCTGACAGATAGGATAAAAACCATTTGAGAGTACTGCCTCTGAAACCATAGGGCTCCAATTTTTGCGGCAATTTTCCATGTTGAACACAGTCAAAGGCATTTGACAGATCGCAGAATATGGCAGCAGCGATCTCCCCCTCATTGTACCAATGACTGCTTGGAAGTAACTTTTTTGCGGATCAGAGGATAATCTCCTTTGTATCAGATAGGAAATTTTATGTACATTTCAACCATCAAAATTCTGATACATGTGACACTGTCCTAGGAGTTCCACAGGGATCCATTTTAGGACCGCTACTGTTTTTATTATATATTAATCATATGCCCTATCATATTTTACATGGAACTCTTATAAACTTCGCAGATGCAACATTAGTGGTTTCGGCCCCAAGGGCTGAAAACTCCAAAAATTAATTGAATATGCCAGGGAAGATATAAAGACATGGTGTTACAAGAATAGGCTAATGTTAAACGATTCTAAGACACAATATATTTTCTTCAACAAAAATATTACAATACCTGGTAGTAGCGCATCCAAAGTAGTAAAACTATTAGGAACCTATGTAGATAATAAATTGTCTTGAGAGGATTGCATAGATTTAGTATGTAAAAAATTAAGCAAAGCCTACTACGCAATCTGACAATTAAGGTATGAAGTGGATTCAAAAGTATTAATGCAAATGTACTATGCATTAGGATATTCAGCATTTAATTTGAACAATTTGTATCGTATTCTGATAATGCAGAAAAAAATTATACGACTAATATTCAATTTGAAAAGGAGGCAGTCTTGTTGAGATGTTTTCCGAAAAAATAATATTCTAACTGTAGTATCAGTATTTATATATAACTGTGCAATCTATGTAAAAAATAACGACACAAAGTACCAAACAAATATAAATGCCTTAAGAGCTCTACATAGAACTTCAGTTTTTCGGTTAATTTATCTGCAATTAACCAATAATAGTTATTCAGGCCATTCAAATTTATAGTTGCATTTATTGAAGGGTAGTTTTTTACTTCTAAGCTTACTTATAATTGCCTAACTCTCCTTAGGCTTATTATAAAACTGCAAGTTTTCATAAATTTTGTTTCCAGGTGCTGACGTCGCGGAAAGCTGGAAATTACATTTAGAAACGGTGGAAGCAGATTTCGCTTCGATCCAAGAGAAATTGAAGTATGAAATCAACGAGCTGGAAGAGAAATGTAATGCTCTGGTAAACGAGAACAACGAACTACGTAAAAATGTAGACGCTGAAATAAGAAACGAGGTGGATCGCATTTCAGCTCTACAACAGCAAATAAGTGATCGTCAGCACTATATAACAGAACTTAACAATACACTAGTCGAAAAACAGAAAGAAAACGAGAGTTTGATTGGAAAATTGACAGTGTTAGAAAACGAAAAGGAGCAACTGGCAAATGAAGTCACAGATAAGAATACTAAGTTGGCCAGCTTGAACATAATCGTTGAAACCACCCAAAAGCAGTTCGATGAAAAAAGGGAAGTCGTCGAGGAAATTGTTAGAATACTGGAGAACAATACCTCCTGGCCATTGTCATTCGAGAAACAAGATGTACTTAACGAATTCCAAAGGCAGTTGAATTTAGTTGTCGAGAAGGAACAAGAGATCCATCAATTGAACCAATTCATTCAGAGCTTGCAGAGTCAAGTTAATTTGGTTCAAGAGAAGGATGCAGAAATCGTTAAGCTCCAGCAAGCTATTGTGGACTTACAAGGACAACTAGCCCTAGTCCAACAAAAAGACGATGAAATCTTCCAACTGAACAAACTAGTGGAGGAGTCGCAGAAGCAGCTGACAGTGCTGCACGAGAAAGACGTAGAAATCGATAATCTAAATAAGTTGGTGAATGACTTGCAAAAACAACTCGCTTTAGTGCAGGAGAAAGAAGGAGAAGTCTTTAGGCTGAATCAATTAGCACAGGAGTTGCAAGGACAACTTGAACTGCTTCCAGAGAAAGAGGCAGAAATTCTCAGACTAAACCAAGTCATAGACAGTTACAAGGTAGGTATAATAATAATAATGTCTATTGGAATACACCAAATGGCTATTGGCCAAGATCCTTCTGCCAAAAGTACAATCATACTTTTCCCTTTCCTAACAATCATGATAACAACATATCCAGTAAATATATACAAAAAAACCTATTGTTAATTGTTCATTTCTCGTAGTGCTTCTTGTGATCTTCTGCATTTTGTCTGCTGTTATGGATCTCTAGTTACAGTAGTTATACAATACTTGTGTATATACAATATATGTATATATGACATGTCAGCATTTAAATTAAACTATATTGGATAACATAATATGGTATACTTACAAGCTAATACATACAGCAAATTAAAAACTAGGGACTATGTATCTGTAGATCATTTTACGTCAATCAGACAGTTTTTGAGATATTTAATTTTTTTTGTTTTTCTCAAAAAGTAGATCTTAATGTCCTAAAAGTTAATTTTCGAAAAATCTATTTGACATTTTTAAATTTTTTTTTACTGGATTACTTGTCCAATATTATAGATATCCGTTTAGAATGAAAAATATCTGGAAACATTTCGATTGTGTGAACATCTGAAATAAAAACTTAAAAATTTTTTTTTTTAAATCAGCTATGAAATTTACAGTAAACATTTCTACCTAGTTAGATAGCTATTGAAATAAGGAAGTTTTTATAATAATTTGTACGCGTGCTACGTTAATATTTGTTTGAAAAAACCTAGTAGGTAAATTTCATAACTGATTTAAAAAAAAAAATTTTACAAGTTTTTATTTTAAATGTTCACATGATCGAAATGTTTCCGGATTTTTTCATTCCAAACGGATATCTATAACATTGGACAAGTAATCCAGTAAAAAAAAAAATTAAAAATGTCAAGTAGATTTTTCGGAAATTAACTTTTAAGATATTAAGATCTACTTTTTTGAGAAAAACAAAAAAATTGAAATATCTCAAAAACTATTGAGTTCTGCATTAGGCATGTTAGGGCTAGATTTACTCCTTAGCTCATGCCCCATCACATCTCCAAAGGAATGTATCGAATTACCAGTAACCCTATATATAGACACATGGTACAGTTAATGTTTTCCTGGAAACAAAAGTGTCTACAGTTTCCTCTGTACTAAGTTTATATGTCAATCCTATTAATTGTTTTTGTAACACAAATACTCTGGATACTTCACTGGATTTTCCCCAAAAATGTATCTTTTTGAGTAAGCCAAAGCATAATATACATTCATTAAACCATTTTCACTGAGCACGTTTTTCAATTGATAAATTGTGAAATAAGATTTATTTAATTTATTGCAAACATAGTAGATGTGCTGTTTTCATGACACTGTGCTGTCGATACATGTGCCCAACAATTTTGTGATTTCGAAGGGGATACCACAAAGTGATATATTTCTTCCAAGTTTAAAATCTATAAATATTGTTTTATCTCTATTTAATATTAATTTATTTTTGATCACACCAGGCACTCATCTCGTCTACAGTTGTTTTAATGTCAGAACTAAGTTCATCAGTACTAGATGCAGAGATACACCCAGTAGTATCATCTGCATACATAATTATGAGTCCCTTGCTAATGTGCAACGGTAGATCATTGATGTAAATGGAAAATAATAGAAGTCCCAGGAGAGATCCGTGAGGTACTCCCAGAGTAATAGCTTGTAGGACAGAGTAAGCTTCAGTATATTTAACCGTTAGGATTCTGTTATCCATAAAAGACTTTATTCGATCGAGAATGTTGCCTCTTATACCTATATTTTCCAATTTACTAAATAAGACAGGACCGTTTAAAGAATAAAAGACTTTGATAGATCAAATAAGATAAGACACAATATATTTTCCTTTATCCACCTCACTATAAATAAAATCAAATAACTTAGTAGATGTACTTTCTACTGATTTTCCACTTCTAAAAGCATGTTAGCTATGTGTTAATTAGGGTTTCAGATTTCTGGACTTTTTTTCATTCCTGGGAATCGGAAAATAAAAATTGCTGTTCCGGGATTGCCGTGAAATAATGAATTTTTCGTATATTTCTTGAAAAACACAAATTTTTTTGTTTCAAAATATCACGCCATTCAAATATTGTTTTTTAAATGTTTTTCTTTTCTTCCTTTGGTCAAAAAATAAATCCATTAGTTTTGTTTTGTTTCATTTATAATTAAAAAGACACAACAACACTTACTACCGGATAAAGGAAACAACATAAAATAGAAATTCTTAGGAACCAATGATACACTCTTAATCATAAAAAACACTTAAACTTCTACAAAAAATAAAATATACAATAACAAAATACGAAACAAAATAAAAACTATACTTATGTTTTTGAGGCAAATAATGCTTTTAAAAATGTTAAATAATGCGAATGAGTGAGAGCACATCCGACGCGCACGCTCAGTAAAACTTGAGCGATTTACATGAAGAAAGCACGAAATTTAATATTTTTAAAACTTATTTTTATTTCTGCAGATTCGAGAAATCCCGACTGTTATTTCCCGGGAACCATAAAAAGTGACGTAATTCCCGGGATTCCCGGGACAGAAACCTTACTGTTAATATATTGCTTCTTTCTAAATAATCTGTGATCCTGTTGCAAATAATTTTTTCCATAATTTTAGAGATAACACTAAGCAGTGCCTGTAATTTTCAATGTTATTTTCCTGGCCTTTTTCATGAATAGGTATTACTATGGCTATTTTAAATTCCTCAGGGAAATATAACCTTCTATGACTATTTTCTTAACTAAATATAATAAGATATATCAATGATATTCCGAGGTACTTTTAATAACTTGTGCTGTTAAACCATCCAGTCATACTGATTTCTCATTCTTTAGTTCATTGATTGCACCAAGAAGTTCGTATTTTGATAGTTCGTAGAAATATAATGAATTTGTTTGATATTTGGAGAGAGTGCATGGTAGTGACAAATTATATCCGAAGTGACTCTGCATTATTGGTCGCAAAAGATTTTTATTTTCCCAGCTTAAGACTACAATATTGCAGGTTTCTTTAAATTTATTTAGCACATTATTTATTTTGTTGTAATAATTTTGCTGTCTTTTTTTTACATTTGTACTTATTTCTTTCATTTTAAATGAGTAATTTTAAAATTAAAACTGGTCAGTTTTAAAGCACAGGACCATACGCACTGAACTTGATATTTTGTCCTATATATTTGGCAATGGTATCGAGATTCGAACGGTAGTTGAAACTGTGCAGACGAGTCCGAGACTGGTAATGTAATCAGTCTAAGCGACTGCACTGGTTTAAAGGTAATAAAACGGACAGGCCTACTAGCACAAAAAACTCTTAAATCGTTTCTTACCAGTCAACGTGGAAGTCTAACAACGTGCTGTCTATGTGCCAGTGCAGTGCATAAATACCTATTATAATATCAAGCGTAGGAGTTTAGTTAGTTACAGTTCGTATTTATAAATATTTACTACTGTATAAAAGGTAAAATATTTTAATTATTTACTAATTTACCATGGCTTTCTGGAGATCATTTGAAACAGAGGATAATATAATATAATAACGCCCGAAAATCCCGAAATAGTTGAACCGGTTATTGTCGAAAAAGCCGAAATAAATTTAGAGTTTAAAAACCAGGATTTACACGTACGAAGTCAACGTATTATTTTAAATATACATGAATGTTTGAAAAGCGAAAATCCTGAATTAACTAAAATATCAAAATCAACAATTTATCGCGTAATTCAAGAAGGCGATGTTATAGATCACAGCTCAAAGAAGAAACGGAAAAATACGAAATTAAAAAATATTGATGATGCCACTAGAGATGTAATACGGCGTATAATTTATAATATGTATGAAGAAAATATAGTTCCTACGTTAAAAATGATTCAAGAAAAATTGAGCGATTATCCTGATTATAATTATAGGTCTTTAGATACACTACGAAATCTCTTATTAGAATGCGGTTTTAAACATAAAAAACTTGACAGTCGTATGGTAATTATGGAATGGCGACATATAGTTTCACTTCGAGTAGATTATTTGGAAAAAATTAGAGAATATCGTAAACTAAACAGGCATATAGTGTATCTAGACGAGACGTGGTTTGACACGCATGATGGTTGTTCAGTATGGTTGGGTAGATAGTTCGCACAATTGTGTTTTAAATACTCCGTGTTCTAGAGGAAAACGCGTTATCATACTTCATGCGGGAAGTGAAAATGAGTTTATACCCAATGCGTTGCTCTTGTCGGCCAAAAAAATATCGCAGTCTTCTGCAGACTATCACGAAGACATGACAGCCGATCTATTCGAAAAATGGTTTTCTCAACAGCTTCTACCAAATATTCCGCCAAATTCGGTAATTGTATTAGATAATGCTTCTTATCACTCACGTATATTAAATAAAATACCAAATAACAGCACAAAAAAAGAAGACATTTTAAAATTCATGAGAAAACAAAATATGGAAATTCCTGTAAAAGTTCCAATAAAACGCGAATTACTGAAAAGAATAAAAGAACAGAATTTCAAAAAGGAATATGTTATTGATAACTTATCCAATATACACGGTCATACACTTTTGCGGTTACCTCCATACTATTGCATATTTAATCCTATCGAGATGGTTTGGGGAACACTAAAAGTACGTTTACGAAAATGTAATAACTCTCCAACGTTAAACGCGATAGTAGTTGATCATATAAGAGAAGTACTAAATGACATTGACAATAATACTGATTTATGGAAAAATTGCGTTAGGCATGTAATTGGAGAAGAAAATCGATATCCAACGCTACCCCCTAGTGCGCCGATTTTAATTCAACTGGATAATGATTCCTCCTCAGAAAGTGAAGATTCGGACGCGTCAATTAACATTTAACTTTTCTTCATTTTTTCATTAACTTTTTTATTGTTACATTTCGTGGAATATATTTTATTTAGTTGACAAGAAATTTTAATTTAAGTTACTTCATTCTAGAGAAATATTTTAATTTTGTTTTTATTTATGTTTTATATAAGTATACAAATATTTATTTTTGTTTTCATATAATAATTCTTTGCTTTGTTCAAGAAACTTACGTTTATATTTTAGAAGAAACTTAAATTTTTATTTTATTTTTGACTAAAATCGTTGCCCCTCGTTAATCTAACCTATCCCATCCCCTCCTGGCAAGATATGTTCATACCTTCTCATTGGTCCTTGCTGAGCAATAACATATTTCAATATAATATGGGTTAACTTTAAAACTAAAACCAATAAATTTAAATATTTAGACTTAATATCTAAAACTGATATAATACCTCAAAAATATGTTATTGGCGAAATGAACCTAATAAACAAAAAATAATAAAAATGAATACAATTTTAACATTTTATTATGACAATCATTTCTATTTACCTCCGCTTTTAGTTTTTATACGGTTTCAATTCCGGTCGTATACACTTTAGTAGTAATAGTAAATTTTTTGTATGTTTTTTATTTGCTTATTGGTTTACTATCTCTGTAAAGTTTTTACTAGCTTGTTTTGTTCATGTATTTGATTTATGTGTTTTACTTGTTTGGTCTATCCCAAATATTCTGTTGATATCCTCTTCTTTTCTACCATTTCTTCTCTTATATTCGGCTATTAGCCAATCCATATCCTCACTGTCACTTCTATCACTGGAGTCTCCAATTTTTGTGCATCTAGTTGCCTTTTAATCACCTTTGTATGTGATATATTCACTGAAAGAGCTTGTCAAAACATTTCAACTTCAGTAGCAGCTCACACTGAACCCTCAACAACTGGAATGAATTCTAGTTTACATATATTTCTTGAACAACTCATAACAAATACTTTCTACTTATATATTAGTTCCCATAGAACACGTAAATCTCAAGATTTAAAGAAAAAACCAAAAAACACCCAAAAGAACTCAGTTGTTTAGACCTCGCAGAAACTGCATAGCTAAATTCTAACCCTAACTTCATCTCCTGACCAGGTTCACATTTCATATTTTTCAAGTCCTAATTTCACTCCACTAGTAGTTTCAGCAGATTTTTTAATTTTTAAATTTATTATTTAGGTGCAGCAAGATCTACATCAACATGAATTAGCTCAGGCCCATCAAGAGCAAATAAATGCAAGCTATGCCGTGGAAGATTATAAACAAAAGTTGGAGGAATTCAAGATTGCTCATATTGCCTTGCAAACTTCCCTCGAGGAGAAAAACCAACTTATAGCCACTCTAAATCAACAGCTGCAGCTCACCGAGAGCGTTAAAAATGACAGTAACAAAGATGTTGAAAATTTGCAGCAAGAAATATCTCGATTGAAGAATGACTGTGCGATTTTGCAGCAGTCACTGTCTGAATGTCAGCAACAATTATTCACCGTGACCGGTGAACTTACTAATAAAAGGAACGAACTGGAAAATGCCGTTCAACGGTTGGCGTATTCCCAGCAAAACTTCGAAATCCAAGAGGCCGAATTAAATAAACTAAGGGAAGTATTGCAAGCAAAAGAACAAGAGTTTAGTAGCTCGGTAGAGAACCTGAGGAAAACACAATTACATGATCTAGAAAATCATTACGAGGAGGTGATAGCAGCGAAAGACTTGGATATTGAGAGCTTCAAGTCTCAGCTCAACGAATCTATACAGAACTCCCAGCAGCTGAGCGACAAATTAAATCTGGAAACACACTTAAGGCAACAGCTGGAGGAGAACACTAAGCAACTAGAAGCGAAGATTGCAGAACAATCCGCACTGTTGGATGAAGAAAATAGGCAGTTGAGCGAGATGAGGAATATCATCGAACAGCAAGTTATCAAGATAGAGGAATTGAAGAAGGAGTTGTTCGAGAAGAGTAGTGATTATGATAGTCTGATTGCGGAGATGGATATCGGGAGGAAAGCCATCACGCAACAGCCAACACACTCCGGTTCTCCTGTAAATGTGGTAAGTGTCTTTTATGAGTAATTGGCCATAAATTGTAATTTGTACAATATGTCATCACCAGAGCTTGGACATTCCCTCTCTGTAATGACTCCACTAAGGTTGGATCTAGGTCAGCATGGCAAAATCCAACCAAAAAATACATAAAATTGAGTTTATTGAATACAGGTATGACTACAGTTTCACAAAGTTATCCGCGAAATCATTAAAAACCGTAAATAAAAGGATGTGTATCAAATCTCGCTTACCTCATACCTCTATTTTTGAAGAATCTCAAACCATTTGAAAATTCGTGCACAAGTTTTTTTCATTCTCATCGGGAATAGGTTATTCAAAATATTGAATGAAATAAATTCAGAAATTCAATGCCCAGTAATCCGTTACTTTACTCGAGTGGTTCCAATGTCCTGAAGGTCTGCACTTTAGTCGAGTAGTTGAAATGTCCTGTAGGTCTCTATTTATATTGAGTTGCTTCCCAATAAATCTTATTTGAAATTATATAGAGAAGAAAATTAAAGAACTTAAAATAGTTATAATTGAAAAATAAGTAAAAACTGGACATAAAATGATGAATGTCACGGCTATAAATAGTTGCAGTCGGTGACTTTGAAAAATGCCACAACCACCGCTCATAACGATCGCAACCAGGGGCTTGGCTTCAAAAAGGTTTTTTGAAGTGCAAATATTTGTTGTATGAGAAATTTTCTACATACGCCCCGAAAGGCAATCCCATAGCTCGGGTATGATTTGATTAATGAAAAATATACAACTTCGGACTGCATAACATCCAGAAGCTAGTTCACTATTTAAACCAGTAATATGTTCTCTAAACTTTGCAGTCCATATGCAAACCTAAAAATTTCAAGCATGTTTTGTTTTCAAAAACGTTGTTCCCTAAGGGAATATCTGACATTACATTTGAAAGTTATTATGTTTGTTTTCCCTATATTAAACGACAGTAAGTTCAAATCACACCACTCTTTGATTTTCTTAATGTCTTTGCATATGCTTCCATGCAGAATATTTTTTCCGTGCTATGCCACAATATTACGCTATCGTCGACGAATAGGGTAAACCTTCCTGTAATATTAATTGTAGTTAGGTCATTGATATACAGTAAAAATAGAATTGGACCAAGAATAGAGCCTTGAAGTACCCCACAGTTTGTGTTAAGTTCATCTGACCTATTTGGATTTTTAGCAATTATTTGCTTACGGCTGACAGACAAGATTTAAACCATTCAGTATTTTATTATTTCATTGTTATGTGGCAATGTTCCATCAGGTGTTTGCATAATATGACATCTGAAAAGCTGTCTCTTGGATTATTCACCGCAATCTAGTCTCTACTTATAACACTTCGTTTTTTATTGTTTCTGTGTTCCATTCCTGCAGAAACCAAACTTGGAATTATAATATAATAAAAAACCGTTCTTTTCTCCATTAAATAGATAGAAACTGCTTCCACATCTCGCAGCCAGCTGCCACAAGAGGAAGATGATTTATCAGAGCCAGTAAGACGTGCAGAGCTAGATCTGGCCCTCTACATGCTCCATCAAAGAGACGTTCGATGTGAAGAACTAACGAGCGAGTTGATACGACTGTTAGAGGAAAGGGATACGCTTCAGCTGCGCCTTTCGAACGCCATAAGGGAAAACGAAGAAATTAGACGAAAATATGCTGGTATGTGTTTCTTTTAAACTATCGTGTCATTGTAAAATTCCGAATTTTTATGGGGTGTTTATTGTCTATTTCTAGAACCAGAAAACTTTCCCACGTCTTCTACGCCTTCTAGTCCAACACCTGTGACACCTCATAGTAAATCATCCGCCATCTTCCTTGCTGCCTCGGGCACTGAGCTGGCAGCGGAACCCTCGGAAACTCCCAGCGGCGCCGAAAATCTAGAGAGCAAGTGAGTGTCTTTTTATAAGTAAATTGCTAACATTTCAGACAATCGTGCAAATTTCTAGGTTATCGCAACTTAAGAGTGTGGGTTATAAGAAAGATAAGACGTTTGTAGATGAACAGCAACAGAGGAGATTGCAACAGATGTCCATTATGGAACGGCATATCCAAGACGTATCGAAATTACCACCAGAAGCTGCTGCTAAATTAGTAGATGCCAGTTACACCCTCTGTAAGTTAAATATCACGTAATTTATTTCTACATGCTCCATCAAAGGGATGTTCGATGTGAAGAACTAACGAGCGAGTTGATACGACTGTTAGAGGAAAGGGATACGCTTCAGCTGCGCCTTAAATCTTAGAGCTGTGTATTTGACATACACAGCAAAATAAGAGTTCTTCAAAAAATAGCTTTGAAAACGGAAAGAGATTACTTTCCGAAACGTCAGCAAAATACATTATTTTTGTGTTTATTCCGATTTATATTTTTTGCAAAACATAACCTCTGACTTTTCCTTTGGCGTAAACGCCACGGGCGCAGAGGCTTTTTTTCCAATAATCCTATTATTTTGTAGATTCGGTGATTTATTTTGAAGAGGATAATAGTACATGTGGTAGAAAACCCAAATAATAGGAAAGAATATTATTTCCGAGAACTATGTTCTGCTTTAAATTCTAGACCTCATCAGTCATGAAGTTGAATTTTAAGTAGGTTTAAAATTGTCTCGTGGCTTTTTTTAATTTAAGGGAACCTTCCACAACTACTAACTTTGATCTAAATCAAACCGGTTCGAACCTAGCCCTAAGACTAGGACTTATTTTCTTCATTTTCATTATCTATTATTTATGTGTTCGGCCAGAAAACGAGTTTACCACAACGCTATTTACAGCACTGAAAAACTGTTATCTTTTCAGCTCGAGATGTGCAAAGTCCATCGAAGGTTCTCCTAAACTGGCTGTGGGGCCGAAGCACGCCGAAAGTAAATGACACCTAGCGGTTACCTGTGAACTGCTTTTTTTTAAAATTATATGTGCCTAACAGGACCATTGAAAGGTAAGCATGCTCATAACTGTATGAAATTAAATTTTGCAGTTATGAGTATGTGGCAATAAGCTCAACCCAACAAATAAATTCACTCAGTGAAAAAGAAAATCTGAGCTTTTAAATGTTTAGTGTGATATCAAAAATACTTGTCTAATGTAATTAAGTTCTAATTTGTACAAAACGTTTTATCTGTTAAAGCATTTAGTTTGTCTGTTGTAATTTTAAAAAATATTAATACAGTTTTTTCATTAACCTTTGTGTTATTTCCATAATAAAGGATTTGATATTTATCAGAGAATTACTCAACAGAAATGGAGAACTACTGTACATTTGAACTACACGACTGATTTAAAAAAAAAAATCATTCAGGAAATATTCTTTATATAAAGTATCGAAAAGTATGTGTACATATAAGAACAGATGTCTTTGTACAAGGGCCCTACAATGTTAATCAAAAATTAACTGTCCCTGGAAAAAGTTCCCCCTATGGGCTGGCAAAGAATTAAAAGTACATTTTATTGAATTTGAATTTTTCAATGAGGAAACAATCCTGCGCTGGGTCCGGCGCCCTGGCGCTGGGGGTGTTTTCGTATGAGGGCTATTTTCCAAAAATCAATATCTTTGGTAACTACCTTTTTTACATTTTTAATTAAAAAATGATTTAATAATCATGGAAAGATAAATCCTCGTTTTCCTCAGCATTTCTAAAAGCAGTAAAATTGACAGGCACCAAACATGCCATTCACTTTTTTGAAGAAATTTTTGCACTGTATGGCAAACCCTGAATCCTAATTTCGGATCAAGGAAGTGCTTTTACGTCTCATAAATTTAGACAGTTTTGTAGAAAACTAAACCTAAGGCACGTCCTAAATGCTACAGTAACACATAGAGCTAACGGACAAGTGGAACGATTCAATAAGACATTTAAGTCAGTAATGCTGACGACATGTGCTGAAGAAGAAAAGTGGGACACCAACATGGGACAAATTCTGTTTGCGATTAATAACGTAAAAAGTAAATCCACCGGATTTACAGCGAGTGAGCTACTGCATAGCTTTAGACCCTTTAGACCATGATTTAAATCAACAATTTTAATCACGATTTAAATCAACGATTTTAATCAAGTGATTTTTTAAAATTAATCAACGATTAAAATAAAAAAAAAATACCATTTATTTATTTTATTGTATAATAGTCAAAATACAAATGCAAATAAAACTATATTCTTAATAAATAATGGCAGATAATAAACACAATAAATAATAACAAAGAAACAGAAAAGTTTAAAAAAATTTAAATTCTAACAATACTTAACTACCTAAACTACATTTGCACTACCAGTATTATTATTATTATTGCATTAACCATTGATATTACTGGTTTTCAATGTTCTCGTTATAGTATTTGTACAGGAATACTAATTTCCCTGCCTTTTCCACTCCTAATCTATTTCTTAAATTGGAGTGAACAAGTGTCCAAACGTCGAAAATATGAAGCTGATGAAGAAACAGCACATAAAAATTGCTTCACGAAAGGAAGAAGTCTAGCAATATCAGGTATGTTCTTTTGTGAAACCCACCACTGTAAGGCACTAACATTGCTTATAACCTCTTCTGAAAACATAACTGCTGAAAATGGTTCCATTTTGGCTTCAAGTTTTATAATGAGTGGTAGTAATCCACTATTTCCATACATTTCTTGTACGGTATTTAATGCTTCATCATTTTCTGTACTAGTCAATTTAAATTTGGTTTTGGTTGTATCCAAAATATAAGCCACAAAATGAAAGGGCGTGAGTGCTTATTGATATCGTTTTTCAAAAAATTTTATTTGAGACAACGATAAGTCTAATTCTTCCTGGAATATTCTTTCTAATTCCTTCCATACTTCTACTGCATCAGATAGAAAAGCATGTGATTTATCAAGTCCCACAGGGATAGGCTTTAAGATTTTTAGGTATTCTTCAGCTGATCGTTTAAGACCAATGTTTGAAACTTTTTGATATATTGTTGAATCAATTTCTTTTTCATTCTCCTCGCATACTTTTAATAGCTCATCCCATTGGCTTACATATACCTCTAAACAATCTGTCATATTCCATCTTATGTCACTTGGAAGCACTAATGACTTTCCACCAGCCTGCCCGTATTTTGCCCTAGCCAGATGATTATTTCTGAAGTATTTAACAATTTGCAAAACATGCATGTTTGATATCCTTTATTTCTAAATCTTTGCAGAGTAAGTTTAAAAGATGATCTGAGCATCCATAAGTTATGATATAGAGTCTAGTTTTTCTGTTATAGTTTTTCTCATATGTGCTATGTTCGAGGCATTATCCGTTACAAAAGATTTCACGTGACAGTTGTATTTAGATTTACAAGATATAATCAAATTGCAAGCAATTTCAGTTAAATAATCGCCTGTGGGGGGATTTCCAGATGTATCTATTGTTTCAACTAAAAAAGATTGTCCATTTTCAGTGGTTATAGTTGCACAAACAACAGGTTCATTGTAGACATTAGACCAACCATCAATAGACATGTTTACACTCTGTCCAGAAAGACTTCCAAAACATTTTGATTTTTCCTCCTTATATATTTGTTCTAAAAGGGTCGTGGAAATGGTTTGTCCTGAAGGGGGCTTATAACCAGGTCCTAACATATCGATAGCCTTTATCACATTCAGATTGTCTAAACACTTGAAGCTAGTATTAGTTGCAAATACAGCTTTTGTGATTTGTTTATCTATTTCTTGTTTTTTATCTGCAGATGTTCGAACGACAAAGTTCATCAGATTAGCAGGAGCGTCTGTTTTTCTTTTTTTAGAGACTGAATCAATAGTAGTAGTAAATGGTAACGGTGATGTAGATGGCATTGACAAATCAAAACTAGACAAACCTGACATTGATAAAACTGAGCTTGGCAGTCGACCTTGAAAACTGATGGTTGAGGTTGAAAACGAAGACGTTGAAATCCTGTTTGCAATGGTTGCATTATCTGATTCTTTATTTCCTGTAAAAGAAAAGGAGAAAATATTTAAGTTGACAAATGATAAGATAAAATATTAGCGGAGTCAATAGAGTCACTTCGGAAAAATTCCGGGCATAATTAGTTTTGCAACTAATTTGTTTAATAACAAATAACGCTCAATGACTATTGTTGGTAATGGTAACTTTTAGTTGTTCCTGACTTGTTCAGAGATGTATTCGAAAAGTTATGCTTCCCAAAATTATTCCGAAATAATGCATATTTTCATCCTCTATTGACGCCATTATGTTTATTAATAAAATATTAAGATTAAATAGGTATCTCGAAACGAAACTAAATTATTATTATTATTATATGTAGTGTGTAATGTTTTGTAAGTCTTTCTGTGTACATACCTTTAGCTGTTGTTAAATCAACTTCTTCTTTACTTGGTCCAGCGGTATCTTGATCTACGTATAATGTCTTACACTTTTCATGATAGTTTTTTAATCTTTGAACAAGTCCTTGCATTTCTTTTCTGCAAGCTTTACAAATCGCTCTACTACCAGTTCTATATTTTTTTTTTCTATAAAATAATTCCGAATTGTGTCTTTTTTCCTTCCACTCATTTTTATTTTACACTTCACGTTCACTTTTAATTTTAACTAACTTGAGCACGACAGTAGGACTAGCACGAGTACAGATAATTTGTCAAATGAAGCAGCTTACAAATTGGCCACCCTTTTATATTATATTGTGCAGACAATTTTCTACAGGAATTAACAGGATTTAACAGAAACATTCACGCAATAACACGAATGAGTTAGTAAGAAACTAAGAACCAGAAATACATAGTTGAACATATTGAAATGAAATTTTGGTATTTTCATATAGACATTCAGCATTCAGCCCTATGATTTGATGGATTGTTTATGTTAAATATAGCATACATGTTATGTTATGACTTATGACATATATTTCATATTTTAAGTTGAATAAGTGTATTGTATGATATAAAATAATTTTGATGACATTAACATTAAATGGTATTGTATTAAGTTTCTGTTATTTAAAATTTCGTGTTCGAATTATAACAAGTTGAAAATAAATTTAGTCCTAACATATAAGTAATATTGATACTGATTGTCGGGAACTGAAAGACAGGTCTGATTAAATAAATCAATATGAGACAGTGTCAACACTCAGAACAAGAAAATACTATTTTTTTATTGTTTGCACGTAAAAATAGACCATACTACAATATTCACAATTTAAGAAATCAAAAAATCACGATATTTTTGATTTTTTTAATAAAAATGATTTTGATTTTTTTTTAAATCATGATTTTTTCGAACCCTGGAAGTCACCGAAATGCCTAGAATGCTGAAAATCATTGTCAAAATCCGAGAAACTGTTGGTGAAAAATTGGAAATGGAAAGCCGCAAACAAAAGAATTCCTTTGATAGATAGATATATAGATAGATAAACTTTTATTTGTTCCTGTGTAAACAAAATTTTACAAATTACCCAAATGGGTGTAGAACACGTCCTATAATGTAAGATACAAGTGAAGAATAGAAATACAGAAACATACAAATGGAAAAAAAAGAAAAACTACAAAAAACATACAAGAGTAAAGACCTAACCATACAATTTTTATCTTACTGACTACTTATTTATTTAAAATCTTAAGTATAAAAAAATATATATATAATAAAATATCACAAGACACGTTATATTGGAGGCATTTTTATAAAAAAGCATTATCTAAGAAATATTCTTCTACTGTATAGTAAGCCTTTTTGATTAGTATTTGCTTTAGTTCCTGCTTTAGTTTCTTTACATGCAGATTTCTTAGTTCCAAAGGTAACTTATTGTAAATTTTCATTATCGAGAATTCAACATTTTTCTGAATATAGGAAAAATTTATTTTATTACTGGACAAATTGTTCTTATGTCTCGTATTGTATTCATGTTCTAAGGTCTTAAAAAGCATGATATTTTCCTTCACAAAAATTACAGCTTCATATATGTATAAGCATATTAGCGTTAATATTTTTTTTTCACGAAATATATTTCTGCAGCTATCTCTCGGTTTCATGTCAAGTATATACCTTAGGCATTTTTTTTGTATATTGAGTATTCTGTATGCATCACTAGCATTTGCCCAAAATATGATTCCATATCTGACCCGTGACTGAATATAAGCATGATATGCAATAAAAGCTGCTTCAACGTTAACAAAACGTGCCACTACCCCTAGTGCATAGCAGTACTGCGCCATATTCCGAGCAAGGGCGTCAATATGAAATTTCCAGTCTAGCCTGGAATCCAAGTTTACTCCTAGAAACTTTACGGTGTTGCTACTTTTTATGTTGTTGTTATCATAAGTAAGTATAAGTTCATCTTGCAGTAAGTATGAGAATTTTATCATTTGCGTCTTAGCTACATTTAATTGCAAGTTGTTATCTCTAAACCACTGGTTTAATAAATTTAATGCATCTATTATTTCTATTGTTATGTGCTGCCCTCTAACGAGGAAAGATGTGATTAAGTCCCTGTTCAAGGTGAAAGGAAACCTGTTATTCTGTTACTCCCCGACTAGTAGGGTGGCGCCGTCTATGAGCCAATTGACGAACGGTCATCTATCACATGGTAGAAAACTCTGTAGGATTCCAGAAAATTGTGGAATACTGTTCTGGTACATTTCTATGGGTGTATATAAGGAGGCGAATCCAGCAGATGGGGGAACAGTACAGTTTAGTGAAGCATAAGGAGGAGTTCAGTTCAGTGAAGTAAACAGTTCCGTTGAGAGAGTTTTTAGGTTAGACAAGAGTTGACAAGTTTAAGAAGAAAAGTAAAGTACATAGTGTTTTAAAAGTAGTGAATTTATATTAGATTAAGTTATTATTAGTTGTGTGATTTTTAAGTATTTACTAGTGTAATTTTAAAGTACAGTAGTAGTTAGTGAAAATTCTTGTTGCAAGTTATTTGAATCCACAAAGTGTTTACTGAAAACTGTAAACACGTAACAATATTCTTCTCCGGAATTTCACAGAACATTATTGAAATATCAATTTGCTGACGGACAACACTGAGTAGCTTATTTGTGTACAGTATATATAACAGAGGTCCTATGATGGATCCCTGTGGTACTCCTTTTTTTTCCAGATTTTATAGTATTTCCTGTTATATCTCTTTCAGCTACACATTGTTTTCGGTTTGTTAAGTAAGATCGCAATAATTTCAGAGCTATTCTCTTATACCATACCCCTCTAACATTTTTGTTAATAAGTCATGATCGACGCTATCGAAAGCTTTCGACAAATCAAGACATACAGCAATTGTTTGTTTCTTGTTATTTAGTGATTCTAGTACAAAGCTCAGCGCTTTGTATATTGCAAGTACGGTTGACTTCCCCTTCCTAAATCCGTTTTGTGAATCTGAAATTAATTCTGGTGTAGATTATTTTCTCAAATATTTTACTTATGTTGGACAGTAGTGCAATTGGACGGTAGTTTTTCCAATCTGATTTATCTCCTTTTTTATAAATAGCTTTAATATCTGCTATTTTAAGTTGTTCTGGAAAAATACCTGTGTATAACATTTGGTTGATAATATGAGCTAACGGTCCAGAGATGACATCTGCAACATGTTTTAAGAGAAGAGAAGAAACAAGCCCACACGGTACGAAGAAGGTGACTTAGTTGTCATCCAGAAATACAGAGCAACTCAGAGGTCGGAAGCTAATTAATCCTTGTAGTGGACCTATGGTAGTAAAAAAGGTGTTAGATAAAGATCGTTACGTGGTGAGCGATGTCGGGTTCTTGCAGAAAGACGCGAAACAGTCGATACAAAAATATTGTGGCAGTGGATAAAATGAAACCGTGGCAAATCCCGGGCGGCGTATCCGGTGATACTGTCGATGATGGTGAAAGTATATATGGGTGCAAACACAGTTTTGCATTATTTTTTAATGAAAAATCATGAACTGAAATAAAATTTGGGGGTTGCCATTTTAAAAAAATGAGTTTGACAATTATTGAAACGTAAGTGATACACACCATGATTATTTTCTCTTCAGTTAATACTCACTTTGAGATGGTAGGTAGCGATTACTATCTCTCCCAAAAGGTGTCTCTTTGCAATTTGACTTAACATCTGTCTCATATCGTGGTAGTTTCGGAAATATCATGGTGTCTGCAAGTAGATGCCTCATCCATCGTTAACCAACCTGGCTCCATAAACAGAAATGAGATTCGTCGCTGAATACTTACTCAAATGCTTCATGCTAGAGGTACAGCTTCAAATGATTTATTTAGGACAATAAAAACAACGCTGCAAAATTTAATTTTTTATTTACCAAAACAATGTGAAGAATACTATATTAATTTTCAACAAGTCCAATTTTAAAAATAATAACTCTGCAAGAAAAATATATATATATATCAATGTTGAAAAATACAACTAATATAAATACGTCATAAAAACAAAGGAATATAATATATAAATATATTAATTTTTCAATTATATATACATAGAAATTTCCTATAGCCAACAAATAAGTAAAAGAATATTAAGTACAAAAAATGCAAATACTAAAAAACTCTCCTTAAAATTCCAAGCGCACACTATACCGTGAGTAGTAATACATGTTCCACAGGATTCATATAGAAATAAATGTTTAAGGGCAGTTACTTTATAAAAGTGAAACATTCTTTTATATTATAATACGTAGGTATATTTAATTAAAACGATTCTTTAAAATAGTTCCGTAAATAAAATGAAGAACAATCCATGCCTATTGCAAAGGAAAAAGAATGAAACAAAAAAGGTCGGCGACACGAACAAACCCATTTACCGTTTTACTCCAAAGTACCTTCCTTTCCGATGAAATTTGATTTTGTCACTTAAAGCCCATAGAGATCACAAACTATGAAACTTCGCACAGCAAATTTTTTAACGAATAACTTAAAAAAAACACGTGTTCGACACTCGGTAAAAGTCTATTTAAAGAGTCGGGATTTATGACGAGACTACCTAATGTTTGCGCCTCGGACTAGACAATATTTCCCCCCCCCATTTTCGAGGGTGCTAAATGAAGCAATTCCCGGGGTCAAACCAGTTTTTCGACCTCGGCAACCCCCTCAAATTGGCTAAAAACCACCCCCAAAGTCCCCTTTTCCGTGGACACGTTTATTTTCTCCAGTTTTTTGACTAACTGTTGTTCCCTCGAGGGATTTGACCTCAACCACCCCTACCCCAGGTTTCCACCCTTGTAGGGGGTGGAAAACTGATATTTTATAGAAAGTGTTTCCTTGAGGAAGGTGGTAGGTGACCAGACCCCGGGGGTTGTTTTCACCCTTCAAAGGGGTGGAAAATCAACTTTAAAAACATTTTAATAAACATATTTTTATACTGTTTTTCATTTATAGATTTAGAAAAATTCCACCCCCTTGAAGGGTGAAAACAACCCCCGGGGTGGTTACATAACCCTGGTCACCTCAAAGAAAGGCCTCCTACAACATATTAATGTTTTTCTCACAGAAGCAAATATCAACTTTCCACCCCCTACAAGGGTTGGAAGACTGGGGTAGGGGCGGCTGAGGTCAAGTCTCTCGAGGGTCCTTCCGGTCTACTTGAGGGAACAACAATTAGTCTAACAACTGCGCAAAATAAATGGATTCACGGAAAAGGGGACTTTGGGGGTGGTTTTTTGCCAATTTGAGGGGGTTGCCGAGATGGAAAAATTGGTTTGATCCCAGGAATCGATTCAGCACCCTCAAAAACCAGGGGGACATTGTCTAGTCCGAGGTGCAAACATTCAGTAGTTTGTCCATTCGTCGAGCGATTTGTGATGTGGAACTAAATTAAGGTTTGCACATTAAAATCCTAATTTTTTTTACTCCAGTTAGAATGAGGCACACTAGTTCAAATGGAGCTCCCCCTTAAATGCTGTTTTAAAATGGCAAAAATTACGTACATCCACAGAAAATATTTAAATATACGTTATCTTTTCGTTCGCATTGACAATTATTGAAATATCAAGCTGTCTTTTTAATTTTTTTTTTTTTTTTAGAGCGTCATATGCAGAAAATCACGTGTTGTAGCGTTTTATTGAAATTTTGTCTACGATAAACACTTTTCCTGAATGTAACCCTATTTGTCGTTAAAAAAGCAGAATTCTCTATGAAATTTCAAAATAGATCCAAGAAGTTAAATTCACTACTTAAAAAACATGGTAAATCAAATCCTTACTACAAAAAATATGTAAAAATGACTACCAACAAATAGCAAAACCCATAAAATCTATAAGTCTATTTAAAGAATCGGGATTTATGACGAAATTACCGAATGTTTGCGACTGGGACTAGACAATGTCCCCCCGTTTTCGAGGGTGCTGAATCGATTCCCGGAGTCAAACCATTTTTCCACCTCAGCACCTCCTCAAATTGGCCTAAAACCACCCCCAAAGTCCCCTTTTCCGTGAACCCGTTTATTGTCCCCAGCTTTTCGAATAATTGTTGTTTCCTCGAGTAGAACGCAAGGTCCCTCGAGGGATTTGACCCCAGCTACCATAAGTTCCACCACTGTAGGGGGTTGGAACATTGATATTTTTTTGTGAGAAAAAATTGGTATTTTACAGGAGGCGTTTCTCTTAATTACATGGTTGTGTAACCACTCCGGGGTTGTTCTCACCCATCAAAGGGGTGAACATTTTTTCCTGGGGAAAAAATTAATATTTTGTAGGAGGCGTTTCTTTGAGGAAGGTGTAACCGGGATTGTGAAACCAACCACCCCAGGGATTGTTTACACCCTTCGAGGGCAACCACTTTATAACACTATTAATTCAATTATAGATGGAAACCACCTTGATGGATGAAAACAACCTCCGGGAGTGCTTATACAACCTGGTCACCAACCATCTTATTCAAAGAAACACCTCCTACGAAATACTAATTTTTTTCCCCCAAAAAAAAAAGTTCCAACCATTTGAAGACGAAAACAACCTCCAAGGGTGGTTACACAACCCTAGTCACCAACCATTTTATTCAAAGAAACACTTCCTGTAAAATATCAATTTTTTTTCTCACAAAAAATATATCAATTTTCTGACCCCCTATAGGGGTGGAAGCCTGGGATAGGGGTTTCTGGGTCAAATCCCAACAACAATTAGTCAAAAAACTGGGGAAAATAAACAGGTTCACGGAAAAGGGGACTTTGGGGGTGATTTTTTGGTCAATTTGAGGGGGTTGCCCAGGTGGATAAATTGGTTTGACACCGGGAATCGCTTCAGCACCCTTGAAGGCGAGGGGGGAACATTGTCTACTCTCAGTCGCAAACATTCGGTAGTTCATCCAACTCCTTCAATTATATCAGTCGCCAAGGGCAGGTTGTTTGTGAAAAATTTTGCAAATTCTGCGGAATGAGATAAAACCTGTTCGCAAATCAGTCCAAGTGGCATCCTTTATGCGGATGAAGCGCCTTTGCATATAGCGCGATTATAAATAGAAATAACAACTGGCCAAAAACATTTTCCAGTATTTGATTTTTCATACATAACATGACAAAATTGACCCTAATATGTACAAATATACTGATTGCGATCTCCTTAAAATTACCTTAGAAAAACGTTTAACGCAGTTCATAAAAATTACAATTTAATTGTGGCGTTTCAACAAGGGACCAACAGGAAATATTACGAATGAGATCCTTCGCTTAACTGTTCACTATAAACATCCACATCTGCAGACTAGAATCATTAATAATTATAAAGAGATGCGCTAAATGTAGCGCAAAATAAATACGGCAGTATTTACACTGAAGTATATCTATAGTCGAACCAGTTGCGATTGTTTTTTAATTCGGAAATATAAACTGTGTTCAAGTCCATTCTCGTACAGGAACACGATGACGGTGGACAATTATCGAGCAGGCATGCCGTAAAGAACAAAATCCCAAGCAATCGCAATATTCGACAGTCACAGGAAACATTCTTTTGCACATTCATTCACTTTAAAATTAGTAATCTCAACCCCTGAGTGAGTACTGGGAGCCGCGAAGGCTACAATCACAGTCGGTTTCGAGGGAGGAGATGCCCTTTTCCAATAGTACACCCTTCTCCATCTCGTTCATTTCCTCATTGTTGGTTGGTATGGATGCCATTGAGTTCCTCTGGCGGCAGACGTAGGGAGTGTTGTTCGGAGATGGAGTGTCCCGACCCTGGAAACAATGGAAAAAAGAAAAATTAATCCATTTTTTTTTTTTTCAAAAGAAAATGGCTTTGGGAATGTGGCCCATATAGCCAAGTTTGATACAAGGAGATATGTGTGTGTCTATTATATACAAAACTTTTAAAAAATGACGATACATAAATGAGAATTTCAAAAGAACTACCAGGAATAAACAAGGATACATTTTACCGCCCAGGGATCTTTCAAGGTGACTTAATATAAACACAAATATAATGTAGATCATGGTAAGTAGGTACACTCGGTGTCAACGGAATCAAGCCATTGTTTCTAGAATTTTCAAGGTATGGGTATCAAACTTGGAAGAAGTGTAATATATATCAAAAGTTACCAATTTTCCATTATTTGACCCTTTTTCCTCACTTTCGGTTTCTCCGAAATGACCCCTTTGACATTTTAAATGAAACACCCTGGTATATTAAAGCGACTTCCATCTCCCCCCCCCTCCCCTTAATTACTAAAGAAACCATCAAGAAGTCATTTAATCCCACCCAGTAATAACCACACTGTATATATTTCAGAGTTGGTTATGCAAATAACAAGAACCATGTTTTGCAATAGAATTTCCGTCTTATTTTGATTTAAAATAGAGTTGTGGCAGTAGCCGGTAGAATGATTATTGTTTTAGATTAGAATTGGAGCAATCGCTCATATAATTATATTAATTGTGCTGTAAATGAGAGTTCACACTCACGTACAGTCTCTTAGAATGCTGGGGAAATCTTCCTAAAGTAATTAAATGGAAGAGCAACCAGAAAGTTGCGTGTGATCGTCAGCCATACGAAGACGCGAATCCGCGAAAAGTCGACGTTTGTGTTGTATCACCCTTCAATCGAACTTCAAACTTACATGCCAAGTTTCAGTTAGTTTCAAGTTGGTGGAACAAAACCGAATGATAGAGTTGACAGTTTATAGCCTAATCTGTATGAAAATGTTGATCTACCGAGATTACCGACATTCACATACAACTTAAACAAGTGCAACCAAAACAGACCCTTTTAAAACACAATTTATTGGAAGAATCAATCAAAATCGCTATGTTTGTACTTAATAAATACAGAGTAATGAATCACATGGCCATGGAGTACCTTTTATTTCATTTTGCTTGTATCTTTGTATTAGAGAAGACTAGTTGTTTTGATTCACCCTCCAATCATACGTTTTAAACTGTTGGTTAGGTGATCTAAAAGAAATGTCTGACAATTTCTTGCAGCATCATTTTATTCACGTAAATTAATTTAAAAAAAAGTCGTCAAATCTTCTGGATCTATTAGGAAAATTAAAATCAAAAAATAAGTTAATTAAGAAATGCAATGCTCAAAAGAATTAGGGAAACTTTTATTTGTGCCTCTGTAACTTTTGTATAAACGGTTATTTAACCCACGAAAATTTAAAAAAATGTAATTCACTTTCCAGAACGTAAATAAAGATGGGTTTTAAAATGAAAACCGTGATACATAAAACAACCTTGCTTCAACCATCAGACAAGGTTACACGCAAGACTGTACCTGACTTGTTTCACTTTTTTAGTAGCTTAGTAACAGCGGTGGAGTATGCATGTCACTGCGAAGTCGAATAAATTGCATAAACAATTAGTTTTAAAAACATTTCATTCTTAAAAATACAACAGGATAACAATTCTTGCTTGGGCATTCATCCAGTACCATGGTCTTAAACTTGTAACAAGAGGACCCTGCAAGGTTGGAAGTGGAAATGGAGACAGTAAATTTGATAGAGAAAAAATATGGCTCTTTATATCAAAAGTACCTGATAGTGTAGCTGAAACTGATATCGAAAATCACGTAAAAACACGTACAGACACAGATAATGTGTATTGTTACGTGTTTACAGTCTTCAGTAAACACTCTGTGGGTTCAAATAACTTGCAACAAGAATCTTCACTAACCACTATTTTATTAATCACTAAAATTACACTAGTAAATACTTAAAAATTACACAACTAATAATAACTTAATCTAATATAAATTCACTACTTTTAAAACACTATGTACTTTACTTTTCTTTTTAAACTTGTCAACCCTTGTCTAACCTAAAAACTCTCTCTGTAAACTAGAACTGTGCTATATACTTCACTGAACTGAACTCTTCCCCCATCTGCTGGATTCACCTCTTTATATCCACCCATAGAATGTACCAGAATCCTATTCCATAACATTCTAGAATCTTACAGAGTTTTCTACTATGTGATAGATGACTGTTCGTCAATTGGCTCATAGATGGTGCCACCCTACTAGTCGTCAACAGAATAACGGGTTTCCCTTCACTTTGACCAGGGACTTAATCACATCTTTCCCCGTTAGAGGGCAGCACATAACAGTATGTACAAAAATTAGACACACACTATACGTAGTTCAAATGTGCTTTTAGAGGGCGAAATATTAAAACATAATATTTTTAATTGCAAACTATAAATATATATATATATATAAAATCCTTATTTTACTATACGGAACGTAACCAGACTGCAACCGACAGCTACTCTCTGGGCTATGTGCCTCGCCGAGTGCTGAATTACAAGTGACAAGCCTGACTGATGGTAATATGCAATACTTACACTTAACACGCCAGGATTGTAACTTGTAATTCAGCGCTCGGCGGGCACATAGCCCGGAGAGTAGCTGTTGGTTGCAGTCTGGTTACGTTTCTTATAGTAAAATAAGGATTTTATAGAGGAGTTTGTGACTAAAAATATTATGTTTTAATATTCCACCCTCTAAAAGCACATTTCAACTATGCCAAGCCCAGTCAGGCTATTTATTGTTCGATTGCAACAGACACTGGACCTCTAGATGGCGCCTGCTGACTATTTTACATGTCGCTATCCTAAAGATACTGAAATGTACCAAGTAGTCAAGGGATCCTCGTATCGGTTGTCACATGCCTACCTTGGATTGACGAGAGCCAACAGCTCAAAACTGCAGTCTGCAAGTGGTGTGGGACGATTGGCACGAGAGCTCCTTTAAGTAATCTTCGCTGGTGTTTGTTGCAATCGAAGCATTAGCGTTTTGATGGTAATATGCAATGGCTTGTAACTTGTAATTAAGCGCTCGGCGGGGCACATAGCCCGGAGAGTAGCTTTTGGTTGCAGCCTGGTTACGTTCCTTATAGTAAAATAAGAATTTTGTAGAGGAGTTTGCGACTAAAAATATTATGTTTTCACACAATATACGCGTTGACAACCAATCTTTTATAATAGGGGTTGAAGCGCAACTACTCCAAGTTTATGATCTTACCTAGCCGAAGAAAGTAATTTTTAATCGATTTGGTAAGCGTTTCCTTGGTCAACCACTACATAAGAAAGGATAATCTCCAGAAGTTTTATTCTTAAGAATTATTTTTATGTTGGAAATTACTTTTTAGTTTTCAAATTATAACATTTAAGCATTTTCAAAATCAATTGCATACGCAATTTATTGTATTTCTCAGAGGAACATACTCCACCGTTCTTACTGGGCTACTAATAATACTAAAACAACTACAGGTAGTTTTCCGTGCGACCTTGTGTCATCGCTGAAGCAATGTTGCCAGATTGTTTATATATCAATGAAATGCTTTTCATTTTTTAAAACCCACCTCCTATTCACGTTCTGGAAACACTATTAATTAAAAATGGTTATCCAATTATTTAGGACAAGTTTTAAAACCAAATTTTATTTGATATTAATCAACAGAAGGTCCGATTCTACAAAATTTGGGGTCATTCCAATAATGTGTGAAGCAAGCAGTTCTGCCAACACTGGATACCTATGACACTGGGATTGGATAGTTTAAGAATGATTTATGACTAGTTTTGATTCAATAAAGTAAACTGTCTATAGTCGTTTGCAATTTTACCGCACAGATAAAAAAAGCAATAAAAACTTTACGACCTCATGAAAATACCGTAACTCTCCGTACTATTTCGCCCGCAAATTGAATCACTTACGTCGGCTTGTTTGATGACACCATACCGAACGGTTCACCGGCGTCAATAATGAGCTCGTAAAGTTTTTATTGTCTTTATCTGCACCGTAAATCTGGAGGTTACTATATCTTTTAGAGATTCATCATTGTTCAACCTACATATTGTTTCCCAGTGACAGACTGGCAGGGTGTCAGCTTGCCCGTTGACAAGTGAACTCTGTGGTCTCCTTTAAATAAAATGTTTAAAATGGGTCCCCGTTCTCTTCTGGCAACCAATATCTTTAAATCTAGTCTGTGACTGTCATTTCCATTCAAAAAGTTGTGGAGATTCAAATAAGTTTTCCTAATAATTTTTTTGAGCAATGTATGTATGTTAAAAACAAGCATTCAAAAAAAAGTCGCAAAAACAGATTAGTGGTGGCTGGTAGTAAACTTATCTAATTATTTTTGTTTGTTAAAGAGGATGACAGGAGAAGGGCGTTTACCAAATTTCAACGCTGAAATTCCCGGCCTTTTTCTGGTGATGTAATATGAAGAAATAAATAAAATTAAAAAACCATACGTTGTGAAGAGACCCCCAACCTCAGTCTATTAATTGATAATAAAAATCCTTGATAGTGAAGCAATCAAGAACTTATTTACTCCCACCCCGAAATTATTTATCTCAATTTTATGTTAAGATAAATAAACAAATTGGCCATTTATGTGATTGTCTAGTGTGATCGTGTGTCATAGTTGAGTGGTGGAATGGCCTATGGCTAAATAAAGCCATACAAAAATCCTAAATTGTCATGAACGCACTAGATACCCAAAATCAAATTTGGATTTCTTACTGCATGAAACGACTACCAGCCACCACGACCCAAACAAAAAGAAAAAAAACATTACAAATTTAGTTAACAATGTTACCATCCTGAATCGTTAAAAGAGATACTGCATCCGCCATTTTCAAATTCAGGAGGCCTGTTTTTAATCAGCGAAACAGTTATCACCTAGAGTTACGCCTCTCCTTCTCCCTCTAGGAATAAGATCCTTTAATTAAACCATATCTACTTTAAAAGTAAAGACAGTACCTGCTTCGATGGTCCACAACACGTGTTCTTGTAGCAGTTATCGCTGTCACTGTTCGTCTTGGGACAGTCCAGGACGCAATCTTCGGTCGTCTGCTCCGGATCTCTAGAACTAGTAGGTATGTCTGTGTAATCTATGAACTCCGGTTGGATGGTCGTCGAGTGAATGCCTTCGTTATGGAAAAACGCCTTCACTTTTTCCGCGATCTTCATGTACTCCGAGAGGTTCCGACACCTGTTATTGAGAAAATTTACATAAATTAATGGTTAATTTTCCAGACAGAATTTCATGAAAGGGAAAACTATCGTTATTGTCTTTAACCTTTTTCTTTATTAAAATCTTACCGTGACCTTAGCCAAGCCTAACGTGAAGACTAATAAATATGAACTACAAAGTTATACTTTATCCAATGTCAGTTTGAAACCACATAAAAACAAGAGCTTGGCATTCCTTTGTAAACCGACCTCGAACGCGAACCATTTTTCAAACAAATCTGCGGCATTCAGAACATTATTTTATATTTTTGGCTGACAAGAGCAGTGCGTTGGGTACGAATCCATTTTTAATTCCGGCATGCAGAATTATAATACGTTTTCCCCTTGAGCATTTAAAGTACAATTTTGAGTCATGTCTACCCAATCGTAATTAATGGTATCATGTGTATCAAACCACGTCTCATCAAGATATATTACTATCCTAGTTGATTCGCGGTACTCTTTTATTTTACACAATTTAATATTCTTGTCGAATTTCCACAATACGACGTGATTCCATTATTATTAAACGCTTATTAATTTTTCTATATTTAAATGCGCACTCTTATAAAATACGTCTTAAAGTTTCCAAAGAATGAGAATTACAATCAAAGTATTTGCGCAATTTATTCAGAATTATTGCCAAAGTAGGGATTTCATTTTCTTGATCAAAATTAAACTGTTCTTCGGTTAACGTCTTTTGAAGCATCATCAAATTTTCTAAATTTTTTTATCTTTCCGTTTTCTTTTAACGATCTACAACAACCCCTTTTTAAATAGTAAGAATATTTATTTATTTATTTAGAGAAATAGTAGGTAAAATAGATAATATATAAAATATTCTTATTCCTAAACGCCCAGGGGACGGTAACGGAATATTTACAAAATTAATGTAGAAATCGGAATAGGTTAATCAAACATTATTTTTATAATAGAGTCTAGTGAACTCTAAACTGGCATGTGTATGAGTTGATAATGCGCATACGATTTCATTTCTCTCGCACACAAAGTTAAAGTAATAGCCCAAAAGCACTGTCGCATATGTCTGCCAAGGTTCTCTCTCACCTATTTTGAGACAGAAATATTGCGATACACACTGAAGAGAGAGATAAATTTTAATCTACGTTTTCAATAAGTTCAGCGATTCTCAAACTCTGAAGATTTGTCATTGGTTATTTAACAATCGTCTCATATTAGAATTAAATTCATCTTTATATGAAATATATAAGCTATTTTTAGTGGTAGTGGATATTCATCCAACAAACGGACACTGCCAAACCACTATACCTAGGACTTGCAATTTTCTAGTATCTACATATTACATGAATTGTACGTCGTGGAATTACTCAGTGTGTAAGTAAAGGGAATAAAACATCCGGGTTCAAATCCTGTTGCCTACCGATTTTTTTTTAAATTTTATTATATTAAAAGTTAAACATTTTTCTTCTAAACATTTTATTTTATTAATCCGCGCCGCAAGTTTTGTTAAAACTCTCTTTTCATTAAACATTTTTCTTGTATTATTCCGCGCGAGTTTATCCCTTGGTATTTAATGGTCTGGTTATGTATTCGCTTGTCAGATGAATATCCACAGCCATTTTTTTAAATTCATTATACATTACATAGGCCATAGGCCCTCAATCCTTTGAGTTTTATTTCTTGCTAAATAAATAGTTAGACCGAACAGTTTACCGCGGTGTGCCAAAGCTGTAGTATTTTTTAAGGTATTTTTTACAGCCCATTCCTATATTACCTGATGATATGGGTGTGGCGTATCTATGGTTTTTATCCAATAAATAGACGTACCATCTGCAGTTTGCGGTTTGGAGGGTCGCTAAGCCGGTCATTCTATTTAACGTTAAATGTGTCCGGGTTTCTAAATTAGATACGTGTGTAAATATTTATTTCGAATAACATTAAATTATAAAAATACAATATTTGGTGAATATGGCAACTAAATTAGGCGTCTTAAATGAACAGTCAAAGAAGTCGGTATTAAATGTAATAGATTATTTTACAAAAGAAAAGGAAAGCAAGGGACCCTTGGTACCTCTTGAACGAATTCATGAAAGAGTTTCTGAAGCCTTAAACATAAGTCTCAGAACAGTTAGCAGAATTAAGCACGAACATATTAACAATGTATCATTGAAAATAAAAAAAACGAATTAAAAAGAAACCAAAAACATTAGAGGTACGTGAAGGCGTTAAAATTCAAATAAGGGAAGTAATTTATAATTTTTATGAATCGAAAACACATTTTACATTAGATACTCTGAAGGAAATGCTAAAAAATAAGGGAATCATTGACGTCTCTAAGGTAAGTCTCTTAAAACTATTAAAACATTGTGGATTTAGGTATAAAAAAGATTTTAACCATCGCTATTTATGCAAATAGTTCAGCAAAGGGTTGTATTTTTAAGAAACTATATGGAAAACTATGACAGTAACCTTCGAAGGGTTGTATTTATAGATGAAACATGGGTATTTGCCAATGGAAGTGTTCGAAAATTGTGGCAAGATTTATCAAAAAAAAGTGTCAAACACAAAAAATCAACTGTAGGAAAGCGATTCATTATTTTGCATGCAGGAACATCAGATGGCTTTATTCCGGGAGCATGGAGCAAGCTTAATTTTTTTCTACTACCAATAAAAGTATGGATTATCACGATAACATGAATTGTGACAATTTTGAAGAATGGATACAACAGCAACTACTGCCAAATCTTGAAGAACCAAGTTTAATTGTAATGGATAATGCTTCGTATCACACCCTACAATTAAATAAACAACCTACTTGTCAATGGAAAAAGCATGATATTGCAGAATGGTTAACTAAAAATAATATTCCTTTTCCTTCTACAGCCCAAGCCTATATCGGTATAATCAGAATTACACTAAAACAACGAAATTAGTAAATTCATATTTCCTAATATTTTATAACACCTTTAATATTTTTGTATAATTATTTAGCGATTGCATTACAGTTACAGACATATAATCATTTGTAAATTGTTGTAAACTGTTTGAGAACCACTGTCATATCTGAGCTATCGTGTAAATAGTTTCTTACTTCATACGACGAAGAGACCTTTGGACCCGCCAAGTTAGAGTTTACTCGACTTTACCTATATCTGTCATTTGATTATTTTCTCTCTTTAAGCAGTCGACTCCATTACCCCTTCAACCTTTTCATTATATAAATTTTCTGTATCAAATGGTTTCCAAGAAGCCAATTTAAAAATATTTTTTGAAAGAAATATTAGTTAATAATTATTATTTTAGGTAAATATAGCACAAATAACTTTCGTTTTTTTTTATTCGGAGAAAACCACAGTGCAACGTTAAATAAACGCACGCCACTGCCCAGTTCCACGAAAACAGTCTCACACAGCTGGATTTATATTTCAAACTGGCATTGGATAAAGTATACTTACTGACTGACGCTTACCTTATATGAGCCGAAGCAATTATCCTATCCCCGGCCAACTGCCACACGTGAAACTCATGGACAGCCAGCACACCGTCTACTTTCGCCAGAAGTTTGTTTTGAATAGTCTCGACCTGTATATGAGTGGGCACGGTTTGTAGGAGGATAAGAGCAGAATCCCTCAACAGGGGCCACACTGAATGCAAAATCAGTAAAACTAGCAGTATACTTAGCACTGGATCTATGTACATCTTGAACTTCCAATCCGTCAACCAAAACACCTAGCAAAGTGATAATTGACACTGATAATATAAATTAAAAGTGTATATGACAGTAGTATAGCTAAACAGGTTCTGGACCACCAAGTAGAGGAACAACTCCGGTTACAATGACGTCACGACCTGGATGGCATGTGTTCATCAGGATATAAAACAGATTTTAAACAGGTTCTAAACAGGTCTCAAACAACTGTAAACAGGTCTTCAACAGGACTAAACAGGTTTTAAACAGATATAAACAGGTATTAAATCACAAGGACTTCTGATAAACACATGCCATCCAGGTCGTGACGTCATTGTAACCGGCGTTGTTCCTCTACTTGGTGGCCCAGGACCTGTTTAGCTATACTACTCGCGACATTTTACTTACAAGAGCGGAAATGATTACTATAACCGAGCCCAGAGCATCTGAGAGGACGTGCAAGAACACACCACGCATATTCATGTGGCCAGCCGAATGCGAATGTGTTAACCCTTTCTCTTCCGGTTGAGGGGGAGGACTGGGGTATGTCTCGTCATTTTCATTATCGTCTGTGATGGCGAGTTGGGTGAGTCGGTTGCGGCTGTGAGAGAGACGTCCATGAGAGTGCCCATGAGAACTACCATGTTCTAAAAAATATAATAATAGTTATACTTATTCAAATAATATATATTTAACCGAACACTGTTGTGGTAAACAAACAAATCTAGAGGAGTCAAATCGGGCGACCTTGGAGGCCATCTGATAGAACCATTTGCCGAAAGACGTTTTTTTTGAATCCCTGTTGAAGGTAATCAGTTTATCTGATAGTACAGATTACCAATACAAGATACAAGTTACTTATAAGCACCTATTTATTACTATCTCTCATTTCGAAATAGACTATAGTAACTCACATATTACTGTAAAGCCAATTCCAAGTGCCGTCAAACGCATATACGCGTCATTATAATTTTTACGCAACAACTGTACCAAAGTTTCAAATAACAAATGCTTTTTAAAAATAATTACACTCAAATTATTACCACAATTTTAATTATAAATTTGCCATTTCAGTAACTTCATTAGAGGGTTTCATGTCTGTTGGAACAAGAAGTACCTATAAACAATTTTATTCGAATTGAATAAGCGGATTCCTGAGTAAAGAGAAAATTAAATTACATAATGAATGTAACGAACTTATACTTTGGTGATTTTAAGCTAATTATGAAATTGTAGATATGCAATAGTGATATCTAATGTATAAATAAATTAAACGAAGTGAGTCATTATCCGGTATAAGTGTTTAAAGTGATAATAATCTATTCAAATCAGCAAAGAGCATGTATTAATATATTTATCAAGAAATATTTTACACAAAACAATTTTAATTTTTTTTCACTTTCACAGATGTACATATGCAATTAACCCTTTTTTAAATTTTAGATATAATTATTACATCGCTTGATATTCTCGGGAAATTAATTGAATACAATGAGACCTTTATAAGACAACGTTTTGGCTAATCTGTTTGATTGAGGACTTTCTATAAAAATGTCATTTATTTACATATATTGTATTATATCTCACAAATTTTATTTTATTTCTTAAATAATCTGGAGTCATTTCGGTTTTCATTTTAAAAATCATATTATCTAGTGGTCTAGAAAAATTAGCCCTTTAACATTCATAAAATGATTGAAGGTTATATTTATTGGTGTGTATCTGTTATTTTTCAAAATCATTCTCATGGCTTTTAGCCTAGTAACTTAAAGGTTTCACTTCTTAAAAATTCTCAGTAAGCTAAATTTTTGCATACACCTTCCTTTAAGCGTTACAAATGATGTGTAAAAAGTCCCCATCGATATAGTGTACGCTTCAAAAGTTATAGTCAAAGGTCCAAAAATTAGTTTCACGTTAATATCTCGCTTGCTATTGGTCGGACAATATTTTTTGCAGTTACAAAAGTTGTCGATAAGGAAATGTTCTATAAAAAATGTTGTTTACATTTTCGACGTAGGAGCTACCGTTTCCACGTGATACGCCGCACAAAGAGTCAACATGATAAAATAATACTACAATTTCTAATAATATTATACCACAACGAAATACAATTTTCTTAAAACCATATACGGTAACGGAAATGTGTGATTTATTAAATAATAAACTTAAAAATAAGAGGTCTTCGGGATATGACGAAATACCTGTTTTTGTATTAAAAGGAATTTTGGATATATTAGCCCTGCCTTTAGTTTATCTAGTGAATTTATCGTTTTCAAATGGTATATTTCCGAATGCTTAAAAATTGGTAAAGTTATACCGATACACAAAAAAAATAATACACAAGTTCTTGAAAATTATAGACCAATAACCATTCCTACAGGATTCTCAAAAATTATTGAGTACTGTTTTTTAAATAGACTATTAAGTTTCGTGAATTATAATGATATAATATCAAATAGCCAACACGGTTTTTTGTCCGGTAGGTCAACAATAACGGCCGTTCATTCATTTTATGAACAAATAGTTGATTATATTGAGGCGGGCGAGTGCCCTTTTGGGATATTTTGTGATCTCAGCAGGGCATTCGGCTGCGTCGATCATGAAAAGTTGCTTTCTAAACTTTATACATATGGTATAAGAGGTATTTCGTTGAACTGGGTTAGGAGTTTTCTCTCTAAACGAAAACAATATGTCTCGCTAATAAATAATGAAGCTAGTACCGTGGATTCGATTAATTCTGAATATATGGTAATTAACAGAGGCGTGCCGCAGGGATCCATTCTGGGTCCTGTGCTTCTTATGATCTACATGAATGATATTGTTAACTTAACAAATTCAACATGTGTTACACTATATGCTGCTGATACATCAATCATTATATCAGAAAAAAATGAAGATTCATTAAAAGCCAAATGTAATATGATACTAGGGAAATTAAGCGAATGGTTTCGCCAGAACTGTCTTCATCTTAATATTGATAAAAGTCTAGGCTTAAGATTTCATAATAGGCAGAAAATTTGTAATAATCTGAGTATGGTAATAGACGACAGACCAATTCCCAATAATAATAAAAATGTCAAATTTTTAGGTCTATATGTGGATGAATGTTTAACTTGGAAAAGTCATTGTGAAAACCCTATCTCCAAATTGAACTCAATTGTATATCAGTTTAGAAGCATTAAAACTGTACTAAATATTGATCAATTAAAAAAATTATACTATGCAGAAGTAGACTCACGATTAAGATATGGAATATGCTTCTGGGGTGGATCCACCCTATCATGTAATGTGTTCAAAGCGCAAAAACGTGTTATAAGATGCATGGTAGGTTTATCAAATACTGATACCTGTAAAAATGTTTTTAAAGAGCACAGAATTTTGACACTTCCAAGTCTTCTCATATATGAATTATGTACATATGTTCATATCAACAAAGATAAATTTGAATCTAATAAAGACGTGCATGGTATTAATACGAGACAAAAAAATAACTTTCATATACCATTTCATAGTTTGAATCTTACATTAAATTCGCCGAACAGTTTAGGACTCAGAGTTTATAATCATTTACCACTAGAGATCAAAAAGTATAACTCCATGATTCTATTTAGGAAACATTTAAAATTAAACTTATTAAATAAAACTTTTTACAAACTAGACGAATATTTTCAGATGTAGTTTTATTTTCTATGTATATGTATATATAATTACCACCAAGATGTATTTATATGTATATGGTTTTTAGTATGCATGTTGTCATTTCACTGTACTTTTTTTTTATTATTATACCTATTTACACATTTTTTATATATGTATTTTTCTGTGACCAAAATGTTTATATATACATTGTTTGTTTTACATGTTATGTAATTGTAATTTACCATTTGACCTGTTCTATCCAATGTTTTTGTAATTGGCACAAAGAATGAATAAAGAATCTAATCCATAGTGATGCATCCGTTTCCTCACCACCTTCGAGATAGAATGCAAGGCAGAAGAGGAATCATTGCCCCCGGTAGAAGAGGATGAAGAAGAGGAGTGTTGATTTTTCACCTATTTTGACTAAGACATGGATTAGGCCTATTGGGGAAACCATGTAAAAAAGCGCGCCTTGCATTCTACCTCGAAGGTTGTGGGGAAACGAATAAATCACTATTGCAGCACTATTTCATCATGTTGACTCTTTGTACGGCGTATAACGTGGAAACGGTGGCTCCTACGTGGAAAATGTAAACAACCTTTTTTACAGAGCATTTCCGTATCGACAATTTTTGTAACTGCAAAAATTATTTATCGTACGACCAATATCAAGCGAGATAAACCAATTTTTTTACCTTTGACCCCCGTATAACCTTTGAAGCTTACAAGATATCAATGGGGACTTTTTACACATTATTTACAATGGTTAAATAAAAGTGTATGCAAAAATTCAGCTTGCTCCGCATTTTTGAAAAACAACCACTTGTTTCCTCCTTAAGTTACTGGACTATTTGTTTGGTATAGTTTGAAGATTATAATTAAACTTTTATAATGTAAAATTTTGTAGACATGTTTAAACAATTGTTTATTCTTAATTTTTTTGACATTAATTATATAATATATTGCTATGTACTTGCATATTGGACGATTACGAAGATTGCATGTTTGTGTTATTTGCTGAATCAGGGTTTGAATTTGTTTGTTTCCTTTAGATGGTTTTCAAAATTTATTTAAATTAGCTAAAGATCCGAAAGGTATGTGTTTTAGAATGTTAATACTTGCTTAGAGTTGTTTTAATAGTTTTAAAGTTTTTATTTGATGTCAACAGTAAGTTTGATACTGACATCTATGTTAGTAGTTATTAAGTTGTTGTTGAAATAATTTCTGACATTTAAGTCATTATGACATTTCTTTTAAGTAGGAAATTTTATTTTATAGTTGGTAAATGTTTTCCTGGAGAAAGACAAGGAGGTTTAACTTGGGTTATGTTTGGAATGAAATTAATCAAAATTCATATGGTGTTTTGTTTTGTTTATTTTGGGTACTTTGATATTTAGTGATATAGAACAACAAACAACAGATAAAAGAGAGGTTGTAAAATTGGAAAAACAAATTTAAGAAAAAAAAGAACAAGTGAAAATTAGGGAGTGAAGAAGAAAAATAATAAACAAGGATTAATAATTTGAAATTGAATTGAAAGTCAGAAATTGTGGAGATCAGCGAAGAAGAGTAAAAATAGACTGTAAATAAGAAGGTAGAGCTGTTATTGTGGATAGGAGTTGCAGAGGAGATAAGGTGAAGAATTAATGAAAGGAGAATTGTTGGATTTGGAAAGAGAAAAGTGTAGCTACGAAGAAGGAAGGTTTTTGTGTGTTTAATTTTTGGACAATGTCGTATATTAAAATTTAAATAGTGTATTAGACTTTCGAACCTGTTATAAAGCTAAATTATCTAAATATCAAGGAAAATAAATTATTTATATCAGATTAAAAATTTTACTTTAATAAAATTTCATTTTAAAACAGGAACTGAATTTGAACCTGCTCCTGCAGGAAAGGATAAGCTAGCCGGCCCATTAAATATTTTGACATACTTTCGGATCAAAAGGTAAGAGATTTTAATTTGATCTTTTGGTTTTAAAGTTTTCTTTTATCTATTGGAAATAAACAAGTTAAAGTTTGATTAGTACTGCAAATTATTAAGTTCAATAAAAGTAGAACAGCACAATATATATATATATATATATATATATATATATATAATAATTACTCCTAAGGTCATGGTTAAAATATCACATCAATATTATTAGAAATTATTATTTTGGTTCCATACTATTCAATTACATTTATATTTATAAACAACCATTTTTGCTGTATAGACAAGGTTACCAATGTAATAAACATATCGCTTGCATTTGAAAAATGTTCGTTATCATTTATTTTAGATATTAAAACAAAGAGGTGACTAAGAACTAAAATATCTCGTCAGGGCACCAGACTGTCTATTTTCGGGCGCGGGGAAAAACGCCCGCGCCTCTCGGCCCGAGGACCGTCCACGAGAGCCCTAATATTGTGGTATTTTTTTTATTTATATATTTATTAATTATTATATCTCATATATTTGTTATATTATTGAATTTACTCAAAGTACTTTTCATTTTCAGCTGGCCATAATTATTGTAACAAAGATTTTACTTTCAAGAGTTTCAACATCAAGCATAGAGAAAGATATAATTAGTCCCTGGTACAGAACAGGAGTGAAGGAAGACCTGTTTAGTTGACGGTCGATAGAGTGGCGCCATCTCTGGGCCAACTGGCGTACTACAGAAGCGCAGAAAATACGAGAAAGGGCCAGAAGTGCCGAGAACAACGCTGAATGATTCTAGAGAATTCGAGCACCTTCGCCACTGTATATAAGAGGCGAGTCCGGCGCACGCGAACAGTTCAGTTCAATATAGAGTACAGTTCTGATATGGAGAGTTATTTATATATTAGATGACAAGTGATCAGGTGAAATAAATAACAGTAACAAGTTGTGATTTAAAGTAGGGAATTTATGTTTGATTAAAGTTATTATTAGTTGTGTTATTTTTAAGGATTAATTCTTGTAATTTAAGTGATAATAAATCAGTGGGTCGTGAAGATTCTTGTTGCAATTTATTGAAGCTACGTACAGGGTGTTTACTGGAGATTGTAAACACGTAACAATATACATACTGATCAAAAATTAAAAAACTAAAAAAACACGCTTTAATAGCAAACAGAACTAAAAAACAATTAAATATTGACAAAAAAATTATTTTATTATAAAAAGGGGTGCGTGGGGTGCTTCATATCAATTGTTATAAATATTTTATTGACAGCTATTGATAAAAGTAGAATTATAAAAATATAGTAAAAAGCACCCCACGCTTTTTACAATAAAATGAATTTTTTTTGTTAATAATATTTAAACATTTTTTACTTTTTAGTTCGGTTTGCTATTTTTTAAAACTATTTATAAAATATATAATATTAACAGCGGCGCCTCTGGCAAAATGTCGACAATAGATTAGTCATTTTTTAAATTTTATTTTATCCTGATGATCCTGGTGAGGACATGTGGACAAATTTGCCAAATTATTGTATTGTTGTCGGTCCTTGATAAGTGTGCAAAGTTTCTGTTTAATCTGACGGTTTGAAGTGGGTAAGAATCACGTTCAAAGATTCCGTTACATAAATACAGGTGAAGCTAATAAAAGCGTGTTAAAAAAACAAATCTTACCGTGGAACAAAACTAATCCAATGAGATTGACTAGAAGACCTATTCCACCAACGATGACCAGCAATTGAGGTTGGAGTATTTCCTGTGTCTCTATAATCCTCTTGCACGCCTCAACTGTGATGGAAAAACATAAGGCCACTAGGAATACTGCGTTTACCAAGGCTCCCAATACCTCGGCTCTGGCCCAGCCGAATGTGTTTTTCGACCATTTCTTTGGCGACATCTGAAAATAATCAGTTTTACAGACACAGGACCGACATTCTCAAACAACTAGCTTTATATAATGAACATATTAGTCTAAGATGCGGCAGCTGATTCCTGCAGTTATCCGTTTTTTAAACGAAACTTAATTCAAATGAATGATTAGTGGCAATTTAATATATTACTGCCGAGTAGCCTATCAAAAAATTTGCCGCAATTACCTTTAATTACTGTTATTGCAATTAATTTATTCTAATGAATTCCAATTACATGTTTTAAAGTGAATTAAACATCATTTGATAGAAAATGATGCGAAGAATGAAAAAAATGGTTGCCAGCTCTCAGTCAACCTCTATAATCTGTAGGTTGCCAGGTGTAAACAGGTATGTCATTGTAATATATGATTTGCAGGAAACAACTACTTAGCGGGCAAATACTCCGAGACCTGCATTGAATTATACCTTACAAATCATAAAAGATTGGTAGCTAATATCATTTGTCAATTCCCTGACCGGTTTCGAACTTATTAATTCTCATAAGTATGACATTGGCTACCATTCTTCCAGAATCGCAAGTCGCTATACGCCCATGGAAACATCTATGGCGTATAGTAGCAATTGACCATATGGGAGGATTCACTTACCTCTCACCACTGGTCTCAAACAGGTATAAATAGGTTTTAAACAGATATAAACAGGTATTAAATCATAAAAACCCATGCCATCCAATTCATCACGTCATAACATTATACACAATTGACTTACCATATATACATTTGTACCTTAGTGGTGAATAAATTATTATTATTATTGAGAACCCACAATGTTCTTCTACTCAGTGGTCTAGAACCGGCTTTGCCTATCTACTACTGGATGGCATGTGTCCATCAAGATATAAAACAGATTTTAAACAGCTATAAACAGATCAGGTCTTAACCAGCTATAAACCGGTCTCAAAGAATTGTAACCATGACTTAAATCATGAAGACTCCTGATGGACACATGCCATCCAGTTTATGGCGTCACTGAGAACCCCCAGCGTTCCTCTACTTAGTGGTCTAGAACCGGATTTGCCTATCTACTCCTTAAACTGCCTCATATAACGAAACAAGTGATAAGCGTACAGTACTCTAAGTTCATGTTGACCGGAGCTATAAGGCCTTAAATCGCAGCGTAAGCTGTCTTCAGACATTTTCTTTTCCAAAAGTTGATGGGATTTTTTTACGCATTATTTGAATTAGTGAGACTCCAAGATGGAAGCCCTTGGAACCCATTAGCGAATGTTTGCAAGACCTTTTGGAAAGTTCCGAGGTAAAAACCTGACCGTACTCCACTCTGCGAAATGGAAAATATTAAATTTACCAAAAATGCAACAAAATTACCGATCCCCAATTTGTCCACGTTTAAAACGTCTGGTGACTGGCCTAAACAATTTTTTATGAAAAAATAATTTGAGCATCTGTAAGTCGGTAAATTACATTTACTTTCTAATCGTGCCAAGTATTGTGGCAAAAAGTATAAAAATAACCCCGGATTTTGAAGATGTCGCAATTCGGATTCCTAAATGTTCTGATTTATAAAAAACAAACCACAGCAACAACTACCAAATATTTTCTGGGTCATTCGCGTTACAAAATACAAACGTAAAAGTTAATTGTAAATATATAAAAAATGTTATAATAATAAACAATAAAAGAGCAGAACCGAAATAAAAATCACTTTAAGATAAGATTTCTAAAACAAACGGTGAAATCAGATTGTTAAATTCGTTAGGTACCCAGTGCACAGTTAATTTGTTATAGTCAGGGATCTGACTGGTCGCAATGCAATTTTACAATAGTTTTTCACTAATTCTGACACAGACATGAATATCTCCTCTTGAAGATGAATCATCTGGCTCTGGGGTAGATATTGTTCATCAGCAAGTTCAGCGGCATAAACAAAGCTTCTTAGTTGATCCCAAACATTCAAATTAAAAGGGTTCATGTCTGGCGATCGCGTGAGCCAAGCAAATGGGTCGATCCAACGATAGGAAATTCATAATTCTTCTAAAATTTATCATAATTAAAACGTAAAAGAATTTTTAGATTCTTGCAATTCTACTGCATAGGGTTATTAGTAGATATTTTTTTCATATAACAACAGTTAAGTAGTTATAAGCGTGTTAACAAAAAGTTTAGTACATTAATAAGATTAATTGCAACAGGATGCTAACGTTCGCCATTTACCTAACTCCATGCTTTTCAAAATTAATTTTAATGTATACCGATGTTCTGTAGATTAAAGAAACGGAAAGTTATTTTAGGGATAGTTTTTAACTTCACACTTACAGGACACATCTTGACGACCAAGGAATTTTGATTTCTCAATAAGTCCAAAAAAAATTACCCAGGTTTAGCTGTTAACCTCGAAATGTAAACATAAATCGTTTCTAGAAGACTTAAGCTGCTGACTAATTTCTAGGGATGTGACGTGTCCGAAATTCAATGTAATTCCATGACTATACTTCTATCTTTGAAGTAGGATCCATGGTGTTTGAGTAAATTGCAAAAAGAGAGCGACCATTTTTTTTCAAGAGCACGGAAAAAGATTGTAATAAAGCGCTGCATCTCTACTCGATTTTTATCAAAAAATAGTAGCGGGAGCATCAAATTAACAGAAATCTTATGAACCTTAAAAAAGATTTTATTTTATAACATCTATTTTTTTTGCTTAAACTCTTTATTGTTCAAGGCATTAGCAAAAGATTCTCCCCTTCTAGTCCTTTTAAAAAAATTACCATCGACCCCGAGAAAGACATCATATTGGTTCCTAAAAAATTAAGTAAAAGGACAAACTTCATTGATCCCCTATTTTTTCTTTACATTTCCTACTTCAGAAATAGTCATTTGAAAAATGTATTTAAGCAGCTTCTTACAGTTCTTCCAGAGTTTTAATGAAAATTACCTGACAATTCTTGATTTTTGAGATTTCCCTCACTATTCCCTGACAATTTCTAATTCCCTGACTTTCCAGATGGCTGGGCATCCTAATCTGTATTAAACTGAATATTTATTACTGCTTTATATTCATGATCATGAAGTCTACCGAATGATACTGTTACAGACTCATTACATTTTTAGCAAACATAGGTAAAAGATAATGGAGATATATTTCATATTTAATAATGAACAGATAATCTCTTGAATAATACATACTATCTTTCAATTAACAAGCTTATCAATCATGCCTTGATTAGCCTAATTTCACAATATTTTGCTTAATTCATACTTTCCGAACGTCTAAATTTAAAAATTATAATTTTTGAACTTCCTATCCTTTTGAAAAGGGCTCATTTTATTTTCGCATTTTACCCAAAAACGTGTTCTACGTCAAGAACTATAAAATTGAAAGCTTTTTATCCATTTATTTTCTTTATTTAAAACCTGCCACACCCTATATCAGTCGTCCGAGCACCAACAAAGGGAGAATTTGTAAATTAATTTTAGAAAGCTGAAAAAGGTTTGATTATTCTGCAAGCCTATTTTTATTCGACAATCCCCCAACATGGACTTGACGGTAGTTTTACTTCCACGTCTAGTGGAAATTTTTTTTTTTTTATTTAAATAGGCTTATCGATAAATTCTTTAAAACGCGATGAAAGTATAAAAATATTGCCAGCAGACAAAGGTAATGCCACAGTCATTATAGATAAAGATATAAAACAGAAAAATCATGACTCTTGTAAATGAGGGGACCCTACTCAAAACTAAACAAAGATCCAACAAAATCAATACACAGCAAAATTTACAGAAATTTGTTTAAATACAAACATGAAATTAATGATTTTGAACGAAGGAAACTTACACCACATCATAGTAAGCCTCCTGATTTTTATGGCTTACCAAAGACACATAAACAAAATATTCCTTTAAGACCAATTGTTAGTTCTATTAATTCACCATGTCATAATTTGGCAAAATTTTTACTTAAAATTATTGATCCATTATCTGGAAATACCGATTCGTATATTAAAAATAGTGAACATTTTATAGAAAAAATTTACGAAAACGATATTCATGAATCACACTGATAGTTTTGATGTAGTTAGTCTTTTTACCAATGTTCCGGTAGATGAAACCTTAAAAATAGTTAAAGACAGGTTGCTAAATGATAATAATTTGGAAACTAGAACTAAATTAAGTGTAAATAGCATAATGGAACACTTAACACTGTGTATAAAAACAACCTATTTTCAATTGGACAATGAGTTCTATCAGCAGGATTTTGGTATGGCTATGGGGTCTGCATTATCACCAATTTTAAGCAACATATTTATGGAGAACTTTGAGAACACACATGTTCAAAATTGTATAAACAAACCGGTTGTCTGGTGGAGGTATGTTGACGACATCTTTGCAATTTGGCCTCATGGTGTCGATTTACTAGATAGTTTTTTGGAAAATATAAATAGTAAGAAACCGTCTATTAAATTCACATTAGAAGTAGAAAGTAGGAATGAACTACCGTTTCTAGATGTTTTAATTAGAAGGGTAAATAATACAATTGAAACAAACGTTTATAGAAAATCAACACATACTAATAGATATCTAAATTTTAACTCAAATCAGTCAATAAATATTAAAAGGGGTGTTGTAAAATATTTATACGATAGGGCCAAAATAATTTCATCTAATAATGAAATATTAAATAAGAGAAAAAATTTATCAAAGAGGTTCTAGTACAAAATCAATATCCTGAAGCCTTTGTTGATAGAGTTTTCATAAATGTTGAAAATAGGGACAATCAGGTACGACAAAAATCTGAGCGTCATTATACAGCAGTAATTCCTTATGTATACGGACTATCGGAAAAGCTACGCCGTATAGGTGACAAATTTGATGTTAGGACGATATTTCAAACGGGGAACACTTTAAGATCTATTTTAACAAAAACAAAACCGATAAACAGGGAGCAGAATTCAAAAAACTGTATTTACAATATCCCGTGCAAATGTGATAAATGTTATGTGGGTGAGTCATCCAGACCTTTCAGTGTGAGGTTGGATGAACACAAGAATTACATTAGAAAGAATGAAATTCAGAAATCAAAGATTTGTGAACATGCTTGGGAAAACGGACATAGAATAAACTGGGACTCGGCAAAAATTTTAACAAAAGAAACAGATACCAAAAAAAGAAAAATTAAAGAATCAGCAATAATCTTATTAAATGAAGATAAGTGCGTATCGAATTGTTCTGTAGATATTTGTACAACCTGGCTACCAATGTTAAAAGAAGAACTTAACAAACTCAACATTATCTAAAAGAAAATATCATCAGTTCTATGTTCTGTGTAAGTAGTAAGTATCTATGGAAATAACATAAACAGAATCTTAAAGCTGTGTATTTGACATACACAGCAAAATAAGAGTTCTTCCAAAAAAAAGTTTTGAAAACGGAAAGAGATTACTTTCCGAAACGTCAGCAAAATACATTATTTCTGTGTTTATTCCGATTTATATTATTTGCAAAACATAACCTCTGACTATTCCTTTGGCGTAAACGTCACGGGCGCAGAGACTTTTTTACAATAATTCTATTATTTTGTAGATTCGGTGATTTGTTTTGAAGAGGCTAATAATACATGTGGTAGAAAACCCAAATAATAGGAAAGAATAGGCTTAAAATATCATGGAACGTCGAGATTTTAAATTTGAGCGAAAAAAATGTCCTGTCTGTTCGTAACTTTTTTTGTGCGCACGTTTACTCTGGAACCGTTTATCATATTGACTTGAAATTTGGTACCCTTATATATTGTAACGAGATCTGGAACTAGATTATATTTTGAGCTAATTCCGTTGAAGGGTTCGGGGGTAAATGGGGTAAATAAGGGTAAATAGGCAAAACAAGCAAGTAAGAGTCCATAAAATTGCAATTTAGGGCATGTACGAAAAGTTAAGGTCTCAAAAACTTGGCATCAGCTACCCATCCCTTCCCCCCACTATCACCCCCACCCTATTATGAAAGGGGGATAAAAAATTAAAATGTGATTTAGTGTGTATACAAGAACGAAACGTCTAAAAAAATTTTTTGGCGTTAGCTACCCCCTCTACCACACTCATTGCCACCATCACCCTATTATTAAAGGGAGTAAAAAAAATTAAAATGTGATTTAGTGTGTATACAAGAACGAAACGTCTAAAAAAATTTTTTGGCGTTAGCGTGAAAACACGTATCTTTCTAAACCAAAATATCGTTCCATATTCAGCGTCCTAAATAAGTGTTACAGCTTTGCTTCCCGACTGTTGTTTATAATAATATAAATTTCTTATCTATTCACACTCATTATGGTATAGTTCAAGTAGGAAGAAACTGAGACATAAAAAACGTAACAAAAACTTTACCTCATTAAAATACCGGTACTCTTTTTTGTGCTGTTCGCACATTGACTCGCTTGCCTTTACAGGTTTTTAATCTGCGTCGGGACTGTTTCATGTCAGGCTTGGCGCCATGGCCCGCGACGATATAATTATGTCGTAAAGTTTCTGTTGCGTCTTTTATTTACTGGGATCTATTTATTTCAACTAGCGCCATGGCCCGCGGCGATAATAATTATGTCGTAAAGTTTTTGTTGGGTTTTCCCTGTCTCCGGAATTTATTACTTGAACTATAATAATCCCAACACGCGCAAATGGAGCTGAATATAAGCTTACCTTAACTGACAAAAATGCTACAACCAAGGCAGCTACATCGCTCAGCATATGAAAACTGTCCGCCACTAGAGCCATCGAATTTGTTATGTACCCCACCACTATTTCCACAAAGAAGAAGAACATGGTGAGCCATAGCATCGAGAGTAATCGGCATTTTTTTCCTGTGAATTTTCCCATAGCAACTGAAACAAAAGAGAAATCATATTAATGTTTTTCGTCACCTTTCTAAATTATCATTTTTGCATTAGGTATATTTTAATCTTTATCTAATTTTCATCATCAGTAGGCTTTCAAATCATTGATTACTTCATTTATATCTTCAATATCATCTGCATATTCTAAATTAAGGCGTTTCCAAACAGCTCCCATAATTTCTAAGAAACTCAATCCCGAGAGACGCTCAACCCCATAAATTATTATTACAATATATAACAAGACTTTGTCTTGGTGATAACAGTGTCTTTCTGTTACGTCTCGAAAAACTTTTAGCTGAGTTCTTGGGAAATAATAAATAAATTGTCACTTTATGTAATAAACAACAATATCACCACTTCCAAACAAATGTGAAATGTATCGATCTTCTTTTGCACACTTATCTACTTATGTTGATAATAATATTTCCCTGCAACTACAAAATAAATCAACAAACTCTTTAAAAATTCAACTCAGAACCCTGATTTTAAGTGCGACTTAAAAATTCATTCATTCTGTCTTAATGTGTGCCATTTGAAAAAAATCGAATTACGGCGTTAGTTATTAGTGGAAGGACAACTCCAATTTCTTCTGCATGCAGTAAAAGATTAATGTTAATACCGTTAACCAATCTTCTAGCCCTGAATATACTCAATGGTAGAGGAAAAATAAGTCAAAGGAATTTGCTATTTTCTTCAAAACGCTCATACAATTTTTTGCAATAATTGGGAAATATCATTGCCAGCTGGGGTGTCCAGTAATTGTCAGCAGAGACTTTAATATTCCTGAACTCCAATCATACTAGGAAACTAATAATGCTTCTGTGCTGCATAATGTACTCGACAGCTTTCTAAATATCTGTCATATGGTACAACATAACCATGTAAAAAATGGTAATAACAGGCTCCTAAATCTAATTATTACCTCAGAAGACCTTGATTGCTCTGTAATAAGAGACGAATATAGTTTAGTTGATGAAGATCCTCACCATCCGGGGCCGCACATCACTTTGAAGTTCTCATCTTACATCAATGATTTGTTTAAAAATAATACAAGCTGTCCTCGATACAACTTTCGAAAGGTTAATTTCCATGAATTATATCATGCGTTATCGGAGGTCGATTGGAGAGACCTGTATCCAGTTGATGATGTTGACATTGCATGTGATATATTACACGCTTGATATAAGTTTCACCTATATGTTCGTTTGTATTATGATGTATGTAAACTTCACGTTGAAAGATTCATATCTTTCAACGTGATTCTCGCCCACTTAAAAACGTCAGGTTATACTAAAACTTTGCAAACTTATCAAAGACCGACGACGATACGATAATTTGACAACTTTGTCCTAATATTTTCACCAGGATCATCAGGATAAAAAAAAAAGACTAATCTAATTGTCGACATTTTGCCGGATGCGCCGGGGTTATCAATATCGTACCTCTGGGAGGGTTGACCGTTTAATTGTCTATTGCTCGTGGGAACAACAATGAAAAATGAAACTACAACATAAAAACAAAAAAGAGGAGATTGACGAAAAAAAAATTATAGTAGAATGCAGGTTTTCACTGCCGTTGTCTAATGAAGTAGATTCTTCCGGGTCTTGCCGTGGTCGTCGAACTTGACTTGACGTTTCGCTGATCATCCTGTCAGCTTCTTCAGGATTCTAAAGACTGAATCTGTTGTGTTACACTCCTCGTTATATACCTAGGCGCCGCTTCGCTTCGCTAGTCATTGGTCGCGCTTGGTTCGCTTCGCTGCTCATTCGTCGTGTTTGGTTGACCGTGACTTACTACGGTGCTGGTACTTGGCAATACCAGTCTCCACGTGTTACTAAGTCGATACCCATCCTCTCTGTTAAAGTTGTTCACGTTTTCCATAATTTCCAGTGATTCCCTAATGATTCGCGGATAATAGCGCGTATTCGTGTCTAATATATTGACGTCCGCGTAATCGATTTTATGGAATGGAGACTTCTACGAGCAGAAACAAGGAGCTGCCATGGGATCACCACTTTCACCTGTGATAGCCAACCTATTCATGGAAGCTTTCGAAGAGAAAGCCATACGCTGCAGTGAGAATAAACCAAAGTGCTGGCTACGCTACGTAGACGATACGTTCATCACATGGCCACATGGAGAATCATCTTTATCTGTTTTCTTCGACCATTTGAATAAACAGCATCCAAGTATCAAATTTACAATGGAGACCGAGCAAGATGGAGCTTTACCTTTCTTAGATGTATTAGTGAAAAGGTCACACAATGGCAAGCTGGCCCATGGTGTCTACAGAAAGAAAACGCATACCAATCGTTACCTACATGCGACATCTCACCACCATCCACAACAGAAGAGAGCGTTAATTAGAACCTTGGTCCACAGAGCCAACACAATATGCGACGACGAGAACAAACCCGAGGAACTACAGAATGTCCAACAAGCTTTAGAGAAGAACGGATACAGTCAAAGCAATATACAACGAGTAGTAAATAACCAGAGGAGAACTACAGAAGAAGAACAGCAACAACCAACAACGTATACATGCCTACCCTACGTCACGGGAGTCACAGATAGGCTGAAGAAGATTTTATTCAAAAAGAAAGTAGGTGTACGGTTTCGAACAGTGAAGAAAATACAGCAGAGATGCTTCCCTCAGTCAAAGACCCTATCCCCAAACTGTTATCAAAAGGTGTTTACTAGTTGAAGTGCACATGTGGTAAGAGCTACATCGGACAAACAGGACGGAATATCCAGTGCAGAATCAAAGAACGCCAGAGAAATACCAGATTTGGATACACGGATAGGTCGGCGATAGCAGAACATGTCCATAATAACGAGAACCATAAAATCGATTACGAGAACGTCAATATACTAGACAGGAATACGCGCTATTATCCGCGAATCATTAGGGAATCACTGGAAATTATGAAAAACGTGAACAACTTTAACAGAGAGGATGGGTATCGACTTAGTAACACGTGGAGACTGGTATTGGCAAGTACCAGCACCGTAGTAAGTCATGGTCAACCAAACACGACGAATGAGCAGCGAAGCGAACCAAGCGCGACCAATGACCAGCGAAGCAAAGCGGCGCCTAGGTATATAACGAGAAGTGGTACAACAGATTCAGTCTTTAGAATCCTTCTGAAGAAGCTGACAGGATGATCAGCGAAACGTCAAGTCAAGTTCGACGACCACGGCAAGACCCGGAAGAATCTACTTCATTAAAAAAATTATAGTTTAAAAAAATAAAAAACACGCTTTAATAGCAAACCGAACTAAAAAGTAAAAAATAATGTTTAAATATTTTATTGTAAAAAAGCGTGTGGTGCAATAAAAATATAGTAAAAATAACGTTAGCCGTTATTCGTACGGCGTAGAGTAGTGAATATCAAATATTTATATAAAATTATTCACGGTCAAGTTGACAATCCTCAACTCTTAAAGAAGATGCAATGGAATATACCCAAATTTGGAGCTAGGCAGTCGTTAAGAGTCCCGTTTGCAAAGCACACAACTACTAGGCCGGTAAATTATAATAAAAACACTGTACCGAGGGGTGGAGCTTGCATTGCGGTTATTGTTTTGCTATTGGCGTAAATATTACCTGAAATTTCATCAGAGTTGGAGTCGAGCTCATTGTTCGGCAGTAAATGAGGCCACAAATAACACTGAATACGCGTAGAGACGCGCGGAGATATTGCATATACGAAAATCGAAAAAGAGCCACACAATTAAAAATACTTACAGTTAACATAATTTTTTTTTTTTGTGAAATGTTATTATATTCTACGTTGCTGTGTTTTTAGTTTTAGATTTTCACATTTTAAAATTTTGAAAATTCGTAAAGAAAAAAAGTAATTTTTTTTTTCAAAAAATTCCACGCAGCGACACAGATTGAACTTTTATGTATTTACCCTCCAAATTTCGTATTCATATCTTCTCTAATTATGTCACAGTTATCTGGCTACGATTTCATGTTTTTCGTGAACGCAAACGGAACTCTTAACATTAAAATACGATACACCCCACACCATTCAGTACATGAATTCACCCTTATTCGCTATGTCTAGACAATAAAATGAATTGCAGCACTTTGTTGATAATTTTGCTAGTTTTCTGCTTAATTTTTTACCATGTTTGTTGGAATTGTGTTTCCTTTTTTTTATGTAATTCTGTATTTTACTTCGTACACTGTGTTAGGTTAGTGTATGTCATGATCAGCTTTGTCTGCAGCATCTTTACTATCCATTGTTTTTTTATGCGCATTTTTACTTTAGTTGTACTTCTTTGAATAATATGTAATCTTTAAAATTGCTATGTTTTAGTATCCTATTTATGAACAGTCTTGGTTGGATTTTATCTTGATAAATAAATAAATCTGATATATGTAGACGATACGCAGAACATTTGCAATTTCAGTAGCTTTTCAGACGAGAAACGAATAACAAAGCGGCCACAATTATATCACTAGAAATGCACATATATAAAATGATAAAAACTATGCTCCAGAATTAACGTACACTTAAAATTAATTGGCCAGGGTTAATCGAATAAAGAAAGAGGTCAAAAGAATTGTGGGAACAGAATACATTTTAATTGAAGAAGAATATGATATGAAAATTGTGATAATACTTTTTTGTAACTGCTCTCATTGCAATTATCATAACGAATCTTCTAAGGGATCCTTGCTCTTGGCACAGGATGAGATAAATTATTATGCAGTTACAATATTATTAATTGCCCATTGAAATGAAACCTTCTAAACATATTTTATACTTTAGCCGCCCAGTTATCATCCGTGATGTATCCTTTGGATCACTGTTTCAACCCTTCTTGACATAGCGTGATGGTATAAAGCCTACGACAATCTCGAAACCTCGAATTATTGAACAGTGAAGGTTTTACTAAAATGCGAGCCGCAGTTCCGGAGAGATGCACTTGCTTGCAAAAAAGTAGTACCTTATTTTGGCATGTAAATATGACTTTTGCAAAAATTATTGATAACGTAAAAAATAGTTGTGGTTAATTAATCTAGTCTAGCCTGTCTAGAATAGAATAGCGTTACGTGTTTACAATCTCCAGTAATGTGCAGAAACTGTTGACCATTTATATATTTCTGGCAATTTGCTTTTCAGTTTTTTCATTATTGAGTTTCAGTTTATTTGCACATTGCCATCTATATAATACACAAAGCTCTCTATTCATTATATCCGTGATTACAAAATGATCTTTTCCAGATACAGAAATTAATAATAATAATAAAACGTCTTTATTTAAAGGGCGTAGTTTAGTCAAAAATTAATGTGTCATCCACAAAAAGGTAAAGGTTTACATATGAATGTTTTAGAGGATACTACATATATAATGAATAGAAGGGGCCCCAACACACTACCCTGCGGCACCCCATATGAGTTAGGGACTTTAGTAGATCTCCTATTATTCACTTTGGTCTTATGGTACCTATCTTTTAAATAATTTTCAATCCATGTTAAGGCTGCTTCTGTCACACCATACTCACTTAACTTTTAACAAACTTAGATATATCAATAGTGCCAAATGCTCGCTTTAGGTCTACAAACACACTCAAAACTACATTACCGTTATTGATCTCGTTTCTCCAATTCGCATACACTAATTGCAAACTTGTTTCACATGAATGACTTTGTCTATATCCCGATTGACCACTGCATAAAAGCGTATTTTCTTCAAAATACTTCCTAGTCGAGGTGGTAATCGTGATTACTTGAACAGGTATCGCGCTACTGGGTTCGAGCTCTTGTTCCGGCACTGTCGGAGGATATGGTTCGCGTTTTTCAATATGTAACCCCCTTCCGCACAAGCCTCTAGCTTCTGGAATTGGAAGTTGTCGAATTTATGTGGTGTTCATTTATTATGTTTATTAATTATTAATCATTTCTGAAAATTTCGCAATGGTTAGACATCTGCCAGATATTCGCAAGATTAATATCGTTTCCAAATTAGGGAATGGATGGATGGTCTATAAGAGCAATTGTTACTGAATACAACATAAATAAATTCACTGTAAAAAACTGTATCTCGCAAGCATGAATCTGGTAGGCTGATAAAAAATACAAATAGCCGGAAGAAAAAAACGTGTCATTTTTGCCATACATGGAACAATGAAGACTTTTGGTGAAAAGTCTGATGAAAAAATTTTCCAGTCGTGTAATGATGGACACATTCGTGTTCATTGGCCTCATGGGCACAGACACAATCAAAATTTACATACGATTCAATTAAATCGGGATGTTTTTCTGTTAATACCTGGGCATGGATTAGTCAAAGAGGAATGGTTGTTAGTTTATTGATGGCAATAGAAAGAAGCTAGCCATAGGATAATAATTCACCAGTCGTCTAAGAGATGGCGCCATTAGTTCTACCACGGATAAACTAGAAAACAGTAGAACGGTCACGGATGACAAACTGGAATAAAAGAGAATACTCTAGAATAAAGTTCATGGAGTATATATGTAGCTGGAGCCAGTTCAGTGTAGTTCTGAGACGAGCCAAGTGATCAGATAAGAAAAGGAACAATAAGAAGTTGTGAATTATAGTAATAAGTCTATAGTAGATAAAAGTTATAATTAGTGTGTTATTATACGGTCTAATTATTATAAGTAATTTAGGGATTAATAAATCGGTGGTTAATGACAATCCGTGTTGCAATTATTGAATCTACGACCGGGGTGTTTACTGGGTGTAAACAACTATAGTCCAGATCAGCGCTTCCCGGTACTCAAAAAACGCAACAAAAACTTTACGACCTCATTAAAATACCGATACTATCTCTAATATTTCGTTCAGAAATTGACTCGCTTACCTTTATAGGTTTTTAATGTGCGTCGGCTTGTTTGATGACAGGCATGCCGCATGACCCGCGGCGATAATAATTATGTCGTAAAGTGTTTGTTGCATTTGTATCGAGATTCATCCATGTATAGTAAATACGGCCAAAATTGAAACTGGTCAGTTTTAAAGCAGAGGACCGTGCGCACTGAACTTGATATTTTGTCCTATATATTTGGCAATGGTATCGACATTCGAACGGTAGTTGAAACTGTGCAGGCGAGTCCGAGACTGGCAATGTAATCAGCCTGAATGAACCATCTACGATTGCACTGGTTTAAAGGTAATAAAACGGACAGGCCTACTAGCACAAAAAACTCGTAAATCGTTTCTCATCACTCAACGTGGCAGTCTAACAAGTGCTGTCTATGTGCCAGTGCAGTGCATAAATACCTATTATAATATCGAGCGTAGGAGTTTAGTTAGTTACTGTTCATATTTATAAATATTTACTACTGTATAAAAGGTAAAATATTTTAATTATTTACTAATTTACAATGGCTTTCTGGAGACCATTTGAAACAGAGGATAATATAATAACGCCCGAAAATCCCGAAATAGTTGAACGGGTTATTGTCGAAAAAGCCGAAATAAATTTAGAGTTTAAAAACCAAGATTTACACGTACAAACTAAACTAACTAGGCATATAGTGTATCTAGAGGAGACGTGGTTTGACACGCATGATGTTGTTCAGCATGGTTGGGTAGATAGTTCGCACAATTGTGTTTTAAATACTCCGTGTTCTAGAGGAAAACGCGTTATCATACTTCATGCGGGAAGTGAAAATGGGTTTGTACCCAATGCGTTGCTCTTGTCGGCCAAAAAAATATCGCAGTCTTCTACAGACCATCACGAAGACATGACAGCCGATGTATTCGAAAAATGGTTTTCTCAACAGCTTCTACCAAATATTCCGCCAAATTCGGTAATTATATTAGATAATGCTTCTTATCACTCGCGTATATTAAATAAAATACCAAATAACAGCACAAAAAAGGAAGACATTTTAAAATTCATGAGAAAAAAAATATGGAAATTCCTGTAAAAGTTCCAATAAAACGCGAATTACTGAAAAGAATAAAAGAACAGAATTTCAAAAAGAAATATGTTATTGATAACTTATCCAATATACACGGTCATACACTTTTGCGGTTACCTCCATACTATTTATTGCATATTTAATCCTATCGAACACTAAAAGTACGTTTACGAAAATGTAATAACTCTCCAACGTTAAGCGCGATAGTAGTTGATCATATAAGAGAAGTAATAAATGACATTGACAATAATAGTGATTTATGGAAAAATTGCGTTAGGCATGTAATTGGAGAAGAAAATCGATATCCAACGCTACCCCCTAGTGCGCCGATTTTAATTCAACTGGATAATGATTCCTCCTCAGCAAATGAAGATTCGGACGCGTCAATTAACATTTAACTTTTCTTAATTTTTTCATTCACTTTTTTATTGTTACATTTCGTGGAATATATTTTATTTAGTTGACAAGAAATTTTAATTTAAGTTACTTTATTTTAGAGAAATATTTTAATTTTGTTTTTATTTATGTTTTATATAAGTATACAAATATTTATTTTTGTTTTCATATAATAATTCTTCGCTTTGTTCAAGAAACTTACGTTTTTATTTTAGAAGAAACTTAAATTTTTTATTTTATTTTTGATTAAAATCGTTGCCCCTCGTTAATCTAACCTGTCCCACCCCCTCCTGCCAAGATATGTTCATACCTTCTCGTTGGTCCTTGCTGAGCAATAACATATTTCAATATAATATGGGTTAACTTTAAAACTAAAACCAATAAATTTAAATATTTAGACTTTATATCTAATCTAAAACTGATATAATACCTCAAAAATATGTTATTGCCGAAATGAACCTAATAAACAAAAAATAATAAAAATGAATACAATTTTAACATTTTATTATGACAATCATTTCTATTTACCTCCGCCCATGTACAATAAAGACATACCGACTGTTTTTGCCGGCTTTTAGTTTTTATACGGTTTCAATTCCGGTCGTATATACTTTACATGTAGAAGAAAAGACTTTGTTTAAAAAACTTGTATATGCATATAGTGTTTACGACCAAAATTGAAACCGTATAAAAACTAAAAGCCGGCAAAAACAGTCCGAATCTCTTTATTGTTTTTCTTATGACAAGCATTTCTGTTTACCTCCGCAAGAGATGCCGACTGTTTTGCCGGCTTTTAGTTTTTATACGGTTTCAATTAAGTTCGTATACGCTATGCATATGTCTGAGGTATGATAGTGTTCACATTTAAAAAAAAGTTAGTCAATGTCTCACGAAATTGCGAACAATTTTCTCTCTTTGCATGCTCTTATTATTTATAAATTGAAAAAGAAGCGTCAAAACCGGAAATGGTGGCAACGTACATTTCTGAAATACTGGGAAAATCAAGGGGCCTACAACAGGTTAATTTCTGAATTAACGTTGGAGGATGGGATTTGTTTCAGAAACTGTGTCCACGACGACATTCTTAATATATCATGGCTTCCAAAACCAACACAAATTATAAAAGTATGCGGAGATTTATCATGTATATTGGATTAATTCCATATACACAATGTATGAGGCACAATCAACGCACTGTTACTGCGCACACAGACAAGAAGTATGACAAGAAGTGTGAGGATTTGTATTAAATAAATATGTATGTGTATGTAAATAAACAAGTATCTCGCACAAATTCAGATACTTATGCCCGATCTAAACGACGAAAACTTATACTATTTTTGCAAGCACGCGTACCTACCACCTATATACATATAAACAACCTTATGTATATTAGTATATATGACGTAATAGACCTTGATTTATTTTCTTGTTTACCATGTATCGAATATCAAACAAAATACCACATATAATAAAAACATAAATTGATATCTGCCGCAGACGGAAATAATATTTAACCAAATTTTATATTGTTTACAGTGGACAATAAAATAAACATTTTTGCCACAAGGAAAAAAAATATGATAATATCATATTTTATTTATTTCGATTACAATATCGAATGGGCTTAAGCTCAAGACACTATGTAACACCTTTTTTTAAACAATTTACTTTTTGAGCCATGTTTCTTCTTTGCGCGACGACCATGTTCCCTCTTTCTTCTTTTTGACAAAATGTTGCAAAATACCGTTTGTTTGTCCTACCGGTACTTAAGTCATTATTTAATTATAGGCACACGCATTTTAAAATTTTATCAATTCTGGTTAACACACGTCAGAAACTAATTCACTAAAGAAGTAGATTTATAGATAACAAATGCTTCGACCCCCGAATAAATAAAATGACCTTAAAGATTTTACGATGTGAAATTAAATAATGATAAACATGGATGGAACTTTGAACACGGAAGCATTAAAAAGTAATTATAAATATTCATCAAATACAGATTTGACGTTTAAAGGACAGACTTAATTGTTAAGAAATATTGCTTAATAACTTTATTTGTAAAAGGTGGAACACGACCAAATTTCTATATATTTACTTAAATTAAAAACCTAGTCGAACAAACAGAAAAACAACAACTGAAATATATTTTGGTATGCTTAAAAGTATCGTTACAACGAGGGGTAAACCGCGAAGGAAGTCTGGTGTACACGTCAGAGGAAGTCTCGGGGAAGTCCGGGGAAGTTTTGAGAAAGTCTTAAGGAAGTCCGAGGAAATCCGGGGAAGTCTTGAGGAAGTCCAAAGATTTTCGAGGAAATCTTTAAGTAAGAAATAATCTGCGCTTGCGATTTAGCTTCTTTAATCATCCGTTCTCAAGTTAAGTAATCGGTTAACTTATACAATATGTCCGTGTGTGTAATTACACGTTGTACGTTGGTTTAGTAAACATTTTCAACTTACACCCAATTAAAATAAAAAAATAATAAAATTATGTTGGGGTTCGTAGATCGTTAAACATGATTTTTGAATTGATTTTTTGAATCAAGTACGACGGCTCCAATATAGCAGACAAATAATGTCACCCTTGTTTCCCTTTCGATTAAAATTTTTCTCACATAAATATAATCGTAAAAAAATCACTTTGAAATTTTTTAAACTTTTGCGTTTCAAGTAATGAAGGTTACAAAAATTAATGTATTTTAATCCATCGGTCACACTGCGTTTTTGTTGGCGTTAAAACTGACGTAAAAATACACAGGGTTGTCACCTTAAATAATTAATAAGCATATCTTTCACTTATTATTAGAGTAAAATTTAGCAGATGGATGTGGGGGTATGTCGTAGGGACGAATAATACCGAAATCGACAGGTAGTGATGCATCTATAATATAGCTGTGTAAAAAGCGGAGAAGCAATAATTGAAAGACTATACCCGCTAAATGATGATGCGCAATCATCAGGGAGTGATACTATAATCGCGTCATAAATTGTATATGCTTTAAAAAATTGGAAGGAGTATGTGTAGTCATCAGGGAGTGCTGCGCAGTAAATGGGATTAGTTGTTGCAATATGTTAATCAGAGGACGGAATGCGGAGTGAATGATATTTTTAAACAATACGTGGAATTAGCAGATAGGGAATGTGTAGTGGTCAAAGAGGATGCGCAGTAATTAAGGAGTCATTCTATAGCTGCGCAGTAAGTGGAATTGTCTTTTAAGAATCGTCAATTAGAGGATTTATGCGCAGTTTTTAGGGAGTCTTACTGTAAGTAGTTATAGCGCGGTATGTAGATCTTGGCCTTAATATATTAACAACTGGAAGGGTATGCGCAATAGTTAGGAAATTATGGTATATCTGCGCAGTAAGTGTGATTACTTATAGAAGTGCAACAATTAGAGGAGTTCGCAATGGACAAGGAGGATGCGCGGTCACTAGGGAGCGATGTAATATCTACGCACGAAGTGTAATTAGCTATGGAAATAGAACAATCGGAGGGGGAATAAGCAGTCGTTAGTGATTGATGTAACAGCTGCGCAGAAAGTGTTCTAGGCAGCTGTAGAACTGTAGCAACTGGATGTTCGATGCGCCGTCGTTAGAGACTGATGTCATAACCGTCCAGAATATGGAATTGGCTTTAAAACTCAACAATTGGAAGGAGGTTCTTGCGATTAGATGTGGTATGTTCTGTCGTCAGTAACTGATGCAATAGTTGTGCACTATGTAGAATTAACATTAAAATATTGTCGATTGGTAAAGGCATGCGAAATCGTTGGAAGTAATGCTATATCCGGTCATTAAGGAAGATTAGCTACAGAAATGTAGCAGTTGGAGGAGGAATTCGCATTATAAGATGCGCAGACGTTATCAAATTTAAAATACAAAAAACGTTTTTTTAATGGTATCCCATATTTTTTTTATATCGTTACATTAATCGCTCAATTCTTAGTAATAAACTCAGTAATAAAGGTATAAAGCACTATATGAAAAAAATTGACATCTTGTGAGAATTCTGAAAAAAAAACCTGATTTAATACAAAACTTTTTTTATTTTACAAATGTTTTTATTTATTTAAGTTAACACAGTACCACAAGAAGCTAAACAATGACAAAAAAATATTACAGAAATTGTTCGAATTATTGTCCGTTAACATTTCAAAACCATTTTCTCAACAGACAAAATAGATGTACCTACTAATTTTTTTGTTATTGTTTAGCGTCTTGTGTTACTGTGTTTTTTTTTTAATCATTTATTTAACGTCGGGCCAATCACCGACGCCAGGGGATAAGCTCATCAGTGTCTGTGTAGGCACTGGGACGCCTAACCTGGAAAATTTGCCGAACCCCCACAGTTTGTCGTGTTCACATCGTAGATACACGGAACCCACAGTTTTACATCTCTTTCGAAAGATGGTGACGCGAGGAGATCCGCTCATCCACTATATCTCATCGACTTGCTGTGGCCCGGTTTTGAACCCGGGCCGTCTGGGTGGAAGAACGCGCCACTGTCCATCCCGTGTTAAATTTATTAAATAAAAACATTTGTAAAATAATTTAAAAAAATTGTAATAAACCGTTTTCTTTTTAATTTTTTTAACAAGTTATCCATTTTAGCTACATAGTCCGTATGCTTTTTTTAACAAGAATTGGATAATTAATGTAACGGTCTCGGTAACGGTATAAAAAATATATGGGTGGCATTTAAAGAAACGAAGTTTTTTGGATTTTATATTTATGATATTCAACATTATTAACTTCATTTAATAAATTTAAAACACGCTTTAATAGCAAACCGAACTAAAAAGTAAAAAATAATGTTTAAATATTAAGATTTTGTTCAACAGCGGTAGAAAGTCCACTAGCTCAATATAATTAAATGATTTTTAATAAGTTTAAAATAAGAATGGACTGATTGATAAAAAAAAACATTTTATTGTAAAAAGCTTGAAGTGCTTGATATCAATTGTTATAAATATTTTATTGGTAGCTATTGATAAAAGTATAATTATAAATAAAAATATATAAAAAGAACCCCTCGCTTTTTACAATAAAATGAATTCATCAATCACTTCATTCTTATTTTAAACTTATTAAAAATCATTTAATTATATTGAGTTAGTGGACTTTCTATCGCTGTTGAACAAAATCTTAATATTTAAACATTATTTTTTACTTTTTAGTTCGGTTTGCTATTAAAGAGTATTTTTTTAGGTTTTTTATACTATAATTTTTTTTTTTAAATATTGGTTTAATATTACAAAAACGTTGGCTCAATGTAAAAAAAAGCCACATTGAACCAATAAAAAATGTGTACATTTTTGTATATAGATCTCGATATAGACAATATTGGTTAAGCTGTATTCAACAAATATTTAAAAATCATATCATATAATATTTTATTCCAATATAAATTATTATTTGAAATCATATATTGGCCCAATATTTATTGAAAATTTAGCCTAATGCTCAAAGATGTTAAAGCTATTTCTTGTAATTTTCATAAAGTACAATTTTTGAATAATAATTATTATTTTAAGAACCTCACTAACAAGATCTAGAAATGATTGTAAATAAAACCTCAAAAAGCTGTGTATGGTAGGTTCAACTACCTCATCTAATTCTGTAAACTTACTAAAGGCATCTTGGGCATTTGTTAGTACAGATTAGGTGAGCATCACCACAGTGAATTTCTTTTTGTCATTATTGAATCACATTGGCTGGAGAGTGGAGACCCTAAGTCAGAAATTGTATGCTTGTACAAGCATATTGTAAGGACAGCCATCTACTGCAACTTATTGCAATCAGCCTAGGCGCAGCATGACTATCCAATATAGATATAAATCGATTAAATAATATTATTTAAAAGAGAGTTTAACAATATAATCTCATTATGAATATCCCGATATTTTAAAATTAATATTTTTTGTCGTTATCAGTCGATGTCTGTTGTGCAATATTACTAAAAAGTTCAATAACAACATAATAACATAATATACACTTTCCAATATTGGAAAATCAATATTTATTGGTGTTAGAAAATATTCCCTAAACAATATAATTTTACACATAATTGACAAATATGAGTTAAATATGAGTTTTCAAATATTCTAGAATCAATATTTATCTTTATCAATCGATATATTTTGTACAATATTATCAAAAAATGTAATAACAATATAACGCGAATATAGACTTTTCAATGTTGTAAAATTAATATTAACAGATATTTATCAGTATTGTCTGCATATATCTGGATTGGAATGTGTTAAAACAATATACTACCAACATAGGCACACCGATATTTTAATACCAGTGTATATTAATATTAGTTCAATATTTTTGTTACAATTTCAATGTATCTATATTGATCCAATATTGAACCACGGTCCAGCCAATATTATGTTCTACCTGGGCATATGTCCTACTTGGATCTAAAAAACTAAAGAATAAATAAGAGTACGAACCAATTATAGCGTGACGTTTTGACATTGTAATTTTTTTGAATCAAATTTTACTGCATTGTTTAATAGTCGCACACTTTCTACACACTAAACAATTCGCGAATGAACGGAATGACTTATAACAAGGTTTCCATTTCGACATTAGTCTTCACGTGCGTATGAGTAACATATATTTCAAAAGAGAATAGACGTATCAATGTCGTTAATATACAGGGTGGTCTAACAGCGGGGAAGCAAAGCACTTATAACGTGAATAAAATGACATCAAAATATAATGTAGTTGGAGGGCTCCATACTTGTGAGTAATAACCGCTGCCCAAGGAATCACTACTTCCACATCCAGATTTTGTATCCAAGTCTTATACACACTAAATATAATATTTTACTCCCTTTAATAATAGGGTAGCTAACGCAAAAAAAGTTTATTAAGACATTTCGTTCTTGTATACACACTAAATCACATTTTATTTTTTTTACTTTCTTTCATAATAGTGTGGGGGTGGTATTGGGGGTGATAGTGGGGGGTTTTGAGACCTTGCCTTTTCGTACATTTCAAGTCGATATAATAAGCGGAATTTTTTTTCGCTCAATTTTTTTGCGTTACTATACTTCCACTGGACGTGGAAGTTATTAACCCTAATCGTTTCAACGCTTCACTGGGGGTGAACATAAAGTGACCTCCCAAAAAATACGATTTTTCCTAAATTTTTACTAGAAACTTATGGGGGAAAATCTTTTTTCTTCTGCAAAATCGCATTCTATACACTTTTTTACTCTACATATTTTTCAGTAAACTCAATAGAAAAGGCGTAAATCAGGAAGCAATTCTTAAAGTCCGCCATTTTAGGTCCGCCATTCATTTCATTTACTAAATTGTTTTTAAAAAGTGTAGAGGACCTTGTTCTGCACCATTTTGCAAAACCTTCCAAGACGATTTCTTACTGCAGGTATGGTTTGTGAAGCGCGTATAGTACTCTGGAGTAAAAGTATGTCAAACTACACAATCATGTGAAGTACTGCAAAGCCGAAAATTGGGAACGACGAAACGAGGTTATCTTTTGTTAATAAATTGTACTGATTAAATATGATGATTTATTAAATATCTGTTCTATTTAACTTCGATTTTTTCTTCACAGCTAATTATGGATTTATAAACCGAGTATTAATTATACAGTTGTGGAATTCAGGAATTAATTCTCCTTGTCAATTTAGGTATTATTCGAGTTAGATATACTCATGTGATGAGAAACACACAAACTTAATATTGAAAATTACGAACAACGATGTAAACAAAGCACGTGCCAGTTACGGACGCGCGGAAAGGGAGTAGCCAATAAAATGGGACGAAATTTGTCGATTTGGATGAAATAATACAGAGCGGGTTAAAATTTTGGGAACGGGCTTATTTTGTGGTACTTTGTAACATTATTAACAGTCCCCACCCCTAGACGCCGGCGGGGCAGGGGGGGGGTAGAAAATAGGTAAACAAAATCGGTTTTTCGCAAAAAACTCATAAAGTATAAATTTTACTTTTACTGTAAAATATGTACACATGAAAATTATAGGTAATAAAAATCCACACAATTTAGTTTTTTTCAACTTCGTACGGTCGTGAGCAAAAAAAATAGGACAAGTCTTATAACGGTATTTTGCTAAAATCTAGTTGTGTACATCTAACTTTAATTTTTGTGACATTGTCACTTAGTTGTCTTAATTTATTGCAAGTGTCCAAAAAACTAATACGCCTCATATAAGCGATTTAGTTAAATCTGGAGTTATTGCTAAAGCAGAAGATGGATGTCAATGAGAAAAATTGCACTCTGTTATAATATTGACAAAAATTCGGTGTGTAATATTTTAATAAAGTGGAGAATAAACGGTACGATTAGTAGAAATCCTGGATCAGGGCGACGAAGTTTATCAACTCAACAACAAGATTTGCAATTGGTAAATGCTTTAGTAGAAAATCCATTTTACTCAGTTATTCAGGCTGCTGAAGAAATGAATTTTCCTGGATCGAGCAGTACTGGTCGCCGGCGAGTAACAGAATCGGAGCTACGCTGTCATGCAGCAGCACAGAAATACTTACTTAAAGCTGAACATAAAGAAGCTCGAGTAGGATTTGCGCTTGAATTTTTAGCGCATGATGTAAATTTTTGGAACAATGTAATCTTTACAGACGAAAAAACTTTCTACTCAACACACAGCGGTCGTATTCTTGTTTACTGCCCTCTGAATACTCAATCCGATGAGAAATATATATCTAACAATGATAAAAGTGGTACATTTTGCGTCAATATGTGGGCTTGGATATCGGCACGTGGTCCTGGTGTTTTGTGGCATATTGAGGAACGACTTAATAGTGAAATGTATATTAGGATTTTAGACAATATTATGCTCCCTTCTGTGTCACAATTATTTCCTAATAATGAGTTCACCTTTCAACAAGACAATTGTTCCGTTCGTACTGCTCATACCGTAACTACTCGATCTAGGAAAATTCGTTTCTTCAGCAGCCTGAATAACTGAGTTTCTGATTTTCTACTAAAGCATTTACCAATTGCAAATCTTGTTGTTGAGTTGATATCCTTAGTCGTCCTGATCCAGAATTTCTACTAATCATACTCTTTATTCTCCACTTTCTTAAAATGTTACACACCGAATTTTTGTCAAGATATTATAACGCAATGCAATATTTGTCTCATTGACCATCCATCTTCTGCTTTAGCAATAACTCCAGATTTAACTAAATCACTTATATGAGGCATATTAGTTTTTTGCACCCTTGCAATAAATTATGACAACTAACTGACAATGTCACAAAAATTAAAGTTAGATGTACACAACTAGATTTTAGCAAAATACCGTTATAAGACTTGTCCTATTTTTTTTGCTCACGATCGTACAACCATCGCATGATTCGCGGTGGCGGATTGTAGGGTCGGGCGGATTAGATATGGTTTGGCTAAAAACAATTAAAACTTAAACCTAAACTCCTGGTAACAAACAGATTTAAAAAGGTGGTAAAATTTCTATATCTAAATGAACAGATTTTTTAAAACTTAAACCTACACATTTTTAAAACTTTCACTTCACTTTTTTCAAATTTTGATACTGACGCAGACACCTCAACTTTAACGAGGAGCCTAAACTTGGATTTCAATAATTTTGGTTTACCCAAAATTTTGGTTTTTGTTAGAATTTTGGTGGAAAATGGAGACAAAAATGTAAAATCATCCCATGAACTTGTGAATAGATACCGAGCGTTCTAAGTAGGCGTCCTAAGTTTGATATTTAAAAAAATGATAAATGAGCCCCTTGGCGACCGGTAAACAGGATTCTATAGTTCCCACAAAAGTGGCCGTCATTCGTGTGAGAAAGCGAAAATTAATTAAAGATGAATCCAATCGTAACAGTTTGTATACTGATACTAATATCGACTGTTCCATTTTTAATTTGCATGATTGTGGCGTATATGGTCGCTCTGAACTACAAGGAAATTTCTACAACTACTAAAACAGCCACAACTTCAAGTGTTCCTCCAACATTTCCTCGTTTTACTGAGGTTACACCGGCTGCAAAAATAGAAGAAGCTTGCGAAAAAACCGCTTTGGTATCCATAGCTAGAAAAGTTTATATCGATGATCCAACGGAATTTGTCGATTATTTTTGTCAAGGAATGTTGCTATCTAGCAATACTGTACTAGTGCCGGGTGACTGCGACTTACTGAGTAATGAGACAGCACGGTATGTTATTGGAAGCGGCTCCAGCACTTGGTACTTTGACAAAAATATCCATTTCATCAAAAAAATGGGCGATAAGACGGTATATGAGAAGGAAATAAGTTATAGATGCATTTGGATAGAACCTTCTATTCCAACTTGCGTCTATGATAATAATTTAAACATATCTGTACCCAAATACACAGAGATGCCTAATCTATATGACGGAACAAAAAGAATCCTAGGTTGGAACAGGACAGATCCAAGAACAGTTTCTGATCCTTATTATAAAGGTTTCTTGCCCCGGAAAAATAAGGATTGTAATAATAGAAATCAGATACGTGGAGGTATTCTTTTCAATAGATTTGTAACAAGTGAGCACGTATATTTTAGTGAGATATTCGGCATTCAAAGCATGAATTGTTATCAAGAGGGTGGCGCCTTTAGACGTAGACTCATACCTTTGAAAAACATTTTAAACCATGTGAATTCAGAATGTGAAGCACGCATATTATTTGAGTGAGAAGAGGAAGACTATGTTGATGTTGTGTTTTAGTAACTATTTTTCTATTTGTCAAATAAACAGAACAATATTTATTTATGGTTATGATTTTATTGTTTTAGCATTGAAAATGCTTATAGGATCGCAAAGATATAATAACCTGCGGATTTACGGTGCAAATAAAAAAGACAATAAAACTTTACGAGCACATTATTAACTTCGGTATGGTATCATCAAACAAGCCGACGTATATTAAAAACCTATAAAGGTAAGTGATTCAATTTGCGGGTGAAATAGTATAATGAGGTCGTAAAATTTTTGTTGCCTTTTTTATTTGCAGAGTAATATTACAAACGACTTTACATGGGTGAGTTTTAAGGGCAGGAACGGATTGTCAGGAGCTCATAAGCTAGTACCTCTTTCGCCACCAACATTTACTTAACTCACTGACACTAAACTGACTGTTAAAATGTACCAAGTATATAAAACAATATCGTACCATTGAAAATTGAGTGGAAGTTAAGTAACACTTTGTTAACAGAAAGTAACTAGTATTTTTGTGCAGCAGTTGGTAAAAACCTAATTTCACAGAGTTTACAATGTTATTTATATTATGTTCTAACCTCTCATTAATATTTTAGAAATCATTATTTTACTCAAAAGTACACAAATATGTCAAATACAAAGCAATAGTAAAATAAAACATGATTAAAACCAGATAATTTAATTCTTCTTACTCTAATGCATATCTAGACTCTGCTAATACAATTGTCTTATTATCTCCTAAAGCAATAGAAGTTGACCATGACTACATTACTGTTTAAGTTTTTTAAATAAACAAGAAGAAAGTACTAATCATCGGTTACAGAACTGACTAATGACAGAAGCTTTAGCACGGAAGTGATTATATAAAAGGGAAGGAAAATATATTCATTAGAACATATGGCAAATATCAAAAAATGAAAAACTAATAGTAATAATAATATTTATTCATATATAAGCCGTATGTAATACAGGTGCCTATGAAAAGTCATATAAAAGTATAAACATAATAATATATAAAAGAAAGACAGAGAAATGAGAAATAATAACAGTAATGCATTAGCGACAAGAAAACAAAGTAAAATACAATAATAGCTAACTAACAAAGTCGATTGTCAGGTATTAACTAGAGCTCTATATATGTACAACCATATATATATACATACATATATATAGACGCATATACATACATATAGTAAATCATAAAAATACATGCTCACATAAAAACTCAGGCATATTTAGCTATAATGAATTAAGTAAGAAAACAAGAAAATATATGACAAGCACAGTTTAAAAAAAAACATTAAATATTTGCGTCACTTAAAAATTCGCCAGAGCTATAATAGCATCCATTACTCAGTAATGTTCTAGCTTTCCTCTTAAATAACGTATAATTTGATGTGTTCCTTAAATTAGCCGGCAGTTTATTATAAAATGTTATACAGTTATAGATTGGAGTGTGTTTAAATGCGGTGGTATTGAGCCGGGGGATACGCAAAAGATCGCCATGCCTTGTAAAGTACATACGATTGGAATTGAAACTGGTCAGTTTTAAAGCACAGGACCGTGCGTACTGAACTTGATATTTTGTCCTATATATTTGAGATTCGAACGGTAGTTGAAACTGTGCAGGCGAGTCCGAGATTGGCAATGTAATCAGCCTGAATGAACCATCTACGACTGCACTGGTTTAAAGGTAATAAAACGGACAGGCCTACTAGCACAAAAAAACTCGTAAATCGTTTCTTTATCTTGGAACGTGGAAGTCTAATATCGTGCTGTCTATGTGCCAGTGCAGCGCATAAATACCTATTATAATATCAAGCGTAGGAGTTTAGTTAGTTACTGTTCATATTTATAAATATTTACTACTGTATAAAAGGTAAAATATTTTAATTATTTACTAATTTACCATGGCTTTCTGGAGACCATTTGAAACAGAGGATAATATAATAACGCCCGAAAATCTTATCATTTTGTTATGACAAGCATTTCTATTTATCTCCGCCCATGTACAATAAAGCGATGCCGACTGTTTTTGCCGGCTTTTAGTTTTTATACGGTTTCAATACCAATCGTATATACTTTACTGTGGTCATGGACAGCGGAATTTGTTTCTAACAAGTGTAGATTATTTCTTGCAAAAGTTAAGCATTTATAAATATATATATAGCGGGTGCAGTTAGGATATGCTTAGTTTTAAACACTTGTCGGCAATTTTCAGTAATTTTCATATTAAATATTAATCTTAAAATTTTTTTTGCGCTACAAAAATTCTAGTAAAGTCTATACCTTGACCCCAGCTAATAATATTCAACGAAATATGTGAATAAGCCATAGCATAGTATATATTTAAAAGACCCGTCTTTCATTTGCAAAATGTAGTAGGCCTTATTTAATTTTTTACTAATATTGTCAATCTGATCATCCCAGGTAAGTCGATTATCTTAAAAGACCCGAGATATACAGGGTGTCTTTCATTTGCAAAATGGCGTAGTAGGCCTTATTTAATTTTTTACTAATATTGTCAATCTGATCATCCCAGGTAAGTCGATTATCAAGGAGAGTACCTAGAAACACTACTGAATCCGAAAATTCAATACCATCCACCAGTGGAATATCACACTCCTTTCGGATAAAAAAATGTATGCATTTGGTTTTACTACTATTTAGAATTAATCTATTACGCTGACACCAAGTGTCAAATTCACATATTGTACATTTTATCGCGAGTTCAAGTTCGCGAGGAGATTCTGAAGATACAGTTATTGTGGTATCATCCGCGTACATTGTGAGGATACCAACTAGTGATATGTTCTAGAAGATCATTAATAAATAGTAGTGACAGCAGTGGCCCCAGCACCGATCCCAGTGCAACCCCAAGCTTAACTTCATGTGGTGATGATGTAATGCCCTTAACTTTAGTGATCATGGTTCGCCCTTCCAGATACGATGTAATCCAGTTGATTATGTTTTTCGGCAGGTTAATGCTAAATAATTTTTTTATTAAGAATTCAGAACATACCGAGTCGAAAGCCTTAGACAAATCAAAAATAGAGAAGCAACACATTTCCATTTTCCTTTAATTAACTAAAGTGACGTAGGTATTTTAAAAACAATAATCCAAAAGGAAAAAATTCGAATAAAGTAAAATATATTATAAAAGAGAGTTATTAGAATTGAAAATAAAACGAATTTGATATAAATTGTTTTGGATAGCAATCAAGTATATCCATTTAAAATTTAAAATGACATTTTCAATTTCAATAATAACTATATACCTAATATTTAACATCTATATGCAGCTGCCCTCACCCTTTCAGCATTTTCAAGTGTGCGTACGGGATAAGTTCTTTTTTGGGTTTTCTCTGGCGCTGAAGCAGTACTGCAAATTGTGCGCCCACTTTTTAATTTTTATTCGACTAGGAACCGGACCTCATGGATTTAAATAAATGTGACTACGAAATAAACGCTGGGCGATTACAAAAGAAAATTCCGTTCTGAAAATTCAATTTTTCAAGCAATTAATTTTTTGCAAAAATGCTTAGAGCGTATTAATAAAAACTCATTCATAAATAATGTTTCTACGGAATTATTGTTTGATTATTGACGAGATTTATTTTTGATGTTTATAACATCATAAAACACTACTTCGTCATGTAATCGATTACGTAATAAAAAGAATTAATTATGCTTATTAAAATTTTTCACACGGTACACATATTTATTGTGTATTATAAGATGAACTTGAACGAAATTTGCTTTGGCATTATCATCCAGCCAAAGATGCACACGGCACTAAAGAAGTCTCGTAATTTTTTTTATTGGTAGATGATACACGATTGCTTATCACATAACAGCAATGCAAAATAGTATGTAGGAAAATAACACGCAATGGTACAGGGGAGAACTTGATGGAAAATTAGGAAAATAGAGTTTTAATGATTATAGAGGCACACCAAATAGACTAGTGTAATAGCTCTGCCCACATAGTAAAGTAAAAAAAATCTGCACATTTTTTATGGTAGCGCTTTTTTGCATAAAAGGTAGGAAAAGATGTTTCTTTACTTAACTTTAAGAAAATAGGTAAAAAAAATCGGTTTTTCGCAAAAAACTTGGAAAGTATCAATTTGACTAAAATATGAACACATGAAAATTATAGGTAATAAAAATCCGCACAATTTCGTTTTTTTTTTTAATTCGTACGACCTATTGGAGCCAAGATAGGTTTTTTTGAAATTTTGACAGTTTTGTGAGGCAACGGAAACGCGTGCATTTGTCGCTAAACTCATTCGGATCGCAAAATGTTTCAAATAAGAGTTGTAGAGAATCCGATTACGAACAATTTCCTTTTATTTTTAATTTCCATTCGATCGATATTGGTAGAGATATGAATTTTTAAACATCTTTATAGCGCGCTATCAGAACACTTGTTTCATGATAAAATCGATAAAACGCGAAAACGATAGTAAGCATATAGTGTATCTAATGAAAGTTAAAAGATAATCAAATTTTGAATATGTTAGTGTATGTACAAAGTCGTTTTGATAACGAGTGAATGAAAATAAAAGAGAAAACCTCGGGAAAGACATGAAAAATTGTAATTTTCAAGTACATTTTGACAAATAGCTATTTTTTTATTGGCTTTAGGCAATAATGACACAAAAGGTAAAAAGAAGAATTAAATTATCTGTAAAATGAACTCCAAGTTACCTTCATACGATGAATAATTCACGAGTTACAGCTGTTTAAAGTTTAAAGCTATGAGCAAAATTTTTTTTTTTATTATAAATTACGATCCTGCAAGAACTTTGCATAACAATATGGGCCCCGTATCAAACGACTCAAAAATAATTTTTATCTTCCACGGCCGTGCCAGATAAAAATTTCGGGAAAAAACCTTCCGGGGTAAAAAAAAGTTATGCAAAACTACAAGCGGGTATGTGACCCTATTCTGCCGTATAAACAATTATTTGCATAACTTCCGCAATTTTTTTTCGACAAAATATATCATCAAAGTATTATAACAACTATTTGCAATGTTCCGGTCGTCGTAGCAGGGATCCCATCTCTAACGAAGACAAAATTCAGAAATCCAGATACCAACTGGGAAGGATATTTAGAGTCCCTCAGAGGGTATCTGGAGGGAGGAATAGCGTCTGGAAGAAACATAGAGAGCCTTGAAGTGGCAATGGAACAGGTAAGTGAGCTGCCTACCAGGAAAACTGTCCGGAGAAAACAAGGAAAACTAGGGGTAAAACAGTCTGGTGGAATAATCACCTAGAAGGCCTTAGAAGGCTATTTAATAGGGCCAAATCCAACCAAGACTGGGGATACCTACAAAGCAAAACTCACGCAGTACAATAAAAAGGACCGCAAAGCAAACAGAGACTCATGGAAGAGATTCTGCGAACAGGTCAGTGATGGCCCCGCAGCTTCCAGAATCCATAGAGTCCTGGCCAAGGACGGTTGTACTGCAAATGAAGTAGGTTTTATCAAAAAAGATGAAACCTACACGGAAACAATGACGGAAAATATCAAATTGTTCATGGAGGCACACTTTCCGGGCTCACTGATATTAACAGACCTAGAGGATAGGCATTATCCAAACCAAAGGCCAGAACGGCCCAAACTCGCGGACTGGAGGTTGGCCAGCGAGGTTATAAAACCTGACAAAATCAAATGGGCAATAAGTAAGTTCCAACCACTCAAATCTAATGGGATGGACGGAATATATCCAATCTTGCTCCAAAAGGGGCTAGAGATATTAATACCTTACTTATGTAAAATATTCAGGGCCTGCTTGGCCTGGAGATACATACCAAAAATATGGCGCAAGATGAGAGTCATCTATCTACCAAAAATACGTAGATTATCGGACCAAGCGCCAAAGTCATATAGGCCTATAAGCCTATCCTCTTTCCTACTTAAAACGATGGAAAGACTGATAGATAGGTACATTAGAGATAACAAATCTCCCGGCGCCGACTCACTCCCAGCTGAGATCTTTAAAGCAGTGTCGTCAGAGCTCATACCCTACCTCAAAAAACTGTTTGATGTCGTGTGGGAAAGTGGTCAAGCTCCGCAGGAGTTTCGTGATACACTTTTAATCAACCTCTTCAAAAACAAAGGGAGCGCTGCGGACTGTGGAAATTACAGGGGTATAGCTCTCCTGGCTGTTGGAGGGAAGATACTCACTAAAGCGATGGCAAATAGGCTAACACCTGTTATGGAAAAGTTACTTCCTGAAACACAGAGTGGCTTTAGACCAAACCGAGGCACATCGGATTTAATCTTCACACTTAAACAGTTTCAAGAAAAAGCACTCGAACATCAAGGAGAAATTCACATGGCCTTCATTGATTTAACCAAGGCGTTTGACTCGGTGGACAGGGAAGTGCTCTGGAAAATTATGTTCCGCTTAGGTATCCCTAGAAAATTTGTGGAAGTATGTCGCAGTCTACATACAAACAACAACGCCCAGGTTATGTATAATAATGAGGCAACCGAACCTTTCCAAACCCTCACTGGAGTTAGGCAGGGATGTGTCCTGGCACCCCTACTTTTTAATTTGTTTACCACTGCTCTAACAATTATTGTTGACAACAAACTGACAGTCAGAGGAATAGGTCTCAGATACCGTTTTGATGGTGGTCTCTTTAACATAGGGCGCTTTAGAGCTTTCACAAAGACACGCACACGATTCATTTGTGATCTCCAGTATGCGGATGACTGTGCACTTTTAGCCTCTACGCCGGAAGAGCTTCAAGAACTTTTAGATGTGTATGCCCAGAGCTATGATTCCTTGGGACTTAAAATCAATATTGGAAAGACTAAGATTATGTCAACTCCTCATCAAGTGAACCAAATAGACATTACACTTAACGGAAATTCTCTTGAAGTGGTGGATCAGTTCAATTACTTAGGCAACGTTGTTAATGACAAAGCAAACATGGACAGCGAGATTCGCAATAGAATTAACGCTGCATCTAGAGCACTCTGGGGGAGAGAGAGTATTTGACAACCACGACCTTGCTTTGTCAACGAAAATGGCTGTCTACAGAGCAGTTGTCATTCCAACACTGCTATATGGATGTGAAAGCTGGGTCACTTACCGTCGTCATGTGAAAGAATTAGAACGTTTTCAGCAAAGACACCTCAGAGGTATGATGAAAATCCGTTGGTTCCATCACATATCAAACGTGGAAGTACTCAGGAGAGCAAACAGCCTTCCAATTGAGGTGCTTATTTCAAGAGCACGCCTAAGATGGGCAGGTCACGTTCATCGTATGCATGATAAGCGCCTTCCTAAATGTACACTTTATGGTGAATTGCTAAGCGGTAGAAGAAGGCGTGGCGGTCAACGAAAGAGGTTCAAAGACGCTCTCCATGAAAATCTAAAATCCTGCGGTATTGCAGACGAGCAATGGGAACAACTTGCAGCGGACAGAACCGAATGGCGAGGGGTTGTGGCCAGCTATCAAGGAAATGTTGCTGCAAGAAGGCCGACTCCAAGACCTAACCAGGTCTATGTTTGTCCTGACTGCGGTCGACATGTGCTCTCCCGAATTGGCCTCTATAGCCATAGTCGAGTACACCGTAGATGAATGGGAATTACAATAGACTACACCTTTTACTTGTTTTTTATTGTACACAATCTATCCACTGTAACATTTTTGTACTCGGACTCGAGTAACGGCTAATAATTAATAATTACATTAGAGACGAACTACTAAGGGAAAATCCCCTTTGTAAAATAGTATTTTCTCTGTGTGTGTGTGTGTGTATATGATTTATTTTTTATTACTCAAATGTATTTAACAAATATTCAAATTCATTAAAATGTGGGATGTTATTTTATGTTTCTTTGCGGGTTTAGGCACTGCATGTTATGTCATCGTATTCAATCCATTGATTTCCTCTTTTTACAATACTTAGGTATGTCTAATGGCTCAGTAATTGAGCAGACGTTTGTGTGTTATATTATTTTCCCTTTAGTATTGTTATGTGCACGACTACGTCACTGGAATCAAAGAAAATTCGACAACGGCGCCAGAAAAGTCGCGATTGTTAGGCCGAAACATTCTAGAATAAACTAGTACATTCGACGCGGGAATATAGGGACTGGATCGGCGCACAGAGTTTGATATGAGACGGACAAGTGAACAGATGGAATAAGAACAGTAATAAGTTGTGAATTATAGTAATGAGACTATAGTAGATGAAACTTGTAATTAGTGTGTATTAATGTGTATAATGACTTAATTATTATAATTAAGTAATTAATAAAGTAGCGATTTATAAAAGTTCTTGTTGCAATTTATTGAACCTACATACAGAGTGTTTGCTGGAGATTGTAAACACATAACAGTATATTGGGATCTTCATTTTCACTTGAAATGATACCAAATGACCGGCGTAAACCTGCTCTGGACGCAACAATACCAATTACTTAGTAATTGCATTTGTTTAGTTTTATTTAACAGATTTTGCCGGATAACGATAACACCTTTAATATTTTTATAATTATTTAGCGACTGCATCACAAGCATCATTCATGAGCTCTTTGAGAACCACTTGCATTTCTGACCCGTTCAATACACATTAGTTCAGGCGGCGAAGGGATTTTCGTACCCGCCAAGTAAGTTTTACTCTCGGTTTTACTAGACTTTAGAAGTCCCTTCGCCATCATCAGAAAATGTATTTTCAAGATTTTTCTGTGTCAATCTCTATAACTTGAAAACCGCAGTGTTAGTTTTTTTTTTAATCTTTCGGTAACAGTCCCAGGCTTAACTTGTATTATTTTTTCAAATACAGCTGTCAAGATAACAAGTACTTTACGTTCTCAAGCAATTGTTCATTGTAGATATAAAAATAACTCGGAATTGTGTAGGGATTACGCAGGTGAATTGCAAACAAAATTAAAAACACGTGTTAATGCATTGTAGGTAACTAATTTTCCAAGTACCTGCGTACCATGTCTGCCGACATCTCCCAGACGAAATAAATGTTAGACAAGTAATATGCTAAAACTATGGATACTCTGCCCATCAACGCATAACTGTAAAGTGGTTTTTAAACGATCAATTTCCTGGTGGACGGATAGGACGAAATTGGTCGATATTGTGGCCTGTGAGATATGCAGACTTGCCCCCCTAGATTACCACAGCTGGGGAGATATGAAAAATGTACTACGCACGCTTAAAGACTAAGTACCTTTCTATCTGATTGTAAAAATTAGTGAGACAGCTGAAGTAATGAAGGCAGGAATGAGATTAGGCGTAATCGTTATCCAAATCCGATAGAGGGCTTGAACTTGTATCAAAAATGGTGGTTCTCTTTTTGAGCATGGAGATTAATAAATATAAACATCTATTTATAATTTTATTATTACATTTTATCGAGAATTTTATTTAATAGCCACAGAATTGCATGCAAAATATCCTTTTATGAACTACGGCTATCTTATAACCTTTATTAAAAAACACATTTAATGTAGGCACACTATTTGAAAGAAGCGCAAAGGGCAAGGAAGTTTTGAAAATATTTGAAAGCCAATAGTTGAAGTAATCAGTTCTCGGCAAATAAAAAACGCAACAAAAACTTTACGACCTCATTAAAATACCGGTACTCTTTGTACTGCTGTTCGCAAATTGACTAGCTTACCTTTATAGGTTATTAATGTACGTCGGATCGTTTGATGACGGGCATGGCGCCATGGCCCGCGGCGATAATAATTATGGCGTAAAGTTTTTGTTGCGTTTTTTGAATGCACGGAAGTCCTTACTTGGACAATTTTTTTATTTGATGGCAATACGTATTTTAACTTGGTCATTGGTGTGTTTTATTAGAATTTATGGGAAAAATTCCGAATTAGATCAAACTGGTGCCTTTATAAATATGTAGGTGTATATGGTTGGGTATGTTCAAATACTCTGTACAATGTATATACCTATTTGCTTTAAGATGCAAATACAGTTCCTTATCATGCTCTACAGTCCCAAAATACGGGCTCTTGAAAAAAAATTGCGAAACTTTTAGACTTAGCACATTAAAGAATTTAACCTTCACTTTAAAAATAGCGTGAAAGATTTTCATTCACTACAGTTAAATAACACTGTTCATGTATAAAATACCGAACATACTTTTTACCATATATGGATGCGACATTTAAAATTACTCCTCTAGTTCACTAAGTAGGTACCAAAGTACTTTGTAAGGTTTATTGGAAACATTTTTGCAATTTAATTATTACTCTGATAACAAATCTGCACAATACAATTTCTGACTCTTGATTCGTTGATTAATTCAAGTGACTGCGTGGACTCCACGATAGTTTCATTCACATGAAGTTTAAATATCTACGGTGACCATAAAGAAATTTAATTAATTGTCAAGTATATTTGGGGATATACATATTTAATTTTATATTAAAATGAACAAATACCGGATATTTACAAAGAAACCTACGTAGAATAATCAAACTGTAGCCTTGTCGAAATAATACCTATATAGGTATGTATATAATAAGTATCTTATTTCGAATCTTAATATACTAAAGGTCTCACAGGCAGTGCAATTGATCAAAGTAATATTAATAGGAATAGAGGTAGGTACTTCTTCAGCTAACAAAAGCACACAATAAAGGACAAAGAAAAATTTCAAAATTACTCACCCTTTCTTTGATTTTAAACTTCTAGCATTCTACGAGTGGTCTACAGTTAAACGCTTAAGTACATAATTTTCGGCGAAAATTAAAAAAACACACAACACCAAAATTACCGTGGAAGACACTTAAAATTTAATTTAAATCACCACACAATAAGTAAATTAATGCGTTATTATTTTTAGACAATGAAGTGTCAACTGGAAACGTCAATTCACTGGCCTGTTGGCGAGTTCACAAACACTCACTGAGACGAAAAATTTAAACAAAAGCTAAATAACCGAGGTGCTTATGAATATTTACTAACTCTCCTCTGCACGTATCGTATAGATACTTCCATATATACGTACGACCAACGTCTACAAAACATCTAGAAACACTAGTGTCGTGTCGTGCGCCTATGAGCATTCGCGATACTTGCCATTGATGTAAAGATCAAGTACTTCTTTGAAGGAAAGTTAGCAACAGAACCGTTAAGCTGGGTTTGGTAAAGTCTTTATAGAAAAGGAAGGCTGTTGTTAATTCTGAATACAAATAGAGATTAAGTACATGTATATACAATTTTATTTTAATATAAGTTGGCCAATTTGAATCGATACTATGCCAAAATAAATCATGCGTATTTTACACTTCAATAGTGTGAACATAGATCACACCTCATATATACATACCTACACTATAAATAGTGGTTTAACACTAAGGACTGAGGTCTCCAATACCTGAACAGTAATTTCCCTGAACTCTCTGCACACATACTACTATACTATATTATTATTATTTACTGTAAGTAATTTTGGAATGGGAAAGATATAAGTTAGTGAAATCTATTTCTAACAAATTAATCAATTCGATCAATTTGTGTTCCTAACATATATTATTTGCAGTAAAAGCCACTTTTGTGACTCGTTTGTCATTGGCGGACTCACTTCGTACGCCACACCTCCAGATTCGTCACGAAAGTATCACTTTTTACTTTTTACTCCTAATAAGATGATACTATTTTGTCGAGTTCAGAATGACGTTAACAGTAATATTAAAATTATATAGGTAAGAAATTGTTAAACATAAAAGAAAATAACCCTAAAATTTGAACGGTTTCCAACTTTTTCATTCATTATTATCACCTAACTTTAAAAGGTTGAGTTTTAAGGGATACGGATATTGCGGAGTCCATGCCTATTGTATATTGCATCTCTACCCAGAAGTTGGTAGAAACGTGAAACATGGACATTATGCAAGTATAAGCAATAAGAAAGCTTCCCGCAACTTAGTACGTAGTAAAGTAGATTTAACATAAGTTGAATATGGTTGAATCCTTGTGAAATCACATTTGGTTCATTTTTCTCTATTGTCACGTCTAAAGCATGGTGTAGCATAAATTTTGCAATGATTTTACTACGTAGGATGTTGAGATGTTCTGTAAAATTACATTTAGGTGACCTCAAAGTATTCTTCTTCCTCTTCTTTTCTAAATTTTGACATATTCATCTGTGATTTAAGAACTAACCTAGGAAATGTTGGAGTTTTAAAATGATTTTGAAATATCTCCAAACATGAGGAAATTTATTCTAAGCACTATAGGATCTGTAGCGTACATGGTAAAATACGGTTGTGTAGTCCACTGTACATTTGAATATGTGGCGGATTTTGTGCTGGTAAGCAAATCAGTTTATTTTTGCGTTAGACATGCTTTACATCTATATTTTTAAGTGTTCAGGCGTTTCTATGGAACCGACGATATTCTCAGACGACATATTACTTACAGAACATATATCACCCATTATGCAGCGAATTAGTAGAGGTGATATAATTATAGCTAAGTGCCCCACAAATCCTAAGCAACAGATATGCAAGAGAGTAGTTGGACTACCTGGCGATAAAGTAAGGACTGGTTTTGCCTCATATCAATATGTGCCTGTTGGTCATGTGTGGTTACAGGGTGACAATACTAATAACTCCTCAGACAGTAGAAGCTATGGCCCTGTTCCTCAGGGTCTGATAAGGAGCCGAGCAATTTGTAGGATTTGGCCAATAAGGAATATTTCATTGTTAACAGATTAGTAGTTACTGACATTATATTTGTATATGCCTACTTAAGAAAGTATGTTGCGTACTTATTTCTTCTTGGGTAAGCTATTGACTTGTTTTCCGAACCATTGAAGTGCTCATTCTAGTCCTCAAATATTTTGTCCAAGTTGTTGTTACGAATATAGTTGAATAAATTGGTTGGGTAGTAATACTACTTTGCTAGGAGGTGGTAGGACCTGGTGTAAGTGAAATCGTTAAATGCTTTGGTCAGGGGTGTTCTTTCAATTACTGTTGTGTACAGCTAACCTACACCCTTACCCCTAACCCGCCGTTTATTGAGAGGGGGAATCGATTGGGATATATGCGAGGAAGGGTGAAAAAACCTTCCTTCATCCCTTATTGGTCAAAAACTACCCCCAAAACTGGTTTTTCGTGATATAGCAAGTGATGGCGGAGTTTTTGTGCGAATTTTTTCCTGTAAAAGTGATCTTTGGTAACGGGCTACCGAGAGGGTTGATCAAAGGGGGTTGAAAACCACTCCTTTGAGGCAGAAAACGGTCGTAACTAATTTTTTCGTGCTGTTCTGAGGGAATGTAACTAAAATCGGGTCTAGAAGGATTAAGAAGGTAAAATTCAACCACCCACTCCTTATTTCCAGTCAAGGGAGTGAAAACTTCCCCTGCAGGAATCACAGACCTCCCTCAGTCTTCTTTGTGGTTTTTCAGAGAATCGTAATTATTGGTAAAGTGTATACGAACTTAATTGAAACCATATAAAAACTAAAGACCTGCAAAAACAGTCGGCATCTCTTTATTGTACACGGGCGGAGGAAAATAGAAATGCTTGTCATAAGAAAATGATAAGATTTTCGGGCGTTATTATATTATCCTCTGTTTCAAATGGTCTCTAGAAAGCCATGGTAAATTAGTAAATAATTAAAATATTTCACCTTTTATATAGTAGTAAATATATATAAATATGAACAATAACTAACTAAACTCCTACGCTTGATATTATAATAGGTATTTATGCACTGCACTGGCACATTGACAGCACACCTCATCGACTTCTGAGAAACTCTTTTTATGCTAGTAGGCCCTGTCCGTTTTATTATCTTTAAACCAGTGCAGTCGTAGATGGTTCATTCAGGCTGATTACATTGCCAGTCTCGGAGTCGCCAGCACAAACAGTTTCAACTACCGTTCGAATCTCGATACCATTGCTAAATATATAGGACAAAATATCAAGTTCAGTGCGCACAGTAACACTGACCAGTTTCAATTTTGCCCGTATAAAGTATAGGAAATGATATTAGATGGTGGTGATTCATATAAAGAAATATATTAGATTTTCCACTGAATATACACAAATAATAACGTACCATGATCCCGGAAGGGGGTAGTTTTCACCTCTTTGATTGGAAATAAAGAGTGGATGCTTCCCTCATTTATTTTGACCACTTCCCAATCGAATTCCTTTTGTAAAACCAGCAAAAAAGTTGTTGATGGGGCTTCGTGATCCCAGCAGGAAGTATTTTTCACCTCCTTGGCTGGAGCTACGGGGCGAATGGTTGAATTTTACCTCCCTCATCCTCCTTGACATTTTTTTAGTTACATTTCCTGTGAAGAGCGCGAAAAAATTAGTTCCGATCGTTTTTGGCATCGAAAGGGTGATTTTCACTTCCTTTGATCGATAGTCTCTGTGGCCCGGTATCAAAAATCACTTTTAAAGGAAAAATTCCGCACAAAAACTCTGCCTGCGCTTTCTACACCACGAAAAACCCGTTTTGGAGGTGGTTTTTGGCCAATAGGGGATGCAGACAGGTTTTTCGCCCTCGAACATATCGCAATCAATTCCCCGCCCCAAAAAACGGGTGGGAAATGTCTTTTAGCCCTAGCCCAGAAGTGTTCAAATATTCTGCTTACGTACCTGGGCTAATAATATGCAAGTCTAAATACGTCCACATGTACGCTGTAACCAGTAATACAGGCGAATGATCTGAAATAAATAGCACCTGCAACCGTTAATTCATCAAGTGTATTGCAAGTTGTATAAGAGTAGCAGATATTAAAGTCTGTGATATTGAGAAACTTAACCAAAATGGAACAATGTTTTCTTCATTCTCACTGCAGATTTCTTTTGCCACTTCATTTTCAATAAAGGTGGGATATTTTTGCATCAAATAGAAGCGCCGAATTCTGTGATAAAATGTTTTTCCGCTGTTTTAAAGAATCACAACCTTCGAGCTTACTGGAATACTCGATATTTTCAATCAAAAATCAAATATTTAGGTACATAACTAGCAGTGGCAAGCCTGCATATATTTTTTTTAGTTGATATTCGATTTCAACGTTGCCACATTTTCCTCATCTACGTTACATCCGCACTATAGTTTAAAAAATTATTTATTACTCTTACTCATGTGCATATACTTTTATTTTAGTACAATACATCATAATATACTTCCTATTCAGTAAAATTAGCAGACATAGCGACTTGGATACTCAGGCAGTTTATGAATCGGCTGAAAAAATACGACGCAGAGCGTCAGTGCCTCCCATTGTTTCGTTTGACATTTATCCTATAGTTGGTTAAATGTTAACCCTGTATTGATAAACCGGCCCTTAGCCGCATATCCTTTTACTCAGCCGCGCGTTGTGGGCTTTTAATGTGCGTCGGCTTGTTTGATGAGAACACGCCGCTCGGCCCAACGGCGATAATAATTATATCGTAAAGTTTTTGTTGCGTTTTTTGAATGCCGGGAACGGATAAACTCGACTATATTATGTTGATATTAAAATTTAAACAAATTTGTTATAGGTTAGAGTTGTTTTTTGACAGGCTTTAAAATTTGTGTTAAAATTTAACATATCCTCAACAGAATAGCCACAAATGTGTATAAAATTATACACACAAATATTTCATATCAAGGCCAAAAATTTCCCTACAAATACTTAGATACTCTAAATATGGCAACGTTGGTGAAGTAAATCTGTTGTTTGTTCGCTGCTCGTTCAGCCTTCGACGAGGACACCGCCGCCGATCGCCTAAGTCCGGAGTTGACACAGTGCTGTCATATTGCGCTGCGGTGAGTTGTGGGCTGACTTTCAGCTTGTCCTACCAAACAACAAAGGTAGACAAACAAAATTCGCAGAAACCGGCATCGCGATTATCGAAGTGAGATAAACATCATTACGGAGAATCGTTTTGCGATATAGGAAATGATCTATGTATAGCCAGTGCAAAAGTGAAAAAGTCAGTTCTGTTAGGAGGACGGTTAATTGACCAAGTCGTTGGGGTTTGTGAGGGTGCTTTTATTCCAAATTTCACAATGTTGACTAGCAAAATGAAGCACTACTTACACTGCCTTCTGTTTTTGAGTGTTATACTAATCTTCGAGATTTTCGCCGGTGGAATAAAAATATTTAACATCGGGGCTTTTGTACCGGCGACAGAAATCAACCCTTGGGTGCAGTACGGCATTGTCGGAGCCTCGATTTTGTACATATTAAGATTAGTCACTTTCCTACCGTTACCCCAAGTGCTGTTTAATTTTGTTGGGTTGACTTTTTATAATGCATTCCCTGATAAAGTCGTTCTGAAGGGTTCACCTCTTCTCGCGCCCTTCATTTGCATCAGGGTGGTAACGCGGGGTGACTTTCCGCAGTTAGTGAAAAACAATGTCAACAGAAACATGAACAAGTGCTTAGATGCGGGTTTAGAAAATTTTTTAATTGAAGTTGTCTCTGATAAACCGATAGATCTCGATCAGCACAGGAGAATTCGCGAGGTGGTCGTACCTGCCGACTATCGAACAAAATCCGGGGCTTTGTTCAAAGCACGTGCATTACAGTATTGTTTAGAAGATAAAGTGAACATTCTTAGTGATAATGACTGGTTGGTGCATCTGGACGAAGAGACCCTGCTGACGGAAAATTCGGTCAGAGGCATTTTAAATTTCGTGATGGATGGCAAGCACCACTTCGGCCAAGGGCTAATTACGTATGCCAATGAAGAGGTGGTGAACTGGATAACAACTTTAGCTGACAGTTTTCGGGTCACAGACGATATGGGGAAGTTGAAGCTGCAGTTTTTGATGTTCCATAAGCCGCTGTTCAGTTGGAAAGGCTCTTTTGTTGTAACACAGGTAAGCGTTACAGTGAGACCCGCACAAAATGATGCATGTATTAATAGCTTCGTTTATTTTATACCTACTGATCTATTTATGTTTGAAAAGATAAAGAAGGAAACATCATACTTAATAACTTGAACCATTCATTCCGAAAAGTTTAAGGGGAAACCCAATCGTAGTTGTTTAACAATAAAAACAAGTGCAGAATTCCACAAAACATTTAAAAAAAAAACGTTTTATTTTTGTACTGTGTACCGCGCGACCTTGACCAAGAATGATTGGCATTCGTTTTCAACCTGTCTGCAATCTATTAAAAGTTTGTTCAATAACAATAACCTCATCTTACTGCAGTGGGTCTATACGTAAGAACTTTGCGTAATTGGTGTAATTGGCAGGATTCTACCCGCCTATTTATATTTGTAAACGACGAAATTAAGTCCAAAATTACGTAATTAGGAACGAATAATGCGGGTAATTTATTAAAAAGCACAAACAATGGACATGAAAACAGATGTCCGTCACTCACAGATGGTTGCCACTTTAATATAGGATCCTACACATCGTGTATATCAGTAGTAGTATATTACCTATACAGCAGGTTAGGTATTTACCTTGTATAGCTCAAGTAGGAAATATCTGAGACAGAAAAAACTAACAAAAACGTTACGACATAATTATTATCGCCGCGGGCCATGGCGCTAGTTGAAATAAATAGATCCCAGTAAATAAAAAACGCAAAAAAAAATTACGACATAATTATATCGCCGCGGGCCATGGCGCCAAGTCTGACATCAAACATTCCCGACGCACATTAAAAACCTATAAAGGTAAGCGAGTCAATTTGCGAACAGCACAAAAAAGTACCTGTATTTTAATGAGGTCGTAAAGTTTTTGTTATGTTTTTTCTGTCTCAGATATTTCCTACTTGAACTATACCTACATATTTGTCTATATAAAAGGCATTATAAATCACAATTATAAGCTAATGGCGCTGTATACTCGAGTTCTTCTGTTCCCGGCATTCAAAAAACGCAGCAAAAACTTTACGACCTCATTAAAATATCGGTACTCTCTGTACTATTTTTTCGCAAATTGACTCGCTTATTTTTATAGGTTATAGGTATGTGCGTCGGCTTGTTTGCTGACATCATGCCGCTTGGCCCAACGGTGATAATAATTATGTCGTAAAGTTTTAGTTGCGTTTTTTGAGTGCCTGGAACAGATAAACTCGACTATAATATCGTTTAAAATATAGGGCAATCTAAATAATATTTAAATACCTAAATGAATATACAGGCTGTCCATTTTATCAGGGCCCTCGAGAATATATCACAATATCGGTCGTACAAAAAAATTATTTTTACGAAAATTATGCCGATTTATATAACCTACAAAATGGTTTTAAAACATTTGAAATCCATGGCCTACTTTAAGAGTTATGCCGGAAAATATCGAAAATGCGGAAAACGTCTAGGCCAAATATTTCCGTTATTTGAAGAGATACGAGAAAAATTCTAAGGACATTTTTTTGCAAAACAGTGTTTCAACGAGGTTTTATCTAATTTTTTTCAAAACCGCTGTACTTTGAGATTTACTCTTGAGGCTGTTAAAAAAATTATTTTGAAACAGGCGGGAAATGGCGCCATTAAATAGAGTATTTTCCTCCCTTTTCAACGATATATCACATGCCATATTTATTCATTGGTACCTACTACGTTAGTAATTATAAAAAAAAAAATTTAAACCAATAAAATTTTTTTTAACAAGCATTATACTTGCCGTGGAGAAGTATGATTATTAAATAAAACGATAAAATAATTCAATAAGTTGTTCAAATCTTTGCTATAATAAAACATTAACACAATTAAGAAGAATAAAGTAAATAATCAAGAATGCAATATGGAGCAATTATGGAAAGAGTATTCGCAGTTATGCCAATGTATAGAGGTCCTCCATAAAATCGTCACTCCTTGCTCAGAAAGTTAAAATATCTTTACCAATTAATTTAAGTATAATATCCATTTGTTTATATTTCATGATTTCACTATTATTTCAATTATTTTAAAATAGTTGGCTATGAACAAACTTGACAATTTAATTTTTTGACAGATCATCTCAGTTAATAAACTATCGTTGAAAAGGGTGGAAAATACTCTATTTAATGGCGCCATTTCCCGCCCGTTTCAAAATAATTTTTTTAACAGCCTGAAGAGTAAATCTCAAAATACAGCGGTTTTGAAAAAAATTAGATAAAACCTCGTTTAAAAACTCTGTTTTGCAAAAAAATTTCGCCTTAGAATTTTTCTCGTATCTCTTCAAATAACGGAGATATTTGAACATAACTCTTAAAGTAGGCCATGGATTTCAAATGTTTTTAAACCATTTTGTAGGTTATATAAATCGGCACAATTTTCGTAAAAATATTTTTTTTTGTACGACCGATATTAAGTGAGATATTCTCAAGTGCCCTGATAAAATGGACTGTAGGTATAGTTTTAAAGGTACCTATAAACTCTCTACAGAAATAGTCTCTAACTCGATACCTAACGAGGTACCTAAGTATAACAAAAAAAGTTCGTATTATTACGTGTTTACAGTCTTCAGTAAACACTCTGTGGGTTCAAATAACTTGCAACAAGAATCTTCACAAACCACTGATTTATTTAATCACTAAAATTACACTAGTAAACACTTAAAAATCATACAACTAATAATAACTTAATCTAATATAAATTCACTATTTTTAAAACACTATGTACTTTACTTTTTTTCCTTAAACTTGTCAACTCTTGTCTAACCTAAAAACTCTCTCTGTATACTAGAACTGTACTGTATACTTCACTGAACTGAACTACCATCTGCTGGATTCACCTCTTTATATCCACCCATAGAATGTAAGTACCAGAATCCTATTCCATAACATTCTAGAATCCTACAGAGTTTTCTACTATGTGATAGATGACTGTTCGTCAAAGATGGCGCCACCCTACTAGCCATCAACATAATAACAAGTTTCCCTTCACTTTGATCAGGGACTTAATCACATCTTTCCCCCTTAGAGGGCAGCACATAACAGTATATACCTAATTGACCTCGGTTCAATAGAGTTTAAATTAAAAAAAAAAATTGGTTCAATAGAGTGGGGGAAACTCCGAAACGCTCTCGTAATCTCTAAAATTAATAAAGAAGTGATCAATGAAAATGCCACTAAACCTATCTTAATTATAAGTATACATTTTATAGGGTAATTTGGGAATTTGTTTGTTGAAACATTTAGTGAATTAGTGTCTGGACCGGTCTGGACATTACGAAAGTAGTAACATCATAATTTTAATCGGAATCCCGATGTTTTCTAGAGTGAGCAAATTTACACAAGAGATTAACATGTCCACTTTTTCATCCGTTGTTTGGGGGAAACGCCGAAACGCTCTCGTAATCTCCAAAATTAATAAAGAAATGATTAATGAAAATGCCAATAAACCTATCTTAATTATAAGTATACATTTTATAGGGTAATTTGGGAATTTGTTTATTGAAATATTTAGTGAATTAGTGTCTGGACATTACGAAAGTAGCAACATCATAATTTTAATCGGAATCCCGATGTTTTCTACTGCGTGATCGAGGAAAAATCATTCGTTTGGTTCTTAGAACGACTTTGATGTAATATTAGGCGAATGCATAACTTGGAAGTTGCCCAATTATTCATCATACGTAAACAATTAACTGAAATCCTATTTCTATTAGGTGAGAGGATGTGAAATATCTATTATTCCTTTGGTTCTTAAAACGATTCTGTTGTTAGGTGCATACATACATAGATATCAATGTTTATAAACTTGAAGCAAATAAATGTCCTATAGAATGAATGCATTTTGAACTGTTAATTACATATGTTTAAGTAGACATTGTTTAATTTCAAGTATGCATACTTGGGCAAGGGGACACCACGGACCTGATATAAATCCTGTATTTACTTGTTTTTATATGACTCCTAAATGTTACTAATTACAACTAAGCGCCTACGCTCCCACTCTGGATGCAAGTCACGAAACCAAGGAAAGCTTCTATCAACAGCTGGAAGAAACCCTCTGTAGAATACCTAAAACGAAAAGACTCGTTATTCTTGGCGATTTTAACGCTAGAGTAGGGAGAGATGCAGAAACCTGGCCAGGCATCATAGGCAAGAACGGTTTGGGTAACATGAACGCTAACGGTCAACTACTCCTAACTAAATGCGCCGAACATGATCTAGTTATAACAAACACCATTTTCCGACAAAAGGATAAATTTAAAGGCACCTGGCGTCACCCCAGATCAGGTCACTGGCATCTACTGGACTATGTTATCGTACGTAGGAAGCATATCAAGGACGTCCAAATTACAAAGGCGCGCATTGATAGCGAATGTTGGACCGATCATCGTCCTGTTGTCTCTAAAATGAAAATTGTTATGAGACCCAAACACCGCAGAACTGAAATAAAACGTAGACCTCTGTATTAGTAAATTGCGTGACCAACAAACCGTCGAACAGCTGAAGCAAAAAATTCAAGAGAATTTGAGTGCACTAGAAGAAACCAATTCTGTAGATGTCGCTACTACCTGGACACAAATTAAAGACAGTTTAAGAAGTGCGAGTGAGGAAATTCTTGGCACTGCAGCAAGTAAAAAACAGGAGGACTGGTTCAATGATAATGAAGCTTTTATACAAGAACTTCTTGACCGCAAACATATTGCCTTCCAAAACGCTATCAACCACCCCAACGACTCATCAAGAGCAGAAGCTTTTACCCAATCTAAGTATGGAACGCAACGCGAAATCAGAAGAATAAAGAACGAGTGGTGGGCAAGCAATGCCAGAGAAATTCAAAGGTACGCCGATTCACACGACTACAGGAATTTCTTTCAAGGAGTAAAAGCAGTGTACGGCCCCAGTCGAAAAAATATGTGCCCTATTAAAGATTTAAGTGGAAATCTCCTCAAAGAAGACCAGGAAATAAGAGCCCGATGGAAAGAACACTACTCTAACATTCTTAACCAGCAAAGTCAAGCCGATCACGATATTATAAATCTTATCCCTCAATATGACACCTTCGAAGACTTAGATAAACTACTAACAACGGAAGAGATCTTAATCGCCATTGGGCAGCTAAAAAATAACAAATCTCCTGGCGCCGACTCACTCCCAGCTGAGATCTTTAAAGCTGTGTCGTCAGAGCTCATACCCTACCTCAAAAAACTGTTTGATGTGTGGGAAAGTGGTCAAGCTCCGCAGGAGTTTCGTGGTACACTTTTAATCAACCTCTTCAAAAACAAAGGGAGCGCTGCGGACTGTGGAAATTACAGGGTGCTCTGGAAAATTATGCTCCGCTTAGGTATCTCTAGAAAATTTGTGGAAGTATGTCGCAGTCTACATACAAACAACAACGCCCAGGTTATGTATAATAATGAGGCAACCGAACCTTTCCAAACCCTCACTGGAGCTAGGCAGGGATGTGTCCTGGCACCCCTACTTTTTAATTTGTTTACCACTGCTCTAACAATTATTGTTGACAACAAACTGACAGTCAAAGGAATAGGTCTCAGATACCATTCTGATGGCGGTCTCTTTAACATAGGGTGCTTTAGAGCTTTCACGAAGACACGCACACGATTCATTTGTGATCTCCAGTATGCGGATGACTGTGCACTTTTAGCCTCTACGCCGGAAGAGCTTCAAGAACTTTTAGATGTGTATGCCCAGAGCTATGATTCCTTGGGACTTAAAATTAACATTGGAAAGACTAAGATTATGTCAACTCCTCATCAAGTGAACCAAATAGACATTACACTTAACGGAAATTCTCTTGAAGTTGTGGATCAGTTCAATTACTTAGGCAACGTTGTTAATGACAAAGCAAACATGGACAGCGAGATTCGCAATAGAATTAACGCTGCATCTAGAGCACTCTGGGGGACTTAGAGAGAGAGTATTTGACAACCACGACCTTGCTTTGTCAACGAAAATGGCTGTCTACAGAGCAGTTGTCATTCCAACACTGCTATATGGATGTGAAAGCTGGGTCACTTACCGTCGTCATGTGAAAGAATTAGAACGTTTTCAGCAAAGACACCTCAGAAGTATGATGAAAATCCGTTGGTTCCATCACATATCAAACGCGGAAGTACTCAGGAGAGCAAACAGCCTTCCAATTGAGGTGCTTATTTCAAGAGCGCGCCTAAGATGGGCAGGTCACGTTCATCGTATGCATGATAACCGCCTTCCTAAATGTACACTTTATGGTGAATTGCTAAGCGGTAGAAAAAGGCGTGGCAGTCAACGAAAGAGGTTCAAAGACGTTCTCCATGAAAATCTAAAATCCTGCGGTATTCCAGACGAGCAATGGGAACAACTTGCAGCGGACAAAACTGAATGGCGAGGGGTTGTGGCCAGCTATCAAGGAAATGTTGCTGCAAGAAGGCCGAATCCAAGACCTAACCAGGTCTATGTTTGTCCTGATTGCGGTCGACATGTGCTCTCCCGAATTGGCCTCTATAGCCATAGTCGTGTGCACCGTAGATGAATGGGAATTATAATAGACTACACCTTTTACTTGTTTTTTATTTTTATTACACACAATCTATCGACTGTAACATTTTTTTTATACTCGGACTCGAGTAAAGGCTAATAATAACTAATTTTTTAAGAAGTATTTCCCATATTACTCTAACAGTTAAAAAAATACTGGGACTCAAATCTGACAATTCTGGTAGTGGTAAAATCACAAATCAACAATTACAGGGTTGGAAACGATGAATGTAAATGTTGAAATGAAATAGATACATTTGTTGTTTTTTTTTCTTCAACAAAAACATTTCCTACCACATACAGATAGTACAAAATAAATATTTGACGGTTTTATAATTTCGTCAACCATTCTGATTATTCCCGCATGTAATACAGATAAATTAATTCACTTCATGTGTGTATGCACGTCACTGATGACAGATAAGTCGAATAATTCGTTTATTAAATATTTGTTTAGAGATAAAATAAAAATTGCCAAATATGTACTGTGAAGGGCTAAAGGTCAAAGATATAGATGATTCACCGATCGGCGATCGTCTGCACTGTACTTGACGGATGTCCGCTGCGTGATAATTTTTTACTGATTCCTATAAAATGACCTACGACTATTACTAAATCTTCAAATGACATTTAAGTAACGTCAACATGACTCGCTTCGATCAAATTTACATAGAACGAATAAAGCATATATACCACGAGCTACTAAACATATTTTGTCAGTATGTGTTTTTGGAAGGTCTATAAAGTTAGCACACAATGGAATGCTCATGGTAATAAATTAAAGTATATTAATCGCTAATTTATTACGGCGAAGATAAATTTATCGCTCAATAATTATTTAAAATATGATGTGTGCTGGCTTCAGCGTCAAGCTAGCACACAACATCAAAATCAACGTTTCCCCCCTCGAATTGCATGTGAAACAGTTATTGCGCATTTGTTACTCATAAATAATTATTAACAACCGAAACATTGGTTAAAAAAAATAAATAAACCTATGTGTGTGCTTCCCTGAGCATCAAGCAAGCACACAACACCAAAATCAACGTTACCCCCTTCGAATTGTAGGTAAAAGAGTTATTTCGAATTTGTTACTAAAAAATCGCCCTGTATAATGTAACAAAAGCATGGGTTTGATTTACTTCAAAGTTTATTTTCTACTTTTTAGAACATTTAAGTAAATAAAAGCTTTTTAAAAAATATATTTTTGTATAATTCTATTTTTTACTTTTTAGTCTTTTGATATACTGTAATCCCCAGATATCGATTTTGAGACGAATCGGATCATAAACGGTATAGTCGTCCGCCATCTTGATCTAAATTTTTTAGTAGAAATTCGTAATTCGCGACCCCGAAAACCCCCAGATATCGATTTTGATCGATTTGGACCTAAATGACAAAAGTCGTCAGCCATATTGGCGCCGCCATTTTGAATTTCCGAATTTTGACTAGAAATTTGTAATCGGCGGACCCGAAAACCCCCAGATATCGATTTTTATTGATTTGGACCATAAATGACAAAAGTCATCCGTCATATAGGCGTCGCCATTTTGAATTTCTAAATTTTGACCAAGAATTCATAATTGGCGATCTCGAAAACCCCCCGATATCGATTTTGAGTCGAATCGGATCATAAACGGTAAAGTCATCCGCCATTTTTAGCCGTCATCTTGTTTTTTTTTCTTATATGAATGAATGAATGTTAAAGTGTATTGTCACCGGACTTATACACGTGCAAAATTTCAAAGCTCTAGCTTAATTAGAACTAATCGAAATTTTGATTGCAAGATTTGATCTAAACAAACTAACAAACATTGCAAGTTAAATTTTAGAAATTCAAAATGGCGGCGCCAATATGACGGACGACTTTTGTCATTTATCGTCCAAATCGATCAAAATCGATATCTGGGGGTTTTCGGGTTCACCAATTATGAATTTCTAGTCAAATATTTAGTTCAGTATGACGACTTCAAGATGGCTGACGACTTTGCCGTTTAAGATCCAATTCTATTCAAAATCGATATCTAGGGGTTTTCTAGGTCGCGGATTATGAATTTTTAGCCAAATTTCAAAAATCCAAAATGGCGGCGCCAATATGGCTGACGACTTTTGTCATTTAGATCAAAATCGATATCTGAGAGTTTTCGGGGTCGCGGATTATGAATTTCTAGTAAAAAATTTAGTTCAAGATGGCGGACGACTTTACCGTTTATGATCCGATTCGTCTCAAAATCGATATCTGAGGATTACAGCATATCAAAAAACCAAAAAGTAAAAAATAAAATTATAGAAAAAAAATATTTAAAAAAAGCTTTTATTTAAATGCTCTAAAAAGTAGAAAATAAACTTTGAAGTAAATCAAACCCTTCATTTTGTTACATTATATAATTTTTTTTATGATATAAAAGCTTGTCGTGAGCAATGTGCTTTACACAGGAAAATCTCGCGACAAGCTTTTATATCACAAAAAAAATGACGTAACAAAATGATGGGTTTGATTTACTTCAAAGTTTATTTTCTACTTTTTAGAGCATTTTAATAAAAGCTTTTTTAGAAATATTTTTTTATATAATTTTTTTAACATAATTAGCAGCTCCTCGAGTAGCTCCATACATAACTGTCCATTCATTCACTAATTACGAGACTAATTACTGCTCTACTGGAGGTTACTTGTCTAATGATAAACATATTTTAATATAATTCAGCGACTGACTATTTGAAAAAGTTGTCTACCTTTCCAACATAACAAAAATATCACCCACCTTAATGAAAAAGAAAATTGAAGTTTTATATGTATCTAACTTGCACGCGAGGAGAGTATAGGGACATAAAAGAAGGCGACAATGTTACAGTAATAAATGATGGATGGTATGACGTCCTATAGATTTCAGCATACTTTTTTCGATACTTAGAAATATTTGTGCACGCGGCTATAAATAACATCATATAAATCTTGCAGACAATTTTCCAGTTATGTTAAGTAGAATTAAAATTCTTGTTCTGGCTGAATTAATTCTGAGTAAGTATAAATGTTCCATATCTAAGAAAAAATCATTTCGAGCTGGTCAACAATGTTGTGTTTCACAATAATGGATATAATAAGTAGGTATTATCTTGCAAAACACGTATTTTGAGTCGTTATTGTACCAATTAACGGGTAGTGAATTACGCACATTAACAACATACACTTATTATTGCGACCTTCCTGATTTAACGACAAAAAATTAGGATAACCTTGAGGAACTTTTTTAAAGGTCGTGTCATAGATTGCACGCCTAAAATATTCTCAAATTTTTTTGTGTTTTGTCTGTATTATTGCAAATTAACTCAGCTGAAACATATTCCAATGATACAATATTTTCAAGAAGATTCCGGTGTATTATCCAGATGAGCCTGACGTTAATTTACTGAGTGGTTCAACGCTTGCAACCAAGGAGTCCGGGGTTCGAATCCTGGCTAGGCTATGAATGTTTAGTGGCGTTTTTAATGTGTTACCGAGTTGATGGCAGTAGACTATACAGGGTTGTGTAAGAGGCAACACAGCTAGTCGTTCTACCACTCCTGAGTTCGAGTCTCAGCTGCGGCAGATGGTAATGTCGTAGGGAATGGTCGTTGTATAATTGTCTGTGGGTGGGGTGTTGCTATCGAATTAAAACTCAATTTTAATCACCTCTAGATGATGCCAATGCGCTGGGCGAAGCGCGCGTCGAGTAGAGTGTTCGAATGAATTGTTCAAATTAAAGCTTTCATCATTTCAAGGTGATCGCCCATTGCCATCTAAAAACGCTCAAATAAAATAAATACATTCATCTTGGCATAAAATAGCTCTTAACAAGCCGATTTGGCAGTAATACTAAAGACAATGTATTTTAATTTTATCGCGCATGCCAATTTTAGAACGGATTTCAGATTGTGTGACGTGCAGTTCAAGCGGAGCTGAAATATTAAGAAATATTTTCTTACCAATGAAAAACTATTCTTTTTCATGAGTACGGCGTATTTCCTCAGATTTGAAATTTTTTAACAAGTAAATTCATTGAATAAATGTAGTGTAGAACACTGGCTAGTTTCTTAACTAATTATCGTTACTACTATAATTATTTTCAAAATAGTGTACAGCCTGCAATAAATAAATGAAATTGTAGGTTTATACTAGAGATATAGGCGGGCACAATTTTGCTATGCAGTCAAAAAACGCAACAAAAACTTTATGACCTCATCAAATACCGTTACTGTCTGTACTATCTTGCCTGCAAATTGAATCACTTATCTTTATAGGTTTTTAATGTACGTCGGTTTGTTTGATGATACCATGCCAAATGGTTCACCGGCGTTAATAATTAGCTCGTAAAGTTTTTGTTGCGTTTTTTGACTGCCCAGCAAATCTGTACCAGACTATACAATACTTTGGTAAGGGCTGTAGCTAAAATTTTTAATTCTGCTCATCCCGGAAAAGAAGCAACGCAGTACGTAATAGAATTGATGCAGGAATTTATGAAAACTAGATCAGCTGGTAGCAAAAAGCATAACCCAACGTAGAGTTGCAGAAGATCAGTGGTCTTTATCACAATTATTTATAACAACAGACAGCGCCTTCGAGCGGGGGCTAGGGGAGATAAATCCCCGTAGCGCGGGGTTCTCAAGGGACCCGCAAGACCAATATTAAAGGATTTTTGCTGAATTGTCTTGTTGGATAGTGATTTTTTTGCTCAGTTTCAATGAATTGAGCAACTATTAACCACAAGCCGCCCCGCCCGACCCCAAGGGTTGAAATCACATCCCCCAAAAACCGAAATACCTTCAAAAAGCTTCAAATCGAACAGAAATTGGTATACCTACCTTTATTTTGAGGGCGAGTAACACGATGGTGGCAATATTTTCTCACCCACCCCTCACCATACGCAAAAACTTGTCACTTGTCAAAAATTGTCACTATCGTTTTTCGCGCTCACGAAAACGGGAGATACCCAATTCTGTTCAAATTCTTAGCTTTATGATGGTATTGCGGTTTTGGGGGTGGGAGTGGTTTCAACTCCTGGGGTCGGGCGAGGTGACTTGTGGTTGAAAGTTGCTTAATTTTCTGAAATTAAGAAAAAATACCGACCCGACAAGTCCTCGTAGGTCCAAATAAGAAAGACGAGGGGGTGGTTTTTATAAACAATCGAAGAATTTTATGTTATTACTTAACTCAAAATTTAGTTCACGTATAAATATTTGTATACTGTATTTCTTGAGTGTAAAATTTTAGTTGAATTGGTTTTACCATTTTTATAACCCAAAAAGTCTGTGACCGTAAGCTTACTGTAAGTCTTATTTACTTACATTTATGTGATAAAATTTTACCTTTAACAAAATAAGTGGGGGTAGGGGCGAGCGTAGGTGCGTCTTTACTATGTACATACTTCGGTATGTGATGTAAAGCAACGACAGGCGCAGTTAGTAGTTGGATGGGTGACCATTCCAACGGAAACCGCGTCCTCGCCTCACACATCTTCCAGCGGCTTGTATATCAGTGTATGCGCGGAAGCTATACAACCTTAGGCGAGGGTTGTATAGGAGATATACCATCCTTCGGAGGGAATGTAAAGCCGTCGGTCCCTTGTCTATTAAATGTTAGGCAAGTAAAAGATCCCTACACTTCTTAAGGGAAAAGGTTCGGCAAAATTCCTGGTTGGGGGTAGCTCGTCTACAGGCGTCGGTGTTAGGCCTCAGTAGCGGAAATAGTTCGACGTTAAATAAATGTATAAAAAAAAAATAATAAGTGGAGTTTATTTTGTATATTGATTATTATTTAATGATTTTGTATACAATGCAGATCGTCCAATTAAAAATACCTACAGCTTTTGTCACGCGAGGGTTGAAAATCATTTAGGTCTTCCGGCAAAATGGGAAATTATGGTAAACATAACAGGTGTAACCTAAATATTTTTGGTTTTTCCATATTGAAAATTACACGACTGAACTTGACCTCCAGCCACAATAAAACATAAAAGTATCAACTGACCATAATGACTTCAATGAAACAAATTACCGCTTCCTATGATATAACACTTACGTTAGAGCTACTTATACAATGGATGATCCAAAAATAACCCACTTCCACGCTAAATGAGGACAACGAACTGATGGCGGTTTTTTGTGGCCAACATATTTTCAACGGAAAATCCTTACCTTAGTTTCAACGTGAACTTGAGACAAGACATTTAGTTAATTAAATTAAGTAATTATAATTTTAATGCCATATACAAGGTCTCTCACCGGGAACTGAATCGATCGATATAGAGAAAAGGACGCATCAGAAAATTTTGAAAATTTAGATAATTGCTAATGTCGGTGTGGTCATGCAACTAAAATAATTACAAGCAGCTGGCACTTCCGCTTATACCGGAAGTCGATACCAATTTGCTTATTTCAAATGGAACACCCCATATATTTTAGGGTTTTCGAAAAGAACATAAAATTCTTAGTGGAAAATATGTAGCATATCCTATACCTAAACCTAGCCGTTTCAGAGATATTTGACATTTTATAGAAAATTTGAACAGGTGCAACGGTTTGCAAGAACCGTTATAACTTTCTTCATGTAAAAGATCCTCATTTGCTTCTTGTCACATAAAAAGAACGCAAGGAGAACTACGTTCTACAACTGAAATAAATTCAATAACATCATACCAAGTGTTCCGTTTTTTGCGTTACATTTTGTCAACTTCAAACCGCGAAAACCTGTTTAGGTCAAATAGAACACCTGTATTTTTTTACGTCAAGTTGTGTAAAATTGAATTCCCTTTTTTCTGATATTAGCATTGTGGGGGTTAAAGTTACAACTTTTTGAAATATTTGCGATTTTATTAGAAATTCATGAATTGTTGTAATCATTTCATCAAAATAGCCATGATCAGAAACAATCAGTCATTACCTTATGTCAAAAAATGTCAGCACGTTTAAATTATACCAACGAAAACTTTTTAAATTTGTTTATTATTTATGGAGAATATGATAAAGTAATATCAAGAACTTGCAGCACATTTGCTACTCGATATCCAGAAAAAAACGGGAACCGTCACCAAACACTGTAAAACGCATACTGGAAAATTTTTAAAATTATGGCTGTCAAGGCAAAAATGCAAAGAAGAAAGCCTATTGTTGATGACGAAAATATTGAAATAGTTATTCTGGGATATTTTCATGCATTTCCAAGGGTGTCATTAAGACAAGCTGCTCTGGAATCGGGATATGCTAGAATTCAATTCACAGAATCTTATTAAAACATAAGTTTCACCCGTTTTCATTCCATATGGTTCAAGGATTAAAAGAAACAGATTTCCTAAGAAGACAGAATTTTTGTGAGTTTATTCTAATAAGGTCTGAGGGTCACGATTCTTATTTGGGAAAGATTATATGGACAGATGAAGCAAAATTTACTAAAAATGGACTTTTTAATAGACACAATTCGCATTATTGGAGTGACTCAAATCGTCATATGTTCAGAGAGCGAAACTTTCAGGAAAGTTGGCAATTCAATGTTTACTGTGGCATAAGAAACGATAGAGTGGTGGCATTACAATTTTATCAGGAAAATTTAAACGGAAAATTAAATTTTCTCTTCTGCTAATATGTATAGGTAAATTTTTTTTTTTTTTTAAGGTGAAAGATATCTGAATATCTTACAAAATCTTAATAATAATATTTAGAAAATTTACCTCTCGCCGAACATAGAAACATTTTTTATCATCAGCACGACGATGTTCCCCCATATAACGCATATTTAATTAATAATTATTTACAAGAAACTTTTTATGATCAATGGATTACCAATAATAATGGACCTTTCTTATGGCCTCCTCGCTCGCCCGATTTATCAGTTCTGGATTATTTCATTTGGAGAACTATTAAAAATAAAGTTTATGAGAGCCCATTAACAACCATTGAAGATTGTACGCAAATAGTAAGAAATGCATTTCAAAACGTATCACAGGATTCAATTAGAAGAGCTACCCATGAGAAACTAATCCGAAAGTGCGAAAAATGTGTCGAGGTTCGAGGGCGGAATTTTGAGCAATTATTAAACTAAAATGAAATCATATTTTAAATTGATCTTATCTCTGCTGTTTTAATTCATGCCATATCTTCAATTTGATTAATACGCATGTTACAGTGTTAGTGTTATTTTGCGTTTTTGTGGATATCGAGTAGCAAATGTGCTGCAAGTTCTTGATATTACTTTATCACATTCTCCATAAATAATAAACAAATTTAAAAAAGTTTTCGTTGGTATAATTTAAACGTGCTGGCATTTTTTGGCATAAGATAATGACTGGTTGTTTCTAATCATGGCTATTTTGATGAAATGATTACAACAATTCATGAATTTCTAATAAAATCGCAAATATTTCAAAAAGTTGTAACTTTAACCCCCACAATGCTAATATCAGAAAAAAGGGAATTTTACACAACTTGACGTAAAAAATACAGGGTGTTCCATTTGACCTAAACAAGCTTTCGCGGTTTGAAGTTGACAAAATGTAACGCGAAAAACGGAACACTTCGTATGATATTATTGAATTTATTTCAGTTGTAGAACGTAGTTCTCCTTGTGTTCTTTTTACGTGACAAGAAGCAAATGAGGATCTTTTACACGAAGAAAGTTATAACGGTTCTTGCAAACCGGTGCACCTGGCAAATTTTCTATAAAATGTCAAATATCTCTGAAACGGCTAGGTTTAGGTATAAGATATGCTACATATTTTCGACTCAAAATTTTTTGCTCCTTTCGAAAACCCTAAAATATATAAGGCGTTCCATTTGAAATAAGCAAGTTGGTATCGACTTCCGGTATAAGCGGAAGGGCCAGCTGCTTGTAATTATTTTAGTTGGATTGGCCACACCGACATTAGTAATCATCAAGATTTTCAAAACTTTTTGATGCGTACTTTTCTCTATATCGATCGATTCAGTTCCCGGTGAGACACCCTACCCTGTATTGTGTACAAAAAATTATGCGAGGTTTCTTCAGGCTAGACTTGTACTACCTGGGATAGTCTTATTGACTGCCAATATATTTAACAGAATGTTATTTATTTGTATAATAAATATAAGTGGGTATTTTTATAATCCATGTTAAAGGTACGCCCTTGGTGCTACATCACTGGATCCACAATTTTCCGCTCCATCCAAATGTGCAATTCTATGGTCAAACTTCAAGGTTGTTAAGTTTATCCTATAAGGCTAGTTGCCGTCTTGGATTTTTTTATTATTTAAATTTATTTGTGTGAACTTAGCAGAACAACTTTGCAGAATTAAAAAAACTATAGGCCTATTATTTGCCGTTAATTAGCCGCTAATTAATCGTGAAAGTAACAGTTTTACCGTTGTTAATTTTTTAAAAATTTTCGGGTGTTCTGCTAACTTCACATGGAAGTTAGCAGAACATCTACAATAATTTTTTTTTAATTAAAAGTAAGTAGCTCAGAATTTGCCGTTTTTTAACCGTAAGCGAATGGTGAAAATGAAATTTAAAAAAAAATAAAAATTAAGGCGATAAAACAAAAAAAATATTTTTTAGAATAAGCAAAAACTTTGCAGAAATAAAAACCCATAGGCCTATTATTTGCCGCTAAGTAGCCGCTAATTAATCGTGAAACTAACAATTTTACCGTTGTCACTTTTTAAAAAATTTTTGGGTGTTCTGCTAATTTCACATGGAAGTTAGCAGAACATCTTTTGCTTATTCTAAAAAATGATTTTTTTGTTTTATCGCCTTCATTTTCATTTTTTTTAAATTTCATTTTCACCATTCGTTTACGGTTAAAAAACGGCAAATTCTGAGATACCTACTTTTAATTAAAAAAAAATTTTTGGTAGATGTTCTGCTAACTTCCATATGAAGTTCTCAGAACACCCGAAAATTTTTTAAAAAGTGACAACGGTAAAATTGTTACTTTCACGATTAATTAGCGGCTACTTAGCGGCAAATAATAGGCCCATGGGTTTTTATTTCTGCAAAGTTTTTGCTTATTCTAAAAAATGATTTTTTTGTTTTATCACCTTAATTTATATTTTTTTAAATTTCATTTTCACCATTCGTTTACGGTTAAAAAACGGCAAATTCTGAGCTACCTACTTTTAGTTAAAAAAATTTTTTGGTAGATGTTCTGCTAACTTCCATGTGAAGTTAGCAGAACACCCAAAAATTTTTAAAAAAGTGACAACGGTAAAATTGTTACTTTCACGATTAATTAGCGGCTACTTAGCGGCAAATAATAGGCCCATGGGTTTTATTTCTGCAAAGTTTGTACTTATTCTAAAAAATAATTTTTTTGTTTTATCGCCTTAATTTTTATTTTTTTTATCGCCTTAATTTTTATTTTTTTTAAATTTCATTTTCACCATTCGTTTACGGTTAAAAAACGGCAAATTCTGAGCTACCTACTTTTAATTAAAAAATTTTTTTGGTAGATGTTCTGCTAACTTCCATGTGAAGTTAGCAGAACACCCAAAAATTTTTAAAAAAGTGACAACGGTAAAATTGTTACTTTCACGATTAATTAGCGGCTACTTAGCGGCAAATAATAGGCCTATGGGTTTTTATTTCTGCAAAGTTTTTGCTTATTCTAAAAAATTATTTTTTTGTTTTATCGCCTTAATTTTTATTTTTTTTAAATTTCATTTTCACCATTCGTTTACGGTTAAAAAACGGCAAATTCTGAGCTACCTACTTTTAATTAAAAAAATTTTTTGGTAGATGTTCTGCTAACTTCCATGTGAAGTTAGCAGAACACCCGAAAATTTTAAAAAAATTAACAACGGTAAAATTGTTACTTTCACGATTAATTAGCGGCTAATTAACGGCAAATAATAGGCCTATAGTTTTTTTAATTCTGCAAAGTTGTTCTGCTAAGTTCACACAAATTTTAAATTTTATAATTTAGTTGCTCTGACAGATAATTCAATGGTATATTTCAAGTATACTCTCAGTATGTCTCAGTTTATTCCTTCTTGAGCTATACCTGTACATTCATCACCACCTATGTGAGGAATTAGTGGAATTAGTACATCTATATAGAACGTTCGCAAAAATCAACGCGTGTTCCAAAAAGCTCTATGAAGTTAGCACTACCACATTAAAATTTGAAATCGTTTTGGCCCCATTAATTGTAGCTTTTTTTGTTGTGGATTTGTTGCGGTGATAAAACATTTGTAGCTCTTTATTTAAAAAAATAACCCATGGTAATGCTAACATAGCATTACCACTCACAGAAATCGCTTTAAAAAGCGCACAAATATTTTCTTATCATAAAAAGAATTTGTTGCGAATTTGAGAGGGAAGACACATTGCATTGTTAATAATATTGAAATATTAAAAGGGATCTTTTAATTGCATTTTGGGTGATTTATTTTACGCTACTTTTATCTCCAGCTTTGCTGAATTCAACGCATTTATTTGTGTGCTTTGTCGGTAACTTATACAGTCTAATAATAAACAACTAATACAATTAAAGGGAAAATCACCAAGTATGCCTTATCATATGTAATCAACAATATTAATTGATTTTCTTTATCTGAATTGCTGTTGAAATTTTGGCGTGTCATTTATATTTTTATAGATTACTAAGTGATATAAACTTAATATTTTAAATACACGTTGATATATAGGAATTTGTTGACCTCAAGTATGATGGCGATATTGGGATATTTTGAGTAGATATTGTTTCTGGTTTAGGGATATTTGTATTGTAGGAGAGGAAAATTAAGCTTTTTCCTAGTTCGTAACTACTTTAGCGAATTCAAAAAGTGTTTAGCGGGCATATGCACTAGATTTTCTCATAATTATTGATAATTAATTACGTAATGGCATAAATACTTCCCTTATTTCTAATCTTTTATCTGTTCAAGGAAACGATAAAAATAGCTTTATGCTTTTCTCTTAAATTTGTAGTATTTTATTATATTTGTTCCACGTATTGAGAGAAAGTCTGTAAATATTTCTACTGATATCGTAAAATATTATAGTATTACTTATGATTTTCATTACCGTGACTAAGTGTATACTGGGAAAATCTGAATTATTTTTATTTTTATTCGTAAGCCATAAGGATACGACCTGCATCATCTAGAATGAGAAGTCCTGTTCAGACCTGTAGTATCGTCTTATTTATACATCGTCATTAAGAAACATACATTAACATGCGATATTGAGAATAGTCCAGTCGATATGTGGCAAAATTTGTGTTGTGTGGGGAATGACTGGGTTTTGCATAGTCTGTTTAAAATAGCCACACCTCCAGACGAAATAGAAAAATCGGTCCTAGTTCAAATATCGGGGGAGTATCTTCTAAAAATTCGACAACATCTCCTTCAACTCCATCATCAGAACTGTAAGAGAGCGTGGCGTTGAGGACACCTGCTGCAGGTGGGTTGGCTGCATGCTCAAGGGCAGGATGGTATTTACTACCATGATGGGTGAAACTTTAGGCGCCTCAGTTGCAGGGGGTTGCCCGCAGGGTGTGTGTTATCTCCCTTGCTATAGAACCTGGTAGTTGACGACCTATTAATGAAACTTACCAATGAGGGGTTTGAAGTTCAGGGGTATGCTGACGATATAGTCATCATATCAAGAGGAAAGTTTAATAACATAGTTAGGGACCGTCTAAAAGGGCCCTGAATATGGTCAAGAAATTGACCGATGAGGAGGGGCTGAGAATAAGTCCCTCAAAGACCAATATCGTTCCATTTACTAGAAGGAGAAACCTGGATAGATCAGGTCCTCTGGTTCTTCAAGGTACAATACTCAGGATGTCGGGGGAGGTAAAGTATCTTGGAGTTATCATAGACTCTAAACTTACCTGGAACCAACATCTAGACAGGGTAACACATAAATCGGTGGCCATATTGGCCACATGTAGACGATTATATGGCAAAATATGGGGGCTCAAGCCTGGTATGGTGCACTGGCTCTATACCAGTGTAATAAGACTCTCCATTACATACGTTGCCTTAGTTTGGTGGCCTAAGGCCACTCAAACAACTGCAGCCAACAAGCTAAGCCGGGTACAGAGACTGGCTTGCTTAGGAATCACGGGTGCCATGTAAAGCACACCCACTGCAACCATGGAGACCCTATTGGACCTCCCCCCACTCAGCGTAGTGATTCAGGGAGAGGCAAGAATGGGGGCATACCGGTTACAAAACTCACGTGACTTGGCTCTCCACATAGGGGAGTCAGGACATATGAGGAAAATCGACATTGTAGCAGATCCTCTATTGAGCATGCGGTCAGACTACATGGTCCCAAAAATCACATTTAACAAGCCCCTCAGTATCTCTATTGGAGAGAAAGGGGATTGGTCAACAGGAGCTCCTGAGTTACTACGCAAAGGCCTGGCCTGGTATACTGACGGGTCCAGGATGGAATCAGGAGCTGGAGCAGGAATACATGAAGTGAGACCGAGGGCAAGTATAAGCCTTTCTCTTGGACTTCACGCCACTGTATGTCAAACTGAAATTCTGGCTGGAATGTCAAACGACGATATGTGAACCAGCAGATCTGCATCGCATCTGACAGTCAGGCGGCACTAAAGGCATTAGCCTCTAATAAAGTGTCCTCCGGCTGGTGTGGGACTGCCATAAAGAGCTCGAAATTCTGGGTGAGCAGAACAGAGTTAAACTACTCTGGGTGCCGGGACACACCAGAATAGACAGCAACGAAAAAGCTGATGAACTTGCTAGACAAGGAGCAGCTAACACATTCTATGGCCCAGAACCCGTGCTGGGCATTACCAAATGCTCGGCAAGAGGGGTAATTAAAGACTGCGTCAGGAATAAACACAATCATTACTGGAGGGACATACCAGGTAATCGACATGGGAAAACGCTTATTGAAGGACCATGCCCAAAACAAACTGCAGAACTGCTCCCAAAGAACAGGTTACAGTTGAGAATTGTAACAGGCCTCTTGACGGGACATTTTCCTGTTAAGAAACGCCTGTACAGAATTGGCAAGTTCGATGGCGACCTTGACTGTAGATTATGTGGCAAGGTACCAGACAGTAGATCATATCATATATGAATGTGAGGCATTGGCCCGCAGAAGATATAATATTTACGGGCAAACACAAACAGACCCGCAAAGCGTTAAAACTCGCCCATTCTCAGACCTGTATCACCTCATCAGTGGCACAGGAGTATTAGAATGGACAGTGTAAATCGGAACAGGGAATGCACAATAAGCCCGAGAGGCTGCAGTGCCCCCGGAGTGTTACAGACGACCCTGTGAGGAGGGGTTTTAGTCAATAAGAGTCTGACACTGACCCAGCTCAGGTTGTTGGGAGCCCATGAGGGTTTCCCCTCCTCGTCAAAAAAAAAAAATCTTCTAAAACTTAGTTAAAAAATGGAAAATAACGTTTACTTTTAAAACTGCTCTAGAGATTTTGATCATGCAAATTAAATTTGCATACTTAATATCAACATTTTATAAAAGTCTCTTCTGCCTGGAACTTATTGCAGCCAGGTCTGAGTACAGTTAAGCATGTAGCGTCAGCAGTGAAACCTAATCCCCCCCTCCCCCATCCCACATTTTTCTTATTATTTGTAAGGATCGAGTGCCACCGATATTGGTATCGATATATCTATTTACCTATCAGAAACAACTAGAAAAGAAGTAGAAGAAATTGTACTAAATTTAAAACCTCGTAAAGCACCTGGGATTGATGAAATAAAGTAGTCCAATTACCAAACCGATGTGTTTTATAATTAATAAAATGATAAACAATGGAATTTTTCCCAGAGCACTTAAAACGGCGTTAATAAAACTTTTTTATTTAAGAGTGGAGATAAACTGGAGTGTTAAAATTATCGTCCGATTTCATTACTTTCTAATACAGGGTGTTTCACTAATAATTGTACATAAGCTAACTGAAGAATCCTAGGCCCAAAATAAGAAGATGTAACCCAAAATGGTTAGATAAAATGTTCCGCCCTACTGAGATACAGGGTGTTTTATTTCAAATTTTAAAAATTATTTTTGCCAATTATTTTGTTGCTGGTTAATATTTCTTTTTCATATTTGGCAGAAAGTTTTAGGTAACATCAGATCATGGTAAAGGATAGTTTCTCGCTATTACCAGAGGCGTACGGCAGAGACAGAGAAGTAGTTTCCCCCCTCTAAATTCTACGCCACTGGGGGAATCGTCTTTTTAGTATTATTTTATAATTTTAAAACGTTTTTTACGAAAATAATGTACTCTTACTTCATAACGATAAAGTAATTATTTTTCGAGATAATTGAAGTTAAATACAGGGTGTCTTACCGGGAACTGAATCGATCGATATAGAGAAAAGTACGCATCAGAAAATTTTGAAAATTTAGATACTTACTAATGTAGGTGTCGCCAATCCAACTAAAATAATTACAAGCAGCTGGCACTTATACCGGAAGTCGCTACCAACTTGCTTATTTCAAATGGAACACCCTATATATTTTAGGGTTTTCAAAAAGAGCATAAAATTCCGAGTCGAAATTATGTAGCATATCCTATACCCAAACCTAGCCGTTTCAGAGATATTTGATATTTTATAGAAAATTTGACAGTTGCAACGGTTTGCAAGAACCGTTATAACTTTCTTCGTGTAAAAGATCCTCATTTGCTTGTTGTCACGTAAAAGTAACACAAGGAGAACTACGTTCTGCAACTGAAATAAATTCAATAATATCATACCAAGTGTTCCGTTTTTCGCGTTACATTTTGTCAACTTCGAACCGCGAAAACTTGTTTAGGCCAAATGAAACACCCCGTATTTTTTTACGTCAAGTTGTGTAAAATTGAATTCCCTTTTTTCTGATATTAGCATTGTGGGGGTTAAAGTTACAACTTTTTGAAATATTTGCGATTTTATTAGAAATTCATGAATTGTTGTAATCATTTCATCAAAATAGTCATGATTAGAAACAATCAGTCATTATCTTATGTCGAAAAATGCCAGCACGTTTAAATTATACCAACGAAAACTTTTTAAATTTGTTTATTATCTATGGAGAATGTGATAAAGTAATATCAAGAACTTGCAGCACATTTGCTACTCGATATCCACAAAAACGCAAAATAACACCTAACACTTGTAACATACGTATTAATCGAATTGAAGATATGGTATAAACTAAAATAGCAGAGATAAGATCAATTTAAAATATGATTTCATTTTAGTTTAATAATTGCTCAAAATTCCGGCCTCGAACCTCGACACATTTTTCGCACCTTCGGATTAGTTCCCCATGGGTAGCTCTTCTAATTGAATCCTGTGATATGTTTTGAAATGCATTTCTTACTCTTTGCATACAATCTTCAATGGTTGTTAATGGGCTCCCATTAATAGTTCCCCAAATGAAATAATTCGGAACTGATAAATCGGGCGAGCGAGGAGGCCATAAGAAATGTCCATTATTGGCAATCCATTGATCATAAAAAGTTTCTTGTAAATAATTATTAATTAAATATGCGTTATGTGGGGAGCACCGTCGTGCTGATAAAGAATGTTTCTATGTTCGGCGAAAGGTAAATTTTCTAAATAGTTATTATTCAAATTTTGTAAGATATTCAGATATCTTTCACCTAAAAAAAAAACAAAAATTTACCTAAACATATTAGCAAAAGAGAAAATTTAATTTACCTACCGTTTAAATGTTTCTGATAAAATTGTAATGCCACCACTCTATCGTTTCTTATGGCACAGTAAACATTGAACTGCCAACTTTCCCGAAAGTTTCGCTCTCTGAACATATGAGGATTTGAGTCACTCCAATAATGCGAATTGTGTCTATTAAAAAGTCCATTTTTAGTAAATTTTACTTCATCTGTCCATATATTTCCCAAATAAGAATCGTGACCTCAGACCTTATTAGAATTAACTCGGAAAAATTCTGTCTTCTTAGGAAATCTGTTTCTTTTAATCCTTGAACCATATGGAATGAAAACGGGTGAAACTTAAATAAGATTCTGTGAATTAAATCCTTGCATAGTCCCGATTCCAGAGCAGCTCGTTTTAATCACATCCTTGGAAATGCATGAAAATATTCCAGAATGACTATTTCAATGTTTTTGTCATCAACGATAGGCTTTCTTCTTTGCATTTTTGCCTTGACAGAGCCATAATTTTTAAAATTTTCCAGTATGCGTTGTACAGTGTTTGGTGACGGTTTCCGTTTTTCTGGATATCGAGTAGCAAATGTGCTGCAAGTTCTTGATATTACTTGATCACATTCTCCATAAATAATAAACCAATATAAAAAGTCTTCGTGGGTGTAATTTAAACGTGCTGGCATTTTTTGATATAAGATAATGACTGATTGTTTCTAATCATGGCTATTTTGATGAAAAATTCATGAATTTCTAATAAAATCTCAAATATTTCAAAAAGTTGTAGCTTTAACCCCCACAATGCTAATATCAGAAAAAAGGGAATTCAATTTTACATAACTTGACGTAAACAAATACAGGGTGTTCCATTTGACCTAAACAAGTTTTCGCGGTTTGAAGTTGACAAAATGTAACGCGAAAAACGGAACACTTGGTATGATATTATTGAATTTATTTCAGTTGTAGAACGTAGTTCTCTCTTTTTATGTGACAAGAGGCAAATGGATCTTTTACGCGAAGAAAGTTATAACGGTTCTTGCAAACCGTTGCACCTGTAAAATTTTCTATAAAATGTCAAATATCTCTGAAACGGCTAGGTTTAGGTATAGGATATGCCACATATTTTCGACTCAGAATTTTATGCTCTTTTCGAAAGCCCTAAAATATAGAGGGTGTTCCATTTGAAATAAGCAAGTTGGTATCGACTTCCGGTATAAGCGGAAATGTCAGCTGCTTGTAATTATTTTAGTTGGATTGGCCACACCGACATTAGTACTTATCTAAATTTTCAAAATTTTCTGATGCCTACTTTTCTCTATATCGATCGATTCAGTTCCCGGTGAGACACTCGGTATAAGGCTGCACAATATTTTGATTATAATTTTTCATATTCGTATTGAGCATTTCGGCATCTTAGCTCATATGTAAGTATTTTACTTAAAAAATTGCAGCATTTTCCGTTCGTTCAAGCAACGGTTCACAAAAATCAACTGTTATTGACATCCTTAAGTAATAATTCTTGAGTTTTTCGGTAATGGAACGGGCGCAATTGTTGTTCATGTAATACTCTTAAAGTGCTTTGGTGAGATTTATCCATTTTTAAGCCTAATCTTCTAGTACTTGTCGTAGGATTCTCCATTACAATATATAATATTTCTTCTTCAACATCAACAGTTCTTACGTTTTTTGGACGTCCAACGTCTCTGTTTTTTACTTGAAGACTTCCTGTTTCCCTAAGTCGACGCTCTGTACCTACTTAAAAAAGTTTTGGCATCGGGAATATTTATTTCTGTTCGGGAATGTATCTTTAATATTTCCCAGCTGAATTACCAAAACATTCTCCCAAAGTCAAATAATCAAATCATTTCAATTTTGGGCCACCTTGTATGCGTGTTTAAGTATATGTATATTTTATTTCCGGGTCTATGATTATGTGAATTATTTTATATTTTTATTAATACTATTTATAATATTGACTATTATTTATATTTGTTTGTATCGTGTGATCTTTTGATTTCTTCGAATGACATTGCCTCCTTCTTAGTTATTTCATTGGACGTCTACGTTTTCCGCCTACTTTGATGCCTATATGTCCATCTAATGCAGAAAAATTATCATTGAGAGTAATGACTTTATTGTTTCTCGCCTCTCACTGTTTGCGGTTACGCAACTAAGTATTTATTTCATTCTGCGGTTGCATAGAAGTTATATCACCAAGCAACAGTGGCTGTCCAAAGGAATCATTGCAGTTTTTAGTTCTAGTTCTTTGGCAATATCGTTTTACTTCTTGGTGTAGCGTAAACAATTTACAGTTAAATATCTCAATGATCTATGACATAGTCTCGTGCACAAAATCCAATAAAATTAATAATGAAGATCTGAAGAGCCTGTAGTCATCTCAGAGATCTAGGAGTTTTATTCAACTTAAAGCTATCTTTTGTTAGTCATATCAATCAAATCACCGCTAATTCCTTGAAAAATTTAGGCTACATGAATTTTTTTTCTTTTATTATTAAATTAATTAATCCGTAATGTCATCTGTTTTTAGGCAAAAATATATAAACTCGTACTCGAGTTTTAATGATATATGTTATTCCTCTTGTAAAATAAATTATGATTAAAGATTTGTACAACAAATTAGATACCCCCGATGAGCTGTAAGCGATAAGCAAGGTAATACAAAATGGGATACCTTGAGTACCGATTTGTAAGATTATTATGGTTCTAATAATGATTCATTGATTTTTGGATAACAATATTGTCAGATAATACATGAAATGCATGATACCAAGGTAATTAACAACGTATTATTATAGAAGGACGAAGCTCGTCATGATCGCAGTCACGTAATCAGGAGAATCGCTTCCTTCTGTTAATTTAGTCGTAACCCAGCCCTGATAACTAGAGGAGTTTAAAACAATATTTGAAATGCTGCCATTAGTGTATTGTAATGTACTTATATGATTTTTTTATTGCAATGTTTATGCAGAAGTACTAACTTAGTTGTCAAATGAATGCGCAAGATGTAAAAAGATTAATAGACCAGGGCCAAACTGTTTAAAATATCGTAATAGACGAGAAATTCTTAGCAGTATACGAATGGTCGGAAATTGTAGTTAATGGTGTAAATAATTATGGAAAAATCGTCCAGACTGAGTAAAAGTTCGGGAAGGGGGGTTGGGGTGGTAATATATACATTTTTAGGGGTTGGTACTCGTTTTTTGCGATTTGCGGCTAAACTATGTATCCTATCGAAAAACGTTGAATGTAAAAGTTGTAGATAATGAAAAAATCTAAAACTTTCTAATTAATCATTATTGACCATAACCTCAAAATTATCGAGAAAAATGCAAAAAACCGTTTTTTCGGTTTTTAATTTATAACTATCGCAAAAATGTTTATATTTTCATGAAAATTGGTGAAAATGTTCTCTTTTATGTTTCAAACAAGCCCAAATTTTTTCAAAGCGAAATATTTAATTTTCGATGTTTTATGAAGAAAATAAAGAAAAAAAACCTAATTTTCAATCGAAAAATTTGGTTAGCAAATTTTCGATTAATGAACTTTAATAGTGCTCATTTTTTTCGTAGAAATCTCAACTTTAATATAGAATTAAAATATAATATTGTTTATATACAAAAATATCGTTAAAAAAGCGAAAAACTGAAAAACTACTTTTTAAAAATCGAGTTTTCGGTGAAAATCATGAATTTCTTATTCTTTATTGTAAATAAACGTTTACATTCATAAAAAACGTTAATTCTCATACAATACTATGTTATACAAGTAATGTACATGTACCTAAATGAGGCGAGACTGTTACAATTGATCCATTACTATTATTTCAGAGAATTTGGCGAAATATCAGCAGCACAGATGAGCACAGTACGAGCTTGCTCCATTTTCTGTGTCGTTGTTTACAGAGAATGGCTTCAGAAAAAATGTTAAGTCACATTTTTATATACAGAATTTGCGAGCATCGATTCGTTACCAACTTCGAGCAATATTGTACACGTTGTTGATGGCGGGTTTCTCTTACACAAAGTAATCTGGCAAAAAAACAATACAATTAATGAAATAACACAAAAATATTTACATTATGTACAAAACAACTACGCAAAAAATAGTTATATGAAGAAGATGCAGATTCCCTAATTATCAATACATCCCTTGAAGTAGCAAAAAACTCCGATAAAATAGTGGTAGTTGTTGGTCAAGACATAGATCTAGTTCTTTTAAATCAATTCAGTTCACATGAATTGAATATCTATTTCCACAAACCTGATGCAGGAAATATTAATGATACTTATTACACCTCTAATAGTTTTAAACATAAATCACATAAACATATTGTAGCATTTTTGCATTGTTTTTCTGGCTGCGATACAACTTCCAGTTTTGCTGGGAAAGAAAAAAAAACAATTATAAAATCATTATTGGCCGATAAATATTTACTTGCAGAAATTTTTTACAATACAAATGCAGACAAACAAACGATTACCGAAAATGGATTAAAAATAATAGCTTCTATTTCCAAAAGATTTGAACTCTACCGAACGGCTACTGTTAAATCCTCATTTCATTTGAAAAAATTACCTTCAACTGACGGGGCAACTAAGCAACGTTGTTACAAGGTGTATTTTCAAATACAAAGTTGGCTTGGTAATCAATTAACAGCTACAGATTGGGGATGGAAACATCATGTTAATGGCATCGTACCTATTTACAGAACAAGAAGTAATTCCTGAAAATTTATTGAAAATTATCTGCTGCAGCTACGAACAGGATGCGGTAATAGCAAATGTGGGTGTCGCAAGCATGGCTTAAAGTGCGCAAATTTGTGCTCAAATTGTCACGGTTCTGATAAATGTTCTAATGCCGAAAAATCGTTGTACGAATAAAATTGTAGTCTCGAAGACATCGAAGACGAAGACAGTACCCACTGTCTAATAAATAATAATAAAAATAATGATACTGAATTCTGGCGATGAAGAATTGCCGACGAAGAAAAAAAGATTTCAATAAAATTATTTTACTTTTAATTTTTGTATTTTATAATCAAATATAAGACTTTGACGTGATAATTTGTAAATACTTACGAATCACAAGAAATAATTAACAAATTTTCTTAGTTCACAGGCTTTGTGTTTTTTGAATTTTTACCTATTTAATTGCAGTTTAAATAATGTTTTCGGGACTTTGAAAGCTGAGAATAGTTAGGTACATGTACATTACTTGTATAACATAGTATTGTATGAGAATTAACGCTTTTTATGAATGTAAACGTTTATTTACAATAAAGAAAAAGAAATTCATGACTTTCACCGAAAACTCGATTTTTAAAAAGTAGTTTTTCAGTTTTTCGCTATTTTAACGATATTTTTGTATATAAATAATATTTTAATTCTATATTAAAGTTGAGATTTCAACGAAAAAAATGAGCACTAGTAAAGTTCATTAATCGAAAATTTGCTAACCAAATTTTTCGATTGAAAATTAGGTCTTTTTTCTTTATTTTCTTCATAAAACATCGAAAATTAAATATTTCGCTTTGAAATTGGCCTTGTTTGAAACACAAAAGAGAACATTTTTACCAATTTTCATGAAAATATAGACATTTTTGCGATAGTTATAAATTAAAAGCCGAAAAAACAGTTTATTGCATTTTTCTCGATAATTTTGAGGTTATGGTCAATAATGATCAATTAGAAAGTTTTAGATTTTTTCATTATCTACAACTTTTACATTCAACGTTTTTCGATAGGATACATATTTAGCCGCAAATCGCAAAAAACGAGTACCAACCCCTAAAAATGTATATATTACCACCCCAACCCCCCTTCCCGAACTTTTACTCAGTCTGGACGATTTTTCCTTAATTATTTACACCATTAACTACATTTTCCGACCATTCGTATACTGCTAAGAATTTGTATTGCCTTAAACAGGATTGGCCTTGGTCTATAAGTATAATAAAAAAAATACATATTGACTAGATATCTTATACAAGATATTTGACGAGAAAACGGACATGATTTAATGGGAGAAGGACGACACCGAGGGCAATCAAAATCACCCATAGAAAAAGCTAGTTGGACACTCGTTGATGAAGTATAGGGTGTGTATTTTTGCCAAAATTTCTTTTGGCCATTACTTTGTAATGAAATGAAATAATTTAATAATTAGTCCATATTTCGCTCGTGTAATGCGCTAGTGATCCTGAATAAATACATATATGACAGGGAAAATATCCAGGTCCGGACTTGGCAAAAAGTTGTTTTTGTTGTTTTTCAAAGAAAAATTCCACTAAATACCACAATATGAGACATTAATCAGTTGTGTGATATTAGGGAGGGAGAGAAATAAATAAAAAAATAAATGTTACAGGTCATCGAACAAATCATCTATTTTATTACGCTCATGTATTGAAAACTAGTACTAAAATAACAACATATCTATCAACAATAACAATAATGGTAGCAACAAAATAACATATCAATAGTGCACATAATAAGAGAATAGCAACAAACTATTAGCGGATCAATATGTATGAAAAACAAAAATGCAGATATTGTGATAAAGAATGTTCACTAGTAATAATTATAATTAAATTTTATGTTCAAAATGTCCTCCCCCAACTTCGGTGCATTTTCTGGTGCGACTCACGAGATGACCGACTGAAATTTGAAAAAAACATATACAGGGTGTTGTTTCTTTGAAAACAAATTTTTGTCAAGTCCAGACCTATATTTCCTTTGTCATATATGTATTTATTCAGGATCATGTGAGGATTAAGGTCACTGATCAGTACATTAAGAGGTTAACTGTAGAAATAACGCTAAGAATTACACTTGATTAAGTCTATTTGTGAACAACTCTAAACTATTTGAACTGACCCTTTTCAATCTCCAAAGCCAACTAACTTACTCATTTATACAAACCTTAAATAAATCCCTCTTTAGAACCCTCAGCATATTTTAACACATCGAATGCTTACGACAACTGTTTATGTATGTAACACAAGTGGTTACATCAAGTGTTTATACATTATATATTTACGATGGCATGGCCAAGCCACAGCAACTCCGGACCAGCAGCCTGTGACCTCGACCCTGACAGCTCGTCCATCCTGACAGATGCTCGTCCTCGAGCATTCAATTGGTAGAGGTAGGGGTACGTTGATCAGAATATGAGACTTAGTTGATCATAATGTAAGACCGCGTTGATCAGGACGTAAGACCGCGTTGATCAAGATGTAAGACCGCGTTGATCAGGATGTAAGACCGCGTTGATCAGGATGTAAGACCGCGTTGATCAGGATGTAAGACCACGTTGATCAGGATGTAAGACCACGTTGATTAAGATATAAAACCGCGTTGATCAAGATGTAAGACCGCCTTGATCAGGGTGTAAGAAGACAACGTTGATCAGGATGTAAGACCACGTTGATCAAAATGTAAGACTACATTGAACCCTGTATATCTAGATTTGTTCGAAGTTTTACTGCGAACAATCTCCGCTTTTGTCTTTTGTAAAACAACAAATATGATAGGAGATATTTCTAAAAATGAATAAAAAGTTATGTAAGAAAATGTTTTAAAAAAAGCTTTTATTTAAATGCTGTAAAAAGTAGAAAATAAACTTTGAAGCAAATCAAATCCATTATTTTGTTACATTATATAATTTTTTTATGATATAAAAGCTTGTCGCGAGATTTTTCTGTGTAAAGAGCATTGCTCGCGACAAGCTTTTATATCATAAAAAAATTATATAATGTAACAAATTTACTTTTTAGAGCATTTAAATCAATGCTTTTTAGAAAAAAAAATTTATATAATTTTATTTTTTAACTTTTAGTCTTTTGATATGCAAACGGTAAAGTCGTTCGCCATCTTGTACTAAATTTTTAACTAGAAATTCGTAATCCGCGACTCCGAAAACCCCCCAGATATCGATTTGGATCTAAATGACAAAATCCGTCAGCCATATTGGCGCCGCCATTTTGAATTTCTGAATTTTGACCAACAATTCACAATTGGCGGTCTCGAAAATCGCCCGATATCAATTTTGAGTCGATTCGAATCATAAACGGTAAAGTCGTCCGCCATCTTGAAGCCACCATCCTGAACTAAATTTTTGACTAGAAATTCGTAATCCGCAATCCCGGAAACCCCCAGATATCGATTTTGAGTCCAATCGGATCATAAACGATAAAGTCATCCGCCATCTTGAAGCCGTCATCTTGTTTTTTTCTTATATGAAAATGTTAGAGTGTATTGTCACCGGACTTATACACATGTGCAAAATTTCAAAGCTCTAGCTTAATTAGAACTAATCGAAATTTTGATTGCAAGATTTGACCTAAACAAACTAGTTAATTAACTAATAAACATTGCCAGTTTAATAAAAGCTTTTTCAAATACAGTTGTTTAAACGAAGATGTTCCTGACCTTTGCCGGAGTGCAAAACATTCAGTGATAACTTCTTCAGTGTGTACTTCAGATTCCAGCAAAAAAATCTCCTCTCAAAACATATTTTTATTAAATTATCTTTTCTCCATTACCTCTATAGTACTTGCAATAAAATATTCACGGGGTGGTAAAATAACAGCAAAAATAATAGGATGATTTTACTACGATTAAACTAGACCGTATTGTGGCTGGCTGAATCAAAGATCCAAATTTAAAAGCATAAACGATAAAGTTTGTACAAAAAATGTTAAGTTTATGCAAGCCAAACGTTCCAATTAAAAACCTGCCACCAATAGAGATTGATAATAAAATGAAATGCGCCAGCATACCTCCGTCAGATTGTAGCCTGTAACCAAAATAAATAAAACAAAAAAATCCTAAATTCCCTATTGTTAAACAAATAAACTCTGTAAGATTAAGTGTTAAAAAATGTATCGACTTTAACAAACATATTCAACGTTATATAAACAAACGGTATAAAATATTGATCTTTATGAACTTGAATAAATAAACTTGCACCGAACACAGTGGCGGAGATTGATCTTAAAGTACAAACAAATAAGAATAATAATAAACGTTCTTTATTAGATACTTAAATATATAATAGTGAATAGATACATGCTCTAATGGGAATGGAATCTGCATTAGTATTCTAAAATAATGTCGCAGGTGTTATTGTTATCATTCAAGTAAGAACTGCATTTTACTATTTTCATATTAATAATACTGAGAATAATCGTAAACAAATGTGGACTAACTTAAAGTCATGGGGAGTAGTAAATCAGTAAAAGAAAAAACTCACAACTATTCCGGATATTTTCAGGATTAAAGGAGAAACATAATTGTGTACCATCCGAGTACATCTGGGTGCCACAATTTTGTATAAAGAAAGAACTAGTGTATAAAATATATAAAAGCAGACCCACCACAGATCCTTGCGGTACACCTTGAAAAATATTTATAGAATCAGAGAAAGACCTATTTAATACTACTTTCGTTTCATATCTATTAAGTAACTAGCAATGAAATTTACTGCTTCAGCACTAAATCCTAGATATTTTTAATATTACTAATTAATAGTCTTGCGATTTAAAGTGTCAAGAGCTTTTGAGTAGTCATGCAATACCAGCACTGTAGGTAACCCCGAATCTGTTGCACGTAAAATATGATCAGTCACATTTAACAAAGCCGTAGCGCAACTATACCCTTTCCTAAAACCTGACTATAAGGTAGAATACTAATAATAGGCCTGAGATCACCGTCCCTCGGGAGTATTTATCTTAGGAAGAGGAACAGGTAATAAATATATCATTAGGACTACATGCCTTTCCTCATCAGTGGAAAACGTCCTGTATCAAGTCTATACGTAAGAAAAGAAACAATTTAGGGATCTACGTCTTATTAACTTGCTTTCTGTTCCACTAAAAATTGCAGATAGCATACATGAACAACTTTATGAATATGTCTTTCAAAATTCCTCCTAATCAGTCCAGATTTTGAAAAGGATTCAGAACTTCTACACTACTAAATAATATAACTGACGAAATTTTGCAAGCCATTACCAATACGAAAGTCATGTTTTTGACGTCTACATGAATTGCTTATTTTTTCAATAAACGTATCGTATAGTAGATACAATATTTTAAACGCACTCTAACTAGTCTGATCACGATTTGACTGACATCAGTTTAGGAACTAGGTTTCAAAGAGAAATCCCTGGTGTTGTTGGCTATGGAGAGAAAAATTCCAGTATCCTGCAGGTTTTTAAATGTGATCTCAGCATGATATGTACGTCCATATATTCAAAATATACGTCCCTAATAAAGATCGGTTAAAAGAACAGAAAAAAAAAAACTATTGAAGAGACCACCCTGGGGGGGCGTCCTATTTTAAAAATAAGTCTTAAATTTGTTTTAAATTCAGGGAAATATCGCTTTTATAACTACAATTAACCAGAAATTATTTAAACATTACATTCTTAATTTCATTTCCAAATTTATGCAAACATTAATTTTACAACAGAAATTATTTTCACAATACCAGATGATAGCCGACTTCAGGGCGCCGTTACGTTTTAACTTATTAGGGTAGAAAGTTGTACATATGTCAAGTGCCACTTTAAAATAGCTTGTAACATGGTTATTAATTCTTATCTAAAACTTGGCAGTTTTAAAAACAAGACTAATGCATTAGTAAAACCAGCAAAGCGTCGAGAGTTGTGTATGAAGTGAATAAGGAGATTTTATGCAAACGTATAAGACGAAGATAGGGCAGGATACCGAAGCCACGTTTCATGTGTCAAATATACAAGCCACGTTCAGCTAATGGGAGAATTGGCACTGTGATTTTGGAACCGCGTTGTTGGAAGAACAGAATAAAAGCCAGGCGATGCTATACCTCCTGGCAGAACTGATAGAGGACGCTTGCCGACGATTACCTACGAGCCCTCTCGGTTTGCCCGGAAGAATGCTTATTCGTCGAGGATGTTTGTCGTCGATTTTCGAACCCTCTGAATTTGCTAATTAGAGAACTAATTGCAGGATGCTTGTCGACGATCAAAACTCGAGCCCGCCTTAGTTCTCTAAATACATCCATAAATTCTACGAATAAAGCCAGGCTGGCTACTAAAAGATTTGGGCTGCTAGAACATAACTTCGCAATTTACACGACGACAATTTCACCAACATAACAATCTAAGTATCAAACCTATTTACTTTTCTGCGTTATTATTTAATATTGACTTTGCATTCTGGTTTGGGGGGGGGATAGGGGAAATTGGCTTATTTGTGGTACTAAAGGAATATTAGTTTTTTTATGAAATACTAGCTTTGATTTTTTATTATAAAGAATATTATATTATCAGTTATTCAGTTATGATTTCATTCACGAATTTAATTCATAAAATTTCACTTTCTGAATGTTTTACTAGGGAAATTTGTGTTCGCAAAATTGGGGGTGTTTCACCACTGTTTTTAATTTTATCCACTTGCTTGTTGGCGTTGACTTCCACATTCTGTTGTATACGTCGCCTCAGAATTTCTGTCAAATTAATAAAATATTATAACCTCATTTTCTTGAGAGATTTTAGTTTCTTTCACGTATACTAAAAGCTAATAAGATTTATGGTGTATTTAATAAACGAGTCATTGTTTTATTGGCTATTTTGACAAGAGATCGCTTTCTTAGGAGTAGAAGGTTTTAAAAGAAAGAGGATACAGGAGACCTATATGTATATTTTATAAAGTAATTTTACAAACATTTAAGTTAAATTAAATTTTATTACATTACCCAACAGAGAAACCATTTACAGGGTAACACTATATAAATATAAGTTGAAAATACAATACAAATACAAAAATACAAAATACAATGCAAGTATGAATAGGTCACACAAATATAAAACTAAACTAATAACTAAGTCTAGACAGAAAAAAAATGTGTTTTTTTAACACGCTTTTATTAGCTTCACCTGTATGTTTGTTTGTTTGTAACGGAATCTTTGAACGTGATTCTCACCCACTTCAGAACGTCAGATCAAACTGAAACTTGACCGATGACAACACAATAAATTTGACAACGTTGTCCTAATGTCCTCACCAGGATCATCAGGATAAAATAAAAAAAGACTAACCTATTGTCGAGATTTTGGCGGAGGCGCCGCTGTTAATAATATATATATTCTAACTAATAATAAAAGCATGTTAATTAAATGATTTTTAGTAAGTTTATAGTTTAAAAACTAAAAAAATACGCTTTAAAAACGGAACTAAAAAGTAAAAAATGATAATGTTTAAATATTAAGATTTTGTTCAACAGCGATAGATTGTAAAGAGTGTGGGGTGCTTGATAATAAAAGTAGAATTATAAAAATACAGTAAAAAGGACCCCACGCTTTTTACAATCTATCGCTGTTGAACAAAATCTTAATATTTAAACATTATCAATTTTTACTTTTTAGTTCGGTTTTTAAAGCGTGTTTTTTTAGTTTTTTTTAAACAAATTTTTTTTTTTAAATACTTTTCTGCAATAATGAAGTCACATATTTAACCAATGGAAATGGACGCGCGCCTACTTGGCGCCAAGCGACCATCATATTTGAGCCCGCATATAATTTGTTTTGTATCAAACGCGTCAACTTTTTAATGACAAAATTGCCGACCTTGAGGATCATCAATTCGGGTCGTATCTATCTCTATTTGCTTTATTTCTTTCTATTGTTTAAACAATTATTTTTATTGATACAGCGACGAGTTAGTGACTCGCCGTAAATTACTTTGACTTATTTATTAATCCAGCAAATTCTTATCGAAAACTAATTAGGTACGGCTGAATGGTATGATGAGGGGCATTGAAATATGTTGCTGCCTCCTACAATCACTATATGTACCAGAAGCATCTAATTCTTATTAAATTAGAAGATGTTTCCTTTTTAACCAAAATTTTTGCTATATGGAAAAACAAACCATTGTAGAGTATATCGAAACAACTACCTGATCCTGGTTAATACTCGAAGAAATTTGATTAGGTATATAAATTAGCACCGCAAATGTAGCACACAAAGAAATGCATATGACAATAAATTAAAGGGGTTAAAATCGCTAATTTATTACGGTGAAGATAAATTTATCGCTCCATAATTATTAAAAATATGATGTTAAACATCAAAATCCCCCCTAGAATTGCATGTGAAACACTTATTTCGAATTTGTTACCAGCAGACGCCTTTGACACCGTAAGCCACAAAGTTTTACTAGAAAAACTCGATGATGTCGCAATTAGGGGGAGTCCGCTGCAGTTATTTGAAAACTACTTGACATCAGAATTCAAAGAGTGAAAATAAATAACACTATAAGTAGTAATCAGGTAATTGTACCGGGTGTCCCACAAGGTACTGTCTTGGGCCCGGTTCTGTTCCTGGTATATATTAACGAATTGGGAAACCTTCTTGATGACGTCAATGTCATCTCGTACGCAGATGGCGCAGCTATTCTATTCCAAGCTGGCACTTGGGAAAACGTTTATCAGGAAGCACAGCGGGGCCTTGGTTCGGTGCAAACATGGCTTAGTTCCAATCTCTTGTGTCTAAATATAAGTAAAACTAAATATATAACATTTTCCTCCACGGCTGCTGATCAACCTCAAAGAAATTGTATTAAAATACATAAGTGCTTAAATGTTATAACCAAAAATGCACAATGCAACTGCCCATCAATAGAACGAACCAATGTTATAAAGTATTAAGGGATAATGGTTGATTGATCAACATCTAAAATGGACTGAACATGCACACCACATCTCAACAAAAATTAGAAAGCTTTATTATAAATTCTACCAACTAAGAGACATGTTAAGTAATAAAATTATAAGAATATTATACAATAAGTTAGTTGAACAATTTTACGCTACTGCATTGTCGCTGGGGGGGGGAGTTGGTTATATGATAATTCTTTAAAAAAATACCATTCTAAAAATCATTTTCAAAATGGATTGTTTATATACTACGATGCTATATAAATAGACTAAAACTCTAAACATCAGAGGCCTATACATTTGCTTTTGTTTAAACTATCTCCCGAAAATACGCAGCTTATGTCCAGCAACTATCTACACGTAACCAAACTGAATCAAAATGGGATGAATCATTAAAGTTACCATTCTATGGGAAATCTCATAATCAGCGATATGTTATAGTTCAAGTAGGAATAAACTGAGACATAAAAGACTAAACAAAAACTTTACATCATTACTATCGCCGCGGGCCACCGGCGGCATGCCTAACATCAAACGACTCGCCGCACATTAAAAAAATAGCGAGATGCTTTGCGGTCGAGGGTCGAACGAGGTAGCACAAAGAGTAATGGTATTTTAATGAGGTCGTAAAGTTTTTGTTGCGTTTTCTCTGTCTCAGTTTATTCCTACTTACTTTGCTCCAAAATTTTATAATTCACTACCTATCCAGATAAAGTCTCAATCACTCAAGATATATAGGAAAGAATTTAAAAAATATTTTCAACAAAATCTTGATGTATTCCTAAATAATTTTTAAAACTAAGTAGAGCCTATCTATTTTTATAATCTTTTTTGTTGTCTTTTTTCTCTTAAAATCATAAAATAAATACATTGAACTTGAATACTCTTTAGTAGCTATGGGGTATTCTGTTTAATTACTTAAAATAAATCCTGGTAATTATGTCACCAGTTAACTTTAATTACTATTTATTTATCTGAAGGATAAACAAATAAAAGAGGCGAGCGTAGGTGCGTCTTTACTATGTACATACTTCGGTATGCGATGTAAAGCAACGACAGGCGCAGTTAGTACTTGGATTGGTGACCGTTCCAACGAAGACCGCGTCTTATTCATTCCAACGGAAACCGCGTTCTCGCCTCACACATCTTCCAGCGGCTTGTATATCAGTGTATGCGCGGAAGCTATACAACCTTAGGCGAGGATTGTTTAGGAGATATACCATCCTTCGGAGGGGATGTAAAGCCGTCGGTCCCTTGTCTATTAAATGTTAGGCAAGTAAAAGATCCCTACTCTTCTTAAGGGAAGAGGTTCGGCAAAATTCCTGGTTGGGGGTAGCTCGTCTACAGGCGTCGGTGTTGGGCCTCAGTAGCGGAAATAGGCCGACGTTAAATAAATGTATAAAAAAAAAACAAATAAAATTGGCCATTTGCGTGATCGTCTAGTTTTGTTAATGTAGGACCCAAATTTCGTTGTGTGTGTAGTAACCCTTTTTAATTAACCCCAGGTTCTTTTATAAAGTTTAATATTACTTGTTTCTATCTGATACTATATACCTTAGAAAATTAATCACTCTGTTAATTGAATACCTGGTAAACTTGAACACACTGTCTATTAATTGAGAGACCTATTAATTATATATGTTATTTATGTAGTATTTTATTACTCAAGATTGCACTGTACCTTTATAGTTGAAGTCTGTTTGCTATTTTGATCTGAAATTAAACCATTTATTTAGTTTATTACTTATATGACGAAAAGGTAAAGGTGAAAGAATAAGACAATAATTGATGGGAAAAAATAGTAAAAAAGCCCATTTTATTTTATATAAATTGATGCAACAATAGTCCAACATGAAATCAAAAGTAATCAAAATATTTGAGACAATTGTCTAAATATTATAATAGGAAAATCTGCGTCGCTATAGTAATGACCATACTATAGATATACTGAGTGTTTTGATGCAATAACAAGAACTGAGATACAAAAGTATGCTGTGTTATTTTAATAGTAATTAGAGTTGTGGCAATGGCCTGATAATGATAATCTATAATAATTAGAGCTGTTAGCAATCGCTAGGTAATAATGGTTTTTAATTAAAGAAGGTTGTTAGCAATTGCTAAGTAATAATAATTTATAACCAGAGTTGTTAGCAATAGCCAAGTAATGAATCGAATGCAAAACAGAGGACAAGAATCATGTCATGTTTATACATTATCAAAATTAAGTTGAGAAATGAGCATTAACTACTCATGTAAAAGATCATAGAATGTTGAGGAAAAATCCTTTGATTATAATTAAAACAAGCAGTCTACCAAATTTTGTATGACTGTCCAACAACGTAAAACAAGGTGGGTAGTTGTAAATCAAACAGACGAGACGTCCCGGTTCAGTACTCGACGAAAAGTAAACCCTTCTTAATACGGGTTTGCGGGCTAATTAACCCAGCACTGACCGATGGCCTGTACAGTTTGTGAACGCAAGGTAATTATGTGGATGGATCGTTATTAAACAATCATAGAAAACCAAATAGATCGCTGGTGAGAAATCTCAGTTAATCATTTGAAAGATAAACATTACTATGACATTTGACATGTCCAAAATTAAGCACACAGTAGCCTTAATAAGTACATCAAATGCAAAATAATGGAAGTGAAAGTTTCTTGTCATTGCATAAACGCAGAAAATATATAGTTCTTGAATATAAACTTGTTATTTTGCAAACGCAAATTTCCCTAGTAAAACATTCAGAAAGTACAATTTTATGAATGAATTCATAACTAAGTAAACTGTAATATAATATTCTTTATAGTTAAAAATCAAAGCTAGTATTTCATAAAAACTAATATTCTTTTAGTACCACAAATGCGTCAGTTTTTTTAAACACCCCTTAACCAGAATATGAATGCAATTGCAAATAATAAAGTAGAGTCTCGAAATAAGAAAGTAATCACCTTTAGAAATTTATGTCTGCAGAATTTCGGTGCACTCTGTATAGCGTTATGTCGCCGTGAATGCTCTCCCCCAGCTTCTTAATGTTTAACGTACTCGTCGAGCGTAACAGATATGTTAAAATGGCACTTCATAAAGAGTACGCAAAAGAATGGTTGTCTACGGCGTCAGTACAGCGAACTCAATGTCCAGCGATGTACTTAAGGTGTGGTGCAATTGTAATCTCCAGGGAGCAACAGCGAACCCAATGTCTTGCGATGTAGCTCAGGTCTGATTATCCTTTCCCATGAGCACTGCAGTTTCTTTTATATGGTGAAAATGACGTCACAATTTTTCTCTGAAGGAATAAGTGCCCATTGCTATACTTATTTTTCACTTGCCATTTTACTGTTGTTTTAAGGAGGGAAATTCACACACAAATTGCACTCTTCAGTTTAGACGAAATTCCTTCTCAACTATAAGTTAGTAGGGAAATATTGTACAATATGTATAGTATTATAGTTACAGTTATTATAGTCTATTATGTTTTTGTAAGTTACTAGGTGTTTCAACATTTAATTTGTAAATTTTGTTTAACAAAGAAAGAGTAAATTGTTTGATTGATTTTTTAATTAAACTTGCGATCTGGGAACTATAGCATCACAACATTAATTATGCTGGAACATTTAGCTAAATCACCCAGTGTACAAGCTTAACGCCAGTTGTTTTTTATGAAAATACATTATCAAGCGGAAATGATATAATGACGTACAATGAATGATATAAAAAAAAATAAATGCATCAATGTCAACGATGTACCTTCATAAGTGAGTGGGAAGAAGTAAGCGTCATTAAGTTAATTACTAGGTTAAATGTAATTGATTATGATTAACATTGCATCATACAATCTATGCATATCAACTCTAGGTGGGACTTCGAGGTATGCCAGTTTTGTGGAAGCTCTTAGTTCGTCGCAAAACATAACGTAGAGGCATGAAAAACGCACCTTTTTTTATTTCTTATGTATTTATGCTCAAATTTTATTTCAAATAGTAATGAAAGGTAAGGACTTTGTACTTCATAATGATTTTTTTGCGGAAGTAGATATTATAATTAATTAGTATTGCCTTAATCGCCTTAAACACAGAAATAAGTTTTGCTTGGGCTCTAAGTGATGCTTTTTTTTAGTGGTAGATTTTGAAAAGTCCTCATTATACCGGGTGAATAAGAAGTCTCGGAACGGCCAAATATCATGAGAATACGCATCGGATCGAAAAACAACACAATACGTATTGAATATTTTTGAAAAAGCTATTCAATGATACCAAACTTGACCTTGAACCTCCATCCCCTGGGAGTGGGTGGGGGCAACCTTGAAATCTTAAATAGAAACCTCGTGACGTCACACGTTTTTTAACATTGGGGTGAATTTAAATTGAAAAAATCCGAGCTCCCCAAAAAACTGTTCACAAATCTGTTATTTTACTGAGCTAAGTGTAAAGACAAAATTTTATTTATTTTTATTTATTTATTTATTGCATACATTGCTCAACAGGTAAAATACCCAATTATAGAACAGGAATAGAAAGTTATAAAAACAAATGATAAAAGTAGAGTACAATATAAAACATTAAAAATCGATATAAGACAAAAAAACAAACAAAAAAAAGCATAGAGAATAATACAAACTAACAAAAACATCAGTAAATACAAAGTGTAAATTACAGATAATTAAAAACAAGTTTAATGAGGTACATGTGCAGTATTAACTAGAAAAAGACAGAAGGAAATAAAGATTGAAATTCAGTGTAAGAAAAACAAAAGTAGTTTGAAAGTATTTAAATTAATTAAAAACTTCAGCTTTCATATCATTAAGGCTGCAATTAAAAATATCGAGGTTGCTACACAGTTTATTAAAATTGTTACAGATAGTGAACAAAGACGAATTTTTTAATAAGTTTGTATGTGGAGTGGGTAAATAAAAAACTTGGTCATTGCGAGAATTTAATCTAGGGACGTGAAGATTTAATTTGCAAATTATTCCAGGAACATCAAGATCATTGTGTAGCGTTTTAAATAAGAATACTTGAGAGACGTATATTCGCCTGTCTTCCAGAGTAGACAACGAGAACCTTTCAAGCAATTGACTCTGCGGAAAGCCAATAGCTGGTTAGATACCATCCGACTTAAACCAAAGTAGTTTAACAAACCGGCGTTGAACTGCTTCCAGGTTGCTCTTATGAACATCATAACTGGGACACCAAATAAGTGATGCATATTCGAGTTTCGACCTCACAAATGATTGGTAAAGGATTTTCAATGTATCCGTATTAGTAAATTCACGACTGGTGAGAGCTATGAATCCAAGAGCCCTAAAGGCTTCAGAGGCTATGGTATCAATGTGGTTGGTAATGATAATTTGCTGCCAAAGATTACGCCTAGGTCGCGAAAAGTTGTAGGCCTCTGAAGAGTATCACTAACCAGATGATAGTCAAAAATAATCGGAGATGTTTTGAATGAGAATGACATTACGTTGCATTTACTAGCATTCAAGGGTAGTTTATTTACTAAGCACCAGTTGTTTACTTTACTAAGACAAGCTTGAAGTTGAAAACAATCATCAATATGGTTTATAACTGAGAAAATATTAAGGTCATCAGCATATAACAGGCGAGGCAAATCAATTTCGTTCGTTATGTCATTGATAAATATATTAAAAAATAAGGGCCCCAAGATGGATCCCTGGGGAACACCAGAGGTAGCATCTAATTCAATTGACTTGAATCCGTTAAGAGTAACATACTGAAACCTATTTGTTAAATAAGACTTGAATAAGAGAATTAATGAGTATGAAAGGCCAATTTTCTCTAATTTGATTAACAGTAACTGATGATCTAACCTGTCAAATGCTTTGGAGAAATCCGTATATATGACATCAGTCTGGCGATGTTCGTCTAAGAATTCAGAAATATACTGAGCTATAGAGAATAAGTTACGTTGAATGCCCCTTCAAGAATCCATGTTGGTGAATAGATATCATAGACTTAATTGAACAATAAATACTGTCGTGAAGTAGGATTTCTAAAACTTTGCAAAAATTACAGATTACAGAAATAGGCCTGAAGTTTTGAATATCTAATTTATTTCCCTTTTTATAAATAGGACAGACTGGAAAGTTTCCATAAGTCCGGAAATTGACAATTTTTTAAAATAAGGTTAAAAATTAGGGTTAGAGGATATGCAAAAATAATAGCACAGTCTTTCAATAAAAGTGCTGGCATGGAGTCGGGACCTGAAGTCATTTTAGGTTTAATGCGTTTTAAGACTTGGAGAACTTCGGCTTCATGAAAAAAATGTATGTTAACAGTAGGGTTATTATTTGGACAATCGTTATCAATAGAATTATTCACGGCGTCTAATGAGGAATCAGAATATGACTGGCTAAAAAATCTGGCAAATGCATCTAAAATATCATGCGGACTATTAAGTGAAGCACCGTCAAAGAACATTTCATCTGAAACATCTGCCCATTTAGTGGACATTATATGCCAACATGCGACAATGTAATTGTTAGAAATGTCGAAAGACACCCAAGGTGAACTGTTGAATACTACATACTTGTTTTTAAGGGTAACGCTGCAAATCATAAACAATTTTAATAAAATATGCATAGCCTCCACCTAACACGAAACATAAAATTGAAATGTTATCCCGGGAAATCAATAAAAAACATGACAACAGGAAATGTTGTTATCGGATGATCCACCTGTGCATGGACACTCACTTGTATGTATAATATTAGGCTAGTCCCCCTACAATCAATAATACCTATGAATTTTCCAAACAGCACGGCGGCGAGGCAGAGACAATAGGTTTTTCTATATGATAAAGCTCTTTTGTTTTGAATAATCTATATTTTTTTACTCACAGGATACTGAGGTCTAATATAAAATCCGACATTAAAATAGCTTATAAGAACGCCTGAAACTAATATGAATAATGATAAGGCTAAATTTTGATCATTTAGAAACTGCAAAGGACAGTCTAACAACTTATCTCTGGTTCTCACGACTTTGTTTACGTTTCGCGGCCTAGAAAACATGCTCCTCTGTATTAGAGTCTAGTAAACTCTAAACTGGCATGTGTATGAGTTGATAATGCGCGTACGATTTGATTTCTCTCGCACACACAGTTAAAGTAATAGCCCAAAAACACTGTCGCGTATGTCTGCCAAGCTTCTCTCTCACCTATTTTGAGACAGAAATATTGCGATACACACTGAAGAGACAGATAAATTATAATCTACGTTTTCACGTTTTCAATAAGTTCAGCGATTCTCAAACTCTGAAGATTTGTCAATGGTTATTTAACAATCGTCTCATATTAGAATTAAATTTATCTTTATATGAAATATATAAGCTATTTTTAGTGGTAGTGGATATTCATCCGACAAACGGACATTGCCAAACCACTATACCTAGGACTTGCAATTTTCTAGTATCTACATATTACATGTTTTATAGGTGAATTATACATCGTGGAATAGCTCAGTGCCGATTTTTTTTAAATTTTATTATATTAAAAGTTAAACATTTTTCTTCTAAACATTTTATTTTATTAATCCGCGCCGCAAGTTTTGTTAAAACTTTCTTTTCGTTAAACATTTTTCTTGTATTATTCCGCGCGAGTTTATCCCTTGGTATTTAATAGTCTGGTTATTTATTCGCTTGCCAGACGAATATCCCCAGCCATTTTTTAAATTTATTATACATTACATAGGTCATAGGCCCTCAATCCTTCGTGTTTTATTTCTTGCTAAATAAATAATTAGACCGAACAGTTTACCGCGGTGTGCCAAAGCTGTAGTATTTTTTAAGGTATTTTTTACAGCCCATTCCTATATCACCTGATGATATGGGCGTGGCGTATCTATAGTTTTTATCCAATAAACAGACGTACCATCTATAGTTTGCAGTTTGGAGGGTCGCTAAGCCGGTCATTCTATTTAACGTTAAATGTGTCCGGGTTTCTAAATTAGATACGTGTGTAAATATTTATTTCGAATAACATTAAATTATAAAAATACAATATTTGGTAAATATGGCAACTAAATTAGGCGTCTTAAATGAATAGTTAAAGAAGTTGGTATTAAATGTAATAGATTATTTTACAAAAGAAAAGGGAAACAAGGGACCCTTGGTACCTCTTGAACGGATTCATGAAAGAGTTTCTGAAGCCTTAAACATAAGTCTCAGAACAGTTAGCAGAATTAAGCACCAACGTATTAATAATGTATCCTTGAAAACAAAAAAAAGAATTATAAAGAAACCAAAAACATTAGATGTACGTGAAGGCGTTAAAATGCAAATAAGGGAAGTAATTTATAATTTTTATGAATCGAAAACACATTTTACATTAGATACTTTGAAGGAAATGCTAAAAAATAAGGGAATCATTGACGTCTCTAAGGTAAGTCTCTTAAAACTATTAAAACATTGTGGATTTAGGTATAAAAAAGATTGTAACCGTCGCTATTTATGTGAACAAATGCAAATAGTTCAGCAAAGGGTTGTATTTTTAAGGAAATATATGGAAAACTATGACAGTAATCTTCGAAGGGTTGTATTTATAGATGAAACATGGGTATTTGCCAATGGAAGTGTTCGAAAACCGTAGCAAAATTTATCAAAAAAAGTGTCAAACACAAAAAATCCACTGTAGGAAAGCGATTCATTATTTTGCATGCAGGAACATCAGAAGGCTTTATTCCGGGAGCAAGCTTAATTTTTTCTACTATCAATAAAAGTATGGATTTTCACGATAACATGAATTGTGACAATTTTGAAGAATGGATACAACAGCAACTACTGCCAAATCTTGAAGAACCCAGTTTAATTGTAATGGATAATGCTTCGTATCACACCCGACAATTAAATAAACAACCTACTTGTCAATAAAAAAGCATGATATTGCAGAATGGTTAACTAAAAATAATATTCCTTTTCCTTCTACAGCATTGAAAGCGGACTTGTTAAATCTTGCTAGGAGTAATAAGAAGGAAAAAATATACTTTGTTGACGAACTGCTGCGTGAGAATTGACATGAAGTTCATATTTCCTAATATTTTATGATAACACCTTTAATATTTTTGTATAATTATTTAACGATTGCATTGCATTACAGTTACAGACATATAATCATTTGTAAATTGTTGTAAACTGTTTGAGAACCACTGTCATACCTGAGCTATCGAGTAAATAGTTTTTTACTTCATACGACGAAGCGACCTTTGGACCCGCCAAGTTAGAGTTTACTCGATTTTACGTTAAATTTATGTTCCCAAATATCTAAATATATCCCCAAATATCTAAATATATCCCTTAAAATTGACAATATACAATTTGATGATATCAGAGGAGGTAATTGCAGATTTTATCAAATTTTTAACTTTTATGTTGGCAATGTGAAGTTTAATCAAAATTCTGATTTCCTATGTAGGTGTTTTATAATTTCTATTGAAAATTGCATTAATTTTAATTTCCTGTAATGTTGTGTTGTAATAATTACCGTTTAACGGTAAACGGAGAAGTTTAAGAAGCTGCTACCCTATTCTCGTTTAGTTTTGAAGGCTGGGTCGATGTTCGAAAGGAAACAGATAGAAACGTTTAAATTAAATTACTAGAGTTAGTGCATTCTGTAAGTCGGAAAAAACCTTGAAAAATGCTCTTTTTCAGAGCCTAACGAGATTATGCCCCCCCCCCGTTTTCGAGGATGCTGAGCACGATGGTGATGTCAACACCTCTCCTCGACTCCCCAAACGGCCAGAAATCACCCCCGAAAGGGGTGAAACGCGGATAGGCCGTCTTCCCCCGGCTAAACGGTGTGTGACGTGGGGGTTTTTGACCGTTTGAGGGGTTGACGGGGCTCGAGAAAAGTTCTCGACATCACCACCGTGCTCAGCATCCTCGAAAACGGGGGTTACACGGATTTGGCCGGTAGGAGACGGCGGATACGCGGTTTACCCCTTTCGGAGATGATTTTTGGCCGTTTGGGAGGCGGGGTGAACTCGGAGAGAGAGTTTAACTACCAAAAGTTTCTTTACTAAAGCATTTTATGTCATCCTTATCTTCGACACGTATCAACTCGACTCTCGAAGTACATACATGCTTACTTTTCTGGTCCATATCGGTGTTTACATATTTTGAAACAAATTTACAGCAGCCGTTAACAATCATTGTTTAATTTCACGTAGATGATTAGCGATCACCTAATTCTCCTTAGAACAAGCGACTTGATAAGATTGTCGTAATAAAAATGTAAATTTTTAGAACTAATAAAATTATATTACCTAGATAGGATTTTGTTTTTTATCTTCCAATAGGCTTGGCCCGATAGCAATAGGGAAAATCCCTATGATTTTTAGGTATTGCATAATAGATACGAAAATGTACGGTACTTGGAATTTGGTTGTTTCTGCAAATAAAAATTTAATTGGTACATTATAGGTATAAAAAACAATTCGATATACCATTAAATTAGATTAGATAATGCGTAAAATAATCTGATAAGTACACATTATGTCTCTATTAAAAGTGAGGAATTTATCACAATAGAATTAGTGGTATTCTTATAAAAATCAGTACACACGCCACTTGAAAATCGTTTGCTTGAGATGTTATTATCTAAATAAGTACCTAGGCATTACATGATCGGCTCTAAAACCACGCATTAGAGCGAAATTTTCATATAAATGTCTGCAAAAAGACACCAATCTTATAAAATTATAAAACCGCTACTCTTTTTTCTCTTCATAGTGTTAGAAATTTTTTATTTGTTTTTTTTTTTTAGAAAGCCGACCGAGGAGTGGCTCAATGCATAACAAAAATATTTATTTAAATCAAAGCCGATGATAATTTTGAGAAGATTTATTGAACGAAAATAGATAACTTGGCCTTTTTTAATTACAAAAACAAGAAACAAACTTTCACAAGCAAATGCTACAATGGAAAATAAAGATATTATTAAACTGAAACATTTTACTTTAATCTCATTATAATACTTAAACAAAAATACTAATTTTCCTCCTTTTTTATTTCTTATATCGGAATGTACTAGCCCAAAGGTACTGAAATCTCGTTCCACTGTGTCTGAAGAAACAATTTCACAGATAAATTGTTTCAACACAGGTATCTGTTTTTTATTTCCACGTCCAGTGGAGGAGTATAGTAACGAAGAAAAAAATTTTTTTTTTGTTGAAATAGACTTAAAATGTCATGAAACGTCGAGATTTTAAATTTGTGCAAAAAAATTTCCTGTCTGTCGGTCGGTCCGTCTGTCTGTAACTTTTTTTTGTGCGCACGTTTACTCTGGAACGGTTTATGATATTGACTTGAAATTTGGTACACTTATGTATTGTAACGAGATCTGGAACTAGATTATATTTTGATCTAATTCCGTTGAAGGGTTCGGGGGTGCAGGTGAATGGGGTAAATAAGGGTAAATAGGTAAAGCGAGCAGGTAAGAGTCCATAAAATTCCAATTTAGGGCATGTACGAAAAGTTAAGGTCCCAATATTTTTCTTGACATCAGCCACACCCCTCCATTATCACCTCCCACACTATTATGAAAGGGAGTAAAAAAAAATAAAATGTGATTTGTACGAGAACGACACGTCTCGAAAAAAAATTTTTTGGCGTTAGCTATCCCCTTTAACACCCCCGCCCTATTATTAAAAGGAGTAAGAAATTAAATTGGGATTTAGTGTGCATACGAGAACCGAGGGGGACTTTAAACATTTTTTGGCATTAGCCACCTCCTCTACCACCCCCACCCCATTATTAAAGGGAGTAAAAAATTAAATTTCGATTTAGTGTGTGTACGAGAACCAAAGGCCTCTAAAATTTATTTTGCCATTAGTTACCCCCTCTACCACCTCCATTGCCACCCCCACCCTATTGTATAAGGGAATAAAAAATTCCATTGAGATTTAGTGTGTATACGAGAACCAAGGGCTTCTAAAGTTTTTTGTATATTAGCCACCCCCTCCACCATCCCTACTCTATTATTAGAGGGAATAAAATATTACATTGGGATTCGGCGCGTATAAGACTTGGATACAAAATCTGGATGTGGAAGTAGTGATTCCTTGGGCAGCGGTTTTTTTATTTTAATTTTATAATACTCAAATTCATGAAATATGTACAATTAAGGTGGTTAAAAAATTGACATGAACGTTGCCACTAAGAAAGAAATCACGATTTTTTTTACTGAAATCAATGATTTTTGATTTTTCCGTTAAAAACCAAGCATTGCCTCACCCAGATACATAAACATTAGTCTTGTATTTTTCATGTGTTGGCTAAACGGTAGTAGTGGGCTAGACTACGGTTGTGCGAAAGACAACTCGGCTAGTCGCTCTTGCCAATTCTGAGTTCGAGTCTCAGCTGCGGCAGTTTGCAATGTCGCAGGAAATGGATGTTTGTCATTGTCTGTAATGTGACAGCGTAGCGGAATAGTCTGTGGCAAAACTCCGCTAGGGCATTTTTGTAAAGAATGACATTTTCTTCGCAAATTAAAAATAAGAGAGTTTACAAAAGTGCGGTACCTCATCCGGGACGCACTATATTCTTCGCATTTTAATTTTATTCAAATTCATTGACGGACACTGTTTATGATGAATGAAAAAATAAATTGAATGTTGTTTGTTATTGCGATAAAGTTTACGTAAACTAATAAAGAAAACATAAACCTCAGACAGTGTTTATGTTGATTAGATTTTTGACCTCTTCTGAAATGCCGAAGTAGATAATTCTGACTGATCAATTGAAGATTGCGTTTGTTTTAGTGAAATAATTAGAAAACATAAAAATTATAATGCTGATTTCATAATTCTAAGTATTATGCATCACGATCGGAATATTTGGTGGAATCATTAGCCGTTGCATCGGTATTAACTGTTATATCATTTTATATGTCGATGAATTTGTGGAATGCCTTTTTTACTGTCATTTCCTGTATAATGTTCGGTCTTGCAGTAAAGGAAGATGAAACACCTCCGACCTCCGAGGATTGTTTATTGTCTAGGTCTTAAGAAAAAGAAAAATTACATATATTCAAAATTAGGACCTGGAGTACAGGACTGCTTGAATCTTAATCGCCTCATAATAAAACTTCTTTAATTTTTGACAAGGTTGTGGCGTTTGGGCTGATTTGAATCAATTGATTTAAAAAAGGACAAAAATCATGATTTAAGTCGACTGATTTTTTAAGAAAAATCACTTTAAATTAAAACCGATGGTCATTTTGAGAAGATTTATTGAACGAAAATAAATAACTTAGTTTTTTTAATTACATGAACAAGAAACAAACTTTCGCAAGCAAATGCTACAATGGAAAATAAAAAGATATTAAACTGAAAAACTTAATTCTAATTCTCATTATTCATAATACTTGAACAAAAATACAAATTTTCCTGTTTTTTCAATACCCATCCATTTCTTATATCGAAATGTACTAGCCCAAAGGTACTGAAAACTCGTTCCAATGAGGCTGAAGAAGCAATTGCACAGAGAAATTGTTTCAACACAGGTATAGTTCAAGTAAGAAGAAACTGAGACATAAAAAACATAACAAAAACTTTACGACCCCATAAAAATACCGGTACTCTTTTTTGTACTGTTCGCAAATTGACTCGCTTACCTTTATAGGTTTTTAATGTGCGTCGGGAATGTTTCGTGTCAGGCTTGGCGCCATGGCCGCGGCGATATAATTATGTCGTAAAGTTTTTGTTGCGTTTTTTATTTACTGGGATCTATTTATTTCAACTAGCGCTATGGCCCGCAGCGATAATAATTATGTCGTAAAGTTTTTGTTAGGTTTTTTCTGTCTCGGGAATTTATTACTTGAACTATATCTGTTTTTAAAAATTTTTACTAAACTTGCAAGGTTTGTTTGTTAGTTAGTTTGTTTAGGTCAAATCTTGCAATAAAAATTTCGATTAGTTCTAATTAACCTAGAGCTTTGAAATTTTGCACGTGTATAAGTCCGGTAACAATACATTTTAACATTTTCATATAAGAAAAAAACAAGATGGCGGACGACTTTACCGCAGTGAGTTGGAATAGAATAGAGGAATAAAGTGAGCGTGACCCACTTACGAAAATGGCAAAAACATGATACAGCCGCATCGATAGTATCCGACAAGAAGTGGAAAAATAGTTCTGCCGTCGCCCCGCAGCTCCCTATATTCAATTTATGTAGTACACCAAACAATTCAAGTAGCGGCATATATACGGATTATATCTCTAGTCTATTCCAACTCTCTGCTTTACCGTTTATGATCCGATTCGATTCGAAATCGATATCTGGGGGTTTTCGAGATCGTTAATTATGAATTTTTTGTCAAAATTTAGAAATTCAAAATGGCGGCGCCAATATGGCGGACGACTTTTATCATTTATAGTCCAAATCGATCAAAATCGATATCTGGGGGTTTTCGGGTTCGCCGATTACGAATTTCTATTCAAAAATTTAGTTCAGGATGGCGATTTCAAGATGGCGGACGACTTTACCGTTTAAGATCCGATTCAACTCGATATCGATATCTGGGGGTTTTCTAGGTCGCGGGTTATAAATTTTTAGTCGAAATTCAGGAATTCAAAATAGCGGCGCCAATATGGCTGACGACTTTTGTTAGTTAGATCCAAATCGATCAAAATAGATATCTGGGGATTTTCGGGGTAGTAGATTACGAATTTCTAGTCAAAAATTTAATTCAAGATGGCGGACGATTTTACCGTTTATGATCCGATTCGTCTCAAAATCGAGATCTGGGGATTACAGCATATCAAGACTAAAAAGTAAAAAATAAAATTATATAAAAAAATATTTTTAAAAAAAGCTTTTATTTAAATACTCTAAAAAGTAGAAAATAAACTTTGAAGTAAATCAAACCCATCATTTTCTTTCAGTATATAATTTTTTTTATGATATGAAAGCTTGTCGCGAGTAATCTCCTTCACAAAGGAAAATCTCGCGACAAGCCTTTATATAAAAATTATATAATCTAACAAAATGATGAGTTTGATTTACTTCACAGTTTATTTTCTTCTTTTTAGAGCATTTAAATATGCCATTAGCTATGCAAAATGGCTATTTATTTTTTTATATACCACTCAATATCTCTAGAAGTGAAAATATTTTCATCTTTAAACATAATATTTTTAGTCGCAGACACTCCTCTATAAAATCCTTATTTTACTATAAGGAACGTAACCAGACTGCAACCAACAGCTACTCTCCGGGCTATGTGCCCCGCCGAGCGCTGAATTACAAGTTACAAATCTGACGCGTTAAGTGTAATAATTGCATATTACCATCAAAACGCTAATGCTTCGATTGCAACAAACACCAGCCGAAAGACTGATCCTACTTAAAGGAGCTCTCTCACATGCCTACCTTGCACTGACGAGAGCCAACAGCTCGAAACTGCAGTCTGCAGGTGGTGTGTGACGGCTGGCAAGAGAACTCCTTTAAGTAGGATCAGTCTTTCGGCTGGTGTTTGTTGCAATCGAAGCATTAGCGTTTTGATGGTAATATGCAATTATTACACTTAACGCGCCAGACTTGTAACTTGTAAATGAGCGCTCGGTGGGGCACATAGCCCGGAGAGTAGCTGTTGGTTGCAGTCTGGTTACGTTCCTTGTAGTAAAATAAGGATTTTATAGAGGAGTTTGCGACTAAAAATATTATGTTTAATATTCCGCCCTCTGAAAGCACATTTGAATTTTCATCTCTAGATTGAAAAAAAACAGTACTTTCACTCTTTTTTTTTCTGTTGTTTTTCCCGCGAGATAGTTGCACTTGGAAAAAAAAATTCTATAGCAATTTCTGCGAATTATCCTGTTTTACACAGGTTCTGCCATGTAATATTCTATACTGTAATTCTTTCTTTTGCAGGTAGCAGCAGAAAAAGCCGTATCATTTGACAACGGCTTGGACGGATCCATAGCAGAAGACTGCTTTTTCGCCATGAGAGCATACAGCCAAGGATACAGCTTCAACTTCATCGAGGGCGAAATGTGGGAAAAGTCGCCTTTCACCCTGTGGGACTTCATGCAGCAGAGGAAACGGTGGATCCAGGGCATCCTCCTGGTCGTCCACTCCAAAGACATACCGATAAAGAACAAGCTGCTTCTAGCTTGCGCCTGCTACTCGTGGTTAACTTTGCCGTTGTCGATTTCGAATTTGTGTCTAGCCTCTAAGTTTCCGATACCCTGTCCACCGCTAATAGATTTCCTCTGTGCTTTTATAGGAGCCGTAAATATTTATATGTTTGTTTTCGGTGTGATAAAATCGTTTACCGTGTACAGGTTTGGACTGGCAAGGTTCATGTTGTGCGTATTCGGTGCAGTATTAGTAATTCCTTTTAATTTAATCATTGAAAATGTGGCTGTTATATGGGGCATTTTCGGTAAGAAGCATAAGTTCTATGTCGTTAACAAAAATACGGGACCTGCTATCACAGTGTAGAGTATTGCTATTCGGTGACGCGTGGCGTCTGCGAAGCACCGAATGGTTAGGACAATTTTATAATTTTTTCGAGTTTTAAGGCTTTTAAATCTTATCCTAGGAAAAGATTGATCTCTCTTTTTGTTTACGTAAGAAAATAACGGATCATTATGGCATTTTAGTTTAGATTTTTTGTTGAACTGATGTTAAGTTTGTATTTATTTTTCATTACACATACTATATATATGTTTTTAAAGAACATGCATCACAGATCACAGAAATATTCGCTTATATTTAGCATGTAAAGTATCTAAGTTACTGAATATTCTTCCAAGAGGTCCAGTGCTCGCACAAATAAACAACTAGCAATCCACCAAAAAAATCATAGGATTAAAACATATTTATACATAGGCTAGTGCCAATACTTTTTTGAAAAAAAATTATTAACAGGCAAGGACCAGCCGGAAAATTTAGTTAAGGTTATAACTAAGCGATAAAACAAAATTTAAACACAATATAAAGTGAAATTGTTAAATGGGGGTGCTATTTATGGGTTGAAAGTGGTTTTTTGCCATTTTCGGCGAGACGTGACCTAGCGGAAAATGTCTTTTAGTTTACATAAGTTGTAGATAATAAAAAAATCTAAAAAACTTTCAATATAACCTAAAATTTTCTGAGAAAACGGCGGAAAACCAATTTTTCGGTTTTTTTATTTTTTTTTCTCGTAAAATAATTCAGTTTACATGAAATTGTGTAAAAGTTCTTGCATTGGGAATCTGGGAAACAAATAGTTTCCGAGATATTTACATTTTTCAAAAAAAAAAAATTCCACGGAAAAATTTGTTAGTGTTTTTTTTATTTAAATATTCTATCTGGACTAATTTTAACCGTTGAAGTGTCTACTTTAAAATGGTCTATGTATGTTGATGGTTTATTTTTCATGAAACCGCTTAAAAGTGAAAAAAAAACAAAAAAATCACGAATTTTTCAATATTTTTTTATTGTTTTCAATTTTTTTATCATTTATGTAAATTATGGATTCAATTTTAATGACAGAATTTACTTCAATGTAATATTACTAAAGTTGAATGAATTTAAATGGAGAAAGTGAAATCATCCTGAGACTGACATTTTCTGATTCAATTGGTTCCTGCATAGAAAAAAACAGTTCATTAATCTGTTGACGTTTCAGTACAATATATTTCCATTCTCAGAGCAATCAATGTCTTTTGTTTACGTGATAAAGAACAAATGAAACAAAACTTATACTTAAATATATTTATCAGCGGATGTTAAAAAATAGTTATTATATGGTAGGTGGAATTTTGTTTATTTAAGATCAGGGTTCGAAGGATATATATCCGGGATATATATCATGATATATATCAGGATATATATATCCGATATTTAAAGGACTGATATATATCAATGATATTTATTTTTTTTTCTTTTTCGCAAGATGATGCATTTTGCAATTTCAATCAAATCCATTCACATTATTATTGTTATGTTTATGTTATGTTTTCGTTTATTATAATATAAAATAAAAATATGCTTTCAGTTGGCAATTTTGTTGATCAGAATAAAAAAAACGAAAAACAAAAATAAATATCAAAATTTTGATATTTATATAAATATCATGATATTTTCGAACCCTGTTTTAAGATAGTCGCTTTCTTGAGAACAACAATTAAATGTGAATTTGTTTGTATTTTCGGTGTTAACCCTATTTCTCCGAGTTATTCAATTGTTTTGCTCTTCTTGTTGGAATATTACTCAAAAATTCAGTAGGCCTTTAACAACATATCAATTCTGTACAGATTCTTACTGCTTAATTAAAATAGAAAACTATTCACCGAGCTATTCACAGATAATGTCTATGTATAACCAAACCAGATTTCAGCCCTGAGTATTATGAATGAATTTTGAGGCACAGTATAATAGGTATTACAATGTTTTAACATTTTTTTCCCTAAATTATCAACTATTAAATCATACTCAAATATTTATTATCATGTTTGCAGAATCAAGGACGTGTTTTATTTTTAGAATGGAGAAAATAACGCCAGATATTTTTAAACATTGAAATTATATCGTTTTTAAAACAATTTGGATACGACCCATCTAGTCAAGCACAATACATCACGATTAATCAATTTTCTTCCCAAATAAGCTCAGTTTCCGTTTTATAAAACAAATAAATAGCAAGTAGGTGATGATAACAGAATTGTAAAGTAATAGCTTCATAAAATAAGCAATGAATAATTTAGAATTGGTTGGCCATTTTTTTTAAATGGCGCACAATAGATCTTTCGTTCCCATTTCAAAAATAATAAAACAAAAAGAAAGCCTAATATATATACTATCTACAATTTGATTCAAGGTCAGTAAAATATTGATTTTTAGGTGGTTTTTGCATCATATGACAATTTTTTTTTTAAATTTAAATGCTTAAATTATATTAACGTCCTGGCGAGGGGATACTCGGGATTTTTCTATTTCTTTACGATTTTTGATTAAATGTAAAAATAAGTTACTTGGAATTTTGTGAATATTCGATATTCCGACGTGCTGCGCCAAATACGTAAAGCTAAGATTTTTATACTAAAACTAAAATTAATTTTAAAAATTCTTCTAAACAAAAACTATCAGAGTTTTTGGTAGTTCTTATGAATGCTTTGGCTTACATGTAATTAATTTTTGGCCTAAAATATCGTGAAAATTGTGAAGTTTATATGTATTTCTACAGGTCATATCTCCGACAATTAAAAAATAAAACAATATGTAGTTTTTTTACGTTTAATGCCCTAATTTGGACATATACACGGAAAAGCTATTTTTACGGTAATTTTTTCAAAAAGGCACTCAAACCGGGGAATTACCGATATTTGGCGCACTACAACAATGTTCACAGGCCTATTTCGAGTATCCACTTGTGGAATATAATAATTTTAAAATTCATGTTAAATTAGCCAAATGATAAGACCAAACAAACGAACTGATAAAAGTAAAATTCTTTATATGTTTATTAAGTATAATAATTAGTGTCATCTATTAATGACAATTAGGTGGTATTCTGTGCTATCATTATTATTAGTGACAAACTAGGTACTATAATGATCCTGTTCTGGTAAAACCTATTTCAACAAAATTACTTTAAATTACTCTTGTAAAATTTCGAGTGGGCTAAATGAATGTTATGCAAGTTGTGACCTTTGACTTTGTGCTTATTACAGATATTTTCGTGGTTTTAAATGATAGAAGATAAAATAATGTAACGCATCACGCGAAACACTGGAATGTGGATAAAAAATTGTTCGATGGTTGTATGCAAGAATCATGAATATGCGAATTTTAGCGAACATTACCTTATTTGGGTTGTTGTATGAACATTAAGCACCACAGAAACATTTTCTGGCATCTTGTGTTTCATTAATGTGGCTGCACATAAGAATCCTGGGTTTGAACCCACGACCTCTAGTGCGGAGGTCTTGTTCTCCAACGCAAACATTCACATAACTACAAAATATAACATCAGTTATAATTCAACAGCATATCAGTTTGATTTCATAACTGATTTTTGCTCATCGAGTTTCTGTCTAAATTTTGTTATCTTGTTTTTATATCCCGAAAACTTTTTGGAATATGTGTAATAGATTATCGAGTCAGAATTTGTGTAATACGTCAATGATATTGTCATGAAACTGACTTTTGGTTCTTTACGTGATATACGCAAAACTAAAATGCTTGTGATTTTCTTACCGACACTGTCTTTAAAGAAACTTTAAAATTTTTCATTAAGAATAGACTACTAGGATATTACAAAAAAAATATATCGAAGGGTCGCGACGCACTGCGCCAAAGTCATAAACCGGAAATGCTATTTTTAAGTCGATGTTTCTTCAAAATATCTTCACCAGTATGTATTTACACAACTAACAAGTGATAGATTTGGTAAAGATGGAAATATTAACGACTTTGCATAAAAATCATAGAGCAGATAACCATACAATCATTCAGTTCGTATAATGACCCAATTAGATGGTCCAAGGATATATCAAAACGAGGTTTAATGTGGTCGCTGTGGGCCCTTCGATTTGTGGACCAAATTAGTCTCATTTATATGTATGAAGGTCTAGAAATGTGATGGTGGATCCTCGGTCTTACAGAAAACCTACCAAACAACCTACTAAATGGGGTTATGTTCCTTTACATTACATTTATGAGCCTTCCAGAGAACTGTTACAATGTTTAATAGTATATTTCAGTGTTTTCAAATTAAATTATAAATCTTGGCTTACGTTTGAATGTAATATTGAAAAAACCGTACATCATAATTATCTAAATTGCTTATTTGGGGATTGGGGAAAAGTCAGTCGCCAGTATTAGAAAAAAAAAAAAACGTTTTTGTCAACGATACTTAAACTAGCAATAAATTCGCCATATCAAGATCTAATTTCATTAATATTCCTGTGTCAACTAGTCTTAAGGGCGTGTTGGTTGTTGACTTTCCTAAGCCATTGTTTTCCTATCGGTATGCTTTTGTTTGCCTTAAGGTACAGTTGTGGCCAGTGAATATGAGGCACCAAAATTGTACAATTTAAAGTGGGTTTTTATTCACGCCAACCTGGCGCCAACGCAGCATGCTGCCAAAGCACAGCCCCTATTACAACACTAAAATATCACAAAAATCGGATTCAAGGGCTGCCTCATATTCACTGGCAACAACTGTACATTGTGTATTAAATTGTCGGTGCCATTTTTCCCTCCGAGGTGGACTTCCTTCTTAGATGATTATTTTTAATGGGAACCTTTGACGCCTATTTAGATAAAAGCAACTTCAAGCACTGTGGCAGTCTTATGCAGGTCCCATAGTACGAAAAAGCACAATTTGATGGTATTTTTTAAAATTGCGATTACAGGTTGTGATATATCGAGAGTTAACTGTGTCTTAGCTACATAGTTGATAAGTTATGACCAGTACCAAAACCTCGCCAACTTTAACCCTTAGTAAATATATATCTATATCTGTCAGTTTATGAAATGCACAAATTAGTACTTTGTAAACCCTAATCGCTGCTGATGTTGGTTTGTTGTTAATAGTGAGGTTATGAGACGAAGCCGATTGTTAAAATTACCACGTTACTTGAAAATGCAACCAGTACGTCTAAGACACCGTTAATTTGTAATTGTAAAGCAAATCGTTTGTTTAAAAAGTGCTAGGTACAAACACTACTGATTACTGTTATTATTATTTATTTTTTATTACGTTGTATATTAGCGACTTAAATTTTGAATTGAAATCTGTACATAGTAGTCGTAAGGTGTTAAATTTCTTTAAAAAATATATGCGATGGGTTGCTTCATTGTTTTTTATACAGAGAAATAGTCTGTCAGGCAATAGCTTATATGTATTTTAAGAAATTTTAAGATCAATAGTCGTAATGCACTCACTAAAGTTCCATAAAAATAAAACGAAAGAGGTCCAATATAATTTTTAACTAAACATACTGTACGATAAGATAAATGATCTTAAGGTTTCAAACGCTTTTGGGTCTCACAATGTTTCAATCAAAAGCACAAATCAAAAAATTACGTTAACTTTATGCAAGTAGAGGCAGAGATATAGCTTGTCCACGGCAAAATTTTTAATTCAACTGATCGCTGGTCTGCCAAATTTCAAACTTTATAACACTGAATCATGTAACATACACCATTGACTATTTCCTGTTAGGTAGGTACGTCTTCTGGTATATATTCTTATACCGAGGCTCCTGGTAGATCCCTTAAGCAATTAGCAGCCATAGCACGATTTTTATGTCGGTGTGCCCATCGAGCCCACTTATACTCAATGGGGTTCAGGTCTGGTGAATGAGGTGGTCATACCTTATATTTTCATCCATATAATTGGAATCAATTCAAGGAAAGTAAAATTGGCAGGAGGATGTGACCACTTGTTGCTTTCAGTTGCAAAGTATGTAAAAAAAATATTTGTAAAATATTTCCTTGGAAATTTTGGTCATATTTGCAACCATCAGAGACAGTATAGTGTGTATAATTTTACACAAATTTCTAAGACTCATGTTAAATTCTGAGTCACGAATCTTGTAAATGATATTCTTATCTTTAAACTCATATCAAATGATTTGTTGTTTAAAAATAGCTTAAATATTTTTTATATAAAATGAATCATTATCAGTATTTATGAGGCATGCAGTAATTAGTATTGGTATAATTAAATTAAAGTACTCAATGTTTATTTTAAATTAAAGTAATCTTATTTATTACAGTTTGGAAATAGATGTTTGTTTTGAAATAGGTTTAAAAAATAAAATTTTATTTCTGTTAGGCTAGGAGATCGCGATTTTATTGTATTTTGTGGATGTAAACTTCATAAGCCTTATTTTGCAAAAGCAAATTCAATAAGGCACATAAAAAAAATCCGAAAAGAGTCACTGTTTCTGTCTTTGCATTATAACTATGTAAAGAATTTTTTTTCTATTCTTTCTAATGAATAAAATGTGGCCAATAAGAACCTTATGCGATAAATATAGCAGTTCTCAAAAATTTAAAAACTTTTTAACTTTAACTTCTTTATTTCTAAAACTACAGAGATACTAATTTTAAAGGGAATTAGAACACCTTCAATTTCTATCACGCATTTTTAACATCCCACTTATTGCTTTTGAGATAAGTATTTGAGATTTAAAAATTATATCTCAACTTACAACGTTCAAGCTTCATCTTTAAACTGTCATATCATAGCTTAGGATTCATTTTATCAAAAAATACTAAGATTAATTTTTTTAGAGTAAAATAAGACACATATTTTGCTCTACTTTTCATGTATCTTCAAGAATAACGCAGTTATAACTATTTGATTCATAAAAATCAGCTAACGCCAAAAAAAATTTTGAGATGTTTCGTTCCCCCGAACCACCCTTCAAAGGAATTAGATCAAAATATAATCAAGTTCCAGATCTCGTTATAATACATTAGTGTACCAAATTTCAAGTCAATATCTTAAATGGTTTCAGAGTAAACGTGCGCACAAAAAAAAGTTACCAGACAGACTGACGGACAGAAAATTTGGTTTCGGTCAAAGCGAAAATCTCGACGTTTCATGACATTTTAAGCCTATTTCAACAAAAAAAAATAATTTTTTTTGCGTTTTTCAAATAATTGAATTGAAAAAATTATAATAAGTGCTCCACATGTTGCCCATTTTTATTGACACATATCGCTATGTGTCTTTGAAATGAAGTTTCACTGATTTTAAAATTGCCAGTGTGATCGATCAAAAAGCAGTTATTATTCTTTCTTTCACATTTTGGATCGTAGACAACAATCTCCTACGACCTGATATTCCAGAAGTGTAAAATATTTAGTTTGTGTAACCTGGTATGCCTGAATGAAAAGGATTAATTTCACAAAAAAAAAAAAATACAAAAATAAGTGTGCTCTCTCTTTATCAACCTAATTTTTGGGGCTCTATAAGAAAAAATCTGCTAGAAAAATTATACACTCTATATGCTCTGTATATATTTTTTCGTCTCTTTTACAAATAACTATTGAAGTGAACAAGCTTTATCTATGACCTGACGTACTTAAATGAAATTGTATCGTAAGAGTTATAATTGGCAAATTCTGTGGTCTAATATTTCTACCAATTTCCTAATAATGCCTTGATACAATTTCAACTTAAGACGTCAAATAAATGTAGTAATGTTTTTTTGTTACGAAGGTTACGAAAAATAATTGTTGTAGAACTGACGAGGCGGCTTCTATTGTCTTGCTTTGTAGTAGGCATTATGTAAGATGTAAGTTTTATAGGAAGATTAAATTATTTTATTAGCTAGATTTAAATTTATTTTTACATGTTTTAATCCAAAGATACTTATGTTGTAAAATTGTGAATTTCTATGTGCAGTCAGTATTAAGAGATTCCTGGAGGGTGTTGCAGCTGTTCATGTGACCTGCATTCGACGTAATCCCCACAAACACTAACTATGGTCAGTGAAATGTGCGTCGAGGAGCACATTTGTTTGTTGTGATTGTGGAAATTACGTTGGAAGCGCTAAAAGGTTGTTAATAAATATCTAGTTTATTGTTGGAGTATATATTTTGTAATACTATTTAAATACAAAGCACTAATAATTATTATCCATAAGTAAATATACTTTACAAATAATGGTGTCAATGTGTTTTCTATCTCTGATTCACCTAGTTTAGTAATACATAAAGATATGACAACTAAACCTCCAGAATGAAAAATAATTTCCGACACGCCATGTGGATGTAAGTTCTGAGGTGTGCACAACATTTAACTGTGCGATCAAATATGCAATATCCTCCGTATTAACTGTACATAAGTTTCATGAACATTTTGCAAGACTTAAACATAAACACTAGTCATTTTATTAATACATGCATTACTTATTTGTAGAAATTTTAAATGTAAAACTGTAGATATGATTTTTCTAATTATTTTTCAAATTGTGAACGTTTTTGTAGTTGTTATTTAATACATTTAAGAAATTAGAACTTTGTTTTGTTTTTTTAAGCTACTCTTGTTCAGTACTATTCTTTTTCTGTTGTCAGTGGACATATTAAATCCAAGAAATATTTTTTTTAAACACAAATATAAAAATGCACTACTATAGTTCTTTTTCTTAGCTCATACCCCTCCTGCTCTTATCAAGTATTTTTGTGGAATTCGTAAATATTACAACAATGCCGTTGTTCAAGAAAGAACTGCATTTTACAGTTTTCATATTAATAATACTAGGAATAATCCTTAATGTGGACTAACTTAAAGTGATGGGGAGTAGTAAAGGATAACATTGCACCAAATCTTCCTAAAGATCTTTGTAATGCTGATGATATCGACAATTATTTCAAAAATCCCACACTATTGGCCCAGATGGACTATCGGCAAAAATGTTACAACTTGCACTACAGTGGATATTATCGGCACCACTGACCCATATTATCAATATATCATTGGAACTGGGTATTCTTCCTCCTCGATGGAAAACGTCCTGTATCAAGCCTATATCTAAGAAAGAAAATCCTGAACAACTTAGGGATCTACGCCCTATTAGCATGCTTTCTGTTCCACCACTAAAAATTGCAATCAGCTATATATGAACAACTCTCTGAATATGCCGTTCAAAATCCAATAATTCTTTCTAATCAGTCTGGATTTCGAAAAGGCTTCAGTACGTCTGCACTACTAAGTAAGTAAGTATATGAGAGAAACTCTTGCTTTTTTCCATGACCTATATAAAAATAGACCCCACCGATCATTATAAAAATATATATATTACACCTACAGAAAATTATACAGAGCTGAAATGCAAGACAGCAAAAGAAGAGCCAATGGGGATTATATAAAATCAAAAAATAACTCTCCGAAAGCAATGTGGGATGTTATCAATAACAGTCGGCCAAAAACTCAGAACCAGCAGACAACAACACTGAATGCCAGTGTACTTAATACTTTTTTGTTAGTCAAGCAAATAAAGTCATTGCCTCTATATCTGCCGTCAATGATATACCTACTGATTATTTAAAGACAGCAGTAACCCATGATTTTCAGTTCTACGAAGTTAGCGTTAATGATGTTCGTAGTGCAATAGATAACCTAAAGAACAAAAATTCTAAAGATATATGTGGTATAAACATAAAAATAATTAAGACTATAAAAAATCTAATAATAATACCACTAACCCATTTAATTAATAATGCCTTAAGACTGGTGAATTCCCAGATGTGTTTAAGATCTCAAAGGTTATCCCCATTTATAAGAGGGGGAGTCTTGAGGATCCAGGCAATTATCAGCCAATATCATTGGTGCCGATAGTTACTAAAATCATTGAATGGCTAATAGCAAAACAAATTGCTGATTTTTTTGAGTCGAATAATTTATTTGCCAATAGGCAGTACGGATTTAGAGCGAAACGTAACACAGAGATGGCTATACTTGAATTAGTTACCAAAATTTCTGAGGGATTTGATGAATGTACTTATGTAGGAGCAACATTTTGTGATTTAAGCAAAGCGTTCGACGTGTGTCTTCCACAACACACTTATATCGAAATTAAAATATTACAGATTCAACCACACAAGCATTAAATTAGTTCAGTCCTATTTGTTGGACAGGAAACAACTAGTCCAACATAATAATGAAATGTCGGAAATAAAGTTAATACAATGTGGAGTACCCCAGGGGTCGGTACTCGGTCCATTGCTATTTCTCATTTATATAAATGATTTATTGGATAGTGTTCCGGGCACTGATATCCTGTGTTATGCAGATGACACAACAACCGTAAATTCAGATAAAATTTTGAATAATCTTATAAGAGCCATGAGTGAGACACAGTCAAGTGCAACATCTTGGTTTAGTGCCAATCAATTAAGTCTTAATGAAGACAAAACTATGCAATGCATCTTCACCTTGAAAAATTGTGATTTTAACAATCCTTCCTGTATCAAGTTTTTAGGAATTTATTTAGACCCCAAATTATGCTGGGAACAACATACAAACCAATTGTCATTTATGCTATCGAAAAATACATATCTATTAAGGAATTTATACCAGTCAGTAAATAAATCGGTACTTATAACAGCCTACTACAGCCTTTTTCAATCTTATATGGGGTATGGTTTGCTTGCGTGGGGGCACTCGCCTCGTGCAAAACAAATATTTAAACTACAACGAAGGGCTGTAAAAATTATTAGTGGCTTAGCGTACCGGGATGATGTCAGACATAAATTCGTGGAACTGCGGATATTGACTTTGACATCTCTGTATATTTTTAGATGCCTGATGTGGGCTGAAGCAAATCTGAACCTATTTCAGCAGTATGTTAATATACATAATCACGATACAAGATAAAACACGAATCTTGAAATTGAATACCATAGAGTAGACAAAAGTAAAGTCTCTACAAATTACTTTGCACCAATACTATACAACAAACTCCCGGAAGCAATGAGAAATTTGCCTTTTAATCAAAATGGGCAACATGTGGGGCATTTATTATCATTTTCTCTACTGAGTTATTTGAAGAAACCTCTTTTTTAAGTTTATTTTTGAATTTTGTAATTATTTCTCAATAAAACGAAATTGGTTGCAATTAGCTCTAAGGAAGTACTTACAAAAAATGTTCGTTTTTCATTTCTACATCACATCGTCGAAAGATATACATGGTGTTCCATTTGAAAAAAATTAAGAAAATTATTTTTTTTTATGGCTTTGGGCCAGAGACCATGCAGCCAGTCACACTATGTAAAAATTATCTAACCTAAACAAAAAAGAGAAGAGGAGTGAAGAAGAGCAACGAAGGAAAATACAGGGAAACACGCTTCTCGTCCAGGGGTCTGTCAGGATATTGAGTTTGACATCACAAAAAAAAGACCACGGTATAGGGTAGGTAAAAACATAAGGTTAAAACAAGAGGAAAACAAAAAAAATCAATTTAAAATGTTCTTAATTGAAAAATAATTTTTGGCCACCCTGTACATTTTTAGGAAATGAAAATGATTCAAAAACATTAAATAGATGTCCCATAACTGCTATTTACATAAGTTTTTCTTAAAACCCATAATTGTGATTGTGGTGATTTTTTTAATATCCATCTGCAGATTGTATTATTTCAACAAAAAAATTCATTACATCCAAGTGGTTGGCAGATATTCAATGCTAATATAGGAATGAATAGAGCCTAGAAAGAGGCTTCAAAAAATGTACTGATGTATATAATTCCATTTTAAAAAAGGCACTTGGTCCTGTAATATCGTCTTGACTCGCCCTGTATGTTCGAAAATGATTTCTAGTTGTAGACTTTTTTATCTAGTTTACTTGCAATTTTTAAAAAAGTTTCTAGCTATCGTAGAACTTGAGATATCGAGGTCCGATGCACTATTGCCTGACCCTGTATAGCTGTAAAAAGTATCTGGATGCTAATACTAAAATACTGCTTTCGGAACTATGCCTCTATCGCATTTAAATTATGCAGATATTGCTGTGTAAGATATTTTACAATATGGTCATATTACTCCACATTTACGCGATTTCAAACTATTGTTATGTGCTGCCCTCTAACAGAGAGGAGAGTTGTAATTACTCCCTGGCCAGAAGGGTGGCGCCATCTGTGGGCCAACTGGCGAACCACCATTTAGTAGTGCCTAAGAAAATTATAGAGAATTCCAGTATCTTCTGGAAAGTTCTACAATGATATTCTGGACATTCCAAGTGGGTATATAAAGAGGTGAAGCCAGCAGATGGAGAACGGTACAGTTTAAAGTATAAAGAACAGTACAGTTTAGTGAAGTATAAGGAACAGTTCAGTTTAGTATCCAGTACAGTTCTGGGTAGTCTGTGGTTCTGGTTACAGAGACAGTTTGTAGAAGAAGAGCTCAGTTGAGTGAAGTAGGCAACACAGTTCAGTTCAGTGAAGTAAACAGACAAACAGTTTTTAGGTTAGACAAGAGTTGACAAGTTTAGAAAGTAAAGTAAAGTACATAGTGTTTTAAAAGTAGTGAATTTATATTAGATTAAGTTATTATTAGTTGTGTGAGTTTTAAGTATTTACTAGTGTAATTTTAGTGATTAAATAAATCAGTGGTTTGTGAAAATTCTTGTTGCAAGTTATTTGAATCCACGGAGTGTTTACTGAAAACTGTAAGCACGTAACACTATTAAGTTTGTGTGAAAGGAGATTCATACACGTAGTAGGATTCTGGTTAGTGACTTAATAAGTACACCGTTATCTGACCAATGAATCGTTTTGTGAAGGAAAATAGCCAGATGTATTAAAAGTATCTAAATCGATACCAGTTTTCAAAAATAAGGGATCTAGAGATGACATGAAAAATTATAGAAATGTTTGCTTGCAAAATCAACTAGCCAAATCGTTTAATATTCGCTACTATACAAGGCTAACCCAATTTATAGAAGTACATAATCTATTAAATAATTCACAACATAGTTTTAGATCACACCCCTTGGCTTAAAACCAGGAAGTGTTTCAATTGTGCGAACGGCAGCTCTGGGTTATGGGAAAGCGAGGTCGTGGTTCGATATTTACTGAATTTGATAACTTGCTGTATATAAAAAAAAATATAAAATAGTGAATATAAATATACATAAAAAAACATAGATATTCAGGGCGCCACCTTAACTTATTATATGAACCAGGAGTATTGTGAAAGCTAAGGAAAACAATACTGAGCACCTAAGTTATGTAATAAGCTCACCAATAATATATATCTAGCTAAATGAGTAAAAGAAAGGAAACACACATGTTAATAATAAGTTGACTTTAATATTTGATTATGGGACAGTTGAATAAATTTAAGGATGTGGCTATTTATACATACTGTATGTATACGCAATTGGCTATTTATACATACAGTATGTATACGCAATTGGCTATTTATACATACAGTATAGCCGTCGAGGGCAAGGGACATTATCTATCATAAACAACTATACTACATCAAAAAATATTAACATATTTAACCCAACGAACTAACCTAAAGAAATATTCGTATTACGTATTTTAGTTAACAAAATGTGGTAAAAAAAAAACTGTAGCAAGCGGATTCGAACCGTCGACCTCACGTGTGAGAATCGGGAACACTAAGTATTACACCACAGACTGCTGATGGTTAACCTTATAATTCTTACTATATCAATATGTTTGAACGTCATCGCGCATGTGCGGCGTGAATTGCCTGGACAGTATGTATAAATAGCCACATCCTAAATTTAATAAGCAATAGTAAAAACATTGATTTAAGTTAAAATTTGAATGATTGATAATAAAAAAAATATATTAAATTATGACCAAGGTTTAACAAGTATTATTTTAAAAAATTATAGGTAAAAATATTAATGTGAAAAATTGTATGAATATTTGAAAACGTTAAATTTAATTAAAATGGTACCATTTCTTACAAGACTAAAAAAATATATGAAAAGTGAAATTTTAAATCAACAAAAAATGTTATACACAATACCACCAAACAGAAGGCCCTGGTGTAGCTTCGTTTCAAAATCAGGTATTACTGCAAGGATCCCTCTACAGCATGCTGCCTCCACTCTCAAATTTGTCTCCACTGTCTACGTGGTCCAAAAAAAAAATCGACGACTCAGATTCCTTCAATTATTGACCTCTCTTCTTAAAACATGACCATGCATATGTGGCCGTTACATCACACATCAGAAAGATGATATGCCAATTATATCACACCAAAAAAATTGCCCCATATGAGGGATACTGGCAACCCTAAGATATAAAAAAATACACCTTACAAAATGAATTTAAAACATGAATTCATGACATGAAGACTTACTCCAAGTGACCTGTGGGGGCTCAGTTTCGATAATAAGCCTAAGCTTATGGCGTGAATTAAAAAATTACGGCTTGACAAAATTTAGTAAACAGGCTACAGCCCCAAGCCTAAGCACAACCTGCTCCTTCAATGGATCACGCCTGAAAGGGCTGCTAAGATGGCTTAGCTTCCTAACGCGGTCTTGCGAATTTAAAAAAAACTAAACGATCCGACACGCAGGTCTTAATTACAAACCCAAGTCATAGAATTTTGCACTTGGCAAAATCGAAAGATAAGAAGAAGAGGAGACAATAAATTGAAAATTGAAATTTATAACAACAACATAACCTTAGATTCCTTAGAATAGAGAGTGTGCTACTAGGTGTTTCTGAAGGAATAAATAAAACAAGTACATAAAAAACAGGCTGTTAAACCAGCCAGGAGGAGAAGACGTGGTGTGTTTACTATATTTCGGTGTTAACTCAAAATAAGGTGTCAAATGCTTTTCAACCTGAACAAGTTATAATCACAGAACACGGACCGTTATAATTGCAGTGTTAATTGTCTGAAACGGTGCCGCATTATTTTCATTATTATTTATTTAGATATTTAACTGCATGTGAAGCATGTTTTTGCAGGAAAGAAAGAATAACAAAATATTTATATTTGTCTAATAAATTCCTTTTCATGAGATTTTTTACGGCAACCAGTAATACATTTATCCACACACTGGGTGGCCTAACTTACTATGCACCAATTTAATTTTTAAATTTATTACAAATCAAAAATGTAGCATATGCAATGCTACAACAGCAATTGCAAAACTTTGCAGCAGTGTATATGAATTCCTCAATAATAAACAATGTCCAATCGCTCTGTACTTTGACCTATCCCGGGCTTTTGACACAGTTGACCACGATTTGCTTCTGGAAAAATTGTCTCGCATCGGTGTACGAGGTGTTGCCTAAGATCGGGTGGCAACATACTTAAGAGAGTGAACATAGATAGTGGTCATAGATAAATTTAAAATCAGAATCGAAGAATTCTATTGGGGCTCCTTAAGTGCAATCGTGCACTTCTTTGCAAAAGACAATAATCTATGCAGACGATACTAACCAATTGGTAACAGGGAATAACTTAATACAATCAGTCCCAGCTAATACATCTGCAAAGGAATTTTATCAATGGTGCCAATACCAAAGAACAGCAAAGGTGATACTAGTCAACTTATTAAGCTAAATCACAACACCATTGAACAAGTGAACTTTATAAAATTTTTAGGGGGAAAAATGACTTGGGGTCAACATATAGATAATATTTCTTTAAAACTAAGTACCATGTGTTTTGTAATAAGACAGCTGTGAACTACAGTGTCTGTTCTTAAACTGGCCTATTATGGGTTTGTACAATCCGTTTCAAGCTATGGCTTAATTTTCTGAGGGCGTTCAGCTAACTTTCATAGTTTTTATTATACAAAAGAAAATTATCAGGTGTATGATAGGGGCTCATCCTCAAACATCTCGATTTGGATTGTTTCGAGACTACTGAGAGATGGCGCTAGTTACGCTCTACTGCGGTGGGACTTAACAGTGTCTATGAGATGCGAACTCCGGGTATTGAAGGTATCACTTGCACTGCACTGACGAGACCCAAAACTAGGTAGAAACCGGTCTGCAGTTAGTGACATCCTGAGATGAAGGAGGGCCTCGCATCTTCCTCGTAGCATTCGAGCATTCCAAGTCATTGTATTTTAGTGCTAACTGTGTTTAGACAAAATACGCAAATTTTACCATATAATTCAGCGCTCGTAAGGGGGAATATCTGTTTTGGTTTGATTTGTTGAGTCCTTATTTATGTTTTTATTTTATAGATTTATTTAACGTCGGCCTATTTTCGCTACTGAGGCACTGACGCCTGTGACAAACTACCCCAACCAGGAATTTTGCCGAACCTCTTCCCTTAAGAAGAGTAGGGATCTTTTACTTGCCTAACATTTAATAGACAAGGGACCGACGGCTTTACATCCCCTCCGAAGGATGGTATATCTCCTATACAACCCTCGCCTAAGGTTGTATAGCTTCCGCGCATACACTGATATACAAGCCGCTGGAAGATGTGTGAGGCGAGGACGCGGAGTCCTTATTTATATAAGCTACTTGCAGATAGGTTGGAATATTATAATTCCTATATTTTATATTTTTATAAAATTTTCATGTGCATGTGTTAATCTCTAAATGAGAATTATTTATTCGTTCGTTACTTATTATATTTTTGAGGCCATTTTTTGAAATAATTCTTTTGAAGGTTGGGCACATGTGAATCCCCTAAAAATGTGAAGAAGGATCTACAAACAAAAGCTGTTAATAAAAAGCTAATATGAAAAATATTCCTTTCACTATAGCATTTTCTTTTATAAGTTAACATTAAACTTATCATTTTGTGACGAGTTGTCACTAAAATTAAATTTAATATCATTATATAAACCGGCTGTACTTTTAATAGTTTCAAGAATATAAATAATTTAAGGTCGTGGTACAAATCCCATCTGCTTGAATCGCCATAGCTTGGCAAAATCGGTAATAAGTGTAGACAATATGCAACTTGGATAATGATTGAATGAAGGGGGACTCTGAGGTAGGTATTGCTGTGGCGCTTACGTAATGATATAGACGGAAAAATGCTTGTACTGATTTAAGAACGAATATGCAAAGTTAAGCATCTCATCTATACGTCCGACACATTTATGTCAAAATTTTGAATTCATCAAACTGTAAAGTGTACAAATAGGTATTTTTAATAGGATTTGGCATAAAAATTACTAGCATATGTAAAACATAAATTTATTTAAAAAGAAAAGAAAATTTCTGTATCTTTATCATTATAATAAACGAATCCCAGAGAAAGGATTTTTTATGGAAAATATACAGTCTCGTTTCAAAGCCATAATACTAACTTAAAAATACTGTGTTTGGTTAAGACAAATGAAATAGGCTTTATTTGATTAGCTTCATAATAACCCGACATTTTTTTTTCACTTGTGAACTTACTCAGGTTATGGCACAGTAGAATGGTGCATTTAATAAAGTACTTCTTTGCTGTCTGGGATGTCAGATATATCAATGGGGTCTTCATTTATTTCTATTATTTGCAAATCATCGTCTTCGTCACTTTCGTACTGAAAAACAAAACGAAATTAAAATATAGGAAAACTTCATAAATTCAAGGTTATAGCAAAGTGTTGGGAAAATACATTTGTCTGCATATGCACTCTCTTTAAAAATGAAATCTAAGGAATATAGAACATAAATCGTATATCTGGGAAATATCAACTACTTTTGTGACTTTTATGTTGGATATTCAATCATTTGATGATGCCAACATGGTTAGTGAAATGTACGTGGAGTTGTGTATAATAAATAAATAAACACCACAGAAATTAGACAACCCTCAATTCCAGAAGCCAGGGCTTGTGCGGAAGGGGGTTACACATTGAAAAAACGCGGACATACAACCATTTCCTCCGACAGTGCCAGTGCCAGGATTCGAACCCGGTGGTGCGATGTCCGTGTGATTAATCGCGATTGCCACCTCCCGCCTTAACCCACTCGGCTATCGACCAGACAAGTATTAGAATGCAGTGTTCAACTGCTTTCGTGCTTGTGGAAAGTAGTTGTAGTTGCCAATGTTAAAAGAAAACTGAACAAAAGTTAATATTGTTTAAAATAAAAATATTAACAGTTTTGTCTAAGCAGTAAGTGGATCGATAGATAGTGTTTATTACACTGCATTATACACACAGAGTTGAGCATTTGTCAATAATGAAACCTGCTTTATAGTACATATACAAACATATAAAAAAATACCTATAGACCAACATCAAAACGAAGGCAAAAACAAAAAATTAAATCAAAAACTTATTATTTTACTATTAAATAATGTTAAATTAGTTAGTATATACTGGAGCGATACCCTCAAATAATCAAGAATGAAGGCAAGAGTTTAATAAAATTCTCCTAATAGTATTCTTTCCTATTATTTGGGTTTTCTACCACGTGTATTATTGTCCTCTTCAAAAACAAATCACCGAATCTACAAAATAATAGAATTATTGGAAAAAAGCCTCTGCACCCGTGACGTTTACGCCAAAGGAATAGTCAGAGGTTATGTTTTAGAAATAATATAAATCGGAATAAACACAGAAATAATGTATTTTGCTGATGTTTCGGAAAGTAATCTCTTTCCGTTTTCAAAGCTATTTTTGGAAGAACTCTTATTTTGCTGTGTATGTCAAATACACAGCTTTAAGATTCTGTTTATGTTATTTCCATAGATACTACTTGCACAGAACATAGAACTGATGATATTTTCTTTTAGATAATGTTGAGTTTGTTTAGGTCTTCTTTTAACATTGGTAGCCAGGTTGTACAAATATCTACAGAACAATTCGATACGCACTTGTCTTAATAAGATTATTGCTGATTCTTTAATTTTCTTTTTTTGGTATCTGCTTCTTTTGTTAAAATTTTTGCCGAGTCCCAGTTTATTCTATGTCCGTTTTCCCAGGCATGTTCACAAACCTTTGATTTCTGAATTTCATTCTTTCTAATGTAATTCTTGTGCTCATCCAACCTCACACTGAAAGGTCTGGATGACTCACCCACATAACATTTATCACATTCGCACGGGATATTGTAAATACAGTTTTTTGAATTCTGCTCCCTGTTTATCGGCTTTGTTTTTGTTAAAATAGACCTTAAAGTGTTCCCCATTTGAAATATCGTCCTAACATCAAATTTGTCGCCTATACGGCGCAGCTTTTCCGATAATCCGTATACATAAGGAATTATTACTGTATAATGACGTTCAGGTTTTTGTCATACCTGATTGTCCCTATTTTCAATATTTATGATAACTCTATCAACAAAGGCTTCAGGATATTGATTTTGTACTAGAACCTCTTTGATAAATTTTTTCTCGTTATTTAATATTTCATTATTAGATGAAATTATTTTGGCCCTATCGTATAAACATTTTACAACACCAGTTTTAACATTTATTGACTGATTTGAGTTAAAATTTAGATATCTATACAGCATCTCTGTAAAAAATTAAGTTCCGTGTGCTTTTTAATAAGACAAATTCATAACACGGTTAGTAATAGTGTCCTAATGCTTGCTTACAATGGTCTTTTCCAATCAGTAGTATCATATGGGTTGATACACTGGGGAGGAGCAAGTGGCTTGGAAAGAATTTTTATAATTCAAAAGAAAATAATCAGATGTATTCAAAAACTGCATCCCTTACAAACATGCAAGCATGAATTTAAGAAATTAGGAATTCTAACCATACCTGGCTTATACATATATCTCTTACTAGAGAATATTAAAAAACATGAACACACACTTATACACAGAAATCAACTGCATAACCACCACACAAGAAACAATGACTTGATTCAAGTGCCATTCAGTCGTCTTGCGGTTGGCCAAACATATTGTGAGTATATAGGCATAAAATGCTACAATAAATTGCCAAAGTCGTATAAAAATCTCAACCTGCACGCATTTAAGAAAGATATTAGGAAATTTCTTTTAGAAAAGGCTTACTATAGTGTGGATGAATATCTCAGTGATGAATTTTAATCAAGCTGCACCCTCAGTGGAAAGCCCATAAAATTCCTTCCTAATTATACTTACTTTGCATAAGACATTGATATTTTATATTTTAACCAAATGTTTGTGTAACATAATGCCCTTATAGGCATATGTGTTTTTTTTTCTCTTTTTCTCTGTTGACATATTATACAAGTTATTATGTAATTTGCTGTAAAGAATAAATAAATAAATAAATATGTGTTGGTTTTCTATAAACGCTTGTTTCAATTGTATTATTTACCCTTCTAATTAAAACATCTAAAAACGGTAGTTCATTCCTACTTTCTACTTCTAATGTGAATTTAATAGACAGTTCCTTACTATTTATATTTTCCAAAAAAACTATCTAGTAAATCGACACCATGAGGCCAAATTGCAAAGATGTCGTCAACATATCTCCACCACACAACCGGTTTGTTTATACAATTTTGAACATGTGTGTTCTCAAAGTTCTCCATACATTATTTCTGTATTTATTCCGATTTATATTATTTGCAAAACATAACCTCTGACTATTCCTTTGGCGTAAACGTCACAGGCGCAGAGGCTTTTTTCCAATAATTCTATTATTTTGTAGATTCGGTGATTTGTTTTTGAAGAGGACAATAATACATGTGGTAGAAAACCCAAATAATAGGAAAGAATATTCGTAGAATGCCACAAATAACTTTCAGACAATATTCTCCAAATAGTGTTTTTCAAGAGATATAATTTTAATAATTTCATTTCAGATGATAGTTCGTTATAGAAACGATAATTGAGGGAATTATTTCAGATTTTTAACTGCTCGTTTTTTGAGGTAAAAAAATTGTTTAGGGCATGACCTGCTTTTTTTCCACAAAATTACTGCATAAGCAATACATGCAGCACAAATAAAGCATTAATACTAAACAGCAACAAATTTAAGAAAGGAGAATAATTTTAAGAACAGTAAGAAAAAGAGATATCATAAAGAAATCCAATGATTTATACACTGCCAGAATCAGAAACGGAGGAAATAGAAGGCCCACAAGAAGAACAACTCTAGAACCAAAAGACGAAAATAGGAGCATAAACACTCCATATCACCACAATATGAAGCAATCGACCCATTTCACAAGCACCTACACTCCCCATCTCATATTCTTGTACTGTCATGAGCAAAAAAATAGGACAACCATTTTTTTCTAATGTAAATCTGTCTCTATTTGAATATGTAATGAGTTGCTGAATATGACAATGTCACAAAAATTAAAGTTACAACTAGATTTCAGCAAAAATACGTTATGAGACTTGTCCCAATTTTTGCGCATGAAAGTACCAGGCATCCATGCAGCTCTCGTTGCTGGTGATGTTAGAGAACCTACTTACATGCACCAAATATTGACCCCTGTGAAGCCAGTGAAAATCTCCTTCAAAGCGATTTTGCAGAACTGCAATGAAATACGGCTTCCGTGAAGCAGATTTTTATTTATATTTTTTGGAAACATCATAACAAGTTGATGCACGTCGTTTCAAACAAACAAGTAAAATATTAGTTATCCCTATTCGAACCTATAACAAAATTCCATTGAACATAATTTTAGAAACTGCATCGAAATTTCATTTTAGAAAGTGCATTGAAAACTTTCCTGAGAATTGCAACAAAAGTGGATTTCGCACTTCCAACATAAATTTTCTATTTGAGGTCGTGTAGCACTGGTACTCATGTAAGGTATAGCCTATGAGTATGGCTCGGTAGCTCCTCGAGAAAGTCCCAGATTTAAATTTGATATAACATGTAACAGGAGGCAGACACATTTCACAGCATGACAAGCTGTGAATAATAGCAAAAAAATTGGAAAATAAGAACAAGAAAAAGGGTTCCTCCTTAACTTAATGAAACTGGTTTTAGATATTTTATAATTACTTGGCAGCCATAATAATTTTTTAAAATTCAATTCAATCCTTTGCTGAAGAACCAAATAGATTACTTTCTGCAGAATATTTGAAAAAGTTATTTAACACGTACTTACTTCTTGATTTTCCATTGAAGCTGACCGCGGTACCGAATCGATTGTCTTTCGTCTAGCTGCTTTTTTTCTTCTCGCTTCTTGTGGATTATAGGAATACCTGAAGAGAAAATTTCCCATATAACTCATATATTATTACTTAAACATTAAATAAATATAGTTATATTCTTTCTCTTACAATAAAAGCATGCTATTTTTTTAATTATTATTATTAATTGGAGAGAAAACAGTAAAGAATGTGCTTATTGTCAAGCTAAAAGTATGTGATGACATAAATAAAGTGTAGCAATCCTCAGTGTGAGTTTAATTGAAAAAAAATACCGAAAAGTCCAAAAAATATTAGAAAGCTATCTGGCACTGCACTTACCCAGGATATTTCAACTCATGCTCTTTCTGTACTTTCTGGGCAGCCAAATAATATGCATCTTTCGTTTCCGTACTAAGAGACTTCCACATATTTCCCAGCCTAACAGAAATTCCTTTGTTATTTTCATCTAAAAAAAAAAGTCATTTTTCATTGAAAGCAAAGCAAAGAAATCATTAGAAGCTGCATTTCAATTACAAATTAGTTTTGTTTTATTCCTGGCTGCGTGGATTGTTGCCTAATGCTATTTAAAAAAAAACTCTAATCTTATTAAAGAAAGTAAAATTTCATGTCACATCTAAACCAACTTGGTCACCATTCCTCTTTTATTTAAACAAATCTAGACAATGTAAATAGGTCTGGCTATATGCACATTACAAACAGAGAAGGATATTGAAGACAAAAAATAAAGTAGAAGACCCGACCATCTACGCTAGACAACATTCACAGTTAATGAGTCTTTCTCGCACTGCTCTACAGTACATCTTGAAAAACAACCCGTATTTATTTCATATTAGATTCAATTAACTTTGCATTTTTCATAGCTATAACGCCGTTCTAGACAGCCTTGGCTTTAGATTTGGGAGTGGCCTGTCAATAATAATAATAATAAAAAACGACTTTATTGAAACAAAGAAATAATATGATGTTTCATGAGCGAAGCTTAGCATAGGGTATTCTGCCACTTGACCCTATAAAAATTAAAGACAAAAACCAAAATACAATAAATATACATACAAACATAACATTGCAACAGACACTGGACCGCTAGATGGCGCCTGCTTACTATTTTACATGTCGCTATCGTAAAGATACCAAGATGTACCAAATAGTCAAGGGATCCTCGTGTCGTTCGTCACATGCCTACCTTGAACTGACGAGAGCCAACAGCTCGAAACTGCAGTCTGCAAGTGGTATGGGACGCTTGGCACGAGAGCTCCTTTACGTAGGATCAGTCTTTCGGCTGGTGTTTGTTGCAATCAAAGCATTAGCGTTTTGTTGGTAATATGCGATTATTACACTTAACGCGCCCGGTTTGTAACTTGTAATTCAGCGGTCGGCGGGGCACATAGCCCGGAGAGTAGCTGTTAGTTGTGGACTGGTTACATTCCTTACAGTAAAATAAGGATTTTATAGAGGAGCTTGTGACTGAAATATTATGTTTTAATACAAACATAAGTGTACACTAAATCAAAAATATTTACTTATCAAACAAGTAGAAAAGTAGAAACTTTCTAAATTCAGAAGAAACAATTTACCCATACCTTGAGAGATATACGAGAGACCGCCTAAATGCAGGCAAAAGAGGTCAGTCATATTTCTGTTCTCAAACAATTCACTTAGTATATTTGAACTTAAGATTCGTAACCACTTTTTGTTAAAAGTTTTGTTTAATAAATAACTCCTTCTGAAGAACATTTAATTAGTTGTACCCACACAACAGTTATTTTGAGCTACTAATGAAATTCTAATACGAAAGCTATTATATACTTGGGTATTATCGGCATATGCTTGTATTTTACAGTTTTCTACTGAATTTAATATGTCAGAAGTATAGATACTAAACAATAACGAACCTAAGACCAAGCCTTGAGGCACACTGGATAGAACTTCCATGGGAGGTGCAATAGCATCATTAAACAGTACCTTTTGTGATCTATTGTTTAAATAGGAGTTAATGAAAGCAATACTCTTATGATGAGGACCAAAGTATTTAAGTTTGCATACATTAATTCATGAGTAAAAGCTTTGGAAAAGTCAAGCAGTACTACAGCAGTCACCTTTTTTTCATCAGTGCTTATTGGGATGTCATTGACAATTCTATTGAGGGCCATTAAAGTGCCGTGTCCTTTTCTAAAGCCTGACTGATTTTCATGCAGGATATTATTTTCATTTACAAAGTCAAAAAGCTGCTTGTGCACAATATTTTCCAATATCTTCGATAAGATAGGCAAGATACTTATAGGCCTTAGATCACTCAAATAATTTACGTCATTAATCTTAGGCAAAGGAATAATTAAAGCTTATTTCCAGAAGCCTGGGAATATCCCAGTTCAAGATAACAATTTATAATGTGTGTAATCTACACAATTACAATACAATTACACATTCATGTTATTCCATATCCTGACATTTTCTTATACTTGTTTATTTTTATATTACGTTAAATCAAAAATGTCTTACCAGGATGTTCCACCGCTAACTTTCTCCTCCATTCATTCGCAAAGATCATAAAAGCATTAGCGGGCCTAGGGATTTTTTCACTATCAGTAGAATTTTCACTCGATGGAGTTTTCGTTAGTTCCTTATTGTTGGCTGCAGGTCCCACCTTCAATTAAACACAAGAATAACAGCATAAATGTCTGTAAAATCAAATAAAAAGAGTCCCATTCAAGTGTATCGAAACGATGTACAAGAGATATCTCTTAAAGGTACTGTAAAAATATCTCCTAGGGGCTCATCACAGAAAGGAGCCATCTATAAATGATGTCACACTCAAAGGGGTAGGAGGAGGTCTGTCATAATATGATGAAATGTGGGAGTTCTAGCTGAATATGACAAACAGGGGGTCGAAAATCGCAAAAATTTACGTAACGTCTTTTGTGAATGGCCCTTAAACTCTAAGAGATGCCGAGCAAAGTTAATATAAGTCTCTAGTACTCAAATAGTGTGTTAAATATCCTCATTCTTATTTTACATAATTCTTAAAAATGAGCAAACAGAATTGATGTGAACTAGCAAACTTAAGACAAGGACCTATTAGATTTTATATTGTAATCCTAGTTAAAATTAAGTTTCCAAAATTTTCAACACGAACGTTCACTCATTCGTCCCAAATTCACCATAAATTGTTTTATATTCTACAAAGGGATTTGAATATTCAAATAAAATGTAATACGATGAAAAAACCCCCAAAAAAAAAGTGAAAAGTCTGCATAATAGTTCTAATTTATTTTTGTTCACACATTTTCAATAAATATCTGTTGGGGATACTGCTATTAAATAAATGGTTGTAGTGTTTATTAGAATATACAATTACTATAAATATAGTGTACTATAATTATACCAAGGGACTAAGTGCATTTTTTATCACCGAGTGTCACGGATCAACTACAGGAGGAATTAAAAGCATTTTCGCTTTGTGGTATATTGGTACAAACTATTTAATTTTTTGCACTCCACAGTCTAACAGTGTGCTATTGCTATTGTAATAATCTTTTACTCCTTGAAGGACAGAACACGCTGTCTACCCTTTAGTCCTCGAAAATGACAATTAAAATAGCACTCTTAGATCACAGAATACTAAAACATTGTTTTTGAGATGGGAAATGCTCAAAAGTAATTTTTTATTTTCCACTGTGATACAGATTCTTATTAAGGGTGTATAGAAAAGTTTCTACATTTATCTTTATTAAATAACTATAAACATTTAAGTATTACACACAAACATGAATAAAGTCTCTACATTTCTTGGTGTTCTAAATACCTACATATTTATCATTCAACCTATACTTATATCAGCACTTATGTGTTCCTGATAGCTAAATTCGATGATTTACGAATATTCTGTCTTTTATGCTGACTAAATACGCGCAACCCACAATACTTCAAGATGATCTGTGTGTCACCAAGTTTTTGCAAAAATTTGTTGTAACTGATACATAATATAAACATAAAATCGCGTCGCAATTATAGTTTGTACGGTCCTGTACGCTGCCTAGACTGGTGTAGCTTCTGTATTATTGACAGGACGATGTAATTCGATTACTTACAAATTTACTCGCGATTGCCTGGTGCATGTAAGCAAACTCTTAAGAAAAACCAGTTTTCATGTTATAAAGATACAAATAACTTACTTTTATAGATCATGCTAAAAGACAATATGGGTATCGATAGATCATATATTCAATCTATTTAATTTACGTAAGACATCTCAGTACTTAAGACTAATAGCTAAGTGTCAGCAACTACTAACCTCAGTTCTCAATCGCTTTCGTGTAGTGCCCACCGTATCTCTGCTGTTTTGAAAACCAAGCCTGCTCTGTGCATTTCCGACATCCTCCAGCTCTGATCTATTACCAACATTTTGTCCGTTTTTGCTGCCCGTACTTGAATTATCGTTAGAATTTTTTGGCACGTTATTGGAAGTGCTTTTGATATTTTCTTTATGGGGTGAAACGGTGGAGTCTTGCAATGAATTTGCAGCGGAATCAGTACTAGTGTATTTCAACGACGCATTCTTTGGTTCGTTTTGTGGAGGTACTTGCTGTTTTAATTTCACCGAACTAAGCCCTTTTACTTGGAAGTATTCGCCTAAAGAGAGAACTCCCTCGAGGTCTGCGTCTAAAATTTTTATTTCTCCGTGATATATAAACTCCAAAATATGTTTGAGGTGGTTGAATTTGATTCCATTTAAAACAATAAACGGATGCTGTATGGTATTATGCATCTTAAACATATCCTGCAAATTTTATATATTACTATTGGATACATAACAGTAAGTAACCCGTACCTGGAAAAATCCACTGCAAGCAGATAGAATTAGTTTATGAGCTTTAACAAATTGTCCTTCACAAGTTAAAGTAACATCGACAAATGTTTCGTGATGCTGATGCTCGGAGAAAACTTGAATTAAATTTGTTGTGTAATTGTTCCACCGTAGATTATAGTGTTCACCTTTAGAGGTATTCTGAAATTCCATGTCTCAGGCCTTAACCTCAATTTAATTATCTTTGAGCTCTTTTTCAAATGAAGAATTTAAAATAATATATTATTATCTATGTTAACCGCTATCAATTCACTAACTTATTCTATAGTAGAACCATTAATTGTCCTGCATTTAATAAATACATCAATGTTTAAAATACACTTCGCAGCCCATATTCTTTTTAATAAAATTTACAAACAAAAATATTACAATTCTTCTTCTTCACGTCAGTTGCAATCGTCTACAAAACAGGCACAGGAATCACACGATGTGGCTCCATCTATTGGGAATTGCAATTGGTAAATTAAAAAAGATCAATCTAGGATTGAAGCCAGGAAAATACCATAAAATTACAGACATCTTCATCAAGAAGAAATGAAAAGTGGGCTCTGTTTTGTTGACAGTTAGTAATTCCCGAGTCGATCATCGCAGCCAGCGCTCATATCCTGACATTGGTATAAATTGCGAGTTCAATCTAATTTCTGGCGGATGCGCTAATGTTAAAAGTGTCATGTAATTTTTGTCTTTCCACCTTCTTATTTCTTTAGAACTGCAAATCCCTTTACGCTACTGCTTTACGGAAAGAAGAGATCGTTTTTGATTAGTTATTCCTTATACAGCAGCCAAGTAAGCGTTGAGGCTTGAGAAAAGAAATAAAAAATTATATTGTTATTGTTCAAATAATAAGTTCCTGATACATAAAAAACGCAACAAAACGGTCCGACGCACATTAAAAACTTATAAAGGCAATCGAGCTGATTTCCGGTCGAGGTAGCGCAGAGAGTAATGGTATTTTAATGAGGTCGTAAAGTTTTTGTTGCGTTTTTTATGTCTTGGGATCTTGGGATATTCCTACTTGAACTATAAATATGTACTTTTTCATAGACACACGTTGGCTCACTCGATCGTAGATACTAGAAATGTTCACCAAACCCCACTTTATCGTGAAAATAACAAACAGGTGATAGTAGCCTACAAGATGCCAGTGGCGGCTGCTCCTAAGGGGCACAGGAGCACGTACCCCCCAAAGCTAATTCAGCTAGCTAGTTAATTTCTATTTATCTTTATCCATTTTAACATTTTTATCAACATAATAAACCCCAAAACTAATTTTCGACGCTATCGCTACGTTAGAACTTGAGTTTGCCAATATCTACTTCCCAAAATACACCACATCAGTTGTGTACGGAGACCACGTCATGCTTCTGCATGTGGTAGATCTGGCTAGATTTTGTTTACGACGTTGCTATGACAACGACATGCACCTTATGCTCTAATGCGGGCACAGTTCACTTGTGTACACTTCACTTATCGTAGAATCGTATCTCTGTTATATGCTTAATCGGCTGATATTTATGTTTGCCTGCGCTGTTTGAATCGCGAGTTCTGTGTTTTGTTATTTGTTTATTTCTTTTCGTTCAGGCACACATAAGACGTTTAAAAATGAATTCACTGTCTTATATTAAAGTAAGCTGTTCTATTTTGTTTGTCTTTTAAGCAACAATTTGCAGTCTTCACCGTGGATTGAGGAAGGAGTACACGATTTACAACATTTACCGGAAAGGGCAACGAAACACACGAAGATTGCAACTCATTTATATAATTTAGTGGACTCTGAAGTTTTAGGTAAAAGTGACATTCATAAACAGTTAGATAGTGCCTATCAGGTCAAAGGTAAATAAAAAACAGAGACTGTAGAAGTTTATAATGCTTTAACAGACAAAGAGAAATTAAAAACTGAATTGAAAGTTATTTATGGTACGGATGATAATATGTGCTGCAATGGTGCTTTACCTCTATTTATTAATAAAAATAATTTGGAGGAAAGCTTATCTGAGACGTACAAAATTTTTAAGTATTATATGTATTACACTTATGACGGCGTGCGGATGTGAAAGAGGTTGTTCTATGTTAAAAAGAATAAAATGTTTTCTAAGGAACACTATGGGCCAAGAAAGGCTTAATGCACTTTCGATGTTATTAATTGAAAAAATATGATTCAGTTAATTCCTGACTTTGAGAATAAAGTCATAGACATTTTCGCAGCTAGTAAGAAATGTAGAATGGATTTTATGTATAAATAATATGTTTTTGTTTGTGTGTGTATGTGTATGTACTAAATCTTAAAGTGGGAGGACACATTTGCAATTTCTAGTTTATTTTTTATGCAGCACACGATTTTGAGAACAGAGAATATGGTGAATGGTTCTCTGGTAAGTAAATTTTAATACACTATTTCACAATATCAAATGTGTGCCCCCTATAAAATTAACCACGAGCCGCCACTGCAAGATGCTTAATGATTTTTTTTAATATTTGCCCTGACCAAAACGGTATTAATCAAAGTTAACTATTTTGGAATTGATAAATGAAGATATTACCGGAAACTGTAACACCGTTGAGAATAATCGTAAAAAAATACATACAAATAAAATGCAAATTCTCTTAATTATAAAAAAAGGGCTTTTGCATTTTTTTTGTAAATCACACGATTTTGAGTTGTATTCAGAAGTATCCAAAATGCTAAAAGTTTATGAAAATACGCAAATTTTCAATATTAATTTCTCCGAATTTAGGACCGATAAAGAATTGGAGCCATTGGCATTTAGTAACTAAGGGAGTGTAGTTTATTGAAGTAAACATAATATTTTATTTTTAGTTTATATTTGATTTAATATGATTCTAAAGAGGGGTAGTTCTTTTAGTGCAAGTAGATAGACAAAGCAGGTTCTGGCGCACTCAATAGAGGAATACTGCCGGTTCTCAATGATGTCAAGAACTAGATGGCGTGTGTCCATCAGGAGTCTTTGCGATTCCTGTTTATAGTTGTTTAACATCTGTTTATATGTGTTTAAGACCTTTTTATCTAGTTCATGATGTTATTGATAACTGGCAATGTTCCTCTATTGAGTGCGCCAGAACCCGCTTTGCCTATCTACTGGTGCAGTATAAAGAGAAGCGGCAGCTAAGTACACATACGGATTTATGGATAACCAGACATTTCATATTCAAATATGAAGGACAAATTGCATGCGCAACTCGAGGTTGAATGATAGGGGCTCGATCGAGACGAGTAACGTAGATACTGCGATAAAAGACATTCTATGTAGTAAATGACGAGAAATAATTTGAGAAAATACAAAAATAAGGTCAAACACTTCAACGCTAAAGATATTTTTCCCTCACTGACTGGGCTATAATATCCAACATACAAATTATTCCAGTAAATGTAATTTCACCGGCAAATCGTTTTTTTGATAAATGTATCCAACCCAACTGATTCACTTGAAGAGACATTTTTAAAAATAAATTAAAATTCAATTTACCGTATTGTTAGGTACATATTCTTTTGATACGCAAACATCAGTTCAAAGTGCGAGCACCAGAGCATAAAATTTTAGATTGTTTTTTAAATTAATCATGCGAATACTTTTAAATATGTTGCCGGGGAAGGCCATACAGCTACATGAATGTACAGGGTTGTTCTTTACATTTAACTCACCCTTTATTAAAAAGTTTCGATTGAAAATTTTAGGGCTGTACTGAACACATTTGGGTGGAGCGTGGACGAAAATCAACTTTCTTTTCTGTAAAAAACAAAATAAAATTTTGTTCAGTTTTCAATAAACCAGTACCATTATACCGAGTGTTCCCTAGACGCCTATCAAAAATTTTTTCGATCCGGTTCATAGATGTAAGAGAAATTGTGGAATTACAAAATTATCTTTTTAAATGCGGCACCGCCACCCCTAATATGTTAATGGACCACAGTGATGTAAGGCGTACACGAGGCAATAATGTTTTCTAAATGAAACCCTTGTGCATTGTTGAATTTTTGGAATTATTGTTTACTTTTTCTGATTTCAAAAATAATATATATATATTGCAGCCCTATCTTTAACCGTTTCGTGTTATTTAACAATGAAAGTTAATAAATTATTAAGAAAGCTATAAAACATATTTCAAATGCTTAATTATAAACAACACACAAATAATAAATTATAAAAAGTGTTCGACTGTTTGATATGGCCACTACTATTTTGGATACACAGTTCATATCGATGGTATTATTATCGAAACGATTATTTATTGCATGCTTGTATAATGGTAGAAATACTGTAATTATCATTTTTATTAACTGTATCCTTTAAAAATCTCTATAGAAATGAATCTAGTGGAGTAAGATTGGAACCATTCGATAACCATATAATAGTTCTATTATTCTTCATCCAGACTGGAAATACACTGTTTAAATGGTCCTGAACTTCTAGCGCACTATCTGGAGGTGCTGTACCCTGAATCCAAATAATAAAATTAAATTCATTATCTGGAAAATTTGGCAAAAGAAGAATTTCAACTTCTGAGAGAATTTCTTCTAGAAGCATGATTTAAAATAAAATTATAGAATATGATCCCGTTATTTTATTGCTGAAAATGCCACACCAAACACATCAAGTCAACGCCAAATTGTTGCCGGATTTTTTTTTGCTGAACCAATATCTTTCTATTGTTTTTCTTTCTGTCTGTCTGTAATGTTTTATTGAAACAATCAGAAACATCACTTTTTACATTTCTATCTTGCCAAAATTGCATTACAGTATGTCCTTCATTTAACCACGTCTCATCTAAATAATAGTATTTTCTTGCTCTTTCACGGGCAGCTCTAATTTCCCGAATATAATTCATTCACCAACAAATAATATCATTTCTCTCAAGTAGGAGGCTATTTCTCTTTCCCTTTGCAAATACAAAGTTCATAACGTGCAAACATTTTTTTTAACGTCGATTTGCCCATTTTGGGTATATGTTCATCATCATTCAGGGACGGTAAAATTTTCTTAACAGTAGGGATTTCATTATCATAGAAGAATTTATGAACTATACGTCGAATTCCATTTTCCTGGAATTTGTCTAATATTATTTTTTTTCTTCCAGGCTTCGTTTTAGATTTATGAACACCCCCTTTTTTTTTCTTCTATTAAAATTTTGTAAATGGTCCGCTCACTCACGCCGGTATACCTTGTAGTCATGTTAACTAAACCTGCTGACCCTGATTTCTGTACCATGGGATGATCTTTCTCCAATGCATGATATACATTCAAAATAATTTTGTTCTCCTTGAAGTTTAATGGAGACTTTCTAGGGGTATGAAGTTTTACCACTTCTCTTGAACAACCGGGAACCGCTTCCATTTTTGCTTATTTAAAAATAATACGATATCCCACAATTAAACTTATTTTCACTAAAGCACTAACAAAATAAAACTTTAAGGCATTATGATACAAGTACGTAATTTATAAACAACAAATTAATACCGCCCAACTGATAAACGACCGCACTCTATGTACACTGATTTTAAACTGAGTTATAACGATTTAACGCACCAAACACCGCTGAATACGTGGAGAATGTTGCCAGATTTAAGCATAATATTTTAAATTTAAGATATGGTGGTTCATGCATAGTTAACTCAATCTGAGGTCTTTCATTTCTTCGAAATTGATGTTATTCGTCAAAATTCTCCAAACTTAAGGAATACAAATAGGTAATAGCGTAAACGTATTAGGGAATTTACAAAACTCGTAAATCCGCACGTCCCTGACTCTACTGACTAGAGTTTTTTGCCGAACTATAGATGCTGGTTCAATGATGTTATCATAGTTAACTTTTTTAGTTTTTTTAATTAATTTTTTATACTCCTTTTTTGGATTTTTATAACGTTCGATAACATTTATGTTATTTGTATTTTTTGTAACCAGAAAACATTTTCTAGTAAGTTAATACTTTTTCAATTATTTCGTTTGTTACCCACTTTTTTTTTGTTTGCATTATTTATTATGTACTGCAGAGGGGTATGTACTGTTAATAAACCAAGTCAGTATTTCTATGAATTTGCTGACAGTAACATTAATATCTGTGCTATAGTCTAGTATACTTTAACTTGGCGTGTGTATGTATGACTTAATATTTCCGTACGATTTCATTTTCTCTTGTACACAAAGATCCAGAAATATTGTCCACGTAGACAATGTTTCTGGACTATTGCTTTAACTTTGTGTACAATATGGGAGAAAATGAAATCGTACGGAAATATTAATTCATACATACACACGCCAAGTTAAAGTATACTAGACTATATCATATATCTAGTAACAATTTAAATGCTGTTTAGTCCCCTGCGCAAGGATGACACGCAAAATCGTGAAGCGTTAAATTCCTTTCTGTTATACCATTCCTTGCGAGGTCCAGTCATTTTGTGAATAAAAATCGTCTATACAGACCCATAGACCTACTGCCAATTCCCATATAAAATTGAAAAGAAAAATGAAAAGAAAAAAGAAAAAGTAAAAAAGAAGATAAAGATAAATAAGAAACAAAAAAAACGATAAATATAAAAAAAGTCTATATGTCTATAGGTTCATTTGTATATACATGTCTGTCTGTCTGTCTGTCACGTGTTGTTCAATTGGTATACATAATAACACTGCAATAAAATTTAATATAATAGTATCCAAGAAATAATCTAAAGGAAAAAAAAAGAGGAAGTTTGGCAAATGGTCTTTCTAGCCGTAGTTATTAATCCGAGGCACACGCGCACACACACACAGTCTGGCTCTCGTTTTATAAAGGTTTTAAAAGGATGTTTGCAAATTAATTAGTTTCAAATTAGGTTTATTTGAATCAAATGTATTTCTAGAGTACAAGAATTTATTGAAAAGCCTTGTAGTATATCTTAAAACTTGACCATCAAACCTTTTGGACTTTCTCTGGCTGTAGTTTTGTAAAAGTTTTATTATTAATATTAAAAGGAATTAACAAAATAGTTTGGCTTTAAGAAAGCCTTCGAATGCAAATTATGCATAGTGCATTAAGTCATTGCCTATTTTGCCCATTCCAGCATGCAGCAGGTTGATACGGTCCTGTTCTGAACGGCGGTTAAATTTTGATAAATGCCTGCCTCTCAATTATTTAAATTCAATTCATATTCACCATGGTTTGCTCAATTTTAGCGTGTTCATACAAATTACAAAACATTGAACCTTTGTGTAACTTTCAATAAACCATAAAGAGAATTACGATATGAAAAAAGTAAAGTAATAAATAAAAGTTCGTTTATTTATACAGCGTGAACCATTTTGCTTGGATCCACCCCTATAAAAAATTTATTTAATGTCCGATTTAGATCGTTCTTATTTAAAATATAGATCTTTCAAAAACCGCATCTTTGTGTTACAACATAATAGCGTGGCCTACTATGATTTTTTATTTCAAATCTGCGTGCGCCACTGGCTTTAGCAACCCCCCAAATGTGTTTGTACCAAATTTCGTTGGAAAAGTCGTATTTTTGGATTTTCCTGAGAAATTTTTATCACACTATAATAACAAACAAATAATTAAAAAGTAATGACATAAAAATGTTTACCGAAAAATATTACAAAATGAATAAATAAATAAATAGAACAATTAAATGTAGGTTCTCTCTACTACTCCACCTTCAACTTCTGTACATTTATCTATCCTCTCAGGATTATTACGAAAACGACATTGCTAAGTTCTTCCCTCGAGATTTCTTGACAAGCTAGTTTAATTCTGTCACATAGTTCCTGGCTATTTTGTGGTCGAGATTTATAGACTTTGCTTTTAAAAGTGCCCCACAAATAAAATTAAGGGACGTTAAATTTGGCGATCTTGGCGGCCAGGTCATCAGTAGACTACTACGTCCAATCTACCTACCGAGAAAATTTTGGTTGAGCCACGTCCTGACAATTACTGTTTAAATTTTCAATAAAAAAATAGGGACTAATTAAGCGCTCGTTCAAAATACCACACCGGACATTTATTTTTTGTGAATATTGACTTCTGCAATTGATTACCCAATAAGTAGCAACTGACGTCACAATCAAGCTGCAACTTCAGTTCAGTGGACTCAAAAGTTTTGTGATATTTACGGTCATTTAATTATCCCAAGTTTTAAGGGATTTTAGAGCTTTTTGAAAAGCTTTTTTTGTGTAAAATTAATTACTAGTGTTCCCTTTTACTAATACGTTTAGTGATTTGTTGAACTGGCTTTAATTTTGTGTTTTATTTGCGTTTCTTAACCGACGTGTTTTTTTCCGTACTGTCAAAAGGTGTTTATTTTCGTAATGGTGAGTTAATTTTAACAATTAGGAACGTTAAATTTGTTGAAATTAGATCTCTACACTTCATTTTAGGAGCTACCAAATTATATTTCTAGTTAGAGTACATTAACGGTGTTGATCCATATAGTTTAAAAGTAGAAGATTTAACTGCATCACTAAATGATATCCCAAAAATGTATAAAAGTGTGGTGATGGATTTATATGTTATTTCGGACGAGCCTTAAAACCATGATGACCAAGTTTAGATGCCTTTGCTCAGCTTGCCTGTAAATGGATAGAAGATCTTGATACAAAAAAAATTAGCAAGCGATATCTCGTTGGTAATGTAATTTTTATTTTAGGTTAGGCATTCTCAGAGATTACCAGAAGTACCGTTTAAGCCATGGACTGTTGTATGAGGATACGTCTGTGACAGATGTATTGGCTTATTGGATAGAACCCAGTAACAAGAACATTGATATGACTGTAGTATTAATTAAAAAACAAGGCCAGATGCGTAGAGTATGCAATGCACTTTGGCATTTCACAAAGGTTTATATGTAATCTATACATTTGTAAATTATGCAGTTATGATATTTAAGAAGTTACTGGCTTTATATAATGTATATACAGATGTATGTTTCCTAAGTTTACATGCAGAATATGTTAATAAAAACAACAAAACCACTATGTATTGCTATAAAATAAAGTATTTTGCTCTATGCTATTCTATCTACATTTAATATATTCATCGTTCTTTCTTCCTGAATTTAAAAATGTTTAGATACATAAAAAGTTATGTATTTTGCATTGTTTAGTATACTCTGTTTAAAATTTGATTTGATCTTAAAACCTACCTTCATTTATCAACCCAAAACTATGTCTATTTGCATGTTACTTGAGGAGGATGTAATTAATAACCATATAACTCCATATTCAATCAGTTTTATTTGTGGTATTAACAAAACTTTTGTACACAAGTCAATATAATATTTAAATACATGTAAAGTGTACTAAAAAAAAACATGTTACATATCAACATAAGCACAATCTACACTTTAAGTGAAATCTTAATTACATTTATGCATCCTATTTTGAATAAATAGGCAAATTCACTGTCAACATTGCAATATGTTATAAATGATGTAAAAATTATCGTATAGGTACCCATAACAAAATGTTTGGAACATATTCTTGCATTTTTTATTTTCGATTCGAGAAAATCATCTCTGCAGAACGCTGCTGGGTTGAGTACGTATTTCTTGCAAGCTCTACTTGTCGTCTGGTTTGAGCAGATGGAAATCCCAAAAATCTGACTGTTCTTTTTCGATTTCATCGATTAGTGCACCCAACAACAGCGGTCGTTGACATTAAAAAGTGCTCATGATAAAAATAAAGCTATGAGGTTCTATGAGACTGATATCAGTTTTTGAACGAAATTACTCGATTCCACATACAGTCATATCAATAAACATAAAAATTCCAAGAGATATTCCTCAATAAGATGGAAAGTCGTTGTGCAATAGAATGGCATAGAAACTCATATGTAAAACTGTTACATCATCTATATAGATCTTCTCCATGCTTATAGAAAAATTTATATTTTGAATTACTTTGGAGATGTTTCTATATGCCATTTTTGCCAGGGATTAATAATATTATCAGAAAATATAAATTTCACAGCAATAGATATTAATCTTTTATAAAACCATTAATATTAGTAAATAGAAATTACTACTACCTAACCTATTATATTATATGTCAATATTGGCTTATACCAAATCTATGAATACATATATTAAATGTATATTTAAGCAAACAATGCATAAAATATACCTGCTTAACAAAAAAACCCGAAAAACTAAGTTATTAGCGTTATTAGTACTTATTTTTACAATTTACGAGTTAATAGGGATATCAACAAATCTTACAACATATTTTCTGTTTCCAACAAGCACTGATACGATACATATATAGAAATTTCTATCAAACTAGGCTTTTAAGAAAACGTTAATAAATGTCACCACACAAATTTGATATTATAATTATGCGCCAGTAATATTTAAATCGATCACAAACTAAGACGTACTCTTATGTCAAATTCTTCAAATTCCACTGAACCGTTTTCAGGCTGTCAAATGAGGACGTCACTGCTACTACTCAATTGGGATTTTCCTCTGCCCAAAATCTACAACTCTGTGAAGAAACCACACCGTTTGTTGTGGATGTAGCCTCATCGCTATAGATGATTTCTCTTTCAATCTGGACCATTCAAATACTCTCCTTGAGCCCACAAGCAATACTCAAACCTTCTTTCTTCGTCATCTACTTGCAAAGTGTGCAAAAATTTAGGTTTGTATTGTTTTCGGTAATGATGTTTGAGGCACCTCCAAATGGTATTTCGAGATTTGTTTAAATTTATAGCAGTATTCCTCAAGCTTGAACGAGGGTATTCGGTTTTGGGTTGCCAAAATAGCGAGATCATTAAGCCGCCTCTGGTGGCCATATCCTCTAGTCTAATACTATCGGTATTATTAAAACATTTTAATATTTTTAGAACGGTGCTGTCGTTAAGTGGCAGCCGTCGTCGATTTGCATCTCTTCCCTTAAATTCTCGGGGAGCTTATTTTGACGATCTCACATTATCACAAACAATATTAATAATCTCCATTTTTTCTTGAAAAGTTAACCTTTTCGCGGGCATAATTATGATAATAAGCAGGAATATAAATGAGCAATATTTACTCATCAACAATGAATCATTCATTGGACAGTTATTTCAAGGCACTCTTTTGAAAAATCACATGAAACAGTTAAATTTCTTCGGCAATTTCTGAATTCTTATTTCTCTCATTAAAAATCCAACAATACGACTTTTTCAACGAGATTTGGTACAAACACATTTGAGGGGTTGCTGAATCCAATGGAGCACTCAGATTTAACTTAAAGAATTGCTAATAAGATTTCACCATTTTTTGACTCGAAAAAAAATCATAGTAGTCCACGCTATTATGTTTTGTATAATTTAATATAGCACAAATATGCGCTTTTCAAAGATCTATATAAATCTTATATAGGGGTGGTTTCAAACAAAATGGAACACGCTGTATAAATATATTACACAATATGAGAAAATTGTTACACCACATTTCACCCACTCCAGCGCTGCCAGAAAGTAGGATTTGGAAATCATTATAAAGTTGGCAATCGTTATTTATAGAATGCTAGATTCATTCTTTCTTTGTTTCTTTTATATTAACTAAGATATATGCATAAATTTCATCTATGATAGAGATCGCCTGGAACATTGCTGTGCAAAAATATCTACCAGACTAATAATTTCCTCCGCAAAGCATCTCTCCCAAGTCCTTATGGCCGTGGAATTGTTAATTCAGACTTGATCCGTTTCGCACAGACATGCATACGGCTCCTAAAAGTGTAAAATCTGCAGTCATCAAAATACGGGACATGCACCTCGATACCCGTTGCCCTGGTAACCCATTGAGCCCTTTTGACGTCAGAATTCATTCGAGGAAAATCATTCCCCGGTCCCCCAGATGACGCTTGCGTCCATAACACCCTTCCATTGGACCATCGTAGTGACGTCGCCTTTCCCACCTTACTACCAATCAATAACATTACCCATCTTCAATGGTATCGTTTTCGTCCGCGTAGGTGTACAAAAATATCTTTACTTAATCTTATGATTATCTCGTTCGGGCAGAAAACATTCTATCCGACTTTTTATTTTAGGGTCGCCTTTGTTGTTCATGACGTGAATCCAGAATTTTTAATGTCTTATTGGAAAACCCACTTAGGGGAACGTCGGACCTACGTTTATTATTAATATTTGATATGATTACACTTCAGAATCAAATTAACTTATTTGATGTTAGCTGAAATATTTTTTTTTACTTAAAACTGTTTTCTATATATAACTTCTGAAAAATACTGTTAGTCCAGTAACTGCAGACGAATTGAGGTCGATCCTAACAAAAATTGCAAACAATAATAATAATATTTATTGACTTTAAGACCAAGAGTTACAAGGCATTAGTCCAAGTGACAGACGTGATCGAAATAGTGTCATAGGCACTTTACAGCTGATAGTTTCTTATACAAAAAAATACTTAACACAAGAAACATGACTAGATAAAAAATATATAAAACATAACAGTACACATTAAAAACAGTAACAGGTGTTTAAGTTAATATTCCAAATATTCATCTATAGTGTAGAAATTTCCTTCTAATAGCAGTTTTTTAACCTTATTCTTAAAAACAATTTTGCTATTTATATCTTTTTATGGAATCGGGAAGTTTATTATATAGCCGGATACCGATGTAATATGAGTTTCTTTCATAATGAGTAAGAGGGAATATAAGGGCAATAGAAGTTTATCCTGGCCTCTGGTGTCATAATTATGGTGAAAATTGTTTCTTAAGAACTCAGTTATATTTTGTATCACAAAACATACTGTTTCTAATACATATACAGAAGCCAGGATTAGCACTCGATGTTTTAAGTAAATCTCTTAAGTTAACATCGACACTCCTGCTATATTACGGATGACTTTTTTCTGCATCTTGAAAACTCTTACAGCAAAATATGAAGAACCCAAAAATAATACTGTATGCTATCCGAGAATAAAATTGAGCATAGTAACTGTTTTACTGGCATTTATGAGTAATTCATTATTAATAAACCTTAACAGAAAACTTTTAACTTCTCCTGCGTATCAGAAACCAAACCCTGTATTGTCAAATGCCTGTTCAGATACGAATTGGCGTCAGCAAACATGGTTATTGGTTAGGTCAGTGCAATTGACATTGTTGGGAAAGGCATTTACAAAAATAATAGAAAGTAACGGCACCAAAATTGAACCTTGAGGTACACCACAGGTTATCAGGTGATCTCGTGCCATCAATCTCCACTAATTGTTTCGATCGAATAGATACGATAACAACCAGTTTCCCAGCCTTCCTCTGAAGCTATAATTTTCAAGTTTGTTTATAAGTAAAGCGTGATCAAGAAGATCAAATGCTCTACTTAAGTCCATAAATAAACCCAAGCATTTCTTGTTGTTATCTAAATTCTCATATAGACTGTTTCTAAGGCTTTCGTGGAGCTGATGTTGTTCCATAGTTCGGTTTTCTGCTTCTCTTCCGCGTTGATCGTTTTGAATACTTGACGTTTCGACCATCTTGTCGTGATCTTCTTCTGAAGCGAAGTAAAAAAGAAGACCACGACAAGATGGTTGAAACGTCAAGTATTCAAAACGATCAATGCGGAAGAGAACCCGGAATCCTAACTATGTAATCTCATATAAGCTCTTCAGGAAGCCTAGTAAAGCTGTATGTGTTGATCTACCCTCTCGGGAAAGAGATTACTTTCCGAAACGTCAGCAAAATACATTATTTTTGTGTTTATTCCGATTTATATTATTTGCAAAACATAACCTCTGACTTTTCCTTTGGCGTAAACGTCACGGGCGCAGAGGCTCTTTTTTCCAATAATTCTATTATTTTGTAGATTCGGTGATTTGTTTTGAAGAGGATAATAGTACATGTGGTAGAAAACCCAAATAATAGGAAAGAATACCCTCTCGAAAACCATGCTTAGCCATATTTAATATATTTTAAAAAAATCGGCAGCTACTGGAAGCGGCTGGAACCTCCCCACTCGGTGGATCTTTGAAGCCGAAAAGAGCATTAAATTGTGTGACAAAACGGCACTAAATGTAATCCGGTCTCATCCAAAACCTTTTCAGATCTTCTGGGGCACTAAAAAAACCCTCAACTTAATGAATTTACAATCATCTATGCGAGTTATTACCTACATTATCGCTCGTTGAATAATATACTATTAGGATATAAACAACTTTAACATTACTTGAACGACTAAGAAAGTCTGGTTATCCTAAATACTACAGATTTGTAAAGCAACAAACTGAAAATTGGTAAAGTGATAATCTATAATAAATTCACCAACGAAAGTACAGAAAGCATATGATATTGATATTGTTACATCTACCTTTAAAGTTTGTGACAATCCACTAAAAGTTACAAAAATGCGGAAATCTTATTAACGTGACATGACACCAACGTTATCGGATGACAAACGATGACAATGACAATCGTTAAAATTTGCTCATTGCAATCCGATCGCTCGCGGCTGTCTTTGTTAAATGAAACATTAGCATTTCAGTAATTTTACTAGATTTTAGAGGAATATTTGTAGTATAATTCTTCGATTTGTCTGTATATACATTTAAAAACGGCACTAAACATAATCCGCTCTACTTCTAGAGCAGTGAAGAAACCCTCACACGTGAATTGATACGTGATGTGACGAGTTTCACGACGTAACGGCTACGCGCATCGATCATGTCATGCGAAATGCGATCTATGCTTCATATTTGCTTGGTTTTTAATTTTTTTCACGGAAACCAAATCGAAAGGGTGGAAGTGTGGCATATCGTTGAAATCAGAATTTTAACTGCTTTTCAATGGTTCCATTGCAAATTGAAAGTAATTACAAAATAAACAACTTGTTGCGTCAAAATGGCACTAAACGCAATCCGATCTCAACCAAAAGCTTTTCAGTTCTTCTGGGACACTAAAGAAACGCACATGCAAAGTTTCATTCAAATATGTTCCGTAGTTTCGGCGCTATCGTGCTAACACACATACACACAGACATTTTTCAAAAACCACTTTTTTGGATTCCTAGGACCTCAAAACGTAAAGATTTGATGTTATCTCAATTTTTGTTTTTGAACCAATTTTGGTAACCTCTCACAATTTTATTGTGGAGAGGTTAAAAAATCGTTCTATTAAATATTAATTTTTCTAGAATTTTAGAGACGGCCGATAACATCGATATGGGACGGTAGTTTTCAACACAAGATTGATTTCCCTTTTTGTAAAGTGGCACAATTTTGGCAGTTTTTAATACGTCTGGAACCTCTTTTTTAATAACAAGAAGTCGAAATCGGAATGTTAGTTTATTCCAACATTTTTTTATAAAGCCTGTATCCGTCATTTGATTATCTTCTCTCTTTACGCACTTATAAATATTTAAAAGAAGACGCTAGGTTTGCACGTGTAAACACCCAACTCGATTCGATCAACTCCATTATCTCATCTTCAACATTTTTATTACATAAATTTTCTGCTGTATCAAGTGGTCTCCAAAAATCCATTATAAACATATTTTTTGAAAGATATATTACAGTTAATTATCATTTTAGGTAAATATAACTCAAACAACTTACGGTTTTTTATTAGGAGAGAACCACCACGCAATGTTAAATAAACGTACGGCACTGCCCGGTTCCACGAAAACAGTCTCTTACAGCACTCTTTTGTTTTAGAACTGGTCATTTCGCGGCGCTGCCTGCTGTAATACCATTGTAGGGAGGCACTGAATTTATAATATGGATAAAGTGTACTCATTTACATATGACAAAGTTTACTTTTTGAAGCACTACCGGCAGAAGGCACGCACGGAGGGAAAACTCTATCACTTGAACACTTACATAACTGTTACTTTTCTCCCTTATCTAGAAGAACATTTTATAACAAATTTTTCCTGTTTTTTTGCGATTCTCGTCAAATTTTAGTTCTAGCCAATTACGTGTGGTATAGAAACTCACTGATAGTTTATAGTAAATAATAAAAATGTATTAAACGCTTTGTTGAAGAATCACACACCACATATGACATCTGAATATTGCAACGGGCTTGCAATCTGATAGCGAAAATAAAGTGCCTCCATTTTAGTTGTCAATTAATCAATCGCGTACGGACTAAATCATTCATTTTTCATGATGAAACGTTAAACAATGAATGAATGAGATTCAATTCCAGTGCTAAAATTTATATTTACATCCATTAGGTTGAACAATTTACCATTATACGATGACGTGATGGTGCGAATATCATCAGAAAGGCGACTATCCATATTTATGTATACAGGGTGTTTGACTTATCGTTCTATGACCCATAACTTTTGAACTAATTAAGAAATTACAAATGACACAATTCTTTTTCAAGCTACGTTATGACATTTAAAAAAAAAACAAAAAGAATCATACAGTTTACAGTCCATTCTAAAGTTGTTTTTTGGAAAATATAATTATATAATAATATAATAAATAAAAATAAATAAAATATAAAATAAATAAATAAAATAATATAATATAATTATAATTTTACCTTATAATTCAGCGCTCAAGGAGGAATAGCTGTTCTGGTTTCATTTGTTGAGTCCTTATTTATATAAGGCAGATAGGTTGGAATATTATTATTCCTCTATTTTATATTTTTATATAATTAGATCGCAGTAATTTCTAATTCAATTAACATTGTGGCACATATTTATGATAGATGACCTTAGCTGCATATTAGTTCTTGCATTATTGCTGTAAAACATGTTTTGTTGTCTAGAACCAATTCTAGGCACCAGAAAATTTGTTTTAGCAAGAATGTCAGTACAATCAATTTTACGTACATTAATTTACGAATAAAGAACACGGCAGTACAGTTGCGCCGCAGTTCTAAACTGTGAAAATTGAATACACTAACCAAAAACCTGTACTCAACGTCTCTAGCAGAGTATATACCATTAATTTTAAGAGACGGGAATTTCAAGAATTTTCGCTGAACTATTTCAACGGCGTTTTTTTGATAGTTGTAGCATGGATTCCAAATTATAGAACCATATTCAAGCTTGGACCTCACGAACGAATAATATAACATTTTTAAGGCGTGTAAGTTATTAAAAGTCTTACAATTACTTAATATAGAACCAAGCATTTTCAGAGCTTCTGATGTTTTTGAAATAATATGTAATTTAAATGAGAGTTGGTGTTGGAAAATTATGCCCAAGTTTTTACTGTATTACTTGCGTTTTTTTGTTTCTCAATTAGTTCAAAAGCTATAGGCTGTAGACCTATCATTAAAACACCCTGTATATAATAGTACAAGTCAATGTTATTCGTCTATTTACGTTTTCACCCCATTGTGTTAAAGCCTTGGCTTTGTCGACCATTGGCAAGAATATGTGATCTACTGGGTCAAAATTTCGAATTGGCGCATCCGCCAAAATATATAGTCCTGCTGCAGCTTTATTGAATTATCTGGTGCGTCGTTGCCCTTGAATGAAATGCTTCCAGCCTCTATATCTCACCACCGGTTAACATTCCAAGGGCGTCTATTTTTTTTCTTTATTTTGAAAGCATTATCTCTATCTGCGAATGTATTTGGGCAGACAAATGATTCTATTTATGTTTATGTATAAATTATCCTTCTTATCTAAAATTAGAAGGATGATCGATGATCTCTTTTCTTTTGCAGTCGCCCCTTCGTCTACAAGTTTTAAGAAACTTTTTGCACCATTCACTGACTATGTCTAAAGTGATTTACAGGAAAGGAAATTTATTTTATTCAGTTTAGAATAATAGCCCAGTAAAATTATATATTAGTATATGTAGATATATCTGACATTATTAATGGATGTCTGTCTGTCTGAGACATTAATAATTTCAGACGCGGTTCAATCTGAGAATCTAGTATTTTTCATACCTATATATATATATATATATATATATATATATATATATATATATATATATATATATGAAATGTTATTGTACTTCCGGGTGCTCTTCCGCGTCGATGGTCGACTCCTCCAGGAGTCACGGTTGTTTCGGCAGAGTCTCATCGTTGCTCGAACTGAACTGACGTTCTCGCGTTGTGCGACTCCTTATATAGGCTGTGGTTTAGGGCGCGACTGGCTACGTGTCACTGGTCCCCTACTACTTGTGGGAGGCGTAGCAGGTGGCTGAGCCAACCCGGCAAGTGGCTTCGCTGAAACGTCACGCTCCACGTGACTTCTCGTTGGTGGTTGGGCATCCTGGTGTCCAATATCGTTGCCGTAGAATGCCGAGGTTCTCTCTGATTGGTCAGCGCTCGGCTCTGACTCCTCGTGATAGGTCCATTTCGGGCAGGTTGCTGTGTTTCTTCGCTATTCGTCAATGCTTGAACGTACCTCCTCGTGATTGGCTCGTCCACGGTGGATCGTCGTGTATTTTCTGTTATGTATCTTCCTACAAGAGCGGGCTTCCAAGAACTGGGTAATCTCTGCGTATCATCTCGTTTATTAAGATTTTGTGGTCTTTTTTCGATCTCTATGGCCTCTCTGGTAATCCTTGACCTATTGTCACGACCCCCCTTTCGGGAGGCCGCGACTGACGGCCACTTGGCTTGTGAGAGAGGGAGATTGGGTAGTCAAAGTAGAAGACGAGTTTAAAACAAATATAATTTATTAACAAAATAACAACAAACAGTGTCACAGTACAAACAGGCACAACATTAGTAACAAATGGGGGCTCTTACCAATATCACTGATGTGGGGAAATGCGTCAGGATAAGGAGTCGCACTTCTTAACACTTAAGAATAAGACTATCTTAAGAATTCGACTGACGCCCGCGTTAACAAAATTCGTATTTATAATTTTACTACATGCTTATTTAGCAGGTTACCTATTGAGTACAAGTTCGTATTTATTGTTTGTTATTAATAATTTAATGTCAGGTCTTGTTCTCAGTATTTGTTTAATATTATTTCAAAGTATATCAATTCAGAATTTGGAAAAATAATTTGTATCAATATGTAACCTACTAAAGCTGTTTTATATTTTTCTAAAATATGAATACTCCTTACGTAACACTATAATGCTCGATATTAGCTACTGTTCTGGTGTTGTCGAAGTCTATCTTGTGTTCTGTGGATTTTATATGCTGTGCTAGGGACGATGTTTTCTCTTTTTTTCGTACTGCATTCATATGTTGTTCTTTTCTTACACTAATACGTCTATTGGTCTGCCCTATATATGATTTATTGCAATCTTGGCACGAGATTTCGTATACTCCTTGGTTTTCTAGGGTAGGTTTTGATTTTGGATTACGGAGGACTGCACTGATTTTTCGCTCTGTTTTAAATATTGTTTCTATGTTCAGTTTATGTAGAAGTTTGCCAAGTTTGGCTCTCATCAGTGCAGAGCAGACCAAAACACCAGTACCGCAGGCAACACCGTACCGGTGACTTGCAAATAGTACAAATGGGGTTGCGTTTCTAGTAATTGGTAACTAAAATACCATTTAGAGCGGACATCCTAACAAAATTGTTAGGTTTCAAGAGGAATACGACGAAAACTGCCTTTGTGCATTTTAGTATCTATCATTCCTCTACTTGACTTTATTTGTCACATTTGCCTTAGTCGAGGTTTTTAAAGTGTTTGTAGTAGATGCCGTTGGAGGGACCCATTTGTACTATTTGCAAGTCGCTGATGCGGCGTTACTTGCAGTGTATAACATCAGAAGTCCGCAGCATCAATGGTGTCTTAGTCTGCTATGCACTGATCAGAGCCAAAAGCTCGAAACCGGTGTGCAGATGACTCTGGACATTGCCGAGGCGGCGGAACTCCTCTGTTTTAATAATGGGTACCTTCACCGGTAGCTGCTGTAAACACTTTATTGCGTTTCTAGTAATTGGTAAGTAAAATACCATTTAGAGCGCACATCCTAACAAAATGGTTAGGTTTCAAGATCTCCTGCGTCGATGGTCGACTTCTCCAGGAGTCACGGTTGTCTAAACGACGTTTCCGCAGAATTTCATCTGCCATGTTCAGGTTCTCACTAAAAGCTGCCTACTGCTGTTCCTCGTTGCTCGAACTGAACAGTGAACACTGATAAAATGTAAAAAATTGAATTACGGCTAACTTGGCCAAAATTCAACCGAATTTTATTTGATTTGATTTTGACTGAAAATTCAACCGATTTTGAAACTTTAGATGGGAGTAACATATATTACCAAGAAGTATCTTGCCAAATTTTAACAAAAAAATATCCAATAGTTTGGCCGCAATTACATTATTAGTCCAAATTCCACAAAATTTTCGAAACATTCCCCAATTTGTCCCAATTGTCATTATTAATGATGGAAAGTGATTGTCAGCAGGTTTTTAATATTTAGGTTCTTAATATTGATATTTATTAAACTTTTTATTTATTATCTGTTGTTTGTTGCCATCCAAAATCCTGTAAATCCAACAGATAATGAACTGATGCCGATAAGGACTGATAAAGCTCCTCTTCCTAACGAACTACTCAATATAATTGCTTGTGGTTGTAAGGTCGGTTGCAAAATTAAATGTTGCTCATGCAAAACCATTGGCGTCACATGCAGCAATTTATGCCACAATGGAAGGAATACTTTGTGTTAAAATGCAGAAAGTATTGTTGACGAGGCTGTGCAATTAGAAATTATTATTTTAACTCTAATTATTTAAAACCTCCTCACAATCACTTTTTAATATTGAATTTTTTACAAAATACGTATACGTGTGCGCGCATACGTACTTTCATCTAAAGTTTTATCAAACGTGGTTGAATATTGGCCAAGTTAGCCGTAATTCAATTTTTTACGTTTTCTCGGTATATATATATTAAAACATAACTCGTCTATAAAATCCTTATTTTACTATAAGGAACGTAACCAGACTGCAACCAACAGCTACTCTCCGGGCTATGTGCCCCGCTGAACGCTGAATTACAAGTTACAAGCCTGGCGCGCAAAGTGTAATAATTGCATATTACCATCAAAACGCTAATGCTTCGATTGCAACAAACACCAGCCGAAATACTGATCCTACTTAAAGGAGCTCTCGTGCCAGTCGTCACACACCACTTTCAGAGTGCAGTTTCGAGCTGTTGGCTCTCGTCAGTGCAAGGTAGGCATGTGACGATCGACACGAGGATCACTTGACTATTTAGTACATTTTGGTATCTTTGGGATAGCGACATGTAAAATAGTCAGCAGGCGCCATCTAACGGTCCAGTGTCTGTTGCAGTCGAAAAATAAATAGTTTAAATGTGCTTTTAGAGGGCGGAATATTAAAACATAATATTTTTAGTCACAAACTCCTCTATAAAATTCTTATTTTACTATTAGGAACCTAACCATAGGCAAGTGACCCTCGTGTACCATTCTCGTTTCTTAACTAACATTTTAAAGGGTCCAATATAAATTGAAACTCAAAAACCACCCACAAAAATGACCAATTTATCCCTTTTACGAAAAAAAAAAAAGATTCACCCACCTATTTAATGTAGAAAACTCAGGTTATTCTTAATTTCAGTAAAACAAACTTATTTTTCTGTTGCGCTCTACGTAAAACTTTCTCTATCGCCTTATGGTTGGTTATTTTTACTTCACTAATAAGAGATAATTCATTAATAAAATCTTTTTTTCATGAAGCAGTAGTGTAAAGGGACATGCAGCCTTTAATTATATAAACTGTGATTTGGCTTTAAATTTGCAAGAAGATAAGAAAGAAAATAGATAGACAAAAGTTACACGATGTAATACTTTTAACACTAGCGCATCCGCCAGAAATTGGAATGAATCGGTTATCCATTATGTGATCAATTTTATATGGTATTCTGTGTGTAGTGTATTTTTACCAAAATAATAATCATTAATAAAATAGTTACATTTAGTAAATAAACATAAAATGAAACTTTACATAGATTAAAAAATTATAATGTTTCAATATTGATGCTATAAATAACTTAAAAGATAATGATTTCACCAATGTATAATACAAGGAAATAGTCACTATTTTTTCAGATAAGTCTCTTCAAGAAATGAGTTAATCCTCACGTAGTATAAAGCATTTAGTTGAATATTGTTTGAAATATTTCATAAAATATTATTTTCAGCACAAAGCTTTTCTTAGGGTTTATAAGAAAATGGATTTCTTAATCTTGTATGATAGAAATTTACTTATTTTGAAACTGCTTCATTTTTTTCACTATTTCCGAAGAAGAATTTTTTCTGATTTGTTTTTCGCATCTTATTTTACTCAAAAACTTAATACTTAATTTCTTGAATTCAATGCTATTTGTTCAAAAAGGTGGAAATTTCCTGTACTAATATGTTATTTGATGTATCGGTTATTGAATTACAATTTGCTTGCTTGTTATTCAAATCATCTCTTTCTGTATTTCATTAAATATTGAAAGAAACGAGTCAACAGTTTTGTGATATCTTTAGAAATATAGTGATACATAATGCATCACCTGTTTTATATGTGTATATTGTATATTTTTGGGTTTCGTATCCTCAAATAACCCTTTAAACCCACGTCAACTACCGTTTTATTATTTACCTGTAAGGTTATTTATAAATAAGCTTTTACGAGTGTAGAAGTGGGAGTATAATTGAGGAGATGAACTTCGGCCTTTAGATTAAGGACATTGTTCTCTCTTTTTAATCATACATTAAAAACAAGGGCATATTCTCTTCCATTGACAATAACATGCCTTATATGCAGTATTTCGTAATGTTCCTCATTATAGGGAAGAATATTCTTATCAGGTTTTAATGGCAACTCGACGGTATAAAAAATACTGTTGTTTTAAAATTACATAAATCCTTATCCCAGATAAATTGTCCCAATTTCCCAACCACTTAATACTATCATCGTTATGTGACCTCTTTTTAAAAAACTCATAAATCGGCCTATTTTCATCCCCTATCGACCGAATATTTCAGCGACTCTGACCCATATAAATACCGGCAAATCGATAAAATATTACAAAGGTTCCCTATGAGGCAATCTAACCAATACTAGTATTAAGCAATAGAAAATACAATAATTTAAAGTAGCATCGTTTAATTACATATTTAAACATGTATATAGTCCCGACGTAGACGACGCAGGGCGCCACGGCGCAAGTCCTTGACGTCAAACCGCCTCCACATTTAGTCTGGTGTGGAAAATACAACAAGGATGTATTACAAACCGGGTTGTTGTCAGTTTTCCGTAAAAACCACGCCGCGGTCACCAAAAATGTCTGTGATAGTGTATTTTTCATCAATTAGCTAAGGAAATATTACAACCAGTTTTTTTACAACGAAACGTAAGTACGACTTGCGGCTAAATAAACCCGGATTATTGTTAAGAAACGGTCGCTTCGCGTAACTGTCATTTTGACGGGCGTTTTACGTGGTGCAGGTAACGGCAGATCTGGCAGGAATGCAAGTAGAATTTGACAGTTTGCAACCCGTGTTGTGAGACAAATTCTTGAATGAACGAGGTACAAGACACATTGATGGGAAATAGGCGACAGAGACAGAGAAACGATCAATAGGGTATGGCCATGTCTGAGATACGGCTGTTAAATCTAGCGGTTATCTATGTTTAAGATATTGCAGAAACAGAAGCACTTTTTCCTGCATCAGACACACCGGAATTCTGTTAACAGCTCTCATAAACTAGTTGGCGTGGCATGTTAATTCGCCATGATTTTTACAGCCGTGTGATAAGGCATCTTGTTGATAATTTCATTCAAGATATATTAGATTATATGCTGTTCTAGCACGTTTACTATAATCTTATGTAAATATCAATTAGGGGTATCATTATTTATTTAATAATGGGTGTTAGTTCATAGATTACCGTTTTATTTATCGTTTTCTTTTATTGTACGGGCTGTTTGTAACTGTGTCGCGGTTAATTTGATAAACAGCGTGTATTAACGTGTAGTATTCATATTTTTAATTGGTTAAATATACACGAAATAATACAGAATAAAATGCATTGCGGTTTTTATGAATGGAACCCAAAGACAATTTTTTAAATATAATTGTTGTACATAATACAAGGTATCCCGTAATAACGTGCAAAAAATATAATAGATTCCCTGTCGAAAATTAAGATGGGTTCTTCCTATAAAATTTTTCAAAATAACCCTTTCCTGCCCAGCTCCACCACCTTAAAAGGGGGGGGGGTGCCAAAAAACGGTTTTTAATTTCTATCTCAAAATAACGTAATCGGAACAATACAAAATTTGGCACATCTCGGTTACTCATTAAGAGGCATCTATCGAAATTAGAGGTAAAATTAATTATCCCTCTTGAAATTTTGTAAATATCTTTCTGCCTGCTGTTTTTCTTCAATTAAAAAAAATATTTGAACATAATCTCTTAAAAGAATTTCATAAAATCGACCATTTTTGAGAAAAAAATTAAGTTACATCTGTCTAAGTAATCAATCAAAAGCGATGAGCACAATAATTATATTAGTGTAAAATACTAAAAGTAGGCTGGTGTTAAATTGTAACTTGACAATATTACGTTGTTTCTTGCCTTTAAAATAATAAGATAATAATTCCTTACTACTTAATACTAGTACTTTTCTATCCAGATTTTAAAATACATAGTTTTAGTAATGAGGAATATGCAGACATACATTTAATTCATGGTGAATGTAAAGGAAATGCTTCAGCGGCAAAATAATGATATCGTAAGTTTCCTACTCGTACTGTACCAAATGTTCGTACTTTTTCTAATATTCGTTTTACGTTAAGAGAAAGGGGGGGTGTTTTAAGTGTTTTAAAAAAGAAGTCAATATTGTAGTCGTCGGAGACAAATAGGAGATGCAATGGGGGCACAAATATTACATTATTTTGGTGAACATCCTGAATGTATCTGCTCTTCAATTCCGCTTAACAAGAACATCAGTATGGAGGATTTTGAAAAGGCAAAGACTTTACCCCTATCTGTTCCCTCGTGACTTTCCAGTAAGATTTGATTTTTGTAGAATTATACTTAGGATGCCATAAGATTTTACAAGAAAAGTACTATTCACCGATAAATTGTAAAATGAAATATATAAATATAGAATGACATGTACATACCGGGAGTTAGAAAAGTATGGGAACGGTGGAAAATATCGAACAGTTTGCATCAAATCGAAAAATAAAAAAATACGTGTCAAGAATTTTTCAAAAAACTATCTACTGATACCAAAATGACCTCCCCACCCACCACCCTGTGGGTGGGTCGAGGGGCAACTTTAAAATTTCAAATGGAAACCCGTATTTTTTATTGCGGAATCGGATTCTACGGCAAAAATACGTAAATTTTATTTCAGACATTTTTTTCGATTCTTGCATGGTGTCGCTGTAATCGCAAAAAATTAAAAGAAAACATTACTGTTTCAAGAGTAGCGTCTTGTGCCCATAAAGAAACGTCCAATTCAAAAACTGAAAAACACGTATTTGTTATTTTTACGAAATCTATCCAATTACATTGAATTCGACTCTCCCATCCCTAATCCAGTGGGTGGGGCAGGGGACAACTTTGAAATTTGTAATGAAAATCCCAATTTTTATAGCTGATTCGGATTCTACGGCCAAATATACGTGAATTTTATATCGGGCATTTTTTTCTATTCTCGCAAGGTATCGCTGCAATCGCACAAAATTGAAGTAAACCTTAAGCGTCCATTGGTTTGTAAATATTTACAAACTCTAGCTACTCGTGTTGACAAAAAAAACATTCAGTTTAAAAAATAATATCTGTGATATCTTGATTTTTATGAATGTTTTTTTTAAAGTGTTCTTAATAACAGTATTTGTTTTGTGAAATTTCTAAGAGAACGTTCAGTCGCTTCCAACTTTTGTAGAGTCAGGAGCGCACTTTTGTATGGAAAAAGTTATTTCATTTTTCATTAGCTCTCGCGTTTTTTTCTGCATAATGGCTACTTTAACAGAGTAAGAGAGAGTTTCTTTTTTAATGATACGAGGGTGGGGCGATAAAGAAAGGTCCTATGATGAAGTTGTGATTTTATTCAACGAAACGTTCCGTGTAGATCAAGTGGGAATTTCTAAATCTACTGTGTCCCGTACCATCAGACGATTCTTAGACACAAGGACAAATAAAAATCGCCCAAAATCTGGAAGACCAAAATCTGAAACATCGGAAGCTCGACAAATGGAAGTGGCCCAGGCATTTGTTGAAAATCGAAGGTTATCAATCAGAAAAGCAGTCAGTTCATAAGAATTTGAAACTTTTGAAATTTCATCCTTACAAAATGCACCTTCACCAAGAGTTAAATGAAGATGATTTTGATCGGCGACTTGAATTTAGTGAATTAATGATGGAAATGGGTAACCAGAACCCAAATTTCTTGTCATCTCTACTTGTCTTCTCAGATGAAGCAACTCTCGAACTCAGTGGAAAAGTTAATCGCCATAATTTCAGATATTGGAGTGACGAAAACCCTCACTGGATGCTTGAAACACACACGCAGTATCTACAAAAATTAAATGTTTGGGCAGGAGATTTCAGGGATCGAATCATAGGACCGTTTTTCATAGATGGAAATTTGAATGGAGAAGAATACTTAGAAATGTTGACAAATCAAATAGTTCCCGCAATACAAGAGATTGCTGGTGATAAGTTCGATAATGTTTGGTTCCAGCAAGATGGGGCTCCTCCACACTATCGGGATATTGTTAAGGACTATTTGAATGGTACTTTAGAAAATCGAATGTTGGGCATTCACAAGACTCGAACAACCGTTCCTCATGCCCAGTCAGATAGAATGGTGGGACGACATAACAAAACCATAAAGGAACATCTTTCTAAGGTGGTTCACAAGAACCAGCGAGATTGGGATCGGCACATACCGTTTTTCTTAATGGCATACAGGGCTGCCATTCATGAAATTACTAAACAGGCACTGGCTCGTATAATATTTGGGCACGAGATCAGACTGTCATATGACTTGATGTTTGGTACACCAGATAAGAAGCCACTGTCCGTGGGTGACTATGCAAATGAAGTTAGTCAACGGCTGAGGAATGTCCATGACTTGTTTCGAAACCAAGTTAGTATAGCTAATGACAGAATGAAGGCTTGCTGTGACCGGAAGGGGACGTCAGCAGGATTCAAGGAGGGAGATCTGGTTTGGTTATATAACACACAGCGAAAGAAGGGAAGATCTCTGAAGCTTCACCCACGTTGGGAAGGGCCGTAATCTGTCATGATCCGGATTAATGACGATTAAGGAAAATTTATATATATGAATTTTAGTGTTTTTCGCCTTTTTCTCTATTTTCAGGAAAAAATATGCATTTTGGTGAAAAATATCAAGAGAGCAAAGTTCTAGAGCATAAAATTTCCTAGAAATCTTGTCTCCCAAGTTTTTTAGAATTCCGCATAGTTTCGCCGTTAGAGGGCGCGAAAGGAATATATATATCATTTGAATTGAAAACAAAAATAAAGAAAATTGTGCTATTTTTTTCATTGTAGGATTTTTATTAAATAATTTACCGAATGAATAGATAAGATTAAATTTTTGATTTTTATTGAAATTGCAAAAAGCGTTAAATAGTTTTAAGCAATTGGTATTTCGCAAAGATAATGAAGAAATATTTTTCTTTCTGCATTTCAACAAAAATATTTTCCTATTGTTATGAGAAGCTAATTTTCTTAACTGAACGGCCCGTTTGAAGAAATATTATTTATACATATGGATTTAAGGAATTTGAAGAGGACATTGAATTTGTCCATTAATAAAACCCAATTTTGAAAAAAAATGTATATTATTATTTATATATTTGTAATCTATAATAATTTTAATAATAATACTAATAATAAAAATTAATAAAAATAATAATAATACTAATAATCATTACATATTAGATTATGGGGACGGTAGCTGAGTGTTTTAAAGCGTCTGGCTAGCAAACTGAGTTGCCTAGCGAAGTGGGTTCGATCCCCGCAAGGTGAAACAATTTTTCATTAAAAAAAAAATTGCCCTAAGAGTGGTTCGGAGTCCACATTAAACTGTAAGGCCTCGTGTCTCTTTACCTAGCACAAGATCCTTGAAATATTCCGGGGGTTACTTCGGTAACTTGAGAAGTGGTTAAGAAAACAAACATTTAAGAATTACAAAATCTTGCTCTTTTCAATAATAAGAATTCATCTTCGCTAGAACTAGACATAGCATTATCTTTTACATTATCTATCTCTTCATCATTATCATTCTCATAATTTTCATTTTCCGTTGAAAGAAAATCTGGTTCAATCTGTACAATTTCAACCTCTTCTTCAAGACAATCTACATTACTAATATCGTCAGCTACATCAATCTTCTCGGAATTAGCACAATCAGTTCCTTTATATAATTTACAAAATTTATTACACTTCAATCCCAATTTTCTACAAGAGCATCTCTTGGTACAAAGAAGTTTACAACCCCAATAAATATTTAAATGATATATGACACAATTATTAAAAATTAAACTTTATAAATTATACTTTTTTTTTAATGCATGCTCATTCCACACAGGAATAAAATGTACTTTTTTCGCCAGAATTTAATTATAATTTTGTCTCCAAATTTTTAAAAAAGCGCAAAAGTATATATATATATATATATATATATATATATATATATATATATATATATATATATATATATCTTTCGCGCCCTCTAGGGGCAAAACCATACGGAATTCGAAAAAGAAGTTGAAAAAAAAACATGTAAGAAATTTTATGTTCTACAAGTTTGCTCTCTAGATATTTTTCACCAAAATGCATAGTTTTTCCTGAAAATAGAGAAAAAGGCGATAAAACGCTAAAATTGACATATATATATATGGACAGCGAGATTCGCAACAGAATTAACGCTGCATCTAGAGCACTCTGGGGACTTAGAGAGAGAGTATTTGACAACCACGACCTTGCTTTGTCAACGAAAATGGCTGTCTGCAGAGCAGTTATCATTCCAACACTGCTATATGGATGTGAAAGCTGGGTCACTTACCGTCGTCATGTGAAAGAATTAGAACGTTTTCAGCAAAGACACCTCAGAAGTATGATGAAAATCCGTTGGTTCCATCACATATCAAACGTGGAAATACTCAGGAGAGCAAACAGCCTTCCAATTGAGGTGCTTATTTCAAGAGCACGCCTCAGATGGGCAGGTCACGTTCATCGTATGCATGATAACCGCCTTCCTAAATGTACACTTTATGGTGAATTGCTAAGCGGTAGAAGAAGGCGTGGCGGTCAACGAAAGAGGTTCAAAGACGCTCTCCATGAAAATCTAAAATCCTGCGGTATTGCAGACGAGCAATGGGAACAACTTGCAGCGGACAGAACTGAATGGCGAGGGGTTGTGGCCAGCTATCAAGGAAATGTTGCTGCAAGAAGGCCGAATCCAAGACCTAACCAGGTCTATGTTTGTCCTGACTGCGGTCGACATGTGCTCTTCCGAATTGGCCTCTATAGCCATAGTCGTGTGCACCGTAGATGAATGGGAATTACAATAGACTACACCTTTTACTTGTTTTTTATTGTACACAATCTATCGACTGTAACATTTTTATACTCGGACTCGAGTAACGGCTAATAATAATAATAATAATAATAATATATATATTTCTCAAAAACCAATCCTTTTTCAGAACTGCGTGGGGGGGGGGGCGTGAAAATTATGTTTAGACAACCCAAATGCTTAGTTTTTTACAGGTCTCATAACTGTGGGAAAATTTTCCATAAAACAGCGATTTTTTGACTAATTTGAAGGGACTAAACATGAAAATCGTGCACTTGGACAGAGTGGCGAAGTATGACCGGGACGTTCAGGCTTCAGGAGAAGGCAGTGTTATGTGCACGCTTACGCCACTGCCTCATAGAAAATACTAGAAGGAAAGATATCGAATGATATACTGGAATATTCTAGAATAATCGAGTACATTCGACGCGGGTATATATAGAGTGGATTCAAGCGCACTGAGGACAGTTTTATACTAGACGAGCAAGTGATAATATGAAATAAGAAACAGTATCAAGTTATGATTTAAAGTAGTGAATTTATGTTAGATTGAAGTATAACTAGTTGTGTTATTTTTAAGGATTAATTATTGTAATTTTAAGTGGTTAATAAATCAATGGTTTGTGAAGATTCTTGTTGCAATTTATCGGATCTACGTACAGGGTGTTTACTGGAGATTGTAAACACGTTTTTTTGTTCCAGGCATTTTCGTTTCGTTTGTGTTTAGAAAAATTGCAAATAAAATGTTTCTTTCTTCCAAGTCGTAAAGCATCGTATATGATAAACACTCACAAGATTCCGTACGTGTTGCATTTATAAGCAGATAGTCCCCTTAATGAATATCAGTATTGACAAAACTTTAAAGAGGTACCATTCCATTGAATTATCGATTCCAACCAACGAAATTGAAGAAATAGAGGTTTGTTGCACGATCGGGCCGTAACTTTCTGTAACAGATGGTAAATTCAACCTTTCAGCAGGGAATCAATGATACCTAAAAGACGTATTGAGCTGGGGAGATATTTTATTTTATGCAAATAATATACCTCTTTTGGAAGAGACGCATAAAAATATATTGTAATCGTAAAAGAGTATAGCGAAGCTTATTTCAGCTTGATTTGTTTAAAACTCTGTTTTTTGCTAGTTGGATTATCTAAATATTATTTGCCAAAAACAATGATGAAAATTACAAAAGATGAGAAACATATTCCACCGAATAAATATACAGGGTGTGCCAATAAAAACTCCCAGGTGAAATATTTGTTATACCGTCTGTCTATTTCGCGAGAGCCATACCAGAATCTCCCTTAATATCTATTGCAGAAGAGTAAAGTTTTAGAAACAGTTATCCCATTTTTTGCGAGCTATATTTCAGTAAAAAAAAATTTGAAATCCATAGCCTACTTTGTGAGATATGTTACAAAAACCTAAAAAATATTAAAACCACAAACGGTTATAGCGTCCTTATTTGAGGAGATACGAAAAAAGTTCAAGGGATGAAAGTTGACGACAAAGACAATAAGAATAATAATATGTATAAAAAAATCCAAAAAACACAATTGGCTATAACATACGCTCTTGTACAAAAATGAAAAGAACAAATCTCAAATTAGCCCGTCACACCATTAATTCCGTTTATTTTTTCATTCATATCACTGAATCGTAAAAATCAGCTATGCCATCATGAGTGAAAAACAATGTACACAGTTATTAACATATTTGACAGATTGTTGTATCTTGCGTTGTCGAGTTCTAAGACAAGTTTTATATCAGTAATTATTATGTACACCAATAATAACAAATTCGATATGATTAGCATTTATTGTCAGTGCAATTTTGACGCTGAGATGGCAGTCACAGTTTACGGAGATAAATTTCCAAATGCTCCGCAGCCAAATCGAAAAGGTAGTAAGGCGAGGGCATATTGCGGATAACGTAAGAAAAGTGAATGGAGTATTGAATTATGTTAACCAAAATGAAGAAACCTCTTTGAGATAAATTCAGAGAAATTGTGGCATAAAAAATCGGTGGATCTTTGAAGCCGAAAAGAGCATTAAATTATGTGACAAAACGGCACTAAACGTAATCCGATCTCATCCAAAACCTTTTCAGATCTTCTGGGACACTAAAAAAACCCTCAACTTAATGCATTTACAATCATCTATGCGAGTTATGACCTACATTATCGCTCGTTGAATAATATACTATTAGGATATTAACAACTTTAACATCACTTGAACGACTAAGAAAATCTAGTTATCCTAAATACTACAGATTTGTAAAGCAACAAACTGAAAATTGGTAAAGTGATAATCTATAATAAATTCATCAACGAAGGTACAGAAAGCATATGATATTGATATTGTTACATCTACCTTTAAAGTTTGTGACAATCTACTAAAAGTTACAAATATGCCGAAATATTAACAAGACATGGCACCAACTTTATCGGATGACAAACGATGACAATGACAATCGTCAAAATTTACTCATTGCAATCCGATCGCTCGCGGCTGTCTTTGTTAAATGAAACATTAGCATTTCAGTAATTTTACTAGATTTTAGAGGAAATTCTTCGATTTGTCTGTATATATATTTAAAAACGGCACTAAACGTAATCCGCTCTACTTCTAGAGTAGTGAAGAAACCCTGACACGTGATGTGACGAGTTTCACAACGGGCTACGCGCATCGATCATGTCATGCGAAATGCAATCTATGCTTCATATTTGCTTTGTTTTTAATTTTTTTCACGGAAACCAAATCGAAAGGGTGGAAGTGTGATATATCGTTGAAATCAGAATTTTAACTGCTTTTCAATGGTTCCATTGCAAATTGAAAGTATTTATAAAATAAGCAACTTGTTGCGTCAAAATGGCACTAAACGTAATCCTATCTCAACCAAAGGCTTTTCAGATTTTCTGGGGCACTAAAAAAACGCATATGCAAAGTTTCATTCAAATTTGTTCAGTAGTTTCGGCGCTATCGTGCTAACACACATACACACACACAGACATTTTTCAAAAAACACTTTTTTGGGTTCCTAGGACCTCAAAACGTAAAGATTTGATGTTATCTCAATTTTCGTTTTTGAACCAATTTTAGTAACCTCTCACAATTTTATTGTGGAGAGGTTAAAAAGACAGTGCAAAAAAATATTTAAAAAAAAAGTGATTTCGATGCTACAAAATGAGGAAAGTTCAACATTTAAATGAGGGAGATAAGCCGAGGGGTAGATGGTTGTTAAATAAAAAAAGGAATGAACCGCTGATATGTAGCAAAATTCTTTGGTCGGGCGAATCAAATTTTTCTAATAGTGGATTTTTCAATAGAAATATGCATTATAAGTGGACACGAAAAAATGCACATTGGTGCAGAAAGACTACTTTGCAAGAAACATTTTCTACAAATGTTTGGGTAGATCTTTTAGGGACTAAAGTAATTGGACTTTGTTTTTATGATGGCAAATTAACTGCTCGTAGCTTAATTTCCTGCAAAATGAATTTCAAGATTTTCTTTATGAATTTGCAGTGGCAGAAAGATTAAATTATTCATATTTTCAATAATATGGGGTTCCACCTCACACTGCTGTAATATGTACAAATTATTTAAATCAAGTTATGCCAGATCACCCGATCTCACTCCATGAGATTTTTCCTATGGCCATATTTGGGGATCAAAGTGTATTGCAGACAACCTACAGCATTGCCAGGGCTGTACTCAAACTGGTTTTATCGGCTCATTTGTCCGGGGCCCGGGCCTGCAAAAAATTATTATAAAGATTATTTTTAGGACGTTTATTTTTTGTGTAATAAATTTTAATAATTGTTATGTTCATCAGAATTATCGTGCTTTTTACTAAATTTATCGTATCTTATCAAAATTATCGTATTTTTTGATACGATAACATGCTTTCAGTCGTTTATCGTGTAGCAGTTGAATTTATCGTATAAAAACGATTATTATCGTGTAGTGGTGAGAGGTAAGTGAAACCTCTCAAATGGTCAATTGCTACTATACACCATAGATGTCTCTATGGGCGTATAGCGACTTGCGATTCTGCAAGTACCTGAGAGCGGCGACCTTTCAGTCCTAGGTGGACTTAACCTACTGTTATAATATATGATTTGCAGGAAACAACTACTCAGCGGGCAAATACCCCGACCTGCATTGAATTACACCTTACAAATCATTAAAGAATGGTAACCAATATCATTTGTCAACTCCCTGACCAGCATTATTATCGTGTTATTTCCAACACTGCCGAGATGGCGTAACCTCTCTCTTTCCGTCCTGCGCAGTTCTTTGGGAGTTTAAATGTATGCCAGAAGATCTGGTTTTCAAATATAACGCAGATTTGCAAGAAGATTTAGTAGATCAGCTACAAAGTCTTAAAAAAGTTTATACTACTAACTTTGGACTTGGGGGCGAGCATAGGTGCGTCTTTACTATGTACATACTTCGGTATGCGATGTAAAGCAAGGTCAGGCGCAGTTAGTAGTTGGATGGGTGACCATTCCAACGGAAACCGCGTCCTCGCCTCACACATTTTCCAGCGGCTTGTATATCAGTGTATGCGCGGAAGCTATACAATCTTGGGCGAGGGTTGTATAGGAGATATACCATCCTTCGGAGGGGATGTAAAGCAGTCGGTCTCTTGTCTATTAAATGTTAGGCAAGTAAAAGATCCCTACTCTTCTTAAGAGAAGAGGTTCGGCAAAATTCCTGGTTGGGGGTAGCTGTAATACGCATCTTTTTGACTATCCCTGCAACTGTTGAGGGTGCGGAATGATCTTTCCCAACTTTGAAGAGAGTAAAGAATGTACAACGATCAACAACGACGTAACAGTGACTCTCACCTAGATGTTCTAGCAGTGGATACTCAACTGGCAAAGATGATTGACATGGATATGAAGCCATTGATGACTTCGCAGCGAGAAAGGCAAGACGAAAGACCCTAGGCTAGGACTATACTATACTATATCCAACCATCTGATATGATTTCTTTGTTTTAATAGAAGGTAACAACGCAATTTACTCCTTTCCATTATTAAAAATCTTTTCCAAAATAAGGGGGCCCTGAAGATTTACTTTTCCCGGGGCCCGCCAAAACTGGGTACGGCCCTGAGCACGGAATTAGACAACGTTTTAAACGAATTACGTCTAAGATGCTAAGAGATATGTTAAGAGGACATCTCTAGAATTGATAACTGGATACAAATTGAAGGCGTGCACTTCAAAAATTTATTATGAATTTGTATTTTATTTCATTAAATGAGATTGTGGTGACAGATCGTTTATGTTGAGTAGAAACAGAAATGTTCTAATTTCAGAGGTTCTCTTACAATTATTCGCTATTTCTTGTCCACTAAGTAACTCGAAAATCAACAGTATGACAAAATTCTACTTTTAAAACAATTATTTCAAAGTATACGTTTATTATCAGGTTTTTATAATACTGCATGTTATCTAAATCATGAAGAAATTATGACAAATACCCTAAATATGTATAGTAACTCTGTTGCCTTAAATGCACCCCGGTTGTTTCAGGAGGGTCTTAGAGAGGAAGTGGAGGCTTGGACATGACTGTGGATGACCGAGTGGCTAGAAGCGTAGCTCTGGAGCAGGCCTACGTGCATGACGTTTATGAGCAGTTCTACGACAACCCGAGGAGCAAGCCTTGGCCAAAAGTACAACATTTTTTGGACGACCTCGAACCAGGGTCTATCGTTTGTGATGTCGGTAAGTAGGGGTATACATAGATAGATAGCTTATTTAACTGTACACGGACTATATTTAAACTTTTTTTGTTTAAATTTACTCATAGAAAAAATTGGTCTCAAAATATTTTCAAATGCGTTTTTAGAAGAAACTCCATCACAATCTTTTTTTAAATATTATATGAAAAAATTTAAGCGATTTTGGAAATATTTGGAGGTTCTATTGTTTATTTCCCTCTAGAGGCTGAACTATTAACCATTTTAAGATAGTTTAAGACACATTTTAAGTTATCTCGACTAAAGCAATTTTCAGCTAACAGCCTTCCTTTCACACACACTTTACACCGCGCCAAGAAATGCTTTCCAATCGTAGAAGCCTATGGCAAGAGGGCTACCAATATTGCCAGTCTGTCTTTTACGTCATTTATTCTCATTTGTTTCAGGTTGCGGTAATGGAAAATACTTAAACGTGAATACATCAATTTTCAACATAGGTGGCGACAAGTCAACTCGATTAAGCGAAGTGGCGCGAGAGAAGGAAAACGAAGTACGTATTATTTCCTATAGCACGGCAATTGCCTGCACCCTAGCTCGATCGTTACCCCATACATTTTGTAGAGTCGGGATATTAACTACTAAGAGCATGTTATTCGAAAAGATCGCCTGTAATTGCACCAAAGTGCCCAGCCGAAAAATACAGTCGTTATATTCTGGCTGAAACGAGGTACTATAACAATAGTCATTAAATCATTTATTGTACTCAAAGTTTATTTATTTATTGATACACTGCCAACAGAAAGAACAATTACAGGGCAGGGATATACAACTAAATATATTTCAATATACAGGATGGGACAATAGTGCGATATCTCGAGTTTTACGATAACTAGATAAAAAAACTAGATAAAAAAGTCTATAACTGGAAATTATTTTCGAACATACAGCGCAAGCCAAGACGAAATTACAGGACCAAGTGCCTTTTTTAAAATGGAATGCTATATATTTCAGTACATTTTTTTAAGCCTCTTTCTAGTTTCTATTCATTCCTATATTAGCATTAAATATCTCCCAATCACTTGGATGTAATGAGTTTTTTTTGTTAAAATAATGCGATCTACAGATGGATATAAAAAAATCACCACAGTCAGAATTTAGGATTATTTATTGACACTAACCTTAGATTTGATAAGCATATATCGTTGTGTATTAAAATAGCTAAATTAAAATTGTTATACTGTCGTGAGCAGAAAAAATAGGACAACTTTTTTTTTCTAATGTAAATCTGTCTCTATTTGAATATGTAATGAGTAGCCGAAATAAAACAGATATCACTTTTAATTTATTTTTTATTTTAATGCTGAAGTTATTATTTAGTTAGTGAAGTTATTATAGTAAATGATGGATGGTTAATGAGACAAATTGCACTGCGTTATAACATTAACAAAAATTTAGTGTGTAACAACAGTGGAGAATAAACAGTACGATTAGTAGAAATCCTGGATCAAAAGACAAAGGATATCCTACTTAACAAGAAACTAACTATTAATATTTCGTTATTGCACCATTTCTATTTATAACTTCTATACGTCTGTTTGGCATAGAATTAAATAACCTTATACAATAATCATTAGTTATTATTATTAGCCGTTACTCGAGTCCGAGTATAAAAATGTTACAGTCGATAAATTGTGTACAATAAAAAACAAGTAAAAGGTGTAGTCTATTGTAATTCCCATTCATCTACGGTGCACACGACTATGGCTATAGAGGCCAATTCGGGAGAGCACATGTCGACCGCACTCAGGACAAACATAGACCTGGTTAGGTCTTGGATTCGGCCTTCTTGCAGCAACATTTCCTTGATAGCTGGCCACAACCCCTCGCCATTCGGTTCTCTCCGCTGCAAGTTGTTCCCATTGCTCGTCTGCAATACCGCAGGATTTTAGATTTTCATGGAGAGCGTCTTTGAACCTCTTTCGTTGACCGCCACGCCTTCTTCTACCACTTAGCAGTTCATCATAAAGTGTACATTTAGGAAGGCGGTTATCATGCATACGATGAACGTGACCTGCCCATCTTAGGCGTGCTCTTGAAATAAGCACCTCAATTGGAAGGCTGTTTGCTCTCCTGAGTACTTCCACGTTTGATATGTGATGGAACCAACGGATTTTCATCATACTTCTAAGGTGTCTTTGCTGAAAACGTTCTAATTCTTTCACATGGCGACGGTAAGTGACCCAGCTTTCACATCCATATAGCAGTGTTGGAATGACAACTGCTCTGTAGACAGCCATTTTCGTTGACAAAGCAAGGTCGTGGTTGTCAAATACTCTCTCTCTAAGTCCCCAGAGCGCTCTAGATGCAGCGTTAATTCTATTGCGAATCTCGCTGTCCATGTTTGCTTTGTCATTAACAACGTTGCCTAAGTAATTGAACTGATCCACCACTTCAAGAGAATTTCCGTTAAGTGTAATGTCTATTTGGTTCACTTGATGAGGAGTTGACATAATCTTAGTCTTTCCAATGTTGATTTTAAGTCCCAAGGAATCATAGCTCTGGGCATACACATCTAAAAGTTCTTGAAGCTCTTCCGGCGTAGAGGCTAAAAGTGCACAGTCATCCGCATACTGGAGATCACAAATGAATCGTGTGCGTGTCTTCGTGAAAGCTCTAAAGCGCCCTATGTTAAAGAGACCGCCATCAAAACGGTATCTGAGACCTATTCCTCTGACTGTCAGTTTGTTGTCAACAATAATTGTTAGAGCAGTGGTAAACAAGTTAAAGAGTAGGGGTGCCAGGACACATCCCTGCCTAACTCCAGTGAGGGTTTGGAAAGGTTCGGTTGCCTCATTATTATACATAACCTGGGCGTTGTTGTTTGTATGTAGACTGCGACATACTTCCACAAATTTTCTAGGGATACCTAAGCGGAGCATAATTTTCCAGAGCACTTCCCTGTCCACCGAGTCAAACGCCTTGGTTAAATCAATGAAGGCAATGTGAATTTCTCCTTGATGTTCGAGTGCTTTTTCTTGAAGCTGTTTAAGTGTGAAGATTAGGTCCGATGTGATCATTAGTAATAATATTTTCACATGCATTATTTACTATTTCCAGTAATTCTTCGGCATTTTGTGGTGTCACATTTAGTTTTTGGATACTTTTTACGAATAGTCCCCATACCTCTTCCACAGGGTTAAGATCTGGACTATACTGGGCCAGTTAAGAACATTGATGTTGTTATCTTGAAACCAGTTAGTTACAGTATGAGCAGTATGAACGGAACAAAATTATAAAATGCCTACGTATCTCTACAGAAAAATTTCATTTCGCACTGGTGTTCATACATTATATAAAAGATATAAGGGCACCTTAACATAAAACTGCCCTATTTCAAAGGTCTTTTTCGTCCAATATTACCAGATTATACAATTCCTTATCCCTTCACATCAAATCTTGCACTGTTTCGTCCTCTTCTAAAGATTAGAAAAAATATTTGTTGCCAAAATAATTAAATATGGTTTACACCATTGAATATGCCCACAATATGCCACTCAATGGGCTAAATGGAAGAGCAGCTATTGGTTACTAGTTGAACTTTCGCCCTTTTGTCTGTTTTTGTAACTAATTAATTACTTTAAAATATGTTGTTGGCAAATAAAGATTATTATTATTATCAGTATTTAATGTTGCTCAATTGTCACAGGTAATTGTTTTGGACAACCTGGCGCTTCCATTCCGTGATGAAAGCCTAGACGCAGTCGTCTCGATAGCAGTAGTTCACCACCTCGCAACGACCGAACGGAGGATCCGTGCCTTGAGGGAACTAGCGCGTGTGTTGAGGATAGGCGGCCGCCTCATCATATCCGTATGGGCAATGGAACAGAGCCACAGAAAATTCGAATCGCAAGACGTTCTAGTTCCTTGGCGAAGGCCCCGACACATAAGCACGCCTTCTTTGGAACTGACCTCCACCACCACCACCTCCGAGGACGATGGACAACCGGCCTACCATGCTTACACGCAAACCTCCGATAGCGACTCTAATAGATCTGTCAGGTAAGTGTAAGGCTATTCTAGAGATATAAAACAATATACTATTATAGACACCTATTATTATACGTTATTAATAATTTTACCATAAATTTTTCCAGTCCTAAAGAAAAAATTACAGTAAATTTTGAGATGGAAAGCGGTTAAAAACTGTGTTGTTGTTAATAATTATTTTATTTGTCAATATTGTCGGTTTAGAAAAAATATCACATGTACTATATCCAGATATTATTTTTCGTAAGCACCTAACACGAGCAAGTAATGGAAATTCCTTGTTAAGAACTGTATGAACAATATGAACATAGGTATAATTTGGACTGTAGAACGTCTTTATCAGACTTTCCTATACAATTTCTCGGTTTCTTGCTATTCTAAAGAATTCATACTTGATTTCAGATCGAAAGGTGTCGTCCGAAAGAAAGGCCGCAGCCGCAAAGGCAGATCAATAGACCCTGGAAGAAACTCATCGCCAAGTAGTTCAAGTCTCTCTAGCCCAAACGAAACGTGCTATAGTTTTGTTCGGAGGGCCATTCAAAAACTTGCGGGGGGCAGGCGGGTCGGAGTTCATCGGCCGTGGTTCCTGGAAAGCTGGACGACCTGCGCGAAAGAGCCCCCGCAAAATAGATACGACCCCGAAGGCTGCGACTGCTGTGATTGTATGGAAAACGTCCAGGATATGCCTATAGAGTTACGAAGAATAGACGACGACGAGCTGCCGCAAAGAAGGCAGACGTTTCCCTCGTCCCAATTAGTAAACGATATATCTTATTTGAAATCGAAAAGCATGACGAATATTAAGACTGCCGAGAACAACAATATCGTAAAGTCACAGTCTAACGCAGAGGCCATCAGCGAAGATGTTAAGGTGGAAGTTGAATCACCTCCTAAAGTCACTCCCAAAAGTACTTTGGCTAAACCTAAACTAGTGAAGCAGAAGAAATCCATATGCGAGGAAGACGCGGACGAGGCGCTAGACCAACCTACGGACATGGACAAACTTAAACTTCTACCAGATTTAAAATCCTCATTGAACAAGTTCAACAGAGGTGGCGTTTTGAAACAGAGATCTCTAAACGAGGAGTTGATGTGGACTGATAGATTGCAAGAAAAGGAAAGGGTTCGGCAGAATATTCAGAAACAGGCCTCCCTCAACGAGGACTTGTTTTATCACAGGTCCCACGCCTTCGACACTTTTAAGGATTCCTTGTTCTATGTTTCAACCTCCAAGCGCTTTCAGCTGATAAAAACTGGCTTCACCAATAAATTGAAGAGTTCAACCACTAATATTGAAAAAGTTACAGGAGCTTCTTTAAAAAATGGTTAGTAAGATAGGTATAATTTTAAGTACAAAGGAAAGTATTCCCTAAATGTTAGTTCGTTAATATTTTATGGTTTTTTTTCTATCACGTGTTCATGTTTACATGGTTTACAGTGAGGAAGGAAATGTCTAAATATTTATACAAAGTAGATAACAAAGATTTATTTAGGAAATTTAAATATAAATAAATGATAAAAATGTTCGATGTGTCCATCATCATTGTCAATGCATAATTGATAACGTCTTCTTATATTCATAATTGCACCGGAAATGGCTCCATTATTTACATAAGACTGTTGATTTCAAGTCGAATCCTGTCTATAATGAATTGAATACCATTATTATTATTAATAGTGACAATGTCTTTCAGAAATCCCCAAAAAAATTAATCCATAGGAGAAAAATCCAGACTGTTAGGTGGCAATTTAATTGTTGAATTATTTCTGCAAAAGAATATTTTCTGCTTCTGGGATAATTATTTCCAGATAGGTAACTCCAGTTAAAGTGTAATCATAAAATATAGGCCCAACAATTTTGTTTCTGAAAATTTGACACCAAACGCAACAGTTTTTCTTCCGGATTTTTTAGATTTGTTTTACCCATCTTTTCTGTTGTGCTTGTTTTCCCACGCCCTTCAATTTTTCGTATTAAAAACTCCTACCGTAGGAAAGGATGATTCATCAGTCCATAACATTTTAGTAAAAAAATCGGAATTTTCATCCAACTTTGAATCGTCTGGTGGCAAAAGCCAAAAGGTGTTCTGTGCTAATTCACTAATCACATTGAACTAACATATGAAACCCAAGTTCTATGAATATTAACTAATGGGCGCCACATTGTTTCAGGTTTCGTGCGTATGTTCCAAAACTGGAAAAGCTCCGACGTCATTTCACCCACAATCCCAGAAGACGAAACAGTGGACAATTTAAAAACTCCCGTACTCACCGCGGATGAGAAAAAAGACGCCGCCAACGGAAACGGCGAGCGAAGACACTCCAAGGAAGACGGTTCCGATTCCTCTAAAGACAGCAGCCTACAAAGTGATACTAGTGTAGATTCCGAGGACTCCTTCGCCTCGGTTATTTTCGTCCCGAAGTCAGATCCTATGTCCCCAACCAACCTTTCACCGGGGCCGACATCGCCTCGGCTAAAAAACTCGTCCGTTCCAAATTCTCCTAGAATCAAACAATCCTCATGTCCAACGAGCCCCAGAATCAAACAAATGCCCTTGGCGATCTATCCCCTGACCAAACAGCTGAGTTCTCCGAAGCCTTCGACCGAAATCTTTGCCGACAAATCAGACAGGGACCATATTTCCACAGAAAGTACAATTAAGGAACCTAGCAAGACCTTAGCACAAAAATATTCAGTACAACAAATACCAAAGTTTAGAAAAACTAGTTTAAATACTCCCAGTTTAAGTACCGCCCCAGCTAGCCCGGAGAAATCACCAGTAGAAATAGCATCGGACACAAGAAACGAGAGACTGAAAAAAATTAAAGAACTGCTTAACCAAAAACCCGGCTTTGGAGTTAGAAGTAGCAAATCAAACTTCCCCATTGTTAGGCAATCGTCCGTGTCGAATGGAAAAGTAGAGGCCATCGCTAAACCCTTACCCAAACTGCTAACCTTAGAACTGTTCAACCCCGAGACCGATGATAAAGATAGCGATTCTAGCTGTGTATCCTCACCAGACTCAATAGATAGCGTAATTAGCGTTAGCAGTGAGCGGAAGTCAATTTCCAACACGCGGTTCAAATTCCCACCAACGAGCTTACTAGAAGCAGCAGCGGATGTAGCCAATAGCCTAGACGAAGCTGTAGAAAAGGTAATCAAATCTAATCCCAGGACGAAGAGAAGACTGCAGACCGGCGAAGTGCTGTCGATTTTGCAACGAAACTACTCGTCAGACACCACTCCCCTTCTGGGGGAGGACGACGGAAGTAACTGGGACGAAGACTGCCACAAACATTTGACGGACTTTGCCGACAAGCTGAGCGAGAAATTGCTCCAAGAGATCGATCAATATCAAGTAAAAAGTAGACTATCGAATTCCGTGGATAATTTCGACGACCCGTACATAAGTCGGCTAAGCGAGGAGCTACAAGATCTTTCTAAGCTGAGCGCCGAAATCCAAAAACAGAACGAATATTTGGCGAAACTTAGTGTTAGTGACAGTTTATTCGGTAGACCATGTGTGAAATGTAAACGAAGTGAGTGCACGTGCTTTAGGACTAAAAATAAAAACAATTTACTTAAGAATAATTTAAGGAAGGCGAACGGTGCCGAATGTTCGACGAACAATAAAAGTGACACTCTAAATCAGAGTCTTATGGACGAACCTTTACGTAGTTTAGATAGTTACACAAAGTGTGATATGAAAAGTACTGAAAATGGTAGCGAACCGGAGACCAATCTCTCTTCAAACTTATCTGTTAGTAAGACATCCATCAAGATGGGCACCTCCACGGACTCCTGTGATTCGGAAAAGGGTGAGTACGTTATTACTTTCTCATTGATATTGGGTATTCTACTTTAGCCTATCCTATCCTACTCAACTCTAATCTACTCTACTGTACTCTACTCCACTCCACTCTACTCCACTCTACTCCACTTTACTCAACTCCACTCCACTCCACTCTACTCTACTCTACTCTACTCTACTCTACCCTACTCTGATCTACTCTACTCTACTCTACTCTACTCTACTCTACTCTACTCTACTCTACTCTACTCTACTCTACTCTACTCTACTCTACTCTACTCTACTCTACTCTACTCTACTCTACTCTACTCTACTCTACTCTACTCTACTCTACTCTACTCTACTCTACTCTACTCTACTCTACTCTACTCTACTCTACTCTACTCTACTCTACTCTACTCTACTCTACTCTACTCTACTCTACTCTACTCTACTCTACTCTACTCTACTCTACTCTACTCTACTCTACTCTACTCTACTCTACTCTACTCTACTCCACTCTACTCTACTCTCTCCACTCCACTCCATATTTTAATTTTCAATTTCTTACAATATATTTTAGTTTATTAAGAGGCATATTTTCACTAAATATAATGGATGTATTGGATGATATTTATAGCACAACATTATTGTTATAAAATAGAAACTTAACAATGTACATATATGAACCTTTATCTGTTCCATTCCATTAACAACAGCAGAACGTGAAATATCCATATTTATATAGCGATGAAGATCCCCCAGACCTCCTTTATTCTACTTATATTTTTAATGCCTGAAGTTCGTATTGTACAAATTTTCGTAAACAGAAATATTCTATCGATTTATGAAATATTTTGTGAAAGTGAAGTATAGTAGAAGTATCTAAATTGATTAAATATATTTTCTATATATAGCCTCTTTTCCTTGGTCTAATAAATATCTGGATGGTTCAAAAATCAAATGCAGTATTTGCTGTATACCCCCCAACAGCATAAATTTGCATTTGTGTCTGATTTTTACATAATCAAATCAGCAATCAGATATATCGTTCTGATGGTACAAAAGGTCTAGCCTAGGTCTGCCTAGGTTTTTTGGTCTGACGAATCAAATTTTTCTATTAATGGATTTTTCAATAGAAATATGCATTATAAGTGGACACAGGAAAATACGCATCGGCGCAGAGAGACTGCTTTCCAAGAAAGATGTCATTGGAATAATAAATATTCTAAAATAAAACAGTTTTAACCCACCATGAAAGTCGCAATAAACCCTTTCGTCTAAGACCAAATCTTTTATTAGTTTAGTTTGTTAAGCATTTCCTTTAAATACAATAAGTATTATAAAAATTGTCAAGAATAGCTATGCATGGCATAGTACAAGTTTTAGAATATAGTAATATATATATATATATATATATATATATATATATATATATATATATATATATATAATGAGATCAGAACATTATCTAATAATAATAATAACTTTATTTTTAACTCAATTTTACAATATTATTTTTACAGTTATTCTTTATTGTCTAAATGCACCTGATTTCACAAGGAAATCGTTTTGTGTCTTAATATTTCACTAAGATATTATTATTAACAATATCAATGTACATATCGTATTCGTTACTAACTAACAACTAAAAACTAAAACTAACAAATAAAAGACTAATAATGAATTATTAAAAATTATTATAAAGTTATGGAGATTAAGTGCAATAATTGAATTAGAAGTTATGAGAATATTTGTTCAAATAAATGTAAATTATGCATGATAAATATTGACAGCTTCTTACAGAATAATTTGTAATTATTTATTACTTTTATGTATTCGGGAATAATATTATATATCTTTGGACCCGTGAGGCCAAGAAATTTTTTGTACAAATTAGAATTTGGTCTAGGTGTAAAAAGCGCATTGCGTTCATTTTGCCTTGTATTGTGTATGTGGTTTGTTGGTACTCTTAGTTCCCTATTTCTGTAGATAAATTTTGCTACATTAAGGATATATAATCCATTTAAATTGAAGACATCTAGACTATCTAGAAAAAGTTGTTCTGTAGAATATCTTCGATTTTTCCACAGCAATACTTTAAGTATCCATTTTTGTGTTATTTTTATATTTTTCAATTGGCTGTTATATGTCCCACCCCATATTATAATGCCGTAGGTAAGTATGGATTCTACCAACGATTTATGTCATTTTTAAAATATTAATTGGAAGAATGTTGCGAAGCTTATAGAATACATGGACAAGTTTTCTTAGTCTTGTATTAAGATATTCGATATGGTCATTCCATCTCATTGTCTCATTTATTATAAGACCCAGATATTTAATGTTTGTAGTGTTCCCAATTACATTCTCGCACGTGCAGTTTATTAAGTCACATTTTTCGTGGAATTTTAAATTGTCAATTTGAACTATTGCTTAAAGTAATGAACTTTGTTTTTGCATGATTGAAACAACAAACTATTGTCCATCCAGCATTTAATTTTATACAGTCCCTTTTCGCTTTTTTTGGTGACCTCAGACCAGTCTGTACCATGGAATGTTAGAGCAGTATCATCAGCATATGCGATGATATCTCCACTTATATTTAATTTCAGCATGTCATTTATGTAAAAAAGGAATAATTGCGGACCTAAAACTGTTCCTTGTGGAACACCATATGTCACATTTTTTGGACTACTTAATGTTTTATTAATTTTTACTAAGGCTTTTCTATTTAATAAATAACTTTTTAACCAATCTAATGCTACTCCTCTAATTCCGTATTTCTCCATTTTTTCCAACAATAGTTCGTGTGATATACTATCGAAAGCTTTAGCTAGATCTAAAAATATGGCAATGGTTTTTTTATTCTTGTTAAGATGTTCATGTATTTTGTTTGTAAAATGAAATAAGGCGTTTTCCGTGGAGCAGTTTTGTCTAAATCCGAATTGCTTTGGCGATATTATGTTGTGAGACAGTGAGTGGCTATGAAGTCGAGAGACCATGCATTTTTCAAATATTTTGGCAATGTTACTAATTACCGATATTGGTCTATAGTTGTTTGTAGCAAGTTTATCGCCACCTTTAAATATAGGTGTAATAATAACTTGTTTTAGTGAATCTGGAAATTGCCCATTTTGGAATGAGAAGTTAATCAGATGTACTAGGATATTAAGAATATTAGATTTAATATTTTTAAGTATTTTTGTGGTTATTTGATGTATTCCGGGAGAGGAGTTTAATTTCAAATTATCAATTATGGTTGCTATTTCATTTGTAGTGGCCGGTTTTAGAAATATAGAGTTTTCAATATTTGCGATTTTGGATGATATATTTGTTGTTTCTGACGATGAACTTGATTTTATTTTGTTAGCTAAATTTTCACCAACATTAGAAAAGTATTTAATAAAAATTTCAGATACTAGTTTTACGCTTGTTTCAACTTTATTATTTTGATCATATATTTGGTAATTACTATTGCTATTATTTTCTGTCGCTGAATTCTTTATTATTTGCCAGACTTTTTTTCTGTTTTTGTTTGCTTCATTTAGTTTTTTTATGTAATAGTCTTTTCTAGACTTTTGTAATAATTTAGTTAACGTGTTTCTGTAGTTTTTGTACTGGTTCTATAACTGTTCATTATTTTTGTCTCTCAAACATTGTTTTTCATTTTGTCCCTGTTTTTAATTGATATTATTAGTGCATTTGTGATCCATGGTTTAATTTCCTTGTGTATTTTAATATTTTTATATCGAGTACATTTATTTATGTGATATTTTAACTGTTTAATGAAGTTATTATACGCTACATCTATATTTTCTTCCGCATATATATTATGCCACGTTTCCTCTTGTAGGATGTTATTTAGTTATATTAGCAATTTGCTCTATCTAATCTAAATTTATAATATAATTTAAACAGTACAACACTAAGTTTAGGACCTATAAAATAGACGTGATATACAGCAGTATCAAATAAAATAAAATTGAATAAAATAGGATAAAATAGGCATACAACTAGAGCAGACTGGGTGTATCTAACTCACTCACAATAAGTTATATAGTGTAACGTTTGATTAGAAAAATTGCATGAAATCGTCGACAGAGTAGAAACAATTATCTAATAGCAGATAGTTTAGTTTTTACCTAAAATTGTCAACTCTCCCCTCATCCTTGATGAAGGCTTTGTCAAGCTCTCTAGGCTTCCACAGAGATAACTTGGTAAGCTCTTCATGAATAGGATAAGTTTTATAATAGCTTCAAGCATTTAGCTTTGACGATCTCCTAAAGATGAATTGTTACTTGGGGTGTGTGAGCTAGCTGGGCTTGAGAACCTCCCTCGGACTCCTCGGAGTCGGTAATTTAGATATACCTTTAAGAATTCAATTCCTTTCCAAGTAAAATGCGTTCATGGCCCTGTTCTTCTTTAACGCGAGTGAATCCGAGCGAAGCAACGTGCATTTCCTAATTATTAAATTTTCGTTCTAGGTAGCAGTACAAATTCGATGATCTCAAGCGTGGCAACCTCAATAAATTTCGGCCAGTCCATTGAATCCACCGACGGTCTGTCTGAATCCCAAAAAGACACAAACTCTATGAGCCGCTATAGCGACGGCGGTAGTACGGCATCCCTTGCTTCCTGCCCGGAATGGAAAACAATTAAATCGAGGTCAGAGAACCGCCTGTCCAAGGAGGACAGTAGCATTAGTCTAGACAGTGCATATTCGAAGAGGCGAGATAAATCGATACTAAGTGATACTTCGCAGGACTCCCTTCCCACGGACAACATAGGAGGCGAAATAACTTACCACAGATATTATCATGTATTTAGAGAGGGGGAACTGGACCAACTGATAGAAAAATACGTAGAAAATTTGCACATTATATCCTCGTACTATGATCATGCCAGCTGGTGCATCATTGCCGAAAAAGTCCAAGTCTGGACTATCTGACCTGTTATTTATCTTGAAACGCAAGTCAAAGCACAATGTATATACATATTCTTCTTTATAGGAAAACAAACATAGATGCAGGCATTTCTTTAAGCCGGGAAATAGGTTTCAATGATTGAAGTTAGTTGTTATAGATAGTTTTTGCCTTAATAGTGCACACTTTTGGTATGTGTTGGTATTCCGGTCTGGTAATGTGACTAACCTCTATCTACATGTGAAAAACAACTCTCATTTTCTCAAATGTGCGTATATTTTTAAATAAACTAGGGGAATATTTTTGGAAAAATCGGTTGGTAGCAGCAGAAAGTGAGGCCGAGACGAATGGCCGTAATTGTAGTCTGTCAAAAATTGAAACTATTGGCAGTCATATTAAGAAAGTTTTGATTTAAGAGAAATTAACTAGCAGAAATTTTTTAAAACTATTTATTTGCTTTATTAAATTTTAGAGAATATCTTAACATATTTATATGTTATTTCATACACAAGTTCCGGCAGCCAAGCAGATAGTACCTAGAGCCGAATTTACATCTGAAATGAATGGGCAACCGACTTTCAGCGCACAAACTGAAAATAGCTGAGAATAGTACAATTCTTCTTAGAGATTCCAAAGTTTGGGTAGTTAGTTGTCTTGAAAATAAGATATTCCTAGAATATCTACCTTCTGCAAGTGTCGGAACGTTGTTTTAAACTCGAAAAAGGGGCAAATTAACCCTATTTTGGGTCAATTTTCGATTTTAATTTTTTTTGGACCCCTTAAACTATAAATAAAGCAACGAAAATGGTCCTTTTATTGTCAATGTTTAAGGAATGTCCACTTAAATTTTCGTGATGTTAAATCCCCCCCCCCTTCCCTGTACCATATATATATATGAAGTGTTGTTGTACTTCCGGGTGCTCTCCCGCGTGTCGATGATCGACTCCTGAGAACTGAGTTCAGTTCGAGCAACGAAAAGCAGCAGTAGGCAGCTTTCAGTGAGAACCTGAAGGTGGCAGATGAGATTCTGCCGAAACGTCGTTTAGACAACCGTGACTCCTGGAGGAGTCGATCATCGACGCGGGAGAGCACCCGGAAGTACAACAACACTTCATTTAACACCCGCGAAAACCTAAAAAACAACATATATATATATATATATATATATATATATATATATATATGTACATTCTTTTTCCCAAAAATTGATGTTGGAATAACTTGGGCAACTCTTATCCGAATCAAATGAAATTTTGTATGAAAGTAGCTCATAGTACCTACAAATTAGTTTGGTTACAATGCCATTTTTTTTCGAAAATTTTCCAAATTTTTTAAAACGCTGCAACTATGACCGCTTATCGTACGACAATTTTTTTCACCGTCAAAATGTAGGTTTTTTTATGTACTTTTGGGTGTTATGACTAAAAAAAATCTCTAATATTAAAATTCGATCCATTTTCGGCCATTTGCAGCATACATGTACTTGCCCGCAGTGATTTTCTGTTGCACAATGTACATATAACTATTTGTATAGGTAAATATAACTCGTGTGCCCTATAGAACATCCAAAGTGCCCTTTAAAAAAAAGATATGCATTGTTATACAAATATGATCCAAAATCTCTTTCATACTTTATTAAAATATAGGGATTTTTCTCAGTTACTGTTCAGTTTTAAATTATCTTTTTTGAATTTTCGCGCTCTCAATGGTAGACAAATTCACTAACATACCTCGCACATGTTCATTCCAAATTTTATCTAGCAGACCAATACCATAGGAAATTATGAAGTCAATTGCCAAAACTCTTTTGATATTGGAAGTAATGGAGTAAACAATTTAATTGGAAAGAAATTAGTGGATGTAACTAAAAAAAAATTTTTTTGAGCATGAATTAACGCATCTAATGAGCATATTTGACGAATATGGCGAACTTCTAAAAACAACAAAATCGGCTTTCTATGATTTTTTCGAGTCGCTATCAGATTCACCAAATTTTACCAGTCCAATTTATGTTATTAGTGGTGGGTTCTTATTACATCGAGTGGTTTGGAACAAAGAATAAAATTTTGAAGAAATTTCTGATTCATACGTCAACTATATTCAACGTCATTATCCTGGGCAATATTGTATTGTTTTTTATGGCTATCCAGCAAATAGCATTAAGAGTTCTGAACGCCGAAGAGGGCTCTCAATAAAGTAGCTTTTATTGGGTTACTTTGCTTCAAATTCGACGAATATTGCATCACATATAAAAAATGCGACGACGATGCTGATCCTGATATAACTGATGTCGCTTTAACTAAAAGAAAAGATAGCAGAGAAGATAGAGACATCATAATCGTTGGAGAACATATCGATCTTCTGGTCATTTTAACTCAAAGGTGTGCGGATTTGAAAGACTCGCACAAAAAATTTATTTTGAAAAACCAGCACATGGCAAAACATGTAAAAAATTGTTCACTCAAAAGTCTTTCAAATACGCTGATCTTGCGTGTATAATTGAATTTCTCCATGCATTTTCTGGGTGCGACACAACTTCTGCGTTCTTACGGTGGGGAAATCCAAATTAATAAACACATTTGTCAAGTATCCAGAGCTGATCCAGGACGTCCTTCATAATTTCTATCATGAGAACGCATATGTCGAGAGTATACAATCTTGTGGGCAGAGAATAATAGCCGCTCTTTATGGTTGTTCCATCAAAAATAAAAAAAACATTATGCTTACTGAGGTATGAATGTTTCGGAAAACTGAGCAAAAAAAATGTTGCAATTGATGTCAAACTATCCTCTCTACCACCAGCCGAGGGTGCGGCTGCTTATCACAGCTTGAGAACCTTCTATCAAATTCGTAGATGGTATTGTGAAGGAACTAATGATGCAATTTTGGCTGGTGTAAAATGGAAAATGGACTGAACCACTCGTTCCAGAAGATTTGTTAAAAATCATCGCCTGTGATTGTAAAGCTGGGTGCAAAACGTTGCAGTTTATGCCATTTTGGCCCGAATACAACCTGCCAAAATTTTTAAGAGGTCAGTGGGTCACCAGTCGATGAACTTACTGATAAAATGCCAGATGGGAACAAAAGATTTATCGATGATGATGATGATGATTATAATTCCGACTACGAAAACGAGGACGACGAAGTGAAAGATATGATGGGAGAAGCTGAGAGAGATTTATATTACTTCAACTACAGTGAAACCGACGAAATTTTCAATGCTGTGACAGATTTAGAGGCCGATAGCTCTCACAGTAATATTTCGAGTACATCCAGCATAAGGAGTATAGGAAAGTGATCAATACAAGTAGCTGTAAAGTCCGTAAAAAAAGAAATCAGTTTAAAACATTTTTACATGTAGATAAATAAATCTAATCGAATATTTTCAATGTAAATAAAATGTGATTTGTGTCTTTTACCATTTCTATCATTCCTCCGTTAAATCAAATATCCTTTTGTGCATTTTTTCGAACGTATTCTAGAACACACGAGTTATATTTTCATATACAACATCTATATATTTATATGTACCTTGTGCAACTGAAAATCACTGCTCGCAAGTATATGTATGCCGTAAATGGCCGAAAATGGATCGAATTTGTATATTAAAGATTTTTTGAGTCATACCATCCAAAAGAACATAAAAGCCTATATTTTGACGGGGAGAAAATTCTCGTACGATACATAAATTACGTTAATAAACAAATTAATTTTGCAATATAAATAAAGTATTAAATACCGTCAAATAAATGCCCGAAGTAATATAAATTATCAATTTGTCTGTTTTGGAGATCCTTAATTGCGAACCCGAAGTGAAAATCCCATAATTCAAAATGGTGGACTTTAAGAATTAAATCAGGATTAACGCCGTTTTTATTGATGTTTCCGAAATACTTGATCTATCATGGCATTAATGTACATTAATGTATTGCTTGTGTTAACTCGATCAACGTACGCATCTGTCACAAAATGAATGGGGTTGTCTGTACCCTACGATAAAAGTTTTCTCCTAAAATATTTTTATATCTTATATAGTCGTAAGAATCTGATTCGAAATAGACATGGGATCTTTCGGAATATTTGTTAAAAGTGTAATAAAGTACGGGGTCTAATAATGATAATAATAATGATGATGAACACTTTCAAGTCCACGTAACACCAGATGGTTTCTCATTGGGCCTTCTCTATACACGTTATATAAAATGTAATTCTAAACATTTTTTGACTTACCATTTTTCGTAAAAATCAATGTAAATGTCGGAAACGTCGTTTTGAGGTATTTGCCGTTGTTATATTTACGATTGGATAAAGGAAGGGTGAAGTGATCGTGTATATACAAATCTTCTCTCTTATGCAAAATCGCATTCTAAACACTTTTTTACTCTACATATTTTTCAGTAAAATCAATAGAAACGGCATGAATCAGGGATTAATTCTTAAAGTCCGCCATTCTAGATCCGCCATTTTGAATTAATAATTTGCTGCTGCAATAAATTTAAAGAATTAAGGTCGTTTAGTGTACCATAAGTGAAAATGGACCGATCATATGATCCCCCAGCATTCCACCCCATACATTCAATTTCTGGAGATACTGGGGATATATGTACGATACGTTACCCGTCTCGATCAAACCCCTAACATTCAACCTTAACTTGCGCAACCAATTTGCAAGTTGTCTATAAATTCGTACGTCTACATACTTGGCTGCCGTTGTCTGTATACTGCGCTAAAAATCTACCTCTTTTTAGAATCATATTAAATAGGAAATAAACAAAAAATAAAGGTATTATGTTTTTTTTATAAACAACACTTAGCTACTAAATACCAATGGTTCCAATTCTTTATCGGTCCTAAATTCGGATAAATTGCTATTCAAAATTTGCGCATTTTCATAAACTTTTAGTATTTTGGATGTTTTTTAATACAACTCAAAATAGTGTGATTTATAAGAGAAATGCAAAAGAGCTTTTTTATAATTAAGAGAATTTTCTTTCATTTTATTTTTATAGATTTTGTTACGATTATTCTGAACCATGAATTCTTGCGTAATATCGTCATTTATCAATTCCTACATATAGCCAACGCCAACTTTGATTAATACTGTTTTGGTCAGGGCAAATATTAAAAAATCATTAAACATCTCTAAAATGCAATCCTAGGCCTATTTTTTTAATAGATGATATCAGCTTTGTTATTTTCAAGATAAAGTGGGGTTTGGTGATAAAATACAACACTTTTAGTATCTGCGTGTGCCAATAAAGATTAAAGAAGTATATTTAAGCAGTATATATTTAATACAATATAATTTCTTATTTCCTTTTTCAAACCCTAAATCCGTTAATAAAGATCTTTTTTTATAAAACAGTAGCGTAAAGGGATGAGCAGCCCTTGATTACCTAAACTATAATTTGGGCTATAAAGTTTTTAAAAAATAGGAAGGTAGAAAGACAGACAAACGTTATACGATCTGACGCTTTTAACATTAGCGCATTCGCCAGAAATTTGAACGAACTATTCTATATTTTCTCCAATCGAATTAGTAGGAAAATGAGGTGATTTTGACAAAGTCGAAAAGTTTTGTATAGGATTCTTTGAGCATTCCTCTGTAGATTCCAGCTAAAATCATTCCTTAATATTGATAAACGACGCCACAGCAATTAAAAAAAAACTTTATCTCAGCTTCTATTGGTCGTAAAGACTTTTTTTAATTCGTGAAATACCATCCAGTTCGTGACGTCATTGTAACCGGCGTTGTTCCTCTACTTTTTGGCCCCGCAGTGACACAGCCTTACTACTCACCTTAATTGTTCAATAATAAAATTTGCCACGCAAAAAAATTGGAGCCTAAGAAACCCTACCATCATTCTGAACATCCTGAATTCGGCTTATACCTAGAAACATTGTTACACGCATTATACTATTCGGCATATTTTTGCTGTGTGGGACGTCCGACAGCACCACGCTGTATGTTACCTAGTAGATATACGATGTCTTATTATTTCTCAATAACATCTGCTCTATGCAATATAAGTTAACGTAGGAGATAAATCCCATGATGTGGTTCGAATTCTACTAACCCCTGTAGACCACTTAAACGTTTAAAAATCTTTTATAGATATCATGTGAACTTTACAAAATGTACCAGTACCTACTTCAAGAGCCGAAACCAATTTCCCGGCGTTATAATTAGTGTTTCATTGCTAAAAAATTCGCCTGCGTTAGAGAAGATTAATAGGTCCTTTATACTGTTTAAACATGTTTATAAAGCTAAGAAACTTATGTTTTTCTATTATAACTGTTAAGCTCAAAATATTAGTGAACATTTTTGTGAATGTATAGCTAATAAAATTAGTTGTTATATTTTTTATACAAATGAAATTATATCACTGTATTACTAAACCATTACAAATACCGATTTCTTTTGTTCGTGTGAGCGTTTCATCTTCGCATTTACCACATATGAATATACAGGGTCTTTAAGTTGTATTGTACAGTATTCCTAAAGTATTCCGGTAATACGAAGAAATTGTATTATTCAAAAACGAGTGCTAGTAGATCTCCACGCTTTGCCAATCTTATTTAAAAGTACGTGTTAAACATTTTCGAATGCGATATTGGATTTAAATTTGCCGCTTTAATAATCAGAGATATCGTTTGTTTCCTTTTTACTGCCATGCAGTTTTGACTAGAGAGAAGTCATCATCGGGGAAGCAGTTCACAATCGACATATGAAGCCTAAGTTTGAGTCGTCGAAAGGCCTAATGTGAGTAGACATTATATACAATTATACATTTTTAATTTTTGCTTCATTTATGCATTTTCAAGCTACATTCACGCTTTTAAACTTGATGCAAATTCTAAAGAAATAAATCATTTTGTTTTTGGCAAAATAAACAAAATCAAAAATATATTAAATAAAACAAAGTATAGACTTATTACTTTTAAAATATAAAATCATCTAATTTGACGTATTTGATTGATTGATTTAATTTCAGACTATGTTATGGATTTTTTGCCGTTTGATTCAATATTTTGATATAAAAATGACGGTTAAATTCATTTGGAAGCATTTTCCCGCCAAGTTTAAACTTGGCGGGAAAATGCTTCTGTATACTTTACTTATTCTAATTGTTTTTAAAAAGTCATAAGTAGATGTAACGTTACTTCATACCACTCCCACCACTTCACTCTAAGCACGCGCCCCCTTCACCTGGCGGGAAATTTAAACTCCGCACAAACAGAACAGCTTTTTTTATGAATTTGTACCTTTAACTGACATGGCTTTTGTATATTCTGGTATGCCTTGGTACTATCCCGTGCGGTGTGCTCCATTATGTTACGGTATATTTTTATGTGTGTCAGTATATGTCAGATTAAACATGTTAATTAAAGTCTAGAGCACTAGTTTCCCGTCCGGGGAAAGGGGTATGGCTTAGGGTGGAGCGTCATCTGGTCGGTACCCGAGTGGGTTAAGTAGCGAGGTGGCAATCGCGGTTAATCACACGGACATCGCACCGCCGGGTTCGAATCCTGGCTTCGGCACCGGCGCTGTCGGAGGAAATGGTCGTATGTCCGCGTTTTTTCAAGCCCTGGCTTCTGGAATTGGGGGTTGTCTAATTTATGTGGTGTTTATATTTATGAGAATGGTCTGAAACCATTCCTACTGTCATATTTCGAGAATTGTAAGTTTTATAAAAAACAAATTGACTAAAATCTATGTCCTCTTCTACTACGGCAAATTCTCGCAAACTTTAGTTTTCAAAACCAGTTAACCTCACGAGTTTTTGCGAGAACCCCCCCGTTTTTACGTTTGAACTATCAAAGAATTATAATATCAATACAAAATATGGATAAATTAATTCAGTAACTTTCCTGTTGGTGCGCCTCTGGATATCAAATTAGGTTGCCGCTGGTTAAGATAACCTTTATTAGTCGTAATTTACATACCAAAATGTATACCTGGACTCATAATAGATCTGAAGAAATTAAATATAATCTACTTTGTGCGCGTCACTTTTGAAGCCCTCTAGCGTTTTCCGGATTTGATTTTTATTTAACTTACTAGAGTACAGTAGCTCTACTCCCACCTCTGAAGGTAACTGATTGGTCGCGATGCAATTTTTTGTTGTGTAGAGTATTTCTAAAGGCCATGTTTGGGGTTTAGCACACTTCAGAGAGGACGCTAATAATAAACGTAAAAATTCCACGGCGCAGCTTAAAGTTACTATATAGAGAAGAAAAACATCCGTTAAGTTTCTTTTTTTGTCATTTTCTTTAACCTAAACTAATTTTGAAGGCCGATTCATAGTTCCTCATCGGAGATGCATAATTTCTTAATTTTCACGTTTCATATTTTACCTCACAATTAGTATTACTACTGTTATCTTCTATATCATTTCTAATGTATTTGTAATGGTGAAAGATTCTCTCGTAACAAAAAGGATTTAAAACGTAATTGACAAATATAAAGGAACATTGGCAGAAAATTGACCTTAGTTTCACTAGATAAAACCCATTTCTGAACGTATTAAAACTTAGTGAGAGTACAACTTCCACTGCCATGAGGGATGGTTAATATAAACAATTGAAATATATTTTCTTTTGGCCTAAGCACGGTCTAAACATCGAGAGTGGTCGCGAAAAATACTGTTATGTATATGACAGCATTTCTTTGGTATTGATTAGTACTTGCCACGTTTTGTTGTCATTTTTAAATATATACCATAATATTGCCGATGTTTTTTTAAATGGCACAGTACTTTTGTCTGAAGATTGGCCTAATTACTCGAGAAGGTGCTGAACTGATGTCCTTTGAGATATCTGTGCTCTCTAAAACAAGCAGGACACCCCAATGAAAAAGTTTGATATTCATATCGTGAACATTTTCTGTAGTATTAGTGTTGTCGTAATATACAGTTTCATTTAAAAAATTGAATTTGAAAAAACACCTGAAGAAAAAGTTAATGACCTAAATGCATACAGTACATTTTCGGGACCACTGTGTACTGTGTACGTTTCGTAAGGTACCTATTTATCTCTAAGTTTTAATACGTTAAGAAACCTATATACTTCTAACAATATAGAATAGCTTCATTACGGCTAATAATTATGCTATTTTCATATCTTTACTGATAATTTAATACAAGAAAACTAAACCGAATTATACTAGACGATACTGTAAAAATTATTGAAAGCACCAGGATAACAAGGACGCCCATTTTTTCACCTTAAAATGACTGTTTTGGGAGTATGCAAAAAGGCATAATTAGAGTTTTCACAAATAACACATGGAAAGTTTAGAATAAGTTAACCACCAACGATGGTGTATTTTTTCAGTTTTTATCAGTCACAAATATACAATAACCATTGCCCCCCCATCTATCTATGATAAATAACATATTACATATAAATAAATAATATATTAATATAATATTGTACAAATATAATTTACCTATGATAAACACCCTTTCAGAGGGGCACCACACGCTCCCTCCTTCTAAAAATTTTAAAGGGTAGCTGCCACTCCAAGGCTTAAGGGGGAGGTATAAAATTATGCGCGAATAAAAAATGTCATGGGTAGCTTTGATAATATATACAGTCGACGAAGAGACCAATATATGTATTACCGAAAAAAAGACTTTATAACTTGCGAACTCTCCACTTTTAGTTTGTGAAAACTGAGATTATATTAGTAGGCTCAAAAATGGCTTTTACAAAAAATAAAATGGTGTACGTAGTTTTTTTACCTGGTGTAAATTCTGAGGTTATAGCTCCGGTAAAACTTTTTTGTATTAAATTATATATTTAGACTTAAAATTGAAGAGACAAATAATAATACTATAAATACATATTTCAAACGTTCTACATATACCTACTTTACATTAATGATGTATTTTCCTGTGATTTTATTTCACTGTATATCTACATACATTTTTATTTACACTGATGAGTTTCACGACTAATGTAAATCTTATGTTGATACTACGAAAAAGTATTAAACTTTGTGCCTGTCTTTATAAGGATTTTGATACTTATAGGGTTCAACGAATACTTGATGTAATGACATGTAATTTATTCACTTCTTAAATTATTGATAACTACAAATTTGCATTTTACCTTGTTGTGTTTAATAAAAATATACTCAAATGTTTGTTTTGTCTTTCCTTACCCAACCCACATCAGTTTGGCGATGGCGTACAATCAACAAAAAAAGGTTTTTATGTTATCATACCGTATCATCGGTTCTGTAACATCTCCTGTATGTGAAATACAAAATTTTTATAAACTGCATGTATTCATGTGAACGATCCATGCTTTGATGGAAGTCTGAAGGACGTATTTTCTGCTCGAAAAACTTAGAAAAATTTAAAAAAATAGGAAAAAGAAAAAATTAATTTTCTTTTTCCTCAACCTTTTCTTAATTCTAAAACGTTCACAAAATTTTTAGGGTTCAACACGACTGTTTCAAACGGAGAATAATATAATGAATCATACTTACTGTCATTTATGCTTAACTGCTGCTCTGATGGTATCAATTGGACGACGTCGTAACACTATAAATCTAACACTGTCTGTATCACACTCTCTTAAAATTAAACCTGAAAAGGAATTTTGTTAGAAAACACAACTAAAAGACAACATAAAGTTCAAAATGTATATATTAAATCTTTTAAAAAATTATGTTTTTACAACAACTTCCTCAAGAGAAAATGTTAACAAACAATGGTCTGACCCGTGTACAACACATGGTGAGGAACGGGACGATTCATACGGTACCAACTACCATCCAATATGCAGTTTGATAAGCTAACGATGCACAAAAAGATTCAAGAAAAGCTTCATGTAACTGAAATTTTGGTGGGCTTTTGCTTGCCTGTCTTATAAACGTATTTATTAATTCACATAAATTTTGGTCGCTCCTCGGAGCTTAAAATTGCTTGAAGCGTCTCTACTTCGTTTGTATTATGCAATAACAACTTTTACGTTCAGGCAAGGCAGATCCCATGCACGTGTGAGTACATGGTATAGATACTTTTTTGACTCCGAATCACTGAGGAACCGGTTTAGGGCAAACCCCGTCAAAACTCATCATTTCCCCGTCAAAACCGACTGCTAGGAAATGATGGGGGTCCCATGTCGCTAAGGGCTATTTTCGCTATAACTTCCGATATACTTTGAATAGTCGTTGGACTAACTTGTCCTCATATTCAATACCTCGTAAGAGTTGCAGTGCTTGACAACGTGGATTCGTAAAAGGGTTTTTAATCTTGGAAATTTTGAAGTCCAATTTTAGTATACTTTCTAAAATTGGGTGGTCGGGGCGACATTACGTCCCTGTGCAGCGACATTTACTACACTTTCGAAATTAACGCTCCTTGAAGAGTTAGCGAAAATTTGGCATAAAAAATGCTCCGAAGAGCAAAAATATGTTTCCAAGAATTAAAAACCTCCTCCACGGCGTTTTTACATGAAGCACGCTTTTCTTACGAAATATTTCCTAAGTCGGATTTTGTTACAACGTCGAAAAGTATATCGGGGTTATAGCGTTCTTTAACATTCACACCAAAGGAAAGACATGCATGTTGATAAATTAAATTTAATTTAAATGGAATTCACATATTCTTTTGTAGGCCAATCATTCTATCAACTCATTTTCAGACGACGCCAAACTGATTTGTAAAAAGAGAGTTATTTTTTAACACGCAATCTTATGAACAAAGGAAGTCTGTAGACAGAAGTCCTAATAGGAAGAAGAAGAAGACACTTAAATTAAGATATATATTTTTAACACCACCTAGAGGCAAGATTAATAAACATGTTTACTAATCTTGACCTAGAGGTGGCGTTGATATTTCTCTACCGGTATCAATGTTACCAATAGCAGTAATTACACCATTTGGAAAACGCGGTGTAAATTTCTACACTTTCTAATGCGGTGTGTTTGGTATAATTTGGAATCATTAACAAAAATTTCGATTTTATATTAATGCTTTATTTCAGAACGTCAATTATTGAAAATTTGATAACTCATCCATATTCATTGTTGTTTCGGTCCGGTTTATCAATACAGGGTTAACACTTAACTAGAGGGAACATTTCAAACGAAATAATAGATATCCATTGTTTAGTTTGGCATTTATCTTCTAGTTACGACAGTATTGAGTGTTTTTGTTTATGGTATATTCCATTTTTGTTATTTCTCGGGATCTCTTCTGAAATAAATGCAAAAACATTGTTTTCAATGGTGGTGTAAGTGCTGTAATTTGAATTGAAAGAGTTCCAGGAGTAATTTACCCAACATTGCATTGGCAACATTGATCGGTATAGTAGGTACCTGACCTGCGTAAAATTTACATCGCATATTTCGACTTCGGTATCTGCTTCGGCTTCGATTCTGTAATCTGTAAACAGTGAATAAAAAATTTGACATTGTTATTGTAGTTGAATGATTTTCAAAAATGAGTTCCCCACTTGAAATAGAAGATAACTTAATTCAAATAAGAGATAAACTACGTAAGGATGGTGTTAAATTATGGCTACCACCTTATTTAAATGAAGCCAAAGAGAGCTCCGTTGAAGATGTTAAGGTAAGCAAATAAAGTTTTTTGAGGTTAGCCTTTGTTAAGTTTGATTAAATGTTTGTAGAAATTGTCACAGGAATATAGCGACAGCCTCAAAATACCGTACGAAATCTGCCATGAAACTTTATTACAACTACAAATAAATTCCCTGGAAAATTTAGAACAGATCAATCGTTTTCAAACGTCTGGGCTAGCGACAATAAAAATCAAAATATTAGTACAAAACAGTCCTCCACAAATTCTCAGGAAAGAATTATTATTATCTATGAGAACTAGTGATTTAAAGAATATAATAAATCAGGAAATTAACTTTCCGAGTGATAGGTAAATATGGTTTTAAAATAGCGAATTTACCTGCTCCATAGCTAAACTGTTCACTTAAAATTAATTCTGACTGACATACAATATCTTGCCACGATTTCCGTGTAGGTGGAGCAGGTAAAATTGCCTAAAATAAACCAGCAAGGAAATAATCCTGCTTAAATATTCATTAGGTTGAAATTGATAAGTTCAGGAAAAGTTTTGAATGATTGTGACTCGTTGAGTAGCCAAGGTGTTAAAAATGGTTCACAAATTCTTGCAATTATAATATCAGAGACTCCCACACAAGTCGTCCAAACCGAAAGACAAATTAAAGAGCTAGAAGATGTTAAGACAGATTCTCGTCTACTAGCTTTGGATAATGAATATATGCAGGTGAGTAGTTTAATTTTGGTGGTTTCCGGATGAAAATGTAGTTTTTTTCAGTGAAATAATTATTGGATTCATTATAAATACTCAGTAATTTATTTTTTAAACTTGTATTTAGAAGTTATAATGCTAATGTCTTTGTGATAAAGGATCACGAGGAAGTAGGTAGTAGGTTGGATATAATTTAATTTAAATAAAGTAATATTAAAACTATTAATTTTATTTTCATGTGGACTGATCGTTGATAGATTTCTTATGAGCATGATACTGACTATAATACAACAGTGTGCATCATGTTGAAGGTCACATATGAACCGCTTCCTCCTAATCTTTTATTCTCAAATCAATACCCATTGCGTGGATGTCTGTACCTGTGCATACAATTGCGTTGGACCTACTACGATTATAAAGAATAAGGGGCTAATTTCTAGGCGCGTCCTTATTTGATTTGTGTAGCTCATATTATGTATATCTAGCTAGAAGACCAATTTGGAAATCCAATAAAAATTCCACCGAATGAGAAAAAGGCATTGATCGTTGCCATGACTTTGCATGAAAAAGGAAAAACCGCTTTAAAGCGCAATGATTACTCTAGAGCCTTGGTGTTTTTTTTAGAAGCCGATGAAGAATTTAGGTGAATATTAACATTATTTAATGCCACTCAATTTATTTCGACTTCATCATTAGCAAATTTAAATATTATGAGAAGTTAGTGTTCCATACAGTAGAAATTTGGTGACCCACATGAGTAACGCTAGGTTCGATTATAATTTGTCTTATAAATATTGTTTTAGGCACTGCAATTCTCAGTTATTGAATACAGTTGACAACTATGCACTTTTAGATCTGGACATTGCTTGGTGTTATTTATGTTTAGAGAGTTTCGCGCATTTACCAGAAGCGTACGATAGACTGAAGAGGTGCGAGGAGAAGTTTCACTCAACGTACGGTCCAAATTTGGAACGGTTGATTGCTGTCAAGGGAACCCCAGGTAATTTTAATATGTGCTTGCGAGTGCTGGTTATTTTGTTGCTAAACTGATAACTTTCTTAAAATAAATTATAAAGCTTAAAGTCCATTGTTTAATGATGATTCATTAACGTTTATTTATCAGTGCAGAATTCAATAGAAATACCACATAGTTTACTTATTTACTTAGCCATAATAATAACATAATAATAGGTTGTAATTAATTCGTATTTAGAAGAATAAAGTTGATGGTGGCCTTAAAAATACATACCTAAAAATATCACATTTGTGCTCAGTATATCCCCTCCACACAGAACGCAATCTGCTTTTCGTTCCACCGGGATTGTCACGATCAGTACAAATGTAATAATTATAACACGAGATCGCAAGCGTTCGGATCGCGCTCTGTGTAGAAGAGGCCTAATACAAGCATATTCTAATCTACTTCTTACTAAGCTAAAATTTGAGAGCTTTAATGCATTGATATTTTCAAATACTTTACAATTACATATTTATTACTCCAATCTCGATCAGGGGGGTGAAAATTAAAACAAAAGAAACCGTGAAGTATCTGGGGGTTCATTTAGACACCCGACTGACCTACAACAAGCACATAAACGAGACCATACGCAAAGTATACTCCCTGTCTAGGAGTCTGTACCCTCTGATGGCAGGGAATAGCAGACTAAACAGAAACAACAAAAAGTTGATTTACACGGCCGTCGTGAGGCCGGCCCTTACATACGCGGCTCCGGCGTGGTGCAGCGCGTCGGCAACGACAATAAAGAAACTCTCAATTCTTGAACGCAAGTTCTTTCGCCTCATTTCCAACTCAAGCAGATACACCTCCCTCAGAGACTTGTACGCCCGTTGTAACGACATCGTTCCATTAGCGGACTTCATTAAAACCACTTCTCAAAGGTTTTATCAACACAAACTTGGTAATAGTCCGCTAACAACCAACATCACACAAATAAGAGAGCATAATGCACCATTTCAGATTAAACACAAATTACCGTACCAGGAGCTACCCATCTTTCGACAGCATATATAGCTATCCGACCCCTTACCAAAATATTATATTTACAGTAAATTTCTTAACCTTTTCTGTTCACTTTAACCGTCCTTTATTTTTGTCAGTTTTTGTTACCTTTTTGTTTTGAATTACTATCTTAAAGTCAAGCAAAACTATTCAAAATAACTACAACATTTCGAACCAAAATTAGAAATTTTATCATAAATTTAACGGCTGGCATAGCCGCTCTCGCTCAGTATTCCATTGCCTCTAGCGGGTTTTTTCAGTGAGTTTTTCCCGTCTCAGCAGCCAACAACCTACTCAATGTTTTATAAGTTAACTGTTTTTTATATTCTTAGTTTAGTTAAGTCACCTGGACATTCTGTTTATCGCGCCCTAATAAACTTGCTACGCAGGTAGGAGTAGGGCCTTAGATTTTAATTATTTTAAACTCTATCTCGGTCTCGCTCCGTTCCAACCTCTCAAATACCACGGTGCCCTCGTACCCTGGATATTCGGCTGGATCAGGTGCGAGTATCCGAGTAGATCTTTTGTACTTTTAACGACAAATAAATTTGATTTGATTGATTGATTGACAATTACATATAATAAATCCCATCATACAGGAGGCAGCAGCAGTTATTTTTGCAATATGTTCAGCAAAAGATAGTTTTAGATCCAACATTATCCCCAGTTCTTTGATGGTTTTTATTCTTGTGAGTCTGTTCTCACTTAAGGAATAATTGTATTTAAAAAAGTTTTGCTTGTGGGTAAATGTCATGGATTTGCATTAACTGACATTCAGATCGTTTTCTGAGCACCACTGAAAATTCTTACGATATTCTCCTGTAAGTTGGCACAGTCTGATTCATCATGAATAGTAGAGTACAATTTTAAATCATCTGCAAACAGTTGTTTTTCAACATTAATTATGTTGGTTATATCATTAATAAATACTAGAAATAATAGAGGTCGCAGATTTCACCCCTGGGGTACCCCTGATGTGGAGATGAACTGAGGAGATTTAAAATTATTATACTGTACATATTGATGTCGGCCTTTTAAGTATGAACTGAAAAAATCGATCAAATCGTTGGTAAAACCAAATCCATGCATTTTTGAAAGAACCAATAATTTATCTTATCAAAACCTTTGTGAAATCTGTAAAGGTCACTTCAACTTGCCCTCTAACATCTAATGTGTTAGATACATAATTCAGAAAGCAACATAAGTTCGTAGAAGTAGATCGTTTATTCATAAAACCATGCTGGCAGTTTGAGTAGACATAGCCATACAGAAGCATTTCAAATAATTTTGAAAAACCACAGATTAAAGATATTGGTCGATAGTTGGTGATATCATTTATATTGCCATTTTTAAAAATTGGGCAAATTTTAGACATTTTCCAACAATAAGGAAAAGTTAACGTTCTCAGTGATAGATTAAAAATTCTGCAAAAGGGATGGCAAAAACATGAATGCAATCTTTTATTAAAAAACTGGGAATTCCATCTGGTCCACTGGACATCTTTGGTTTGAGTTTTTGACAAATCTTTATATCTGCATCTGTAAACTGTGACACATGTACATGCGGAGAAGAATTATTATACCGAATATTGCAGGTTCTGTCATCTGAGCTATTAAAAACAATACTAAAATATTTCGCAAAAGCTGTAACGATGTAGAGTGAATCCTCAAATTTATCATTATCAAAGAACATAGAGCCTGGAATAGTAGAGATCTGTTTTTATTCTTTATAAAATTCCAAAATTGTGCAGGATTTGTAGTAAGCTGTCCCTGAATATTAGTAATATAATTTGAACATGCAATGTTAATTTTGGATTTTGTAGTAGAACGCAGACCTTTATATTTATCCAGGAAAAAATTATTTTTGTTTTCTTATACTTTTGAAATAATTTGTACTTTTCTTTAATGATGCCTTTAGTATACCAGCTTTTAATATTATGAAACTTAGGGACAGCATTTTCGATTATATCAAAAATTTTTTCTTAGAAAATATCACATAGAGTATTTACATCTGAAATACTAATACAGCAGCTCTAATCTACACTTATGAATCCATTGTAGTTAGCTTGTTTGAAATTTAAAGCTTTCTGATTAGTATTAATATGGAAATTTTTTTGAGAGGCTTTGTAGAGTTCTAAAAGTAATGATAAGGCTGAATTCAGATTTAATATCTCGATCTTCATTTTCAATTTCAGCATGGTTTCTAAAGTTAAGAGTATTAAAATCACCTACAATAATTAAATTCCGTAACCTATCAGAATATTTCTAATTCCTATAACACATTTCATTAGCCTCCAAAATATGAAACTTTTTGCTCATTTAGCCGACTTTGTAATTGTTATGGTTTGTGAAATAACAATATTGTTTAATATAAAAAGTCTTGTCACCATATCTGGTCTCTATACCCCTTCTTAGAAGTAAGGGTGAAGATACGTAAACGGGTTTTCCCTAATTGCATTGGGATAATAGTTAGATTACAAAATTCTCCAAATCTAAATGTGAATAATAAATACAAATAAAAGTACTAATAACAATAATAATAATAAAAGTATTTTATTGGTAACACCAATAGGCCATCGACCGAAGTCCTTCAGCCTGTTACAACTATATAAAGATTTTTTTATATATAAACATTTTATAAACTACATTATATTCATGTTATGTAAAAAAAAAAACAAAAGAACAAGTACACTAGAATGGAAAATATAAAAATATTTCATTGCCAATTGTTCATAGAACTGATATGTTCCCATAAAGTTAGCTCTGGGTATTTTCTTCTGCTGGGTATTCCTTGATTTCTTATTTTGCAGAGTGGTTGGATGATTTCTATGTTATAATCTTCTTTAGCGAATTTTGTGGTTAGGGATTGTAATCTTTGGTTGATAGGGGTTATTTGTGTGATTTCATAGAGAAGGGTGTTGGGGGGATTATGAAGAGGATTTCTGGGATGTCTCATCTTGGTAATGGATCGCAATGTTGTTGTTTCTGTTATTTCTAAGTTTTTTCTGACTTGTCTTCTCGTATTGAGGTATAGAGGGTGGTTATATTCCAATATGGGTCGGCAGATCGAACTGTAAATATGGGCAGCAGTTTTTTTGTTAATTCCTTGATTTTTATATGTTAAGCTGCGGAAATGTTTACTTCTTGTAATGCATGTTTTCTTAATTATTTTAACATGTTTGTTAAAATTAAGCTTATTGTCTATTGTGATCCCAAAATATTTTACTTCAGTTTGGCAATATATTGCGTTATTGCCTATAGTCATTGTTGGGGTGCTTGGGGATGCATTATGGTTGAACACTATGTATTGTGATTTTAGAGGATTTGGTTTCATTCGCCATTTGTTGAACCATGTTATTGTTCTGTCCATCAGCTGCTGTAGTGCCCCCACTGTCTTAGGGATATTCTTATTGTGGCTTACGAGAGCGGTATCATCGGCATATTGTAGAATATATGAGTCGAGGTTTAAATATTCGGGATCCAAATTATAGTTGTATATATCATAACAATATATATTGTAGAGCAGGGGTGAGAGTGGAGAGCCTTGAGGGACACCTTGCTGAATTGTAACGTTTTGTGAAAAAATATTGTTAATTTTAACTTGGACAGTCCTTCCATTTAAGAAGTCTTTGAGAAGGAAAAGTAAATATTTGGGGCAGTTGATCTCCATTAGTTTATATAGTAAGCCATGATGCCAAACACTGTCAAAGCTTTATGTATGTCTAGAAAGATGGCAGCGCTGCATTGACCACTAAGTTTTGCTGTCTGTATATTAGAAGTCATGATTGTTAGAGGATGAACATAATAATAACAATAATATTGATGAAGTAGATTCTTCCGGGTCTTTTCGTGGTCGTCGAACTTGACTTGACGTTTAGCTGATCATCGTGTCAGCTTCTTCAGAATGATTCTAAAGACTGAATCTGTTGTGTTACACTCCTCGTTATATACCTAGGCGCCGCTTCGCTTCGCTGGTCATTGGTCACGCTTGGTTCGCTTCACTGCTCATTCGTCGTATTTGGTTGACCGCGACTTACTCCGGTGCTGGTACTTGGTAATACCAGTCTCCACGTGTTATTAAGTCGATACCCATTCTCTCTATTAAAGTTGTTCAAGTTTTTCATAATTTCCAGTGATTCCCTAATGATTCGCGGATAATAGCGTACTCGTTGTATGTCCAACAAGCTTTAGAGAAGAACGGATAAAGTCAAATCAATATACAATGAGTAGTAAATAACCAGAGAACTACAGAAGAAGAACAGCAACAACCAACAACGTATGCATGCCTACCCTACGTCGCGGGAGTCACAGATAGGCTGAAGAACAATACATTAGCACCGAAACTAGACGTATTATCCATCAAATGAAAAGTTAACGTTTTGGGCTTTGTTGGTGCAGGTAAAAAATAGGTTACCATTTAAAAAAAAAATGAATAAAATCCATTTGCTTTTTATGTTTTTCGAAAATTTGTTTTTGAATTCAAAATAGTGTTATGTGCTGCCCTCTAACGGGGAGAGATGTGATTTAGTCCCTGGCCAAAGTGAAGGGAAACCTGTATTGTGTTCATGGCCAGTAGGTGGGGTGGCGCCATCTATGAGCCAATTGACGAACAGTCATCTATCACATAGTAGAAAACTCTGTAGGGTTCCAGAATATTGTGGAATACTGTTCTGGTACATTTCTATGGGTGTATATAAAGAGGTGAATCCAGCAGATGGGGGAACAGTACAGTTTAGTGAAGTAGAAGGAACAGTTCAGTTTAGTATCCAGTACAGTTCTGGTTACAGAGACAGTTTGTAGAAGAAGAGAACAGTACAGTTTAGTGAAGTATAAGGAACAGTTCAGTATCCAGTACAGTTCTGGTTACAGAGACAGTTTGTAGGTTAGAAGAGTTCAGTTGAGTGAAGTAGGCAATACAGTTCAGTTCAGTGAAGTAAACAGACAGAGAGTTTTTAGGTTAGACAAGTGTTGACAAGTTTAAGAAGAAAAGTAAAGTACATAGTGTATTAAAAGTAGTGAATTTATATTAGAGTAAGTTATTATTAGTTGTGTGAATTTTTAAGTATTTACTAGTATAATTTAAGTGATAAATAAATAGTGGTTTGTGAAAATTCTTGTTGCAAGTTATTTGAATCCACAAAGTGTTTACTGTAAACACGTAACAATAGTGATTTTGGCACGAAATAAACTTTTATTGAATTGGGGCAATCAAAATTAAGATGATACATCAGATTCAAGGCCTATTTGAGAACACAGTCTTGCAGTTGCCAATTTACCTTATTCACTTTTTCGAATTTATGATGCCATTTGGAAAAAAATACCTAGTTGTGAGACATCGTTGTAACGGGAATTTCTTTTTTTATTATTATGCCTATTTACGCATTTAATTTTGCGCTTTCTTCTGTTATTGTAGTTGTACTTTTAAATGGAAGAAATAAAATATTATTATTACTTTCTTATAAAAAAGCGTAAGGATCACCGACTTCGTTCTTTCAATTAGGTCTGTCTAATGTAGAGACGATAAATGGAGCGAATGTATGAAGCTACCGCTCTGATGTATTGTGGTATTTTGGACTGCACTATATCAATTTATTTCAAGCGTAAACTAGTAACCAGTATTCTACATCACTTTACAGTCTTTATCAACCATTTATACTAATTAATTTTTTTTTAAAGGTAATGAGGAAGCTTTGTTTATGAGGCTCCATTTGTTGCAAGCGATTGTGATGTACCATAAAAACATGAGATCTGAGGCGTTGGCTTTATTAAGAAAGGTAGAGAATGAAATGTGTAACTTAAAGGTCGATGACCAGAGTGTGATGGCGCTTGTAGAATTGGGTAAGTGTTATAAAATCGTTTTAACCAATTTGTCTCTGATATTGTATTGCATAAATTTGTACAGTGATTATTATTCCCACATTTACTTAACTGCTGCTTAGACAGGGTGTTCAATTGAAAATAGACTAGCTGGCGCAGAGTGATAGAAATTTGTCAGTCAGGTTGATCACCAATTAAGTAGAAATGATTTTAAATCGGTATTAATTTTTTTTCATTCTCCCTTTTCATTTTTCACTAGAATGTTATATAGTTAAGTAATAATTTTTGTTTTGAGGAAGTTTTAAAACTTTTTTTTTTTTGTTCAAATAGTTCCAATAAAAAAATATTTTATGGGATAATAGATCCACTATTGGACTATTTTTATAAGAAAAATCACGACTCCAGAATCAATAATTAAGTCAGAATGACGAACTTTGTGGGTACGATCGGACTTTATGCGAATCCTAAACTAAAAATTTTTGCTAAACATACACGGGGGTCAAAACAATGCTTATTAAGGTCCTCTATGACCCTGCCCGGCTGGTTCGTCCTGAATAATATAGCATTCTTGGATGCGGTAAGGCAGGGTAGAGATAATGAGGAGAGCTCAGATAAGATAACCTTCCCTCTTGAATCCCGTTTCCAAAAATGGTCTAGTTCTATTGACACTCAAGAAATGCAACCATTACATTTCAATTTAGGTTATTCCCCTGCCGAGGCGACGCTTGGTTTAAGGGCAACTAGGGGAGATGTAAACGATGCGGCGAGATACATTGGAGAAAATAGGGAAAAGAGAGCTGAGACTAGAAAAAGAGCGAAAGCGGAAGAAATTTTGAAAAAGTAGGTATGCCATGTTATAGGTTATGTAATATGTGTAAGTTTGTTCTCTTATATTGTCTCATTGTCACGTAAGTGATGTAAAGAACAGACTAGGTAACGTGATATAAACTTCGTCCGTCTCACGGTGACCACATTCTAGCGGTTTCCTCGACTGTAATAGAAATTTTCTTCTCTAGGGAAAGGAAGAAACTTGGGAAATGCGCGGATGGTAAGCAGTATGTTGACCCCAATTTCGTGAATTTACTAGTGAATATGGGTTTTAACAAAGAAGCGGCCAGGATAGCTTTGCAGAAAACCAATAACATTATATCCGACAGCATACAGTATATTCAAGAGAATCCACAGCCTGGCCCGAGTGGCACGAAGAGCAAAGAATTGTTGTCTCTAATTGAAGATTTGATACCAGAGGTAAACACAATTGCATTTTAAAATTGTCATTATCAAATAATAGTTCGTCATTCTATTTGAGTAGTTCAAATACCCAGTAGGTCTCCATTTTAGTCGAGTAGTTCAAATGTCTAGTGGTTCTCCTTTTTAGTTCAGTACTTCAGGTGTGGGACAACTCTCTATTTTTGTGGTTTAGTTCAAATGTACAGTAGTTGTCCATTTTAACCGAGTAATCCAAATGTCCTGCAATTCTTCATTTTTAATAGTGTAGTTCAAATTTCTAGTTCTCCATTTTAGTTGGATAATTGAAATGTTCGGCACTTTATTTCTATTTGTGTAATCAAACATACAGTTTTCTGTTTACCTTTCATTTCTTAATAGATGAACATAATAGTAAATTTATAAAATATTTCTCAAATATCCAGTAGTGCTCCATTTTAAATAAATAGTTCATATGTCAGGTAATTATCTTTTTTTTTAGTTGAGTAGTTCAAATGTCCAGTAGTTCATCACATTAATCAAGTAGGTCAATTGTTCAGTCATTTTTAATTGAGCAGTACTTCTCTATTTTAATTTTAATGTCCAGTATAGTTATCCACCTTGGTTCAGTAATTCAAATGCCCTGGGGTTCTTCATTTTTAATTCAGTACTCCAAAGGTCCAGTTTTTTTATTTTGATTGAGTAGTCCAATTGTTCAGTATCAATTTTGTTTTGTAGTTCAGATGTCCCATTGGATGAGGAGAACTATTATTATTATTATTGTTCTCCATTTTTCTTAAAAACTATGATATATACTTTAACTATTTATATTATATTTATAGGCTAGTCCTTCTGTAATCTGTAAAAGTTTACGTACAACAAATGAAGTAATTTTTTTTATAATTTGATAACGGATACCTTTTCACTTCCACTCTTCATTTGTAAATGTTTTGAAATTTTTACCTTCACTTGTATTGTAGAAAGAAGGAAGCTACTAACTACGTAAACTAACCTTGTACATTTTTTTTTTTTTAGCTAGAGGAAGCTGGGTTTGATCCAAGAATGGCAAAACTTGCTTTACAAAAACATGCTGGTGACATAATGAAGGCTGCGGAAGAGCTTTTGTCGAATAATGGTATTGTTAGTGGGGATTTATCAGGATTAAGTAAGTACAACCAGTTCTTAAATTACTTTTCTTTTGAAAAAATAACAATACGAAGTATAACATTCATTAAGTTTGATCATACGGATGCATTTGTTTTGTTATGATAAATTTCTGAGCCTAACACTTTTAGCCTATAAATATCTACTGTATTACAAGAATGAAATTAAAAGTAATAAAATTTCAATTTTTAACTCTATTTTGACGAGGGTGTGCGTTTTTTAACATTTACTTATAAAAATATAGACATTTAGATTTATTCAATACATTTTTAATTAATATTGCGAATGAATTGTCGAATAATATACCAAATGATAACACAATAGAGCCACAGCTACAAGAACTTATAAGGGATACTCTATTTCTTGCGCCGGTAAATAAAAATGAACTAATCCAATATATAAATGATTTAAAAAATAATGCTGCGTGTGGGCCAGACGGTATATCTACGATTTTCATAAAAAAGTATCACATATTTCTAGTAAATCCCGTAATGCACATATTTAATTTAATATTTCTGAAAAGCAAATTACCGAAACAATTTAAGGAATCCATAGTAACCCCTGTATTGAAATCAGATGATAAAAAATTATTAACCAACTATCGTCCTATATCTGTTATAAATAATATCGCAAAATTGTTTGAGCACTGCTTAAAATATAGATTAATGAACCACCTAACACGACATAAAATCTTATCTACAAATCAATTTGGTTTTAGAAAAAATGTTTCAACAGAAAATGCGATTACACAGTTAACTAATACTATCATAAAGGCGGTAAATGAGAACAAGAAATGTTTATCGGTATTCCTAAACTTACGCAAAGTATTTGATACCATAGACCCTCAATTATTGTTGTCAAAACTCGAATCAATTGGGGTAAGAGGTGTGCCCTTTGAAGTGTTCAGTAGTTATTTATCAAATAGACAGCAGCGCGTTAAAATAAATGAAGCTATAAGTGACCCACTAGTTGTCACCAGGGGCGTCCCTCAAGGGACAGTGGTGGGTCCAATATTATTTCTAATCTATATAAACAACTTATTAAAACTACAGATTAATGCTGAAATTATATCTTATGCTGACAATACTGCTGTACTATTTGTGGGTGACTCTTGGAACACGATTTACCAAGATGCAGCAATATCTTTTAAAAAAATTAAAAATTGGCTTAGTTCAAACCTCTTAAGTCTAAATATAGATAAAACAAAATTTCTAACTTTTTCAACCACAGCGGATGGACAACCAAATCAGGATACCCTGGTCATTCATGGAAACTCTTGTAATGAAACTCAAGACTGTGACTGTCAATCTGTTGAAAAAGCTAATAATATTAAATATCTCGGTGTCATGATTGACAATCACCTAAAGTGGAAAGAGCATGTCATTTATTTGAATATTAGACTTAGGAGATTGTTTCATAAATTTTATCTATTGCGCGATTATTAAATAGAAAAAATCTATTAATTGTATATAATGCTTTAGTTGAATCAATATTAAACTATTGTATTGTTGTATGGGGTGGCATGTATGATCAGTTCTTAAATAATCTTAATGTAGCGCAGAAAACAATTCTAAAAATAATGTTTAAAAAGGAAAAAAGTTATTCATCAACTTCACTATTTTCAGAAACAAAACTATTTACAATAAGGAAACTATTTTCCTACCAATGTCTTCTATGGATGTACAAAAACCCGCTATTCCATGCAGAAATAAGTCATAAGCATGACGCCAGGACAAAAGAGAATCTGTCTATCAAACTACCTCTTTTCACAAAATCGCACACCCAAAGATTTGTATTGTATTATGGCCCAAAATTAATCAACCTTCTACCTCCAAAACTAAAAAAACTGAAGCAAACTAATAACTTAAATCTAAAGAAAATAAAGGTGGAAATAAAAGCATTTGTAGACGATAATTTTGAAAATTTTAAAAACATTTATAAACACAAATAAAGCATTAAGTATAAGATAGTATATACACGTATATACAAATGTTTTAGTGGTTTCTATATGTCTTCATCCTTTTGTTGCTTCAAGTGATAACTTTCGCCATCAAACCACCACCTCGTCGTCTGAATATATTGTGTCCTTCTACCCCTATACCTGTATACTCTCGAAAATTTATATTTTGTTTTTCTTATGTATTTTTCATTGTATTATGTAATCAGGCTTTTCAGTACGCACACAGGTAGTCTTTTGCCTAGGGGGCTTATAAAATTACACTTTATAGAGATATTATATATTTAGTGTAATACTTTGAGAAAAAATATTTTGTATTGCATGAACTCTATTTTTGGGATAAATAAATGATTGATTGATATAGAATATTAGTGCAGAATAATAATGATCATCAATAAGCCCCTTTTTAAGGGATTTCTCTCTACATTTGGCATGTCTGCTGTAATATAATGATGAAATGACAATTTGCATTAACTAACTCATGTTTATTTTACTCAGTTACCTCTGAGAGCATCGAAAACATTAAACGAAAAAAGCTGGAGTATGATGAAAAACATGAGGCATTCAAAAGACTCTCCGAAGATATATCCATAGTAGATGACGACTATTTAGATATTAACCTTGTACAGGAGGAGTTATTTCTCAAGCAATATTTGTCCTTATTGGAAAAAAATGACAATGTGTAAGTTACCCGTGTAATATATAAGATATAAGTGGCAGTGAAATTACTAATATATTTTGTAACAAAAAGTCTTAAATATATAAACATATCTGACATGTACGCATAATTTTTTTTGCTAGTACCAACATGCTTTTCAACTCTTGTAGTTCAGTTCCCTCTATTTCCCTAGTTAGTTTAGCAAAGGGGGTTCCGCCGGGCTTAGGAGGTTCAAAAGATTTTATAATCCTTTTCGATGTGATGAAAGAAATTTACCAAAACGATTATAAAATCTTTCAGACCTCTAAAGGCCAACAGAAGTTCCCTTCAGAGTCTAAACTATAGTGTAGTTTTTCAACAGCAATACACGGTTCTTCGACTATAAAAGTCAAACATTAACTATAGTACAATAAAATTAATGTAACATTTGGATTTTATTGCTCAGGAGATAATTTTATGATCAATCGATAGGGAAAAATGTCAGCAATAACATATTAAAATGTATAAGACTTGGGTGTTATAGTAATTTTGTAAATAAATAAAAACTATCAACAAATTGGCCTCACTCGACATTAACACGGTACGACGGCCATAAAATGCTTCTGATAATTAAAAAAATATATAAGTTGTAGAGCAAGAAATTCTCTACAATTTTGATACGGGAAATACCCCTCTAAGATGCTTAATTTTTTAAGATTTTTTTGCCAAGTGCAGCACGCGCCGTTCCGCCATGTCGCCGTGGCGACAAAGGTCAGCTGACCAAACGAAATCAACTTGGCAAAAAAATCTTAAAAAATTGATTTAAAAAAATTAAGCATCAGAGGGATATTTCTGCGTATCAAAATTGTAGAGAATTTATTTCTCTACGTGATATATATTTTTTTTAATTATTAGAAGTATTTTATGGCCGGCGTACCGCGTTAAAGTCGAGCAAGGCCAATTTGTTGATAGTTTTTATTTATTTAAAAAATTGCTACAACACCCAGGTTCCTGACATTTTTCCCCATCGATTGATAATAAAATTATCCCCTGAGAAATAAAATCCAAAAGATGTGAAAAATGTGTTTAGATTTATTGTACTGCTAGCCGTTACATCTCCTGGCAGGCAACAGTATAGATAATAAGTGACAATAGCTAAGGCAAGTATCCTTGAGGAACTCTAAACATCACCATGCTATTGCAATTGAGTTTCATACAGCATTTACGTTTGACCTCCATCGTTATAAGTAATTTAAACATGCTTATTTAAAAAAAGTTTGTCATAAAAATGCAGACAGTTCTAAATGTTTCAAAAGGTCAAGGTGATAGTGATGAAAAAAACGGCGAAAAATTAAACCATGGATCTCTGAGGGTCTTATAACCTCAATAAAAGAACGTGATAAATTAAAGAAAAGATTGCTGGAAAGCTACTCTGAAGACCTGGAAAAGGAATACAAGACTTATAGGAATTATTTTTAAATACACTATTGAAAAAATCTAAAAATAACTATTACAAAAACCAAGTATTACAAAATCAAAAAAAACCTTAAAAAAATTTATGAAATCATTTCAGAAACTACAAATAACAATCTTGATAAAAAAAAGACAGAAAAAATTTTTGTTGATAATGATGGTAAGCCTTCTGACAATACTAAACAAATGGCTGATTACTGTAACGACTATTTCGCTAACATTGGAAGTAATATGCTTAGTAATATTTTGGAACCTGAATATTTTTGCCATAGTCTAGAAAACATATCAAGTTCAATGTTTCTCACTCCAGTCACAGAAAATGAAATAATAAAACATATAAATTTTGCTGCACGTCTCGCCGTCGTATGGTAGCTTCACTGTATCTATTACAAACGTTTTTAAATTGTTCAATGTTTATAATTGTCTTTTACTGCAAATTACTGTTCTTTTTTGACTAGTCAGATAAGTTTATATGTTTGTATAACTTTATTGATGAATAAATTTTGATCTATCTATCTAAATAGTTTAAAAAATCAAAGTGCGCCTGGAATCGATGGAGTTACAACAAAAATACTTAAATTAATACACTCCTACATTTTAAGCCCCCTAGTCCATATTATTAACTTAAGTTTTAAAACTGGTATTGTCCCGCAACAATTTAAAATCTCTATCATAACACCCATACATAAATCTGGAGATAAAACTTTAATATCTAATTATCGACCCATAAGTTTGATAAGCAATTTTTCAAAGATATTCTAAAAATGTTTAAAGGAACGTCTAACGGAATTTTTAAAAACAAATAATGTCCTGCATAAAACTCAGTTTGGCTTTATCGAAAGTACGGGAACGTGCGATGCAATGTTTGAGGTGACAAAAGAAATAACAAATAATCTGGATAAAAGTAAAAAATGCATTGGAGTCTTTCTGGATTTAGCGAAAGCGTTTGATACGGTGAATCACGAGAAGCTGCTTGATGTGTTATCACATTATGGAGTTCGTGTCATTGTATCAGACGTTTTCAAGAACTACTTAACTAATCGTATTCAACATGTCAGAATTAAGAACAACTTAAGTGATGCTAGCATAATAAAGATTGGGGTACCACAGGGCACAGTTCTGGGGCCAATCCTATTTGTTATTTACATAAATTATTTATTGAAACTAGACATAAATGCTAAAGTTTTTTCATATGCAGATGATACTGTGGCCTTGTTCAATGGTACAACCTGAAATGCCGCTAAAGAAAATGTAAATGAGGGAATTCAAATAATTAAAAAATGGCTTGATAAATATCAACTTTCACTAAATGTCAAAAAAACCAATTATATTCCATTTTCAGTAACTAATCATAATCGTCCGGATTATAACTCAATAGAAATAAAAAATTTACAACAAAAGATTAAAGAAGTTGATGAAATAAAGTACTTAGGAATCATAATGGATAAACATTTAAAATGGACACAGCACATTGACTATTTAACAAACCGAGTCAGAAAGCTTATTTTCAAATTCTATCAGCTTAAAGATATTTTAAATAGAAATATTCTAATTTTGATTTATAAAGCCTTTGTGGAGTCGCTTTTCCGGTATGGTATATTAGTTTGGGATGGTCTATATACAAGATCACTAAAAAAATTAAACGTGATCCAGAACCAAGGTTTGTAAAATAAGATAGGTAGCATGGTAACTTTCGACCAATCAGAGATCACTATTTAAAATGCGGGAACGCGTCACTCTGCCTGCCCATCCGAATTTCTGGCATTCAAACCATAAGTATAGAAGTATAATTAGTTATGAATTTGAATTCCGTATTTTGTATTTTTTAATGTACAAGCACAAGTTAATAAATTGACTTTTTTGATTAATGATTATTAACATCGATAACGTTTTCCTTGGAATTTAATATTGACATTACTATATATCAAATTTATAACTAATTAATGTATGCAGTTAAAGAAGTACATTTTATATCAAGGGACTGAAGTAGGTTCTTTTAATCTTGTGTGCAATTTCTTGCCCGAGACTTCAGTCTTGATTTCATTGCTTTATATAATTCTTAGCGAATTTAATAAGTTATAAGATAGACGAAGAAACATACATGATACTAATTTTCGCCCTATAGTACGGGGGCCATGAACCTTCCCGTGACCCTTTGAGGTCGCGACGAGTAAATAGGTGTTTTCGACGTATTTTTTCATGCCGAATCTAAATATGCAACTCAATTTTACGGAATCATGCAAGAAAAATTGTTATTAACATTTTAATTGTTTATAAGGCTATAACTTCAAAGTTAACAATGGAAGGGAGAGTTTTCAAATTTTTTATGATTTCTGATACAAAAACAAAGAAAACTCTTTTTGAAAAATTAAAATCGACTGATTAGAACCGGAGATATTGCACATTTGTTATTAACAAATTGCATAATTACGATTTTTTCGCACTATTTCACTCATAACTCGGCTCCTATTCAACGTAGAAAGTTCTACCAGGTCTCATTTTAAAGGTAAAGCTTCAAGCTTTAAAATCTTTTATAGTGAAATATCCCACCATGCTCTTGAAAAATTTTACAAATGATGAGAGCCTGAAATTTTTGCGGAAGAAAGATAAGTAATTTGTTTATACGCATTTTGAGGAAAGTTAATCTATAAATATCAGCAATTGAGTTATACATTCTTATTGTACATCTCAAAACGAACATTTTTTGATTTGCTGAATGTATTTTGATTGCGCTTTCGCGCGCAATGCGCACACTGAGTACGCACGCGTTACATGTAGCGACTACCGTTTTATTCCTGGCTTTACTTAATATATAATATTTTGAAATATTTACATTAATAAATAATTTGTAAATAATAATAAACAAATACATAGTTTTTTTCTAAAGTGTAATAACGAAAAAAAAGTTAAAAGAGTAGAAATTTTTCCCCAGGCCAACATTTACAATTATGTATTAAAAAATTTTAATGCAAATTTTTTATTAGAATTAGATGTGCATACAATAATTTATTAATAAAATTTAACAAGAGGGCCATTAAATTTTATCATGTCATATTAGACACAGCAATTAATAAGAAAAAATCACTCATTGGTTTTTTTCTAATATTTCTTTGTATCATATGAAAATAAATTTTATTTAGTGTATTAAGTAATTTTTTTAGGGAAGGAAAAAAACATCAACATCTCACCACTCTCTTTTGCCTTTTTTGAGTTGTTCTTGCAAACAGCTACACTACAAACCTTTCCTTCAGTCATCTAATAATTGTATGTAACATTGTTATTTATTATTATGAACGGAAAATAATAAAAACTGTTTACCTTAAAATTATTTCTGTAAATACACAGGTTACAAACTTCTATATACTATGAGTCTTTTCTCTTTAACAGTAATTGTCAATTAGATTATACACTATATAATATAATATATATATATAATATATAATAACTATAACTGCACGATTATAAACACAAAAACAACAAATATTTCGAAATAACAACAAATAAGCGCAACGTCTAAAAAAATACATACGTACAATTAAGTTTCGGCAGGCACGATGACGCGGAAGATGGCCGCCTTCATCGTAACCCCTCCATTCCGTTCAAGTTACCATGCTACCTATCTTACTTTACAAACCTTGATCCAGAACAGCATCTTAAAAATTATGTATAATAAAAAGCGGAAATTTGTGGAAGTATGTCGCAGTCTACATACAAACAACAACGCCCAGGTTATGTATAATAATGAGGCAACCGAACCTTTCCAAACCCTCACTGGAGTTAGGCAGGGATGTGTCCTGGCACCCCTACTCTTTAATTTGTTTACCACTGCTCTAACAATTATAGTTGACAACAAACTGACAGTCAGAGGAATAGGTCTCAGATACCGTTTTGATGGCGGTCTCTTTAACATAGGGCGCTTTAGAGCTTTCACGAAGACACGCACACGATTCATTTGTGATCTCCAGTATGCGGATGACTGTGCACTTTTAGCCTCTATGCCGGAAGAGCTTCAAGAACTTTTAGATGTGTATGCCCAGAGCTATGATTCCTTGGGACTTAAAATCAACATTGGAAAGACTAAGATTATGTCAACTCCTCATCAAGTGAACCAAATAGACATTACTCTTAACGGAAATTCTCTTGAAGTGGTGGATCAGTTCAATTACTTAGGCAACGTTGTTAATGACAAAGCAAACATGGACAGCGAGATTCGCAATAGAATTAACGCTGCAACTAGAGCACTCTGGGGACTTAGAGAGAGAGTATTTGACAACCACGACCTTGCTTTGTCAACGAAAATGGCTGTCTACAGAGCAGTTGTCATTCCAACACTGCTATATGGATGTGAAAGCTGGGTCACTTACCGTCGTCATGTGAAAGAATTAGAACGTTTTCAGCAAAGACACCTCAGAAGTATGAAGAAAATCCGTTGGTTCCATCACATATCAAACGTGGAAGTACTCAGGAGAGCAAACAGCCTTCCAATTGAGGTGCTTATTTCAAGAGCACGCCTAAGATTGGCAGGTCACGTTCATCGTATGCATGATAACCGCCTTCCTAAATGTACACTTTATGGTGAATTGCTAAGCGGTAGATGAAGGCGTGGCGGTCAACGAAAGAGGTTCAAAGACGTTCTTCATGAAAATCTAAAATCCTGCGGTATTCTAGATGAGCAATGGGAACAACTTGCAGCAAACAGAACCGAATGGCAAGGGGTTGTCAGCTATCAAGGAAATGTTGTTGCAAGAAGGCCGAATCCAAGACCTAACCAGGTCTATGTTTGTCCTGACTGCGGTCGACATGTGCTCTCCCGAATTGGCCTCTATAGCCATAGTCGTGTGCACCGTAGATGAATGGAAATTACAATAGACTACACCTTTTACTTGTTTTTTATTACACACAATCTATCGACTGTAACATTTTTTTATACTCGGACTCGAGTAAAGGCTAATAATAATGTTATTAATCTAATTATTCATGTATTCTGTGTGGATAATTACATTGCAACTTGCTAAATGTAAATAAATTTAAATAAATAAAATAAATAAATAATACAGATATATATTTTGCCGTATAAGTATAAAGATATTTGGTACATGGTTAAAAGCAGCTACCGCTTTATTACGTATAAATAGTCGATTCCTGTGCCAAATACCCTCTCTAGGATGATATCCAATATCGGCATCATTTCTTCTCTCATTTCGCTGGGAACTCTCTCTATCTCCCGCTTCATACCTTCCTCGTCGAGGCACTTGCACCCTATACTCTCTATCAATTTTGTAGTAATCTTTTCAACGATTTCCTGTGTCATTAAGAAATCGAAAGGTAAAGATTCGACTAATTGTCTTGCGAATCTAGTTATAACTTCGTGGGGCGAACCTTCAATGCATATCATCTCGTTTATTACATCTTCCAGAAGTTGGTTTGCACACTGAGTGAAACTTTCGGCCGTTATCTAAAAAGAGAATCTCCAGTAAATAGAGCTGTTAACATACAAGATGTAATTAGTTTCCTGCCATAAAGAAACTGGTAACAGGGAACGATCAGACAAACAAAAAAAATAAAAAGGAAGGAAGCAAGGTTAAAGGTTTTTCTGCAACTTATGTTTCCCTGCTTTTTGCTCATTGCATTGATTGAGGAATGCCGATGACTTTCATTCAATGCGTATTGGTGGCTTTTCAAAATGATATTCCATTGTTTCTTTCAGTTGTATGACTGGTGGTCGAGAAGTAAGCGCACTTGCCTCTCACCCAAAAGTTCCGGGTTCGATCCCCGATCGTGACAGTGGAAAATACTGTGAGAGGGATTTTTCCACTATACACGGATATTGGGTGTGTGTCCCTTGTCTCTAAATATGTAGCCCCCTCCCACACGAGGCTCTGCTAGAGCCTTCTGGGATAAAGGGGGTCATAATTACCTGTGGTGTTATTTATTATTATTATTTATTTATTATTTAGTTCTGCCGGATCAACCGGAAAATTTTTGAGTTTTCTATTAATTATAACCCTAACTAAATTTTTGGGTTGGTCCTTGCCTGTTAATAATTTTTCTTTTTTATAGGCACCAGCCTATTTACCCTTTTTTATCATTTTTCTATAACTAAGTGATAAACTCCTAACGTTTCTTCAGAACTGTATGTGCGATTACCCGGCAGAGCTTCTTAAACAAACAATTTGCATTTATAAAATTATTGATGCAGGTCAGTTTTCTTCTAAATGCCCCTAGAGGAAAAACTTGTAGGTTTTTTTGCTTGCCTGATCATTCTCCATTACCAGTTTCTTTAACGGCAGTAAACATCTGTTACTCTCTGATGTTACAAGGTTATGTGTAACTATTTACATGATGAGATCTAAATTTAATGCACCGAATATACTTATGATTTAACTAGACAAATACCACCGTCTATGTCTAGATAGCTTACAGGCTACTGTGACTAAGTAAAGTGTTTTTATCTTAACATATTAGTCGCTCATACGTCTGGTTCCTGTAGTCCGTAAAGCTGTTCTGCTGTGACTTCAACGATGCTCAGTTGCTCCACGCTCGGTTCAAAAGGTAGTTGGCTCAGGATTTCATTTATGATGTCCGCAACGCTTGTGCACATTAGAATTCCACTTAAAACTGATTTGATCATGTTTTCTGTTGATTTTTTGTCTAGTTCCGATTCTAAACTCTCCAACATTGTATTGATAAGACTAGTTACGATGTCTTCGCTCTCTGTGGAATAACTGGAAAGGCAAGAAAAATTAGGCAATGCGTTTAGACATTTTAATTCAAAAATACCAGAAATCTATCTTATAAGAAATCGAATCTTTTCTTGTCATCTCTGGTCTATTTGACCAGTAAATGCCCAGTGAGATATTGAACATTTACAAAATGGAGAATTGGAAATAGAACTATAGGTTGTTGCTCACATGTAGCATCAATAATTTATTATTTGTCACATGGCCGTTATCAATAAAAAATCATTAAGCCCGCTAAAATATTAACATATATTTGATGTTACAAATGTTACTAGAACTATTATAGAAGACAATAGTGATGAAGATTGAATTATTTCAATATTTTTACATGAAAAATAAAAGTTATTAATATTTTATGATAAATGTTGTTTTTATTTTAATTTTAGTGACTTTTATTGGATTGGCCAGCATACACCATGTGCCTACCTGCATAGAATTTTTATTATTTCAAATATGTTCCACCCATCACACATTTATGTAATTGCTACGCAGTACGCATTATAGTTGAATACTTACTGATTATACGTGATTTTTTTGGTCGGTGTAGCTCGAAAAATAGCCACGAAAAACCACCCTTAATTTTTTAATTTTTCTTGCTGCCTCATTGTTGGTTGGAAAATTATGAAAAACATACTTAATGTAATTCTAATTAGTAGCTTACATGTCGCTTTGGTTTCATTAAAAAATCTATCATAGTTTCGTAGAAAAACGATTTTGAAGTTAGGGATTGCAACCCCTATTTTTCAAAAACGAATATAGTTAGTGGTTTCATAAATGGCCCATAATTATTTCAAACAACTAACAACATAATAAAGGCCCCAATATCAACAAAGATGCTGGTGCAGGTTTCATATGGAAACCCGGTGAGGCCCTTTCATAATGTTGACAAGTAGGTGTAATAAACATTTCATAAATTTCCCTGAAACTGTTTGAGAAAATTGAAAAAAGTAGAAAGCTCTACGCTACACGGAATAATAATTTTACAGACACAGTTGTTTGTGTCAAAATTTTACAAGACACCTTTTTTCTTGCAAATACATACACTGTTAATGTCTAAATAAATATTGAAGATATTCAGGGGCCTATGGACGGGCATGGTAAATGACAACTCTAGAATCTAAAAACGAAATACAGTGTGAAGGAATAAAGTAATTGATCATTTAATTATCGAGTGTTATTGGTTAATGAAGAACTTTTACTATTAATTTCACAAAAAATTGCACCTACTCCAAGCAACACATGATGGTTTAATAAACGTTTATTATATGAAATTACGGTTTAAATTTCATTATCGTATACTTAATCAACATCTATGAAAAGCGTTTATTTCATAAACGATTTTTCTACGTATATTGTAAATGTATTTTACCGAAAATTTTTGGAGTAACGCAGAATATTTGAGAAATAATTAATTGAGAGTGGAGACTACACTTCCGTCAAATGTTTAAATTGTAAATTGGAGAAATTGACACTACTTGCATTTTTTCAGCCATATTAGAGTTTTTAATATACGATTTTTAAATGTATACGATAAATATGTATTTGCGCTACATTTTTTATAGGCATATCATAAGCAATTGCAACTAAAAGTTCGAAGATTATAACAATATCTGGAAATATGAGTAAAATATTTACATTAATCAAAATTTGTTATAGATATATGATGCAGTTTATAATATACGGTTTTTAAACGTATATCAATCTGCATCGATTGCGCAGTCTCCAGCAACTGGGTTAGTATTGTTGTCATTGTTGCAGAATACATAAGCATTTCTCATAAATATATGCATCTCTCTCATTGTCTCAACAGTACAGCTGGTGAGCAACCGCGGTTTGTTTTTGCATATATATAATTTGACTGAAATTCAACAAGTGTTATGTTGATGAGCCGCCCTTATCCTTTTTTTTTTATATTTATTTAACGTCGGCCTATTTCTGCTACTGAGGCCTAACACCGACGCCTGTAGGCGAGCTACCCCCAACCAGGAATTTTGCTGAAACTCTTCCCTTAAGAAGAGTAGGGATCTTTTACTTGCCTAACATTTAATAGACAAGGGACCGATGGCTTTACATCCCCTCCTAAGGATGGTATATCCCCTATACAACCCTCGCCTAAGGTTGTATAGCTTCCGCGCATACACTGATATACAAGCCGCTGGAAGATGTTTGAGGCGAGGATGCGGTCTTCGTTGGAATGGTCACCCATCCAACTACTAACCGCGCCCGGCGTTGCTTTACATCGCATATCAAAGTATGTACATAGTAAAGACGCACCCACGCTCTCCGCCCTTATCCTTGAGTTATCACTTTGTAGTGCGTTAAAGTTACAAGAATGAACCACTTGTGATTGGTAAGAATTATTGTTTATCTGAGTGATTTCATAGTAACTGCACTTTTTTATCACAGAAGGTGTAAAACTCTGCATGGCTAGCGTTGAAGGCGTGGGTGAGACCAATGACAATAAAATTAGAGGAATGATTCAAGATTGGTTGAAGCTTGCTAAAAGCCGCTATAGTTACAATAATAATAATAAATAGACTCTATTTTTTAATTTTAGTAAAGAGTAATGAACAATGTTGTGTTTTGTTATCGTTGTCAAACATCCTAGGTCCCCAAGGGTGAAATAGTAAATGATAAAATAGTTTTACATATTTAGCCTATCCCGCAGAATAGGTAAAGCTTACTATAATATAAAAAAGCTAGTAGGAATAATAAATGTTTTAAAAAATTACTATCTACATACATATATACAATTGAATTATTTTTCGTTGATATCAGTAGTTATATATAGATAGGAGGTTTAAAATATGTAGTTTTAAAAAATTGGAGATCATTATAATATTAACTTTCAAATATAAAAACGGGTACCTTCTATCTTTTTTATAGTGTTGTAGACCCGATCAATTCTAAATAATTTTGCAAAGGGAAATGTATCGCAAGTCAAAAAAAACTTTAATTTGAATTTCCCTGTTATAATTAAAGAATAATTGATATATTTTACAAAATAAGGCACTTAGAAATTAATTTATTTCAATGTCATCTTATTATTGTTATGCAGGAATATATATATTAACAATTTTATCATAAGTAGCAAATGATTTCTGATTTAAGACATGATTTGACTTGCAAAGTTATTTGAAATCGATTAGTCTATAATACTGTATAACAGAATTTCCCATTTAAATTTTAAAACTTAAGGTAGTTTTGGTAAAAATAAAGTGATGGAAACTATTTAATCATTTGTTAAATAAGCTCTTAGTTTATAAAACAATATAAAAAAAGATTAACAAAGATACAAGGGTGGATTCCCTTTAAAAAATCTCTCGATATTTTCTATCTTTTTATTCTAATTTTTTTGAGAAAAACAATTCTTCAGAAAAAGTTCAGATTTTCAAAAGACTTTCTCAAAAAATTTGTAAATATTAGATATTTCATACAGGGATACCCTATGTATGTATGAATTACAGTGGATAATAAGGGTATATTAGACGTAAACCAGCAACTGGAGAAAAGAGTTTTCATAACCGTGAGAAAAACCATTACATCATACGTATTATCGACGTATATGGAATACGTTTATTTGAGGTTCCACATAATGATGTAACAACAATATAACGTTTTCTTAAGACGTAAATATTTAGAATATGATGTACCATATATATATACGTTTTTCTAAAACGTCTATTTAATATATGATAAGAAAAATATATACGTTTGTAGCGCGGACATTCGAACGTTGAATATAGGTTGCAATAAACATTATATATACCAGTCGTATAAACGAAATCAAAACGTTTATTAAACGATTTGGTGTTGCTTGGGACTTTATGTATGTATTTAAAAACTTACAATCCTGGAATATCGACCTCTGTTTCAATAAGCTTCTCTGTAGATTCTTCATATTGTTCGTCAATGTACGCATCATAGTCGGCCCATTTTGCTACCTCTTCTTCCTCTTTGAAAAGTTCTTCGGGAACTTCTTCTTCCTTGAATTTTTGAGTCTGTATTTGACATATAGGACCCCTGGGTGGTAGCCCTTTGGTTTTCAACATTTTAATTTCGCCTTTGAGTTGACACAATTGTTTACATTGTCCTTCTATTATATCTTCCAGTTTCTCTATCCCCGCTAAGAATGTCTTGTGATTTTTCATCGTTTTCTCCAAATTCTTCCTTTTCCTGGGTTGAGATGTTATCACTTCGACAAGTTCTTTTTTCTCTCTACTTATCACTTGGAACAGCTCTAGCCGTCTAGTATTTTCTTTGATGGTCATTGCCAGTTCTTTTTGAGCCTTTATGATCTTACTCTGAAAAGAAAAATGTTTGAAATATTATACAACAGATTTTGTTGAAAAACCGCACTTTAATAAATATACCGGGTGCTTCAGTTTGGTATTCGCGCCCCTGTATCTATTTTATTTCAAGAATAAACTACAACAAACCATATGTATTTGTGAATCGCTTATCAAGCTCTATCAAATGACGTCTTTGAATAATCTCTGTAATCACATAGGCCAACGTAGCGAAAGTCAGCTTTTTTTTTTTCAAACGGTATGCTATACTTTTTTTGCCGATACTTGTAGAGATTTTATTTCTGCATGCAACTGTCTAAAGAATGTATACACTTTTGTACGAAAAATTTCGAGAAAATTAATAAAATATGATAAAACTACATTAAAAGGTTTTGATTCTGAATCAGCATAGTTGGCCATGGTAACAACTGAAATTTGACATTGTAAATTGTAAGTAATGTAGCTTTGATTTCATCGAGGATCGTATACGGTACTGATGATAAGTAAAAATTTCGAAACAGTTTGATGTTTTAACTAAAGAAAGTTTTGTTTTTAAATAATTATGTAATTCATTTTTTTTTAAAACAAACAATTAAATTATATCTTTAGTTAATTAATGACAATAATACTCAATAATAATATTTATATAACAATTAAAAATAAATAATAATTACAAATAAAAAACTACTAATACTTAAAGGAAGCCAACTAACAACTACTAACAATTAAAAAAAAATAAATATATTTTATTACTTCACATGTTAGAAGTGACCTCCGTTAGCTTCTATACATAATTGTCCTTTGTTTATCACGTCTTGGATACATACATGTTGAAGAGCTTCAACATTTAATCTGCGACGTTTAACTCGTATTGAATTTTTAAGATCTTCGACGTCATTTAGAGGTGAAAAGTATACTCTTTCTTTTAGATAAAGCCAAATGAAAAAATCCAACGGTGTGAAATCCGGAGATCTGGCAAGCCACTTAACTCCCTCACTATGACTTCCAATCCATCTACCTGGATAAGCTGTATTAAAATAATTTGTTACAATTACAGCATTATGTGGCGGTGCCCCATCTTGCTGTAATATCATGTTATGCCTAATATGTAATGGAACATCTTCTATGAAATTTAACACTTCTTCTCTTAAAAACTGTAAATATCTTTCTCCAGTAAGTGTGCCTTTGTAAAACTTGGGTCCAATAATTTGTCCGTTAAGAATTCCGCGCCATACATTAATTCCTCAGATATTTTGGAAATTAGCTTCTCTAAACCAGTGAGGATTATCCTGAGACCAATAATGGCAGTTATGTCGATTGACTATTCTATTATTATGGAAACGGGATTCATCTGATCACATGAGCAACTGCCAATTGTGCTACAAAATTTAGATGTTTCTCGTAATTGCCAAGAACCAAATACTGATGGAAATGCATTCTTACAAGACAGGCAACAATGTGTAATTTACGATACAAAGAAATCAGATACTAAAACTATAAAACATGGAGTACTACAGGGATCCGTTTTGGGACCCCTACTGTTTATTATATACATAAACGACCTACCAGGGTACGTTGATATTGCTGACGTTTTTCCATATGCAGATGATGCAACTCTCTTACTACACGGAAAAGATAAAAATGCACTAGATGGGATGACAGGGAACACACTATCAAAAGCAGAAGACTACTTCAATTCAAATATTTTATCCTTAAATAAAAAAAAAGCAAACAATAAATTTCTTCAATAGACATGGCAGCGATGTAGAATAAGAAGACTTAAGTGTAAAATTATTAGGTTTTCATATCGACTACAACCTCACTTGGAGGAACCATACTCAGGAGCTATGTAAAAAAATTTCCAGATCACGGTTTGAGTCGATTGCGAGGCATCGTAACTAAAGATGTCTTAAAGACAGCGTATTATGGACTTGTACATTGTCATCTCAATTACGGAATTTTAATCTGGGGGGCATGTGCAGTGGCACATGAACCACTCCTATATCAGAAAAGGATTATAAGAGAAATTGTAAATGCGGGATATAGGGAGCATGCACATCCTATTTTCGTGAGGATGGAAATACTCGCCCTACCCAGTATGTATATACCAGAAGCTATTGGGTATATACATAAAAACAAAAGTAAATATACTACTGGTGCATTTGATACATGAATATAATAAAGAAACAAAAATATATTACACCTACGAAAAGTAAAATTATCTAAGACCACTAGGTAATCAGAATTTTTACCATTAAAGATTTATAATACACTACCAGAGGCATGGAAGGATTTCTCACAAAAGAAATTAAAATGTACCGTTAAGAGGGCTTTAGTTGTGCAGGTTTTTTACACGATCGAAGTTTTTTAGTGTTTAATAAATAATAAGAATTGTTGGTTTTGATAGAGTCAATGTTATATACTAATCTATGTCTTAAATGTTTTTAGAATGAAGTGGGGGATGTTATCTCCTTTTAGTTTTTTATGTAAAATTGGATGTATCTAAGCAAAGTTGTATATTTTGTAATTATACAGGTTAATAAACGCATCTATCTATGTATCTATGGTGCAGTTTATTGTCATTCAGAATTCTTTGAATCGAAGAATATGAAATATCAGTTTCTATCGCTAATTGATGAATATGCGGGTCTACATAACATACAAGGGCTAAAACTGCAACCGTATGTTCTTCATCTTGTGCAGTTCTGGGTTTAAAAACGTTTTTTTTTTCTCAAAACTTCCATTTTCGCTCATATTTTTTGCTAATTTTGGAAACATTTTGTCTGATGGTGTTGGCCTATTTCGAAGGTCGCTCACGATATAAACGTTTGACTGTTTTACTGTTTTTTCTGCAATTAATATCATGTCTAATTTTTCCTCATTAACGTAAAATACCGTTATATAAATTTATTTAGAAGTATAGCATAAATCAAAAACGGATAACACAATTACTAATGAACAGCACAAATAACTGTATTTTCAATTTGACGTTACTAACAATGTTAAAATTCAATTGTTTCCATGGCTAACTATGCTAATTCATAAACAAATCCTTTGAATGTAATTTTATGATATTTTATTAATTTTCTCGAAATTTTTCTTATGGAAGTGTATACTTTTTTTACACAGTTGCATGCAGAAATCAAATCTCTACAATAATCGGCAAAAAAGGTATAGCATACCATTTGAAGAAAAAAAAAGCTGACTTTCGCTACTTTGGCATACGTGATCACAGCGATGATTCAAGGACGTCATTTGATAGAGCTTGACAGTTGATTTACAAATATACATGGTTTGTTGCAGTTTATTTAAAAAAAAGAAATACAGGGACGCGAATACCAAACTGAACCACCCTGTATATCCAACTAGCAATTTGATGTTTTGTAGAAGCTGAAAGAATGTTTATGGAAAATTTTTTATAAAACAAGATTGTTGATATAAACATTTCTAAAACGTTTATGCGACACTTATGGATGCAAAATGGGCACAGTTTATAAAACAATGTAATTTTTTAATTTATTTTATTATGTCTCTCACAGGTGTTATAAAATAATTGTGTAAATGTTTACATAAAATTTTTAAAAAATGGTAGATGATAATTATAAAATAGTTTTATAGCAAACAGTTATAAAATTTAAACCTGTTTTTGTAATATATCAATTATAAAATTTTATAAGCATTGGGTTATTATCATCATTGCTACTTTTTTGTTATGTGCAGCAACAACAGAGGTTATTTATTTTTTAAATGTTTTTGCAGACAATAATAATTCTCAAAGTAGTTTTAAAATATTACAAAGATCCTATGTGACTATATTTGGCGGCATAACTAACAACATATTTAGTGAAACATGAGATAAAAATTAACTGATTAAGCTTCGTTTCGCCAACAGCAAAGCGATTTTGGACTGCGAAGAAAATTTTTCTGTGAAATATGTGGTATATATACAATGAAATTTTTGAGCGCCCTAAAAATAACGATTTATCAAAATTAAAAAAAATAAAGTGAAAATAAATTTTTGTATTTTATCTTTTTGTGGTGTTGCACCAATTGTATTTCACAGATAATGTATTTTACAATAATAGATTATTGCTAAAATGCTTATATCACAATAACTTTTATTTTTGAACTATTTTTATTTTAAAGTCCAAAATGGCTGCTATACAAATAGTTCAAACATAATAGCATTATGGCGTCCATCTTAAAAAGCATATTTATAATTATAAAAACACTTATAGAACAAAGATATTTTTCGAAGAACTGTTATATATCAATAAACTGACAGTCTCCGAGGCAGTGCTTATGGAAGTTTAAAAAAATATAGTTGCTTCGAAAGAGCATCTTATAAAACATATATACAGCAACATGTTTTAATATTTTACAAAAACTCTATTTGCAATACTTATATAGCAATACATTCTGAAACGCTTCTTAGTCGAGCTAAATAAATGGAAAATTTATATCTCAAGGATCTTTTATTAACTTGTTTATTAACAGTGGAAATAAATATAATAATTGTGTGTTTGTATTTAATCCAAGTACCTACATATATAGTTTTAACTTTAGATGTGAGACATCCGTTGATGGGCGCATAAACCCTTACCTATGTTTTATAAAAATGGTAACGAACATATTATAGTCTTTAAAGACAATGTTTAGTTTATCAATTATTTTATAAGTGTTTTATGGCAGCAATGCGTGCTTCCTTTATATAACAATTGTTTAACCGTTACAGCAGAATATAATATGTTCCCTGAAATAATATGTGTTATGAAGAATTCTAATAAAATTGTTTTATTATTGCTTAGCTAAACTTTTACAGAATAGTTTCATAGGCATTCGTCAATTGGCCAATACGTGCTAGGGGCCATTATTATAAATCAATTTTGTTCCGTGAGCTAAAACATCTTATAATAATTGCTGTATAAACGTTTATAAAACAGCGAAGAACAGATTCTACAAAATGTTTTATAATTTAGCTGTAAGAACATTCTTAGCACTTATTTATATGATAATTTAGTTGTGAAGACTAAATAATCACCTTGGCAGTTTTAATAAAACAAAATAGCCTTTGCAGAACAGTAATGCAATAGTAATAAAATAAAATTATCCTATTATTTTAAACCTATAGAACAACTTTGTTAGTTGGGTAGGCCTTTGAGCTACTTACTTGCATTTATATCAAAATTTAATAATCCGATAAAAGATATTTCACAATTAAGCAAAAGTATTTAGAATGCTCAAAGAAATTTGCCTTTTTTAGAACAAGGATTTACAAGTTATTCCCGCAACCTTAGAAAAATGTTACGTTTTGTCCTTGATTAGAAATTTAATTTGGGTATCACACGTTGACAGTGTATTTTCGTTTATTGAAACTGCCCCCTTAACAATTCAAAAAGAAAATGATTTACTACTCTCCCTTAGTAATAGACAAACTATAGTGGTTCTTACCTGCCATACTTTAAGCTCTGCAGTAAACAGTCCCTTAAGATCTGCCGCCTTAATCCGCAAGTCGAACACTATTTTTTTCAGTATCATCTCTTCCAGTTCGTTGACTTGAGTTCTTTTGAAGGATCTCTTAATCAATGCAGATTCTACCTCATCGATGTCTATCACTTGGCCAAACTTCTGAAGCATCCTCTCAACTATTCGTCGTTTTAATTCCTGCAACTTTACTACCATATAATTTATATCTTTTTGCATTCTCGTTCCGTGCTTGATGTACGTACTAAAATGGAACAGAACCTATTCGACAGATCGACCACAACCAAGGAATACTCACTCGTATTTGCTCTTTTGTTCGTACGTCTCTCTTTGTAAAATACCAACTCTTTGATATAGCTGTGTTAGACGTGTCTTGGAGAACACCAGCAAATCAGAGATATGTACCGTCTCCGGATTAAATCCAGCTACTTGGTCCATATGTAGGATTACCACGCACAGAACCTGGTTCATTTCTTTTTGTTTTGCTCTCTAACACATTAAATTTATATGAATGTGGGTCATATACCGGGTGTTAGAAAAGTATGGGAACGGTGGAAAACCTTGAACACTTTGCTTTGTGTCAAAAATTTTTCAAAAAACTATCTACTGATACCAAAATGACCTCACCACCCACCACCCTATGGGTGGGGCGAGAGGCAACTTTAAAATTTCAAATGGAAATCCCTATTTTTTATAGCGGATTAGGATTCTACGGTCAAAAATACGTGAATTTTATATCGGGAATTTTTTTCGATTCTCGCAAGGTGTCGCTGGAATCGCACAAAATTGAAATAAACCTTAAGCGTCCATAAGTTTGTAAATATTTACAAACTCTAGCTACTCGTGTTGACAAAAAAACATTCAGTTTAAAAAACAATATCTGTGATATCTTGGTTTTATGAATGTTTTTTTAAAGTGTTCTTAATAACAGTATTTCTTTTGTGAAATTTCTACAAGAACATTCAGTTCCTTCCAACTTTTGTAGAGGCAGGAGGCGCACTTTTGTACGGAAAAAGTTATTTCATTTTTCATTAGTTCTCGCGTTTTTTTCTGTATAATGGCTACTTTAACAGAGGAAGAGACAGTTTTTCTTTTAATGATGCGAGGGTGGGGCGATAAAGAAAGGTTCTATGATGAAGTTGTGATTTTATTCAACGAAACTTTCCGTGTAGAACAAGTGGGAATTTCGAAATCTACTGTGTCCCGTACCATCAAACGATTCCTAGACAGAAGGACAAATAAAAATCGCCCAAAATCTGGAAGACCAAAGTCTGAAACATCGGAAGCTTGACAAATGGAAGTGGCCCAGGCATTTGTTGAAAATCGAAGGTTATCAACCAGAAAAGCCAGTCAACAGCTTGATATGAGTGCATTTTCAGTTCATAAGAATTTGAAACTTTTGATATTTCATCCTTACAAAATTCACCTTCACCAAGAGTTAAATGAAGATGCTTTTGATCGGTGACTTGAATTTAGTGAATTAATGATGGAAAGCAGTAACCAAAACCCAAATGTTTTGTCATCTCTACTTATCTTCTCAGATGAAGCAACTTTCGAACTCAGTGGAAAAGTTAATCGCCATAATCTCGGATATTGGAATGACGAAAACCCTCACTGGATGCTTGAAACACACACACAGTATCCACAAAAATTAAATGTTTGGGCAGGAGTTTTCAGGGATCGAATCATAGGACCATTTTTCATAGATGGAAATTTGAATGGAGAAAAATACCTGGAAATGTTGACAAATCAAATAGTTCCCGCAATACAAGAGATTGCTGGTGATGAGTTAGATAATGTTTGGTTCCAGCAAGATGGGGCTCCTCCACACTATCGGGATATTGTTAGGGACTATTTGAATGGTACTTTCGAAAATCGATGGATAGGTCGAAGAGGAACTATTGAATGGCTAGCGAGATCTCCCGACCTCCCACCACTTGATTATTTTGTTTGGGACTACGTGAAGGATAAAGTTTATTTCACTAAACCTCGTGATTTGGACGAGCTGAGGCAACGCATAATAAACATTTTTGCAGAAATACCACCTCAAATGATAAGAAGTGCTATTGAAAATGTTTACGTTCGATTCGGACAATGCCAAGAAGTCAATGGGCACCATTTCAAGGACCTGCTATAATCTTGAAATTAAAACCTGCTAGTGCAGCAGTTAAGCTGTAAACTAATTGCCTCAACTGGCCGAAATCCTCACCTTGCCTTAAATGGCTGAGCTACCTCCTTGCCTTCACTGGCTGGGATCAAGAACTTGTCTGAAGTGGCTGAATTAAGAGGTAAAACCACTGTTAGTTTTCTTTTTAATCGACTTTTTTATTGCCCTGTAAAAAATGTAAATTGAAAATTACTAGCTGCTAATAAATTTACAGAATGTTAATAGTTGTAATTTCCGCACGACCGTGTAAAATCACTGTTCTCAAAACAGCTCGGGAAATCATTCACTCTGAGATCAGTAGTTTTACTTTTCATATTTTTTTAAGTATGCGTTCAAAACTTTCATAATTATACTAAATTTTCTGCGATTGCAGCGGCACTTTACGAGAATCGAAAAAAATACCCGATATAAAATGCACGTATTTTTGGCTGTAGAATGCGAATCCGCTATAAAAAATAGGAATTTTAATTACAAATTTCAAAGTTGCCCCCGCGCCACCCACTGGGTTAGGGGTGGGAGAGTCGAATTCAATATCATTGGATAGATTTTGTAAAAATAACAAATACGTGTTCTTCAGTTTTTGAATTGGACGTTCTTTTATGGGCACAAGATGCTATTCTTGAAACAGTACTGTTTTCTTTTCTTTTTTGGCGATTACAGCGACACCATGCAAAAATCGAAAAACGTCCAGAATAAAATTTACCTATTTTTTGCCATAGAATCCGATTCCGCAATAAAAAATAGGGGTTTCCACAGGGTGGTGGGTGGGGATGTCATTTTGGTATCACTAGATAGTTATTTGAAAAATTTTTGACACGTATTTTTTTATTTTTCGATTTGATGCAAACTGTTCGAGATTTTCCACCGTTCCCATACTTTTCTACCACCCGGTATACTAAAGTGGTTTTTTCAGTTTATTTGGTTCTTTTATATCAACACTGTTAATAACATAACAAGAAATATATCTGAAATATGGGAAACAGATTCGATGAAATCATAATACAAACAAAAAAAAGGTTTCTTTGTTAAAATAAATAAGGAGAAAAATAATAATAGAATAAGCATTAAATAAACTTATATCTAGCAAAAAAAATAAAAATTACTGAGAGATCTCCGACTATACTGGGTATAAAGCACCACCACTGCAAATTAACGTGGTGGTTACACGGTCGGTCCCGGGATGGGTTCTGGGGAGGTAGTGTTGTATTTTTAATTTGTAATAAAGCCTTGTTAATTGACTGATTGATAAAAAATAGGAAAACGAGTTACAGAAACAAATGAAGAACGCGTCTGAAATATAACGTCTCTGTCCCGAGATTTTCGAGACCAACTTTTTAGCAAGATCCCGGAATTGGCACCTCTAGAGGTAATGGTAATAATGAAATCAATGTTTCTTAACTTTATCCAAATGTGTGAGAGTTAAGGATGTGTACCTGGAATTCTTCCAACTCCTTCTGGCTTAATTCGTACTGATTTTGTAGCAAATTCAATTTTTTAAAATTTATTTCTATTTCCTTCTTAACAGATTCCAACATCCTATTTTCTTCCTTTTCAGCCTGTTCCAACTCATGCCTGATTGGAAAAAGAATGGTTACCTTCTGGCTTAAAATTAACAAAAACTTCACCTATCCATTCACGTACCTTTCCGTCCTTAAATCTATAGTGAGATTAAATATCATCTGTTCACATCCTTTAGGGCAAACATTTAAATCTTGCCTGATAATTCCAAAATCTCTGGAATCCAAGCTGGCTGTGTCGTCGATTTCGTCCTCTTCCGAACTCGAGGATGATGATGATTCCGAGCTAGAATCTACAGAAAACATATACAGAGTGACCCATTTAATAATGTGGCACCGCTCTAAAATTTGTATTTGCTGGTCTATTTAAACGACTTTTTTTAAATGATAGAGCTTTAATAACTCTACCGTTTTGCAAAATTTCAGATTGAAATTCAAAATTTTAAGGCCTCTTTCAATTTTTATTTCAAGGCCAAGAATCCAAAAAAAGTGTTAGCTCTTTTCAAATTTGACTACACCACTGGGTTTAGGATACCTTCAAATGGATATGACCGAAATTTAACCAAAGAAATATTGGTTCTTAGCAGAAATATAATTGAAATAATTCGAATATTCCGCTGGCGTTGGAAGATTATGTAAATAATAATAAAGCCCATACCAAAAATTTAGTAGACTTATTCAAATTATTTCCGTAACAAATATTATTATGCTACATTTCTGTTAAAAAAGAATAATTTTTTGTTAAATTTCGGTCACATCCATTTGTAGGTATCCTAAACCCAGTGGCGTGGTCAAATTTGAGATAAAAAAATTTTTTTTTGGATTTTTGGCCTTGAAAAAAAATTGAAATTTTGAATTTCGATAAAGTGTCTTACTTTATCTTAGAAAACGCGAATCTTCCATAATATCCGCTTCCAAGTCGCTACGTTGAAAATATTTTGAGTTTATAATTGTTGATGTATTCAATAACGTTCTCTTTCCCAGTTTAAGAACTTACCATCTTCGCTTTTAACTTTTGGCGGCTTGTACTTCTTCTTAAAAACCTTTTTCAGGAAGTCATAGAATTTGTTAGATTCAGTGGAGTGTTTAAACTTTTCCTGAATTTTCAAGGTTTCTATCTGAATGTTTTCGATATGCGCCTCGTGGTTCTCCTTTTTATTTTTCAAAGTGTCCAATGTGTCTTGCATCTCGTGAACTGTCCTCAAATTCACATTAACTATATCCGCTAGCCGATCTTCGTTATCCTCACATTTCTTTAGAATATTCAATTCCTTGTTTAAGGTCAATATGAAAATGTCAATAAAATTTCCCATCGCGTGTATGGGGAGCCGCCTTTTTTTCCCCTCGCGTATCTTATCATTGAAGTTTTCGATTTCCTTATTCATGAGGGCTATCGTCTGGCCTTGATGGAAAAGTTTCCTGAAACCAATTATAATAATAATAATAATACTTTATTAATAGCATAAGCTAGATTTCATATATTTTTACACTATTGTATATTAATGAAATTCGTTAATTATATCAATGAAATTAATTATGTGTATAAACTTAACATATTAAATAGTGACATTCGATACAACATACTTATAACAAGCATTTTTAAATAACATAATGTTGTCACAGAAATTGGTAGGTCATTATATTGCTTATCCTGTATGTACTGTTGGGATATACAAGGTTACTGGTAATTCGATACATTCCTTTGGAGATGTGATGGGGCATGAGCTAAGGAGTAAATCTAGCCCTAACATACATTATGCAAAACTCATTAGTTTTTGAGATATTTCAATTTTTTTGTTTTTCTCAAAAAGTAGATCTAAATGTCTTAAAAGTTAATTTCCGAAAAATCTACTTGACATTTTTAATTTTTTTTTTACTGGATTACTTGTTCAATATTATAGATATCCGTTTGGAATGAAAAATATCCGGAAACATTTCGATCATGTGAACATTTAAAATAAAAACTTGTAAAATTTTTTTTTTTAAATCAGTTATGAAATTTACCTATTAGGTTTTTTCAAAAAAATATTAATGTAGCAAATTATTATAAAAACTTCCTTATTTCAATAGCTATCTAACTAGGTAGAAATGTTTAATGTACCCTTGATAGTTCTAATAAAAAATTAGTAAAGATAATTTTGGTGGCGGAATTTATTAAACGACTAATCGTTCATTTTCATTTAAGTCAGTCAGTCCTTGACTTTGACGTTTGTGCATATATGTCATTAACTGCCATTCTTATCTCTGTGTCCCTTAAGTTTGTTGGTCTTGTTAAATTAGTTATCGAAGATTTTGATTTTGCTAGTAGTTGTTGTTATTAGTTGTTGTTATTGTATTTTCTGTGCCAAGGCCGCGTATGCCAACGCAGAATACACCGATATCTTGTTTGTCTAGGGATACTGTGGCGGCAACGCTGCTGAAGCTCGCCGAGAATATGGTCTTTGGTACCCTAACCGCCGCTCACCAAATGCACGTGTATTCAGTACGGCATATCGAAATATCGCTGAAACTGGCTCCGTGACATGTAGAAGAAGTGATGCTGGTGCTCCTCCCGTTTATGAACCAGATGATGAGGAAGAAATATTGAGGTATTTTGAGGAAGACCCAACTATTTCGACTAATAAAGTCGCAAGACTAACCGGAGCGTCACAATGGAAAGTTTGGTCTACGATACGTAGAGTTGGATATCATCCTTACCACTATACCCCTGTCCAAGGCTTGGAGGAAGGTGATCCTGGAAGGAGAGTGGAATTCTGCCGCTTTATGTTAAATTCAGATGCAGAAAGTGCAAATTTTTTAACAAGTATTTTATGGACGGACGAGTCGAAATTTAATCTCGAGGGTATAACAAATTTCCACAACCTACATTATTGGGCAGAGGAAAATCCCAAGTTAACACGTGAAACTAGTTTCCAAATGAAGTTTTCTATTAATGTGTGGATGGGAGTCATTGGCCACTATTTAGCAGGGCCATACTTTCTTTCTCAAAATTTAAGCAGGGAAATCTATGAAATTTTTTTAAGAAATGATCTGACGGTGATTTTAGAAGATGTTCCTCTCGCCGTCAGACAGCGAATGATGTTTCAGAACGACGGTTGTCCAGCACATTATCGGCTGACAGTACGACAGTTACTTGATCAACGTTTTCCTAACCGTTGGATTGGAAGAGCGGGCCCAATCCCTTGGCCAGCGCGAAGCCCTGACTTAACACCCCTTGATTATTACGTATGGGGTCATATGAAGGAGATGGTCTATCCCACACCAGTCAATGCTATAGAAAACCTTAGACAAAGGATAGTCGATGCTGCCCAACACATAAGGCATAATCTGACAACCAGAGTAACAAGGACGGAAATAAGAAGACGCTGCCGTGTCTGTATACGGAATAGGGGCTCCCATTTTGAGCAAGACATATAAAAAATAAAGTACAACTTTGAAATTAATGAAGAATTAAACTCTACTTTTAAAATGTTTTTTACTGTTTATCTAAAAATAAAATTCGTACTACTTGTGTTATTTTTACTAGTATTTTCTTAGAACTATTAAGGGTACATTGAACATTTGTACCTTGTTAGATAGTTAATGAAATAAGGCAGTTTTTATAATAATTTACACGCGTGTTACGTTAATGTTTTTTTGGAAAAACCTAAGTAAATTTCATAGCTGATTTAAAAAAAAATTTTTAAAAGTTTTTATTTCAGATGTTCACATGATCGAAATGTTTCCAGATATTTTTCATTCCAAACGGATATCTATAATATTGGACAAGTAATCCAGTAAAAAAAAAAATTAAAAATGTCAAATAGATTTTTCGAAAATTAACTTTTAGGACATTAAGATCTACTTTTTGAGAAAAACAAAAAAAATTAAATATCTCAAAAACTATTGAGTTTTGCATAATATATGTTAGGGCTAAATTTACTTCTTAGATCATACCCCATCACATCTCCAAAGGAATGTATCGAATTACCAGTAACCCTGTATATATTTTATATAACATGCTTTGGAATTTGAGTTTTATTTTTAATTTCTGTTCGGCACTTTAATGTGTCAAATAATACCTGTCTGGCATAAAACCATTACGAGAGGGATGGCAATTTTTCATGCAATTAAAACTAAGTAATGGTGGTATACTTTTATACCTGTTAAGCCGTTTTGCTCTTAGGTCCGCTTCAAATGGTGTATCTATTGTTTGGTCTTCGCAGTGCTGTAACAGTTTGTCAAATTTCCATTCAGAAACATTTTTAATCACATCCAGAGGAAATCCGCTGAGGAATGTGTTGCTTTTGGAAATGGGTAGAAAAGTGGATCTGTCTGGCAACACCTCGTACTCATCTCTATCTTGAGCTTCTTCACCATGTTTCTTCTATACAGAATAAAAAAAATTAACAAGACTGAAGAATAGCACAGGTTTTTGGACTACTTTGTAATTTGCTTAAAGGTGTTTTATGAAGACCGAGTGCAGCATTTAACATCTCAAAATTCTTAAGAACGAACTGGAAACTAATAAACTGAAAGTAATATGAAATGACCTATGGTTTTGGCAAATTGGGACGCCACTTCATTATGGTATTGCTGTACGGAATTACTTAAATGTTTGTATTTTTTTAATGGATAGATAGGTCGAAGAGGGTCACTTGAATGGACACCTAGGTCTCCAGATTTAACTTCTCTCGATTTTTTTCTATTTGGATATGCAAAAAGCAAAGTTTATGTAATTAGATGGGAAAGTTTAGAAGATTTAAAAGAATTAATAAGAGTGGAGATTTCATAAATAACTCCAGAAGCGAGAGCAAAAGTTCTAAAAGAATTTGTTTCCCGTCATCTCAATGTATTATTTTGTATTTTTATTTATTATTTCAATAATAAAAATCAGAATTGTATTAAAAAATGGTATAAAAAAATGTCTCCCTAATCATTGAAATGTTTTATAAATTATAAAATATGGTTTAAATAATCAAAAAGAAAAGTGAACGGACATTTTCTATACTGTACAGCTGCACGGAATGCAGTGCGCTCGCATCTTGACTTGGTGGCGCGCGCACTTCATATAGATGCTCTATATGTAATGCCAAGGATTGTTAACTGCAAAGGATAGCTTATCTACCCTGATTTGCGACGCAAAATTATTTTCCGTTCATATTTTTCATAATGCTTTTCGATATAAAACATCATTTTATTAGGGAACGGACATTAGAGAGTAACAAAATTAGCCTAAAAAAAATGCGCATAATTGAAATGCAAGTAATAGGATATGCAACGATGAAAACGTCCGTTTTTATGTTTTTATCGTAGAAAAACTTTAGATATAGACGAGAATTGTCGGAACGAACATTAGGCGACGACAAGAATTTCTACCTGTTCTCAGTTTTCAGTATTTAACCCTTTATATCTTGATACAGCACTAAAAATTTCCGTTTTCATTTTTCCTCAAACTATGCGTATTTATCAGCACCAAGAAATAGTAAAGACATTAGGTGATTACTCTTTTGCGGCACTAAAAATTTCTGTTGCCCTGAACTTTTTTATCCTTGTTCAAAGAAATGAGAATTGGCGCGGGAATTTTCCACTAGGGGATAAATCGAAAATTATACTTACGGGATACAATTTATACACCTTCGGAAAAAAAAATTGGACAGACTATGTTCTTATTTAAAAAAATCATCGTTAACATCACTACAACAATGTGGATGAGGTAACAAATTCTGTATTAGAATATTAACACAAGGAGATCTGTCAGTAAAAACTTATCATCCCGGCACTTGTATCTTGACCTACCTCATAAAACGCTACTGCATTCGAAAGTATAGATTCTCTTTCCTCTTCAGGTAAAATAACTTCCGGTTTTAACTTATTCTCCGGAAACTCTGTCGGATCGATGTCAGGAACGTCGGGACCAAATTTCTGCAGCGATTCAGGAAGTTCCGCTTGTATTGTCATTAATGTCGCTCTAAGTTTTAATAGAATGTCTCGAACTTTATATTTGTCATCCCTGATATCGTAAACCATTTCACAGTAGCCATGTCGTATGTTATATTGCTAAAAATATTGAAAATACTATTTTATCAGTCAATAAGGATATCATTCAAAGAAATGTGAGATATTTCAAAGGTTTCTTGTTATTTGAACAGACGTAGAAAAACTTTTTAAAGGATAATTGATTGCATGTGAAAGCATTATTGTTATTATTTCTATTAATAACTTATTGGATTGGTTTGTAAGGGAGAAAAAATATTAAAATGCCGATAAAGTTTGCTTGTTTGTAGTGCTCAATCCAATAAATGTGTTTCTCATTTACTTACTTTTAATCTGGTCTCCATTAATTGTTTATACTTCTTAAGAGTTGTCTCTCGTAAATCCCTTGGCAGCTTATAATCATCTGCTTCCTTTAGTTTGTAATCCCCTATAGTGTCTTTTGCTTCCGCAAGAAGTTTTTCATCGTCAGGGTGGTTTGCTCCCATCACTGGTTTTTTTGCTAAAAATTCTTCCCACTGTAAAAAATGCCTCAATTTCAGAGTGTATAAAAAATAGAGCTAATATATGTGCTTATTGTCACTAAGTATTAGAAAATTGGTTGTGAATAACCAATAAAGGAGTATTATTTTGCGATTTATTAATTTCATAGGTACATTTCAATAGTTCACATCAATCTTATTTATATTTACTGATTGAAAATGCATTATTTTACCATATACGATCTTTTTAAATACTTTTACGCTGAACCATAAAAAAATTTAAAATAATCCAATGCCGTCCCTGTGCACCGCTACAATTCTCAGTGTCGTCACCTATTGGTGAAAACAAATAATAACGAATGTACTCCGGTTACTTAACAAAAACAAAAGAAACTAACATGAACCTAACCTATGAAAATTTGACAGCTGACGATGACATTGTGTATTTTATGTTTAAAAACGATATCAATCCAAAATACTAAATTCCAGTGCGAATCCAACAGAGATTAAGGATGGCATCCAGCCTATTCGGATGGGATTTGCTGTACAGCAGCGTCGAGAATGATATAAAGAATAATCAAGATATTTTGGTATGTTTGGCGCACTTAGTTTTGGTGTCAAGCGGTTTTAAATGCATTGGTTTGGGAGAATCGAAGAATATCGATGGCTCTGAATTAAAGAGCGAAGCTTTACCCAAAGGCTGGAATGATGAATACGCCATAAGGTACGTCTACCAGGGGCGTTTGTATAATTTCAAAGCCACTAACTTAGACGATGGAGTGATGATCAATTTAATAAGAGTAGATGAACGTTCTGTGTCACTGCTACAGCTGAATACGCGATCAGTTGCACAGAGAACTGGTACGTTAGAAGATATGATTCCAGATAACAGGAACATTGTTAACTTAATTAAGAAGCAGTTAATTGACAAAGTGGTTCTTTCAAAGAAGTCAAAAGAGATGTCGAGTCAAACTGAGGCCACACAAGAACCTCAAAGATCATCTCGGCTTATTAGCCCTGCGTCTCGTATTATGCCATCGGTCCCACTTAGAAATCCCGATCTGGATTTGGTCGTCGGGCCATCAAATTACGGAAGATCTGATTTGGATCCTTTCGGTGGAATGGATCCGTTAAGGGTTCCTAATCGTATTATACCACCTGGAGGTGGCATGATTTACCAACCACCGCCGCCCCCATCATTTCCAGGTAATATTGGACTGCCTCCAGGGGCTCTACCGCCAGGCGCAAGGTTTGATCCATTCAGACCTCCTGATGCTGATCCGCTGGGTCCAAGGGCCGGCCCTCGTAGACCTGATAATGATGAATTTCCACCACCAGGTTATGATGATATGTTTATGTAAGGCTTCACAGATTTATATGAAATACTTGCTAAGTAGGTGTTTGTTTTTATAATATGCTGTATTAAACTGCATAAAAAATAAAGTTTTGTATATCGCAGGAATTTTTTATTCAACGTTTTTTTTATTATAGACAGATTGTTAATGTTTGAAGCTACCACTAATGAACTAAGGTAATTTTAATGATTGAACATTTATAAATTAATGGATACATATATAAATAAAACTAAACACTTCTGGAACTTATAAAATTGTTTTGCCAACTTTCGAAATTTATAAAAAAATGATTTTTTAAAATTCCAACGAAGAAAGAAGGTAAAAGAAAAAAATTTCGGTTATTTTTTCTTTTTAGATATTCACCGATTCATTTTAACAAAATGTAATCTTTTTAAATAGAGAAACATGGGTAAATGTGAAAAAATGAGCAAATATCAATAATAATGGCCAGGAAATTTAAATGGCTTCGTCATTGTTTTCAGTTTCTAATTATTCAATGGTTAAAAAATTACTGGGCAATCTACAAATATAAATCTTATGGCTGGTGAAATTTTGGTAAGTGACATAGCAAAAATAGATTATAATTATAAGGGTTAGTACACGTCTGAATAAATTACAGGCTGCTAAATGGGAGTATCATGATCATGAAATCTGCAATTCAAATAACAGGACAAACTATGTGGAATATAATTTAAAAAATTCAGGGGTCAAGTTCAATTTCTAAAGAAATATGTTTTAAAAAAGATGGCGATGAAATACCGATTGAAGATGTAGCTAATGGATTTAATGTTCAGTTCACAAGCACCACAAATATAAATGCCTTATGTGCTTTTAATTTCTTAGAATCTAATGTGCTTAAGTTTCATAGATCTATGTTGATGTTGAATTATGTATAAATGAACTAAAATCCTCAAATTCTAGTGGCCATGAAAAGATGCAAATGTGTCATTAGTTATTCCTTAGCTTACATAATAAATCTTTCCATAGAGAATGATATTTTTCCCAGCAAATTTAAAAGGGCTATCGTCCCCTTTATAAGAAAGGAGATCCAAATGAGTATAGCAATTACAGAGCTATTGGTTTATTATGTAGTTTTTCAAAACTTTTCGAACTCCATCTTAAAGAGCAGTTATCCAACTTTCTGCAAAAAAATATGCTTTCTCCTGCTCAAGATGGTTTCACTACTAACAAAATTACCGAGTCGGCATTATGTGATTTCCATCACCAAATTAAGGCGCTGGACAATAAAAAATTTGCTGTAGGTCTTTCTGTAGATTTCTCACGAGCTTTTGATATGGTTGGTCACCAGTTGCTAAACTCGCACGATATAGTGTGCGAGGAAAAGCTTTGCAAATATTTTCGTCCTATCTTGACAGAGCTCAAAGTGTAAAAATGGCCTGTGGAGCTGAAAGCCAGACTTGCTGCATCAAGCAAGGAGTTCCACAGGATTCGATTTTGGGACCACTATTGTATATTCTGTTTACCAATGACATTGTCAATTACTTATAAACAACAAATACAAATGTTCTAATTACAGCAAATAGCTCAACGAAAGTAAAAACAACCAGCTGGTCTCATAAAAATAATCTAAATTTAAATAAAACTTTCCATACAATTTACACTAAATAACAATTCTGAAGGCCTAAAACTTTTTAATTGTACTGCCTTGAGTTAAATACCTGTGATGCTAATAATTTGATAGGTGTCATTTTTGACAAACACTTGCTGCGTAATAATAATAATAATAATAATAATATTTATTGATCCAATCGATCATTAAAACAATAATATAGGACAAATGAAAATAAAGAATATAAAGATAGAAAAGTGTAAAGACATATATGATATAAGTAAATACATAAATCATAATATAGTATATAATACACGTATATACAATACAAGTGATAAAAACTCATTGATCAAGTAATATGCTTTTTCAATGAGAAGTTTCTTATACGCTTTTTGAAAAGGTTAGGATTTAATAATTTGAGTTCATTTGGTAGTCTATTGTAAGCCATAATGGCCAGATATTTTGGACAGTGTTCATAAAGCGTGGTCCTGTGATGAGGTATTTCTAGAAGCTCATTGTTTCTTGTATTGTACCGATGAAACTCATTTAGAGTTTGAAAGTTTTCAGTTTTAGCATATGTGAGAATATTCATAATAAATGGCAAAGTAAGAATATGTAAATTTACAAAATGCTCTTTGCAACTATCCCTCGATTTTACACCACACTGTTTTTTTCTGAAGTTTGAAAACTCTTCCATTTGAAAACCCCCAAGCAGTGATTCCATAAGACATAATTGAATGAAAATTTTCATATCAATGCTTACAGCATCTCTCAGGTTTTTGATGCAGTAACAAATCTGAGCTAATTTCTTACACATCTGTTCAATATGGGTCCCCCACCTACAATCTTCAGCAATATATAAGCCTAAGAACTTTATTGAATCAGCCTGTATAAGTGACTTATGTGAGATTTTTGTATATAGGCTGCTATCAGAGGTCGTCAGAGTATTTTTGAAATTAATTAAGACCGACTTTTTTGCATTTAATAGGAGCCTGTTACTCACTAGCCATTTATAAATTACTTCTAATTCCTCATTACTCCTACGTACAGCATTATTTAGCTTTTTATCAGCTACAATCACAGATGTGTCATCAGCAAATAGAAATATGTTATGGGCAGTTAGATCATTTATATAAATTATAAATAACAAAGGGCCTAATATAGATCCTTGTGGGACACCAATTTTAGAATAAAGCGATTCTGATTGATAGGCATACCAGATGCGGTCGATTTTCTAAATAGCTAAAAAACCAGTTTAGTGCCATATCTAACCATCTTATCTAGTAGAATTTTATGCGAGACCAAGTCAAACACTTTATTAAGGTCAAGAAAAATACCAATGGTTTTCTCGCCGTTATCCATTTTAATATAAAGTAAATTTAAAAATTTGTTTACAAAATTCGATGTTGATCGTCCTTTTCGAAAACCAAACTGGTTTTCATTAAATAGTTTGTGTTTTGCGAAAAAAGCTATGATTTTAATTGCTGCATATTTTTCAAAAACTTTTGCAAAAGTGTTTAATATTGGTATTGGCCTGTAATTATTGATGCCATCAGTCTTTCCAGATTTGAAAATGGGTACTATATTTTTGCAATTTTTAATTTATCAGGGAACACCCCAGCACTAAGTGAAACATTTATCAAGTAAGTTAATGGTTTTGTAATATAATCTTAAGAGATTTGAGCTGATTTCTTCTATTCCTGCAGAATTGGAATTTTTCAAATAAAATAAAATATCAAAGACTTCAGATTCAGTTGCAGGTTCAAAGAAGAACGTATAAGGGTTATTTTTTGTTATTTGATGGGTCAAAGTTGCTAAGTGGAATATTTTCTAACTTCATTAAAATGTGTGTTAAAAGTATTTTCCAAAACGACTGGATCATATATTATTTTATCATCAATATTTAGTTTTAAATTATTTTCTTGATTCTTTTTATTAGGTTTAATAATATTCCATTTGGATTTATTTCTAGCATGTGTTAAAATGCTGTTATTATAGTTTTTCTTTGCTTTTCGGAGAAGTTTTCTGTAAATACATGTATACCTCTTATAATATGATATTAAATTTGCGTCTGTTGAGGTCACAGTCAACAAATAAAGGTCTTTCAATTTTTTCGGCGATACACGTAAACCTTTCGTTAGCCACTTGGTGTTTTTATGGTGCTTTTTTATATTTTTTATTCTTACTGTAAAAGCAAGATTAAAATACAAACGTTTCACAAAAAACATTAAACTTAGCATCAATGTTATACTCGTTATACATATCTTCCCAGTTTTCATCGCATAACAGGGAACAGAAATAGTCGATGTTATTTTTATTATTTAGTGCTCTGCATTTAACTTTTTTATTATTCACTATTTAATTTTTTACTTCCAAAGATAATATCTGCTCATGATGGTCAGATGGACCCACTACATTGAAAATTTGTATATAAAGCTACGAAAAAGTTGTTATGCTCTAAAATTTATGTCTAAACATTGTAGCCAGGATATCCTTAAAACCCTTTATTTTGCCAATTTTCATTCTTATCTGAGGTATGGAATTGTAATCTGGGGTAATAGTACTAACGTAGCCAGAGTATTTTTACTGCAAAAATATGCAATTTGTATACTGTTAAAATTTGAGTTACAGAGAAACTTGTAGATGCTTTCAAAGTTTTAAAATTTTTTGACTGTTGCTGGCCTATACATTCTGGAAGTATGTTCATATGTCCACATACACAAATCCACCTTTTTAAGTAATCAGGTTGGACGTTCACACGATACTCGATCTATATACATCTACTGGCTGACTCTCATAGAACTACTATGTATCAGAGAAGTTTTCTTTATCGAGGGTGTAATTTCTATAATTCATTAGATGAAGATATTAAATCCTCTAGTAGTAAACATGATTTTAAAGAGAAACTTAAAAAATTATTGCTAATAAAACTGTTACACAGTCATGAATTTTTTAATTAATTGTATTTTAATAATTTCTTTTTCCATATTATTGTTTTTTTTTTCTCTTTTTAAATAACATAAATCTAATCTCTTAAAAATGTCTTGTGTATTATATTATAGTGTATTATTTTCCATCTTTGGTACTGTTTTTTAAATATTTACGTGACGTTCCCTTCATCGACCTTATGTATACCTTTTTTGTGTACATATGTTTTTTTCAATGGGGAAATAAAGATTATTATTATTATTATCGGAAAATATTTTAATTTTTATTAACAAATATGAGTATTAAAATGATGTTGAATAAAAATCAGGACGGTTTACCATACGTGTGTTAACTATGAATCTCAAGTATTATTATTATTATTATCATAGCTTTACTTATATAATAATATTACCAGCAAATGTCTTTCTTACCTCCTCTGTGCGTTTATCCCACTTTCTTGTTCTCGATCTGTGCTTTTCTAACGCTTTTCCTAGTTTCCCATGTAAATTCGCCTCTATGACTGACGGAGATAAACTCAGAAGAAAATATTCTAGGGCCGAAGTCTTTTTTATTTTTGGGGGAAGGGGTGGTGGTGGAGGTCTGGTTCTTTCAGGCGGCCTGCACAAATAAAAATTTAGGTGCAGCGTGAAATTGTATATGGTTTATTAAAATCCCAAAGAATTAGATATTTTTTATTGAAAGGTAGGTATATTTGAGTCAATCTGCAAATTAAATTAAATATAAATAAATAAACACCACCGAAATTAGAGAACCCCGAATTCCAGAAGCCAGAGGCTTGTGCGGAAGGGGGTTACACATTGAAAGAACGCCGCGGACATACAACCATTTCCTACAACAGTGCCGGAGCCCAGATTCGAACCCGGTGACGCAATATCCATGTGATTAATTGCGTTCTCCACAGACTGTGGTAAATAAGTAGACACATTTATAGTTCGTGTGGGATTTGAGTGAGTCGGACCCTGTATGTATGTCAATTATCTGCGTAGACTTCTCTTGAGATGTCTATGATCTCGGCGTTAAATATTATATTTGTCTTACCTGATTCTCGTTACCTCGTCCTTTTCTGATTCGCAAGCAATGCAAAAATATAGATAGCTTTAGTTTCTTAATGCTATTCGAGGGAGATATAATTAATTGTTTAAAGAACATGGGATGCTGCTGCAAGAAAAAAAATTTCCTCTAAATTTATTATAGGGTAAGAAATTGTCGAAACAGGATGAAAAATGAGTGGCTTTCAATGCGAAAGACTAGAAAATCTAGAAAGAATTCCTTGAAACGAATTTTTGCCACACTCTATTGCAACGTAGAATAATATAAACTTTTCTATAGTGCCCTATTTGACATATCGCTGGAAAAAGTTTTAGTTTTTTCAATTTTAAATTTTGAAATGTACACTCATGATGAAGGAACTTGTGTAAAATTAAATCCAATCCCGTTTATGTTAAATTAAAAATATAATAGACCTTCCCAAGCTGATCAATGGCAAATACATTTGATTTGGAAAATATATCACGTTTTTTATGTTATAATTCTTTTGGATAGTAGTCCAGGGCATTTAGATCAAAATCGCCCGAATAGCGGAAATTTTTAGGCACAGCAGATATCGAGATGCGGTTTTCTGCATTGTGTTCAGGAAGGTCCCAGGAAACGACTCTACATAGTCTGGTTTAGCCATTTTATGAAAAATGCCTTCTGGGCCGGAAAATGCATTTTCCAATTACATCATTACTTGCACATAGGAACGACTGGAAACTCGGAAAAATCGCTCGGAAATCGTTACTCGAGGGTTTTCGGGGCTGCCGAACTCGATTCTGGCATTGGAATTACCCGGGGGCCATTCTGGGGGGGAAATTGCATAGTCCATGGGAAGCGCTCCAAACTCGTTACTCGGGGGTTTTCGGTGATGCCGAATTCAATTCTAGCGTTAGTTTTCCCCGGGGGCGTTCGGAGGTCCCTCTGTGGGGTTGTCTGGGGGTGATTGGGGGGGAAATGGCAGCGTCCATGAAAATCTCTCCAAAATTAATATTCGATTCCGTTGAAAAACAAATCCTCGAACACGTGATCTATCAAAGATGACTTACAAGAGTGCCAGACACAGCTCAAACACCAAAAAAAGGGTCCAAAATCCAAAAAACTTGATCACTATAGCACTGTATTGACGTATAACGAAAAACCCACGTGGTCCAAGAGTGCCGGACACCACTCAAACACCAAAAAAAGGTCCAAAATCCAAAAAACTTGATTGTTTTAGCACTATATTTACGTATAACAAAAAATCAACGTGGTATAAGAGTGCCGGACAGAACTCAAACACCAAAAAAAAGTCCAAAGTCCAAGAAACTTGATTACTGTAGCACTGTATTTACATACAACGAAAAAGCAACGTGGTCCTGAACGACAGATGTAATACTGATGCCACACAGACGCCGACTGCGCGCGGGAACTGGACCCATATTTTTTCTCTTCAGTCGATACAGAATATTTCTGTTCGCGCCGGTCCCCGTGGTAACGATACTCTACTCTCTTTATAGCTTTGGCGCCTTTTTCAAATCCAGTTTCGAGGCAGAAAAGACTTCCAAAGCAATTGTTTTTATAATATGTGTAATATTTATTTATTTGATATTCAATCTAAATTTTTATTATTCATACCCCCGGGGAAGTCTAATGCCAGAATTGAATTCGGCATCCCCGAAAACCCCCGAGTGACGAGTTTGGAGCGCTTCCCATGGACTATCCAGATCCCCCCCCAGAATGACCCCCAGACAACCCCACAGAGGGACCCCCGAGCGCCCCCGGGGAAATCTAATGCTGGAAATGAATTCGGCATCCCCGAAAGCCCCCGAGTAACGAGTTTGGAGCGATTTTCATGCACGCTGCCATTTATCCCCCAATTCACCCCCCGCGCACCCCCACAGAGCCACCCCCGGCTAATTCTAATGCCAGAATCGAGTTCGGCAGCCCCGAAACCCCCCGCGTAACGATTTCCGAGCGATTTTTCCGAGTTTCCAGTCGTTCCTATAATGGTGCAAGTAATGATGCAATTGGAAAATGCATTTTCCGGCCCAGAAGGCATTTTTCAAAAAATGGCTAAACCAGACTATGTAGAGTCGTTTCCTGGGACCTTCCTGAACACGATGCAGAAAACCGCATCTCGATATCTGCTGTGCCTAAAAATTTCCGCTATTTTTCCTAACTTCCCTGGACTATAGTGTACTGTCGATTTGTTGAATTGATAGTTACAGGTTCAGTAAAATTATATTTCCAATCACTTATATCGTAATAGAGATGCTAGATAAGTGTTGAAATTTTTATCCCACAACAATAATTACACTATTCTCCTGTCGATCAACCGTAGACCGGAATCGGATTTTAAAAATAACGTTTTTAGTGGAGCAGATCCGGCTTTTTTCCTTCCCATATCAATGGTCTGACGTCGATAAGATTGAGAACAAAATTTGCTTATTTTCATGAGCTCTTCATTTTTGGTCTGAAGATTTTTTTGTCAGATCAAAAACCACCGAGTTATCTTCGAAAAACCATTTTCCCCTATATTTAATATGCCGTTTCCCCCTCCCCCCTTTGACATCCGCTGCACAAACGTGTCAGAATGTTGAGGGGACCCAACTTTATTTATTGGAAGAAAAAAATCACAATCGGACGTTCCCTTATTCGAGCCAAGTTTTCTTCCAGATCTGCTCCACTATCTCCATTTTAAAACTGTTCTCCTCCCCATTACTTTTTTTGGTGAATCGAATATATTTCGTGGCGCTGAATAAAAATATGAAATCAATTTTTCGTTATCACTCTCCAATTTTGAGGGAGGTTCGTGAACTTAACCTCCGTTAAGAGATAGGGTTAAATCTTTCGCATTCTGTATTTTGCCGGAGGCGCCGATTGAGAAAATACATATGTAGCCCATTGAATATAGGCATATAGGCGATACGTCAATGTATATGTTGTGTAGAGGTCACAATGTGTTTCTGTTTCATATATAGAACATGGAAAGCTCGTCCCTTAATTAATACAAGCATATAGTTGGTGCGACGTTCGCCCACCTATGTTCTCTCATAATAGGGTTTTCCCACTAATTTTATTTTAACAATTTGTGTCATGAAAATGATATAATAAAACATTTTAATAATTTACAACAATTTACTTTTCTAATAAGAGTTATTTCTAAGAAAATATCGTTAAAACAACTTGCCGATAATTTCACTGCTTTTTAAAACGGGCATTTTTACGCGCCAGAATTACGTATCTAGCCGGAAAACCAATGAGATTATGGATATAATTAGTTTGTAATAGATTCTAACTGTGTGTTAAAGAAAGCTTTCCTCTAAAACTTCTCAGAATTTCAATTTGTAATGCTTGTACTGTGATTGGTCTAAAGCAGTGGACGTGTAAATATTGGCCAATCAGAATCCAGATAAATGCCGCACAAGTTATTCGTGAAAGCGTCGGACGTTAATATCTTGTACTGTAGTTTAGATTTAACCTTCACCGACATTACACTGACTAACCTAAAACGTCAAATTTATATTTTTATGTTTGTATTGTTTGGAGTGAAAATATTATTTTATCAGTTTCTGGTTTATGTTTTATTAATTCTACAATCAAAATGGAATCAAGTGGAAGAGGGATATGTTAAAGGTGCCGCTGATATTTTACCTAAAGTAGAAAAGTGCTGAGTGCTGTCAATAAATAGAGGTTATGTTATGTTAACGGAGACCAAGATTAATAAACAATCTTGAACAGAGACAACCTCTGTGATTGGATTTCAGGCTGTTGACGTCACAACGCGCCAATTTATGGCTGTTTAAAATGAACCCAATATTTTTCAAATTTCAAGTTTTTTTTTTGTTACTATTAGTAAAATTAATAAGATAATAAATATGCCATAAATCATTTTTTTACGTGAGAAGTATTTCAGCAATAATTTTTTTTTCTGGGAAAACCCTATTGGTGTGTGATGCAGCAATTTCAAAGTCAATTGAGAACTAAACGAGGCTCAAATTATAAAGAATACCCATTAGTTTCGTAGGGATGACTTTGTTACAGAATAGTGTAATTTGGCTAACTGTATAATTTGTATTAAAGTTATTGACCTGCCTTTGTCTTGTTCGGCCAAGATCCGCTTCTCAACCAGCCTAAACACCTCAAAGAATTGGTTCGCCATCACTCTCTGCCTTACCGTCATCAGTATTAAATTCGGATCGTTTATCGCCTTAATAGTTATCGGATGCTTATCTACGGGATCGGTGAAATGCCTAAGAAGTTTTTTCATCAGAATTTCAGATTTTTCCAGGTCATAGGCGAGTTTTCGTTTCACCAGATCCAACTTGTCCTGAAATTTTTGGTCCAAGTATTGCGTGACCCGCGGATCCAATTCGAGCTCTTCTCTCGGTATCACCTGACTGGGTAGGAGCTTGGCGTTCTTGTTTAGCACCATCACGAATCGATCTTTCAAATTCTTCAGGATTTCCCTTACTTCAGCCTTATGCTCGTTGGCAAGTTTTTGAATCCTGTCGTGTTCCGCCTTTATTTTCGTGTCCTCGAGACTGAGCTTCGTGTAGGTGTCGATATCTTTGACACTTACTGGATAACGTTCACGAAGTTCCGGAGCGTTGAATTCCGGATACGTGTAGTCTTCTGGCTGGAACATGTAGGCGAATACGTTGCCGTCATGTCCGCAGCTAAAGAAGTACTCCTCGTCACAGCTGAAGCACATCTTCGGCACAAAGCCGTTCTGATTGTCGTGCATGGGCAATATCCAGTAATCGGACAGATCTCGGAAATCTCCTGGGTTTACTTTGTTGACCCTTATGCGGCCGTCCTCCATCGCAAATATGAGGTACTCTTGGTTGTAACTGAAATAATAGGAAAGTTATATACAGGATATAATAAATACAAACAGGTCAGATTCAACTGGCAGGGGAGGACTGATCGATTGGCCCCCAAGGTCTCCAGATCTCACTCCCATTGATTGTTTTTTGTGAGTCTAAGTTCAAGATATAAAAGATTCAACAAATGGCAATTTATTACGTTAGTGAAAATACAAAAAAACAAATAGAAATACTTAAATATTTACGTGTACACGTAGCTGCTAATTTCGATGTCGTCGCCGTCATCGACCATTTTGAACCTGTACGGGGCTTCGTCTTTTTGGTCTATCAAATATTCGTATATGTAGCCAGCATCGTATCTGGAATAAAAATTAAAATAACTGGCTTACTTATAGGCCAGTCCCGTTTTAAATCGGACAAAAGATTTTACTGTTGGAACCAGTTACCAAAAATTAATATATTTAAAAGAACTGGTTCCAACAGTAAAATCTTTTGTCCGATTTAAAACGATGTCTATTAATGCAACACAATTATCTTACCCAGCCATAGACAACCAAATTGTATTATTGTCGGTGTATCGTAGCCATATAATTTTGTTTGGTACTTCTGGTATATGTAATGGCTCGAGTATCTCTTCAGATTCAGAGTCGGCTAAAAAAAATATTAATAAGAGAGACGTTGAAATAAATCCAGCCAAGATACAAATGGTAAATATTGTTATATGCATGCCTACGCCACTGCCTCATAGAGAATTCGAGAATGGCCCAGAAACGCCGCGAAGGATAGACTGGAAAGTTCTGGAATAAGCATCACGGGTATATATAGAGTGGATCCAAACACACGGAGGACAGTTATGTATTAGATGTGCAAGTGATAAGATTAAATAAGTAACAGTATTAAGTTGTGATTTAAATTAGTGAATTTATCTTAGATTAAAGTATAATTAGTTGTGTTATTTTTAAGGACTAATTATTGTAATTTTAAGTGATTAATAAATCAGAGGTTTGTGAAGATTCTTGTTGCAATTTAATGAACCTATGTACAGGGTGAATATATTGATTGACAGCCAGAGGAATTCCTCGAGGTGGTAAACCCGGCCTCCTACGTTAAGTAACAATAGTGTAATAAAATTTATCCACTTTTTACAGCATATTTAATAAGTGTTTTTTAAAAATAAGTATATATTTTTATTTAATGGCTACGCACTGTTTCAATATTACATTTTGTTTAAATGCATATTTGAATGTTAAAATTAAGATAACTATAAATTATTTTACAGAGGTTATTTTTGGTGGAGATAGGCCAGGGAGTTATGGAAAATGAATTTCTGAAGATCTATTGTCTCGATTAAATTCGGAAACCTCCCTGAATAGTCCTGAGGATGACTTTAAATCGAAACGTCGACTAGACCAGAAATTGATTTTCCGCGAGTTCCTGGCCTATCACCATCAAAAACAATTTTTATAAAATAACAAGGATATCATTATACTTAATATAAAAGTAGATAAGCAAAGCCGGTACGGAGCCACCAAGTAGATGAACAACTCCGGTTACAATGACGTCATGTACTGGATGGTATGTGTCCATCAGGAGTCTTTGTGATTTAAGACCTATTTATAGTTGTTTGAGACCTGTTTAAAACATGTTCATACTTGTTAAAAACCTGTTCAGAGCTGTTTAAAATCTGTTTCATACCCTGATGGACACATGCCATTCAGTTCATGACGTCATTGTAACCGGCATTGTTCCTCTACTTGGTGGCCCCGTACCGGCTTTGCTTATCTACTTATAAATTATTTACAACTAACTGGGAACTGGATTTGTTTCCAAATGATAATACCCCACCTAAGAACACCTCCTCGTCAATTTCCAATCCAGGATTCTCTTTCCTAATCCGCTCCAATTCTTCCATTTTTTTAAGTAACTTTGCCGCTTTCCGAGCCTCTATCTCCGCTATTTTAATATCTCTTCTAATTTGAGCTTTGTACGTTTTGAAAACGTTATATTTTGGTGATAGGTTCAACACGTATGATACATCTGTGTAGTCCTGTACATCGCGTGGTACTTCTACTTGCATCATTTTGCCGTGGAGACAACCGACAAGGACCTCAGCGTCCTAAAATTTAGAGAGTACATTTGTTTACATTTGCAGCAGAAATAATAATACATTATCTGTCAATACACTGGTTATTTTTGTCGAAATACTAAAAAAAATCGTATTGCAATTTTTTTATGATGCAAATGATCGTTATATTACGATAGATGTTTTTAATATACTGTACACATGAATTAATAAGTCACAATAATACCGTAAATTTACTTCAACCAGTTGACTAATGAGGTCCAATGATATTGAACCAGTAGTTACAAAGAACTCCGTACAATTCTTATGGAAACTGGGTCTTGGATCGTGATGCTGGAAAACCGGTAGAAACTACTTCATTGGACAACCTAGTGATATACATGGTGTTAAAACTTTGGTGAAATCATTTGTTGATCGCTCCTCGTATATATATTTTTTTTTGTGGCACTATGGATCTAGTCCAATCAGCCAAAAACAAAATGTTGGTGGTAAGGCCAATACTTAACACAATTATAGGTAATTGGAACAATCCATACTCAAATATACATGTATGCTTCTATCCTCGTATATTTACACTTAGATTTTCATAACGGATTGGAACTTCACGGCAAATATTGTGTTAATATTGTATGTGTTTAATATTGCGTTATTTAATTTGCGTGCGACTGATATTAATTGGAATACTATATATAATTTTAACTCTCCAGAAGAAAAAGTTGACTTCCTCAACGTAAATCTGTTAAATCTTTTTAATCACCATGCTCCTCTAAGAAGAGTCTTTTCAAATCTAACAAGCGTCCATGGTTTACGGAGAGATTATATGAGCTTAAAAAATTAAAAGAAGAGCTTAGTTAAAATATAAAAAAAAGTAGAAGTGTTGCCCACAGGCCATATTTTTGTATATACTAGAAAGAATCCTAAACAAATGTGAACTAACTTAAAGTCATGGGGAGTAGTAAAGGATAATATTCCACCAAATTTTCCTGAAGACCTTTGTAATGCTGATGATATCAACAATTATTTCATGAATTCCATACCAAATCTAATGAGCAACATAACGATACATTTTTAGAAACTAAGTCAATGGACGACATTTTACTTACTTTCAAACCGGTTACTGTTAAAAAAATTGCAGATACCATTAATAAACAAAAGACCTACACTATTACACTATTGACCCATATTATTAATATATCATTAGACCTAGGTGTTCTTCCTTCCTGGAAAATGTCCTTTATCAAGCCTATACTTAAGAAACGAAATTCGGAACAACTTGGGGATCTACGTCCTATTAGTATTAAGTATTATGCTTTATGTTCCACTAAAAATTCCAGAATCGGCTATAATATGAACAACTTTCAGAAATTGTCTGATATGACTGAAGCTTTTGACTCCTTAAATATTAGTTGCCTAATTACACAATTAAGTTATTATGGCATATCTGGAAATAATTTTTCCTGGTTTCAAAATTATCTGAATGACAGACAACAGTATACCTACTAGTGTTTATACAGAGAACTCGATACTTATATTACAAAATAGATGTTTTATTCGGTGTTCCGCAAGGATCTATTCTTGGACCACTTCTTTTTAATATATCTATTGCAGATATCTCGAGACTTCCACTATATTTCAAAACTATACATGTTCGCTGATAACTTTTTTGAGTTTTTAAAATGGGTTTTAAAATGGCATTATATTTTCCGCATAAACAAATTGAATTGAATTTTTAACGTAACATATTGTCAAACGAATCAAATTAAAACTGAGGACTGAGGCTTGAACTTTATGTTGCGCCGAACTAGAATTTTCCAAATTGATTTGGAGCAAAGATACTTTTTTTTTTCAAAAAATCATAGCTCCCATGTTTAATTATATGAAGCTATGAAATTTGACCCACATGTAGAGGTTTAGTTGAATTATACTTGGACAGTATTTTCAACTTCCTTCGAATAAATATATTAATAATAATGAAAGGGAAAGTATAGCGTTGATGCGCGTCACTGGAGAGGGGGCAGGAGAGGGGGCAGGAGAGGGGATAGACGCGCTCCTGGGCTCGCGCTGGTGAAATTGATAGAAAGAGAATTGGCGAGAATGGTTGTGAAATAGTCGCGCGTATGTATAGTACAAAAAAAGACAAAGGATCTTTGCATGAAACTCATTTCATTAATTACGCAGTCTACAACTAGGTCGGCTTTTAAATTGGAATCACTTCCTCCAACAGAAGGAGCAACGATCCAGCATTCATTTCGCGCATATTAACAAATCCAGAAGTGGTTAGGAAATGAAATAAATCCGGAACAATGGGGTTGGGAGAAGAGTTAGTATGGCTTGAGGCCTATTAAGAGTGAAGAGCCTCTTGTGCCGGAAAATATCTTAAAAATAATAACCTGCCGGTGTACGACAGGTTGTTTGAAAGCATGTGGATGTAGGAAGAATGGATTACAATGTTCAAATTTGTGTATGTTACCTCCTTTCCCTTGTTATTTATTTTTGAGAAAGAATTGAGGCAACATATGCGGACGACTAGCTGGTTTAAGTCGGAGCAGAGAGCCGTGGATCCAGAGTATTCGTATGAGTGGAGAAACTTACCCTTTTTGAAATGTACGGCATAAATGACAGATTTCTGTTTATTTCGAGAAAAGGAGACAAAAAAAATTGATGTTAAATTGGGCACCATCTATAGTGATATTAAGTAGAGTTGTCTCTTTTTCTCGAATAACCAATCTACTCTAGATCAGACTGAAATTGTTGGTAAGAGAAATAAAAAGATTGTTTAAAATGAATGTTAAAATATATTAAATGAATAATAGACAAATCTGTTTGAAATTTTAAAAAAATTATATATATATATATATATATAACGAATTTATACCAGGATCCTAGATTGATTATTGTTGAGGTGACTGGTTCTGGGACAGCAATTCAGGCCCACAATTGTCTCTTGTTGCGAGAATGGATTCTAATGTTTCCTTGGCAATTTACGTCTCTTAATGAAATGGAGTGAAAATCGTAGGAAAATTAACCAACTAGGTGGTTTATGAAAAGTTAACGAAATTGTTTCTATGTGAAAGATAAGCTGTGCAAAAGCTATGCAGGAATGAAGAAGCTATGCAGAAATGTATAAGTATATACGTGCATAAACATATAAGTACATAAGTACATATAAATGCATAGAAATATATAAGAATTTAAGCATGTAAGCATGTTAGCATCTAAGCATGTAAGAATTTAAGTATATAAGTATATACAAGCATGTTAGCTGATTTCATAAAAAAACTATAATTGCCAAAAAATGAAAAAGAAAGAAAAAATTTTTTTAAAACCATGTGATACATATAGTATTTTAGCTACTTATTAAATTAAAAAGAATTGACCTTGAATTTAAATTTATTTTTAGAAATAATAGAAATTACATCAAAGACAAAATTTGAAGATTAATTAAATTTTAAATGAGTAATAAATGAAATTACCTGTGTTAAACACTTGTTAACTGGGATATAAAAATTGTAATATCAATTACTGAAGTCCACAGTTAAAAATTATATACGTTCGAATCAGTACAAAGGCTGCAAGCAAATGATTTCCTGGTGAGTTTTACTGATAAGGTAAACTTTTTTTGTCCTACTTACTGGAAAATCATGCTACTAAATTAAACTTGACAAATCTAATTCCCTAATTAAATTGAAAGCTATAAAAATATAGAAATAGTACAAGTATGGCCACCTGTCAATGGCTGAGTTAAGCGCAACAACTCGCAGGTCGCAATTCTACAATTTCCTTTACTCACAACTAAAATAGTGGCATATGATCGATAAAAGGAATCTATAATAAAAGTTTTTATTACTTCCATACCACAGTTTGCCTCAGTTTGTAAATACAATACATAACCAACAATATGAACAGCTGTAAATAAATAGTAAAAACTTATCGTGATAACTCAGTAAATATATTACATCTTATAGGATATACTATATATAGAATGAGAAAAAGTAAGGAAAATAACCATATGTACTTACATAGTAAACAAAAATATAAAAATTGAATTGATTTGATGTAAATAAATGTTTTTGTAGACAATTGTTTTGCTTCCTGGGATGCTGTATAGAACGGAAATACATAATAGTGTGGAAAAACATGACTGAGTTCCTAAGATATAGAAATATATACATAAACAGTGTGAAATGATTTAGCAGTTATACAAGTAAAATTCTGCTGGTTGAAAACAGTTTCACTTACAAAACCTGAATCAAAAAATGTTATACAGATCGTGCTAAATATAACCAAAACACTAGTTTTTATATAAAACTGTTAAATGGACATAGGCTATGTAACATGTACTAATTGCGAAGGGAAAAACTGTTCAAATGTAAGTGCAGTATCGATTAAAAGTATGTCGAATAAAAAATAAAATGAGTAATTCAGTTTGTTTATGCGTAAAATATAACACCATTTTTAAAGCCATTTTAAACACTCAAAAAAGTTATTACTTGACTGGATAACAATTGCATTAAGATGTAGCAACTTTTATCTTTCGAAAGAGCCCATTTTTATAATCGTATGATTGAAAAATTGAACGTTATTGTATAGTTTAAGTAGGAATAAACCGAGACATAAAACACGCAAGAAAAACTTTACGACCTCATTAAAATACAGGTACTCTTTTTAGTGCTGTTCGCAAATTGACTCGCTTACCTTTATAGGTTTTTAATGTGCGTCGGTAATGTGTAATGTCAGGCCTAACGCCATGGGCCGCGGCGATTTAATTATGTCGTAAAATTTTGTTGCGTTCTTTAATTACTGGGATATATGGATCTATTTACTTCAACTAGCGCCATGGCCTGCGTCGATAATAATTATGTCGTAAAGTTTTGTTGCATTTTTTCTGTCTCGGGAACTTATTACTTGAACTATACGTTAAAGTCATCGTAATTCTATAAACAAATTAAATTATCTCTGAAACTATTGAATATTTTTTGATCAAATTTGAACCGTAGTTTACTACTAAACTTTCAAATAGTTTACACGCGGATATTGTTTATTTTTCTATTAAATAATAACAATCGAAAATTCATTGATTTTCAACGGTTTTTTACGATTTGCGAATAAACTATTGAACCGATTTTGATAAAATATGGCTTAAAATGTTCGTATTGTTAATACCTACATCTTTTATATTAAACTTTTTTACTTTTTTTTCGCCGAGCGCTACGATCAAAGTTATTAAGAAAAAAGCTGTTTATTACAACATTCAAGGTGTTGTTATAAACAATGCCACCGAATTTTCATCCAGAAAGTATGTACATATCATCTTTGATACTCCCTTCAAAGGTGCTTTTAGAAGGCGCAATATTAAAACATAATATTTTTAGTCGCAAACTCCTCTATAAAATCTTTATTTTACTATAAGGAACGTGACCAGACTGCTATGCTATGTGCCCCGCCGAGCGCTGAATTACAAGTTACAATCCTGGCGCGTTAAGTGTAATAATTGCATATTACCATCAAAACGCTAATGCTTCGATTGCAACAAACACCAGCCCAAAGATTGATCCTACTTAAAGAAGCTCTCGTGCCAGTCGTCACACACCACTTGCCGACTGCAGTTTCGAGCTGTTGGCTCTCGTCAGTGCAAGGTAAGCATGTGACGACCGACACGAGGATCACTTGACTATTTAGTACATTTGGGTATCTTTGGGATAGCGAGAGCTCTAGAGATTTGAGACATGTTGAAAATAAAGTTTGTATTCCCCCCATAAAACTTTCCTTCTTCGATCGTTCTTTCCCTTCATAGCAGCTTATACTATTAATAACACGCTTCCCTTTGAGAAAACGTGTAGTTGTACTACTTATTTTGTTCAATAAACATATTGTATTGTAATTTCTAAACTATCCGTTTATCCCGATTCATTATTTATTTTATCATTAATGTTACTTACGTTCGAGTAATGCCATGTGATGCACGTAACAATATCGGGGGATGATATCAGACCAATAGGAATCAGCATATCTTGGTTATAATCAGCTTCCCCAACTAGCTTATAAATAAAAATTGTGCAGTCCTCACCACCGCTTACCAAAATCGTGCCCGTTGGATTGACCGACATCGCTGTTAAAGGCTTGTTATGGGGTTTCGTAACCTGAAATTGTTCTTTTACTACTGTATTGAAATGAGGTTTTATACACATACGTACTTGTTTAATAATCATGGAAATTTGACCATCATCTATTTTAATACAGCACACGCGTATTTGGCCATCGTCGAACCCCGCCAATATCGTATCACCACTTCTTTGAACCTGTTAAGTGATGATTGTGTTGATTTTCTGGTTAGTGTTATCTATTGTGGAGAATATGTCTATAAAACTTGTTTTTGTATTCATGTACAAACAATATCAGAAAAATAGAACCTGTATAAGAATTTAGGCAAATATAGGAAACAGATTAGAGTTATGTTGCGCTGGCAGGCCATAAAAGAGTTCTACTTACGTTTAATGGCACCCAAATCATGCAAACGCCTTTCGCAGGAAACTCATAATCAAAGACGCGCGTATGTTCCACATAGTTGTAGAAATAGATTCTACCGTCTTTTCCTAAGCTGGCCAGATAAGTACCACAGGGAGAAGCAGCGATATCTGCCACTTCACCAGCGTGGCATTTGTAAATTTGAACTGATGGCTTTGGTTCTTCATTAGTATTTAAATCTATTAACCAAATACCGCCGTTTCCATCCTTCCAAAAAATAAATCAGAGTTAAAATCAGTTTTCTAGATCTAGGATCTATCTAAGTTGCAACATTTTATAGACAGAAGATAGATAGATCTTTATTTAACCAGGTTACATATTATTGAATACATACATTTGTGACAAGTCAAGAAATAAATATATAGAAGAATTTAAAATGTGAGGTATAGCAACAAACAATGGCATAATAATTGGGGCTGTAGCTGCCGACGAACATTTGGCTTGAGAATGGGAACGACCACGGCACTTCCACTGGCTAGTCCAGTGCTGGAGCTGGAGCTGCAGGATCGCGTTAACGGTGTACGTCAATTGCACAGTACCTTTCATGTGTTTCATAATATTTTAAAATATTACATACAATTTTATTCTAATTATCTTGTTACACATAAGGTGGCTTTGGAGTACAAAAAATTAACACAAAACATTACAACAGTTTTTCAAAATGCTGTCCATTAACGTCAATGCACTTCTGAACTCGCATAACTGTTTCTCGAAGAACGTTCGCCAATTGCTGGGCCGTTATGCTATTAATTGCTCGTCTTACTCGTAGATCCAGGCCTTCACGTGTTGTAACGGCGGTTGCATAGACAATATTTTTTAAATGACCCCAAATAAAGAAATCAAGGGGCGTTAAATCAGGTGACCTTGGATGCCACCCCACAGGACCATTCGTCGAAATTACGTTTCCTCCGATTCTCCGTTGAGAGTAATCAATTACTATCTTTGAATTATGGGAAGGAGCGCCATTTTGTAGGAAATACATTCCCTGTCCTAAATCTAAAGGTAACTCATCTAAAACATCCTCAATCTCATTTTCCAGGAATCTCAAGTATCTGGCAGATTTATAGTGGTATTTGTGCAAAATTCGGCTTACTGTTTGGTGACTGATGTCCAATTCAAACCCAACTTGCCTTAAAGAAACAGTCTCGTCAACTTCTATTCGAGCCAAAACATTAATTTCCGTTCCTTCGTCAATAATAAAGTTTTCTTCGGGATCATTGTTGGGCTGTCTTCGGAATTGTTTTGTAACATGTTTAAAATAATTTTTCACTGGACATTGTCTATCAGGATATCGTTGGGCATAAAGGTCGGTACCAGCAACTGCATTTCTTTTACATTCCCTATAAATAATTAACATGCCCACTTTTTCATTTCTTGTATAAATTTGCAGCATTTTGAACACAATTAACAAGCATTTTAAGCAATGTTTAAAGATACAGTAAAAACACCGTTAAACCAACAAATGTTTGACAAGCTAAATATTTTATTGTTTTCAAAGCCACCTTAATTACTTCTTAACATCTAATTAGAACAAAACTGTATTTTCTTATTTTTTTTTAGCTGTAATTTTGTTTGTATTTATCGCACATTTTAATATGACATATGAATATGAAATTCCTTATTAATAGTACTAATAAATGGTACCACGTTACCGATTTGGTTCCATTTGAAAAAAATGAGTTTTGCTCCAAAAACAATTTTGGTGAATTTTATTTGCTCATAAATCACGTAATTTAAACGGGGTTTCGATTTTTGTAGCATTACACGGGTCATTTAGAATAAATCGGAACCGTCATGGCACACTTAAATGGAAAACTAAAAATCATATTGTAAAAAAATGATGTTTGAAATGTCACTTATTTGGCATCGTTGGATTCAGAAAATTATGCAGAATTCAAAAATGCAATAGTATACAGGCGAAACCGAAAGTGAAAAAAAAAATCAATTGTTTGTCAAAAAGTGCCGCTTATTATATATGTAGTATATCCTTAATTTCAATCAATTATCTTCAAAACTAAAGGAGAGAAGGGGGGTTACACCCGGTATAGTCCATTTATCTCAAATTGATCCAAAAACCAATCCCAAAGTCCCTTTTTCTGTAAACCCATGTATTTTCCCAAGTATTTCAATTTGCGAGCAAAGTAGTACAGAGAGCAACGGTATTTTAATGTATTTACACATGTATTCATACACCCATGCCTGTATATACAAAATTTATAAACACACTTTAATAAACATTTTTTTATATTATTTTTCAATTATAGATGAAAAATATTTCCATCTTCTTGAACGATGAAAATAACCCCCGGGGGTGGTTACACAATCCTGGCCAGCTACCACCTTTCTCAAAGAAACATCTCCTGCAAACAAAAATATCAATGACGTAAGGTAGGATTGGCTGAGATCAAATCCCTCGAGGGATCTTCCATTCGAGGGAACAACAATTGGTCGAAAACTGGGGAAAATAAACGGGTTCGCGGAAAAGGGGACTTAGTTGGTTTTTGAATAAATTTCAGGGGGTTGTCGAGGTGGAAAAATTGGTTTGACCCCGGGAATCGATTCAGCACCCTCGAAAACAGGGGGGGCGGACATTGTCTAGTTCGGCGCGCAAACATTCGTCGTAGTTCATCCGACTCCTTCAATATGAACTAATAATTTTTCGTTAGATTTTTGGGGCACAAACCTAAAATTTCGTGAGTTAAATTTACTGTGAATTTGAAAATAGTTCTTTTGGCCAAAATTGGAAAGAACCAAACCTCCTCGCAGCATAACGCAAGTCACTAACACTCCTTTAGAACAGGAGATTTAGCAACTTCAGTCAAATTGGTAAGTATTTTCAATTTCCTTTTTAATCTAGCATCTACAGTCCATTTTATTTCGGTCTATTAAGCTTTTAGTCATCCGAAGGTCGTGCATACTTACTTGTGCATAGAAAGTAGTATCTGAAATATCGCTACTAGTTGTCCGTTTCTCTATAGCCATCAACATTAGCCCTGGCGTATAAAAATCATAAGACGGATCAAGTTGTACGACCCTGTCGTCATCTGGAGGGTCAGCCTGATCGATCATTTCATACCACCACACACGAATGTGGCCGTCCATCGATACCGACCACAATTCACCTTCGGTTTCGTTGTAGTAAAATTGCACGATCGGGGCATCGTGGCAGTTTCTTCTAAGAGTCCTGAACACTTCTAGTACTATTAAACCGCCGTCCCATATCAATATGTTACCCCAATTGCTGCCAGAAACGACCTGTTAAAAAATCGGAATGAGCAACGGAAACGGTCTGAATATTGTCGACTTTTGATACCTTCTCATCTGGCATCGGGAGTACTCCCACAATATCCGTATATTCGGTTTTGCCAAACCTTCCTAGTTCCCCTTTCAATTTAAGTCCTGTAAAGGTGCGCGCCATTTTCCAAAATTTAATGTGCGCCAAGCCTGAAATTATTTGCATTAAACGCTTAGTACTTTTTGCAATCTATCAATTTACCGCAGCTAGTGAGTTGTCCAGGAACATACGGCGAAAATTTCACACGGAATACCTCATTGACGTACGATTTGCTTCGTAACAGGATCTTGCGCTCGCGCCATGTCCAGATAGTTATCAAGAAGTCCGGTTCACCGGCCTGCGAAGCGAGCAACTCGCCGTCAGGACTGAAAAAAATACAAAACTTTAAAATGTAAAGGTCTGAAGTAGTCCGGACTGTCATTTCCAGCAAAATGAATTGATATAAGGCATTAAGGATCAAATTTCTTCTTATCTGGCACTACCAAGTTTATCGAATGTCAGTTTGAAATATTATAACAATGCAATTGCGCCGATGCGGGCGGCCGGTAAAAAATTCAAGCTGATGTTCAGAATGATCAGTTCTAAAACAAGAAAGTGCTGCGCGAGACTGTTCTCGTGGAACCGGGTAGTGCCCTACGTTAATTTAACGTTACCCGGTGGTTTCCTCTTAATAAAAAAAAAACGTAAGTTGTTTGTGTTATATTTACCTAAAATAATTATTATTAACTGTAATAATAATAAATAACACCACAGGTAATTACGACCCCCTTTATCCCGGAAGGCTCTAGAAGAGCCTTGTGTGGGAGGGGGCTACACATTTTAGAGACAAGAGGGGGGATATCTGATATCCGTGTATAGTGAAAAAATCCCTCTCACAGTATTTTCCACTGCACGACCGGGGATCGGACCCGGAACTTTTGGGTGAGAGACAAGTGCGCCTACCTCTCGATCAGTCATACGTAATATTTCTTTAAAAAATATATTTTTAAAATGGCTTTTTGGAGACCATTTTGTACAGAAGAATATTTTCATAATGAAAAGTTCCAGGTTCGATTCCCGGTCGTGGTAGTGGAAAGTACTGTGAGAAGGATTTTTCCACTCCCACACAGCCTTCCGGGATAAAGGGGGTCGTAATTACCTGCGGTGTTATTTAAATTTGGGGCAGTGTAAAACACAAGTTGAGAATATGCAATCAGAATCCGATTTTAAGCGCTGTAATTCTAGAAAATATAAGAGCCGTAATATGCAATTTAGACCGAACTGACATATGGAAAAATCCGTGGATCACGTAGTGAACAAAGAAAAAGAATATCCCACTTTGCCGGCCGTAAGGCCTATTGTTATTCAGGTACGGAATGATTCTAGTAGTGAGCTTACTGATGACTCCGTTACCATGTGACCATTTTAACCTTATTTCTTTCTCGAAACGATGAGAATTTCTTTTATTATTACTTGAACTTTCTTACTTTAATAGAAGTTTCATTTTAATTGAGGTAAAATAACATAACTATTTCTGTTTTGTTTGAGATACGAAGGTGCTTTAATGGGAGTTTTGTTTTATTTTTATCGTTTTTAACAAGAAAAAATATGTTTATATTATAATTATGTTATTAATGTTATCACTGTCAACAGGTTTGTTAAGTGTATTCTAATGCCCTACCTTACTAACATTATATACTTCCTTACCATCCTAACCAAAAACTACTCACACCTCCCTGTTAATTTTTGCTAGATGGTGACATTTTCTATAATATTACGTTTTTCTAGTTCCCTGCATTAAGAGTTAATGAATTTTTAAGTTTTGTAGAAAATGTCATTGTAAGTTTGTTATTAGTTTATATAAAAGTATTATTATATTATAATACATTATACAAACGAACATACAATATACATATACCTACCTGGCATTTGACCACTTTAAGTCAAAATTTATTGGTTAATAAGTCTGTAAAACAGTGTTGTGTATAATAAACGATTTTTAAAATATTGTAGGGCATGTATTGTAAAGCCTAAAAAGGAACGCCGCGCTTTTGGTTTTTATATAGTTTTGAACTGATATTGGATAAACTATACTCTCTGCCTTCTCCAAAATAAATAGAATATATTCATATTTGTAGTTTAATACATCTATCTATTACGTATTTCTAATAAACCTCTAATATAATCAACTCGTTCCTAGAAATGAAGCCGGAAGTGGTTAGTCTATATGGATCTAGGTCTATTATATGACAAACAGATAAAACTAATTTGAAGGTAATTTCATTGCATGAAAAACACACAGGATTTCCGTAAAGATGATTAACAAACTGGTCCATTTTTATAATTTTAGTTTATGACACGGTTATACTAGTTTTACATTAAAAATTTTTTTAGAATGTAGGTGGAAAAAGCCAGTATTTGACATTGTCTAAGTCCGACATATAGTTTTATTTTTATAGTACCAAACGTAATAATAGTATACCGTGTGACCCAGAAAGTATCTACCCCCTCTTTTTTATACAGTTTTAAAAATAAAATACTGAAATTTGGGAAATCAAATATATTTATCAATGGCAAAATTTTGACCGTCCGGTGGTAAGAAAATCCCTTCCGGTTTGGCCGGAAATTGCCACAACTTTCTTATTTTAAATAGCACCCTGTAAATTTAAGTCACTTTTCTCATGAAGCTGTAATTTCTCTCTCCAATGCTTTTTTTAGATTTAAAATCGGATGAAAAATAACCTTGGAAATGGCATTTATTTGCTATTTCTAGTTGGCTTTGGAATTCAGGAACAAATTTTAAAATTAAATGTAAAATTGGCCTATTTTGTTCATTTGCTTGAGTTTAGAAATGCTTTTTCCATTTCATGGAAATTATATTTGGCATAACTCCAATTTTTCAAATAGTACCCTGTATGTTTTATTTTTTATCAGATAGAGTGGTAAATTTGCTTTAGACTGGTTTTTCCCGATTAAAAATTTGATATAAATTAAAATAAATATTCAGCTTTCTGTAGAAGCGTTTCAAATTCTATATCTTGCAGTAAGCTATGAAAAACAGATGAGTTGTTTGTAATTAGAAAAATTTATTTTGATAAATATTGTGACGCGTTTTTCTCCACCTCGCACGTTGACGTGGAGAAAAGGCGCGGCCACTCTTTGACACTCGAGCTTCGGAAACAAGTTTTCGAATTACTCGGGCGCCAGTCCTAGTTTAAGTGATAGGACACACTACCCTCAAGCCGAGCACGCGAGGCTGAGCAGCTCAAGTGGAGAAAGTTTATTCGAGTGGGTCAATATATGAGAAATTAGACGTTCACACACAGACAATAAATCTCAGAGTATTTCAATAAAGTCAGTATATTACTATAAACCTATATGTACAAATCTACTTCAACTACTAAAATCTATAAGTTACTTAGGTCGGGAGGAGCAAGCAAAAATCTAGTACCAAATGACTCAGGCGACAAGGATAGCAAGCACAGCTACTATTTAAAACATTAGCACCAAGCAAACGGCAAAGTGTTAGCACAGAGTAAGCGGCGTTACGTGGGCAATTTAATGAAGCGATACCAAGGTGCAGATTAGATACGGATACCAGGCAAATGAAGCAAGACCACAATACAGTATTTAAAATGGAAAAAGAAAAAAACTACAGTGCAACAGTTTATAGAATACTTCTTGGTCTGGATTCAGGCACGTCTGCTTGCGGGAACGGTCAGAGCGGACTGACACACTTGCTTAGTGTACCGGGACTTTTCTATAATCAAACAACTTATTAGAGTAGCGGGAGAAATGCGCCAAACAGATGCGTGGTTTATTCAATGACAAAATATGGAGTGTCAGGTATTATTTACCTGGAGTTTGATTTTTCGGAGGAAACACGTCTGCTTGCTTTGAATCAATCAGGCTGACTGCCTACATGGTATCAATTTAATTACTTCCTTCAGATATGAAGGAGTGGGAAAAACAGCAGAAAACAGATGCGTGATGGAACACGGTGACGTCAGACGGACTTGACAAAATATTTGAAAGATTTTGGGAACTTAGAAAAATAATCCCACTACGGATTTGTGGACTTAGAAGAATAATTCCACGATGGATTTGTGGATTTAGAAATTTATTGCAAATACAGATTTTACGGACTTCAAATATTTAGCGTGAACACGTCTGCTGGCTCTGAGTCGATCGAGAAGACTCACTAGTCGGTGTGAATTTAATTACTGCCTTCAGAGATGAAGGGGTGGGAGAAACAGCGGAAAATAGGTGCGCGGTGGATCACTGTGACGTCAAATATTTGAAATGTCTTTGCGGACTTAGAAAAATAAATCCACGACGGATTTGTGGACTTGGAAAAATAATTCAAATATAGATTTTACGGACTTAGAAAAATAAATGTTTACCTGAATTGTGGACTTGTGATATTTTCGTTACAGCACCAGAGCTAACAGCAGGCACGTGTACCTCGTCGAGCCAGAAGACTAAATGCGGAATAATTAAATTATTCCCGTGTACTGGAGGACTACGTCACATAAGTGACGTCGAATGGACTTGTAAAATATTTTAAAATATTTTCGGACTTAGCAAAATAATACCACGTTGAATTTGTGGACTTAGCAAATTTACATTACTCTGGTACCACAGGACGGAGAGCTCTGCACACCTAACGTGGTCGGGCGTGGTTTGGCGTGTCTGAAATGTAGAAACTCTTCTCATCGCTTCCCCACCTGAGTTCATCTGTACTTTAGAATCTGATATACCTACTCGGGGATTCTAGAAATTAATTAATTTTAAACGAATTCGCCTACGGCGGTACAGTATATTTACAAATATAACAGAACTATAAAATATTTTCGAGAAAATAATGATATTTTATACATATTTCGGTAACGAAAAATACTTCGTTACAATATAACAAAAATTTTGATGAATCAGTTGCAAAAAAAAACAAAAATTCACCCAATCAAAACCAATTTATAAGTTATGATACCTATCTGGACAGCAACTTACTAAATTTATAAATATTACAATTAGAACAATACAACACAACTATATATCAAACCTATAATCGGTGCTCTAAATGACGCTCACCCATCTCAGAATAGTTTCTCTCATAACACCTTGTAACATGACTGGAGTTATGGATTCAAAGTCATTTAAAATGTTATTTTGGAGTTCTTCTAATGTTGCAGCCGGTGTTGAGTATATTTTGTCCTTCAGATAACCCCGAAGAACAAAAATCAAATGGAGTTTAGGTCTGGTGACCTAGCAGGCCACCTAATAGTGCTAGTGCACTAGTAGATATTACGCGATAGTCAAACCTTGCACTAAGGTAATTTCCCACAAAATCAGTATTATGCGGCGGTGCTCCATCTTGTTGGAAGTACATATTTCTGGAATCTTCCAAGGAAAGTTTATCCAGTTCGCTTTCTATTTCATTTTGCAAAAAAAATAATATGGAACCAATAATTTTTGTATCAAATATTCCAGCCCACACATTCGCTCCAAATCTATCCTGATGGTTACTTTCAAACATTTCGTGTAAATTTTCTTTAGACCAATAATGTAGATTATGTCTATTGTATATGCCAGTATTCGTAAAACGAGATTCATCACTAAATAAAATTCCATTGTTTAAGTATACGTGTTGAGTAAACCAATTCCAAAAGATCAGTCTACTGTTTCCGTCGTTTTCATATAATTCTTGATGCAATTGGTATTTGTAGCATTTAAAACCATGTTTTTTTAATATACGTCTTACTGTCTCACGAGCAATATCTACCTCTTTTGCCAGCTCTCTTATAGAAACATTTGAGTACATGTATGTAAGCCAATAACATTTGTCTCAATTTTTTATGTTACTATCAATCTGTCCTCTGCCACCTCAATATTTTCTGCATTTGGGAATGACTCTTCAAGAATTTTAAAATACTGCCGGTATGGCTGACGACGATCGGGACAATATAGACGTGCGGTCGCATGGGCATTTTTCTGACTTTCGCCGTAAATTAAAAGTAAATCTACCTTTTCATTTTGTGTATATATTTAATTTACACAGACTTCACTAAAGCATTTGACAGACTTGATCATGGTATTCTATGTTAAAAATTTCAGAAGTTTGGCTTCTCAAGAAATTTGTTGTTTTTTTTCAAATCATATCTGGAGAATAGACACCACCATATCGAATACTATGGTCAACGGTCTGCTGAATTTGTATCTACTTCAGGTGCACCTCAAGGGTCTGTGTTAGGCCCATTATTCTTCAACATCTTCATTAATGACATTGCGGTTGAATTGGGTATTGAGTGTCTTTTATATGCTGACGATATGAAATTGTATAATAAAATAAATGATGAAAGTGATTGTGTGGCTTTACAAAGTGCTCTAGATAAAATCAGTGAATGGTGTAACTTAAACAAATTGCAGTTAAATATGCGAAAATGTAATACTCTTACATGTACTAACAAACATCAATATATCGAATTTTATTATAGCTTAGAAAATTCAGTGCTCACACGTCCATCAACATTTCGTGACCTCGGTGTAACATTTGACAGCAAACTATCATTTAATTGTCATATAAATACAATCACAAATGAAAGCTTTAGAACACTGAGATTTATAATAAGGTGTTCCCACGACTTTAATGACATTAACACACTGATACTACTATATCAATCTTTTGTTCGATCCAAATTGGAATATTCGTCAATTATTTGGTCTCCTCACTATAACATGCATATAAAAAAACATAGAGAGCATTCAGAGGCGCTTCTTAAAAACATTATGCTATAAGGAAGATGGTGTTTACCCTGCTATTGGTATTCCTCATACTACACTTTTAAATAGATTTTCATTTTCAAGCCTAGCGACACGCAGAACTATAGCACAGCAAATATTTCTTTTTAAAGTATTACATAATATAAGAGATTGCGGCGCTATATTGAACTCATTAAGTTTTCAAATACCTAAACCCGGTTCTAGGCAAAACTCACTATTCTATCTGCCCAATTCCAGAACTATCGTTCTGAAATTCTCGCCACTGTATAAAATGTGTGAAAATTATAATAATCTTCAAGACCGGTTTGATATTTTCCACTGCAATGTGAGATAAAAAGATCATTTGCACAAATTTAAACTTAGCTTTGTTTTTATTATCTGATATTCCTGCATTTCTTTTTGTTATATTTTGTAAACATTTACTTGTAATTTCCTGCCCAGTAATTGGAATCTTCTGTTGGGTAGTGTATTGTTAAATAAATAAATAAATATTGCATCGTAAATCGTATCTTATTTTGAATAAAGCATCTAATTATAAATTTACATGTAATAAATACGCCTCTGTTTCACTCAATAATAACGTTTTGACACATGCTGCGTGCAATTTTTCATCTGTTTTTCACGGCTTACTGCAAGATATGGACACAATTCGAAACGCTTCTACAAAAGGCTTAATGTTTATTTTAATTTATATTCAATTTTTAATCGGGAAAACCAGTCTAAAGCACATTTACTACTCTATATGATAAAAAAATAAAACATATAGTGTACTATTGAAAAATTGGAGTTATGACGTATTAAATTTCTATGAAATGGACAAATGGAAAAAGCATTTCTAAATCCAAGCAAATGAACAAAATAGGACAATTCTACATTAAATTTGTTGAGAAAAACCCTTTCATTCAAATTCAAAGTCTGCTTCGAAATTTTTTGTTCCTGAACTCCAAAGCCAAATGGAAATAGCAAATAAATGCCATTTTCAAGGTTATTTTTCATCAGGTTTTAAATCTGAAAAAAGCGTTGGAAAGATAAATTATAGCTTTATGAGAAAAGTGGCTTAAATATACAATACAATACAATACGTTTATTGAAAAAAAGCAGTACAGGTACATACATTTTTCCAAAAGGAAGTGTATCAACAATGTTGCTTTACAACACTTCCTGAGTACAGAAATATTATTATACATGTAAAAAATATTTAATTTAGAACAATTGTACATTAAAGTTTTCTAATCTTGATAGGATAATGTCTTCCTTTAACTTACATTTTACAGTTGCCTCTGATATGCAGTGATATTGAGCTGGCAGGTTATTAATAATATATGCTACTATGAATGAAAAGGAAGACCGAAAAGATGCATTTTTGTGAGCGGGAATACAAACTTTATTTTCAACATGTCTTAGATCCCTATGGTGGATTTCAGAACGCCTATGTATTTTATTAAATAGATAATTTGGTTTTTCTGTTTTGAAAATGTTTAATACGAATCCTACAATGTGTATAAATCTCCTTTCACACATATTTAATAAGTTGAAAGCACGTAAATGTGGAGTTATATGACCAAATTGAGGCACAGTTGTAAAATATCGTACACAGCAATTTTGAATTTTTTGCAAACGGAATTTGTCTTCCTGTGAGAGACAGGGACCGTACACAGTATCTGCGTAATTTAAGTGCGATAGAACCATAGTTTCAGAAAGCAATATTTTAGTATTTGTGTTTAGATATTTTTTGAATGAGTATAACTGTTTTAAACAATAAAAAGCTTTTTAATAAAGGATCAAAATTAACACCCAGATTTTTAACGTTGTTGGTTGATGCAATGATCTCATTATTTACTTGGATATTCAGTTCTCTAAGATTCAATAGCTGCTGAGATGTTCCAAAAACAATATTTTGGCTTTTGTTAGCATTTAGCATAAGAGTATTTTGGATTGTCCATTCGTATATAGGACGTAAATCATTATTTATGTAAAATTCAGCCATTTGAGCTTCTGTAGAGGAGAAACTATGCATTAGCTGAATATCATCCGCGTACATGTATAATTTTGAATTTAGTGGGAGCCTTGCTACATCCGCAATAAAAATATTAAAAAGAAGTGGTCCAAGGATAGATCCCTGTGGAACACCAGATTTAACTGATCTATAATGTGATGTTAGTATCGAGTTTCCTGTATTAACACTCGTAAATTGTTGTCTGCCGTGGAGATAATTTTGAAACCAGGAGAAAGTACTTCCAGATACGCCATAATAGCTTAGTTTTGCAATCAAGCAATTAATATCTAGAGAGTCAAAATCCTTTGTCATATCAAGTAATGTCAGGGAGGTGACTTGCGTGGTATCAATGGCTCGCAAGATATCATCAGTTATATTACTTAGGAAAGTAGAAGTACTAAAACCTTTTCGGAATCCAGACTGGTTAGAAGGAATTATTGAGTGTTGATAAACATATTCAGATAGTTGTTCATATATAGCCGATTCCGTAATTTTTAGAGGAACCGAGAGCAGACTAATAAGGCGCAGATCTTTAAGTTGTTCTGGATTTTTTTTCTTTGATATGGGCTTAATACAAGATAGTTTCCATTGAGGAGGTAGAATACCTAATTCGAACGATATATTAATAATATGTGTTAGCGGGGCTGATATCTATGGTAAAGCAAGTTGTAGCATTTTAGCTGATAATCCATCGGGACCTATGGTGTGAGGTTTTTGCTTATTTGTGATCTCTACAATTTTTTGAACAGTAACTGGTTTAAAAATAAATTGAATATCACCCATAAATTTTGTTCCCAGAAATATCTCATTATGTTGTTCGTTAGATTCTAGATTAGGTATGGAATCCATAAAGTAATTGTTAATGTTGTTAGCATTACAAAGATCCTCGGGAAGGTTTGGTGGAATGTTATCCTTTACTACTCCCCACGTCTTTAAATTAGTCCACATTTGTTTGGGATTATTCTTAGTATTGTTAATGTGAAAAGAGTAAAAGGCGGTTCTTTCTTGAATTACGGCATTGTTATAGAAGTTGCGAATTTCGCAAAAATATTGTCTATGAGCAGCACTTCTGGTCTTTTTATATCTCAGCCAGGCCTTCTTTTTAATTTTTTTTAGGTCATATAGAGTTTCTGTAAACCATGGTTCTCGACGCTTGTTTGATTTAAAAGTAACTCTTTTTAGAGGGGCATGCTGATTAAAAAGATTTAATAGATTTGCATTAAAGAAGTCAACTTTTTCCTCTAGAGAATTAAGATTGTAAATTATATTCCAATTAATAGCAGAAGCATCCAGATTAAATGAATCTATATTAAAATTTCTGAAGCTACGAAACTCTTTTACTACAGGTTTGCAGTCATGGCCTTCCAATTCAATATCGCAAGATGTAACACTGTGGTCTGAGAAACACTTATCTAAAACTTCTACGTTTTTAACATCTAATTCAGAATTAGTTATAATTAAATCTAATAGGGATTCACTTTGACCAGTTATTCTGGTGGAGTCTTTAATCAATTGCTTACAATCAAAAGCCTGAAGCAAATTAATTAGATATACAGTGGCAGCATTGTTGATTAAAATATTAATATTGAAATCACCCATCAGAATAAAATATACACGGTGCTATTTAAAATAAGAAAGTTGTGGCAATTTCCAGTCATACTGGAAGTGATTTTGTTACCACCGAATGCTCAAAATGTGGCAATTGATACCTATATTATTTGATTTCCCAAATTTCAAAATTTTATTTTTAAAACTGTAGAAAGAAGTGGGGGGTGGGTACTCTCTGGTCCACCCGGTATAGTATACATTAGTAGAGTTTTAATAAAAATTCAGAAGCATTTAATGGTAAATTTTCTGTCTATAGAAAATGATATTGTAATTTTTTTGTTATGTTATTTAAAATATCTTTTTTTTGTGAATGTTATATTTTACAAAATGAATAGATACGTCTAAACTGATAGATTCAAGTACTTACCTGAAGGCTAAATTTGAATAAATTTTAGTAGCTCCTCCTCTTAATACGCATAATATATCCAGTGTGGGCCATTCATACATAATGATTATCGGCTTATAGCCACATTCGGCTACCGCAAAATAGGGATATGCTCTCTTTGGATTTCGCTGGAAAAGAGTTTGGTTATTAAAATTCAATCGTAACTCTACTATACAGGTAATAACCACTATAGAAATTTTATTAACCTCTCCACAATAAAATTGTGAGAGGTTAGTAAAATTGGTTCAAAAACGAAAATTGAGATAACAACAAATCTTTACGTTTTGAGGTCCTAGGAACCCAAAAGTGGTTTTTGAAAAATGTCTGTGTGTGTGTATGTGTGTTAGCACGATAGCGCCAAAACTACTGAACGGATTTGAATGAAACTTTGCGTGTGCGTTTCTTTAGTGCCCCAGAAGATCTGAAAAGGTTTTGGTTGAGATCGGATTACGTTTAGTGCCATTTTGACGCAACAAGTTGTTTATTTTATAATTACTTTCAATTTGCAATGGAATCATTGAAAAGCAGTTAAAGTTCTGATTTCAACGATATATCACACTTCCACCCTTTCGATTTGGTTTCCGTGAAAAAAATTAAAAACAAAGCAAATATGGCATAGATCGCATTTCGCATGACATGATCGATGCGCGTAACCGTTACGTCGTGAAACTCGTCACATCACGTGTCAGTTCACGTGTGAGGGTTTCTTCACTGCTCTAGAAGGAGAGCGGATTACGTTTAGTGCGGTTTTTAAATATATATACAGACAAATCGAAGAATTAAACTACAAATATTCCTCTAAAATGTAGTGAAATTACTGAAATGCTAATGTTTCATTTAACAAAGACAGCCGCGAGCGATCGGATTGCAATGAGCAAATTTTGATGATTGTCATTGTCATCGTTTGTCATCCGATAACGTTGGTGTCATGTCACGTTAATAAGATTTCGACATATTTGTAACTTTTAGTGGATTGTCACAAACTTTAAAGGTAGATGTAACAATATCAATATCATATGCTTTCTGTACCTTCGTTGGTGTGAATTTATTATAGATTATCACTTTACCAATTTTCAATTTGTTGCTTTACAAATCTGTAGTATTTAGGATAACTAGTTTTTCTTAGTCGTTCAAGTGATGTTAAAGTTGTTAATATCCTAATAGTATATTATTCAACGAGCGATAATGTAGGTAATAACTAAGTTCATTAAGTTGAGGGTTTTTTTAGTGCCCCAGAAGATCTGAAAAGGTTTTGGATGAGATCGCATTACATTTAGTGCCGTTTTGCCACACAATTTAATGCTCTTTTCGGCTTCAAAGATCCACCGAGTGGGGAGGCTCCAGCCGCTTCCAGTAGCTGCCGATTTTTTTTAAGATAAATTTTACTATCTAAAATGACCCTGCCTACAATTTTTTTGCTATAGTTAACCCTAACCAAGATAATTTAAAAAACTAAAAAATTGTACCTTATGGAATAAACTTTGTTTAATTAATCTCGTGCTGTACGCCACTGCATTGACGAAATTGCAACTTTGAATATACCATTTTATAGCAAGTTCTATTATCTTTCTTTTCCCTGTCTATACTTATTTTGCTAAAGTAAACCCTAACCAAGGTAATTTTAAAGAAGTGAAAAATTAGACTTCTAGAGGCAGTAGGGTAGTTCCGCTCATCAGACACTTGGGAGATCTTTTAATATGTTGAAAAAACCTAAAGTACTTAAAAATTCTGCAAGGTTCAGCTTTATATGATTTTTCTCCACGTACGATATTAATGGCCAGTTTCTGAAACGTTAAATAGAGTTAATTATTCGTTTACTGGCATAGTTATAATTGTGACAACAATTGTTACTATGACATTTATTAATAGATAACTTTATTTTACGTTTCAGAAACCGACCCTTTTAATGCATTGACCTAAAAGTCTAAGAATATACAGGGTATCTCACCGGGAATTGAATCGATCGATATAGAGAAAAGTACGCATCAGAAAATTTTGAAAAATTAGATAATTACTAATGTCGGTGTGGCCAATCCAACTAAAATAATTACAAGCAGCTGGCACTTCCGCTTATACCGGAAGTCGATACCAACTTGCTTATTTCAAATAGAACACCCTATATATTTTAGGGTTTTCGAAAAGAGCATAAAATTCTGAGTCGAAAATATGTTGCATATCCTATACCTAAACCTAGCAGTTTCAGAGATATTTGACATTTTATAGAAAATTTGACAGGTGCAACGGTTTGCAAGAACCGTTATAACTTTCTTCGTGTAAAAGATCCTCATTTGCTTCTTGTCACGTAAAAAAACCACAAGGAGAACTACGTTCTACAACTGAAATAAATTCAATAATATAAGTGTTCCGTTTTTCGCGTTACATTTTGTCAACTTCAAACCGCGAAAACTTGTTTAGGTGAAATGGAAAACCCTGTATTTTTTTACGTCAAGTCGTGTAAAATTGAATTCCCTTTTTTCTGATATTAGCATGGCAGGGGTTAAAGTTACAACTTTTTGAAATATTTGCGATTTTATTAGAAATTCATGAATTGTTGTAATCATTTGATCAAAATAGCCATGATCAGTTCTGGATTATTTCATTTGGGGAACTATTAAACATAAAGTTTATGAGAGCCCATTAACAACCATTGAAGATTGTATGCAAAGAGTAAGAAATGCATTTCAAAACATATCACAGGATTCAATTAGAAGAGCTACCCATGAAGGAACTAATCCGAAGGTGCGAAAAATGTGTCGAGGTTCGAGGGCGGAATTTTGAGCAATTATTAAATTAAAATGAAATCATATTTTAAATTGATCTTATCTCTGCTATTTTAGTTCATGCCATATCTTCAATTCGATTAATACGCATGTTACAGTGTTATTGTTATTTTGCGTTTTTGTGGATATCGAGTAGCAAATGTGCTGCAAATTCTTGATATTACTTTATCACATTCTCCATAAATAATAAGCAAATTTAAAAAGTTTTCGTTGGTATAATTTAAACGTGCTGGCATTTTTTGACATAAGATAATGACTGATTGTTTCTAATCATGACTATTTTGATGAAATGATTACAACAATTCATGAATTTCTAATAAAATCGCAAATAATTCAAATAGTTGTAACTTTAACCCCCACAATGCTAATATCAGAAAAAAGGGAATTCAATTTTACACAACTTGACGTAAAAAAATACAGGTTGTTCCATTTGACCTAAACAAGTTTTCGCGGTTTGAAGTTGACAAAATGTAATGCGAAAAACGGAACACTTGGTATTATATTATCGTGTTCTTTATACGTGATAAGAAGCAAATCAGGATCTTTTACACGAAGAAAGTTATAACGGTTCTTGCAAACCGTTGCACCTGTCAACTTTTCTATAAAATGTTAAATATCTCTGAAACGGCTAGGTTTAGGTATAGGATATGCTACATATTTTCGACAGAATTTTATGCTCTTTTCGAAAACCTTAAAATATATAGGGTGTTCCATTTGAAATAAAAGTTGGTATCGACTTCCGGTATAAGCGGACGTGCCAGCTGCTTGTAATTATTTTAGTTGGATTGGCTACACCGACATTAGTAATTATCTAGATTTTCAAAATTTTCTGATGCGTACTTTTCTCTATATCGATCGATTCAATTCTCGGTGAGAAACCCTGTATTTTTAGACTAGCGGAGTGCTATTAAATTAGAGGATGCAAATTGGAGATAGGGGTGAATATGCAACCCTTTCAGTTTTTTAAATATGACTCAAAAACGAAGCAAAATTCAGATATAGTTAATAGGGAACTTTTTGCAAAGAATCAAATTATTCATCGAGGTGGCTTATTTAAAAAAAAATATTTTTTTATCCAAAAAACAATGGAAATAATAGCAAAAAATCCAATTTTTTGTTTTAACTTTTTGCCTATAACTCTCTTTTGAACAGAGGTAGGTATAGGCATTGCTGTTTACAAAAAAAAGTTGATGAAATTTCCTTTAAAATGGTAGTTTCAAAAAGTTTTTTCGATGAAAATTGACTGAGATATAGTCGCTCAAACTTAGCCATTTTTTTAGATTTTTGTCGCGTTTACCTTGATTTTGTTTTAAATCTTATTTTTTTTATCACAAAATTGATTTTTACTCAATAAAACAATGCATTTCAAGTCAGTTTTCATCGAAAAAACTTTTTGAGACCACCATTTTAAAGGAAATTTCATTTAAAAAATTGGATTTCTTGCCTTTTTTTAATTGTTTTTTTGGATACCTTTCGCACATTTTTTTTAAAATAAGCTATTTCGATGGGAAATTTGATTCTCTACAAAAATTTTCCTATTAACTATACCTGAATTTTGCTTCGTTTTCGAGTTATATTTAAAAAACTGAAAGGGTTGCATTTTCGCCCTTATCTCCAACTTGCACTCTTTAATTTAATAGCACTCCGCGGTTTTCTCATCTTAAATGACCAATTGAACAATCCATGCAATAAAAGCCTTTGAACGTCTTAGTCCCTTATTTCCTTGCTTTTTATGACAATCAATAGCCTTTCACTTCTACAGGGCTAAATAACAGTAATTTAAAATTTTGTATTAGAACAAATTCTAAATTGTAAAACGAAATATAAGAAAATTACTATTTCAGCTTTCAGTTATTGCTTATTTTTAGTTGCGCTCAAAGGGAGTCAAATTTCGGTTTAATTTTAGAATTCTCCGTTACAGACTTTTAAGTCGACAGCTGAATGTCATTTATCTTACATTGTGTATATTTTTTCATACAACTCCAAACTATTTACCCTTATATGGCCAATGGCTCCGCCTAAAGCACTCCGTCTAAACCATATCTCACTTGTTTTTGCGTTCAAAAAATTTAGAAAATTTCCCGACCCGAAAACTACGATATCCTCCTCTAAAACTGCAAAATTAAAGTACTTTCTACAGTTATAACCGTATGAAAAGCTGTTCGCATGTTAAGGGAAATATAGTTTAAAATACAACATACAAAATGCAGGGGGTTGTTAAGAGGCAATGTCCCAATAAATTGGATCTTTTTCAAAGAAGCCAGTCGAAGTTAGGACACATTAATTTATAAAAGATAAATAATATTTCATATTTTCGGCTGTATTATTTGTTCATAGTAAATTATTTATTAATAAAGTATTTTTAAAACAACACAAAATATCCCCCACAGCATTCGACATATGTATATATCGTTTGTGTTTATACTGTCAGCGATACATTTTGCAAAATATAAAGAATGTTTTCGGACATTTCCAACCACTTTTGTAGTATATTTTATGTAGAATATTATTATAGATAATCTTATAAATAAACGCATTTCAAAAGGATACTGGAAATCTAATATGTCCATTGGTAAAGTGCCATTCTCACTTAATTCGGGGCCTGATATAAAATCATCGGAATCATATACACTCGGTTCTTCCTCCTCGATCTCCTCTTCCTCCATCTCTTCTTCCTCCACATCTTCTTCATTCTCTGTTCCCTCTTCTTGCTCTTCTGCTATATGTGGTAGTTTATTCCCTGATTCAACCTGCTTAGCTTCAGGCACCTCTTTCTTCTGCCCCACTTCCTCCTGCCCTGTTACCTCCTCTCCAGCTTCCTCCTGCCCCGCTTTGTTCGGCCCTTCTTCACCTGTTTGCTCTTCAGGTCCTTCCTCATCCGTTCTCTCAGTGCCTCTTTCAGTTTCATTACCTGTTTCGGTTTCTGTCGCCGTCTCTGTTTCTGTCTCCGGCTCTGTCGCCGCCCCACCTTCTGTCTCTGTCTCGGGGGGGTCCAGTGGTAAATCTTGTACATCTTCATCGGTTTCCGACATTGTTTTTACGCTTGACGTCTACTAACACGAACAAAACTGTCAAATAATAAGCATTTTAGTCGAGTTGTTTAATCGATACTAAGCGTACTACCGTAGAAACATTATTGATTTAAAACTGGTTTTATAATTTTTCGCATTAAACTAACACTTAATTAATAGTAGCAGTGAGTTTCTTCTTTGGATATCCAACAGGAAACACGATTTGGAAGATACTGACAATGTCATGTGTAAATAAACAAAAAAATATTGTACGCTGAACTACATCAATACAGGAGGATCAGTGGCGGAGTGACCATTGTAGTAATAATAATAATAATAATAAACTTTATTTTCCTTTTGTGACAATATGATATAAATATTGTATAGGAATAGTCATACTTAACATCTAAAAGAAATAAGGTACAAAACACACATTTTACATATTAAAATATTCGTCTAAGTTATAGAAGGTTTTACTCACTAAAAATAATTTAAGTTGTTTTCTAAATAGCGGTAATTCATTACAGTTTTTTATATCTATAGGAAGGTGATTAAAAACTCTTGGCCCTAGGCAACTGGGTGATTTTACAGATATATTGAATTTATTGAAGGGTACATGGAGGTCATATTTTTGCCTGGTATTTATTTTATGTAAATCCTTATTACAGACAAATTTACTCTTATTTTTGAAGACATATAAACACAGTTCAAAAATGAGAAGTGACGGAAGTGTTAGTATATTATATTCCTTGAATGCATTTTTACAAGTGTCTCTTGTCGTTAAGCCTACCATACATCTTATTACACGCTTTTGAGCTAAGAATACATTATTTGATAGGGTGGAAGCCCCCCAAAAACAAACATCATATCTTAACCGAGAATCAACCTCAGCATAATATAAATTCTTAAGCTGAGTCATATTTAGTACATTCTTTATATTTTTGAACTGGTAAACTACCGAATGTAATTTAGCTATCAGTGATTCACAATGAACTTTCCAGTTTAAGCTACTGTCTATATTTATACCTAAGAATTTTACATTGGACATTCTTGTTGATATTGATGTATTATCAAGTTGTATATTTGGATAATCACATTTCTTTTGCCTATTGTGAAATATTAATGCCTGCGTTTTCTCAACATTAAAGTAAAGAGAATTTTCACAGAACCAGTTACTAAGAGTCTTTAATAAAATATCACATTGGGTCTCCAAAGTATCAACACTTTTATCAGACAACACAATCGAGGTGTCATCGGCATAAAAAGTAAAGTCTGCTAATGTATTCAAACTATCAAGATCATTGATATATAATAAAAATAATATGGGACCTAATACCGATCCTTGCGGTACGCCCATATTAATTTCAACAGAAGCTGAATAAACAGAATTGATTGTATTGCACGTAGTGTTAGTAACTGATACATACTGTTTACGACTTGACAAATAGCTTTCAACCCAGTCTAAAGGTAGACCCCTTACCCCATACTTATAAAGTTTCGAGATCAATTTTTTATGGTCGACGACCGTGGCGATAGCTACAAGAGCCCCTGATAAAAAAATTCTCAGGACCCTTTTGTTAAGGAAAGAAGTATTTCAAGATTAAATGGAAAGTAAAATCGCCACAACGGTAAACTGGTGTTGGTTTGTTATTCGCGGATAAATAAATTTAGAGGTTGCTCTTATCTAACATAAAAGAGGGTTCCGGTCGCAATTTTGGAGGAATGGCTGCAAAAATCGGCTTAACGCACAAACTACGAACTTTAAGAAAAGTCGAGCTGGAAATATCACTCACAATTCGACAAAAATTGACGGAAATATAGTGGGGTCATTGGTCATTTGATCAAATAAAATTTTCAATAAATTTGTTAATATTATAAGAGATATAATTAATTTAAAGCTACACTAACAAGATTAATGTATTTTTTGTAGTTTGTTTTAAAAATATCATTTTCATGTTAAAAATTGTTTTTATAAAAATGTTTTATTATGTTTACATTTAACGTTTGTGTTATTTCTTCTCTTCGTATTTTTTATGTTTTGGTTTTGTTTTTTTATAAGTAAATGTAGAAAAGAAAGAAATAACTTTAAGGGACAACTCATTTTACTCAGTTCAAGATTATTTCGCAAACAAAAAGACCTGTTTCCGTAAGGTTGTTGATACTACTTCAGAATGGAGCATTTAACTGTACAAGAGAAACTTGAAATGGTTCTGGTTTATGGAGAAGCTGGCAGGAGTCTTGATGATGCTATCAATCTATTTTCCCTATTTTCAACATTTATGAAAACTCTATCAACAAAGGCTTCAGGATATTGATTTTGTACTAGAACCTCTTTGATAAATTTTTTCTCGTTATTTAATATTTCATTATTAGATGAAATTATTTTGGCCCTATCGCATAAACATTTTACAACACCCCTTTTAACATTTATTGACTGATTTGAGTTAAAATTTAGATATCTATTAGTATGTGTTGGTTTTCTATAAACGCTTGTTTCAATTGTATTATTTACCCTTCTAATTAAAACATCTAAAAACGGTAGTTCATTCCTACTTTCTACTTCTAATGTGAATTTAATAGACGGTTCCTTACTATTTATATTTTCCAAAAAACTATCTAGTAAATCGACACCATGAGGCCAAATTGTAAAGATGTCGTCAACATATCTCCACCAGACAACCGGTTTGTTTATACAATTTTGAACATGTGTGTTCTCAAAGTTCTCCATAAATATGTTGCTTAAAATTGGTGATAATGCAGACCCCATAGCCATACCAAAATCCTGCTGATTGTCCAATTGAAAATAGATTGTTTTTATACACAGTGTTAAGAGTTCCATTATGCTATTTACGGCAAAAATTTTAACAAAAGAAACAGATACCAAAAAAAGAAAAATTAAGGAATCAGCAATAATCTTATTAAATGAAGATAAGTGCGTATCGAATTGTTCTGTAGATATTTGTACAACCTGGCTACCAATGTTAAAAGAAGAACTTAACAAACTCAACATTATCTAAAAGAAAATATCATCAGTTCTATGTTCTGTGTAAGCAGTAAGTAACTATGGAAATAACATAAACATAATCTTAAAGCTGTGTATTTGACATACACAGCAAAATAAGAGTTCTTCCAAAAAAAAAGCTTTGAAAACGGAATGAGATTACTTTCCGAAACGTCAGCTAAATACATTATTTCTGTGTTTATTCCGTTTTATATTATTTGCAAAACATAACCTCTGACTTTTCCTTTGGCGTAAACGTCACGGGCGCAGAGGCTTTTTTCCAATAATTCTATTATTTTGTAGATTCGGTGATTTGTTTTGAAGAGGATAATAATACATGTGGTAGAAAACCCAAATAATAGGAAAGAATATTCGTAGAATGCCACAAATAACTTTCAGACAATATAAATATCATCTGTTTCATGTGTCTTTACACTAAGATCTTCATGACATTTCTTCTTGATATTTAAGTAAGAATCAGGTGTTTATTTCTAATTGAAATTCAATGTCACGAACTCAGATCAGGCATCATTAGGTGACCAAATATATACAGGGTGGACCATTAATAATAGGGTATAATTCAGGAGTAGATTCTTTGGGCCAAAATATGAGGATATAACCAAATATGCTTTAGTAAATTGTTGCTGTGGAAAAAGATACAAGGTGTCAAAGTTCAAATATTTTTTTCGGTTTTTGCAGTAACTCAACAGCCTCTTGACTGATCCTCGCCAAATCTGCTAGAGGAACTTTTTTTTATTCTAAGAAACAATAATTTATGTATTACATGCTGTTAGATCATAGAGGGCGCTGCAGGACCTGTATCTGATGATGAATTTTTTTCATATTTTTTTTGACGAAACACTGTGGTACTTTTGACCAGAAAATCTTATGAGGCCGTCATTTCCACGTATAAAAGGTACACTTGGTAGAACTTGATAACTCCAACCGTTTTCGAGGAAAGTGCAGTTAAACATTTCAATAATTTTTTGAAAGACAAATTCAAATTTAATGAGACAAAATGTATTTATTGAAAAAAGTACAAAACGTAAGAGCGCAAACTCTTTCTCACATTCTTATGAATTAATGGATTATTTTCATGATATTGAGATAAATACATAAATCAAAAGATTGTCTAAAATAAGGATCTAATTTTATTAGAAGACCAAAAAATAACATAAAAGTTGACTTAATGACATTATAAACTTCCCCCCCATGCAAAAACCCTATTGCTGCAACTCAGAGTAAATGTTTGATATGGTCTCCACCTACGCCTATGCCTTTTCTAATTCTATCATAAAAGATTTTCTTACATAGAAAAATACATTTTCCTGTCCTTTAATAAAATTCCCTGCGTTTTGTGTTTTGTCTCACAGTTCTTCTCTTGAGTTGATAGTATTTGCATAGACTAAAGACTTCATATGTCCCCACACATAATAATCAAAAAGATTGTAATCAGGACTCCGTGGTGGCAAACTCACTTCCTCGACCGATCCATCTGCATGGGAAAGTCTCATGAAGATAATTCCTGACTTCAATGGAGAAATGAGGGGGAGCTCCATCTTGCATGAACCACATTCTGTTCCGTATATCTAGCATGAAAGCATGTAATATATCAGCAAGAGTATTTTGAAGAAAAAACAGATAAGACTGTCCATTTAAATTTGGAGGAAGGACAAATGGTCCCAATAATTGATCGTCGATGATACCACACCAAATGTTAATCTAAAATTCTTGCTGAAAATGAACTTGTGAAAATAAAAATGTTCCAAGTTTCTGTCGTATGTCTTTTAAGGTTATATTTTGTTTTTATGTTATCGTTTTCAAAGAAATATAATAAAAAATATCGCTCATTACACGTTTTTTTAAATACATTTATTTAACGTCGGCCTATTTCCGCTACTGAGGCCTAACACCGACGCCTGTAGACGAGCTACCCCCAACCAGGAATTTTGCCGAACCTCTTCCCTTAAGAAGAGTAGGGATCTTTTACTTGCCTAACATTTAATAGACAAGGGACCGACGGCTTTACATCCCCTCCGAAGGATGGTATATCTCCTATACAACCCTCGCCTAAGGTTGTATAGCTTCCGCGCATACACTGATATACAAGCCGCTGGAAGACGTGTGAGACGAGAACGCGGTTTCCGTTGGAATGGTCACCAATCCAAGTACTAACTGCGCCTGTCGTTGCTTTACATCGCATACCGAAGTATGTACATAGTAAAGACGCACCTACGCTCGCCCTCTCATTACACGTTCAGAAATACATTTTTCCGTGCTAGCATGACTTCCCGTGTTCGGCTTCGCCTCACACAAGAATTTGTCACGCGCACGGAAAAATCCTTATTTCCATACTCCTAATGAAATATACTAGTACAGGACAATAACTATCACCGCAATACATAAAATAATATCAAGTCATAGGAAGAGGCTTGCCAAAATCACAAGAATTTTCAGTTTGGTTTTCACTAGTTGGAAAACATTACTATTGATGACCTCGTTGATGACACTCGCATAATTTGAATATCTCCCATATTTTCAAACGTAATCGCAAAAATTATGGTAAAACGTTAATAACAACTTTTTAATATTTAGATAAAACTTATGAAGAAGAGACGTTGGATATTCTTAATCGTGACGCATAAGCAATTAACATTAAATGACTTTTCATAACAATGAAATTAAGGCCATGAAAAATTTTAATTAACAATTAGAGAGAGGTTAATCAACTAAGATAAATAGAATTGCGAAAAGTAGACTATATATCCATTAGGTGGTCGGCACCAAGTTAAGTACATTTACAAAATACCGTTCTATCAACTTTTTAAAATCTAAAACCGATGCGGTGGTAAAGATTTTTAACAGATAGAGACGTTGCGGCATCGTTTCTTGTGACATCACACATGTTGATATTAAATTATCACTCATTTGCAATTGTTATCTCTAAGTATACGTTCGCTTTGTAAGATTTATGTTTACGTACATAGTTGAATGACATAAGTGTTTATGTACATTGTATGTTATATATTGCATATTGGGTGTGCTCCGTTTGAAACTGAACACTTCCATAATTGTTAAATGTTTTCAATCACCATGTTCCTTTGAAAAGAGTTACTTACTTTCAAAGATAACAATCGTCAAGAACCATCGTTTGTAGATACTTTATATGGGTTAAAAAAATTATAGTTTAAAAAACTGAAAAAACACGCTTTAATAGCAAACCGAACTAAAAAGTATAAAATAATGTTTAAAAAATACATTTTATTGTAAAAAGCGTGGGGTGCTTTTACTATATTTTTATAATTCTACTTTTATCAATAGCTAAAGTATATACGATTTGAATTGAAACCGTATAAAAACTAAAAGCCGGCAAAAACAGTCGGTATCTCTTTATTGTACATGGGCGGAGGTAAATGGAAATGATTGTCACAATAAAATGTTAAAGTTGTATTCATTTTTATTATTTTTTGTTTATTAGGTTCATTTCGCCAATAACATATTTTTGAGGTATATCAGTTTTAGATAAAAAGTCTAAATATTTAAATTTATTGGTTTTAGCTTTAAAGTTAACCCATATTCCATATTATATTGAAATATGTTATTGCTCAGCAAGGACCAACGAGAAGGTATGAACATATCTTGCCAGGAGGGGATGGGACAGGTTAGATTAACGAGGGGCAACGATTTTAGTCAAAAATAAAATAAAAATTTAAGTTTCTTCTAAAATAAAAACGTAAGTTTCTTGAACAAAGCAAAGAATTATTATATGAAAACAAAAATAAATATTTGTATACTTATATAAAACATAAATAAAAACAAAATTAAAATATTTCTCTAGAATGAAGTAACTTAAATTAAAATTTCTTGTCAACTAAATAAAATATATTCCACGAAATGTAACAATAAAAAAGTGAATGGAAAAATGAAGAAAAGTTAAATGTTAATTGACGCGTCCAAATCTTCACTTTCTGAGGAGGAATCATTATCCAGTTGAATTAAAATCGGCGCACTAGGGGGTAGCGTTGGATATCGATTTTCTTCTCCAATTACATGCCTAACGCAATTTTTCCATAAATCAGTATTATTGTCAATGTCATTTATTACTTCTCTTATATGATCAACTACTATCGCGCTTAACGCTGGAGAGTTATTACATTTTCGTAAACGTACTTTTAATGTTCCCCAAACCATCTCGATAGGATTAAATATGCAATAGTATGGAGGTAACCGCAAAAGTGTATGACCGTGTATATTGGATAAGTTATCAATAACATATTCCTTTTTGAAATTCTGTTCTTTTATTCTTTTCAGTAATTCGCGTTTTATTGGAACTTTTACAGGAATTTCCATTTTTTTTTTCTCATGAATTTTAAAATGTCTCCCTTTTTTGTGCTGTTATTTGGTATTTTATTTAATATACGCGAGTGATAAGAAGCATTATCTAATACAATTACCGAATTTGGCGGAATATTTGGTAGAAGCTGTTGAGAAAACCATTTTTCGAATAGATCAGCTGTCATGTCTTCGTGATAGTCTACACAAGACTGCGATATTTTTTTGGCCGACAAGAACAACGCATTGGGTACAAACCCATTTTCACTTCCCGCATGAAGTATGATAACGCGTTTTCCTCTAGAACACGGAGTATTTAAAACACAATTGTGCGAACTATCTACCCAACCATACTGAACAACATCATGCGTGTCAAACCACGTCTCGTCTAGATACACTATATGCCTGTTTAGTTTACGATATTCTCTAATTTTTTCCAAATAATCTACTCGAAGTGAAAGTATACGTCGCGATTCCATAATTACCATACGACTGTCAAGTTTTTTATGTTTAAAACCGCATTCTAATAAGACATTTCGTAGTGTATCTAAAGACCTATAATTATAATCAAGATAATCGCTCAATTTTTCTTGAATCATTTTTAACGTAGGAACTATATTTTCTTCATACATATTATAAATTATACGCCGTATTACATCGCTAGTGGCATCATCAATATTTTTTAATTTCGTATTTTTCCGTTTCCTCTTTGCGCTGTGATCTATAACATCGCCTTCTTGAATTACGCGATAAATTGTTGATTTTGATATTTTAGTTAATTCGTTAATACGTCGTATTATTTCTTTCTCACGTTGTTCAGGATTTTCGCTTTTCAAACATTCATGTATATTTAAAATAATACGTTGACTTTGTACGTGTAAATCTTGGTTTTTAAACTCTAATTTTATTTCGGCTTTTTCGACAATAACCGGTTCAACTATTTCGGGATTTTCGGGCGTTATTATATTATCCTCTGTTTCAAATGGTCTCCAGAAAGCCATGGTAAATTAGTAAATAATTAAAATATTTTACCTTTTATACAGTAGTAAATATTTATAAATATGAACAGTAACTAACTAAACTCCTACACTTGATATTATAATAGGTATTTATGCGCTGCACTGGCACATAGACAGCACGATATTAGACTTCCACGTTCCAAGATAAAGGAACGATTTACGAGTTTTTTTGTGCTAGTAGGCCTGTCCGTTTTACCACCTTTAAACCAGTGCAGTCGTAGATGGCTCATTCGGGCTGATTACATTGCCAGTCTCGGACTCGCCTGCACAGTTTCAACTATCGTTCGAATCTCAATACCATTGCCAAATATATAGGACAAAATATCAAGTTCAGTACGCACGGTCCTGTGCTTTAAAACTGACCAGTTTCAATTCCAATCGTATATACTATACCAGTAAAATATTTATAACAATTGATGTCAAGCACCCCACGCTTTTAACAATAAAATGAATTTTTAAACATTTATTTTTTACTTTTTAGTTAGGTTTGCTATTAAAGCGTGTTTTTAGTTTTTTAAACTATAATTTTTTTTCATATGAAATAATATATATATATATATATATATATATATTAATAACAGCGGCGCCTCCGGCAAAATTTCGACAATAGATTAGTCATTTTTTTTAAATGTATTTTATTCTGATGATACTGGTGAGGACATTAGGACAAAGTTGTCAAATTATTGTATTATCATTGGCTCTTGATAAGTGTGCAAAGTTTCAGTTTAATCTGACGTTTTGAAGTGGGCGAGAATCACGTTCAAAGATTCCGTTACATACAAACAAACAAACATACAGATGAAGCTAATATAAAGCGTGTAAAAAGAAAAAGCTTGATTAAAATACAAAAGAAAAATAGAATTGTCGGTATGCCAGCTTTTTATAATCAATAAAGGCTACAACTTCAAACCTTTATGTTTAGAACCTTCCCTGTAGATAACTTAGTTCAGAACAATATAGGTCTTTGCTGCAAATTTAACAATGGACGATATATTCCAGAGAAATGCGGTATTTTCGCCTATCTTTGAGTGTAGTAAATGAAAGAGAACCCATACTAGGGTGGAAGCTTTGTGCGCTCTTTAGATGTAAAAATAAACTACTGAAACTAACTTTGTCAAAATACTATCTAAAATTTTCATGATTAAAAAATGAGCACAAAATTGTTTTACCCTTTCTCAATGTCCCAGACTTGGACAATGAAAATCTGGCTACTTAATATAGTCGAGTCAATGAACGGAGGAAAAGGCCTGAATTAAAATTAAAGTACAGTTAGCCCCAAATATTTTGTTATGGTAACATGTTAGTTATACATCCAAAAAGTCTTCGATCAGATACATCATTATTTGTTATTGCCCAAGTTAAGAGCTTTTGGATTTTCGGATACATTAACCTTGCTTTTCACATCCTACTTGTTCTCAAGGAAGCAATTTGTGGAACACGGCGGTCACAGATCTCTTAATTATACAGCAACGTCAGGCCTCCCTCAGGGTTCCAACTTGGGGCCCCTGCTGTTTTCATAAATGGCATAACATCAGTAATTAATTGTGAGCATCTACTTTTTGCAGATGATCTCAAAATTGTTACAAATATAAATAGTCTCAGTGACTGTATTTACTTACAAAGAGAAATAGACAAAGTTTCTACGTGGTGTTCCAACAACTTTCTTAAATTAAACATCTCCAAATGCAAAATCGTGACTTTTACTCGTAGGCACTTTGACTACAACATAAACAATTTTTCACTCGAGCGTTGTTTGGAATTCAAAGATCTCGGTGTGATTTTCGACTGCAAACTTAATTTTTCAAGCCATATTAATCAGATGACAAAGTCAGCTTCTAAGTTGCTCGGGTTCTTTGTCAGAAACTGGAGCTGTTTCTCTAGTATTGAAAGTTTGAAATATTATATTTCGCATACATTAGATCCAAGCAAAATTTGTAAAGTTCATGTTTTTTAAAACTAATGGTTTTTTTTCCACAGCGAGGCACTGATAATAACCTCCTATTAGATATGTTTAATATGATTTCACTAAGTGAAAGAAGGAACTCAGCTGCTCTTTCATTTTTGTACAATCTAATTAACAACAATATCGATTGTTCATCCCTTGTTAATAAGCTTTGCTTTTTGGTTCCTCAATTGCACTCTCGTGATAGTGATTATTTTTATACCCCCTTTAGTCGTACCAACTTTATGTGTAAATCACCAAAGTTTAATATGTGTAAGGTATTCAATTCAATTTCCGGTCTTTGTGATATTAATCACGAAAGTTTAAATAGTATAATTGGTTTATATCTAAGAAGCAACTCATAATATATGTACACCTACCCTGATACTATGTTTTTACCTTATTTTTTTAATTTATATACCTTTACTGCCTCATGTATGTCTTACTGCATTTTAAAAGCCACCTATTTAGATTATTTGTTATCTTCAATGCATAGAATGTACAATGTTAGGGTCCAGTTCATCATATTATTTGAAATTCTATTTTTATTATTTCACAATGTTCTGATCACTTGTATATTTTAATGTTTTTGTCATATATTTTTTTTATATATATTATTCCATAATTTTAGGCTAACTCTGTATTTGAATATTTTCTCATATTTTTGTAATTTATATTCTCATGTTCTCTGTAACAATTCTATGTTTCCTGTAATTGGGTATTTACCTGTTGGAAATAAATGCATTATTTATTTATTTATTTATTTATACCCTCAGGATCATTCAGCCAACTGAAGTAATGGCTGCTGGCCATGGCCTTTCTTTTATACCACCCGTTTTCGGAGAGTCCGGGTAGCATATTATTTTTTTTATTTCTAATTCATAAGAAAATAAATATTTTGACCCAAAAATGGGTTCCTGTAAGTTTTTTGGATCGCTGATTATAAATCTGAGGTCAGTTTTCCGAAAAATTAATGCGAAAAGTGGAAAATCGTGAAAAATTGATCGTACTTCGACCCTTTCGCAATTTAAAAATATTACTTCAAGTTTTATATCGTTTTTTATGTTTTTTAATACGCCGATTGCGAATTTTAACATAAATAAGTGAAAAATCTTGAAATATCCCTGGGAAATTGTGGAACATTCTTATAAAATGCAATTATCAGCAATGATGAATATACAAGAGAACGTAGACAAGAAATACCAATTCTTGAAGCTGAATCCAATGATGAAGATTTGTAAAATTGTCAACTTAATTTTTTTTATATTTGTATATAAAATTAATTAATAAAATATTATTAATAATTTTTTGGAAAAAAATGCTTAATTACATTTTGTTTATTTAATATCTCTATTTTTCCCAGCTTAAATTCGTACGATGGCTCTGAAGGGCCACAGCAAAAAATTTAAAAAGTGGAAATTTCTACTTTAAAAGTAGAAATTTCTAGTTTGAAATTAGAACTTTCTACTTTTCGAAGTAGTTATTTCTAGGTTTAAAGTAGAAATTTCTACTTTCTAATTATTCAATTTTCAAGACAAAACTGTCTTTTAGTGTTATTTGCCGTCATGCTTTATGTGTTCTTCGTTTTTTAAGTAATTATAACTATTATTGACTGCTGGGAAACTACTCTAAGTAATTTTATACTTACGAACTTTTACCTAGGGGCGAGCGTAGGTGCGTCTTTACTATGTACATACTTCGATATGAGATGTAAAGCAACGACAGGCGCAGTTGGTACTTGGATGGTGATCATTCCAACGGAAACCGTGCTCTCGCCTCACACATCTTCCAACGGCTTGTATATCAGTGTATGCGCGGAAGCTATACAACCTTAGGCGAGGGTTGTATAGGGGATATACCATCCTTCGGAGGGGATGTAAAGCCGTCGGTCCCTTGTCTATTAAATGTTAGGCAAGTAAAAGATCCCTACTCTTCTTAAGGGAAGAGGTTCGGCAAAATTCCTGGTTGGGGGTAGCTCGTCTATTGGCGTCGGTGTTAGGCCTCAGTAGCGGAAATAGGTCGACATTAAATAAATGTATATAAAAAAAAGAAATAAAAAAATAATAAGCTACCCGGACTGGACAAAAAACGAGTGGTTAAAAAAAAAGGCATGGCCAGCAGCCATTACTTCACTTGGTTGAATCATCCTGGAGCATAACTAACATGTTGCCATAAAAAAATATTTGGAGCTAACTGTATTTTCATTTTTTTATTCTCCTCTTCATCCACTCGACTAATATTGCCGTTCGTTCATTCCTTTCTTGTATCGCACACTGCTTCTATAGTCTTTCCTGTTCCAAATGCAGTTTACATAATAAATAACTAATGATCATTCTAACACGCGTTATTTTTTGTTAATTGCGTCAGCTCGTTTACAAATATATTTTGTATTATATTCTTTCCAGCAGTAATCGTTAAAACTGTTAAGTGCATGTGACAGTAGTTCTCAATAACATACTGTTAATTACTTGCCTGATAAACATTAATATAGAGAAGAGTGTCTGTTCTATGCGTATATAATCTTCATCATGGTATACTTTTTGGATTTTGATCATACAAGGTACGTTGCCAAATTGTTAAATATTTGTTTTGTATTAGGTGTGTCCCACGGTTAGAAACTGTGTTAGTATTTAAATAATGATTAAGTGGTGACGAAAATGGGTACGAGGCACGTGCATTTAAGATCATTTAAAGCGAAAACTGCGTAACATTACTGTGGTTAGGCAAAATCTTACCTACTGATGGGAAATTTAAATGTTTTTAATCGATCTAAATCAGAGCAAACAACTATCTATATACGGGGTGGATGTTATTTAATTAACAGAATATTACAGGGGCATGTTTAAAATAGCGGTGATAAAGTAATTTTTTAAAATTGCCGGTGTGATCGATAGAAAAGCAGTTATTGTTCTTTCTTTCATATTTTGGATTGTAGAACAGTGAAAACTTAATTTCAAAGACGCATAGAGATGTGTGTCAATCACATGTGGAGAACTTATTATCATTTTTTCTATTCGATCGAAAAAGACTCTAATTTAAATGAAAATGATTCAAACACATCACAGATGTCTCGTAACTGGTATTTCATTTTTTTTCTTAAAATCTATATATAGTTTAATAACGGGGTACTTTATAGTTACTTTAAACGAGGTAGTAGATTTTTTTTTATCATCTTGTATACAGGCTGTCCATTTTATCAGGGCACTCGAGAATATCTCACTTAATATCGGTCGTACAAAAAAATTACTTTTACGAAAATTGTGCCGATTTATATAACCTACAAAATGGCTTAAAGACATTTGAAATCCGTGGCCTACTTTAAGAGTTATGGCGGAAAATATCGAAAATGCGGAAAACGTCTAGGCCAAATATCTTCGTTATTTAAAGAGATACGAGAAAAATTCTAAGGCGAAAATTTTTTGCAAAACAGCGTGTTTCAACGAGGCTTTATCTAATTTTTTTCAAAACCGCTGTATTTTGAAATTTACTCTTCAGGCTGTTAAAAAAATTATTTTGAAACGGGCGGGAAAGGGCGCTATTAAATAGAGTATTTTCATCCCTTTTCAACGATATATCACATGCCGTATTTATTCATTGGTACTACGTTAGTAATTATAAAGACATTTTTTTAAAACCAATAAATTTTTTTTTAACAAGCGTTATACTTGCCGTGGAGAAGTATGATTAAATAAAATGATAAAATAATTCAAAAAGTTGTTCAAATCTTTGCTGTAATAAAACATTAACACAATTAAGAAGAATAAAGTAAATTCAGGTAACAAAAACAAATTAATAATAAAAAGAATATAGCACACAGAACATTAATATTTATCTAATCCTCAAAATAATTTTTAAGATATCATATCAAGTGTTCAAAGTGTCCACCGCGATTTCTTATGCACAATCGAGCGCGGTGAGGCACTGCATTTAAAACATTACTCAGCATTTCGGGAGTAACTGTAATACATGCCTGTTGAATTCAAACTTTTATGTATGGGCGGAATTGGCAGTCGAATAACAACAAGTTTTACCAACGTGTAAAAAATCGTTTGTAGACATCAGGTTCTCTAGCAGACATTATTTTCAGTGAAGAAACAAATACTGCAGTGTCACAGGGAAAGTTTCTAACGAGAGCAACAAGAATCATTTGATTTTGATGCTTATTCAAAAATTTAAGGAAGGAGGAATTCAAGCGCAACAGGCAGAAGAAGATGCAGATTTATTATTTGTAGAAATAGACATTTCCCAAGCAGCAAAATCCGATAATGTGGCAATTGTTAGCGAAGACATTAACGTTATCGTTCTCCTAACGGACCTCGGAAACAAGTACGAGACCTTGTACTTACACAAACCAGGAAAAGGGTAAAAAGCAGGTTTATGGTACTTAAACACTTCCTTTAACTTTGATCCTACACATATCCTCTTCATACATGCATTTACTGGATGTGGCGGCGCGTCATTATTTTTGGTCACGGGAAAGGAAAATTTTATCCCTCATTGAGCAACATCCACACCTGAAAGCACAAGCAGCTACATTTCTCGAACCATCTGTTTCTCAAGACTAGATAGAACAGCCAGAACAGCTGATCTTGGCACTGTACGGACAGTTGCACAGTGGGCCTGTAGACGAGCTGAGATACGAGCTTTTTATAAAATCCGCCTCAAAAAAAATCGTTCAACCTAGCACGGTTGCCACCAACATCGGATGCAGCAAGGTGGCACTCAATGCGCGCATACCACCAAGTGCAAACTTGGCTGGGAAACGTAATAAACCCATGCCAATAGGGTTGGAAGAAAGGCTCGTTACGCTTATTGCCTATAACAATATCAAAGGATGCTGCATCCGACATGCTGCTGAAAATGGTTTCGTGTACATGCATAAAAGGTTGCACTGCAGCATGTAGCTGTCAGAAATCAGGCCTGAACTGCTCTTTGACCCGTAAACATTGCTCTGGCGTCTCATGTCAGAACGCTCCTGAGATTGAGTTGGAGGAAGATGAAGACGACGACGAAGATTACTTCGAGCTTGAGGAAGTTGGTGGTGCTCTGTACTGAATCAAGAAGACAGGATGCAATACGAGGACATTAGTCAGCCCCAATTCTACTATTGGGTAAATTTTTATTTTTGGTTAATAAACTTTGGGCCTTTTTTACATTATGCTTTTATTTCGAAAAAGTTGGTAGAAATTGTTGTTATTCGACTGCCAATTACGCCCATACCTCTTGATGAAATTTCAACTTTGAGGTACTCATTCGAAGCGAAATTTAATGCTCTTTAATTTTGATAATGAATGACTTTTCGATTGGGTGCATTGTTTTTAAGTTATAGGCCGCAAACAAACAAACTGATATATTTGCAAAAAAATGAGTTCTAAGTGATATTGTCCCAAAATTAGGGGCGAGGGGAAAAATTAGTATTAGTAAGGGAGGCCTATAATGAACTGGTTCCAACAATAAAATCTTCTGTTCGATTTAAAATGGTATTTACACATTCTCAACACCCTGATGACTGGAGTCAAATAACAAAACAAAAACCATGTGGAATATTATATCAGATGTACAAGGCAACAGAAATATAAAAAAGAAATAAAAATTGTAGAAAATAATGCTCAGATAAACGATAGTGCAATTGCAAATAACTTTAACAAGCACTTTACCACCAGTGGAATAACACATAACAAACAAAAAGATTTTGACATTTTGAAAGCCAATGTTTGAGTAGGCAATATCTCGTTTTTCCTGTCCCCTATAAGTGACAGATGTACTTTCATTAATAAATAAACTTGTCGCATTCCAGTGGATTTGACAATGTGTCAAATAACTTACTAAAACATTGCAAACATTTAATTTTTCAACCACTATCTAATTTAATAAATTAAAACTAGTATGTCCACTATATAAAAAAGGTGACTCAAATGCGTACGGCAATTACAGGGCTATTACATTATTGTCTAGCTTCTCTAAGCTCTATGAACCGGCATTAAATGACCAATTACTAACATTCTGTATCGGCAATACTATAATTTCTCCAGCCCAACTTGGTTTTGTAAAAAATAAAGGAGTGGGTACAGCTTTAAATAACTTTCATGTTGAAATTACAAATGCCCTTGACAAAAAAATGTGCCCATTCGGTCTATTTATTGATTTTTCTCGCGCATTTGACTGCGTAGATCATCAGTTACTACTAGAGAAACTTCGTAGATATGGAATTAGAGGAACACCATTAGACTTCATAAAGTCATATTTAAGTAACCGACAGCAAGTTGTACTAATAAACCATACCACAAGTAGTCCTAGCAAGGTGACTCAAGGTGTCCCACAAGGGTCTATTTTGGGTCCCCTGCTATATATAATCTTCGCCAATGATTTAGTTTTTTTCTTGAAAGACATTAATAATTTGCGGACTGTATGCTACGCCGATGACACAAATTTCTTAATTTCAGAAACTATCACCAGTTTAGCAATAAATTCGGCTGAAAATGTTTACAAAAAATGTTACTTTGGTCTGAAAAAAAATTTATAAACTTAAATAAAGAAAAAACTATTTCGATACTTTCTAAACACCGTAATTACCAAGGTGAATTAGATAGACACTCGACCTTCGGATTACTTTAATATATATGACTGAGGCAAAATATTAGGAATCACCTTCGACTGCACTTTAAAGTGGGATATCCACATAGATAAACTTTGCGACAAACTTCGGATCTGTTGTTATGCACTACGGTCACTGACAAACCACTGCAGTCAGTACATTCTCATTAGTTTGTATTACGTAAATTTCCACTCTCATATGCGATATGGAATTACTAACTGGGGTACTAGTAGCTATTGTCAACGCGTTTTTATTCTACAAAAGTATGCTTTGAGAATTTTAGCTAAGTTGCCAAGAAGAGAATCTTGTAGACCAACTTTCAAAAAGTTAAAAATCTTAACATTATCTGGCACTTACATTTATGAACTTAGTTCCTTTGTTTATAAGAACTTGAGTATGTTTAAAAAAATATAGTTGATCACAATAAAAAAAAGCTATTTCGATACTTTCTAAAAACCGTAATTACCAAGGTGAATTAGACACTCGACCTTCGGATTACTTTAATATATATGACCGAGGCAAAATATTAGGAATCACCTTCGACTGCACTTTAAAGTGGGATATCCACATAGATAAACTTTGCGACAAACTTCGGATCTGTTGTTATGCACTACGGTCACTGACAAACCACTGCAGTCAGTACATTCACATTAGTTTGTATTACGCAAATTTCCACTCTCATATGCGATATGGAATTACTAACTGGGGTACTAGTAGCTATTGTCAACGCGTTTTTATTCTACAAAAGTATGCTTTGAGAATTTTAGCTAAGTTGCCAAGAAGAGAATCTTGTAGACCAACTTTCAAAAAGTTAAAAATCTTAACATTATCTGGCACTTACATTTATGAACTTAGTTCCTTTGTTTATAAGAACTTGAGTATGTTTAAAAAAATATAGTTGATCACAATAAAAAAAAGCTATTTCGATACTTTCTAAAAACCGTAATTACCAAGGTGAATTAGACACTCGACCTTCGGATTACTTTAATATATATGACTGAGGCAAAATATTAGGAATCACCTTCGACTGCACTTTAAAGTGGGATATCCACATAGATAAACTTTGCGACAAACTTCGGATCTGTTGTTATGCACTACGGTCACTGACAAACCACTGCAGTCAGTACATTCACATTAGTTTGTATTACGCAAATTTCCACTCTCATATGCGATATGGAATTACTAACTGGGGTACTAGTAGCTATTGTCAACGCGTTTTTATTCTACAAAAGTATGCTTTGAGAATTTTAGTTAAGTTGCCAAGAAGAGAATCTTGTAGACCAACTTTCAAAAAGTTAAAAATCTTAACATTATCTGGCACTTACATTTATGAACTTAGTTCCTTTGTTTATAAGAACTTGAATATGTTTAAAAAAATATAGTTGATCATAGTTATGAAACGAGATTTAAACATAACTGTAATCCGGACCAACATTCCACGGCGGGATATCAAAAAGGCATTTATTTTAATGGTTGCAAAATATGGAATGCTCTTTCATCTGATATAAAAGGATCCATATTTAAAAAAAAAGACTCAAGACTTTTCTTTTCGATAAAACCTGTTATTCACTCGATTATTTCTTTTCATGACTAATTTTACTGCAATATGTAAAGACTTTTATACTTTTTATCTTTTATATATTTTTACTTATTTTTAATTGTTAGTTTTTTAGTACTTTGACGCTGTCTACAATTACTTGTCTACATAACTAATTGAGAAATAAAGTATATTGTTACGTGTTTACAGTTTTCCAGTAAACACTCTGTGGGTTTAAATAACTTGCAACAAGAATTTTCACAAACCACTGATTTATTTAATCACTAAAATTACACTAGCAAATACTTAAAAATCACACAACTAATAATAACTTAATCTAATATAATTTCACTACTTTTAAAACACTAAGCACTTTACTTTTCTTCTTAAACTTGTCAACTCTTGTCTAACCTAAAAACTCTCTTGTGAACTGTTCCCCCATCTGCTGGATTCATCTCCTTATATACACCCATAGAAATGTACCACAGTATTCTACAATTTTCTGGAATTCTACAGAGTTTTCTACCATGTAATAGATGATTGTTCGTCAATTGGCTCATAGACGGCGCCACCCTACTAGTCAGGGAAGTAACTAAGCTTCTGAGGAAAACTTTGAACATGAACTTAATCACATCTTTCCTTTAGAGGGCAGCACATAACAATATCATTATTCTTATTATTATTATTAATAATAATTTAAACATTTATTATACAAAAGTTTTTGTTGAATGTTACAGCTGTACACTCAATACATAATTCTATTGATAATTTGTTAAGATTTTCGCAGACCTGCAGAGAGAAGCTATGTTTTCCTTTGCAAATATAACTGTGCCACCATGTATATGTACTTCACGGCAATAGTCACTAATTAGGGTATATCCATTGATATAGGTAGAACTCAGTTTTTCTTTAGATTGCCAATGCTCACTATAAGGCATAAAATAGAGGGGTTATATTTGCTAAGAAATAGGACTAGCAAATTAATCTTATTTGATACAGTATATTGATGTGGAAAATAGACCACATCTCGTCATGAAGTCATTATTATCATTAAGTAATAAATTAGGGACCATTATATTAGGGAAAACCCAGATTTAAAGCAAAGGCTGCCCGAAAAAAAATGAAAAACTAAAAAAACACACATCCATTAACCATCGATGTTGTCAGTATCGGAACTGGGAATCGAACCCAGTACACGCTAGACATAAGACCAAACATGCTTGTCACAACACGCTATAGACCGCTGTGCTGGTCAATAAACCATACAAAAAGAAAAATGTACATTTGTATATTCTGTTTAAGTATATGATTTATCTATATCCTAAAAACTATTGACCTTTTTTGAGGGCTGAGTGGGGCGTAGGGGCCAAATTAAATATATTGTGTACTGAGCCAAATGAGGCCAGTCCGACACTGTACAAGTAACCCCATCCAGGGACAGTCTGTATACCTTAGGCAGCGACGAGGTTCTACTACTAGTTCACATACAAAAGTGATTGATAAGTCAAAACATGACACTGTTTAACCGACACTTTTTACACATTCAACGAGGTGTAACATTTCGTAATTATTCACTTTTTAAATCCTCGTCATCGAATTTGCGTAATATTTGGATTAGTATACGAACAGATTTAAAAACAGGCCGGAGAACAGTAATCGCTAATCAAGGAATGTCTTGACAAATAGCGGTACGCTTGATAAGAAGAGTACCGAGTACAAAGAAAAATGAGGAATTACCACAAACCGAAAACTGACCGATAACAATTAGTATTTCATAAGCAGTTGAGGGCTCATCGTTTCCATTCGGACCGGCCGTGTCGACAGTTTATTACATCGTGTTTGTGACAAGTGTTAAGGTAAGGTAATGGTAAAATATGGGTTAGTCATAAAAAATCCGGTATCTTACTATCGTAATCTTAAGTAAATCCAGTAAAAGTGACTTCCAATGAAATTGTGTGATTAATAATAATATGTGACTAACGCGCGGTAATGCGGGTTTTGGCCAAACTCCGTTCATTCAAGCTCTTGTTTAAGTTAAACACAGTTTAGCGCTTGGTCTTTTATTAGTTTCAATTAAAATTAATTTTCAACCATCCTGCTAGTAGGGGCGCTCCCTCGCATTTGGAGGACTATCGGTGGTGCAGTGTGCGCGCAAATATAGCCAAAATGGATCTAGTCAAGCGCTCCCAATTTTCGGAATTGGTCCGGTATGTATCTGTTTTGTTTTGATAATATTAATTCGGTGCATCCCTGAGTGCAGTGTTGGTTTGGTTTCGAATTTTATTCGACATGTGCTGTGCATGTGTGAGTTTATTGTTCCTCGGTCTCGTAAGAAGCGGCCGTCTAGTTCTTCGTTTGAGTTTATGATCGCTCACTTTATTTTCATTATTATTGTAAGTAGTTTTTGTTTACATCAGTGGCTGGTGTGCTGTCGAATAATACGCACAGCTCGGAATAATTTTTATTAATTATTCTCCGACTTAATTACATGTAATTGTAATGGTTTATAAATAGTGCGCATTGTTTGTAACCAGTTGTCGGATCATTTGCAATTTAAATAATTGCAAACTATTGAGTAGAAATTTATTAATATGCAACAGGTGGATATTTAGTGCTACGTATTTATTTATTAGACCAAATTTGAGTTGACATGCAGAGTGTACCGATTGAAACTCCCAGGTGAAATATTTTGGAAAATAATTGTTATTTTATACAGGGTGGACTATAAATAATAGGCCATAGTTCAGGGGCGGATTCTTTGGGCCAAAATATGAGGATATAACCAAATATGCTTTAGTAAAATGCTGCTGTGGAAAAAGAGACAGGGTGTTAAAGTCAAATTATTTTTTCGTTATTTTGCAATAACTCAATAGCCTTTTGACTGATCTTCCTGCTAGAGGAACTTCTTTTATTCTAAAAAACAATAATTTATGTATTATATCACGTTAGGTCATAGGGGGCGCCGCAGGACCTGTATCTGATGATGAATTTTTTTCATATTTTTTTTTACGAAACGTTGTGATACTTCTGATCAGAATTGAATTGAATTGTTTATTCGGTGTTAATATACATATACAGTATTTACACGGGTCAGCAGTGAATAAGTATAAAACTTAAAATATAAAGAAGTACAAGTGATATATAGGTATATAAAATACAACATAAAGATATAAATATAAAAATAAAAATGACAACAAATTATGTACATACTTAAGTAACACAAACAATGTAAAATAACATCACAGTTAATAAAACAAATTTTACATGTCAGAGAAATCATTTTGTAAAATATTCATCACAACTATAAAAAGATTTAGATCAAATGTGCTTTTAGAGGGCGGAATATTAAACATAATATTTTTAGTCGCAAACTCCTCTATAAATCCTTATTTTACTATAAGGAAGTAACCAGATTGCAACCAAAGTTACAAATCTGGCGCGTTAAGTGTAATAATTGCATATTACCATCAAAACGCTAATGCTTCGATTGCAAGCTAGATGGCGCCTGTTGGCTGTTTTACATGTCGCTATTGTGAAAATACCGGGATGTACTATAGTCAAAGGATTCTCATGTCGGTCGTCTCATACCTACCTTGCACTGACGAGAGCCAACAGCTCGAAACTGCAGTCTGCAAGTGGTGTGTGACGACTGGCAAGGGAGCTCCTTTAAGTAGGATCAGTCTTTCGGCTGGTGTTTGTTGCAATCGAAGCATTAGCGTTTTGATGGTAATATGCAATTATTACACTTAACGCGCCAGATTTGTAACTTTGGTTGCAGTCTGGTTACTTCCTTATAGTAAAATAAGGATTTATAGAGGAGTTTGCGACTAAAAATATTATGTTTTATAAAAAGATTTACTTATCAGATATTCCTTTAACTTAGATTTGAATAAGTTAGTGTCTAAACACCTTATGGCTTCTGGCAGCACATTAAAAAGTTTTATTCCCATAAAATTAGGATTATTTTGGCATTTTTTTAACCTTACAAATTCTGGACACAGCTTTTTTTTATTTCTAGTTAGATAATTGTGAACATCCTGATGGGATTTGTATTTATCCTGGTGCGTTTTTACAAAATTTAAATAATTAAATATATATATACACGGCGAAAAATACGGTCACTTGATGTTGCATGACCCCATGCGACTATTGCCTATGATATAAGAGAATGTACCGGTGCAAAAAATGCTGACTTTAGCACATTCGTGGACACTACATTATATAATGTATTTAATAAATAAATATTACTACATAACTTGGAGGCCAGATTACTTGTATGTACTTCCCATTTTAAAGTTGGGCCTAGATGTACTCCCAAAAATTTTACGGACTTGCTAGAGTCAGAGTCATCCAAGTGCTTTAAATAAAAAACCATATTTTCCGTTTTTGCAGAGTTTAGACACAATTTATTTGCATCGAGCCACTCCTTGGACAATCCTTGTAACTCATGACATCTTGCCAGAACCTCAAATAGATCGTCTCCAGAATTGGTAAAAGTAGTGACATCAGCGAATAGAACAAAATTTGCACTCGTACATAGAGGCAAGTCGTTAATAAAAATTAAGAATAATACTGGCCCCAGAATGGAACCTTGGGGTACACCGACAGTCATTTCTAATTCATATGAGACATCACCAATACCACTGACGGCTTGAGTCCTGTTGGATAAATACGATTTAATTAAATCAATACTCGTACGGTCAAAACCGTAATATTTCAGTTTTTCTAGCAAGTTGCCGTGCTGTACACAGTCAAACGCTTTTGTTAAATCACATAAAGCCGCTGACAAAAATTAGCTATTTAGAATAGATTCTATTAATTCCAGAATGGCGTCAGAAGTCGATTTACAGCTTCTGAAACCAAATTGGGCCTCATTAAATAAATTATGATTTTCGAAATATTCTGTTATTCTAATTTTTATATAGCTTTTTCAAAAATTTTCGAGATTATTGGTAGGATGGAAATTGGTCTATAACTTGCAGGGTCATTGCGGTTACCTTTTTTATATAAAGGTATTATTAATGCTTTCTTCAAAGCATCTGGAAAAACTCCTTCTCTAAAACAGGCGTTAATTAAATGAGTTAAAGGTATGGCTAAAAAATTCTTTTCATATTTAATTATTTCAGTTGGGAATCCATAAATATCTCTACTATTTGTGTTTGATAGTGAGTCGACTATATCACGAACTTCATTTATAGTGACTTCTTTTAGTGAAATTTGAAGTATGCGAAATATTTTGTAGGTAATCTAGCGGACTGTTTTGGCTATTCGGTATATCAGCTAATATTTTGTGAGGAATATAGTTGAAATATATATTAAACAAAGTGTATTTATTGAAAAGTGTGTTTTGGTTACGTTTTAGTTCTGGCATTTACGTCATTTAATCATTTTATTTTGTTCTTGTGTTCCTCGAGCTAACTTCTTTATTTACAATGCCTAGACATAATAATTTTTCAAATAGGGAAATGAGGGATATGATATGTGTTTACGCACAAAATAATTTTAGCGGACGTGCTGCAGCGAGGAGTTACTCATTGCAATATCCAAATAGAATACAGCCAGATCATAAGTAACAGTACTTTCCTCGAAAACGGTTGGAGTTATCATGTTCTACCAAGTGTACCTTTTATACGTGGAAATGACGCCCTCATCAGATTTTCTGGTCAGAAGTACCACAATGTTTCGTCAAAAAAAAAAAAAATATGAAAAAAAATTCATCATCAGATACAGGTCCTGCGGCGCCCTCTATGATCTAACGTGATGTAATACATAAACTATTGTTTCTTAAAATAAAAAAAAGTTCCTCTAGCAAATTTGGCGAAGATCAGTCAAGAGGTTGTTGAGTTATTGAAAAAAAAAACGAAAAAATAATTTGATCTTTGACACCTTGTATCTTTTTCCACAGCAACATTTTACTAAAGCATATTTGGCTATATCCCCATATTTTGGCCCAATGAATCTACCCCTGAACTATGGCCTATTATTAATGGTCCACCCTGTATACAGGGTGTCCCAGCTCTATTTAGACAAGCATTATCTCTGAAACAACATAGAAAGAAATATTTAATACAAAAGTTATTCTGCTTAAAAAGATGCATTTAACCAATTTATTTTCAAATGTACAAGGCGCCTCAAAAAGAAGGCAGGTTATGTAACTTTACTTTTTCAAGTGGAACACCCTGTATATTTTTGCATTTTTGGATTCTCCTTTTATTTTCGAAATAAATTCTATTAACCATGTCCTATGCCTATCATTAACCAATTTTGAAATATTTGCGGTTACATTTTTGGAATAACATTTTTTTTTATTAACGTAGGTAATTATAAGGAATACTACAATCCAAAAAACAGTGAATATTATAAAAAGACGCTCAAATTGTCGCCCATTTTCTATTTGACAGAACTCATACCTCCTTAAAAGTTCTCGTGTATAAGAACTCCTTATGTCATCTGGCGGTAAGCACGACTTATCTTATTTTTTAAATCATTAAGATTATTTGGTTTCTCAGCGTATACAACTTGTTTTAAATGACCCCATATGAAAAAATCTAGGGGGCTCATATCAGGTCACCGTGCGGGCCATTTAACATATTCCTGATTACCAATCCAGTTTCCTCCAAATATCTCAGTCCTAACCTAAAGTCTATTTCATATTTTCTAATTTTTAAAATACCCTGTATAGTTGATCTTAAGTTTAACAACTGTTTAGAACGATATTAGATTATACTAAATTGCATTATCACCGAAAACGTGTGCAAAGTGTCAAAGCTCTAGCTTAATTACAACTAGTGGAAATTTTAATTGCAAGATTTGTCCAAGACAGAGAACGTGAGCTAATAAATACGTTGTAAAATAGGTTCTAAGGGAATTACATGTGCTGCTTCTTGTTAAAGGGTTTTACAGAGGAACAAAATAGTAAAATAAAAGGTGCGAGACAATTTTCAAAGGATACAATCAACTTTCCTCGCGGTTTGTAACAAGAATAATAGTTACCGCAATTACATAGGCAGCTCTTTCTTTGCACGACACTGGTGGCTTAATTTAAATAAGTAATGTATACAAGTTATATGTCAATTGATAGAAAAAATAATGGTCGTCATTTTTGATATCTTGTAGAATTTTGATTTATTGAATCGTTTGGGAAATATCGCCGAACATGTCTTATTGTTAGAGGGCTTCGCCCCCTTTTTTGCTATTGGATCTCACACGAGAGAAAATAGTAAAATATAAAATAAGATTCTTATGCATAATTTTTGTATTCTCTATCGAACGACATCTGGATCATTTTTTGATCTCTTACCAGTTCTGAGGATAAAAAATAGGAACTGACATAATTTCTCAAGGTAGATCTATTCGAAAATTTACTTATTTTACCGTTTTATATGCGTGGTTAAAAGGATTTGGTTTTATTCAAAACTGGAAATATCAAACCGATACGAGCAACACAGCAGAGATTACAAATTCACATTAAAACGTGGTTAAAAATCACTTGACAAATAACTCGGAACAGATTGTTCAAACCCAAAACTTTCTAGATTTTTACATGTCGATGTCGGTCGCAGTCAGATTTTTGCACATCCTACTAAATTTTCAGTGCTGTGGTGATGTTTTTGACATGTAAACTTGGGAGATTGGGTCGAAAAATGCAAGTTTGCTGACAATGCTCAATGCTCACTCCTCGAATAAAGATGACGAACCTAAAAGTCACTAAAAGCTCGAACCCCACTAGCGATTGGCAACATGTCGTGTGGCTTAACTTCTTCCAGCACGAATGCTGAGAAAACGGTGATACATAGGACAAAATTTCACACGAATAATTTTGTACAGAACGAAATTTGAAATGTCAATGGCGTTATATTACCAAAATTGATTATTTAGGCGGGGAACACGCCGCCATTTCGTAGAATTTTTGCATCTGCCGATTATTATGTGTAAATGTGCATAAAATATTTCAAATAATTTAAAGAAAGTCTTGTTGTAATAACCATTACTGTAAATTGAAATTAAGGAGAATGAAGTGCTGGAGTCTCGGAGGAAGTTGAAATATTTAACGTGACGCTGCATCTGACGTAATTTTCACAAAAGCGCCAAGACATTTAAATACTACACTTGAATACTTTACTCGACGCGCGTTTCACCCATCAAGTTGGCATCATCTGGATATGCTTAAAACTGAGCTTTAATTTGATGGTAACACTCGAATATTCTACTGGACGCAGATTTCACCCACCATGCTGACATCACTGAAGATGATGAAGACTGCACTTTAATTTGAACAGTACACTTGAACACTCTACTCGATGCGCATTTCGCTAATCATATTGGCATAATCTAGAGATTGATTAAATTTGACTTTTAATTTGAACATTACACCCGAACATTCTAATTTATTTTGAGGCTGTAACTTTTTCTTTGATGTTCAGTTGTTTGTTTCTTAGCGGTATCGGATTCTTCGAAAAAACTACGCCATACTGGTTTGAATCAAAAATGTATCTCAAACAATACCGAGAAAATCGAGTGTAACGCGTTAACTGGGACACCCTGTGCTAAAGCTTCAAATGAGTTAGTCGGTCACGTCCGAGTGCAACTCGTTTTATAACGACGCAATAGTTCAATCGGTGTATTGTATGGCCGACAGGCTTGTTTAAGCTGTCTGTCGTGTTCGGGTTCGATACCCAGCTTGGACACTGGTAATGTCAGTGAGTACTGGACGTTGTCCGCTTTTGCCTAATGTTTAACTCCTTCCAGATAGCCTTGGATTTGGATTTTGAGGTATTTATGTTTATATTAGTAGTGGTAATTGTTTAATCTGAGATCGGCATGTATGTAATCAAAACATAATCATAGTACAAAAACTCCAGCGTAAATTATGCATTGACACACCAGCGTTCTGTTGTTGAAGGATGCCGCTCATTATCCTCTCCCCTTTATCTTTCTGCACGTGCATCTATCCGTCTTGTTTTAATTACGATTATTAATATTTTTACGAAAATTGTGCCGATTTATATAACCTACAAAATGGTTTAAAGACATTTGAAATCCATGGCCTACTTTAAGAGTTATGGCGGAAAATATCGAAAATGCGTATCTCCGTTATTTGAAGAGATACGAGAAAAATTCTAAAGCGAAAATTTTTTGCAAAACAGAGTGTTCCAATGAAGTTTTGTTTAATTTTTTTCAAAACCGCTGTATTCTGAGATTTACTCTTCAGGCTGTTAAAAGAATTATTTTGAAACAGGCGGGAAATGGCGCCGTTAAATAGAGTATTTTCTTCCCTTTTCAACGATGTATCACATGCCATATGTTACTATTCTTTTTTTTGTATTTTTGATGTCGATGTCGGGAGAAAGGGCGAGAAGAACTCGTACTGCTGTCGGTGGTGCTGGGAAAGGATGACGAAGAACTACGATTTCTCTTGGACCTTTTGCGACTCTTCCTGGTTCGTGAACTCAAGATGCCCCGACATCTTGAGTTCACGAACCACTTCTGATGTTAGGGAAATAAACTAACGGTGTGCACTAACTATTTATTATGGATTATGATGTATGTATAACGTTTGTAATATTAATATGTAATGGCGACCAAGGCGTGTGTCGAAGTGAATCCCCCGTCATAGTCAGCACCTAGTTATGCTCCCGATGTCCGTCAGAGGGCTACCAGGGTCGGACGTCAGGGTTGGACTCCAACACATATTTATTCACTGGCAATTATAAAAACATTTTTTTAAAGCAATAAATTTTTTTAACAAACATACTTGCCGTGGAGAAGTATGATTAAATAAAACGATAAAATAATTGAATAAGTTGTTCAAATCTTTGCTATAATAAAACAATAACACAATTAAGAAGAATAAAGTAAATTCAGGTAACAAAAACATATTAATAATAAAAAGAGTATAGCACACAGAACATTAATATTTATCTAATCCTCAAAATAATTTTTAAGATATCATATCAAGTGTTCAAACTGTCCACCGCGATTTCTTAAGCACACTCGAGCGCGCCGAGGCACTGCATTTAAAACATTACTCAGCATTTCGGGGGTAACTGTAATACATGCCTGTAGAATTCGAGCTTTTAGGTCCTCTACATTTTGCGGTGTCGTCGAAAACACCTTATCTTTAATATATACCCATAGAAAAAAAATCCATTGGGGTAATATCTGGAGAACGAGGGGGCCATCGAATAAATCCATTGGTACCTATCCAATGTTGAGGCAAAATTTCGTCTAAATAATCTAGGCAAATCTGGGAATTGTGGGGAGGAGCTCCACCTTATTGAAAATATTGAAAGTTGTGTCCATTCTCTAAAGGTAGGTCATCTAAGAATTCATTAAATGCATTTCTCAAAAAGTTTAGGTATACCTTTGACCACTGAGGTGACCATCATAAAAATAAGAACCTATTAAATTGGTGCCTAAAATACATATCCACACATTTATTGAAAAACGATTTTGAAATCCAGTCGGCCTATGCCAGTGTGTATTTTGAGAAGTCCATTTGTAATGAATATTGCGATTAAAAAATCCATTATTGGAAAAATTTGCCTCGTCGGACCAAAGTATTTTACTACATATTAATGGATCGGCACGCTTCTTTTCCAACAGCCACCTCCTTGGTTTGTCCCCTGCTTGTAATTGTGAACTTTATTGGCTTTATAACATCGGTAACTATTTTTCTTTAAAATTTGTCTAGCACTTGTTTTATTTATATGACAAGCAATTTGAATTTCTCTTAATGACCTTCCCAAATTTTCTGTATTTTTATTTCTTACATAATTAATAACTCGGTTTACCTTATTTACATTATCAGGAACACTGTTCAACCTTGTCTTCTTCTTTAAAAATGAACCATTATTTTTCAGTTTCGTAGCTAATTTTCTGAACAGAGTTTTATTCGGTTGCAGTGCTTATGGAAATCTGTTTCTATATTCTACTTGAGCTAATCCGGAGTTAAAATTGCATTGGCAATATGTAACGAACATATTATAATGATCAATGTGAGTGAAAATCATTTTTGAAAATTCTAAATTCTTAAACGAGTATGATTGAGTGAGAGTTTAAGTATTATCTGAGATGATCTGTCTAAAAATTAAATTGTCAAGTTTGTTCATAGCCAACTATTTTAAAATAATTGAAATGATAGTGAAATCATGAAATACAAACAAATGGATATTATACTTAAATTAATTGGTAAAGACATTTTAACTTTCTGAGCAAGGAGTGACGCTTTTATGGAGGACCTCTATACATTGGCATAACTGCGAATACTCTTTCCATAATTGCCCCATGTTGCTTTCTTGATTATTATTTTGTTTTTGTTCCCTGGATTCACTTTATTCTTCTTAATTGTGTTAATGTTTTATTATAGCAAAGATTTGAACAACTTGATGAATTATTTTATAGTTTTAATTAATCATACTTCTCCACGGCAAGTATAATGCTTGTTGAAAAAAATTTATTGGTTTTTAAAAAATGTTTTTATAATTACTAACGTAGTACCAATGCATAAGTATGACATGTGATATATCGTTGAAAAGAGAGGAAAATACTTTATTTAATGGCGCCATTTTCCGTCCGTTTCAAAATAATTTTTTTAACAGCCAGAAGAGTAAATCTCAAAATGTAGCGGTTTTGAAAAAAATTAGATAAAACCTGGTTGAAACACTCTGTTTTTCAACAAAATTTCGCCTTAGAATTTTTCTCGTATCTCTTCAAATAACGGAGATATTTGGCCTAGACGTTTTCCGAATTTTCGATATTTTCCGCCATAACTCTTAAAGTAGGCCATGGATTTCAAATGTCTTTAAACCATTTTGTAGGTTATATAAGTCGGCACAATTTTCGTAAAAATATTTTTTTTTGTACGACCGATATTAAGTGATATTCTCGAGGGCCCTTATAAAATGGACAGCCTGTATGTGCTTATGCGATAGTTTGAAAACGTGGGCGTAATTTTTTATTAAACAAAATGTGAAAAAATTTCTAAAAATTTAGTTTTTTTCTTCCTATGTTTTCATATATCTCAGTAACTATTGCTTTTAGAGAAAAGTTATTGAAATGTAGTATAAGATGCAGTTGGTTGCTAATCCAATAATTTATTTTTACTATTGCAAAAATAGAAAAATTGCAAAAAAAAATTTTGAAGTAGCAAGTTATTTGTGGAATTTTTTTCATATACTTTTATTATACGTAGGACCTTCATACTTGGCTAAAGAAAACTTTTTAATATAGTAAATCTTCGCACCAAATTTCATCAAGATCAGACTTTTATTTTTTGCATAATAAGTTTGCAATCTAAACTTCGCAAAAAAATTTGCAAATTTTCAAAATGTTGCTGAGGCTGATGTTATTGGTGATTCTGAGTAAACTTTTTTTAACATATCCCTGCAAATAAAAATCAAGGGGAGTTAGATCAGGTAACCTAGGTGGCCACAATACTAGACCATAAAAAATTGGGCAGCGAAAAAGTTCATTGAAAGGAGTGAAACTTCTTTGAGAATCACATTATTTCCAAACAATGTTTGGCAAAATCGACGTAATGCTATCTTCGAAGATATTCACAAAATATCGACTTGTTTCCGGTTTTGTATGGCCTACCCTGGCCCGGTCAGAGGGGCCAAGTAGTGTAAATTTCTAATAGCTGATACTAAAGAAACGTTCAGCCTTATTTGGCTTCCAGGGAGCCGAGAACCGACCCTGGTTGTAAACCTCGACTGTTAAATCTTATCTAATGTTTCAACCATAGGGTGGAAGATTCCAAGATTATCGGTACTACACCCGCCTCTTTACAGCAAATAGTATTCTCATATTGGAAGCTATTGTCGTCTGCAGATACAAAAAAATGCAACTGATAACTGATTGTTTACACAAATACAACAGTCCTAAAATAACAATAACGCGTTTATGGTATACATGACAGTAAGCGGAAGCGTTAAAACTAAGAATATCAAATTAAAACTAATTGAGGTGATACGCAAACAGTGTTGAAAAGAGGATAAATTTAGGTTAGAAATCGATGATTCGGCAAAATAATTGTCATTAACCGTAGAGATATAAATGCAGTTAGGGAAATATGCGGTTGGCTCTAATCTGATTGCCTGTGAAAATTTGGAGTCAAATTAGGACTTTAGAACATTACAATCGTAAAATAAGTTACTAATTGTTGTGGGAGAAAATTAAAATTTCTAATTTTTTTGTTCGTTTGTCTTTGCTTAGTTCTAGCGACCATACTTTTCAAAAATAACGTTTATCTCTTAAACTAATATTTTATCGGTAATTGAAATGTGATATCAATGTAAATATATTCTAATGTAACTGTTTGAACATGTATTTTTATCAGGAGGAAAATTATTGGCTGAAATTTTTTTTATAAGAAAGTTTTTGTACTTAAGATAAGCCCGCGTCGCATTAAGTGTTAGCTAAATAAAGGGTCGGTTGTATCAAATCAAATCAAGGTTTCCACAAAGATTAAGTCACAGTAAATAGTTTATTTATTGGAACCAAACGATTACATTATGGGTAAAAAAATGCTGTTCCAAAATAGGAGCAACATACCCGTATGGAAATAGAACAACTAATAATGGTTCTTAATGATAAAGGTACGCAGCAAGCGACGTTTAAGAAAAATAACAATAATATTTCTAACTTCTGTTTTAGACACATTTTCATACTTCATTTGATTTATTTTGCAATCGCTAATGATAAACTTGTAGAAAGTTGAACATTTGAGTAGAGTATATCGACATGGACATTTTTCTGTGGCACAGGTTTTGCAATTACCCTTACGGGCAATTTCTGTGGGTAGATACTTTAGAAATTTCGTAAGTCTTAGGACTTTATCAACATCTTCCCCACTAAATTCACACGAATTTTTCTCTATACAGGGTGTCTCACCGGGAACTGAATCGATCGATATAGAGAAAAGTACGCATCAGAAAATTTTTAAAATTTAGATAATTACTAATGTCGGTGTGGCCAATCCAACTAAAACAAATACAAGCAGCTGGCACTTCTGCTTATACCGGAAGTCGATATCAACTTGCTTATTTCAAATGGAACACCCTATATATTTTAGGGTTTTCGAAAGGAGCATAAAATTCTGAGTCGAAAATATGTAGCATATCCTATATCTAAACCTAGCCGTTTCAGAGATACTTGACATTTTATAGAAAATTTGACAGATGCAACGGTTTGCAAGAACCGTTATAACTTTCTTCGTGTAAAAGATCCTCATTTGCTTCTTGTCATATAAAAAGAACACAAGGAGAACTACGTTCTACAACTGAAATAAATTCAATAATAACATACCAAGTGTTCCGTTTTTCGCATTACATTTTGTCAACTTCAAACCGCGAAAACTTGTTTAGGTCAAACGGAACACCCTGTATTTTTTTACGTCAAGTTGTGTAAAATTGAATTCCCTTTTTTCTGATATTTGATTTTTTTTCTAGCATTGTGGGGGTTAAAGTTACAACTTTTTGAAATATTTGCGATTTTATTAGAAATTCATGAATTGTTGTAATCATTTCATCAAAATAGCCATGATTAGAAACAATCAGTCATTATCGTATGTCAAAAAATGCCAACACGTTTAAATTACATCCACGAAGACTTTTTAAATTTGTTTATTATTTATGGAGAATGTGATAAAGTAATATCAAGAACTTGCAGCACATTTGCTACTCGGTATCCAGAAAAACGGAAACAATCACCAAACACTGTAAAACGCATACTGGAAAATTTTAAAAATTATGGCTCTGTTAAAGCAAAAATGCAAAGAAGAAAGCCCATTGTTGATGACGAAAACATTGAAATAGCCATCCTGGGATAGTTTCATGCATTTCCAAGGATGTCATTAAGACAAGGTGCTCTGGAATCAGGACTATGCAAGGATTCAATTCACAAAATCTTATTAAAACATAAGTTTCACCCATTTTCATTCCATATGGTTCAAGGATTAAAAGAAACAGATTCCCTAAGAAGACAGAATTTTTGTGAGTTTATTCTAATAAGGTCACGATTCTTATTTGGGAAATATTATATGGAATTTACCAAAAATGGACTTTTTAATAGACATGATTCGCATTATTGGAGTGACTCAAATCCTCATATGTTCAGAGAGCGAAACTTTCAGGAGAGTTGGCAGTTCAATGTTTATTGTGCCATAAGAAACGATAGAGTGGTGGCATTACAATTTTATCAGGAAAATTTAAACGGTAAATAAAATTTTCTCTTCTGCTAATATGTATAGGTAAATTTTTGGTTTTTTTTTTTAGGTGAAAGATATCTGAATATCTTACAAAATTTGAATAATAACTATTTAGAAAATTTACCTCTCGCCGAACATAGAAACATTTTTTATCAGCACGACGGTGCTCCCCCACATAACCCATATTTAATTAATAATTATTTACAAGAAACTTTTTATGATCAATGGATTGCCAATAATGGACCTTTCTTATGGCCTCCTCGCTCACCCGATTTATCAGTTCTGGATTATTTCATTTGGGAAACTATTAAAAATAAAGTTTATAAGAGCCCATTAACAACCATTGAAGATTGTATGCAAATAGTAAGAAATGCATTTCAAAACATATCACAGGATTCAATTAGAAGAGCTACCCATGAGGAACTAATCCAAAGGTGCGAAAAATGTGTCGAGGTTCGAGGGCGCAATGTTGAGCAATTATTAAATTAAAATGAAATCATCTTATCTCTGCTATTTTAGTTAATGCCATATCTTCAATTCGATTAATACGCATGTTACAGTGTTAGTGTTATTTTGCGTTTTTGTGGATATCGAGTAGCAAATGTGCTGCAAGTTCTTGATATTACTTTATCACATTCTCCATAAATAATAAACAAATTTAAAAAGTTTTCGTTGGTATAATTTAAACATGCTGGCATTTTTTGACAGAAGATAATGACTAATTGTTTCTAATCATGATTATTTTAATGAAATGATTACAACAATTCATGAATTTCTAATAAAATCGCAAATATTTTAAAAAGTTGTAACTTTAACCCCCACAATGCTAATATCAGAAAAAAGGGAATTCAATTTTACACAAGTTATAAATTTGACAAAATGTAACGCGAAAAACGGAACACTTGGTATGATATTATTGAATTTATTTCAGTTGTAGAACGTAGTTCTCCTTGTGTTATTTTTACATCACAAGAAGCAAATGAGGATCTTTAACATGAAGAAAGTTATAACGGTTCTTGCAAACCGTTGCACCTGTCAAATTTTCTATAAAATGTCAAATATCTCTGAAACGGCTAGGTTTAGGTATAGGATATGCTACATATTTTCGACTCAAAATTTTATGTTCTTTTCGAAAACCCTAAAATATATAGGGTGTTCCATTTGAAATAAGCAAGTTGGTATCGACTTCCGGTATAAGCAGAAGTGCCAGCTGCTTGTAATTATTTTAGTTGGATTGGTCACACCGACATTAGTAATTATCTAAATTTTCAAAATTTTCTGATGCGTACTTTTCTCTATATCGATCGATTCAGTTCCCGGTGAGACACCCTGTATATGCACGACCAAAATAGTTACACATCTGAACAAAAAAACACTGTTTTAATGTGTCCACGCACAGGATGACGTCACGTGGGTGGAAAATATCGAGGAAAATGTAACTTTAAATACTTTTTACTCTTTTACACCCCTTCAATCTGATATCATATCGTAGGTTCAATTCCTTGTTACTTTCGAGTAATAAGTAGATAGGCATACGTTAAGCCCAGTGAAATTTTATTTCACTTTTTTTAGGTACTCGAAAATAAGAAACGTTGTACTGGTGAACATTATAAATGGAGGGTGTGCTTTTATGATTAATATTTAAAAAACGTTGTTACATTTAAACCTAAGATGGAAAATACAATTACAATATCTTTTGTTACTAAATGCAAGCTTATACAATTTAATCACTAAATGCCCGTGTCAAAAAAACGGAAATTATACCACATTATGTCGTTCAAGAAATGATAGCTCACCATCGGTGACGTAGATTAATTGATAATAAGAAGGTTTCAATGCATAAGGAGTCTACAATCTCTCTAATAAATTAAAACTTATAGAACAAAATGTTTACATGTTTTCAGTAAAATATTAATTGTTTCTTAACTGTTATAAATTTTCATGCAATATCGCAAAGAAAAATCCCAAGACAGGTCGATTTTGGATTCTGAAGTGATATTCTGCAACGTACAAATTTTATCCCTAAATTTAACTCCCTTAATTAAAAATTTAGGGGTTGTAACTGCCACTCGAGTGGGTTGAATTTAGAAATGAAATTTGTACGTTGCAGGATGTTATTTCAGAATCCAAAATCGTCATGTCTCGGGACTTTTTATAAATATGCACAATAATTGAGATACTGAATTTATTCCATTTGGCTGTTCAACAATAGGTATATACAATGTGTCCCACTTTTCATGGAACTACCCTCATATCTCGCTCACCTGCTATCCGAATATTTTGAAATTTTGGTGGTGAACATACCTGTCAAGTGATTTACATAACAATTTTTATTGGGTAGGCATAAAAAGTTTAGCGCTGCAGAACATAGGTACTTTTTTTTTTATTTATTTATTTATTTTTTAATGGCATTAGGACATAGTCCATACAGCCAGATACACAGTTAAATTTATAAGCGGCTAAAGATCTAACCCTAATTCTAACGTGAATAATAACTAGATGAAAACGATAAGGAATAACAGGGACACACACTTCTCGCCTAGGGGCCTATCAAGGCATTTAAAAAAAAACATCACAGGTAAGGCCACGGATGGATTACATGAGGTTAAACAAGGGATTAACAACTCTAAACCTAAATTTTTATGCCATTTTTATATAGGAGTGATATTAAGCAATGTAGAATCTCCGTTTTATTTAGGCAGAGCAGAGATAATATATTGAAAGGTGTATCTATATTTAATTTTAACAGGCTGTTATACAATTCATTTGTTGCATCTGTGTGTTTGATACAGTTAAAGAAAATATGATCTAAGTCACTCTCAACGTTACATATCTCGCACTCATTCGTAGGAGAAATTCCAATTCTATATAGATGTGCGGGGTAACAACCACGTCCAAATTTCATCCTATTAATGATGGTAATATATTTCCTAGGTAGGTTAAAATCATCATGCCAGAATTTGGATGTTATTTCCGAGTTTATTTTAGTATATCTTGTGGGATTGGTGAAAACAAATTCATGCCACATGTTTGACCACGATTTTTTCAATACATGTTTACAGATATTTACAGTATCATCGTAACTTAGTTGCTTTGTAGTTTCTAAACCTGTTAAGACGCTTTGCTTAGCGGTTGTGTCCATTTTTTCATTATAACGAATATCAATGTGTGCTTTAACCCACATGAATATAATATGGCCCCCATTTAAATGTAACAGTCGTGTAATTTTTTTAGTATTTGTAATGAAAGGATTCGCTGGGATGTTTGGAGGATGATTTTGGTTGAGAGATTTAAGAACGGACAATGAATCTGATATTATGATATAATGACCTGTCAAATTTGACTGAACTATGAACATAGGTACTTGATTGTATACCTGCATACAATTACATACATACTCTGCTCGTATATTATATAGAGATAATACAGGGACCTTACTAAGTAAAATTTTGAACAGTGTTTCACAAGGGGCCAACCACAGTGTGTTAAAACAACTTCAGAAATGAACAGTGATCTAAAACACGATATCATTTGACACGGAATCCCCTTGAACTCTTTTTTTTGTTTACTATGACCTAATGTATTAAATTAATTCCGAATCCTATATGTTCTAGATATTCCCGTCCCATGCTAACCGCAGCAGGAGTTTTTACAATCATCATCATGGTAGTGGGGGTCATGGGAAATCTTTTGACACTTGTGGCGTTACTCAGGCATTCCAAGTTACGTACGGTGGCGGCTGCTTTCATTGCCAGGTAAGAACAATATTAGATCTGAAGAAAAATACCACTGCTTTAATTGACACTTTGTATTAAAACAGTTTTAGAAGCGACAGTAAGTATGTTTGCAGATAAGGCTTGTGTTAGTGGTAGACGACGAAAATTCGCATTTATTATATATATTAACCAATTTATAACATTTAAAAAAATATATCTAGCCAAGTTTCTAAACCTGTAGCATATATTGTTAGTCTTATGATGTTAATACTGCTAGGTATAACATGCGGTCCCAATTATATACAGGGCGTCTCACCGGGAACTGAATCGATTGATATGGAGAAAAGTACGCAACAGAAAATTTTGAAAATTTAGTTAATTACTGATGTCGGTGTGGCCAATCCAACTAAAATGATTACAAGCAGCTGGCACTTCCGCTTATACCGGAAGTCGATACCAACTTGCTTATTTCAAATGGAACACTCTATATATTTTAGGGTTTCGAAAAGAGCATAAAATTCTGAATCGAAAATATGTAGCATATCCTATACCTAAACCTAGCCGTTTCAGAGATATTTGATATTTTATAGAAAATTTGACAGGTGCAACGGTTTGCAAGAACCGTTATAACTTTCTTCGTGTAAAAGATCCTCATTTGCTTCTTATCACGTAAAAAGAACACAAGCAGAACTGAAATAAATTCAATAATATCATACCAAGTGTTCCGTTTTTCGCGTTACATTTTATCAACTTCAAACCTCGAAAACTTGTTTAGATCAAATAGAACACCCTGTATTTTTGTACGTCAAGTTGTGTAAAATTGAATTCCCTTTTGTCTGATATTAGCATTGTGGGGGTTAAAGTTACAACTTTTTGAAATATTTGCGATTTTATTAGAAATTCATGAATCGTTGTAATCATTTCATCAAAATAGCCATGATTAGAAACAATCAGTCATTACCTTATGTCAAAAAATGCCAGCACGTTTAAATTATACCAACGAAAACTTTTTAAATTTGTTTATTATTTATGGAGAATGTGATAAAGTAATATCAAGAACTTGCAGCACATTTGCTACTCGATATCCACAAAAACGCAAAATAACACTAACACTGTAACATGCGTATTAATCGAATTGAAGATATGGCAAGAACTAAAATAGCAGAGTAAGGTCAATTTAAAATATGATTTAATAATTGCTCAAAATTCCGCCCTCGAACCTCGACACATTTTTCGCACCTTCGGATTAGTTCCTCATGGGTAGCTCTTCTAATTGAATCCTGTGATATGTTTTGAAATGCATTTCTTACTTTTTGCATACAATCTTCAATGGTTGTTAATGGACTCTCATAAACTTTATTTTTAATAGTTCCCCAAATGAAATAATCCAGAACTGATAAATCGGGCGAGCGAGGAGGCCATAAGAAAGATCCATTATTGGCAATCCACTGATCATAAAAAGTTTCTTGTAAATAATTATTAATTAAATATGCGTTATGTTGGGGAGCACCGTCGTGCTGATAAAAAATGTTTCTATGTTCGGCGAGGGGTAAATTTTCTAAATAGTTATTATTCAAATTTTGTAAGATTTAGATATCTTTCACTTAAAAAAAACAAAAATTTACCTATACATATTAGCAGAAGAGAAAATTTAATTTACCGTTTAAATTTTCCTGATAAAATTGTAATGCCACCGCTCTATCGTTTCTTATGGCACAGTAAACATTGAACTGCCAACTTTCCTGAAAGTTTCGCCCTCTGAACATATGAGTTACTCCAATAATGCGAATTGTGTCTATTAAAAAGTCTATTTTTAGTAAATTTTGGTTCATCTGTCCATATAATATTTCCCAAATAAGAATCGTGACCTTCAGACCTTATTAGAATAAACTCACAAAAATTCTGTCTTCTTAGGAAATCTGTTTCTTTTAATCCTTGAACCATATGAAATGAAAACGGGTGAAACTTATATTTTAATAAGATTCTGTGAATTGAATCCTTGATAGTCCCGATTCCAGAACAGCTTGTCTTAATGACATCCTTGGAAATGCAGGAAAATATCCCAGAATCACTATTTCAATGTTTTCGTCATCAACAATAGGCTTTCTTCTTTGCATTTTTGCCTTGACAAAGCCATAATTTTTAAAATTTTCCAGTATGCGTTTTACAGTGTTGGGTGACGGTTTCCGTTTTTATGGATATCGAGTAGCAAATGTGCTGCAAGTTCTTGATATTACTTTATCACATCTTCCATAAATAATAAACAGAAAAAGTCATTTAAACGTGCTGGCATTTTTTGACATAAGATAATGACTGATTGTTTCTAATCATGGCTATTTTGATGAAATGATTACAACAATTCATGAATTTCTAATAAAATCGCAAATATTTCAAAAAGTCGTAACTTTAACCCTCACAATGCTAATATCAGAAAAAAAGGAATTCAATTTTACACAACTTGACGTAAAAAACTACATGTTCCATTTGACCTAAACAAGTTTTCGCGGTTTGAAGTTGACAAAATGTAACGCGAAAAACGGAACACTTGGTATGATATTATAGAATTTATTTCAGTTGTAGAACGTAGCTCTCCTTGTGTTATTTTTATGTGACAAGAAGCAAATGAGGATCTTTTACACGAAGAGAGTTATAACGGTTCTTACAAACCGTTGCACCTGTCAAATTTTCTATAAAATGTCAAATATCTCTGAAACGGCTAGGTTTAGCTATAGGATATGCTACATATTTTCGACTTAGAATTTTATGCTCTTTTCGAAAACCCTAAAATATATAGGGTGTTCCATTTGAAATAAGCAAGTTGGTATTGACTTCCGGTATAAGCAGAAGTGCCAGCTGCTTGTAATTATTTTAGTTGAATTGGCCACATCGACATTAGTAATTATCTAAATTTTCAAAATTTTCTGATGCGTACTTTTCTCTATATCGATCGATTCAGTTCACGGTGAGACACCCTGTATAATTGTAAAAAATGTTACAATTAAATGATACGGTCTTAACACAACCCGATCAGATCTAAATAAATTGGACTAGTAACTAACCAAATGTTTTAGCTTTAGAACTATTTTTATGTAGTTTAAAAGGCAATGAAATATCCATCAATCACCATATTTACTGTCGGCGACAAAGCAGAGGCGTCAAAGAACGAGTAGATGAAAATATATTGTAAATAAAACAACAGTTAATTGAGTTAAAAGAGAAATTTTGGTGGCCTTAATTTAAATGTAATTCTAGACGACATTATCGGCTCTAGAAATTTTATATAAGAAGATCACACAGATAAAACTACCCAAGTTGACTTTAAAAACTTGGCTTTGTCATTTTATCTGGGGCATATATTAAACCGATCTAATAGCACTGCAATATGTATAATATGGTAAGAGAATGAATGCATTTAGTTCAATGTCGGCAACAAGTCAACGTTGTTATTTAATAAATATGCCTACTATTTTATTTTTGTATATTGATGTCAAAAAAATGTTATTGTTGATGAAAAGTGGTACACCTTCATCCATAAAAACAGCAGAGGGCTAGATTTTTATTTTATTTTGGTTACGACTGTCCAAAGAAAAACCAGTTGTTGTAGGGCAGGACTTTAAAAACTTTTTGAAAATAATGGTCAGATCAATGACTTGGAGACTGCAAATTTTAACACACAATTTACTAAAAATGGCGAATAACAGTTTTATTAAAAATATTAATTTCTTTGTCAAATATTTCATTGTCAGACACAACATTTGTCCTGTAACCGGGGATGATGTTGTTTCTTTTATTAACAAATTAAAACCACCAGATTTTTGAGAAGGGAGAATTTCCTAATAAATTAAAAACTGGAAAGGTTCTATCACTACATAAAGAAAGGGATGTTAATGTGCTTTCTATCTATAGAGCTATTATTTTATTATCTGGCCTTTCAAAACTGTTAGAAATAAGTTTATATGAGCAGTTAATGAATTTATTTGTTAAACTAATATTATAAATACTGCCCTTTTTGAATTTCATACGCATATTCTTAATGCTATTAAGAAAAAAATATTCCAATTGAAATGTTTGTAGACTTTTCTCGAGTTTTTTATCGTGTAGATCATGGTGTTCGAGATCACGCTTTAAATATCTTAAAATAGTTTTTAAACACTCGTATTCAAATTGTTGGGGTTGATGGTAAGGAAGGTAATAGTTGTTTAATAAATAGAGGCGTTCCACATGGTTCCATTCTAGGAGTTTTTGTTATATTTAAGGTATTAAAGCATATATTCACTCATATACCTATATTGACTGTGAAGGGTTAGTTAGATTTCAGTACTAAAAAGAAACTTAAATTTTTTTAAACTGTTTACAGGTTAGTGCAAATGTGCTTTTAGAGGGTTGAATATTAAAACATCATATTTTTAGTCGCAAATTCCTCTAAAAAGTCTGGTTACGTTCCTTATAGTAAAATAAGGATTTTATAGAGGAGTTTGCGACTAAAAGTATTAAGTTTTAATATTATTATGCCCTCTAAAAGCACATTTGAACTATGCTAAGCCCAGTCAGGCTATTTATTTTTCGAATGCAACAGACACTGGACCGCTAGATGGCGCCTGCTGATTATTTTGCATGTCGCTATTCTAAGGATACCGAGATGTACCAAATAATCCAATGATCCTCGTGTCGGTCGTCACATGCCTACCTTGCACTGACGAGAGCCAACAGCTCGAAACTGCAGTCTACAAGTGGTGTGGGACTACTGGCACGAGAGCTCCTTTAAGTAGGATCAGTCTTTCGGCTGGTGTTTGTTGCAATCGAAGCATAAGCGTTTTGTTGGTAATATGCAATTATTACACTTAACGCACCAGGCTTGTAACTTGTAATTCAGCGTTAGGCGGGGCACATAGTTAGGAGAGTAACTGTTGGTTGCAGTCTGGTTACGTTCCATATAGTAAAATAAGGATTTTATAGAGGAGTTTGCGATTAATAATATTATGTTTCCAGGTTGCATACTGCGCTAGGTATTTATTTTTACATATTATATATCAAGTACTTTATTCTGTTTTTGTCAATATGATATTACATAATAAATTATAAGACCAACGTGAAGTGGATTAATTATTGCAAAAATAAGTTTGTAGTAAAATACATACTATGATACTCCAAAAATTCTACTATTGAATTTTTTATTATACCTGAATTATGATCTATGCATCTATGTTTTTGAAACTAGAAAGCGTGCAAAATCGGGCCTTTAAAGACTAGAGCTTTAAAGTTGCTTAGGTAACAGCCAATTTTAAACAATGATAAATACAGCGTCACTGTATTACCGATTAAAAATGAAATTCAGAGATTACCTTGTGAAATGAATCTACATTAACTAATTTTTCTAATGTTTACTTTCCAGTGCAGGTATAATAAAAAGAATAACGTATAATACACGTGTATAAATATCCTTTAAAGTATTTACTCCTTTAGGAGTCTCCTCGCTATGCTCCGTGCTCTAAACTCGTGCGTGCTTTAAAGGATTACTCAAACACTTGTATTATAATATACTATTATACTATAACAATATTTATTTATCACGTACCACTATTTTTTTTTTAATTACATTGAAATAAAATATGTATCGATTTTGGGGAAGAGGTATAAACATTTTTATCCAAAAATTATAATTTATTGTAAGTATCGTTATTGTTATCTACTATTAATAGCCCTCTGATACGACATAATAGTATATTAATCAACGAACATATAACGATATAAATAAAAATATAATACAGGATTTAAAATTATTACTTGGTCGAAATTTATACTAATTCACAATATGTTTAGCGAACATTATCTATATCACTATAGTATATCTGGTGTTTTACTTGATGCCTAATTAGTACACTTGATGGCTAGTGACTTGCAAAACTTCCCAGGGGCGGAAAATAATTAACAACCCCGAAAATATATTAATTCATTTCTCGAAATTTTAATTTCTTGCATAACAAGTATATCCAATTAGAATGTAACATTATTCAACAACTAACCTTACTATCTTATTATTTTACTTTACACACTAGTGCGTAAAGTAGAATTCTTGTATTTCAATTTATTCATATATTTTTGGTAACCACTGCGGTAGTGGAAAAAAATTGCGTATGCAACTCGTCTGTAAAGTAGCTTTTTTAACTCATGGGATTTTCAACAACATTCCCATTCGCGAAAGAAGTATCACTTTACACACTTGTTGCATAAATAGCTATTTATTTTACTTTTTGAGACAGTTGCCTAAAAAATGTTGTGTGCACCTCGGACAAATGATCTATTTCGGCCTTATCCGAAGTTTGCTTGGCCTCGGCCGCAAACTTCGGACTCATCAACTTTACGGCCTTGATACACAAATAACTATTTTAAGGGGCCCTTCCAAGCAAAATGGGACACGATGTATAATCTGCACGGCTAGCAACGGCGCCTCCACCAGATATTGAAATTGATATGTAAAAGTTGATCTTTCTCGGAAAAATTCGAAGTTTGCGGCCGAGGCACTGCCATTTGTGTATTTTATTTTGCAAATCGCCATATCATCCTTGGTTTTAGAAAAACAAATTCTAGCTAGTTATCAGCTATTCTATGTATGAAAGTATTAAGACGGGTAGAGAACCATAAACAATGTAGAGGGCCATAAACAGGTACAGGACAGAGGCTGGCCTGTCAAGATAAAATGCAATGTTTAAGATACTGTAATCTCAATGGTTTTAGTCGCCTGTAAATATTTACTATGAATAATTATTCTTTTGATGTCATTCGAATAGCCTCAAGGTCCGAAATATACATATACCTCAGTAATAAAGTGTTGCTCTACCTGTATTTTTATAGCTATTGTCATACTCTCTTACCTATATAATGACTGTATCAAAGTGACTAATTGATTATCCGCTGCGACCTTTACTTTTATTTTCACGAAGAGTAGATTCATACCTTAGTATGTTGTGCCTTAGTCATGTGTCGCTTTCTCAGTGAATCATGGAACTACTTACAATTAGCACGAAATTGTAAAAGAGACTGGCTTCCTAGTACCTACCTCATCATTTTACTAGAATTACAAGAGGCCTTTGCTCTGCCCAACCACTGTTGTCTAATGTGGTAAAATGACCATAACCATAACAGGGTGATGATAAAATAGCCATACAGAACATATAAATACATATAAAAAATACAAAGGAATAAACATTAAAGACAGAGCTCATTTACTACGTATATAGGAATAATATTGAACAATAAAAATATTTATAACAATAAGTAACACGCCATGTTATGCTCAGATTGACAAAAATCATATTGCGTTAAGTGGTTCGGAAATATGGGGAAATCCATTGCTTGCTATTACTAGGTCACTCTTTTTCTGGGTAATACTAGTGTGGTAAGTTTTTAAACAAGGGATTTTTATAGTATCTCTTTTTACGCCTACTTAATTGTTTTGTGATAAAATTCATATTAATCAGAATTATAAATGCTTATGGATATTTACATTACAATATTAATTTCCGTGTACTTGCCGACCGTTTAGGCAAGTGCTAGCTATTTTCTTATTTTACTGGTTGCATACCTTGGATATTTATGTGGACGATTCACTCCGTGACTCAAAACAGTTTTTAATATATAAAAAATCCATTCTCGAACAAGTGGCATAATTATTCTACAGTAAGGTGATCAGATCCTAAGAAGCAACATACGGGACGTTCGAAATAATAGTTATGCATTTTCTTATTTTGAATATGTAGGTTTTAAACTCAAGGTGGGTATATCCAAGAGAGAGAGAGAGAGAGAGAGGTCCGATAAGGAAATACTTCTTACTTTTGGTCATAACTTTTTTTAATACATACAGTGTGACCCAGTTCAAATGGAAACCTCTCTGTAAAAATGTATTTATAATCCTATGTTAACGTTTTTTTTCAAATGATAAACCACCGAAAACTTCACTTTATGACAAAAATTTAGAGATAAATTTCAATTTTCAAAGCCTTCTATGATTTATTTTCAATGTCGAAAATGAACAAATTTGATTAGCGATTTTTTTTATTGAAATTTTAACTACACCACTGGATTCAGTAACCTCTCAAATGGGTAAATCCCAAGTTTCATGAAAAAATATTGAAAAATGACAGAGCTATGACAAAATTAATGTAGGTAGTTGTGCGACCCATTTTGAATGGAAACACCCCTGTAAAAAATGTGTCTATTATCTGATTTTGACGCGACTTTTTTTAAAAGATACACCATCAAAAACTCCATTTTATGACAAAAATTTAGAGATAAATTTCAATTTTCAAGGCTTTCTATGATTTATTTTCAATGTCGAAAATGGACAAATTTGATTAGCGATTTTTTTTATTGAAATTCCATGAAAAAATATTGAAAAATGACAGATTTATGACAAAATCAATGTAGGCTCATAGTGACTTTTACTTGATTTTCTCTAAAAATCGAAGTAGCCCATGAAAAATAAACAAAAGAAAGATAAATTAAGTGAAATAGTTTTAATAAACATTACATTTTTATTGAATTATAAAATTAATCGATAGTTATTATCAAGTATTAGTTTATTAGTTTGTAATTAATTATGGATAATCTAAATGTACAGGAAAAAATTGAACTTGTGCGCCTTAGAGGAGATAATGACAGAACTTTGAAAGAGGTATGCGAGATATTCAACAACATGCATCCGAATAGGCCCAATAGTACTAAAAGTACTGTTTATAAAATAAACAAAATTTTTAATGAGTGTGGCGCTGTGACACGGCGTATTATTAGAACAGATAATATACAAAGAAGAACCAGGTACGAGCAGACACTTTTAAATTATTTTAACAACAATCCAAACGCCAGTGTAAGAGTAGCTAGCTTAGATTTGAATTTACCTAGATAAAATATTCGCCGATGCCTTAAGAAGAATTTGGTAAAACCATTCAAACTAAAATTTTTATACACGTTGGAACCTGGTGAAGATAACAGACGGATGGAGTTTTCCTTGTGGCTCAAGGAGAGTATCTTAATAGCAGACATTTTAATAAAAATATTGTATTCAGCGATGAAGCAACTTTTACAACAAACGGGGTACTATCGTCACAAAATTCTAGGTTTTGGGCTATAGAAAACCCACAGTTTGTCATTAATTGTAAAAGACAATATTCCCAAAAAGTTCATGTTTGGTGTGGGTTGCTCAATGAAACAATCATTGGCCCTTTCTTTTTTGAAGGTAATATGAATAGCATGCAGTTTTTACAGTTCCTAAGAAATGAATTTTGGAATATTCTACATGAACTTCCAATACAAGAAAGACTAAATCTACATTTTCAATTAGATGGAAGCCCTGTCCATAATGCCAGAGTGGTTACTAGATGGCTGAATGCTAACTTTCCTAATCGATGGATAGGTCGTGGTTGCCCGTTAATTGAATGGCCACCCCGATCCCCGGACTTAACACCGATGAACTTCTTTTTATGGGATTTAATAAAATCTCAAGTTTACAGGTCATGCCCGAGTAATAGAGAAGATTTGTGTGCAAGAATAAGACAAGCTTGTGCAGAAGTTACCCGGCAACAATTACAGAATGTCGTAAAAAATATTAAAAAACGATTCGACAAGTGCATCGAAATAAACGGCAGCCTTGTAGAGGCCACAAAAATTTAAGAAGTTTTAGTGTAATGCTGTACAATGTGTTATTTTTTTAATTTAAGGTATCTAATTTTTATTACTTTTAATTGTTCATACTTATGTTTTTAAGTCCAATATGATTAAGTTTGTTTAAATGACAGTATTTATTAAAACTATTCACTTAATTTATCTTTCTTTTGTTTATTTTTCATGGGCTACTTCGATTTTTGGAAAAATCAAGTAAAAGTTACTATGAGCCTACATTAATTTTGTCATAAATCTGTCATTTTTTAATATTTTTTCATGAAACTTGGGATTTACCCATTTGAGAGGTTACTCAATCCAGTGGTGTAGTTAAAATTTCAATAAAAAAATCGCTAATCAAATTTGTCCATTTTCGATATTGGAAATAAATCATAGAAAGCTTTGAAAATTGAAATTTATCTCTAAATTTTTGTCATAAAGTGGAGTTTTCGATGGTTTATCATTAAAAAAAAAAGCGTTAACATAGGATTATAAATACATTTTCTGCAGAGAGGTTTTAAGGTGGTTAACCGAAGGTCCCTTATCCGCAGCGAAATAAGGTGACACGTAATTAGAATAAGGTGGACGCTATTTATGCACATGCGCAATTATCTCTTTCCTTCTACGTTAGCAATAACGGAGGTATAACGACATGATACACTGCCTAGAATTTTGCGTACAATCAAAAAATGTAAATATATACAGGGTGTCTCACCGGGAAATGAATCGATCGATATAGAGAAAAGTACGCATCAGAAAATTTTGAAAATTTAGATAATTACTAATGTCGATGTGGCCAATCCAACTAAAATAATTACAAGCAGCTGGCACTTCCGCTTATACCGCAAGTCGATATCAACTTGCTTATTTCAAATGGAACATCCTATATATTTTAGGGTTTTCGAAAAGAGCATAAAATTCTGAGTCGAAAATATGTAGCATATCCTATACCTAAACATTATTTGACATTTTATAGAAAATTTGACAGGTGCAACGGTTTGCAAGAACCGTTACAACTTTCCTCGTATAAAAGATCCTCATTTGCTTCTTATCACGTAAAAATAACACAAGGAGAACTACGCTTTACAACTGAAATAAATTCAATAATATCATACCAAGTGTTCCGTTTTTCGTGTTACATTTTGTCAACTTTAAACTGCGAAAACTTGTTTAGGTCAAATGGAACACCTTGTATTTTTTTACGTCAAGTTGTGTAAAATTGAACTCACTTTTTTCTGATATTAGCATTGTGGGGGTTAAAGTCACAACTTTTTGAAATATTTGCGATTTTATTAGAAATTCATGAATTGTTGTAATCATTTCATCAAAATAGCCATGATTGGAAACAATCAGTCATTATCTTATGTCAAAATATGCCAGCACGTTTAAATTATACCAACGAAAACTTTTTAAATTGATTTATTATTTATGGAGAATGTGATAAAGTAATATCAAGAACTCGATATCCACAAAAACGCAAAATAACACTAACACTGTAACATGCGTATTAATTGAATTGAAGATATGGCATGAACTAAGAAAGCAGAGATAAGATCAATTTAAAATATGATTTCATTTTAATTTAATAATTGCTCAAAATTTCGCCCTCGAACCTCGACACATTTTTCGCAATTTCGCATTAGTTCCTCATGGGTAGCTCTTCTAATTGAATCCTGGATATGTTTTGAAATGCATTTCTTACTCTTTGCATACAATCTTCAATGGTTGTTAATGGGCTCTCATAAACTTTATTTTTAATAGTTCTCCAAATGAAATAATCCAGAACTGATCAATCGGGCGAGCGAGGAGGCCATAAGAAAGGTCCATTATTGGCAATCCATTGATCATAAAAAGTTTCTTGTAAATAATTATTAATTAAATATGCCTTATGTGGGGGAGCAGCGTCGTGCTGATAAAAAATGTTTCTATGTCCGGCGAGAGGTAAATTTTCTAAATAGTAATTATTCAAATTTTGTAAGATATTCAGATATCTTTTACCTAAAAAAAAAAACAAAAATTTACCCATACATGTTGGCAGAAGAGAAAATTTAATTTACCTTTTAAATTTTCCTGATAAAATTGTAATGCCACCACTCTATCGCTTCTTATGGCACAATAGACATTGAACTGCCAACTTTCCTGAAAGTTTCGCTCTCTGAACATATGAGGATTTGAGTCACTCCAGTAATGCGAATTGTGTGTATTAAAAAGCCCATTTTTAGTAAATTTTGCTTCATCTGTCCATATAATATTTCCCAAATAAGAATCGTGACCTCAGACCTTATTAGAATTAACTCAGAAAAATTCTGTCTTCTTAGGAAATCTGTTTCTTTTAATCCTTGAACCATATAGAATGAAAACGGGTGAAACTTATGTTTTAATAAGATTCTGTGAATTGAATCCTTGCATAGTCCCGATTCCAGAACAGCTTGTCTTAATGACATCCTTGGAAATGCATGAAAATATCCCAGAATGACTATTTCAATGTTTTCGTCATCAACAATAGGCTTTCTTCTTTGCATTTTTGCCTTGACAGAGCCATAATTTTTTTAATTCTCCAGTATGCGTTTTACAGTGTTTGGTGACGGTTTCCGTTTTTCTGGATATCGAATAGCAAATGTGCTGCAAGTTCTTGATATTACTTTATCACATTCTCCATAAATAATAAATAAATTTAAAAAGTCTTCGTGGGTGTAATTAAACGTGCTGACATTTTTTGACATAAGATAATGACTGATTTTTTCTAATCATGGCTATTTTGATGAAATGATTACAACAATTCATGAATTTCTAATAAAATCGCAAATATTTCAAAAAGTTGTAACTTTAACCCCACAATGCTAATATCAGAAAAAAGGGAATTCAATTTCAAAATACAGGGTGTTCCATTTGACCTAAACAAGTTTTCGCGGTTTCAAGTCGACAAAATGTAACGCGAAAAACAAAACACTTGGTATGATATTATTGAATTTATTTCAGTGGTAACGTAATTCTTCTTGTATTCTTTTTATGTTACAAGAAGCAAATGAGGATCTTTTACACGAAGAAAGTTATAACGGTTCTTGCAAACCGTTGCACCTGTCAAATTTTCTATAAAATGTCAAATATCTCTGAAACGGCTAGATTTAGGTATAGGATATGCTACATATTTTCGACTCAGAATTTTATGCTCTTTTCGAAAACCCTAAAATATATAGGGTATTCCATTTGAAATAAGCAAGTTGGTATCGACTAGTGGTATAAGCGGAAGTGCCAGCTGCTTGTAATTATTTTAGTTGGATTGGCCACACCGACATTAGTAATTATCTAAATTTTCTGATGCGTACTTTTCTCTATATCGATCGATTCAGTTCCCGGTGAGACACCCTGTATAGGGTGTCCCATTTAAAATAAGCAAGTTGATATCTACTTCCGGTATAACCGACAGTCAAAAAAAAACAAAATTGTCCAATGTCTACTTTTCGAGATATCGATCGCCGCAGTTCATCATTGGACACCCTGTATATGTGAAGTATAAGGATGTGTATTCCACTAGTAACCATTAATTAATTGTTAATATCATTTTGTTATCATCATACTATTTTTATTACGACTACTAACGCAAATACATTATAATGAAATTGTAACATTTTCTAAAATAAACCAAGCTTTTAAACAAAATTTAATTTACAACTTTACTGTGTCAATTGCATTATTTTTAGTCCTACATCAGCAACCACCGTCCACCGCAATGGAAAGTTCAAGAATTTCACTTTTCTTATTTCACGAATTCTTGAACTTGACACTGTTGCGGTCGTTCCATTTCACGCACAATAACTTTATTATTTTTTTTACAGTCTGTGCATCTCGGACCTGCTATTCTGCTTTCTAGTCTTGCCGTTCTCCGCTAGCCAATTCTTCGGTACATGGCCGGACGTGAAGATGTTGTGCATCATGATCCCAACCTTGCGTTACGGCAGCGTGGGAGTCTCTCTACTGAGCATAGCGTCGATCTCGATAAATCGGTACATCCTCATAGCGTGGCCGCACAAGTACCAGCAGATATATTCCAAATTAAAAGTGAGCTATTACATATTCTTGATATGGCTGTTCAGCTACGGCTTGCAAATACCGACGCTGCTGGGGAAATGGGGCGAGTACGGAATGGACGAGAAGCTGGGCACGTGCTCCATCAAGAAGGACTCCAACGGGCGTAGCTCCAAAACAGCCCTCTTCATAATAGGCTTCGCCCTACCTTGCTTTATCATCGTGGTGTGTTACGCGAGCATCTACTGGGTCGTGAGGATGTCCCACAAGAGGCTCCAGCAACACAACACCGGTAGCAAATTCAAGCGCAGCGAAATGAAAATCACCAAGATGGTGCTTGTCATATTCGTTTGTTTTGTCGTGTGCTATCTCCCGATAACTATCGTTAAAATCTTCGACCCGGACGTGAACCACGCTCCGCTGCACGTAGTGGGCTATTTGCTGATATACTTGTCTAGCTGTGTTAATCCGGTCGTGTACGTGACAATGAACAAGCAGTACAGGGTCGCGTATCTGGAGACGTTGAAGTGCAAGTACAACAGCAACTTGGACTCGCAGCAAACCCAGCCGCCGCAAAGTAAAACGCATAACTTGTCGGTGACCTATTTGAAGAACATGGTGAACCAGTCGCCCAACGTATAGTTGTTAATTGTTTATAGAAGTTTGTTATAAAGACGGTTCAGTTGTTTATTCGAATAAGACGTATTTTGGTTGTTTGTAAGTCGTCTTGGTAGGGTACCTACGAGTATGGTACCGACAAAATATATAGTGGACGAGGCGGCGTAAGAAATATCGTTGAAAAGCTTGCCGATAAAATTGCCAAAGCCGACAAAGATGGCCGTTACACCCCTCGATTTGTCTCCTCTATAGTATTTCTTCCACTACACCTAAATACTTGAAAGTGGGATACCAATAACCAATTGTTGAATTACTCTGAATATCAGGTACTTATGTATGAAAATAATTGGGAATAAGAAGAAGTCCTAAATCTTCAATCCTAGAGGCAGTTGGAACTTTTAAAAGTATGACGCTGCCTCTAACGTAGTTCCCTCAAACACCAAACTTGAACTCTACAGTCGACGTGAGTTTCGCCAAGTATTCTGGAATCATTTGGAGATGATTAAAACTATTCAGTTTTAATTGTCTCCAGATGATATTATGGTTGGCGAAACACTCAAGTGGAGTATGAAACTGCGACAGACGAGTAGATCTAAGAAAAATAATAATATTCAATTTAAAAAAGATTATTATTATTTGAAGAAAGCACTATGTTTAGAGGTTTCCAAATAATAAATTTAGAAACACTTGACTTTTGGCGCCTTTTTCGAGAGATTGCGAGATGAATACTAAGCCGAGAAGTGGTTATTTTAGACTTTACCTAAAACACTTGTATGCTTCAAAGGGAATAATTATAAATATTCAAAATAATAGTTACAATACGCACTTGGTTTATTGTTTCATAAGTTTTGTTCAGTTTTGTCTGACATATGTTTCGGCCTTGCGACTATTATCAAAGAGTCTTAAAAAGAGTTTTTAAAGGTCTTTGATAATGGTGGCAAGGCCGAAACATATGTCAGACAAAACTTAATAATACTTATGAAACAATAAACCAAGTGGGTATTGTAACTATTCTTTTGAATATTTACAATTATTTTATTGAATATGTTTCATTAAGAACCTACCGCAGATTCAATCCAATTAATCAAAAGGAATTTTTCACTGTACCTAAAAAATCCAGAATAAATAGTTTTACTAATTATATCCCAGATATAGCGTCAAAATGTCTATAGAATTACAGAATTTAAGTATTTCTACGAAAAGCATGAATAAACCAAACTTAAGAAGAATTTTCGTCAACAATAAAGAAAAAATAACTTAAGGCTGGTATATCCAAAAGAGAGATCCGATAAGGAAATATTTGTTATTTTTGGCCATACTTTTTTTAACCTCACCACAATAAAATTGTGAGAGGTTACTAAAAATTGATTCAAAAACGAAAATTGAGATAACATCAAATCTTTACGTTTTGAGGTCCTAGGAACCCAAAAAAGTGGTTTTTGAAAAATGTGTGTGTGTGAGTGTGTTAGCACGATAGCGCCGAAACTACTGAACGGATTTGAATGAAACTTTGCATGTGCGTTTCTTTAGTGCCCCAGAAGATCTGAAAAGGTTTTGGATGAGATCGGATTACGTTTAGTGCCGTTTTGTTACACAATTTAATGCTCTATTCGGTTTCAAAGATCCACCGAGTGGGGAGGTTCCAGCCGCTTCTAGTAGCTGCCCATTTTAATACATATATTGGTGAAAAAGGTATAAGACTACCTAAGTCGAACAATGACATGTGTAGTGATAAGAACTTTCACTTAATAATTTCAGTTGTTTGCAAAATTAGTTAATTTAAATTTAAAAATAGTGCCAATCTTCATATCTTGTAGTTTTAATTTAACAACTGAAATTTATGAGTGAAAATTCATATCACTACGAGTACACCTCTCATGGTTCTACTTAGGTACTCTTATACTTTTTTTACCAATATATGCGTTAAAAAAAGTTATGGCCAGAAATAATAAATATTTGCTTATTGGATCTCTCTCTCTTGGCTTCGCCCACCTTAATAAATCTGTTGTATATGAAATCAATCAAATGTAAAGTCTGTAATTTGTCTTGATCAGAGTGATATAAGTATTAAAAACAGGCTAAGAAATCACAAAAAATTAGTTTTTAATAACAATAGAAGCACCGGAGTGGAAGTACATTACATTGATAATAATCACTTAAATACTGATTATTTACATCGTATTTTTCCTATTTTTAACGCCTTGACAATATGCATTACTTTAGTCGGCCTCTCTTTACTGTATGGCACGTCTGACAGCATCACGCCACCTGTTACGGTTGTCTGATAAGTGTATGACCTCGCTGAAGACCGATCATTGAAACTTTTCTATTAAATGATTAGAAAAACTATTTTTTAAACAAAAAAAGAGTATTCCTGAGTTATTTTCATACAGCTCTTATTACTGCCACATGATGAGATGTACATTTTCAGAAATGGTAAGCAAGTTCGATTTAAATCACACTGGGAACACACGATATACACCTATTGCGTGTTTCACTACAAATTTTGCAAAAATTTACAACTCACACTTTCTTCATTAAAGAAGAATCGCAATAATTTTCGTAACACTCTATGTATATTTCTGCAAAATGTCCACAAAGATGTAACATTATTCTTTGGTTTCGGAAAACTTCAAAACCTGTATATATTAATTAGATTTGTCAGTGGGCAATATGGATCTGTTCTTTAATACGAAAATTTAGGTCGATTTGAGGCGCCAAAACCAAATGTGGTGATCTCTCTAGCGCCCAAAATTTTCAAGCTATCTTGAAGAAATGATAAAAGAAGAAGAAATATAAAAAATACCTGCGTAAGCCTTAAATATTTAATTTTGAGTAGATAAAATGTCATTATTTGACCACATTACCAGTCAGGTGATTTGGAAGGCGGTTAATAAACATTTGAACATTCCTTAATAAGTTATTTGTGGCATTCTACGAATATTCTTTCCTATTATTTGGGTTTTCTACCACATGTATTATTATCCTCTTCAAAACAAATCATCGAATCTACAAATAATAGAATTATGGAAAAAAGCCTCTGGGCCTGTGACGTTTACGCTAAAGGAAAAGTCAGAGGTTATGTTTTGAAAATAATATAAATCGGAATAAACACAGAAATAATGTATTTTGCTGACGTTTCGGAAAGTAATCTCTTTCCGTTTTCAAAGTTTTTTTTTGGAGGAACTCTTATTTTGCTGTGTATGTCAAATACACAGCTTTAAGATTCTGTTTATGTTATTTCCATAGATACTTACACAGAACATAGAACTGATGATATTTTCTTTTAGATAATGTTGAGTTTGTTAAGTTCTTCTTTTAACATTGGTAAAATTAAAGAATCAGCAATAATCTTATTAAATGAAGATAAGTGCGTATCGAATTGTTCTGTAGATATTTGTACAACCTGGCTACCAATGTTAAAAGAAGAACTTAACAAACTCAACATTATCTAAAAGAAAATATGATCAGTTCTATGTTCTGTGTAAGTAGTAAGTATCTATGGAAATAACATAAAGAGAATCTTCAAGCTGTGTATTTGACATACACAGCAAAATAAGAGTTCTTCCAAAAAAAGCTTTGAAAACGGAAAGAGATTACTTTCCGAAACGTCAGCAAAATACATTATTTCTGTGTTTATTCCGATTTATATTATTTGCAAAACATAACCTCTGACTTTTCCTTTGGCGTAAACGTCACGGGCGCAGAGGCTTCTTTCCATAATTCTTTTATTTTGTAGATTCGGTGACTTGTTTTGAAGAGGATAAATAATACATGTGGTAGAAAACCCAAATAATATTAAAGAATATTTGAACATTCCTTTTTTAAACATGTCTGACTGGGCCAGCATACAATTTGAAAAACCAATTGGAATCAATAAAGACTTTTACTATCCTCAAAAAAATTATGATAGTCAGTAAATGCTCGTTGAGATAAATCGTTGACATATTTGATAAACAATAGTGGCCCCAAGACTGAGCCTTGAGGTGCCCTATGTGTGATGTTCAGAAAATCGGAATTTTTGTGGTTTTGTTACATGTTATTTCTTTTATGTATTATGATTCCTCGTTCATTTGTCTTTCATTGCCTTCAATTACAAGCAATGTAAAGGAAGCAATAATTCCACTACAGAAACGTTATAGTATTAATGATCAATGACTGTCAGTATTTTTAAGTCGAAATGCCAAATATAGCAATGTAAGATATTTTGTAATATATTTATTGTTATAAAAATAGTACAAATATATTGTTTTTTTTATATATATAGTTGAATAAGTTGGGATGCCGTGCGATAATATACTCTAAACATAAATCGATCATTTTATTAAATTTGTTGTGGCCATTCCCATCTAGTTATAACCTTATATTAAGGTATTTTTATATTGTAAATATATAGTACGTACATTTTTTTAAATAATAAATAATGAAAAAAAATACGCTCTTTATTTTGTCCTTGCAAAAGACTTGAAATGATAGTGGATCGACTGAAGAAAATAGGAATTAGATTATATTCAAAATGTCCAATATTTGGTTTGGAAACTATTGGTCTATTTTTAAAAATCTTAAAAAAGCAAATAACTCCGACAGCAAACTTTTTTGTTTCCAGATCTACAAACTACAGAAGACAAAAATATAACTTTATTGTCACAATACCTCAAATTAGATACACAACAACACGAAGATTTATAACATATTTTGGTTTAAAATTTTATAATATTTCACCTGTCTATTTTAAGCAATAGAATAACATGGACTATTCTGTGACAAAATAACTGAAACTTAATAAATAACAAACAGAAATTCACAAAATTATTGGTAGGTGGTTAAAATATTGAATATAGAGATAATGTAATAGTGTCATACTTAACACATGATTATCCCATTAAAAAATATACAGGCTGTCCATTTTATCAGGGCCCTCGAGAATATCTCACTTAATATCGGTCGTACAAAAAAAAATTACTTTTACGAAAATTGTGTCGAATTATATAACCTACAAAATGGTTTAAAGACATTTGAAATCCATGGCCTACTTTAAGAGTTATGGCGGAAAATATCGAAAATGCGGAAAAGGTCTAGGCCAAATATCTCCGTTATTTGAAGAGATACGAGAAAAAATCTAAGGCGAAAATTTTTTGCAAAATAGAGTGTTTCAACGAGGTTTTATCTAATTTTTTTCAAAACCGCTGTATTTTGAGATTTACTCTTCAGGCTGTTAAAAAAATTATTTTGAAATGGGCGGGAAATGGCGCCATTAAATAGAGTATTTTCCTCCCTTTTCAACGATATATCACACGCCATATTTATTCATTGGTACTACGTTAGTAATTATAAAAACATTTTTTTAAAACCAATAATTTTTTAAGCATTATACTTGCCGTGGAGAAGTATGATTAAATAAAACGATAAAATAATTCAATAAGTTGTTCAAATCTTTGCTATAATAAAACATTAACACAATTAAGAAGAATAAAGTAAATTCAGGTAACAAAAACAACTTAATAATAAAAAGAATATAGCACGCAGAACATTAATATTTATCTAATCCTCACAATAATTTTTAAGATATCATATCAAGTGTTCAAAGTTTCCACCGCGATTTCTTATGCACAATCGAGCGCGGCGAGGCACTGCATTTAAAACATTACTCAGCTTTTCGGGGGTAAGTGTAATACATGCCTGTTGAATTCGAGCTTTTAGGTCCTCTACATTTTGCAGTGTCATCGAAAACACCTTATCTTTAATATACCCCCAGAGAAAAAAATTCATTGGAGTTATATCTGGAGAACGAGGAGGCCATCGAATAAATCCATTGGTGCCTATCCAATGTTGAGGCAAAATTTCGTCTAAAAAATCTAGGCAAATCTGGGAATTGTGGTGAGGAGCTCCATCTTGTTGAAAATATTGAAAGTTCTGTCGATTCTCTAAAAGTAGGTCATCTAAAAATTCATTAAATACATTTCTCAAAAAGTTTAGGTACCACTGAGGTGACCATCATAAAAATAAGGACCTATTAAATTGGTACCTAAAATACCTATCCACACATTTATTGAAAAACGATTTTGAAACCCAGTCGGTCTATGCCAGTGTGTATTTTCAGAAGTTCATTTGTAATGCATATTGCGATTAAAAAATCCACTATTGGAAAAATTTGCCTCGTTGGACCTAAGTATTTTACTACATATTAATGGATCGGCACGCTTCTTTTCCAACAGCCTCCTTGGTTTATCCCCCGCTTGTAAATTGTGAACTTTTTTGGCTTTATAACACCGGTAACCATTTTTCTTTAAAATTTTTCTAGCACTTGTTTTATTTATATGACAAGCAATTTGAATTTCTCTTAATGATGTTTCCAAATTTTCTGTATTTTTATTTCTTACATAATTAATAACTCGGTTTACCTTATTTACATTATCAGTAACACTGTTCAACCTTGTCTTCTTCTTTAAAAATGAACCATTATTTTTCAGTTTCGTGGCTAATTTTGTGAACAGAGTTTTATTCGGCTGTAGTGCTTGTGGAAATCTGTTTGTATATTCTACTTGAGCTAATCTAGAGCTAAAATTGCATTGGCAATATGTAACGAACATATGTGAAAATCATTTTTGAAAATTCTAAATTATTAAACGAATGTGATTGAGTGAGAGTTTAAGTATTAACTGAGATGATCTGTCAAGAAATTAAATTGTCAACTTTGTTCATAGCGAACTATATTAAAATAATTGAAATAATAGTGAAATCATGAAATACAAACAAATGGATATTATACTTAAATTAATTGGTAAAGACATTTTAACTTTCTGAGCAAGGAGTGACACTTTTATGGAGGACCTCTATACATTGGCATAACTGCGAATACTCTTTTCATAATTGCCCCATGTTGCTTTCTTGATTATTATTTTGTTTTTGTTGCCTGAATTTACTTTATTCTTCTTAATTGTGTTAATGTTTTATTATAGCAAAGATTTGAACAACTTATTGAATTATTTAATCATACTTCTCCGCGGCAAATATAATGTTTGTTAAAAAAAGTTTATTGGTTTTAAGAAAAATGTTTTTATAATTGCTAACGTAGTACCAATGAATAAATATGGCATGTGATATATCGTTGAAAAGGGAGGAAAATACTCTATTTAATGGCGCCATTTCCCGCTCGTTTCGAAATAATTTTTTTAACAGCCTGAAGAGTAAATCTCAAAATACAGCGGTTTTGAAAAAAATTAGATAAAACCTCGTTGAAACACTCCGTTTTGCAAAAAATTTTCACCTTAGAATTTTTCTCGTATCACTGCAAATAACGGAGATATTTGGCCTAGACGTTTTCCGCATTTTCGATATTTTCCGCCATAACTCTTAAAGTAGGCCATGGATTTCAAATGTCTTTAAACCATTTTGTAGGTTATATAAATCGACACAATTTTCGTAAAAGTAATTTTTTTTTGTACGACCGATATTAAGTGAGATATTCTCGAGTGCCCTGATAAAATGGACAGCCTGTATATTATTTTTTTATATCCCCTGAAATCTGCACGCTACTTGTACCTATCTGTTACGTGCTCACCGTTAATATGCTTACAAAACTGGCTTAACCAGTAGCAAGGCCAAACACTGTATACCTGCAGACATCCACTAACATAAAAGTTCTTCCCTTCCAGTTCCTAAGTATTGGTAACAAAGTTAACATAAGTTTCTTTGCTTTACTTGGGTAATCATAATCAATAAACAGCTGATGTGGTACAACTGACGCGACATTCTGGACAAATTTACTGCTATCCCAGTGATACCAGGCAGTTATCATATATCTAAATCTAAAACTAAACAAACATGTTCGTATCATTATGACACAATGAGTCTTATGGTATTTAAACGATGATAACCCTGTCCGTCAGTTAAGTGGGGACGCATTAATAAACATGTTATCGTAGCTTATTGACCGTTCTTGCATCAATTTGGTTAATTTAGTTGTATTGTGGTGATAAGACTGTTCCAAAATGATTCGTTCTGCTGTAAGTATGACGTTTAAATTTAGTTTTATTCAATTAAAGCATTTGCGACTGAAAGAGAATTATTTGTGTATCTGTTAGGTATTGCCCATTTCAGAGACATTACACAGACAGAGTGAAAGTGCAGAGAAATTTAATTATTGGTACCTACCATTGTTGAAAAATATAGAAAACGTAGAATTATATGCTGTTTATTAGCTTTTAAGTTATTTTTATACGTTTGGCCTTGGTAACAGGTTAACATAAGTATATCACAGTCAAGATTATGAACACGTTTTCTCTAGTGAACGGTTATTGAATTATAAATATTGTATAATGCAGTACCTACTATATGACAGAAAAGACATCTAGTAATTGTTATAACATATAACAGACGTTTTCATATAGTAAAAAAATGGTGGACCAAGAAGACTATAATTCACAGATTTTATGATAAAAACGTGCGACAATATCCAACAAATAAGTCATTTTTAGCGATTGGTGCTAATGATGATTCATTATCCTTCAAAATTTAAGGATAAGACCCGCACCTTTTAATTGGAGTTGATGCATCTCGACAGTAGTCGATATCCTAAATATATTTTTAGCTTTTTTAAACAACAACAAAATGTGCAGAATACCGTGAGTTCAGATTTTTCGGTATCTTAGCTAGGTCTCAGGTCTTCCAGGGATCTGTACTGGTACCGTTACTCTTTAACAATTTTATTAACGACATTGTCTCAGATCTGGAACGTACTAAGCTTGTTATATACAGATGACGAGATAAATAATAAATACACCACAGGTAATGACGACCCCCTTTATCCCGGAACGTCAATATATTAGACAGGAATACGCGCTATTATCCGCGAATCATTAGGGAATATCACTGGAAATTATGAAAAACGTGAACAACTTTAACAGAGAGGATGGGTATCGACTTAGTAGCACGTGGAGACTGGTATTGCCAAGTACCAGCACCGTAGTAAGTCACGGTCAACAAACACGACGAATGAGCAGCGAAGGGAACCAAGCACGACGAATGACCAGCGAAGCGAAGCGGCGCCTAAGTATATAACGAGGAGTGTAACACAACAAATTCAGTCTTTAGAATGCTTCTGAAGAAGCTGACAGGATGATCAGCGAAACGTCAAGTCAAGTTCGACGACCACGGCAAGACCCGGAAGAAACTATTTCAATTTACATTATTATTTGCATGGGTATTTTTCTAAAATTAATTTGTCAGCAACTAATTTAATACATACATTTTCTCGCAATTTATCTCCTGTATTTATTTATTTGAACTCGTATATGCCATTGCATAATTAAATTTCAGGTTTAAGCAATCGTGAACTCAACAGTAACCTTTACTTGTTATTACAATACAATCAGATATGATTATAAAGTCAATAAGGATAATTAAAAGCATAATATTTATTAAACTTTTACGTAATGTATTGAAATTTAGATAGTAATTTACCCAGATAGCATATGGATATTCGTTTTTCATCCATAGTTAGTTTGGGTCGTGGACCTATTGTAACATATCCATCGAATATCCATAAGCCAAAGCAACTAGTGCATCCCTTATTTGGATATCCATCAGATATTCTGTTTTAATATAGTCTGTTCCAAATTGAGGCTGCATGTTTTGTTATCTCCGTTATTATGAATTTTTTGTGTATTTTAATGGGCCTATAGGTTTGATCCTATGGAAAACTGAAGGAGAAAAATTGGACCCCATTGTAATAACTCTCTGAAAGTTTGGGCGAGAACTAAACATGATAATCTATTGTAAGAACTTGATTTGGTTTGTGAAACTTAAAAAGTTTAATTTTTTTCTTCATATTTATACAATTTATTATTACAAATAGGCTACTCCTCTTCTAAATACCCTGAAAAGGAGTTACTCAAATGTGGCCCCAACAACAAAGTTGTTCATCGACGGCCAGTTCGTCGATTCCAAAGCTACGGAGTGGGTCGACTTGTGCGATCCAGCCACAAACAGTTTAGTGACTCAAGTGCCTCTCAGTACAAAGGCCGAAATGGAAGCCGCCGTGGAATCATCAAAAAATGCATTTGAATCGTGGAGCAAAACATCAGTATTAACTAGGCAGCAATTAATGTTAAAATTACAAAGCGTTATAAGGAGGGATATTAAGAAAATCGCTGAAAATATCACGCTGGAACAGGGGAAAACTCTTGCTGATGCAGAGGGTGATGTCATGCGAGGTTTGCGTAAGTATATGCTAAAATTTCATTCATTTGAATTTTTTTCAATAAATTGTTGCTTATGTCTTTGAGGTCTTATAATTTTTTTATTTTTAGTTCAATTTTGATAAACTGTAGATGAAATGACAAATTTCAACTTGCATATCCAGTTAAATGCTGGTGTATTAGTCATTATACAGGGTTAATTAAAAGTTCGTTGTATAACCCTAACTTTAAAACACCCTGTGGAATAATTTCGTTGCCAAATTCTTACAAAATACCAATTTTTGTTAAGAATCATTCCTTTCCTACATTTCTTTTTTTTTTTGGTTCATGTCTTTAGGTGCACTGGTTCATTTTTAAAAGCGAAATGAACTTGCCATCAACAGTTTACTTTGAGAAATGTTATTTTTTGACGAGCCGGCTTTGCTCGTTGTTGCTCTAATGTCATATTGACAGTAATTTTTGTTACGCAAGACCTGTTATACTGCTACTATGGTTTTAAGTGCAGAAAATTGCGCAAAAGCTGTTGCTCTTGTTGAAGATGGACGTAATTATGAATATGTTGCAAGAACCCTTCATGTTCATCGCTCTACCATCAAAAGAGTAGTCGAACGTTTTAGACAAACTGGCAGAAATAAACGTAGGGCAGGTTGTGGCAGAAAACGAAAAACTACTGCTATGGATGACAGATTTCTTCACATTAACACTCTGCGGGATCGTCATTTAACATCAGTGCAGACAAGAAATCAACTCCAAGAGGTCCGAGGTACTAATGTTAGTGTGTGGACAGTTCACCGAAGATTGAAGGAGTTTGGTTTGAAAGCTTGCAGATCAGCAACTGGACCTAAAATGCTTCCTCGTCACCGAGTAGCTAGACTGCAATTTGCCACTGAACATTTACCTTGGAACTTAGGGCAATGGAACAATGTTCTTTTTACTGACGAATCCAGATTCTGCTTACATTCTCCAGATGGACGGAAAAGAGTATGGAGAAGGGCCGGAGAAAGATTTGCAAAGTGCACGTTCAGTTCCCGTCTAAGCTATGGAGGAGGTTCGGTAATGGTGTGGGCAGGAATAACCCGAGAGGCCTGCACCGGTTTGGTGGTCATCGATGGATCCTTGACGGCCCACCGATATATTGAGAAGATATTAAGCAATTACGTTGTATCTTTTAGTGGATTTATCGGCGATGGCTTTATCCTAATGCAGGATAATGCGCGGCCACATTCAGCATTGCGTGTTACACAATACCTCGCGGAAGTTGGTATTAACAAAATGAACTGGCCAGCATGTTTGCCCGATCTTAACCCCATACAGCATGTGTGGGACATGCTTGGTAGGCGGATCAGAGATCGCGAAGTAGCTTCGGCTACGGTAAATGAGCTTCGTTTAGCCCTTCAGGAGGAATGGCAAAATATACCTCAAGATACTATTCGTAACCTTATTGACAGTATGAACCGACGTATGCAGGCAGTTATAAGGGCTAGAGGTGATAATACAAAATATTAAGTTAAATTTGTTGTAAAAAGTACGTTTCTTTAGGTTAATTAAGTTACAGTTGATTTGTTTTGATTTTGAAGTTGAATTGTTTGCATAAATAAATTTTCTTATTTTTCTTTCTTTTTGTGTAAGTTGTAATAACTAATTTTTTCATTACTAGACTCATAAACTAAGCTGTCAAACTGACGTTAGAGCAACAACGAGCAAAACCGTCTCGTCATAAAGTAAACTGTTGTTGACAAGTTCATTTCGCTCTTAAAAATGAACCAGTGCACCTAAAGATATGAACCACAAAAGAAAGTGTAGAAAAGAAACAGCTCTTAACAAAAATTGGTATTTTGAAAGAATTTGACTACGAAATTATTCCACAGGGTGTTTTAAAATTAGGGTTATAAAACGAACTTTTAATTAACCCTGTATAATGACTAATACGCCAGCATTTAACAAAAGACTGGATATGCAAGTTGAAATTAGTCATTTCATCTACAGTTTGCTAAAAATTTATCAAAATTGAACTAAAAATAAAAAAATTATAAGACCTCAAATTTTACCAAATATTAATTTGTTGCGTTTTTTTGCATGTGAGTGTATAAAAAAATATTTAAAGGAAAAGCTTTTATTTAAATGCTCAAAAAATAGTAAATCAAACCCAACATTTTTTCACATTATATAATTTTTGTTTATGATATAAAAGCTTGTCGCGAGATTTTCCTGTTAAAGGATATTGCTAGCGACAAGCTTTTATATCATACAAAAATTATGTAATGTAACAAAATGATGGTTTTGATTTACTTCAAAGTTTATTTTCTACTTTTTAGAGCGATTAAATAAAAGCTTTTTTTTTAATATTTTTTTAAATAATTTCATTTTTACTTTCTAGTCTTTTGATATGCTGTAATCCCAGATATCGATTTTAAGTTGAATCGGATCTTAAACAGTAAAGTCGTCCGCCATCTTGAAGTCGCCATGCTGACCTAAATTTTTGACTAGAAATTCGTAATCGGCGAACCCGAAAAGCCGCAGATATTGATTTTGATCGATTTGGACCATAAATGACAAAAGTCGTCCGCCATATTGGCGCCGCCATTTTGAGTTTCTAAATTTTGACCAATAATTCATAATTGGCTATCTCGAAAACCCCCAGATACCGATTTTGAGTTGAATCGGATTTTAAACCGTAAAGTCGTCTGCGATCCTGAATTTGCCATCCTGAACTAAATTTTTGACTAGAAATTCGTAATCGGCGAACCCGAAAACCCCCAGATATCGATTTCGATCGATTTGGACCATGTTGAATTTCTAAATTTTGACCAAGAATTCATAATTAGCGATCTCTAAAACCGCCAAATATCGATTTTGAGTCGAATCGGATCATAAACGGTAAAGTCTTCCGCCATCTTGTTTTTTCTTATATGAAAATGTTAAAGTGTACTTATAAACATGTGCAAAATTTCAAAGCTCTAGTTTAATTAGAACTAATCGAAATTTTAATTGCAAGATTTAACCTAAACAAACTAACTAACAAACAAACATTGCAAGTTTAATATAGTTATTTGTGTAACTAGTGCAAAAAGTGTAAATTTGTTGCACGAAGCATGAAGTTTGCACACAGATATCATTAACAGAAAATATTAATAGCAGAGGGTTTAATACTGAACCTTGCGGGATATCTAATCCATCATTGCCAATCGACAGAATGCAGAGTGAAAAATCTGTGGCAACTTACCAGATATTGTTTGATTTTATCCACCTTTCTATATTTTCAGAGGTGGTTGAACATAGTTGTGCGGCCGGCACATTACTCCAAGGAGAATCCTTGCAGAACATATCAAAGGACATGGACATAGTTTCATATAAACTGCCATTGGGAGTTACAGCAGGCATTTGCCCCTTTAATTTTCCTGCTATGATCCCGCTTTGGATGTTCCCCTTGGCTCTGATTGCTGGTAACACGATGGTGATCAAACCATCGGAAAGAGATCCAGGTGCGACCATACTGTTGATGGAACTCTTGAACGAGATTGGGTGTCCGCCAGGAGTTGTGAATGTAAGTCAAATTTACAGGCACACGTATTTATATATTTTATCATAATATTTTCTCTCTCTAAGGTAATTCATGGCACCCGCGACGCAGTCAACTTTATCTGTGATAACAAAGACATCAAAGCTATCAGCTTTGTCGGGTCAGACAGAGCCGGTAAATACATCTACGAGAGAGGTGCAGCCAGTGGCAAGCGAGTGCAGTCTAATATGGGGGCCAAAAATCATGCCGTGGTTTTACCGGACGCCGACAAAGACGCAACTATCGATCAGCTTATTGGAGCGGCTTTTGGTGCCGCCGGACAGAGGTGTATGGCGCTTAGTGTGGCGATTTTAGTGGGGGAGGCTCAGCAGTGGATACCCGATATTGTGGAAAGGGCGAAAAAGCTGAAAGTTAACGCCGGGCGTGAGCCTGGTACGGACGTGGGGCCGGTTATTTCTCCACAGGCCAAGAATAGGATTTATCAACTCGTCGAATCAGGTCTCAGACAGGTACGTAAAATGTTTATTTAAAGTAACCCTTCAGGAAGAAATCAAGGGTATTCAGGCCAGGAGATGTTGCTGGTCTAGAGGTATCAACAAAGTTTGCAGTTAATCGTATTGCACAATAGAACCACCTTATAGCAATAGAATAGGGATCTCAGTCGTCTTAGTGCTGAGACTAGGAAAGTTTTTAATAGAGCCAAAAATTCTGGAAACTACAAAAAAAGCCTCTACAGAGTTCAATAAAGAATTGAGAAGGTCTAAAAGATCATGGAGACGGTTCTGCGAAGGGATAGATGAACTAGCCCCTAGCAGTCCGCTTACAAAAAGTTCTTGCAAAAGACCACTCAATAGGGCTACTCAAAAAGCCCCATGGCGAATATACAGAGTCAGCAGGAAAACATAAGAGTACTTTTAGAGGTACTCACTTCCCAGGCTCTCGCATAATTCAAGATGAAGTTTCACAGGACTATCTGGATGAGGATGAACACCGTCCTACCACAGAAGGAAGACGCCTGTCTGGAAAAATATTCGCCCCCAACAAAATTAAATGGGGGGTATCTACCTTCAAGTCCTTTAAATCACCGGGCAGAGATGGCGTTTTCCCTGCCCTACTTCAACACGGAATTGAGGAGCTTATCCCATGACTGAGAAGTATATTTATGGCAAGTTATATACTTGGGTATATACCCCAAGCTTGGAGGGAAGTTAAGGTGGCGTTTATTCCAAAAATACACAGACGTCTATCAGATGAGCCTAAATCATATCGCCCCATTAGCTTAACCTCATTTCTCCTAAAAACAATGGCGAGACTATCAGAAGCGAAATCCTTACAGAAACACCACTTCATTCTAAACAATTTGCCTATCAACCTGGCAAATCAATAATAAATGTTCTACATTGTCTGGTTCAAGGTATTGAAATGACATTCATGGCTAAAGACATAGCTATGTGTGCTTTCGTAGACATAGAGGGTACTTTTGACAATACCTCCTATGAATTCATAGAAAAAGCCGCCGAAAAAGGAGTCACCTACAATGAAATGGATACAAGCCATGCTTAGAAACAGAATAATTACTTCAAGTGTGTGGGATGAGTCAGCTACGGTGACTGCAGTCAGGGGTTGTCCACAAGGTGGAGTCCTATCACCTTTGCTGTGGTCAGGTGGCCGATGATCTCCATAAAATGAATAATTCGAGCTTCAACGTCCAGGGTTATGCAGGTGACCTGATCGTGACTGTGAGAGGTAGAAATGAGGTTATGATCTTAAACCTCATGCAAATTGACTTAAAAATCATATCCAAATGGTGCTCGTCAGAGGGGCTTAATGTCAATCCGATCAAAACAGTTATTATTCCGTTCGCCAAAAGGAAAAAACTTCTATGCTGAATGGAATGATTCTAAAATTTTCCAGTGAAGTCAAGTACGTAGGAGTAATCCTGGATCATAAACTTACCTGGAACTCACATCTGGAAAGGATTCTTACTAAAGCAACAGCGACAATATGGACATGCCGTAGGCTGTTGGTAAGACTTGGGGTCTGAGGCCGAAAATGACACATTGGTCTTACCTTTCGGTTGTCAGACCTATGGTGACCTACGCATTAAGTGTATGGTGGCCAAAAACAGAGTAAAAAATAACACAAGGAAAGTTGAGCAGAGAGAAAGTCCTTTGCACTTGCATGTGAGGAAGGGGGCAGCACTTAGTGTCCGACGACTGCATCAGGCACATAAACTTAAACCAGGCGATCTGGTTAGTCACTTAAGGATTCTGAAGTTAGTCCAGTTGGAGTCCATGACTAAACCTACTGAGTCAATCAAGCAGGACTTTGGCTGTCCGTTTGACCTGCATACTCAAGAAACTCAAGTTTTGTGCAAAATGTGTTGAAAACATCCTTGAAAATCCCATTGCTGGGACAGAAATTTTATAGTTATAACAAAAACTAGTTGTATTGCATCATCATAAAATTCACATTATTTACCAATTCTATTCTACTTCCAGGGAGCCAAATGTCCACTAGACGGAAGACACGTTAAAGTAGAGAAATACCCCAGGGGGAATTTCGTTGGGCCGACCCTCCTCACTGATGTGTTGCCCACCCATCAATGTTACAAAGAAGAAATCTTCGGCCCAGTGTTGTGCGTCATGTCGGCTGATACTCTGGAAGACGCCCTAAAGATAATCAACTCCAATCCTTACGGAAACGGAACGGCCATATTTACTTCCAATGGAAGTCACGCGCGTCAATTCGTAAACGAAGTAGACGCGGGTCAAGTAGGGGTGAACGTTCCAATTCCTGTACCTCTTCCGATGTTTAGTTTCACTGGGTCCAGAGGCAGTTTCCACGGCAGCTTGCACTTCTACGGGAAGCAAGGGTTGAATTTCTATACGCAGACCAAGACAGTTACGTCGTTGTGGCGTAAGGGACAAGTGGTGTCCAAGCCGTCAGTATCGATGCCAGTGCATAATTAATTTTGCGATTTTGTTCGGGAAGCGCGTGTGGTCTGTCTAATTCCATTTGATTTTCTAAAACTTTCTTTTTGTGCAACAAGACTATACAGATCAAAGTGCTAGGTTAAAAAGTTCCTTGCAGAAACTTATAATACTCGCTGGTGCACAAAAGGAAAATATATGGTGTATATATGGTCTATATTTATATAAAACTATTTTGTCAATAAAGTAATGTCAAATGTCATAATTAGGCAATCAAATTTAGACCATGGCGGTTTATGTAAACGACGTGCAGAATTAAAAACGGTTACAATGCTACAAGTGTATAGGCGTCGACATTATATCTATATTTTCATATAATTAGTCATGCTCTGTTTTCGATAAGCAATGAAATGTAATGAAAGAATACTTTTGTATGTTCCTAGGCACATTTTTTTATTTTTATATAGGTAAATAGAATTAAAAATAAATTATAACTGGATCTGTATTGTACAATGTCTATATTTACTCATGTGACACATAAAAAAAAACAAACCAGGAGCAAATAATGACTCGGAGACGTTGTCCTTGCGCTCGACGGCAAATACTTATAACCTCCCTCAACGGAGCCAATGATATCACCGAAACCACAACCAAACACCACCATACCATCTAACATTTAATTTGCGTTAGTTCTATCCGTAATTTACGTAATTTAATTGTACTTCACACGCTTTAATTTTTATTTGCCACCATCTCTATATATTGGAAACAAGTGATTTCTTTTTCACCATGCACCATGCAAAGCTTGTTAAAAATCTATTAGTACAGGTAATTACTTCAAAATGTTCACGCGCACCATAACAAGTAATTTGAAAAGTGTTTTTCTTTGAGCTACGGTTATGAATTTTTGTAAACTTACTCAAAAAACTATAGCGCTTCTAACGGCACTCTCCAAATTTTCAGAAGACCTTTTCGAGAAAATAAGAACATGTTCTCCAGTGGTTCAAATTATTTGAATTGCACGCCATGGATGAGTACTACGCTCGGGGCCACTGGAGAACATGCTTTCGATCCTTTCGGAGCAGATGCTGGGTAACGCATGCGCAAAAAAGCGTCGGCAAAAAGCTCGATCATTTAGCAGCACTTCCCCCACCAAGCGTCACTTCCCCTCCCCTCGAACGTCTAAACTTCAGAAATAGCCTGATTTTCAAATGCGTTTTTAAGGTGCTAAACTTCTAGAGGGCAGAAATATTAAAAGCCCGGAGAGTAGCTGTTGGTTGCAGTCTGGTTACAGTCCTTATAGTAAAATAAGGATTTTATAGAGGAGCTTGCGATTGAAATATTATATTTTAATATTTCTGCGCGATGTATGTTTTAAAAAACACATTTTTCAAGTTACTTCTCAGGCATGAAAAATTTGGTTTTGCGAAATTCGGCCCTACTAAAAAAAGTTGTAATATTCCATTTCGGAAAGCCAAAATTATGTTCTACAAGATTGTGAAGGGCCCATTGTTATACCTTAATTTTACAAAAAACGGCATAATTAAAGTATATACGACTGGAATTAAAACTGTATAAAAACTATGATTGTCATAATAAAATGTTAAAATTGTATTCATTTTTATTATTTTTTGTTTATTATCATCATTTCGCCAATACCATATTTTTGAGGTATTATATCAGTTTTAGATATGAAATCTAAATATTTAAATTTATTGGTTTTAGTTTTAAAGTTAACCCATATTATATTGAAATATGTTATTGCTCAGCAAGGACCAACGAGAAGGTATGAACATATCTTGCCAGGAGGGGATGGGACAGGTTAGATTAACGAGGGGCAACGATTTTAGTCAAAAATAAAATAAAAATTTAAAAGTTTCTTGAACAAAGCAAAGAATTATTATATGAAAACAAAAATAAATATTTGTATACTTATATAAAACATAAATAAAAACAAAATTAAAATATTTCTCTAGAATGAAGTAACTTAAATTAAAATTTCTTGTCAACTAAATAAAATATATTCCACGAAATGTAACAATAAAAAAGTGAATGAAAAAATGAAGAAAAGTTAAATGTTAATTGACGCGTCCGAATCTTCACTTTCTGAGGAGGAATCATTATCCAGTTGAATTAATATCGGCGCACTAGGGGGTAGCGTTGGATATCGATTTTCTTCTCCAATTACATGCCTAACGCAATTTTTCCATAAATCACTATTATTGTCAATGTCATTTATTACTTCTCTTATATGATCAACTACTATCGCGCTTAACGTTGGAGAGTTATTACATTTTCGTAAACGTACTTTTAGTGTTCCCCAAACCATCTCGATAGGATTAAATATGCAATAGTATGGAGGTAACCGCAAAAGTATATGACCGTGTATATTGGATAAGTTATCAATAACATATTCCTTTTTGAAATTCTGTTCTTTTATTCTTTTCAGTAATTCGCGTTTTATTGGAACTTTTACAGGAATTTCCATATTTTTTTCTCATGAATTTTAAAATGTCTTCCTTTTTGTGCTGTTATTTGGTATTTTATTTAATATACGCGAGTGATAAGAAGCATTATCTAATACAATTACCGAATTTGGCGGAATATTTGGTAGAAGCTGTTGGGAAAACCATTTTTCGAATAGATCGGCTGTCATGTCTTCGTGATAGTCTGCAAAAGACTGCGATATTTTTTTGGCCGACAAGAACAACGCATTGGGTACAAACCCATTTTCACTTCCCGCGTGAAGTATGATAAAGCGTTTTCCTCTAGAACACGGAGTATTTAAAACACAATTGTGCGAACTATCTACCCAACCATACTGAACAACATTATGCGTGTCAAACCACGTCTCGTCTAGATACACTATATGCCTGTTTAGTTTACGATATTCTCTAATTTTTTCCAAATAATCTACTCGAAGTGAGACTATACGTCGCGATTCCATAATTACCATACGACTGTCAAGTTTTTTATGTTTAAAACCGCATTCTAATAAGACATTTCGTAGTGTATCTAAAGACCTATAATTATAATCAGGATAATCGCTCAATTTTTCTTGAATCATTTTTAACGTAGGAAATATATTTTCTTCATACATATTATAAATTATACGCCGTATTACATCTCTAGTGGCATCATCAATATTTTTTAATTTCGTATTTTTCCGTTTCCACTTTGCGCTGTGATCTATAACATCGCCTTCTTGAATTACGCGATAAATTTTTATTTTGATATTTTAGTTAATTCGTTAATACGTCATATTATTTCTTTCTCACATTGTTCAGGATTTTCTCTTTTCAAACATTCATGTATATTTAAAATAATACGTTGACTTTGTACGTGTAAATGTTGGTTTTTAAACTCTAAATTTATTTCGGCTTTTTCGACAATAACCGGTTCAAGTAATTCGGGATTTTCGGGCGTTATTATATTATCCTCTGTTTCAAATGGTCTCCAGAAAGCCATGGTAAACTAGTAAATAATTAAAATATTTTACTTTTTATACAGTAGTAAATATTTATAAATATGAACAGTAACTAACTAAACTCCTACGCTTGATATTATAATAGGTATTTATGCACTGCACTGGCACATAGACAGCACGTTATTAGACTTCCACGTTGACTGATAAAGAAACGATTTGCGAGTTTTTTGTGCTAGTAGGCCTGTCCGTTTTATTGCCTTTAAACCAGTGCAGTCGTAGATGGTTCATTCAGGCTGATTACATTGCCAGTCTCGGACTCGCCTTCACAGTTTCAACTACCGTTCGAATCTCGACACCACTGTCAAATATATAGGACAAAATATCAAGTTCAGTGCGCACGGTCCTGTGCTTTAAAACTGACCAGTTTCAATTTTGGCCGTATTTACTATACAAACTAATTTTACTCCACTATAACTTCAATTGAACTGCTTGTTATGTAAAGAAATAGACATTTGTAACCACTACTGATTAGGAAATATAGGCTTTCTTCCTTTAGAAAAAAAAAAAGCAGCATGTATTCTGTTGTACGCGGTACTTTTTTGTACCTCAACTTTTATTATTATTAGCCGTTACTCGAGTCCGAGTATAAAAATGTTACAGTCGATAAATTGTGTACAATAAAAAACAAGTAAAAGGTGTAGTCTATTGTAATTCCCATTCATCTACGGTGCACACAACTATGGCTATAGAGGCCAATTCGGGAGAGCACATGTCGACCGCAGTCAGGACAAACATAGACCTGGTTAGGTCTTGGATTTGGCCTTCTTGCAGCAACATTTCCTTGATAGCTGGCCACAACCCCTCGCCATTCGGTTCTGTCCGCTGCAAATTGTTCCCATTGCTCGTCTGCAATACCACAGGATTTTAGATTTTCATGGAGAGCGTCTTTGAACCTCTTTCGTTGACCGCCACGCCTTCTTCTACCGCTTAGCAATTCACCATAAAGTGTACATTTAGGAAGGCGGTTATCATGCATACGATGAACGTGACCTGCCCATCTTAGGCGCGCTCTTGAAATAAGCACCTCAATTGGAAGGCTGTTTGCTCTCCTGAGTACTTCCACGTTTGATATGTGATGGAACCAACGGATTTTCATCATACTTCTGAGGTGTCTTTGCTGAAAACGTTCTAATTCTTTCACATGACGACGGTAAGTGACCCAGCTTTCACATCCATATAGCAGTGTTGGAATGACAACTGCTCTGTAGACAGCCATTTTCGTTGACAAAGCAAGGTCGTGGTTGTCAAATACTCTCTCTTTAAGTCCCCAGAGTGCTCTAGATGCAGCGTTAATTCTATTGCGAATCTCGCTGTCCATGTTTGCTTTGTCATTAACAACGTTGCCTAAGTAATTGAACTGATCCACCACTTCAAGAGAATTTCCGTTAAGTGTAATGTCTATTTGGTTCACTTGATGAGGAGTTCACATAATCTTAGTCTTTCCAAGGAATCATAGCTCTGGGCATACACATCTAAAAGTTCTTGAAGCTCTTCCGGCGTAGAGGCTAAAAGTGCACAGTCATCCGCATACTGGAGATCACAAATGAATCGTGTGCGTGTCTTTGTGAAAGCTCTAAAGCGCCCTATGTTAAAGAGACCGCCATCAAAACGGTATCTGAGACCTCAACTTAGGGATTAGGTGAATGCATGTTGTAAGTACAAGATTGTATTGTATTTAATATTAAATCTTAAATAACCCCTTAGCTTCTGCTATCTCCGGACTTCACCAAAAGAACAGGTTACTTACGTTACAATTTTCAAAAATAAAAATTTTGAGCAAACTTAAAAAATGCAATTTTCCGACTTAAGCCCCAGAACTGACACAAGTTTGTACAGCCACTGTTTCATTTGAAATCATTACTTAACAGACACCTCCCAGGATGATCTCTTAAGAAGACAGGGTTTGACTGATACTGTGTAAACTGGTGTCCAGACGGACGAAATGATTATTCTCTATCCCCTTTCAACTTTATAGAAAATCTTCACTACTACCGTCACCTCTTTCCCAATATTGTGGGCATCAACCGTGAAATTATAGAAATGCACCTAATTAACATACACTTTTTTGGAGATCAAATAAAAGTGAAGAAGTCGAAGACAAGTATTAATGATTATTATAAATAAAATACTGAAAATGTAGAAATCCTAAAACAATCAACAAAAGTAATTGCCAAGATCACGTTCTCATTAGGCAGGTTTTGTGGGTCATTTCATTTTTATTCTGCTATAAATTACACTTGAGCGAATTTTGAAAGGATCAATGCAAATCATCAATCAATGTTTTGCTGTGCAAAATCATATTTAAAAAATGTAATATTTCTTGTTGTCGCAATACCGGAAGGAATACTTTTAATTAAAAGTATACAAGGAATGCCAGAACATTCAAGATGATGTTAATGTACGACGTTTTTACGATGCATTGTGGTAGAAAAATTTAATTAGTTTTAACTCGACAAAATGAACAAAATCAAATATACAGAGGAGATATATCAATTTGTCGAGAACAAATCATGAGCCTAAGATAGTTGTATGGTAAAAGAATTCAACCTCTCTCGTAGAGTTTTCAAACCGTGCCCTTCAAAACCAACAAAGCATAAAGACGTTTGTCCTACTTTATTTACACAAATTATCAAGTGTTAATAATTGTTGCAGATAAATCATTACAGCAATGTTTATTGTAAGTAATTTGTATAATAAAGATTTCTATCAATGTTAAAGAAAAGAGTTTGCAGAAAGAATTTAATGAGACGAAAACAAATATACAGTGTGTCCATCTGGGAGTTTACACGATCCATATCTCGACAAATACTTAACGAATTTTTGTGAAATTACGTATGTATAATAAACAATATATAGTCTATCCAACTAAATTATTTTGACAGTTTTGTCACTTCAGCTTATACCGGAAGTAGATGTCAACTTTGTTATTTTAAATGGAACACCCATATTTTTATTTGCGGAATTGATAGCTTACAAAATTTTAAGGTCACATTGTATAACAAACCTTATACCTTAAATTTATAGCTTTGGAGATATTAACATTTTTAAGGGAAAATTGACAGCTGTAGACCCCTAAAGAAATTCTTCCTGTGAATAACCCACCGAAGAAATTAAATATCTTTTACTGTGGAAATAATCAGCACAGCTCTAAGTTAATTCAGAATAACTAACAACATTTAAATATTATACAGGGTGAGGAGAAAAGTGGTCACAACTTTAAATTCAGAAACAACAAATATCTTCAATTTTTTAAATGTAAACCCTTATTTTTTTATAATAAATTTGTAAATTTTTAATTGAAATATACAGGATTATTTTCGAGTTCTGCGATAGCTATAATTTTCTTTAAAAATTGTAAGTAAACTGGATAAAAAAGTCTATAACTGGAAATTATTTCCGAACATACAGGGCGAGCCGAGATGAAATTACAGGACCAAATGCCTTTTTCAAAATGGAATGCTATGTTATATCAGTACATTTTTGAAGCCCCTCTCTAGGCTCTATTCATTCCTATATTAGCATTGAATATCTCCCAACCACTTGGATGTAATCAATTTTTTTGTTGAAATAATGCAACCTGCAGATGGATATTAAAAAAATCACCACAATCACAATTATGGGTTTTAAGAAAAACTTATGTGAATACCAGTTACGAGACATCTAATTAATGTTTTTCAATCATTTTCATTTCCTAAAAATGTACAGGGTGGCCAAAAATTATTTTTCAATTAAGAATATTTTAAATTGATTTTTCTCATTTTTTTCAAATGGAACACCCTTTATATTTTTCGACGACGCGATGTAGAAATGAAAAACGAACATTTGTTGTAAGTACTTCCCTATGGCTAATTGCAACCATTTTCGTTTTATAAATAAATGTTTATTTTTCAATTAAGAATTTTTTAAATTGAATTTTCTCAAATTTTTCAAATGGAACACCCTGTATATTTTTCGACGATGTGATGTAGAAATGAAAAACGAACATTTTTTGTAAGTACTTCCCTATGGCTAATTGCAACCAATTTCGTTTTATTGAGCAATAATTACAAATTTCAAAAATAAAAAATAAATAATAAAATTATAATAAATGTTCATGTTGCCCATTTTGATTGACACACATTTCTATGCGCTTTTGAAATGAGGTTCCCATTGTTCCTAAAACTGCCGGTGTGATAGATGTAAAGGCAGTTATTATTCTTTCCTTCATATTTTGTACTGTTGTTGGTGTGTCTCTATAAAAAATTTCCTTCACGTATCCCCATAAAAAAATCCATTTTTAAAAGATCTGGGGACCTAGCAGGCCATTTAGTGGGTCCATTTCTTCCAATCCATTAATTAGGATAGGTATTATTTAAGTGATCTCTAACTGCACTTAAATAATGTGGTGGAGCACCATCTTGCTGAAACCACATCCTATTTCGAACTCTTACAGGGAGATTTACCAATAATTGTGGCAGATAGTTTTCCAAAAAATGAAGATAAATACCTCCAGTCAATGTACCATCAAAGAAATATTATATGTTCTCCAATAATTCCTCCCCAAACGCTTATAGGCCATCTGTGTTGGTTATCAACTTGCAAAGAAACATGGAAAATAATAAATACTAAACTTGGTCGTAATAATAAAAAAGTAAATTCAATAAACCTATCAATTGATAATAATACAATAAGTGATTCTACCGAAATAGCTATTAATTTTGCAAATTACTTTAGTACGATATCTAAGATTAAATTATTTGAACATTTTGGAGAAAACCTGTCACTACCATGCACTAATGTAGACAACCAGCCACAAACTTTATTCGTGTGCTATATAGACGAGTATACTATTAAAAGTGAGATTGCAAATCTAAAAAATAAAAATTCAACTGGATTAGATGAAATTACCATCAAATTATTAAAACGCATTAGTGACACTATAAGTAAGCCTTTAGAATATCTAATTAATAAATCTTTGGAATCTGGTGCTTTTCCAGATATCCTAAAAACAGCATGTATAATACCACTTTACAAAAAAGATGATCCACATAATATAGCCAACTATCGCCAAATCTCACTACTGAGTGTGTTTTCAAAACTACTTGAGAGACTTGTTCATGTCATCATAGTTAAATTTTTAAATTTGCATAATATTATCTCACCCTGTCAACATGGTTTTATATCCACAAAGTCTATCGAAACTGCTTCCTATTATCTATTAGATCCTGTTTATAAAGACCTTGATAGAGGAATGTATGTAATGTCACTAATGTTTGACCTCTCGTGCGCGTTTGATACCGTTAATATTGAGTTTTTAGTTACCAAATTATATATAGCATTGGAATACGAGGAACCTTATTAGAGTGGATAAAATCCTTTATGTCCAACAGAAAACTGTTGGTTAAGTATAACAACACTATGTCAGATGCGAGGGATGTACACATGGGAGTTCCTCAGGGTTCTGTGTTAGGACCTTTGTTATTTGCATTATACGTGAACGATTTGCCAAAGTATATCAGCAACGGTAGAGTCACAATGTACGCTGATGACACTACCATTACAGTTTCAGCACAGACCCCTGAGGAACTAGCTGAAAAAGTTACTCTTGCCTTCAACGAACTTGATACCTGGTGTCAGCGTAATCAATTAATATTAAATGATAAAAAAACTGTCTATATAAATTTCCATTCTAGAAAAGGACGATTTTTCTAATTGATAACAATATTAATGTGGTACAAAAGCGAGGGATGTACACATGGGAGTTCCTCAGGGTTCTGTGTTAGGACCTTTGTTATTTGCATTATACGTGAACGATTTGCCAAAGTATATCAGCAACGGTAGAGTTACAATGTACGCTGATGACACTACCATTACAGTTTCAGCACAGATCCCTGAGGAACTAGCTGAAAAAGTTACTCTTGCCTTCAACGAACTTGATACCTGGTGTCAGCGTAATCAATTAATATTAAATGATAAAAAAACTGTCTATATAAATTTCCATTCTAGAAAAGGACGATTTTTCTAATTGATAACAATATTAATGTGGTACAAAAGGTAAAATTTTTAGGAACTTGGCTCGATAATAAACTTTCTTGGAATGATCACATAGATTTTGTTTGCAATAAACTAAGCTCTGCCTATTTTGCAATATTACAAATGAAAACTGTACTTGATACAGATGGCTTGCTAAATATTTGCTATGCCTTAGCCTACAGCCATTTGTCGTTGAACATAATTACATGGGGTGTAGGCAGAAATATAAACAGAGTGTTAATTTCACAAAAGAGAATTATTAGACTTATTTTTAATTTAAAACCATTAGAAAGCTGCAGGGGTGTTTTCAAGAAAAATAAAATTTTAACAGTTGCATGTATTTTTATTTTAAAATGTGTGTGCTATACATATAAAAACATTGCTAATCTTAATAGACTGGGAGATACACACTCTTATAATACTCGAAACAATAATGTATTAACAATCCCACGTCACTCTACTACTCTTTATAAACACTCACCAAATTACAACGCCATCAATTTATTTAATAAACTTCCAGTTAATCTAAAATCTATAACAACCTACAACAAATTCAAGGTAGCTACAAAAAATTATTTAATAGAAATGGTTTTTTATAGTATATATGAGTTTTTGACTCAATAACTTAACTGTTGTGTTTACTGTGTAAATATATGTACCTATACATACATATATATTTTCCTCTTTTATATCTTTTATTGTCTATTCTATTTCTTTTTTATTTTATTTAATGTACATGACTTTTATATTTACAATATATTATACCTATATTTTTTTATATTAAGTACCATATTTTGACTTACCATATATACATGTTATGTATCTCACAATGGTTAATAAAGATTACAATTACAATAAAAAAGTGAGGATTTTCCGAAGCATAATAATGGAAATTGTGCCTATTAACATATCCATTTTTATGAAAAGTTGCCTCATCACTGAATAAAACAGTATTGAAGAAGTTGACATCATGTTACATTTCACCTCTAGCCCAATTACAAAATTAAATTGTAGGCGCTTTTGAAAATCGTCATCAGATAATTCCTGGTGCATTTGAATATGATATGCATGCAACGTATTGGTTTTTAAGATTCGACCCACAGACCGTCTACTTATTCCTACTAATGAGCTCACTTCTCTTTGACTAACATGGGGATTCTCAACCGTTGCCAGCACGACAGAAAACTCGTTTTCTTCGTTCACAACACGTTTTATTCTTTCACTTTTTTTATATTCGACATTTCCAGTTTCCAGAAATCTATCGAGAAGGTTTTGGAAGCTGCTAACATCAGGAATGTGTCTTTCAGGATAACGTTTAAATTCTATTGGCAAGTAAACAATTTCTGTCTGACTCGCCCAAAACAAAAGACATGTCAATAATTAATATTGTTATTTTTGTTTCACTTGTGTTTCGACACACATGGCTCACTCTTCTTGCAATAAAGCAGCTCAATTGCATTTTGAACATCAAATATGTCAAGAAGTATTTAAGATAGACCTATACAATATGTATATTTGAAATCAGGGGGAAAAAGGCTTCTCGAAAATGCAATACTATATAGACTACTCAATTTACTATAGTTTGTATAAAACTAGCAGGTTGGCCACTATCATTTGTCTGTTCCATGACCTATGGCATACAGATGATAACTAATAAGTTCGAAACCGGTCTACGTCTGGTCAGGGATTTGACAAAGGATATTGGCTACCATTCTCTCATGATTTGTAAGGTGTAATTCAATGCAGGTCGGGGTATTTTCCCGCTGAGTAGTTGTCTCCTGCAAGTCATTTATTATAACTATATAGGGTGTTCCATTAAAAAAAAAACATATATTTATTTCGCGTCACGTGACCTATACATGATATTGTTTTTTTATCGTGTTTCAATAAAATATAGGTAAGATCCTATAACTTTTATACGAAACTTTGTTTTTCTATTTTCAATTGTAACAAACATAAAGGAGGGTCTATATATAGCGAATAACCGTGTACATCTTAATGATAGATGTACCATGAAGTTATTAAATACCAATTTATTATTGTCGTCCCACAATTGTAATTACATGATAAATATTCTAATTATTTCGGCAATATAATACAAATTTTAATTATGCTATATTTCTGTCAAAACCAATATTTTTTTGTTAAATTTCAGTCACATCCATATAAAGGTATCCTAAACCTAGTGGCGTAGCCAAATTTGAGATAAAAAAATTGCTAACACTTTTTTGCATTTTTGGCCTTAACAAAAATCGAAATAGGCCTTGAAATGCTGAATTTCGATCTGAAATTTTACACCACAGTAAAGTTATTGAAGTTCTATGATTTAAAAAAAAATCGTTTAAATCAGCCAACAAATAAAAATTTTAGAGAGGTGCCCCGCTTTTAAATGGGTCACACTCTGTATATGCACGATGGAGCTCCTCCCCATTTTAATATTTCGGTTCGGGAACACTTAAACCAAGTGTATGGAGAAAGGCGGATGGAATAGGGAGGACCTGGATTATTTCGTATGGAGGTATTTGATGGTATTAGTGCATTCAGTACCGACTGAAAGTGAAGCCCAGCTTCAAGAACGAATAATAAATCAATGTGAAATAATTAGGAACACACCTGGAATTTTCGAGAGTGAGTGCGATCATTGATGAGAAATTGTTTTGTCGGCTGCGAGTCACTTTGAGCATCTGTTGTAAAAATTGTTTTATTATTACACTGCTGTTGGTTTTATGATGTAAACCTATTTATTTCTATATTATTACTCCGTGTTAGATATAGTTGTAATTTAGAGAACTGTATTGTTTTAAATTTATTTTCTTTACTGCCAGTATTAAATATCTGCTATTTATATTATTTATAATCGTTTGAATCTTTTCTGCTCTTTCCTGGGCAGTCATTAACCTACTATGCTGTTTTTTTCTTATTCATGCAGTTGTAAAGAAATTAAATAAAGTTAACTTTATGGGGCCCATCTTCAACAGCCGCTAGCGGAATTAGGAAGCATTTGTACACCTATGTTCATAGGAACTTTTTTAAATATATTTTGTGCTCAATCGACCGTTAGAAAATGGCAGCGGAATTTTCAGACACCTTGTATAAGCCTATAAAACTACTTGTATACGGTAAATTCACATCTTTAACGCAAAACTAGCACATTTCTAATCGACTTGTCCAACATACAAAAATAGGAAAATAATTGGTATATAAATTTAAAACTGTTCCGCTTCTATATAAATGAGAGATTATAATTTTAATATTTATTGTTACATAACGGTTCCTCCTGCGATAAATTCATGCATCTAAATGTATGCACAACCTATAATTACACCGCTGGCAATGCAGATACTTAGCGGACCACCGTCATATTGATTAATTGTATCAAACCGCAAAAACGCACCATTTTCTGAAGAGAGAAATCCTTTTATTTCTTCGCTTCGGCTTAACGCTTTTTTATTGTTATACATTTACACTTTCTACTTATTAGACGGAGACGAAACGGCGACATTTTTCCAAACCCAACTATGGAGGGAGTTTGAACTACATTTAAATTTACTGTGGCGGAAACTTATATTGCTTGGTGTTGGCCGCGAATATTTTCAGTCAGGGTTGAGAGGCTGCCGTGCTAAAATGCGTTTGAACAACTTATTAGTGTTATTAACTTACGGTACTTGCTGTGCATGTGTAGTGGCCGACACAGTGACTGCAACAACAAAAACTTACGATCTAGATGTGCCCGGTTCCACTCCCATACGCATAGTCGAGGGTGAGTCCCTGTGGAATTCAGAAACTACCCCTTCACGCCTCCAACATCGTTCTTTTACCACTGCCACAGCTACAACGAACTTAAACAGCCCTGTAGGTGAAGAACAAGAGGAAAATAGCGCGGAGTTTTCGCATTCGGCCCTTCGCGATTTCTTAAACAGTTATGCTGACAAAGTTACGAAAGACAAAGTTGACGTGTCGAGCGACGACGACACCGAAGACAAAGGAAAAAAGAGCTGGAATATGTTAAATTTGCGAGAGCACAACCACCCCTATGACGACAAAGCCGGCTGGGTAACTATGGAGCCTCTGCCGTGGTCGGTGTCGAAAATTTCCAAATGGCAAAGCAAACCGAAACCTGTACAAAACGCGTGGGACGCGTATCCTTCGCAAGAAAGACCTTTGGATAATGAATTTGAATATTCCAACGACAGGCTCTCATCTTGGAGTAAGCCTACTCAAGCAAACACCCCTTACTATAATAGTAAACCAGAGAAAAACGTAAACAAATATCAAGTCTATTACGTGGAAGACAAACCAAATGCTCGGCCAGTTTTTCCTAAGCCCTCTGCCCTATATGGACAGAGCGTGCATGTGCAAGCTACATCACACAGCCACAGGAACCCCATTAAGGTAAACAATTATTATAAACACGACACGAACTGTAATCATGACGAAAATGTTGGCATTATCACTGACGGGAAGCCTTCGAATTTTCCTTCTAATCATTTTGATAGTAACAGAAGGATCGGGACAGAATTGCATTCAGAAACGCACCCCTTCATGGGGGACGGAGAATGGGTGTTGCTATCAACCACTAAAGGGTATAAGCAGGCTAAAAGTAAGCAAAGATCTTTAGAGATCAATCCAGAGTCCATCGGTACGCACAGATCTGTCAGATTGACTGTACTTCCACCTCTAAAGGGCTCCAAAATTAATATGACAACTTCACACGGAGGTCTGCTGCAAGTCGATTCCGCTTTTGAAACGGTAGAGCAGGCCCAGAGAAAGTTTATTAAGTCGCAAAAGCTAAAAAATAAGCCAAAGCGACCAGCTCAACTAACCAAGAGAAAGCCACCGGCCAGAGAAATCACTGGTTCTACCATTGCCACCATTCCTAGGAACACGGGGTCCGACAGTAGTGCCGTCTTGGCTGCAATCGGTGCGGGTATGATTCCTGCTACAATGGCCATGCTAGTGCCTATTGCTATGAACGGGAGGAGGAGGAAAAGGAGAGATACTCTAGTCGCTACAAGCAATCCAACTTCAAGTGTGGAAATAACACTGCCTCGTTATTTATAAAACATGTATTTATTTATTTATTTAACTAAGTTATTATTTATTTTAACAGCCTTATTGTTACAGATTTAATATATTAGATATATGTTTTTGGTTTACGTATTTTGTCATCCCGAAATCCTGCCCAAACGTTTCTATCTACGTACTCCCGTGGATACAAATTTAGAATTTGAAACATTTAGTAAATAATTCCCACTAGATGGTAAGTTACACTTGAATTATCACCTACTTGCTGGATTCGTGTAAGCCCGGGAGTACATAAATTTGTATATGTCTACTTAAATAATAGAAAGCAGTGGTACAAAACAAATCAGCAGATAATTTGCATATAAGATGTTAAAGGTTTGTCTTTTATTATAGAAATCAGTTTAATAGACTAGTCAAATTCATGAAAAATGTTGCAGATATTATTTCAATAGTATTAAGGTGGCGAATTGAGCAGGTATCCAACATAAAACTAAGTTGTATTGTTTATTTAAAAAAAACTGTTAAAATGGTTTTAAAATGGAAAAACTTTCTAAAATTAGGTGTAATGGAAACAGGAAAATATTATAATTTTTAATTATTGTTTTTAACAAAATGTTAACCGTTAACCGTCTTCCAGGTCATCTGAGTTACCCTCTTGTCCAAGAGACCTAGATTTATTTGAATTAAGGAGACGGAGCCCTACAGTTTAAAGTGGGATGCGAACCACTTCTTGAGGACAATTTATATTTTAAAATTATTTCATCCTAGGTGGGACTTCACTTATGCGATACTCTTTCTCGGTTTTGCTAGATCCCGATAATGCCAGCTAGGATGGTGAAATGCTTGTTAGTATTTTTGTTTGTGTAAAATTTAGCAAATTCAAGTATATTTTAAAATAAAGTTTCAATGACATATTAAATGATCGGGTTTTTCAAAAAACAATAAAGATCTTTCTCCAACACCAGCAGTTTATTGCCCAAATTTTCATGCAATCGAGCTTTTGCTTTTTTTAATAACCGTGCTTACAAGAAACGTAACGTACTTACGGATTTTAAAATGTGTTTGTGTTGTTTTAGAAAAGTGCCTTCTGCTAAGGGTATAATAATATAAATATACCTTTTATGTCCACCACGTGTTTATGGGTAGGTATACACCAGTAAACAATTTAAAGGGGTTAGCGCGTATTTCACTCTGGGCATACCTAGTGACGTGGGTTCGAGCCCCACCTTCTGCAAAGTAATTTTCAATAATAAATTACTCCCCAAGAGTAGTTCAGATCCCACTATAAACTGTAAGACCCCGTCTCCTTTACTCTCACAAGTCTAGGCTCAAGAGGGCCATTCAAGTGGTCTAGAAGGCGGAAAAACCTTTATATTAAAAGCCTTAAATATTCTGAGAATGGAAAAACATCTTTTCCGAAACGTTAATAATTGGTTTAATCCCATCATTAATTTCCTTATATTTAACAATTTTGTTTCAGTTTACTTATATATCTTTTTCGACGTGAAACATTTTATAGTGCCAAAAATGCTCAAAAATCGATCTCTGTCTATCCGTTCGGGACAGAAGTTTCGTTCATTAAAATATTTAAATGTTTTTGCACAGTTTGTAGAGGCAAATAAATAGGTACCCAATAAAAAATAAGAAAATGGTCTAATAATCCAAACTACTAAGAAACTGCAACAACAAATTGTAAAATTTCATTCATCAATGCATTTTCTTTATTTTCATTGTGTATGAGTAATATTATAAAACTTACTGTAGTAGTAGTAGTTTGTTTACATCCACACTTTGAGGTGACTTCTTTGAAAAATCATAAGCTGCCATTACACTTAAGCTCCGCCAGCCCTCTAATGCCAGCAGAAATAACAGGATTTTCAATTTTCTAAATAAATGTTGTGATTATTGACAATAACGATGAAAACACAGTAACCCATGAACTTATTTACGTATTTGAATGCCGTAATCACAGATCAAAACACAGATGACAGATGATACGTTATTGTGGGTTGGTATTACAGGGACCTAACGAAGGTTAATTAATATGGCGTCTTTCAAAACTAGTGCGATAGTTGATATTAATCGTATTACATTATTTGTTTAAAATCTGAAAATGCTGTCGATGTACAAGCTTCAGTGTTCTCAGAAGTTTTACAGAAACAAAAATGATTTCGAATTCAGAATATAATATATTTTGTTTTATGTGATTATGTGCGTAAAAGACGAACGGAAGTCGTGAAGTGATACAGTGAATTTATTGGTTCTGCGTTCATAATCCACATGAAATAAACAGGGTCATATAATATCTATGGTTTGGTTTGATCCTGAACAGCAGAACTGTGTAAATGAATGTAATAATAGGAGTATTTGCTACAGGTAAGTTCTTACACTGTATCTCATAATAAAAATGGCATACCTCAAAGACATCGTGAGTTTTATAAAAAATTTGATGAACATCTAGTCTCCAATGTATTTGCTTGAAAATAACGGCAATAATGCACGAGAAAAAACTGTTTACAATATAATATACAAGCTTGCAAGCACGCACTCAGCACTCATACTTTCGCGAACTTCAATTTTCTACCACCAGATGTAGCAACAGGAGTCGGATTCAAAGTATTCTGATATTTTTTTTAATGTATACAGGGTGCTCGGTAGATTATAGATAATCCTGAGACTAGTGAACACTTGAATTTCAAGTAAAAACTTAGAGATATGGGCACTTTCTATCTTGAGTTAATTTTTTGTAGTCCTTGCCTACAAATGGAATTTTATTTTAATTCTTTTTTTTGTTAGATGTTACTGGAGAGTACTAGTAACAAACGTATGACATAGATTTTCGATAGCGATCATTTTCGGCCTGGAAAAAAGTCGAATTTAACTTTTTTTCCAAAAATGATATACTTTGAAGTTGCTAAATTCTTTACCAAGAGCAGGTATTGTCGTTAGAATAAAATACAAGTATTTGCCCCAACGAATTACTGCCAACTTTAAACAGTGAGGATCAGCTAAGGGTCTTACAACACCAACTGCCAATTTTTTTAACATATGTTCCTTTGGTCCTACGACAGTCAATGTGGCTGCAACACGACGGTTGTCCAGCACGTTATGGACTACAAATGAAGAGCATTTGAACCAAACGTATCCAATTCTGTAGCCACCCCGATCTCCGAATTTGAATCCATTGGATTTCTATTACTAGGGATGCCTTAAAGATAAAGTTTACCACCGAAGATAAGTACGACAAAGAATTTATAATGCATATCAAGAGATAAAAAATTGAGGAGCAGACGAATACTTAATAATCTTTTTTACGAATAGGTACCGTGTCTGCATCAGAGTAGGTGGGAAACAATCTGACCATTTGCTTTAATGTCAAGTTGTCAAGTTTTAATGTTTAAATTAATGCTTAATGATTAAAATTCAAGTAATTACTTAATGTGTAAATGTTACGATAAATCCCTCACTTTCATTTTACATTTACACAGACCGGGGGTGGACCAAGGCGCCCGATCCACCTTCGGAAATACGTTTGGTCCAAATGCAGAGAGCACTTGTCGTCCATAGTGTGCCAGACAACAGTCGTTTATATTTTGAACGAAATGGTAATACATTGTAATTACCTTAGAGTAACCCCATACTGCACTCTAACGGTAATGAGTGCTCTTGTGAAAGACATTTATAGCAACCGTTACACCATTTTGGAATCTAGGCAAAACGATTTTTTCTTTCAATCTATAACATATCATGTGAAATGTACACTTATATTTTTAAGGCTTTGAATATATTTCAAATGTAATTTCGCGTTTGTCATCTATCATAATTCATTGTTCTAGAAATTATAAAAAATACGACTTTCGTCATTCAATCAAAGATACTTGTTTTGTCCCTCGTAACATCATTTCTTATAAATTGTACAGAACTTAAATTGTAACTTTACACTTGATTAATTTTAGTGAAATTCTAACATCTTCTTTAATGCAAGTCGAACGACACATCCTAAAACATCTTACAAACAAACCATTTTCAATAAATAAATTTATTAGGACTAAGGATACTTAAAAGTCTAATTCGATAAATGTACTTCAATTTTTAGATTTTGAATACTTCCTATAATGTTGATCTAAGCGCGCTTGTACCCTCGAAATATATTTGGAAATACTTTGAGTCACGTTTTGGATCACCTGCAACCCTATCCTTGCCTTAAAATGAATCAATTCTTTCATCAGGTCGATGAAAGACGTTACTTTGTCGGGAAGGCCAACTGTTGTTGTTGATATGTTATCCGGGGTCGTTTGGAAGTCCGATGTTGTTGTTGATGATAACGGCAGATCCGTTGTGGTTATGTCCTTTTCGCTTTCAGTCGCCACTTCATCAATGTTGCTTACTTCTTCTCTGTCTCCGTCTAAAGACGAATTGATTTCGTTATCTAAATCGTTAGGCATTTCGCTCCTTTTCCTTCTAATTCTTAAACTTCGTGGCCCATACGAGGGCATTACATCTGGTTTTGTATTTTCGTACATTCCCTTTGGTGTGTTGTTAACCACAAAAGTTGGTTCCTCCGCATGATTTTCTTCCAAATTTAAATTCCTCGGACCATGTTCGGGAACGGTTACCGGGGTTACTTCGTCGATGATTTCTTTCGGTACATTTCCCACTACAAATTTTTTATCACTCGGCGAAGTATACCTCGATCCCAGATCATTTGTATACATATTGGACTCATATGGATTCGTTTGGAAATGCTGATGGTTATCGTAAGCAACACTTTGCTCTTGCTGTTTGGGCGTTAGCGGTACATCCTCCACAGTACCTAGTACACCGTAGGGCTGGGGCTGGATCTGAGCCCTTCGGTCTGATAATTTGTATTTGATATTCGGATATGTGTTCCTTGAACTAGACGTTTTGTAGCTATTGGTGAACAAAGAGTTCGAAGGCATGCCAGCTATCACCTTACCTATAGCTTCTTCCTCGAGCATACCCCCGGAATACTCATCATTGTAGTAATAAGACCCCTCTTTGTCTTTCCTATCTATATCGTAGGACCTCCTAGCTGCGCCAAACGGATACAGGAAGTAGCTAGCTAGTCCCGCCGTGACCATCAATCCTACCAAACCTACCCCCACCGTTGGCATGATCTCTCTAGACAAATAATTGTAGAGCTGAGTACCAATTGGTTTCTCCTTATGGGTCTTGCTGGGTTTCGAAACGCTTGTGCTGTTGGAGTCTTTATCGGATGGTTTGCGACGCCTCGTCTTGTTCTTCTTCCTCTTGCTGCTAGTCTTCTTCTTCTTAGTATCTGTGGTACTAGTAAGTTCTACTTCTCCTTCTTTAGCCTCCACAGGTAACGCCTCAGATTCTGTAGTTGAAATGGTAGTGTTATGCGTTGTAATGTTCTTTTTAGCAATCGAATTTGTAGTAGCAATTACTGGTTGTGCGGTGGTTGCAGTTGCTGTTGTAGCGATAGGTTTTTTTGTTGTACCGTTTGTAATGTTCTTTTTATTTAGTGCGGTGTTCAAAACAGAAGCTTTTACCTTTGATAACTTGGTGGTTCCTTTGGTAACTTTGGCTGTTGTAACACTGGGTGTTGGTGTGGTAGTTGGTCTGGTCGTGGTAGCTGGTTTGGTTGTGGTGGTGGGCCGTTTTTTAAAAATCGGCTTAATAACTTTGTTGGGTTTGTCATTCGCTATTACAGTTATGTTTTGCTTTTGCGTATCTTCTGGATTTGGTTTGATTACAGGTTTGCGTGTTGCTGGCGGCCTGGTCGTCATAGAAGTCTGGCCGCTCAGTAAAATCCAAGTGGATAGTCCGCTGTTAGTTGTAGGCCTCTCGATCTTGTAAAAATTCATTTTTTTTGTCGTTTCCTCCATCTCTATAGAGTCCTCGTCCACTGGTATAGCAATACCAGCGTGAGAGTTTTCCAACTCTTCTTTCTGTTTCATTTTGATTTGTTGCTGTTGTTTCACCTTCGGGGGCGTCCTGACGTCATACACCATGTCTAGTGAACTGGAGTTTACCTCCATGAGTTGATTCGTTAGTTTTTTTATCGTGTCTCCAATCGGGGGTGTAGATCTAAAACGAAAATCGAAAAAATAAGGCACGTTTCTACATAGCACATTCTTGTATTTGAAATTCATATTGAAGGTAAAGAAAACACTCTTGTTAGTAAATAAAATTTATTGTTTACAGTTAGTTGTTTACATTGCAAACGAATTTAAATAAGTGGATAGGAAACATAAAATAAATTGGAATAATAAATAAATAAATAAATAAATAGAAGAATAAAGAAATAATAAAAACTCTAACAGATATAACTATTGAGGTAAGGACATAATCCCAAAATATCCTCTCACTTTTCAGACAATTAATTAATCACAGGTTTTATAAACAAATAATAAATACTTAACCTAACTTCTGTATTTATTTACATATACGCTGTTAAAAGACCTTTGAACTCGTTTTATATAATTAACAGCTAACGAAATATTGGAAATACCTCCTATAGTTAAATACATTGCAGATGTAGCTCAAATAATGTCATTTTAAAATTATTAAGGTTATTTGGTGATGAGACTCGTAGTAGAAGTAGCCGCAAAATTTACACGAAGACATTCTTTACGAGTCGATATTAGTTATGAAACTGTAGAAGCAGTAAATGCTCTTTTCAATGAAACTGGCAGTGTCATTAAAAGATCTGAGAATGACCAACGTCGTCGAATACATCCGCACCCTGAAGATAACGTCCAATCCAAGATTGAGTCTACGAGATAGCGTCTCAACTGAACATCGACAACGAAATAATTAGAAGATGTATCAGACACGTCATAATATCAAGCCTCATAAACTAAAATTTCTAAATACTTTGGAAGAGGGTGATGAAAATAAAAGGGCTATTGGATCCAGGGAAATGTATAAGTAAAATCTTGTTTGCTGATGAGGCTACATTTACCACTAATGGGGTGGTATCTTCTCAAAACTGTAGATACAGGGCTAAAAAAATTTCTCATTGGGTTATTAATTGTAAAGACCGGTATTCAGAGAAAATTATTAACGTGTGGTTTGGAATTTTAGGAGACTGAATAATAGGTCCATTTTCTTTAATAACTCGTTAAATTTTCGATACAGAATTATGGGATGCAATTGACAATTTTCCTCTTAATATGCGACATATGTTTCACCAGCTAGAATGTGCGTCAATTCATAATTCTATAATTGTTCGTGCTTGAACGAACATTTTACAATGCGCTGGATAGGAAGAAATAGCCCTTTTGAACTCTGGCCTTCTATATCCCCCGATATTACACCACTAGATTTTTATTTCTGAGGAATAATGAAGAATAAAGTTTACAAAACAAGGCCCAGAAATCAAGAAGAACTTTGTGCCAAAATAAGACAAGTCTGTCGCGAAATCAGCATTCCAGAGCTGAGGAGAGTAGTCAAATTGAAGATGGATTAGCTGAGAAGGCGTAGTAATTTTCACAAGTTTCAACCAAAGTTCACTTGTTTGTTGCAATTTTGACTAAACGATTGTAGCTTCGATCTACAATTGTAACTTCGACGTACAGATAAATAAGTTAGTAGGACGTTTATATCGGACCTGGTACTCCCCCACCACTTTTTGTGACGTCATAAGGGGAGTGGCCAGGGGCGGCGGTGGATAATTAAATAGGAGGGGGTAATTCGGGTGACGAGAAGTAATTAGTGAGGCGGATGATCAAGAACAGGTATTCCTTCAGGATCAACAGGTTCCGTTACGTGTGTGTCCGCTCAAGTCAAGTGGGGGGGGGGCAAGAACCGGGATTCGTTCAAGGTCAAGTGGAGGGGCGGGGTCGAAGTCAAGGGATCAACTATGGTATCATATCTAGCTATGTTGTTCCAGCTTGAAGAAATTCCGGTTCTGTATCCCCAACCACTTGACTGTGAATGGACTGTCCGCTGTGTCAACACCTGTTGACCTTGAATGAAAACCGGTTCTAGATCTCCTCCCGCCATTTGACTTGAACGGACCACCCACTCAATGGAGTCTGTTGACCTTGAATGAACACCTGAGCTTAATCCCTCCACCACACTAATAACCCCTCCCCTCTAATTATCCACCCGCCGCCCTGGCCCCGCCCCCTTTGACTTCACAAGAAAGTGGTAGGAAAGTACCAGCTTCCGTCTAAACACTCTACTTTATCCCAAAAACTGATTGTTACTTTAAATTGTTGTTTCTTTAATTATTTCAATTACCATAAGTTAATTGTTTGTTTTCTTTTCTCTTAAAATGTATTTTTTGTGAAATTGTCGTGTGTAGAGAAAATATTGAGAAAGGTCTAAAAATGCGAATACCATAATAAAATTTGATGCTGGGGCTCAGATTCTGAACGTCTTTTTCTAATAACTTTTTCGATATCTTCAGCGCGAAGCAAAATATCTGGAATGGCCCCCATTTGGGGGGGTGGGGCTACCGTTGTCTCAGTTTGTTAGTTAAAATTAAGTTGATTGCCTCGAAATGTACGTCTTACGTAGGACTACGATTGAGCAAGACCTCAAATCCGTGATTCAAAAAATTACGAAAATATCCATTTTAAATGAGACACTCTGTATAATACAAATTAACACGATATATACATTTTATTAACTTTCTCCATAATTCTCTATTCGGTCACACATTTTCTTCATACCAATTTTTATCTGTACCTACATACCCCTATTTGGGCTTTCTCCTTCTTTTCCAGGACTGCACACTTGTATTGTCATTCGCATATTTGTTTCTAATATTCTTGATTAGTTCCGAAATATCATCAACACGTTTGTCTCCATCAATTCTCTTTTTATGGACAAAATCTTGCAAGTTTTGCCACGTCTTCGTCTGGTGGTTCCAAAACCAACCATCAGCATGATGTACAGGTTTATGCACATGTTTATAAAAAGACACCGTGTCTTTTGGCTTCTTGTGGCTCTTTATTCCTAAATATAATAATAGCAAGGGTATCCACCAAGGGAACAAAGCTAAAACTGTAAAGAATCCCAAGGTGAAGAATAACGCTATAGGTATAATATATAGGTAAGGGTTCTTGAGGAAACTTAGCAAATGTCCTAATCCATTCCATAAATACCCTATCGCATCGAAAAGGTTTTTCAAGTCGGGGAATTTCAGACCACCCCCGTTATCTCCGTTTCCTCCACTTCCTCCAGATCCCCCTGTTCCACCCGTAGCAGGAGACGCCGCTTGAGGAGCCGCGCCAGCAGCGTTTGCGGCATTCTCCACGCCTACATCGCCAGCGGACGCAGAACCTACTCCGGGATCTGCTGCACTAGCCACGCCTGGATCCGCAAATACTTCCTCATCTTCCACTACCGGATCTGCTGCTACATCTTCCGCAGCATCATATGTGTTAACGACTGGGTTCCTAGTTCCTCCTGCGCCTGCGTTTTGATTCTGGTGAAAGTGAGAATTTATGACTAGATTCAAGTCAGAGCAATCTTGCCGCTGCTGGCGAGTCAATACAGAGCTAGATATGTGAACTTCGGGGCAGGGAGAGCCCCCACCGTTTGCCTGCTTAGTCCTATCGGGGACCATGTCAAGGTTGAATACATTAATGGGGTTACTGACCGCGGTGGTAGAAGCGGGAGTGGATGATGCTAGGTCTGGTATGTCGGGGACGTCTTGGGCTATTGAGGGAACGTCGCTTATGGAATAAGACGGGGAATAAGAGCTTACTTCAGGCATGGGGCTAGGATAGTTTGCATTGTCTACAAAGTCACTACTTAGAGGAGAAATTGAACTTAAGTCGCTTAGAGAAATCGGCGGAGAAAACGAACTGATTTCAGGATTGGGATTTGGATAGTTTACACCATCTACAAAGTCGCTACCGAGTGGTGAAAGGGAACTGATATCGCTTAGGGACACTGGTGGGGAAAACGAGCTAACTTCTGGATTGGGGTTGGGGTAAGGCACTCCCGCTTCGTACCAATTTTGTTTTATTTCACCAAGATCGGCAGTGTCTGACCATTTGGTTATTATTTTGTGAATGGTAGGTTTCTTCTTCCGTTTGTGACTTGGAGTGGTGTTTCCTACGCTTGGTTGAGTTGTCTTAGTTTTAAGTTTAGATGTGAATTTTTGTGTAGTGACTTTAGGCTTTAGCGTTGTTAATCTGGTTAACTTTATGACAATTGGCGCAGGCGTGGTTACTTTGTATTTGATTTTAGGAGGAGTTTTAGTTGTAATTTTATTTAGTCTTATTCTAAAGGGAGCCTTAGTTGTAATTACACTAATCTTATTCTTATCGCTTAATAATGTACTAGAATTTCTTTTACTACCAGGTACTTTTTGATTAGAAAGTTTATTTGCTTTAGTATTATTGATAATTTTAAGAGGAGTTTTTGTTAGCATTTTATTGACTGTAGTGATACTCAACGTTCTATTTGGTAGTTTGGAGTTCTCTACTGTTTTTTTGACTGAATTATTTAACGAAATTCGATCTTTTGGGTACTTTTTTAATTTTCTGCTTTCTTCTAAGTCGTCATGAAAGGCGCCGGGAGGTTTTAAGCTGTTAACCAATATTTCGTCATAAAAATCGTTACTTTTAGGTTGTTTTGCAAGTCTCTGTTGATGGTTTAACTTATCAAACAGATTTGTGTCTGAAAAGTGAGAAGAAAAATTGAGACTAGTTAAATTTTGAAAAATATTTTTATGTGAATTTGGCGTTTGATATAAAGGAAACGTATCATATCCTTCGAAGGAGGTGTACCTTGTTGTAGTCGTCTCCGATGGCATGGAGTGAACCAGGGAGAGCGTTGCCATCAACACCAGACCGATTGGTCTTGAGCACTGCATTTTCACCTGAAAGTAAAAAATTGATTAATTTCTTTTAGAAAATTAGCGTTGGAAATGTTATTATAATAAATAGGCTGGTGCCAAAGCGGATTTTAAATTCTAAAAAAAAAAAATTAGTAGGCAAGGACAAGCCTGAAAATTTAGCTAATATTATAATTTAGAGAAAAAACAAAAATTAAACACAAGATAAAGTGAAATTGTAAAATGTGGGTGCTTAGGAGTTAAAAGTGGTTTTTTGAGATTTTCTGCGAAACGTGGCCTCCTAGCGGGAAACGTCTTTAAGGAAGGTTGTAGATAATTAAAAAATCTAAAACTTTCATATAGGGCATTTTTCAACATAACCTCACATTTTCCGAGAAAATGGCGGAAAACAGATTTCTCGGTTTTTTATTTGTTTCTGTTGTAAAAATAATTCAATTTACGTGAAATTATGTGAAAGTATACTTTTTTTGCATTGAATAAGCATGATTTTTTTTGAATCTGGGAAGCACGTAGTTTCCTAAATATTTTGTATTTTTTTTATTATTTAAATATTCTATCTGGGCCCATTTTAACCATTGATATATCTATTTTAAAATGGTCTATATATGTTGATCGTTTATTTTCCATGAAACTGAGAAAAACCAAAACAGAAATGAATTCGAATCACGAATTTTTCAATATTTTTTATTACTTTTAATTTTTTTTTATTATTTATATAAATAATGAATTAAATTTCAATGACAGAAACTCTTAAATAAATAACAAATTAATAAAAAATCTTTTAAGTTATGCATTATTGAGCAACAGAAATTTATCAAGCCTAGCTAGTATTTTTCTTTTTTTTTTTGAAAGATGCAGACCACATAACCATCGCAAAAAATGGATCTCAACTTATAGCTGGTATTTACAAAAGTAAAAAAAATGGATGTGTCATTGAATCAATTAAAATTTGAATATTACCAACTGGCAACTAACAAATCTACTTTTAAATTGAAAAAACTTCCCCCAACTGAGGGGGCAGCTGCACAACAGTCCTCCAATTGCAAACTTGGCTTGGTTATTTGGGCAATGAACTCGAGAACAAAAAAGTAAGCATGGGCTGGAACGAATATCTAAATAAACTCGTTCCCAAATTTATCCCTACTCTAAACGTTAAGGCCCCTCTACACAATGGCCCATCACGATGGGCTATGATGACGGGCCATCGTGTAGAGGGAGCAATGGCCTAGGATGGCGGATGGCTGATCATCGCCGACGATGGCCTCTACCGGTTTTTGAACACATCAAAGGTCCAGGTCCACCCTCGACTACCGCTATACCCGAAGATGGGCCAACGTGTAGACGGTAGCAATGGTCCACAGTGGCCGCCCATGGCAATGGCCGATGATTGGCCATCGTGATGGACCATTGTGTAGAGGGGTCTTTCGCAATACATCTTAAGACTCGTTTTTTGGGCTATAAAAACATGAGATGCAAAAGTGGATTTTCTCCAGAAGCAGACATATCTGAAACAGCATTCAACTTGTGCGTAATACAATGCAAGCAGTTGTTCTGTACACAGAACCGTTCTTCTATTTCTAAATAAATAAGAGACTGAGGCAAGCTTAGAAATAATAGTTTCACATTGAACTTTTCAATTGAGATTTTTATCTAACTGTAAACCTAAAAATTTAACTGTTTCTACTTTAGTAGATAAAGGAGTGTTGTTTATATTAAAATTTAACAACTTACACTGTTTTTGACTGTTATGAAATCTCATAATCTGGATTTTTTCGGCGTTGAAACATAATCAATTCTGGGAAAACCATTAATTTAGCTTATTAAATAAAGCATGGCAAGAAAGTTCCAAACTTTCATCTGTTTCATTTGAAATAATTAAAGAAGTGTCATCGGCATACATTGTAATATGAGTACAAAATAAAAGCGAATCTATTTCATTTACATATAGCAAGAAGAGCACAGTGCCCAAAACGGAACCCTGTGGAACTCCTAACGTTAAGTATGACCATTCAGAGTTAACATCAAATCCATTATCGTCATTATATTTGATACTAACCAGTTGGTTCCTATCTTCAAGAAAAGTTTTAACTCAATTTAGTAGATATTCTTCTTATTCCGTAATCATTTAGTTTGATCGACGCAATCGAATGACCTGCTCACCCCTCAGCAACTACTCGAAAAGGGTGGTTGATGGACGGTGGAGAAGAAATGAATATTACCATCGCGTTGAGCACCCTCGAATACGGAGATTAACAAATTCTCATGCATTTTGATGTTTTTTGGGATATTTTAGTGTTAAGGGAGGGGGTAGTTTCAACCCTGGGTGTGGATAATAGTAATAATGTTTATTTACTCCAGAAGACTATGTACTTAGTATAGGAAAAGTCAGAGAAAAAGAAATACAAGGTACAATAAGTTGACAATTTGACAAACAAATAAAATTTAAAAAAATTTACAGTGACAAAGTAATAACACAAATAAATAAAAATACAGCAAGAGGCGCAATATAAAGTATGAGGTAGGTATATTAGTAATTAAAATATTCAAAATATTATAGAAAATATGATCTTAAAAAAAAATTTTTTCTTAAAATGTTTTCTTAACCGCCCCTCAAGTTACCGAAGTAACCCCCTGGAAGATCTCAACAATCTTGTGCTAGATAAAGAGAGACGAGGCCCTACAGTTTAATGTGGACTCCGAACCACTCTTGGGGCAATTTTTTAATGAAAAATTGTTTCGACTTGCGTGAATCGAACCCACTTCGCTAGGCAAATCAGTTTACTAGCCAGACGCTTTAACGCACTGAGCTACCGTCCCCCTCTCATAAAATTATTTTCAATTTTGTCTTAAATAGAAAAGCAAAGATATAAAACATAAATGACGAATGGAAAATGCATTAAAATAAAATCATTAACTCTAAAAATATCAAAGACAGTGAGTTAGTGCCTTATTCCTCAAAAAGAAACAACAAGACATATTCGCTAAGCTACGCTACACCGATGAGGACCAATAACTCCGAAACACGTGTTCGTAGCTGCATTGTTATTTCTTTTTGAGCAATAAGGCACTAACTCACTGTCTTTAATTATTTGGCCTCATAAGCCTCCATCTTTTAAAAATGTCACCAACGTGTCCAGCGGCCTCGAAAACGAAAATCAGGGGCGAGCGTAGGTGCGTCTTTCCTATGTACATACTTCGGTATGCGATGTAAATCAACGACAGGCGCAGTTAGTACTTGGATGGGTGACCATTCCAACGGAAACCGCGTTCTCGCCTCACACATCTTCCAGCGGCTTGTATATCAGTGTATGCGCGGAAGCTATACAACCTTAGGCGAGGGTTGTATAGGAGATATACCATCCTTCGGAGGGGATGTAAAGCCGTCGGTCCCTTGTCTATTAAATGTTAGGCAAGTAAAAGATCCCTACTCTTCTTAAGGGAAGAGGTTCGGCAAAATTCCGGGGGTAGCTCGTCTACAGGCGTCGGTGTTAGGCCTCAGTAGCGGAAATAGGCCGACGTTAAATAAATGTATAAAAAAAAAATCCATATTTCATCCCTCTCACAGAACTTTTGTGTTTTAACCCTTTTTTTCCAACTTTCATAGAGTACTTAGTTTATGACTTTTAGTACAGTACGGTGGTGCATTACCATGAAAATGAAGTTTTAGAATGATTTCCCTCAGTTTCTTCTTTTCAATTTATTCAACCTTAATAATATTACAATGAAGTAAATTCTGTAATTGAAATTTAATCCATTATTTATATAAATAATAAAAAAAATTGAAAGTAATAAAAAATATTGAAATATTCGTGATTTAAAAAGTATTTTTTTTGGTTTTTCTCAGTTTTAAGTGGTTTCATGAAAAATCAACCATCAAACATATATAGACCATTTTCCCGAAAGGAATATTTAAATTTAAAAAAACGCCAATAAAGCTTTCCGCGAAAAGTTTTAGTTTTTTTTTAATGTAAATACCTTGGAAACTACTTGTTTCCCAGATTCCAAAAAAGTCATGCTTATTCAATGCAAAAAAGGTATACTTTCACATAATTTCATGTAAATTGAATTATTTTTAAGAGAGAAAAATAAAAAACCGTCAAATCGGTTTCTCAGGGAATTTGAGGTTATGTTGAAAAATGCCGGATTTGAAAGTTTTAGATTTTTTTATTATCTACAACTCTTGTAAAGGCCATTTTTCGCTTGGAGGTCACGTTTCGCCGAAAAACGTAAAAAAACACGTTCAACCCCTAAACAACACCCCCATTTCACAATTTCATTTTATCTCGTGTTTAATTTTTGTTTGATCTCTTGGTTATAACCTTAACTAAACGTTCCGTCTGGTCGTTGCCTGTTAGTATATTTTTTTTTCAAAAGGTTATTGGCACCAGCCTAAAAGGGACGCGTAGACCAATAGTTTTAAAAGCAATTGGCATATAAAGTAAATTAACCACAAACACAAAATTAACAAAAAGTACGGTCTGCGCGGTAACATTATCAGATTAGCAACAATCAAACACAACAATTTAGTAACATTGACTTGCCCCTCAAGGATAAGGTTAACATTTACTCGGTTGGGAAAAAGATACACGCTACCGCTACGGTCAACGACTTTCTCCGGGCGATCTGGTTTGTTCGTGTTGTAAGAAACTGGGCCAAAAATACTATTGCAATTATAGTTGTGTCAAATCGGCCTAACAAGCATATAACTAAGACACAAAAAACTGTATATTAATAATAATAATCCAATTCCTGTATCGTTTTTTAAAGAACATATTTTTTATGTGAAATTATGTAATTATGGGTAACACTTATAAAACAAAAACAATGTAAATAACGGAACGAGTTTTGATAAAGCGTGTGGGTACTTTTCTATTTAAATTTAATTCAGTTGTACTTGCAAGGAAGTCCTGATCATCGCACAGAACAATTGAAACCGAAAAGTAAGTGAGAGTGTTAAAATTGTAACAAACAATTTGAGTAAACTTGAAAATCAATGAAACGATTACAGAAATGACTTTGTTGCCTATTCAATTTAATCAAGCAGGTACAACCGCAGGAAATATTTTAAGAAATGAAAAGTGCAGCCTGATGTGGTTTTTTCTGAGGAATTTGATGTCGCTAAGAAACGAACAATTGAACATTAAAACAAAGTTATGGTTGGAGTTGAAAAGCCAATTTTATTAAGGAATTCAAAATAACAAATTTTTGTATCTCTTTAATTGACTGAAATCTGGAATTGTTTGGGAGGGTGGTCAATGAAAATTGTTGAACCACAGCGTTTAGGCCCCATTGGGCCCCTTGTACTTGCTCCCAGTAGGCAGATCCTCGCCTAGACCTCCAACCAACCTAATCTTGTGAAATAGGTGGTGATGCTGCCTAGGGGCATCTCCCTTTTATGTGCCAACGTTCTCCCAAAATGGATTATCTGATTCATGAGACGACACAGAGTACATGTTGAACCGTCTCATCTTGTTCACAACCTCTACAGAGAGGTGTTTCGCTTAATCACATATTATGTAGATGTTTCCTTAACAGACAGTGTCCAGTTTGGATTCCCGTTATAAAACATAGGTTCCTTCTGGACATTGCCAGGTAGTCCATTGCTGTACTCTTGTTGGGATATTTTAGTAGTTCCCTAGCAAGCTGACAGCTGTTTGTTTCATCCTACAGCTTCTTGAATTCATTGTGGGTGTTCTCTTTAATCATTTGTGTTATCGCCGTGATCGATGACAGACTGGCTGGGCCTGATCCAAAGATATTTAGGCCTGCTGCCTTCTTGGCCAGTCTATCGACTACTTTGTTGACACTACACTGTGCATGTCCTTTCATCCAGCATTCCAGTATGTTATTCATGCTGGAGGCCCGTAGTTTGTCTACGGACAATTTCTTTTGCAGCTATGGTTATGCCCGCCAGTTCCGTTTGTACTACGCTGGCTCGTCCATCCATAGCCTATTTATATTGGATTTACACACTTCTGGAGTATATTCCGAGGCGAACGTAGGTGCGTCTTTACTATGTACATACTTCGGTATGCGATGTAAAGCAACGACAGGCGCAGTTAGTACTTGGATGGAGACCATTCCAACGGAAACCGCGTTCTCGCCTCACACATCTTCCAGCGGCTTGTATATCAGTGTATGCGCGGAAGCTATACAACCTTAGGCGAGGGTTGTATAGGGGATATACCATCCTTCGGAGGGGATGTAAAGCCGTCGGTCCCTTGTCTATTAAATGTTAGGCAAGTAAAAGATCCCTACTCTTCTTAAGGGAAGAGGTTCGGCAAAATTCCTGGTTGGGGGTAACTCGTCTACAGGCGTCGGTGTTAGGCCTCAGTAGCGGAAATAGGCCGACGTTAAATAAATGTATAAAGAAAGAAAAGGAGTATATTCCACATCTTGCCCCATCCTTCTGTTTTTATCCGTCTGTGAGGATGTTGAGCCTCGCTCTCACTATTCGTCTGTATTATGTAGGATATGTCAAAGACAAACCGAGGAGAAATGCCATTATTGCACTCGTGTAGAAGAGACGTCTTTCTGACAGCCTCATTACACAAGCGACTTCTGGCCTGCCTCTCCACAGCCTACATTTGGTTGTATGCCAACGGATTTGAGGCGTACCATTGTTGACAGAGCGACTTCTCCTAGATATTATCTAGTGGTGGCAGACACAGCATTACCTCCATAGCTCTCGTTGGCGTTGTTCGCATAGCTCCGGTTATGCTTAGGCAGGAAACTCTCTGCACTTGGCTGAGCTTGACCTTGGCTGTAGTCTGTTTGCTCTTAGGCCGCCAAACCACAAGTCCATAGGTTATCATTGGCCTTATGACTGCAGTGATATCCACAGGACCACTTTGGGTTTCATTCCCCAGGTTTTCCCCGCAGTCCTGCGACACTACTTATAAAAAATGTAAGCCTTCTTTAGTCTTCTATCTATGTGAAAATTCCATGTTAGTTTGGCAGGCAGGTATTTCACTTCTGATGCGAAACTTAGTGTTGTATCCAGGCAGGTGCCTTCAGTGCTCCTAGTCTTTGATTGACTATTAAAGGGAAGTATAAAAAATGCATGTAAATTTTAAATAAAGTCTATAGTCTGGCTGAAAAGAGTATATAGTTGAGCCAGGGGCATGCGGGTTTACGAATTTCGTAAATTCCATAACTCCATAATATTTCGAAAAAATGAAAGTTTTCGGATTGTGTTAATTATGCATGAGCTACCATGTCTTAAATTACACCATTATGGATTCTCTATATAGTAAAAAAAATGTTGAATGATGAAATACTGGATGATGAGCTACTCGAACATTTGACATTCGTCTACAAAAGCTCCGTCTATTTCACAGCAGCCAACAAGTTATTAGATAGTTCAAATGTGCTTTTAGAGGGCGGAATATTAAAACATAATATTTTTAGTCGCAAACTCCTCTATAAAATCCTTATTTTACTACAAAGAACGTAACCAGACTGCAACCAACAGCTACTCTCCGGACTATGTGCCCCGCCGAGCCCTGAATTACAAGTTACAAGCCTGGCGCGTTAAGTGTAATAATTGCATATTACCATCAAAACGCGCCAGGTTTGTAACTTGTAATTCAGCGCTCAGCGGGGCACATAGCCCGGAGAGTAGCTGTTGGTTGCAGTCTGGTTACATTCCTTATAATAAAATAAGGATTTTATAGAGGAGTTTGCGACTAAAAATATTATGTTTTAAGCAATTTTTGTTAGAATAATTTTTAAATTCGACGAAAAATTTATTTTGGCCCCTCCCTGAAGCCTTCCCTGTCCCCTTTTGAATGCCATGATCTAATAGGGCTAAATTGAAGCGATTTCTTATGTTTCACATATCAAAGATACCCATGCATGAGCTGTCAGTTTGCAACATTCTTGACGATCGTCTTTTGTTTTCCCCGCCATGTTTAGTTTTAAATTCTGTAAAGTCGAGTCATGTCGTGTTAACAAAATTTAGAGTTTGTTTGTAACTTTTAACGTGTTTTTTACTTAATAATATTCAAAATTTATCAAATACTTTAAAACTATGTGACTGTGCATCAATCTGTGAATATTTTGGCAGAAATTATAAAGGTATTACTAGTGATATTGTACATGTGTCGACTTTGGTGAATTTAACCCCAAATTTCGGTTTTAAACTTATTAGTCATAGGTAGATGAAAAGTAAAGCAGTAAATGTGAATAAAGTTTTTAATAATGATAACGAAAGACGTGAAACATCAGACTTATTCGCCATCACCGATTGAAAGAAAGTTTGTATCTTTTCAGTTTTTTAACGTTATCATCTTGGTCTATTCACCTTTACTTCCGAGCGAATACTCAAAAATAGTTAAAATATACATCTTCACATAATATCTACCATTATTAATTGGATTAGGTAATGAATATTGACATAAATAACATATTTTATCTTCCGTTATATGCAAATAAATGAATAAGAGTTTCATATTTTGTTTAGAAAACGCCTTCACAATCATACAAGGTGTTTTTGAGTATCAATAACAGGCATATATATCAACTGCATTATATACAAGGTATAGATTAAAACAAGTCTACTGACCCTGATTTAAAACCGATCACGTAATACTTTGCCATCCTTTGTTTCTATGAGCCTGCGGTTTGGGCTGCTTCTGTATTCGGTATTCTTCCTGTTGACGAAGCAGATTCATCAGGTAGATGTTTATCTCGCGAATTTATTAGCCGCTTAATGTTTTTTATACAGGTAGGTGAAATTATATATTGTAGGAGAAAATAGACTCATGTGTTTATTTTCCTATACCGGGTGTTAGAAAAATATGGGAACGGTGGAAAATCTCGAACAGTTTGCATCAAATCGAAAAATAAAAACATACGTGTCAAAAATTTTTCAAAAAATTATCTACTGATAACAAAATGATCTCCCCACCCACCACCCTGTGGGTGGGGCGAGGGGCAACTTTAAAATTTCAAATGGAAACCCTTATTTTTATAGCGAAATCGGATTCTACGGCAAAAAATACGTAAATTTTATTCCGGACATTTTTTTCGATCCTTGCATGGTGTCGCTGTAATCGGAAAAAAATGAAAAGAAAACATTACTGTTTCAAGAGTAGCGTCTTGTGCCCATAAAAAAACGTCCAATTCAAAAACTGAAAAACACGTATTTGTTATTTTTACGAAATCTATCCAATGACATTGGATTCGACTCTCCCACCCCTAACCCAGTGGATGGGGCGAGGGGCAACTTTGAAATTTGTAATGAAAATCCCTATTTTTTATAGCGGATTCGGATTCTACTGCCAAAAATACGTGAATTTTATATTGGGCATTTTTTTCGTTTCTCGCAAGGTGTCGCTGCAATCGCACAAAATTGAAATAAACCTTAAGCGTCTATAAGTTTGTAAATATTTATAAACTCTAGCCACTCGTGTTGACAAAAAAACATTCAGTTTAAAAAACAATATCTGTGATATCTTGGTTTTATGAATGTTTTTTTTAAGTGTTCTTAATAACAGTATTTGTTTTGTGAAATTTCTACGAGAACGTTCAGTTCCTTCCAACTTTTGTAGAGGCAGGAGCGCACTTTTGTACGGAAAAAGTTATTTCATTTTTCATTAGTTCCCGCGTTTTTTTCTGCATAATAGCTACTTTAACAGAGGAAGAGATAGTTTCTCTTTTAATGATGCGAGGGTGGGGCGATAAAGAAAGGTCCTATGATGAAATTGTGATTTTATTCAACGAAACATTCCGTGTAGATCAAGTGAGAATTTCGAAATCTACTGTGCCCCGTACCATCAAACGATTCCTAGACACAAGGACAAATAAAAATCGCCCAAAATCTGAGAGACAAATCTGAAATATCGGAAGCTCGACAAATGGAAGTGGCCCAGGCATTTGTTGAAAATCGAAGGTTATCAATCAGAAAAGCCAGTCAACAGCTTGATTTGAGTGCATTTTCAGTTCATAAGAATTTGAAACTTTTGAAATTTCATCCTTACAAAATTCACCTTCACCAAGAGTTAAATGAAGATGATTTTGATCGGCGACTGGAATTTAGTGAATTAATGATGGAAATGAGTAACCAAAACCCAAAGCCCAATACCAGAGATTGCTGGTGACGAGTTCGATAATGTTTGGTTCCAGCAAGATGGGTCTCCTCCACACTATCGGGATATTGCTAGGGACTATTTGAATGGTACTTTCGAAAATCGATGGATAGGTCGAAGAGGAACTATTGAATGGCCAGCAAGATCTCCCGACCTCGCGCTACTTGATTATTTTGTTTGGGGCTACGTGAAGGGTAAGGTTTATTTCACTAAACCTCGTGATTTGGAAGAGCTGAAGCAACGCATAATAAACATTTTTGCAGAAATACCACCTCAAATGATAAGAAGTGCTATTAAAAATTTTTACGTTCGTCTCGGACAATGCCAAGAAGTCAATGGGCACCATTTTGAACAGCTGCTATAATCTTGAAATTAAAACCTGCTAGTGTAGCAGTTAAGCTGTAAACTAATTGCCTCAACTGATCGAAATCCTCACCTTGCCTTAAATGGCTGAGTTACCTCCTTGCCTTCACTGGCTGGGATAAGAACTTGTCTGAAGTGGCTGAATTAAGAGGTAAAACCACTGTTAGTTTGTATTTAAATCGAGTTTTTTATTGCCCTGTAAAAATTGTAAATTGAATATTACTAACTGCTAATAAATTTACAAAACAGCTCGGGAAATCATTCACTCTGAGATCAGTAGTTTTACTTTTCGTACTTTTTTACGTATGCATTCAAAACTTTCATGTTTCCACTCAATTTTTTGCGATTGCAGCGACACCTTGCGGGAATCGAAAAAAATGCCCGATATAAAATTCACGTATTGTTGGCCATAGAATCCGAATCCGCTATAAGAGATAGGGATTTTCACCCACCCACCACCCAGTGGGTTAGGGTGGGGGAGTCGAATCCAATGTCATTGGATAGATTTCGTAAAAATAACAAATACGTGTTTTTCAGTTTTTAAATTGGACGTTTTTTTATGGGCACAAGACGCTACTCTTGAAACAGTGATGTTTTCTTTTCATTTTTTGCGATTACGGCGACACCATGCAAGAATCGAAAAAAATGCCCGGAATAACATTTACGTATTTTTTGCCGTATAATCCGATTCCGCAATAAAAAATAGGGGTTTCCATTTGAAATTTTAAAGTTGTCCCGCGCCCCACCCACGGGGTGGTGGGTGGGGAGGTTATTTTGGTATCAGTAGATAGTTTTTTGAAAAATTTTTGACACGTATTTTTTTATTTTTTTGATTTGATGCAAACTGTTCGAGATTTTCCACCGTTCCCATACTTTTCTAACACCCGGTATATGTATATTTTATGAAGCAATTTTAAAACCATTTGAACGCTTCATAGTTTTATATATAGTTGCTTCAATTGATAAAATTTGTGTCGGAAGGCTTTTTTAAAACCAAACTGTTTTGTTAATTCCTTTTAACTATAATAATAAAAATTTTACAAAACTACAGCCAGAGAAAGTCAAGTTTTAAGACATACTACAAGGCTTTTCAATAAATTCTTGTGCCCTAGAAATACATTTAGTTTCAAATAAACCTAATTTAAAACTAATTAATCTTTTTTTTTTTTTTATACATTTATTTAACGTCGGCCTATTTCCGCTACTGAGGCCTAACACCGACGCCTGTAGACGAGCTACCCCCAACCAGGAATTTTGCCGAACCTCTTCCCTTAAGAAGAGTAGGGATCTTTTACTTACCTTACATTTAATAGACAAAGGACCGACGGCTTTACATCCCCTCCGAAGGATGGTATATCTCCTATACAACCCTCGCCTAAGGTTGTATAGCTTCCGCGTATACACTGATATACAAGCCGCTGGGAGATGTGTGAGGCGAGAACGCGGTTTCCGTTGGAATGGTCACCAATCCAAGTACTAACCGCGCCTGTCGTTGCTTTACATCGCATACCGAAGTATGTACATAGTAAAGACGCACCTACGCTCGCCCCCATTAATTAATCTGCAAACAAGTTAATGAAACTAAACATAATCTACTCGTTTTAAAAATGTCGGTATATTTTTTATACGATTGTTTGCAAGATACAATTAAAAAACCAGTTTTGGGTGCCATTTTTGAACATCACCTTGGATCAGAAGTTTATTTAAGGGCCCCAGTGCCATTTTCCCTCGCTATGATACGAAAATCATAAACATTCCATCTAACCGAAGAATCCATAAATAACATTAATAAACATTTATCGTAAGCACTAAATGAATCGTGTAAACATATTTGGCACAATTTAAAATTATCCACTTCCTGTAACGGTATAAAATTCTTCGCTGCTTCACTCGGCTCCTACCTCGCAGGCAAATTAAAGTCACCTGCTTATTACGAAACAAAATATACCCGTATCTTAGTTATTTATTTATATCGTGAACTCGACGCTTAACAGGTTTTAAATTGTGAATTGTAATCCCCAAAACTTGTTTGTATGCCAGGCCTAAGGTATCAAATTTAAAATCAATAAATGAGTTTAATAAATTGGCCACCAAGCGGAGGATTAAATTTTCAATTTCAAAGTAGGTTGAAATAAATAACATAAATAATAATCGTCACCAAAGTTTCTGTAATTTGTATTCATTTGAATTTGATCGACACCATTTTTATGAACTCATGTCTGTACAAAGATAACTTAAAAATTGAAACAGCTCTACTTCAGATTTTACCAAGTGAGGGAGACTGTTACTTAAAATGGATGAGATTTTTCTATTCGTCAAGCAGATGCAATTTTGAACCAATAGGAACAATGGCAGTTACTAAAGAAGTTATAACATACCGTGTGACACAAACTATTGGCTCACTCCTATATTTCATTTATTTTTTAACTTATCCACTTCAAACTTGAGGTGCATAAAAATGATATGAGACCATTTCCGGATTACCCGAAAATGACCGCAACTTTCTATTTTTAAATGGAATACCCTGTATATTTTTACATATTTGGATTCAAGACTACATTCTGGGTATACCGTGAGACTTTCAAGAATTTTTGAGTCGATGTTTAGTTTTTAAAGCATTTTAAGACATTCGTCTAGAGTGCTTTGGAATACCAAAATTTGTTCTACGGCAGGGAAAAATATGTCACTTTTTTATCGAAAACTTTTTTTAAATGGGAAGCTGGTGGCTCACAGTGTTAAATTATAGATTTTTTTCTGAATTCATTGATATCCATTTCAAATCTATTCTATTTGTTTTTCTAATTTATTTAAAAATAAAAAATCACTTTCAAAATAATTTTTATTGAACTTTAACACAATTGCCTTTGCACTACGATTTGATACAATATTATTAAATAAAAGAAAAGTGACATTTGTTTGTAAACAATTATTGTTAGCGAAAAATTTGTGTCCATTATCGATATTTCTTAACATACACTATATGAATAACGAAAAATCTGACAAGATATTAATTTATGGCAAATGTCGAAAAAATTCTGTGCTTGAGGTCAAATGTATGCTCAGAGATTTACTGAAAGAAGACATCCGTCTCTTCATTACTTCAAAAAATTAGAGATAAAAATGTGGCGAGAGCCACGTGTCCAAAATCAAGAATTCATTGTAAATGAAGAGTTGGGGATTGATGTACCATGAACCGTCAGCCACAATCAGAAATAGCGGAAATACGAGGATCAAATAGGGAAACAGTCAGAAGAATTTTGAATAAATGTAATTACCGCTCGCTAAAGTATAATCTGTACCAACATTTGTGCGAACGAGATTCTGTAAGACGAATTGTGTTTTGCGAGGGGTTAATTAATAAGTTTCAAAAAGACAATAATTTTGCCTTCAACATCTTTTTTCCCAATGAAGCACATTTCACAAATAATGCGATATTCAACCGGCAGAGCGTAATATACTGGTCCCAACAAAATCAAAGGTTAGTTAGACAAGGGAGGATTCAAGAAAGATTTGGGATAAATGTATGAGTAGGTATTTATGGAATACGAGTCGTTGGCCCAATATTCTTCCAAGATACGCTAAAGGTATCTCAACTTTCTAGCAAGACGACGCATCGCCCCATAACAGCCGCGTTGTTATGGATTATCTGAACGAAACTTTAGGGCCCACAACTTATTTCAAACCAGGGTTTCAGAAGATGGCCTGCAAGGTCACGAGATGTGGGGTACTAATAATAATAATAATAATAATTAATAATAATTATTAATTTTGTGCATTTCTCTTATTAGTTTCTTTTGAATTTATTATGGCTTTGAAATATAGGAACGAAGAAAAGTTAAATATGCTAGAAATTTATTTTAAATCAAATAGAAATACTGATGAGGCATCAAGAATTTATAAGGATAACTTTCCAGAACGCGTGCATCCGAATAAAAGGTATTTTAGGACTTTTGTTCTTAATTTTTTAAATTAGGGACGGTTCAATGGAAAAGAAATGATACATACTTATGAGATAGATATGGAAGAGCGAACTAACGTTGTATTAGAAGACAATGCTACAGTATCTGTAAGACAAATTTCAAATCAGGTAAATGTTTCCAAAACAACTGTGCATAACATTTTAAAGAAAAATCATTATCACCCATACAAACCAACCATCGAGGTTTACAAGAAAAAGACTATGAAAGAAGAGTATGAACCCAGACTTTCATTCAAAAGTATTATAGACAGGCGAGACTAGATTCACTAAGTGTGGTGTTTTCGATAGATATAACACACACTACTGGAGTATCCAGAATCCTCACATAATTAGCCATAGATGGTTTCAAACCAAATTTGGATTCAATATCTGGTGTGGCATCATAGGTAATCTTATTTAAATCGGTCATTGATAATAATTCATTATAAAAAGATACTTTCCAGGTAATTGCATTATTGGACCGTTTATTTATCATGTTAATTTGAATAGTGCAAATTATTTGCGAATGTTGCAAGAACAAATAATACCAGCTCTTAGACTTACTGTAGAAGATATTAACCAGAGTTGGTTTAATCACGATAGTTGTCCAGCACATAATAGCAGCATAGTTACACAATTCTTAAGAGCAGCTTTTGATAATTGCAAATAATGTCAACGTTCTATGGCCAGCCAGGTCTCCTGATCTCACTCCGTTGGACTATTTTCTTTGGGTACATACAAAAATGAAGTTTATTCATTTGAGTCATCAGAAAATTTTAGAAGAACGCGTAAGAAATACTTTGGCTGCTGTTAACAGAAATACTTTAAGGAGAGCGTGCAGTTCAATATTGAACAAGGACGACATACTGAACAATTTCTTTAAGCTTTAATTAATTTGTTTTAATTTTAAGTTGAAGCTAATAAAATCGGAATATTTTAAAATAAATTTTCTTCTAGCATACTTAAAAAACTTAATTTTTTCATATTTTACACCAGCAAATAATTTTTTCCTGACATTGTAATACATCATTGAAAGGAGAACTAAGAGCACTATTGAACATACAAAAATCCAATATGGCGTCCGTAAGAAGAAACAAAGTTAGTGGCATCAACTGAGAAACAAATGACGGTAGAAATTTTTTACGAGCGAAAGCACCTTAAAAAGTGTACTTATTAAAATATCACCAGTCATCAAATTAAGCATATATGGGACGTTTTTAAAATGCACCTTTTCAGTTATTTGACAATATTTCGGAAACTACGATAACTAGGCCAAATTTAAAAACGGCATCGAAATGGTCACAAAATTCTTCAAAAAAGTCCCTAGTTAACTGTTTCTCTATCTCTAATAATAACGGAGATGTAATGTATCACCCCCAATGCAAACTATAATAAAAATTATTTTGAAACTCATTTTTTGTTTTTAAATAAATTAAATAAAATAGGAATCAAATAGCATGGATTTGAAGTGTATATCAATGGATTCAGAAAAAAATCTATAATTTATTGAACACTATAAGCCACCACCTTAATAAATTAAATCGAATAATACTTAACAAATTTAAAAAATATTTGTATAGGCACTTCTATTTTCATGTTTAAAAAATGGTGGAGGATCCGGTGATACATAATAAAAATAATCCCGAAGGCCTACCGAGACGATATGTTGCTACAAAACCCTCCCGACAAAATACTCTTACAAATAAAAGAACTTCATCAAAATTAGATGACCTATCGAAGAAATATATACAGAGATAGACAGATAGACATACAAATATAAACGTTGAACTTATAACACTCTCTCTCCTCATGTGTTGGAGGGTTAAATATTAAATTATTTGTCATTGCAGGAAAAATCTGAATTTTGGATAATATGTTCTAGCCCTTGTAATCGACTTATATATATATATATATATATATACATGGTGTTTCACCGGGAACTGAATCGATCGATATAGAGAAAAGCACATTTGCTACTCTATATCCAGAAAAACGGAAACCGTCACCAAACACTGTAAAACGCATAGTGAAAATTTTTTAAAAGTATGACTCTGTCAAGGGAAAAATGCAAAGAAGAAAGCCTATTGCTGGTGACGAAAACATTGAAATAGTCATTCTGGGATATTTTCATGCATTTCCAAGGATATGTCATTAAGACAAGCTGCTCTGGAATCGGGACTATGCAGGGAATCAATTCACAGAATCTTATTAAAACATAAGTTTCACCCGTTTTTATTCCATATGGTTCAAGGATTAAAAGAAACAGATTTCCTAAGAAGACAGAATTTTTGTGAGTTTATTCTAATAAGGTCTGAGGGTCGCGATTCTTATTTGGGAAATATATGGACAGATGAAGCAAATTTACTAAAAATGGACTTTTTAATAGACACAATTCGCATTATTGGAGTGTCTCAAATCCTCATATGTTCAGAGAGCGAAACTTTCAGGAAAGTTGGCAGTTCAATGTTTACTGTGCCATAAGAAACGATAGAGTTGTGGCATTACAATTTTATCAGGAAAATTTAAGCGGTAAATTAAATTTTCTCTTCTGCTAATATGTATAGGTAATTTATTTTTTTTTTTTTAGGTGAAAGATATCTGAATATCTTACTAAATTTGAATGATAACTATTTTAAAAAATTACCTTTCGCCAAACATACAAACATTTATTATCAGCACGACGGTGCTCCCCCACATAACATATATTTAATTAATAATTATTTACATGAAACTTTTTATGATCAATGGATTGCCGACCTTTCTTGTGGCCTCCTCGCTCGCCCGACTTATCAGTTCTGGATTATTTCATTTGGGGAACTATTAAAAATAAAGTTTATGAGAGCCCATTAACAACCATTGAAGATTGTATGCAAAGAGTAAGAAATGCATTTCAAAACATATCACAGGATTCAATTAGAAGAGCTACCCATGAGGAACTAATCCGAAGGTGCGAAATATGTGTCGAGGTTCGAGGGCGGAATTTTGAGCAATTATTAAATTAAAATGAAATTATATTTTAAATTGATCTTATCTCTGCTATTTTAGTTCATCTTCAATTCGACTAATACGCATGTTAGAGTGTTAGTGTTATTTTGTGTTTTTGTGGATATCGAGTATCAAATGTGCTGCAAGTTCTTGATATTACTTTATCACATTCTCCATAAATAATAAACAAAAAGTCTTCGTGGGTGTAATTTAAACGTGCTGGCATTTTTTGACATAAGATAATGACTGATTGTTTCTAATCATGGCTATTTTGATGAAATGATTACAACAATTCATGAACTTCTAATAAAATCGCAAATATTTCAAAAAGCCATATCAGAAAAAAGGAAGTTCAATTTTACACAACTTGGCGTAAAAAAATATAGGGTGTTCCATTTGACCTAAACAAGTTTCCGCGGTTTGAAGTTGATAAAATTTAACACGAAAAACGGAACACTTGGTATGATATTATTGAATTTGTTTCAATTGTAGAACGTAGTTCTTCTTGTGTTCTTTTTACGTGACAAGAAGCAAATGAGGATCTTTTACAAGAAGAAAGTTCTTGCACCTGTCAAATTTTCTATAAAATGTCAAATACCTCTGAAACGGCTAGGTTTAGGTATAGGATACGCTGCATATTTTCGACTCAGAATTTTATGCTCTTTTCGAAAACCCTAAAATATATAGGGTGTTCCATTTGAAATAAGCAAGTTGGTATCTACTTCCGGTATAAGCGGAAGTGCCAGCTGCTTGTAATTATTTTAGTTGGATTGGCCACACCGATATTAGTAATTATCTAAATTTTGAAAATTTTCTGATGCGTACTTTTCTCTATATCGATCGATTCAATTCCCGGTGAAACACCCTGTATAATCCTGGGTCGGGCTCAAATCCTGGCTAGGGTATGGATGTTTAGTGGCGTTGTTCATGTATTACCGAGTTGGTAAAAGTAGATTAGACGGGACAACATATCTAGTCGCTGTATCACTTCTGAGTTCAAAACATGCGGTATGTCGAAAAAATTAGACTAAATTTCTCTTTTCTTGTATAACTTGGTAGTGAGCAAGTTTTAGAAACCTTACTACCCTATTAGTCCAGCTTCTGTATTAAAAAATCCATATAAACTTTGAAATAATTCTCATAAGGCTGAAATTTTGCACACACGTTCTTTCAATAGCCATAAATAAAATTCAAAATGTATGCTAAAATACGGGCTTGGAATCCTACGAAATTCAACACTAAAGTGTTACACTAGGTTTTCGACAGAAGAGGTATTAGTATATGAAATTAAAGCTCGTATAATTGTCTACAAAGAAGGTATTTCTTTCGTACAGTCGTCAGAAAAATGTTGTTTGGTCCTGTTTAAGATGTCTCGAAAAAAAAACGTATCACTCACAGACATACTGACAGACACACAGACAAACTGCATGCTGATTCGAATATATTTAGTATTTTTTTAAAAACGACCACTTTATCTATGGATAAAAAAGTAAAAAGTCTTTCGAATTTCTTGTTCCGTTTATACAGGGTGTTCCAATAGTGCATCAAAGTCCAATATCGGCTTTGTTAGAAGACTTTGGAAAGTTATTTTTTTTAAGGAAGTGGTATATCGTCAAGAGACGCACATTTTATAAATATTTTTAAATATACAGGGTGACTCGTTACAGCGGAGCATCTTCGAGGTCATTTCTTTTAAATGGAATACCATATATATTTTTATATTTATGAATTCAGCGATAAATTACCTGGCAACTAGATCAGCTCTAAATGAAAAGTATTATAATTTAATGGTTTTTAATGAAAAAGAAAAATATCTCTGGAAATATCGATTTTAGGTATAGGATATGTTTCACAAAAATCATAGAGAATTAACGTGCCAATTCAAAAATACAATAATATATAGAGTGTTCCATTTGAAAAAATTGAGAAAATTCACTTTGAAACATCCTGCATTAGCGCTAGTATGAAATACACCCTGTATATTTATAATCAATATTTGGTGTCGTAGTTGTAGTAAGAATATTCGAAGAATGCCACAAATAACTTTCAGACAATATTTAGTACATCCCTTGTCTACATAATTGCAAAATAAACCTTCTTAATTAATAGTAATACACACGCAGCAAATTAATTTGTTAAATCTTGTTTCGACCAAAAATTTCATATTGTTTTCGAATAACTCGGCAACGCCACGTCAAAAACTAAAAATCTGGAGGTCGTTGTATGTGTCCCACTTTTGATTTTCGTTCAAAATTATAATTTGTTACGGGTATATAGGCTACAGACAGATAGATTTTCACACTTAAAATCTGTTTCTTCATTATTATAATTATTGTATTAAAGAAAAGTAAGTTGTGGTTTTCTTGCAAAATCCCGACAGAAAATAAATTTGGTACACTAAACAAACACTCTCGAGAACACTCTTCTTGTCAACAGCCATCTATAAAAAACACTTTTAGTTCACACACTGTACAACTTTAAAGGCATTAGAAGAACCAATTAAGAATAATATATAATGAAGGAAAGAAGAGAGATTGACAGGTGTATGATTATACGTACGGCAATACTAATTAACTAATCTTTCTTATAATATTCGTTCCAAGAAAAATATAAATATTAATCTGTTATAACCATTAACGCATAAACTTTAATATATTCCCGTTAGAAGCTGCTTCCTATTTTGTAATGGTGTACAATATACAGTTTGATATTAAGTAAATCATTCACCTTTACGAGCAAGTAAACTAAGAACTGGGTATTTTAATGCAACAAATGTAATTTACTTAATTATGAACAAAAATATCTATGTAGGTGCTTCAAGTTGGTTCTTAATAATCATTAGTACCTACTCGATTCACATTAAGGGTTTCATTAAAACTATAACCATCAAAAATTGTACACTATAGACTTTCTGCCATTCAAGGGTCGGTATTCATTTTTAAGTGTGATAAATCTACTTACTTTTTACGTAATGTTCTTCAAGAATAACACTGAACTGGCACTGTAACATCTGAGGAACTACTGCTGGGTTGATATGGGAGCCTCGAGCGGACGAAGCGCTCGGCATAGCGGTATCCATCGCTGACACCTGAAAGATACCTTGCTTTACTATTGAGTAATAAAAAAGAAGAAGAAAAGGCTTGACTGCTTTTATTGTCAGTCATCAACCTATTGTCTGAGGGAAAGGTTTGAACTTGGCGGAGGTCTCCGAGAACATAAAATATAACCGGATGCGGCCGGCGTGCGAAAAACTTGACGTAATTGGTTGCATAATTTTTTGGGTGAAGAAATTTACGAGAAGTCTTTTATAGCATATACAGGATGTCCCGAAAATGATGGGCAATCTCTCGGTTTTGGGTAGAACTAGTGAAAATAAGGTCACAAGTTCGTATATTCTTCTTTCCCCCGAGATACCCCAACGAAGATATTCGCTCTTGAAGTTGAAGGTTATAAATCGATTTTTCGCGATAACTTTTTTATTGTTCAGTCGATTTTAATCATATATTATTTCAATCCAGTTAGATCAGTGTATTAGAACCTTGGATAACATTCTTGGGGGCTCGGGGGCATAGCATTGCCTTAATAAGTTGAAAAAACATTTTCAGCCTATTTTCTTTTATTTCTAAAGTTATTTTCAAATTTTTGAGCCATGACTATTTACTTATAGTATTACTTTGTCATATTATGTATGACCTCCCCGTCGATTATTTAAAAAAAAAACGACAAAAAATTGTGCCGCACATTCTGAAGCCCAAGTTCTGGGGTCAGCATTGAACGTGTCAATATTAATTTTTTTTGATATTTAAAAAAAACAGCTACATCCTCTTATCTATGTAGATAAGACGATGTAGCTGTGTATGTACAAAACCAAACTAGTAATAATGACAGTTTATGGTTGCCATGGATCAAAATATCAGATAATTGGAGTGACATAATTTTTCAGTATTAGCTTAATTCGACATTAATTAAGTGATTAATTGGTTGAAATATGGCTTACACTAACAATGAATACGCAGATATGCATTTAATGTGTGGAATGGCTTTTTGAAAGAGCAACTGCTTCATTCATACCATATACAAAAAGTACATGCCATTAGCCCAGTTGACTTTCCTGATATGGTGCAATTTTCGCAGTGGTTTATACAGAAATATGAACAAAACCATGCCTTCATTCGATCGGTTTTGTATACGAATGAAGCGAGCTTCGGAAGAAATGGAGTCATTAACTCCAACAACTTACACGTTTGGAGCGAGGAAAACCCACAAGGCACAATTCAAACGCGCCATCAAAGGCAATTTCATATTAATGTTTGGGCCGGAATTATTGGCCGGTACTTGTTGGGCTCATTCATGTTACCAAATCGATTGAATGGGCAACTTTATCTTGAATTTCTCCAACAGCAGTTACCACAAATTTTAGAAGACGTTGACATTTCATCTCGAGAGAACATGTGATTTATGCATAATAGGGCGCCCCCGCATTTTAGTCTTATAGTGAGGGGTCATTTGAATAGAGTATATGCAAATCGGTGGATAGGTCGGGGTGGGCCTGTTCCTTGGCCTTTCCGATCACCCGATTTAAATCCACTTGATTTCTTCCTGTGAGGGCCTTTAAAGAGTCTCGTATATGCCACACCAGTAGAGATAAGAGAAGAATTATACGAGAGAATTATGTACCATTCAAATGCAATTAGAGAAAACGAAGGAATGTTGTGGCGAGTCCAGCGATCGTCAGTTCGTCGTGGATAAGCATGCATTAGAGAAGGAGGTGCTCATATTGAGCATTTGTTATGAAATTTCATAAGTCTTCATTTTTCCATGTCCCTAATTAGTTTTCTACAGTAAGATTTCAAATTTTGTGTTTTGTGTGTTCAAAATTTTTTGTTTTTATAAGTTTAGGTAAGTACTTACTACCTCATAGAGAAATAAATGTTGTTTTGTACATAATCCTCGTGTTTATTTATTATTTGTACGACTGAAAATCGCAATTTTATCGTTAAGTGCATTTATCTCGAAAACGGTTCATATTACCGACATCAAACAAGTATACGTTTGTTACGTAAAAATGGCTCAAAAATTTGAAATTAACCTTAGAAATAAAAGAAAATAGGCCGAAATTTTTTATTCAACTTATTAAGGCAATGGGTGTTCTGCCCCCGAGCCCCCAACAATGTTATCCAAGGTTCTAATACACTGATCTAACTGTATTGAAATAATATGATACTGATCCAAAAATGATTAAAATCGATTGATCAATAAAAAAGTAATCGCAAAAAATCGATTTTTAACCTTCAACTTCAAGAGCGAATATTTTCCTAGGGGTACTTCGGGGGAAAGAAAAATATACGAACTTGTGACCTTATTTTCACTAGTTCTACCCAAAACCGAGAGATTGCCCACCATTTTCGGGACACCCTGTAGAATTGAAAGAACAAATAATGATTATACAGGTTGTTTCACGAGAAAACGGACATGGTTTAATGGGAGATAGACGGCACCGAGGGTAATCAGTTTTCAAATAGATTTTTAATCCATTCCTCAAAAAACGGAACGGAATACGAAATTTAAACGATCAAACAAAATGAAAATAATGAAAATTTGACCTTGGTCTAAAAACATTAGTTAAAAAAAATAAACCATATTGTAATATAAAATGAGCGCAACCCAAAAGACGAAATTAAAATAAAATAATCAGTCAAAATTGAACTCGGTCAAAAATAAAATAAAAGGCTTTCTTAAAAGTAAATAAACACAGCTAAAAATAATAATAATAATATAAGCAAGGCGTGTGCACTTGTGATTGTACGCGTGATGCGCACCTTGGTTTTCCTGCAATCGCTTTTTACTTTCTAGTACGACTTTCAGAAAAGCAAGCTTTTTAAAAACATTATTTTATTTTCTACTTTTTAGTGATACTTTAGTTATTTATAACGTATAGAACCAATTTACATAAATTCATTCATTGGAGCTAGGTTTCGAGGTATAAACCGGATGGCATTCGATTATGTCACCGGAGCTAATATCGTATCATTTGTACGGGAAAAAACGGACGTAGAAGTCTCTAATCAGAGACTTCTATGCCTGATCAGGCGAGAAACCTTTCGTATTCTACGTTTTGCCGGAGATGCCGGTTGGATGGTATATTTAAACAATTTTCACCCCTGTGCCCGCGCCCCCTACGTGCAGATTTTTGCAAAAGTAACGATTATCATTAGTAGATTAGTATTATCATCCGATCTTAGTAACTGTGCAAATGTCATCAATTGATTATGTCAGAAAATGTGTTAAATAAAGGATGCAAACATGAAAACTACATTGTGAGTTAATGAAAAGCAAGTAAAACAAGTGACAACAAAATTCGCTTTATTGTTTTCCGTAAGCGAATGTTTGTTTTTATTTACATCCTAATAAAAGTGTTCACGGCTCGATATTCGTACCTGCTACCTATATTCCAACGTTTCATACTTTTAGACATATTTTTTAATATGCAACCTTTTTTAGATTTTTACTATTTTATGAAATATGAAATGAATATGAAATAATTTAAAACTATATAATTATAAAGAAATTGTAGAAAATTTTGCGCCCCTCAAACTTTGGCGTCCAAAGCGCTAGCTTCTTTTGTCTGCTGGTTAATCCGCCTCTCATTTTGACTAATCTCTAATTTTCTTCATACTAATATAGAGTGTCCTGTCGATTAAACCTTAAACATTCCATTATTCGTAAATCTGCATTCATCTGAGAATAACACATTTTCTAAAAATCTGTTATCTTGTTTCGTTTATTGAGTAACCACTCATATTTTTGTACCTTTCTAACATTATCGTCTTCATAAAGATGTTGGTATAAGTTGTATTAAAAGAATGTGCTACCATTCTTAGGATAGGAGGAGGATAGATTTATTTCGATATGTATAGAAATAAAAAGTCACTTTGTTTCACCCGATGTAATATTTATTCTGGGCAGTGCAGTGGATCGTTTTGGGAAGTTTCAAGTTACTGAGCAACCTGTATATTATTGTTACTATTATACGTTCAATGGAGTATGCTGCCAGGCCTGAGCCTAAACGTAAAGTTGGTTGCCTACAACTTGATATTAAATTCGTTTTATATCTTATTCATTTTGCTTGCAATAATAGTGTTTTATTTATTTTAAATCTGCACGGTTTAATGTACTAGCAGTTCATAGCAACAGACAGGTCGGGATTTCCTGTTTACAAGGATATCCGTAATATGTTTACAGAAGCGTGAGAAATTAAAACCGATGTAGTTACCATCAGTCCTTTTACTTTTGAAAGTAATTGAAGTCCCTTTTGAACTGCTTGAAGTATTTCTAAAGTATTTGCGAGCTCTTTTTAAAATTCATTCAAAGCCCATCTAGACAAGTCTCATCACATTCATAACCATATAAGATCAAATAATGGCATATAAATAACTTGGTTACTCATTTCCAGCAATTACCATTTAAATACCATCATTACGTTTTGAGAAATTATTGATACAGTATCGAGTGGTAGATCCAGTCTACTGGAAAAACTGTCCATAATTTGAAGTTTTGCCAAAGGCAGTTTTGTTCAGAATGATTTGAACTACACCATATCAAAAACCCCTAATTTGACGGAAATTGTTTTTTTCATGTAATGTGTGTCCTCCCCACGGTGTAATATATTACACCGTGGTCCTCCCCAAACACTTATTAAGAAATGTATTTTTACTCTACACTCCATTATTAGTATCGTATAGGTTTTACATTTTTAGATAATAATAATAATAATCGTTATTTCCATCAGACTTTTACAAGTATTGGAATTGTCATGTATATAACATAGATAATACACAGAATATATAATACATAAAAAGAAAACGGTACATACAAAATATATATACATAAATATTTAAAGGGAATAAAAAAAAACATACATATATATATATATATATATATATATATATATATATATATGTTGTTTTTTAGGTTTTCGCGGGTGTTAAATGAAGTGTTGTACTTCCGGGTGCTCTCCCGCATCGATGGTCGACCCCTTCAGGAGTCATGGTTGTCTAAACGACGTTTCGGCAGAATCTCATCTGCCATCTTCAGGTTCTCGCTAAAAGCTGCCTACTGCTGCTCCTCGTTGCTCGAACTATTACTCATCAAAATTGTAGGGAAGAAGGTAACACTTTAATTTCTTTTTAAATAAAAAAATATTAGAGATAGATTTTATCTCCAATGGAACTGCATTAAATGCCCACTGCTCTGTAGTATACTCCCTTTTCCAATGATGATGTTTGATGATGAGGAACTCCCAGTACATTTGAATTTCGAGTTACCATCATCATACCATTGTACAATTGTACATATCCTCGTTTGTTCTAAATTTATCAATACTTTTTTTTACAAATAAAATCAACAGGTTATATATATAAGGTGGGTAATGTCATTAACTCCAACATTTTGAATAATGGCTTACTAGGCTCTCGGTTGTTTTTCCTAAGCATACATCGTATAATATTCTTTTGAACGATAAACACATTTCTGGCATGGACACTAGACCCCGGAATATTAAACCATAACTAAGTATGGACTGCACATGGGCAAAGTAATAGACCCTTAACACATCAGATGATCGACAGAAGATCGTATGTTTCGTACTGAGTAACATACTTTGTTAAGCTTAGATATTGTTGAGTTAACATGGTATTCGAAAGATCACGACCCCCAGGAATTTTGTGTTATTTGCAACAGGAATAGATTTTTCTCTAAACTTCAAGTAGATGCTTGAATCTGGGGTTTTATTACTAAATTGGATAAGTACAGTTTTAGCTTCATTTAGGATAAGTGAGTTGTCACGACACCATTTATCCATTTTATTTACCACAGTTGTACCTTTGTATGATGTAGCAGTAGTATCTCTGGTAGATATTACACAGGAGGTATCATGAGCATACTGATATATAGAATGTAATGCCAAGTTCTCAGGTAATTCGTTGACATACAATAAAAACAATAAAGGCCCCAATACCGAACCTTGGGGTACCCCTGTAGTTATCTGTCTTGGTTTAGAATAGATGGTATTCATGTTATTACCCTCTTTCGTACTAATACAATCTCTCAGGGTTCTGTTAGAAAGATAAGACCTAAAGAAGTTTAAAGCTGTACCTCTAATTCCATAGCACTCCAATTTGTAAAGCAGCAGTTCGTGGTTAAGTGTATCAAATGCTTTCGATAAATCAAAGTAAATACCGCGACACATTCGCCTCTATCCAGACATCCTACAATATAATTAAGACTTTCATATATTGCCCCTTCAGTTGATCGTCCCTGTATAAAACCATGTTGAAATTGAGAAAGTATGTTAAATCGTACCAGAAACATAAAAAGACGCTTATATACAAGTTTTTCGATAATTTTGGAAAATACTGATAATAAAGAAATAGGCCTATAATTTTTAGCTGTCGATCTGGACCCTTTTTTATAAATGGGTATAATTTTAGCATGCTTCCATTTGTCTGGGAAAAACCCATTTAAAAAACAGTGGCTAACGGCTCAGATATTCCATGAGCAATCGAACAGGGAACATCATCTAAACCAGCTGAATTCTTGTTAGGTAAATTCAGAATAGTACTTTCAATTTCTTTACTGTCAGTGGGTGTTAGAAAAAAAACTGAATTGAACTTTATTTTGTGAAAAAATTGAGGATTACCCTGCAAATTGACTTGAGATGCAATAAATTAATTCATGAACATTTCGACAATCTCAGTTTGGTCTTCAACTAACTTCCCATTATTGTCGATTAGATTTATTTTTGATGGTTCGTTACCATTAGCTGCATTTATTATTTACCACACGGCTTTAGATTTATTATGAGACGACATAATTTTATTAGTATTATATCACACCCTGGACGAATCCGGACGGATTTTTACTATGTATATACAAGTGATGCAGATCTCTTAAGTCATCAGGCATTTTTATTGTTTCTGGGGTGATCCATGGTGATTTGCATTTTTTTGTTAGTTTTATTTTCGTTAATGGGAAAGCAATGTCAAAGTGGTACTTAAATGTTCCAATAAAATTAGTAACTAATAAATCAGGGGTTTTGATGTCCATGTTCTCCCAGGTTTCATTCATTATTAATTCTTTAAAAAAATTTTTACTGTGAGCATTAAATATACGCTTAGTGGAGCTGACATAACCACTTACCTTAGATGTTAACTTCCAACATATTAGCTGACACAAATGAACGGACACATGTGCATCCATCACTAAACCATTTACTTCATCAATATGAAAATTGCTAAATATGTTGTCAATACAAGATTCGGAGGATACACCATATCTGGTAGGCGAATAAATGTGTCTTTTGAGGCCAATAGAATCTAGAGTTTGACATAACTTTAATGAGTTATTTGAATTAACTAAGGAATTTATATTAAAATCGCCACACAAAACAATATACTTGTTGTGTTTATGTGTTAATTCTAAAAGATTGTATATATTTTTGAGAAATAAATTTAAGTCCCCAGTAGGAGAGCGATATACACATATTACAGATATTAAATTACCCTCGTAAGATATTTTACTGCTACAGTATTCAAAGTCTTTATCGATTGCTGGTATATCTACAGAGTTAATACTAGCATTTAGAGATTGCAATGAATACATTGCCTCCACCTATAAAATTAACGCAGCTGTAGGAATTTATTAATAAGTAATTATTTAAATTGAAATAATTAGTTTCACAAGGTTTGAGCCAATGTTTACTGACACACAGAATAGTTGGATAGTTAAATCTATTTAAGGCAGCATCCAGTCTGTTTAATTTATTTTTTATGCTGATATTTTTTTTAATATGAAATGATTATTAATACATAAATAATTTTCTCTTAGAGAGTTTATTTTCCCTGAATTTTTCATGATCATTATATCATAAAGGTGTGAATGGTGTTGGTGTGAAAATAATATTGTTGTTTTTTAATCTCATATTTATTTATTTATTTACTTACTTACGTATAAATACATTTTACATAGTAGACACTAACATATTACCACTAATTCATAGGTATTATATTCCCCATTTCAATAAACAAACTTTTGCAAATTGGATAATAAACAGATTGTAGTTGTTACTTAAATATTTGTACCTTTGATAATACTTGAAGTATTTTAAGGGCTTCAAGTACTGTACCAATAATACTTTGCACTTGACATTTATATCTGTGAGGGATTGGTACTTGGTGCTTTGCTTTTTCAAGTACTGTCCTTGGTAATTGAAGCACTTCTGTAAATAAAAGTACTTGATACTTAGATACTTCATGCTTTAAAGCACTCTTACTAACTGCTTGGTACTTGAAGCACTTTATCAGCGCACTTCACCCAGCTCTGGTTATACTTAATATTAATCTCGTGTGCAGTAGTCGGTTTGGATAATTTCTTAGAAAAAGAAAACCTCACATTCTCATTAAGTCGACGTTTCGACAAACTTTATTGCCTTCCTCAGGACTACAACAATATAACATAAATCAAATAACTAACAAGAAGTATATAAATTATAATAAACATGAATAAAAACATTAACCTTTAATCACACAGTATAAGGCTTTTGTTATTAATAAATGATTTAAAAAATAAAGCGTTATATAATATATATGAAAATTTGGTAAAAAATGAGGAATAAATATAATCTGTAAACATGACAGTGTTAAAAACTTATACTACTACTAACAATATTAGAGCAAATCACGCTTACCTAATGAGGTATTTGGCTCTCTGTCAACACAATCATCATCGTCAAATCAATAAATAAAAATAACGTCACTTATACCAATAGGGTTCCTGTCTTCAATATTTATTCATAGGTGACACAACAATATTTTATTTTGAAAATTGGTTAATATGCGAATGCAGTGTCCAATGTAAACGTACTAACAGAAATGGATCTTTAAATTAATACGAATTTCAACACACACCAACTATATTCACTCATCTTAAAAAACAAAGAAAGAAACCTACTAAAAAATAATATTAGCAATCAAAAAAGACACACCAAATTGTTCTTATTTTCATTTGCAATGTTAATAAAAATTATGTATATTTATGAATCACAACTATTATTGTGATGATTGTACAGGGGCTATAATTTTACAAAGTTTGTTATTATATTATTATAAATTCTGCTCAAATTTTCTGTATCTGTTTTTTTATTGACGGTATTATTATGTTTATTAATGAATATCATTTCGCTAATCAATCGTTTTTTGTAGTTATATTCATTGTCCAAAATACTAACGTTGTCAAAATTAAATCCATGATTTAAATCGAAATGATGAGTAGCTAGAGCAGTTTTTTCTTTTTTGTTAATGTGTCTTATGTTGCACGAGCATATATGTTCATTTATTCTATTTTTTAATAATTGTTTAGTTTGTCCAATATATATAATATTGTAATTAGTTGGCAAATCTGTCCATAGTGCTTTATAAGTTGTATGTTTTCTAACGAAACAAAATCAAATCAACGACCCGAGGATATTACTGTGGTTTTTCCAGGTTGAAAATACGAACCACAAGTTCTGCAAGCAACACCTCCTGTCATTACCAACCAGAGAACCGTAACACTACCGCATTTAAATGAATTTTACACTTACCTATTTAATGAGATGTTTAGATAATTCGAGGTTATTATAAAGATGTTTGAATATACATGGCAGCTATACAAAGATGTATCATTACTGTTATTACTCACTTATTTGTATGAACAATTAACATATATTAGTTTTATTGTAATAAATGTTTAGTCGACTGATGCTAAAGGCTCAACACTGCTGTTAGATTTTAAAAATGCAGATATCCATAAATGAAACCGAAGTCACTTAGGTACATAATAATAATACACCACAGGTAAAGACAACCCCCTTTATCCCGGAAGGCTCTAGAAGAGCCTTGTGTGGGAGGGGGCTACACATTTAGAAACAAGGTACACACACCCAATATCCGTGTATAGTGGAAAAACCCTCTCACAGTACTTTCCACTGCCACGACCGGGGATCGAACCCGGAACTTTTGGGTGAGAGGCAAGTGTGCTCACCTCTCGACCATCAGTCATACATAGTTTAGTAATCACATAATCTCACACACTCATCTATATTTCTTATTTTCATCAGGAATTAAAAAGCACTCACAATACGTATACTCTCTTACTCTTTACAAATATGTGAGCCGAATAATGAAATATAAAGAATGACGAAACAAAAATATGTTGGAAAAAAGGTAGGGCACTCCCCTTCCTACGCCACTGGTTTAATTTAATTTTGGACAATACTGTGAAATAATAGCCCTTATTGGTACTAAATAACATATTTCTAGTCCAAATCTCATCTGTAGTTCCTGAAATATTAAACAGAAACCTACCTTAGGGCACCAAGTTCAAAGGGCGCAAATTTGTATAGGGGCTTTTTTTCATATTTGTATACGTAATATCTTTATTAAAGTTAACAACAGAAATGTCCGGACACCCTGCTTATCTCACAATAAAGTAGTTCCGCCCAGCATGCTCTATTTCGTGCGTGCTACTTTCCTATCAATCATTTAATAGCATCTTAATAGTATTAACTGTCTAAGTAACAATTTTTATTTTAAATGCTTATTTCTAAGACTACTACTTACAAACGTATTTAAATAATTTGAAAGAACTCTACAGAAGTGATTTAAAACCCCTATAAGAGTACAGAGTCTCACCTAGAGAGGGACCTACTTAACGAAAACTATTCTTTTTTTTTATACATTTATTTAACGTCGGCCTATTTCCGCAACTGAGGCCTAACACCGACGCCTGTAGACGAGCTACCCCCAACCAGGAATTTTGCCGAACCTCTTCCCTTAAGAAGAGTAGGGATCTTTTACTTGCCTAACATTTAATAGACAAGGGACCGACGGCTTTACATCCCCTCCGAAGGATGGTATATCTCCTATACAACCTTCGCCTAAGGTTGTATAGCTTCCGCGCATACACTGATATACAAGCCGCTGGAAGATATGTGAGACGAGAACGCGGTTTCCGTTGGAATGGTCACCCATCCAAGTACTAACTACGCCTGTCGTTGCTTTACATCGCATACCGAAATATGTACATAGTAAAGACGCACCTACGCTCGCCCCAAAACTATTCTTATGTTATAAGAGATAGAAAATCCCAATTACCTCTGTTCAAACGAAAATAGTATAACGTCCTAAACTTTGAACAGTCGAGTCGTAACCACCTAGTGTCCTAGTGTCCTCACCAGGATCACTAGGATTTAAAAAAATGACTAATCTATTGCCGAGATTTTGCCGGAAGCGCCGCTGTTAGTAATATATATTTTATTATTTTTTTATTATTATTTTATTAGCTTCACCTGTATGCTTGTTTGTTTGTAACGGAATCTTTGAACGTGATTCTCACCCAAACTGTCTCAGCGGTAAGCACAAGAGCGACGCGCACATAGGTGTACACTTTTGGGCAACCTTCTGCGCATATGCATCGTGCGTCTAAGTGAGCAGCAGTAATTCACTGTAGACAGCTACGCAACTATCCGCCCTCGCTTAATCTATTATCGCAGAACGCAAAAACGGTATGAGTTTTGGACTTTCCTCGTATTATTATAGAAGCATCAACACCCAGCGCTTGACGAGAGTTAAGCAACCGCGGTACAGTTTGTGATCATTGAATACCAGAGTACATATACGTAACTTCGGAATTCTCTGTAACGTATTTGTCGTTGTATACGCCCTTGTTAAACGCTAGTTCCAACTTTAATACATACATTATAACATTATGATGTAATTTTAATTATGTACTACTAGCGGATACTCAGCGGTTTCGAAAAGCAGGCGGGTATCAGCTGGTTTCTATATGTATCGGTGTTCATAATGCTAATTCTAAAATTCACCCAATCCAATATATTGGTGAGAAACGTGCCGAGGGATGAATGGCAAGAGGGTGACTAAAAATGTCATGTCGCTAGGATCAACCTCAGTGAACCGGGCACACCCTGTTGTATAAGAGCCTTACCCTTCTATCGGACCTCTGGGGGGGTTGACCGTTTAATTGTCCATTACTCGTGGGAACAACAACGAAAAATTAAACTACAACACAAAAACGAGGAGATTGGCAAAAAATATATTGTTTTAAAAGACTAAAAAAACACGATTTAATAGAAAACCGAACTAAAAAGTTAAAAATAATGTTTAAATATTAAGATTTTGTTCAACAGCGATAGAAAGTCCATTAACTCAATATAATTAAATGATTTTTAATAAGTTTAAAATAAGAGTGAAGTGATTGACAAAAAAAATATTTTGTTGTTATTTTTTCTTTTTAGTTCGGTTTGCTATTAAAGTGTGTTTTTTAGTTTTTTAAATTATAAGTTTTTATTGATTTATAACTTGAAAAAGAATTGGGATGATAGAGTTTTGACAATCATTTTAATAATACATAATGTTCCAAATGACATGTTTTAAAATGTCCCTAAAAGAAACGAAATGTTATGGATTCTTGGCATCAATGTTATTTTAACTTCAATTTACCGTCTGTCACGAATTAAGTAAAGAAGTCGTCATATGATATTTTCAACATGTTGGTACGGAAGCGCTGAGGGGCCAAGATAAACTACTTTTTTTAAGTCGCCTGTTAGACGCGTTACTACGGAAGCGCTGAGGGAGCAAGATAAACTTCTTTTTTTTAAGTCGTTTGTTAGACGCGTTTAAGTCGACTAACAGAAACGTTACTGTTAGGCGAGTTTAATAACGACTAACAGATGCGCGATTCTTAGGCACGTTTATCTCGACTGTTAGACGTGTTTAATTCGACTAACAGAAGCATTACTGTTAGGTGAGTTTAATGCGACTAACAGATGCGCGATCCTTAGGCGGGATTATCTCGGCTATTAGACGTGTTTAAATCGACTAACAGATGCGTTACTGTTTACATTCGACTATTAAGGGTCACTCCTACGGAAGCGCTGAGGGGCCAAGATAAACTTCTTTTTTTTAAGTCGCTTGTTAGACGCGTTTAAGTCGACTAACAGAAATGTTACTGTTAGGCGAGTTTAATAACGACTAACAGATGCGCGATTCTTAGGCACGTTTATCTCGACTGTTAGACGTGTTTAATTCGACTAACAGATGCATTACTGTTAGACGAGTTTAATATCGACTAACAGACGCGCGACTCTTAGGCATGTTTATCGCGACTATTAGGCGTGTTCATTGTTCTGTGGTTTTATACATTTATTTAACGACGGCCTATTTCCACTACTAAGGCCTATCACCGACGCCTGTAGCCGAGTTATCCCCAACCAGAAATTGTGCCAAACTCTTCTCTTTCGAAGAGTATAGGGTTCTTTTACTTGCATAACATTTAGTAGATAAAGGACCAACAGCTTATTTACATCCCTTCCGAAAAATGGTATATTCGCTACGCAATCCTCGCTTAAGATTTTATAGCTTCTGCGCATACATTTATATATTAGCCGCTAAAGGGTGGAGCGATTACACTGTATATCCTTGAAATGAGGAAACCATCCAAGTACCCATCAAAGTAACACGTCCGTGTTTACTGCGCAGGCGCTAGACATATTATGGTGAAGATAGATTCAAGTATGGAGTGATGTTTAATAGTAAAATTTAAACTCGCCTAACAGTAACGCACCTGTTAGTCGAATTAAACACGTCTAACAGTCGAGATAAACGTGCCTAAGAGTCGCGCGTCTGTTAGTCGATATTAAACTCGTCTAACAGTAATGCATCTGTTAGTCGAATTAAACACGTCTAACAGTCGAGATAAACGTGCCTAAGAATCGCGCATCTGTTAGTCGTTATTAAACTCGCCTAACAGTAACGTTTCTGTTAGTCGACTTAAACGCGTCTAACAAGCGACTTAAAAAAAAGAAGTTTATCTTGGCCCCTCAGCGCTTCCGTAGTTTCCCCGTTTCAAGGATATACAGTGTAATCGCTCCACCTTTTAGTGGCTTGTATATAAATGCATGCGCAGAAGCTATAAAATCTTAGGGGAGGATTGTGTAGTGAATGTACCATTTTTCGGAGGGTATGTAAAGCTGTCGATCCTTTATCTACTAACTGTTATGCAAGTAGAAGAACCCTATACTCTTCGAAAATGAAGAGTTTGGCACAATTTCTGGTTGGGGGTAACTCGGCTACAGGCGTCAGTGATAGGCCTCAGTAGTGGAAATAGGCCGACGTTAAATAAATGTATAAAACCACAGAACAATGAACACGCCTAATAGTCGAGATAAATGCGCCTAAGAGTTACGCACCTGTTAGTCGACTTAAACACGTCTAACAGTCGAGATAAACGTGCCTAAGAGTCGCGCATCTGTTAGTTGATATTAATCTCGCCTAATAGTAACGCTTCTGTTAGTCGAATTAAACACGTCTAACAGGCGACTTAAAAAAAGTAGTTTATCTTGGCCCCTCAGCGCTTCCGTACCTCAGCGCTTCCGTAGAGATAATCGCGCCTAAGGGTCGCGCATCTATTAGTCGCATTAAACTCGCCTAACAGTAATGCTTCTGTTAGTCGAATTATACGCGTCTAACAAGTCACTTTAAAAAAAGCAGTTTATTTTGGCCCCTCAGCGCTTCCGTATGTTGGTGTATTGTCTTCTCTATTATAATTTGTTAAGGTAAGTTTTATGACTATATTTGAATGCCTGTTATAAGGCCCTGTGAAAATAAAGATATTTTTTTTGTCATCGATCAAATATCCCTCCAAATTTCAGGTTTAACTCATTACGCATTTCCGTGAGAACAAGGAACAACCCATATCGTGTGCTTTGTCTAATATTATGTTTTCAACACATTGAAAAGTATGCGGAGGAGCACTCCATTATAGCGTAAGCGGCACGTTATTGGTCTAAGCCATAAACACGTTGAATTTCGCAGGTTCCAGGTAGGACTTGTGTAGACGCCTTCTGCAATTATTTTATGTCGTCTATGAGATAGAAAACTATTGTTTATCTCATCTGTGTCCTTAAAACACACACACTGATTTACTCGTCTATGCTTTCTAACAATTAACTGTCTCATTTACAGTAGCTCCGTTTAAAATTTTAGCTTATTCGCTAAACTAAAGCGATTTTTTTCAGTAGCTCATTATACGCCCAATTTTCCCTTCTCTCCCACATAACCAGTTATAATGCAACTGTACCATATCACATTCATTTAGTTAATAACGGAGATACGTAATATTCGCATTAAGATTCGCGATTTGTTTTTTTGTTAACGACTTTAACCTTAATACCGAATCGGATGGATGCTGGAGAAATTATACACCAAGACACACAATCAAACAAAATAGGAACCAAGCTATTTATTACCTTCTAGCATCTACGTATAAAATTATACCAGTAACTCATCGGATATGCTTCAATTAACAACAGTTGTTATTCGTGTTTTTACGAAGATATCCCTCCAGGCCAACTTATTCTAAGAATAGAATTGTTTGAAATTTTTAAAGTAATCGTGAACATGCACCGTATTATTGATACGTTCACTCGAAATTCTAAATGGATTTAATTGTAAGAAATCTCACTAGGCTAGAGAAAGCAATAATTAAAGTTACTGGAACAAGTCTCGGCAGAAAAAGTACTAAGCAAGTTGTTATTGCTAGTATATGATACACGATCAATATTATTATACCTACTTTTGCTCCAAAATAATATTTCGTTTGGTTATAACTTGACGATTTCAGGGAATGGAAAGAATATTGAACGTTTGTATTTCGGAAAACTAAAACTCACTATGAACAATTATCGGTCTTTACTGCCCCTCACGAGCTCTGGGCGGCAGTAAAGCCTTTGACTTCCGCGAGCAACACTAAAAGTAGTTGATCTTCAAGTACCTACATTCCCGACACAAAAATTTCACTTTTCCTCCATATAAAACAATATACTATTATTTTTAATTATAGTTAACTACATATTTAATATTTCCAAATACGCGAGAGCCTTAAATAATTTTCTGGACAGTAACAGCTTATCTTTGTACATAATTCCAATAATAGCATCCTTGACTTAGTTTTGCATAACAAAAATTGTGACGTAACACAGTCTTTTAATCCGTTAATTAATGAGGATATACATCACCCTGCCTTGGTCATATCAATTGAGATGAACGCCACTAAAAACCTTACTAATAATTTTCCACCTAATCATAGTATTAATTATAATTTTCGCAAATGTGATTTCTCTAACTTATATGTTAACCTCCTTAACCTCCTAATGATATTTTAGATGCATTTGCCAGGTTTTTTAGCCAGTCATATTCTGATTCCTCATTAGACGCCGTGGATAATTCTATCGATAACGATTGTCCAAATAATAACTCTACTGTTAATATATATTTTTTTCAGGAGGCAGAAGTTCTCCAGGCCTTAAAACGCATTAAACCTAAAATGACTGCAGGTCCCGACTCCATAGCAGCATTTTTATTGAAAACTGTGCTATTATTTTTGCATATCCTCTAACTCTAATTTTTAACCTTATTTTAAAAAATTGTCAATTTCCAGACCTATGGAAACTTTCCAAAGTCTGTCCTATTTATAAAAAGGGGAATAAATTAGATATTCAAAACTTCAGGCCTATTTCTGTAATCTGTAACTTTTGCAAAGTTTTAGAAATCCTACTTCACGACAATATTTATTGTTCAATTAAGTCTAAGATATCTACTCTCTAACATGGATTCATGAAGGGGCGTTCAACGACGACTAACTTATTCTGTATAACTCAGTATATTTCTGAATCCTTAGATGAACATCGCCAGACTGATGTCATATATACGGATTTCTCCAAAGCATTCGACAGGTTAGATCATCAGTTACTGTTAATCAAATTAGTGAAAATTGGCCTTTCATACTCATTAATTCTCTTATTCAAGTCTTATTTAACAAATAGGTTTCAGTATGTTACTCTTAACGGATTCAAGTCAATTGAATTTGCTGCTACCTCTGGTGTTCCCCAGGGATCCATCTTGGGGCCCTTTTTTAAAACATATTTATCAATGACATAATGGACGAAATTGATTTGCCTTGCCTGTTATATGCTGATGACCTTAACATTTTCTCAGTTATAAACCATATTGATGATTGTTCTCAACTTCAAGCTTGTCTTAGTAAAGTAAACAACTGGTGCTTAGTAAATAAACTACCCTTGAATGCTAGTAAATGCAACGTAATGTCATTCTCATTGAAAACGTCTCCGATTATTTTTGACTATCATTTTGCTAGTGATACTCTTCACAGGCCTACAACCTTTCGCGACCTAGGCGTAATCTTTGATAGCAAATTATCATTTACCCACCACATTGATACCATAGCCTCTGAAGCCTTTAAGGCTCTTGGATTCATAGCTCGCACCAGTCGTGAATATACTAATATGGATACATTGAAAATCCTTTACCAATCATTTGTGAGGTCGAAACTTGAATATGCATCATTTATTTAGTGTCCCAGTTATGATGTTCATAAGAGCAACCTGGAAGCAGTTCAACGCCGGTTTGTTAAACTACTTTGGTTTAAGTCGGATGGTATCTATCCAGCTATTGGCTTTCCGCAGAGTCAATTGCTTGAAAGGTTCTGGTTGTCTACTCTGGAAGACAGGCGAATATACGTCTCTCAAGTATTCTTATTTAAAACGCTACACAATGATCTTGATGTTCCTGGAATAGTTTGCAAATTAAATCTTCGCGTCCCTAGATTAAATTCTTGTAATGGCCAAGTTTTTTATTTACCCACTCGACATACAAACTTATTAAGAAATTCTCCTTTGTTCACTATCTGTAACAATTTTAATAAACTGTGTAGCAACCTCGATGTTTTTAATTGCAGCCTTAATGATATAAAAGCTGAAGTTTTTAATTAATTTAAATACTTTCAAATTACTTTTGTTTTTCTTACACTGAATTTTAATCTTTGTTTCCTTCTGTCTTTTTCTAAGTTAATACTGCACATGTATAGTGTATACGACAGGAATTGAAATCGTATAAAAATTAAAAGCCGGCAAAAACAGTCGGCATCTCTTTATTGTTTTTCTTATGACAAGCATTTCTATTTACCTCCGTAAGCGATGCCGGCTGTTTTATACGGTTTCAATTCTGGTCGTATACACTATACCTCATTAAACTTATTTTTAATTGTCTGTAATTTACACTTTGTATTTATTGATGTTTTTGTTAGTTTGTATTATTCTCTATGCTTTTTTTGTTTGTTTCTTTTTGTCTTATATCGATTTTTAATGTTTGATATTGTACTCTACTTTTGTGATTTGTTTTTATAACGTTCTATTCCTGTTCTATAATTGGGTATTTTACCTGTTGAGCAGTGTATGAAATAAATAAATAAATATTCTAAATATTTCTGTATTGGGATAGATCAACAGTTTCTTATATTGAAGAAAAACTCGATTAATGGCAACCATATAATCATCGAATATCATGATCTGCCACATAATTTAACAACGATAATTCTTAATTGCAATTAGTTAACGATCCATTCCCAGTTCTTAATGTATTTAATTGCTTAGCATCATCTGCTTTAATGTAAATGACAATACTCTGTTAACTATGCGCAACGGGCTACCTATAATTATTTCTAGGTATTATTTTGTAATTATCACCTTCGAGTTAACATGAAACGATTTTAGTAGACCTAAACATGCCATCACAATTTAAAAGCAATTATGTCCTATAGTAGAGTACTCACTAAGTCTTAACTTGACAGTCCGTGGGCCCCAAAATGCTGAAAGCTTGTATGTGGTAAAATCGAAAACTTATGCTGCCCTTAATAGCTGTTTTGTAACTTTTGAAACAATAACTTTTCTGATATCTTGTTTTGTATATATATATATATATATATATATATATATAGTCCTGAAATCCAATAACATAACACAAAAATTTCCAATTTAATCAGAACCCCAAAAGACCAAGTACCTAATGATTCCCACGGTGTATACGAAATACCTTGCTCAAACTGTCCCCAAACCTACATTGGACAAACCAATAGCCGGATTAACAATAGAATATATGAACATCTTCTTGCAGTTAGAAAATCCGATCCCACATCATCACTTGCCCAACACCGCCTCCTAACAGGCCATAATATAATGAAGTAGATTCTTCCGGGTCTTGCCGTGGTCGTCGAACTTGACTTCAAGTGAAAACCTGCATTCTACTATAGGCCATAATATAGACTTCGATAACACGAAAACCATAGCACCGTCATTTTTCCAGAAACCGCGAATCATCCGCGAAGCAATTGAGATTGAAAAACGTCCCAATTGTCTAAACAAAAGGGACGACGGTCATCGTCTTCCAGTCGCTTGGAAATCATTGATCTCCAGGCTAGCCCCACAATCTTCATCCACACCTCATAATCCTGATAGCAGCCGTTCTGCTCTGATGCCTCCATCAACAGACCCTCAACCCCCCACCACTCTCCCACTCACAGACAGCTTTCGTATAAATAACACTTCGTCCGATACTGCCAGCGAGTTAGCTCTAAGGAGTAGGCAGATTGAGACCCGGAATCGAACCAGTTCCACGACCTAGTATTTTTCATACCAACGACCGCGGAAGCTTCTCGGAACAGTTCGCTATTCGTTTTATCAATGGCAACATTAACATTAGTGTCAGCAACTGCAATCAAAGTATCATCAGCAAATAAATTAATTAAGTCACAATCAATGGCCAAATTTATGTCGTTAAAATATAGAATAAAAAGAAGTGGCCCCAGAACACTTCCCTGAGGAACACCCGTCCTGATCTGATGTAATATTATTAAATTGTGTGCATTGAGATCTGTTATTTAAGTAAGTTCTAAGCCACTTAAGAACGGATCCACCTATGCCATAATTCATAAGTTCTTTCAATTAGAATATTCCTGTCAATTGTCTCAAATGCACTTTTAAAATCTAGAAATACTGCAACTATATATATTTGTTGTTATCTATATCATTATTCCACTCTTCAAATGTTAACTGTAATGCAGTTTCACAGGAATGCTTCCCTCTAAAACCAGATTGATTACCTATAGCAATGTTATTATTCTTAAAATAATCCACTAATTGGTGGTATGCCGCTAATTCCAGTATCTTCTCCAGAGAGGGTAGCGTATTTATTGGTCGAAAGTTGCAGGCTTGATTTGAATTTGATATTTTTTCAACTGGGACAATTATGCTAGTTTTTAATTGTTCAGAAAATTCACCTTTAGACAAACTAGTATTAACAAAATGAAGAATAACATGTCCAATAACTTGCAACACACTTTTTAAGATTTTAGAATTTAATATCAGATTAGTACTACATTTGTTGCCTAAAGAAGAAAGAATGGACCCAAGCTCATTCAATGTTAGCAATGAAAATGAATTGAAATTGGATTGTGTTACCACATTATTGACAGGTAGCCCCGTGTTTATAACTGGGATGGATTGTATTATTTCAAGTACGCTTTCAATAAAATATTTATTAAAATTTGTTGCAATTTCCTCATCAGTATTTGATACAATTACAGAACTATTTACTTCAAAACGAATATTATTTGAAATAAACGGAACTTGTTTAGGCTTAACCAAAGATTTTGGAGTTTTCCCCATTAATTTCGAATTATTACTACAAACATAAATTTTTTATTCAAAATATTGGTACTTTTTTAACTTTAATAGATTAACAACTTTATTTCTTTTTATTTTAAAATTCGACCTTATGGTTATTAATTTATATTCTGCTTTTCAATTGTGTCACTTTTTTTATATTTCTTATATGCTATGTCTCTTTCTTTTGCCTTGCTTTGTACTTTCATATAATACCATGGCAAATTGTTACTTTGAACTTCAACATTTTGAATTGGAGATATTGTGTTAAGAGTATTCTCACATTTATTTAATATAATACCATAAATTTCATCAACATCACTAGAATTTAACGGTCAATCTTGTTGAATTAGTTCTAAGCAAATATTGGTTATTTTAATCTTATTAAAATTTCTTCTGACAATTTTTTTGAAATTGTTATCATTTTGTCGGCTTGGTGATGTGATAGACAGTGGCGCGTCCTTTCACGCAGACGGCCCGGGTTCAAAACTATCTTTCGAAAGAGATGTAAAACTGTGGGTTCCCTGTATCTACGATGTGAGCACGTTAAAGATCCCTACCCCACGACAAACTGTGGGGGTTCGGCAACATTTCCAGGTTAGGGGGTCCCAGTGCCTACACAGACACTAATGGGCTTATCCCCTGCTGTCGGTGATTGACCTTGGTAGCGGACATAAGCTGAGGTTAAATAAATGATTTTAAAAAAAATTGTTATCATTTTGGGCACGGTATTTCTATTAGGATATTAACTTTCAATTTTCCCATATGCCAGTTTTTAGCATTTTGGGTCCCACAGACTGACAACTTAAAGCATAGCTAACTAGCACTCTAGTACTAATAAAGATATATTAAATCACTGGTTTATGAGGTGGCCATTATAAAGCACTGATAAAACCTAATTAAATTTAAAAGGTTTTTTAATTATTACTATGTTATTTAATATTAATGAAACGTTGTAATTCATTAATAAATAATATTACGTAATATTAGAATTGCATAAATTAAATAGAAATATGACAAAGGAACACTAATGAACAAACAAATAAATGCATAGGCAGGCAAACATCACAATTATAAAAAAGACAAACAATCTGTCATCTAGGTATCCATTTAAAAAAGTAATAACAGTTATCGCGATTAATTTTTTACCATTATTTTAATTAGCGCTTTATTAAGATTTATAGTTATCATATAATGACAAAAATTAATCATTATTTCTCAAAAAAATATCATTTAAAAGCACCTTAAGCGATATGAATAAAATTTAGTATGATGATATGATATTACGTATAATATAATGCCAGATCATAAATAGAAATAAATGTAAAATAAACACAAAAAAATTGTTCCTAGAAAACTTAGGTGGAACTTGTTATAGTATATTCCATAAACAGGAGACAGGAAAAATTGCAAAATATCAACTCTTTCACCTCACTGTATCAAACTATAATAAAAAAGTCCTTAAGACACTTAATTTCATGATAAAACCACTTTCTTTACGAATAAATCTGAAGAAATTCACATAACATCGATAATTCACAAATAATCCGAATTCATTACCAACACCGTTCAAACATTCATATTTGTCACTTTACAGCAAGAATGTTACAAACTACAGCCCTAAAAAGTACAGCCCCTCAATTTGTCGATTCACGTCACAACCACTTCCGCATCCCCAGCCACAATGTTATGTTTCACTTCTACTAATTTTTATAAAACATTTGTCTCTCAATTTAAACTTCCCATTCAACTCTCCATTCATTTGCCAGCTGAGAATTCATCAAAACTTCTTCTCATTTCACATGTTCCAATTGACATCAACACTTATTTCCATTTCGTATATTCCGCTTGCTGGCTAATTAATTTCAATACTACTTTCTTCTTACTCCATATAGAGTACCGGTACTTTCGTCCCCATCAATATCAAAACTTATTTCCGAAACATAAGCTATGCATAAAATTAAATTGAATACACGACATCATCCGGCAGGCAGAATCAATCAGCACAATATAATGTCATATTCAACTCTTTATGCAGGACCTTCGGGACAACTTTACGGAGTCGTTTAAAATTTGATAAATATTTTCAATTAATTTTCGTTAAAAACTTCTGAAATGAAATCATTTCGAACTCCATTCATATATCAAAAAATTTCCCATTTTAATGCCGATCCGGTCATATAATTCTCATATCCGAATTTCCCATTTTTACATTTTCAATATTGCGCAATCGTGCCCGCACGGAATGGGCGGGGACATTTCCAGACGTTTCCAGATCTCCGCACGCCGAGTCTCAAGCGAAGCATATAAAAAGCCGAGCGCGATGAGCTCGAGCAACTCTAGTTTGATACGTGCGTAGCGAACGGGCCACTACAGCTACTTCCTTGGCCATAACCAAGTAAAAAAAGAGTTTTCAAACCAATTATAACCTGCCCTCGGGCGTCAAACAAAAAGTGAATTTTTTCAGACTATATAAAACAATCGTGTCAATACCTTTTACATTTAAATTTTAATGTTTGATTTAAATATTTTAAGTTAAACTTTGTTCAGTTATACTAAATAAATTTATTCTTGTTCGTTTTAAACCAAGTGTTTTACTTCGAGAAAGCATATACAGGGTGAAGTTTTGGACCTTGTCATAGAAAATAAAATTAATTAAAGTGAATAATAACTCAAATACAAAAGTGCACGAAAGGCTCCCAGGGTCTTACCAAGCTCTAAGGCTCCAAGCTCCACCGAAATTTTTTTATTTTACCAAACGAGGGAGCGTTTCCGTGTTCAGGCTTAACTAAATATTTATTATCATGAACTCTCTTTTAAGGATAAAACCTAAATTATATACAAGCAATGTATGTATAACATAAGTATTATTACTAATATCATTTTCTAATATTCTAAGTTTATGAGACATCGAAAAAAGCGAAATCTGACCCCACTGTTGACCAAAGTGACTTTTCAGGGCAGAAAATGTGACGAAACATAATTTTTGGAGCATTTTTTGTCTTTTGCTAAAAGTTCAGGCGACAGAATTTGAGAATAGCCAATTAGTAAAATATTTAGCAGATGTATAAAACACAACTTTGTTTAAGTGTACGCGGTATGTATAATTGTATAAAATATTCATAGAATTCAGTATAAAATGTGGAACATCAAAGTACGAGACACACATTTTTTATAGTGAAGAAATCATCTACGCGATAATTAAAAATAAATTACACTTTTTCTTAACCGGTTTATTATGCTATTTAAAGAGAAATTTAAAAATATATTAACCATTTGATTATAAACAAAATTAGATAACTTCTACATGATTATTACTATTTATTTCTTTAATTTATTTACTATTTATTTTTCTAATGAGTTGTACGAAAGAATGGCGATGTTAGTTTTGAATTCGTCATGTCATTATTGACAAGTGAAAAATAAAGAAAAAAGCGTGAAATAATAGTTATTTATGTATCAAGGGCGATATAGACATGTGTATGTCTGCGGGTGACGAATTTCTATCCAAGGGCCTTGGTGCAGAAAGGCACACAAGAGGACAAACTACGAAAAAATTCCCGATCGCTGTATGAGAAAGAATATGAAAAATTTCAACAATGGGCTAACAGAAATTCTGTAACTGTCAGCGAAACAGTTCTGTACCTGTGCTAGCTAATAGCATTAAAGAACCTTAAACGAAACAAAACGTTTTTCAAAAGTGAGTGTTGGAGGGCATAATAAACGTGCGTAATCATTATGCCCGCTCTTTTTGGCCCTAAGGTATAATGGCCTTGTTTATATATCCCGTATCCAAGCAATAAACAACAAATTATAAGAAAATATATTTATATAGTTCACACTGTGAAATAAAATTTCTTTATTGCACACTTTTTTCTTTATTTTTCACTTGTGAATTTGCCGTATTTTAAAAAAATTATATTGTTTTATAATTTCGAATAGCGATGCAAAAAATTGTACATGACTCGGGACTAAAATGTGTTTTTTAAGCCACTTGTTAACTAATTGCGCCCCGTTATATTCAGAAACCGATCGCTAATATTATTTGTAAATTAAATCATTTGCGAAAATCATGTCATAAAATAGATTTTAATCTTTTACCATGCTCTGTTAAATGCAGATACGCTGCTAAGTGTGTTCATTATATTAGAAAAACAATGGCTCAAGCTTAGTCTGCGAATAATTTCATCATTATATCGTATCTTGGAATAGAATATAATAAGTTTTTATATGGTAATTAACGATGACTTTTTTCTTCAAAATGTGTTAAAGGGTTTTAGATAATATCGCTGTGACAGCATTTCAATAATTTTAACATGTTTGCTGATGGATGAAGATTTGTTGTAAGTTTTATTAATGTCGTTTTACCATGTATCGAACTGAGAAAAATATATGTCATCTGGTAAGTACAAAACAGCTGTTATTATTAAGTAAATAGTTATGAGCCGCTAATTATAATATTAATGGTCCTTCGAGCCGGATATCGAGAAATACACTAAAACAGGATACTTAACCAAATATGAGGATTTGCATTCAAATTCTGAATTTTACTAGTATTAGTAGTAATCCTTATACAACAATTCAAAAGTCGTGTTAAAAATCGCGAAAAACATAATGGGCGCTAATTATAATATTAATGGTCCTTCGAGCCGGATATCGAGAAATACACTAAAACAGGATACTTAACAAAATATGAGGATTTGCATTCAAATTTTGAATTTTACTAGTATTAGTAGCAATCCTTATACATCAAATCAAAAGTCGTGTTAAAAATCGCGAAAAATATTTTGGTTGATATATCAATAATATTAATTTTGTTTTATTCGTTACCTACATGGAAGAATATTTATATTTTGTGAATATTGTTGTTTTACAACACTAAGAAAATAATAAAAATTAGGGTTCCACAGGGAACAGTCTTAGGTCCTACCTTATTCCTGTTGTTTATCAACGGCTTACTGGACAAGACAAAACTGGATGCATCATATCATATGCAGATGACACTGTATTGACATGTTCGGAAGAGCGCGACAAAAGGCGGTTGAAGCAATTAGCAAAGTCAAAAACTGGCTAGACACAAATTTGTTAAAACTGAATATAGCAAAGACTAAATTTATAGATAGAGAAACGAATAGTTACATTTTAAACACAACTACTATCAAATACCTCGGCGCTGTTTTAGATAATCACCTAAAATGGAATAACCGTATTAAATATTTAAACGGGAAGCTAAGAAAACTAATATATAAATTCTATAACCTAAAAAGTATACTAAATAGAAAAACCCTCCTAGTCACATATAACAGCCTAGCGGAATCTCTAATTAGGTATAATATTAGCATCTGGGACTCAGCCTACAATGCAAACCTCCAACCTCTCCAGACAACACAAAATTATATACTACGGACAATGTTTAACAGAAAAATAGAGACAACTGTGGAAATATATTTATCGATAATGAATTACTGAGTATGAAGAGGTTGTATATGCATGCGGCTATAGTTTATACTCACAACAAGAAACATACATTTGTAACGCCGGTAAACCACCAATATGAAACAAGAAATATATCTAAAAACGCGTACCAAACTCCAAAATACAACAAAACAATCTGTCAGAAACAAATGAATTTCAATGGAATTAAATTATACAACCAACTACTTGAATATATTAAACTCCATAATAAAAAGAAATTCAATAGAACATGTAAAAAGTATGTAACAGACAATTATACCACACTCCTCCATAACTATTGGCCTAACAATAAAACAAATCCTTCCCGTAACTACCGACTTTTGTAATTAACGAAAGTCGAAAATAAAGATAATAAAACATAATAATAAAGCATATTTGGTTATATCCTCATATTTTGGCCCAAAGAATCTACCCGTGAACTATAGCCTATTATTAACGATCCACCCTGTATAATTACAAAAAATGTGCAGCTTGTAAGAAAGTTGCCGTAATAAAATAAATAAATGCCAGTAACGCTTACCTTACAAATGAGTTCATCAAATTTCCATTAATAGTAATTCAATACGTCTCATAAGTAATTAGAACAATATGTGGTAAAAATATATTAAGTAAGTTCTAGATCGCTTTGTATCTAACCTGAATTATAGAAAATGCAATTAAATACACGTAACCAACGTGTAAACTTTGTGTGGCATACTGAAATACTAACTTGTTTGTTTCTACAGTACATTTCATTGAAAACTACCCACCATATGCAAACACTCATCAAAAAGAAATATTAGGGGAGGGCACATTTTCTTATTAGTAGATAACGATGATGTAGCTTGTTATAATGATTTTAGATTTATTAGAAGAAAAATCAAGAATGATATTGACATCTCCTATAGAAACTATGTTACAGCTGCTGAAAATAAGATAAAGAATAATCCTACTAAATTCTGGACATTTTTAAATAACAAAAGGGGCTCGACAAATATTTCGAATGTCATGAGACATAATGGAAATAAAGTGCATTAACCTGTTGGCACCTTAAATGCATTTGCTGATTTTTTAGTAACACTTTCGCACCTAGTAGTCATCTCCCTGATAATTTAGTTACACATAAAAATTTCAACAATACACATTTCGGAATTTAAAAAGGATGATGTACTAAAAGGTTTAAAGATAATAAAGAATAAAATGACAGCCAATCTAGATGGCGTGCCCGCGTTTTTATTAAAAGGTATCGCCTGTATTTTTGCTTCACCATTGACAATTATTTTTAATTTAATTCTGAAATATAATACCTGCCTAGATGTATGGAACGTTCTAGGGTGTGTCCAATTTTCAAGAAGGGCAACAAATTTGATATTTCCAACTTTCGGGCTATATCTATAATATGCAACTTTGCGCCAAGGTCCTTGAGATTCTATTGCATGATGTCATATACTTTCAAGTACATAACGAAATTTCAATTCATCAGCATGGTTTTTATGCGGGGGCATGCTACGATAACCAATTTGCTTTGTGTGACTCAATTTGTATCAGACTCAATAGATGACCAAACTCAAACTTATTTTATTTATACGGATTTTTCCAAGGCATTCGACAGATTTGACCATTCTATGTTGCTTGTGAAACTTGACGATTTCGGTATCTCTCATAGATTATTACTCCTATTACATTCCTATCTGTCTGGACTCAATACGTGACATTTAACGGCTTCAAGTCTGCCGAGTACACGGCTACTTCTGGGGTACCGCAAGGGTCTCTCCTTGGACCACTATTTTTTATTATGTTCATCAATGATATTGCAGATGGCTTAGACAATGTTAACGATGTAATGTATGCCGATGATTTGAAATGATTTTCTAAAATTGATTCCATTGATGACTTCATTCGATTGCAAAAGAACTCAGATAAAGTTAGTGACCGGCGTATTAACTATAAACTCCCGTTAAATTCTCAGAAATGTAAGGTCTTATATACGCAAATAGAATAAAATCTCTTACGACTACACCATGAATGATACCTTCACAGACCTGAGATTTAGGGGTCGTATTTGGTAAAACTCTATTATTTAATGTACCTATAAATACCATTGTCACTGAATCTAGTAAAATGTATGGACTTATATTCAGATATTCCCGTGATTTTTCGAATTTAGATACACTTAAGATACTGTATTATTATGTTAGATCGAAGCTCGAATATGCCTCACTTGTTTAGACCCCACACTACAATGTGCATATAATAGTTTAGAATCAGTACAACGTAAGTTTGTGAAGTTTTTGCATTTTAAATCAAAAGGTTTTTATCCAGCGATAGGTTTTACGCAAGAGGACTTGCTGCGTAAAAGTCAATAGTTGGTCTGAGCCGTAGGCGAGAATATTTCTCACTAATATTTCTTCATAAAACAATTAACAACACTATTGATGCACCACAATTGCTTTCAAAAATTAGTTTTAATATTCCCAGAACACATTTAAAAATTACTTCATTAGGTGTTCAAACTGACTTCCATTGACCTCCATGAAATGCTACACTCGCATTTCAAACGCCTGTTTAACGTTATTAAAAACTTGACATTAAGTGTTGACATTTTTGAACAATTCTTTGTCTTAAATCGTCCAGTGATTTTCGTTGAATTCTTTCATCTTACACATCTCATCATCATCCAATAACGCCACAAGAAATCTAAAGGAGCCAAATCTGGTAACCAAGATGGTTACTCATAAGATTTACTTTTTAAGCTGCTTATATAATAATCTCGAGAACTTTATAATAATGTGTAATATGGATCTTCACAATTTCTTCAGTTTTACGTTTAAGTTACAGAATATATTTCAACTTTTTCTGTTTTCTCTAATTTATAGTCTGAAGATATTCTCTCTACTCAATTTCTTTTCTTAATGCATTTGTTTACATATTGAATTTTGGTTTTAATTTATACTGATGCGTCTTTACTCGTATATGAGAAACAATCGTGGAATCGAAAGTATGTGAAAAATTATGTAAGTGAACGCTTAACAAATATTGACCAGTATAATAATGTCGGAACTATATTGACATTCAAATTAGTGGATGTTTAAAGACAACTAAACATTGTACTGAGGCTTCCTGATGTAAAACCACCTTTGATTTCAAAGTGGAAAAAATTGAACCTGCTGTTGAAGGTTTTTAAAAATAAAAGCCCCATCTTGTTGAAAATATGAATAATTTAATATGTCTGCCACTGTTAATTCATAAAGAAAATCTTGAAATTCGTTTTGCAGGAAATTAAGTAAGTTATCTACGGGCGGTTAATTTGCCATCATAAAAATAAGGTCCAATTACTTTAGTCCCTAAAATACCCACCCAAACATTCGTAGAAAATCTTTCTTGAAAAGCAGTCTCTCTGCACCAATGTGTATTTTCTCATGTCCATTTATAATGCATATTTCTATTGAAAAATCCATTATTAGAAAAATTTGATTCGTTCGACCAAAGAATTTTGCTACATATCAGCAGGTCATTCCTTTTTTTAACCTCTCCACAATAAAATTGTGAGAGGTTACTAAAATTGGTTCAAGAACAAAAATTGAGATAACATCAAATCTTTACGTTTTGAGGTCCTAGGAACCCAAAAGAGTTGTTTTTGAAAAATGTCTGTGTGTGTGTGTATGTGTGTATGTGTGTTAGCACGATAGCGTCAAACCTACTGAACAGATTTGAATGAAACTTTGCGTGTGCGTTTCTTTAGTGCCCCAGAAGATCTGAAAAGGTTTTGGTTGAGATCGGATTACGTTTAGTGCCATTTTGACGCAACAAGTTGTTTATTTTATAATTACTTTCAATTTGCAATGGAACCATTGAAAAGCAGTTAAAATTCTGATTTCAACGATATATCACACTTCCACCCTTTCGATTTGGTTTCCGTGAAAAAAATTAAAAACAAAGCAAATATGGCATAGATCGCATTTCGCATGACATGATCGATGCGCGTAGCCGTTACATCGTGAAACTGGTCACATCACGTGTCAATTCACGTGTGAGGGTTTCTTCACTGCTCTAGAAGTAGAGCGGATTACGTTTAGTGCTGTTTTTAAATATATATACAGACAAATCGAAGAATTAAACTACAAATATTCCTCTAAAATCTAGTAAAGTTATTGAAATGCTAATGTTTCATTTAACAAAGACAGCCGAGAGCGATCGGATTGCAATGAGCAAAGTTTGACGATTGTCATTGTCATCGTTTGTCATCCGATAACGTTGGTGTCATGTCATGCTAATAAGATGTATATTTGTAACTTTTAGTGGATTGTCACAAACTTTAAAGGTAGATGTAACAATATCAATATCATATGCTTTCTGTACCTTCGTTGGTGAATTTATTATAGATTATCACTTTACCAATTTTCAGTTTGTTGCTTTACAAATCTGTAGTATTTAGGATAACTAGACTTTCTTAGTCGTTCAAGCGATGTTAAAGTTGTTAATATCCTAATAGTATATTATTCAACGACGATAATGTAGGTTATAACTCGCATAGATGATTGTAAATTCATTAAGTTGAGGGTATTTTTAGTGCCCCAGAAGATCTGAAAAGGTTTTGGATGAGATCGGATTACGTTTAGTGCCGTTTTGTCACACAATTTAATGCTCTTTTCGGCTTCAAAGATCCACCGAGTGGGGAGGTTCCAGCCGCTTCCAGTAGCTGCCGATTTTTTATTTAACAACCATCTACAAAATCTTACTTTCCTCGGCTTATCTCTCTCATTTAAACTTAACTTTCCTCATTTTGTAACATCGCAATCTGTTTTTTTTTAATATTTTTCTTGCAGTCTTTTTTGTGCGACAGTTTCTCTGAATTTGTCTCAAAGAGTTCATTTTGGTTAACATAATTCAATACTCTATTCACTTTTCTTACATTATCCGCAACATGCCCTCGGCTTACTACTTTTTTTAAAAGCTTTTATTAAACCTGCAATGTTTGTTGGTTAGTTTGTTTATGTCAAATCTTGCAATCATAATTTCGATTAGTTTTAATTAAGCTGAGCTTTGAAATTTTGCACGTGTAATAAGTCCGGTGACAATACACTTTAACATTTTCATATAATAAAAAAACAAGATGGCGGACGACTTTATCGTTTATGATCCGATTCGACTCAAAATCGATATCTGGGGGTTTTCGAGATCGGCAATTATCAATTCTTGGTCAAAATTTAGACATTCAAAACGGCGGCGGCAATATGGCGGACGATTTTTGTCATTTATGGACCAATCTGGGAGTTTTCGAGTTCGCCGATTACGAATTTCTAGCCAAAAATTTAGTTTCGGATGGCGACATCAAGATGGCGGACGACTTTATCGTTTATGATCCAATTCGGTTCAAAATCGATACCTGGAGGTTTTCGAGATCGCCAATTATGAATTTGTAGTCAAAAATTTAGTTCGGGATGGCGGCTTCAAGATGGCGGACGACTTTATCATTTATGATCCGATTCGACTCAAAATTGATATCTCGGGGTTTTCGAGATCACTAATTATAAATTCTTTATTAAAATTCAGAAATTCAAAATGACGGCGCCAATATGGCTGACGATTTTTGCCATTTAGATCAAAATCGATGTCTGGGGGTTTTCGGAGTTGCGGATTGCGAATTTTTAGTCAAAAATTTAGTTCAAGATGGCGGACGACTTTACCGTTTATGATCCGATTCGTCTCAAAATCGATATCGGGATTACAGCATATCAAAAGAGTAAAAAGTAAAATATAAAATTATATAAAAGAATATTTTTTAAAAAAGCTTTTATTTAAATGCTCCAACAGTCAACAGCTCGAAACTGCAGTCTGCAAGTGATGTATGACGGCTGGCAAGAGAGCTCCTTTAAGTAGGATCAGTCTTTCGGCTGGTGTTTGTTGCAATCGAAGCATTAGCGTTTTGATGGTAATATACAATTATTACACTTAACGCGCCAGACTTGTAACTTGTAATTCAGCGCTCGGCGGGGCACATAGCCCGGAGAGTAGCTGTTGGTTACAGTCTGGTTACGTTCCTTATAGTAAAATAAGGATTTTATAGAGGAGTTTGCGACTAAAAATATTATGTTTTCCTAAACATAGTTCTATTTGGCCGCGGAGCGTCTGGAAATCTATCTCCGTAAACCGTGACTGCCATCGCAGCGTTAAAATTGCACTGACAGTAAATGCTAATCACATCGAATTTGTTATTATGGGTGTACACCATAATTACTGACAAATTTGTTAATAACTGTATACATTGTTTTTTCAAATCATGGCATAGCTGATTTTTATGATTCAATGATATGAATTGTGGTTTTAGTAAAACATTAAATATTGACACTATCAGTTAAAATTTTTGTGACATGTTTTATATCGTTGGAAAAAGAAAAAATAAACGGAATTAATGGTGTCATGGCCTGCTTTGAAATTTGTTTTTTAATTTTTTCACTTTCATCTCTTTAACTTTTTTCGTATCTCCTCAAATAAGAAAGCTATAACCGTTTGTGGTTTACCCTATATATTATGTATAATAAGAGGCCTAATATCGAGCCTTGTGGTACATCTGATGTTGCATAAGCTGACTCCGAGTATAATTCTTAAACTACCACTTTTGACCCCCATTACTAAGAACTATACGCATATATCATTAAATCTAATAAAATAAGCTAGTATATTTCACACAGAAAGGAAGTAATCGTTTACATTTTCTTGAACCATCAGAAAATAAAATCAACGAAAACGACCCTTATATCGCATCTAAAAACAGTGCTTACTTGAAATAATATTTATAAAACATATTTTCTTCTTAGACTACTTAGAAAACTGAATCTTTTCATCTTTTACACTTGTAACTAACTTTTTCTGACATTCTGATACATCAGTGAATGTTATAGCAATTCATCGAGATATTTAAATGTAGTAGATGTAGATATTAGTTTGCGATCTATATCGGACTTGTCAAATTAAGAGCCCGAGCGCCGGGAAATGGCATTATTTCAATTAACGCTGAAACATATAATAGAAAAAGAAAAGCCGGTTTTTTGTGTCCTAAATTCCGATTAAAACGGTTACAATCCTTATATGACAGCATCATAAATAATGCGTACGCAAATTTCTTTAATATATGACTATTACGTACCTCATTCCCAGGTCGCGGGCTGTATGAATTAAATAATCTGGGTTGCCTTCCTGCTTCACAAATCGTTGACGTGCATTGGCTCCTATCCTCAAAACGATTTAGTACAAAAAATAATCACAATCACATTAAAAAGGCATTAAAAATTCGGTTTCACTATGTATGTCGCAACAGATTCCTCCTAAGCCGTTAGATTGTTTTCTACACTTGCATGATGAGGTCAGATTTAACTTCTTTCAGCACCAGGTTTTTTACAAACAATTTTAGCAAGCAATTATTTAAAATAACACAGTTATCATTTCTCCTATGTCCAGATTGCGTCGAATGTTGCGGAACTAGTTTGAAGAGATCGCGACATAAAATTTAACAAAAAAACTATTAAGGATAGTTAAGTCACGATATCAAGCCTTCTTGAATCAAGTTTCGTGCGCGATGTAAGAAAACGGAGAACGTTATTTTGCAGACAGGCTGTGAGGCTGGCCGCGTTTACGCTAACTTTAGGCAGGGGAGCGTCTTCTTCAGTGGGGACACGACTTGTGGATGGATGCCTTTGGGCAAGGACTCGGAAAAAGGAAGAAAGTATAATTTTACTGAAGTCTATCTAGATTTTGATGGAATTGTCTGGAAATGTGAATTTTGTTAATGAAATCGGTAGTTAGGGTAAATGTAAATAAAAGTTGTGGAAAAATATTTTGTCCAATGCAATTTGATATTTTAGACTATAGTGCACCAAAGAAATATATTTTTAGAGATAAACAATATAATGATAGTTTATGAAAGATTAAATTAAATAATATACAGGGTGTCTCACCAGGAACTGAATCGATCGATATAGAGAAAAGTACGCATCAGAAAATTTTGAAAATTTAGATAATTACTAATGTCGGTGTGGCCAATCCAACTAAAATAATTACAAGCAGCTGGCACTTCCGCTTATACCGGAAGTCGATACCAACTTACTTATTTCAAATGGAACACCCTATATATTTTAGGGTTTTCAAAAAGAGCACAAAATTCTGAGTCGAAAATATGTAGCATATCCTATACCTAAACCTAGCCGTTTCAGGGATATTTGACATTTTATAGAAAATTTGACAGGTCCTCATTTGCTTCTTGTCACATAAAAAGAACACAAGGAGAACTACGTTCTACAACTGAAATAAATTCAATAATATCATACCAAGTGTTCCGTTTTTCGCGTTACATTTTGTCAACTTCAAACCGCGAAAACTTATTTAGGTCAAATGGAACACCCTGTATTTTACGTCAAGTTGTGTAAAATTTAATTCCCTTTTTTATGATATTAGCATTGTGGAGGTTAAAGTTATAACTTTTTGAAATATTTGCGATTTTATTAGAAATTCATGAATTGTTGTAATCATTTCATGAAAATAGCCATGATTAGAAACAATCAGTCATTATCTTAGGTCAAAAAATGCCAGCACGTTTAAATTACACCCACGAAGACTTTTTAAATTTGTTTATTATTTATAGAGAATGTGATAAAGTAATATCAAGAACTTGCAGCACATTTGCTACTCGATATCCACAAAAACGCAAAATAACACTAACACTGTAACATGCGTATTAATCGAATTGAAGATATGGCATGAACTAAAATAGCAGAGATAAGATCAATTTAAAATATGATTTCATTTTAATTTAATAATTGCTCAAAATTCCCCCCTCGAGTGATATGTTTTGAAATGCATTTCTTACTCTTTGCATACAATCTTCAATGGTTGTTAATGGTCTCTCATAAACTTTATTTTTAATAGTTCCCCAAATGAAATAATCCAAACTGATAAATCGGGCGAGCCAGGAGGCCATAAGAAAGGTCCATTATTGGCAATCCATTGATCATAAAAAGTTTCTTGTAAATAATTATTAATTAAATATGCGTTATGTGGGGGAGCACCGTCGTGCTGATACAAAATGTTTCTATGTTCGGCGAGAGATAAATTTTCTAAATAGTTATTATTCAAATTTTGTAAGATATTCAGATATTTTTCACCTAAAAAAAAAAAACAATAATTTACCTATATATATATTAGCTGAAGGGAAAATTTAATTTACAGTTTAAATTTTCCTGATAAAATTGTAATGCCACCACTCTATCGTTTCTTATGGCACAGCAAACATTGAACTGCCAACTTTCCTGAAAGTTTCGCTCTCTGAACATATGAGGATTTGAGTCACTCCAATAATGCGAATTGTGTCTATTAAAAAGTCAAAAAATAAGTAATAATCAAAATGATTGGTTAAACTATAAAACTAGTAGAAACAATGTGGCAGTCCCTGAAATTTTTAGTATCGAGGAAACATGACGAACCTTTTAAAGAAATTAAATTCGGAAGTAAAACATGCAAAAACCCAAAACTGTTGCCTGAAAAATTTAATGAATTCTATATATCTAGTATTAATGACATAGTGCATAGCATACCTCATAGCAACTATGAGTCTAAACTTGTTGAGTTAGGAGGAGTAAAAATTCAAAATTTTAAGTTGTTGACAAAACTGAATTAAAAACAACCTAGCAAACAAGAGTAGTCCGGATGAAATTGATATGGCTTTCTATAAGGATAATTTTGACATTCTATCTAATCAATTGATTCATATAATTAATGGGTCATTAGAGCGTGGTATTGAGCCAGATTCTTTAAAAGTGTCGACAATAACTCCTGTAAGAAAAGTAACTAAAACTATTAAAGCTGAAGACTGTAGACCTATAAATATGTTACCAGCTTTTGAAAAAATATTAGGGAAAATAGTATATCTGCAATTTTTAGGTTTTATAATAGAGAAAAAAGTACTTAGTGAAAATCAGTCTGGCTTTAGAGAAGACTTTACTTGTAGAAAGTGCATTACAATACGCTGTTAATGAGTGGAAGGCAGCTAAAGAACAAAAGAAGAATGTCAGGAGTAATATTTTTATATTTGAAAAGAGCATTTGAGGCAACTGATATAGAGATTTTATTGCTAAGCAAGTATGGAGTTGATGATGTAGTATGGAAGTTATTTAAAAAACAGAAGGCGAAATGTGAAAACGTGTTATCAAGTGTGCCTATACACATGAGAGTGCCTCAGGGAAGCATACTTGGCCCACTGATATTTGTAACATATATGTCAGGAATCTTTAAAAATTGCAAATAGTCCTTTTTTGTTGACGACACTATAGTCTACGTTGATTAACATGATCCTAGAGAGTTGGTACGGAAAATAAATCACGATTTAGAACATGTTTTTAAAGGGTTGAATACAAATAAATTAAAACTGAATAACACAAAAACAAAAAGCATGCTCATGTAATTAGCAGAATTCCAAATGGTTCAAAGAAACAAATTTATCATTTAAGCTCCAAGAAGTAAATCTGTCATTGGTCTCGGAAATCAAATATCTAGGAGTTATTGTTGATTGCAATTTAAATTTTAAAAGTCGTGTGGATTTTACATGTGAAGAGCTTTCATAAAAGTCGGCATTAAACGTGTCAGTTGGTACCTATCAATAAATGTAAAAAAACTGTTTATAATGCTGTACTTAATAATACCGCATTTCAACTAATGTAGCACAATCCCGTATATAGCTAATCATACCGATCTATAAGAGGTATAAGACTACCTAAGTAGAACTATGAGTGATATGAATTTTCACTCAATAATTTCAGTCGTTTGCAAAATCAGTTAATTTAAATTAAAAAATAGTACCAATCCAATCCTTTAGTTTTAAATTAACTAATTTTGCAAATAACTGAAATTATAAATGTGAAAATTCATATCACTACACCTGCCATAGTCCTACTTAGGTAAAAAAAAGTTATGGCCAAAAATAATAAATATTTCCTTATCGGATCACTCTCTCTCTCTCTTGGATATGCCCACCTTAATTAGCCGTCACAGTTGCAATGGTGTATTACGTTTTATATCCTAAAATAAACAGTAATTAACATTTACAGGTGTCACTAATAGCCTACCATGGTTCATGAAATCATACAGGAACACGTTATTTTTTATAGTGCATAATAATTAGACGGTAATAACCTTTCACGATTTCAAAATTCCATGAAGTAGGTTATAGATACGCATTTATAGGATGATATAGTGATTAATATATTTTTTAGATAAACACACCTAAGCCTAAATATGCCACTGCTGCATCGTGAACTGGTTTTTAACTGGAGACGACAGAAACAAACACGAAAGGCATTCTAAGTTACGAAATCTTCACCTGTGCGTAGGCACAGTAAAAAATTATGCAAATGCAATGCAAGTCGTTGGATAAAAGCTTGTTTTATGAAGGCATGCATTTTGTATAGGTATAATATCGTCTTCATAAAATATTTGCTATGATTCTCGCTTTAACGATCAGCTCGTATTCTATGCTGAAGAACTAGGAAATTGAGACAAATATTACCTCCGATTCTGCATATCTCACATACCATGGAGTACATATTCACATTGGGTATTGTTGCGCCTATCGTTTCGACTCGTCTCTTGTGGTACTCATTCCTTCGTGTAACTTAAGTCCTAATCGTTTCCTTAGAATATCTATACAAAAACTTCCATTACTGGAAAATCAAAAGAAAGCAATTCTTGAACCCTTTGCAGGTGGTAAGGGTGCAGTCCCTATCTCTTCAAAACCGGTTATATTTTCCATATAGTTGCAATAAAATGAAGAGCAGTATTGACTTCAAAAAAATATTTGATTTTAAATTACTGTCAGTTTGGCTTTCGCAGTAAATATTCCACAATTTTTGCTGTGCAGAGCGTAGTGAAGGGGACCTTGAGGATGGTAATTGGTAAATACGTAGTCCTTACTCTACGTGACCTCTATAAGGGCTTTTATCGTGTCTCTCATCCTATTTTGGTGGAGAAATTATATCACTATACCATCAGAAACTGCTTTCTCAATTTATTCCATTATTCCTTATGACATAGAATTTACTGTACTACATTTAACAAAGATTGATGAAAAAATTCATATGGAGTGCCTCAAAGCTCCTTTTTGAGCCCGCTTCTGTTTATTTTATACAAGATGGAGCAACAGTGATAGCTCGAATTCTACGATAGCTAGAAATTTCAAAAAATATACAGGTAAACTACATAAAAAAGTCTGTCACTGGAAATTATTTTCGAATATACAAGTGCCATTCTAAAATAATAATAATAATGATATATTTATTAATCATTTGATGATAGAATATATGTATAAATGACATGTGAGCATCTAAATTAAAAACTACAGTGCAAAGCATCCTAAGATATTGATACATAATTAAAATAATAATGGACATAAACAAAAACGTATAGATATATACTTGGTATAAGTAATAGATAACATAACAAGTTAAAAACTAGAGTCTAAGAATTCATTCACATTGTAGTAACCACTATTCAGTAGTAAGTCCTTATAGTCATATTTTTCTTCTAAGTTTAAAATTTAAGAATACTGTTTTATCCCTATTTAATATTAACTTATTTCGATCACACCAGGCACTCATCTCATCTACAGTTGTTTTAATGTAAAAACTAAGCTCATCAGTGCTAGATACAGAGTCACACACAGTAGTATCATCTATGTACGACGGTAGATCGACCGTCTACTGTGTAGCTATTTGTAACCATTTTCGATTTATTCAGCAAAAGTGCAAAATTTAAGAATAAATTTTAAAAATTATAGTCTCTTTTTCAAATATAATAATAATAATAAGGTTTATTTACCAATGATAATAATAATAATAATAATAATTCGTTCAACAGAAAAATAAACAATTTTAAATATACATACTAAATATATAAATAGAGATAAAAATCTAAGTACGGTAAACAAACGTGAAAACCATGAAAGGCATAGCTTGTAGATGAATATTTCATGCTTAATTAACCTAAAACAATTGGTGGAGAATATATACCATACCTCTAAGAATAATTTACACACAAATATAATAATAATGTAAAACAATATAACAAATATAATATAACAAAGTATTATATAATTCCAGAATATAAGAACAATATCAATTATTTTTTATATCTATTATTCTATTAATAGTATGACGATCCATAGAAAAAAGGTATTTTTTTATTTTGCTTTTAAAATATTTTATTGAATTTATAGTCTGTATTTCGCGAGGTAGAATATTATACAACCTGGGAGCAACGAAGCTATAATGCCTTTGCCCAATGGTTTTTTCAACGAACAGTGTTTGAACAAGATTTTCTGCCGTACTTCTGGTGGAGTACTGATGATCTATTAAACAAAGCGAATTTTTATTTTTAAACAGGTGAGTACTTAATTAAGTAGAAAAAATGCTCTACATATTGCCCATTTTGTTGACTATGCGCATTTGAATTGAAGTTTCTACTGTTCTACAATCCAAAATATGAAAGAAAGAATAATTGATCTTTGTTTGATCATGTGAACAATCCATCTTTACCCGTCTGAAGGACTTTTGTTATACTTTCCAAAATGGATATTAAACGTTCACAAATAAGGGTTGAAAGCGGCTATTTCAGATGGAGAATAATAAAAAATCTATACTTACTGTTTCGTTTTTGCTTAACTGCTTCGCTGACGGTACCAATTGGACATCGTAAAACTATAAATCTAACACAGTAAATACTAACACTTTCCTAAATTTAAACCTGAAAATGAATTTTGAAAGCACAAGAAAAAGACAATATAAAGTCCAAAAATATATATTAAATCTTTTAAAGAATTATGTTTTACAAAAACGTTCAAGAAAAATGTATTGACAAATTATAGTCTGGCCCGTGTACAGCACATAGTGAGGAACGGGGCGACTCATAATGTAACCAACTACCATCCAATGCGCGGTTTATAGCCAACGATTACACAAAAAGATTCACTAAAAAGTTCAATGTTTATAATTTTGGTGGGCTTTTGCTTGCCTGTCTATTGACGTATTTTCAGTTCAATATAAATTTTGATCGCTCCTCGGAGCTTAAGAATGCTCGAATTGCAACGACTTTGAATTATATTCTGCCATTATAGATTCATACGTTCAGGCAAGGCGGTCCCATGCACGCCCTAAGTACATGGTAACTATACTTTTCTGACACCGAATCACTGAGGAACCGGTTTAGGGCAAATACGCTTAAAACCCATCATTTTCCCGTCAAAATCGACTGCTAGAAAATGATAGGGCACCCTCGAGGCTAAGGGCTATTTTCGCTAAAACTCTCGAAATACTTTGACTAGAGACTGGATAACTGGTCCTCATATTTAATACAACGCATGAGTTGCAGTGCTGCACAACTGCTGCAGTGCTAGATTCGTAAAAGGGTTTTTATTTTCAAAATGTCCGAAATTAAAATCGGTTTTCGTTATACTTCCCAAATTTTTGTGGTCAGGGCGACATTACGTCCCCGTGCAGCGACATTTACTACACTTTCTAAAACTCACACTCCTTGATGAGTTTCCAAGATTTTAGTAGAAAAAAAGCTAAAATGTGATTTAATGTATAAAAACCTTTTCCATCGGCATTTTTACGTGATGCACGCTTTTCATGCGGATGGAAGTCGGATTTTCTTACAGTTTCGAAAAGTTCATCGAGGGTTTTGGCGTGTTCTTTAACAATCACACCGAAAGGCTTCATCTGAAAGACTTTCTTAATTTTTATGAACGGACAAATGAGCAGTGCTGGATCTGGGAATTTCTTGACAAGCGCAAAATAGAATTTTGAATTCATGACATATTTAATACTATTGATCTTCGCGAAATTTTATAATCGAAAAAATATTGTCGTGTATCCACTCTCGGCCAACTTTCAAGTTAGCATTATCAACTTACATTTCACCAGATGATGTTTTAATAACGCTCCGTTACATTTAAAACGCCGCAAAAGTAATTAAATAATAATAAACATGATACAAATAACCAGTTTTGTTCTTCGTGCAATTCACCACGTGAGCCTCTCTATGGTCGTAAGAAGAGTAACCGCAGACCAATCGTATCTTTTAACATTCTCCAATAACAACACATGATGTCTAACATCTCACATCAGAGCAAGTTGTGCACGCTTCTTCTAATAACTTCTTGATAGTTGTCGAGGCCATAACCGTAATATAGTAACCTAATTTTACGTACAGAATTCTAATATTTCCTGCCACTAAACTTTCATTTCAAATATGTTATTTGTATTCTATCGATTCTACATGAGTCGCTTGATTTGTTTTCTTTATGATACATTTATACCGGTCGATCTTGCTAAGATTACTGATTAGTTCAGGAAAAAGGTGTCAAACTAAGCAGCGATAAGGTGAAATTTTTAGGATGGCTAGAGTAGGCGGTAATCGATGCTTTCTGTTTCTTAGCATCGAAAATTTTAAAGAGAAGGGTTAATCAAGATGACAAGGCGACTTCAAATGAAGACGTTTTGGAATTATTGCCGATATTTAATGCAAACGAAGTCTATGACACTTTTCCTGCATTTTTTTGCATTTTTAACGTACATTTGCATGATTTATACATATAAAACCTGGTTAGTGCGTACAAGGCACGTACTTTTTTATTACACTGTTCTATGTACATCCTTAACCACTCCTACAACTTGTTATTGTTCATTCATAGATGCAGAAGCACCAATAATTAGCCTTGATCGGTTTTGATACAATCATTTCAATGTACAGTTGAATTAAATCGATATTTAAATATGTTAGTGGCTTCACAGAGTACTGGCATTGATCCATATTATCTAGTACAGTTAAAATTAATAAAACTCTAAGCATAATGCAAACACATTGAATAACAATTTATGATGACAACTTAAATGACAAACAACTTTCGTTCAACACTTATGTGGGAGAACAGGGTCGATCTGAAGCTTTATACAGGGTGTCTCACCGGGAACTCAATCGATCGATATAGAGAAAAGTACGCATCAGAAAATTTTGAAAATTTAGATAATTACTAATGTCGGTGTGGCCAATCCAACTAAAATAATTACAAGCAGCTGGCACTTCCGCTTATACCGGACGTCGATACTAACTTGCTTATTTCAAATGGAACACCCTATATATTTTAAGGTTTTCGAAAAGAGCATAAAATTCTGAGTCGAGAATATGAAGCATATTCTATACCTAAACCTAGCCGTTTCAGAGATATTTGACATTCTATAGAAAATTTGACAGATGCAACGGTTTGCAACAGCCGTTATAACTTTCTTCGTGTAAAAGGTCCTCATTTGCTTCTTGTCACCTAAAAAGAACACAAGGAGAACTACGTTCTTCAACTCAAATAAATTCAATAATATCATACCAAGTGTTCTGTTTTTCGCGTTACATTTTATCAACTTCAAACCGCGAAAACTTGTTTAGGTCAAATGGAACACCCTATATTTTTTTACGTCAAGTTGTGTAAAATTGAATTCCCTTTTTTCTGATATTAGCATTGTGGGGGTTAAAGTTACAACTTTTTGAAATATTTGCGATTTTATTAGAAATCCATGAATTGTTGTAATCATTTCATCAAAATAGCCATGATTAGAAACAATCAGTCATTATCTTATGTTAAAAAATGCCAGCACGTTTAATTTATACCAACGAAAACTTTTTAAATTTGTTTATTATTTATGGAGAATGTGATAAAGTAATATCAAGAACTTGCAGCACATTTGCTACTCGATATCCAGACAAACGGAAACCGTCACCAAACACTGTAAAACGCATGCTGGAAAATTTTAAAAATTATGGCTCTGTCAAGGCAAAAATGCAAAGAAGAAAGCCTATTGTTGATGACAGAAACATTGAAATAGTCATTCTGGGATATTTTCATGCATTTCCAAGGATGTCATTAAGACAAGCTGCTCTGGAATCGGGACTATGCAAGGATTCAATTCACAGAATCTTATTAAAATATAAGCTTCACCCTTTTTCTTTCCATATGGTTCAAGGATTAAAAGAAACAGATTTCCTAAGAAGACAGAATGTTTGTGAGTTTATTCTGATAAGGTCTGAGGGTCACGATTCTTATTTTGGAAATACATGGACAGATGAAGAGTGACTCAAATCCTCATATGTTCAGAGAGCGAAACTTTCAGGAAAGTTGGCAGTTCAATGTTTACTGTGCCATAAGAAACGATAGAGTGGTGGCATTATAATTTTATCAGGAAAATTTAAACAGTAAATAAAATTTTATCTTCTGCTAATATGTATAGGTAAATTTTTGTTTTTTTTTTTTTTAGGTGAAAGATATCTGAATATCTTACAAAATTTGAATAATAACTATTTAGAAAATTTACCTCTCGCCGAACATAGAAAAATTTATCAGCACGACGGTGCTCCCCCACATGACGCATATTTAATTAATAATTATTTACAAGAAACTTTTTATGATCAATGGATTGCCAATAATGGATCTATCTTATGGCCTCCTCGCTCGCCCGATTTATCAGTTCTGGATTATTTCATTTGGGGAACTATTAAAAATAAATTTTATGAGAGCCCATTAATAACCATTGAAGATTGTATGCAAAGAGTAAGAAATGCATTTCAAAACATATCACAGGATTCAATTAGAAGAGCTACCCATGAGGAACTAATCCGAAGGTGCGAAAAATGTGTTGAGGTTCGAGGGCGGAATTTTGAGCAGTTATTAAATTAAAATGAAATCATATTTTAAATTGATCTTATCTCTGCTATTTTAGTTCATGCCATATCTTCAATTCGATTAATACGCATGTTACAGTGTTAATGTTATTTTGCGTTTTTGTGGATATCGAGTAGCAAATGTGCTGCACGTTCTTGATATTACTTTATCACATTCTCCAATAAATAATAAACAAATTTAAAAAGTTTTCGTTGGTATAATTTAAACGTGCTGGCATTTTTTGACATAAGATAATGACTGATTGTTTCTAATCATGACTATTTTAATGAAATGATTACAACAATTCATGAATTTCTAATAAAATCGCAAATATTTCAAAAAGTTATAACTTTAACCCCCACAATGCTAATATCAGAAAAAAGGGAATTCAATTATACACAATTTGACGTAAAAAAATACAGTGTGTTCCATTTGACCTAAACAAGTTTTCGCGGTTTGAAGTTGACAAAATGTAACGCGAAAAATGTATCACTTGGTATGATATTATTGAATTTATTCCAGTTGTAGAACGTAGTACTCCTTGTGTTCTTTTTACGTGACAAGAAGCAAATGAGGATCTTTTATACGAAGAAAGTTATAACTGTTCTTGCAAACCGTTGCACCTGTCAAATTTTCTATAAAATGTCAAATATCTCTGAAGCGGCTAGGTTTAGGTATAGGATATGCTACATACTTTCGACTCAGAATTTTATGCTCTTTTCGAAAACTCTAAAATATATAGGGTGTTCCAATTGAAATAAGCAAGTTGGTATCGACTTCCGGTATAAGCGGAAGTGCCCGCTGCTTATGATTATTTTAGTTCGATTGGCCACACCGACATTAGTAGTTATCTAAATTTTCAAAATTTTCTGATGCGTACTTTTGTCTATATCGATCGATTTCCCGGTGAGACACCCTGTATAGGAAACCGTGAACAAATTAGAGACAAGCTGAAATTTGGTATATAAATTTGTATTGGGGTCCTTAAAATACCTCCAAACCCCACCGGTAATCCCCAGTGCCTGTCACCACTAAACAACCCCCGAAAGGGGTGAAAACGGACTTTTTTTAGTTTCTTGGTAATATCCTAAAAAAGCTATATATACGAAAAAAATATGAAGACAGAAAAATTAAAGAGCATAAAGTTTTCTATAAAATCATATTTAGCAGTTATATTTTGCTTACCAGTGGCGGAGTTATGATATTTTTAATAACTAGGTATTTTGTAAAAATATTATCTAGCCATTACTTATAGGATTTTGACATTAAATATACATAACAATGTATATGGATATTTTAGTAAATACATGTAATACATTCTTACGTCAATAAATTAGAAATAAAAAGCGATGATCTAATAAGTACTGATGTGAAACACCTTTAGATATGATAACCGAACAAGAATTAATGCGGCGATTGAAATCTTCCGGAGGACTTAATGGACGTGGTATTACAGATAACGCACTTTCTCGCTGTATAGCTGGTGCACCTCAATGTCTTCAAATAATTGAAGCTTTGGAACATTTCTCTGATCACTACAGTCGTAACAGAACAGCATATGGAACTACGAGATTCTCGTATTGAACGTGATCAAAATGATTTAAAAAAGTTGCGTGATTGGTTAGAGATACGCAACCCGTTTCAATCTGATATTAAAAAACTGCTGTCAATTAGTACGGGAATTGTTGCAATCAATGATGCAAACTGCGATGAATCATCAAATATTGGGAAAGAACTTGTAAATAAGATAATTGGTACTAAGTAGAGTAAAATCCGTCTTAAACATACAGACCGAGTCAAACCACTATCTTTTAGAGCTACGTCCATAAATACTTTGTTCAGCAGCTTCCTCCGATCAGATAAAAGAATGTTTTAAAAACGAGCTAGGATCATGCCCTCCTTTATTTGATAACGTATCATTGGAAAAGACAACTAATTCTTCTTTGTTCAAAATATTTGATAATCTGTGCCCAACCCTGGAGCATTTTTGTTGAACGAAGTCCTAGCCTTCTTCTTGTGGTCAGTCACAACTTATTACTGTTCTTATTCCCTCTATTTACCTACTTGTCTCAGATCAAACTGTCCCAATGCGCCGATTCAGTGCCTATATATACCCCCGTCGAATGGAGTAGAATATTCCAGAACGTTCCCCAACATTCGCGATTTTTCTGGCGCCGTTCTCGAATTTTCTATGATTCCAGTGGCGTAATCGTGCACATAACAGTATATTATTACGCAAAATGGCATTCTAAATATTTTCTTACTCTACATATTTTTCAGTAAAATCAATAGAAATGGCATAAATTAGAAATTAATTTTTAAAGTCCGCCATTTTGAATTTTTCAATTTTCACGTTGAAAACTTTGCTAGTTATGAATTGGGGTTGCCGAAACTTAGCATAATGCAAAAGGTATTACCCACCGATATTGCCAGTCTCGGTGGCGGGGGGTCGAACCTAGCAACACAGTAGAATATTCCCAAGCGCGTTCGCCACTTGAAGCTCTCTAGCCGACTGAGCTACCGTACCAGATGACCAAGAAATGAAGTAAGAGCTGTAAGGCTGATATTTAGAAGGTACATTGTCCTTTATTAATGCTTATACACATTTTGAATGATAGTGGTAGCTCTCGATGTGAAGGGAATAAGTGAAACATTAACAACAGCAACATGTAACATAATTTTTATTTGTAATAACTTCCTTATCTTTTAATTAACTTAAAAGCACTGAGTAATTTTCTATTTTCTAATTAACGCGGCAACAATCGAGTTTAAAAATAATACTCTTCTGGTCCATGAATCAATCCTTCTTCGTATAAATGGATTATAGAGTTCGCTATGATTTTAGCCGTTTTTTTCAAATACCCACCGCTTGTTAACATTACTATCGGAATCCGTCTTGATATCGCCTCTCGAAACACTATTTCGTCCCTTTTTATTATCCCCTAAAAATTTAGAACATAACGATTACCTTTCAACTTAAAAATATAGTTATGATCATGTCTGTGGCCGAAAGGATCAACGGTTTTAAAAATACTTAACTTTGATTTAATTAACTTACGTTTTCTGAGATTGATAGCCCTCCCAATTTATCGCCTTTTAAGATATCTGTTCCAGCATTGTAAACTATCAATTGGGGTTCAAATTCGTTTAGAGCCTCAATTAGATTTCTGAAAAATGAAAATGTATTGCGATGATTTCGTCCACTAAATATTGGTTTATTATATAATTGTAATACATTATTACTTAAAACAATAATTTCTACATATATATAATACTTTTGAACGATCTTCAAATAATAATCGTCTTCCACAAAGAAATCAAGTTGCACTTTTCTACGTATTGCATCTTTAGCTGTGTCATCCCAAGGATAAATCCTCTTATTGTAGACGTCCATGATATAAACATTGGTGTTATCTTTAAAGTCGTGCTCATAGCCATTGCCTTGATGTGCATCCAGATCCACTATCATAACCCTTCGTACCTTAAAATAAAATGAAGGATTTTGAAACGGACTGTCTTAAATCCGGTTTCCTCATCAAACGCACTACTCATTTAATAAATATGTATAGGTACAAGCAATTAATCGTGCAAGATAGTCCACGAAGAGTATGAAGAAACCGGCTACTAATGAATATAGAGGGCTATCTTAAGTAAGGACCAGCTTTTTCATCTTCTGAGATGAAAGTTGTATATGAATACTAAATATGAGGACATCTCGTTTTTGAAAGCCACATAGCCTGTATACAGGGTGTCTCACCGGGAACTGAATCGATCGATATAGAGAAGAGTACGCATCAGAAAATTTTGAAAATTTAGATAATTACTAATGCCTGTGTGGCCAATCCAACTAATATAATTACAAGCAGCTGGTACTTCCGCTTATACCGGAAGTCGATACCAACTTGCTTATTTCAAATGGAACACCCTATATATTTTAGGGTTTTCGAAAAGAGCATAAAATTCTGAGTCGAAAATATGTAGCATATCCTATACCTAAACCTAGCCGTTTCAGAGATATTTGACATTTTATAGAAAATTTGACAAGTGCAACGGTTTGCAAGAACCGTTATAACTTCCTTCGTGTAAAAGATCCTGATTTCCTTCTTGTCACGTAAAAAGAACACAAGGAGAACTACGTTTTACAACTGAAATAAATTCAATAATATCATACCCAGTGTTCCCTTTTTCGCGTTACATTTTGTCAACTTCAAACCGCGAAAACTTGTTTAGGTCAAATGGAACACCCTGTATTTTTTTACGTCAAGTTGTGTAAAAGTGAATTCCCTTTTCTCTGATATTAGCATCGTGGGGGTTAAAGTTACAACTTTTCAAAATAGCCATGATTAGAAACAATCAGTCATTATCTTATGTCAAAAAATGCCAGCAATTTTAAATTATACCAACGAAAACTTTTTAAATTTGTTTATTATTTATGGAGAATGTGATAAAGTAATATCAAGAACTTGCAGCACATTTTCTACCCGATATCCACAAAAACGCAAAATAACACTAACACTGTAATTGAAGATATGGCATGAACTAAAATAGCAGAGATAAGATCAATTTAAAATATGATTTCATTTTAATTTAATAATTACTCAAAATTCCGCCCTCGAACCTTGACACATTTTTCGCACCTTCGGGTTAGTTCCTCATGGGTAGCTCTTCTAATTGAATCCTGTGATATGTTTTGATATGCATTTCTTACTCTTTGCATACAATCTTCAATGGTTGTTAATGGGCTCTCATAAACTTTATTTTTAATAGTTCCCCAAATGAAATAATCCAGAACTGATAAATCGGGCGAGCGAGGAGGTCCATCATTGGCAATCCATTCATCATAAAAAGTTTCTTGTAAATAATTATTAATTAAATATGCGTTATGTGGGGGAGCACCGTCGTGCTGATAAAAAATGTTTCTATGTTCGGCGAGAGGTAAATTACCTAAATAGTTATTATTCAAATTTTGTAAGATATTCAGATATCTTTCATCTAAAAAAAAAAACAAAAATTTACCTATATATATATATTAGCAGAAGAGAAAATTTAATTTAGCGTTTAAATTTTCCTGATAAAATTGTAATGCCACCACTCTATCGTTTCTTATGGCACAGTAAACATCGAACTGCCAACTTTCCTGAAAGTTTCGCTCTCTGAACATATGAGGATTTGAGTCACTCCAATAATGCGAATTGTGTCTATTAAAAAGTCCATTTTTAGTAAATTTTGCTTCATCTGTCCATATAATATTTACCAAATAAGAATCGTGACCCTCAGACCTTATTAGAATAAACTCACAAAAATTCTGGCTTCTTAGGAAACCTGTTTCTTTTAATCCTTGAACCATATGGAATGAAAATGGGTGAAACTTATGTTTTAATAAGATTCTGTGAATTGAATCCTTGCATAGTCCCGATTCCAGAGCAGCTTGTCTTAATGACATCCTTGGAAATGCATGAAAATATCCCAGAATGACTATTTCAATGTTTTCGTCATCAACAATAGGCGTTCTTCTTTGCATTTTTGTCTTGACAGAGCCATAATTTTTAAAATTTTCCAGTATGCGTTTTACAGTGTTTGGTGACGGTTTCCGTTTTTCTGGATATCGAGTAGCAAAAGTGCTGCAAGTTCTTGATATTATTTTATCATATTCTCCATAAATAATAAACAAATTTAAAAAGTCTTCATGGGTGTAATTTAAACGTGCTGGCATTTTTTGACATAAGATAATGACTGATTGTTTCTAATCATGGCTATTTTGATGAAATCATTACAACAATTCATGAATTTCTAATAAAATCGCAAATATTTCAAAAAGTTTTAACTTTAATCCCCACAGTGCTAATATCAGAAAAAAGGGAATTCAATTTTACACAACTTGACGTAAAAAATACAGGGTGTTCCATTTGACCTAAACAAGTTTTCGCGGTTTGAAGTTGACAAAATGTAACGCGAAAAACGGAACACTTGGTATGATATTATTGAATTTATTTCAGTTGTAGAACGTAGTTCTCCTTGTGTTCTTTTTACGTGACAAGAAGCAAATGATGATTTTTAACACGAAGAAAGTTATAACGGTTCTTGCAAACCGTTGCACCTGTCAAATTTTCTATAAAATATCAAATATCTGTGAAACGGTTAGGTTTAGGTATAGGATATGCTACATATTTTCGACTCAGAATTTTATGCTCTTTTTGAAAACCCTAAAATATATAGGGTATTCCATTTGAAATATAAGCAAGTTGGTATTGACTTCCGGTATAAGCGGAAGTCAATGCTTGTAATTATTTTAGTTGGATTGGCCGCACCGACTCTAGTAACTATCTAAATTTTCTAAATTTTCTGATGCGTACTTTTCTCTATATCGATCGATTCAATTCCCGGTGAGACACCCTGTATATATCAGAATAATATCCGTACCTTTCTTGGAAAATAGTAAAATAAAAATTGAATCAAGAGTGTAATATCGGCATATGCACAGAACCCTCCACCCTCTGAGGCAGAGCAGTGATGGAAGCCGCCTCCAATATTTATAGCCCAGCCCCTGTCCAGAGCCAATTTTCCAGCCAAAATTGATCCTCCTGTTTGGAACCTAGAAAACGCACGTAATTAAACATAAAGTAGTTTCAGATTTTACTCTCACCATTGGATATTCGATTATTATTGATGGGAGAAATGAAATAGGGAATGTTTTATAGGAGAATTGTGTGCAAAAGGAAAATTTATTGTATTGCTTAGCCCTGTGGGGAGTATGGAATTATGGAAATTGTTTTAAAAGATTAAAAGACAGCATGTTTTATATAATTTTTCTTACGCTTTATGGTTGTTTGAACATGTGTTATATAGATATAATTAATAAATCATATATTGCTATTTTTATGTATACTTTCTATATAATGTCATCTAATATGACCTTTTGAATTGATTTTCATTTTATGATCGCCATTATAAAACGATTATTTAACCATCATGAGTTAACTGTAAGTGCCACATAAAATGATATTAAAATCAATGAATAAGTACGTCAAATAATGAATTCATAAGTTAATATAATTTAGATTTTCTTTTCTAGTTGCATTGTTATGTCTGTCATCGTGGAATCCTACTCTTTTCCACGGGCCTACAGAAATTTAACTATTACGAATTACTTAAATTATTTTATTTTGAAAACAAATTTTCTAACATATCAATAGGATGCTTGAAATTACAGAAACATCATTGGAAAACTATTTTTTTAACTAAGAAAGTGAAGTTATGATATATTGATTTGATAGGAATTCTGAGGCGACGTTTACAGAATGTGTAAGTCAACGCCAACAAGCAAGTAAAAAAAAAAATTAAAAACAGTGGCAATTTTAAAAGAAAAATTAAATTATTTAATACTTCTTAATGATGCTCCAATCAATCAATCACTAGCAAATAGGTTAGAAATTTAGGCAAGAAACGTTAGAATAATCATAAAACCACTTTAAAACTAAGCAGTCTTATGAACACAGTTAGCACTAAAATACAATAACTTGGACTGTTCGAATGCTACGAGGAAGATGCGAAACCTCTTTCATCTTAGGATGTCACTAACTGCACACCGGTTTCGACCTATTTTTGGGTCTCGTCAGTGCAGTGCAAGTGAGCATATCTTCGATAAACCTGGGTCGCATCTCATAAACACTGTTAAGTTCCACAGCAGTAGAGCGTAACTAGAGCCGATTTGGATTGTTTCGACACTACCGAGATATGGCGCTAGTTACGCTCTACTGCTGTAGAACTTAACAGTGTCTATGAGATGCGACCCAGGTTTGTAGAAGATATGCTCACTTGCACTGCACTGACGAGACCCAAAAATAGGTCGAAACCGGTCTGCAGTTAGTGACATCCTGAGATGAAGGAGGCTTCGCATCTTCCATAACTTGATACGTTCTTCATGAGTAGGATAAGTTTTATAATAGCTTTAAGTATTTAGCTTTGACAACCTCCTTCTTGTAAGAAAGTCCCGTAGGTTATTAAAAAACTTAAATTGTTAATTGGGGGGAATTGTATTAATAAATAAATAAATAATAAATACACCACAGGTAATGACGACCCCCTTTATCCCGGAAGGCTCTAGAAGAGCCTTGTGTGGGAGGGGGTTACACATTTAGAGACAAGGGACACACACCCAATATTCGTGTATAGTGAAAAAATCCCTCTCACAGTATTTTCCACTGCCACGACCGGGGATCGAACCCGGAACTTTTGGGTGAGAGGCAAGTGCGCTCACCTCTCGACCATCAGTCATACCATTGAAAGCACTCTTTGCAAATTTTTCGTCATATTAATCGCAGCTAAGGAACACTGGGTTTAGTTTAATTTTAAGTTTTATCATTTTTTTTATTATTATTATTTTAAACATCATTGCCATCTTTGGAAATGTGTTTGTAATATTTTAGAAACGATAAATTCGTATGGATCGAAAGCAAAGAGTAAAATCATTTTCAAAATAAAATAATGGTAACAAATATTTCACCTACCTCATAGGCCTTAAATAAGCGCGTTGAATGAAATAGTTTGGCACAAAGACAAGAGCTACTACCTCTGCAATTCTAGCTACTTGTATGCTACACTGAAAATAGAAAACTGAATGTAGACCATGATTTTTACAAAAACATACCAAAACCTGGAACATTGCGCTCGACAATTTTTTAAATTTTCTAGTTCCAGATGATACCAACTTGAAAGGTGAAACGCTTGTCAAGTGCAGTGGTCAGCGTTCTAGTGTTTACGAAAACTATTTCAGTGTTTATACTTTATTTAACTTGTAAGTAAATATTGAGCGTTTGCCTCCAATAACGGTATTTTTGTAACTTACATTTAGTTTTTTTAAGTATTTTTTAGTATGCACCATGAGCAAATCTTCTTTGGTTGCTTCGTTTGGCACAACTACAGTCTTTTTGTTTATTAAACCGCTCTCCCTCAAGTACTAAAAATCCATGTTTTATGTAAACTATTGTTTATCTTCTATTCTACTATCCATACCTTGTATATGTTTCTCCATTTTCGAGCATCAAACGGATGCAATTTCTCTAGTCCCAAAAAATTGACGTTATATTCTTTTCTATAAACAATAGGCCACTGTTCTTTGCTGATATTAAGATATAAATGGGTTTCGAAGCTCATTTTGCCAAGCTACAGATGTAAAGCACAGCGCATGGTTTGTCCAGCCTGAAAAATATATAAGCGTCAGAGATCCGGAGACGACAGCTCGTTCAGTCGCATGTATCCTTTGTATCAGTCAGTTAGGAGCGAATTTAGATGATTTCTTTTAATGATAGTGCTTCAATAACTCTACTGTGGTGTAAAATTCCAGGGCCTACTTCGATTTTTTTTTTCAAGATCAAAAATCCAAAAAACTAGCATTTTTTTATTTCAAATCTGACTACACCACTGGGTTTAGCATACCCTCAGAAAATAGGTAAAAAACGGTTTTTCGCAAAAATCTCTGAAAGTATCAATTTTACTGTAAAATATAACACATGAAAATTATAAGTAATAAAAATTCACACAATTTCGTTTTTTTTTAACTTGAATTTTTAAATAGCGGCGCCATCAGAACACTTGATTCATGATAAAATCGATAAAAACTCGAAAACGATAGCTCGTACGCATATAGTATATCTAAATCTAGTGAAAGTTAAAGAGAATCAACTTTTGAATATGTTGGTGTATGTACAAAATCGTTTTGATAACGAGTGAATGGAGATAAAAGGGAAAATATGAAAAATTGTCATTTTCAAGTTAATTTTGACAAATAGCTATTTTTTGATTGGTTTTAGGCAGTAATGACACTAAAGGTTTTCTGAAGAGAATTAAATTATCTGAAAAATGAGTTCCAAGCGACCGTCATACGATGAATGGTTCACGAGTTACAGCTGTTTAAAGCTATGAGCAAAAATTTATTTTTTATTATAAATTAAGATTTTCCTAAAGAACTTGCATAACAATTTTTTAAAAAACATGGGCTCAGTATGAAACGACTCAAAAATGCTCACAGAATAACTTCTGATACTTCAAAAACTGAAAAAATATTATTAAATGTACTTTTTTGTACTTCAAATGTGACGAAAATTGCCTGTTTGCTAAAAATTAAAGACCAACCGCAGTTCCTTGTCGCTACTTATTGAAAATCATACACGAAAAAATGTAGTTTGTAGGAAATCTTGTAAGCTTTCATTTAGGTCAACAGTCACAACAAGTCAACAGAAACGATAATATATACAATAAAAGGAATTAAAAAATAATATTGGTTCAATTTTCCTGAACAAAAACAGTTTTCGAGAACCCTTTTTTTAAAGAAAATATACCTTGCGAACGACTTATATGCTATTGCAGTACTTTGATATGTATATAAATTAATAAAAATAGGCCAAAACCAGTTTTTAAAACATTATTATGCACAATTCTTGCAGGAAAATCTTAATTTATAATAAAAAAGAAATTGTTGCTCATACTCGTGAACCATTCATCGTATGAAGGTCACTTGGAGTTCATTCTACAGATAATTTAATTCTATTCAAAAAAACCTTCAGGGTCATTGCCTAAAGTCAATCAAAAAATAGCTATTTGTCAAGATGCACTTGAAAATGACAATTTGTCATGTTTTTCCCTTTTATCTCCATTCACTCCTTATTAGAACGATTTTGTACATACACCAACATATTCAAAATTTGATTCTCTTTTCGCCCTCAAAATAAAGACGTTTATTATTATTATTATTATTTTTTTTACAAAAAACCAGTCGCCCTACTCTGTGGCTCCGACCCTCACAGAGGGGAGCTGGTAATACCAATAGCCACGCCCGTGGGGTGAGTGACTACCGGGTCCGAGAATCGTGTGCCCTGAGTAGACGCAATGAACCGAGGATGATAGTCTTCTGCATTCTGCCGGCTAAGATCTCTGCCGAATCTCGGCATGCCGGTATGATCTTTAGTTCTGAAAGCAGCGTCTGTCTCATTCCACCGAGGGCTCCTATAATCAGTACCACTATTTTAACAGAATGGCCTGGATAAAGCCCGCGGAGTTCGAAGAGCAAATCTCGATATTTTGTCCGTTTTTCCTTCTCTTTCAAGACAATGTTGCTCTCAGCGGGAGCTGAGAATTCCACGACATACATTGTCTTGAGTTGGTGGTCGAGGAGTACTATGTCAGGCTTGTTAGCTTGTATTTGCCTGACGGTGGGAAACGAGTAGTTCCACTCATTCCCCACAACGGACTCAATATCCCCCGGAGCGTAAGGCAGCACTGGTGTTTTGTCTATCCCATACGAGTGCCTTAGATGATAGTAAAGCACTCGTAATGCTGCGTCGTGTCTGTGAATATAGGCCGAGACTGCGTATGTCGGGCAAGCCGACAGTAAGTGCATTACCGTCTCCGGCGCCCTGCGGCAGGCCCTGCAGCTGGCATCAGGGACCTCCATACCCATGACACGACGTCGATAGACGAGGGTGTTAAATACATCATCTTGGCAAGCCATTATGAATCTCTCGGTCTCAGACTTCAGCCCCGCTGACCTTAAGAAGGCGAAGGTCAGCCTTTCGGATAAGCTGAGGTCTTCTATATTTTTATAGAAGACTCCGTGCAATGGCTTATCCTTATGAAGCTGCAGAAGGATGTTGTGTTCTGCAGCTCTAATGTGGGCTTTTTGTCGAGCGGGTTCCAACTCGGTGACAGAGTCGGGGTTTACCCGCTCGACGTCGAAGATGAGACCAAGTTCATCGGCTGCTCTCCGTGCTGCCTTAAAGAGAAAAGCTCCTACCTCTGCATTTTCATGGTCTCGGACCATGCAGAGGAGGGGATCCGAACTCCTGATGACCTTACATGCTCCATCCAGAACCATCCTGCTATGGAGACTCTCCAAGCTCCAATGTCGTGGGAGATATAACCGTCGAACGGACGATTTAGGATGCAAGCTCCTATTGAGATGCATCTTCTTGCGGGTTACTACATCAAGTTGACGCAGCTCTTCTCTAGTCCACTTCACTACTCCGAAAGAGTAGAGAAGGATCGGAATGGCAAGCATATTTGTAGCAAACACCTTGTTCTTCCCCGACAGTTCTGAAGACCAGATCTGTCGGAGTAGGTGCTGATACTTGCCGCGGAGAGCGTTTTTCACTACACTCTCCGGCATCTAGATGGTGTAAGATGCTTCCGTCCACGAGCTGCGCGTCCTCTCCGTAGTCACCGCATCGTCCTCTTTTGAGATGGATCAGTGCGCATTTGTCCAATTATTATTATTTAGATACACTATATGCGTACGATCAATCGTTTTCGAGTTTTTATCGATTTTTTCATGAAACAAGTGTTCTGATCGCGCGCTATAAAGATGTTTAAAAATTAATATCTCTGCCAATATTGATCGAATGGAAATGAGAAATGTGCGGATTTTTATTACCCATAATTTTCGTGTGTACAGCCCATTTCAGCCCGTTCTGAATTATTTCATCCAAATCGACAAATTTCGTCCCATTTTATTGGGCTAATAGTAGAAAGGTTTAAGGAGTCTTATGTATAAACAATGTGAGTGAAATAGTCAATAGTATATCTAGAAATAATAGACAATACCAATTAAGGTATAATCATACCAAATTTCCTAGTTTCAAATTATTGCAAAAAAACGAGCTTAAAATATAATCTTCTAAATATCATTAATACCTCGCTACAGATTGGTATTGTTCCTGATGCATTGAAAGTACAACCATTGTTGTATTGAGAAAAGTTGCTAAAACCGTTACATAAATATGCTTCCAGCATTTGAAAACATTTGGAAAAAGTATCTCATTTTAATTATAGTAGCTCCGTTCTGTATCTTGCAATCGATGGTGACTTGGATCATTTGCAAAAGTTACAAAATAAGGCCATGAAGGATATATTGAGGTGCAGTATTTATACTAGAGTGAATGATATGCTGAAAGTTTTAGGATAGATAAATGTATGAAATTATGTTGAATTCAACGTACTGGTTTTCGTACATAAAATAAGAATGTCATTTTTATGATTATAACCCAAGAGGTACAAATAATTTTATGCTACAACCTCTGCCCAGAGATCAATCTTCGTCAAAGGACTAAACACATACAATAACCTCAGTAAAAAGCTAAGGAGGTTCGTAACATAACTTCTTTCAAAAGAATAATTAAAAATATGTATATACAATAGATTAACGAGAAACTGTGTTAGTTATTTTATGTGTAGATTCGAATATGTAAATTTATATTATTATTTCTTTTCTCTTTTGGTATTATTTTGTAAAACGTATTGTGTACAGCAAAGTGCTAAATAAAGGATTGCTATACTATACTATATCAATATTTTTCTGTTAAATTACACCCATTTTAATATATACTAAATCCAGTGGCGTAGTCATATTTAAGATTTAAAAATTGCCAACACTTTTTTTTGGAATTTAATGAGTTAAAAATTAGGAATTGTTAAAAACATATAAATGAAAGAATATATTTGGACCAGAACCCAGCGTACAGTTCTCTTTAAACAGGAGTACGAACCATAAAAGTTGAAGGAAGTCCTCAGACAACTTTTCAAAAATTCAGTAGTTCTAAAAATCGAATTGAAAAACCGAGTTCCTCCAAACACATTTTTTTCCTGGCTCACGTTGTAAGCAATGTTTAAAATGATTGGTCTTAAAATACTAAAATATGTCAAATGAACTGTAGAAATATGTCATATTATTACTAAGTACCAAAATTTGTCTGAAGTGACTCATAAATACAGAAATAATTTACCTGAGTTGGTTTATTAGTAATTGTCTTATTAGGTATGTAATTATTATAATTATGATGTATTTGAATTTCCCTCGTAAAATTATTATCGATCTGGTAGCAGGTGTTCCATAAAACGCAGCAACGGTGGATAAGAACTTAATAAGCGTGCCACACAACACAAACAGTCGAATGCACTTGTCAACAATTACATTTTAGCCGAACTCCTTCAAGTTCTTGTTGGTTTTCTTGAAAACTACCGAAAATATGTTACGAAATGTCATGTTACGTGCACCTAGGGATTTTATTAGATCAGCTAGTTCTCTGACGCACTGTAGAGGTCCTTGATGTGGAATCTTCGTTCAAATTTGAAAAGAAACGTGGAGATTCACCTAGATAGGATTAGTTTAAAATAAATGGAAGAAACTGCGGATTTAAATATTTCGTAAGTAATTACTTGACACTTTTTGAAAAAATCATCTTATTTATAAATAAACGAATGTTTAAAATGCAAACTAAATTTTTGAAGTTGCGTTAGAACAAGCTCAGCTTTAATTCATTCCAGATTCCTTACATATAATTTAAGTAGGATATGCTAGACTAGTGTCTAATTATATTTGCCGAGACCATATCTAACTTTCCTATACGATATTGTGATATATAGCACTATATCTAGCTCAAAATATGAATTAATAATGTTTCCTTTCTATTTCATACCAGTGACTATTTGTTGTTGTGTTGTTCATGTCAGAAAAAATGTATTCGTCAATTGATTTATAGGTCAGGCCTAAGGATGAAGACAGGTCTGCTGAAGCTACGTATACAGTGTGCATCGATATTATTTTGCTTATCTTCGTACTAAATATTTTTTTAGTAATTGTCATAATAATATAATTATATAAGGTGAAGAAAGGGGTAAACCTCGGAATGAAAGATAATAAGATATAAACTTGTATAAATCTTTGTTTTGAAATTTTATAAGATAGCTCAAAACTAGAATAGAATCTCGTGTACGCAAGTCAAAGGTCGCAAAAACCTGTTTCTTTGTAAATACCTTGTTTCTTTTGCTCTAAATAATAATAATAGTAATGTGTTTTTATTTCGTGGTTTAATAACAAATGTACAAATTGTTTAAAAGAAGGACGATGTTGAATTTCGTTCCTCTTCCACATAACCCCTCCATTTCTCCAAAATTTATACAAAAATTATATAGTTTACGTAGAACATTTATAGTACGGCAGACCGTTACCAATATTTCGTGTTATCACGCCATAATCAAATCGACAACTACTAATCTTTAGATTACATAAAAAAAAATCTTGAGCGAACAAGTCCCACAACGTTGTGCTTACTCGGTAAAGCAATTTCAGTCTGTAGAGAAATTATTAAAGGGAAAGCGACATATGGGCTACTGTTCGGATGAGCCTGTTTTTCTGCTCTCAAATTGAGAGTTCAGGGATTCTGTTTACCAAATCATATGAGCAACTTCTTTTCACCTCCCAAAACTCTCAGGTACAATTTGGTTCGAATCGTACGCCCGGTTCTAGAGGTAAAAAATGTTGATAATGGTATGGGCTACTGTTTGGATGAGCCATGCGGACAGCTCGTTTTTCTGCTCTCAAATCGAAAGTTTGGGGGCTAGGTTCACTAAATCGTAGGAGCAACTTATTGTCACTTCCCAAACCTCTCGGGTACAATTTGGTTCGTACGCCAGGTTCGGGAGGTAAAAAATGTTGATCATGAACTTATGGGCGATTATAGGGACGGGGCATGCGCGTAATTCTAATTATGTTGATCAATTTTTTGCGACCCCGGAGATTTAGAACATTTTTAAAATATTAATTATAATTATGCTATAACTATTTGTGACCTCGAAAGTGCCAATTATGTTGATTAATTTTTGAGATCCAATGTCGCTCCGCCGCCTCTGTAGTCTTCCTATAAACACGTTCCATGTTCAAATCAAAAAAAGAAAATTTGTCCCCCCAGATAAACAAATTGTTTACTGCTAATAGAAACTTTCTTGCCAAAAACTCCAAGAGTAAAAGTGGCTTTTTTGCCAAAGATCGCAATCCCACTCTTTGTACGACGCGAATAGCTAAAAACGTATTTATGGGGAGGTAGTTTCTAGCCAATGAAGGGTCAAATGGAAAGGGGTAAAAAATCTGGGAACTGGCACAATCTATAAAAAAAAATACGTAGGTGGACCTGCATATCGTTGCTGGATCAAAAAACTGATTTTTCACAAATATTTTTTAAATTCATCAAATCCCGGGAACTGACAATGAGTTTTGGTAAAATAAAAAACCATTGACATAAATGTCAGTTACCGCTTTTCCCTCATTTTTCACGCTACAATATATGATTTCCACCAGAAAACTGACGTGGCGTGATCACTTTATGGTCGCTAAAATATTTACATCATTGGGATTCAACGCCTCCTTTACGACGCGATGAAAATGTCAGTTCAAATTTTTTTCTTATAATAAACTCTTCAAAATATTATATGATCGGTGAAACTGACTTTGCGCTGTGACCTGAATTTTCACCTGTAGTGAAATTTTCTAATAATAATTATCGACAGCACAGACTAGATAAAATTAGAGTATCAATTTTTTGTGAGTATATAAAATTTTTAGTTTTCCGTAAGCTTTTTTAATTAACTTACTAACATGTTTGGAAAATCTCAAATCACTGTCTAGAACAACCCTCAGATTCTTACAACACTCAGTGGACTTTAATATCTGATTATTAAGAACTATTTTAAATAAATCGCTATTAATAATACTATCTTTGTTTCGTCCAAATAAGAACATTTCCATTTTTGATTTATTTAAGACCAAATCATGAGCATCTCAAACTTTCGACAACTTATTTAAATCAGCGTATATTTTCGCAGTTGCATCATCGATTTCCCAGGAATCGAATGAGAAATAAATTTGTTTGTCGTCCAAGTACTGATAAGTTTTGCAGAAATCCAGATAGCTACCAAAGTCTGCAGTATATATAGGAAACAAGAGCGGCTCTAGTATACTTCCTTGTGGAACACCGCGTTTAATTTCTGAATAATTGGAGTTTGCCCGTTGATCATAACCCTTTGTTGCCCACCTGACAAATAATCCTGAAAAAATGGGTGGTTAGATCACTGAGGCCAAAATATTCCAATTTATTACACAAGGTAGTGTGATTTAGGGTATCAAATGCTTTACTAAAGTCAAGAAGAACTGTTTTTGTTGTTGTCATTAGCTCGATATACAGGGTTACTGGTAATTCGATACATTCCTTTGGAGATGTGATGGGGCATGATCTAAGAAGTAAATTTAGCCCTAACATATATTATGCAAAACTCAATAGTTTTTGAGATATTTTTTTTTGTTTTACTCAAAAAGTAGATCTTAATGTCCTAAAAGTTCATTTTCGAAAAATCTATTTGACATTTTTAATTTTTTTTTTACTGGATTACTTGTCCAATATTATAGATATCCGTTTGGAATGAAAAATATCTGGAAACATTTCGATCATGTGAACATCTGAAATAAAAACTTTAAAATTTTTTTTTTAAATCAGCTATGAAATTTACCTATTAGGTTTTTCAAAAAAATATCAACGTAACACGCGTATAAATTATTATAAAAACTGCCTAATTTCAATAGCTATCTAACAAGATACAAATGTTCAATGTACCCTTAATAGTTCTAAGAAAATACTAGTAAAAATAACACAAGTAGTACGAATTTTATTTTTAGATAAACAGTAAAAAAACATTTTAAAAGTAGAGTTTAATTCTTCATTAATTTCAAAGTTGTACTTTATTTTTTATATGTCTTGCTCAAAATGGGAGCCCCTATTCCGTATACAGACACGGCAGCGTCTTCTTATTTCCGTCCTTGTTACTCTGGTTGTCAGATTATGCCTTATGTGTTGGGCAGCATCGACTATCCTTTGTCTAAGGTTTTCTATAGTATTGACTGGTGTGGCATAGACCATCTCCTTCATATGACCCCATATGTAATAATCAAGGGGTGTTAAGTCAGGGCTTCGCGCTGGCCAAGGTATTGGGCCCGCTCTTCCAATCCAACGGTTAGGGAAACGTTGATCAAGTAACTGTCGTACTGTCAGCCGATAATGTGCTGGACAACCGTCGTTCTGAAACATCATTCGCTGTCTGATGGCGAGAGGAACATCTTCTAAAATCACCGCCAGATCATTTCTTAAAAAATTTTCATAGATTTTCCCGTTTAAATTTTGAGGAAGAAAGTGTGGTCCTATTAAATAGTGGCCAATGACTCCCATCCACACATTAATAGAAAACTTCATTTGGAAACTAGTTTCACGTGTTAACTTGGGATTTTCCTCTGCCCAATAATGTAGGTTGTGGAAATTTGTTATACCCTCGCGATTAAATTTCGACTCGTCCGTCCATAAAATACTTGTTAAAAAATTTGCACTTTCTGCATCTGAATTTAACATAAAGCGGCAGAATTCCACTCTCCTTCCAGGATCACCTTCCTCCAAGCCTTGGACAGGGGTATAGTGGTAAGGATGACATCCAACTCTACGTATCGTAGACCAAACTTTCCATTGTGACGCTCCGGTTAGTCTTGCGACTTTATTAGTTGAAATAGTTGGGTCTTCCTCAAAATACCTCAATATTTCTTCCTCATCATCTGGTTCATAAACGGGAGGAGCACCAGCGTCACTTCTTCTACATTTCACGGAGCCAGTTTCAGCGATATTTCGATATGCCGTACTGAATACACGTGCATTTGGTAAGCGGCGGTTAGGGTACCAAAGACCATATTCTCGGCGAGCTTCAGCAGCGTTGCCGCCACAGTATCTATAGACAAACAAGATATCAGCGTATTCTGCGTTGGCATACGCGGCCATGGCACAGAAAATACAATAACAACAACTACGAGCAAAATCAAAATCTTCGATAACTAATTTAACAAGACCAACAAACTTAAGGGACACGGAGATAAGAATGTCAGTTAATGACATATATGCACAAACGTCAAAGTCAAGGACTGACTGACTTAAATGAAAATGAACGATTAGTCGTTTAATAAATTCCGCCACCAGCATTATCTTTACTAATTTTTTGTTAGAACTATCAAGGGTACATTAAACATTTCTACCTAGTTAGATAGCTATTGAAATAAGGAAGTTTTTATAATAATTTGTACGCGTGCTACATTAATATTTTTTTGAAAAAACCTAATAGATAAATTTCATAACTAATTTAAAAAAAAAAATTTACAAGTTTTTATTTTAAATGTTCACATGATCGAAATGTTTCCGGATATTTTTCATTCCAAACGGATATCTATAATATTGGACAAGTAATGCAGTAAAAAAAATTTAAAAATGTCAAGTAGATTTTTCGGAAATTAACTTTTAAGAAATTAAGATCTACTTTTTGAGAAAAACAAAAAAATTGAAATATCTCAAAAACTATTGAGTTTTGCATAATGTATGTTAGGGCTAGATTTACTCCTTAGCTCATGCCCCATCACATCTCCAAAGGAATGTATCGAATTACCAGTAACCCTGAATATATCATCTGTTACTTGCAGCAGTGCAGTAGTTGTACTATGATTGACGCAGAAGCCAGATTGGGTGGATGGTAAAATACCATTTTTAGAGAGATACAAGTTAAGTTGATCAGCAATGTTTTTTTCTAAAATTTTTGAAAAATGGAAAGGAAGCTTATGGGTCTAAAATGAGAAAGTTCAGAGGTATTTTCAATTTTAGTGACTGGATTTACATTGAAAAATTTCCATACACTAGGAAAAAAATCCATTGTAAGGCACTTGTTAATCGTATATCTAAGATATTAATTTAAGTGAGGTATTATTAATAACATTTTAAAACTTATACCATCAATATGGATCGTGTAAGCTCTCGACAGGACACACTATATATTTTCAAATAGATATTGTCAATCTGCAACGCCTGCGTTTAACTTTCACCGATTTTGTGACAATCACTGACATCTTATCATATTTGAAAGTAAAATTGATATTTGCCTTATAATATACGTAAAATGCGTTTGGAGCTGAGAGACATTGTATATTACAATTCCAATATCTTGCACATCTTCATCTTTCTGTATGCTTACAATCATATTTCTTATCATAACTTAGCTCTAAAATTATGATAAACCGTAGATGTAGATATGTTAGTTAGTGGATTGTTTGAATAAATTTTTAAAAACTTTATTTTATTTAACACTGGAGTCAACGTTGACTCGTTAAGAAAATACAATAATAATTTAGACTGGTTTATTCGAAAGTGAGTATAAGACTGATTACAAAAAGGTTGTTAGTAATATTTATAATGTTTTGAGAACAAAGGAAACAGTGTTGCTGATTCAGCATAATCAGAATTACTTAGAATTGAAATACAATGCTCATGCAGCGTGAGCGGTTATTGAGAAGAGCTGTTACGCAGTATGTAACATGATATGTTTGAGAAGGTTAAGCCTGTCTCGGTGATATTATATATCATAGTATATTTCTAATATAACAGATATAGACCTCTAGCGATCCGCCCTGTATTTAGACCACGTTTTACTAATCACATTATTTGTTGCAGAAATTTTCAAGCAATAGTTGAAAATTATGAAGCATCACTTAGAGAGCTGTCCAGTGACGTCGACTTTTTTAAGGTATATAATTTTACTTTGATGAGCTGATACAAAACTCAAAGCTCTCAAAACTCAAATTTTCTGAATTATACGCCAGTGCATTTTAGTATTAAATCTGTTCAACATAATAACAATTAATTGCTCCTAGATATGCCTTTCAACAAAATATATATAATGTGTTTCATAATTGAAGCTTGATATAAAATTTCTTGATGGGTACTCGACATTTTTGGAATAGCATATAAAATTAGCAGTTTTTATTCGATATTTATATTATCAATCATTAGAATGTTACAAAATGCTAAAATCGAAATTTGTCACATTTATTTGCTCCAAAAGTTTAAACTTTAAATCCATGAGTGATAAAAGCTTTTGATATTCTTCAGGCCAAGTGCTACAAAAATCACCACTTGCTCCGCAAATGTTTTACTTGTTTCAAGTTAATATTCATATTTTTTAGTCTGAGCACAAACACCTTAAAGCGAAAATATCAACTCTTCTAGAGGAAAACAAGAGACTAAGTACGGAATTAAATGAACTACTTGCATCAAGGAAAAATTCCGACGTTCTGGATGCACGTGAATCTGATTTAATTGAGAATTTAAAACAGCAAGTTAGCGCATTAGTATCTGAGAAGGAATACAGTACCAAATTATGGCAAAACTCAATAAAAACCATAGACTTTTTAGAAGACGAACTGAAAGTTTTTCAAGCAGGAACCCAAGGCTTTATCTCCAAGAAGGATTTTCTTGAGGTATCGTACTGACTTTTTCCTATGTTAAAACTTGTAATTAATGTATTATAAATCAGTCTTCTATACCTAAAAATTAAAAAACTAAATCGCAATCATATGTTGCCTGCTCATATTTTTTTTAGATTAAAAAAAATTACGAGGAGAAGATCAGCTCTTTAGAAAACAATTTGAGTTCGACGCGGAAGAAATTAGAAGACGTAATAAAGAGTTCTTCCAAAGAATTAGGCGTGAAATCCGTAGAAATAGATAAGTCGTTGGAAAACCAAGCGGGTGCGTTAAAAATCGTGAAAAATTTAGAAGAAGAAATTCTGAATTTGCAGAAACGACTGCAAGAATCCGAGAAGACAAGACTGAAGTTAGTGGTAAACGTTAAAGAAAAGGAGGGGTTCGTACAAAGCATCAAGCAGAAGAATGCTGAGTACAGGGAGAAGGTTGAGGAAGCCATACAGTTGGTTGCGGCGGCTTTGAATGAAAAGGATGCCGCTCTCTTTAGAGAGAAAGAGGCCAACGGTGAGTAGTATACATATAGTTTATCCGATGTGTTTTTTCGTATTATTATTTGATACTTTATTTGATAGTCGCGAATAATAAGAAGCGCTATCCATAACGATAACTGAATTTGGGGAAATATTAGGTAACAGCTGTTCAACGAACCATTTTTCAAACAAATCCGTGGTCATATCTTTATGATAGTCAGCAGAACACTGTTTTATATTTTTGGCTGACAAGAGCAGTGTGTTGAGTACGAACCCATTTTTACTTAAGGCCTGCAGAGTTATAAAACGTTTTCCCTTTGAACATGGCGCATTTAAAGTACAATTATTTTGTATATTGTAGTCGTGTCTACCCAACCGTAATCAACAGTAACATGCGTATCAAACCACGTCTTGTCAAGATATTATTGCCGTCCTATTTGATTCGCGGTAGTCTTTTATTTTTATATTCCTGTCGAATTTCCACAATACGCCGTGACTCCATCACAGTCAATATACGTTTCATGACGGTGTGGTCTACTTACTGTGAAATCGTACTTACCTATAAAGACATCGTTAACGTAATATTCTTATTGATCTTTCAGACGAGGTACAGAAGGTCAATCAAACGTTGTCCGACATTATTAAAGAGACTGAGGAAAAGGTCAAAAACGAAGTGGCCAAAGCCAAAATTGAACACAATTTTAAGCAGGAACAATTATTGAAAGATTTGCGATTGGCTCAAGACGAAATTAAGTCAAAGTCCGTCGAAATTGAAAAATACTCGACTAAATGCAAGTTGTTAGAAAATGAAATTGAGAAAATCCAAAGGGGTGGGTTTAGCGTGGATGAGAGTAAAACGTCCAAACTACTTATTCTTGAAAAGAATTTGGAGTCTACTTTTCAGAAACTGGTAAGCGTTTGATTGACCATTAGCTGTTTCATTAAAAATGCTACTATTAGTGGTATGTTTTTGAAACAGTATTAAAAAATCTTAATTACAGATACATAAAACTATACTAATTACTAGTGGAAAAATTATAGTTTAAAAAAAAATAAAAAAAACACGTTTTAATAGCAAACCGAACTAAAAAGTAAAAAATAAGATTGATGTGATTGACAAAAAAATATATTTTATTGTAAAAAGCGTGTGATGCTTGATATCAATTTGTTATAAATATTTTATTGGTAGCTATTAATAAAAGTAGAATTATATAAATATAGTAAAAAACACCCCACGCTTTATACAAAAAATGAATTTTTTTTGTCAATCCCTTCATGCTTATTTTTACTTTTTAGTTCGGGTTGCTATTAAAGCGTGTTTTTTTAGTTTTTTAAACTATAATTTTTTTTAGTCTCCCTCTTGCCATTCATCCATCGGCACGTTTCTCACCAATATATTGGTATTGGATTGGGTGAATTTTAGAATTAGCATCATAAACACCGATACATATAGAAACCAGCTGATACCCGCCGTAGTACATAATTAATATTATATCATAATGTATTTATTAAAGTTGGAACTAGCGTTTAACAAGGGCTTATACAACGGCAAATACGTTATATTAATAACAGCGGCGTCTCCGGCAAAATTTCGACAATAGATTAGTCATTTTTTAAATTTTTATTTTATGCTGATGAGGACGTTGGGACAAAGTTGTCAAATTATTGTATTGTCATCGGTCCTTAATAAGTGTGCAAAGATTCAGTTACATACAAACAAACAGACATACAGGTGAAGCTAAAAAAACGTGTTAAAAATAGTATACATTACAGTATACTGAGGCTGAGAAAACTATTATAGCTCTTGGCGCTTGGATCTAATAGTCGTTTTCTCAATCTTAGGTTTGTCAGGAACCATTTTGGTGTTGTCAAACATTTTTCGTAGTTAGTTTCAGAAAAACAAAATATCCAACTAGTCGCCGAGCGCGATGCTATAAAGAATGATATGGAACAGATGGCAAACCACTACGAGAGATCTTTAAGAACCATGGAAATTGAAAAACTAACGGTTCAAAATAAAATGAAACAGTTGCAAATACATTTTGATGAAAGCATTGCGAATGCGGATCGTCTGAGCGAGAAGTTAGAAACGGTTAATAACAAGCTAGAATCGACGTTAGTGGATCATCAGCTTCAGACAGAAAATCAAGAAAGGTATAATTTTATCTTAAAATAATTTGTAGCGCCCTTTTACCAGTGACAATGCATAATAGTGGTCTTCAATTTTACTGGGCATATAAAAAATGCAATAAGGACTTTACGAGATCATTATTTACCCCGGTGAATCATTCGGTATGATGTCATCAAAGAAGCCGACGTACATTATACCTATCAAGGTGATTCAATTTGCGGGCTGAATAGTACAGAGAGTAACGGTATTTTAATGAGGTCGTAAAATTTTTGCTGCCTTTTTTATTTGCACGGTAAAATTGCAAACAACTATACTTGTTTCTTTGCAAAGTATGTTGAAAATCTTTCCTTGAACTCTAAAGGTACCAAGTAACAATTTAAGTTTTTTAATAACTTACAGGACTTTTATAAGAACTGTTTATATAACTATTGATAAATCTATATTTTTGTGACAATAGTCATAGGATTCTAATAAACTCAAAAAGGGCGCAAAGAATAACGATCTTTAGGAGGTTTTCAAAGCTAAATGCTTAAAGCTATTATAAAACTTATTCTATTCGCGAAGAACTTACCAAGTTATCTCTATGAAAGCATAGAGAGCTTGATAAAACCTACAGTAAGAGCATTTGATCTTAGGTGAAAGGGTTTATTGGGACTTTCATGGTGCCATGAAAAGCTAAATTTGCCTTGAATAGTGATCGTTAAAACTGTTTTATGTTCAACCACGTTATAAAGGACTGTTTATGATATAGTTTATAGGCTATAAAGTACCTCTCTATTGTATTAGTAAAATAAAGTTACTTTATTTTACTATTATGTCGGATTTAAACGTTTTCAATAATGAGCCGATGTCAGATATTGACGATTTCAAATAAATATGTACAACAGTCATAAAAATGTCAAAAATGTCATTGAATTAATTTTTTCGTTAATAAGCCAAATTTAGCAATCGGACATAAAGCTTTGTATGCAACACGTCCATAATAAGGCTTTATTGAACTCGCCCTCTTTATGGCCTTGCTACGCTCGCTCGGCTATAAACCGGACTCGTTCAATAAAGCCTTGTATTATGGACTTGATACATAAATAGCTATTATGTCCGACCACGTTATAAAGGACTGTTTATATAGTCTTACGCTATAAAGTACCTCTTTATTGTACTAGTAAAATAAAGTAACTTTATTGTACTAGTACAATAAAGTTACTTTATTTTACTATTATGTCGGACTTAGACGTTTTCAAATAAATATGTCAACAGTCATAAAATTGTCATTGACTTAATTTTTTTCGTTAATAAGCCAAATTTAGCAGTCCGACATAAAGTTTTGTATACAACTCGTCCATAATAAGGCTTCACTGAACTCGCTCCGGACTCATTTAATAAAGTCTTGTATTATGGACTTGATACATAAATAGCTATTATTTTAGAATATTTATTATTTCAATGACATTTAAGTTTATTGTTACCTGTAGTAAAACAGAAATGTTCTACAGTCAATGGCGATGAGTTAATACTATGTGAAACATTCTTTGCAAACCACTAGGTCTTGACACCTATAAGTAGGTACCTATATTTTCGTTATTATACAATAAAATGTGGGTAACTTTCTACGCCTTTATTTCAGAGTGGCAAAGCAATCCTACAATGAAAAAGTTGCAGAAATGAACAAAGCTTACAACGCAAAAATCAAAGAGCTTGAGGCTGAATTAGAATCAAAAAGTGAGGTCAATAAGAAATGGATTAAAGAAACGAAAAATATTACGGAAAATTTTGAGAAACTAACAGCCGAGTTGAAAACGGAAATACATAGGTTAAGGAAAGAGAATAAAAATTTTAAGGACAAATTAAGGGAGTATAGTAGTAAAATAGATCAATACAAGATTTTTGTGCAGCTCATAACGAAGGATGTAAATAATATTAGTAATATGACTGTGGGAAGTACCGACGTTACTTAGTTGATTAAAGTGTTATTTAAAATTATTGTCTTTAAATTTTCAACATACCCACTCCATATCCCTGTTTATTTCAAATGAGAACTACGAAAAACATATTAATTATTGAACTAATTGATTGTTCATCCAATCAAGTGGACTCAGATCAGGAGATTTTAGTGTCTAGCAAAAACGATTCCAACGATCGACCAATTTGGATGCGAGTTAATCAACTATGGTTGTTTAATCGTTGTTAAACCATCTGAGCCACAACAAGTAAACGAGATTTTCAAGTAGAAGCTGCTGCCACAAATTGTCATTGGCAGAAAACTGTCACGTTATAAAATTTACCCTTTTTATTTCACAGAATTTCTACGGTCAGGATAGTTCATTATGTTTTTTTTTTTTAATGGCATTAGGTAACAAACCACGCAGCCAGGCACAAGTTATTAGATATGCCATAATTTAAACATACATAATCATGCACATATACAGAGTACACATACTCCACCCTAAACCTATCTTACCAAAAATGGATTTTTTTTTTCATTATGGTTCTATCTCAATTTCTTTCGACTTGAGACATGAGAAAACAATTAAAAAACTGTCAGTAAGAAAAATGTTAATTTTATTTCGATTAAAAAAAATTGACAAGGTTCTTTTCAAGAATTGTCTTTTGATAACCAAGACCTCAGTTTGACGACTTGTCTAACTACACTGGACTTAGATGTTCCACCTATAGCTTGGTACTGCTCAATGCTGTTTTCGTAATTCCACACCTTTCCAATGTCTACCCCAAAGTATGAACTGAAAAATTACATAATTAATTTGAAATATACTCGTTGACATAAGAAATACTCTGACACCTTTAAACACCAGTGCGAAAATGTGATTAAGGTTTATATTTTCATCAGTCCATTTTTAAATGGATTTAATCATATCTGTTTGATCTAGACGTTCCTACATTTATATTTTCTAGTGAGGATTCTTCGGTGATTGTTGCACCTTATATGATATTGTACCTACCTAATCGATTTCAGTTCTTCTAAAGTCAGATCGCAAATATTCACTCCCTTCTTTTCGGCTTCAGAGACGACCTGACCAGCCAAGTGGTGCGCCTCGCGGAAAGGCACGCCTTTTCGTACCAAATAGTAGGCGACGTCAGTAGCGAGCATTTCGAAGCTTAACGCCGACTTGCACTTCTCTTGGTTTACCCTCAGTGTTTTTACTGTTCCAGCTGTGACTTCTAGAATCGACATTAGCTTGTCGAAGGTGCTGAACATGGCTTCCTTGTCGCTTTGAAGGTCTTTGTTGTAAGTGGAGGGCAGGCTCTTCAGAACCATAACAAAACTGCAGCACTAAAATTCGAGAGACAAATTGCAGTTTCGTAGTTGCTGGGATTGTATTATCAAGAAGAGTAAATATGTATAATATTAGTACATCCCAAAGCGAATAATAGATCATGTTGAATAGATAGGAATAATCAAACAGTGCCGGTTCAAGTTTTGTGAACCATTTTTTAAAACCAATGATAATTTCTCTTCAATAGATATACAGGGTGAACCATTAATAATAGGCCATAGTTCAGGGATAGATTCTTTGTGCCAAAATATGAGGATATAACCAAATATGCTTTATAGCCCAGTTGCCAAAGACTAATTTTGATGAAAAGTTAGAATTAATTGTTACCTCGCTAATTTTTTCATGAAAGGCTAGTTTTTTGCTAGTAGAAAGTGGCTCAAAAAAATTTATCAAAATAAATTCAAAAAATTATTGAAATGTTTAACGGCACTTTCCTCGAAAACGGTTGGAGTTATCAAGTTCTACCAAGTATACCTTTTATACGTGGAAATGACGCCCTCATCAGATTTTCTGGTCAGAAGCAGTACCATAACGTTTCATCAAAAAAAATATGAAAAAGCTCATCAGATACAGGTCCTGCAACGCCCTCTATGGTCTGACGTGATGTAATACATAAATTATTGTTTCTTAGAATAAAGAAGGTCCTCTACTAAATTTGGCGAACATCAGTCAAGGGGCTGTTGAGTTATTGCAAAGAAAATGGAAAAAGAATTTGAAATTTGACACCCTGTATCTTTTTCCACAGCAACATGTTACTAAAGCATATTTGGTTATATTCTCATATTTTGGCCCAAAATCTATCCCTGAACTATGGCCTATTATTAGTGGTTCACCCTGTATAACATATTTAGGTCACTCTATTTTTGAAAATGCTACCCATTGGTAAATTTCACCTATTCAGTGCAAATTTCTTGTGACATGTGAATTAGAGTGAATAGTGAGTCGAAAGTCGTATAGAGGAGCTCTTTGTAAGAGGTAAATATATTTATACGATTTATTGTTTTTCAGACTCATTTCTCTATCTACACCACGACTGAATCAAGTTTTTTAAAATGGCCGAAATTCTCAAGAATAGTGTCGAAGACAATAACTAAGAATTAAACAATCTAATTCTTAAAATAACTTGAATGATACAAATTTTACAAATAGGTTATGTATGGCTAGTTTTTAAATTGGTGGTTATAGACAAATTTACTTTGTGGTAGATTTTCCAGGTAATTGTTAAAAAAAGCTGATAATTATTTCTTCAAGATGACTTTTAGGCCAACTAAATGAGTAATCGACTATTTGGTTGAAATTAAGTAGATAGAGTAAATAAAGCCACCAAATAGATTACTAGAGAGGTATAAAATTACGTAGGATTTCCAACCAAATCTACCTAGTAGGATATTCTACTATAAAGACAATTTTTAGTTGCCAAAAAGCTAGATGTTACCTAATTATGATACCTTATTTTACTTGAAGCACCCTGTATATACCCCATATATAAATTTAGTTTTTTCTTATTTATTTCTAAATTCAAGTAATTATTGCAGTTAATTCATTTCACTTTTCCATTTATTTACTCATTTAATATTGAACACAATAAAGTTACCAGAATGCATTTTAAAATTATATTCTTTTAAAGCAAAGTTAAACGCTACAGTTTTAATAAAAAGTTACAGAAAATCGAGTCGAGCCACCGAGTTTGTTTACAATGGACACGATAAATGTCAAGCACTTCGGTTACTTCCCAGAGTGCGAAATCGCCTAGCCTTTTCTATCTTAACCGTAGGAGGAGATAGAGAGTGGAGTTTTCAATCTGAAACGCTGCACAAAACTACGCCGTATCAAATATTAATATTGTTAACGTAAACGATTATTCTCATGTTGAACTTGGGGACGAGTAAATCTGGGTAAATTGTGACGTCATTTTTACCATATAAAAGAAACTGCAGTGCCCATGAAAAAGGGTAATCAGACCTGAGCTACATCGTAGGACATTGGGTTCGCTGCTCCCTGGAGATTACAATTGCACCACACCTTAGGTACATCGCTGGACCTTGAGTTCGCTGTACTGACGCCGTCGACAACCATTCTTTGGCGTACTCTTTATGAAGTACCATTTTAACCTATCTGTTACGCTTGACGAGTACGTTAAACATGAAGAAGCTGGGGGAGAGCATTCACGGCGACATAACGCTATACAGAGCGCACAGAAATTCAGCAGGCATAAATTTTAAAGGTGATCGCTTGCTTATTTCGAGACTCTATTATTTTATTATTTGCAATTGCATTTATATTCTGGTTTCGTCGGGGTGTAATGGGGAAAATTGGCGCATTTGTGGTACTAAAAGAATATTAGATTTTTTTTATGAGGCTTTGATTTCTAACAAGGAAACAGGATAAGGTTATATTACAGTTTACTTAGTTATGAATTCATTCGCGAGTTTAATTCATATAATTTCACTTTCTGAATATTTTGCTAGGGAAATTTGCGTTTGCAAAATAACAAGTTTATATTCAAGAACTATATATTTTTTGCGTTTATGCAATGACAAGAAACTTTCACTTCCATTATTTTTCATTTGATGTACTTATTAAGGCTACCGTGTGCCTAATTTTAGACATGTAAAATGTCATAGTAATGTTTATCTTTCAAATGATTATCTGAGATTTATCACCAGCGATCTATTTGGTTTTCTATGATTATTTAATAACGATCCATCCACTTAATTACCTTGCGCTCACAAACTGTACAGGCCATCGGTCAGTGCTGGGTTAATTAGCCCGTAAACTTGTTCGTATTAAGAAGGGTTTACTTTTCGTTGAGTACTGAACCGGGACGTCTCGTCTGTTTGATTTACATCTATCCACCTTGTTTTACGTTGTTGGACAATCATACAAAATTTGGTAGACTGCTTGTTTTAATTACAATCAAAGGATTTTTCCTCAATATTCTATGATCTTTTACATGAGTATTTAATGCTCATTTCTCAACTTAATTTTGATAATGTATAAACATGAAATGATTCGTGTCCTCTGTTTTGCATTCGATTCATTATTTGGCTATTGCTAACAACTTTAATTATAAATTATTATTATTATCTACCGATTGATAACAACTTTCTTTAATTATAGACTATTATTACCTAGCGATTGCTAGCAGCTCTATTAGAGATTATCATTATCAGGCCATTACCACAACTCTAATTACTATTAAAATAACACAGCATACTTTTGTATCTCAGTTCTTGTTATTGCATCAAAACACGCAGCATATCTATAGTATGGTCATTACTATAGCGACGCAAGTTTCCTAGTATAATATTTAGACACTTGTCTCAAATATTTGGATTACTATTGATTTCATGTGCGACTATTGTTGCATCAATTTATATAAAATAAAATGGTTTTGTTTTACTATTTTTTCCCATCAATTATTGTCTTATTCTTTCACCTTTACCTTTTCGTCATGTAAGTAATAAACTAAATAAGTGGTTTTATTTCAAAGCAAAATAGAAAACAAACTTCTACTATAAATGTACAGTGCAATCTTGAGTAATAAAACACTACCTAAATAACATATAATTAACTAGGTCTCTCAATTAATAGACAGTGTGTTCAAGTTTACCAGGTATTTAAATTAACAGAGTGATTAATTTTCTAAGGTATATAGTATCAGACAGAAACAATTAATATTAAACTTTATATAAAAGAACCTGGGGTAATTAGAAAAGGGTTACTACACACACACATACACACACACACACACACAACGAAATTTGGGTCCTACACTAACAAAACTAGACGATCACGCAAATGGCCAATCTTATTTGTTTATCCTCCAGATAAATAAATAGTAATGAATATACTGGTGACATAGTGACCAGGATTTCATTTGTAATTAATTGGGGTGGGCTTCAACCTTCTCATACTTTAAAGGAAATTTACTCTTGCGGTAATTTTTTTTAGTAGTTTTTCCCTTTCTGATTTTGTTAAAATAATTTTTAAGCAGATTTGTGTATGAGGTAGATTTCTTGGTATAATTTACGTAAATTTAAATATAAATTAGAACCATTTGGTAAATTTAAATCGGAGGTATCTTTTTCAACTCAATTTTACGTAATAAATACCTTAATAAGCAAATTCGATTTTTACCAAGTCGAGTTATAGCTAATTTTATAGAAAATGTTTGCTGGGTAGTGACCAATTAGATATAGGAAACCCCACCATATTTGCCGCTTTGATATGATGAATGTGACCACCTATTGTTTGGTTATTCCTACTTATTTAGCATAATCTGCTAATCCCTTTGGGCTGTATTAATACCCGAAAATTTAATTTGTGTGTTCACTGTCCTCGATAATGGAGTCTAGCAACTACGTAACTACTGCAGCCACAAGGAGATAAATACAGTGAGATTTAACAAATTTTGTGCTCCGTTGGTTGTAATATTTACCTGGCCAAAAAGACTGCCACCAATACCCCTTATCAATTCCAAACTATCTGGGTTTCTCTTTTGGGGCATCAGACTGCTGCCAGTTGAATATGACTCGCCGATAGTGACAAACTCGAACTCCTTGGAACTGTATATTATCAAATCTTCTGCTAGCCTACTCAAATGTATGCCGACCATGGAGGCCCAGAAGAGAAACTCAGCTGCAATTTAACGAAGTTTTATCGTGGATTGTAACTAAAATTTATCATTAGATACCTTACCAATAAAATCCCTGTCGCTTACAGCTTGCATGCTATTTTGGGTGATATCATCGAAACTCAAAGAGGCTGCCAGGCTCATTCTGTCGATATTGAACGGGTTTCCCGCCAGTGCGCCACTGCCCAAAGGCATTATATTAATATGTTTCAAAATCTCCTCCAGCCTGTCGTTGTCGTTTCTTAAATTCCAAGCGTGGCTAAAATTGTTCGTCCGTTAAAAATATATTCAATGCAACTAATTTCAAAATTGGTCTAAATTGTACACACGCAATTAATAGTATATAGTATATGAAAATAATAGTTCTCTTGCACACCTTAAAAGATAATGACTCCATCTAACAGGTTGAGCCCTCTGCAAATGGGTGTACCCAGGCATCATGACATCAATTTCGTGCGATGCTCTCGATACTATAACTAATATCAGATCTCTCAAATGTGTATCTAGTTTCCTTAAGTTCGATTTCAACCATAACTTCATATCGGTGACGACTTGGTCGTTTCTGCTGCGACCCACGTGCAGTTTTGTAGCTGGACCGCCAATTAACTCCTTAAAAACAACAAATTATTTCACCGTTTTCGATCGTGGTCAGGATAAATGACTTGTCGTGCAGAAACACCAAAACACCCAACAGGACACTCGGGTTTAATCGTCTCCAGATTGTATCCAAATTCGGTGTTTTGGTATTACTCCAATAAAACACGACTTTCAAAATGTCATGAAACGTCAAGATTTTAAATTTGAAGGAAAAAAATATTTCCTGTCTGTCTGTCTGTCTGCCTGCAACTTTATGCGCACGTTTACTCTGGAACCATTTTGGTACACATATATTATAATGAGATCTGGAACTAGATTATATTTTGATCTAATTCCGTTGAAGGGTTCGGGGGAAAATGGGGTAAATAAGGGTAAATTGGCAAAGCAAGCAGGTAAGAGTTCATAAAATTGCAATTTAGGGCATGTACGAAAAGTCAAGGTCTCAAAAAATTTTTTGACATCAGCCACTCCCCAGTATCACCCCCAATACCACCCTCACACTATTATGAAAGGGAGTAAAAAATATTAAAATGTGATTTAGTGTATGTACAATAACGAAACGTCTCAAAAATTTTTTTAGCGTTAGCCACCCCCTCTACCGTCCCATTTCCACCCCCACCTTATTATTAAAGAGAGAAAAAAAAATTGGGATTTAGTGTCTATACAAGAACCAAGGGAAAATTTTTCTGCATTAGCCGCCACCTCTACCACTCCCACCCTATTATTAAAGGGAGAAAAATAATTACATTAAGATTTAGTGTGTATAAGACTTTGATACAAAATCTGGATGTGGAAGTAGTGATTCCCTAGGCAGCGGTTTTTTTGCTTTGCATCCATAGAGTATCTATACGTTTTCAAGGTCATTGTTTGGAGGGAAAACAAATGACACAACCTCACTTTAGTTGATTTGTTTCAGCTAAAACCAATTAAGAATCCCAACGTAACGTCCTGAGTTGTGGCTGATATTGGACATTGTAGGAAACTAAAATGAGGATATGTCTTATTTGTTTCCTTGCAAGTAACGACCTTGAAAAACGTTACCTCTCGTACAGATGCCCTATGTATTTGGGTACTAATGAACAGCAAAAAAGTTCCAGCAAACATTCCAGTCTTAAATATTAAAAATATAGACTTGCCTTTAACCGCCTTTCGTTCGCCGTGTGTATATCCTCATCTCCGGGTTTAATTTCAAACTTGCCATCCCGCCATTCTTCTTTAACTACATCTAGTCCCTCACAAATTAGCTTCGTTTCTTTTGCAGTTAACAATTTGATACCGTTTAGAGCTTGGGCGTAAGCTTTGCTGCCTTCAATGTCTTCCTCAAACATGCGTTTGTCTAAATTGAGGGAGCAATTGAGTTTTTCAAGGCAAGGGCTAGTGCACTCTGTAAATCGTCCACCCCACAGTTTTTGATTTTCCTAAAAATAAATGTGAAGTGCTTAGGTAGCAATTTTTGCAATTGTTTGGAATATGCTTTCGAAAATAATGCGAGAAAAATATTGAGGCATTTTTCTGAATAAGTCTAATCAAAAATTAAATATTTATCACACCAGTCTGATTAATTGCTGTGTACACAGTAACAATAAGGAATTTATTTTACATGATATTTAATATTGATTAGACAATTATTTGTTTTTTTATATATTTGCTGTTCAGGGCTAAAAAAAATTGTTGATGTAATGATCAAGTAAGAACCTGATATACTTTTTACTTTCTGTTCCATTTACTTAAATAAAATATGATAATTCTAGACTCCTTAGTTTCGAAGTCCTTAAAGACAGTACCTACATTTCAATGAATATTATTCACTCTATTTGCAAAAACACGTCAAAAAGAAATAAACGCCCCCACATTTTGCAGTAACTGGCTGTCAATTTCTTAATGATACATTCCGTGGTCGTTGGATAGGTAAAAGAGACCCGATGATGGAGTGGCCACCTCGATCACCAGATTTGACTACTCCAGACTTTTCTTAAGGGGATATTTGAAGACGAAAGTACATGCAACTCAGCCAGAGTCGAACGTGTGTCCTCCTATTAGGTGTTTCCTTTGACGTTTCTTGCATTTTTGCACTCAATATATCCAAATTTAATTGACTGTACAATATATTAGGGGGTTTGAACATAAACACAACTGTAACATTAATTTCATATTATTTTGACAACTATATCTATTGCCAACCTGATATAATTTAGTTACTTAGGCGTTTCATACTTCCACTTTTGAGTAAAACCAAGTCCCTCCAAGTTCAGAAATCGGCCAATTTCAATTTTTTTATAAAATCAATTTTTCGACTATAACTACGAGTCGTTGAAGATACGCGTCGGTTTCGGTAAGTGCGGGTCGACTAGTCACCTTAGCCCTAACTAACAAAATGCGACATTAAACGTGCATTTTTTCACATTACATACATACAATATAACAAACTTAGTCCTATTCTAATAGATTCTGTATTACACAGGTGTAAATACATCATTTTATAGGTATATGAAGTTAAAAATGCTTACCATGTTCTTGAGAGTGGTTATGGTTAATTATTATAATCACTATATATCAATAATTTTAAACAAAATTGATATCAACACGTCTGAGTTTTCGGAATAAGTGAAAATTATATATATTTAAATATTAGTTATATTTATAGACAAAAATTATCTAAAAGGTTAGGAAAAGATAAACTTTTACAAAATATGGAAGTATGTTTGATTGCCCAACAAAATAAAAACACCTATTAACTTTTCTCCAGTGATTAGAAGTATAATTTTTTGACCGTAGATAAAATCAGTTTTGTTTGCTTTTATTTACAATGCATTCTGTTTACGGTATAGTTCAAGTGGGAAGAAACTGAGACATAAAAAACATAACAAAAACTTTACGACCTCATTAAAATACCGGTACTCTTTTTTGTGCTGTTCGCAAATCGACTCGCTTACCTTTACCGGCGATAATAATTATGTCGTAAAGTTTCTGTTAGGTTTTTTTCTGTCTCGAGAATTTATTACTTCAACTATACATACCAGGTTTCAAAGAATCAATGCATTTGACGTAACTTTTCTAAAAAACGATACAGTTAGGCCGAGCGCAAACACAGCCGCTTGTGGTCACCGCCACACGCTGAATACTGCATTTTCTGTGCTCTAGCCTGTGGCTTGGACCGGCCACTATGAACGCTGTGTGTGCGCTGAACCCATAAGGAATGTGCACAAAATGCAGTCCGCAGTGTGTGGCGGCCACCGCTAACGCACATTAAAAACCTATAAAGATAGTAAGCGAGTCAATTTGCGAACGAAATAGTACATAGCCGTACTTAAAATTCGTATGTATTAGAATGTGCATATTAATAATCCTAGACCGTAACGCGCTGTTAAAATTGAACGACTGAGTTGCTGATTTTCAGAGTGGCCCATTTAAAAGCGGGGCACCTCTCTAAAATATTTATTTGTCGGTCGATTTAAACGATATTGCATGCGTTTGCATCAGCGAGTAAATTTGTAAGTAATCCTGTCCTGTCGATAACACAAAAGCCACACCGATCTACAGGACCGTACGAACTGTAATCGCGACGCGATTTTATGTTTATACAGGGTGAACCATTAATAATAGTCCATAGTTCAGGGGTAGATTCTTTGGGCCAAAATATGAGGATATAACCAAATATGCTTTAGTAAAATGTTGAATGTAAATTCCTGTAAAACACTCTTTTCAATTCCCTAGAATTTTCGTAACAACTGTGATTTACAAAACCTCTCCAAATCTCATACGAACTTAATTCATAAATTCATGTGGAAACTTTTAATTGCATAACTGCAGAATCACTTAAAAAACGATGATTACTTATAGTATTTTTAAAACTTACAAATACTGTTAAAAAAACATCATGGAATCTCTCTCTCTCTCTCTCTCTCTGAAACTTTTGAATATTTTATGGAAAATACTTCTAAAAGCTCATAAGCACTTGACTGTAAATTCTTGAAAAATACTTGGTCTTTTCAATTCCTTAGAATGCTCGTAAAAACTATATTTAAAAAACTTCTCCAAATCTCATATAAAATCCATTCATAATGTCATGTGAAAGCTTTCAATCACATAACTGGAAAATTTCTTAAAAACAATGTTTATTTCAAGTACTTTAAAAACTTACAAATACTGTTAAGAGACATCATAGAATCTCTCTTTGAAACTTACGAATATTTTATACGAAAATACTCGGTAAAGCTCGTAAAATCTTGACTGTAAATTCTTGCAAAATACTTACTCTCTTCAATATTCTCTAGAATGCTAAAACCTCTCCAAAATTCCATACGAATTTCATTCATAAATTAATGCGAAAGTTTTTAATCACATAACTGCAAAATCTCTTAAAAATAATGTTTACTTATAGTACTTGTAACACTTACAAATACTGTTGAGAAACATCATAGAATCTCTTCTTGAAGCTTTAGAACATCTTATGCGAAAATACTTGTAAAAGCTCGTAAGCTGTTAACTGCCAATTCTTGTAAAATACTTGCTCTTTTCTATTCCTTAGAATGCTCGTAAAAACAGTGGATTTTAAGACCTCTCCAAAACTCATACAAACTTCATTTATAAATTGATGTTAAAACTTACATAACTGCAAAATCTCTTAAAAACCACATTACTTATAGTACTTTCAAATCTTACAAATACTGTTAAGAAACGTCATAGAATCTCTCTTTGAAACTTACAAACATTTTATACGAAAGTACTTGTTAAAGCTCGTAAAAGTCTTAACTGTAAATTCTTGTAAAATACTTACTCTCTTCAATTCTCTAGAATGCTCGTAAAACTGTGATTATAAAACCTCTCCAAATCTCATACGAATCTCATTCATAAATTAATGCGAAAGTTTTTAATCACATAACTACAAAATCTCTTAAAAACGTTTACTTATACTACTTGTAACACTTACAGATACTGTTAAGAAACATCTTGGAATCTCTCTTTGAGATTTCGAATATTTTATACGAAAATATTTGTAAAAACTCGTAAACTCTTGACTGTAAATTCTTGTAAAATACTTGCTTTCTTTAATCCTTTAAAATGCTCGTAAAAATTGTGATTATAGAACTTCTCCAAAACTCATACAAACTTCGTTCATAAATTGATGTTAAAACTTACAAAACTGCAAAATCTCTTAAAAACCACGTTTACTTATAGTACTTTTAAAACTCACAAATACTGTTAAGAAACATCATGGAATCTCTCATTGAAACTTTCGAACATTTTATACGAAAATACTTGTAAAAGCTCGTAAGCTCTTAGCTCTTCTATTCCTTAGAATTCCCGTAAAAACTCTGATTTTAAAACCTTTCCAAACCTCATACAAACTTCATTCATAAATTCATGTGAAAGCTTCCAATCCCAACTGCAAAAAGTCTTAAGAAAACAATGTTTACTTATAGTATTTTCAAAACTTACAAATACTGTTAAGGAACATGATGGAATCTCTCTTTGAAACTTTCGAAAATGTTATACGAAAATACTTGTAAATACTGGTAATTCTTGACTGTAAATTCTTGTAAAATATTTGTTATACGGCAAGCAATATTTGCAATACTCATGAAATCTCGTGGGTAATTTCTCTTGAAGTCGTCTAGACTTCATGTACCCCCACAAATGTATACAAAACAACGTCAGTAAATACTTATTAAAGATTCGTTTTACTCGTACGCCTGTTGGGAACTTATAATTACTTTTAAAGAAGAAAGTAACAATTCAAATCTTTTTAAAACTCTGCTTATGATTCCTTTTAGATGCCTATCAAGTTTTTAACGCATTTTTTTGTGAAATCTTTGATAAACATATTTATTTTCAATTTTTATCAAAACTCATGGAAGAAAGTGAGTGGAATCATAATAAAAACTCATAAAACACTCTCGCTCTTAAAAACCTTCAAAAATCTTATAAAGCCTACATCTTCGGCTCATAGAAACATGAAAATCTTATACATGGTTACAAAAACTAATAAAACTTTATGAGTTCTAATTGTATATTAACAAGACATTTTTAGCAGGGAGTTTACATAATGAAATCTATTTTGAATTCTGTTGGTTCGTTTTTAAGAATTGTGTAAAATAAGAATGAGGATATTTAATGCACTATTCGACCTTGGTAATGCACCCTTATATCATTCTGTATATATTTCAATGCGTACTATTGCCTTTTTTGAGTGCACCGTAAATCTGAGCTCGACTATAATAAGTGCATGCTAAACCTCCCCTTTTTCCTTTAGTTTTAAAGATAAACGATCCTATATATTTAATAAACGTAATTTTTTGACATAAATGATTTACATTCCATTTCTGGCTTCGCCGTATGTGGCTTCCAAAACCACCTGATTTGACTCCCCTATATTTTTTGTTCGAGGTCATTTAAAAAATATTGTCTGCGCAACCGAAGCTACAAGACCTGAAACCCTGGATATTCGTGTAAGAAGCACAATTAATGGCATATTACATTCCATTTCTGGCTTCGCTGTATGTGGCTTCCAAAACCGCCTGATTTGACTCCCCTATATTTTTTGTTCGAGGTCATTTAAAAAATATTGTCTGCGCAACCGAAGCTACAAGACGTGAAACCCTGGAGCTACGAGTAAGAAGCACAATTAATGGCATATCGACCCAGCATTTGGCGAATGTTCTTCGCCATATGCGAGTACAGAAGTTCATCAACGTTACTGTACAGCATTTTGAATAGTTGTTGTAATATTTTGTGTTAAATTTTTTATATTCCAATGCCACCTTTACGTTATTCGCAAACAGTATAAAGTACCTATAGACCTCTGAGGAACTCCGTTTTATCTCTAGACTATTGCTAGATACACGATGCACCACTGGGAACTTGTACAATTTGTTGCCTATCCTTTAGGTATGAGGACAACAAATGTTAAGGAGTACCTACCTCTTACTCCATATCCACAAAGTTTAGTTTTAAATAACATTGTGGCCAAAACAGTCAAAAGCTCTAGAGAAATCTGTAACAATCCTAACAGATACGTTTTGTTACCTAATGCCTTAATTATCTTATCATGAAAAACACATAATTTTGTCTTCTGTGCTTTTCTTACTGGTAAGCCCTGTTGTGCATTGGAGAGCAAGTTATTTTGATATAAAAAAGATATAAGAGACTCCTTTTTAACCAATTCGATAAGTTTTGACACACTGCAGAGAAAACTTATTATTGCTCTTGTATTTTTCGTACATAATTGTATCTCCTTTTCTAAACAACATTATTTGAACTATTGCTGATTTTAACATTGTTGGAAAAATTGTTTCCCCAATACAAAGATTTATAATATAGGCTAATGGACTACAGAGCAAGTATTTATACATTTTATTAGAAAATTTTTTGAACTATTATCAAAACCGCTGTAGTTAGAGGATTTAAGCATTAGTGAAACAACATCCAATTCCGACACAGGAGATAAAAAACATGTTTTTGCAGAAAGTGATATATTTGATAATAGGAAATCAATCGTTCAAGGAATTTTGCTGTTGGGAAGGTTAGTACAATGTAAGTTAAAATCGTTGGCGACTTCTTTATTGAATATTTTTACCCCATCCTCACTTATAGTTATATCCCATACATTCATATCGTTACGTGTTTACAGTCTTCAGTAAACGCTCCGTGGGTTCAAATAACTTGCAACAAGAATCTTCACAAACCACTGATTTATTAATCACAAAAATTACACTAGTAAATACTTAAAAATCACACAACTAATAATAACTTAATATAATATAAATTCACTACTTTTAAAACACTATGTACTTTTCTTCCTAAACTTGTCAACTCTTGTCTAACCTATAAACTCTCTGTCTGTTTAGTTCACTGAACTGAACTGTACTGCATACTTCACTAAACTGAACTAATCCCCCATCTGCTGGATTCACCTCTTTATATCCACCAATAGAATGTACCAGAACAGTATTCCATAATATTCTGGAATCCTACAGAGTTTTCTACTATGTGATAGATGACTGGTCGTCAATTGGCTCATAGATGGCGCCACCCCACCTACTGGCCATGGACAGAATACAGGTTTCCCTTCACTTTGATCAGGGACTTAGTCACATCTTTCCCTGTAAGAGGGCAGCACATAACAATATATAGATGATTCTCCAACTGTACTAACTTATACTTTCTAGCAAATGCTGAATTAGTTATTTACGTTACAAGTCCGGAAAGTGATGTGTTACGGTACGAGTCAGATGTTTCTAAACAAGTACTGTAATATCACTTAACAGATGTGTAACGTACATTTTATTTCATACTGTGCTTTTGATATTCAGCTATTTACCTAAAGTCGCATCATATCTTATTTCATTTGTACTTTCGATATTCCGTGATTTAATCAAAGTCACATTACCTGCTTTTAAAGTTGCATAGCGACGGCATGTTTTATTTGTTAATTTATTTATTTGAATGTTATTTGAATTGTGAAAAATGGAAGCTAACTTAAATTTAAATATTTCTAATGAAATATTTTGATGTTTTATTTTGTTAATAAGAGAACAGTCCGGAAGGTTGCCTAACAACCTTTTTCCGGCTCTGCTTCCGTAATAACCCATTTTCCGGACTCGAATTAATGACGTAATCAAACAATTTCATGACAGTATGAAATAGAAATATTATTATTGTTTGTAAATAAGTATTCGATCAATATGTTTCTCACACACTCAACATCGTATTGTTTCTGCAATCATTTATCGGATATTTTTCGTCTTCCTGTCAGAAAAAAATTAGCATCAAACGGCAAATACAATATTCTACAACTGACTTATTAAAAGTTTATTACTTATAAACATACATATATACAAAATATATAAAACAAGAAATATATTATTTGAGTGTATAATAAAACTATAATAAATTAGTCAGAAGAGTTGACGCAAGCAGTGAAGAGACTAGGAAAGTAGTACAGTTTTTCTTGGGGGTTCTGCAAATCCACCCAGGCCAGTCCTTGGTTTACCATGTGATCTAAGGCTTTCTGGCTCCTTTCTATCTCCCAGCTCAATTCCCTTCGAAGGTAGGACACGGATATGAACCCTTGGTTTTTCTCGGCCTGTTGCAGAATCGCCGAATGGTCCATGCTTAGCTCCCCGGGAACCGATTGGACCATATACTGAAAATGAATTTAATAGAAATATGGTTCTTCAAAACAAGTGGGCAAAAGAAATTAGCCACTTGGTTTAAGTTTATGCTTTACACTACTAACCTTGCTTTTTCCCATTGATATGACGTTGAATCCGCTGCCGAATATTTTCAGTTTTTGCGCCGCTCTAATTAGGTCGTCCTTGGATATTTCCTGGTGTTGTTTGCTCTGACCCCTTGCATTTATTAACTTTGTTCTAAGCTCATCCAGGCCAATGAGACCCCCATTCTTGTCGTTTGTGGCTGTACATGCACAAGGAAATTAGTATGTGGTTTTACTTCATATTTAGTTACATGTATTAGTGACCCATGTAAAAGCGAGGCACCTCTCTTAAATGATACAGCTTCAATAACTCAATCATGGTACAAAATTTCAGATCGAAAAAGGACCCCGCACAAAATATATGAGTTTTGGATCCCGGTCAAATTGTCTGCACTTGTGTTTTGTTATACTTCATGAGGTCCTGGCCAAAACTTCCCATAATAGGCACAAAGTCTAAAAATGAACAGTTTTCGAGATATCAAGCTCGTAAAGACTAAAAACAGACCGTTTTCCGAACATCAATGAATCATATTAACTTGAACTTGATCTTTCGCTAAAAACTCTGAATAATTAAGTTGTAGGTAATTAGATGGGGGTGTTGAAAGTAACCTTCAAGGTCATTTTAAGGTCAAACCGATTTTCATAATAGGTTTTGAAACATTCCTTATATACCCCATATACAAATTTAATGTTTTCCTAGTTATTGATGCATTTAATTCATTTTATTTCATTTTTTTTTTTCATTTATGTAGTCATTAAATATTGTACGCGTTAAATTTACCAGAAATGTCTTTTAAAATTATATTTTTAAAGCAAAGTTAAACGCTACAATTTTGAGACGTAATTTACATAAAATCTAGTCCAGTCGCAGGGTTTGTTTATCGTACATTCAGATAAACGTCAAGTACTTTGTGTATTCCCATAGTATGGAATCGCCTACACGTTTCTAGCTTAACCATAGAAAAAGATAGAAAGTTGAGCGTCACTCTAAAGTGTTGCACAGGGCTACGTCGTGTTGAATATTATAATAGCGTTAAAATAAACATATTCCCACAAGAAACAAGCGGAGATGCATATTCGGGGTAGAAGGGTGACATGAGGAACCATATAAAAGAAGACCAGCTTCTTTACCGAGAGAGATTCCACTTCTACCACTCCCGAGTTACATCGTCGAATCATTCGCTGTGCTCCTGAGTAATTGCATTTCAATATACCTAAGTCACATTGGTGACCCTCCGGGCTCGCTGTTCTTATGGTATTATTGTGTGGATATTGTACCTAAGTCACATCGCTGACCCTCTGGGCTAGCTGTTCTTATGGCAGTATTGAGATTAATTATCTAAACTACAAGCCAAACGATCCAAGCAAATCCACATTTAATTTTGCTATTCATCTCATAGACTAACATCTTCAGCGTACTCTTATGAAGTGCCATTTTAGTATTTCTACAATACCCTCCGAGGAGTCTCACCATGAAGAAGCTGGTGAAGAGCATTCACGGGCGATATAACGCTATACAGGGCGCACGGAAATTCTGCAGGCATAAATTTCTAAAGGTGATCGCTTGCTTATTTCGAGACTCAATTTTTTTTGGCAATTGCATTTATATTCTGGTTTCGTCGGGGTGTAATGGGGAAAATTGGCGCATTTGTGGTACTAAAAGAATATTAGAATTTTTTTTAAATGAAATATTAGCTTTGATTTTTAACTATCATAATATTATATTACCAGTTATTCAGTTATGATTTTATTCACGATTTTAATTCATAAAATTTCATTTTCTGAATATTTTACTAGGGAAGATTGCGTTTGCAAAATAACAATTTTATATTCAAGAACTATATATTTTCTGCGTTTATGCAATGACAATAAATTTTCACTTCCATTATTTTTCAGTTGATGTACTTATTAAGGCTACTGTGTGGCTAATTTTGGACGTAAAATGTCATAGTAATGTTTATCTCATTATCTGAAATTTCTCACCAGCGATCTATTTGGTTTTCTATGATTGTTTAATAACGATCCATACACTTAATTATCTTGCGCTCACAAGCTGTACAGGCCATCGATCAGTACTGGGTTAGTTAGCCCGTAAACTTGTTCGTATTAAGAAAAGGATTTTTCCTCAACATTCTATGATCTTTTACATGAGTATTTAATGCTCATTTCTCAACTTAATTTTGATAATGTATAAACATGACATGATTCTTGTCCTCTGTTTTGCATTCGATTCATTATTTGGCTATTGCTAACAACTTTAATTATAAATTATTATTATCTAGCGATTGCTAACAACTTTATTTAATTATAGACCATTATTACCTAGCGATTGCTAACAGCTCTATTATAGATTATCATTATAAGGTCATTGCCACAACCCTAATTACTATTAAAATAACACAGCATACTTTTGTATCTCAGTTCCTGTTATTGCATCAAATCACGCAGCATATCTATAGTATGGTCATTACTATAGCGGCACAGATTTTCCTATTATAATATTTAGACAATTAATTGTCTCAAATATTTGGATTACTTTTGATTTCATTTTCGACTATTGTTGCACAAATTAATATAAAATAAAATGGGTTTTTTTTACTATTTTTTCCATCAATTATTGTCTTTTCTTTCACCTTTACCTTATTCTTCATATAAGTAATAAACTAAATAAATGGTTTTGTTTCAAAGCAAAATAGAAAACAAACTTCAACTATAAATGTACAGTGCAATCTTGAGTAATACTACATAAAGAACATATATAATTAACTAGGTCTCTCAATTAATAGACAGTGTGTTCAAGTTTACCAGGTATTTAAATTAACAGAGTGATTAATTTTCTAAGAAACAAGTAATATTAAACTTTATATAAAAGAATCTAGGGTAATTAAAAAAAGGTTATTACACACACACACAACGAAATTTGGGTCCTACACTAAAAAACTAGATGATCACGCAAATGGCCAATTTGATTTATTTATCCTTTAGATAAATAACTAAGTACTTTCTTTAGAAATTAAACAGGGTACCCTACAACCTCTTCATTGGTGCCATGACCAGGATTTATTATTAATTAATACACTGGGGCTCCAACCACTTCAGTTTGCACATTTTTTTATAATGGAAGTGGAAAGCTTGAAAACTCTGCATTTAAACGCAATAATAACTTGGGGAGATCAGTTGATATGAAACTTAAGTGAAGCCACCATGCGATTTTAGCTTTTCACTTCCGTTATAAAAAAATGTGCAAACCTATTATGAAAATCAGTTTGGGCTTAAAATAATGACCTTGAATGTCACTTTCGAATACCCCATCTAATTACCTTCAACTTAGTTATTCAGAGTTTTTGGCGAAAGGTCTTACTTTTCAAGTTAATATGATTCCTTGATATTCGGAAAATGGTCTAGTTTCAGTCCTTACGAGCTTGGCATCTCGAATACTGTTCATTTTATAACTTTGTACCTATGGAAACTTTTGACCAGGACGTCATGAAGTATAACATATTACAAGTGCAGACAATTTTACTGGGACCCAAAACCCATATATTTTGTGCGAGGTCCTTTCAAGACCTATTTCGATTTTTTTTCTCAAGGCCAAAAATCCAAAAGTGTTTTTTTATCTCAAATTTGACTACGCCACTGGGTTTAGGATACCTTCAAATGGATGTGACCGAAATTTAACAAAAAAATATTGATTTTTAACAAAAATATAGCATAATTGTTTAAATAATATTGTTTACAATGCTTATTTAGATCGTTATCAGTTGAATTTTAATAATTATAACCATGGGTTATTCAATTTTAGCAATATTTGTTTTCTTTAAACATGCCCCATTTTAAGGATAACTATTTTTATGAGCTAGTCTTGCAATTATTTTTATTATCAACTGGCATTGGAGGATTATATAAATAATAACAATGAAGCCTATAAACCAAAAATTGTCAGACCTTAGAAAGAGGCGATATTGGGAAGACAATAATAAATTGTAAAAATTTTAATTGTAATGTACTGTCGTGAGCAGAAAAAATAGGACAACTTTTTTTTTCTAATGTAAATCTGTCTCTTTTTGAATATGTAATGAGTAGCCGAAATAAAACAGATATCACTTTTAATTTATTTGTTATTTCAATGCTGTAGTTATTGCTATAGTAAATTATGGATGGTTAATGAGACAAATTGCACTGCGTTATAACATTAACAAAAATTTGGTGTGTAACATTTTAAGAAAGTGGAGAATAAACGGTACGATTAGTAGAAATCCTGGATCAAAGGACAAAGGATATCCTACTTAACAAGAAACTAACTATTAATATTTCGTTATTATACCATTTCTATTTATAACTTTATAAGTTTGTTTGGCATAGAATTAAATAACCTTACACAATAATCATTAGTAATAATATTATCTCATGCATTATTTACAATTTCCAGTAATTCTTTGGCATTCCGTGGTCTCACATTTCGTTTTTTGGATACTTCTTATGAGTAGTCCCCATACTTCTTCCACAGGGTTAAGATCTGGACTATGACTGGGCCAGTTAAGAACATTGATGTTGTTATCTTGAAACCAGTTAGTTACGGTATGAGCAGTATGAACGGAACAATTGTCTTGTTGAAATATGAACTCATTATTAGGAAATAATTGTGACACAGAAGGGAGCATAATACTGTCTAAAATCCTAATATACGTTTCACTATTAAATCTTTCCTTAATATGCCACAAAACGCCAGGATCACATGCCGATATCCAAGCCCACATATTGACGGAAAATCTACCACTTTTATCATTGTTAGATATATATCTCTCATCGAATCAAGTATTCGGAGGGCGGTAAACACGAATACGACCGCTGTGTGTTGACTGGAAAGTTTTTTCGTCTGTAAAGATTACATTGTTCCAAAAATTTACATCATGCGCTAAAAATTCAAGCGCAAATCCTACTCGAGCTTCTTTATGTTCAGCTTTAAGTAAGTATTTCTGTGCTGCTGCATGACAGCGTAGCTCCGATTCTCTTACTCGCCGGCGACCAGTACTGCTCGATCCAGGAAAATTCGTTTCTTCAGCAGCCTGAATAACTGAGTAAAATGGACTTTCTACTAAAGCATTTACCAATTGCAAATCTTGTTGTTGAGTTGATATCCTTCGTCACCCTGATCCAGGATTTCTACTAATCGTACCGTTTATTCTCCACTTTCTTAAAATGTTACACACCGAATTTTTGTCAATATTATAACGCAGTGCAATTTGTCTCATTGACCATCCATCTTCTGCTTTAGCAATAACTCCAGATTTAACTAAATCGCTTATATGAGGCATATTAGTTTTTTGCACACTTGCAATAAATTATGACAACTAACTGACAATGTCACAAAAATTAAAGTTAGATGTACACAACTAGATTTTAGCAAAATACCGTTATAAGACTTGTCCTATTTTTTTTTGCTCACGACCGTACATCTTAATAAAAGATATGCAGTTGATTTATTAAATACCAATTTATTATTGGTTGACAAAATGTTATATGATTTGCAGACACTTTTAATAAAGAAAGCCTTTTTGAAAAAAATCGCCTAGATTATAGTAATAACAGATTCTAATTTCTATTAATGGAATAAAGGGACTTATTATGCCAAAATATTTAAAAAAAGAGAATTTTCCAGGCGTACTTATTTCTCAGTAATGTATAGCCGAGCTCAGATTTACGGTGCACTCAAAAAACGTAACAAAAACTTTACGACCTCATTAAAATGCTGTTAAACTAGTCGCAAAAGTAATTGCATCCAGATGCGCACTTGAAATATTTAGATCAGCAACTCAGTTGTTCAATTTTAACAGCACGTTACTGTTACGACCTAGGATTATTAATATGTACATTCTAATATATACGAATTTTAAGTATGGCTCTGTATCATTTCGTCCAGTCCGAATAGTCCAACGGCAATAATAATGAGGCCTTTTCTGAGTGCGCCATAAATCTGAGCTCGACTGTACTCAACAATTTTATTAATATGTGCTTAGTATGTGGCAGAAAATTCCAAAAACAAAAACCAACAACATATTCTTATACTTTTATTACCTAAACACACTTCCACTATCTGAACGGCAAGCTCGTAATAAAAATCTCCAATGCCTAAAACGGACCAAAATCCTTTACCTGAAGATAGCGGATCAACTCCGATACTAGCACACATTTCCTGAAAGGAAGTGAATACATTAATGAATCGTGTTGTTTTATCGAATACTCCAACAGTTTGGTACAGATTTTATTTAAACGTTTATTAGAAATAAAACAAACATCATGCAATATTTCAAATCAAACATGTAACTGGAGCAAATAGTAATCTAAACTTGAGTTTCTGAACAAACGAAATTTAATTGAGTATTTTCATTGATATCTTAAAGCAAATTTGTGCCAGACTTTTATATAAATTAAAGCTAAAGCATTATATAGTGCGTATTGCCTTTACATTAACTTGATCAATAAAATGATTAGAGCTTACCTGAAATTGACTCCTGAATTCAGGATTTTTCCTGATTTCGTTTTTGTGTTTTGAGGCGAATTCTTCTAAATTTACCTTAAAAACCTCCAGCTGTTTAGTCATTTGCTCAAATTGACCTTCCTGTATTTCATTGCCTTTATCTTTATATTTTTCCTGCTCTAATTTCTGTTTCTGGATTGCTCCTAATCCTGCTCGTCGTCGCATTTTTCTAAAAATGGGAAAAGATATTTTGACAACTACACTATAAACAGTTTTTAAGGTTAGGTTAGATCGCCAGCTGTTTACGATTTAATATATATTCTACTAGAGGGCGTAGCACAGAATGGTACAAGGTGTTGCCTATCAAAAAGGTGTGAAACAAACCCAACAAAATGCAAACTTTCGTTAACGATAGGAAAATGCCAGTAATGATATCTTATAAGAAAAGTCTAATAGACCAAGAGTTTCTGAATTTTTCAATGGGCGTTTGAGAACCTCCTTCAATGTTTATGCTGTGTGGTTCTGTTTAACGAGACAACCCTACTTTGGGTCCAGGTTTTGGAGGAGGAGGCGTTTTCGTATGAAAGTTATTTTTCATAATCCAATATCTTCAGCGTGTAAAACCATTTTTACAAAACGAAAACATTTGAACACTGCACTCGAATATACTATTCGATGCGCCTTTCGCTAATCTTGTTAGCATCATCAGGAGCTAATTAAAACTGAAAACCAGTCTTATTCGTCTACATTTGTTGTTGTAGGCAATTCCAATTGTAGAGATGTATTGCTAAGCATGTACTGCCAAGCATGTGCAACTACACAAATCCTCAAATATTCTGCTCTTTCGGCTGGTGTTTGTTGCAAGCGAAGCATTAGCATTTTGATGGTAATATGCAATTATTACACTTAACGCACCAGGCTTGCAACTTGTAATTCAGCGCTCTGGGGGGCACATTGCCCGGAGAGTAGCTGTTGGTCTGGTTACATTCCTTATAATAAAATAAGGATTTTATAGAGGAGTTTGCGACTAAAAATATTATGTTTTAATATACCGCCCTCTAAAAGCATATTTTAACTGTGTAATACTTTTGTTCTAAGGCTTTCGCGGAGCTGATGATGATCCATAGTTAGGTTTCCGGGTTCTCTTCCACGCTGATAGTTTTGAATACTTGTAATGATTTGAGTTCCATTGCTCTAAAAAAATTTTAACCTCCAATTTAGACGTTCTCGTATGAACTTATGTAGGTTTTTTTTTCTTTTTTTAATCCATTTATGTTTGTAATATTTTATATAGATAGTGTCGGGTGTATATTTACTGGGCAGTCAAAATATGCAACAAAAACTTTACAACCTCATTAAAATACTGTTACTCTCTGTACTATCTCGCCTGCAAATTGAATCATATATCTTCATAGGTCTTTTAATGTATGTGGACTTGTTTGATGAGACTATGCCGAATAGTTCACCAGCATTAATAATTAGTTCGAAAAGTTTTTGTTGCGTTTTTTGACCGCCTAGTAAATATACACCCGACCATAATATATTATATATATATATATATATATATATTTTTTTTTTTTTACAAAAACCAGTCACCCTACTCTGTGGCTCCGACACTCACAGAGGGGAGCTGGTAATACCAATAGCCACTCCTCATGCCCGTGGGGTGAGTGACTACCGGGTCCGCGAATCGTGTGCCCTGAGTAGACGCAATGAACCGAGGATGACAGCATTCTGCCGGCTAAGATCTCTGCCGAATCTCGGCATGCCGGTATGATCTTTAGTTCTGAAAGCAGCATCTGTCTCATTCCATCGAGGGCTCCTATAATCAGTACCACTATTTTAACTGAATGGCCTGGATAAAGCCTGCGGAGTTCGAAGAGCAAATCTCGATATTTTGTCCGTTTTTCCTCCTCTTTCAAGACAATGTTGCTCTCAGCGGGAGCTGAGAATTCCACGACATACATTATCTTGAGTTGGTGGTCGAGGAGTACTATGTCAGGCTTGTTGGCTTGTATTTGCCTGACGGTGGGAAACGAGTAGTTCCAATAAATTAGGCACTTCTCATTCCCCACAACAGACTCAATATCCCCCGGAACGTAAGGCAGCACTGGTGTTTCGTCTATTCCATACGAGTGCCTTAGATGTTAGTAAAGCACTCGTAATGCTGCGTTGTGTCTATGAATATAGGCCGAGGCTGCGTATGTCAGGCATGCCGACAGTAAGTGCATTACAGTCTCCGGCGCCCTGCGGCAGGCCCTGCAGCTGACATCAGGGACCTCCATACCCATGACACGACGTCGATAGACGAGAGTGTTAAATACACCATCCTGGCAAGCCATTATGAATCCCTCGGTCTCAGACTTCAGCCCAGCTGACCTTAAGAAGGCGAAGATCAGCCTTTCCGATAAGCTGAGGTCTTCTATATTTTTATAGAAGACCCCGTGCAATGGCTTATCCTTATGGAGCTGCAGAAGGATGTTGTGTTCTGCAGCCCTAATGTGGGCTTTTAGTCGAACGGGTTCCAATTCGGTGACAGAGTCGGGGTTTACCCGCTCGGCGTCGATGATGAGACCAAGTTCATCGGCTGCTCTCCATGCTGCCTTAAGGAGAAGAGCTCCTACCTCTGCATTTTCATGGTCTCGGACCATGCAGAGGAGGGGATCCGAACTCCTGATGACCTTACATGTTCCATCCAGAACCATCCTGCTATGGAGACTCTCCAAGCTCAAGAGTCCACGGCCTCCCCGATGTCGTGGGAGATATAACCATGGAACGGATGATTTAGGATGCATCTTCTTGCGGGTTACTACATCGAGTTGACGCAGCTCTTCTCTAGTCCACTTCATTACTCCGGAAGAGTAGAGAAGGATTGGAACGGCAAGCATATTTGTAGCAGACACCTTGTTCTTCCCCGACAGTTCTGAAGACCAGATCTGTCGGAGTAGGTGCTGATACTTGCCGCGGAGAGCGTTTTTCACTACACTCACTTCTTGGGTGGAGCGTTGCTCGACACTCAAGTAAGTGTACGACTCTCCGGCATCTAGATGGTGTAAGATGCTTCCGTCCACGAGCTGCGCGTCCTCTCCATAGTCACCGCATCGTCCTCTCTTGAGATGGATCAGTGCGCATTTGTCCAACCTGAACTGCATACCGACAGCCTGCGTGTACTCCTGTACCACCCTAAGGGACTGTTGGAGAACTATTTATTATTATTATTATTATTATTTAAAATGTACGATTAAATTATGTTTAACTGGGTTAGTTAAAGGAGATTAATAACTAAAGCACACAAGAATTTAGGTTATCACTTTTATTTAGTTTATATATCCCGTCGGGGTAACATAAGACAGAAGTAAGACATGGGTTACACATGCATCTGTTTAAAACAAAAAATGTTACGTACAAAAATATTTTATAACATGACTATTTCATCACGTGTTTGACAGTCGTTAAATCTAATTCTAATGGATACTTTTCGTAGTCAAGCAACTTTCTTGATTCAATATTTGTAGCGATAGTACTTATCGTGAAACTACTGTTACTACAAAAATACAAAGTTACGTGGATGAAAGTTGCCTGACCTGCCTGCAGTGTTATTGGGTAATAGACATTGAGATAGTTGACGATATGAACTAACAAGTATAGCGCAATCACAGAGAATTTCTAATATACAATACATCTTTATAGTGAATTGACTATATTAACTAAAAGGAATTGTAGTAACTTGTAATGGAAAGGGCTGCAAACTGTGACATTTGTTCACTTTGACTATCAAGCTTTATTGCAACTTCAGCTTGAAGAGAACAGAATCGAAAATAATCAGAGCTACTGAAGCTTAAGAAAATCTGAGAAGCTCCTTCATCTTGTATAGACCTCTATCCCTTGTAAGAAGACAACCCTACACAGGTTTTAGGTCTCAAGCATTAAGCCCCTTTCACGTGAGACTCATTTTAAACATCAATGTGTTCTAGTATCTGAGCCAGATGAGGTGATTTTGGTTTTTTGTGCTTCTCAGGAATATACTGAGTTGTTTAAATTGAGTATCATACGAAAACCTTGAGTCTCCTGCAGAATTAACTTCTTACATAGGAAATGGCCACACATACTCAAGAAGATTCTCACACCCTTCAGTAAGCTCTTGGTCTGTTAAGGAAGAATATAAAAAATATAATAGAGAGGCACAGTAGGGATCTGTTTCAGATTCGATTCAGTCAACAGTTGTCCAATAGAAATTTTCAATGCTTGTTATCAGTGATGAAACCTTGAAACACTAGGCAAAGTAATATAAAGGTTTGATGTCCTGAACTAGCGTTATTAACACCCTGTAGATCAGAGGTTTTTTAAAATACATCACATTGTAGGCTGGGGTCGTTACCTTTTTGAGATGAAAAAATTAATAGCAGGCGATGGTCGGCTGGAATATATAGTTGAGGTCATAAAAAATGAAAAAAAAAAAACTTTGGAACTTGAGATGAAGGGAAGTAGTGAAATGGGGTGCTATTTAAGGGATGAAAACTGTTTTTCGTGATTTGTGGCGAAACGTGACCTCCTAGAGAGAAGTGTTTCATACAAAAGTTGTATATAATAAAAAAATCTAAAACTTTTATTCTATATATTTTTCGACATAACCTGAAAGTTTGCGAGAAAATGACGAAAAACCGATTTTTCTGTTTTTATTTTTTTTCTCGCGTGAAAATTATTTAATTTACATGAAACTTTGTGAAAGTACGTAATTATTTGCATATAATAAGCATGAATTTTTTCAATTATGGGAGATAAATATTTCGAGATTTTACCGTTTTTCCGAAAAAACACCCCTATCGTCGGCGAACAACTTTATTGATTTTTTTTTTTGATTTTGATGTTCTACTAGTGCTTATTTTTTTCGTCGAGATGTCTACTTTCAAATGGTACGTCGATGTTAGTGATTTATTGTCATTTAGCAACTTAAAATTAAGAAAAACCGAAAAAAAAAAATTTCCAATTCTAATTTGTCGATTTTTTTCATTATTTTCAATTTTTTAGCATATTTGTGTTAATAATTCATAATATTTTAATGAAAAAACTTACTTTGGTATAAAATAAATAAAGTTGAATGAATTTCATCACCGAAAGGTAGGGAAAACTTCATGAAACTTAACATTTACATGGAAATCAATAGTACTTTAATAATTTTCATAACAAAGTTTCAAAAACTTTATATGCATATTAAATTATTCTAAATTCATATGATAAAATACAACATACAATTTATTTATATAGGCTACGAATTCTTTACTTTATTTACAAATATTTACTTTATTAATATTGGTTGTGTATAGCTTATAAAAAGAAAAATCAATAAAATAATTGTTTAAATCTAATCAATTTTAGGCCTTTTTTGTTGTGATTCGTTTTCTTCATCGATCAAAGTCTCAAATTCTATATTATCCTCAAAATCATTGGCATTTTCAGGTTCTTCAATTTCGATGTCATTATTCTTTGCTGGCTCTTCACCAATATCTTCAGAATCACTTAAATCTACAAATACTTCTCTGCCTCTATTTGAACAGTTCTCAGTGCATGTATTGCATAGATTGGTACATTTTAAGCCGTGTTTTTGGCAGCCACACCTTTGATTATTGCATCCACTTTCACAAGTACAGCTAACGCTTCTTAACAACTTTCCGGGAATCAAGTGGGAACTGTCAGAGATGTATTTCGGCACGAGTCTTCCTACATTTTCGTTCCAGCCCCAGTCCTTTGCTTTTTTGTTGTCCTGATCGTTGTCAAAATTACCCAACCAAGTTTGCAATTGGTAATAGACTCTGTAGGAGGTTGTGCAGCTGCTTCTTCAGTTGGAGGGAGTTTTTCCAATTTTAAAGTGGATTTGTTTGTAGCTTGCTGATATAGCTCAAATCGTAATTGATTTAATGAGTTATAAATTTTCTTACTTTTGTAAATACTAGCTGTAAGTTGAGATCTATTTTTTGCTATGGTTATGTGGTCTGCATCTTTTTAATTTTTATTGTCCAATAAAGATCTTACTATTGTTTTTTTCCCTTTTCCAGCAAAACTTGAAGTTGTATCACACCCAGAGAAAGCATGAAGAAACGCTATTACACTTGTGTATGGTTCGTGTTTAAAACAATGGGATGTATAAAATGAATCTTTGATGTTGCTTGAGCCTGGTTTGTGAAAATAAATATCCAGCCCATTTGAATTTAATTGGTGTAAAAGAACTAGTAAATCGATGTCTTGACCCACGATTATTACAGTTTAATCATCTTGTTTAGCTAATTGGATCGCAGTATTAACAATCATTTCACTACTAACATTTCATTTTCACTTCTCTTTTGTTTGAATATGTAACAGTATTTTTTTTGTTTGTATTCAATTTTAGCATGGTTTCCAATAACTAAATTCATTCAACTTTAGTTATTTTATACCAAAGTAAGTTTTTTCATTAAAATATTATGAATTATTAACATAAATATGCTAAAGAATTGAAAATAATGAAAAAAATCGACAAATTCGAGATTCGAATTTTTTTTTTCGGTTTTTCTTAATTTTAAGCTGCTAAATGACAATAAATCACTAACATCGACGTACCATTGGAAAGTAGACATCTCGACGAATAAAATGAGCACTAGTACACCATCAAAATCCAAAAAAAAAATCAATAAAGTTGTTCGCGGAAAAATGGTAAAATCTCGAAAAATATTTATTTCCCATAATTGAAAAAATTCATGCTTATTATATGCAAATAATTACGTGCTTTCACAAAGTTTCATTTAAATTAAATAATTTTCACGCGAGAAAAAAAATAAAAACAGAAAAATCGGTTTCTCGTCATTTTCTCGCAAACTTTGAGGTTATGTCGAAAAATATATACAACAAAAGTTTTAGATTTTTTTATTATCTACAACTTTTGTATGAAACACTTCTCTCTAGGAGGTCACGTTTCGCCACAAATCACGAAAAACCATTTTCATCCCTTAAATAGCACCCCATTTCACTACTTCCCTTCATCTCAAGTTCCAAAGTTTTCTTTTTAATTTTTTATGACCTCAACTATATATTCCAGCCAACCGTTGCCTGCTATTAATTTTTTTTTTTTTTTTCAGCATTAAAAATCTGTAACGGCCCCAGCCTATTGACTACATATTAATTTTCAAAAGACAAATTCTTATTCTTAAGCTGCCAAAAAGAACACAAAATTTTAAAAATTTACTTAAAACGTCAATTTCACTGAGCTGTAGACGAGCACTGAAAATTTCTTTATTATTTGTTTTTGAAATTTTGAATAGAGTTCACATAAGTGCGATGTTAAAACTATGTTAACGGTAAATTAACAGTAAAACAGTAATCAAGATCCATAGGCTATTTTTACTGTAATATAGTCAAAATCATTTCTATGTTTAACTGGTCTTAGGCCCAAAGAACTCAACCTCTTACTAATAAAATATGAATATACAGTTAACGACGTTTATATTTCAATTAATATCAATTCTAACATTGTTCAGTTCCAAATTTCAAGGACTAGAGTATATATTTTGTCGGGGTTTCTACCCCTGATCACGTAGACCAAATTAACATATATCGCAGTCTAACAGTTTTATGGTCGATGTACAATGTACGGTAAACTACAATGGTGATTTACCTCTTATTTGTGACTTTAATATCTATCTAAGAACTGATCACTAGATAATCTAATTTATGTGGTCTACATATGTGTTACATGCGGAAAGGTATATTTTGGTTATTACTAATAGTCCTACACATTAAGAAAAAACTACTAACAATGAAAATTATAGGAAGTGGCGATTTTGAGGACTAAAAATGTTATTATTTGTTATAACCTGTGGCATTCTTTAGTTCGAAAATTCCGAAAATTTTGCAAAATAGATAGGTCCATAGAATGAAGATACAAAACTTATATTTGGGAAACCCTTAGATCATTCAATGCGCCGCTATATTGTAATGAACTGCTAATCCGTATACTCTCTTAATGTGCTGAAAATATTCCAACATCTAAGTAGATCAAACGATATTGGTTGATTCTCTTTGAGCTAAAATTTCAAACCGCGTTTGCGTCTGATTTAAAATACACAGCACACAATGAACCCCATACTAATTCCATTAAAATACTCCACAGGAGATAAATATAAATCAATTTATTATTGTATGAAATACTCTAACCTGTTCAAAATACCACGACAGAGATCATGACAGACTGTAAATTGAGGTTGTAATGAAGCTATTTTCGAATAGAAAATATCACTATTACTTTTATTTTGATTTTCTTGAAAACCAGAATTCCATTTCTTTTTAAGCACACCCGGTATACTTTCATAATTAAAATATCCGTATTTTGTTTGAAGTAAAGTATTTAAAGGAAAAGTAAAGTTTAAAAATCCATTTGGGAGCGAATTAATAATAAATTATTTAGATTAATAATTATTAATACTGGGACTATTAAATTCATTCTTTTTCCGAATTAATATAAGTAAGTTATTTGCAAGCAATTCCAAACATCTAAATTATCAGCAAATTATTATTTATATCAATTAACACTACTAGTTATAAACATTCTGCCTCGCCGTCGACTGAAGACTGCTTGGCTGAGGTGTGCCCGCGCATTCTGCGCTAAACGTTCCGATTTCTAGCTCAACACGGGGAGATCCGGAATCGGCCTCCTGCTAAGGCTCTCTTTGGTTTTCCGCGCTCGACCTGACCAGTCGACTTTTGGTAGGGATTTGCTATTTTAAAGTCATATCCAATTTGTGGTAATTTTGGACTTAGAATATTTGCCGTAATAATTTGTCTTTGTTACATTTCGATAATTTGCGCCTTCAGCGAGTTGTAGTAATTTTTTTCAAAACTTAATTTTTGCAAATTAACTAAGTGACTGCGAAATCCTCAGTCGGGGACGCTGCCTTTAAGTGGGATACTCCGCCTGAGTCGCACTGTTACTTTGCCAGAAAAGATACACCGTTAACGAAATAAGTCATTTTGCATTCACGATCGCAAATAACAAAGACCAATTAATTCCTGATAAACTTGATGTCCGAACCTGTTTGCTTAGTAGCTTACTTTCTTTGGGGCTCTTTAGGGGACGCTGCCTTTAAGTGGGACACTCCAACTGAGCCATACCGACTTGTTTCATTCAGTAAAAATCCGATAACCAGGTTCGCAACGTCAAGTAGTAAATTCTAGCTGCTCCGAAATATTCTAGATTAATTCATTTTGTTAAAATCCATAGACATTTAGTAACTTGTCTGTCTGTCGTGGAGTCAGTCCTAAATTACTCACATTTGAACGTGTCGAGCCACCGTTTTGCTTTGCTAGTCATACCCGTTATTTTGCTTTCACTTTTCTGTTTGCCCTGTATATGCCGCGTCTACTTACTTAATATCATTTTGTAGTAAATCTATTCAGAGAGTAAAAATAGAAATTTTGCATAAAATTAGGGTTACAAAACTTGGGTAATTGAAAATTTCTTTTCATTTTCACGAATGTCAACTACCTGTATTAATTATTTTTATGTAGATAAATGTACCAGAAGTTTTAAATATATTTCTATATGATATATCTTAAGATTTTCCTTCTTGACATGTACATAGTTTCAATATATCATTAAAACGTTTTGTGTGTCTTTTTTTGAGTCACTCCTCTAAGTTAGACTGTCCTGAAAAGTAAAAGTGTCACAAATACAAAAATCTTTACAGCTGTCCATTCCTTGAGAAAGACGGCCTACGTTTCGACCCCTGGTAATAAACCGTCTTCACTGATTCTATTTGGGGCCTCCATTATACCGCTAATAGAAAAAGTGGTGTTTCTACACTTAAAATCAGAAACTTTCGCTCGAGGCAAAAACCGCTTGCACTAGTTTCAAAGTGCAAGTTGCAAAACCGACGAAGAGGCGTCACAAGGTTACACCACATTACGATGATGATATTTCACGTCTTTTAGGGACATTTTGAAAAATATTATTTCGATATTAATAAAATGATTGTAGAAATTCTATTATTCTAAGATAAATGTTACTTTTCATTTTCAATCTATAAATATGTGGAAAATTACCATCAATGCTGTAGATTATTTATTTAAATTCCATGGAAACATAAATTTCCACTGTGAGTGGAGAAATAAAATAGCGCAAATTCGGCAACTTAGTCAAAACTTAATTAACCATAACCTATCACGACATATGCTTACTTGTGCACCCTCATTTCCGGCTAAAAGAATTTCGGTTAGTGAATATGTTCGATCTCATAAAGTAATAACTATTACCAGTCCATTAGCGCATAACGGCGTGACTGAATGATCACAGAGAAAACCTCATATTCTTTGTAACACATACTATATAATAATAATTAATTATACTCAATTAACAGAGTCTTGTTAATGCCAAAGAACAAGAGTAGAATGTCATTTTTTTGCAGTAGACCTTTGGAAATGTCATTTTATAAACTCACTTAGATTTTAAAACAAAAAGAATCAAGGAAGACAGTAACAAATAATGTCTAAAAACTATCATCAGACTAAAAGAAACATATTTCTTTGAAAACTCTGTTTTAAAGATTCATTTCTCAATTAAATAAAAAAATATATAAAAAATATATACATACATTAACTAACACATACGAGCTTGTCTTGTCCATTTGTTCGGAGCAAACAAACAAACCTTTGGAAAATATGTATAAGTTAATCTCATTTTTAACATACATATATAGACGGTTCACATCAATTTGGAGCAAGAGTTGTTAAAGTTTCATTTAACTTTACCCTAAGTCTATTTTGGTGTTAAATTAATTTTATACGACACAATAGTTACTACCAAAATATTTAGTACCTCAGATTGTAATACATTTTCATGAAAGACTAATTTTGTGCTGTTACGAGTGGATTTGCCGTGTTTGTGATTAACTGTTTACTTTGTAAATGCTATAAGTTTCATATAATCAAATAAAGAAGTACCAAACACTGTTAAACTTTTCTTTAATTAATTAGTTCTGTCTGTGTGGTCTTGAAATGCTTTTCTATGCTTATGTAGCTCTTTGAGTACAGTATTCACTTTAAATTTCAAATCAGATTGAAACCTATATAGCACAATCAATGAACCGATTCACCTTCGAAATCTGATCAACTCAACCGATTTGTTTGAAATATTGACAGTAGCTCAAAAATGATGCAAATAATAAACCTGACTTAGTGCCAATATGTGCTTCCACCCCGGGGGTGAATGCCACCCTTTCTCGGGGGTGGAAATTTAAAAATTCAAAATGACACCGGGAATCGATAGAGGATCAAGTTTTAAGAAAAAAATGTAGTATAAAGTTTTTTCTACAACCTAATAATTTCTGAGTTATTCGCGATTGAAAATTCCAATAAAAAACACGTTTTTCAACAGTTTTTCGTGAATAACTCGAAAATTTTACGTTTTCTGGAAAAAACTATTCTTATCAAAATTGAAGCTTACAAAAAAAACAAAGCGATTCGTCGGTTTTTCTTTAATGTTTTAAGTCATATTAAGCGACTTATGAGTCATTGAAGACGAATTTTTGTTTGTCGTAAATTTATCCAAAGATATAAACTCAAATAACGGAAAAATGAGTAATTTTTCAGAGAAAATGTTCATAACCTTTTTTAAAGTGCTTTATTAGACCTTTAAAATAAGCTTTTATAAAAGCCTCTAGCATGAAAATTAAGGAAGTTATGACGAGATAAGTTAAGTCTCTGGAATTTTTGAAAAAAAATTGACAATAAAATTGGCGCCATGAGCGGCAAAATTAAAATTAACCGTAGCCCATGAAAAATTAACTTTATTTATGTCCCAATAACACGTTCCAAAAGTTTGAATGGTTTAGAGAATGTACATTTTGAAAAAAGTTGTTTTAAGTAATTTTTTTTTCAATTTTTCAAAAAATACGCAATTTTTTCAAAATAACTCAAAAAATAATGGTTTTACGAAAAAAAGTGTTCTCAACAAAAATTTAGCTTTCTTTTTACTGAAAATTTTGTTTTTTTAAATTCATGTAGCTTAAAAATTAAGCAAGATATGGGCATTTAAAGCTTTGATTTCTATGCGAAGGAAACCTCTTTTTAGCCCTTCAACCTTAAAATTCTCTGAACGAAAGGGTGTAGAAATATTGCAATCATCATGACTTTATAGCTTATGAAATTCCCTACAAAATGATGTCTGGGTGAATGCAAAAAGCTTAAAAGGAAGCCGAGTTATCGTTAAAAAACTAAATACATTTATCTAAAGTTAACGTAGGAAAATTACGGAGCGCCTAAATTTTGAACGTTTCGGAGCCTTTATTCTTTTATACATGCTGTGTCTTCTTATCTGGATTCCCACATGTATAAACACATGCATAAAAAGATGTTATATAGATAATATGAGTAAAAGATAGAAAAGGAAAGGTGCGCTTCTCTAGGCGAAATTCCTCTGAAGGGACCTTCAACAGAGGAAGGGGCTCTTGGATTATGAACACCTTCTAACGGTTTCTCTCTACATGTATATTTTCCTGATACTTGTTCGTCGGGAACATTGTTGAGAAATAATGTTTATAAAACAATTAGTGGAGATTTTTTCAACTTTTTGGGACACATTTTCTACCAAAATACATTTGGAATAATATAAAATATCGAGCAGCAATTAAATGGAACCTTCTCAAGGCAATGAGTGAGTCCATAAACTCAATCGAGGAAGCAAACAAGTGTTAGATACCTCTTTATTTGTAATTTATATTTCTTTCTTAATAACTACGATAACGTTTGTGTACAATGCCATCATTTTCACATGACCACCCTCGGTATAGTCATGAATGTTTAACAAACATTTGTATAAATTTTCTGTACCGGAATGATTAAGCACGTACCATATCTGGATAATAACAAGTCTTTGATATATTGGTCACAGTACGGTAATATATTACAAAATGAAGCCGTATAATAAATAGATTTTCTAAAAATACATAAATAATATAGGAACATCACAAATAATACTACGCCGTGGTATTTGGTGAAGAGAAAGATATAAATCACCAGTCCTGGAACTGGCACGGATGACTTCAATTAATTTTTTCAATGGGAGACGGATTCAAGTCATCCTGGTTATTGCTTGTGTCTGATGGCGTGTACCAAATTTCTGCGGCTCTCCTGAAAAGTAAATACACGAAAATTTCCTTAAATAACTCACAATGGTTTGTGCACAGAAAAATATCGATGCAGATTAACTGAATATGAAACTATAAAACATGTTCTTTCTGCAAATCACATGAATTTTCATGAAATAAACAAAGCGTTAATTTAACTTACCTCGTACATTTCTCTGGCAGTGTCAGTGCCTGATAATATAAAATTGCAGCTAAAATCAAGGACCAGGTCCTCAGCGGCCCCAATATAAAAGCCAACGTTCCATATGCCAACCAAAATAGATACGCCATTATGACTTGCATACTAAATATGATAAAAAACGGTAAATGCAGACAAATCTTGGTCCTGATGGGGGCCTTTTTGCCTGGTTTGAGAATGGCGCCCTGAAACCTAAGTGTTAAATTATAACGAAGATCAGCGAGTCTTCCGTGTACAATTAGTCTCACCTGTGATCTATTACATTGGCCATGATCAACGTTAATGGTACTTGAAAGGCAAAAAGCTGTAACAGATAAAAAAAAGTTTTAAAATGATACTATTACTAATTATGCATGAGGAGGTAGTCTGGTATTTGCTCAGAGCCCCTCATTCTTCAAGTTAACAAGCGCTTAGATAGATAGATAGATTATTTATTGATGTTAACAACAAAAAATGTTTTACACAAGTCAAAGAAAATACAATAAAAATAGACATACAATATAAATAATATGTAAATAGCAAATACAATCTATTAGTATAGGGTACAATTAGAAGAAAAGCTGAATATAAAAATATAAATTAAAAAATAACAGAACAAACAAATGTGTATAACACATTAAAAATATATTAAAATATTAACGTTCAATGACATCAGATACATTCCAGTCTAAAAATTTGTCAATGGTATAAAAGGCTCGTGATAATAAAAAAAATTTAATACATTTTTTAAACATATTAATAGGCAGAGTTTTCATCCTGTAAGGTAAATGGTTGAAAATCTTGGGTCCATAATAATTAGAACCATTCCTACTGGATTTTAATCTTAAATAACTCATTCTTGTATCATTTGCATGACAGTTATTATGGTCATGGACATATTTTTGAGTTATATATTGATCCTGGTATGGATGATGAGGAGATCCGGCGGGTTTGCCACCTACACTGGCCACATTGAACCAAAAGTTGCCCAGCATGGATCCTCTTTTTGTTAAATAAATAAATCCTTTATTGTCCAAACAGGTTGGATACCCAATTACAGGACAAGATAACATAGAGATATAATGTGAGCAAAGTAGGTTAAAGTAAAGTATAAATATAAATATATAAAAGGTTCAAAGTGACATTTACAAAGTTAGTGAAAAACAGAGAGGAATACAACTATAGAGATTCTAATTGATTTTTAATCAGTTTCTTAAAGATGCCAAGTGAGTGCCAATAGATGTCTGCGCAACTACAATGTTGGTTTAGAATGTTGCAGATGGAATATACTGGTGATTTAGTCATTAAATTTGTTCTGGGAGTACAGAGATAAAAATATTTCTCATCTCTACTGTGAATACGAGGTACATGAAAGTTTAGCTGAGACAATAACTCAGGGCAGTCTAATAGGTTGTTAGTTAACTTGTACACAAATATAGCTGAGTAGTATTTTCTGCGGTTTTCAAGCGACAGAAGTGAAAATCTTGATAGCAGAATATTATTGTCAATACCTTGTGCAGGATAGATACCGTCTAGCTTAAATGCCATATACTTCATAAAGATACGTTGAACTGACTCAAGTTGTTGGATGTATGTATTATAATAGGGTGACCATATTAAAGAACAGTACTCAAGTTGTGATCGAACATAGGCCGTGTATAAGTTCATGTAGCAATCCTTATTTTTAAAATCTTTACAACTTCTGAATATAAAACCAAGCATTCGGGTGGCCGATGATACGATTCTGTTAATGTGAGGTGAGAAATTGAGTTTTTGGTCAAACTCAATTCCAAGGTCTTTGATTTTGTGTTCCCGGTGTAGAGGAATATTATTTATTGAGTAGTTGAACTGGATAAAATTATTTTTTAAGGTATAGGTTATATATTTACATTTTTGTATATTCAAGGGTAACTTGTTGGAAAGGCACCACACATTTAACGAGTCCACATCCTTCTGTAGTAGTTTGCAGTCATTTGGAGTTTTGATTATTTTGAATATTTTTAAATCATCTGCAAACAGAAGTATGTTGCTCTTGATATGATCACCTATATCGTTTATAAAAATGGAGAAAAGTAGGGGTGCCAGATTACTTCCTTGCGGTGCACCGCTAGTAGCAGTGAACTGAAATGATTTGTGACCTCTGTATTCAACATATTGAGGGCGATCACTTAAATAGGATTGAAAAAAAGCTGTTAGGTTGATGTCAAAGCCAAAGTCGTTTAGTTTAGTTAACAGAATCGAATGGTCTATCCTATCGAACGCTTTAGAAAAGTCTGTATAGATTGCATCAGTTTGAAGTTGGTTGTCTATAGAGTCGCTCACCAATTGCGAAAAGCACATTAAATTTGTAGTAGTTGATCTCTTGCTCATAAATCCGTGCTGCTCTGTCCGTATTACATTTTTAACGTTAGGAAATATTCTGTTATAGATGGACATTTCAAAAGCTTTGGCAAAGTTGGAAAGTAGGGTGATCGGGCGATAATTAGAGATATTGTTAATGGCACCAGATTTGAAGATAGGACAAATTTTTGACATTTTCCATGCAGTCGGGAAAGTATTGGTGTTAAGTGAGAGATTAAAGATTTTCTGCAGCGGGCTAGCTAGAACATGTGCACAGTCTTTAATGAGGAAACTGGGGACATTATCGTATCCGCACGTAAGCTTTGGTTTGAGCTGTTTAAGGGCATTTATAATTTCTATTTCGCTTAGCGATTTAACAGATATTTGAGGATAACTTGTAGATGTTGAGGGGGCATTCACGTTGAAATTGTCAGGGTCACTTGGATTGTAATTACTTTGAAAGAAGTCGGCAAAAGCATTTACAATTGAAGGTGGATTGTTATATTCAATATCGTCATAATATAGAAGCCCAGGAATGCTAGAAGTACCTTTCTTATTATGTATAAAGGACCAGAAGCGTTTGGGATCAGAATTAATAGAGTTTTCAGTTTTATTTATATAATGGCTATATGCAATTTTGGTTTTGGCTTTAATGGATTTTCTTAACACACTGAACTGTTGTTTGTATTCTTCCGAATTTGTGATTTTCAGCTTTTTAAAAATTCTGTTTTTCTGTTTGATTTCACTAATGATTTCCTTTGTAAACCATGGTGGATATTTTTTTACATAGTTCTGGGTGAGAGGTACATACAACTCAAACACTGAGTGAAGAGTTGCTTGAAATTCTTCAATGGCTAAATTGACATCTGTTTGGTTAAGAGAGCAAGGCAGTGATACAGCACATGCTTGGCAGTATTGTCTGCAAGATTGTGCCCTCTAACCCAAGAACTCCCAAAAATATTTGTTCCAACTTGTTCCAACAAGTATCTAAAGTATTATCATTTAAGGACGCGTTACCAAGCTCAAATAATGCGTAAAACATTCTCATTCCTATTTTACACTCTTACTCGAGCCAACCGAATTCAGAATTGATTTCATTATGTAAACTGGCAAACTTAAGACAAGGAGATATTATATTTTATATTGTAATCCTAGGTGAAATTAAGTTTCCAAAATTTTTCACTTTTTGATTATTCAACGCGAACGTTCCACTCACTCGTCCCAAATTCACCATAAATTGTTTTATATTCTACAAAGGGGCTTATATACTGAAATAATATATAATACGATGTAGTATAAATTAAAATAACATGAAAAAAGTGAAAGTTTCTATTAAAGTTTAATGTCGAATACGAATTTGTTAAATTTCGCCTAAAATTTTGGCTACTAGAGGCAGCATCGTAGAGATGATCATGGCTAGATGTGTGTCAAAGCAGGGTCGGGCTCATATGTAAATAAATAATGTTATGTGTTCCTGATAGCAAAATTCGGTGATTTACTAATATTTCGTCTTTTATACCAACTAAATACGCGCAACCCACAATACTTCAAGATGTTTTGTATGTCACTGAGGTTTTGTTTGTAACTGGTACGTATAAACATAAAATCACGTCGCGATTACATTTGTATGGTTCCAGCAGTTCAATACTAACCACTTACTTACTTACCACTTACTTTTAGCCTCTACGCCGGAAGAGCTTCAAGAACTTTTAGATGTGTATGCCCAGAGCTATGATTCCTTGGGACTTAAAATCAACATTGGAAAGACTAAGATTGTCAACTCCTCATCAAGTGAACCAAATAGACATTACACTTAACGGAAATTCTCTTGAAGTGGCCGATCAGTTCAATTACTTAGGCAACGTTGTTAATGACAAAGCAAACATGGACAGCGAGATTCGCAATAGAATTAACGCTGCATCTAGAGCACTCTGGGGACTTAGAGAGAGAGTATTTGACAACCACGACCTTGCTTTGTCAACGAAAATGGCTGTCTACAGAGCAGTTGTCATTTCAACACTGCTATATGGATGTGAAAGCTGGATCACTTACCGTCGTCATGTGAAAGAATTAGAACGTTTTCAGCAAAGACACCTCAGAAGTATGATGAAAATCCGTTGGTTCCATCACATATCAAACGTGGAAGTACTCAGGAGAGCAAACAGCCTTCCAATTGAGGTGCTTATTTCAAGAGCACGCCTAAGATAGGCAGGTCACGTTCATCGTATGCATGATAACCGCCTTCCTAAATGTACACTTTATGGTGAATTGCTAAGCGGTAGAAGAAGGCGTGGCGGTCAACGAAAGAGGTTCAAAGACGCTCTCCATGAAAATCTAAAATCCTGCGGTATTGCAGACGAGCAATGGGAACAACTTGCAGCGGACAGAACCGAATGGCGAGGGGTTGTGGCCAGCTATCAAGGAAATGTTGCTGCAAGAAGGCCGAATCCAAGACCTAACCAGGTCTATGTTTGTCCTGACTGCGGTCGACATGTGCTCTCCCGAATTGGCCTCTATAGCCAAAGTCGTGTGCACCGTAGATGAATGAGAATTACAATAGACTACACCTTTTACTTGTTTTTTATTGTACACAATCTCTCGACTGTAACATTTTTATACTCGGACTCGAGTAACGGCTAATAATAATAATAATAACTAACCACAGGGTCAATCTCAACGTTTTTATTCAAAGCATACATATTAAAATGCTTACCTGTATGAAGCCATATGCGTATGTGAAAGAACCAGGTAAAAAAGCTCCATTCACAAATATTCCCCATGCAAAGATCGTGCCTATATGGTCTTCTACTATATAACCAATCGTCCAAGGACCAAAAGTTAGGTATACGGGGTAGAGAACTATGGGCCAGAATATCCTGTCGACTGTGGATAAAGTCCAAATTTTTCGTAACCAAGCATTGCAGCAATTTCTTCGGGCTCTTGGTTTAACGATTCTGCCTGCTGAAATATTTCACATCAGCTTATTTACTGTTAAATAGGAAAAAAGTTATAAACATCTCCAAACAATGGAAACAAATATTCGAGGGTAGTGTCGAGTATACATCTACATCATTAACAATAGCAATTTACTTACTTGTCACCAAATTATGTGCGTATCTGATTGAGCACAGAGGCAAAACTGATATCAAGAGCATGGAAAAAAACATCACACGAAACTGAAACGAAAAAATGTCATCAAAAGTACGCCTTTGTATTGAAAAGTATTTATTACCATTACGCTTGCATCAGTCATGAGAGCTAACCTCGCCAAAATGCCGAATGACAACTGTGTGCCGTCTAAGGAAAACGGTTGCTTCTCAGACCTCATTCTACCATCCATGTCTTTCACAACAACCTAAAATATTTTGAAATAATTTATTTGTATTGGCATAAGTCTCAAGCCCTTTTGACTGTGTTATTATTCGCAAAATTATCAAATATGCGTTTAGGGGTTTCCTCAAGATCTCTCAGCCTTTTATTAAGACAAAATAAATAATATCGCAATTACGAGTAGCAAAATTAAACCAGTTGTACCACAAGGATCAATACTAGGGCCGTTGTGTTTCTTAGCTTTTGTAAATGATTAGATAGCTGTTCAAGAATTTACAATCAGCTGCACCTAGTTATTAATGGGCACTCACCTCTATTGTATGAACACCATGTAAATATCTTTGTGGATTCCAGCTGGCAACGTACAGTGGTTCCTTGATGTTCTTGCAATAAATCCAATCTCCGTCATCAATTTTGACCTTCACAAAGTCAATCTGTGACAAGGAAAATGCCAAAACTCTGCAAAAATAATATCATTGTGATCATTTTTTTTTGTATTTGAAAAAAATTTACCTTATGTGGGTGGAATTTTTCAAACTCTCAATGTTCTCTTTAGCTGGGTTCATGAACAAGGCATGTTTCGGATTTGTAACTAATATCACAGGCCATTCTCTGTGTTGAATATCAACAAACGACAGCAGTCCGTGGTCGATCGCTAGCAGACGGTACCTAAAGTAAAAACGTCAGTATTACAACTTTGAGTTTATTTATCAAAATGTGGTACAATAATTGAGAAGTACTAACATCCTGTTATCCTTCCAATCGCCTAGTTCCAGTTCCAAAAAGCCGGCCTTTTGAAGAGTATACATTTGTGGTACGAGCCCACCCAGCTTGTGCAAATGTCCACAGACATAAACTAAACCATTTTTAAGCTTCCCGATTAGATCTCTAATAGTGTCTGGCCCCGGTGTTAAAATACAAGATGTAGGGAAATGACCAAACCAGATAGTATAATTGCTGGCGCTAGCCTCAGCTTTTTTTATGAGGGAATTTATCTCATTAACCTCTAAGTCGTCCAGCATTCCGACAAAGTTGAACGGTCTTCTAGGCCCTTAAATGTAGAAATAATCTTTGACAACAAGCAAGCTTAGGGAAAGTTTAACAAGGTCATTTGTTAAAATCAAAAAAAGGATTAATGAATGGATTTTTAATGACATTTTCTCAAAAGATCTACGTACCTGGCTCTAAGCATGCGTCGATAGCAATAAATGAATAAAGAGCATTGTCACGTCTAATTTGATACATATAAGATCTTGGGTGTTCCCGTCCCTGAACTGAGTAATTAGTAAAGAAGTTTTGTTTCGACTGCGGATGAGCTACATTAAAATTATCTAAAAAGGGCAAAGATAAAAGTCGGGATATAAAAGATGTTTTATTTTAAATATTAATTATAAACTTCTATCTATTAATGTGTGAGAAGTAAAGAAATTTAATGCACTTACCATGGTTCCCCCTAATATCTAGCCAAAGCGTTTTTTCTTTAATATGAGATTCGATAAGTATGTCTCGGTAATGTTTCCATTCATCCAGAAATTGCTCTGACCCGATGGCATCCTTTGTTTTCGCGTCGGTTAAATCGCCAGAAGCCAAAACCACGACGGGTTTAATTGCATCCACAGTGTAGTGAGAGAATTCTTTGAACTCCGTTATTCTCAAGGGATCCCTAAATATACTTATATGCAAGTCTGAGATCTGAAACAGGGAATATAATATATAGAAAAAAATAGTACAGAAAATGTTACTATGAGAGTTGGATATCACCGCTAGACTCGTCGAAAGGGGTACAAATTATTGTTAGAAACAAAATTGCTATGCCAGACATGCTCTGGCTCTTGACGGCCCTAATCACCCCAGCGGCTTGTCTCACAATTTTCGCGATATTTATTTATTTATTTACGGGCCTAAGCCCATTTCTAAAATACAATTTAATAAAGAAAATATACAATTTGAAATTTACAATAATGTATTTAACGTATAAGAAAGAAACTAGCAGTAATACTAATACATTCATACGGTAAACATACACAAAATAAATATAAATATAACAAAATATACATGTATATGTATGGATGAAAGAAGTAAGATAATCGCTGTGGTTGTTGGTTAGCCTAGAGAACCTTGCAACAAATGAGTTGAACCCGTAGAAACGAGAAACAGTATGTTGTTGCGGTGTTTTTAGACTTGCGTAGAGCTTTTAAGACCATTGACCACCAGTTGTTACTAAGGAAGCTGGAAAAAAATTGGATGGGAAAGTATAGTCTTAAAATGGTTTAGATCGTATTTGAGTGAAAGAAAACTAGGTTTAACTATGTGTCATCAGAATGTTGTGAAGTTTCAAATGGAGTACCACAAGGATCAGTGTTGGGACCTATATTATTTATTTTATTTATAAATGACATTGTTGCTACATTAAAATTGCATAACCCGAATATTAACATACGCTCTTCGCAGATGATACACTCATTTATGTAATGGGTGAGAATTTAGTTAAAATAACAGATGAATTGAATAATGCCCTCAAATCTGTGCATAAGTGGTTAATATGTAATTCACTGGCATTAAATGTTAACAAAAACAAAAAATATTTTAAAAAATGTCAAAATATCACAAACAGATATCAGTACTTTCAAGATAAAGGAAAAATCCAGGCCTGTTAATGTTGTATAACCATGAGGAAAGGGGGTGCGATATGCTTCCAAAATAAAGAAAAAAATACGAAAATTGTAATGTTCAAGTAAGAATAAAGTGAGACATAAAAAACCAAACAAAAACTTTACGACCTCATTACAGCTTTGCTTCCTGGCCGTTCTTTATAATAATATAAATTTCTTATCTATTCACACTCATTATGTAGGAAGAAACATAAAAAACGTAACAAAAAACTTTACGACCTCTAAAATACCGGTACCCTTTTTTGTGCTTTCGCAAATTGACTCGCTTACCTTTATAGGTTTTTAATGTGCGTCGGGAATGTTTCATGTCAGGCTTGGCGCCATAGCCCGCAGCGATATAATTATGTTGTAAGTTTTTGTTTACATTTTTTATTTACTGGGATCTATATTTACTTCAACTTAGCGCCATGGTCCGTGGCGATAATAATTATGCCATAAAGTTTTTGCTTAGTTTTTTTGTCTCAGGAAGTCCTTACTTGGACTATACTTGGATATAGTATATCTACTTAAAAATCAAATATAGCATCTGATTAAAACTTAGTAGGACTTGCTACGAAATTTTCGCGACAAAATATATACCCTATTTACAAAGAACTAATTAGTGTCTGGATACATACAGATTATTTTGAATATACAGGGTGAACCAAGACGATTGTGCTGGACCAAGTGCTTAAATATGGAATGCTATAAATATCAGTATATTCTTAGAAACCCCTTTCCAGATTCCATTTACTCATTATTGACAATCTCCAAATCATTTGGATAGTATTTTTTTCTTTGTTGAAATAATGCCATCTGCAGATGCACTAGTCACCATTATGGATTATAAGAAAAATGTTTGTAAATACCAGTTACGAGGCATCTGTGTGATGTCTTTTTACGAATGAAAAACCAACACTTTTTGTAAGTACTTCCCTATGACTATTTCTAACCATTTTCGATTTATTGAGCTGTAAGTATAGTCCAAGTAAGGACTTCCTGAGACAAAAAAAACTAAGCAAAAACTTTACGGCATAATTATTATCGCCGCGGGCCATGACGCTAAGTTGAAGTAAGTAGATCCCAGTAAGTAAAAATTGCAAACAAAAACTTTACAACATACCTAATTATATCGCTGCAGGCCATGGCGCCAAGCCTGACATGAAACATTCCCGACGCACATTAAAAACCTATAAAGGTAAGCGAGTCAATTTGTGAACAGCACAAAAAAGAGTACCGGTATTTTAATGAGGTCGTAAAGTTTTTGCTTGGTTTTTTATGTCTCAGTTTATTCTTACTTGAACATTAACTATCGAGTGAAACTTTTCTTTGTTTGCGAAGCTGCTTATACTTCAACCGTAAGTTTAAACTATATTAAAATTTTGGCAATACAGACCCTCTAATTTGGCAGTTATATGAGTCCAAAAACTTTTTTGGCAGTCGCTTGGGCTGGATGGTTTGGGAATTATATGAAATGGGCTAAAAATGTATCACGTTTTTTATATAAATATGGGATTTCTCACAAAATTCTTGTATTTGTGCAGTATGTGTAATTTGAGTATAATATTTGCACAATTTTAAATCTGTTGAGTACATTGCAACCTCTGGTGTTCCTCAAGGTTCAAATCTCGGACCCCTGTTATTCCTTTTATTTATTAATGATGTAGTTAACGCTGTGGATGAGTGTAAAATCCTATTGTTTGCTGATGATATTAAGCTCTTTAAGGAAGTATCGTCTATTGATGATTGTGTAAAACTTCAGTTGAGCTTAGATAGGCTATATCAATGGTCCAATTTTAATAAACTTCCGTTCAATGTGACTAAATGCAAAACTATGACCTTTACATATGTAAAAAATCCAATTTTATGTAACTACTCAATGAACAATGAAAGTTTGAAACATGTAAATGATATCACTGATTTGGGCATTAAATTTGATGCAAAACTGAGTTTTTCACACCATATTGAAGATTTAGTTAGCAAATCCTATCGTAACCTTGGGTTCATATTGCGTAATGGTAGACAATTCTAAAACAAAAGAACTTTGCTGCTGCTATTTAATAGCTTTGTCAGATCTAAATTTGAATATTGTAGCATAGTCTGGAATCCTTATTATATCAAATATATTCAAGCAGTTGAGGATATTCAAAAAAAAATTTATCAAGCACTGCGAATTTATATTAACGGGACACTACCCCAGTAATAATAAATATTTATCAAACTTGAAACGTAGCAATATGCTCTCCTTGGCAAACAGACGTGTTCTTTCCAGTGTCATTTACCTGTATAAAATTGTCAACTTCAAAATATCTGATGAATGGTTACTTAGTTCAATTAAATTCTGTGTACCTAGACTCAGTACTCGTGTTAATAGAACTTTTACGTTTGTAACACCGCGACAGAACTATCTTTTTAATTCTCCAGTCTACACAATGTGTACAAATTTTAATTTGCATCAGAACTGTTGTGACATATTTAATGACTCTTTGCCTAGGTTTAGGAATAATATTATAAAGCACATACATGATAACTTGCCTGTTTAGAATTTTTTGCATCAAAGCTTTTGTTTTTATTATTTTAAAATAGGTTAGGTTAGGTTCAGTTGACTGTTCATGACAGTCACCCGGGTCCCTCCGCAGAGGGACCCGGGTGGTCATGAACAGTTAAGTGTTAAGTGTAGGGTTAGTTTAAAGCAATCTGTAAATGGATTTATTTCTGTAGATTGTGTATGAAATAAATAAATAAATAAATAAATATTGCACATGTGGGACACAAAATTTCAAGTGACTACTCGCTCGTGTCCACGATGAATTAAATGAGTGATTTAACTTTTTCAGATATTTACAGTTCAAATTTTAAAATATAGGACGGTACTTCCATGTCTTTACATCATCGGTATACGATTTAGAGATACAAGTAATATCTGACATCTGTACTTAATGAAGTACCTACTAAATTTTTTACATTTGGTCAGAATTTTCTGCAACCTTTTATATTTTAAACTTCAAAGATATATAATAAATGTGTTTGTTTCATTCTTATTGCATTACGTATATAAAAAGGGGTAAAAATTACACTTACCTGTAAAAACCAAACCAAATTATGTGCAGTATCGGTTATTTTTAAATAATTATCTTTGGTGAATTTCTCGGGGACGGCCGCATCTGTACTCAATAAATTTACAACATTCGTAAAGAATATCGAGAATAATATCATTGATACAACAATTCCTATTGTTAATTTTGAAATCCTCATAGTTCCACTAATTCATTACTACTTCTCATAACATTAACATTTACGCTCATTTCTGTGTTCCGAATTTTTGTTTATATTATCGGGCTTCATCAAAGCACTTTTTAACCAAAATTTTATGTTACGTTATGTATTTTAAACGGATATCTCGGCACAAAATGACAACGACTGTCAGTTCTGTCATTAACATTAGAATCGGAATCAGATGACACCAGATGATTTTGTTTTATTAGCAAGGGCACAACTTATCGTTAGATGACTTTATAGTAATATTCTGGTGCCAAGGAACCATGGGAGGGAATCTATTGTCCGCAAGATGGAAATAGCAGTAGTTTCCCACTCATATAGGCAACCATTAATGACTCAAATGTTAATATTTCCCCGCATATTCAACTTGCAAGCAGTTCTAATTTATTTTTGTAGTGGAGTTTGGCTTTGTTTATTTTGTAACATGACAAATATCTCTGCAGTCTGCAGCGGTATTATGGTCTATAAATACTGTTGAGCAACCATACAATGAAAGTAAACTTTTAGGTAAAACTCATATAATAGTTATAAAAACCGCTGCCCAAGGAATTACTACTTCCACATCCAGATTTTGTATCCAAGACACACCAAATCCCAATGTAATATTTGATTCTCTTTAATAATAGGGTGGGGGTGGCTAATAACAAAATAGAGTAGAGTAGCTTTATTAGTGTCAAATACAAAAATACAAAAAAAAAGTTTACACACGTCAAATTGTAAAATACAAATAAGTAAGTATAACAAACTATTGAAACACATTAAAATATTTAAGGAGATATAATATTGACATGACAAATAAGTAAGTATAACAAACTGTTGAACACATTAAAATATTTAAGGAGATATAATATTGACATGAAAATAGTACGAAATATATACTTATATAAATACTACACAGAAATATTTTCTATATGCGATGTAAAGCAACGACAGGCGCAGATAGTACTTGGATGGGTGACCATTCCAACGGAAACCGCGTCCTCGCCTCACACATCTTTCAGCGGCTTGTATATCAGTGTATGCGCGGAAGCTATACAACCTTAGGCGAGGGTTGTATGGGAGATATACCATCCTTCGGAGGGGATGTAAAGCCGTCGGTCCCTTGTCTATTAAATGTTAGGCAAGTAAAAGATCCCTACTCTTCCTAAGGGAAGAGGTTCGGCAAAATTCCTGGTTGGGGGTAGCTCATCTACAGGCGTCGGTGTTAGGCCTCAGTAGCGGAAATAGGCCGACGTTAAATAAATGTATATAAAAAAAATAAATATTTTCTAATGACATTTCTATATCGTCAAGCGAGTAGAAAGCACTTGCTGTCAAAATTTTTTTTACTACAGATCTGAATCGATCCGGAGGTAGTTGTTTTATATTTTTTTCTAATTTGTTGTATAATGTAGGTCCATAATAGGTGGTACCTATGCCTGACTTAGTTAATCTCTTAAAGCAGAGGCATATATATCATCTCTTTTTCTGGTGTTGTAGTCATGATTTTCGCTATGTGTAGCAAATTCATCGATATGCTTTTTTACATAAGTAAGACACTTTAATGCATATAGGGACGGAAAAGTTAAAATTTCTAGATCGATGAATATTGGTTTAGCATCTGCTCGATAGCCTATTCCTCCCACAACCCTGACTGCTCTTCGTTGTAGGCCAAAAAGTCTATGTCTGCTAGCCGAGTGCCCCCAGGCAAGAACACTATATGAAAGTTTAGAGTGAAATAGTGCATAGTAAGCAGTTTTTAAAATATTTGTGGATACTCTATTTGATAACTGTCGTAATGCATATGTGGTCCTTGCTAGAGATTCAGCTAGCAGGTTGCCATGGGCATCCCACGTAAGCTTAGGGTCCAAATTAATTCCCAAAAATTTTACAAAAGCGGGGTTGTTGTTTAAATTATTTAGATCTTTGGTGGATGAAATCATTGTGATAGTTTTATTTTCATTTAATTTAAGTTTATTGGCAGAAAACCACATCTCAGCGTTCGACTGCATATCTCTGCAATCCTCCTTTGGTTCGTCTAGGTCAGGGCCTGAGTCCAGTAAAGTTGTGTCATCTGCATACAAAAGGCAGTTGATACAGTTAAGGGCAGTCTTTATATCGTTAATATAGATCAGGAACAGCACAGGGCCCAAAATAGATCCCTGTGGTACTCCATCCCTAATTGACAATTTACTGGACACGTCCTGACCCACACAGACTAGCTGTTTACGACCGTCAAAATAGGATTCAAGTAATTTTAAGCTGTGATATATTTGGACAGTTTCAGTAGCATGATCCTGTGGGATATGCAGTCGAACGCTTTGCTAAGGCCGCAAAATATTGATGCCGAATACAGTCCATTCTCAAAACAATTCAGTGTAATTTCTGTAAACTTGACTATAGCGTCCGTAGTGCTCAGTTTGCTCCTGAATCCATACTGAGTTATTTAACAGTTCATGTTTTTCAAGATAATTTACAATTTGTCGTTTTAAGACTTTCTCAAAGATTTTTGACAGTATAGGTAACAAGGAGATAGGTCTATAGTTAGATGCGTCATCGATATCGCCTTTTTTGAAAATAGGCACTACGGATGCTATCTTCAACGCCTCACGGAATTTACCACATCTAATGCTTATATTTATGAGCTTAGTTAGAGGTATTGCTATTAAATGCTTGATACTCCTGATTAATGGAACGTTTAAGCCATGTACATCCTTGCTTTTGCTATTTTTAAGGGAATCAATAATATCCCTTACTTTATTGTAACTAACTTCTTTGAAGTTTTGGCTAGTATCAGGAATATTAACATGTCTAAGGTATTCCATTGGATCAGTGTTGCTTGTTGGAAGCCTACTGACAGTGTCTGCAGAGACATTGATAAAAAAATTATTAAAATCAGTACTATTTAAAGTTGAAGTTGGGGTTTATTTTTTTGTTAGGTTTTAAAATTTAAATGCCCTTGGTTCTCATACACACACTCAATCCCAATTAATTTTTTTACCCCCTTGTCGGGGTGGTAGAGGGGGTAGCTAAAGCCAAAAAAATTTTAGAGTCCCTTGGTTCTCGTATACACAGTAAATCCTAATTTAATTTTTTACTCCCTTTAATAATAAGGCGGGGTGGTAGCTAATGCGCCAAAATTTTTTTTTGCGGCGTTTCGTTCTTATATACACACTAAATCACATTTTAATTTTTTTTACTCCCTTACATAATAGTGTGGGGGTGGTTGATGCCTTGACTTTTCGTGCATGCCCTAAATTGCAATTTTATGGATGACTCTTACCTGCTTGCTTTGATTTACCCCTGAACCCTTCAACAGAATTAGATCAAAATATAATCTAGTTCCAAATCTCGTGATAATACATTAAGTGTATCAAATTTCAAGTCAATATCATAATTCCAGAGTAAACGTGCGCACAAAAAAGTTACAGACCGACACACAGACAGAAAATTTTTTTCTCTCAAACTTAAAATCTAGACGTTTCATGACATTTTAAGCCTATTTTAACAAAAAATAATGATTTTTTGCGTTACTATATTTCCACTAGACGTGGAAGTAAAACTATCCGAGTGTAATCTATTTCTGAATTTTGTTCTGGTTATCCATAGATTTATCTTTTGTTACAAAATGTTCCTGATTCTAAGCAACTAATTAATGATCCCACTAGAATAACACTACTCCAAGTGAAACGTCACTAAATTCAATTATGACACCCTGATCTGGATGTTAGAAATGTGAGTCTTAGATATGTGTTTTTCTGGCCACAGCACCATGCTCTTTTAAAAAGTTGCTTTTAAATCTCGAAGCGTCAACAACCATGATTTATACACTACGAGTCAAAAATTAGAATAATAGTTTAGTTATAATATAGAAAAAGTGCTGTCTAGATAATATTCCCGTGAAATTCGTAATTATTTCAGCTGTAATTGAAGAAAGAGCTACATTTTACTCTTATCATATTGATAATACTAAGAACAAAACAAAATTTCTCAAAATGGTTTTTTGGATGAAGCATACTCTTGCCCGTATCGTCTGTTCTTCTCTTCTACGCCCCTGCACTGCTTGTTTGTGATTTCCCTGTCACAAGATCCTCTTTGGACTAAGGTGGATTTACAGAGTAGAAAAACACAGTTATAAAAATAAAATGAATTTTCATTATTCAACATATACAAAACATAAAAAATAAAAATAACAATGCTCTTGACATAAAAATGTAAAGAATGTTCAAAACTAAACATACAACACATTTATCCTCTTAAAAAAATAAAATAACAACGGCCTTAGCATAAAAACGTAAAAAAATATTCAAAAGTTAAGTTATCCATTGAACAAACCATTTTCAGTATAGATTGCTCTTGCGAGCATCAATGCAAAGCCAGAGCGGTCGCCCTCCATTCCTTTGCGGGTTAGAATCAAGTTTCCTGCATTTAAGGTCTAAGAATAACATCGCCTGTTCGTTGACCATCTTCAAGAAATCTGTTAGGCTACGTGTAAAATAAGCCACTTCATCTCTCTAAAAAAAAAGAAATTACATCTTATATGATCCAATAATGATAAACGATTATTCATTAACTCATACACTTCTTTTTAAAAAAAGGCTCACTGGATGAATGTTGGACACTTACAGCTCTGCCAGAAGTCAGTTTATCCTCGAAAAAGCTATACTCGAAACATCCTATTTCTTCAATAGCTTCTAACCAAACTTTGAACTGATATTCTTGTAGATCGAGAATACTTTTCATAATGCCAGGAAATTTTACAAGTACCTTACTTTGGCCAAATTCATCGGACACATGCATCCTAAAAAAAAAGCATTCCAGTTTAGTGACTTCTGGACAAATGGAAATTAGAGAGGTTACACTCCAGTCGAATTAGTATTTTGACAAAAAAAAAAAAAAAATTCTAGGTATAAGCCGAATCCAGGATGTTCAGAATGATGGTAGGAATGTATGGTTTCTTAGGCTTCAATTTTTTTTGTGTGGCAAAATTTTATATTGAAAAATTAAGGTGTGGGGTAATGGTTTTTCGAATGATTTTAGAAAAAAAAAGTGTTTCTTAAAAGTTGTGCACCTTGAAAAACCTACAATATGAGACCTATTTCATGAAAATCGGTTAATTTGTTTATGAGTCATTTGTAACGTTTCAATTTTGTTTAGTTTAGATAATTCTAATTACCCCTTGTATATATAATTTTGTGTAGTTTAGTGTGCCTAAAAGTATGCAATCAGCAATATGCTACCGAATTGCCGTATATTCATGAAAATTAGGAAATAATCACCTCGAAATTTCATATTGGTTATTTTAAATCTAATTCAATTTTATATATCAAGCTTATCTTAATATATTAAATATCCGTAAAAATAAGCATAATATTACATATAATTAATAGGTATTGCCATAATATTTCTGCCATTATTATATATAGTTTTTCGCATTTTCTAGCGAAGTTTTTGTGAGCGAATAATTAAAACAGGCTATCGAGTCAATTACCACGTATTTCTCTTGGCGTTAATAAGTGCAATCCACATTTTTCTATATGTTTAACACTTTGATGTGTTCATTTTGGATATAATTAGAAAAACTGTGTTTATATTGTGGTCGTATGCTTATGTAAAGTTGTTGGATGGCGCATAATTTCGGCTGTACTGCTGGATTTGAGGGCATTTGCAACCCCTAAGTAACATGTGGTAATCAAGCTCTTGCCTATAGATTAGGTCACTTCAAGCCACCCTCCATCTATGCCAGTTATTAGCCGTTTTCATTGATTTGAGTAAGGCATTTGATTGTGTATCACATGAAGTATTATTATCCAAATTGAGATACCATGGTTTTAGGGGAATTACAATAGAGTTAATACAATCCTATCTTTCAAACAGATTTGTATACCAAATAATATATCACATATTAGTAATTCATTTTTCTTTTACTCATTGAATGGCCGTCTCTTAAGCCTTAGCGCTAAATTTCAGTCATTAATTCATTTCTCTTGACCAAAATTTTGACCTGTACTTATTTATTTTTGATAGTTGCTATTATTTTGCAGATATAATTATTACATAATACAGGGTGTTGCATCATGAGAGGGACATAGCTTAATAGGAGGTAGAGAACATCAGTGGTAACCGGAACCTCCCATAGAAATGTCTCCTTGGGCCTTCATTACGAAGTTACAGGGTGTTAAATAATTTTTGGCCAAACCTGTTTTTTGTCATAACTTTGACAGGGAATGAAATAATGGATTCATATTTGGTACGGCTAATGTACTAACGAGCCCCAAGAGGTACATGTATAAAAAAATATATATCCAGGTCCGGACTCACTATAATTTATGTTTCTTCTTTGCATCAATAAAACATCACCCTGTATATATTTTTTTGAAATTTCGATACGATATTCGAAAAGAGCAAGAAAAAACAAACAAAATGGCCTATTTCATTTTTTTGTTACACCTTCGTGGTTATTTAAATACGTTGTTAAATGTGCAAGAAAATGGATTACAGAACCCTATTAAATGAGAGGTACGTGAAATAAATAGTTTTATAACTAAAATTTGCAAAAATTCTATTGAGCCTAGGTGGTCTGGATGAATCCTAATTCCGGCACGTTTTAAAGGTCCATTTTGGTAAAAAACTGTGGTCCTAATAAGTAATCGGGTATGAAATAACAAAATTTTTAATCAATCACAGTAGGTTTGTTCAAAGAATAAAAGTGACAGATAATTTAAACCATTTAGGCCTAAGCAACCAGTTACTTTGATCAAGAAAATCATCAACATTTTATACTTAATAAAAATTGGAAAAGAGAACAAACTAAAATCTAAATAAATAAAATATTTTCCATTCAATTAACAATAAATAACAAAACAGTAACTAAATGTGTTTAAAAATAAAACGTAATTGACACTAAAGTAAATTTTCAAAATGTCCTCCCCCACATTCTGTGCATTTTCTTGCGCGTTTAGAAAGGTCACCAATTGCTCGACGTATCATTTCTGGATTATTCCGTATTTCGTCGCAGGTTGTAACGATGCGCTGGATTAAATATTGTCTACTTTGAATTTCAATGCTATAAACCTCGTTTTTTAAGTGGCCCCATAAAAAGTAATCACGAGGGTTACAATCAGGAGATCTTGGTGGCCATTCATGTGGACCCCCGCGTCCAATCCATCTATTAGGATACACATTGTTTAAGTGTTCTCTTACTTGAAGGTTAAAATGTGGTGGGGCCCCATCATGCTGAAACAACATGCCTCTTATACCGATATTTTCTAACATATTCGGTAAAATGTTTTGAAGAAAATCAAAGTAAATTTCACCATTCAATCTTTCTTCAAAAAAATGTGGCCCTATCAAATGTCTATTCACAAGTCCGACCCAAACATTTACAGAAAACCTGTGTTGCGAACGGCGTTGGCGTACCGCATGTGGGTTTTCCTGTGCCCATTTATGATTATTTCGTGAATTGTTTACTCCATCCCTTGTAAATTGTGCCTCATCCGTAAATAAGGTTCTGTAAATGACTGGGCGATGGTTATACAACCAATGACAAAATGCCAGGCGGGGGATATCGTCGCCTTGTTGAAGACGCTGTACCTGCTGGATATGATATGGATGGTAACGTTCTCTTTTTAGGGTTCTCCATACTTGCCAATGAGGAATACCAGTTGCCAAACTGATTCGTCTAGTGCTCATATTTGGGTTTTCTTGAACTACGTTTATAATATTGTTTTGTTCCTGCACACCTTGTTGTAAAACACGCTCCACAACTGCAGAAGTAGGAAACTTTCCGTGTTGTCTTGCATACTGGAACACCGTACTGAAGGTTTTATGATTAGGGCATCGACGACCAGGAAAACGCAGCCGATATTCTCTTTCCGCTGACCTACCATTTCCATTACAGAAACCATAGATGAATATTATGTCAGCATATTCCACGTTTGTAAATTTTACTGGCATAGTTAAAATATTTTCACAAGTTTTCACTAACTAAATGCGGATTATTGACACATTAAATTACTAACAAACAATTATTCAACTGTTTAGGAGATTTCTTTTTATTATCTGTCACTTTGAACAAGCCTACTGCGATTGATTAAAAATTTTGTTATTTCATACCCGATTACTTATTAGGACCACAGTTTTTTACCAAAATGGACCTTTAAAACGTGCCGGAATTAGGATTCACCCAGACCACCTAGGCTCAATAGAATTTTTGCAAATTTTAGTTATAAAACTATTTATTTCACGTGCCTCTCATTTAATAGGATTCTGTAATCCATTTTCTTGCACATTTAACAACGTATTTAAATAACCACGAAGGTGTAACAAAAAAATGAAATAGGCCATTTTGTTTGTTTTTTCTTGCTCTTTTCGAATATCGTATCGAAATTTCAAAAAAATATATACAGGGTGATGTTTTATTGATGCAAAGAAGAAACATAAATTATAGTGAGTCCGGACATGGATATATATTTTTTTATACATGTACCTCTTGGGGCTCGTTAGTACATTAGCCGTACCAAATATGAATCCGTTATTTCATTCCCTGTCAAAGTTATGACAAAAAACAGGTTTGGCCAAAAATTATTTAACACCCTGTAACTTCGTAATGAAGGCCCAATGAGACATTTCTATGGGAGGTTCCGGTTACCACTGATGTTCTCTACGTCCTATTAAGCTATGTCCCTCTCATGATGCAACACCCTGTATATAAATTTTTAAATAAATCATATTGTGCACCAAACGTGATCACGAGCGGACACTTATAATCATTGGTTTACAACTTTATATTGTTTATATATCTGTATATATTTAAACCTAAAAATTCACGAGTGGGCATTCATTATTATCAATTTACAAATCATTTTTTTTTGTATATATTTTTGAATGATATAAAATTAAAGTAGATTTTTAATATACTTTGGAATTTTTTCTTATATAATATATATTCAAAATACATTGAGTAAAGTAAAATTAAATCATCGACTCATTGGTCCAATTATACTTTTTTGGGGGTTCTTGAAGTTTTATAACCGAACTCTAAGCCACTACTGGGAAACGTAGGACAATTTAGGTTACTGGCGCCCTGAGTAACTCAGTTACAATTATATTGAATAGTTCTAAATAACCGCACAGCTAGCTCCGGCTGTAAGCTAGCCAATGTTTCTCTCAACAACTGGGACACACCCAAGGTTTGTAAAGTAAGATAGGTAGCATGGTAACTTTCGACCAATCAGAGATCATTACTTAAAATGCGGGAACGCGTCACTCTGCCTGCTCATTCGAATTTCTGGCATTCAAACCATTAGTATAGAAGTATAATTAGTTATGAATTTGAATTCCGTATTTTGTATTTTTTAATGTACAAGCACAAATTAATAAATTGACTTTTTTGATTAATGATTATTAACATCGATAACATTTTCCTTGGAATTTAAAATTGACATTACTATATATCAAATTTATAACTAATTAATGTATGCAGTTAAAGAAGTACGTTTTATATCAAGGTACTGAAGTAGGTTTTTTTAATCTTGTGTGCAATTTCTTGCCCGAGACTTCAGTCTTGATTTCGTTGCTTTATATAATTCTTAGCGAATTTAATAAGTTATAAGATAGATGAAGAAACATACATGATACTAATTTTCGCCCTAAGGAAAAGAGTTACTTAGAAAAGTTTCTTATTTTATGACGTACTGAGTAGAAATTTTTCCCCAGGCCAACCTTTACAATTATGTAGTATTAAAAAATTTTAATGCAAATTTTTTATTAGTATTTTCTGTGACATTTTCTAATCCATTCCTTCTTTATTAGAGAGTCTTTAGGGAAGGAAAAAAACATCAACATCTCACCACTCTCTTTTGCCTTTTTTGAGTTATTTTTGCAAACAGCTACACTACAAACCTTTCCTCCAGTCATCTAATAATTGTATGTAACATTGTTATTTGTTATTATTATGAACGGAAAATAATAAAAACTGTTTACCTTAAAATTATTTCTGTAAATACACAGGTTACAAATTTCTATATACTATGAGTCTTTTCTCTTGAACAGTAATTGTCAATTAGATTATACACTAAATAACTATAACACTGCACGATTATAAACACAAAAACAACAAATATTTCGAAATAACTCAACAAATAAGCGCAACGTCTCAAAAAATGCATACGTACAATTAAGTTTCAACAGGCACGATGACGCGCAAGATGGCCGCCTTCATCGTAGCCCCTCCATTCCGTTCAAGTTACCATGCTACCTATCTTACTTTACAAACCTTGGGACACACCACCATCAAGTGTTAGGTTAGGACCTAATTTTCCCTTCAGATTTTAGTAAGGTGGCAAAATTTGGTGCCTATCGTGGGGCATTGCAAAAAAGAACATGCTAAAATGGCTCTTTTTTCAATTGTTAATAAACAATAGAAAAACATGTTTCATATGCTTCTTGTCACAGGAAAAGAAGGCTCTTGTAGCATAGAAAAGGCATGCTAAATCGGGAGCCATATGGTCGAATAATTTTGCACAATAAATTTGTTAATAACTTTTTCACTTTTTTTTAACGCTTATAGCGATATAGCGGTGCGCAAATAAAAGATCATGATTTATACTATCAATATCAAAAAAGAACCAAATAAAGTATTGGTTTTAAATTGTTGAAAACAATTATCAAACTTAGCATTAGTTTTTTTGTTAAAAACAAACAGAATATCTCTTCACCAATGCATGGTATCGAAATGCTGACAAAAGCATCTGATAGCTGACATTTTTTTCACAAATTTAAAAAAACGAATTGCGAATCTTCATTAAATTAAGTGCAAAAATAATTTTTTAAAGAAAATATCCATCAATTATTCATATTTCATCATTTGGATTTTGACCTTGAGAAAAAAATCGAAATAGGCCTTGAAATTTTGAATTTCGAACTGAAATTTTGCACCACGGTTGATTTATTGAAGCTTTATCGTTTTAAAAAAAATCGTTTAAATCGGTCATCAAATAAAAATTTTAGAGAGGTGTCTCACTTTTAAATGAGTCACTCTGTAGATATATAATTCAGTGTGGCATTCACTTAAACAACACAGAATATACAGTTTACAGCTTTGGGACGTTAGCGGAAAGAAAATAGCAAACCAGCAAAGAAAAAAAGCTCGAAAAGTTGTGTCTTTTGGAATGGAATTTATAAAACTCTGATACCAAAAACGCTTTTCCTGATGCAAAAATTCAAAAATCCTGACCCCTTTTTCCAAAACAATTCCAAGCTATAGCGAAAGTACTCGGAAAAATGAAATACTTTCAGACACACAAATGTTACGTGTCAATCTAGCTTTTCTCTTAATCCCTTAGATTTGTGGTTTATTAACATAGACATTCGCTTTCAAGTAATCCCATACAAAATAATCAAGAGCTGTCAAGTTTAAGTAGCCCCTGTATATAAAATAATTAATAGTGTGTAACGGCACATACTTCATAAGAAACTGCAGTTCTCTTTCCGTCGATCCGCCACAACTGCATGCCCCCAAATGTTCTTTTACAGATTTACAGCCTGTACATTGGTTTGCTATTCTTAGGGAAAGTATCTGCACATTAGTGACTTTCCCCCAAATTAAAACACCGTAAGGTAGTTTATTACCACATCCTAAGAAAAAAGGCTGTCCCCAATCTAGATGATCGTTTTCATACCTAAAATTAAATAAAAATATGAATGTTTTAATAAAGGTGTATTTCAACTTACAAATTGACAGTGTTAAAAGGTATCAGAGGGTCGTACGATACAATTTCAAATGTAGTGAAAACGCTGGATTTGACATATTTCTTAGATTGCGGATAAACATTTCTTACAATTACCCGCATTTGTGGTATCAATCCCAAGGGCATTAGAACATTTTCCCAGTTGTTCAAATAACAATCTAAATATTTTACCACATCGTTTTCAGTATATGAAAATACTAACTGATGTACCTTTGAGCCTGAAACAAAAGAATTTTTATAAACTCTGACTGAGATTAAAATGTATACCCAGTTTTTTTCTTATATTCAAATATAATACTTTTTATTTAACGTACCTGGAGTTCCAAAACCATAGATTTTGGTCTTCTTCACTGTGTACGATGGAAGAGCGTTAGCAAATTTTTTATTTTTGAGTGTACCCTCGAATGAAACCAAATCCGTATTATTCAATATGTAATTTTTGCACTGTGCAACAGTCAATAGATTCTCTGCTCCTGCCGATTTATCATCTTTTAAAAAGTAAGCGTCGCTTTCTTGAATTTCATAAATCTTTAATCTTTTCACTCTTGCAAGTTCAGGGTTGTTTACCACCTTTCTAAAAACACACGATCCAACGAAATCGACATTTTTGCTTAAATATACTATATACGTACAAAGGTACATTGTGAAATAAAGTGTAGTACAGTCCCTCTTTAAAGTTAATAATGATTTTAACATAGGCTGGTGGTAATATTAAAAAAGTTTCTTCATGAATTTCTTTTCCATTTAGATTCTCTATTAAAATTTCGAACCAACATTCTGTTGCATTACTGGTACCTATTCGAATCTGAAAATTATCTTTTCATACCTCCGACTTATTTTGCTGTACATTTATTAAACATACCATACTTTTCCGTTTTAGTTGAAAATGTATATTAGCTTTAAATGACTTTCCACTAGGTTTCTCATCCCCAAATAAACAAATAAGATCAGGCGGCTTTACTGTAGAAATGATATTTACATCGTCAAAGTCTATAAAGAGGTATTCCACATTTGGCACGTTATTTTCTTGATATATTTCAGTTACAACCTTATATTTCTTTACCAAAACAAAACTATCAATAAGTTGGCTAAACTTCTCTGAAGAGGTGTTGTAAAAGATACATGGGATTTGATAATGCTTCTCTTTTAAAAGTAGAAAACCATACATTGGATGCATCTCGACATGACCAAATAACAAAGCACTTTTAGGGTTTGAGTGAATTCCAAAACTCCAGTGAGGATACTCCTTAAATTTGTCAGATTGTATCTCTACGTGCTTACATGTATTACCTGTAGTTATAATGGTATCCTGCGATATGCATTTATTCAAACATCTATCGTCTCGAAGATAACTTATACCTGCCAAATAAACGATATTTCGCACAAAGGAAATAATTAAATTAATCTTTAAACTTTGTTCCAAGTCCTTAAAATTATTTTCCATTAGTTTTATAATTTCTTCTACTCTGAGTAAATCTGTAATACCGAATTTGTGTTCCTCCACCAAATTTAGAAAGGTGTCATCACTGCGAGGTACACAAAAGTCCCCATTCAAAGTCGAGGACTTACACACAAAATAACTTGAGGTGAGATTATGTGCATTTTGAATAAAAACTGTAGAACCAGTTAAGGGTAACGCTTGTAATTTATTTTGAGACATTAAGATACTCATATGTACATTTACGTTACTATCTAATTCAAAAAATAGAAACGTTTTGTCAACGTTTGTTACGACACCCTAAAAAACAGGTAATTATAAAATATTCATGTCATATTCAAGTAGTTTAAGTAGTATTACCTTATAATCCATTTTTGTTTCACCAGGGAACCAAGGGAACACTTTAAAATGTTTAAAAAATTGACGTTTGTGTAATGACAGTTGACAGCAACGACTTGAGCTATATTTTTGCGCGTTAGACGCGATAAGCGGTGCCATTCGAGCGAGTAAGCCATGACGTCACCAGCGGTATCGCGCGGCTTCAGGAGTACGCCAGAAAATGACGTAACACTTCAAGGCGCTAAGAGACATTAGTGTAAGCCGCGAGATCGCAAAAAATTAACTTTTTTTGTACTTTGAGAAGTTGGAACCATAAAAACCGCTTTCTTTTCGTGCTTGAGTTAATTTTTTGCGATCTAGCGGCTTACACTAAAGTCTTTAAGCGCCTTGAAGCGTGACGTCATTTTCTAGCGTACTCCTGAAGCAGCGCGATACCGCTGCAAGTGCCTTTAAGCGTGACGTCATGACTTATTCGCTCGAATGGCACCGCTTATCGCGTCTCATGCGTGGAGCTCTGGAGGTTTCAAAATCAATACTGTGATTGGTGCATTTTTGATAGTTGTCAGTTTCCAACTTTCGTCAGCCAATCAGCATTCTTGTTTTTAAAAACTCAGGGCTCCAAAGCTATATTTTTGCGCATTAGACGCGATAAGCGGTGCCATTCGAGCGAATAAGTCATGACGTCACGCTTAAAGGCTCTTGCTGCGGTATCGCGCGGCTTTAGGAGTACGCTAGAAAATGACGCCATGCTTCAAGGCGCTTAAAGACATTAGTGTAAGTCGCGAGTTCGCAAAAATTTAACTCAAAGCTATATTTTTGCGCATTAGACGCGATAAGCGGTGCCAATCGAGCAAATAAGTCATGACGTCACGACGCTTGCTGCGGTATCCCGCGGTTACAGTTTCAGGAGTACGCTAGAAAATGTGTAAGCGGAAAATAGTGGGGATATGACAGTCAACAGAGACAGCTGATACTCGTATTTTTATTTTGTAAAGTTGCACGATTTGCTTTTTTTTAAGATTTATTCGAAATAAAAGAAAAAGTCAAGCTTTAAATATCTAGTATTGAATTCATCATGATAAATTGATCTAATGTGATGTTCTCTTTCATACAGTAATAAAATGTATTGTACTGGTCTACTGTATTGTCTCTTTAAAAATATTGTTAATAAGGGAAACACTAATTTCTGATCCATATCCAGGAGAGAAGACATAATTTCGTAACTCGCTGAGGTCATATTTCTTAGAAAAAAAGAGCGGAGGTTTGATAGAATTTAAAAACTGTCATTTTAGGTTATGCTTCTTAAAAAAACTCCCCAAGAACTTGAAAAGAAAGCGGTCATGCTACTGTCAGCACAGCATAAGGAAAGATACAGCAGGGAAACTTGAATGGCGGGAACGATTTACGCAGACCCGTTCGCACATGACGCAATTGGTGTAAAATCTGTCAAAACAGAACAGTGCAGGCGGCGTAGGTCTTATATCTTGTTCTGTGGCCGTAGATACAGTGCAGTGTAATTCCAATTAAGACGTTTGTTTAGAGTGTTATAAATATTGGTGGACATTTTTTCCCTTTCGTTATATTATTACTTTAAATCATGGGTTTTGTTTGTGCAGCAAAATATTGCCATAACAAAAGTTACTTGTGTAAAAAATCTTTTTTTAGGTTCCCTAGTGATCATAACAGGTAGGTAAAATAATGTTTTAATAACATAAATTTTAAGCATAAACAATAATAATTATTATTTTATTATAATCTTAAATTGTTTATGCTTGTATTGCTTTATTGTTAAAGTTCGTAACAATTATTATAAATTACGCATTTATAATAAAACATATGTGCTTCAAAAACTAAATATATAACCACACCAGAAATAAATTTACAACTTTTCCCTGACATAATTTCGTAATTCTGTGGCCAATGTACCAAGTACATTTAAATGAGTCCTGGTCGACATTCTATTTTTTTGAATTAGTGTTTATAAAAAATATATATATAAAAGAAAATTTTGCATAGGTGTGTCAAAAAGAGAATCTTTCTTTCATACACTTTAACTGTTATTTTTGCATTTATTTATTTATTAGGTATTTCACTTTTTCCAGGGCCAGGTTATGGGTAATTGGCTGCAATAGAGAAGACCTATTAAATTGCTTAGATAGCCTACATAAGAGTCACAGGCTTTGTCAAGACCACTTTGAATTGAAAATGTTTACAAATATGAATTGTAGTCGCTTAAATCCCACTGCAGTGCCAACATTATTTCCATTGCAGGAGGGAACTTCCCGAAGATCTTATGAATTAGATCATACTTATACGCCTTTATACAGTTCTCCCAGGTTGATGCAACCGGAAGGAGGTCCCAGTCCAAAGCCCAAGATAAATATTCTACAAGACATTGTTATAGTTCCAGGTAATTTTTTTGTATGTAATGGTTACTTCGATTCAAAGTAGGAAAAGTAGTAGATTGTGACATTTTTTTTTTATTGTAGATAAAATTCCGGCTGAAGGTGAATTCAACAAAAGCATCGACAGAGAAGATTTAGTTTCATCATCACCAGAATTGCTCTCTCCTACTTCGTCAACACAAACTACAAGTGATCTATCTTTTAATACACCCCGAAAAACAAAATATCGAGACAGCATCAAAAGTTTAAAAAACGAAAATATTTTTTTAAAGAAGAGAGTTCTGGAATTGGAACAGAAATTTGAAAATGTTGAAGAAAATATAACTTTGGAGCAATATTATGCTCTTACATATAAATTCTGTGGTAACAATGATCTTGCTCGCTTTGTTAACTCTCAAGTTAGTCAATCAAAAAAAAAGCCAAAGGGTCGAAGATATTCAGTAGAATTTAAAATGGAATGTTTGGCAATATATTTTACTGGACCAAAATCATACAAGCAAATCTTGGTAAAGAAATACTGCCTTCCAACACCACGAACACTTTTAAATCTTGTTAAAGGCATTTGCATAAATCCAGGTTTAAATAATCCCCAATTATTTGCAATGTTAAAAATGAAAGTGGGTTGCTTCGATGAACGTAATAAGTACTGTATTTTGTGTATTGATGAAATGTCAATTAAAGCAAATTTATTTTATAATCGGGGGACTGATGACATAGTTGGCCTAGCAGAAAATAAAGAAGGCGTAAATGTTTTTCAACCTGCTTTACACGTGTCGGTGATAATGCTTAGAGGCATATTTAGTAAATGGAAACAACCGTTGGCATACAATTTTTGTAATTCTTCGTACCCATCCGAATCCTTAAGAAAACAAATTTTTGAGGCAGTAAAAAAATTAAAATTAGTTGGCTTAAACGTGTGTGCTATAACGACAGATATGGGCTCTAATTATATACCTCTAGCTAATTTATTAAATGTTACAGCTGATCATCCCTACTTTTTTGTAGAGGAGCAAAAAATTTATTACATATTTGATGTGCCACATATTCTAAAAGCAATTAGAAATATGCTTATGAAATACGATTTTCTAATTGACAACTACAGAATTTCATGGAAATATATTAAAAGTTTTTATGAACATGATAAGACATACGCTGTAAGAGCAGCTCCAAAATTGACCACCTCTCATATTTCTCCAAACTCGTTTGAAAAAATTAAAGTCAAATATGCTACCCAATTGTTCAGCGCAAGCAACTGTATCTAATGGCATGAATGTTTATATAAGGTTTGGATATCTGCCCGCTGAAGCATATAAAACTGCAGAATTTATAGAAAAAATGGACAACATGTTTGATCTTCTTAATTCTTCAAGTACAATCGCGTCAAAAAATTATAACAGAGCTTTCAAGAACCTGCCTTATCAAGTTGAACTTCTTAATGAATGTTTAGAGTTCTTTAGTAAAGTCAAAGTAAAAAATGAGAAAAATGAGGATGTGACTAATAAAATTAAAAGTTTCAAATGCATACAGATAACAATAAATAGCATAAAAAACCTATGGAATTATCTCAAAGAATCACAGTATAAATATATTTTCACTAGAAGACTAAATCAAGACTGTTTAGAAAATTTCTTTGGAACGGTAAGGCAGCAAAATGGTAATTGTAGAAATCCCACACCGATTCAGGTTAAAAGGTCTTTTAAAAAATTATTGTGTTTAAAATTACTTCATTCAGGCACAGAGAATTGCGAGGCAGATCCTGATCCTATACTATTAAAATTAAATGACATACCAGCAGAAACCTCAACAGGCCCCTCCCAGGAGAAGGTCAACACTCAGACAATAGATACAGATTATCAAACGGACGACATGTTGCAAAAGAATTTTGTGAGATACGTCTGTGGATATTTACTGAGAAAAGCACTCACCATTCATAGCTGTAATTTTTGCATAAAATATTCGAAGCAACATGAAGAGTTGGACGATTCTTCGCTCTTTATTTTTTTCCAAGCCTATAACAATTCTGAAGGAAGTATATTTGGTAACTTGAATAATCCAGATGACGATTTTGTTAATTTAATTTGTAAAATCGAAATTATTTTTCAACAATATTTTAAAAGTTTTATCACCCAACCAAAAATTTGCGATAATTTTTTTCAAATCGCAAATACACTTCCTTTTACACATCCTTGTGCAGAATTTCCAAAAACATTTGTCTTACGATTGTATATAAGACTTAGATTGTATTATACCTTAAAGGATGTAAATAGAAGTTTCAAAGATCAAAAAAATATTAGAAACAAATTAATTATATGGCGCCATCAATAGTTGATTGAATAGATATTAAACTACTTGTTAAAAACGTTACAAGTGTTAATTTTTGATATATCTAATATAAATTTTTATTTATACATTACTATGAATTTATACCAGAAAATTTAAATTATTTAAACTTGACAAAACCATTAAATGCGACTTTTCTATTATAACGCTACCTTAAATACATATAGGTACTTACGTATCTAAAATTATTGTTTATTTTTAAACTACTTGTTTCCTTTACTGTATTTGCTGTAATTATGTTCAAAATAGCCTTGATTTTTATTATTTGTAATAAGTTCAAAATATACTATTTTTTATATAAACCAAATTTGTTTCATTTAAATTATGTTTTAATAAGGAAAATCTCAAGAGTATAGATAACAATGTTTTTGTATAATATTTAAATTAGGAAATACAGTCCTGTCGGAAACATTTATAAAACGAAATTATCGTGGATCCAACTCTGACTTTTACACCGAAATGGCGTCTTCGAGGTCAATGATGTTAGTCTCGTAACCTCAAAGGTGCCGACGAGAGTTTCTATGCTGTATCTTTCTTTATGCTGTGCTGTCAGATTCTATCTAATCGACAGTGAACTCTATACTATAGACAGTGAACTCTATACTCAGTGGCACTCTGTTCCATTGTAGAATTCTACAGTTCGACTCGAAACTATATGTTTGGTACCCTGTTATGCAAATTGTGCTCTACCATAGGACAGTTACTTGTAGATTTCTACTGTAGCCACGAAGCGATAGAAATAAATTGTGAACAGAGTGCCACTGCTGGTAGTGTAGAGTTCACTGCTAATCGATCATTTTTCATTACTAAAGATTAAAAGTCTATATGATCGACCGATCTCTCTCATTGATGGTGCTTGTCACGCATAGATGGCTCTAGCAGTCCTTAATTTCGAATTTAGTACATTACTCGTTAATGGTTGAATGATAGGTATAACTTATAATAGGGACTTTTATTTTATCATATTGTAAGAATGCTTTAGTAAATTTATTTTTGACATGTTTTTGAGTTTGTATCGCATTTGATTTTTTATAACAAAATAGTTTACATTTTTAATAATGGCATCTAAAATCACCATTTCCCTGCAGACTTTGTACTGATTCAGTATTAAGAACTTTTATTTCAGTAATCACAGTAGAATTCTTTCACTTCTGCAATCCACGGTTTTGAAAAGTGTTATTAACACGAAGAGGTATAGTCCAAGTAAGGACTTCCTTGCACCCAAAAAACGCAACAAAAACTTTACGACATAATCGCCACAGGCCATGGTGCAATGCCTGTCATCAAACGACCCGATGTACACTAAAAACCTATAAAGGTAAGCGAATCAATTTGCGAACAGCAGTACAAAGAGTACCGGTATTTTAATGAGGTCGTAAAGTTTTTGTAGCGTTTTTTATGCGCCAGGAACTGATTACTTCAACTATAATTTAAATTTATTTCATTAATTATTTTTCTATTATTACATTTTTCTTAGATATAATTTTTTTTAAATATTAAATTCTATTTTTAATAAAATTTCTACATGTGACCACATGGTATTAAACTATTTTTTTTTTCTTCTCCCCCTGACAATTTAGTTCGCAATCAGCTTTAATTGGTTTCATAGAATTGGGTTATGAATTTTGCTGCGTAAAATTAGATTAATAATAATTTTGCATCTAAAATTTTCTCTTGTTTCTTAAATATGTTTTCTTAACCACCTCTCAATCCCCGCTCTGGATCTTCACCTTGTCGTGGTGAGGGGGCTTGAGTGCTTCAATGAACAGAGAGCTATGCCGGCGGTAGCTCAGCTACCAGTAGGGTCACCCTTGCCGGACAGATCGAGGAGAGAAGCGAGACTAAGAAAGATCCAAGCACATACTCTCACACATACATACACGTACACCCATTAACACAAAACACAATACATGTGCCTGGGCGGGAGTCCGTCTGTACTTATCTAGGCAGAGCTTCGAAGCAGAACCCTGGATTGGGATCGTGTTTGGAGAGGTTGCAGTGAAAATCTTGGGTCATACAGTACTGCCAGGTGGCCGTGGATAGGGCCCTGCTGTTTGACTTGGGGGGCTTCACTAGCGGCTGCCAAACTTTTCTGCCATGGAGCGCTGCTGGGAGGAGGAGGATTGAGGGCTCCGAGAGTTCAGGCACATACCCAGTTACATATCCACACACACACACACACACACACACTACACACACATTTAAACACACATCCCCTCCCCAAAAATATGAACAAAATAAGGTTGAGTAGGAATGAACGGTTGAGGGGACGACAGGGGTAGGTAAAAAGGGCCCATTTGTGGCCTACTTGCCAGGCACCAGGCCTCCCTCAATAATTACTACTACTAACCGCCTCTCAAGTTACCGAAGTAACCCCCTGGAAGATCTCAAGGATCTTGAGCTAGGTAAAGAGAGATGAGGTTTAATGTGGACTACGAACCACTCTTGGGGCAATTTTTTTAATGAAAAATTGTTTCGCCTTGCAGGAATCGAACCCACTTCGCTAGGCAACTCAGTGTGCTAGCCAGACGCTTTAACACACTGAGCTACCGTCCCCATAACTATATATATTTTCTTTTTACACTTCACCTATAGATGGCGCCCTTTTAATATCTCATGTGTTACCTCTTTCTCCTTAGACTAAGGTGGATGCGTTACATCAGCAGAAAAGTAGGTTTCCTCTCTCTTAACTGTATTATTTTAATCAAACTTTGGGATTTGCCTCTGACATTCGTCGGATGGCCAGATAAACAAGCGACATAACACTAACTTGTTGGCAACAAATTAACAAAAATAATTAGGAATATACATTTTGCTACAAATCTTTCTGCTCCCCAAAGCGATGGAAGTAAGTGTTTAAATATTAGTGAAAAAAGTGTTATCAGCTGTTTAAACGACATAGAAATTTAAGCATACTATTTAAGAATATGAAAATCGAGATTATTCATAATGAAAATACTGTACCGTCTCGGATAAATCAAGATATTGCCTTCTACTCATCGTTTATGAATTTTTTTCAGCAGAAAAACAACCACAAATATTAATACGCTTTTATTTATCTAACATAGAATTATCTTATTAAGATACAAACTGAACACAGTATGTCTGTAAATTTCTCATAGTGTGGTAAAAAAATGTGCTAAGTATAAATATAAAAAAATTGGTATAAATACATTATTATATGATTCTTTAAGTATTATAATATGTCATACAAGCATTTTAGTCAATGAAATGCAAAAATACAAAGATCAGGGTTATCATATAAACCTAGAGCATCGAAAATTCCAAACTAACACATTTTCCAACATTTTCAATTTTAATTTATTACGCAGCTATAATTTTGTATACAAAAACAAATCTCTGGTGCCCAATTGGAAATTTCGTAGCATTTTTACTCACTCTATCACAATTACTTAACGTTATAACATTTTAAATAAAATCCTAGCAGTCAATATTAAATATACTTTAAATTAAAGTACAGGTGTCCCCTTAAAAATGGTCACTCAAATTGTCCAGAATTAAAAACCATTATCACAGGAAGCTGAATCCTAAAGATTGACGGATGAATAAGTTTTTCATTTACCTTTAAATTTTCTTTTAAATATTGCACAAAAATTCTAGTTATTATTATTATTATTATTAGTCAGACAAAGAATCGAGGGATCCACTTAAGGGTCTTCCTGTACACCGATCATGCAAACGCTACGATAAATTTAAGAAAAACACCTTTAAAAACCACCTAAAATTTAAATAAAATAAATAGAGATTCACAATCAGATTTTAAAAATATTTCTTTAAATTTATCGATAAAAATCTCACCAACAATGGATAGTCTTATATAACAGTGATTTTTTCTACTTAAAGAAGGTTGGTATCCCTACTTGATCACATACAACTGGCTTATTTTCAAAGTCACACAATCTAATCTTACTCTACCATCACTAACGATGAATTAAAACAAATATCACAAAATTCGGTAACACAGTCAAATCCATATTATTTACAGCGGAGTATTTGAAATTTTGGCTGTGATCGACTTTTTATGAATGGTGGAGCGGTCCAAATTTAACTCCCACTACTTAAAGCTGATTCTTTTCCAGTTAAAGGACATGATTACAAGAAGCATTGTTCTATATTTCATAAAGTTAATTTTAAATAATATAGGAGTTTGCCACATTACGATATCAAATTATATCCCTCCTTAAAGGTTGAAAATGGGACATAGAATTTGTCCACGGTAAAGCGGTCTTATACAGTGACCCATTTAAAAACGGGGCACCTTTCTAAAAGTTTTATTTGTTGGCCCATTTAAACTATCTTTTTTTTAAATGGTATAGAGCTTCAATAACTCTACCGTGGTGTAAAATTTCAGATCGAAATTCAAAATTTCAAGGCATATTTCGATTTATTTTCAAGACCAAAAATTAAGTTATTAAAGCTCTATCATTTAAAAAAAATCGTTTAAATTGGCCAACAAATAAAAATTTTAGAGAGATGCACCTTTTCACCTGAAACTTATTTTTGGTAAATAAGAATTTGAAAAATTCATAGAGGGTGCTGGTAGTGGCTTAAAAATAAAAATCACATCCGGTAAATTGCCTTTTCTGTGCGAGGTATTGAAGAGTATTGTCTGAAAGTTATTCGTGGCATTCTACGAATATTCTTTCCTTTTATTGGGTTTTTCTTTCCTCTTTAAAAACAAATCACCGAAGCTACAAAATAACAGAATTATTGGAAAAAAAGCCTCTGCACCTGTGACGATTGCGTCAAAGGAACAATCAGAGGTTATGTTTTACAAATAATATAAATCAGATTAAACACAGAAATAGTATTTTGCTGACGTATCGGAAAGTAGTATCTTTCCATTTTCAAAGCTTTTTTCGAAAAACTCTTATTTGCTGTGTATGTCAAATACACAGCTTTAAGATTCTGTTTATGTTATTTCCATAGATACTTATTACTACTTACACAGAACTGATGATATTTTCTTTTAGATAATGTCAAGTTTGTTAAGTTCTTCTTTTAACATTGGTAGCCAGGTTGTACAAATATCTACAGAACAATTCGATACGCATTTATCTTCATTTAATAAGATTGTTGCTGATTCTTTAATTTTTCTTTTTTTGGTATCTGCTTCTTGGAAAACAGACATGGAATAAACTGGGACTCGGCAAAAATTTTAACAAAAGAGGAAGATAACAAAAAGAGAAAAATAAAAGAACCGGCAATAATAAGATTATTTAATTTAATAAGTTAAATGAAGATAAATGCGTATCGAATTGTTCTGTAGATATTTATACAACCTGGCTACCAATATTAAAAGAAGAACATAACAAACTCGACATTATCTAAAAGAAAATATAATCAGTTCTGTGTAAGTAGTAATAAGTATATATGGAAATAACATAAACAGAATCTTAAAGCTATGTATTTGACATACACAGCAAATAAGAGTTCATCGAAAAAAGCTTTGAAAATGGAAAGAGACTACTTTCCGAAACGTCAGCAAAATACATTATTTCTGTGTTTATTTCGATTTATATAATTTGTAAAATATAACTTCTGACTGTTCCTTTAACGTAAACGTCACAGGCGCAGAGGCTTTTTTCCAATAATTCTATTATTTTGTAGATTCGGTGATTTGTTTTTGAAGAGGATAATACATGTGGTAGAAAAGCCAAATAAAAGGAAAGAATATTTGTATTATAAGGAAAACTTGTTCAGATTTTAAAAAATGTGACGCTATATCAAATTTGATGAACCTATGGATATTTTTTATTTATAAAATTTTAATGTTTTAAAAAAAATATGCCATGAAAAAAAAACAAAAATAGTACTAATAATTCTTTATGAATTCAATAAATTAGCATTATGTTTATAATATTAAAAAACATTAAAATATAAATGAAAAAAAATAGTTATCAAATCTGTTGTCATATTTTTTAAATTCTGGGCAAGTTTTGCTTATAAAATTTTCCACTACCTTGCTGAGAAAAGGCAGTTTACCTGATAATATTTTTATTTTTTAGCTGTTACCAGCGCCCTTTATAAATTTTTCAAATTCTAACTTTCTAAAAATGGATTTCGAGTGAAGTAAAACCAGAATGCAAAAAATTGTGTTAAAACAAATTTTGTCACACATATTTATAATACCGCTTTGCCATAGACACATTGTATGTTTGTGACACCCTGTATTGTTAAACATATATCAGCAAAAATAAATTTAGTATTTTGCTGCACATTCTTAAATATGCAACTAGCTCGTAATTAATTAAGTATCTCGATAATTTTAACTCACAAGAAATGAAAGCAACAGAACTGTTTCCAAATAATATGGATCTGACTTACCATTTACACAAATTCTAATTTTGTTAATATTTTCTCCCACGTCGTCAAATAAATCTAATTATTAGTTTTCGACTTAAATGGACTTTCTGTTACTTGTAAAAAAAAATGGCCACATCATTTTTTACAAAGAAGTACGACAAGTTTTAACATCAAACGAGTATACTAATCGAAACGAGAAAAAGAAACGGTTTTTTAATACCACGAGTCCATTCAATGATACTAAAATATAAACAAAACACACGCAAAAGTTATACTATTCGAGTACTCGGTACCACAATATTAATCTACTCCATTACCATTGCATGGACGTTAAAACGACTAGGGTATACTTACTGTCTATATACTGTAAAACATTTTTATATAATTTCTTCGTCAAACGCATTGCAAGGTATGACAAATTATTTTATTTTAAAAATTTCTATACAGATAACGCTGACGATAAATAAGCACCAAAATTCAATTATCCCCAAGTAGCCTAGGGTCCCTTTCAAGGGATCATCGGAAAGAAAGTTACAGCTCCAAAATTTATCCTCCTAAATTCGTTTGTTATTTTTGCTAACGCCAAGTAATATTAACAATAATATAATTTTTGATCATAACCATTTCAAAGTTGACGAACTAAAGTTAAGTGTGTTTTCTCTATGACAATGGATTTGGAATTTTTGCTGTCTAATGGCAGATAGATATTGCACAGTACAATTATACACCTGAGAGATAGCTAAAATCCTAACTTTCTTAAGAGCAATGAAACAGCCTATTAATGGTCCGGATCTTAATCCTATTGACTATTTATGAAACGTGTTAGGAAGAATCAATATTTTATTACACTGTATGAAAATAACCCCCCCCCCCCCTCGGATGGTTAAAATTATAACTAATTTCCTTAATAACTATGAAATAGTCGATTAATGGTCCTGACTTTAATCCCATTGACTATTTAAATATATTAGGAAGAACCGAGCATCAACCCATATATGACTTATTACGGGTTGAACTAGAACAACTTCCACACCAAATCATTCACAAACTTAATCAAAAAATTTGTACCAGATATTGCTTGCAATTTAGTAACGGAATTTCGCGAATTATTGCCACATTCCTGCAACATTGTCACTAGGGGAAACTGTTAACTTTAGCTGTCTCATCTTGGACAAAGAATAATTTCCTACATTTTCGCCTAGTATTATTGTACTTGTAACACGCCGATCGTGAAATGTATCAACCTCGAAGATTTCATCAGTTTTCCGATTTCGCTTTGTTGGCTTCCCTGCAAAGTGTTTGGCAGACGCTTATCCAAGTCTGTTCGTAATTGCTGCAACACAAGTCACTGGTCGACGCAGAAGACGAGGAACTGCGCGACACTGTATCGCACACCAGCTTAGCCAGTCAATCAACCAGGATGCCTTGAGATACGCTTATCAATGTTTCTTTTAATACCCTAAACGATGGTCGGCTCTCCGGTAGGTGGCTCCAACACTTCCTCATTACCTAGAGAAAGATACAATTTTTCGAGTGAAATCTTGGTTCTATGAGGCTTAAGATGTGAAGAAAATACAAAGGAACAGTTTCTGTATAAGGAAGAATTAGGGAGAATTTTGGGATATCTGAGGGTAGTTAAGAAGGAAATTAAAAGTTGTTTAATGTTTGCTGTTTATATCCGAATTAGACAGCCTATGAATTATCAATATTTCAGGGTTAAAACACGAGTCATATTTAACTTTTTGATGGAAAACCTGGATTTAAACCAAAATAAATCTTATCAGTGTACAAAAAACCGTTAACTTTACTTTAAGGTGGGCATATTCAAGAGAGAGAGAGAGAGATGCGATAAGGAAATATTTATTATTCTTGACCACAACTTTTTTTAAATACATATATTGATAAAAAAAAGTATAAGCCTACCTAAGTAGAACAATGACAGGTGTAGCGATACGAATTTACACTCAATAATTTCAGTCATTTGCAAAATTAGTTAATTTAAAAGTAAATATGAATGAATGAACAATGAATAGAGGTGGCGTATGTATATTTGCCAAAGAAAATATACAGGGTTACTGGTAATTCGATACATTCCTTTGGAGATGTGATGGGGCATGATCTAAGAAGTAAATTTAGCCCTAACATATATTATGCAAAACTCAATAGTTTTTGAGATATTTAATTTTTTTTGTTTTTCTCAAAAAGTAGATCTTAATGTCCTAAAAGTTAATTTTTGAAAAATCTATTTGACATTTTTAAATTTTTTTTTACTGGATTACTTGTCCAATATTATAAATATCCGTTTGGAATGAAAAATGTCTGGAAACATTTCGATCATGTGAACATCTGAAATAAAAACTTTAAATTTTTTTTTTTTTTTAATCAGCTATGAAATTTACCTATTAGGTTTTTTCAAAAAAATATTAACGTAACACGCGTATAAATTATTATAAAAACTGCCTTATTTCAATAGCTATCTGACAAGGTACAAATGTTCAATGTACCCTTAATAGTTCTAAGAAAATACTAGTAAAAATAACACAAGTAGTACGAATTTTATTTTTAGATAAACAGTAAAAAACATTTTAAAAGTAGAGTTTAATTCTTCATTAATTTCAAAGTTGTACTTTATTTTTTATATGTCTTGCTCAAAATGGGAGCCCCTATTCCGTATACAGACACGGCAGCGTCTTCTTATTTCCGTCCTTGTTACTCTGGTTGACAGATTATGCCTTATGTGTTGGGCAGCATCGACTATCCTTTGTCTAAGGTTTTCTATAGTATTGACTGGTGTGGCATAGACCATCTCCTTCATATGACCCCATACGTAATAATCAAGGAGTGTTAAGTCAGGGCTTCGCGCTGGCCAAGGTATTGGGCCCGCTTTTCCAATCCAACGATTAGGGAAACGTTGATCAAGTAACTGTCGTACTGTCAGCCGATAATGTGCTGGACAACCGTCGTCCTGAAACATGATGGCGAGAGGAACATCTCCTAAAATCACCGCCAGATCATTTCTTAAAAAATTTTCATAGATTTCCCCGTTTAAATTTTGAGGAAGAAAGTGTGGCCCTATTAAATAGTGGCCAATGACTCCCATCCACACATTAATAGAAAACTTCATTTGTAAACTAGTTTCACGTGTTAACTTGGGATTTTCCTCTGCCCAATAATGTAGGTTGTGGAAATTTGTTATACCCTCGCGATTAAATTTCGACTTGTCCGTCCATAAAATACTTGTTAAAAAATTTGCACTTTCTGCATCTGAATTTAACATAAAGCGGCAAAATTTCACTCTCCTTCCAGGATCACCTTCCTCCAAGCCTTGGACAGGGGTATAGTGGTAAAGATGACATCCAACTCTACGTATCGTAGACCAAACTTTCCATTGTGACGCTCCGGTTAGTCTTGCGACTTTATTAGTTGAAATAGTTGGGTCTTCCTCAAAATGACTCAATATTTCTTCCTCATCATCTGGTTCATAAACGGGAGGAGCACCAGCGTCACTTCTTCTACATTTCACAGAGCCAGTTTCAGCGATATTTCGATATGCCGTACTGAATACACGTGCATTTGGTAAGCGGCGGTTACGGTACCAAAGACCATATTCTCGGCGAGCTTCAGCAGCGTTGCCACCACAGTATCCATAGACAAACAAGATATCAGTGTATTCTGCGTTGGCATACGCGGCCATGGCACAGAAAATACAATAACAACAACTACGAGTAAAATCAAAATCTTCGATAACTAATTTAACAAGACCAACAAACTTAAGGGACACGGAGATAAGAATGTCAGTTAATGACATATATGCACAAACGTCAAAGTCAAGGATTGACTGACTTAACTGAAAATGAACGATTAGTCGTTTAATAAATTCCGCCACCAGCATTATCTTTACTAATTTTTTATAAGAACTATCAAGGGTACATTAAACATTTCTACCTAGTTAGATAGCTATTGAAATAAGGAAGTTTTTATAATAATTTGTACGCGTGCTACATTAATATTTTTTTGAAAAAACCTAATAGTTAAATTTCATTTGATTTAAAAAAAAAATTTACAAGTTTTTATTTTAAATGTTCACATGATCGAAATGTTTCCGGATATTTTTCATTCCAAACGGATATCTATAATATTGGACAAGTAATCCAGTAAAAAAAATTTAAAAATGTCAAGTAGATTTTTCGGAAATTAACTTTTAAGACATTAAGATCTACTTTTTTGAGAAAAACAAAAAAATTGAAATATCTCAAAAACTATTGAGTTTTGCATAATGTATGTTAGGGCTAGATTTACTTCTTAGATCATGCCCCATCACATCTCCAAAGGAATGTATCGAATTACCGGTAACCCTGTATATTTAAGGCCAATGAAATATGAACTAAGTCTAGAAAGGCACTTTGAGGCGTCGATAGCTGTGATGGATATGGCGAATATTAAATCTAAATTAGTAATTATTGTAGTATACAGGACCCCAGATAATGATTTAAGCATGTTTATCGATAAAATGTATGGTTTATTAGGTGATTTATATCAGAATGAGTATTATTTCATAGTATGTGGTGATAGAAATGTTAATATAGCTAATAATAGTTGTGAAACTAAGCATATTTTTAACTTATTCAATGAATTTAACTCGAAAAACCACATCGATGAACCAACACGCATAACTGGTAGAAGCACAACTACAATTGATGTAATTTTTTCAAATTTAACAGCCTGTGAAATTACAGTTAATAATACTTATTTATCCGATCATACCTACCAGATGTGCAAATTTAAAAGCCTCTTTGACATTAGTAATGCTAATAATATACCAATATTTAAGCGTGACATGTCAGAGTAATTTAATTACCTTAAAAAATCTATTAAACAATGAGGATTGGGAAGAAATGATTAATGGTACGAATTTTACTGAAAAATTTAATTCATTTTCACATCTTTTATGTTTCATTTTAATAATGCCATAACATATAAAAAAATTAAACCACGCTTTAAAGGGAAAAATGGTTGAACAATGACCTAAAACAATTACACCACCTTTTGTGTGAACTACATAAGCTAAGTAAAGATTATCCTTACAATATAATAATTCAAAACAGGTATGTTAGGTTAAAACAGCTGTATTTGGAAAAGGTTGTGATGGATAAAGCCAATCACAACAATGAGCGTATAAATAATACACAAAATATAATGAAAAAAAGTTGGAGAATAATTAATGAGGCAAAAAATGATCCGAAACAAAATATTACAAGGATAACAGTTAAGGAGCAAACATTTACTAATACCAAAGACATTTGCAATGGTTTTAATAATTTATTTTTAAATATTCAGTGTCCTAAACCAGATTCTAATAAGTTGATATTACCTCCAAATAATATATATAATTTCTTTTTATTACCGACCAGCCCGGCAGAAATTAGAGAAGTGTTGCTCAAAACAACGAAAAAATCTGCTGCAGGGATAGATGAAGTAGGTGGTCAAGTACTAAGGGCGGTAGCTGATGAAATCTGTACCCCACTGTCTTATCTGATTAATGAATCATTTGCCAGTGGCCAGTATCCAGATGTTCTTAAAATTTCGAAATCCATACCGATTTATAAAAATAAGGGATCTAGACTAGAAGCATGTAATTATAGAAATGTTAGTGTCCAAAACCAGTTGGCTAAAATTTTTGAACTTTGTTATAATAGTAGATTAATCAACTTTTTAGAACATCACAATCTTTTAACCTCATGTCAGAATGAATTCAGAAAAAACAAGTCAACCATAACCGCTATTGAACAGTTATGTGAATATATTTATAATGCACTGAACAACAAACAGCAACCAATAGCCTTATTTTTTTATCTCAGCAGAGCTTTTGATACCGTTGATCATGGTTTACTCTTAGATAAACTCTTTAGATTTGTAATACGTAGTGTGACCCACGAATGGATCACTTCTTATTTAAATAATAGAAAGCAGGCTGTAATCATAGGCTCATACCAATCGGATGTTAGGGACGTTGCTACTGGTGTGCCTCAAGGCTCTATTCTAGGTCCCCTATTGTTTTTAATTTTTGTAAACGATGATACCCAATTCTTGTACCTCACCGAATGCTGCAATTGCTTATGCAGATGACACAAATTTTTTAATATCTAGTAACACCTTGGAGTTGACAACCAGTAGAGCCAATAAATCAGTAGGTGAATTTTCTGATTGGTGTTTGAGCAATGGTTTGGTTCTAAATGCTGGCAAAACATTTTGTATGTCATTTTTGCCCAAAAATGTTGGTCACAATTCAAGTGTTTTAGTTAAGGCTGGTCATCAGTCAATTGTACAAACAGATGAAATAAAATTCTTGGGACTAAGGATAGATCACAAAATGACATGGGAGAAACAAACTGATGATTTATCAGAGAAATTAAGTAAATCCTGCTTCATTATTAGATATCTAAAATCCACTGTATCACTTAATATGCTGAAGTTAGCTTATTTTGGTCTGGTTCAATCTAAGGTATCTTATGGATTGATGTTCTGGGGAAACTCTCCACATGCTTCCAAAGTTTTTGTAGCACAAAAGAAAATTATACGGTGTATGCTTGGTTTACCTGCTCAGACTCACTGTAAAGAGGCATTTATAGCACTATCAATTTTAACGTTACCATCTCTGTACATATTCTTAATTACAACACATATAAAAAAAAGGAAAATATCTTTTTAAAAAAATAGTAATGTTCACACTTATGTTACTCGCAGCAACAATCAGCTTCGGGTGCCTTTCTCGGGACTAAGTGTGGGCCAAAATTCTCACATCTTTCAAGGCATTAATTGTTATAATAAATTTACCCAACTGTTTGGCCCATTCGATAATTTTAATTTATTTAGAAATGCCCTGCTAAAATTTTTGATGAGTACAGCTTTTTATTCTGTAGATGACTATTTACACTCTTAGTTTTATATTTAATTTTAAAGTGTAAATATATTGTACTTAATATGTTTCAGTACTGTATGTCATATTGTTGTTATACTTGTATGTTTTATTATTGTTATTATTGTCTGTTTTTTACCTTTATGTGTTATTTACCACTAACTTGTCTAATAAGTTATACCATGTGTGTAACTTGATACGATGAATAAAGTACATTATTATTATTATATTATAAAGATTGGCACTATTTTTTAATTTAAATCAACTTATTTTGCAAACAACTGAAATTATTGATTGAAAATTCATATCGCTACACCTGTCATAGTTCCACTTAGATAGTCTTATACTTTTTCTTACCAATATACATATTAAAAAAAGTTATGGCCAAAAATATTAAATATTAGCTTATCGGATCTCTCTCTCTCTCTTGGATATGTCCACCTTAACTACAAAATATAAGACATGATCACTATTGTAAAAAAATTATTAGTTATTTATGTACTAGCAACTGGAAGTGTTTATGTAATTGAAGAGTCTCAAGATTATGGAAGTAAGAACTTCTTATGTTAAACTCTAAATAAGTAAAACATACTTACATCATATACTTCTTTGTAACAAGCTTTTGGTTTCTCTAATATCATGCCTTTCTGCACTCGCTCAACAACTTCGGTGTTTTTTAACCGTCCATAGGGCATTTTGCCACAGGAGAACACCTCCCACATCAAGACACCTAAAAACCAGAGGTAATGCAATGGACTCAATTAGCTGTGGCGTCACAATTTATGCAACCAAACATACTACTGTCGTAGATATTTTGATCCCATTGAATAACAGTGGAATTTGAGCCTTATTACCTAGTTCATGAAGACTATAAAAGTATAATTCTAAAACATTGTTATACGTTTTATTCTCAAGTAGCGCAAATTGCTTTTTAAAAACTCTATGAATATCTCCTCCACCTTTTTATAAAGCTTAATACTTTATAAAATAGCCACAGTTTATACAGCCTCAGTAAACTCTATAAAAGGTACATAAATGCTTAAAGTAACATGGCAACCTCTTTGTTTCGTCTTACCAGCTGTTATAAATCATGTTATATGACTGCTAAGAAGTTGTTATATAATTACTGCAAGTGAGTTTTTATACAATAAAAATACAATGGCCGCCCTGTCACATTTATTTTTAGAAAACACAATACGGTTCCCTATAAGTATCTAAAGAAGATCACTACAGAAGCAGTTATAAATTTTTAAAACAGCACTTTGGCTGTGTAGAAGTAGTAGTAGAAGACAAAATCCTCGGACAGGTGAATTTACTTTCATAGAAATCCACATTTTTTGTAACATTAGAGGTTATGAAACAGACTAATTTTAGCTGTATAAGAGTTCTACAAAGGCAGAAGATTGCAACTAGATAGCTCTAAAACAGAATTTCAGTTGAATAAATGCTTTATAGAATACTCCCTCTACTATACATAAAAAGCATTTATAAATAATCTATATTAGGGCTGACGTAAATGGTAATTGGTTTAAATAAATACATTGCTGTAAAATTTTGCTTTAAAAACCTATAAAACTCAATGTTCCAAAGCTATTATAGAGAAATTGCTAAGCTGTAGAACAGATGTATAAACGTTATATAGAGGTTTATACACCTGTAATAAATATATATTGCAATGTATTTGCATATTGGACGATTACGAAGATTGCATGTTTGTGTTATTTGCTGAATCAGGGTTTGAATTTGTTTATTTCCTTTAGATGGTTTTCAAAATTTATTCAAATTAATCCGAAAGGTATGTGTTTTAGAATGTTAATACTTGTTTTAATAGTTTTTATTTGATGTCAACAGTAAGTTTGATACTGACATCTATGTTAGTAGTTATTAAGTTGTTGTTGAAATAATTTCTGACATTTAAGTCATTATGACATTTCTTTTAAGTAGGAATTTTTTTTTATAGTTGGTAAATGTTTTCCTGGAGAAAGAAGAGGAGGTTTAAGTTAGGTTATGTTTGGAATGAAATTAATCAAAATTCATATGGTGTATTCTTTCCTATTAGGCAATGTCTACAGCTCCGGGTAAATCCGTATGATTAATTTTTATTATTCCTCCGTCTAAAAAAGGCATGCGCATGATTGGCTGCCGTCGAGGGCAAGGGACATTATCTATCATAAGCAACTATACTACATCAAAAAATATTAACATATTTAACCCAACGAACTAACCTAAAGAAATATTCGTATTACGTATTTTAGTTAACAAAATGTGGTAAAAAAAAAAAACTGTAGCAAGCGGATTCGAACCCTCGACCTCACGTGTGAGAATCGGGAACCCTAGGTGTTACACCACAGACTGCTGATGGGTAACCTTATAATTCTTACTATATCAATATATTTGAACGTCATCGCGCATGCGCGGCGTGAATTGCCTGGACGGAGGAATAATAAAAATTAATCATACGGATTTACCCGGAGCTGTAGACACTCCCTTCCTATTATTTGGGTTTTCTACCACATGGTGTTTTGTTTTGTTTTGTTTATTTTGGGAACTTTGATATTTACTGATATAGAACAACAAACAACAGATAAAAGAGATGTTGTAAAATTGGAAAAACAAATTTAAGAAAAAGAGAACAAGTGAAAATTAGGGAGTGAAGAAGAAAAATAATAAACAAAAATTAATAATTTGAAATTGAATAAAAAAGTCAGAAATTGTGGAGATCAGCGAAGAAGAGTAAAAATAGACTGTAAATAAGAAGGAAGAGGTGTTATTGTTATTGTAGATAGGAATTGCAGAGGAGATAAGGACGAGATAAGGTGAAGAATTAATGAAAGGAGAATTGTTGGATTTGGAAAGAGAAGAGTGTAGCTACGAAGAAGGAAGGTTTTGTGTGTTTAATTTTGGACAAGGTTGTATGTTAAAATTTAAATAGTGTACTTATTAGACTTTCGAACCTGTTATAAAACTGCTAAATTATCTAAATATCAAGGAAAATAAATTATTTATATCAGATTAAAAATTTTAGTTTAATAAAATTTCATTTTAAAACAGGAACTGAATTTGAACCTGCTCCTGAAGGAAAAGATAAGCTAGCCGGCCCATTAAATAAATTTGACATCCTTTCGGATCAAAAAGTAAGAGATTTTAATTTGATCTTTTTGGTTTTAAAGTTTTTTTTATTGGGTTTATCTATTGGAAATAAACAAGTTAAAGTTTGATTAGTACTGCAAATTATTAAGTTCAATAAAAGTAGAACAGCACAATATGGTATGTATCTGTATAATAGACCTTACTAGGCCTCTTATAAATTAAAGAAAAACTGTATAAGACGCTTTAATAAAGATACTTTATATTTATGCTATGAAAGCATTTTACCAGCAATCTTATTCTGCCGAGTTACTTTATAAGCAGTATAGTGTTGAATAAAGCTTCAATATAACCAATTTTTTGCACAAGTTGCCATAATATATTATTTATAAAGCTTCAAGTGTAATAAGAGGACGACATGTGTTACTTGGGATTGAATTTCTCGGTTGAAAGAAATATTTATGAACTTCCAGTGCCAATCTCATATACACAAGATATGTGAAATACGTATTTATATAAGGTTTAATAAACCTTTAATTTTAATTTAATAATGCCAAATATAAAACGGCAACAGTTAGTCCAGTCGACGAAGTAAAATGAGAGGAAATAAATCGTGCAGTTCCAGATTTTTGTACAGTGGTAGGGAGTACCTCCCTGAACAACATACTAAAAGTTCTGACCGCTAGGGTGTGAGCGTTGGGAGGGGGGCGGTTCGAAAGGTCCGTTTTCACATGTTTCGTGAATATCTTGAAAACGGCGGCCTCTAGCGGAAAAAGTGTCATTTTTCTACCAAAATAGTTCTATGTTTTTTCTCTACGATCATCAATACTTACCGAGACACAGGGGGGTGGAAAAATCGAAGTCTGAAAGACTCGTTTTATTCGAGTAAAGTGAATGTGTCCAACAGATTTAGAAATAACAGTAAAAAGTAAATATTTGATGGGTAATGATCATGTAAATATTAAAAGAGAAAATCGTCAAAGTCATCGGAATATTCATAGTCGTCGAGTAAATCCTCCACTGGGGCACCATTGGTACATGTGCCCTGGCACATGCTGCACACCATCCACCGGATCTCAGCTTTCCTGCACCCACAATAGCCTCTACATGCGGTAGAACATTGGCAGAAAATATTGTTCAAAATGGCTTCTGGAGCTACTGGGTTTGTTGTGGTGAGTGGGATCAATGAGCCATCCTCCCCAATTGACTCAATATCCCCCAATATTATTTTGGCTGCTGTTCCGACGATTCTCAGCCATTGTTTGTGGGTCTTTGGACCTCGAAGAATACCACTTACCATTCAAGATTTTTTCACCTGCAGTGCAAAAGCACACAACAGTTTTCTTATTACTTATTCGGCTGAAAATAATGCGGTCCTTATATTTGTCCTCCATTTTTTCTTTGATAGTTTTTGTAGGAGGTATTGTTCCCGAAACTTGCTCTAATAACTCATTCAAGGAGAACTGGCACTCATCGTTTGCTTCATTGTATTCAAATATCTCCTCCATTGCCTCAGAAACTCCTTCATCCTCTGGGCGTCCTCTTTTACTCGAGGTTCGTTCAAACACTATGAAACATTTTTTTGGGCAATTCTCATGATAGATCGCATCTGCAGCGTGAAGATTGGCAACTTCACAGATGCGTCTCAGGATGGTGTTTCCCCATTCATCCCCCCCCTCTCCCTTGCATGAAGTGCAATTTTATTTTCAGTGGGCAAAGCTCGAGCTTTATACACCTTTCGACGCAAATGATGAGGTCTTTTGTTTTGCATCTCGTAAAATGCATCGTCAATACATTCTGCACAAACAGTCAGTAACTTTTAAAATTAAATTTCGCTTCACCTGAACGCAACCACGGGCCATCTTGTGACGTTGAAGGCTGTCGATTTGTTACTGCTTCTCAAAAAGTTCTTTTTATTGAGTCAAGTCTGGTGTATACTTTTCTGCGCGATTTATGAACAACACCGCTTTTCTTGTCCTTAAAATGTTCACTTTTTCCATCGTTTCTCAAAATGCTGTTCATAACCTAATCTTTCTTTCTCTAATTAAATTTTGTATTCTTTTTAAATGGTTTGAACAATGGGTTTATGTTTTGTTCCTGAATATGATCATACTATAATAAAAGTGGATGTCAAATGTTTAGTTTTACAAAGGATGCGAAGTTAAAAAAAAAGTGGGAGCTACTTACTAGGCAGGTTAGGAATATTTATATTTTACTTCATTATAAATTATTTTAATAGTAAAATGTTGATTTAGAGTGAAGAGCACACCAGTACAAGTTACCAGCGATATTTAAACGGAACATTGGAAATATTTTTACATATTCACATATACCTGTTAGCTATATGAGGTTATAAACTTTTTAGAGAACTGACAGAGCAAAAATGTAAACTAACTTGAAGTTAGCAGCTAAATGGCATATTTTTGTATTCTTAATTCTTTTTGGGGGATACTATAATTCATATGTAAATAATAAATAAATAAATAAATAAATAAATACACCACAGGTAATGACGACCCCCCTTTATCCCGGAAGGCTCTAGAAGAGCCTTGTGTGGGAGGGGGCTACACATTTAGAGACAAGGGACATACACCCAATATTCGTGTAGTGAAAAAATCCCTCTCACAGTATTTTCCACTGCCACGACCGGGGATCGAACCCGGAACTTTTGGGTGAGAGGCAAGTGCGCTCACCTCTCGACCATCAGTCATGTAATATCAACTTATTTAATTAAAAGTTAATTTTTTCTAATGTATCTTACATGTATACAATTTCACATACTTTGTGAATGTAAATTAGTTACTGAAAGTTCTTAAATATTTTCTGTGAGGTAGACATCAAATGAAATTCTGAGCTATGTTTTAACCCTCTTGATAATAGATAAAGCATCTACTTAATAGTTTATTTTGAATAACTCTTACCGTAAGCCCATACATCCGATTTGGAGGAAAACCTCGTGTAATTCAGGACCTCAGGTGGGGCCCATTTGATGGGAAACTTAGAACCACCCGAGGACGTATACTGGTCATCCAAAACGTATCTGGCCAGTCCGAAATCGGCGACCTTCACCACGTTTTCAGTACCAACCAAACAATTCCTGGCTGCCAAATCCCTGTGTATATAGTTGTGTCTCTCTAGATATGCCATGCCTTTACAAACCTAAGAAAATAAGAGGACCATATGGAAAGCCGTTTAGACTCGTTCAGTTATTTTTCTCTAGTTGTTTTTTTACAGAACTTACCTGTATGCACATATCAAGCAAAAGACCCTGATTATTACTTAAGGACTGCTCGTGCCGTCTCAAGTGATTCAATAGGGAGCCATACCTCATAAATTCCGTTACGATAAATATAGGCCTATTTTTACTACATACACCATACAGCTGCACAAGATTTGTGTGCTGTAATTTGCTGAAAATGAAAAGATAATGACATAAAAAGCATGTTTTATATATACATTATAAAAGACAGAAACTAGCTTAACTTACGTCATGACCTTGGCCTCTTCAATGAAATCATCCTCAGACATGGTGCCCTCCTTCATCATCTTGACGGCCACGTCGATAGACCCCCGCCACTTCCCTTTTCTGACTACCCCGAACTGCCCCGAGCCTAACTCCTCCAACAGCATCAGTTCATTGTGGTCGATCTCCCACTTGTCTAAAGAAAAATTATTTCTGTGACAAATTTTACGATTATATTTGTACAGTCGAGTTCATCTGTTCCCGGCACTCAAAAAACCCAACAAAAACTTTACGACATAATTATTATCGCCGTTGGGCCAAGCGGCATGCTGTCATCAAACAATCTGACGCACATTAAAAACCTATAAAGGTAAACGTGTTAATTTGCGAACAAAATAAGAGGTCGTAAAGTTTTACTTGCGTTTTTTGGGTGCCGGGAACAGATAAACTTGACTATAACCCTTTTTCCTTTTATTAATAACTTTTTCACTTGTACTTACCGTGGCTTAAGCCTGCAGTGGCGGGAGCAGGCCTGTCACACGGACTAGTCTTCAAACGGGAAGCCAGACCTCCGCTGTTGTGTTTGTGGTAATTTATTAGGTCAGGTATGGAATTGCAGCAGTGTTTCTCGGATAGAAAGAATTCCCCCCTTGAGTTTTGTTTAATGTGGTAATGTTTAACGTGGGGATGAGGTCTGTAAAAAGAAAACTTATTTTAAGTTACTTATTTCTTGACCTGGGTCCTGCAAATTCTGTGGTTTTACCTCAGTTAGTGATCAAAGCAACACATGCATAAGAAAAATAATAAGAAGAAGAGCAGATGCTTAATGTGAAAACCATTTTCTTCAGACCTTATAATGAATACTTATGTAACTAAAATCAACAAACCTAAATACGACAATATGGAGGAGCTACTATAAAAATAATCTTCATCCAGGCTTGCAATAGTGATACTACAGTCATCGCCTCAGGCAATTGCATATACTGATTAGTCTATTAGGTATTAGATGAGGGCCAGGAATCCAAATACACATAGAAGATATTACGAGATTTTAAGAACTGGCCAACTTGTTTGTAGGCAAAGGACCATAAAAGAAGAAGATACGAGGCCACTCTCAATGAAAAACCATACATAGGTCATATATATGTATTTTTTACATATACTTAGAACAGTTTTCTTTATAGAAATAAATGATTTTGAGTAATTTTGGTAACCCAATAAAGTTCAGCTATTATTTATTTTTTTTTTTTTACAAAAAGCCAGTCACCCTACTCTGTGGCTCCGATTCTCACAGAGGGGAGCTGGCAATAAATACCAGTAGCCACTTCCCACGCCTGTGGGGTGAGTGTCTACCGGGTCTGTGAATCATGTGAATCATGCACTGAGTAGACGCAATGAACCGAGGATGACAGCGTTCTGCATTCTGCCGGCTAAAATCTCTGCCAAATTTCGACATGCTGGTATGATCTTAAATTCTGAAAGCAGTGTCTGTATCATTCAACCGAGGGCTCCTATAATCAGTATCACTATTTTAACAGAATGGTCTGGATAAAGCCTGCAGAGTTCAAAGAGTAAATCTCGATATTTTGTCAATTTTTCCTCCTCTTTCAAGACAATGTTGCTCTCAGCGAGGCCACGGCATACATTGTCTTGAGTTGGTAGTCGAGGAGTACTATGTCAAGCTTATTGGCTTGTATTTGCCTGACGGCGGGAAACAAGTAGTTCCAATAAATTAGATACTTCTCATTCCCCACAACGGACTCAATATCCCCCAGAGCGAAAGGCAGCACTGGTGTTTCGTCTATCCCATACGAGTGCCTTAAATGATAGTAAAGCACTCGTAAAGCTGCGTCGTATCTGTGAATATAGGCCGAGACTGCGTACGTCGGGCAAGTAATACAGTCTCCGGCGCCCTGCGGCAGGCCCTGTAGCAGGAACCTCCATACCCATGACACGATTTCGATAGACAAGAGTGTTAAATACACCATCCTGGCAAGCCATTATGAATCACTCGGTCTCAGACTTCAGCCAGGCTGACCATAAAAAAGCGCAGGTCAACCTTTCGGATAAGCCGAGGTCTATATTTTTATAGGAGATTCCGTGCAATGGCTTATCCTCATGGAGCTGCAGAAGAATGTTGTGTTTTGCAGCCCCAATGTGGGCTTTTAGTAGAATGGGTTCCAACTCGGTGACAGAGTCGGGGTTTACCCGCTCAATGTCGAACATGAGACCAAGTTCATCGGCTGCTCTCACCTGTGTATTTTCCTGGTCTTAGACCATGCAGAGGAGGGGATCCGAACTCCTGATGACCTTACTTGCTCCATCCAGAGCCATCCTGCTATGGAGACTCTCCAAACTCAAGAGTCCACGCCCTCCCCGATGGCAGTAATGAGATGCAAAACAGAAGAGGGGGCTGAGGGAATCTCCCTAAAATACTCCTCTTCTGAATGTTACGGACTTTTTGGACTCCGTTGTTATAGTAAAGCGAATCCTCCAAAGCGGCATCAGTTTTTATATACACCTCACTATAGGACCGGGTATAGAGAGGTTCCGCTTATACTGCATGGAGTTCTGCATGACACATCTGTCGATCAGCAGGTTCTCCTTGCAACACCTCTCTTTAACCCTCGTTGCTCATATATTTGTTCGTAAACCGGTTCAACTGCGTGGAACACCCGCATGTACAAAATGGGTGTAAACATCTTGTAACATGCATTTACACAGGTTAACGGTCTGTAGTTCTTTAGGTTGGACAAATCTCCATTCTTGGGGATCAGCATTGACCGCCCCTCAACAACCCAAGAAGGAATTTGCTGCTCCCCATTCAACCAGGAATTAAAAATTCTGGCTAAATGGTGGTGAGTGCTCGATAACTTTTTCCACCAAGAGTTATTTATCCCATCGGGACCTGGAGCAGCAAAGTTCTTAGAGCCCTCAAGAGCCCTACAGCCCTCTTCTGGTGTTATTGGTTGGCACACTCCCTGTGGTTGCTGAAGCCTTTGATAAAAGGCTTCAAACTATGCAAGAGCAGGAGAATCTCGGTTGAGTGGAAGCCTCCCTCGTAGAGCGTTTTCCAGAAGTTCCTCACCTGATCTGTAGTCGGCAGATTGTCTATAACACACAGAGGCAGTTGGAAAAGCCGTGAGGGCATTTGGCAGAAGAGTTTATTTTCCGCAAGCCCTCTCGTCCGTCTCACTAGTGACTTTTTGCAAGCCACTAGCATCCGTATCCTAACGAGACAGTGCTGTTTGGTGGTTCGCAGCACTGTCTCATTGAGTGTGTGATGGGCGCGTCTTAATTGTTATTTTTATTATTATTAATTTTGAAATAGCAAACATCATGTGCAAACTTCTGTTTGTTTACATTTGTTAAACACAAGTATATTCAAAGTTTGCATTGCAAATTAATTCGTGATGAAGGAAAATGGAGCAAAAATCGAAATTATTTACAGTTAAACAAACAAACCAATTTAATATGTGAAATGCTACCCATTCAACAATACTCACATGACAATCGTTAGTATACCATCAAGTAAACGATGTTAAAAGGAAAATTTTACTGGTTTGTGTATACACAATTACGGAGAAGTTCAAGGTCTCACTAATTTGTTTACCTTATAATTTTCCTTTGAATATGCGGGGACCACACCTTTGATAAACTAATTATAAAGAAATCTTTGCACGCAACTTTGGTTTTATTTGACAAACTTACATTAAAAACTCGCTTTAGCAATATCTAATTTATAAAATAAAGTATCGGTCTGTATGTTGGTAAGGTTGTTGCCTAAGGGTTCTGGAAGCAATGCAGTTTTTAATTCGCTAAGATATTTTTCTAAGACAGTTTCAGTAAACATAAATGCTTTCAAGACTATTTCTCTGATTTGAAGAGCAAATAAAATCAACCGGTTACAGGTCTGAAAAAAATGGGGAAGAAACACAAAAAATTAGAAGTGTTTTACCTCTAGTATTTTGTTAATTTCAAACTGGAAATAACAAACAGTAGATTATCTAGAAATATATTTGCTTCTGTGAACTGAGCATTAAAACAAGTTGCTTATGCTTTTAAAGCCCGAATTCTACATTAACTTAGCTCAAACACTTTAATTTCATTACTAACGATTGTATACTGCAATAAAAAATATTAAAACACCAACAAAATATTCCTTTACTTACATTTTTGTGTATAACGATAGAGTGTAAAGACCCTTCGTGGATGAATTTCTCACGACGAAGCAGCCTTCCTTGTCTTCCTGCTTAAGTAAGGATTCAGATCTTTGTCGGGACATGTCACTAACATACCATCTAAAAATAAATTCGTATATCATCTTTATGTCCAAATTAGTGGTTTGGTACAGAATTTGGACATTAATCTGGACCTATTTCAAAGACCAAGTCGGTAGCATCTGGGAATGATGATACTTGGTCAATTTTATTTATCTCTTGATGATGCCGATTTGGTTGGCGAAACAGCGCTCAGTAGCGCAATGGCGATAAAATTCTTTACTTACTCATATTGCTGCAATCCTAACAACTCCTTTTCTTTGACGTAATTGCTCGGGATATAACCAACGTTTCTGAAAAGAAATATTGAAGAATTATCATGTTCAGTAAATTTTTAACAAACAACCCTCCGGCACCACCTTGATTTTTTTATCGGTACAGGTATACCGGGTGCCATGAGATCCGGGTCTGGCTTATAGCTTCTGTGTTTATTTTGAAATTTAATAAACAATATTAAGTTTATTTACGGTGCTTACCCCTTCGAGTCCTTGACCTTCCACCAGTGCTCCTGAGAATCTTCTAGAACTTCATATTCCTGATTCTTCTCTAAGGATAAGTCTCCATTCTCTATGGCCATGTAATTATACAGAGCTACAACAACTTTAGTTCGTAATAAGACCTTCTTCGCCGAAGGGGTACCAGGTGTCCCGCCGCCGGGCATTATGGGACTCGATTGAGTACCTAAAACAACACATATATATTAATATCATATTCCTTAATCAACGAAATCATTTCGAGAGATTCAGTAAAATTGACAGATCCACATCTAGACAATGTGTGATCTGTCTATTGATACATTTTCAGAGGTTTGTAATAACTTCCTCCTTTATATAATTTATAATTTCATTGATTTAATTTTATTCTATATCTGCTAGAAACTCAAAAAAGAATTTTTCAATAATTGTTACAGCAAAAGATTTCATATTTGAATCTTCTGTGCTTAGATTTCTTTGGAATCCATACTGATGTTTTGAGATAATTTTATCTCAAAAAATTAAAAAGTTATGAGGAAAATACTGACAGTCACCCCCTAAAACTACCCCTTAAGCGGAAGGGAGGGTTTGACTGACACCATGTAAACTAGTGTCCGAATGGCGTATAACTAAGTTTAAAATATGAATTTGATATTTTAAAGGACTCAGAAGATATTGTATAATAACTGAAATTTATTATCTCCCTTTTAAGGAAGATTGAATTATTTGTGTCATTCACATAACAGGCTAAGTGAGTATTTGGCATTTTATTTAAATATGTTATTGAATCATTCATGAAAGTATTGAAAAGTAGAAGCCCTGAAACAGATCCCTGAGGAACTCTATGCATTATATCGCATACAGCACTGGTTATATCCTAATTTAATTTAATGATATGTGTTCCATTGTTTAAAGCAACTCCTTTGACTACGTATCTATCTATCTTATTCAACAGTATTCCTTCGTCAACATCAAAAGCACGACAGAAATCAATGAATAACCCTAAAGCATATTAATTGATATTAAGAGCATTAACAATTAAGTCTTGTAGATCACAAAGTGCTGATTCGGTGCTCTTGTTTTTAGAGAAATCATGTTGACAAACAGATAGTAAATCATTCTGATAAAAAAATGGAGACAGGAGATCCTTGACAGGGAGTTCAAATAGTTTAGAAAAACTGCAAAGCAAACTGTAATTTCCGTAAACATTGAGATCACCTTTTTGTAGCAAGGGCTGGACTTTTCCTTTGTCAGTTATTTTCAATTTGTCTCTTCAAACCGCTACGTTTCCTAACCTATGGAAACAAGCTAAAATTTGTCCCGTTTATAAAAAGGATGAGAAGGCTGCAGTTGAAAACTATAGACCAATTACCATTTTATGTAACTTCAGCAAATTATTTGAAAGTGTCCTTTATAATATTTTATTTTCCCATGTTAAATCCCAAATTTGCTTTAATCAGCACGGGTTGCTCGCTGGTAGATCGAGTGTTACAAGTCTGGCTTGCATAACTCAATTTATTGCGGAGACATTAGATGGAGGAGGTCAAGTTGACGTCATATATACAGATTTCTCTAAAGCCTTTGACACACTCGATCATGGTATCTTGTTACAAAAATTGTTCAACTTCGGCCTTACCGAAACATTTACTAACTTTTTTTACTCATATCTATCTGACAGGAAACTTACTGTCCAATACCATGGATTTAAGTCTGATGAAATAACAGCAACGTCTGGCGTTCCTCAAGGGTCCGTTCTTGGACCCTTGTTATTAATAATATTTATAAATGGCATTAACTGTGAGCTTCTAAATAGCACTCTGCTGTACGCTGACGATTGCAAGCTGTATTCGGCCATCAACAATTTAAATGACTGCTTTAACTTGCAAAAAGATTTGCAACAAATTAGTACGTGGTGTGACAAAAATAAACTGCATCTAAATATTAATAAATGTAAATACATGACTTTCACAAGAAAGCTTAATCCAACTGAGTTTACTTATTCTTTAAATGATATTCAGCTATCTAGATGTAGTCAATTTAAAGATCTTAGGGTCATCTTCGACAGTAAGTTAACCTTTAATAATCACATGAATGCTATCGTGGCCAGTTCTTACAGAAACTTAGGTTTCATAATCAGAAATACCAAAGACTTTGTTGATAATAACACCTTGATATTGCTGTTTAATGCATTTGTCAGATCAAAATTAGAGTATGCCTCCATAATCTGGAGTCCAGAATACGCCGTGCATAATCTTAGCGTTGAAAAAACGCAAAGGATCCTCAGTAAATATCTTTGGTATAGAAATGACGGAATTTATCCAGCAAGAGGTACACCTCAATGTGATCTATTAAAGAGATATCAAATACATGATTTGGAATCCCGCCGTAAGTATTCTTCGATTATGTTTTTATATAAAATTTTGAATAATGTGATTGATTGCCCTGAGTTATGTAGTTATGTCAAATTACATGTACCATCAGTTCATACACGCTCAAATAATTCTTTTTATCTAAATACGCCTCGTACAAATTTACTTAAATCTTCACCCTTGCATATGATGTGTTCAAACTATGCATATATACAGGACGATGTTGATATATTTTGTACTACTGTTAAAAAAATTAAGCAATCTGTATTGCATTCAAACTAAAAATATTTACTAGTTTATGTACACAAATATTTTATGTAATTATACTTAAGTTTTTCATATGTATTTATCGTACAAAATTCTGTAACAATGTTTTGTTCTTTCCTATCCTGTAATTGTATTTCTTATCTGTTTGGGTAGTTGTATTCTAAATAAATAAATAAATAAATAGCTAAGTAAATAAGTTTTATTCCGTTTAGTTCACATTAACATGTATAAAACCGGTCATAGGGTACAAAATAAAAAATATGTACATTAAAATTGACAAACAGACTAGCATGAGTAGTACCACATAAAAAAATAAATAAAATTGCACCCATCGCACATAAAATTCTTGAATTGAGTATGGCTCAAGCTAGTTTTAAAATATCGAAAGATTTCAGTGTTAAAATATAGGTTTATAAAAAAAGCCAATGGCTGACAGATACTCAATTTGGAATGTTTCAAGAATTAGACGGTTTCAGTTTATTTATTAAAGGCAATAAATAGGTTATAAACACTGAAATTCAAAAAGTAAATCCATAGCTTTTCTTAATTCTCATAAACAGCCGAATGAGAACAGATTTAGAACTTCCAGAACCTGCGGCGGTTCAGAAAATCCGCTCTGAAAATTCCATTTTTCAGGAAATTAATTTTTTGGAGAATATGTTAATAAAACTCATTATCAGACTTCTAGTTCTTTTACTTTTTGATTTTCAGTGTTTATATCTTACGTAATAATTTTTTTTTAAATCTAAAACAAGAAAGACAAAACTATAGATACGTAGAGTATTGTTTTGTTTATCTTCATACCAAATTTGTTTTCTTAATTTTCGCAAACGGCCGAGTATGAGAGGATATAATAACTAAAGATTTCGGGCCCTTAACTAAAACACAATCATAAATGAGTATTACATATTATTAAAAATGTTATTTGGATTACTTCAGGTATTAACCATAGTAATTTTATAGATATAGATATATAGTTATAGATATTATATTTACTTTATGACATTAATAAAATAAAAAGATACTGTTAATATTGTTTTAGGTCAAGTAGATTTTAAAAGGATCAATACACAGAGATGCTTTATCTGTTTTTCTCCTCATATGCCGAGGCTATTCAATGCTGCATTGTCATATTACAACAGGCTTTTGAGAATGGAGTGTTGTGTGTTTAGACGCACACGTCGGTTTCATACAGAAATGAAAGCTTGAAAAATGATAATATTAACACTAGTCTGGGAGGAACTTCTACACGAATAAAATAACGAGAAATTGGACCTTTTAAATACTTCTGGAATTAACTTATGCTAAATTTTATTTTTATTAATTTACTGGCATTTTTTTGAAAAATATGTTAAATAAGGAGCTTACAAGTTTTACTTCCATGTCCAGTGGAAGTATAGTAACGCAAAAAAATATATTATTTTTTTTTGTTGTTGCTTAAAATGTCATGAAACGTCCAGATTTTAAATTTGAGCGAAAAAAAAATCTGTCTGTCGGTCTGTCTGTAACTTTTTTTTGTGCGCATGTTTACTCTGGAACCATTTACGATATTGACTTGAAATTTGGTACATTTATGTATTATAATGAGATCTGGAACTAGATTATATTTTGGTCTGATTCCGTTGAAGGGTTCGTGGGTAAATGGGGTAAATAAGGGTAAATAGGCAAAGCAAGCAGGTTCTGAGTCCATAAAATTAGGAGGAGTAAAATATTACATTAGGATTTAGTGACTCTCGACGAGAGTCAACAGCTCGAAACTTCAGTCTGCAAGTGGTGTGTGACGACTGGCAAGAGAGCTCCTTTAAGTAGGATCAATCATTCGGCTGGTGTTTGCTGCAATCGAAGCATTATCGTTTTGATGGTAATATGCAATTATTACACTTAACACGCCAGGCTTGTAATTTGTAATTCAGCGCTCGGCGGGGTACATGGCCCGGAGAGTAGCTGTTGGTTGCAGTCTGGTTACGTTTCTTATAGTAAAATAAGGATTTTATAGAGGAGTTTGCGACTAAAAATATTATGTTTAATATTCCGCCCTCTAAAAGCACATTTGAATTATATTGAAAACATATTTATTTGGCACGTACTTAAACATATCCATACTGTCGACGTACCCTGTATAAATAAAATAGATACGCCGAATTATAGCCTAAATTAGACCACTACATCGCTTTGGAACCAGCACTTTTTTATCGGCATCGCGTAAATCAAATATTTTTTTATTACTGGTACTTACATTGTTGAGATTGCTACATTTAATTTATCGATTGCATTCAACAATCGGACGTATTTACCATAAAAGTACCTCAAGATAATCTTGATTTGCAATCAATTAATGACGTAAAAATGGTTTGGTTTAACGCGAACTAAATGGAATTGCCAACTAATTGAAATAACAAAAATGTGATGACTTGTTTGCTGCACATTTTAAATATACACCAAAACATGGCATGTTTAAAGTCAATGTCTTATTTTTAAGGGCGAAAATATTCGAAAATTAGATAGGAAACGGAACACGACGCACTGAGATCTTAATCGTACAAAAACATAAAACATGACGACTCCTGTTACAAAAACATGACTGCGGATTTATTCGAAAAATGGTTCTCTGAATCGCTTTTATCAGATAAACGAAGATTGAATAATAATATTTACACTATTTGCAACAAAAATTCATAATAATGTACCATCGCCTATAGCAAAAAATAGGAGTTACTTTTTCCTTATCTACCAATATTTTTTTCAGGTGCCTGGGGCAATGAAACCGATTTGATTTTTCAACAAAACCTTATTGGCTGATGCCAAACCGAAAAATTATAATTAAGAGAAAAACAAAAACTAAACACGAGATAAAGTGAAATTGTAAAATGGGGGTGCTGCTTAGGGGTTGAGAGTAGTTTTTTACGATTTTCGGCGGAACGTGACTTTCTAGCGAAAAATCCTCTTCACAAAATTAAGTGGATAATAAAAAAATGTAAAACTTTCATATAAGGCATTATTCTTCGAATGCGTAGAAGGGCAGAGCAACAAAAATATTTTTTTAAGGTAGAATTCTGACTATTATCTCAGAATTCTGACTTTTATCTCAAAATTCTGAGATAAAAGTCAGAACTCTGAGTTACAAGTCAGAATTCTGTGATACAAGTCAGAATTTTGAGTTACAAGTCAGAAATCTGAGATAAGTTAGAATACCTTTAAAAAATATGTTTGTTATTGTGGCACTTTTACGCCTTCGTATTATTCAACATAACCTCAAATTTTCTGATAAAATGGCGGAAATCTGATTTTTCGATTTTTTATTTTTTTTCTCGTAAAAATAATTCAATTTACATGAAATTATGTGAAAGTTTGCCTTTTTTGCATCGAATAAGCATGATTTTTTGGAATCTGGGACACAAGTAGTTTCCGAGATATTTACATTTTTCGGAAAAAAAACAAAAATCTTCCACGGAAAATTTTGTTTTTTTTTTTTATTTAAATATTCTATCCGGGCTCATTTTAACCGTTAAAATGTCTATTTTCAAATGGTCTATGTATATGTTGATATTTTATTTTTCGTGAAACCGCTTAAAATCGAGAAAAACCAAAAAAATTACTTTTCGAATCACGAATTTTTTCAATATTTTTTATTATTTGCAATTTTTTAAATTATTTATGCAAATAATGGATTAAATTTCAATGACAGAATTTACTTCAATGTAATATTTCTAAAGTTGAATAAATTTAATTGAAGAGAGTAGCGGAAACCATCCAGAAGCTTTTAATAAATAACAAATTAATAAAAAATCTTTTAAGTTATTATTGAGCAACAAAAATTTATCAAGCCTAGCCAGTATTTTTTTAAATGCAGAATAAATAACCATTGCAAAAAATTAATCTCAACTTATAGCTGGTATGGGACCGTCCATAAATGATGTCACGCTTTTAGGGGACGGAGGGGGTTCTGGAAGTTGTGACACCTTGTGGCAGGGGGGCGGGAAGCAATAAGGAACACGCATAAATTTTAATAGTAATAAAATTAGATTCTACTTGTATTAAAACAACGATTTTGATTATTAATTTCATTGAAATATGTTGAATTCGGCATAAAATTGAATTTGAAAGAGTCCACGCGGTAAAACGGGTTTAACGTCACTTTTGAATTTTGACAGTTGACATACCGCAGTGACGTCATATCATTTGTTTACTTTTCACGAAGCCGTGAATGTCGTGATAAATAAAGCGTTTTCAGTGTTTACCCGGTCGTAAATTTGTGTAATTTTTGATTTTTAAGACGGATAAATCTGTATATATTCGTTGAAACACCTCATAATAATCACAAAAGGTCACATTTGCTTAAAACTAATAAATATGGACAGCCAAAATGAAATAAACAAGGGATCATACATCACGCGCGGGTCGGTTGAGCTCGTCAAAACTCGGCAGTTGCTCGTAAAGATTCAAATAATTTGAATTTCAATTATTATTTATTAATTATTGGATGTCTAAACAATTTATATTATGATATACTTAAGACATTTTCAAACATAAACTATCTGATAAAAACACTTTTGGCTGTAAAACTGATATTCGCGTGTACCCTATTGTGATGCCACAGTACAAGAAAATAATTTTATGCGTAATATTTTAAATATTTATCAGAATACTTGATATTCATTTACCCAGCGTTTTTACGCGGCGATGTTTCTGTACTGACGTTCACCCGCTCCTTTAAATTTAAATTCTAAATAAAGACCATTCCTTAGTGAGCCTTAGCGTGACGATGTGTGAAACAGGGGTGGGAGGGGGTCAAAAATTGTCAAAAAAAGTGTGACATCATTTATGGACGGCCCCTTTACAAAAAAAAGTAAAAAATGGATATGTCATTAAATCAATCAAAACAATAAAAAAATAAAGAAAACAATCAATTAAGATTTGAGCATTATCAACTAGCAACTAACAAATCTACTTTTAAATTGGAAACTGAGCGTTTTGTCAAAACAAAAATATGAAAAAAATTCTTCATCAGATACAGGTCCTGGCGCCCTCTATGATCTAACGTGCTGTAATACAGAAATTATTGTTTTTGTTTCTTGGAATAAAAAAAGTTCCTCTAGCAAATTTGGCGAAAATCAGTCAAGAGGCTGTTGTATTGTAAAAAATCGGCAGCTACTGGAAGCGGCTGGAACCTCCCCACTCGGTGGATCTTTGAAACCGAAAAGAGCATTAAATTGTGTAACAAAACGGCACTAAACGTAATCCGATCTCATCCAAAACCTTTTCAGATCTTCTGGGGCACTAAAAAACCCTCAACTTAATGAATTTACAATCATCTATGCGAGTTATTACCTACATTATCGCTCGCGTTGAATAATATACTATTAGGATATTAACAACTTTAACATCACTTGAATGACTAAGAAAGTCTAGTTAAATACTACAGATTTGTAAAGCAACAAACTGAAAATTGGTAAAGTGATACTAATCTATAATAAATTCACTAACGAAGGTACAGAAAGCATATGATATTGATATTGTTACATCTACCTTTAAAGTTTGTGACAATCCACTAAAAGTTACAAATGTGCCGAAATCTTATTAACATGACATGACACCAACTTTATCGGATGACAAACGATGACAATGACAATCATCAAAATTTGCTCATTGCAATCCGATCGCTCGCGGCTGTCTTTGTTAAATCAAACATTAGCATTTCAGTAATTTTACTAGATTTTAGAGGAATATTTGTAGTTTAATTCTTCGATTTGTCTGTATATATATTTAAAAACGGCACTAAACGTAATCCGCTATACTTCTAGAGCAGTGAAGAAACCCTCACACGTGAATTGACACGTGATGTGACGAGTTTCACGATGTAACAGCTATGCGCATCGATCATGCCATGCGAAATGCGATCTATGCCATATTTGCTTTGTTTTTAATTTTTTTCACGGAAACCAAATCGAAAGGGTGGAAGTGTGATATATCGTTGAAATCAGAATTTTAACTGCTTTTCAATGGTTCCATTGCAAATTGAAAGTAAATATAAAATAAACAACTTGTTGCGTCAAAATGGCACTAAACGTAATCCGATCTTAACCAAAACCTTTTCAGATCTTCTGGGACACTAAAGAAACGCACACGCAAAGTTTCATTCAAATCCGTTCAGTAGTTTCGGCGCTATCGTGCTAACACACATACACACATACATACACACACACAGACATTTTCCAAAAACCACTTTTTTGGGTTCCTAGGACCTCAAAACGTAAAGATTTGATGTTATCTCAATTTTCGTTATTGAACCAATTTTAGTAACCTCTCACAATTTTATTGTGGAGAGGTTAAAAACGAAAAAATAATTTGAACCCTGACACCCCGATACCCTGTATCTTTTTCCAGAGCAACATTTTACTAAAACATATTTGGTTATGTCCTCATATTTTGGCCCAAAGAATCTACCCCTAAACTATGGCCTATTATTAATAGTCCACCCTCTATAGACCATTTTAAGGAGACATTTCAACGGTTAAAATGAGTCCGGATAGAATACTTAAATAAAAAAAACACCAATAAAATTATCCGTGGAAAATTTTTTTTTTTTTTTTCGAAAAATGTAAATATCTCGGAAACTACTTGTTTCTCAGATCCCAAAAAAATCATACTTATTCAATGCAAAAAAAGGTATACTTTCACATAATTTTTATAAATTGAATTATTTTTTGAGAGAAAAATAAAAAACCGAAAAATCGGTTTTCCGCCGTTTTCTCAGAAAATTTGAGGTTATGTTGAAAAATACCTTATTTGGAAGTTTTAGATTTTTTTATCATCTGCAACTTTAGTAAGAGGCATTTTGCCCTAGGTTACGTTTCGTCGAAAATCGCAAAAAAAACACTTTTAACCCCTAAACAGCACCCCCATTTCACAATTTCACTTTGATATTTTTTTTTTTTCAAAAAAGTATTGGCACCCGCTTATTAGTAAGTAAAACTGCATGTTATTTAGTATCATTCATACCAACGAAACTCAATTTTTTCATTTTGTGATAGTGGCAAACAGAAGCCACTTTGTTTGAATATGAAATATCACAGACACACTGTATGCGCACCCAGTACTTTACACAAAATAAAATTATAACCTGAGTTTATTTTGGTAATAGTCGTCTAGCAACTTTTTTGCAACTCTGGGCATCTAACATACTGTTTTGATAATCCATCATAATTTCGCATATTACAAAATACCAATTTCTAATTACAGATATTCAGTGGCAATAAAACAAGGCTAATAAAATTACGACAGGCCATTATCGAAATAAATAATGTCGACGTCTAATTAGTCCCTGTGATTGTTAAAACGTCGATTTCTTCATCAGATCCCATATTTCTAATAGTTTAAACACCCACTTCGTAAATACAACGTTAAAAGACAAAGAAAAACGTACCAGTAGCGCTCCGGAAAACATTGACGAGCATGTCGAACTGCATTTTCGTCGATTGGGGCACTAATTTCTACAAAAATAAATAACAGCTGAACGCGTATTGTCAAATAAACATGGCGCAGGTAAAAGAAGACTGCTTTGTGCCAAGGTAACTACAACTTGTTCACCGTTAGTTTGCGAGACAGGTTTTCAATTGGCGTTCATCGGGTGTACACTTGCAGGCTGCGGGTCGGCCAACGAAGGTGTATCGTTTTACTGAAGTTATAACCACCAAAATTTAAAAAAAAATCACTAAAACGAAATCACGAAATTCCTAATTGAAAAAAGAATCAAAAAGTTCCCATCAATGCATTATAAACGAGCTAGTGGTCAACTTAGGCCAGATCTTGGCTAATTTCTATCATAAAAGGGACGTGACAGGTTTCAAAATTAATGAGGAATTTCATATAGTATGTATATCGTTTTGTAATATTCTTGCTACACTGCCAGTGGATGTAGTATTAAAAACTTTACTTTTCAAATAATCCCATACAGAGTCAAGTGATGTTAAATCCGGTGCACTAGTCGGCCGTTTCAATTAGAACTGAAGTAAAAACGACTACAGACCATTACCTATCTCTCATATTAAAGTCGAAGTTCCTAGGAAATGTATTCATATAATCGGGGAAAGTTTGATGCTACTCCATCATAACACGTTACGATCATATTGTTCCAAATTAACATGTGCTACATTTTTTAACAGGCGATACATACCCAGGGGGCTAAAACATTATAAAGCTGTTCGTAGAGCAGCCATTACATAGTGGAGCATTGGTTCAAATGGTGGTTTTATTTTCCGAACAAAACCATGCAAATAAATGTATTTGTCTCAGAACTTACGCTTATTGTACCGAGCGAGTTTTGAGCGGCGTGTGTTTGTTCGGAGAAGGAGTCACTATTCGAGTCGAGGCTACATAGTGGGTTAAGGAGACTATGTTTTTACTTTCTCTAATACCAACAAACTCTTAAATTAAGTGTAAAAAGTAACTTTATGTTAAGAACAAGCTCGAGTGTTTGTGAGCTGTGCATACCTGCAATAAGTTGCATCTATTGCTGGGTAAGAGGCTAAGTGCACATATCTCATGAACGACAATCAACAAAATGAAAGTTACAACAACCAGCAGAAGAATTACGGGGATTGTCAGTGAAATGATGGACAATCTACTACTGTATTCTTAATTAAATAAAAATCTCGAACCCCAAAAACGGAAAATATGCTCAAAAATATTTTTTTTATAGTTATCAACTGATGCAGGGATCTCACTGTGGCATGGTTCGCAAGATTTAATTTGTTAACATACAGACGCGCATACGAGTAAATAAAAAAATTATATAAAACAATATTTTCAAAAAAAGCTTTTATTTAAATTCTCTAAAAAGTAGAAAATAAACTTTGAAGTAAATGAAACCCATCATTTTGTTACATTATATAAAATTTTTTTATGATATCAAAGCTTGTCGCGAGATTTTCTATTTTTCTATGTAAAGGAGATCGTTCGCGACAAGTTTTTTTTTTTAAATATACAATGTAACAAAATTATGGGTTTGATTTACTTCAAAGATTATTTTCTACTTTTTAGAGCATTTAAATAAAAGCTTTTTTAAAAATATTTTTTTATTTAATTTTGTTTTTTAGTCTTTTGATATTTTGTGATTCCCAGATATCAGAAATTCATAATCTGCGACCTAGAAAACCCCCAGATATCGATTTTGAGTCGAATCGGATCATAAACGGTAAAGTCGTCCGCCATCTTGAAGTGGCCATCCTGAACTAAATTTTTTACTATAAATTCGTAACCGGCGAATCTGAAAACCCCCAGATATCGATCTTGATAGATTTGGACCATAAAAGACAAAAGTCGTCCGCCATATTGGCGCCGCCATTTTGAGTTTCTAAATTTTGACCACGAATTCATAATTGGCGATCTCGAAAACCGCCAGATGGCGATTTTGAGTCGAATCGGATCATAAACTGCAAAGTCGTCCGCCATCTTGAAGCCGCCATCTTATTTTTTTCTTATATGAAAATGTTAAAATGTATTGTCACCGGAGTTATACACATGTGCAAAATTTCAAAGCTCTAGCTTAATTAGAACTAATCGAAATTTTGATTGCAAGATTTGACCTAAACTAACTGACTAACTAACAAACAAACATTGCAAGTTTACTAAAAGCTTTTAAAAATAATTTCGTTTTTGTCGATAAGAACTGGCGGTAATACTAAAGGAGAACGGAAACCTCGAATTTTTGCGTGATTTTTTCAGGATACCCTATTTTGGGGTCGCAGAACACGAATCTGAAATTAGTTTTGCGTGCATACGAACCGTTCTCCAAAAAAATTTTTTGAAAATTTTTCTTATGGCACGCACTTTTTCATGCACTAATTTATACACCAACAGCACTTTTATCGTCTTTTTCCTTATTAAGATCACACTATGGCCTTTATAGAACAATAAACCCTTCACTTATGGCAGAAAACTCACTTTCTTTTGCACAAAAATAAAAAGATAGTTTGTAAAACATCACAAAACAGCTACTCAAAACTATACAACTGTCAACCCGATGCGCATGCATTTACAAAGTTGTGTCTAAAGTACCGACAGCGACCGATATCATGAGGCGATTTTTCACGTTTTCAATGTTAAATTAATATTCCTTGTGAAAGCGGTATGGGTCATTCTATAGAACACCCCCCTCTTCTGCCGAAAAAACAGAAATACTAACGACGCGGATTTCGAAACGTCGACCGACCGCGAACGTGTCTTGATTTATGTTTATAAATAATGCTTTAACGCCATCTGCCCCATATTTAATAAGGTGCTAAGTACTATTATATATCCCTTGTCCTTCAAGAACGTTAGCGCCCGTCGACGCTTCGAAAGTGTCTTGAAGGGCAAGGGATATATAATAGTACTTAGCATCTTATTAAATCTGGAGCAGACGGCGTTAAATATTATTTATAAACATACATATCCCTTGCCCTTCAAGGCGCGAATGTGTGTACTTAACGCCGTTTGCCCCAGATTTAATAAGGTGCCAAGTACTATTATATATCCCTTGCCCTTCAAGACACTTTCGAAGCGTCGCCGGGCGCGAACGTGCCTTGAAGGGCAAGGGATATGTATGTTTATAAATAATACTTAGCGCCGTCTGCCCCAGAGTTAAGAAGGTGCTAAGTACTATTATATATCCCTTGCCCTTCAAGACACGTTCGCGCCCGTCGACGCTTCGAAAGTGTCTTGAAGGGCAAGGGATATATAATAGTACCTTATTAAATCTGGGGCAGACGGCGTTAAGTATTATTTATAAACATATATATCCCTTTCTAAGCGTCGACAGGTCGCGAATGTGTTTGGAAAAGTAACGTCGCATATGTCTTTCAACACTAAAAATGGATTAGTTCAACCCAGTAACTTTCAATTCTTTCAAACGTGCCTTTAGACACCAAACCTTACATATGCGCAAACAACGCATGCAAATATATGTAATCAAATGACAGATGAAGGTTCATCCAATACAGTTTCTGTGAATAAAATTCTGATTTTTATACAAAAGAAAGTGAGTTTTCTGCCATAAGTGAAGGGTTTATTGTTCTATAAAGGACATAGTGTGATCTTAATAAGGAAAAAGACGATATACGAGTGCTGTTGGTGTATAAATTAGTGCATGAAAAAGTGCGTCATAAGAAGAATTTTCAAAAAATTTTTTTGGAGAAACGGTTCGTATGCACGCAAAACTAATTTCAGATTCGTGTTCTACGACCCCAGAATAGGGTATCCTAAAAAAATCACGCAAAAATTTGAGGTTTCCGTTCTCCTTTAGTATTACCAAACTGGCTTTCTGTTTTGCTTTTCCCAGAAAAAATTCAGCGTGGGACTTGTGGTATAGTTCAAGTAGGAACATCCTGACACATAAGAAACCCAACAAAAACTTTACGACCTCAAAGAGCGCTCCGGATATAAGCCGGAAAGACTGTGCAAATTACTATCATATAAATCATTATTTTAAAAAACGGCTTTCACTAAAAGACATTAAAAACATGTTACAATGTGGGACGATGAGAGAAGAAAAAGTATATATAAAAAAATAATTTTTTTTTCTTCTATTATCGATTTGCAAAAATAATTTTTATCGTCCCGCATAGGTATCATTAAAATAAACATTTTCCCTTTTGTAGAACTAAAATAAAATTAGCCCTAATGTCCTCAAATGCACAGAGAAATTTAAAGATTAGGTATAATAAATTTGTCCAATGTCATATTCTACTATATCTCTATCTCTCGCCTTCCAAGCACACCGTACATTCAGCTGCGTCATTTTATTGACGTGAAGTCATTTACAATTAAAATTAGAAGCATGGATGACTAATACACTCCGACCAACTCTTAAAATACCGGTACTCATTTTTGTGCTGTTCGCAAATTGACTCGCTTACCTTTATAGGTTTTTAATGTGCGTCGGGAATGTTTCATGTCAGGCTTGGCGCCATGGCCCGCAGCGGTATAATTATGTTGTAGTTTTTGTTTGCATTTTTTATTTACTGGGATCTATTTACTTCAACTTAGCGCCATGGCCCGCGGCGATAATAATTATGCCGTAGGGTTTTGTTTCGTTTTTATTGTCTCAGTTTATTCCTACTTGAACTATAAATCATAATCTTCTAAAGTTCACGTAAAATTTTGTCTAATGTTGAAATTTCTTCTTTAAAACAATATGGGTGTTCACAGTTAACTGGAATATAATCTGACAAATTTGCCATTTGCACTCACATAGTCCAGTAGCGGCTCTGTCAACTGATGCACTGATCATTGCACAATATAGGAGAAGTTATATTTAAATGTAGGTTTCAGGATTCAAAGGGCGTCAAGCTGAAAGTTAACCTCAGGATTCTCATCTGCTGAACAAATGCAGGTTGACTGTCAGCCGAATGGCCCCATGTATGTTCGCGAATTTCGAGGCCAGCACTCGAATCACATCACAATAAGCAATAAACACCACCGGAGCTAATTAAGAATGGAACACGGGACAAAGCAAAACGCACGTCTGACCGGAAATACCAAATCAACATTCAAGACGCAGTCGGCAAGTCCTGCACGGACACAGCGCTAGAGGAAAAATAAATAACAATAATAGATTTAAAAAAAAACAAATAAAACAAGGTCCGGTCGGCCATCACGATTTGACTATAAATGTCTATTTTATTGGGTGTGACACAGGGATTTTTTTATTTCTGCGAGACGAATAATCCTAGATATATTCGATGGGAAAATTAATTAAATAATATTGTGTAAGTCTTATTCATTTTTTCTTTTCAGTCCCTCATTAGGGAACAGCCATATTGTATAGTTGAGTAATCAGTTTTTCCGGCACATAAAAAACGCAACAAAAACTTTACGACCTCATTAAAATATCATCTCTTTGTGCTGTCTCGGCCGAAATTGACTCGCTTACCTTTATAGGTTTTTAATGTGCGTCGGGTCGTTTGATGACAGGCATGCCGCATGGCCCGCGGCGATAATAATTATGTCGTAAAGTTTCTGTTGCGTTTTTTGAGCGCAGGGAAGTCCTTACTTGGACTAAACATCACTCTCCCTCGAATAACTCAAAGAACCGTCAATTAAAATATTACTTTTTATTGTTTCATTGTAGCAACTGTTATTTGAATTTAAAAAATGTACTTACTATTATTTTCCTTATTACTATTGTTATCTCTGTCACTAGAAATGTCTTTCCGGAAACTGCTCAGTTGAACTTGCGCCCAATAGCCACTCTCCCGGCAACCCTCCGAAAGCCTGATGTTACTCTTGCAACAGCTCCACTTCTTTCCGGTCCAAGGGGCTGGATGGAAGTAAAACTTCACGTGCTTGTTTCCTGCGCACGCTGAAAAGAGGAAGGTTAATTGAAACATCTGCAGTTTCCTGAAAAGTTGTTTTATATATCCTGAAGTAAACGAACGAAAATATTAACAGAAAGTCGGATATACAACTCCCAGCACGCTACACACTTCGTGAAATATTATTTTCAGCACCTTGTATATCAACGCAGGGTATTGGGTATTGTCGCGGCAAACAATATAGTAGAATGCGGTCGCGATGAGATGAGAAGTCGAGAAACACCCCATAATTTTGTATTTAAAATTTTTAAACCATAACCTTCAGGAGTATTCAAACCTAGCCAAGAAATGTCAAATAGTCTCTATACTGTCAAACAGGAAACAAAAAAAATAAAAAGCGGTGGTTTATAAGCTCTCGTGTGACGAATGTAATAACTGCCATATAGGGCAAACAGGAAGGTCATTTAATATAAGATACTCGGAACATTTAAAATCATTTGAAAAAAAAAAGAACAACTCAAATTTTACAAATCATTTCTTAGAAATCAGGCACAATTTTCCGTCCATAGAAAAACTAGAAGTTCTACATTATGCACCAAACTCCAGGAAATTAAATATATTAGAATCTATTGAAATTTATAGACTTAGAAATAATCCAAGTAATGGGATCGATCTGGCCCCGAAACGAGTGTTTTTTTCAAATTTCTTTTTTGTGGATATTATGTAGTCGGACTCCCTCTATCATCTGGTCATGTTTGCGGACGCGAGGGGGGTGGTGGAGGGGTGGAAATTTACATGTAAAGATAGGGAAAATCACTTTTTCGGACATAACTCGCTTAGTTTGATTCGGATCGAAAAAGTGTAAAGTGGATAAAATGAAGGGCTCGCGAAACCGCGTAAACTGGATTTTGACTAGTCGAAATCGGTCCAGCGGTTCTCGAGATATTGCGATATTAAGGTACGGATTTGTATATGAATTTTTCGCTGCGGCGGGAACGTAATGAGAGCCGTTTTCGCATTTTTTTCGGGGAAGAAAGTGTCATGGCGACTTTTTTTTCTTTCTCAAACTCAAAGTAGTCACATTAGTACACAATCCCACGTTTGCTGCGCGATTTGTGAAAGTTACAGCAGTTTTAATTTCATTTAGGTTTAACCCTTCCCCCCCTCTCGTCAACCAGCGACTTGAAATTTGGACACAGCACTTAGGTCCTCAGTGTCATCGGGGGGGAAGAAAAAAAAAGTCGCCAAGACACTTTCTTCCCTGGAAAAAACGCGAAAACGGCTGTCGGTATGTTCCCGCCGCAGAGAAAAATCCGTATACAAATACGTACCTTCAAATCTTAATATCTCGAGAACCGCTGGACCGATTTCAACGGCTCGAAATTCAGTTTACCCGCTTTCGCGAACCCTTCATTATGTCCATTTGACACTTTTTCGATCCGAATCAAACTAAGTGAGTTATATCCGAAAAACTGATTTTCCCTGTTTTTACATGTAACTTTCCCCCCTCCACCGCCCCCTCGCGCCCGCAAACATCACCAGATGATAGGAGTTCGCCCATATAATACATACATGAAAAAAATTCGAAAAAACCACTGTGGTTTGGAAACCCAGATCGGCCCCACTAAAGCATTAGCCTTCTTAATAATCAGTTAGAAATTGGGAATTCCAATTTCTTTGCCGCCCTGTTCTAAAAGAAACCTACCGTGTTTAATTATAGCCAATGAACGTAATCGCCTTTGTAATGTATAAATACCCTCACAACTTAATTTGTAATTCACTGTGCTTGAAAATGTAGACAAGATTCTAAGAAACTGCAGTTGCAAACTTTAAAATAATATAAAAATATAGTGATATGCAACAAAGAGATTTTGCGTTCGTTTATTATAATGGAATATCACAAAGTAACAGACAAATCCATTGATTTCCCTATTTAAGAAGTCCCGATACCACTATAGACGGTAGGGCTCCGTACCCTTTACCCAGACAAATTTAGATTTGAGAGGATCATCCAGGTGACTTGGAAGACAGTTAAATACATTTACACATCACCTTTCTTAATTATCATTAAACAGTGATTCTAAATATGTTTCATTTATCATTATATAAACACGTTTGGAAAGTTACACCACCATTTCCTCTACATGATAAGTAGCCTCATATATTTATAGACAATAATTAAAATAATCGCTGCTGTGTTTAATTACAATGAGCAAGTAATCTCCGTTCATGTAATCTAATCAATAATACAGCAATGAAAACATCAACGAAATTATAATTTCAACTTTGTTTTTATTTATAAAATTCCGGTTTATAGTTATCAGTTAGACTCCCTATTTAATAACAGTATATTTATATCATATCATAAAATTCAATTTACAAATAAAACCTATCTAAAGCAGACGACAGACCTTGGTTGAACTTTTGTACCCGTTGATAAACGAGAATTAATGTGTGTGTGATACTGTCGGAAAACCGAGAAGATATTCTGAAGAAAAAATAATAAATAAATACACAGAGAAGATACTTTTGTAGTATACAGGGTGTGACAGAGGATCCTGATACACACCCATTTTCTCTTTAGTTTCAAAAATAAACGATTGAACTCAGGTAAAACATTAATATTGAACCAATATTAATTTAATATTACAAAAACGTTGGCTCAATGTAAAAAATGTTCATAAAGTGCAATTGATGAACATTGTTTTAAAAACCTCAATAACAACATCCAGAAGTGATCGTAGTAAAACCCCAGCAAATTTTAAAATTAATATTTCATTTTCAGTCGATGTTTGTTGTGCAATATTACTAAAAATTCAATAACAATATAATAAAATATTATAATAATAATAAAGGTCTTTATTAATCTTTACGTACAGAACATTTTTGATATATGTATAAAAAGAGAAAATAGATTAATTCGGGCGAGGTTCAGTTCAGCAACCTGGGGTCAGGTGACTGTCTATACATTTTTCAATATTGTAAAATCAATATTTGTCATTATCAATCGATATTTTGTTGTACAATATTATCAAAAAATGTAATAACAATGTAACACGAATATAGACTTTTCAATGTTGTAAAATGAATATTAATAGATATTTATCAATATTGTCTACCTATATCTGGATTGGAATGAGTTAAAATAATATACTGCCAACATAAGTATACCAATATTTTAATATCAGTAGGTATTTATTAATATTAGTCCAATATATATTTTTTTGCAATTTCAATGTATCTATATTGATCCAAGATTGAATCACGGTACGACGTTCAAAGTATAAACTCTTTGAATCCTATTCTGGGTGAGTGGCTACCCAGTTCGCCTCTGTATTCGCTTCCACCCCCCAGCCGTTATTCATCACATACATCATTGGTTTAAAGTACTTTAAGTTTATATGGCTTATATTAGGGGTTGGGATTTTACTTTTTTGGGGGTTTGTATAATACTTCCACGAGATTGCTCATGTAATTAAGATCATTTTTCCTTACAGGTAAGTCGACTGATCTATTAATTATATTTCGCAGTCTCGTCTCGGATTGTACCACCATGTAGATGTTTAAAGGACTATGTAATCTAAACTTATACCTGCCCACAACTATTTCAAAAAACTTCTAATTGAAAGCCAAACAGTCTTAGAATTTATAATAATAGTTCTAAACATAATTATTTTATACTTTATAACTTATACTAGCTACTAACACTACGGCCAGTTTTCCAATGTCATGTGTCAAATTGTTTTTTTACCGATTTCCAAGTCACCTGAATGACGTCTTACGTCTAGGAGATCTAGATTTGTCTGCGTGAAGGAAACGGGGCCCTACAGTTTATAGTGGGATCCAAACCACTTCTTGGGGATAATTTATAATAGAAAATTACTTCGTAATAGGTAGGATTCGGACCCATATCACTAGGTATGTTCAGAGAGAAAGCTAAGTGCGCTAACCCACTGAGCTACCGTCCAGTAACGACCGAAATTACTAATTAATGTTATATATTAGAATATTTAAAAACCCCTCTGGCGAATGTATTGTTATGTGCCCCCCTCTAAGAGACGGATGTTTGATCAATCCCTGGTAGCACAGTGAAAGGAGGCTTGCCTAGTTAGCTATCGGTAAAACGGCGTCATCTCTGGGCCAACTGGCGAACTACCATTACCACGGATAGATAGAAAACGGTATAAAATCTCGGATGGAAGATTAGGATGGAGAAGTTGATAAGAACAATCTGGAGCGAAATCGACGGAACGCGAATATGCGCCACGGATATATAAGAAGCGGATCCAATGCACGGAGTTAGAGCGATGCATTATAAGAGCAAGTGATCAGATAAATTAACGAACAGTAACAAGTTATGAATTAAAGTAGTGAATTTATAGTAGATTAAAGTTGGAATTAGTGTGTTACTTATTAAGAATCAATTATATTTTGTAATTTAGTGGTTAATACATCAGTGGTTAGTGAAAGTTCGTGTTGCTATTATTGGACCTACGTTTGGGAGTGTTTACTGGAAGGTGTAAACACGTAACAATACTAATTCAATATTCGTAGTTTATCCCAGAGACAACCGAATTATATGTAGCGGTAACTTGTTTAATATTCAAGTCTGGCAATTCTCGAATGATAACAGATACAACAATTATGGTAAATAGTTGTTTCGTTTATATGTGGATAAAATTCTGCCCTACACATTTTTATTCCACCCTATTCCCAGCTGGCAAACTTGTAATGCATAGACAGACAAAATCATTAATATTAATACCGTTTCGAATGGCTAGTATCCAATCGGTGCGCTCCGACTCCTTGAAAGCTAACAAGAAAAGCGAGTAGTCATCGTCAGATTGATAGCCGACTAAGAAGGGCCACACCTCCCCGTGGGAGCCAATTTCATCTTTGGTAAAATCTTTGGCCGGCTCTACCGTATGAACCGTCTGCAAATCGATCCTGCCCTTTTCCTTACGTCTCTGAAACAAAAAAAAACACAAATTATATAATATACGTCATGTTTAAATATTTACTAGAACGGAAGCGTTAATGTGTACAGTAAGATATATTTGAGGTGTCCCATAGTCTATTTGGAAATGAGAGAGAATAATAAAACAATTAGGTACGGACCAACCATGGGCGTATCGTAACCTCCAGAATTACGGTGCAGATAAAAAAGATAAAAACTTTACGAGTTCATTATTGACGCCGGTGAACCATTCGGTATGGTGTTGTCAAACAAACCAACGTACATTAAAAACCTATAAAGATAAATGATTCAATTTGCGGGAAAAATAGTATAGAGTAAGAGGTCGTAAAGTTTTTATTGCGATTTTTATCTGCACGGTAAAATTTCAAACGACTATACCTACTACCATTCAGCAAAAGTAGTTTTATATATCCTGAAGAAAAAAGAGTGCGAGAAAGAAAACAAAAATTACCAATAGAAAGTCGAATATTACATTCAGCATGCTGCACACTTCGTGAAGTATTATTTTTATCACCTTGTCGTGTATCTACGCAGGGCATCGGTATTGCCGAGGCAAGTGGTATGATAGAATGCGGTCGTGGAGGTCGAGAAACTTTCACTGGTACCCCACTAATATAACAATCATCTGTCTCGTTTTCACGTAAGCGATTTTTGTTTTCCTTCTCGCACTCGTTTACTTCAGGATATACAAGGTGGTCCAAAATTGTTTCCCGATATTTCTGCTGCTGACCGGATGAGAATTAAGCACTTCATTCGCGGAACACAGAAACTAACTTGAAGTTGAAGTACACCGAAAACTGACTTAGCCTAAGCTCGCCATATTCGGCTTTTTATATGGTTCGTTGGGAACTTGGCATGCAGAGGTCTGGAAAGAGCTGGAAATGTCCCCTGACAATCTATGGGGCTCGAATTATGAAATCAATTGTATTGAAACATGAGAATTCAAGACTGAAAAATATATGATAAACACGGCAAGGAAAAATAGAATTTTGTGATATATAAATGAAGTTTGAATCTTAATTGGTTTTTGAAATACGGGTGATAACAGTCTGAATAACTTGCGGAACCGGTCCCGTAAAGTTGTTTAAGCCAAATTAATGTCATATTGAGAATGTTCCAATAGGTACATACCTGGCGTTGAAACAAAGTGGAAGTAAGCTTTGATGACTGTGAAGTTAGCAACGCGGTGCTGGCAACACATACGGAACATGTGGATTGGAATAAGTTTTGATATCGATGAAGTCGGCATGTCGGGAGGGAAGTTTTTGATGAATGCGATGCTGGCATGTTGGGAATGTGATAGAAGTGTGTTTTGATGTATGAATGAAAGATCGAATTAGAAGTTGATTTGAAGAGAAAATAGTTTATAGAAAATTTATGGAAATGAACTAAAATATTTTGAATAGGGGCTTAGAGAGTGGTTTTGATATGAATCGAGATAATGTGGGGGCTAATTTGAATATTTGGATGATTTTGTTGATGAATTTGGACTATTTGTGAATTATCGATGTTATTGTTTGTGAAAAACTGTGATTTTTGCGATTTTGAGTGTCTAAGGGACTTTTTTTAGTGTACTTTGACTTGGTAACCTTAAAGAATGAATTATTTGATAAATTATAGTACTTTCGAACTTGACTATATCTTCTATGTTTGAAACGTATTATAACTATATCTCTCCCCTTTCAAAGGTCATTGAAAGAAAATAGGTCTAATAATTCAGATCACCCCAGCCCACACATGTACTCCACATCTTTCCTGACAATTACTTTGCCTCATTAAATGTTGATTTTCCTGCGTCCAATATCCATTGTTTTGTTTATTCAACATTCCATTGTTGGTGAATCTCAACTCGTCAGATAACAGTATGAGAGGAAAAAACTTAGCGATATCATTCTGAAGTAACCAGCCAATATTCGGTTACCATCTTCTTCGTACAGATGCTGGTGTAACTAATTAAATGAACGGTAACCATATTGTTTGAAAATCTTTCTTGCTGGCTCATCACTATTTATCAAGTGTCTTTTTGTTTCCAGAGCACACTTTTTTTATTTGCAGCGTTGTTTTGTTAACAAAAAGTATGCTTAGAATCCAGTTTTATTCTACTTCCATGACACTTTCCTCTATTCTTTAGTTATTATTCATAAAAAAATGTGTATTTGCGTTAATATCAAACCGATTTTCGATTTGAAGGTATCAATGGATTTGTCATGAAAGTCAGTACTTAATTACTGGGTGTGTAAAAAGTGTTACCTTTTGACATTATTACAAATTATTGATTTTGGAAATTATAGTTGGCCGTAGCTACTAAACCAATTCGAAATATTTCATGTCTGATTCTTTAGTTTTACGACTAGGAAAGAGAAAGTATCGACTCATCTGGTATACATCATGGCGTCGTATCAGTTAAAATATCATTTCTGAAGTGTTACAAATGTCTTCAGTCATATCGGTCACTGCTTATTAGGCCTCTTAAAAATTCCTGGCCCTAGAAGCAAGTGAGGAGACGCGGAGACGATGACTCAGTGAGATTACATTCTTTTAGTACAACTCACGTTACCAGCTAGGGGAGCATTTTAATGAAATGAGGTATTGTATTTCCGGCTGGCCCTTTGCTCAACGTGAACTCTGATTCATAAGTCGATTTACCTTGATGGCATGATACCAACGTACGACTATTAAATAACGTTTCTTTGCAAACGTCCGTGCAACTAAGATGTAGTTGGCGTGAATATTTTTTGCAAAAGAGAGCCATATTCAAGAAAATATCATTAAAAATTACAAAATGAAAAGCCATAGCAGGGCAAGAGGATGCAATTTGGCCACTATTCAATTAAGCTGTTTTTTCTTATAAATACCTGTCTATATGGAGAACTTTGTCACTAAATATCAATTTTTATTTTACGTTATTTTTGCTATAAAAACAAAAACACCTTCTAAACTGCTTTATATTATAAATGTTTATTAACCGCCTTCGAGATCACCTGAGTGACCATCTTAAGTCTAGGAGATCTAGATTTGTCTGAAATAAAGGAGACGGGGATCTACAGTTTATAGTGGGATCCGAACATTCTTCTTGAGGATAATTTATATTTGAAAATTACTTCGCAGTAGGTAGGGCTCGAACCCACCTCGCTAGACATGCACAGAGATAAAACTAGATGCGCCAACCAATGAGCTACCGTCTCCCATTATGGAATAGAGCTTTCAGGATGTCTACACTCATTGACTCCCTATATTATTTTTAACTATCGCCGAACCACTAGCATATAATGATTTTTTTAATTGAAATAATACAGAAAAAAATCAGTAGTCGCAATTATGGGTTTTATGAAAAAATTATGTAAATACCAGTTGAAAGACATCTGTATGATGTTTTTGAATCATCACTTCCTACAAATATATAGGGCGGTCGAAAATAATTTTTCAAATAGAAATATTTAGAGTTTTACAAATTGAATTTTAAGAAAGCGAATCTTGAGGCCATGAATCGAACGGGAATTATTTGTTTGCTAATCACCGCCGATATCCTGAAAGAAGACTTCCTGAAATTAGCAGTTTCAAAAACCGCGATAGATTTGCATAAACTAGAATTTACAATATATAAAAAGTGAAAGAATAAAAAATGTTGTAAACAAAGAAAATTAGATATCTCTGGTCCTGGTAATGGTTGAGTGTCCCGTCAGGGAAAGTGAGCTCATTAGCAGGAATAAGTCGACGTTCTATTGGTCCAATGTTAAAAAAATACGCCTCATGCATATCACATTCAAATATACCAGGAAGTAATTGATGACGATTTTCTAAGACGTCAAAAAATACAAAAATTCGGCTCGAACGACCAAAATTCCTTGTTGATTTGGATTCGACTTTAAAATGAGGAAGATATCGCACTGCACTTTCATGCTAATGCTTGAATAGCCAATCATTATACCTACCTTTTTCTTTGCGGGCAGCGTAACACACTTTAATGTAAACATAATTATCAATCAGCACCACAAGGAAATTACGAACAGTAACAACTAGTGTAATTGAGAGATTACTTATCAACCGTGTATTTCTACCAAATTTCAAAACGTGTTACCGCATCGCAACCTCAAGATTTGTAGTCAGACACTGCGATAACAATAATAACGTTGGTTTGAATAAATTAAGTTTTTCTAGCGAGTACTGCGTACCAGAGAACAGATGCTAACCGACGTTTTTTTAATGTGATTGATGGTGTAGTTAATTGTTTTAATTTCTGACACGTACATATGAATGTAGTAATTATTAGTATCTGCCTCGTTTAGGTCATCTCGAATCCTTTGTACTTAAAAAAAAACATTTTTATTCTTCATACTATTCATGAAGTAAATAGGCAATTTTATTGCATTTTTTTGGTCTATTTCAAAGTAAAAAACCGCTGCCGAAGGAATCACTACTTCCACATCCAGATTTTGTATCCAAGTCTTATACATACTAAATCCCAATGTAATATTTTATTCTCTTTAATAATGGAGTGAGGGTGGTAGAGGGGGTGGCTAGTGTAAAAAAAAATTAGAAGCCCTTGGTTCTCATATACACAAATCCAATCCAAATAATATGCAAAATATTCAAATATATTTATAATAACATATCTATTCCTTGACGGTGACGTGTCAAATTTAGGGTTAAATATAGTAAAAATCGCGATACATTCTCCCAAATGGGGGGCAAATCCGAAAAAGTCATATTTTTTAAGAATTTTATTACCGTTTCCATAGGGCTTTTAAATCATGTTACGTATCTCTGTTTTCGAGATTACTGGTGATATTTTAATAAGTACTGTCGTGAGCAGAAAAAAAATAGGATAGGTAACTTTTATAACCTCTCCACAATAAAATTGTGAGAGGTTACTAAAATTGGTTCAAAAACGAAAATTGAGATAACATCAAATCTTTACGTTTTGAGGTCCTAGGAACCCAAAAAAGTGGTTTTTGAAAAATGTCTGTGTGTGTGTATGTGTGTTAGCACGATAGCGCCGAAACTACTGAACGGATTTGAATGAAATTTTGCGTGTGCGTTTCTTTAGTGTCCCAGAAGATCTAAAAAGGTCTTGGTTGAGATCGGATTACGTTTAGTGCCATTTTGACGCAACAAGTTGTTTATTTTATATTTACTTTCAATTTACAATGGAACCATTGAAAAGCAGTTAAAATTCTGATTTCAACGATATATCACACTTCCACCCTTTCGGTTTGGTTTCCGTGAAAAAAATTAAAAACAAAGCAAATATGGCATAGATCGCATTTCGCATGACATGATCGATGCGCGTAGCGGTTACACCGTGAAACTCGTCACATCACGTGTCAATTCACGTGTGAGGGTTTCTTCACTGCTCTAGAAGTAGAGCGGATTACGTTTAGTGCCGTTTTTAAATATATATACAGACAAATCGAAGAATTAAACTACAAATATTCCTCTAAAATCTAGTAAAATTACTGAAATGCTAATGTTTGATTTAACAAAGACAGCCGCGAGCGATCGGATTGCAATGAGCAAATTTTGATGATTGTCATTGTCATCGTTTGTCATCCGATAACGTTGGTGTCATGTCATGTTAATAAGATTTCGGCACATTTGTAACTTTTAGTGGATTGTCACAAACTTTAAAGGTAGATGTAACAATATCAATATCATATGCTTTCTGTACCTTCGTTGGTGAATTTATTATAGATTATCACTTTACCAATTTTCAGTATATTTTCAGTTTACAAATCTGTAGTATTTAGGATAACTAGACTTTCTTAGTCGTTCAAATGATGTTAAAGTTGTTAATATCCTAATAGTATATTATTCAACGAGCGATAATGTAGGTAATAACTCGCATAGATGGTTGTAAATTCATTAAGTTGAGGGTTTTTTAGTGCCCCAGAAGATCTGAAAAGGTTTTGGATGAGATCGGATTACGTTTAGTGCCGTTTTGTTACACAATTTAATGCTCTTTTCGGCTTCAAAGATCCACCGAGTGGGGAGGTTCCAACCGCTTCCAGTAGCTGCCGATTTTTTTCTAATGTAAATCTGTCTCTATTTGAATATGTAATGAGTACTTAGCCGAAATAAAACAGATATCACTTTTAATTTATTTTTTTATTTTAATGCTGTAGTTATTGCTATAGTAAATGATGGATGGTTAATGAGACTTGCACTGCGTTATAACATTAACAAAAATTTGGTGTGTAACATTTTAAGAAAGTGGAGAAAAAACGGTAGGATTAGTAGAAATTCTGAATCAAAGGACAAAGGATATCCTACTTAACAAGAGACTAACTATTAATATTTCGTTATTGCACCATTTCTATTTATAACTTCTATAAGTCTGTTTGGCATAGAATTAAATAACCTTATACAACAATCATTAGTAATAATATTTTCCCATGCATTATTTACTATTTCCCGTAATTCTTCGGTATTCCGTGGTCTCACATTTAGTTTTTGGATACTTCTTACGAGTAGTCCCCCTACTTCTTCCACAGGGTTAAGATCTGGACTATGACTGGGCCAGTTAAGAACATTGATGTTATCTTGAAACCAGTTAGTTACGGTATGAGCAGTATGAACGGAACAATTGTCTTGTTGAAATATGAACTAATTATTAGGAAATAATTGTGACACAGAAGGGAGCATAATATTGTCTAAAATTCTAATATACGTTTCACTATTAAATCATTCCTCAATATGCCACAAAACACCAGGACGACGTGCCCATATCCAAGCCCACATATTGACGGGAAATCTACCACTTTTATCATTGTTAGATATATATATTTCTCATCGAATCGAGTATTCGGAGGGCGGTAAACACGAATACGACCGCTGTGTGTTGACTGGAAAATTGTTTAGTCTGTAAAGATTACATTGTTCCAAAAATTTACATCATGCGCTAAAAATTCAAGCGCAAATCCTACTCGAGCTTCTTTATGTTAAGCTTTAAGTAAGTATTTCTGTGCTGCTGCATGACAGCGTAGCTCCGATTCTCTTATTCGCCGGCGACCAGTACTACTCGATTCAGGAAAATTCGTTTCTTCAGCAGCCTGAATAACTGAGTAAAATGGATTTTCTACTAAAGCATTTACTAATTGCAAATCTTGTTGTTGAGTTGATATTCTTCGTCGCCCTGATCCAGGATTTCTACTAATCGTACCGTTTATTCTCCACTTTCTTAAAATGTTACATACCGAATTTTTGTCAATATTATAACGCAGTGCAATTTGTCTCATTTCTCATTGACCATTCATCTTCTGCTTTAGCAATAACTCCAGATTTAACTAAATCGCTTATATGAGGCATATTAGTTTTTTTGCACACTTGCAATAAATCATGACAACTAACTGACAATGTCACAAAAATTAAAGTTAGATATACGCAACTAGCTTTTAGCAAAATATCGTTATAAGACTTGTCTTATTTTTTTTTGCTCGCGACCGTACACCAAATATTATGATGGGAAGCAGACAAAAACAAAATAGTAGTATTTAAGGCCAAAAAAACGCTTCACTTTACTGAGGTATAAGTAGGCCATGAAGAAAATTTATTTTAAAGCATCCCATTTTATAAGTTAAAACTAAAAAATTGGAAAAATCCAAGTAAAACAAACTTAAATGAATTGTTGAAATGATTTCCGCTGTTCAAATAAATCAAATAATTTTTCTAATAGTAGCTCTGGCTATGGATCCGTTAAATCTTGTTTATGTTGAGATGAACGTGAAACAGGCTGTATATAAATATGTTACATGATATCATAAACTATTTAATAACTTAATTTTTTTACATTAATAACATGAATTTCACTAATATTTTAAGCGATTTTACGACAATAAAAAAACACAACTTCAATCAATCTCAAATAATACTACTTTTACGTATGGTACAAATAACAAAACCGCCTTGTTTTAAGTTATTTTTTTATAGTTGTCTCACGTAAGAGGACAAAAATGTAAAGAAATATGTCGCACAATTACAATAATATTCAAAATAAATTTCATGCCACATCGTATACATTTCTATACGCCACAGCAACATGAAACAATCGGAATTAATTTAGATACATACATTGACTAACCTCTGGAAACTGATACACAAATCGTAATTGAAAAACAGGGAATATTCACTTGATTCTTTGTAAAATTGCACTTCTGGCAGGTTTTCGTCGGATAAAATGACGGCACAGCTGAACTTCGGTTCCACCCATAGTCGTGCGCATGCATACACCCCTAGCGAGAAGGTTTCGCCCTTTTTCACCCCTTATCCTTTCTGAATACATAAGGATGCGAGGGAGGATAGTAAAACTGACAATTTAAATTGCGAGATTGATGGATAGATAAACAAATATCTAGTTCTGCCTTTATAGAGTCTGTCAATCGATTCGTGCTGGGGCGAATTCTACAAGTTTTTCCTCTTATTTTACCCACCTACAGACTGTATAAGTGTATAATTGTCATTGACATCTTAATACATTTTATGATCTATGCAATAGTTGGCCTTATGGCACGTTGCACAGAACCACGCAATGTGTCGTGGTTGTCTGTTGAGCATACAGAGCTCTTTTAGCCTGACGTCTTGAAAGGCATCTTCCTCACCATTTGACCATTAACTGTCCAACAGTAAGGTCCATATGTAGCGGATAAATTCATTATCTATGTAATTAACAATTTATGAGGAAAATCCTAAAACACGTCAATCTTTAATTCTAAAATTACATTTTTGAGCATAATTTTATACCTCCCCCTTCAACCCCCTTGGACTGACAGCGACCCCTTTAAAAATTTTTAATGCAACGAGGGTACGTGTAATACCTCATTTGAAAGGGTTCTTAATTCCCTATCCAGCAATATAAGATTTTTTGGATTTCTCTAATTTTTTTAACATTGCCTACATCACACTGATGAGAGCTAACAAGCTCGAAACTAGTCTACGGCTGGCGATGCAAAACGGCCTTGCACTGTAGTCCTTTCTTTAGGATTAATCTGCCTGCTACAGGGGCTTATGCAATGAGGCTTTATTTTGCGTTTTCCGATTGAAGACTTAGTATGTCGCAAGTTATAGAGGACATTATTTTCAATTGATTTGAAAATCCACATTGGTGGCAATGAATCGACTTCCTTTCATGGGAAACAGTGGGATACTGGACTTATACTTTATACGAGGATAATTGAAACTGGTCAGTGTTAAAGCACAGGACCTTGCACACTGAACTTGATATTTTGTCCTATATATTTAGCAATGGTATCGAGATTCGAATGGTAATTGAAACTATGCAGGCGAGTCCGAGACTGGCAATGAAATCAGCCTGAATGAACCATCTACGACTGCACTGGTTTAAAGATAATAAAACGGACAGGCCTACTAGCACAAAAAAAACTGGTAAATAGTATCTCAATAGTCAACGGTGGACTTGTGCTGTGCTGTTAATGTGCCAGTGCAGTGCATAAATACCTGTTATAATGTCAAGCGTAGGAGTTTAGTTAGTTATTGTTCATATTTATAAATATTTACTACTATATAAAAGGTAAAATATTTTAATTATTTACTAATTTACCATGGCTTTCTGGAGACCATTTGAAACAGAGGATAATATAATAACGCCCGGAAATCTTATCATTTTCTTATGACAAGCATTTCTATTTACCTCCGTCCATGTACAATAAAGAGATGCTGACTGTTTTTGCCGGTTTTTAGTCTTTATACGGTTTCAATTAAGTTCGTTTACACTTTACATAGTAGGTATTTTTACATTACTACACATTTATTATTTTTGTTCTAATTTAGTAGCGCAAAAAAAATTATTATTTTTTTTTGTTAAAATAGGCTTAAAATGTCATGGAACGTCGAGATTTTAAATTTGGGCGAAAAAAAATTCCTGTCTGTCTATCGGTCTGTCTGTAACTTATTGGTGCGCACGTTTATCCTGGAACCGTTTATGATATTGACTTGAAATTTAGTACACTTATGTACTGTAACTAGATCTGGAACTGGATTATATTTTGATCTAATTCCGCTAAAGGGTTCCGGGGTAAATGGGGTAAATAAGGATAAATAGGTAAAGCAAGCAGGTAAGAGTCCATAAAATTGCAATTTAGGGCATGTACGAAAAGTCAAGGTCTCAAATTTTTTTTTTCATCAGACCCCCCCACCCCACTATCACCCCCACACTATTATGAAAGGAAGTAAAAAAAAATTAAAATGTGATTTAGTGTGTATACAAGAACGAAATATCTCAAAAAATTTTTTTTGGCGTTAGTTACCCCCTCTACCAACCCCATTGCCATCCCCAGCCTATTATTACAGGGAGTAAAAAATTTAATTGGGATTTAGTGTGTGTACGAAAACCGAGGGCCTTCAAAATTTATTTTGGCATTAGCTACCCCCTCTACAACCCCCTTTACCACCCACACCCTATTGTTTAAGGGAATAAAAAATTACATTGCAATTTATTGTGTATACGAGAACCAAGGGCTTCTAATTTTTTTTTTACATTAGCCACCCTCTCTACCACCCCCACTCTATTATTAAAGGGAATAAAATATTACATTGGGATTTAGTATGTATAAGACTTGGATACAAAATCTGGATGTGGAAGTAGTGATTCCTTCGGCAGCGGTTTTTTTAAATGTTACTAAGTAAACAAAATAACGTGAAACAATTTAAATCAAATGTTCAAACTGGGCGCCCGTAGTTTCTTGACAATAATGATGGAGGAGTTGCTCAAATTCTTCTAAAACATTTTGTATCGTATCCGGGGTGATTCGGTGAATTTCTTGCCTAATTCTGCATTTTAAATCATCGACGTTATTTGGTCTGTTGAAACAGACTTTCCAATTTACGTAACCCCATAAAAAATAGTCTAGCGGGGTCAAATCGGGAGAACGGGCAGACCACCCAATTTCACCGCGTCTTGTAGGGGCGAATTTTTGACCGAGATTTTTTGTAAATTTTGGGCAAGGGAAAAACAAACTACAAAAAATCTCGGTCAAAATAAAAAGTTGCATTTGTGAAAGTTTCGTAAATCACAAATGCTTCCTACAACAAGGTAGAACACATCTACGAAAACAAAATGCAAAATTGCAGAGAGGGATGTTCTATAGAATGACCAAAATGGCGGTATTTGTTTTGGGTTGAGAGAATCGGATAGTATGGCAGGTTCTTGGCTTAATCGCTCCCAAAAATCATAAAAAATGATAATTTCACTATGCGCTAGTTTGAAAACTTGGGCTTAATTTTTTATTAAACAAAAAAATATAAATGGCGGTTATTGCATTTGTTTTTGCCCCATTTTTAAAGAATTCCCTAAGCTATCCTAATTAACGGATTTTAATATCTCAAAATGGATTTGAAGATTTGAGTGCTCTTTTATATATCCAAAAATTTTCAACATTCTAAATGCTTTTTGAAAATTTTCAAAATGTCGCTGAGTCTAAACTAAAAAAGCATTTAGAATGTTGAAAATTTTTGGATATATAAAAGAGCGCTCAAATCTTCAAATCCATTTTGAGATATTAAAATCCGTTAATTAGGAGAGCTTAGGGAATTCTTTAAAAATGTGGCAAAAACAAATGCAATAACCGCCATTTAAATTTTTTTTTTTATTTTAAAATGCGTTTCAGCAACTAAAAATTGTAGGCCTAGTTGAGCACTATCCAACGATGTAGCGCATGTACATATGATTCGAAATAAAATTTTCAAAATGCCCAAAACTCGCCCAAAACAAAAGTCATGTCTACAAGTTCCGCTTCAGTAAAATTCATATTGTAAAATTCCAAATATTTTAAATTGAATACAAATTGTAACGACCAAGAAGTGTGATACCTAAATGCTTCTTTGTACATGACAATTTATACTAAACTGATGTTTTATTGCTTGTCGAATAACGAAAACACCAAAAAAATGTACAAAAAAACATTACAGTAAAGGACCGGTTAAATACTATATTTACTCATTTCAATGGATTGGAAGAAATGGTCCCACTAAATGGCCTTATTTCAAACATGATTATTGTAACCCTGTATGTAGAGAATTAAGTTTAAGATAATATACCTGAAGTTGTGTATTGTATTGTGTATTTCAATCTTACAGCTTTATCTCTTTTCTTGTTACTATATATGATGAATTTAATACTGTATTTTGTTCTGTTTTAGATGTGTAAACTTCGCTTCTCTTGTGTACTCAATGTACGAAGCAAGAGCGTCGAGTTTGTTCATCTCTAACTGTTTGGGCCGCATATAATTCAAATTAATTGGAAATAGCAGTTGCCTTCCTTCTGAATAATGGCTGGATACTTCCTTAATAGAGGGCATCACAAGTATAAGATTTAATCCATTTATATTTAACGCAAATTACTATATATATACTATATATATTAAAACTAAGAAATAATATCGTTATTAACTAGAGAAATTAAACTACTAATAGTAATAAGGCAATAGGCATAACTAATAAGTAAAATATAGCGATATATAAAAAAAAAAAAAAAATTAAATATAAATGGATTAAATCTTATACTTGTGATGCCCTCTATTAAGGAAGTATCCAGCCACTATTCAGAAGGAAGGCAACTGCTATTTCCAATTAATTTGAATTATATGCGGCCCAAACACTAACAGATTGTGGTTAAGTGTAAGAAAAGCATACATGATTTTTTTTTTAAATTGTGTCCGCTTAACTTCGCCATTTATTTTTCATGTTATGTTTTAAGATAAAGTCAACAGCTGTAATATTTACCTGAAAAATAATAAAGACGTGTATTATTATTATTATTATTATATTTACAAAACACACTACATTGAGAAAGAAGTTTGTACATATTTTTTAAATGACAATGAGACAAGTGGAATAAATAAATGTGCAAACAATAATTGTTATATAAGCTACACATACGATATAACGGGGACTTGTTTTGGGTATTTCAACAAAAAATAGCATGTTCTGCCTGGTAACTGACGGCACTCTAAATTGTATTGTCCCAAGAAATGCAATTACCAACCAAATTATTTATTAGTTTATATGTTATAATCACTATACAAACTAGTTACATCAGCAAACATATACACTCCTTGTATTCGAAAGTGAAGATATATTAAGTAACATTTTTGAACTTTTTCGACCATATCAGAATACTTAAAATATAAAGGAGACCATATTATTGAACAATTTTGCATAAAGACGTGTGTCAATCAAAATGGGCAACACGTCGAACACCTATTATAAATTTTTCTAATGAATTATTTGAGGGAACCTCTTTTTTTAAGTTTATTCTTGAATTTGACACTTATTTATAGAACGAAAATGGTTGCACTTAGCCATAGGGAAGTACTTACAAAAAATGTTCATTTTTCATTTCTGCATCACATCGTCGAAAAATATACAGGGTGTTCCATTTGAAAAAATTGAGAAAATTCTATTTAAAATGTTCTTAATTGAAAAATAATTTTTGGCCACCCTGTACATTTTTAGGAAATAAAAATGATTCAAAAACGTTAATTAGATGTCTCGTAACTGGTATTCACATAAGTTTTTCTTAAAACCCATAATTGTGACTGGTAATTTTTTTAATATCCATCTGCAGATTGCATTACCTAACAGAAATGGGAATATTGGGAGCAGAAAGTGAGTAACGAAATATAGTTTCCTTGGTTTTCCCCAGATTGATGCAAATCTATAATAAAATATAGATACATCATAAATTCCCACTAGGGGGAGAAAGGGGATACTTAGCTCCTGAACTTAATAAAATTAACCAAATATTATGGAAAAAACCAATGTAAAATGTAACATAAAGTAAAAAGTTACATACATACAGCTGATTTACCAATAAAAAATAAAAATATTCCCTAGGATCCAAATATAAACAATGCACACCTCAAAATAACAATAAATAACAAAAGCTATGTTTTGGTAGATAGGTAGCACTATAGATAGGACTGGGTATTTTGTTTAAAGATAAACTGGACAAAATCATAACTTATAACAGAGATAATATGCTTACGGATTCGTCGTAGTCGTCATAATAGATAAGGAACTTTTTGGATAGCACGAACCATCTCTTCTTGATATTCACTCTAGTGTAGGCTTTTTTATTTTGTGAACGTTTCTTCATAAAGCCCTCCCTTATTATCGGGTAGCCTGGCGAATTAGACATTATTAAAAACACCACATTTCACAAAGTAAAAACGGAAATCCCACACAACACAACAAAAATATCACACATCCGATCAAGTTTAAAAGTTAGGTTATGTCTCCGATAAATGTCAATTTCCAGTTGCTCTCCTCACATGCTTGTTACACAGACTTTGTTATTTTTAATTAATCGCTCCGAAATTACCGAGGTAATTCATTCATTGTTGTTTTTATCGAAACCAAAATTTAAAAACCGATGCCCGACCATGAGAATAAACCTCATCGTGTGAGGCGGGTAATTTTGTTTTATTTTTAATGCCGCGATTGGTATGCGTAAACTGTTCCCCACTATCCGTATCCGAGTACAAACAAATAAAAATTGAGGCATCATAAAATAAACATAAAGTCATACATAGGGTCGTTTGTTCTCTCTAGCCAGAGAAATAATATCAAAAGTTAGTTGCAAGGAAAACATTTGGTAGGTAGATATTTGTTCAAATATAATAGTGATTATGGGTATACGGAATTATTTGTTTGTTAATAAATGAATACTTAATTTAATTACAGATAAATCTGGTATTTGTACATGTTTAATAGTAAAAATAAATTGTTTTAGTGTTTCAACATTATAACGACATTGCGTGGTTTTTTATCTAGTCGAATATTGTAAATTAAATAGGTTTACAGCCAGAAACAAATTCAAATTAGGTAGGTATAAGTGAACTAGACACTATAGGCTGGGGCCGTTACTTTTTGAGATGAAAAAATTAATAGCAGGCAACGGCCGGCTGGAATATATAGTTGAGGTCATAAAAAATGAAAAAAGAAACTTTGGAACTTGAGATGAAGGGAAGTAGTGAAATGGGGGTGCTATTTAAGGGAGGAAAACCGTTTTTCGTTATTTGTGGCGAAACGTGACCTCCTAGAGAAAAGTGTTTCAAACAAAAGTTGTAGATAATAAAAAAATCTAAAACTTTTATTCTATATATTTTTCGACATAACCTCAAAGTTTGCGAGATAATGACGAAAAACCGATTTTTCTGTTTTTATTTTTTTTCTCACGTGAAAATTATTTAATTTAAATGGAACTTTGTGAAAGTACGTAATTGTTTGCATATAATAAGCATGAATTTTTTCAATTATGGGAAATAAATATTTTTCGAGATTTTTACCATTTTTCCGAAAAAACACCCCTATCTTCGGCGAACAACTTTATTGATTTTTTTTTGGATTTTGATGTTCTACTAGTGCTCATTTTTTTCGTCGAGATGTCTACTTTCAAATGGTACGTCGATGTTAGTGATTTATTGTCATTTAGCAGCTTAATATTAAGAAAAACCGTAAAAAAAAATTTTCGAATCTCGAATTTGTCGATTTTTTTCATTATTTACAATTTTTTAGCATATTTATGTTAATAATTCATAATATTTTAATGAAAAAACTTGCTTTGGTATAAAATAAATAAAGTTGAATGAATTTCATCACGGAAGGTAGGGAAAACTTCATGAAACTTAACATTTACATGGAAATCAATAGTACTTTATTAATTTTCATAAGCTAGAGTTAAGTTTCGAAAACTTTATATGCATATTAAATTATTCTCAATACATATGATAAAATACAACATACAATTTATTTATATTGGGTACGAATTCTTTACTTTATTTACAAATATTTACTTTATTAATATTGTTTGTGTATAGCTTATAAAAAGAAAAATCAATAAAATAATTGTTAAAATCTAATCAATTTTAGGCCTTTTTTGTTGTGGTTCGTTTTCTTCATCGATCAAACTCTCAAATTCTATATTATCTTCAAAATCATTGGCTTTCAGGCTCTTCAATTTCGATGTCATTATTCTTTGCTGGCTCTTCATCAATATCTTCAGAATCACTTAAATCTACAAATACTTCTCTGTCTCTATTTGAACAGTTCTCAGTGCATGTATTGCATAGATTGGTACATTTTAAGCCGTGTTTTCGGCAGCCACACCTTTGATTATTGCACCCACTTTCACAAGTACAGCTAACGCTTTTTAACAACTTTCCGGGAATCAAGTCGGAACTGTCAGAGATGTATTTCGGCACGAGTCTTCCTACATTTCCGTTCCAGCCCCAGTCCTTTGCTTTTCTGTTGTCCTGGTCGTTGTCAAAATTACCCAACCAAGTTTGCAATTGGTAATAGACTCTGTAGGACTGTTGTGCAGCTGCTTCTTCAGTTGGAGGGAGTTTTTCCGCTGCTGCTCTTGTGCAGGCTCACTTTGTCCTACCCTTCTCTACCCCCAACCCTCAGTCGTTTTGGGCGAGTATTTCAAATACCTGTATGCTGAGAAATTTCAAATTTTGTTAATTTGAAATTTTGAAATTTTTGAATACGTAACAGAATTTTTTTTGTTTGTATTCAATTTTAGCGTGGTTTCCAATAACTAAATTCATTCAAATTTAGTTATTATATAACAAAGTAAGTTTTTTGATTAAAATATTATGAACTATTAACATAAATATGCTAATAAATTGTAAATAATGAAAAAAATCGACAAATTCGAGATTCGAAAAATTCTTTTTCGGTTTTCCTTAATTTTAAGCTGCTAAATGACAATAAATCACTAACATCGACGTACCATTTGAAAGTAGACATCTCGACGAAAAAAATGAGCACTAGTAGAACATCAAAATCAAAAAAAAAAAATCAAAAAAGTTGTTCGCCGAAGATAGGGGTGTTTCTTCGGAAAAATGGTAAAATCTCGAAAAATATTTATTTCCCGTAATTGAAAAAATTCATGCTTATTACATGCAAATAATTACAAATTTTCACAAAGTTTCACTTAAATTAAATAATTTTCACGCGAGAAAAAAAATAAAAACAGAAAAATCGGTTTTTCGTCATTTTCTCGCAAACTTTGAGGTTATGTCGAAAAATATATAAAATAAAAATTTTAGATTTTTTAATTATCTACAACTTTTGTATGAAACACTTTTCTCTAGGAGGTCATGTTTCGGCACAAATCACGAAAAACTGTTTTCATCCCTTAAATAGCACCCCATTTCACTACTTCCCTTCATCTCAAGTTCCAAAGTTTTTTTTTCATTCTTTATGACCTCAACTATATATTCCAGCCGGCCGTTGCCTGCTATTAATTTTATTTTTTTCAGCATTATAAATCCGTAACGGCCCCAGCCTAATACGGAATTATTTGTTTGTTAATAAATGAGTATTTAATTTAATTATACATAAATCTAGTATTTGTGCATGTTTAATAGTAAAAATAAATTGTTTTAGTGTTTCAACATTATATTGACATTATCTAACCGAATATTGTAAATTAAATAGGTTTACAGCCAAAAACAAATTCAAATTAGGAAGGTATAAGAGAAATAGACACTAGGCAGCCCAGCTTTGTTAAAAGTCATGTATTATTGGTTGTATACATATAATGCTAAATCGGCAAGTTTATTGTGAACAGTAAAGAAAACGATTTCTTTCTCGCATTCTTCATGTATTTACCGACAGATGGCGACAATTTTTTCTAATGCCACAAGATTTCTGTGCAAAAAAATGCCGTGGCTTTGTTTCCTAGTTTTACTGTTCGGAAAATACATTTTCATCTCATAGTATTTTTTTCACAACCGTAGTAATGAGCAAATTTATATTTTTACTTTAAGCTCCATACGTCGAATAATAAAATATATCTATTTTTGATTTAAAAAATCAAAAAGTTAACTGAATAATTATTTTATTTCAAAATTCAAACCCATTTTCTCTACAACAAGCAGCCTTGTCTCAAGGTTTGTAAAGTAAGATAGGTAGCATGGTAACTTTCGACCAATCAGAGATCACTATTTAAAATGCGGGAACGCGTCACTCTGCCTGCCCATCCGAATTTCTGGCATTCAAACCATTAGTATAGAAGTATAATTAGTTATGAATTTGAATTCCGTATTTTGTATTTTTTAATGTACAAGCACAAGTTAATAAATTGACTTTTTTGATTAATGATTATTAACATCGATAACGTTTTCCTTGGAATTTAATATTGACATTACTATATATCAAATTTATAACTAATTAATGTATGCAGTTAAAGAAGTACATTTTATATCAAGGGACTGAAGTAGGTTCTTTTAATCTTGTGTGCAATTTCTTGCCCGAGACTTCAGTCTTGATTTCATTGCTTTATATAATTCTTAGCGAATTTAATAAGTTATAAGATAGATGAAGAAACATACATGATACTAATTTTCGCCCTATAGTACGGGGGCCATGAACCTTCCCGTGACCCTTTGAGGTCGCGACGAGTAAATAGGTGTTTTCGGCGTATTTTTTCATGCTGAATCTAAATATGCAACTCAATTTTACGGAATCATACAAGAAAAATTGTTATTAACATTTTAATTGTTTATAAGGCTATAACTTCAAAGTTAACAATGGAAGGGAGAGTTTTCAAATTTTTCATGATTTCTGATACAAAAACAAAGAAAACTCTTTTTGAAAAATTAAAATCAACTGATTAGAACCGGAGATATTGCACATTTGTTATTAACAAATTGCATAATTACGATTTTTTCGCACTATTTCACTCATAACTCGGCTCCTATTCAACGTAGAAAGTTCTACCAGATCTCATTTTAAAGCTAAAGATTCAAGCTTTAAAATCTTTTATAGTGAAATATCCCACCATGCTCTTGAAAAATTTTACAAGTGATGAGAGCCTGACATTTTTGCGGAAGCAAGATAAGTAATTTGTTTATACGCATTTTGAGGAAAGTTAATCTATAAATATCAGCAATTGAGTTATACATTCTTATTGTACATCTCAAAACGAACATTTTTTGATTTGCTGAATGTATTTTGATTGCGCTTTCGCGCGCAATGCGCACACTGGAGTACGCGTTACATGTAGCGACTACCGTTTTATTCCTGGCTTTACTTAATATATAATTTTTGAAATATTTACATTAATAAATAATTTGTAAATAATAATAAACAAATACATAATTTTTTTCTAAAGTGTAATAATGAAAAAAAAGTTAAAAGAGTAGAAATTTTTCCCCAGGCCAACATTTACAATTATGTAGTATTAAAAAATTTTAATGCAAATTTTTTATTAGAATTAGATGTGCATACAATAATTTATTAATAAAATTTAACAAGAGGGCCATTAAATTTTATTATGTCATATTAGACACAGCAATTAATAAGAAAAAATCACTCATTGGTTTTTTCTAATATTTCTTTGTATCATATGAAAATAAATTTTATTTAGTGTATTAAGTAATTTTTTTAGGGAAGGAAAAAAACATCAACATCTCACCACTCTCTTTTGCCTTTTTTGAGTTGTTCTTGCAAACAGCTACACTACAAACCTTTCCTTCAGTCATCTAATAATTGTATGTAACATTGTTATTTATTATTATGAACGGAAAATAATAAAAACTGTTTACCTTAAAATTATTTCTGTAAATACACAGGTTACAAACTTCTATATATTATGAGTCTTTTCTCTTTAACAGTAATTGTCAATTAGATTATACACTAAATAACTATAACTGCACGATTATAAACACAAAAACAGCAAATATTTCGAAATAACTCAACAAATAAGCGCAACGTCTAAAAAAATACATACGTACAATTAAGTTTCGGCAGGCACGATGACGCGGAAGATGGCCGCCTTCATCGTAACCCCTCCATTCCGTTCAAGTTACCATGCTACCTATCTTACTTTACAAACCTTGGCCTTGTCTGATATAATACGTTATACGTTGTATTTCTATCATAATAATAATGTTACCATGTAAAACTAATAGCGCAAATACCTAATGAACTGATTACAAAACGTGTACAATAATTAACATGCACATAAAAATATTAAAATGATAAAACACGCTTTGTATTCTAATAGCTTGAAGGCATTGAGTTATTTACTCAAAATGATCAGTAGTTACGAACAATGCAAGTGAGACATCTCATTAATGGACGATTACCTACTTAAATATTTATCAAACTTATTGATTTATTCATTTTTCACTTGCACGTGTTCCATTTTAGTCGCGCATGATGTGGATATGTGTCTCTATATGTCTATAAATTCGTCTGGAGATCATACAGTGAATCTTTATCAATGTAATTACGACGTCAACATAATAAAATAGTAATCTTATCGTCTATATCAAAATGATTGTTTAGTTATGGAAACTAGTAAAAAATGAGTAAATGACAATGACGTGTCCAACTCTCGATCAGTGACGTACTGCCGTATTTTGTTTCTGAGTTATCAACTGAACACAGATCATATGTGATCTGTGCAACTGAAAAAGTAAGTGTAATGTCGTAATGTGTAATATAGACCGTAATACGCAAACGGGGAAGCAGTACAGGTCATAGCCGGGGCAATTTGAGCGGATTTGAATTTATCACATTAACAGCAAAAAATCAAGTTAGCATAAACAAAAGAATGTAGACCACAGGATTCGGGTTTCATATTAAATTCATTAAATAGAGAATCTAATGCTATATGAGATTTTAAAGGTGATCTCTAGTCGGGAATCCCGTTACTTTGCTAGAGCATAACAAGACTGAAATTTTGGAGGGGTGAGGGGGCGCCAAAACAATATATGTGGGTTATAGCTATAGCAGTTATAGTCATAGCACAGTACCAATAATGTAAACGCTTGTTTTTCTTTCGTTCCATTACGTTCTTATGAAAGAGGAGGTGAGGGGCAAGTGCAAGAAATAAAGACATTTCAAGAACAACTAAATGTTCAAATAACACTTAATTTGCAGCTTGGTAGTTGCCAAGACGACCGATGTTTTTATGGTATCGGCTCTCGGTGACCATCTTCATCAAAATGTTTTCTTATTTTCTCTCTAGTATACAAATTCCAATGTTTGCTTGACTATCAGTTTAACGATGTAATTTGAACACGAATCCAGTGTGCTTGGAGTTTTGAATATTTTTTTTCTTTCGAAAAATCATGAAACTACCTCTATGATTGTTTTTTTGACAGTATATGCACCTAAAAAAAGCAGTTCATTTGTTCAATGCAACTCATAAAAAAATCTAATATCAGCTAAGGAGCATGATAACCTGGTGTATATTTACTGGGTAGTCAAAAAACGCAACAAAAACTTTACAAGTTAATTAACCGGTGAATCATTCGGCATGGCCTTATCAAAAAAGCCGACGTACATTAAAAACCTGTAACGATAAGTGATTCAATTTGCAGGCGAGATAATACAGAGAGTAACGGTATTTTAATGAGGTGGTGAAGCCTAGTTTATATTAGTCAAGTAAACGAGAGAGTATTAGGCGAATCGAGTGATAGCGCGGAGAGCATAGTTGCTCGTCCTCTGCCCCATCACTTTACGATGAACTCGACTGCCCACTTGCCCTGTATAAATTCTTCGAAGAGCTGATATGGAGACTAGTCAAGTACCGGAAATTTATTGAACGTTTATCAAAAAACGGTTGTATTTGCTAGTGCCATATTTATTAAAATAGGCGAATGAAAACGAAGTGAAGTGAAAGATACAAGATACACTTTTAAATTCGTTGAAATGTACTTGTACCGTGGTCCTAGTTACTGGGTCCACTTCGCTAGGCCGAGTTACTCTCGCAAAGTAAAGTGTCGTGTAAACATCAACAAACAAACGGGGGGAGTCCATTAACTGGTCCTAGTTTCTGAGCCCAGTTCACTCTAGGCCGAGGGATTTGCTCTATAAACCAATGTAAATTGGCTTTAAAGTTTTTGTTGCGTTTTTTGATCCTTATAAGAGCAACTGATGCAAGAGTTGCAATAACGATAATATAAAGTTTGTATACAAAATAATTTTTACTTTAAATGACCATTATAGTAGGCAAGAATGTCGTTATTCGGCCGCAGAAATCCTCACATAAAAAGTCTGCTGCATTCCGCGAAAACAACAGTTTTTTTCTCCTTCGTCTGGAGTAAAGTCACTTTAGACCGTTAACGAATAATCTATCGCACGCCACTGAGACCAAGTAAATACCGATAGACAAAAAGACAAAGCCACAAACCGAACCTAACCTTTGTTACATTACATTCGGCTGATTTGTGATGGAAATATTTAATTAACCACAAAAACAAGGGTCAAATAGGTTCTTAATATTTCTGCACGCGACCTGCTTAAACTGGCTCAGGTAATAAATTAATATAGTATAATTTATGAACTCTTTAATTTCCTGATTAATTATTTGTTTATAGTGGGACGGAATAATTTCTGTTCGATATAACCAGATAGGTTGTACTTTGAACTGTAAAGCTCCACAAATTGCGGGCGATTAATTAGATAATTTAAATGGACTGCAACTACCTACATATTAATTGAACTTCGTCAGTTAGGAGACGAATTTTATTGAAAGCTAGAACCCAGTAATTATTAATTTCTCAGTGAAAATTCTAATTTAGTCTTATGCTTAATTAATTAATAGCTGTAGGTGCTTGAAATTATTCAATTTTTTAGATATGGCTCTTCGTCGAATCGCTGCCTTGACCATTAAATCAGGACTCCGCAATATTGAGCACTTAAAAACACCAAACTTAGTGAGTATCCTATAACTTTTCCATATCTGATAAGTACCCATTGTGTGAGCAAGTGAGAATAAATTATTGGTCGAATTAATATTTCAAGTTCCAATAAAGTGTTGGCCATTCGAAATTAATAATGTTGCATTAGTTTCGAGCAGCCGGTGGGTTTTTCTGTAGCTATTAACCTTATTAAGGTGGATTTTCATTAAATTTTAATTTTTTTAGGTAATAATGTTAGTTGGCGTGCAAACACGAGATATTAACACCCTTGGAATAACGAGGAACCTGACTTTACTCAGTAGGGAGAAGAAGGATACTAAAGTGATAAATTTAAAATTGGAGAAACCCGAGGAGAAGCCTCTGGTGGTTATGCTCTCTTGGCTGATGGCCAGAAAGAGACACATTCATAAATATGCCGAAATGTATTTGAGGAATGGGTTCGATGTTCTTAATGTCAGTATTACTCCGATGCAGTTGTTGTGGCCTGCCCCGGGAACTCAGGTGAGTTAATTGTTTGTTAATTCTCTTACGACTTTGAATATAAAAGTAAAAACTAAAAGTAAAATCTAAAAAATTTTCAAACTGGGCGCCCGTAGCTTCTTGACAATAATGGAGGCACTGCTGAAATTCTTCTAAAACATCTTGTATCGTTTCCAGGGTAATTTGATTATCGATGTTATTTGGTCTGTTAAAGTTGACTTTCGATTTTAAGTAACCGCTTAAAAAAATAGTCAAGCGGGGTCAAACCAGGACAATGGGCAGGCCACTCAATTTCACCACGTCTACCGATCCACCTATTGGGAAAACTTGATTGAGATATGCAAAATGTGGTGTAGTTCCGTTCTGCTGATACCAAATATTTCTATCAATTTCATTAGGGTTGTCATCATCTGAGAAAAGTATTCTTAACTCTGGAACTAAGAAATTTTGCAAGAAACTCAAGTAGGTAACACACGCCAGTTAATGTGCTGTCAAAGAAATATGGTCCGATAATTTGAGAAGTTATAATTCCAGCCCAAATGTTCACCTTCTCAGGATATTGTGTATTGGTCTCCATCATCCAACCCAAGCAACACCAAATGGTTTAATAAACGTTTTGATTTCGTTTATACGACTGCTATATATATCGTTTGTCGCAACTATATTCAATGTTCGAATGTCAGCGCAAAAAACGTATATATTTGTCTTATCATATATTAAATATAGACATTTTAAAAAAAAACATATGTATATGGTACATCATATTCTGAATATATCCGTCTTAAGAAAATGTTATATTGTTGTCATATATAGGAGATATGTACGTTTATGTGGAATCTCAAATAAACGTATTCTATATACATCAATAATACGTATGATGTAAAGGTTTTTCTCACGGTTATGAAAAACCTTTTTTCCAGTTGCTGGTATACGTATAAACCTATATTCTTTCCTATTATTTGGGTTTTCTACTACATGTATTATTATCCACTTCAAAAACAAATCACCGAATCTACAAAATAATTGAATTATTGGAAAAAAGCCTCTGCGCCTGTGACGTTTACGTCAGAGGAACAATCAGAGGTTTTGTTTTACAAATAATATAAATCGGAATAAACACAGAAATAATGTATTTTACTGACGTTTCCGAAATGTCAGCAAAATACACTTTTTGAAGAGGATAATAATACATGTGGTAGAAAACCCAAATAATAGGAAAGAATATTCATAGAGTGCCACAAATAAATTTCAGACAATAATAAACCTTTATTATCCACTATAATTCATACATGCACAGGATGTCCCTGCATGGACTATCTAATACTTACAAACTTTTTTATTTTCAATTTTTTGATAAAGTAATTTTTTATAGTGTTGCTTGAGCTTGTCAAACTTTTTTTGGCAATGCCGAAATTTAGGTAATATATTCAGAGAATATAAATATCGGACTTCGCGTAAGGTGAAAATATTTGAAATAAAAAGAATAAAACACAAAGACGCAAATAAATCAAATTTAGATTCGACATAATGTTGAAAAAAAGCAAATGTCTATTTCACCAATTTACAATTTAAACATTTGACAGAAATGTAGTCTCAATTCATTATTTTTCAAATATTCTGCGTTATTCCGAAAATTTTCGGAGAAATACATTTATAATAATAATAATAATAACAATGTTTATTCTCTGATAAGGAAGAGATATACATATACTTAGCTTACAAATATAATTTAAGTACAATAAACAAAGTAAAGTCTGAAAAGTAATAAAATACTTGCGTAGACTATACGAATACAATTTAAAAATAACTAGTAGATAAAATATTTAAATAACAAACAAAGTAGAAAAGACTAGTACTAATATAACAACAATAAAAACAATAATAAAACAATAATAAAACAATAATAAAAACAATAATAATATGGATATAGAGATAAGAATATGCATAGTCACATTTACTTTAAGTGCACAACTTTAAGGGACATATAATATTTACATAATATACGTATAAAAATCCTTTATGAAATAAATGCTTTTCATAGACGATTAAATATACGAAAACGAAATTTAAACGATAATTTTATATATTAAACGTTTAATAAACCATCATGTGTTGCTTGGGAATGTAGATTTTCTGTACTCCAGTATCTATAGTTCTGTTTGTTGACTGTTCCATTTAAGACGAATGTTGCTCCATCAGAAAAAAGAATGTTTTTTATAAACAAGGGATCATTTTGGCATCTATTTGCCATGATTTTCGCAAAATTTCCAATTGGCTATCAGGGTCATTGTCATTAAGTTCTTGAACCAAATGAATTTTATATGGGTGGTATTTTTAATTCTTTAGAAGACGCATATGAATGTTTTACTAACATCATTATCGGCGGCAACTTGTCTTGTACGTTTATGTGGATTATCTTCAATATCTAACAATATATCCAATTTCTTTTCATGGTCTAAAATCCATTTCCTACCAGATTTAGGAATATCTGTGACATTTCCAAATTCACAAAATTTGTTTTCTACTCTACTAAATGTAGACTGAGAAATGCGACAGTAAGGATACTTAATATTGAAAATTTCTCATACCTGCTTCTACATTCTTTATTTGCCACTACTTACATCCTAATAATATCAAAATTTCAATTCTTTGGGTAAATGAAAGACTCATTGTTAAAATATGATTAACTTGACAATCAGAGATAAATAATTAGAATCATAATACACAGTCAAACATGTTGGACGAGCATGTTGGTAAAAGTAGTTGGAAGCTGGCTCGGCCAACATGCTTGAAGATGTGTGAGAACGACGAACGTAGTTGGCAGTTGGAATGCTCTGCTCGTTGTGCGGCTTGCCGATCCCTACCAACACGAACCGAGCGTCCAACATGTTGCTACATGTGTGGTAATTTCGCGAACTTGTTGGTGATTAGCGATAGTTTCTGGTAGTTGTGTGAGAGGTGTGTATTAATTCAGTGCCGGATTAACCCCAAGGCAATGAGGCATTGCCTCGGGACCCCCCCAAATTCCCTTGAAAATTTATTTTATTAAAAATAAAAAATGAATCATATCTGATTTCTTTCGAAATTTGGAATGATAAATCAAACTCCCGCCCTTCAATTAAGCACGAGGTCCCTACTATAACGACCGTGCGTAATATACTAATACGTTCTGAAGATGATGATGAGCAAAAAAAAATAGCTGTGAAGCTCGCTTGTATCAGCTGTTGGTAGATAGAAATTTAAAAGATACGTTCCCCAATGTGGAGATACTCACTGAACTCTATTACAAAATTTATTTTGTAATAATGACCACAAATTGTACTGATGAGAGATCATTTTCAAAACTAAAATTGACGAAAAGTAGATTAAGATCATTTATGAGCCAAGGTAGGCAATCTTGGGCTCCAGCATTTAATTAGTATGAGTATCAATAATATCTTACAAACGTTGGGGTTTTCCGCTATATTATTGAAGAATTCGCTAATCAAACATTTCGAAAGGTCAATTGGATGTATATCGATATATTTGTTTGTTACCCTGTAATTACAAAAAATGATAAATATAAAAACGTTTTTAAACAATATGTAAATAAAAAGGTCCTCTTGAATTACACCATTTGTCCTGCATCCGGTAGATGACAGGAAAGCAATTAGATTTATGTTTTTTTTAAATAGAACAAAATCTACTTGGAAATGCATTTCCCCTCACACAAGATACATTTCCAAGTTTCTCCCAACAAAATATTTCTGTAGAGTCCAACGACATCTATATATTCATATATTCAAAATCGGCAGCTACTGGAAGCGGCTGGAACCTCCCCACTTGGTGGATCTTTGAAGCCGAAAAGAGCATTAAATTGTGTGACAAAACGGCACTAAACGTAATCCGATCTCATCCAAAACCTTTTCAGATCTTCTGGGGCACTAAAAAAACCCTCAACTTAATGAATTTACAATCATCTATGCGAGTTATTACCTACATTATCGCTCGTTGAATAATATACTATGAGGATATTAATAACTTTAACATCACTTGAACGACTAAGAATGCCTAGTTATCCTAAATACTACAGATTTGTAAAGCAACAAACTGAAAATTGGTAAAGTGATAATCTATAATAAATTCACCAACGAAGGTACAGCATATGATATTGATATTGTTACATCTACCTTTAAAGTTTGTGGCAATCCACTAAAAGTTACAAATATGCGGAAATCTTATTAACATGACATGACACCAACGTTATTGGATGACAAACGATGACAATGACAATCCTCAAAATTTGCTCATTGCAATTCGATCGCTCACGGCTGTCTTTGTTAAATGAAACATTAGCATTACAGTAATTTTACTAGATTTTAGAGGAATATTTGTACTTTAATTCTTCGATTTGTCTGTATATATATTTAAAAACGGCACTAAACGTAATCCACTCTACTTCTAGAGCAGTGAAGAAACCCTCACACGTGAATTGACACGTGATGTGACGAGTTTCACGACGTAACGGCTACGCGCATCGCTCATGTCATGCGAAATGTGATCTATGCTTCATATTTGCTTTGTTTTTAATTTTTTTCATGGAAACCAAATCGAAAGGGTGGAAGTGTGATATATCGTTGAAATCACAATTTTAACTGCTTTTCAATGGTTCCATTGCAAATTGAAAGTAATTATAAAATAAACCACTTGTTGCGTCAAAATGGCACTAAACGTAATCCGATCTCAACCAAAACCTTTTCAGATCTTCTGGGGCACTAAAGAAACGCACACGCAAAGTTTTATTCAAATCCGTTCAGTAGTTTCGGCGCTATCGTGCTAACACACATACATACACACAGACATTTTTCAGAAACCACTTTTTTGTGTTCCTAGGACCTCAAAACGTAAAGATTTGATGTTATCTCAATTTTCGTTTTTGAACCAATTTTAGTAACCTCGCACAATTTTATTGTGGAGAGGTTAAAACCATTTTTAGTCAAAACATGCCCTCTTCATGTGCTATCTATCTCTAATCGTTTAGAAGATGTCTAGCCCGGGAATTTTTATTGAGACTCCCTGTAGACAAACTGATTATCAGCTTCATTAAATTGTGTATGAAAGAAATTGGAAAGGAGTTGGACCTTGGAATATACATTAACTTAATTGATAAATCAAAGAATTTTAATTAAATATGTACTTTGTAATTTTCAACCTTGTTATCACAAAATGCCAGTGAAGATTGCCAAAGTAAATGTATGACAAATAAATGTGGTACATTATCAACATATCTCTCCAATAATAAAGAATTTGAAGAATTATAAGTGTGCGGGATATATATTTTTAATGTGTGAGGAGTTCATGGATACATAGCTCAATTTTCATTAAATACATCTGTCTAGAACTGAGACCATATAGTTAGTGAGCAAATATATTGTCTTATGATATAAATTTGATTTGTAGAATATTAAAAGAAGTCATGTATAAAAATACCAGTTAGTTCATTATCAGCTTCATTAAATTATATTATTTATGAAAGAAATAAAGAAACAAACCTCAGACCTTGGAATACATGTCAATTTAAATATGAAAGGATAAATCAGTGAGATGGTAATTAAATTGTTATACTTGTAAGTCCTCAGAAAGTATACAGGGTGACAACGCGATTGGTCCCAATCCAATTTCTTGGTTGATTTTAGAAATAAAATTTTGAAATGCCATTTGTGAAATAGACTTAAAATGCCATGAAACGTCGAGATTTTAAATTTGAGCGAAAAAAAATAATTTCTGCCTGTCTGTCTGTAACTTTTTTTGTGCGCACGTTTGCTCTGGAACCACTTATGATATTAACTTGAAATTTGATACATTTATGTACTATAGCGAGATCTGGAACTAGATTATATTTTGATCTAATTCCGTTGAAATGTTCGGGGGTAAATAAGGGTACATAGGCAAAGCAAGCAGGCAAAAGTCCATAAAATTGCACTTAGGGCATGTACGAAAAGTCAAGGTCTCAAAATTTTTTTTTGCATCAACCACCTCCCACTATCATCCCCAATACCACCCCCACACTATTATGAAAGGGAGTAAAAAAATTTAAATGTGATTTAGTGCCTATACGAGAACGAAACGTCCCAAAAATTTTTTTTGGCGTTAGCTACCCCTCCACCACGCCTATTGCCACCCCCACCCTATTATTAAAGGGAATTAAATATTATATTGAGATTTAATGTGTATAAGACTTAGATACAAAATCTGGATGTGGAAGTAGTGATTCCTTGGGCAGCGGGACAAATAAACAAATTGACCATTTACATGATCGTCGAGTTTTGCAGAAGTTAGGACCTAAATTATGTTGTGTTTGTAGTAACACTTTTATTATAATTTCCCCAGATCCTTTTCTGTAAAGTTTGGAATTACTTGTTTCTATAGCCTGATTAGTTTGCCTAATAATGCACGTATGTAACGTAAGAAATCAAACTTGATAAGAGAAATAATAGCCATTGATTATTTTATTGGCAGGCATACCAATTGCACACTAATTGAAAAATTTAAATAGAAACCTTGTTAACTACTTGTGATTATCTTCATGGCAAATAACTTTAACTGCTATTTTACTGCTACACAGTGACCCATTTAAAAGCGGGGCACCTTTCTAAAATTTTTATTTGTAGACCGATTTAAATATATATATTTTTTTAATTATATAGCTTCAATAAGTGTACTGTGATGCAAAATTTCAGATCGAAATTAAAAATTTCAAGGCCTATTTCGATTTTTTTTCAAGGTCAAAAAGTGTTAGCAATTTTTTTATCTCAAATCTGACTACGCCACTGGGTTTAGAATACCTTCAAATGGGTATGACCGAAATTTAACAAAACAATATTGGTTTCTAACAGAAATATAGCATAATGAAAAATTTTTTTTCAATAAATACTTACTGAGGTGTAAATATTTCTGCTTCAGCACAGCGCAACATTCAAACATTCCTTTTGTCAAGTCTATTCATGAAAAGGATCTTAAAGATATAGTTTTTAATTATATATTTATTTAGTTACTGTCAAATATTACTAAAATATTTGTGAGACTTTTGTATTCAAGACTGTCATTTTAACAAAGTTTACGTGTATATCTCGCACATTTTTCTTTCTGCTTATTAACTAGGGCCTAGGGCTATTTTAACGTCTTATCCTTGGTATTAATAGTTAGGCATCAAATGGTATAGTATACACTATATATACAGGGTGTCTCACCGGGAACTGAATCGATTGATATAGAGAAAAGTACGCATCAGAAAATTTTGAAAATTTAGATAATTACTAATGTCGGTGTGGCCAATCCAACTAAAATAATTACAAACAACTGGCACTTCCGCTTATACCGGAAGTCGATACCAACTTGCTTATTTCAAATGGAACACCCTATATATTTTAGGGTTTTTGAAAAGAGCATAAAATTCTGAGTCGAAAATATGTAGCATATCCTATACCTAAGCCTAGCCGTTTCAGAGATATTTGACATTTTATAGAAAATTTGACAGGTGCAACGGTTTGCAAGAACCGTTATAACTTTCTTCATGTAAAAGATCCTCATTTGCTTCTTGTCACGTAAAAAGAACACAAGGAGAACTACGTTCTACAACTGAAATAAATTCAATAATATCGTACCAAGTGTTCCGTTTTTCGCGTTACATTTTGTCAATTTCAAACTGCGAAAACTTGTTTAGGTCAAATGGAACACCCTGTATTTTTTTACGTCAAGTTGTGTAAAATTGAATTCCCTTTTTTTTCTGATATTAGCATTGTGGGGGTTAAAGTTACAACTTTTTTTAAATATTTTTAAATTTATTTATTATTTATGGAGAATGTGATAAAGCAATATCAAGAACTTGCAGCACATTTGTTACTCGATATCCACAAAAACGCAAAATAACACTAACACTGTAACATGCGTATTAATCAAATTGAAGATATGGCATGAACTAAAATAGCACAGATAAGATCAATTTAAAATATGATTTCATTTTAATTTAATAATTGCTCAAAATTCTGCCCTCGAACCTCAACACATTTTTCGCACCTTCAGATTAGTTCCTCATGGGCAGCTCTTCTAATGGAATCCTGTGATATGTTTTGAAATGCATTTCTTACTCTTTGCATATAATCTTCAATGGTTGTTAATGGGCTCTCATAAACTTTATTTTTAATAATTCCCCAAATGAAATAATCTAGAACTGATAAATCGGGCGAGCGAGGAGGCCATAGGAAAGGTCCATTATTGGCAATCCATTGATCATAAAAAGTTTCTTGTAAATAATTATTAATTAAATATGCGTTATGTGGGGGAGCACCGTCGTGCTGATAAAAAATGTTTGTATGTTCGGCGAGGGGTAAATTTTCTAAATAGTTATTATTCAAATTTTGTAAGATATTCAGATATCTTTCGCCTAAAAAAAACAAAAATTTACCTATACATATTAGCAGAAGAGAAAATTTAATTTACCGTTTCAATTTTCCTGATAAAATTGTAATGCCACCACTCTTATCGTTTCTTATGGCACAGTAAACATTGAACTGTTAACTTTCCTAAAAGTTTCAGTCTCTGAACATATGAGGATTTGAGTCACTCCAATAATGAGAATTGTGTCTATTAAGAAGTCCATTTTTAGTAAATTTTTGCTTCATCTGTCTATATAATATTTCCCAAATAAGAATCGTGACCCTCAGACCTTATTAGAATAAACTCACAAAAATCCTGTCTTCTTAGGAAATCTGTTCCTTTTAATCCTTGAGCCATATGGAATGAAAACGGGTGAAACTTATGTTTTAATAAGATTCTGTTGTTGTTGTAACTTTAACCTCCACAGTGTTAATATCAGAAAAAAGGGAATTCAATTTGACACAACTTGATGTAAAAGAATACAGGGTGTTACATATGACCTAAACAAGTTTCCGCGGTTTGAAGTTGACAAAATGTAACGCGAGAAACGGAACACTTGGTATGATATTATTGAATTTATTTCAGTTGTAGAACGTAGTTGTCCTTGTGTTCTTTTTATGTGACAAGAAGCAAATGAGGATCTTTTACACGAAGAAAGTTATAATGGTTCTTGCAAACCATTGCACCTGTCAAATTTCCTATAAAATGTCAAATATCTCTGAAACGTTTAGGTTTAGGTATAGGATATGCTACATATTTTCAGCTCAGAATTTTATGCTAACTATAAAATATATAGGGTGTTCCATTTGAAATAAGCAAGTTGGTATCGACTTCCGGTATAAGCGGAAGTGCCAGCTGCTTGTAATTATTTTAGTTAGATTGGCCACACCGACATTAGTAATTTTTTTAATTTTTTGATGCGTAGACGGTGAGACACCCTGTATAGTAATAGTAACACCTACAAGAAATAGATATCATTTCAGAAAGGTGCCGACACAACACTATTACCAGTTTAGAATTTGAAGGACAGAGGAGTATTATGGTATATTTGATGAAACCAAATACTAGAGACTAAACTAATGTTTTAGAGAAGTTTACTTTTTATACCTCAATTTCGTCAGCAATATGTCGATTGTACAACAGACAAACAATAGTGGTAAGGATCAGTGGCGGTGGCGTCTGTGTTCTTTATAGCCATACCGCCAAAATATAATGAGCATTGGTGGCATTACGAATTGGTGATGAAAAAGAATACTGAAAAAGGTAAAACGTATACCGAATTGGTGTTTGAAATTTGCACAGAACTTCAGTTTTTGCGAGGTTATTCCTGATTAAAGGTGTATGAAACGTCAATTTTAATAAACTGATAAATTATACTTTTTATTATTAACGTTAGAACTATCAAAAATGGCCCAACAATTTATTATCAACGATTGCGTCATTAATGTTAGTGAAATTTTTATTTTACTCAATTTAAAACTTTAATATTTCTTTACCAAATGTGAAAATCTAAAGCCTTAAAAATGCTTTTATAACCTAATACACTCTTAAAGGAACTATAATATAAATAATTGTCCACACTACGTGTGCGTGAGACAAATTGTTTCTGAATCCACTCCTGTTTAAGAATTGATTGATTTTTAAACACAACAAAGCAAGCTGCCAGTTTTGATACAAGTTTATTTGCATTGGAAGTCATTTGGTCAATTTTTTGAGCCCAATTATCGTTCGTACACCGCTATTCCTAAGCAGTTAATGGTCAACAACTTTGTATTTATATTTTATCAGTAGATGAATTAGAATAATTATAGTCATTTTCCAGTAATCGTTAATTAAAAATGTTAATTTGCAAAAAAAAAATTGGAGGAATTGTAGAAAAAGGCGTAATAAAAAAAACTATTCCAAGGCTATAATTATATGAAAAAAATGTGTTTGTTTAGAGTAATTAATCTATGCAATGATGCATCGGGGATTGTCTGTTTGTTATGCTTATTCTCTAATTCTCATACATTTCTAAAAAATGGTAAACTTTGTAAATGGAACTAATTAAACTATTATCTAATATTTCCTCTCCAGTGAAGTTGCCTAGATTTTTCTAATATCTAGTGGTATTCCAATAATTATTAGGTGATTACGCATACTTTTTGCCATAGCAGTTAGGTCGGTATAAAAAAACCACTCAACAAAACAACAATCGTACCACTCGTCACTTAATAGGTCCTGCCTATTGGATTAAATGACAGGCTGCTCGACACGGTCTTCTTGGCAGTAGTTTTACGACTATTGTAAGACCTTATTTAAATACCATATGAGCTACTGTGGCTACTGTAAACTACTGTGGCAAACTGTACTTATATTTAATTTAGTTTAGTTTACTAACGGATAATCCATTATGAGTACATCTCGGTATCTGTAGGTCCAAAAAAAACCGAAAAAAAAAATTGAGGCTGTTCGTTATGATATAGGCTATCAGCGGTTACAATATGAAATTTTTATCTGCACACATAACCTCAAAAAGTAAATAAAAACTGAAAAAAAGTACAAAATTTTGGTTTTTTGGTTATAACTTCGGATGTTTTAAGTGAAATTTTATGAAATTTTCAGAAATTATATAATTATAATGTGAACAATAACAGGTTAAAATTTCAAGTCAAAATATCTAATACAAGTCTCAAAAATTGACTTGAAATTTTAAAATCGATTGGCCAATCAATAACTTTTGTGCATCGCATGTGAGGTTCTTTTTTTTTTTAAAAAATGTAGGTTTTTTTATACACTTTATGACAGTGAACAAGAAGAAATTTTTAAACTTGAAAAAAGTGAAAAAAATCAATTTTTTGTATTTTTGAATAACGATTTTAGATTAAACACTCAAAAATACATAAAAATGAAATCAAGACGCTATGTCATCAATATTTGTCACTGGCAATCTAATGGATAATTGAATTTATATATATATATATATGAATAAAAATTTAAAATCAGATTTTCTCCATTCTGTCAAGAATACAGTCGACAGACAAATTTTGTAACTAACTCGTATATTAAAAGGCGATTAATAATCTCAACCATTAACGTGCTCGATAAGTTCGCGCATTAAAATATCTCGATTATTAATCGCCCTTATTAATACACTTGTTCGTTAAATAACTATTATTGTTTCTAAAAATAAATATATTATGTTTAATTATATAGCACTAAATTGCACAAACATTTAGACTACACTCTTTACCATACTTTAAAATATAAACAACACAACTATTGATATGAAAAAAGAAAGTAGCACGTGAATTTATTTTGAAATTATAATATTTTCTAAAAAAATCTGAAGGGAAGTGTATTTAACTTTTATCAATTTGAATTTAATATCAGTCGAACAGATTATTTATATATACACATATACAGGGTGATTTACCTAAACATGCGGAAAATTATTCAGTGGGTTGTCCCCACCAAAAAGTTAAAAAAATTAAGAAATAAAAAAATTTGGAAAAAAAAATTACATTATTTTTTTTTTTTAGAAGTGCGCCGCCTATGACTAACCAATCTGACGTAATACGGTGCAACGAAATCACTTCCTTTCTTATGTGGTATGGGTAAAAGCGATTCTCGCGTATAAGGTACTTATTGAAGGGTCTTGTTCTAGTAATTCTAGAACTTCTTCATCTACTTCGACAGGACGATTTACTATACGTTATCTGTTGCCTGGTAAACAAAACCCGGTGTCACGAACTCGTTGCACTACACTTTTTTCTCTCATTAGCTTTGCGCCTATGGGGAAGTTTTATCCTGTCTTTTTGTACGGCCCCTGCAAGACTTTCATTCGTTGCACCATAGGTTAATATGATGTCGCAGTACTCTTGCGACGTGAACTCTAGCATAATCGAATAATTTCGAATACACCTACACCCTATTAAGAACCATATCATTAACTTTATACTCCTAGAGAGTAGTTGTATTTCTAGAAAAAGTGATGCAGTAACATACAGTATTCAAAGCAAGGGCATTATCCACAGACCATACATAGAAACTATTTATATCAACCTACTGCAACATGTCGGAGTCACTATCTTGAGATATTGACCTATATATTTTTAGATCATCGGCGAAAAGAAGATGCTCAGAATGATTCAAAACCTAACCAATATCATTAACAAGTAAATTATATAAAATTGGTCCGCAATGTGACCCTTGCGGGACTCCAGATAGGACATCAATTGCATTTGATACATAATTATAAATTTTTACCCATTGAATCCTATCAGGTATGAAGCTATAAATCCAATCTAAAATCCCCTTACCTACTCCAAGTGTCTGAAGATTATTTATTAGTAAATTGTGATTCACTTTGAAAAATCAGTATACTATCAACTTGAGTACAAATTTCAGACGTTCAAAATATAATTTCTGATAGCAAAGAAGGTTTGTTGTTGCTGATTACCCCAATGAGAAACCATGCTGCCCTGGAACAATTATATGCTTCGATGACCAGGCCAGATACTTTTAAATTAACTTAACTTATCAAAGAGTTTAGGTATTTCAGGTTGAATTGAAACTCCACTAGTCCACTGTCATTCTTTATATCCTCATTTCTCCAAATTTGCGAATAGGAGTTATGAAACTATTTTTTCAATAATTTGGAAAAGTTGAAGTCCTGAGAGATAAATTAAATAAAAGATGCAAAGGGTTAGTCAGAGTTCTAACGCAATTTTTCAAGAGCAAAGCACGTAACCCATCAGAGCCGAAAGATAATTTGAATTTTAATTGACATTTTTACCTTCATAGACATCTTGAATAAATATGTGAAAGCCATTTAGATCCATGACATTGTTATTTATATAGTTGGGAGTAGCACAGTTTTCATCAGAAAAAATTGAAAACATTGAAAGAAAAATGCTTCACAAAAAGACACACTGAAGAGTAATTATTATTACTTTATTTATTATCATGATGCATATTTAAAGAATAATTTCTAACGTTTCTTAAATGATTTACATGCCTCCAAAAAAGCATGGATCGTTAATAAAGTTCCTTTTAATAACATTTTTTGCTAATCATTCTACATTCATGTCTAAGCTAAGGTATAAAAAATATTGATAGTCTGCTAAATGATTTGTTTCCTTGAATCTCTAACGAGCTATTTTTTTTATTAATTGCAAGTTGCTTAAGGTATGGTAAATAATAATATTTCATTGGCCTTTTTGTCATCTATTTGCATATAAAGTATTTTATTATTATTATTATTATTTGTTTGTTATAGGTAGTAGCAAAGGACTTGCTAACATTCCTGGACCTCAACACAAAGTATGCTCCCCTCGTCCTGCACGGATTCTCCGTAGGTGGCTATCTTTGGGGTGAAACTTTAGTTCACATCCATGAAGACAAAGATCGCTACGCACACGTCACAGACAGAATTGCCGGTCAAATCTGGGACAGTGCGGCCGATATATCTGAAATATCTGTCGGCCTACCATTCGCTGTATTTCCAAGAAATAGGGTTATGCGTGCCGGACTTAGACAATATGTGGTGTAAGTATAATTGTTTAAGTTTAGAACCTAGATTCTATATTCTGTAAAATCTGGTTCATTGATCCTTAGGTACCATTTGAAGTCATTTCATAGCTCAGCGACGAGACATTACATCAGGTCCAGTCAGATGTTCCAGTCACATGTGGTACGTGTCCCAGCTCAATTTTTCCTCAGTAAAACTGACCCCATAGGGGCTGAAGCCTCCAATAAGAGGGTGAAAGAGAGCTGGGAAAAAATGGGAGTTCAGGTAGGAGAACACCTAATTTAATGTTAAATAAGATATAAAAGTGAGATACCTCAAGGTTCTTTGAGGTCCCTTTGATTTTGTTATATTTATTAATGATGTACTTTGAAAATATCTTTGCATGTTCATTATACTGTACTCAGATTTTTAACTTGCTGTACGTTCTACAGGTGTATTGGAAATGCTGGGACAAATCTCCTCATGTCGGTCACTTTCGATATCATCAACAAGAATACATTGAAGCGGTGGACACATTTTTGGACAACATAAACTTACCAAGACTGAAGGTCTCAGAGAAAGTCAAAGCTAAGCTATAATACTTACCCTTAGCCCGGCTTAAATCAGGAAGATTTCCACACACACCAAATATCTCTGTGTAATATACTCTGTAAATAGTAGGGTTGTTGAGTCACCTTTTGTACTCGCAGTGGCAAGTGGTTTACTACAACAGCGCAATTGTTTGTTTTCAATACTCACGATTACCTATTTAATCTTTGGGCGTATATATTTTTTTGTTACTTAGCTATTTATGTGGTGACGATTGCAATGATATTTAAATTTACTTCTGTCAGGGCTAGTATATTCTAGCATTCTACCATGACTTCTCAGAATGTTTTCTCAATTGAATTTCGTTCTTATTCTTCATAGCAAATAGTTGCCAGAAATTTCCCTGCTTTTCATGTGCCTTTTATCAATAAGAAAATGGTAAATAAAATTGACCAGACAATTTTGAAATAGGATAAAATTGGAGGTAGTTCTTTGAAATGTACTTAATTTTCTCTATGAACAACAAAACAGTAGGCATTTCCACACTAGTGTGATAAAATACATGGATTCCTCTGTGAAGTTTGAATCTAACAAGATCCAGAGGCTGTACACTTTGTATATTTCAGGAGGGGTACCAAAAAAATCATATTTTTCACAGCTTTTACTTATAATTTTCCTCTAAGACAACTTGTTCACAAAATAGCCTGAAATTTACAAAGGTCTGCCATTTGCTTCATATTCAGGGTATTTAACATCAGCTGGTGTCATCAAGTTGTTTGTTGAGCTCCTCCTTGCTTTGTTCAATAAGTTCCACATCCATGTGACAAAACGACATTTTGTGGCACGTGTTACATAAATGATATTTTCTAGGAAGTGTCAGTAACAACCAAAGAAATGAGTTTTTGTATAACGATGGGATTGACTTAGCAACAGCGCTTGTGACGTAGTTCTCTTCAATTGTTTATTCTGACAGCTGTCAACTGTAAGGGTGATGCTAAAAAAGAACAAGTGAGCATCATGGCAAAAGACTGGGGTTTTGTGTTGCCAATGTATGTGTAATCACAAAAGAAGTGTGATATTTGTATAACGTGTGGAAGTGCTAGTTGTGTGGAAAAAATTACAAAGAGTATTGGCAGTACTAACAGTAATAGAAGAAAGACTGTATTGTGTGACTATGGTGTGTGGAATTGCGTGCAGTTTCACTCAGGAGTCTGGGGTTCTATTTGATCGATGTGATATGGGGGGGGGATGGTTAGCCGATTCAGCTGTATACTGATCATTATGTTGAAAAATGAAATAAACACATATAGTCATGTTGTATGACTTGCGTCATGCATCGTTTCATTGAAATTGGAATCAACCAATTTTCAGAGGATGAAACGCGATTGAAATCTAGTGAAATTATTTTTTTTTCTATTTTATCCCCAACAGAAGAGGTTCAATTTTATTTCTCTTATTTTAGTTTACTATTTATTCGAAACCGCATCAAAATAAGAGACTTTTTCTCATTTCATTGTAGGTTAGAAAAAAGAGGATTTAGGTACCTATTATGTTTATAATTGTGTGTGCTATAATAAAATACATTTTTAACGAATATGACAAGTTGAGGTCAATTTATAACCTATCCTGAAGTTGTTATGGTCAAAATTGCGCAACTTATATGCATACGTAAGTGATGGACATCACGGCACATGCTTTTTCTTGTCTAAATTACAGAATTAGTCATGTCATAGGGAATCGGGAGACGTTAAAATATAAAGAAATCCAACTAAGCTGCATTTAAATAACCAAAGTGCCTCGCTATCGATTCCTATTCTGCATATAAGTAGCGCAGCAGTGATAATTGCGAACTAGTTTATAAGTTGACCTTCGGTATCTACTTGCCAAAGAAAATCTTGTATCAAGAAGTAAAATATTTGCACTATATTAGTTAGTATAATTATGTGTTTGGATAATTTATGTTTAATACGAAATCTGTGAATGTTGCCTCTGGTTAAATAAAGATATGCTCTTTACAGCCTAAGTGTTTCTATTTTTGAAGTATGAAGAATATCGCTGCTTTTAAAATCTTTTGGTTCCAGGCACGTGCTGGGATGATTTTAGTAAGTAATTTTATATACAGGGTGATATAAAAAATTCCCCAGTCCTCTTGCTAAGGAACTAAAAGCGACATTGTTATTATTACTGTTAATAATGCTAATGCGACACAGAAATTATAAGAAATGTATTTTTAGAAACACAAATGAAAGCACGACTTAATTATATAAATATTACAAAATATGATTTTGAAACAAACAAAACTAAAGTATATTTTCGAAGTTTCCTCCGTTTTGGAAGATATTGTAATACAGAATGACCTATTTAAAAGCGGGGTACCTCTCTAAAATCTGTTTTAAAGATATATAAATATGGCATAGTGAAAATTTTAAAGTCGATAAAATGGTTCCCACAAAAACCGTATTAGTTTAAACCAAGCATAATTCGAATAACCTTTTTTTTAATATAAAACAAGAAATTGAACTCGTAGAGTTACCCCAGAGACGAATTCCATAACAATTATGATATAAAACAAACAAAAAAACTATTTTTATAGTTCAAAGCAGCTATATACAGTTTCCATTTCAAATAATGAGAATCCAGCACAAGTCCCAAAGACTACTTTATCAACATACTCTGTATCAAGAACCGTGTCTTCTAAAGGCACTCTGCATTCTTTCTTATTGAAAAATGGATACATTTACTCTTGGTTAAATTCAGTTCAATTTGGTTTAACTTGCACCAGTCTAATGCCGCACTTCTGATACCAATTAAGTTTTAGCAATGAAATCGCATGCAGTATCACTTGCTTTGAAACCCTTATCCAATTTCTCATAAATTTTATATGTTGAGTCAGTCATAGCAAAACTAGTGGATTTGTTTTTTTTACGTTTTACGTTACATGATGAAGAAACCCTCTGTAGAATACCTAAAACGGAACGACTCGTTATTCTTGGCGATTTTAAAGCTAGAGTAGGGAGAGATGCAGACACCTGGCCAGGCATCATAGGCAAGAACGGTTTGGGCAACATGAACGCTTCAACTACTCCTAACTAAATGCGCCGAACATGATCTAGTTATAACAAACACCATTTTCCGACAAAAGGATAAATTTAAAGGCACCTGGCGTCACCCCAGATCAGGTCACTGGCATCTACTGGACTATGTTATCGTACGTAGGAAGCATCTCAAGGACGTCCAAAATACAAAGGCGCGCATTGATAGCGAATGTTGGACCGATCATCGTCCTGTTGTCTCTAAAATGAAAATTGTTATGAGACCCAAACACCGAAGAACTCAAGTAAAACGTAGACTCCGTCTCTGTATTAGTAAATTGCGTGACCAACAAACCGTCGAACAGCTAAAGCAAAAAATTCAGGAGAATTTGAGTGCACTAGAAGAAACCAATTCTGTAGATGTCGCTGCTACCTGGACACAAATTAAAGACAGTTTAAAAATTGCGAGTGAGGAAATTCTTGGCACTGCAGCAAGTAAAAAACAGGAGGACTGGTTCAATGATAATGAAGCTTTTATACAAGAACTTCTTGACCGCAAACATACTGCCTTCCAAAACGCTATCAACCACCCCAACGACTCATCAAAAGCAGAAGCTTTTACCCAATCTAAGTATGAAACGCAACACGAAATCAGAAGAATAAAGAACGAGTGGTGGGCAAGCAAGGCCAGAGAAATTCAAAGGTACGCCGATTCACACGACTACAGGAATTTCTTTCAAGGAGTAAAAGCAGTGTATGGCCCCAGTCGGAAAAATATGTGCCCTATTAAAGATTTAAATGGAAATCTCCTCAAAGAAGACCAGGAAATAAGAGCCCGATGGAAAGAACACTACTCTAGCATTCTTAACCAGCAAAGTCAAGCCGATCACGATATTATAAATCTTATCCCTCAATATGACACCTTCGAAGACTTAGATAAACCACTAACAACGGAAGAGATCTTAACCGCCATTGGGCAGCTAAAAAATAACAAATCTCCCGGCGCCGACTCACTCCCAGCTGAAATCTTTAAAGCTGTGTCGTCAGAGCTCATACCCTACCTCAAAAAACTGTTTGATGTCGTGTGGGAAAATGGTCAAGCTCCGCAGGAGTTTCGTGATACACTTTTAATCAACCTCTTCAAAAACAAAGGGAGCGCTGCGGACTGTGGAAATTACAGGGGTATAGCTCTCCTGACTGTTGGAGGGAAGATACTCACTAAAGCGATGGCAAATAGGCTAACACCTGTTATGGAAAAGTTACTTCCTGAAACACAGAGTGGCTTTAGACCAAACCGAGGCACATCGGATTTAATCTTCACACTTAAACAGCTTCAAGAAAAAGCACTCGAACATCAAGGAGAAATTCACATGGCCTTCATTGATTTAACCAAAGCGTTTGACTCGGTGGACAGGGAAGTGCTCTGGAAAATTATGTTCCGCTTAGGTATCCCTAGAAAATTTGTGGAAGTATGTCGCAGTCTACATACAAACAACAACACCCAGGTTATGTATAATAATGAGGCAACCGAACCTTTCCAAACCCTCACTGGAGTTAGGCAGGGATGTGTCCTGGCACCCCTACTCTTTAATTTGTTTACCACTGCTCTAACAATTATTGTTGACAACAAACTGACAGTCAGAGGAATAGGTCTCAGATACCGTTTTGATGGCGGTCTCTTTAACATAGGGCGCTTTAGAGCTTTCACGAAGACACGCACGCGATTCATTTGTGATCTCCAGTATGCGGATGACTGTGCACTTTTAGCCTCTACGCCGGAAGAGCTTCAAGAGCTTTTAGATGTGTATGCCCAGAGCTATGATTCCTTGGGACTTAAAATCAACATTGGAAAGACTAAGATTATGTCAACTCCTCATCAAGTGAACCAAATAGATATTACACTTAACGGAAATTCTCTTGAAGTAGTGGATCAGTTCAATTACTTAGGCAACGTTGTTAATGACAAAGCAAACATGGACAGCGAGATTCGCAATAGAATTAACGCTGCATCTAGAGCACTCTGGGGACTTAGAGAGAGAGTATTTGACAACCACGACCTTGCTGTGTCAACGAAAATGGCTGTCTACAGAGCAGTTGTCATTCCAACACTGCTATATGGATGTGAAAGCTGGGTCACTTACCATCATGTGAAAGAATTAGAACGTTTTCAGCAAAGACACCTCAGAAGTATGATGAAAATCCGTTGGTTCCATCACATATCAAACGTGGAAGTACTCAGGAGAGCAAACAGCCTTCCAATTGAGGTGCTTATTTCAAGAGCACGCCTAAGATGGGCAGGTCACGTTCATCGTATGCATGATAACCGCCTTCCTAAATGTACACTTTATGGTGAATTGCTAAGCGGTAGAAGAAGGCGTGGCGGTCAACGAAAGAGGTTCAAAGACGCTCTCCATGAAAATCTAAAATCCTGCGGTATTGCAGACGAGCAATGGGAACAACTTGCAGCGGACAGAACCGAATGGCGAGGGGTTGTGGCCAGCTATCAAGGAAATGTTGCTGCAAGAAGGCCGAATCTAAGACCTAACCAGGTCTATGTTTGTCCTGACTGCGGTCGACATGTGCTCTCCCGAATTGGCCTATATAGCCATAGTCGTGTGCACCGTAGATGAATGGGAATTACAATAGATTACACCTTTTACTTGTTTTTTATTGTACACAATTTATCGACTGTAACATTTTTATACTCGGACTCGAGTAACGGCTAATAATAATAATAATAATTATTGGTCTATTATTCACTTTAACCAATTTCATCAATCGTTCCTCCGCTTTCTTAGCACATTTTTAGGATTTGATATTTTAATGTTAATAAAGTTATTTTGACTTGAATTGAGGATGTAAAATGAAAACTTGTTGCTGTGTACCAAAGTGCTCTACTTCAAGTGCACTAACTAGAATATTGTCATGATTGATTAATCTAGAATAAAAGAGAATTTATAAACAATGTATAATTATATACCTTTCAACCAAATCAGCTCTTTTTTGATGAGCACTTCTTTTTCTCAGTTCTACTTTTAAACGATTTATATGACCAACTACCGTAATCTTTTTATCAATTTGGCTCATTTCTACGAATAAGGGGTTAGGAAACTCTCGGAAATCGGGAAATTTAAACCATTTAAAGGTTATATACAAGTTGAGAATGAAATTAAACCGAGTACGCATGGCGTCATCTATTGGATATTTAGGAACTTGCTTGGGTTGTTCCTCATTCTTTTTATCAATTTGGCTCATTTCTACGACTAAGAGATTGGGAAGCTCTCAGAAATCGGGAAATTTAAACAATTTAAAAGTTATAACATAACTTTTAAATAGTTGTTTAATGTCATTCTCAATTTGTATAATATATTATATGATACAAATTGAGAATGACATTAAACCGAGTACGCATAGCGTCATCTATTGGATATATTAGGAAGGAACTGGCTTGGATTGTTCCCCATTGCCCGGCGTCTTTACTGAACATGCTCCAGGAGACGCCACTGGGTGATCAGATGATTGTCATCCGATCGATTTTCTAACCTTACAAATTCGTAATCGGCTCAATCCCACGTAAATCTGCTGAAATCAAAACACCAAAAGTGACAAAGCGTTGTGGCATGTGCAAATAAACATAAATAAATTCTTATCGGATTTATCAGCAAAGTGTTATGCAGCAGCAGCGCTTTTAATAAATAGCAACAAAACACTCGTAACATCAGATCACAATCGATCGACGTACAAAAATGTGGTGGTTAAGTATCGTACCCATATTAGTTTGTATAAATGTAATTCACGGGGATACATTTTGGTATCAGCCAGAACAAGTGCATATATCTTATGGTGAAAATATTTACGAAATCGTTGTGACATGGAGTACTTTTAATAACACTGACAAGTCCATCGTTGAATACGGAATTGGGGGTTTGGTGCTTCAGGCGCAGGGTGCGTCTAGACTCTTTGTGGATGGAGGGGAAACGAGGCATTCGCAGTACATACACAAGGTGGTCCTTAGGAATCTTTCGCCGGATAGCAGATATTGTGAGTATGAACATTTGAAACGAATTCGTGCATATATATCAGTCTTGGTTGAAAATATTCTCTATATTTACATAAAATTGTAAAATGAGTTTAAAACTGATAGTTGCTTTCCTATTGTGCAGTTTACCATTGCGGCAGCAGTATGGGATGGTCCAGTTTGTTTTATTTTAAAACTCCGTCTAATATGAGTGACTGGCAGCCTCACTTGGTTATATTTGGCGATATGGGCAATGAAAATGCCCAGTCTTTAGCCCGACTTCAGGAGGAGGCTCAGAGGGGCATATACGATGCAGTTTTACACGTCGGTGATTTTGCCTATGACATGGATAGTGTGAGTTAACATTTGTTTCTATCGCATGATTTGCCACGGAAAAATGACTCTGTGCTGTATCGTAAATGTGCAGTATAGCTACCATTTTCACAATCAACATATACCATTAAGTGGGTGATGTAATTAGCTGCTTCCTTGTTTTAAATTATTTCTGTCATTTAACATTATTTGGTATGAACTATTTCTTAGAATTTCTCGAAAATTTTTGAAGATGCATTTGTTACAATTCAGAATTAAAATTTGAAAATAGTTTCCTCACAGCCCTTATGGTTTGCATAATCGGCCAGTCCATTGTTCTTAAACTGTTTGGGAATGGTTTTGCATATTTTCAACAGATTTAGAATTCATCACTTTCAGTCCAGTGAGTGTAAGATTCACAGTAACACATTCACCGATTATGCTATGACTACAAGATTGTTTACTTTCAAGGTTGTTATACCCCACTTCAATGACCATGTTATTCAAGCCTTGGATGTGATTTTGTTTTACACATCTTTGATGTATGAGACAAAAGTACTCCCAGTACACAGTAGAAGTAGTCCAAGTTTTATATTTTACTCCTAGTATTAAGTACAAATACTTTGAAAAGTACTTAAAGTATTAGTATATTATATTATATTAGTATTATTGCCTGATCGATAGCAGAGTGGGTTAAGGCGCGAGGTGGCAATCGCGATTAATCACACACCCATCGCACCACCGGGTTCGAATCCTGGGTCCGGCACTGGCACTGTCGGAGGAAATGGTTGTATGTCCGCGTTTTCTCAATGTGTAATCCCCTTCCACACAAACTCTGGCTGGAAAAATTGTTTCGCCTTGCGGGAATCGAACCCACTTCGCTAGGCAACTCAGTTTGCTAGCCAGTCACTTTAACACACTGAGCTACCATTCCCCACTCGAAACCGTATAAAAACTAAAAGCCGGCAAAAACAGTCGGTATCTCTTTATTGTACATGGGGGGAGGTAAATAGAAATGATTGTCATAATAAAATGTTAAAATTGTATTCATTTTTATTATTTTTTGTTTATTAGGTTCATTTCGCCAATAACATATTTTTGAGGTATTATATCAGTTTTAGATATAAAGGCTAAAATTTAAATTTATTGGTTTTAGTTTCAAAGTTAACCCATATTACATTGAAATATGTTTTGCTCAGCAAGAACCAACGAGAAGGTATGAACATATCTTGCCAGGAGGGGATGGGACAGGTTAGATTAACGAGGGGCAACGATTTTAGTCAAAAATAAAATAAAAATTTAAGTTTCTTCTAAAATAAAAATGTAAGTTTCTTGAACAAAGCAAAGAATTATTATATGAAAACAAAAATAAATATTTGTATACTTATATAAAACTTAAATAAAAACAAAATTAAAATATTTCTCTAGAATGAAGTAACTTAAATTAAAATTTCTTGTCAACTAAATAAAATGTATTCCACGAAATGTAACAATAAAAAAGCGAATGAAAAAATGAAGAAAAGTTAAATGTTAATTGACGCGTCCGAATCTTCACTTTCTGAGGAGGAATCATTATCCAGTTGAATTAAAATCGGCGCACTAGGGGGTAGCGTTGGATATCGATTTTCTTCTCCAATTACATGCCTAATGCAATTTTTCCATAAATCAGTATTATTGTCAATGTCATTTATTACTTAAGGTTGGAGAGTTATTACATTTTCGTAAACGTACTCGATAGGATTAAATATGCAATAGTATGGAGGTAACCACAAAAGTGTATGACCGTGTATATTGGATAAGTTATCAATAACATATTCCTTTTTGAAATTCTGTTCTTTTATTCTTTTCAGTAATTCGCGTTTTATTGGAACTTTTACAGGAATTTCCATTTTTTTTTCTCATGAATTTTAAAATGTCTTCCTTTTTTGTGCTTTTATTTGGTATTTTATTTAATATACGCGAGTGATAAGAAGCATTATCTAATACAATTACCGAATTTGGCGGAATATTTGGTAGAAGCTGTTGAGAAAACCATTTTTCGAATAGATCGGCTGTCATGTCTTTGTGATAGTCTGCAGAAGACTGCGATATTTTTTTGGCCGACAAGAGCAACGCATTTTGGGTAAAAACCCATTTTCACTTCCCGCATGAAGTATGATAACGCGTTTTCTTCTAGAACACGGAGTATTTAAAACACAATTGTGCGAACTATCTACCCAACCATACTGAACAACATCATGCGTGTCAAACCATGTCTCGTCTAGATACACTATATGCCTGTGTAATTTACGATATTCTCTAATTTTTTCCAAATAATCTACTCGAAGTGAAACTATACATCGCGATTCCATAATTACCATACGACTGTCAAGTTTTTTATGTTTAAAACCGCATTCGAATAAGACATTTCGTAGTGTATCTAAGGACCTATAATTATAATCAGGATAATCGCTAAATTTTTCTTGAATCATTTTCAACGTAGGAACTATATTTTCTTCATACATATTATAAATTATACGCCGTATTACATCTCTAGTGGCATCATCAATATTTTTTAATTTCGTATTTTTCCGTTTCCTCTTTGCACTGTGATCTATAACATCGCCTTCTTGAAATACGCGATGAATTGTTGATTTTGATATTTTAGTTAATTCGTTAATACGTCGTATTATTTCTTTCTCACATTGTTCAGGATTTTCGCTTTTCAAACATTCATGTATATTTAAAATAATACGTTGACTTTGTACGTGTAAATCTTGGTTTTTAAACTCTAAATTTATTTCGGCTTTTTCGACAATAACCGGTTCAACTATTTCGGGATTTTCGGGCGTTATTATATTATCCTCTGTTTCAAATGGTCTCCAGAAAGCCATGGTAAATTAGTAAATAATTAAAATATTTTACCTTTTATAAAGTAGTAAATATTTATAAATATGAACAGTAACTAATTAAACTCATACGCTTGATATTATAATAGGTATTTATGCACTGCACTGGCATATAGACAGCACGTTGTTAGACTTCCACGTTGACTGATAAGAAACGATTTACGAGTTTTTTTGTGCTAGTAGGCCTGTCCGTCTTATTACCTTTAAACCAGTGCAGTTGTAGATGGTTCATTCAGGCTGATTACATTGCCAGTCTCGGACTCGCCTGCACAGTTTCAACTACCATTCGAATCTCGATACCATTGCCAAATATATAGGACAAAATATCAAGTTCAGTGCGCACGGTCCTGTGCTTTAAAACTGACCAGTTTCAATTTTGGCCGTATTTACTATAACATACATTTCCTGTTAAAACTGTGCTACTACCTTCGCAAATCATACAACCCGCAAAATTGGTAATACCAATACAATATTTTGTAAAATGTTGATTATTTTAACACCCTCACTCAACATTTTTTAGAAATATACGATGACTTTAAAAATTTGCTGTGTTTCTCTGAAATTTTGTTAAAACATCAGCTGGCATTTTGTTGTCGACAAGTACTTAACAGAAATAAACTTACTAGCTACAGTTTGTGGTACAAGGTACTAAGGTACACTGTGTGGCTTGTGTCGACATGTCGACAAATATGTTTTACAGAATTTTAAGAGAAAAAAATAAGGGACGTGATTATTTCTTTTTATTTGTTGCTTGTTTTGTTGAAGTGCATTTTTGGACTAATTGGATTGTTTACAAAATTCTAGGGCCGCTTGCCATTTTATGTAGCATGGTCATGATAGCATGACCATAACCAAACCCAATAAATAATGAGCATGTTTAATGGAGTTATTTAACAAAATTATTTACAGTAGAGTAGGTAATATTACAATCTCTGTATTTAGGGATTTAGTTATCTTTTTTTTCTTTATTTAATTTTTTTATGTAATTTAATACACTGAAAATCAAGAAATACAACAAAGTTGTCTATTAATGAGTTTTATTAACAAATATTTTTTCAACAAATTAATTTCCCAAAAAGTAGAATTTTCACAATAGGCTCTTAAGATTACATTATGTCTACTATGGTGACTGACAGTTTCGTATATTTTTACAGGAAAATGCAGAGGTTGGTGATGCTTTTATGCGACAAATCGAATCTATATCTGCGTACTTGCCATATATGACTTGCCCAGGAAATCACGAGGAAAAATAGTAAGTGCCAAGGTGAACAGTTTATCAGTTAACTTATTCATGCATTCTTCAAGTCATTGTTCATATCATTTGTATAATTTGCATTCCATTTTAGTTACTTGCACAAAAATTCCACATAGCTATTCGAAATTATTATTTAAACCAGGTGTCCCTAAAAGTTTTACAAAAACCATACTCATTTTTTGGCCTCGGAAATATTTAGTAGCTTCTTGTACATACATTGAATACTAGTACTGTGTACTTTTTACCCATTCTAATGTGTATTCTTTAACAAAGATCTTTTCCTCTAACGTTATTCTTTATTTTTCTTTATTGGCTCAGATTATTCGAAGCAAGCAGTAAAAAGAATAGTTTAGTTTAGCTGAGCTATAATACAGTAAAGGAAACAAATATTTGAAAGGACATTTAAGAAACTTCGATATCTCTCTAAAATAAACTGTTATTGTTTCTTGTGTTACACAATTTAATGTCTCTGCCATGTTATTCTTGTATTTTGTAATAACTTTGCTCTTGATCATATGATTTTTTGTTTATTATTTGATATACATTAGAGATATCGAGGTTTTTTAAATAAAAATGATAGATATATCTGTTTATAAAGGACATGGAATGTTTATTTGCTTCCAGATTAACTTAAACATATTCAAGGAGATCAGTAGCAACTGATTAATTGTTTTGAAATACAACAAATCACATTTAATTAAAATTTGATAGTGAATTGTTGCTTTTTTAAATATATATTTCTTTAAATGATTGTATGTATACTTTGGCAAACAATCATTATGTATCTATTTTTAGTCTTTATCGCTGTTTATATATCAAACATTTCCATCTCTAATTGTGAAAGATATACAGCATGTCCCATTTGGCTTGGGTTTATTTATTGTCCGATTTAGACAATTTTTTTTAAAATATAAATCTGAAAAAACACATTTTTGTGTTGTATTAAATTTTACAAAACGTAATAGTGTGGCCTACTATGATTTTTTTTTGGGTCAGAAAACTACTACTAAAAAGGATCACTTTTTCGGGTTTTGGATTGTATCCTATAAAACTGTGCCAAACATCCAAAAACTTTTTTTTTATTGCACCAACTTATGACATTTTTCAACCTTGAAATCAATACCCCCTTTAACTTATTACCCTAGTTTTCGGAAACAAAAAATAAAAAGCAATTTTTTTGCAGCAATTTCAGTAACTACCGTGAAAGGTTCTCCATGCCGGGAGGCCATGAATCGTACATGTTCAGCATCGACATAGGACCCATGCATATTATATCTATATCGACAGAAGTGTACTATTTCTTAAACTATGGGATAAAACCTCTGGTTTTCCAGTACCAGTGGCTGGAAGATGACCTGGCCCAAGCAAACTTGCCAGAAAACAGGGAGAAACATCCCTGGATAGTCGTAATGGGTCATCGACCCATGTACTGTTCTAATCTGAACAACGACGACTGTACCCACCATGAAACGTTGACCAGAGTAGGATTACCGTTCTTGCATTTCTTCGGCTTGGAGGAGCTGCTGTATAACTACGGGGTGGATTTGGAAATATGGGCCCATGAGCATTCCTATGAAAGATTATGGCCTATATACAACTACACGGTGTACAACGGTAGTTACGAGCAACCGTATGTCAACCCTACGGCTCCTGTTCATATTGTCACCGGCTCGGCGGGTTGTAAAGAGGGTAGAGAGAATTTTACGATAACCAGACCACCGTGGTCTGCTTTGATAAGCCGGGATTACGGTTACACCCGCTTGAAGGCTTACAATCGAACCCATTTGCACTTGGAGCAGGTCTCTGATGATAAAGACGGCGATTTAGTAGACTCGTTTTGGATTGTAAAGGAAAAGCATGGGGCATATCCTTTATCGAAAATGGACTGGGCGAAAATGGACGAAGTGCGATTGAAAAATTTAAATCTGTAGTAAGATAGCATTTAATATTGTAGCATCATATTTTACTCTTTATGTCTGACAATGTAAACAGGCTTAAGTGAATACATTCCAAAATTTTACCTGGTAGGAACATCGTTGCACAATCGGTACATAGTTATTATATTTTTTTTTATGTAAACGACTTTTTATTCCTCATTTACCATAACATGTGATATTAATAAACCAAATATACACTATTTATAAGTACAAATCGTTATTTTTTTGACAAAGGTGGCTATGTGCTAGTGGTGGCTTGTGATTTTGCATTTGCTGAGCGCCACAGCAAGCAGCGCTGCAAACAAAGATATTTTAACAAAGGGGGCGGGGTCTGTTTAAATCTTTTCATCACTAGAGAGCACTACTGAAGGTGTGAGTCATGTGGTATGTACTCTATGTGTTCCGCTTTTTTGAACTGACCTCTAGAGGTAGCTCACTCTGTCGTCTGTTCAAATGAAATCTCCTATTGTGGTACAATCAGTGTAATTTCTTTCTTATTTAATAAATAGAATTATCAGGACTTTTCTGAACAATTCCATTAATAGATAATTAGTGCAAATGGAGTATTTTTATTTTTTAAACTTCTGCGTTCTATAATTCTATTCTCAAAAACTGTACTGGTTTGTCCTATATACATAATTTATCTATACTCACTTGTGTTTAAAGATAATTTTGTAGTTTTGGCTAGCAATTGATAATTTTAGATCAAAATGTTTCGAAATGCAGCTAATGTGGAATTAAAAAAATCTTGAAACTGAAGAACATTGCACATTTATTTTTGGAATTCAGATGAAAGGACCTACAGAATTCTTATATGATTGTGGCTTTCAGCTAATAGGCTTTGACCTCTAAAATAAAAGTCTCAGTGAACACGAACATGGAATGACCAGTTTTTGAGATATAGCTTATCCAAACTTGACAATTTCTGATTCTTTATCAACTATTAACTTTCAGTAAAAAAACATGGCATACCCGCTAACATAGAGATTGAATTAGAATTAACTGGCTATAGCAAATGTTCAAGAGAATTTAAACATTTACCTTTTGTGTCCATATGAAGTAAATTTATATTATTTGTCTATAAAATTGTTATGTTCAATTCAATATGCTGCTACCATTTCTGTGCTTGTAGTGTTACTTAAAATTGACTTTTTTATGTCTTGTTAACCTGTTATCAATACTTCTATCATCTTACCAATATAGACTGTGCTACGATTTACACATACATAAACAAATGAATACGATGGATCTTAGTAGTTATAAGATATTACATAAAGAAATCACTTGGGCTACTGTAGCGTAGCAGATATCGCAGGCACAAACTTAACCCGGATAAGTGATAAACGTGCCCACGATAAAATTCTCTAGCTCAGACTATCTCAGGGCGTTAAGCCCAAGTTTACATAAATTGTGACAAATTATTAGTTTACTTACTTAACAAATCACTGAGGCTTCCATACGTAGTGGTCGCAAACGAAATAATGACAATTTTTTAAAAAAATTAAATGCACTATATTACACAATTTACAGATATTGGTTCTCTAGCATGTAACCTGGCGATGTTCAGAAGATGTGGCAAATTTCTCGACTAATAAGTTATAACATTAATAAAATGCCTCGTGTAGCTACACATCGGTTTACAACAAGAGGATAAATGGTAATAAATTCTGCCACAATGGGTCTGATTTAGAGAACCTCCTTAAATAAATATAAATGCATAAAATCTTTAAATATGTACAAGTTAAAATACAACAGTAAGTATGAATGGATATAACCGAGCCGAACCACTGAAGGTGGTCCCCGGTAAGTAAAAACAACAACACACTTATCTAGGGTGGTACGATACCGACTTCGACGTGGAAGAACCTGTAGCCCTACGGAGGTGTCTTCGGGACAAAAGAAATTGACTCAAGGATGGGGTTGATTATAGCCTCTCCAGCCCTGGAACTTTCTACTGTGTGTGGATGCCCCGTCCGTGGAACTTCACTGATGTGTGTAGAAGCCCCGTCCGTGGAAACCTCACTGATGAGGGAACAATTCACCAATGTTCCTAGAAAGCCACAGTTGGATGAATGGGGTCGAGTCCGCCTTTCAAGTTGACACGATATTTCCAAAGGAAAGCCTTGTATACTTAAATATCCTGCTTCCGCAGTTAAAATTTACTCACAACAACAAAATATTCCACTAAACGGAACAACAACAGATTGAGAAAATTTTCCTGTGTCGATAATCCCAAAATCCACCAGGATGCCTTGGATAAACCGAGGTTCGTAGGATTATCAACTATATACTCCAACAAAAATGGTTGCCTTCCGTCTTCCGATTTTCACGAGCCGCAAGTATATCGCTCTCCCGTGGAGAATAGCGAAACTGTGTTACGGACGTAGCGGTTGTTATTATGCGGCCCACAAAACGCTAAGGCGTATGGTGGGTCGCATACGCTAGAGGTCCGCAACAACTGCATTATAGTATATCGTTCAGAGATTCCCTGCAAATAAAAAATGCAACAAAAACTTTACGAGCTCTTTAAAATACTGTTATTCTCTGTACTATTCCGCCGACAGATTGAATCACTGACCTTTATATTTTTCAATGTTCGTCGGCTTGTTTGATGACACCATACCGACTGGTTCGCCGGCGTTAATAATGAGCTCGTAAAGTTTTTGTTGCATTTTTTTATCTGCAGGGAAGCTTTGATATCGGCTATACCATAGCTAAAACTATTACATGCAATGTGTACAGTAAGACATACCTTTTTAATAATGAAAGGTAATTATTAATTTATCTGTATTTTGAGTTTTGGTTTACTTATATGCCTAATTAATCGCGAGTCCGAGAAATACCGAGGGTGAAGTGAGACACATGTAACATGTTACAGAAAAATAGAATTTTATTATTAGTTAAACGTTAACATATATAGAGAGTAGTGTTCAATGTTACCATTCACATTCTATATCAAAATTTAAATATAAGTAACAGGCATTTTAAAATAATATTTATTCATGTACAGAATGTGTTAAATAAATTAATTAACAATATAAAAATGGAAACAACACATGGAAGCTTTAGATACACAGTCTTAAAATTATCTCGCCATATAATATCTTGTCCGGCCATTGTCCAGAGTGCAACTGTCTTAACCTCCAGTTCATTACGTATGAATTATTTTATAAGTGGTAGAAAATTTTAAAATGTATGCATTGGCTCATAACCGATAGTAAAAAAAAATTGGGAAGTGACCAAAAAAATGGTTTTTGCTAATATCTCTAAAAATACGAAAAATTCATAAAAACGGTTGGTATTAAATAAAAAGAAGGAAATTTTACACAAAAAAGGCCTTTACTTTCTTTCTCATGGTTTTGAAGTAAAACAAAATCAAATGCTAGTTGTTTATTAAGGTAGGCATATCGAAGAAAGAGAGATCCGATAAGCAAATATGTATTATTTTTGGCCATAACTTTTTTTTGAATACATATATTGGTAAAAAAAGTAAAAAAACTACCTAAGTAGAACTGTGAGAGGTGTAGTGATATAAATTTTCACTCAATATCTGCATGAATTTGAGAGGTTTAAGTGCAACTTTGGGACCACCAACAACATTAATGCAAATTGTAATTTTCCACAATGGCATTTCCTCTTTCCAAATTCGTTTTCTTCACAGCCACACAAGTTTCATTTAAAGGTTTCTCCCTTTCCTGACACAAATTCAAGTTGCATATATTCATAACGTTATTAAATTCGTAAAACAAGTTGTTATTGCCACCGTTAGGGCCTATTAAGATAGGGCAATCTAAATGTTTACTTCTCACGTCCTGGACACAGCAGTCTAAATACTCCGAGTGCACAGCAAAGTGACGACTTATGTCAATGTGTCTAATTTTCAGTTTCTGTGCCAAAATACCGGTAACATAAGTATCATCTATCCAGAAGTATTTTGTTACTCGAGATACAGAAATTAACCTGGAACAGGTGCTGGGATTGGTGATGTAAAACCATCCGGAAACAAACGAAGGGTAAGTAGTGGGTTCGTACTCTTGGACAGTCACATACCACTTATTCGCAGGTTCTCGAATAGGAACCATATTCCGTAAAACGTATCCCGCCAAGAAATTATCGTTCTTGGGCAGTTTTAAAGAATTCAGAAGCTCCGGAATTCGTTCTACATTTGCAACAATATCGTCGTCCATCTTTATAACGAATTTGGCATTGTAACAATTTTCTTTGGCCCACTTCAGTCCCATCATGTGCTTGTACGTTAAATTTCTGTAAGCTTCTAGAAAATTACCCTGCACTATATCTCCAAATCTTCTACTCTCGTCTTCCACGGCTTCTTGGCTCGTATATTTGTCGGCAGGTGCTTCCCCTAAGAGAAAGACTCGCCTAAAATTCAATTGATTCAAATCTTCGCGGGAAAATGCCCTGCGCATGGCACTCCTGGTTTCCATGTTGCCAAAGTACGATGTCACTAGAAATAATGCTAATACGTTCGAATCTTTTTCACAGGTTTTTTCATTGTTTAGTATGTAGAAGAAGTCTACGTCGAACAGTTTTTCTTTCGTTCTATTTCTCAGGTTAATTACTATTAAATCGTCGTTTTCTATTAACTTTATGTAAACTTCTTGATTTTTACTTTTAATGGAGTAAACAATTATTAAAATCGTCACGACAGCCACGACTATTGCATATAATTTTATTTTTGTAAAATACATTGCGGTCGCTCTAACCCATTTCTAATTGCGTTAATTCACTGAGTTACTTATAAAATTGACGTATTTTTGTGTACGGCAACCTACGCAAACATAATAATTCAGGTAACGGTAAATTAATAGCGTGTCAAATGTATGTAACCCACAGTACGATGAGCTGTATATTTGGTTGCCGACATTATGAGATACAGTTTGGGACGTAAAACAGGATCCATCTGTAATTAATTACGTAGCATATCGCAAAACCGACAGGATGGTTATGAGAAAAAAATGTCTAATTTTTTCGTAAACCCTAATTCGTGATATTTTTCAAATTAAAGGAATTTTTATTAATACATTTGACAATAATCAAGGAAAGCTCAAATCCATGACCCCACTGAAGAAAATTACTGCTTAATATTGCTATATATTTGCTATTGCTATTTAAAATTTCATAAATTGTTAATCTCTAGCCAATACGGATTTAGAAGGAAAAAATCAACAATAAACGCTATTGAAAAATTATGTGACTATGTTTATAATTCATTAAACAATAAAGAACAACCAATAGCTCTATTTTTCGATCTCAGTAAAAGTCTCGACACTGTCGATCACAATTTGCTTTTAGAGAAACTATCTAGATTGGGTGTACGTGGACCTGCTCACGACTGGATCAACTCCTATCTTACTAACAGAAAGCAAGCCGTAATAATTGATCGCTTTAAATCAGATTTCAGGCATGTGACCACTGGCGCGCCACAGGGCTCTATTCTAGGTTCTTTGCTTTTCTTAATCTTTATAAATGATATGCCACACTCTTGTACAACACCCAATGCAGCAATTGTCTACGCAGACGATACAAACTTTTTGATTTCTAGTAACTCTTCTGAGACCACAATCACTAAAGCTAATACATCTGTAAAGGAGTTTTCCAAATGGTGTTCAAACAATGGTCTTGCACTGAATGTTGACAAAACCGTTTTTATGTCATTTTTGCTAAAGAACTATGTTTATAGTTCAAGCATTTTAATCAAGGCAAATCATAAATCGATTGTGCATACAGAAGTGACAAAATTCATGGGAGTAACTTTGGACTGTAAAATGACGTGGGAAACTCATACTGAAAATTTATTGAAGAAATTGAGTAAATCTTGTTTCATTATTAGATACCTGAAATCCTCCGTCTCCCTTAATGTGTTAAGATTAGCATACTTTGGATTAGTTCTATGTTCTATGGTTTAATGGTTTAACTTTTTGGGGAAACTTCACACACTTACAAAGTATTCATCGCACAAAAGAAAATCATTAGTTGTATGGTTGGTCTTTCTTATCAGGCACACTGTGCATTTATTGCACTATCTGTCTTAACTCTACCTTCACTTTATATATATCCAATTGTTACAAATATAAAAAAGCAAGAAACTCTGTTTTTAAGAAATAATGATGTTCACAATTACCACACACGTAGCCACACTGAACTTAGGATGCCATTTTCTAGATTAAGTGTGGGCCAAAATTCACGTTTTTCAAGGAATCTGCTGTTTTAATAAATTTACCCGACGCTTTCGTCATTTTAACAATTTTAATACTTTTAAAAATACTTTGTTAAAGTACTTACTTAACAATGCTTTTTATTCCTTAGACGAGTATCTACAATCTTAGTATTTATGACTATATTATTGGTATTATTACTCTTAAGATTTTCACTACTCTTTTAACTGTATTTATTTGTTTTGACTAGTCATAAGTTTCACTATTGTGTAACTTAACACTCACTTGCTATAATCATATCTAGTTTTTTGAGATTGGTAAATTGGATCATGTTTTCTTTTTTCAAGAGAATTTTGCAATAAAATTTTGTTTAGTTGGTTTTTGAGTTATTTGTAAAATTCTTATTTTTTTGCCTTACCTGTTCTCCGATTATCAATTCCTGCTTATAAGGAAGAATACATCATAAAAGGCACTATTTTATATTCCTGGAGGGTGGTTTGAACCTTTCACAGGATCCTGATGCTTCCGTTATACTTACCACAATCGCCAAAACACTTAATACGTTTTTCACCAATAATATTAGCATCATCTGAATATTATTAAAGCTAAATTTTAATCACCTAAATATTCTAGTCAATATGTGTTTCACCATCCATGTTGTCATTATCGTTGAGAGCTATTGCTCAGAAAATCAATTATATTATTCGCTAAATTATTGCATTGAAACTAGTGTCTTGCCTTCTAAATGAAAAATAGCATATATATATATATATACTGCCTTTTCCAAAAATAAGTAAAGGAGACCTCAGACCAATTAGTATTTACCTGTGATATCTAAAATCCCACAAAAATACTAAATGTTCAAATGAAAAATCACTTAAAAGCGTATGATCTATTGCCTCAAAACCAATCAGGATTTAGAGTAAATCACAGTTGCACTACAGCTTTGCTGAAGATTATCGATGATATTTTATTGGAGTGTGATAAAGATAACTTAACTATATTGGTCTTGGGGGTCGTTCATTAATCACGTGAGGTCCAAATAAGAGAGGGGGGGCTTTGGATAACATCACTATTGATCAGAATGGGGGAGGCGGGGTTGTTGTTACATATCACGTGTATATTTTCCAACTATGCCCGAGAATGCCTTGCTATGAGCTGCCGTATGACATCACGATTAACGTCGAGTGGCTCGATGAGGACGAAGTCGATCTTCAAAATGAAGTACCTACAGTTGAGCTTCAAGATGCGTGTCAACTTGTCAGTGTCGAAAACAGTCAAGTAAACCCATGGTCTGAGAACACTGCTTTTAAAATTAATATGTGTTGTTTCTTATTGAGTTTTTCATTAAAAAATATTCTGAAAATATTTAAATGTTTTTTTAACAAAAAAAAATACACGTGATGTTAGATAGGTGGGGTAGCTTAGAGCCTCATCACATATCACCGGGGGGAGGGAGAGGGTGTAAAAAAGTGGCCTAAAAAGCTCAAGTGATTAATGGACAACCCCTTGCTTGATTACTCCAAGGCCTTCGATAAAGTTAATCATGAGACTATTATCAGTGCTTCATTACTTGGGATTTGATGGAAACGCAATTCTACTCATTAAAAATTATTTGTTAAATAGGCAACAGATGGTCAAATTTGGTAACAATATTTCAAATCCATTAACCACATTCTCCGGAGTTCCTCAGGGCTTCATATTAGGTCCCCTATTGTTTACTTTGTATACATCAACCTACCAAGGTAGTTTACAGTATTGTTCTAGTCACTTCTATGCATATGATATCCAAATTTATCATTCGTATGGAAAAAATTACTGAGGCATGTGTACGAGTAAATCAGGATTTACGGGCACTAGCATGTATGTTGGAAAAATATTGTTGCTGAATGATAGTAATTTTGAAACTAGAACTAAATTAAGTGTAAATAGCATAACGGAACTCTTAACAATGTGTATAAAAACAACCTATTTTCAATTGGAAAATGAGTTCTATCAGTAGGATTTTGGTATGGCGATGGGGTCTCCATTATCACCAATTTTAAGCAACATATTTATGGAAAACTTTGAGAACACACGTTCAAAATTGTATAAACAAACCGGTTGTCTGGTGGAGATATGTTGACGACATCTTTGCAATTTGGCCTCATGGTGTCGATTTACTAGATAGTTTTTTTTAGAAAATATAAATAGTAAGGAACTGCCTATTAAATTCACATTGGAAGTAGAAAGTAGGAATGAACTACCGTTTTTAGATGTTTTAATTAAAAGGGTAAATAATACAATTGAAACAAGCGTTTATAGAAAAACAACACATACTAATAGATATCTAAATTTTAACTCAAATCAGTCAATAAATGTTAAAAGGGGTGTTGTAAAATGTTTATACGATAGGGCCAAAATAATTTCATCTAATAATGAAATATTAAATAACGAGAAAAAATTTATCAAAGAGGTTCTAGTACAAAATCAATACCCCGAAGCCTTCGTTGATAGAGTTTTCATAAATGTTGAAAATAGAGACAATCAGGTACGACAAAAACCTGAACGTCATTATACAGCAATAATTCCTTATGTATACGGACTATTGGAGAAGCTACGCTGTATAGGTGACAAATTTGATATTAGTATGGTATTTCAAACAGGGAACACTTTGCGATGTATTTTAACAAGAACAAAACCGATAAACAGGGAGCATAATTCAAAAAACTGTATTTATAATATCCCGTGTGAATGTGATAAATGTTATGTGGATGAGTCATCCAGACTTTTCAGTGTGAGGTTGGATAAGCACAAGAATTACATTAGAAAGAATGACATTCAGAAATCAAAGATTTGTGAACATGCTTGGGAAAACGGACATAGAATAGGCTCAGCAAAAATTTTAGCAAGAGGCTGATAACAAAAAAGAAAAATCAAAGAATCAGCAATAATCTTATTAAATGAAGACAAATGCATATCGAATTGTTCTGTAGGTATTTGTACAACCTGGCTACCGATGTTAAAAGAAAAATTTAACAAACTCAATATTATCTAAAAGAAAATATCATCAGTTCTATGTTCTGTGTAAGTAGTAAGTATCTATGGAAATAACATAAACAGAATCTTAAAGCTGTGTATATTAAATAACGAGAAAAATTTATCAGAGGTTCTAGTACAAAATCAATACCCTGAAGCCTTCGTTGGTAGAGTTTTCATAAATGTTGAAAATAGAGACAATCAGGTACAACAAAAACCTGAACGTCATTATACAGCAATAATTCCTTATATATATGGACTGTCGGAGAAGCTACGCCATATAGGTGACAAATTTGATGTTAGGACGATATTTCAAACACTGAGATCTATTTTAATAAAAACAAAGCCAATAAACAGGGAGCAGAATTCAAAAAACTGTATTTACAATATCCCGTGCGAATGTGATAAATGTTATGTGGGTGAATCATCCAGACCTTTCAATGTGTGGTTGAACAAGCACAAGAATTACATTAGAAAGAATGAAATTCAGAAATCAAAGATTTGTGAACATGCTTGGCAAAACGGGCATAGAATAGACTCAGCAAAAATTTTAGCAAGACGCTGATAACAAAAAAGAAAAATCAAAGAATCAGCAATAATCTTATTAAATGAAGATAAATGCGTATCGAATTGTTCTGTAGATATTTGTACAACCTGGCTACCAATGTTAAAAGAAAAACTTATCAATCAATATTATCTAAAAGAAAATATCATCAGTTCTGTGTAAGTAGTATCTATGGAAATAAAATAAATAGAATTTTAAAGCTGTGTATTTAACATACACAGCAAGTAAGAGTTCTTTGATAACGGAAAGAGACTACTTTCCGAAACGTCAGCAAAATACATTATTTCTGTGCTTATTCCGATTTTTATTATTTGTAAAACATAACCTCTAATTGTTCCTTAGACGTAAACGTCACAGGCGCAGACGCTTATTTTGTAGATTCGTTGATTTGTTTTTGAAGAGGATAAAACTTGGTAGAAAATCCAAATAAAAGGAAAGAATATTTTTATCTATATTTTAACTAATTTTTAAAGTGTATATATTTTTTGTGTGCGTACTTTCTGTTTAATTGACTGAGTATATGTTATAGTTCAATTTTTTTCTTTTTTGGCAAAATATCTTGTTTTTTACACTTTTTATGTAATAAATTTGATATTTATATGTTTAACTTGTGTAAAACAATTTCTGTTCCATACACCAATAAATATTATTTATATTTATTTATATAGTTATTTACGTATATTTCTATTTCTATGCCTTGTCAACAAGACTATTCTTCTGGACAATAAAGTACATTTTGATTGATAGATATTATCAGGTAAAAAAAGGAAATACAAGAAATACATAAACCCCATATTAATATAAATCTGTACTTTTATTACAATAAAACTATGAAACTCTATTTTCAAATCAACCTCATTCAAAAACAAGGCATGTTTAACGTTATTTTAAAATATTCCATTTTAAAGAAAGAAAGTTGATACTATATGCATTATATACAAATCTTAAATTATTTATAGACAAGCTATAACTTACAACTCCTGTAATTATGATATAAGTAAAATATTTGTCAGAATCAATTGAAAAACGCAAAATGATAAAATCCGTAAAATATCCACAAGAAAATCATTTGTAAAATATCATGGGACTGTCCGATTCAATATTCTCTATGATATCGAGCAGAATTTCCAGTTCACTTGCATCTTTCACAGAATTGGGCGATCCCAAAAGAAGAGCTGGCCGGTTGTCGATCGTAATCCGGTATCTGTTACTATTCAAAGAGAAAGCGACGCATCGTTCCAAGGCCAGCTTGTTGGTGAAAGTAATTGCTGAAATTTTACCTTGTCTGATGATAACCTTTATTTTCCAGCTTGGCGCAGGCAGTTTCATGTGTTTAACATCCGTCACTAATTTTTGAAACGCATAACTCAGCATACCATCTTCGTGATAACGATGATTTGGAAACTTTAAATAGTACGTTTGTTCCTGTTTAGGGTGCAGGTGATCATTTTTGTACTGTTTCACAAACAATATTTCTCTGTGTAGTTGCAAGGCCTTTTCAGATTTTATCTCACTGATACTTCTATTTATGGCATTCTTCATCGGAGTGGACGTCCTGGGAAAGAATTTTACTTTTATAGTATCTCTGTTATTTTTCTTTATAGTTCTATTTAGCGTTTTATTGTTTTCGTGAGAGTGCCTGACAATTGCAGGTGTGGTTTCGTGCTTATGATGTGCGCTCGACTCTTTCTCAGCCACTTCCCTTTTGTCTCTCATTTGTATATCCACAGCTTTATTAGCATTCATAAATGAATTATTTTTGTATTGTTTTTCTTCACTATTTACACTTGGACTTTGTCGAAGGCTCTGTTGCACATTTGGTACCTTTTTATTTAAAAGCGGAGGTGTCGCCTCATAGTCATAAAAATATTTTTTCTTCTTAATTTGTCTACCGAAACTAGACACCTGTTGCACCTTTCTTTTTCTTTTGTTTGAGTGTAGTGCTTGTATTTGTTCGTGTTGTCTTTTTAAACCTGCAAGTAGGTACATATTAATTTTACACTTTGTAAATGAAAAATGTATTAGCTTACCACTCAGGTCCTCTCTGCGTAAATGTATCCTAAGGATCGTGTTATTAACTGCAGTTTCGTTCAATGTAACATTACCCGATGTAAAGCTTCCATGTTTTTGTAAAATTGCTAAACCAGATCCATTTGTGCCATTAAAAGTAGTAGTTCTTAAATTTCCGTCCAGCAAAACCTTGCAATTTAACAATTTCTTCTGGTCACTTTTTTTAATAGCATTATTTTTCGTATTCTTCTGAAACAACGAAATCATAACCTAACATTCACAACATTTTTACTTCTGTCCGAGCTAACTACCCACCATAACTCTACTATGGGCCTTAAAATAAAAGTTTGACAGTCACAGATTTCACATTAAACATCATTCGGATGTTTTTTAAATATAAATAAATATGCAAATAAACTTTCAAGTATAAACGACTTCAAATTGGTCGTCTACGACAGCGCTATCTAGCGCCGTTTGTATTTTTAATTTACGCACGCGTAACTGTTGATCGGTGATCGGCGCGTTCAATTCAATACGTACTATGTAGTTACCTGGTCAAGGCCCTTGAACTTTACAGCTGCTTTAAAGGGTACGAACAATATGGGAATTGAGCAGGTATCCAACATGAAACTGTAAATCCCTCTAAAAGAAATTTGTATGATTTATAACTGCAAACGAACACAATCAGCTTATTGTAAACAAAATGCAGATTTAGTAGAAAAAAGTTACAAATTAACCGTTCGTCCATTTTCTTTTTATGTAGGAAATACAATTTTGGTGACTTTTATTTAACATTTTTTATGAAAATTGTATTTCGCACATAAAAAGAAAATGGACGATCGTTTGACTTGTAACTTTTTTCTATTAAATCTGCATTTTATTTACAATAAGCTAATTGTTTTCTTTATCAGTTATAAACCATAAAAATTTTGTTACAGCTTTATGTTGGATACCTGCTCAATTGACATATTGTTCATGCCCTTAATATTACCAACATAAAACTAGATAATCATGAAATTCTATTGAAGTAATTTTGTATTATCAATGACGACTGTCAATGGTACTCGATAATTACATTTATAAACCCCTATTTAATACTGACATTACAGATTCTAAGATAATCTATATTTGAAATTTTGATTGAAAATAATTTTTCTGCAAGTAGAGATAATCTGAAAGTGGAAGGTTCAACGACCCCACAATGAAAAAATAATTTACTTACAGATGACGTAGTCAGGGAAATATGCTAATATAGCAGATTTAATTGAATGAATTTATTTAAAAAATTACGTAAAAGGAGGGAAACCTACAGAAGCGACCTTATTCAGTTCCGATCACATCCCGACTAATTGAATGTTGTCAATCAATATGGTTTTGCCGCGTTTCCATCTGCTCTACTCAGTTACCGCCGTTACCGACCGGTTAAACAGGAATTTGGAATTGCAAATCGCGATACTGCAGTTTTGTAATTTACTATTTGTACTTAATGGAGTAATAATAAATTATCAGAGACATATTATGCTGATGAGTATGTTTGAAAAGCGCGACTTTAATAACTTGAACAAAAGGGCGTCTTTTTAATTTTTATATATTATTTTTTTGATGAATCAACCTAATTTTACAAAGATAGTGAAAAAAGTTTGATGATCGGAAAACCAATAAATCTTAAATTTAATAACTTGAACAAAAAGGCATCTTTTTAATTTCGATATATATATTATCTTTTGGTTGACCAGTTGAATTTTACAAAGATACAGGAAAAAGATTGACGATAGGGAAACGTTCTTGCTCCACTTCTAGAAATAATTAGAAATAAATTTGGTTTGACTATCTACCCGTATTATAAGTGACTATTATTAAACACATTTTGTACAATTTAATACATTTTTGAATTGAACATGACTAATATGAGGGAACTAAAACATCGCCTATATCTGGCACAGATGTGTATGTAAAATTCATTTCCTGGGAAAACAAATGCTACTAGACAGAAGCAAACCTAAATGTATATTGCTCTCAAAAATACCGGCTAAGTATTTTTGAGAGTTATGTCATGTATTACCATCATCGTTAATCATAGCTGAAAATTCAGTTCTACATACCTTTGAACTAGATCGCTTCGAAGAAACAGAACGGTGTGACGAAGCAGAACGGTGTGACGAAGGTGAACGGTGTGATGAAGCAGAACGGTGTGATGAGGCAGATTTCTGTGAAGAGGCAGATTTCTGTGAAGAGGCAGATTTCTGGGAAGAGGCAGATGTTTGCGAAGAAGTAGGGCGCTGTGAGGAACTAGATTGTTGTGAAGAAGAAGGGCGTTTACTTAGGTTTTTCTTTCCCTTATCTTGCTCTTCGGCTTTTTTGTTATGTTGATTCTTAGCCGGTAACCCTGATAAGTTCATATTAAAAGAAGGCACCCAGTCAATATCTGTAGTATCCTCTAATGTAGCTGGCTTTCCTGCGGTACATTAATTGTAAGCATTAAGAATCAATGAATAGTATATGTCATATATTACAAAACTAGCCCATTTTGACAAACCTGATAGAAAATGTTTACTGCATATTCGTATCATCTTAGAAGCTTCGTCGTCTTGGACGCCCATTGCTTCTAACCAAAGTTTCTTTCTCTTCTTGGCTAATTGAGCTTTCTCCCAAGCATATTTGTATTTTAATTCAGTAGGAAGATTAAAGAAAGGATTACCTGTACCGTAAAAAGTATCGCAACCTCGTACAGAACATTTGGTTGGCATTTTTGAGAATAAAATTACCTACGCTTAAAAACAAACACCAATAAACGATAAAATGAAAAACGAAGAAGTAGGGTTAGAAGGTTAGGCGCAAAAATGTAATACGCTATTAATAAATTGCGTGTCTCAAATATCTGGGTATTTTAACACAGAATAATTGGAAACAATAATTAATCCATATACATACATATGAATATTTATTTTATTTGATATTTATTAAATAAACTGTCAGAGCTTTGAACGAACATTCTGAACATACCCTGCAGCCTGTAGCGTCATTTATAGTAAATAAAATATGAACTTCGTTATGCAAATCAAGCAAAAGTTGACGTTAATGATTTTTTTTTTCAGTTAACGTGAATAATTTTGATTTTTAGAAATAAAGATTATTGACATGTTATAAGTTTTTGTCTGTTACCAGAATGCATTTATAGATTTCTATTTAACCAGATTCCTCAGGCTGAATTACTAATGGTTTCCTCATTAGAGATGGCGCTAGTTATATCTGTGCCTGGTCAAGTTAGGCAACCAGTGATACGCATAGTAGTTTGTTATATTACCTACTCAAAGTGAACGGATGTGCATATGTGTATAATATTCTTTATATCTAATGGATTTTGTGAATGTTAATAAATGACGTTTTCCAACATGAAACCCATCCTTGGTATATTCTTTATATACATATCCACAACAAATGAATTGTTTTAATTATGAGTTGGTTAATAAACGGGAATAACGTACAGTTGTCATTTATTAACTCCGTTATAAATATTTTTCTTCTTAAAAATCGACTTATTAAAATCAATATTATAACAGTCGGCAAAGGCAAGGAGAATTTATCAGGGATTAAATTTTTATTACTCAAGCAGGTGGAATTTTACCCAAGAACTGTCATGGTACAGGTATTTCCAATCGAATTTCTCTACAAGTACAGACTACCAATATAAAATACAAGGCAATATTTAAACTTACGTAACCCTGACGTATGTTTTTTGAGTATTTGTATGAACAGTGAGCTTCTATTACTGTCTAACTTTACCAAATAGAGTGTAATTTTTTGTTTTATATTATGCGACGTTACACAGGCTTTCGAAGCCCTTAGGAAATTGTCTGTTAGGTTGCGTGAATTGCTGATAAGAGTCGATATGGGTGAAAAAGAGGGTCCTCCGCATAAATATTGATTAGCCCCAACATGCAACAAGACTTCTGTACCTACTCCAAATAAAATATTTATCTGAACTATGTAAATTCTGGGAAGTTATGGCTGAGGGTTCTGCGTAAAATTACGTTTGTCTACAAGAGACTAAAACATTGTTGCAAGAATCATTTTAATGTAAAATTTCACCACTGAACAAGCAGAGATCTATTAAACACAAAATTGACTTTCTCTTATTAAAGTGGTACACTGCATTCAAAATTAATAAAATTGGTTATAAATGCGCTGATAATAATTCCATTGGTGCACATAGCTTTATTATGTAATTCTATTAGAATGATACATTAAGAAAACCATTTGAAATATTATTGGGCACACCAAATAGTTTGGCCATTTTTGTACATTTGTGTCTGATTATTACATAATCAAATCAGCAATCCAATATCTCGTGCTGATAATGGTGTAAAAAATTCACTTTTTAAAAGTTTAAGTGTTTTTAAACGTTTAGCGTATAAAATTCAGATACATTTTCTGCCTTCAGAAGGTCTTCTTAGAGTAGAATAGAACAGAACACTTTATTTCAAAAACACGTTTACATGTATGGAAATATATATAATAATCAATTTATGTGATTTGCACACAATGAACAAAATAAAATATTAGTTGATCTGTTGCAGTTTACCAAAGAAAGTGAATCGTCAACGAAAAGCGTCACCAATGAGTTTAATACACAATATGGCATATCGTTTATGTAAATCAGAAATAGAAGTGGGCCTAGGACTGATCTCTGAGGTACTCCACTTTCAATTCTATGCCATTCCAAATGCGAATATTCTACTGGTTCAGAAGGTTCCCTGTCACCCTCAAATCATTTTAATACTTTTTGTAGTTTCAGTTCACAGAATGTACTACAAATATTCTTAAGAATGTTGTATGAAGATTCTAGAAACATCCACTCCATTCATATTTTGTCCATTAACGTATTTAAAATGGTTTGCAGTTTGCGAGACCATTCCTAGATTATTTAAATATTCTCTGCATATTTATAGAAAGTACGCGTGCTATCTGGGAAAGTATTTAACAATATCAAGGATATTGAGAAACCAAATCAGTTCATTAACCTAAATGTACTAGAAGTACCTAAGGACTATTTTACACATATTTGTTTCTTATTTTCAAACAATATATAAATCTGTAGTTAAATCTGAGGTTACACAATTACTTTCAGCAAACCTCCTAGTACACTTACTGATTAGCCCGAGGAAAACATGTCCAATTAAGCTGCCATGGACGGAATAAGAAAAACACTTAGAACACGGCCATTAGTACACTATATGTGAAGGTTTATAGTAGGCAAGAAACTAAAATTGCACTCGTTTTAGCTCATCAGAGCGTCGCAGAAAAAACTAACGAGCCAAGCAGCGGTGGCCGTAAGGTATTTATTTTTATTAATTTGAAAATACCGGAGTACCAAAAGTAGTCATTCGACATATGGTCAGACAATGTGCTACAATTTTGTCCCCAATATAGTATATCTATTGTTCAAAAGAAAGTAAAATTTGATTTGGATAGTTACCCTGCCAGAAATGACTGAATTTTTTTTGTTTTCTATGAGTTTTACAACACGAGAAATGTTTGAAAGATCAAATTCTGATAGTTATCTATAAGTATGTAATTATTCAGCAAAAAATACTTAAGAATTTATGAGTTTTTAGGAGAAACTGCAAGTTCATTTTGTGTAAATATGCAGTTACAGTGTTCATCACGTTCTTTGAGTTTTTGTTTGGAAAAGTACTTGAAGATTTAGGATGGACTATTTAGAATTCAATTCCCAAATAGATCCTATTTCATACTATTGGGATCGCATTAAGCCTTTATATATTCCATTGTGGTTTCACGTGCATTCTTACAGTGTCTTATACTCATAAACGGAACGGATACAATTGCATATATAGCATATATATAGTTCATTCCGGTTTCTATTCCCAGATAGATTCTCATATGTATCAATTTTGAACCACATCAAGCCTCACATATTCCATTGACGTTTCACGTGCTTTCTTACAGTATCTTATATATACTCATAAAGGGAACTTGTCCAATTGCATGGATACAGATCACTCAAGTTTCATTATTATTACTATTTTGAAGCCACAGCAAGTCTCATATATTCCATTGTGGTTTCACGTACATTCTGACATTATCTTATACAGGGTATCCCGAAAATGGTGGGCAATATCTCGGATTTGGGTAGAACTAGTGAAAATAAGATCACAAGTTCGTATATTTTTCTTTCCCCCGAGGTACCCCTACGAAGATATTCGCTCTTGAAGTTGAATGTTAAAAATCGATTTTTCGCGATAACTTTTTTACTGTTCAGTCGATTTTAATAATTTTTGGATCAGTATCATATTATTTCAATCCAGTTAAGTTAGTGTATTAGAACCTTGGATAACATTTTTGGGGGCTTGGGGGCAGAGCACCCATTGCCTTAATAAGTTGAAAAAAAAATTCAGCCTATTTTCTTTTATTTCTAAGGTTAATTTCATATTTTTGAGCCATTTTTACGTAAAAAGTGTATACTTGTTTGATGTCGGTAATATGAACCGTTTTCGAGATAAATGCACTTAACGATAAAATTGCGATTTTCACTCGCACAAATAATAGTAATTTTTAAAAATTAAATAAATACGAAGATTATGCACAAAACAACATCTATTTCTCTATGAGGTAGTAAATAGTTACCTAAACTTATAAAAACAAAAAATCTTTAACACACAAAACACAAAATTTGAAACCTTACTGTAGAAAACTAATTAGGGACATGGAAAAATGAAGATTTATGAAATTTCATAATAGATACTCAATATGAGCACCTCCTTCTCTAATGCATGCTTGTCCACGACGAACTGACGATCGTTGAACTCGCCACAACATTCCTTCGTTTTCTCCAATTGCATTTGAATGGTACACAATTCTCTCGTATAATTCTTCTCTTCGCTCTACTGGTCTAATGCCCCCACGGGAAGAAATCAAGGGGATTTAAATCGGGTGATCGGGGAGGCCAAGAAACAGGCCCACCCCGACCTATCCTCCGGGTTGGGTATACTCTATTCAAATGACCCCTCACTATAAGACTAAAATGCGGGGGCGCCCCATCATGCATAAACCACATGTTTTCTCGAGATGCAATGTCAACGTCTTCTAAAAGTTGTGGTAACTGCTGTTGGAGAAATTCAAGATAAAGTTGCCCATTCAATCGATTTGGTAATACGAATGGGCCCAACAAGTGCCGGCCAATAATTCCGGCCCAAACATTAATATGGAATTGCCTTTGATGGCGCATTTGAATTGTGGCATGTGGGTTTTCCTCGTTGTGGGAGTTAATGACTCCATTTCTTCCAAAGCTCGCTTCATCCGTATACAAAACCGATCGAATGAAGGCATGGTTTTGCTCATATTTCTGTATAAACCACTGCGAAAATTGCACCATAGCAGGAAAGTCTTCTGGGCTAATGGCATGTACTTTCTGTATATGGTACGGATGAAGCAGTTGCTCTTTCAAAATTCTTCCAACGTTCGATTTTTGGACATTCATTTGTAATAATAATGATCTGATACTGACAGATGAATTCGCAACGACTGCATCCAATACGTTCTCTTCTACTTCAACAGTACGTGTTGTCCGCGGAGCACCCCTGTTTACGTCATTTGGCGCAAATCGACCTAAGTAGAGATATAATTCTTAGATTTTTAGTTTTCAAAAAAATTATCATATTTTTTACCAGTTTCTCTCAGCCGTTGATCAACACGTTCAAAAGTTTTGCGATCAGGAACCCTTCGATGGCGATCCCGTCGAGCGTATAGTCTTCGTGCTTTCGAGGCATTACAAGAAACCATTCCATACATTAAATGCATATCTGCGTATTCATTGTTAGTGTAAGCCATATTTCAACCAATTAATTACTTAAACATAATATTTTTAGTCGCAAACTCCTCTATAAATCCTTATTTTACTATAAGGAGGAGTTTGCGACTAAAAATATTATGTTTAATATTCCGCCCTCTAAAAGCACATTTGAATTAATTACTTCATTAATGTCGGATTAAGCTAATACTGAAAAATTATGTCACTCCAATTTTTGATCCATAGCAACCATAAACTGTCATTATTACTCTTTGGTTTTGTACATAAACAGCTACATCGTCTTATCTACATAGATAAGACGATGTAGCTGTTTTCTTAAATACTTAAAAAAAAATAATATTAACACGTTCAATTCTGACTCCAGAACTTGGGCTTCAGCATGTGCGGCGGCACCATTTTTTGTGGGTTTTTTTAAAAATAATCGACGGGAAGGTCATACATAATATGACAAAGTAATACTAAGTAAATAGTCTTTGTTTATTTATTTTTAAAAGTTACTATTATTTGTGCGATTGAAAATCGCAATTTCATCGTTAGGTGCATTTATCTCGAAAACGGTTCATATTACCGACATCAAACTAGTATACGTTTTTTACGTAAAAATTGCTCAAAAATTTGAAAATAACCTTAGAAATAAAAGAAGATAGGCTCAATTTTTTTTTCAACTTATTAAAGTAATGGGTGCTCTGCCCCCGAGCCCCCAAGAATGTTATCCAAGATTCTAATACACTGACCTAACTGGATTAAAATAGTATGATACTGATCCAAAAATGCTTAAAATCGATTAACAATAAAAAAGTTATCACGAAAAATCGATTTTTAAGCTTCAACTTCAAGAGCCAATATCTTCGTAGGGGTACCTCGGGGGAAAGAAAAATATACGAACTTGTGACTTTATTTACACTAGTTCTACCCAAACCCGAGAGATTACCCACCATTTTTGGGACACCCTGTATATATACTCATAAAGGGAACTTATCTAAATGCATGGATACAGATCGTTCTGGTTTCAATTCCCAGATAGATCCTGATACACACCATTTTGGAACCATATCATCAAGTCTTATAGATTCCATGGTGGTATCACATTCTTATAGTATCTTATATATACCCATAAAGGGAACTTATACAATTGCACAGCTACAGATTATCATCATGCTGAGCCTAGTCTGATTGCAATAAGTTGCAGTAAGTGGCTCTCCTTGCAATGTGCTTGTACAAATGTATTCTAGTTTAGAGACTAGCTAGTTGCTTGAATAATGTGATTCAATAATGGCGTAGAAGAAATTCATTTGTTTGGTGACACTCACCTATAGTCTGTACTAACAAAGGCCACAAGATGCCTTTAGTGATGTAGTGTATCTGAACATAGGTTAGATATTTCTACTGGGGTTTTCAGATAGATCCTCATACATACCATTTTGAGACCACATTAAATCTCATAAATACCAGCTAATTTCATTATTTTTACCGCATACGTTTCCAAATGATTTCATGATAACCATTTCCTACTTTTAGTAAAACCACACGAAATTTCATATATTCAAATGACTTGTGAATAATGTGGATAGGGAAATGGCAATAAACTCCGAAATATTTTACTACGAACCGATTTACATGAAATTTTGGAATTAGGCTTATCTTACTCTTAACTTCAAAAGTGATATTGACCCGACCTCCGTTATTTATTTTTAAGGAGTGAAAACGACCCCTTAATGAAAAAATTGACATTGAGCCATTTTATCGCTAGAAAACGTATTTAATAATAAGGAGTGAAATCGTAAAGTGTTCTATAACACAATTATCTTATGTTTAACCCATTTTCAAACCCTAAAAAACTTTACAACCCCTGCAAACGACCCCTAAATTGAAGAAAATTTCAAAAAATACTTTTGTATAACTTAAAAAGATTTAAATATAGAGTAAATATTGTTTTACGTTCTCTACCATAATTATCATATTTTTAACCCCTTTTCAACCCTTAAAAACAACCCCTCAATTAAAAATTGTATAAAATAATTTCTTTTGATGAACTCAAAATGATTTAAATGTTGTTCCACGTTCTCGAAAATGACTATCATATGTTTAGCTTTTCAACCCTTAACACTACCCCTAAATTAAAACATTGAAAATATGTGTTTATACAATTAAAAATAATTTAATTATAGAGTAAGTAATCAGACACTTTTTATTGAATAAAATATAAACTTACAAGTTATCTGGAAATATACTAGATTAAATTAGTAATTAATTATAAAAAATTCTGCAACAATACATAAAAATTACAATACAATTACAATTACAATACATAAAAAAACTATTACACCAATCGTTCATGACTCAATATCGGAGTTGCTGTCGTAATCAAGATCTTCTTCTGGGTCAATTGGAGGGCTATTCTGGCAGTTATCTCCACTGCATGTTCCACAAGTTACATTGCAAAACAGTCCGACTCTTCGGCATCCGCAAGTGGCTCCACAACCTCTTTTGCAGTTGCAAGAAATCATTTTAAGTAAATCTTGCGGTGCAGGTGGATCTGCAGTTTTTATTGGATATACATATATGAACGTTCGTATGTATATATATATATATATATATATATATATATATATATATATATATATAAGACAATAGTTTTGGGTTCATATTATTCTTTACTTTCACTCTGCTCCAATTTTTTGTGCTCCGAAATTTTCATTTTACTAAACAGAAAAAAAAACATTTAGTTTTTGGACCATAACTCCTTCAATTTTAAAGTTATCACAACTTTAAAAAAAACATTTTAAAGGTAATTGAAAGAGCTACAACTTTTTTCATTACGACATGTAGTGTAAAACCCTTCATTTTGAAACGGTGAAGGGTCAAAGGGCTCGAGAGAGACTGTGATTGCGCTACCGCGCGCTCTTTAAACAGTGATATCTCCATCAATTTTGGTCTGACAAAAAAAAAAAACAAAATTTTTGTTAAAAAAGACCTACATTTTTATCATTACAGTTTTATACGTATCTTTCATTATTTTTGAAATATTATGAAAAAAAGGTGTTATTTTAAAAAATGAAAAAAATTTTTCTTCTTAAAATCGTGATTTTTTTGAAAAGTATGCATTCCAAAGCAGCCGAACGGCTGGAATCCAATAAACTCTTCATATTAAAGTTAAATCTAGACGGAATACGATTAATTTTAATTTTGGTGGAAATAGCACTTATGAAACACATCGATTTAAAAAAAAAATATTAGATGTCCCTCTTTTTTTCATTACAACTCACTCACTTTACATGCAAAAGACTTTTAACACTGCTCATTTTAAAGATTATTTTAAACACTATAAAAAAGTTTCTCATTGTCATATGGATAAAATGTATCCGTTGTCCGCTAGATGGCATTGAATACATCGATTAAAGTTCAGACAAAAAAAAACGGCTTCTATCTTCAATATCTCGCTTAATATTGCACTTAGAACACTCTTTAAAAAACCAATTTGTTCATTTTTTTACCTTCTACAATTTTGTTTATTAGAAAATTATCGTTAAAACGCATATTTTTTTGAGATATTTGCAAAAAACCGTTGAAAAACGTGGGAAAATTCGGAGTTTTCAATCGCCAATAACTTGAAAAGTATTGAGTTCTTGAAAAAACTTTATAGGACACTTTTTGCTTAGAATTGGGTCTTCTATAGATCTCCGAGGTTATTTTGACCAAAAAAATTTCCACTAACGAGAAGGGGTGGCAACCATCCCCAGGGTAAGAACGGAGGTCGGGTCAATATCACTTTTGAAGTTAAGGGTAAGATAAGCCTAATTCCAAAATTTCGGTTCGTAGTAAAATATTTCTGAGGTATAAAGCTTGAATGACTGCACTATAACAATTTATTTGGATTTCCTGTTGTGTTTACATAAGAATGCAAATCCTGTTATAAACTGCTAAAGTTCAATGAGGGCTTATAGAGAATTCAGTTTCCACTATCCAATTTGAATCTTATAAATCCATGTGTACAAATTTTTTATAAGGTTCTAGTTTCTTTTTATAAGTTTCTATATGCCAGGCGGTGGCGGTGTAGACTCAAATTTCTTATGCGTAAAACTACGACAAACCCCCCCCAATATCCCTCATTATTACCTAACCAGAGCTACTCCAATTCGATTAATCCTGTTAAGATGATTTACGCTCAGAGTGAGACGACAGTCAACGAAATAGCTATAAGATCGGCCATTAAACTTAATAAAAAGACCGCGGTGGTGCAAGTCTAGCCGCCGTTGGAGATGGGGCGCCTGTACCGACGACGCCGGGCCAGCACCAGGGGCGTCGATGGTGGTTTTGCATCCGCGTTCAAGTTCAAGGTATGGATCGATGAGTCTGTTGCTCCCCTGCCCCAGACAGGTCACTGACTCGGCTATTCAAATGGTGGCCAAATGCAACTATGACTTGATATTATGGCCGCCGCAATAAAATCAAACAAAGCACTTCCTATAATGCTTCGTTTATAATTCATGATGTTGCAGGTTGATGTCCTTACTACGCGGCGGTACGGGGGCTGTGCCGGACTGGGGGTGTGACACTCCGTTGTCTCAACTTATTTTTATTCATTATGCAGATAAAACTTGAAATTATACGGGGCTTACATAAGGGAACTAGGATTTTGTATAGGTCACATTTGAAAATCCGCAAAACTGGATTTGTTATTTTTTTACCTTCTCCAATGTTGTCTCAAAATTTAAAAACTTTGCATTTTTTGTCGGACTTTCCGTTATCGAAGTCCGTAATGACTGACCTAATTCGGCAATACAAAATAGTAATTTTAAAAGTGCCTACTAGATATGTTTCGTGTGCTTATATATTTTGATTGCATTTTCATCAAATTTACCCAAAGTTATAAACATTTTCAGAGATGTTGTTTGAATACTACAAATTAGAATATAAATAAGACATTTTTCTTACGGGCACGGTACCTCAGTATGTTAAAGCGTCTTTCTAGCAAACTGAGTAGGTATGCCTAGCGAAGTAGGTTCGAGGCCCGCAAGGCGAAACAATTTTTCATTATAAAAAATTGCCCCAAGAGTGGTTCGGACTCCACAGTAAACTATAGGTCCTCGTCTATCTTTAGCTAGCACAAGATCCTTGAGACCTCCTAGGGGGTTACTTCGGTAACTTGAGAGGCGGCTAAGAAACCATTTAAAGAAACCATTTTTTTTTCTTGTAAATTTCTATATTGCAGTCAGTTTCAAAAAATAATGTACCAATAGTACTATCTCATCTTCAGGCTATAAAACTAAAGTGAATATGGAAAATTTTAGTCTTGTAGCCTGAAGATGAGGCACTAAATCTCGAAACTGGTTGTTGAGTTTTGTGAAAGACGTCCTATTTATACCGAGTGTAACAGACATGATATGAATGATTACATGGCCTATGTCCATTTAACAATTTTACATAATAACTGGTATTTTATTTATATTTAGTACAATCTGTATAGTATTTTGATTCAGTTTTTGTAAGTGAGACCGTTTTCAACTATCAGAATTTTCTTTGTGTAACTGCTAAATTATTTCACATTGTTTTATGTACCTATTTTTTTATCTTAGGAACTCAGTCATGTTTTCTAACACTATTATGAATTCCTTGCAAGTCTGGCCCGGCCTCGTTCCGTCCAAGGTAAAAATAGCCGTAACCAATAATTTAAAATAAACTGGTTTTTGATTTGATTTTGACGTCTAGCTTTCTCGCTGTATATATTTAGCAAGGTAGGTTCGAATCCCATCTACTGCGAAGTAATTTTGAAATAAAACATTATCCCCGAAGTGGTTCGGATCCCTCTGTAAACTGTAGGGCTCCGTCTCCTTTACTCAGATAAGCCTAGATCTCCTAGACTTAAGAGGGACACTCAGGTGATCTGGAAGGAAGTTAATAAACATTTATTTATTATAATTAAATGGTGGTTACTAAGGTGGGCGTGATGCAATACATTTGTTTATTGTAGCGTACGAAAATCGGCACACTCCCACTTATTTTGAGAAAGATACTTTTTTATTTTGGTTATTTGTTGACCACCATAAATAATTTCAACAAATTAATATCTTGGAACGACACATGGTAATTCGTAAATTCCTTAGTTGACGGCGGGTCACCTATATCTTCCGCTTCAAATACATTTACAACACTAACATTTAAATAAATATACATACAAGTCAGCCTTTTCGTTTGATGTAGATTAAAAATAATAATCGACAACGCCTGAGGACAATCGACTGGGCCCGTAATAGGTGTCAAAATATCTCGAATAGCATCAAATATTCAACTAAAATTTCATCATGCTCGGCCTTCCTTCGCTCCGTACATTTTCCATCTCGAATTAGGGTTGACTGACTGATCTATCCAGAAATTTTTCATACATACGTAAACATTGCACGGTCACGGATCACAAGCCAGGGAAACTTGATGTTTATCGACGCGTGACTCATGTAGGATTCATCTGAGGTCCTCCGGGGAGATTAGATAGCCAAGACCTCTCTGGGAAGTTCGCCAGCTGCACGTATTTCCATTTAGCTTAAATTACTTACCTAGCTCGGGAAACTGATGTATCATCATTATGAGTTAAGTTTTCGTCGTTGCGTTGGACTTATCAGAGGGCCCTCACTTGAAAAACTGTTCACTTGAGTAATGAACGAGTAATGATCCGGATGTTTTGGATAGTTTGTGTTACTTTCAGAATTTTAGCTAAGGAATGGAATAAAATCAACGGAAACTTATTAAATACCAAGCGTTCAATGAGAGTTTGTTGGAAATTATAGGTATTTTCGTAAAGATTATAAAATATAATGTTAAAACATCGCTATACATTTTATTGAATTTCTCTGTTGAAAGAAATATTTAAGAACTTCCAGTGCCAATTTCATGTACACAAGATATGTTAAAATACAGGGTGGACCATTAATAATGGGCCATAGTTCAGGGGTAGATTCTTTGGGGGAAAATATGAAGCTATAACCAAATATGCTTTAGTAAAATGTTGCTGTGGTCAAATGGACTGGAATTGAAACCGTATAAAAACTAAAAGCCGGCAAAAACAGTCGGTATCTCTTTATTATACATGGGCGGAGGTAAATGGAAATGATTGTCACAATAAAATGTTAAAATTATATTAATTTTTATTATTTTTTGTTTATTAGGTTCATTTCGCCAATAACATATTTTTGAGGTATTATATCAGTTTTAGATATAAAGTCTAAATATTTAAATTTATTGGTTTTAGTTTTAAAGTTAACCCATATTACATTGAAATATGTTTTGCTCAGCAAGGACCAACGAGAAGGTATGAACATATCTTGCCAGGGGGGGATGGGACAGGTTAGATTAACGAGGGGCAAAGATTTTAGTCAAAAATAAAATAAAAATTTAAGTTTCTTCTAAAATAAAAACGTAAGTTTCTTGAACAAAGCAAAGAATTATTATATGAAAACAAAAATAAATATTTGTATACTTATATAAAACATAAATAAAAACAAAATTAAAATATTTCTCTAGAATGAAGTAACTTAAATTAAAATTTCTTGTCAACTAAATAAAATATATTCCACGAAATGTAACAATAAAAAAGTGAATGAAAAAATGAAGAAAAGTTAAATGATAATTGACGCGTCCGAATCTTCACTTTCTGAGGAGGAATCGTTATCCAGTTGAATTAAAATCGGCGCACAAGGGGGTAGCGTTGAATATCGATTTTCTTCTCCAATTACATGCCTAACGCAATTTTTCCATAAATCAGTATTATTGTCAATGTCATTTATTACTTCTCTTATATGATCAACTACTATCGCGCTTAACGTTGGAGAGTTATTACATTTTCGTAAACGTACTTTTAGTGTTCTCCAAACCATCTCGATAGGATTAAATATGCAATAGTATGGAGGTAACCGCAAAAGTGTATGACCGTGTATATTGGATAAGTTATCAATAACATATCCCTTTTTGAAATTCTGTTCTTCTATTCTTTTCAGTAATTCGCCTTTTATTGGAACTTTTGCAGGAATTTCCATTTTCTTTTCTCATGAATTTTAAAATGTCTTCCTTTTTTGTGCTGTTATTTGGTATTTTATTTAATATACGCGAGTGATAAGAAGCATTATCTAATACAATTACCGAATTTGGCGGAATATTTGGTAGAAGCTGTTGAGAAAACCATTTTTCGAATAGATCGGCTGTCACGTCTTCGTGATAGTCTGCAGAAGACTGCGATATTTTTTTGGCCGACAAGAGCAACGCATTGGGTACAAACCCATTTTCACTTCCCGCATGAAGTATGATAACGCGTTTTCCTCTAGAACACGGAGTATTTAAAACACAATTGTGAGAACTGTCTACCCAACCATACTGAACAAGATCATGCGTGTCAAACCACGTCCCGTCTAGATACACTATATGCCTGTTTAGTTTACGATATTCTCTAATTTTTTCCAAATAATCTACTCGAAGTGAAACTATACGTCGCGATTCCATAATTACCATACGACTGTCAAGTTTTTTATATTTAAAACCGCATTCTAATAAGACATTTCGTAGTGTATCCAAAGACCTATAATTATAATCAGGATAATCGCTCAATTTTTCTTGAAACATTTTTAACGTAGGAACTATATTTTCTTCATACATATTATAAATTATACGCCGTATTACATCTTTAGTGGCATCATGAATATTTTTTAATATCATATTTTTCCGTTTCCTCTTTGCGCTGTGATCTATAACATCGCCTTCTTGAATTACGCGATAAATTGTTGATTTTGATATTTTAGTTAATTCGTTAATACGTCGTATTATTTCTTTCTCACATTGTTCAGGATTTTCGCTTTTCAAACATTCATGTACATTTAAAATAATACGTTGACTTTGTACGTGTAAATCTTGGTTTTTAAACTCTAAATTTATTTCGGCTTTTTCGACAATAACCGGTTCAACTATTTCGGGATTTTCGGGCGTTATTATATTATCCTCTGTTTCAAATGGTCTCCAGAAAGCCATGGTAAATTAGTAAATAATTAAAATATTTTGCCTTTTATACAGTAGTAAATATTTATAAATATGAACAGTAACTAACTAAACTCCTACACTTGATATTATAATAGGTATTTATGCACTGCACTGGCACATAGACAGCACGTTGTTAGACTTCCACGTTGACTGATAAAGAAACGATTTACGAGTTTTTTGTGCCAGTAGGCCTGTCCGTTTTATTACCTTTAAACCAGTGCAGTCGTAGATGGTTCATTCAGGCTGATTACATTGCCAGTCTCGGACTCGCCTGGACAGTTTCAACTGCCGTTCGAATCTCGATACCATTGCCAAATATATAGGACAAAATATCAAGTTCAGTGCGCACGGTCCTGTGCTTTAAAACTGACCAGTTTCAATTTTGGCCGTATTTGCTATACATCACCCATCGTACCGGATTATTGCATTTCCCGAACTAAACTCGAGTAGACCTGCTAATGCGGTAATCAGTGCATTTCGGTATTGTGATGATTGCGCAGTGACCAGTGCACTATTTGACAGAGCAACTGAGTGAGTGAAAATAGCTTGTCTCTGGTTAGGCATATCAGCGAGCGAAATTGAAGATACAGTTTGCAGCAGCAAAGACAATAAGGATTAAATTTTTGTGGTCCAAATAGGTAGAATTTTACTCAAGACCTGTTATAGTATACAGTATTTATAATAAAATTTCTCTAAAAGTACAGGTTACCAATATAAAATACAAGGAAATTGACCTTGAATGTGTTATTAAAGGATTTGTAACTATAATGAGCTGTTATCATTCTCTGTCTATTCTAAACAGAATATAGTAGTGTTCTTGAAAAAGTGGATGAATTTTTTACGTATTGTATTTCTGCACCTCTATAAGCTAACGTATTCGATTTCAGACTAGTAGTTTGACTAATAGCAGCAATAATTAATATATGCATCGACTTATTTAAGTTGTCTTACAACTCCCTCGAACTTCGAAACTAAATTCCTAGACAACAAATTTCGCAGAATTTAATAACCTCAGTTGGCACGTTCAGACTTGATTATTTCGACTGACTTTGGCGCAGAAATTCTCCCCAACTCCAACGCTGGTGCAAAGGTCAATGTATCCTCGTTTGGAAATGCAATCAAGGCAGACGTGCTCCCCTTAAAATATCTGTTACCATTAAGAGAGACCGTGGGGATCGTGGATATAAAATAAAAACGTGATTTTTTTCAACTCTCTCAGGACCGATTTGTTAGCGTTAGCGACGTACGCTTCCATTGACTGCATTTGCCTGAATAAAAGAACTTTGTTAATCTTTAAAATAAAATAATAAGGTACATAAATTAGGCTTGAATCAAGGCGGTTTGTTCGGTATTTGTGATGTCTTATAAACCGAGAGCTACAGAAGTTTGAAAAGTTTTCTGACAGCCTCCTTCAAATTATATACTCTGTAGTCCTATGTAAGGAAACTACCCTACGGAGGGTGAGGGTCCGAATCGTGGGGACATTCTTGTACGAGGCCTTTTTACAGTCTCGATTTGCACCTCGACAAGCAATCTTCACGTCATCCGGGAGTGTTAAGCTTTTCCTACTACATATAGAATAGAATATATGTTTATCTACGCTTTAATAATTACAACATACACATAATTTTTATTTTACGTTGCAAAAAATAAACATAAATAATCTACAAAGTCGAGACTTGTTACAGATTAGGTAAGTCTTGTGCTTAATGTAATATACAGGGTGGATCATTAATAATAGGCCATATTTCAGGGGGAGGTTCTTTGGGTCAAAATATGAGGATATAACCAAATATGCTTTAGTAAAATGTTGTTGTGGAAAAAGATACAGCGTATCAAATTTCAAATTATTTTCTCGCTATTTTTCCAATAACTCAACAGCCTCTTGACTGATTTTTGCCAAATTTGCTAGAGGAATTTTCTTTATTGTAAGAAACAATAATTTATTTATTACATCACGTTAGATCATAGAGGGCGCCGCAGGATCTGTATCTGATGATGAATTTTTTTCATATTTTTTTTTGACGAAACGTTACTTCTGACCAGAAAATCTGATGAGTGCGTAATTTTCACGCATTAAAGGTATACTTGGCAGAACTTGACAACTCCAACCGTTTTCGAGGGAAGTGCCGTTAAACATTTCAATAATGTTTTTAAAGACAAATTCAAATTTAATGAAGCAAAGTGTATTTATTGAAAAAAGTACAAAACGCAATGGAAAACAACTTGTGAACTAATGGATTATTTTCATGGTGTTGAGATAAATACGGAAATCAGAAGATTGTCTAAAATAAGGATCTAATCTTGTTGATCTAAGTTTCATTAGTCTCGATTTTTATATTTAATCTCTGGAAATCAGGTAAATGATTGTTATAAGATGTAAAAGGGACACAGTAAGTTTTTAAATAATTCACTATTCATTATTTCCGAAACGTCAGAAAGATACATTATTTCTGTGTTTATTCCGATTTTTATTATTTGCAAAACATAACCTCTGACTTTTCCTTTGGCGTAAACGTCACGGGCGCAGAGGCTTTTTTCCAATAATTGTATTATTTTGTAGATTCGGTGATTTGTTTTGAAGAGGATAATAATACATGTGGTAGAAAACCCAAATAATAGGAAATAATATTCACTAAATGTTGTTAAAGAAGTGGATGATATTTTTAAAATCGAGTCCAGCTTTTTTTAAGGCTCCTCCAGTTATTGTCAGAATATATTATGGTAGTGTCGCCGGAAAAACTATGTCACCATTCAGGGTAAATGAAATAGACCATGTAAGTATATATTAAAAAGAATTGGCCCCAAAACGGTTCCTTGTGGTACACCATATTCTACCGTCATTTTATTACTGAAGGTGTTGCCAATATTTACACACTATTTCCTATTTGACAGATAACTATTTATTGACATCTGTAGAATGCCGCTAAACCCAATACCCTCCAATAGATGCAATAATTGAACATGACTAACTGTATCGAAGGCTTTCGCGAGGTCTACGAAAATCCACAGCGTTGGTTTGCTGATATTCATATATTTCTAAATCCTTGTAGATAGATAGGTTCTTGTATTGATTTCCGCTCCCTGAAACCAAATTGCTTTTCTGACAAAATATTAAACCTATTAAAAAGCTGTTTGTTTTTCAATATTTTCTCAAAAATTTTAGCTATGTTGGAGATAAGGGGAATAGGCCGGTAGTTAGTCACGTCCGGTTTATCACCATTCTTGTAGAGAGGTTTTATTACAGCTATTTTAAATACCGATGGACAGTTACCTGTTTCAAAACATTTATTGATAAGGTACTGTTACGTGTTTACAGTCTTCAGTAAACACTCTGTAGGTTCAAATAACTTGCAATAAGAATCTTCACAAACCACTATTTTATTAATCACTTAAATTACAATAGTAAATACTTAAAAATCACACAACTAATAATAACTTAATCTAATATAAATTCACTACTTTTAAATCACAACTGATGTACTTTTTTTGGCCCCCTCTACAGCCCCCATTGCCACCCCCCATCCTATTATTAAAGGGAGTCAAAAATTAAATTGGGACTTGAACCAAGGGCCTCTAAAATTTATTTTTTATTTTGGCATTAGTTACTCCCTCTACCACCCCCACCATATTGTTTAAGGGAATAAAAAATTAAATTGGGATTTAGTGTGTATACGAAAACCAAGGGCTTGTTAATTTTTTTTTATATTAGCCACCCCCACTCTATTATTAAAGGGAATAAAATATTACATTGGGATTTAGTGTGCATAAGACTTGGATATAAAATCTGGATGGGGAAGTAATGAATTTGTAATGGTTTACTTTATTTTTTGTTCATATAAAATAGCGAAAAACTATTAATAGTAGAAGTTAAGATGTTATTACATACCTGGGTATCCTCTGCTACATGTGTTACAATAGGGTTTTCCCACAAATTTTATTTTAACAATTTGTGTCGTGAAAATGATATAATAAAACATTTTATTAATTTACAATAATTTACTTTTCTAATAAGAATTATTTCTAAGAAAATATCGTTAAAACAACTTGCTGATAATTTCACTGCTTTTCAAAACGGGCATTTTTACGCGCCAGAATTACGTATCTACCCGGAAAACCAATGAGATTATGGATATAATTAGTTTGTAGTAGATTCTGACTGTGTGTTAAAGAAAGCTTTCCTCTAAAACTTCTCAGAATTTCAATTTGTAATGCTTGTACTCTGATTGGTCTAAAGCAGTGGACGTGTCAATATTGGCCAATCAGAATCCAGATAAATGCCGCACAAGTTATTCGTGAAAGCGTCGGACGTTAATATTTTGTACTGTAGTTTAGGTTTAACTTTCACCGACATTACACATCAGATGACTAACCTAAAACGTTAAATTTATATTTTTATGTTTGTATTGTTTGGAGGGAAAATATTATTTTATCAGTGTCTGGTTTATGTTTTATTAATTCTACAATCAAAATGGAATCAAGTGGAAGAGGGATATGTTAAAGGTGCCGCTGATAATTTACCTCAAGTAGAAAAGTGCTGAGTGCTGTCAATAAATAGAGATTATGTTATGTTAACAGAGACCAAGATTAATAAACAATTTTGAACAGAGACAACCTCTGTGATTGGATTTCAGGGTGCTGACGTCACAACGCGCCAATTTATGGCTGTTTAAAATGAACCCAATATTTTTCAAACTTTAAGTTTTTTTTTGTTACTATTAGTAAAATTAATAAGATAATAAATATGCCATATACCATTTTTTTACGTGAGTTAAATATTTCAGCAATAATTTTTTTTTTCTGGTAAAACCCTATTTTCTCAATTTGAAAATCTCGGATATATTCATTCATTATTATACCTTAATTTTTATGTGTTATATATAAATATCAATACTACTACTTACTAGTGTATAAATTGACTGTAATACAAAGTTAATTTAGAGTTTATTTCTTTGTTTTTATTAAATGATGTTTTGTAATTATTGTAGTTGGAGTGTTATGTTTTCCTTTCCCGGAATTATTTTTTCTTTGATCCTCTTCCTCTCTATTAATTCTAGAGTTTGATGTAGAGCAATGTGGTGTAGATACAATACGTTATTATTGTATTTTATACATAGAAATATGTAAAATCCATAAACTTCCAGAAGGCTATATAAAATTTCCAATAACCCTTTTTCAATCAACCCTCACCGACCATCTCAATCTCAACTATTATAATATTGATCATAAGCTTCGTTGAGTTGTCTAAAATGTAATTAACACGGGATGGCACAAAGCAAAGTGAACTAACCATTGATATTTATGTGATACAAGTTGATCCGGATAGCGTCATTTGCAACAGACATAATATTAGTTTAACCAATAGCTGGCGGGTAGTTAATTATTGACTTTTGATGATGCCCCTGGAGGTATAATAAATATCAATCATTACGGCCGCGTATAATATCTGCTACAGTACAAAGTTTGTCAATGTCCGGTTGAAATTATAACATCGCCGCAATCTCCTAGGACGACCGATATATTTCACTGCATCTGTAAATTTTCCTTGACAACATTGCTCTATCCAGTGACATATATATAGCCTGCCACGAGATTAATCTGCACAGGTAGTGCGAAGGGTCATACGGAAAAATCGTGACTCTGTATTCGACCGGTATACGACGTCTAAATATTAAATGCCGATATGGCAACATTGAAAATGCGACAAAATTAGATCAATCATGTAGAGTGCTGACATCTACAGATAAATTCATTTTCATAAATTTATTACCTAAATGGGGATATTGCAAAGGAAGCAGGAAATTGGTATTTGTCGCAGGTATTCAACCCGAAAACTGATTCTAACTTTGATTGAGTTTTTGGATTAAAACAGGGTTTACATAGTCATTTTTTTAATATTTTTTAATATAGTAAATACTTCAAAAGCAAATAACGCTGTTTCTCTTATAGAAAATTATTGCTCAATTAATGGCCTAGCGTTAAATAATTAGAAAACTAATCTGATGGTATTCTCCACAAAGCAGTTGATATAAACTTACTAGTGAGATCAAGTAATAAAAGCATCGTACGGTCGTGAGCAAAAAAAAAAAAATAGGACAAGTCTTATAACGGTATTTTGCTAAAATGTAGTTGTGTACATTTAACTTTAATTTTTGTGACATTTTAAGAAAGTGGAGAATAAATGGTACGATTAGTAGAAATCCTGGATCAGGGCGACGAAGGATATCAACTGAACAACAAGATTTGCAATTGGTAAATGCTTTAGTAGACAATCCATTTTACTCAGTTATTCAGGCTGCTGAAGAAACGAATTTTCCTGGATCGAGTAGTACTGGTCGCCGGCGAGTAAGAGAATCGGAGCTAGACTGTCATGCAACAGCACAGAAATACTTACTTAAAGCTGAACATAAAGAAGCTCGAGTAGGATTTGCGCTTGAATTTTTAGCGCATGATGTAAATTTTGGTAACAATGTAAACTTTACAGACGAAAAAACTTTCCAGTCAACACACAGCAGTCGTATTCGTGTTTACCGCCCTCCGAATACTCGATTCGATGAGAAATATATATCTAACAATGATAAAAGTGGTAGATTTTCCGTCAATATGTGGGCTTGGATATCGGCACGTGGTCCTGGTGTTTTGTGGCATATTGAGGAACGATTTAATAGTGAAACGTATATTAGGATTTTAGACAATATTATGCTCCCTTCTGTGTCACAATTATTTTCTAATAATGAGTTCATATTTCAACAAGACAATTGTTCCGTTCATACTGCTCATACCGTAACTAACTAGTTTCAAGATAACAACATCAATGTTCTTAACTTGCCCAGTCATAGTCCAGATCTTAACCCTGTGGAAGAAGTATGGGGACTACTCGTAAGAAGTATCCAAAAACGAAATGTGAGACCACGGAATGCCGAAGAATTACTGGAAATAGGAAATAATGCATGGAAAAATATTATTACTAATGATTATTGTATAAGGTTATTTAATTCTATGCCAAACAGACTTATACAAGTTATAAATAGAACTGGTGCAATAACGAAATATTAATAGTTAGTTTCTTGTTAAGTAGGATATCCTTTGTCCTTTGATCCAGGATTTCTACTAATCGTATCGTTTATTTTCCACTTTCTTAAAATGTTACACACCAAATTTTTGTTAATGTTATAACGCATGCAATTTGTCTCATTAACCATTCATCATTTACTATAGTAATAACTACAGCATTAAAATAAAAAATAAATTAAAAGTGATATCTGTTTTATTTCGGCTGCTCATTACATATTCAAATAGAAACAGATTTACATTATAAAAAAAAGTTGTCCTATTTTTTTCTGTTCACGACAGTACAAAGAAATGTAAAATACCTTGGCATACATATTGACTCCCATTTTAACATAGAATAATCATATCGACGCAGTACTGAGCAAATCATCCAAACATTGCCTTCTTATTTGGCAAATGAGAAAATTTGTCAACATAAATATATTAAAAATGTATTATTAAATATATTAAAAATGTATTATTATGCATATGTACAATCAAGCCTTTACTGTTGCATTATCTGCTGGGGAACTGCTGTCGTATAAATGAGGTTAGTAGGTACGGTGGCGGTTGAGGTAGACGGTTACGTGACGTGATTATCGCTAAGTATGGGATCTTCATTACCGGCCAGGGAAATTACCGACCGGGGGAAATACCGACCAGCCTATTTAGGCATGCCAATTTTTCAATTAACGATTTGGTGGCTTCTATACAGGAGTAATTTTTAGAGAACAAAGTTTTTGTGACCTTTAAAATTATTAATGCCGGCTACTGGCAAAATTTCTATAGCATAGTGTTAAACTAGACCGATTTTATGGCTCTAAACCTACGTACGTATGATAAACGTTCTCAAATTGGATAAAAATGCGATATGTTTTTCCGTAACAGGTGGAATAGATCAAACGGTTATCGATTTAAACATTTGTGAACTAGTTTTATGACAGCCTAACATTGTAGCTAAATTTATTCTGTAGGAGAAATGGTGCTTGCATAATATTAAATACGTACAAAAGCTACATTGGAACCACCTCTGAATAATAGTACCTTAGAGTTTGTAAAAAATTGAGTAATAAACGTAAATTTTCAGTCTATTACTGGCGCATCCGCCATATTTTCGAAGACTTTTCTAAAAACATTTATAAATTTATAATACATTGTTATATTTGTTTTCAACACTAACAAAGGCGATTTAAATTATACGCTGCCAGTAGATCCTAAGGCGATGGAAAATAACCAATCCTCTTTAGGCTGTTTAGGATTTGCGACATCAAATTTAAACCATACAATTTATATCAAAGTAAATAGTATTTACGCTAGATAATCATTGGTTCATGAATATTAATTTGTATTTCACTGTTTACGTTAGTATTCACATTCACCAGGACAATACCTCATTCCGATTGAAATGTAATTTACTGTTCACCCTCATTCAAATAACACCGGTATGCATATCTTTTTAAAAGTTCCGGTAAAAGTTTTGTGATGTAGAATACAAAATCGTTTAAATACATTCAATGACTGCCAGATATAATATACGGGATGGCCCAGAAAGTACCTAACCCCACTTTTTTCTACAGTTTTAGAAATAAAATTCTGAAATTTGGGAAATCAAATATAGGTATTTGATAATATAGGTATTTTGACCATCGAAAATCACTTCTGATATGGCTGGAAATTGCCACAACTTTCTTAGTTTCAATAGCACCCTGTATATTTATGTCACTTTTCTCATAAATCTGTAATTTCTCTCTCCAACGCTTCTTTCAGATTTAAAATCGGATGAAAAATAATCTTGGAAATGGTATTTATTTGCTACTTCCAGTTGGCTTTAGAATCTGAAAATCTGAGAATCTGAAAAAAGCGTTGGAAAGGTAAATTACAGTTTTATGAGAAAAGTGGCTTAAATATACAGAGTGCTATTTAAAATATGAAAGTTGTGGCAATTTCCGGCCATGCCGGAAGTGATTCTTTTTACCACCGAATAATCAAAATGTGGTCATTGATACCTATATTTGGTTTCCCTAATTTCAGAATTTTATTTTTAAAACTGTAGAAAAAGTGGGGGGGGAGGTACTTTCTGGGTGACCCGGTATATCAAACATACTAACTAAAAGTCCCATTGCAGAATTTGCAGCAAAATTACACACATATTACAGTGTAACATTGACATTACATTACTGTGCAATATTACAGCGATGTGGTTGCAGGACTTAAAATGTAACATTGCATCATTGTTATAATTTAATGTCGCAGAAATTATATTTGATTGCCATTTTAAATAAAAGACCATGTGTTCTCTGGGGTGTAGGTGCAGAAACACAACGTGTCTTTATTTTACAGAAGAAAGTTATTCGCCTCATGTTTTCGCTCATGGCACTAGATTCGTGTCGACCAGTATTTATAGAAAATAACATTTTAACTTTATATTCGATTTTTGCATTAGAGGCAGCCGTGTTTGTTTACCAAAATAAAAATAAATTTGAATTAAACTCAAATAGACATAATTATAACACTCGTGTAGCCAATCAGATATCAATTAATAATTATAATCTCTCACTTTTTAGAAAAAGTTCGTATGTTTGTTGCGCCAGAATTTTTAATACACTTCCTGTTGACATAAAGAACCAACAGAACTTTTCGGCGTTAAAAAAAAAAATTAAGAAAATATCTAATAAATATATGTTTTTATTCCTTGCAAGAGGTTTTTAATAATGAAGGTAACGATTAAGTTATATATTACAGACATAGTTTTATTCAATGTATATTTTAAAGTTTTAATAGTGTGTAGTGTTTTGCATTTTATTAATTTAGCTGTCTACAGTGTATTATTTGTAATTTTACTAATTCTTTTATTATTTATTTACGTGTGTTCTAAATTGACTTGTCACATCTATACAAACATATAGCAAAAGTGAATAAAGAATTTATTATTATTATTATTAAATCAGTTGAATATCCGTTTGAGAACATAAATTTAGTCTCTTCGATGTTAAAATGTAATAACCACAATGGATTATTTTAATATTGTTTATTTTTAATTACAGCTTATACAGTACGTTCTTTATTATTATAATTAGTACGTTAAAGCAAGTAGATATTCATATTGAGACCCCATTCCAACGTAGAAATTTACAAAAAAGGTATCCCTCTCTTTAAGTCCATCTGCGTATTTGAAACTAGTCATTTCTCCTTCTCTGATTCGTTGATTGCTTTATTCCTCCCAATGGTTCATAGTCTCAATAGACATATGTTCCCAATACAAAGTACTCCATAATCCAACGGTTTTATTTTAGTATTAAAAATACCATAAGATTTGACGTTACTATCGTACACCGACATTTTCTTTTTTGTCTTCTTCCTTCCCCCTTCTTCGTTTGGAAGATGCTAATACAAATAAATGCATGATTTCCACATATTCAATGAAATTTCATTTATTTAGAAACTTGACAAACCATTTTAACTCCACACTTTATCCAATGACTAGGCTCAACTTCAGTCGGTAATAAAATAGTATTAATGAAATTGCTGTTGCCAGGGAAGAAATCAACAGTTATTCTGCCCTCGATTTGATAAATCGGACATGTGTAACGCGTCTCCTCGGCATAATCCACAATGCTTATAGGTCTAAATAAAACTGGTGGAAAATTGTCGTATAGAGTAACTGATTTTGTAAGTGTTGAATTTTCTTTATGCCATTTGGCACCTATAATGTAGAGACCCTCCAGAATCATACCATTCATTTCCAGCACATCACCAATTAATACGCTGTAATCAAAAGCAAGATCTTCTAAAGGTATATCAAGTGTCTTTGAAAAATTTAACTTTGCTTGGCAGATCAGTGCTTTGGGAAAGAAAAATGCAGCCAGCCAGTACCTGTTCAAACTTAAATTTTCAATATTCTTGAAGTAATGAATCCTTTTGCACAAATTGTCAGCAAAATTGGGTAAATTCATCTCGTGAGGATAAGAATATTGAAGCCATTCCTCAGGAACTTTGTTGTTTATCATACTCTTGGCCATCTTCTCAAACTTCATTGATATTGTAATATCCCCAGCGATTGTCTGACGCAGGTTTTGTAACGAATGTGTTATAACAGCTAAGAGCGTATTATAATGTTTAGCTTCCTTTACTAGAACCGCATCATTTGGTCTTTCCTTAAAATATATCGGAGTTGGGAACTTTCTTAACAAATCGTCTATGATAGTTGACAAATAAACTTCATAATCTTTGATATTCTTCTTATTTGTTACATATAACACGTCAAGCGATTGTTCTAATATTTTATTCGTTTTTTCAACAGTGTTAAATGCTACCACAAATTCGTTCAGGCCAAATACCTCTGGAAGATCGTCTTGGGGCAGATTTGAAATATAGAGAAGGTAATCTTTGTACCCTTGTTTTGCGGGCAACCCATACGGCTTTAAGTCGTTGAATAAATATCTGCCACTTTTGGTTATATTAGTGTTTAAACAATCGTATAACAAAGTGGTCAACAGTCGTATGTCCCACTCGCTATCTAGTTGCCCTGAGTAGTGACACAGAATAATGTAAGTCAGTTTTTCCAAGCATTTCGACGTGAAATGGGGGCCGTTCACGTTTATTTGAAGCTGATGTAGTGAAATATTTATATCCGTATCAATAAACAGGTATGGAATGTTCCATCCAATCATACCATATTTCTTCTTTTCTTGAAGTATACAGTGAAAGAACGAGAGACCGTACAGCAGTTTGGTGAATATTTCTTGTTTCCCTGGGCATCCTTTGTAAAAGTTTGAGTCATCTATCGGATCTCTCTTATACAATCTCATCAGGTTATCTTTTAAACCATCGTGAGCTTCGTCGATGACCTTGACGCTAATCTGCAACAACTCCATAGGAATTAGTTCTGATGGTTTGGATGTCAGCCACAACCTGAAGTTTTCGTGCGTGTTTTCAAAATCCATTACGACTGCTTCTTGCTCTAATTTCAGCAAAAATTTTGGCACGAGGTGACAGTTTTCAAGCAGCAACCAGAAACCGTTTTTCCGAGCCTCCTCGAAGAGATCGTTGGCAGCCGTAATTTTGTCTTCACCGAGCGACAGGGAATGAAACCTGTTTAATACCTTTTTCTTGGCTGCTAGATCTCTTACAGCTCGGGTATAATCAGTACCGGGCACCAAAATAAACAAAATGGGCGAAAGGCTGTACGATTCGTTGTAAATGTCAGAGAGGTTAAAGTCGCGAATTTGTACGAATTGCCGACCTAATTCAACGCCGACGAATTCTGTGATATTTCTAAAGAGCTGTTCTATTTTTAGCAACTTTAACAGTATAAGCTTCTTGAAGTTGTCTAACTCGGTATTCCATGGAAGCGGAAAATGTTCAAGTTTTATATGTTTTTCCTCAAGAAAGCTTTTCCACGTGGATAAATTGTTTGTAAAACTTTTTAAAAATCCGCCAAACTCTCGAAGGGTTTCAATTTGGCAAAGATTTTTCCAGGTCTTCTCATTAATCCATTGCGGTGCTGGATTGCTAAAAGTTGTTTGCGTTTCCTCAAATTTATTTGATAAGAGAAATACCAACTCTTCCTTTTGAATTATTTTTTTAAACAGGAGTATTCTGGTAGTGAGTAAGAATAAGAATGTTAGTTTGTCTCTCTTGAACAATGAACTTGATATATTCGAGTACAACTCGAATGTGAAACAATTTCTTATGTTTTCACATCTTCTAAAGAGATCCGCGGACTTCTCCGACTTCAAAATCGATCTGAAATATAAATCTGTGTACCAGTCGAATGGAAATTCGTAGATGAAATTGACTTTATTCAATTCATATACGCAAGGAAATAAATTAGACGCATATTTAGCCACGCTGACGTATCCGCTGCTGAAAGTAGTAATGTTAGCTTCTAGGCGTGTGGTTTCTTTCTGTTTTTCTCTGACAGTTCTCACCAAGTCTTTGGACAGGTCTAAATTTTTTATGGATGCGTCGTCCTCTAATATATCTGAATCCGACTCACACAAAGTTCTCAAGATGGTGTCCTCTAACTGGGAAAGCTCGTACGAATTTCTTTTTATTCGAGAGTATAATTCCTTTTTCAGTTTCTTCAACTCAGGCTTTTCCACTTCGGTAACAATCTTTAACAGATGTTGCTCGAGTCCTTGTTCCGTCGTTGTAAAATTGATTAGAGTCATCCTGTTATATATTGGAGCTGTAAAATGTGGAAATCTTGAATTAGATGCCATATACAACTTGAAATTATTGTCTAATTTGACATACTCATTATTCACCTTGACAAAATTTTCCTCGTTTATAGTGTATGTTTGCTTCGAGAGCAATTCGTTTAAACAAGGTGGGATATACTCTTTAATTTTTTCAATTAAAATCGGTTTTCCAGCCGAAATACAATGTTTCAGTTGATCTAAATAATTAACTTGGCTAAACCTAGTAATTGTTAGGCTGTTTCTTCTTTCGATGTGTTGAATCCACGAACTAGCGAGGTACTGCGGGTCTATGAACACTGAGTAGTACCGTGAAAATTTCTTTATTATAACATTCACTAAAAAGAAATGATCTTCCGGCAAGCCATTTCGAAGCCAAAATTCGGTCTTTGTTTCCGGCCCAAGTATTTTGAGCATATCAAATTCTTCACTGCATGGAAAAGAATTTTCTTTGATAAAAGTGTGCCACTTACGCGTAATAATTTCTCTGGTCGTGTCTGTAAATGGGGCTAGATAAGCTATAATGCCACAGGAAACTAAGACATTACCAAGTAGTGCGTTATATTGAATTTCGAGGTTTTCTACCGCTTCAGTCCATCTAATTTTCTCTCCGCTTAAACTACCTATCAAGTTTTGAGCACTGTTCAATTTCTTATTGCAATAATCAACTTCACGTTGAAGCTTTACTTGTTTTCGAGTAGCTTCATCGAGCAAATCGTTCAGATGTGCTAACTTTTCTTCTATCCTTGTCACCTCCTCCTTCTTTTCGTTTAAAATAGCCACAGTTGCAGCATACTCCTTTTCTGCTTTTTCCAACTTTTCTTTCTTCGGAGCTACTTCTTTAGCAACCTTGTCGTACATATCCATGGCGATAATCCACTTACAAAGGCCCTCCGCAGCACTTGAAGCTTTAGCCACGACGTTTGGTTTAAAATCCTTATGTGGCAGATAGTCCTTTCTAATCTTCGTCATTATATCAGGCTTAATATTATCCTTGTCAAAGTCCTTAAGCAACTGCAAGAAGTTCATGTCACCTAGAATCCTTTTGCTGGGTCCCCAGTAGTCTATCGTTTTCCTCCCTGTGCTTTGATCTGGAAGCCTGTCCGGCTTGACGTCTTTTATGACGCACACGGCAGCCATAACCAATTTTATAGCATCTGGAGGATTCTTCATGGATTTCACCAGAGTTATATCGGTGGGCTTAAGAGTGTTCAGAGCTGAAATGGCATCCTCTAAAATTGGTATAGCTTGCGCTAGCTCAGCTTCGCATTCCGACTTTAAAATCTGCGCTACCAATGCCTGTTCACTGGCGATTTTTTCGTCTTCCCTCACCAAATCGGAAGCCTTTTCCACTTCTATTGTTTCCAACGCTATCTGATCTGTCATATCAGTTGCTCGGTGAGTCATAGCCTCCAACTGCGGTTGGTATTCTGCTAGCGCCTTTTGCATTTTTATGATTTGATTTTCGGCATAAGATAATTTTGCAAGACCCTGCAGGTATCGCGTTTTTAAAGAATTTATTTCGGTTTGTTTGCTTGTTGTCAGTTCTTCGAACAATTTTATCAAGTGCTTGTAAGATCTGGATGTAATATGTACATGTAGTTTACCATTTAACGATAGCTCCTTAGCTAGAGTCTGAGACCCTCGATGGAAAAAAACAAAAGATTTAACGATGTTCTTCTTAGTTGCGTCTTCTAATAATTTAACGTCTTTTATCCACGTTTGCCCAATGACTTCTAAGACTTCGTCTGGCCAATCTCCAAACCAAATAATGTAGCAGTTCATTAAAGATGAGTGATTTCTTAGTCTAATCCGTAGGTTATCGCATACACTAAGGCTTAAGATTAAATGAAGGTTTTCTCTACAGCGTTTGTTGAAGTATAAAAACACAGATGAGGAACTAATATCCAAATTTCGTTTTCCACCTTGTGCTGATAGTCGCGCCAGTTCTAGAATGTCTTGTTTTTCTTGCACGTCATATAAGTCCGGTATTTCCCCTTGTCTTAGTAACCAATCAATGTTATCTAGGAACTGTTCATCCACTAGATGTTCTTCGCTTATCAAAAATACACACTGGTTTTCCAATCCACCTGCTTCCCTCAGGACTTTCTTAAAATCTCCGTTCCAATCTCTGATAGTATAATTTTGAGTGATGGTTGGTTGAAACAGCTTTTGTTTGTAAATATATGTTGCCAACTTTGTGAGGCTCTGGCGGCCAGAACCACTCAGACCCAACAACAGCGCGTTACCTGGGCAAATTGAAAGTACTCTACAAATTTTCATCAGTTTGTCTAGAAAGTATGAGGTAAATATTGTATCTAACTTAACGTCGTGCGCAATATTATAATCTCTAAGAAACTCGTTTACTACATCCGACAAGTGATTCAAATCTGTAATTTCCTCGTATCGTCTAGTACTTTCGGGACGTTCCAGATCATTAAAAGTACCAAATATCAATTTGGAAACAGGATCGCTTTGTTGTAAACTGCAATCGCCTTTATCGAACATGTCTTCAACCTCTTCATTGAATTCCAGTTTAATAGACTGTCTAATGTTTTCCAAGAGCCAGTTAGCATCGGAATAGTCCAGCCTGTCTCCAAATACTCTTAGTACTTCGTGAGACCACAATTTCAAGTATATTTTCTTGTTCCCGTCGTAAGTTTCTTTTTTCAGATTGCTACAGCCTCTTAAGACCTTCGTAAAATCGCTTAAGTTAAAGTGGTAATAAGGTAGACTTATTGTAGGTTTGAAGTTTTTGATTATTAACTGGTAGATGCGTAAGGTAGCGGAAACTATCTGAGCAACAGCAGTATTGATATCGCTTGGAAAGCCAGCTTTCTTCCAGAGGTGGAGCAAACCATTGGAGAAGATTCTAGACAGTGTGTCATCGGAAAATTCATTGATAGAAAATACATTAAAGTGTCGTAAGAAGCGTGGGCATAGTCTCCTTTGGCCATTTTCAGTCATTGCGGCAACTATATTAACGTTCTCCAAATGAATTGGATCCGAAGTTTTGAAGTCGTACCACACTTTGTGATCTAAATGTTGCCGTAATAGCTCAAAGCAACCGGATGTTTCGTATTTATCTAGAGGAAGTGAGTTAAGGTTATCTATGAACAATAAAAATTGTTTGTTTGTCGACGGTGTGTAAAGTCCGGCTTTCCTTTTGTTCAATTTTGATAACATAAAAGTTTGTATTTGTTGAGAGGTAGTGTTGTCGTTAAAATTTATATGGTTTACTTCATATTCGTCTTTGTTTAGTTTATTTATTAATATATCCTCGATTAAAAGTGATTTTCCTGTACCTGAAGGCCCAATAAGAAGCGTGGGGTGTTTATTTTTAATGAAGGACGTTAACAAGAAACCATATCTTAATGTGTCAACAGTGGGAACAACAAATTCGTACATAAAAGAGCTCTCGACAATCAATTCATTTTTCAAAATGTCCTGAAGTAACTTCCAGTTTCCTCTCTGCTTATAAATATACTGATAGTCAAAAATCAAGCCATCTTGAGGTAAAACTACCTCCAATTTTTCGAAGGAGTTTGGGTACGGATGATCTTCATTCTGTCCCTTCCATAGGAGTCTGTAAAAGTCATCAAATTTAAACCTCGAACCTGTGTTTAAAACTGAGCCCAAACCCATTATACCAGTTTGGATAAGCGTGGCCTGGATCCATGATGATAAGTTTTTGACATCTTCTTCTTTACTGATGATACTAAGGAAAGCTTCGTCCAGTATAATCTGAGCAAGCTGGATCATATTCTTGACTAGGTTTATTTCGTTCGGATAACAGAGTTGAGTACAATTTTTCACAATGAAATCTAAGCTTGGCGGTACGACCCAATAAAATATGTCCAAAATTTGCTGCTTATATTCTTGCATCCATCCCGAATCACAGGTGTCTACCCACGATTTTACTAGTAACCGCCATGTTAACACGGAAGGGTCCATATATACCATTCTGCAGCGAGACACCTAAAAAAAAATGTATAATAGTGTTACTTCTACCATAGATGTACTAGAAAAGAGGAGAACTCGTCCGGAACAGTGCGTAAAGTAAGGGCTAAAGTGAAAATAGATGCATCTAGAATAAGTACCATAAAGGCTGGTGCCAATACCTTTTTGAAAAAAAAAAATTAACAGGCAAGAACCAGCCGGAAAGTTTAAGAGAAAAAACAATTAAATACGAGATAAATTGAAATTGTAAAATGGATTTTTTACGATTTTCGGCGAAACGTGACTTCCTAGCGGAAAATAAAGTCTGTCATTGAAATTTAATGCATTATTTACATAAGTAATTAAAAAAATTTGAAATAATAAAAAATATTAAAAAATCTGCGATTTTTTGATTTTTTTATTAAGCGGTTTCATAAAAAATAAACCATCAACATATATAGACCATTTCAAAGTAGATATTTCAACTGTTAAAATGAGACCGGATTAAATTTAAATAAAAAAAACACCAAAGTTTTCAATGGAAATTTTTATTATTTTTTTTCGAAAATGTAAATATCACGGAATCTACTTGTTTCTCAGTTAAAAAAAAAATCATGCTTATTCAATGCAATGTATACTTTCGCATAATTTCATGTAAATTGAATTATTTTTACGAGAGAAACAAATAAAATACCGAGAAATCGGTTCTCCCTCATTTTATCGGAAAATATGAGGTATGTTGAAAGTTTTAGATTTTTTTATCATCTACAAATTTTGTGAACAACATTTTTCGCTAGGAGGTCACGTTTTCCCTAAAATCGCAAAAAATCACTTTCAACCCTTAAACAACACCCCTATTTTACGATTTCACTATACAGGCTGTCCATCTTATCAGGGCACTCGAGAATATCTCACTAAATACCGGCCGTACAAAAAAAATTATTTTTACGAAAATTGTGCCCATTTATATAACCTACAAAATGGTTTAAAGACATTTGAAATCCATGGCCTACTTTAAGAGTTATGGCGGAAAATATCGAAAATGCGGAAAACGGTTAGGCCAAATATCTCTGTTATTTGAAAAGATACGAGAAAAATTCTAAGGCGAAAATTGTTTGCAAAACATAGTGTTTCAACGAGGTTTTATCTAATTTTTTTCAAAACTGCTGTATTTTGAGATTTACTCTTCAGGCTGGGGACGGGCGGGAAATGACGCAATTAAATAGAGTATTTTCCTCCCTTTTCAACGATATATTACATGCCATATTTATTCATTGGTACTACGTTAGTAATTATAAAAACATTTTTTTAAAACCAATAACTTTTTTTTCAACAAGCATTATACTTGCCGTGGAGAAGTATGATTAAATAAAACGATAAAATAATTCAATAAGTTGTTCAAATCTTTGCTATAATAAAACATTAACACAATTAAGAAGAATAGAGTAAATTTAGGTAACAAAAACAAAATAATAATCAAGAAAGCAACATGGAGCAATTATGGAAAGAGTATTCGCAGTTATGCCAATGTATAGAGGTCCTCCATAAAAACGTCACTCCTTGCTCAGAAAGTTAAAATGTCTTTACCAATTAATTTAAGCATAATATCCATTGGTTTGTATTTCATGATTTCGTTATTATTTCAATTATTTTAAAATAGCTGGCTATGAACAAACTTGGCAATTTAATTTTTTGACAGATCATCTCAGTTAATACTTAAACTCTCACTCAATCGCACTCGTTTAAGAATTTAGAAATTTCAAAAATGATTTTCACTCACATTGATCGTTATAATATGTTCGTTACATATTGCCAGTGCAATTTTAACTCTGGATTTGCTCAAGTAGAATATAGAAACAGATTTCCACAAGCACTGCAGCCGAATAAAACTCTATTCAGAAAATTTGCTACGAAACTGAAAGATAATGGTTAATTTTTAAAGAAGAAGACAAGGTTGAATTGTGTTACTGATAATGTAAATAAGGTAAACCGAGTTATTAATTATGTAAGAAATAAAAATACAGAAAATTTGGAAACATCATTAAGAGAAATTCAAATTGCTTGTCATATAAATAAAACAAGTGCTAGAAAATTTTTAAAAAATGGTTACCGGTGTTATAAAGCAAAAAAGTTCACAATTTACAAGCGGGAGACAAACCAAGGAGGACGACTTTTTGTAGGTGGCTGTTGGAAAAGAAACGTGCCGCTCTATTAATATATAGTAAAATACTTTGGTCCGACGAGGCAAATTTTTCCAATAATGAATTTTTTAATCACAATATTCATTACAAATGGACTTCTGAAAATACACACTGGCATAGACCAACTGGGTTGCAAAATCGTTTTTCAATAAATGTGTGGATAGGCATTTTAGGCACCAATTTAATAGGTCCTTATTTTTATGATGGTCACCTCAGTGGTCAAAGGTACCTAAACTTTTTGAGAAATGAATTTAATGAATTCTTAGATGACCTACCTTTAGAGAATCGACACAATTTTCAATATTTTCAACAAGATGGAGCTCCTCCCCACAATTCCCAGATTTGCCTAGATTACTTAGACGAAATTTTGCCTCAACATTGGATAGGTATTAATGGATTTATTCGATGGCCCCCTCGTTCTCCAGATATAACCCCAATGGATTTTTTTCTATGGGGATATATTAAAGATAAGGTGTTTTCGACGACACCGCAAAATGTAGAGGACCTAAAAGCTCGAATTCAACAGGCATATATTAACAGTTACCCCCGAAATGCTGAGTAATGTTTTATATGCAGTGCCTCGCCGCGCTCGATTGTGCATAAGAAATCGCGGTGCAGCACCCCCATCTTGTATTTAATTTTCGTTTTTCCTCTTAATTATAACCTTAACTAAACTTTTCGATTGGTCCCTGCCTGTTAATAAATTTTCTTTAAACCTCTAAAATCCGCTTTAGCACCAGCCTTATAGTACAATTCGTGCTGCAATTATTGAACCTACACTTGGGGTGTTTACTAGAGGCTGTAAACACGTAACAATAGGATTTGCGACATATTATTTTGTATGTACATGTCATAAGATACTTACAGTGATGGGAGAAGACGACTTTAAATTTTTTACTTCAAATATAACAGAAGCAGATTCATTCGCAGCTAAAGCTTCTCCTGACTCCAAGAAAAATTTTCCGTTTCCAGCCAAGATAGGGTTTATATTTTCAATCCAAGAATCATCTATATTACCATCAAAAATCAACCATTCTCTTATGTTTTCTTCGTCCTGTGAAGAATTGCGAATAATTTTACTGATGATTCCATCTCTCCAGCGATGCGAATCGGCATTTAACTGCCCGTATAAAATTTCATAGCTTAAACAATTAGGGTTGACGGTATGACAGACCACAGATACACTTTCCAGTTTTGCCAATATGTGTTGACAAATACTGAGCGCGGTTGTTTTGCCAGTGAAAGTTTCTCCCATCAAAATTACGTGAGCTTTTCCTTTCAAGCAATTGAATATTTCCGTAACTTTAACGAGGCAGTCTTTGTCAACTTGCAAGTTATACTCATTGCAATAATCTAAAATAGGCTCCTCCAATATTTCCTCGTCGACGGACGTAACAGTATTCGAGAAGATTTCCTTTAAAATATCGATAAATCTCTTGACGTCTTCCTGTGCTAGTGTAGGAACAACCGTCGCTTTAATAGAATTGAACACAACACGGTCCTCATTGTCGTTAAAACTGTTAAATTTTAATTGTTCACACCCGTGTAGAATTCGTTTTAAACTATTAACGCTAAAACATTTTGGATTCTGAGTTGGAAAAATATCCTGATAAGTTTGATACAAACACAATACTTTTCTCGATAAAACCTGGGCACTTGCAAATCCCATGCTGTAGAGAGTCGTCTCAACAATTCTCCCAATGTCTGGCGCGATCAGAGTCATAGTTCTGAACAAAACTTTCAAATTTTCTGGCAATTCTACATTAGCTCTTACACCAATCATTATTGCACAAATAAAGCTGGCTGAATTTACGGATACTTGAACTCCTCCGATTAAAGACTGACCTCCACCACTTTTAAGAGCCGATAAAATCGCGCATAAGTCTTGCGAAACAATGGATAGCACGTCCGATCTCGGGACGTTAAAATTTTCCAGACAAAGCCAGGACCCGGAGAGCACGCTGCCTCTAAAAAACTGCTCCAATGTGAATGAATTTAACTTTTGCGGACAATAAAAGGATACAAAAAACACTCCCAGGGCCGCGGCTAAGCCTTTTATAGTGTCTGACTTGCCTGATTCGCTTGGCCCTTGCAATAACCCGTTGAAATGTAAATAGTGCGCGTTAATTAATGTTCTGCAACATCGATCAGTTAAGGGTAATAAAATTAGGGGATTAGAGTTACCCAAATACTCGTAGAGATAGCTTTGTTTAGTATCCATTAATTCTACAGTGCATAATCCATCTTGAAAATAGTATCGGGCGTGCGCTTCCCACTCGAATAAATGTTCGTTTACGCGGTTGATCGCTAAGATTTTCTGAATTATGTATCTATTGTTTAAATCGTTGATGATGAGGTTCCTTAGCGTTATTCTGCGTAAATTTTGGGTGCTGCTCTCGTTTACCATTCTTATTTTTTCCTTTATGGCGTTCTCCAGCTTCTGGTTGCATATGCGTAGTTTAATGTTGTGAGTTAGTCGTAAGGCGCCGTCTATATTTTCTGTCCAGTAGACCTGCGATGTAATCTGTAGGACTTGTTGGGGGAATTGCGACAATATATCATCTAAACTAGTTCGTTTGTATATTTTATAACATTCTTCCATGTGGAATTTCAGAGATAATATCATTTGGTACTCAATCTGTGCGCATAATTCTTCCAATCTTTTATCGTTATCGAGAAAATCTATTGGGGTGATGAATTTAACGAGTGCCGATTCCACACTTTGCATTCCCGTAATTACAGAGTTGTCAATTTCGAGTTGGTGAATTCCTTGGAATATTTTTGTTAAAAATGTTTGTGACCGCAGCACAGACTTTTGCGAAATACTTTCTAGTAGTTCGTCATCCGCGAGGAAGTGAAATCTGGGGAAGTACTGCCTGGTTGTTTCTAGGTAAGCTAAAACACCATGGCGAATAACTTCCACGTTTATCAAACAACTGTCAATGCCGTTTAAAATGTCTGTTGTTTCTACAACTTTAGTGACTATTTGAATTTCCGATATTTTGTCGATGTAAGAGTTGTAGACATGTTTTACCTTGTCAAATAACTCTGATTCTGTAGGTATTACGTGTCGTAAATAATCTGTGGAGAACATAGGGTGAAGGCTGATCCAGTGCTTTTGTAAATCGTCCCATTTGTCAATTGTTTTCCCAATCAATAGAATCTTGTCATAGAATTTCTTTACCTCTACTTCGTGAGGTTTTACAAAGACAGAGCCTTTCATGTTTAGTACTTGGATTGAATGATCGTCAATTAAAGCTTCTAGGTCTTCCAAACGAGCAAGGATGTCCGTTTGCTTAAATTTACTAACTGTGAATACGACATCTTCCCACTGTGCCTTTAGGTTTTCCAAACGATCAATTAACTCCTGTTCTTTAGAAGCTCCTGCGCTTATTATTTCATATTCGTTTAAATTCGAGTGAAAATCAACTTTCATGATTTTTTTCAACGTGGTTCCAGCGTTGGGCGTTATGTCCTGTCCTGCTAGCTCAGACATTGCCTTCCAGTGTCTCTTTCTTAACGAGCTGTTGCATATTATCTTCATAACTACCACAGACGGCTTAAAATCCTCTAGCAGCTTCATCGCTTTGCCGCATAGCTTCAGAGGAGCCGGCCAGTTCAGGATGTCGGGGTCATCCACGGTTCCTCGAAATCTAACAGCTAAATTTTCGTCCTGTGCTTTTCTCAGCGTCTTCCTGTAGCTTTTGTAAAGTTTCTCCAGCTCCTTGTAGTAGTCGTCCACTGAAGTTTTAGTAGATTCATAGTTCAAACTTTCGAACTGCCCCCCTTGCCATACTGACACGTTTCTCTGCACTTCTAGGCACATCTTCAGTAAGTGATAAAAAGGGAAGACGTAATTTTTCAAATCCTCGTATTCGGCATATGTGGATTTTGGGAAGCTCAAGCAGACCTGAAATAGAGAAATTCGTTAATAGTGTCAGTTTAACTTCGTCATGTATATCAGCTGCTCCATATACATCCGTAAATTAAACGAATTTAAAAACGATGTCATTGGGCTAGTATAGCTATTACCTGATGATAGCAATGCCTGAGCAAACACAGTCTTTACAAAAGCAGTAAATGAGGTTTATGATGCCAGCCCTGTGATCCCCATAACTAATAAAACTAATAAGGCCTGTGTAAACAATAACTTCCCAAAAGCAGTAAGTGAGGTCTATAATGCCAACCCTGTAATTCCTACAGCTAATAAAACATCAAAACAATCTGTTATTCATATATATTATCAAAATACCAGGGGTTTAAATAGTAAAACACGAGAACTATACAACAATGCATTATTATTACATGATTCATACGACATATTTGCACTAAGTGAAACTTGGTTGACATCAGGTGTTTTAGACGGTGAACTCCTTGATCAAAATTACACAGTCCTTACTGCTATGGATGTATCCAAGGGAGGTGGAGTACTCCTCGCTTGTAAAAACTCACTAATGATTACAAGAGTTCCTCCTGAAAAGAACGAATTTTTTAGTCAATTACCCATGATAGACATGATAATTGCAAAAATCGGAAAAGGCAACAAATTTTGGTACATTATTCTAGTGTATATCCCCCCTAAAGTCACTTCTGAATATCTAAATTTATTTTTTGAAGGTATTATTTCATTAGAATTTTTATATGGCCCTGATATAGTTCTGTTAGGAGATTTCAATGTACCAGAATTTAGTCTGAACATTGTTAACCCTTCTGTCACTTACTTAAAAGATTTAGTCAACTTTTTTTCATTCACGCAATATAATAATATCTATAATAGTAGAGATCGTATGCTTGATTTGGTCTTCAGCACAATAACTTGCTCGATTGCTAAACCATCGCTAGATGTTGTTCAAGAGGATATACAACATCCACCCTTGGATATATCAATAATATTGGAGTATGATAATCAAAATGCTTTCGCGGCTAGTAATATTAAAAGTTATAATTTTAAAAAAGCTAATTTCATCCTATTATACAATGAAATCTTAAATATTGATTGGTCGATTTTGAATGAATATAGTGATGTCAATGAGGCGTGTAAATGTTTATATGATCTATTATATAGCGTGTTTGACCGATATGTACCAGTTACGTCACCTAAGAATAATAAATGTAAATATCCCCCGTGGTTTAGCAGAGAAATTATTCGTGATATTAAGCAAAAATAAAAACCGTTAAAGCTATATAAAAGGTCTAATAACGACCCCGCAATTTATACATCTTTTAGTGAACTCAGATCGAAACTAAAAACCGATATATTTACTGCACACAAAAATTTTATAATATCTACTGAGGAAAACATCAAGAATGAACCTAAGAAATTCTGGTCCTATTTATCAAATATCCGTAAAAATAAGCCTACCCCAGCCAGTATGATGCTAAATGATGAAATATTAGATAATGGCGACTCAGTCGTTGAGGGCTTTGCGAAGTTTTTCCAGACTTCATATACATCAACCATCGATGATATCCACGCTCCTAATGAGGCATTTCTGAGTGATTGTATAAACGGCACTCTTAATATTAACACCCTTACAGATGAGGACGTTATGAAATGTATAAAAAGACTCAAGTCGAATATGACTATGGGCCCAGATAAAATTCCAGCTTTTCTAATTCGCGACTGCGCTCCCCTATTAGTAGAACCTCTGAAAATTATTTTCACGTTAATTATATCTTCAAATACAATACCTGAAATCTGGAACGTATCGCGCATCTGTCCCGTCTTTAAAAATGGAAATCTAAATGATATAGGGAACTATCGGCCTATAACAATAATCTGTAATTTTGTAAAAGTATTTGAATTCTTTATCCATGACATTTTATACAGTCATGTGAATAACAGTATTAGTATAAGCCAACATGGTTTTATGAAGGGTCGCTCGACAACGACAAACCTAACGTGCGTAACTCAGTTTATATCGGAGGTATTGGATGATCAAGGACAGGTAGATGTAGTTTACACCGATTTCTCCAAGGCCTTTGATAGACTCCATCATAAGATTTTGCTCCGTGATCTAGATAAATACGGTCTATCATCAAATGCACTAAGTCTTTTTACATCATATCTAACTGGGTGTCTCCAATACGTATCTCACAAAGGTTTTAACTCAAATAAATTTCACGTCCTATCTGGAGTCCCTCAGGGATCAGCCTTGGGACCGTTATTGTTCAATATCTTTATTAATAATGCTGTTAGCTGCCTAAATATCCCTCATCTCCTATATGCAGACGATATGAAAATCTATATAAGAATAAATAGTGACGAGGATTGCATTGTTCTTCAAGAAAATCTTAATAGACTTCATTTGTGGTGTATAGAAAATAAACTACCTCTTAATATAGCTAAATGCAATGTTCTCTCATATACACGCAAAAAAGATGTCTTAAATTTCCCGTACAATATTGATGATGTATTACTTAATAGACCGGAATACATCAAAGATCTAGGAGTATATTTCGATGCGAAGTTAACTTTTACTCACCATATCGAATATGTAACCTCATCCGCCACAAAAAGCCTAGGATTTGTTATGCGTAATTCCCGTAAGTTCTGCAACCCATCTACAATTAAACTATTATATAACTCATTTGTTAGATCCCGACTGGAATATAACTCTATCATCTGGTGTCCAAGTTATGTAAAATATATCGAGGTATTAGAAAGGGTGCAACGTAGGTTCCTAAAGTTTTTGTCATATAAAGAGAATAAAGTGTATCCTCCAATTGGCTACCCGCATGATTTATCACTTGAATGACACTTTTTACTTAAAGACTGCGAATACCAACATACTGCATTACTCCCCATTATATATGATGTGCCGTAACTACTCCAGCGTGCAAGACAGCATTGATATTCACAACTCTAGCGTTGCGCGTGTAAAGAATGCCTTTTATCGTAACTCTATTAATTAGTATGTTCTCTGTTTGTTTTAAGTTGCCTTACCCGTCCTAATATCTGTATGCTTTTTCTATCTTGTTTTCAATGTTATCCGCTTATTTATGTTTGTAGTATTGTGTAAGTATTAGTTTGTAGTTTACTTGTATTTAATATTTACTTTTAATTTTATGTTTTGTTCCTATCCTGTGACTGGGATTTAATCCCGTTGGATAGTGTATGTAAATAAATAAATAAATAAATTGTGGCACTGTAACTTTTGAAAATAGATATTTTTTGAGGCCGAAACAGTTCTGAAGCATTAAAAGAATAAGTTCAACGCAAAGTCTTGCCAACCATGTAGTCATCATTAGGAGATGATTAGGACTAAAGCCATTCGTGAAAACCATTTTACGTCAACGCTTTCTAGATATTTTTTCCGATTGATATTGAACAAGATGAGTTATGTGGCTCCCTATACTTAAATCTTCTTTAAATAGCCTTATAGAGAATATCTGTAATGTAGTTTCTACACATTACTCGATAAGATTTTGGCTAATCATGCTAGCATTATTGGGTGATGACTGATCCATCTCCCGATGATGCTAACATGGTTAGCGAACCACGAGTCGGGGTAGTGCGTTCGAGTTTAGTGTTCACGTGTTTTGGTTAGTATAGGATCTACGTCAGAGGCAGCCACATCAAAGATTAAAGTTTCCTTCAGAATTCCAGAACTAGGAACTTCAGAATTTAAGGAATTCAGGATTCATGAACCACTCCTTTTTCATATTTCTTGATACAGGGCATGTGGGGACTCGTTGAATCGGGGTTTTTAAAGGGAATTGAATATATTACATGATATATATGCCCATAGAATATGCAGAGTTCCATAATAAAATCCGATCTGGCAAGTGCTCGCGTGCCTAGTACCTCTAAATGTAAAAAGGGGATGATTTTGGGGATTTGGGGAAGGTTGATGAAATAGTATTGACATCGTGTTTAGCGCCCTCGAAAACGGAGGGAAAACATTTTCCACTATTTTGTATTTTTCGGTGGATTTCAATGTTAGGGGCGGTGGTAGTTTCAACCCCGGAGTTTATGGCATGTCTCGTCACTCAACTTTCATTACAATGTCGAAATCCTCTTAAAAACCCCGATCCAACGAGTCCCCACATGCCCAGTATCAAGAAATATGAAAGAGAGTGGTTTTAGGGGTGGTTGGAGAAGGGTGGGGGAGAAATGAATAGTACCATCGTGTTGAGTACCCTCTAAAATGGGGATAAACAAATTTTTATGCATTTTGATTTTTTGGGGGATATTTTAATATTAGGGGTGGTGGTAGTTTCAACCCAGAGGATGGATAAGACGTTGTATGGTTAAATTTCATACGGCCTACTCGAATCATGTCCAAAAAACCGATTCGCATGCCTACGATGGAAAAAACGCAAAATTGGGGTGTTTTTTCGAGTTTAGGGGTAGTTACTGAGGGGTGGGAAGCTTACAAATATCATCATCGTGTTCAGCGCCTTCGAAAACGGGACGGGGGATCCGTGTTTGATCCCTAAAACAGAACTTTTGGGGGTTTTCAACTTTTTCATGGACTAGTTGTTATAGAATGGCGGCGTCTGGACCAAAACGGGTTCAATGATTCTCAAGGTAACGCAGGCAGACAGACGGACGGACAGTCAGTCAGTCAGGCAGGCAGGCTTGTAGGCAGCCAGACAAACACAGGAGCTCTCTTATATAGTGGTAAGGAAGAATTAAATCTAAATTCTGAATTATTCCCAAAAAGTGGTTCGGTTCCGCTATAAACTGTAGATCTCCATGTGCTTATTTTTAATAAAATAAGTTTTTAAGGTTATTGAGATTATCTAGGGTGTGGAAACGCCAATTTCAAAAATTAACGTAATGTTTGTGGTGTATGTAATTTCATGCACGTTCAGCAAAGTGAATTTTATTTCATCTAAGTCAGATTTAACCAAAGCTTTAACTAATCACAACTTATGTAAGTAAATTCGACAGCGAAAGAAATTATTACTAGATACCTATCTAGACAATGTAATATTAGGTAGGCAATGCCCAAAAATACGCCATTTGAAATATTTTTTATTAAGATTACCTCCCCACTTTCTCACGTACTCATTTGATAATGACACTTTTATATTTAAAATACCATTTTCAGTTATTAATATAGTCTGCAAATCGTAAACAATTCGGTTTTCTTGAAATAAGAGTGATTCACAAGTGTGCCGTGAAATCTAAATTTTGTTTGTCAAAAGATTCTAACGCTGACTTCAAAAAAGTTATGAATCGCAGTACAATGAACGTGGCTTTAGTTAGAGAATGGCATATTTGGCTTTGGTAATTAGATCGAGTTACCATGTCTTCTTATGCTCTCGCGACAGTCAATCGTACTTATTTTCATTGTTCCGAATATTAACTTGGTGATAGAGTTTATTGTAGTAGGCTGTGTGCATTATTGATGTCCAGTAACATCGGATCGCGTCGAAAACAAAATCTTGTGTTTCGCGTATGGTTATTTGTGTGTTTTAAAAGTAATTGTTGTGATTAGTGAAGTTGAGTGAAATGTTCATGATGTACCTTAAGATGTAGGATGTAATCATTGAATGATTTGCAGCAGACAGGTATTAATTTATATATTTATTATATTTGTAGGTTGCCGGATAACTTATTTATTTCTAGTGTAAGATTCCATAACCTCTAAAGTAGAGATGGCATCGTATTGTAATTTTTAGTAGGTAAATGAAGGACTGATATACAGAGTCATGTCTGGGGTTACTAATTAATAATCAAAAACTGCTAGTGCATTCTTGTGGGGATAAATATGTAAACATGTTTTCAAATATTTGGGTGCTTTGAAATGAATTTTTTTCATTATTCCCTAACTGATCACCGTTTTCTGTAACGTGGCTATTGACGCTGTTAAGGAAAACAAAGGTACCTACTCAGTTATTTCTGAATAAAATGACTTTTTTAATATTTCAACCCAATGCCTCAAGTCTTGCCCATTTTTCATGTTTATAAATAGGTAATTTGCAAGTGAGTATTTAATAGAGATATTATTTTTAAATTTGTAGCATACTTAATCATAGTTTTTTTATCGAGTAGGTACCTACGTACTTTTTGCCCGTGTTTTGCAAAAATATTTATAAATTCTGACAAGAAGTCTTTGCGCCAAAAAATGAACCAAAAGTTGATTTTTGGAATATTTCTGAATATTACAAAATGTTTGAAATCTAAACATAACCTGATAAATAGGTACATATAATAAAATAACCCCAAAAGACAAACATGGGATAGCTGTACCCGCATTATTGATGACTATTTTGCACATATAAATGTTATTTTCCTAAAAATGCCAGTCAGCCTTGTTAATTCAGTAGTTTGACTTCCACGTCCAGTAGAACTATAGCAACGCAATTTTTTTTTTTGAAATAGGCTTAACATGTCATGAACCGTCGAGATTTTAAATTTGAGCGAAAAAAATTTCTGTCTGTCGGTCGATCGGTCTGTAACTTTTTTGTGCGCACGTTTACTCTGGAACCGTTTATGATAATATGATTTGGTACACTTATGTATTATAACGAGATCCAGAACTAGATTCTATTTTGATCTAATTACGTTGGAGGGTTCGGGGGTAAATAAGGATAAATAGGCAAGCAAGCAGTTAAGAGTCTATAAAATTGCAATTTGGATGTGGAAATAGTGATTCCTTGGGCAGCGGTTTTTGAATAAAAGAATATTCTAAAATTTTGAGATTTTTTTCTCATAATTGACGTAACTCCAATTAAAAGTAATTTAAAAAAAGTTTCAATTATTTGCGTGGTTATTTTCTGCAACAGGATCGCTTGAAAACATTCTTTATTAAATTGTTTTAAAATGAAAATTTTTTGATGATATATTTTTTTCAAAAGTGGTTTAAGAGGTATGTCATGGTAAAAAAATAAAGTATATTTTTGTATTTATACGTTTTAACTACTGCTTTTCTAACATTTTTGGAAGTACCTACTCATATAAAAGATTTTCCAAAAAATAATTGTTTATTTATTAGTACATGATAATGAGCAGATCGTTAGATGAAATTAACTTTTATCCGAGCGCATTTTTTTACGTGAAAAGGTGGTATATGATGAGGCTGTTGTAGGAAGAAAATTTTGAAACTGCCTTGTGGGAACACAAATAATTGTACTTTTTGCCATTTCTCCATGGTTTTTAATGAACATTAGATTCTGCCGCTTATTTATTAGCACAGTTGCCAGGGGTTTTAAGTTTTAATTGTTACCTCGCAAATTTTTTCATGGAAGGCCAGTTTTTTGCTAGTAAAAAGTGGCTCGAAAAAGTTTATCAATATCTACCCCCGCGAACCCTTATAAACAACTCTCTGAAACGGAAAAAATCAGTTTTTTGATAATATCTTGAAAAATAATAATAAAAAAACGGAGAGCACCACGTGAAAGAGCGGGAAATTTTACATAAAAATAGTATAAAAGCTTATTTAAATAAATGTTTCCCTTAGCATGAGAAATTATTTCTAGCGCGCCGCACAGGGAAATGAACCATTTCTCGACCGCCGCTACATAATAAAGACAATTTGTATCCATTAAAAACGAAAAAAAAACCAATGGTAGCACTTTAAAGAGGAAGAATTCAGCTTTCCAATGGTATACTTACTTTTAATTTTTATAATTTTTATTTCTTATAAATTGCACGTGAAAGTTAACCTTTATCATTTTTTTCCACTATATTAAAACATAAATATTAATAAAATACAAATAAAAAAAAATCCTTGTAGATATAGCTTGTTTATACCTTAAACTCAATCTAAAATTAAATTTTATGCTCTAAAATATCCAGGGTAAAAAAAATTAAGTTTTAAATCATTGATACTTCTCCATTTTTTAGGGTTAGGAAATTTTCACTTGAAAACTTGTCTGAAACGGTCAAAAAAAGCTTGTAGGTAAAAAAGGTAGGTATATGCATCATTTCATTGGTTTTTACCGCTCGTTTTATAAAATAATTGGATTAAAAATGATCAGAAATTATTTTTGTCTATAAAATGCAGCTACAACAAAGTCAATTTTTTTTACTGATTCCAAGAAATTTTGAAAATTTACAGTCTGTTTAACGAGATACAAAAAATGCCAAAACATCGAAAGTTTGTAGGATCTTTTGCAATACATTTCCTTCCCTGTTTTCGAGGATGAGAAAGACGATGGTGTTGATTTCGAGTTTTGAAACCCTTGTACACTACCCAAGGAAAAACCACCCTTATTTCCGGCTTCTCGGTTTTAGGCTTGCGAGAGATCATCGGATTAGGTTTTTTGGGAGAATAATAATAAATTCAGTCAATTTATTAAAAAATAAGGAAATACCGACCCGACAAGGCTTCTATGTTGAAATATTTTGGTCTAATACAAACAGATTAGATTAAACTTACCTCCTCGTTATTTATCCACGATATCTGCTCTTCTATCTCCTTAATCTTGGTCATGTGCAAGCTTATGTGACTTAAATAGCTCCTAACTCTACTTATATCGTCCATATTATCCAAAATAACTAGAAGAGGATAAACCGCCTTTATAGAAACAGTCACATCCTCAACCACCTTCTGTAACTTCTCTTCAGCATCAAATTTCAGTTGTTCGAAATTTGTAAAATGTTCATCTATCACAGGCCCGATTTTATCCAACCAATTCACAGCAGTGGAAGTCAGCTCCATGTGCTCTTCGGTCAGAAACCCTAGGTCTATTATTTGGCACAAAGACAGTACTGAACTTTCCACTCTTACTTCCAACTCGGACAGATGCTCATCCTTGATCCAAGTCATATACTTGCCGGTCTCTACCAGTTCCTCGGTTGTCAACGGTTTCTGCGTTGCTCTGGTGTGTATCATCTTAAACGTCTCGCAGAGATCTGTTACCTCCCACAGATGTTGTGACCGCAGCTTTTCAAAAATCTGATCGACGTTCGATTTCAGTCCTTTATACATTTCCAATCTATAGCTAGTCAGAGACGTTTGACCGATGTGGAAATATTCGTAGTCAGGGATGTAAGCAACTTTGCTTAAGTATTCTCTGTAATAAGCTATTTTCTCACAACCAGTCTCGAACGCGATGTCAGATATCGAGTCGATGAAATGCTCAGAGTTGATATCAGCACACACCCGCTGGAACGCCGTTGTCATGTCATCTAAATAACTCACTATAGGTTCGTACAACTTGTGGATATTAATTTTAATTTCCTCCTTGCATTGTGTCAGAAATTCTTCAGTTAAACACAAGTACATGTGTTTATTTGCGTACCCTTTTAATCTGTTTCTCTCGAGAACGTAGATTTCCGTACCAACATTGATGATTTGCTGTATGAATTCATAGTACTCCACTATAACTTCCTCAGGCGAAGGCATGAGTACTAATCCATCATTAAAGGTAACATATAGGTTAAGGTAAGGTGTGTTCCCTTTGAAACCTGTGAACTTCACAATTTCTAGTATGGTATGCGCAATGGCTCTACTTAGTTGCACTGATAATATACCTGTGCACGCCCCCAAATAGCTTACACTGTATTTTCTTTTTTGCTTGGTTTCTTCTTGATCAATCAGTGCTACGATGCTGAGGTAAAATTCGTACACGAATTGCGTTGCATTTTGGGCCTTGTCTTTCATCACGTATTTAATTTCGTTTAAGTCCAAAGCCTTCTCGAATTCTAAACGCACCAGCTCGTAGGGTAGCTCGCTGATGCAGTGGATGAGAATTTTTCTGATTATAGGGTAGTGTAAAATCCACTTGGTTTTTAACTTCTTCCTAGTTAGTATGTATTCTCGGTAGCGATCGGTTTTTCCAAGATACTTGTATGGTTCTATTTTAAATGCAACTTCCGGATAACAGTTCTTTATTTTCAGGTTCAAGCCGGCATGTTTGATTATCTTCGAGTATTCTTCTTTAGTCTCTTTCATTATATCAGCGAGTAGTTGGGGATGGGACTGTTCTAAGTCGCAGGCTTGGATTTTCCTGCGAATGTCCCTTTCTTGAAAGCGCGACATCTCCGTTGAGGGGCATTTTCTTGTGAATTCTTGAAATTCTTTCGCCGTTGCTGGGCGAGCGGGAACTTTCGGATAAGCTACTTTGCGCATTGACTCGTCTGCTTTTAATTTAGTTTTTATTATCGACTCGCACATGTACTCTGAAATTCTTTGTTTTTTGCGCGTATTTACTCGAAAAAGCTCTGTAATATCTCTTGACAAGTCCATTGCTATTGGAGTTTCTATTATAGCGGTGCGTTTCTTGAGATTTCTTTTATATTTTTCTTCGTTCTTTGTCTGTTTTTCCATTGCAGCTAGTTTAAGAAAAACTTGGGGTGATAGGTAAAGCTTGTTCAGACTAACGATGTTTTATCAATAAGTGTCTGCTAGGCAACGACGACGGGGTCGTTTTACTTAGATTAATCGGACGTGGCTTGTGGGAATTTAGGTCGTTCGCCCCAAGGCGCATCTATCAATAGTAATTTACAGCTTTACAGCAACAAAGACATCGGGGAGTTTAAGAAAGTGCAATTTTGGGGGATGGAATTTTAATATACTTCCTAAAATAAAAAATATGTATTATGTTTTGACGCCCATTTAAAAGCCTTAGTTTTTATAGTTCCAAGAAAAGAGTTAAATTCAAAAGCTGTATACAGGGTGTTGCATCATGAGAGGGACATAGCTTAATAGGAGGTAGAGAACATCAGTGGTAACCGGAACCTCCCATAGAAATGTCTCATTGGGCCTTCATTACGAAGTTACAGGGTGTTAAATAATTTTTGGCCAAACCTGTTTTTTGTCATAACTTTGACAGGGAATGAAATAACGGATTCATATTTGGTACGGCTAATGTACCAACGAGCCCCAAGAGGTACATGTATAAAAAAAAATATATCCAGGTCCGGACTCACTATAATTTATGTTTCTTCTTTGCATCAATGAAACATCACCCTGTATATATTTTTTTGAAATTTCGATACGATATTCGAAAAGAGCAAGAAAAAACAAACAAAATGGCCTATTTCATTTTTTTGTTGCACCTTCGTGGTTATTTAAATACGTTGTTAAATGTGCAAGAAAATGGATTACAGAACCCTATTAAATGAGAGGCACGTGAAATAAATAGTTTTATAACTAAAATTTGCAAAAATTCTATTGAGCCTAGGTGGTCTGGGTGAATCCTAATTCCGGCACGTTTTAAAGGTCCATTTTGGTAAAAAACTGTGGTCCTAATAAGTAATCGGGTATGAAATAACAAAATTTTTAATCAATCACAGTAGGCTTGTTCAAAGTGACAGATAATAAAAAGAAATCTCCTAAACAGTTGAATAATTATTTGTTAGTAATTTAATGTGTCAATAATCCGCATTTAGTTAGTGAAAACTTGTGAAAATATTTTAACTATGCCAGTAAAATTTACAAACGTGGAATATGCTGACATAATATTCATCTATGGTTTCTGTAATGGAAATGGTAGGTCGGCGGAAAGAGAATATCGGCTGCGTTTTCCTGGTCGTCGATGCCCTAATCATAAAACCTTTAGTACGGTGTTCCAGTATGCAAGACAACACGGAAAGTTTCCTACTTCTGCAGTTGTGGAGCGTGTTTTACAACAAGGTGTGCAGGAACAAAACAATATTATGAACGTAGTTCAAGAAAACCCAAATATGAGCACTAGACGAATCAGTTTGGCAACTGGTATTCCTCATTGGCGAGTATGGAGAACCCTAAAAAGAGAACGTTACCATCCATATCATATCCAGCAGGTACAGCGTCTTCAACAAGGCGACGATATCCCCCGCCTGGCATTTTGTCATTGGTTGTCTAACCATCGCCCAGTCATTTACAGAACCTTATTTACGGATGAGGCACAATTTACAAGGGATGGAGTAAACAATTCACGAAATAATCATAAATGGGCACAGGAAAACCCACATGCGGTACGCCAACGCCGTTCGCAACACAGGTTTTCTGTAAATGTTTGGGTCGGACTTGTGAATAGACATTTGATAGGGCCACATTTTTTTGAAGAAAGACTGAATGGTGAAATTTACTTTGATTTTCTACAAAACATTTTACCGAATATGTTAGAAAATATCGGTATAAGAGGCATGTTGTTTCAGCATGATGGGGCCCCACCACATTTTAACCTTCAAGTAAGAGAACACTTAAACAATGTGTATCCTAATAGATGGATTGGACGCGGGGTCCACATGAATGGTCACCAAGATCTCCTGATTGTAACCCTTGTGATTACTTTTTATGGGGCCACTTAAAAAACGAGGTTTATAGCATTGAAATTGAAAGTAGACAACATTTAATCCAGCGCATCGTTACAACCTGCGACGAAATACGGAATAATCCAGAAATGATACGTCGAGCAATTGGTGACCTTTCTAAACGCGCAAGAAAATGCACAGAATGTGGGGGAGGACATTTTGAAAATTTACTTTAGTGTCAATTACGTTTTATTTTTAAACACATTTAGTTATTGTTTTGTTATTTATTGTTAATTGAATGGAAAATATTTTATTTATTTAGATTTTAGTTTGTTCTCTTTTCCAATTTTTATTAAGTATAAAATGTTGATGATTTTCTTGATCAAAGTAACTGGTTGCTTAGGCCTAAATGGTTTAAATTATCTGTCACTTTTATTCTTTGAACAAGCCTACTGTGATTGATTAAAAATTTTGTTATTTCATACCCGATTACTTATTAGGACCACAGTTTTTTACCAAAATGGACCTTTAAAACGTGCCGGAATTAGGATTCACCCAGACCACATAGGCTCAATAGAATTTGTGCAAATTTTAGTTATAAAACTATTTATTTCACGTGCCTCTCATTTAATACGGTTCTGTAATCCATTTTCTTGCACATTTAACAACATATTTAAATAACCACGAAGGTGTAACAAAAAAATGAAATAGGCCATTTTGTTTGTTTTTTCTTGCTCTTTTCGAATATCGTATCGAAATTTAAAAATATATATACAGGGTGATGTTTTATTGATGCAAAGAAGAAACATAAATTATAGTGAGTCCGGACCTGGATATATATTTTTTTATACATTTACCTCTTGGGGCTCGTTAGTACATTAGCCGTACCAAATATGAATCCGTTATTTCATTCCCTGTCAAAGTTATGACAAAAAACAGGTTTGGCCAAAAATTATTTAACACCCTGTAACTTCGTAATGAAGGCCCAATGAGACATTTCTATGGGAGGTTCCGGTTACCACTGATGTTCTCTACCTCCTATTAAGCTATGTCCCTCTCATGATGCAACACCCTGTATACAGGACGTGCAATAGCGCGCGCGTTCGACTTCAAAGCGCGAGTTCTATGGTATAGTTTATTCATTGTCAGTTTAACACGATATAAAAACAAGAGCGCGGCGTTCCTTTGTAAACCGTCCTCGATCGCGTGCCATCTATATATGCCGTACAATATTTTAAGAATCGTGGCTATTTGTAACAGTTCTCGATTTATTGAACAATAAGAACAAAATTCAAGGATAGACTTAAAAAATTAGAGCTATTTAACAGAAAAAAACATATACAGTGTGACCCATTTCAAATGGAAACCTCTCTGTGAAATATGCATTTATAACCCTATGTTAACTTTTTTTTTTTTTTTTTTTTTTAATGATAAACCATCAAAAACTCCACTTTATGACAAAAATTTAGAGATAAATTTCAATTTTCAAAGCCTTCTATGATTTATTTTCAATGTCGAAAATGGACAAATTTGATTAGCGATTTTTTTTATTGAAATTTTAACTACACCACTGGATTCAGTAACCTCTCAAATGGGTAAATCCCAAGTTTCATGAAAAAATATTGAAAAATTACAGATTTATGACAAAATTAATGTAGGCTCGTAGTAACTTTTACTTGATTTTTTCTAAAAATCGAAGTAGCCCATGAAAAATAAACAAAAGAAAGATAAATTAAGTGAATAGTTTTATTACATATTGTCATTTAAACAAACTTAATCATATTGGACTTTTATTTTTACATTTATTTAACGTCAGCCTATTTCCGCTACCGACGCCTGTAGACGAACTACCCCCAACCAGGAATTTTGCCGAACCTCTTCCCTTAAGAAGAGTAGGGATCTTTTACTTGCCTAACATTTAATAGACAAGGGACCGACGGCTTTACATCCCCTTCGAAGGATGGCATATCTCCTATACAACCCTCGCCTAAGGTTGTATAGCTTCCGCGCATACACTGATATACAAGCCGCTGGAAGATGTGTGAGGCGAGGACGCGGTTTCCGTTGGAATGGTCACCCATCCAAGTACTAACTGCGCCTGTCGTTGCTTTACATCGCATACCGAAATATGTATATAGTAAAGACGCACCTACGCTCGCCCCCCATATTGGACTTAAAAACATAAGTATGAACAATTAAAAGTAATAATAATTAGATACCTATTAAATAAAAAAATTAACACATTGTACAACATTACACTGAAACTTCTTAAATTTGTGTAGTCTCTACAAGGCCGCAGTTTATTTCGATGCACTTGTCGAATCGTTTTTTAATATTTTTTACGACATTCTGTAATTGTTGCCGGGTAACTTCGGCACAAGCTTGTCTTATTCTTGCACACAAATCTTCTCTATTACTCGGGCGTGACCTGTAAACTTTAGATTTTATTAAACCCCATAAAACGAAGTCCATCGGTGTTAAGTCCGGGGATTGGGGTGGCCATTCAATTAAAGGGCTACCACGACCTATCCATCGATTAGGAAAGTTAGCATTCAGCCATCTGGTAACCACTCTGAAAATGTAGATTTACTCTTTCTTGTATTGGAAGTTCATGTAGAATATTCCAAAATTCATTTCTTAGGAACTAAAAACTGCGTGCTATTCATATTACCTTCAAAAAAGAAAGGGCCAATGATTGTTTCATTGAACAACCCACACCAAACATTAACTTTTTGGGAATATTGTCTTTTACAATTAATGACAAACTGTGGGTTTTCTATAGCCCAAAACCTAGAATTTTGTGACGATACTGCCCCGTTTGTTGTAAAAGTTGCTTTATTGCTGAATAAAATATTTTTATTAAAATTTCTGTTATTAAGATACTCTCCTTGAGCCCACAAGGAAAACTCCATCCGTCTGTTATCGTCACCAGGTTCCAACGTGTGTAAAAATTTGGGTTTGAATGGTTTTACCAAATTCTTCTTAGGGCATCGGCGAATATTTTCTCTAGGTAAATTCAAATCTAAGCTAGCTACTCTTACACTGGCGTTTGGATTGTTGTTAAAATAATTGAAAACTGTCTGCTCGTACCTGGTTCTTCTTTGTATATTATCTGTTCTTATAATACGCCGTGTCACAGCGCCACACTCATTAAAAATGTTGTTTATTTTATAAACTTTTAGTAACGTTGGACCTATTCGAATGCCTGTTGTTGAATATCTCGCATACCTCTTTCAAAGTTCTGTCATTATCTCCTCTAAGGCGTACAAGTTCAATTTTTTCCTATACATTTAGATTATCCATAATTATCTACAAACTAATAAACTAATACTTAATAATAACTATCGATTAATTTTATAATTCAATAACAATAAATATGAGAATATGCGAATTTTAAAGATTTGACGTTTTTTGACTATAAAATTTGTTTTCTATGGCACCATATTATTATCTGCCATTACTCAATAAAAATGTAATATTTATTAAAACTATTCACTTAATTTATCTTTCTTTTGTTTATTTTTCATGGGCTACTTCGATTTTTAGAAAAAATCAAGTAAAAGTTACTATGAGCCTACGTTGATTTTGTCATAAATCTGTCATTTTTCAATAATTTTTCATGGAACTTGGGATTTACCCATTCGAGAGGTTACTGAATCCAGTGGTGTAGTTAAAATTTCAATAAAAAAATCTCTAATCAAATTTGTCCATTTTCGACATTGAAAATAAATCATAGAAAGCCTTGAAGATTGAAATTTATCTCTAAATTTTTGTCATAAAGTGGAGTTTTTGATGGTGTATCTTTTAAAAAAAGCCCCGTAACTTGTATTCTCTAATTGAAAAATCTAGATGTCATGCATTAAATGTTAATGCCAGTAAAACATCAGTTTTAGTTTTCGGTCATCATAATATCACATCAACAGTAAAGGAAAACATGCAAATATATGTTGACGGACATTATATACCTTTTAAAGAAAATGCAAAAAATTTGGGGGTAACATTTGACACGAATTTAAGATTTAATTCGCATATTAATAACTGTATACGTGTAGCATATACAGATTTAAAGGTTATATATAATATCAGGCATTATCTGAATAAAAAAATTAAAACAATTTTATGTGAGTCGTTAGTCTTATCAAGATTTAATTTTGCTGATTCTGTATATGGTCCTTGCTTGGATGCGGAGGATACGCGTAGAATACAAGTTCTACAAAACTCTTGTTTGAGACTAATATTTGGAGTTAGGCGCCATCAAAGTATCTCAAATAAAATAATCCAGTTAAGTTGGCTCAATATGTCTAGGCGACGACTTCTGCATTCTGCTTGTTTATACCATAAAATTATTAATAATAAAACTCCCAAATACTTGAGCAAAAAAATCTCATATAGAACAGACATTCACAATTTGAATATTCGTTTCAAAGGTACACTTACTCCTCCCCTCCATCGTACAGAATTATTCAAACGATCATTTACGTATCAAATAACTAAAGTGTATAATTCCATTCCTTCATATATCAAAAGTAAATCTTTACCAGCTTTTAAATTCACACTAAGAAAATTTCTTTTGAATGAATCAAACTAATGCTCCATAGGTGAATTCTTCTTTTAATTAGTGTAAAAATATATATATTTTTTCTTACTCTAGTGCCTACAAATATCATGCTACTACATACATACTATCTGTTATTAGCAATACTGATTGTTTTTTTTGCCATATTGCTATTACCTACGCTTAAGATTAAATACAGAGGTTCGTCTTGTGCGGCCACCTGATCTTCGGCGTTTTTCTCATATTCTTTTAAATTATATTATCTAATCTTGTTACTTTTTTTTTTTGAGAAAATAAAGACCTATTATTATTATTATTATTATATTTCTATATTATTTATTTTGGAGTATTGACGTCATCAGCATATTTTCTATCCCTTTATTTGTCTTGATTTTGAGGTATTCTTTCACTGATTGTTCCTTTGCCCCTACGTTTTTGGCAAATCGATGCAGACAGCCCGCAGACTAATATCAAAACATGTTTGTGTATTTCGGTGACTCACTCGATACATCGGCTCGACTACCAAGCGTTCATTTCAATCCATGAAATATGAATTAGCGATAACGCAATGGTTGTTGGGGTAGAACGCGAATGGAAGCGATCGATTCCTTTTACTAGTTGCTATGCACCCTCCAGAGAGTGGCATATGCATTTGCCATTCACAATCGCACGTTTTCTGCATGGACGGATTCTTTTTCTGATAAGCGCCAGGACCGTGATTAATACAATATAATCCTCCCTATCTAAACGAAAAAAGGAGTCGGCATCGCTTTTTGTAACGTTTCGCAATCGGGAATTTAATTAATGACGTTAGCAGGTATAGAGTTATTAATTTTCACTGGAAAAACTAATTTAAAGGCCTGCTGGAGCACGGTTATCTCTTTTGGAGCACTAAATAACTAGACTAAATTTATAGGATTGCTTTTGGGGGAAGGGCACCTTTTTGCCTGGCCGTTTAATTATGTTGAGGTGTAAATAAATCGGAGAGCAATTGATTAATGAATCAACGGTTGACTTTTAAAACGAATGAAAGGTTGTTGTTCGTTTGATTTGAATATTTCAACTCTCAGTCGATTAGCAGCTTTTTATTTAATAAATATATTATTCTCTGCGTTTGAAAAAAAATCTTGTACAAACTTTCACTTTTGTCCGAGTCACTGAGTCATCGATTCGATGATATACAGGGTGGACCGTTAATAATAGGCCATAGTTCAGGAGTAGATTCTTTGGGCCAAAATATGAGAGTATAACTAAATTATTTGTAATGCCTAGACATAATAATTTTCCAAATAGGGATAGACCATAAGATTTTCAAAGATCTGTTTCGTCGTTTGGGAGAAACAAGTTCATTTCGCCATAAAAACGATGGAGGACGACCGAAACCAATTACTCCAGATCAAGAACTAGAAATTTTAGTTCGTGTGGATGAAGATCCTCAAGTCAACTCATGTCGTTTAGCAGCAGCAGCAACAGGGGTGAGTAAATAATATGTCCTAAGAGTCTTACGTAAAGAACGCTTCTACTTATATCATCTCACTCCTGTACAAAACTTACTTCGAAGGGATCTTCCACAAAGGCTACAATTTTGTCAATTGGTTATAAATAAACACAACAGGGATCGAAATTTTGTTAAGAACACTTTATTTACCGACGAAGCAACTTTTACTCGCCGAGGCGTTTTTAACTGGAAAAATACCCATTACTGGAAAGTAGAAAATCCTCATGCCGTTAAACAAAGGCATTTTCAGCAAGAATTTAAGATTAACGTTTGGTGTGGTATCATCGGCGATCAATTATTGGGACCATCCTCCAAATTTAAATGGACAGTTTTACCTGCTTTTTCTTCAAAATACTCTTGCTGATATATTACATGTTGTCATGCTAGACATACAGAACAAAATGTGGTTCATGCAAGATGGAGCTCCCCCTCATTTCTCCAATGAAGTCAGGAATTATCTTGATGCGACTTACCCACGCAGATGTATCGTTCGAGGAGGTGAGTTTGCTTGGCCAACAAGGATTCCTGATTATAATCCTTCGGATTATTATGTGTGGGGACATATGAAGTCCTTAGTCTATGCAAATACTATCAACTCAAGAGAAGATCTGTGGGACAAAATACAAAACGCAGCGAATTTTATTAGAGAACAGGAAAATGCATTTTTCAATGTAAGAAAATCTTTTATGAATAGAATTAGAAAAGGTATAATAGTAGGTGGAGACCATATCGAACATTTACTCTAAGTTGCAGCAATGGGGTTTTTGCACGGGGGGAAAGTTTATAATGCCATTAAGTCAAGCTTTACGTTATTTTTTGGTCTTCTAATAAGATTAGATCCTTATTTTAGACAATATTTTGATTTAATTATTCATCTCAACATCATGAAAATAATCCATTAGTTCATAAGAAAGTGGGAAAGAGTTTACGCTGTTATTATGATTTTGTTTTCCCTTACGTTTCGTACTTTTTTCAATAAATACACTTTGTTTCATTAAATTTGAATTTGTCTCAAAAAATTATTGAAATATTTAACGGCACTTTCGTTGAAAACGGTTGGAGTTATCATGTTCTACCAAATGTATCTTTTATACGTGGAAATGACGCCCTCATCAGATTTTCTGGTCAGAAGTATCACACAAAATAATTAACAAGGTCAGCAGAAAATCCAAATATGTGTAATTTTTTCAATAAGATACTATGGTTCAGTTTGTCGAAGGCCTTCGAGAAGTCTGTATAGATTATGTCCAAGTTCACTACCATCATGTATGACTGGTGGTCGAGAGGTGAGCGCACTTGCCTCTCACCCTGTATGTATATTTGAATAAAGAGTTTTAAATTGTAAATTATATTGCCTCTCACCCAAAAGTTCCGGGTTCGATCCCTGGTCGTAGCAGTGGAAAATACTATGAGAGGGATTTTTCCACTATACACGGATATTGAGTGTGTGTCCCTTGTCTCTAAATTTATAGCTCTTGTAGAGCCTTCCGGGATAAAGGGGGTCGTAATTACCTGTGGTGTTATTTATTTATTATTTATTATCATCAATCGCATCAGACAAATATTCTATTAAACAAAATGAATTGGTAACTGTAGATCGACCTTTATAAAAACCATGTTGAAATTCTGTTATTTGATGTTTCACGTGACAAAATACGTAATTATATAATAGCATTTCAATTACTTTAGCAAAATTATTCAAAATTACAATGGGCTGGTAATTAGTAATTAAGGTTCTATCACCTTTCTTAAAGACGGGTATGACTATGGACTGTTTCCAACATTGTGGAAATGTTGGGGTTTAGAGAGATAGATTGAAAATTAAACATAACGGTTTGGCAAACACTGTGGCACAGTCACGGACTATGAAAGAGGGAATATTGTCAGGGACACTAGCTAGTTTTGGCTTTAACTTCTTCAGTGCTTCATCTTCAGTGAAATTACGAACGTTTAAGTAAGAATTATTAAATACATTATACTCATTATTAACATTACATTGTTCCGGTGTAGAGCACGATTGTTGAAAATATTCAGCAAATGAGTTGCTAATTACTTGGGTCGTCAGAGCTCATACCCTACCTCAAAAAACTGTTTGATGTCGTGTGGGAAAGTGGTCAAGCTCCGCAGGAGTTTCGTGATACACTTTTAATCAACCTCTTCAAAAACAAAGGGAGCGCTGCGGACTGTGGAAATTACAGGGGTATAGCTCTCCTGGCTGTTGGAGGGAAGATACTCACTAAAGCGATGGCAAATAGGCTAACACCTGTTATGGAAAAGTTACTTCCTGAAACACAGAGTGGCTTTAGGCCAAACCGAGGCACATCGGATTTAATCTTCACACTTAAACAGCTTCAAGAAAAAGCACTCGAACATCAAGGAGAAATTCACATGGCCTTCATTGATTTAACCAAGGCGTTTGACTCGGTGGACAGGGAAGTACTCTGGAAAATTATGTTCCGCTTAGGTATCCCTAGAAAATTTGTGGAAGTATGTCGCAGTCTACATACAAACAACAACGCCCAGGTTATGTATAATAATGAGGCAACCGAACCTTTCCAAACCCTCACTGGAGTTAGGCAGGGATGTGTCCTGGCACCCCTACTCTTTAATTTGTTTACCACTGCTCTAACAATTATTGTTGACAACAAACTGACAGTCAGAGGAATAGGTCTCAGATACCGTTTTGATGGCGGTCTCTTTAACATAGGGCGCTTTAGAGCTTTCACGAAGACACGCACACGATTCATTTGTGATCTCCAGTATGCGGATGACTGTGCACTTTTAGCCTCTACGCCGGAAGAGCTTCAAGAACTTTTAGATGTGTATGCCCAGAGCTATGATTCCTTGGGACTTAAAATCAACATTGGAAAGACTAAGATTATGTCCTCATCAAGTGAACCAAATAGACATTACACTTAACGGAAATTCTCTTGAAGTGGTGGATCAGTTCAATTACTTAGGCAACGTTGTTAATGACAAAGCAAACATGGACAGCGAGATTCGCAATAGAATTAACGCTGCATCTAGAGCACTCTGGGGACTTAGAGAGAGAGTATTTGACAACCACGACCTTGCTTTGTCAACGAAAATGGCTGTTTACAGAGCAGTTGTCATTCCAACACTGCTATATGGATGTGAAAGCTGGGTCACTTACCGTCGTCATGTGAAAGAATTAGAACGTTTTCAGCAAAGACACCTCAGAAGTATGATGAAAATCCGTTGGTTCCATCACATATCAAACGTGGAAGTACTCAGGAGAGCCAACAGCCTTCCAATTGAGGTGCTTATTTCAAGAGCACGCCTAAGATGGGCAGGTCACGTTCATCGTATGCATGATAACCGCCTTCCTAAATGTACACTTTATGGTGAATTGCTAAGCGGTAGAAGAAGGCGTGGCGGTCAACGAAAGAGGTTCAAAGACGCTCTCCATGAAAATCTAAAATCCTGCGTTATTGCAGACGAGCAATGGAAACCACTTGCAGCGAACAGAACCGAATGGCGAGGGGTTGTGGCCAGCTATCAAGGAAATGTTGCTGCAAGAAGGCCGAATCCAAGACCTAACCAGGTCTATGTTTGTCCTGACTGCGGTCGACATGTGCTCTCCCGAATTGGCCTCTATAGCCATAGTCGTGTGCACCGTAGATGAATGGGAATTATAATAGACTACACCTTTTACTTGTTTTTTATTGTACACAATTTATCGACTGTAACATTTTTATACTCGGACTCGAGTAACGGCTAATAATCATTATATTTAATATTTTTGGGAAGATGGGCGACATTTCTTTTCACTTTAATATAGCACCAGAATTCAGAAGCATTCTGTGCAATATTTTCTTCTACATGCTTGTTGTAATTTCTGTGTGCAGTTTGAATATCAGATTTTACTATACGCCTTAAATCTCTAAACTTTTTAAGACATTATTAATTTCCATCAGATTTATATAGTCGCCCTGCTTTGTGTTTTTCTCTTATATTTTTTATGATTTTATTGTAAAACCAAGGAGAATAACTACGATTAGGTTTGTGCTTTATAGGGACACATTCGTGTAATATGAGTTCTAATATTTCGTAGAATTTCTCGCATGCTAAGTGAATATCGGACAATTCTTAAAATAAGTTCCAGTCAACTTCAGAAAACATGTCATGTAGCAAGGAAAAATTAATTTTCCTAAAATTGTAAGTATAAGATTTATATTTTTTATTGTTATGATTAGTACCATTACTGTGAGCATTGACATAAATCAGCAGAGCATATGTATGCACTTTGACATATACGTACATATACTTACAGTAGTTCAAATGTGCTTTTAGAGGGCGAAAAATTAAAACATAACATTTTTAGTCGCAAACTCCTCTATAAAATCCTTATTTTACTATAAGGAACGTAACCAGACTGAAACTAACAGCTACTCCCAGGCTATGTGCCCCGCTGAGCGCTGAATTACAAGTTACAAGCCTGGCGTAAGTAAAATAGTATAGTAAGTAAAATAAGGATTTTATAGAGGAGTTTGCGACTAAAAATATTATGTTTTAATATTCCGCCCTCTAAAAGCACATTTGAACTATGCTAAGCCCAGTCAGGCTATTTATTTTTCGATTGCAACAGACACTGGTCCGCTAGATGGCGCCTGCTGACTATTTTACATGTCGCTATTGTAAAAATACCGAGATGTACCAAGTAGTCAAAGGATCGTCGTTGCCGGTCGTCACATGCCTACCTTGCACTGGCGAGAGCCAACAGCTCGAAACTGCAGTCTGCAAGTGGTGTGTGACGGCTGGCAAGACAGCTTCTTTAAGTAGAATCAGTCTTTCGGCTGGTGTTTGTTGCAATCGAAGCATTAGCGTTTTGATGGTAATATTCAATTATTACACTTAACGCGCCAAGCTTGTAACTTGTAATTCAGCGCTCGGCGGGGCACATAGCCCGGGGAGTAGCTGTTGGTTGCAGTCTGGTTATGTTCCTATAGTAAAATAAGGATTTTATAGAGGAGTTTGCGACCAAAAATATTATGTTTTAATTATTATTATTATTAGCCTTAACTCGAGTCCGAGTATAAAAAAATGTTACAGTCGATAGATTGTGTGTAATAAAAAACAAGTGAAAGGTGTAGTCTATTGTAATTCCCATTCATCTACGGTGCACACGACTATGGCTATAGAGGCCAATTCGGGAGAGCACATGTCGACCGCAGTCAGGACAAACATAGACCTGGTTAGGTCTTGGATTCGGCCTTCTTGCAGCAACTTTTCCTTGATAGCTGGCCACAATCCCTCGCCATTTGGTTCTATCCGCTGCAAGTTGTTCCCATTGCTCGTCTGGAATACCGCAGGATTTTAGATTTTCATGTTTTAATATACTTACAGTGTCTATCAAATTAACTTATAACTCCGAAGCTTTAGAAGATACACTTTGTGGAAAAATCATGATAAGGAAAATAAAGAAATGAAAAATTAAATGAACGAAAGACAAATCTCGAAGTAATACGGATTTTAATTTAAATTAACAACCCAAAAATTTGAATTTGAGGATTTATTATCCCACTAAAATATTCCATCAAATTTGCCTCAGAAACAGCCCTGGGTGAGGACGGTTTTACGACAAACGAAAGGCACTCTAATTAATAAAACACCGGCATTAAGTGAAATTTAGCAAATTTAACGAATAGAGTTTCCGCATAAAACTTGTAATTTATTCCATAACGAACAGAGCCCAACTTTATTTTATAATATTCACAATAACAATGTTCTAGAAACGAAATTTTACAATCTTAATTACTGCCTCAAGATAAATTGAAATAATAAAGCACCTATTACTTTTCGTGTATTTATTCCCTTTTCGTGTCTCACTGCTCTAATATTATATTCTTTTATAGTCCTTTGTAAACTGTTGAGCGAGGAGCGAGTTTTCCTAACAATGCACCGGATAATATTTCCTTTGTTTAATAATAACAAAGTAATTGATTTTAAAAACACCACCTAATTAGTGCAAAACGGTTTCGAAGTTTTTTTTTGTAGCTGCACTTGATACAACGATTTCTATGAGAGAATAGAAATTCTAAGGAGTTTTACTGGAGTTAAATTAATATTTTAATGGGGATTGTCTAAAGGCAAGGGCAATTTTTTTAACTTTAACTTGTTCAGAGTTCCAAGTTTTTTAGAGCGTGTCCTCTATATCGTTTTTTAAAATATCTGGAGATCTATAAGTTCTACGAGACAAATGGAAAATATAAAATATGTCAGATCATGCTCCATGAAATTAGATGAAAATCCTGTTTTTTTGAAGAAACTATGTAGACAGATGAGTCAAGTTTTTCCACGGCGGGAGTTTTTAATAGAAAAAACAGACGTTCCTGGGAGAATAAAAACCAAAGACAGAGAAAGCAAATAAAAAAAATCGGTTAGTAATCAATCAACGTTTAGTACGGTCGTGAGCAAGAAAAATAGGACAAGTCTTATAACGGCATTTTGCTAAAATCTAATTGTGTACATCTAACTTTAATTTTTGTGACATTGTCAGTTAGTTGTCATAATTTATTGCTAGTGTGCAAAAAAATAATATGCCTCATATAAGCGATTTAATTAAATCTGGAGTTGTTGCTAAAGCAGAAGATGGATGGTCAATGAGACAAATTTCATTGCGTTATAATATTGACACAAATTCAGTGTATAACATTTTAAGAAAGTGGAGAATAAACGGTAGATTAGTAGAAATCCTGAATCAGGGCGACGAAGGATATCAAGTCAACAAGAAGATTGCAATTGGTAAATGCTTTTGTAGAAAATACATTTTACTGGGTTATTCAGGCTGCTGAAGAAAGGAATTTTCCTATATCGAGTAGTACTGGTCGCCGGCGAGTAAGAGAATTGGAGCTAAGCTGTCATGCAGCAGCACAGAAATACTTACTTAAAGCTGAACATAAAGAAGCTCGTGTAGGATTTGCGCTTGAATTTTTAGCGCATGACGTAAATTTTTGGAACAATGTAATCTTTACAGACGAAAAAACTTTCAAGTCAACACAGAGCGGTCGTATTCGTGTTTACCGCCCTCCGAATACACGATTCGATGAGAAATATATATCTAACAATGATAAAAGTGATAGATTTTCCGTCAACATGTGGGCTTGGATATCGCGTGGTCCTGGTGTTTTGTGGCATATTGAGTAACGATTTAATAGTGAAACGTATATTAGGATTTTAGACAATATTATGCCCTTCTGTGTCACAATTATTTCCTAATAATGAGTTCATATTTCAACAAGACAATTGTTCCGTGCATACCGCTCATACCGTAACTAAATGGTTTCAAGATAACAACATCAATGTTCTTAACTGGCTCAGTCATAGTCCAGATCTTAACTTATAGAAGTTATAAATAGAAATGGTGCAATAATGAAATATTAATAGTTAGTTTCTTGTTAAGTAGGATATCCTTTGTCCTTTGATCCAGGATTTCTTCTAATCTTACCGTTTATTCTCCACTTTATTAAAATGTTACACACCAAATTTTTGTTAATGTTATAACGCAGTGCAATTTATCTCATTAACCGTCCATCATTTACTATAGCAATAACTACAGCATTAAAATAAAAAATAAATTAAAAGTGATATCTGTTTTATTTCGGCTACTCATTACATATTCAAATAGAGACAGATTTGCATTATATTTTATGATTTTACTATGACATGACAAACATATTTCGAAATAATTTTACTAGAGGTAAATCGTCTAATTCAAGAATTCCCTGTGGACATATTGTCTAGAATGATTTTGCATCAGGACGGAGCGACTCCACATAGCGTTTTAGAAGTTCGGGAACATTTAAACAATTAATTTCCCATTTGGATAGGAAATGCTGGGACCATTCGATGGCCACCAAATAGCCCTGATTTGGCGCCATTATATAGCTTTTTATGAGGGTCTTTAAAAGACAAAGTCAATTTTAATCATGACCACAATTTTCAGGCCATTAAAGCAAAAATTCAAGAAGAAATTAACAACTTAAATAGAAATCATAATAACGCTATTTGCAATATCTTCCTAAACTTAGGAAGACGCTATGAATTTTGCATTGAAAATAATGGTGGCCACTTTGAACAATTTATTTAATTGATTGCTTGTGTAGTATTATTTTATTATAAAGAATTTTCTATTGCTTTGTTAAATCTGTTTTTTAATAAATTAAATATGAAGTTAATTCTAAAATCGTATTGATTATTTACACCTGATTATAGTTAGGTCATGTATAATTTACATGTTGAAAATGGCAAATTTTTTTTAACTGATCATAAAGAAAATTTTAATAAATAGGTTTTAAAAAAAAAATTTACGGCATCAAAAAGTTGGCGTCGAGACTTAACTTTAAAAAAAAATGATCCGTTTTGGACTTAATGGCATAAAATGGCGGTCAATTCAAATTTTAAATAACAAATATAATTGCGCACATTGGGTTTAATATTTTTGCACCAAATTTTCAGGGTGTTTTTGCTAGAACAAAAGGCAGATTTTATAAAAGTTTGAAGCTGATCAGTGCACGGTGCATGTAACGGCTCTGGGCAGCAAAATGAAAGAAAAAACGATTTTTGGACAGTTTTTTCAGTTTTCTAGATTATGGTTGCACTCCCAAGACCCACGCTAAACATAGTTTTGTAGACCATTTAATTACAAAGATTTTGGTCTTTTTTTGTCCCGATCGGACCTACATATCTCGAGTTATTCACATTTTAACCTCTCCACAATAAAATTGTGAGAGGTTACTAAAATTGGTTCAAAAGCAAAAATTGAGATAACGTCAAATCTTTACGTTTTGAGGTCCTAGGAACCCAAAAAATTGGTTTTTCAAAAATGTCTGTGTGTGTGTATGTGTGTATATGTTTAGCACGATAGCGCCGAAACTAGTGAACGAATTTGAATAAAACTTTGCATGTGCGTTCCTTTAGTGCCCCAGAAGAACTGAAAAGGTTTCGGTTGAGATCGGATTACGTTTAGTGCCATTTGGGCGCAACAAATTGTTTATTCTATAATTACTTTCAATTTGCAATGGAAGCATTGAAAAGCAGTTAAAATTCTGATTTCAACGATATATCACACTTCCACCCTTTCGATTTGGTTTCCGTGAAAAAAATTAAAAACAAAGCAAATATGGCATAGATCGCATTTCGCATGACATGATCGATGCGCGTAGCCGTTACGTCGTGAAACTCGTCACATCACGTGTCAATTCACGTGAGGGTTTCTTCACTGCTCTAGAAGTAGAGCGGATTACGTTTAGTGCCGTTTTTATATGTATATACAGACAAATCGAAGAATTAAACTACAAATATTCCTCTAAAATCTAGTAAAATTACTGAAATGCTAATGTTTCATTTAACAAAGACATCCGCGAGCGATCGGATTGCAATGAGCAAATTTTGACGATTGTCATTGTCATCGTTTGTCATCCGATAACGTTAGTGTCATGTCATGTTAATAAGATTTCGGCATATTTGTAACTTTTAGTGGATTGTCACAAACTTTAAAGGTAGATGTAACAATATCAATATCACATGCTTTCTGTACCTACGTTGGTGAATTTATTATAGATTATCACTTTACCAATTTTCAGTTTGTTGCTTTACAAATCTATAGCATTTAGGATAACTAGACTTTCTTAGTCGTTCAAGTGATGTTAAAGTTGTTAATATCCTAATAGTATATTATTCAACGAGCGATAATGTAGGTAATAACTCGCATAGATGATTGTAAATTCATTAAGTTGAAGGTTTTTTTAGTGCCCCAGAAGATCTGAAAAGGTTTTGGACGAGATCGGATTACCTTTAGTGCCATTTTGTCAAACAATTTAATGCTCTTTTCGGCTTCAAAGATCAACCGAGTGGGGAGGTTCCAGCCGCTTCCAGTAGCTCCCGACTTTTTGGTTGAAAAAACGCGGTTAAAAAAATTAAATTGTTAATAACAATTGAAGCACAAGGTCTTCGAAGCATAAAAATTGTTTAGTGCCTCCCCAACATTATTCAAGCATAAAATGCTTATGGAAAAAGTTCCACTTCAAATCCTATTTTGACTGCATTATCAGTAAATATTGTTATTTTTTCTTCAAATAATGTTACTGCCACTCAAATGAAGTGTCAGAGAAATGCCAGTTTAGGTTCACGAATTTCCTCATAAAAGCCATGTTTTCTTGAGACTTGAAGAAAATGTAATTTTTTAATTTTTCTCAATGTAGTTTAAACACTATTGAGTTGATATAGTGGAAGGTTTACAGTTTTTATTGGTTCAATACTGTTTTTTTACATTGGACCAGCCTTTTTGGGATATTAAGCTAATATAGTGTGCCACGTCCTGAAAGCTAAAAATACACCACATACTCATTTATGACGCCCTCACGTGGAAATGGTTTAAACACGTGAGCATGTCGGGAAATCCATAGAAAATCAACGTTCGGACTTCGGGTCTAATTTAATTTAAACGTCAGAATGTTGTTTTTTCCGGCCCGTATTAACTTTTATTCTTTTTTTACGTTCAATTTCTGTTCGTTTATTAAAATTTCACGATTTTACTACACCCTCAGGTTATTTCACTTTAAATACAATTTATGAATTTATGGAGCGTGTTCTGAATTAATAGTGTCTTAGAATTTAAAGGATGATTTATGAAAATGTAAGAAAATCAACATTGTACATTATTACGTTACATAAGGCTGGTATTTAGTCCTTTCTTTCCCGTTTAATTTGACAATTAGCTACATATTTTTACGACCTTCCTGTTTTCTCATAAAACTGGGACATAACAACCGTGAAAGTGCAAACGCTAATAAATTCGTGAATGTAGTAGCTAAAATTACCTTCGTTGTTGTCACCGACATGCAACATTACAAATTGCTTAATAATTGCAAACTTGGAAAACAGGCTTCGGGCAAATTTTATGGCTATGATCAATTTATTCGGCAGGAATAATCAATATGTGCGAAACAATTAAAAACTTTACTGTTCGTACAAATAGGTATGGACAATAATTAGTCCGTTTGGTATTCTGCACATTTCTAATCATCATTTTGAGAACGTAGCAAGTGTAGGGATATAATTCAGGACTGGGTATTTTTGTTTAAGTCTTTTGAATCTCCAAAAAATATCTTAGGTTTGTGAATTCGAAGCCAGACTTCGAAGCTTGTAGTTTTGCATAACTTTTTTTTACCACTTCACAATTTTTTTTATCTGATACGGTCATGATTTTGACGGTTTAGACAATAAATGGGGTTCTAAACAATAGCGAAAGTCTTAAAATCAAGTTGCGAATGTTTGTGACATTAATAACTGACATAATTTGAATTTGCAACCTCGTAAATGTCCCGGAACTTAATGAAATTATCTATTATTTAAATAATAAAGTTATGCTTGGCTTAAAAAAATGGAAAATTGGAAAAAGGTGCAAATTTCATACAACATTCAAATAGTTTATTGAAATACTCCTGTAAATTTTCAACGCCGCAAAAATATCCGGAATATATTTTATGTTTTTGCCATTCTTTTGAAATATTTTGCAGTTTATTTAAAATGTCATTCGTAAGAAGATTTTTTTGCAAAACAGAGTGTTTCAACGAGGTTTTATCTAATTTTTTTCAAAACCGTTATATTTTGAGACTTACTCTTCAGGCTGTTAAAAAAATTATTTTGAAACGGGCGGGAAATGGCGCCATTAAATAGAGTATTTTCCTCCCTTTTCAACGATATATCACATGCCATATTTATTCATTGGTACTGCGGTAGTAATTATTATAAAAACATTTTTTTAAAACCAATAATTTTTTTTAACAAGCATTATACTTGTCGTGGAGAAGTATGATTAAATAAAACGATAAAATAATTCAATAAGTTGTTCAAATCTTTGCTATAATAAAACATTAACACAATTAAGAGGAATAAATAAATTCAGGTAACAAATTAATAATAAAAAGAATATAGCACACAAAACATTAACATTTATCTAATCCTAGAAATAATTTTTAAAATATATCAACTGTTCAAAGTGTCCACCGCGATTTCTTATATGCACAATCGAGCGCGGCGAGGCATTGCATGTAAAATATTACTCAGCATTTCGGGGGTAACTGTAATACATGCCTGTTGAATTCGAGCTTTTAGGTCCTCGATATTTTGCGGTGTCGTCGAAAACACCTTATTTTTAATATACCCCATAGAAAAAATCCATTGGTGTTATATCTAGAGAATGAGGGGGCCATCGAATAAATCCATTGGTACCTATCCAATGTTGAGGTAAAATTTCGTCTAAATAATCTAGGCAAATCTGGAAATTGTGGGGAGGAGCTCCATCTTGTTGAAAATATTGAAAGTTGTGTCGATTCTCTAAAGGTAGGTCATCTAAGAATTCATTAAATTCATTTCTCAAAAAGTTTAGGCACCTTTGACTACTGAGATGACCATCATAAAAATAAGGACCTATTAAATTGATGCCTAAAATACCTATCCACACATTTATTGAAAAACGATTTTGAAACCCAGTGGGTCTATGCCAGTGTGTATTTTCAGAAGTCCATTTGTAATGAATATTGCGATTAAAAAATCCATTATTGGAAAAATTTGCCTCGACGGACCAAAGTATTTTACTACATATTAATGGCTCGGCACGCTTCTTTTCCAACAGCCACCTACCTTGGTTTGTCCCCCGCTTGTAAATTGTGAACTTTTTTGGCTTTATAACACCGACAACTATTTTTCTTTAAAATTTGTCTAGCACTTGTTTTATTTATATGACAATCAATTTGAATTTCTCTTAATGATGTTTCCAAATTTTCTGTATTTTTATTTCTTACATAATTAATAACTCGATTTACCTTATTTACATTATCAATAACACTGTTCAACCTTGTCTTCTTCTTTAAAAATGAACCATTATTTTTCAGTTTCGTAGATAATTTTCTGAACAGAGTTTTATTCAGCTGTAGTGCTTGTGGAAATCTGTTTCTATATTCTACTTGAGCTAATCCAGAGTTAAAATTGCATAGGCAATATGTAACGAACATATTATAACGATCAATGTGAGTGAAAATCATTTTTGAAAATTCTAAATTCTAAACGAGTGTAATTGTGTGAGAGTTTAAGTATTAACTGAGATGATCTGTCAAAAAATTAAATTGTCAAGTTTGTTCATAGCCAACTATTTTAAAATAATTGAAATAATAGTGAAGTCATGAAATACAAATAAATGGATATAATACTTAAATTAATTGATAAAGACATTTTAACTTTCTGAGCAAGGAGTGACGCTTTTATGGAGGACCTCTATACATTGGTATAACTGCGAATACTCTTTCCATAATTGCTCCATGTTGCCTTCTTGATTATTATTTGGTTTCTATTACCTGAATTTACTTTATTCTTCTTAATTGTGTTAATGTTTTATTATAGCAAAGATTTGAACAACTTATTGAATTATTTTATCGTTTTATTTAATCATACTTCTCCACGGCAAGTATAATGCTTGTTAAATAAAAATTATTGGTTTAAAAAAAATGTTTTTATAATCACTAACGTAGTACCAATGAATAAATATGGCATGTGATATATCGTTGAAAAGGGGAGAAAATACTCTATTTAATAGCGTCATTTCCCGCCCGTTTCAAAATAATTTTTTTAACAGCTTGAAGAGTAAATCTCAAAATACAGCTGTTTTGAAAAAAAAAAAATAGATAAAACCTCGTTGAAACACTCTTTTTTGTAAAAAATTTTCGCCTTAGAATTTTTCTCGTATCTCTTCAAATAACGGAGATATTTGGCCTAGACGTTTTCCGCATATTCAATATTTTCCGCCATAACTCTTAAAGTAGGCTATGGATTTCAAATGTCTTTAAACCATTTTGTAGGTTATATAAACCGGCACAATTTTCGTAAAAATAATTTTTTTTGTACGACCGATATTAAGTGAGATATTCTCAAGTGCCCTGATAAAATGGAGAGCCTGTATACCAAAGTAAAGTAGGTAAGCAACTTTTTGCAATGTTCCGGTCATCGTAGCAGGGTGCAAACTTGATAGAAGATGTCTAATAAATATTAAAATGTTTTACAAGATTTGCAGATGTAAAGTTTAATTGTTAATAAAATTGTATTGATTGATTGATTGGGGCGCGGAAAAAGGTGCAATAACCGGATTTGTTAATTTTTTACCTCCTCCAACGTTGTCAAAATTTAAAAACTTTTTTACTTCAGTGGCTGGCCTGAAAGTCTTGCCCAGCGTAAGTGTTCAGTAACAACTTAAAAAAATCAGCACAAGTGCTTATCGATATAGCCTCCATCTTACAATGAAAAATAGTACTGAAATAATTTGACGGCTTTGTTCCAATTTTAAGATCTGTCTCTATTTAATAGATGATGATGATCCAGAAAAAATGCAATACTAGTGACATTATCCTCTAGTAAATAAGTTTTGAAGAAATTACTCAGGTGTAGTTTATATTTTATTACTGCACGGCGGTTTATCTCTCTCTATTTAGATAGACTAAATCCAACGTTGCATGTTTTTAGTCGAGGATAATTAATACGCGCAACTTCATAGAACATAAAATACAAATTATGCTGTGCCACATTAAAAATACGGAACATGTTTCTTACTAACCGCATCTATTATTTATTCATTAACCGCTTTATTATACCGTACACCGCGTCATATTTTCATAGTTAATTCAATTTGCTCGAATGAATTTATGTGCAATTATAATCTGCAAACAATTTCCAAATTAGTTGTTCATTTGAGGACTCTTTTTTTATTAACAAAGAAAGCACATGCACGTATACTTGTTGGTTATAATCCAGGAAGTTTAGCATTTCACTTCGGAAAAAATTTATAGCGAGCTATAAATTGGTGTACACGCACCTTTCAGCTCCCCAAACAATCTGTGAAAGGTCCCAAAGATTCCGGTGTATGCATAACCTTTGACAGTGGAAAAACCGCCCAAAAACGTATCTTTTTGGTTTTCTGTCAATATCTTCATTCCCATCGATTCTACGACTATGAAGTGGTTATAAGATATTACATAAAGAAATCACTTGGGCTACTGTAGCGGAGCAGATATCGCAGACACAACTTACCCCGGATAAGTGATGTAACGTGCCCATGATAAAATTTCACTAGCTCAGACTATCTCAGGGCGTTAAACCCAAATTTACATAAACTGTGGCAAATTATTAGTTTACTTACTTACACAAATCACTGAGGGTTCCATACGTAGTGGTCGCAGACGAAATAATGACACTTTCTTTAAACATGAAATGCACTATATTGCAGAATTTACAAATATTAATTCTCTAGCATGTAACCTGGCGATGTTCAAAAGGTGTGGCAAATTTCTTGATTAATAAGTTACAACATTAATAAAATGCCTCGTGTAGCTACACATCGGTTTACAATGTGAGGATAAATGGTAATAAATTCGGCCACAATGGGTCTGATTTAGAGAACCTCCTGAAATAAATATAAATACATAAAATCTTTAAGTATGTACAAGTTACAATACAAAAGTAAGTATGAATGGAATATAACCGCGCAGAACCACTGAAGGTGGTCCCCGGTGAATAAAAACAACACACTTATCTAGGGTGGTACGATACCGACTTCGACGTTGAAGAACCTGTAGCCCTACGGAGGTGTCTTCGGGACGAAAGAGATTGACCCGAGGATGGGGTTGATTATAGCCTCTCCAGCCCTGGAACTTCCTACTGTGTGTGGAAGCCCCGTCCGTTTAACCCTAAAGATATCCCAATTTAATTTGCATGATCGGAAATGCACGTGAAGCGTGCCTCATGAGAGCAATTTGAATCTGACATAACCCACAAAAGAAATATAATTTACTTCACTGATGAGGGAACAATCCACCAATGTTCCTAGAAAGGAACAGTTGGATGAATGAGGCCGAGTCCGCCTTTCAAGCCGACACGATACTTCCAAAGGAAAGCCTGTAAATTTGTGAAACACGTGGGTAGAGAACGGGTAAGATGGCGTGAAGAGGTTAGCTTACCTTGTATACTTAAATATCCTGCTTCCGCAGTTAAAATTTACTGACAACAACAAAATATTCCGCTAAACGGAACAACAACACATGGAGAAAATTTTCCTGTGTTGACAATCCCAAAACCCACCAGGATGCCTCGGATAAAACGATTTTTGTAGGATTATCAACCATATACCGCCATCCAAAAAATGTCTCTCTGCTTTTCACGAGCCGGAAGTATATCGCCCTCCCGTGGACAATAGCGAAACTCTGCTACGGACGTAGCGGTTGTTATTATGCGGCCCACAACACGCGCTAAGGCGTATGGTGGGTCGCATACGCTAGAGGTCCGCAACAGGGCATTGAAACTCCGGTAACAATTTTGTATGTATATTTCAGTGCATGTAATGATCAAAATATACTTTTCTGTGCGGTACCTTCTAATTTTTACAAATAAGAATTGGGGTATGAAATTTCATTGATCAAAATTTTGTATTTATCTATTTAGATTATTGATTATTAACTTAATATTATTATTATTTATTAATATTAATAGTTATAATAATAACTACAAAAATTAGGTTTGCTAATGTAACTCAGTTTTGACCTATTTTCTGACATTTTCTTCTTATCCATTCTAAATTTATTCTTCATTTTACCACTGGACTGGTGAAAAATACCAGGATTCAGAATCATGTATAAAGGTTGTTTATGGATCGCCGATGTCAATTCTTTTTTCGAGATTATGGTCTTCGATTGGGGCGGCATTTAGGCAAGATGTTCCATGACAGTTGCCACAAACTGCTGAACATTGCAGTCAGAAATTTCGACAGCCGCACAAAGCGCCACAGCCTTTCGAATAGTTACAAAAAATCATGTTCAAAAGACAATCCAGGGCAGGAGGTTGCGAAGTTTTTATTGGCTTCAATAATTTTTGTTACCATTTTTCTAAATTGGGACAACTATGCTTTCTTTAAAGTTTTCAGGTATATCTGCGTGTTTGAATATAATGTTTATCGTAATTGTAACTGTTACTTTGATTTGTTAAATTTTGATTCCAGATACACCAGCAATACTTTTCCACCTATTATATTTTAAAATTTAGGGGTGGTATCCACCCCTTGAGGGTAAGTCTCCTTATTTATCTGTCTATCTCCTATCTTGGAATAGCTACTTACTGTTTAGATTCAAAATCATCTAGGTGTAACGAATTATTCTGTCAGATGGAAATTCCATAGATCCTCGTTGAATGAGTATTCAAATTAGGATTGTGTTTAATCAAATCCTGTTTGTGCTACTGGCCGTTGTTATCTCTATATAGCGCTTAGCCTTGGCCGTATAGGGCAGAGGATAATAGTAATAAATATAAAAATAAATATTTTAAAGAAGATTTAATTAGAGGAAGCAATCGAATTTTAACCAATGTTGAGTTTTACTTACTTAAAGTAAAGTAGATATTAGAAAATAATAAAAACCCTATTACGTAAAGAGAAATACGAACTAAAATGAACCAAACAAAACTACCTCGATTTCTGTTTTAAGATGCTCTCTATAAGATATCTTCAAAGTTTATTTAAGACAACAAAAACAAAATACAAGTAAATAGCCTGGAAAGACTAGATAAAATTGATTTAAAACTCTTATAAGTATACAGGGGCTCATCTAGAGAAGGAAATATTTACCTCTTTTCAAAATAACTATGAAAACATTCAGGTTTTAATAAATTACAAATCTTTATTTGTAAAATATCTGAAGAGCATTTTAAAACCATATATCGTTAATATTTAAATTAATTAATATTTAAAAGTTAAATACAAATGCTCGGAGCGGATGTATTTAATGAAGTAGGTATGGTATCGTTCAAAGCTTCCCTGCAAATAAAAAACGCAACAAAAACATTACGACCTCATCAAAATACATTTCTGTACTATTCCGCCGGCAAATTGAACCGTTTCTCCTATAAGTTTTATGACACCATACCGACTGGTTCGCTGGCGTTAATGAGCTGTTGTTGCATTTTTTATTTGCAGGGAAGCTTCGAACGACAGTTATAGGATAAATAAAACTAAATTTCCGAACAATGGGGGGAATTCGGTAATAAATTCATCAATGAAATTAAGAAAATACCGCTTGCAACACTTTTTTTTTATAGAATCCAGAATTTCCAGAATACAAAGAAGGCGCCATTAGAAAAGCTAAACTTGCACTCATAAAAACAATTACCCCGATACTTTTGCCGAAAATATCTTTCAAAATTAATAAACAAATTTTACAATTATCTCCCTTCTAAGGTAAACCAAACTGACAACTTCCAAACCAATTACGTACCCATCACTTACACCAAAGGACTCTTAGAACAAATGGGGAAAAACTATAAAACTGACTAAAAGTAATAACAATTGGACAACAACTAATGTTATGTGTTTGTTGAAAAGGCCATTAAACAAAGCAACAAAGGCGAACGGCTAGCTGGTTTAAGTCGGGGCAAATGGTCGCAGGTTCAAACAACTTACAAGTGGGGTAAAACTTACCCTTTTGTGTGTCTGTAGTATAAAAGAACAATTTCGTTTTGTTTGAGGAGGACAATGAAATATTTGATCTTATGAGGGCACCATCTATAGCTGAGAATGAATAGATTTGTCTCTTTTTCTCTTAAAACCAGTCTCCTATAGACCAGCGCTTCTAAGCACTCAAAAAACACAACCAAAATTTTATGACCTCGTTAAAATACTGTTGAACTAGTCGCAAAAGTAATTGCGCTCGGGTACGCACTTGAAATATTTACATCAGCAACTCAGTCGTTTAATGTAACAGCGCGTTATGGTTTGGTATTATTAATACGTACACTCTAATACATAGAAATTTTAAGTTAGGCTCTGTACTATTTCGTTCGAAAATTGACTCGTTTACCGTTATAGGTTCTTAAAGTGCGACGGCTTGTTTGATGACACCATGCCGCATGTCCAACGGCGATAATAATAAGGTCGTAACGTTTTTGTTGCGTTTTATATGAGTGTCCAGCAAATGTGTACTAGACTATACAGTATATGATTCTAAAGGGTAGGTTCTTGTGGATTTTAAGGATTGTAGATTAGTTCCTAATGCGGTATTATAGATTCTTGGTTATTTCAATAACCAGATATTAATTGATAAAAATTAATAAAATAACGAAAGCCATATTAGCATAAGTCAAAAAAAATATATTGAACCTAGTGGTTTGATTAAATATTATGTTTAATATTGCAAGGTAATTATGAAAATTGCTTGATAATTACAAAACGCTAGATAATTACAAAATTCTAGATAATTTCAAAATTGCTGATTGTGAACTAAATTGTTAAAAAATAGAAAAAGAATATTTTATTACCATGTGATCACATGCAGAATTTTAGTTACATAAAATTTAAGAAATTTGAATTTAATTTTATTTAAATAGTGAAAGCACAATAATAAACTAATTGAAAATGATTGAAATTGAACTGACATTGAGATATTGATAAATAAAATTTACCTGTATGGTGTTCTAACACAGAAAGAAATGTAGATAAAGAATGTAATAAGTATTACTCGAAGTTCTCACAGTAGAAAACTTTTTAGATGTCAATCAGTACCAATTTTGAAGGCAAATGGCTACTTGGACTGTAGATTGTCTCATGGGTCGTTTGGCTCTGAGTAGCCTTACTTCACTGCGACCTAAAAGATCTCTTGTGAATTGCCTTACACCTAGTTGTTACCCAGGATTTCAAGACGTTTTACGAACCTTGTGATTTTCCTGGGAGCTAATTTCCCTATGTCTTCAGGCGCTAATTCCGCCTGTTCTAGAAACTTTAGCCTAGTGCGGACTAACACTTTGCATTCACATAGTATGTGTTCCGCAGTTTCAGTTGCAGTATCCCAATATCTGCATTTGTCGTTTACTGCCTTGCCTATATTCTTGAGATGAATCTCAAGGGGCAGTGGCCAGTCAGAAGGCCTGTTATCAGTCTTAATTCGGACTTTCGGATATTTAACTAATAAGCTAAACTTTTTATATTACAATCTTAATTATGGTACCAATATTCAAATTTTCAAAATATATTTCTAATGATAATGAAAACTATAAACTTTACGAGCGTCTCGCCATCTGTTGGTAGGTGACTTAATTAAATCAAATTAGAAGTGCGCTATAATCGAATTTCCTTTCTAGTTAGGCTTCTATTTACAATCAAATTATTGAGTCGGTATAGAATCGATAAAAAAAACTTTAATATTCAATAAGAAATGTTTATTACATCCGTAAATTGCAAACTAACCAAATAAGTACGAACTGTCCAAATAAAGTAATATGTTTTTAAACTGAATTGTGATGATCCAGTAAATGCATTATATATCATACACTATATAACCAGGTGTGCCTGGAGAAAGTTTTAGAGGTAAGAAAAATAACTACATGTTCTACAGAGCAAAGAAAGCAAGCAAATGAAAATTTAAATGATTGCAAATGTTTTTCGGGTATGGTAGAGGCAATTGGTGAGCTGAAGTGCTGTGGCAGAAGTACATAATTTACTACAAAAAACATGACTGAGTTCCTAAGACACAAAAATAAATCTAACAAAATTATGAAGAAATATAGCAGTGATGCAATGAAAATTCTGTTAAAAGTAGTCTAGGAACTAAATCAAAATGCTATACGGATGGTGCTAAATATAAATAAATATCAGTTATTCTTATAAAGTTGTTAAATGGACACATGCCATGTAACACTAACAAACAAACAAACGAGCAGGAAAATAAATCAGATATTCAAATCTCAAAATTCCCCATAAATTTGGCCATTATGATAGTGATACGTTCAGACGAAGGACTCAGGTATCCCTACCGGTTTATTGCATATCAAATCAAATCAAATCAAATCAAATCAAATCAAATCAAATCAAATCAAATCAAATCAAATCAAATCAAATCAAATCAAATCAAATCAAATCAAATCAAATCAAATCAAATCAAATCAAATCAAATCAAATCAAACCAAATCAAATCAAATCAAATCAAATCAAATCAGTGTAGTCTAGAATTCACTTCCTTGTGAACTGTCGATCAGGAAGGTAATTTTAACAACATATGTTTCATCAAGGGAACGCGATGCTACCGCAGTGGGTTAGTGAGTCCAGTTTCTCTCCGTGCATACTTAGAAAGGAGGGTTCGAGCCCCACCTACTGCGAAATAATTTTCAAATGTAAATTATGCCTAAGAAGTAGTTCGGATCCCACTATAAACTGTAGGGACCCGTCTCCTTCACTCAGACAAATCTAGATCTCTTATACTTAAGAGGGTCACTTAGGTGACCTGGAAGACGGTTAATAAGCATTATAAACATTTATCCAATGTTCCAAGTACCCAGCCAGGATATAATTAAATAATGAAAAGGAGACAAAAGTAAACAGTGAATTGGTTCCATATTTTCGGAAAGAAATTTATTTAATTCATGTTTATTTATTTCTTTCATTTTTCCCTTTTCTATTCCACCATTATAACTTAATATTTCATAACTAAAGATAATGTTTTGCTGCAAAAATTTAATGTAATTAAGTACATATTTTGAAGCACTATTTACTTAATCCGACTTAATGTAAAACCTGCATTCATATTAAATTTAATCGCTCCAGCAAAACAAACACTAAAACTGCGGTTTCCACCGAGGTCTATGTTAAATTAAATTAACTACAAACCTTTTATCATAACTTGCCATAATATATCCGACATTTATTTTAATTTAACAGCAATTTATCACCGTCACAGTGCGGGTTCGTTGCAGCTGGCTCACTTGTCGTCTTGTCATTTACATTTTTAACTTGCACGACATTTAATTCTTAAACCGACACGAAACTTAACTGCAGTAAATGAATTAAAATTTTACAGCCACGATGGTTATTAGATTTCTAGTACACTAGCACTATTTAAAGCGGGATATTTTTTGGCTAAAACTAATTTAATAGTTCTCATATCAGTAAATAAAGTCAATAGTTGCACACCTATGCTGTTATGAATGCAGTCAAACTTTCAATTGATTTAATTTAATAATATAATAAATACACCACAGGTAATGACGATCCCCTTTATCCCGGAAGGCTTTAGAAGAGCCTTGTGTGGGCGGGGGCTACACATTTAGAGACAAGGGACACACACCCAATATCCGTGTGTAGTGGAAAAATCCCTCTCACAGTATTTTTCACTGCCACTACCGGGGATCGAACCCCGAACTTTTGGGTGAGAGGCAAGTGCGCTCACCTCTCGACCATCAGTCAGCCACTAACCAATTGTTAGTATTTACAATGCTCTAAATGAACTAAACAATACAATATCGCCAAAATTAAAATGGTAGTTTCGGGCACATAGTTCTGATGTCTACAACCACTTTCATGGATGGTACCTACCCAGATATATTTAAAATTGCTCGTATTATAGCAGTCTTTACAAAGGAAGATGACTCATTGTTAGACAACACCGCCCCAAACTCAAATCGCTCCGTAGTTTTCACCAATATGGTTTCCGTTCTGGACGCGATTGCAAAGATTGTGAGAGATATAGTCGGTGGTGTTGACGGGGGTTAACACACTGCGATTATTCGGTGTGATCTCTCCAAGGCCTTCGACTGTGTTCCGCATGATAAATTAATAGAAAAAATGCAATGGTACGGAATAGAGGGTTACCTCTATTGCTCTTCAAATCATACCTGCTTAACCGTTAGCAATGTGTTGCCACAGCAAATAAAACGTCAGGATTTCTAAACAATAATTACGGAGTACCCCAAGGCTCTGTCCTGGGGGGCCACTGTTATTTTTAGTTTATATGAATGACTTTCCTCGATTTATGTTGCCCAGCAAATCGACTCTGTTCGCAGATGACACCACTCTCTTATGCTCCGACCATAACATTGACAATCTGCTGAAACTATACTCTCACGATGAACTACAGGCAAAAAATAGGTTCACCTCTAACGAACTAACATCTAATCAAGAGAAAACTCAGAGACTGATAATACCCTCAAACAAAATTGTATCCAAAGACGAGCACGTTAAACTTTTGGGTATTTATCTAGATCATAACCTTAGTTGGGTAAACAATATTGATCATCTGAATAAAAGGTTTTCCAGCATAATCTTCCTTTTTAGGAAACTAAAAAGCGTTCTTGAATTCGACGTATTAAAAAATACCTACTTCTCTCTTTTCCATTCGAGATTTCCTACGCAGTTGTTTTATGGGGTAACTCCCACCACGCAAGTAAAATCTTTCGACAACAAGAGAAAATTATAAAACTTCTTGTCAAAGCTAAATTTACGAAACACCGTCAACCCATTTTCATTAAACTGGGACTTATGCCCCTACCTTCACTTTGTATCTACAACACCCTTATCGGGATTCACAGAAGCGCATCCAGTCTCTCTATTCAGTCGGCCTATTATGAGCACGACTACTAAAGTACCGTGCTACAGGTTAACTCTATACTTCGGCCGAAAACTCTAGTCAGTAGAGCCGGGGGCGTGCGGATTTACGAGTTTTGTAAATTCCCTAATATAATATGTTTACGCTGTTATCTATTTATTTTCCTTAAGCTTGGAGAATTTTGACGAATAACATCAATTTCGAAGGAATGAAAGTCCTCGGATTGAGTTAACTATGCATGAACCACCATATCTACCTTTTAAAATATTATGCTTAAATCTGGCAACATTCTCCACGTATTCAGCGGTGTTTGGTGCGTTAAACCGTTATAACTCAGTTTAAAATCAGTGTACATAGAGTGCGGTCATTTATAAGTTGGACGGTATTAATTTGTTGTTTATAAATTACATATTTGTGGTATCATAGTGCCTTAAAGTTTTATTTTGTTAGTGTTTTAGTGAAAATAAGTGTAATTGTGGAATATCGTAATATTTTTAAATGTGCAAAAATGGAAGCGGTTCCCGGTTTTTCAAAAGAAGTGGTAAAAATTCATACCCCTAGAAAGTCTCCAATAAGCTTCAAGGAGAAGAAAATTACTTTGAATATATATCATGCATTGGAGAAAGATCATCCCATGGTACAGAAATCAGGATCAACAGGTTTAGTTAACATGACTTCAAGGCATACCGGCGTGAGTGAGCGGATCGTTTACAGAATTTTAAGAGAAGAAAAAAATGAAGGAGATGTTCAGAAACCTAAAGCGAAGTCTGAAAGAAAAAAATATTAGACACATTCTAGAAAAATGGAATTCCACATAAAGTTCATAAACTCTTCTATGAATGATGAATGATGATGGACATATACCCAAAATGGGCAAATCGACATTAAAAAAATGTTTGCATGATATGAACTTTGTATTTGCAAAAGGAAAGAGAAATAGCCTCCTACTTGAGAGAAATGATATTATTTGTTGGCGAAGGAATTATATTCGGGCAATTAGAGCTGCCCGTGAAAGAGGAAGAAAATGCTATTATTTTAATGAGACGTGGTTAAATGAAGGACATACTGTAACGCAATTTTGGCAAGATAGAAATTTAAAAAAGTGTTCGTCAAGGCCAGATAGAAGATTGGTCAACAGGATTAAAAATGCCAACAGGAAAAGGAAAACGCTTAATAATAACGCACATAGGAAGTGATTCAGGATTTTCTTTTTAAACCTGTTACCCCCTAATTAACAACCCTGTCACCATCCTTTCCCGGCAAGGAATATGCTCACGCCTCCACGTTGCTCCTTGCTGGGCAATAAGAACAACTGGCATGGTTAAAATTTTTATAAACATCAACCATTCTATAGTTTTAATGTCGGATTACGTAAGAATTCCACTACTAATAAAATTATGCCTGCCATTAAAAAATTTTTCCAAAGAACTCTAGTTTTTCTTTTTGGCTGAGTTGAGCGTGAAAACAAATTTAATTATATTTATTTTTTATTTTATGAAATATTATTTTATATATACCTACATAAATGCGTATGTGGCGCCACTGAGTGCCCGAGGTATACGATTTCTTTTTTTCTTTCCAAGTTTGTTTACGACTGAATATTTAGTCGAGCAAATTTTTAGGTATAAAGGCGGCGGGTTAAATGATTTACTCTATGCGGTCGACTAGGTCATTAAAATTGTTTGTGGTAGTCGTGGTTTCCATTTCTAGTAGGCGGATAAAACTTAATATGTTTCTCTTGATTCAATGGGATTATATGGCAGAACGAGGTGCCGCTTTAGTATCAAATAAGAGCTACTATCCTTTGACGAGAGTGCCGCTTAGTTTTTGCATTGCTGACTCCAGTTCTCGGCTGAAGTATAAGTGCAAAATATTCCCCCAATGCTTGTATTTTTTGTACCGATTTTATACATTATACTTTTATATTTATTTGTTTGACAATGTGTAAACGTTATAATAATATACAGTACGTGTTCTTGTTATTGTTCTTATTTTAAATATGTATCTATATTGCATTTACCTCAATACAACATTATTTTTTTTGTAATGCAGCTGCTTGCCAGCTGATTTTCCGACTTGCTGCAGATGTTCAATCATGGATCATATAGTGGCGAAATAAAGACTATCTATCTTATCTATCTATTTATAATAGGACGTGAGAACTAACTGCTTGGCATCGAAATTCAAGCAAAAAGTAATGATACTAGATATTTTAGTAGAAATATTTTATTATTTCATCTCTAATACTTTTCTAATAATCGTGTATATGTGTCCTCAACATTATAATTACTTCTCTGTGTGTATAAGTAGTTCTGCATGATCTTTGGTATGTGTTGCATTCAAGTGCCCAGTTGAATTTCCAGAATATACAGTCTCTTGTTGAGTCGTACTTTCCAGGGGCGAGTATGTTGTAGTATCACTAATATAAGTCGTGTTTTCGCCTACAACCAATCCAAGACATAGCATGATCCAAATGAAAATAAATTTTTGTAGTATTATCTGCAACACGAATATTTTCATAAAAATTTCCATTACATAGAAATACTTACCATTTCTGTATTTAAAACAATATTTTTGTATTAAAATATATTCATTTAGTTGATATATCACTCTGTGACTGTTCTTTATACACTAGACACCACTTTCGTAGCTAGTTTATGTATATATGATAAAATAATAATTTAATTATCCGTTTAACATACACATATTAATATTGAAATATTCCTAAGCCAGGATTTAGTTTTTTTAAATTTTATTACGCAATCGATTCAAATACATTCACGTACTATCTAATGTGTTTCGGGGGTAAATGTTAAAAAAATATTTACTAACGTTGAAAACATCAAGATACGAGTAGGTATTCAGTTCTAAAAATGGGATTATATTATCAGGAATTTAGGTCTAGGACAGCCACAACTGGGAACAAATTTTTGGTACAGCTGCCATGACTTTGACATAAAGTGAGGACAGTTGAAAGTTATCTTATTGACGCTTAATTATTAACTACTGTGACAATGTATTTACACTTATTTTAAGTTATAAATTAGTTTAAAATCCTTACATCTCACGAACAAATAGTCAAACAAGGTCGTTGAATGTTTGGGGAGGACGTGTTGGGGATTATGTGATAGGACCACATTTTTTTGATGGACATGTGAATGGTCAAATTTATTTGGAATTTTTGTAAGACAGCGTGAAAGAATTACTGGAGACTGCTCCCAGGGATATTAGGGAGAGAATGTGGGACCTCCATGATAGAGCACCTGTGCACCATACTGCAGCTGTTCACGAACATATAAACGACGCTTTTCCAAATGGTTGGATAGGAAGAGGAGGACCTCATAGTTGGCCTGCCAGAAGCCCTGATTTGAACAAAATAGACTTCTTTTTGTGGGGCTATGTTAAGGAGCAAGTGTACAAAGCTCCTATAACTACAAAAAAATATATGAAAGAAAGAATAAGGGAAGTTTCTCAGGAAATTGCTGTAGATATTTTAAGATATGTCGGTAGATCATTCGAAAATCGTTTACAGAAATGCATAGATGTACTGGGAGGCCACTTTGAACAGTCCCTATAAATACTAGGTATTATTTATTTCATTAATTTTCACAATAGTGCCAATTTTTGTCTTACCTAATACCGTATTTTCTGTTCCTATTATTTATGTCAACTTTCTTGTAATATTAAACGATTATTTATAATTTTTTAAGATAGACTCAAATGTGATTCAATTAAATTGTGAAAAAATACTACATAGGCAACCAAGGCACATCCAGAAAAAAGTGTAATACTACTTTCAATTGTTCTCACTTTGTGTCAAAATCATGCCTACTAGATCGGTTCGAAATGAAAAGTATTTTAATATAACGGTTTTTAATGAAAAACTAAAAATATCTCTGGAAATATCGATTTTAGGTAAGTATAGCATATTATTCACAAAAATCGTAGAGAATTAACGTGCCAATTCAAAAATATAATAACATACAGAGTGTTCCATTTGAAAAAAAAATATATAAAAAAAATCACATTGAATTGTCCCGAATTAGCACTAGTATAAAATACACACTGTATAATTATAATCAATATTTGGGAGTTGTGTCGTTGTAGTATATCCCTTGCCTATATAATTGGAAAATATTTCTTCTTAATTAATAGTAATACACACACGGCGAATTAACTTATTATACCTGGTTCCGACAAAAAAATTGTCATATTTTTTCGACTAACTCGGCAACGCCACGTCAAAAACAAAAAATCTGGAGGTCGTTGGAAAAGTAATTTTATACTGAATTCATAAATGAAAAAATATATATAGTTTTACATTAACAAAAAAAAATAAAAAATTATCACGAAAATGCTCCGCTGTAGTGTGTATATTCTTTCCTATTATTTGGGTTTTCTACCACATGTATTATTATCCTCTTCAAAAACAAATCACCGAATCTACAAAATAATAGAATTATTGGAAGCTTCTGCGCCCGTGACGTTTACGTCAAAGGAACAGTCAGAGGTTATGTTTTGCAAATAATATAAATCGGAATAAACACAGAAATGATGTATTTTGCTGACGTTTCGGAAAGTAGTCTCTTTCCGTTTTCAAATCTTTTTTGGAAGAACTCTTATTTTGCTGTGTATGTCAAATACACAGATTTAATATTCTGTTTATGTTATTTCCATAGATACTTACTACTTACACAGAACTGATGATATTTTCTTTTAGATAATGTTGAGTATGTTAAGTTCTTCTTTTAACATTGGTAGCCAGGTTGTAAAAATACCTACAGAACAAGTCGATACGCACTTATCTTCATTTAATAAAATTATTGCTGATTCCTTAATTTTTCTTTTTTTGGTATCTGCTTCTTTTGTTAAAATTTTTGCCGAGTTCCAGTTTACTCTATGTCCGTTTTCCCAAGCATGTTCACAAATCTTTGATTTCTGAATTTCATTCTTTCTAATGTATTTCTTGTGCTCATCCAACCTCACACTGAAAGGTCTGGATGACTCACCCACATAACATTTATCACATTCGCACGGGATATTGTAAATACAGTTTTTTGAATTCTGCTCTCTGTTTATCGGTTTTGTTTTTGTTAAAATAGATCTTAAAGTGTTCCCTGTTTGAAATATCGTCCTAATATCAAATTTGTCACCTATATGGCGTAGCTTCTCCGATAGTCCATATACATAAGGAATTATTGCTGTATAATGACTTTCAGGTTTTTGTCGTACCTGATGTCCCTATTTTCAACATTTATGAAAATTCTATCAACAAAGACTTCAGGATATTGATTTTGTACTAGAACCTCTTTGATAAATTGTTTCTCGTTATTTAATATTTCATTATTAGATGAAATTATTTTGGTCCTATCGTATAAACATTTTACAACACCCCTTTTAACATTTATTGACTGATTTGAGTTAAAATTTAGATATCTATTAGTATGTGTTGGTTTTCTATAAACGCTTGTTTAATCGTATTATTTACCCTTCTAATTAAAACGTCTAAAAACGGTAGTTCATTCCTATTTTCTACTTCTAATGTGAATTTAATAGACGGTTCCTTACTATTTATATTTTCCAAAAAACTATCTAGTAAATCGACACCATGAGGCCAAATTGCAAAGATGTCGTCAACATATCTCCACCAGACAACCGGTCTGTTTATACAATTTTGAACATGTGTGTTCTCAAAGTTCTCCATAAATATGTTGCTTAAAATTGGTGATAATGCAGACCCCATAGCCATACCAAAATCCTGCTGATAGAACTCATTGCCCAATTGAAAATAGGTTGTTTTTATACACATTGTTAAGAGTTCCATTATGCTATTTACACTTAATTTAGTTCTAGTTTCCAAATTATTATCATTTAGCAACCTGTCTTTAACTATTTTTAAGGTTTCATCTACCGGAACATTGGCAAAACGACTAACTACATCAAAACTAACCATCAGGTGTAATTCATGAATATCGTTTTAATAATATAATATTATATAATTTTTTTCTATAAAATGTTTACTATTTTTAATATATGAATCGGTATTTCCAGATAATGGATCAATAATTTTGAGTAAAAATTTTGCCAAATTATGACATGGTGAATTAATAGAACTAACAATTGGTCTTAAAGGAATATTTTGTTTATGTGTCTTTGGTAAGCCATAAAAATGAGGAGGCTTACTATGATGTGGTGTAAGGTTCATTCGTTCAAAATCATTAAATTCATGTTTGTATTTAAACAAAGTTCTGTAAATTTTGTTCTCTATTGATTTTGTTGGATCTTTGTTTAGTTTTGAGTAGGGTCCCTCATTTACAAGAGTCATGATTTTTGTGTTATATATATATATCTTTATCTATCATGACTGTAGCATTACCTTTGTCTGCTGGCAATATTTTTATACATTCATCGCGTTTTAAAGAATTTATCGATAACTTTTTTTCTGGAGTTAAATTATCTTTAATTTTGTATTGCTTCTCAAAAGCTATTTTTGCCCGTATGCCAGAAATAGAATGCCACAAATAACTTTCGGACAATATGTAGCGAATATATTTCAAAATATTTTTAAAATATGCCCCTTTTGACATTATACCACTTCCATAAAAATATTTCTTCTGTATCTTTCATAAATAACATAATTAAAAGTCTTTAAGAATTTGGTTTTAATTCAGATCAAGCAGAGAGATTACTAGTACTGCAATTAGAAGATGTTGCTTTTTTATGTGGTTTAAATTTGCATACATAACAGTCATTTGGAACCATTGTTACATGTTTCATAGTGATAATGCAATAAGCAATGTGTAACGCTATTATGGTGCAAGTATGATGAAATATTTACGTTAGTTGATTTCCCACAGCCAGATTCTTTTCGGGAGCGGTCGCTTATGTCATTTTTTAACCTCAATATTTCTTACCTCAAATATTTGCTGTTACTAGCTCTCTATCTATTACGCTCGACAATTTAATAATCTTCAAAGATACTATTTATTCAATTTTATTTATTATAATACAAAAAATATAACACTGATCTCCACAATGAACTATCCACAAAGGACAGGGAATATCTTAATTTTGCCGCGTCTTCGTCGTTGCGGCTCCCTCTTCTGTCGCACTTTTCCTTCTTGTACTCCTTTAAAAGCGTGACTCCTCGTTGTAGAGGTAAATGCATTATGCATAATTTGTCTGGACAGGTCTGTCAATAAATCTTGTTTACCTTCGTGGCTTTCCTTCTGCTTAAAAGCTTTAAAATTTTCACCAGGTTCTTCCATCGGATCCTTACTTAGAATTTCGCTCTCATCATTTTTTGATTGTGCAATATCCGGTGCTGGGCCGGATAAAGTTGCGGCTTTGCATAAATACAATAATGACATTGCCGAGATAATGGCCAACGGAATAAGCATTTTTTGGGGGAGCTGAAACAGAAGAATTAAAAATACAAGAGGTAACAATTCTTAAATACTCCAAGGGATCTAATAAGAACAAAATTTAGATTGCTGGCAAATAGAATAAATGTCCATGTGTGTATATCGAAGTCCATTGTCTAAAAAAAGAATATAAATTGAAGTATCATGGATAAATTTTCCTGATTTCAAGTAGAATTCTTTTCAACTTTTAGTTCTCAAATGACATCATTTGCTAGCCCCTTAAAAAGATTTTTAAATTTTCCTTACTTAACAAAATAAGTTTTTTAAATAAACTTTTTATAGGGGTGGTTCCAAACAAAATGGGACACTGTACTATTTTAAAATTTTCAAAATAATTGGTTCATAAAGACATCTCTAAGGCTGAGCCGGGTTTCAAGGCCACCGATATATCTGTAGGTGTGTCAGTATACCCGTGTTTGTTCAGTGAAATGTTGATTAGTATCTGACGAAAGAAAATATTGGGATTTACCAAAAAAATATATACATTGAAAAAAGCAATGTTGAAATCGTCCGATGTAAATGTCTGTTTATCTGTCAGTTTTTCTCTTAACTAGTGTTCTGAAGTTTGTCGGGGGAGAAACGATATTTGCCATACAGTTTACGCTTGAAGTACGCAGAATTTAATCGATTATTTTTAGTGTTTAGAAATATCTATTAGTTTCACATGGGTCACTCAGTATACGAGTATATGGCAATTCCAGAAAGAAAAAAAATTACTTACCATTATTAACTTTGTCACACACTAAAATGCATCGGAATGTGAAATGCCTTTTTATAACAACATAAATTTTTGTTTACAGTCTCATAATACTGATCACAAGGCCAAATATCCTTATTGTTTATTTGCTATATTGATTAACAAATTACTTAGATCTATTTAACATAGTCTAATCAAGGTTGCTAATGAGAGCATTATTTGCACAGAATTGGAAGAAGATTTGAAAATAGAGTAAATACAATATTTTTTATCGATTGACGTACGTGGTTTCAGCGCTACCTTTCAATGCGTAATTTGCATAGGTAATTTCCTTACAGAATCGACATTTTTGTGTTTGTTTGTGTTAAATAAGTTATTAATTCATTTGATCAAATGATATTTGTAACAACAAGGAGGAAGTGTTGGATTTTGATAAAAAAATATTTTTTTAAAATAGGTCATGTATGGACCATCCTCAACATTAGATGGAAAATTTCATTTCGTATACGACGATATGCGATATGTCTAGTTTTATTTTCGTTTAACACTAAAAAACTAAATAATTAAAAAATATTTCACTGTTTATCTGGAATTTTATTTTTTCACAGTCACAGCCTTCTGATAGGTTGAAAAATAAAATTAAAAACTTTACAATTATTCTTGAGAAAGACGAATATTTCGTAGTGATCAGATGGAATTTGGTTCGTAGGCTCCAAAAGTAATAAAATATACAGGGTGTTCCAAAACCGGACATCGGCCATTTCGACTCTAAACGTCACATATTATAAAATGAGCCTTATACAGCGTCTTGCATGATGAGAGGGACATACGTTAACATCAGTGCTAATCAGGACCTTCCATAAAAATTTCTCATTTGTAACGGAGCATTTTTCGTTACAAAATCTGCCTAAGATTTATGTTTAACTGAACTCTGTATAATATTTTCTGTTCAACTAAAAACCATATTCTACCGCCTTAAGCACACGTAGTACATTAGCAGGCAATATTTACTATTTGAACACCGGGATCTAAAGCGGCTAATATTTGTAAACAGAATTATTGTTTATTATTTAAAGTAATTCATTCAATAATTGGTTATCTGTGGCCGATTACATCCATTTCTTTTTCGTAGTTGGTTAGAATAATTATTTGAAACCGATTCCATACATTACAAAAGTTAGAATACTTTATTTATACTAGCCAACACACATAATAACAATTTACCAGTACTTTTAATAAGTTAATACAGCCATCCTCGCTGTCTTGTATTCAATACATTGGGCCATGCACGATTCTAAGGCACGTGGGGTTCCTCGCGATACTCTGAGTGGGAATGTGGCTATAAAACTGACCGTAAAGACCTGTAAAATCAGATTTTGTCCCAACATTTGAATCCAGCAGTCGACTACCAGTGCCCACCGTGAACCAGGAAAGAAATTGTCACCAATAGGATTACAGTAATATACTCCAATATTATTGAATTTCTGCGTTTTACTGTTGTGTTTATGAAAGTCTAGTTTTGGTTATTGACCCACTGGAATTGACTGTGTCTTCACTGAGCTGCTCAGTCTCGCTTATCGACTTTTGGGTAGTGTAGTTCAACCACTCAAAACTTGAACTGGCGCCAGAGTAACAAGTAAGAAAGCTCGAGTGTCAAAGTGACAGCCTTAGTTCTCACACTGTACGAGAAAAAGCGCGTCACACATTGGGCCTTCACTATGAAGTTAGAGAGTGTTTTATAATTCTTGGCAAAAACTGCTTTTTGTCATAACTTTGACAGTGGTACAGCTAATACAGTAACTATCCTTGAGAAGTACATGTAAGACATGAAAACATCCAGGTCAGGAGTCACTGAAATTTATGTTTCTTCTGTATCTCTAAAAAACATGACCCTGTATATATATTTTTTCGAAATTTCTATATGATACTCGAAAAGAACACAAAAAATAAGCAAAATGTGACACGCCAACGCCATTCTCAACGCAGGTTTTCTGTAAATATTTGGGTCGGGCTTGTGAAATACACATTTGATAGGGCTAAATTTTTTTGAAGAAAGATTAAATGGCGATATTAACTGTCTCACCACATTTTAACGTTCAAGTAAGAGAATACTTAAATAATGAGTATCCTAATAGATGGATTGGTCGCAGGGGTCCGCGTGAATGGCCACCAAGGTCTCCTAATTGCAACCCTTACGATTACTTTTAATGGAGCCACTTAAAAACCGAAGTTTATAGCGTCGAAATTTTCGAATATCGTATAGAAATTTCGAAAAGAAAATATACGGGATCATATTTTCATGTTTTTTAGAGGCACAGAAGAAACATTCATTTTAGTGACCCCAGACCTGGATTTTTTTCATTTACTTTTGAAGGGTCGTTACTCTATTCCCTGTTAATGTTATGACAAAAAGCAGTTTTTGTCAAAAATTGTAAAACACCCTATAATTTACTAGTGAAGGGCCAAAGAGAAATTTCTAAAAGAGGTTCAGACTACTACTGATGTTCTCTACCTCTTATTGTTAAGGTATGTCCCTCTCATGATGTAACACCCTGTATATGTTCCGAATTTCAAAAGAATTGGTTCATAAATACAGAAGCTATAAGACCGACTCGGGTCTCGTGAGCATCCGGTATATATACGATAAAATGTTAATTCGTGCGTTACAAATAAAACTGAATGCAGAGCCGGTTTTTATTGAGAATTAATTTCACGTGCATTTTTAACTATTTAAATCGCATTATCTGAAATACAGGTTAATGGGAACATGGATATCCTACAAATTCATAATTACTCGTTCAACTTCACTATATGTGGCAATATAATACCCGCATTCAAAGCTATTTTCAATCCCAATACTGAATTTACAAAGCAGAAATATGGAATAAAATGCAATTTCCCATTGCCATACCATCTGTGCGACATTGATTTTCTTTATCTGAGGGAACATTTCGTTTTCCGCGTTTTCTTCTCAGTTATTATTCATGAATATCATTACAGATTTAAAAATTGTTTAGCTCCGAACTTTTTCGAGGATGAAATTAGTTCGTTCAGATTTTTTCAGGTCATTAATATTTATTAGGAGTCAGAAAGGCCCTTCATCTCATAGATATATATGCAGATATTAAAAATTATTATTTCTTGCCGGATCTTTTACTCTTAATTAAAAAACTTTGTTACCTTTCTCAGCCTTAACGTGATTAGTAATGTTATAATTTTCAAATAAACTTTGTTTAATTACTTGCTTGCGGCAAGTTTACCTTAGGAAATATTTTTGCCGAAATATTAAACCAGTTCTGGAAATAAAAAACCTCTACATGCTAAATAATTATGCTGTTATAACTTTTGATCTAATTAACAGATTTTAACAAATGAAGTATTTTTATGCCTTTAAATCTTATATATATTGTTACGTGTTTACACCCTCCAGTAAACACCCTGTGCGTAAGTTTATTAATTGCAACAAGAATTTTCATTAATCACTACTTTATTAATTACTGAAATTACAATAAAAAGTCCTTATGCACATTAGTACACATTAACTACAAGTTTCATCTACTATGGTCTCACAACTATAATAATTCACAACTTGTTACTGTTACCTTATCTGATCTCCCATATCAGAACTGAACTATACTCTATACTGAACTGAACTCTCTACTCGAATTCATTCCTTATATATACGCGTCGGACATACTCGAATATCCTTCCAGAACCCGTCTCGAATATGCTGGAAATTTCTATGGTTTTCTAGATGCTAAATGGCGGCTCGTCAGTTGGCCCACCAACCAACTAAACAGGTCTCCCTTCACTCTGTACCAGGTACTAATTACATCTCTTTCCGTTAGAGGGCAGCACATAATACTGCCTCTCCTTAAACCTGAACATCCCAGTCAGGCAGAGTCCCCAACATACTTCGTCAACCTATCCAGGTGCACGATCTTCATCTTGGACTTCTTATTACGTTGAATTCGGTAAACAACGTCATATCCGAGTGATGACAGAATACGACCCTTCCCAAGGTGGGTGAAGTTTCGGAGATCGTCCTTTCTTTCGCTATGTGTTTTACAGCAAATTTGGCAAAGGTCAGTCAAGAGGCTGTTGAGTTATTGCAAAAAAAACGAAAAAATAATTTGAACTTTGATACCCTGTATCTTTTTCCACAGCAACATTTTACTAAAGCATATTTGGTTATATACTCATATTTTGGCCCAGAGAATCTACCCTTGAACTATGGACTATTATTAATTGTCCACCTTGTATAGCCAAACCATATCTCCCTCCTTGAATCCTGCTGATGTCCCTTCCGGTCATAGCAAGCCTTGATTCTGTTACTAGCTATACTAACTTGGTTTCGAACCAACTCATGGACATTTCTCAGTTGTTGACTAACTTAATCTGCATAGTCACCCGCGGACAGTGGCTCATTATCTGGTATGCTAAGTCACATAGCAGTCTGATCTCGGGCGCAAATATTACACGACCCGGTGTCTGTTTAATAGCCCCATAAATGGCAGCCCTGTATGCCATTAAGAAAAACGGTATGTGCCGATACCAATCCCGCTGGTTCCACTTTAGAAGGATGTTCCTTCATGGTTTTACTATGTCGTTCCACCATTCCATCTGACTGGGGATGAAGAGCGGTTGTCCGAGTCTTGTGAATGCCAAACATTTCACAAATTTTCTGAAATACCCCTGACTCAAAGTTTCCCTTGATCTCCAGGTATACACTAAAACGACATATGAGATTATCCACCAAAACTCGAGCAACAGTAACAGCTTACTGATTTGCAATGTCATAGGCTTCTGGTCATTACTTAAATAGTCCATAGCGACCAGGACGTATTTATTGCCACCATCTGTCTGATCTTCTCGTCTTTTATGCCATCAATAAAGATACCAATCGCTAATTGCTCCTGGAATTCTTTGGGTGCATCTGGGTAAGCCAAGTATGTCAGTCGCTCAACAGCAGCTTAAAATTCTTGTAAACTTTCTCCGGCTATTTGAGTACGTGATTTCAGCTTAGTTGGATATGCTTGGGAGGGATGTTGGTTGCCATATCTTAAATCTAATGTAGCCTCCAAAACTTTAAAATCCTGTTGCTGCGCCACTAGAATTGTCTGAAGCAATTCTGATGATTGGCCCCTTAATGCTAACTAAAACTAATGCCATAGGCTGTTCTTTATCGTTCCAGTTGTTCGCAGACGCAGTAGCCTCAAACTGTCTCTTATATGTCGTCCATGAAGTTTGACCATCAAAGGAGGGCGATTGTAAGTGAGGATCTGATGAATACTAGCAGGCTTTCTTCTTCCTTCAGTTGCCGTTTAAGTCGTTCTATTTCTCCTTCAACTACACGAAATGTTCTTTGCATGTCACCAACTTTTTCTTTGACCTCAATTATTTCTTCTTCAACCTTATTTACTTTTCCTTTGACTTCACTTACTTCAGCCTTCGTGTTGCCCATATCCTCTTTAATTTACTTTTGAGGCCTTCAGTGGCTGAAAGGATAGCGTCTTGATGCACCTGTATAATTTTTCTCAATTATTCTTGACGTGTCATCTCTTCCTATTTTCCATCATCAAGTCTTATTTCCAAATCTTCCATAATTTTTCTGAATTCTTCCTTACGGCGTCGCTCTTGCTTTTCCTCTTTCTCTTCTAGATGTTTCTTTTCTAGCTTTCTTGCCATTTAAATGCTACGTAACCTCCAAAACATTATGTGCGGTCGCTCCGTCCTGCTGCCAAATTATTTCGGTGAGTTCCACATCGGAAAAGTGTTGCTCTAAAAGCTCTGCCACCTCTGGCAGAATTATTTGTAAATATGTTTCTCGTGTTACGGTAAAATTAAAAAAGTTGACCCTACAATATTTTTTTAAATAACCATTATAAAATTGTTATTATACACCAGTTTAAATTAACTGATAGAGAAGTAAAGAACTTCCTGTAAGGAACTGGATTAGCTTTGTTTTAGATGTTGAAAAATTGAAGCATCGATCACATTTCACTATAAGCAAACCGCGTTATATTATTATATTCTTATCACGTACTTAATAATTTCCCATAACAGAAAAAACAGGGACAGAGTAAAGTTCTCTGTATGAGAAATTACACATCGCCTCCTAATTTTATTAACGGAAAGATGAGTTTTATATCTGAGCAATATAAATAAGTATTCATGATAAAAAAACAATGATCGCATTTATATCCACCCCAATGTGTTTTTCTCAGACTCTCTTTGTGTTCATCATGTGTGATACCCTCTACTATTTACACCGCCCAAAATGACACATGTGCAGAATCCATGCCGAATCCGCCCCCTAGCTTGTGGGAACAGCGAATCTATCAAGCGGACCATATAAGCGCGTGCCAATTGTTCTCACACACGTGGCCTGCTTAATCATTGCTTCCCCTTGAAGCTGCACTCGCATTTTGATCAACAAATGATCCATTGTGCCATTATGCGTCATCGTAACGGTAACGAGTCCCTTTGCACGGCATCAGCAATTCAATTGCACTGGGAAATAATTACTGCAATTTTCTTTCGGGATTGTCGGGTGTGACCTTTCTCGAAATCGAGGGCGTTTGATGTGATTTATAAATGTTGGCCGTAGTAGTAGAAATGTTTATTTGACTGTGCTCTCTTATGTTCATGTTGCTTCATCTTTCAGCTAGTTCATAAAAGTGGCTGCGGTTTCAGCCCTCTTGCTTCTGCGAGGGTTGAGCATTGGTTACTCATTAAATATAGAATAATTAATGTTGTGTGGTTATTGCAGTGGCTGGTTGTAATATTTTAGGTAAAGTAGGAAGCCATATGGCGCATTGCCGAACCTTATTAACTCTTAATGTGTACAGGGTGCACACATAGAAACTAATGTAGATATTTGAATTCTGCAAAAGCCAGTTGCGACAATGTGTAAATAGTTATTACGTTAATATATAGGGTGGAGCAATAGTGCGTCGGACCTCGATATCTTGAGTTCTACGACAGCTAAAAATTTTTTAAAAAAAATTGCAAATAAACTAGATAAAATAGTCTATAATTGGAAAATATTTTCGAACATACAGAGCGAGCCAAGACGAAATTGGATATCTCCCAACCACTTGGATGTAATGAATTTTTTGTTGAAATAATGCCATTTGCAGATGGATATTAAAAAAATCACCACAGTCACAATTAATTATGGATTTTAAGAAAAACTTATGTGAATACCAGTTACGAGATATCTAATTAATGTTTTTGAATCATTTTCATTTCCTAAAAATGTACAGGGTGGCCAAAAATTATTTTTCAATTAAGAACATTTTAAATTGAATTTTCTCAATTATTTCAAATGGAACACCCTGTATATTTTTCGACGATGTGCCGTAAAAATGAAAAACGAACATTTTTTGTAAGTACTTCCCTATGGCTAATTGCAACAAATTTCGTTTTATTGAGCAATAATTAAAAAATTGAAAAAACTTAAAAAAAGAGGTTTCTTCAAATAACCCAGTGGAAAAAATTATAATAAATGTTCCACATGTTGCCCATTTTGATTGGAAATGAGGTTCCTACTGTTCCTAAAACTAACGGTGTGATAGATGTAAAGGCAGTTACTATTCTTTCCTTCATATTTTGTACTATTATTGGTGTGTCTCTATAAACAATTTCGTTCACGTATCCACATAAAAAGAAATCCATTTTTGTAAGATCTGGGGATCTAGCAGGCCATTTTAATAATAATAATAATAATAAAAATGTTTATTGAAATATATATATAAAATATACTCCTACATTTTTCCAAAAGGAAAGGGCATTGCATAGCATTTTTCAGCCCTCCCTTAGATACAAAAGACTTAAAACTTAATACAAATTAGCATAAATTTACAGGAAATATCAGAATTGTAACAAAAAAAAAAAAACAAAATATGATGTAGATACTTTTTAACATAGCATAAGTTGACAGTAATTAAATTTTTAATTTTCCTTTTGATTTTTTAACGTAAGCGCCTTAATTTTGTTTTTGAAGCTGTAAGGTGTTTTGCTGGACGTAAAATACATTATTATATTGATTAAAAATCTTTGGACCTAAATACAAAAAACAAGATTCAAATTTCGCAGTTCTGTGTTGAGGAATGGTAAAAATGTCTATGTTTCTAAGAGTGACACCGTGTATCTGTGACCTAGGTATTAGACAGTCATATAGATAAGTTGGCATTTTAAATGATATAGTTTTATATATTAATGTTGCAAATAATATCATAAATCTATTTTCAATTTTTAAGATGTTGTACCTATTATAGTAGGGTGTAACATGTTCACTTCTGTCAATATTATATGAATATCTTAGACAGCTATTTTGTACAATTTGTATTTTATTTTGAAAATATTTTGTTAAATGGGGATAATAGACACTACTACAATAATCAAAGTTACTTAATATAACAGAATTTACCAGGTTCCATTTAGTATCAGCTGGCAAAATGTATTTAAATTTATACAAACGTCTAAATCTGGAATATGACTGTTGGCATTTCTGTATGACATGACTCTCAAAATTCAAATGTTCATCAAATATTATACCTAAATTTTTAACACTATTTTTGAAAGGAATTTCACTTCCATTTATTCTAATTTCACTGTTTAAATTAGATTTAGCTTTTGCACATTGCACACTAGTTCCTAAGCATAAAGCAGATGATTTTTGGGGATTGATGGTAAGACCGTTATCTTTAGACCACTGTGAAATCACTAATAGATCACTGTTGAGTTTCTCAATAGCTTCATTGCATTGTTGGGGATCACAGGAAATTTCAAGTTCGGTGTCGTCGGCATAAAGATGAATTCTACAATATGAAGTTTTTCCAGGCAACTCAGCAGTAAATATCGTAAAGAGCAACGGACCTAGGATACTTCTTTGAGGTACAACTTGTTCAACTAAAAGTTCTGTAGATGTTATTCCATCTAGTTTTACCATCTGTCTACGTTGGGAAAGATAATTTTGAAACCAGTTGAGCATCAAGTCATTTACTCCATAATAGTGTAACTTAGCTATTAATAAGTTATGATTGATCAGGTCAAATGCTTTGCTGTAGTCGAGGAGAACTAAGTACGTGACTTCTGAGTTGTCAATCGCAGTTGTTATATTATTGCAGATATTAAGTAATGATGTAGTAGTACTATGATGCTTACGAAATCCAGATTGAGACTGTGGCAATATGTTATTACTAACCATATGGTAAGTTAACCTAATGCTAATAATTTTTTCCAGTAATTTAGACATAGATGGCAATATGCTTATAGGTCGTAATTGTTGTAGTTCAGTTGCATTAGAAACTTTGGCCAGGGGTGTAATTACTGATTTTTTCCATATGGTTGGTATTATACCATTTTCTAAAGAATAATTAATAATATGTAACAATGCATATTTACAAAACTGAAAAACACCTTTTAACATTTTCAAGTTTATAGAATCTACTCCATAGGCGTCGGAACGTAGCAGATTTAGTGCATTTTCAAATTCTTCTTCAGTGACATTTACAGCAGCAAGTTCAGTAGGGATATTAGGCATTTTATTCTGTTGTAAAAAGTGTAGCGAATCTTCATTTATTTCGAAACGTGAAGTATTGACAAAGTAATTGTTAATTTGGTTAACATCCTTAATACTTTCTGATATGATATTATTTATTTTTTTGCGTACATTCCAATTTTCCAAATTAGCCCATAATTTTCTCGGATTATTTTTACTTTCATTTATTTGACGACGAATATATATAGTTTTTTCATTGCGTATGGCTATAGACAAGTAGTTGGAGATGTCTTTATACAATTGCAAATGAATATTAGATTTTGTTTTCCTATATTTGTTATATGTGGAATGTTTTAAGCGAATAATTTCTTTTATTGTGTCCGTAATATAGGGTTTTGATGGTTTTCTTTTATTTACAATTCTATATGGTGCATGTATATCGTAAAGTGTTAAGATGGCTTTATTGATGAAATCCAATTTATCTTCAATATCAGGTAAATTTTCTATAAACATCCACTGTATAGCTGACGCATCCTTAAAAAATTCCTGTTCGTTAAAAAAGCGATAATCTCGAAATGTGATCTTTTGGGAACGTACTTTTGCAACTGTGTAATCTAGACTACAGTATATTAATAAGTGGTCGGTCATATAAGGAAGATCCATAGTACCATGGTTGATTACCTTTTCTAGTCTATTAGTGCATATAATATCTATTAGTGTGGATGTTGTGTCACCAATTCTTGTCGGCTCGTCGATAATCTGCTTCAGGGAAAAACATTTAGTGGGTCTATTTCTTCCAATCCATTGATTAGGGTAGGTATTATTTAAGTGGTCTCTAACTACATTCAAATAATGTGCTGGAGCACCATCTTTCTGAAACCACATCCTATTTCGAATTCTTTCAGGGAGATTTACCAATAATTGTGGCAGACAGTTTTCGAAAAAATGAAGATAAATAGCTCCAGTCAATGTTCCATCAAAGAAATGTGGCTCTATTACAAGTTCTCCAATAATTCCTCCCCAAACGTTTGTAGACCATGTATGTTGGTTATCAACTTGCATAAGAAAGTGAGGATTTTCCGAAGCATAATAATGGAAATTGTGCCTATTAACAAATCCATTTTTATGAAAAGTTGCTTCATCACTGAATAAAACAGTATTGAAGGAGTTGACATCATGTTGCATTTCACCTCTGGCCCAATTACAAAATTGTGGGCGCTTTTGAAAACCATCATCAGATAATTCCTGGTACATTTGAATATGGTATGCATGCAACTTATTTGTTTTTAAGATTCGACCCACAGACCATCTACTTATTCCTACTAATGAGCTCACTTCTCTTTGACTAACATGGGGATCCTCAACCGTTGCCAGCACCACAGAAAACTAATTTTCTTCGTTCACAACACGTTTTATTCTTTCACTTTTTTTTATATTCGACATTTCCAGTTTCCAAAAATCAATCGGGAAGGTTTTGGAAGCTGCTAACATCAGGAATTCTTCTTTCAGGATAACGTTGGCGATAAATTCTATTGGCAAGTAAACAATTTCTGTCTGACTCGCCCAAAACAAAAGTCATGTCTACAAGTTCCGCTTTATTAAAATTTATATTGTAAAATTCCAAATATTTTAAATTCAATACAAATTGCAACGACCGATAAATGTGATAAATGCTCCTTTGTACACGACAATTTATGCCAAACTGAGGTTTTATTGCTTGTCGAATAACGAAAACAGCAAAAAAAATGTACAAAAAAAACATTACAGTAAAGAACTGGTTAAATATGATTTACTCATTTCAATGGATTGTAAAAAATGGTCCCACTAAATGGCCTCATTTCAAAATTGCATAAAGACGTATGTCAATCAAAATGGGCAACACGTTGAACACCTATTATAAATTTTTCTAATGAATTATTCGAGGGAACCTTTTTTTAAAAGTTTATTCTTGAATTTGACATCGTCGAAAAATATACAGCCTGTTCCATTAGAAAAAATTGAGAAAATTCAATTTAGATGGTTCTTAATTGAAAAATAAACATTTATTTATTTAAAAAACGAAAATGGTTGCAATTAACTATAGGGAAGTACTTACAAAAAATGTTCGTTTTTCGTTTCTACATCACACCGTTGAAAAATATATAGGGTATTCCATTTGAAAAAATTGAGAAAATTCAATTTAAAATGGCCACCCTGTACATTTTTAGGGAATAAAAATGATTCAAAGACGTCAATTGGATTTCGTAACTGGTATTTACATAAGTTTGTCTTAAGACTCATAATTGTGACTGATGATTTTTTTAATATTCATCTGCAGATTTGTGATGCTTGTTTCAAAATGTGATGCTTGTTTTGCTCGGGTAGCTGGTTTGGAGATTATTCCAGGGTTCAATGTTAATATTAATTAAAATCCAGATCCAAAATAAGACATTTATTTTCCTAATAATTATATGTACAGTGTGGCCATATCTTCTATAGCTTAGGTTGCGACAATCTTGTTATTACATAAGTACATCATAGTAATCGGAGAGAGAGAGAGAGAGAGAGAGAGTGTAACATATTTCCTCTATGTGCGTCGTCGTAACCCCAATTCTCTAATCGAAGTTCCAGGACATAACAAACGCGACTAAGAAATCTGTTTCAGGAGAGATCCAGTTCAACACACTCGAATCAATCTGACAGGAGGTCCAGTTCAACGCACTCGGATCCTCCCTAACAGATACTTGGCCAGCGGCTGCCACGACGCCGGAGAAACTTGAGCTTCCGTTATCCCAGTTCAATACACTCGAGAAAGGTGAAAGCCAAGCTCTGAATTTACTGGTTTCTGGCTAGCTATTTTATACCAAAAAATCACGGTCACGTGGTTTTGCACCCGGCACGAAATGCACACGGCACGCAAGTTGCGGCCTGGTGAAGTTAGAATTAAAAGTTAACAAAAGAACTAATCAGGTATTGGACTAATCTAAAACTGAACTACTTGATCCATGCATGATTAAAATAAGTTAAACTGGAATGAAAGTATACAGTATTCCTTGTACATCTGTCCGACTGCGTCTCACGTACGAGGGGATATACCATTATAAAGTGGCATAGCAACGGACATCCCTGGTAGAGACGCTGAGTTTATATTTTAAACTGACATTGGATAAACTATACCATTAGTGTAGCGGTTTGAAATTTTGTATAGAACACTCTATATATGCGTACACAAATTCGAATGCCATTCGGAACTTGCAGGGTTTGCAATTCCTTTTTATTACACTTCTTTCCGTTTAGAACGTTTAATGGGATTTTAAACTGTCTTACTGGAGGTTGGTAAAAAAGTAATTGAAATTTAAGTTAGACGATTCCCAATAGGGGTTTGGATCGATATTTATTTAAACGTCGAGTGAAAGTACAAATGGACTTTAAACGAGAAAATTTTTCTTATACAACAAGAAATATATTATATTCTGGTTTCGGGAACTACATGAAGGTTGAATCAGATTAGAGATTGGTGGTTATTTCGTGTTTCCTTCCACTTATATTTATTTTATCTACCGTAAAAATACCGATTGTTTCCTTTAGAAACTTTTTAATTTTCACTTTGATAAAGAAAAAGTCAATGGTAAACAACAATAATATACCAATTCCTTTCGGGATAGTATAGAGCCATTATTGGGTTAAAGTGACTCCTCTCCAGCTTTTTCATCTCGGCCTGCTTGAGTTATATCCACATATCGAATTTACTTTTGCTTTTATTAATTCAGGGACAAATTATGTTTTGCCTTTTAACAGTAATTACATTACATTTGACACAATAAATGGCCAAATTAGCATCAGATAACACGACAGCCAATAATTGATATAATGGTGAAATGAATAAGTATGTAACATACAGGGTGTTGCATCATGAGAGGGACATAGCTTAATAGGAGGTAGAGAACATCAGTGGTAACCGGAACCTCCCATAGAAATGTCTCATTGGGCCTTCATTACGAAGTTACAGGGTGTTAAATAATTTTTGGCCAAACCTGTTTTTTGTCATAACTTTGACAGGGAATGAAATAACGGATTCATATTTGGTACGCCTAATGTACTAACGAGCCCCAAGAGGTACATATATAAAAAAAATATATCCAGGTCCGGACTCACTATAATTTATGTTTCTTCTTTGCATCAATAAAACATCACCCTGTATATATTTTTTTGAAATTTCGATACGATATTCGAAAAAAGCAAGAAAAAACAAACAAAATGGCCAATTTCATTTTTTTGTTACACCTTCGTGGTTATTTAAATACGTTGTTAAATGTGCAAGAAAATGGATTACAGAACCCTATTAAATGAGAGGCACGTGAAATAAATAGTTTTATAACTAAAATTTGCAAAAATTCTATTGAGCCTAGGTGGTCTGGGTGAATCCTAATTCCGGCACGTTTTAAAGGTCCATTTTGGAAAAAAACTGTGGTCCTAATAAGTAATCGGGCATGAAATAACAAAATTTTTAATCAATCACAGTAGGCTTGTTCAAAGAATAAAAGTGACAGATAATTTAAACCATTTAGGCCTAAGCAACCAGTTACTTTGATCAAGAAAATCATCAACATTTTATACTTAATAAAAATTGGAAAAGAGAACAAACTAAAATCTAAATAAATAAAATATTTTCCATTGAATTAACAATAAATAACAAAACAATAACTAAATGTGTTTAAAAATAAAACGTAATTGACACTAAAGTAAATTTTCAAAATGTCCTCCCCCACATTCTGTGCATTTTCTTGCGCGTTTAGAAAGGTCACCAATTGCTCGACGTATCATTTCTGGATTATTCCGTATTTCGTCGCAGGTTGTAACGATGCGCTGGATTAAATGTTGTCTACTTTCAATTTCAATGCTATAAACCTCGTTTTTTAAGTGGCCCCATAAAAAGTAATCACAAGGGTTACAATCAGGAGATTTTGGTGGCCATTCATGTGGACCCCCGCGTCCAATCCATCTATTAGGATACACATTGTTTAAGTGTTCTCTTACTTGAAGGTTAAAATGTGGTGGGGCCCCATCATGCTGAAACAACATGCCTCTTATACCGATATTTTCTAACATATTCGGTAAAATGTTTTGAAGAAAATCAAAGTAAATTTCACCATTCAATCTTTCTTCAAAAAAATGTGGCCCTATCAAATGTCTATTCACAAGTCCGACCCAAACATTTACAGAAAACCTATGTTGCGAACGGCGTTGGCGTACCGCATGTGGGTTTTCCTGTGCCCATTTATGATTATTTCGTGAATTGTTTACTCCATCCCTTGTAAATTGTGCCTCATCCGTAAATAAGGTTCTGTAAATGACTGGGCGATGGTTAGACAACCAATGACAAAATGCCAGGCGGGGGATATCGTCGCCTTGTTGAAGACGCTGTACCTGCTGGATATGATATGGATGGTAACGTTCTCTTTTTAGGGTTCTCCATACTCGCCAATGAGGAATACCAGTTGCCAAACTGATTCGTCTAGTGCTCATATTTGGGTTTTCTTGAACTACGTTTATAATATTGTTTTGTTCCTGCACACCTTGTTGTAAAACACGCTCCACAACTGCAGAAGTAGGAAACTTTCCGTGTTGTCTTGCATACTGGAACACCGTACTAAAGGTTTTATGATTAGGGCATCGACGACCAGGAAAACGCAGCCGATATTCTCTTTCCGCCGACCTACCATTTCCATTACAGAAACCATAGATGAATATTATGTCAGCATATTCCACGTTTGTAAATTTTATTGGCATAGTTAAAATATTTTCACAAGTTTTCACTAACTAAATGCGGATTATTGACACATTAAATTACTAACAAACAATTATTCAACTGTTTAGAAGATTTCTTTTTATTATCTGTCACTTTGAACAAGCCTACTGTGATTGATTAAAAATTTTGTTATTTCATACCCGATTACTTATTAGGACCACAGTTTTTTACCAAAATGGACCTTTAAAACGTGCCGGAATTAGGATTCACCCAGACCACCTAGGCTCAATAGAATTTTTGCAAATTTTAGTTATAAAACTATTTATTTCACGTGCCTCTCATTTAATAGGGTTCTGTAATCCATTTTCTTGCACATTTAACAACATATTTAAATAACCACAAAGGTGTAACAAAAAAACGAAATAGGCCATTTTGTTTGTTTTTTCTTGCTCTTTTCGAATATCGTATCGAAATTTCAAAAAAATATATACAGGGTGATGTTTTATTGATGCAAAGAAGAAACATAAATTATAGTGAGTCCGGACCTGGATATTTTTTTTTTATACATGTACCTCTTGGGGCTCGTTAGTACATTAGCCGTACCAAATATGAATCCGTTATTTCATTCCCTGTCAAAGTTATGACAAAAAACAGGTTTGGCCAAAAATTATTTAACACCCTGTAACTTCGTAATGAAGGCCCAATGAGACATTTCTATGGGAGGTTCCGGTTACCACTGATGTTTTCTACCTCCTATTAAGCTATGTCCCTCTCATGATGCAACACCCTGTATATAACATCATTGGTTTTATGTTTAGATATCGTTGGTAAATTAAAAGTACAAATCTGTAAGGTGTGATCTGACAAGTGCATGTCTTTTATTAAAATATTTTTATATGGTATGTTTGTAAATACAACATCTATTAAAGTAGACGTTGATGCAGTAATACGTGTAGGTTTATTTACAATATGTTTCATGTTAAATTCATTGAAAAGATTTACAAATAACTTGGTAGCATTATTTTCACACAGTAGATTTACATTAATGTCTCCACACACAATAAAGTAATATTCATTTCTATACAATTCGGACATTATCTGATACAAATTATCCAAAAATATGTTTAAGTCGCTTTGTGGAGTTCTATACACCGATATTAGGTAGAGTTTATTTTTTGTTTTGTTTGGTATATCCATCATAGAGATTGCAATCTCAAAGTGTTTTTCAGTGGAATATTTACAACTAATAGACCTTAAGTTAATATGTGTTTTTGAGAATATCGCAACACCTCCATGTTCATAATCTTTTCGACAGAAACTACTTATTAGAGAAAAGTTATTTAAATTGATTAAATCAATTTCTTGAGATTTAAGCCAATGCTCTGATAAGCAACAAATGTCAACATTATGATAATCAAGTAATATATCTAAATCAGCAACTTTTCTTGCTGGTATTATGGTATTTATTGGAATATATTTCGAGAATGGTGAAAGTGTGGCAAAAAAATTATTGAAGCCATTTTGCTCCGTTTTTTATGTACTATTCGAATTACATATCGAAATTTGGAAAAATACATATACAGGGTGTTGTTTCCTTGAAAAAGAACAAAAACGAATTTTTGTCAAGTCCGGATATTTTCTTTGGCATATATTTATTTAATCAAGATCACTAGTTGCATATTACATGAGCCAAATATGAACTCATTTTTCCATTTCATTTCGTTACAAAGTAATGACCAAAAGAAATTTTGGTAAAAATACATAAAACACCCTGTATCTCAGCAACATGTGTCCAACCAGCTTTTTCTATGGGTGACTCTGATTACCCTCAGTATCGTTCGTCTGTCTCCCAAGAAACCATGTCTCGTGAAACACCCTATATAAATACGATAGTAGCAGACCATAAATCTATATAGTGGAATAATTAAATTTCGACAACAATGAATTACAACTGTTTGTGTTATGAATTAATTGAAGATCATTAAGGTTAAGATAGGGCAATTGAAAAGTAACTAAGAGGATAATGAAGGTAATTTTGGATAGCGTGAGGGTAATTGAAGGTAATGTGAGGGTAACGTGATGGCAATTCAGGATGACGTGAGGGTAATTGAGGGCAGCATAAGGATAAAGCAACGGTAACATTAATTATAAAGTTAAAGGCAATAGAATACATTTTTAAAAGGTTGTGGCTTGGAAAATTTGGCGTAATGTGGTTTTTATATTGAATGTAAATCTAATATCAAAATTCCCATGAAATAATCAGTACTATTTTTTCAAAATAGACCTATCTTCCCTAATAATCTCGCACATTAATGACTGATATCAACGTCGATTACGTTGGAACAATCACATTTGGAATATACACTTAATGTGATTCCGAATTCCTGAGACGTAAAGATGTATTATGAAAAGTGAATCGCAATGTATATTGATTATATTTATCTTTTAGCTCTCCTATATTTAGTTTTAACTCGTGACGCAATCCTATTTTGTTATTTCAGAATTAACGAAATTTTAAAGTCAATTTTGTCCTGTCCTATAAACCGTTACGGCTTTATCTGTTAAGTACATGTTCTCCACTTAGTTTAATCTAGAAAAGCTATTACTGCGATAAATTAAAATTCTAGCACTTAAAGACACTTCAATTTAAAGACAATTTCCAGTCATTTACGTTTAAACTTACTTGCAATAAAATAATTGTAAAATTTATATCTATGTGAGTTTATTACCTGTGTAGGTTGAGTCTTAACTACTCCATTTAAAATTTTATTGCATTCATCCGTCTCCCGAGACGTCCCAAGAAAATTTACCGGCTGATATTCCAGCGTTGTAAATAAAAGGAGAAATAAAATAAATTTTATTAACTGCCCAAGGGTCGTTCGCCACTGTGATGACACTGTGTGCACTGCAATATGGAAAAACATGAGAGGTGTCACGTTTTAAAGAACGAAACATCCAAAGGGTCGCTTCTCTGTCTAATTTATTTATTTATTTATACACCATCTAATAATACAAAGACCATTTATAAGATGGGAAACAACACATATTTAATAAAGAGTACACATAGTGAGTAGCTTAAATATATACAGGGTGATTTTTTTTTGGGCATCTATTAGAAGTATATCGAGAAAGAAAAATGATATCGATTTGAAAATTTGGCTATATGCCTAACTAGGTACGATCTATTTAACGAAAATATTTTCAAAATTGTGGCATTTTATACCGGAAGTTGACCCCAACTGACCCCCGTTAAGGGTTTCCTATAACTAAAATTAATATTTCCGGAGATATTAATTTTTTTCCTAAAATTTTGACAGAAAGGCTGTATAACATCAAAATTAATATCTCAGTAACAATAATTGATAACGAGTGTAAGACAAGGTATTGGAGTTACTCATCATTTAAGAAAATTATCGAAATATCCACTAAAAACATTTTAAAATTATTGACGACATATGTCGACCACACAAAAACAGCAAAAACTCATTTTTTTTTAAATGGCACTATACCTAACTAAATAGACCACCATTCAATAGAAAAAAAAATGCGCATCTAACCATGTATCATGTTCCTATACCCAAAATGTATGGTTCTTTAGATATTTACGATTTTCTAATTTTATCAATAAAATGAAAAAATGAAAATTGTATAATTTATTAATAATAAAAATTTTATAACGAAACATTAATTATACTGTTCAATATGTTGCCCATTAACCTGTAAACATTTTAGAATCCTATTATTTACTGAGTGTGTAGTAGCACTCCGAATTTCATTTGGGTCCAAACCTTCAAATGCTCTTTGAATTCTATCCAATAGTTCCTCCCGATTAGTTACCAGGGTTCGATAGACCTCATTCTTTATACGGCCCCACAGGTAAAAATCCATTCGGGTCAAGTCAGGAGACCTGGCAGGCCAAATCCATGGACTCAAAAGCTTTATCCACCTGTCATCGAACATTTGATCCAATTCGTTACTAACTGGTCTGGAACAATGACTTGGAGCTCCATCGAGTTGGTACCAGCATGAAAAGTATTAATTAAGAGGTAAATTGTCTAAAAAGTTCGTTACGACAGTACTTAAATTTTCTAAATATCTTGGTCCATTCAAATTTTCGTCGTAAATGTGGTAACACAATTGACAAATAAAGCACATTAAAACTAAATTTATACTGAAAATTCTGTTGCGGACCTCTAGCGTATGCGACCCACCATACGCCTTAGCGTTTTGTGGGCCGCATAATAACAACTGCTACATCCGTAACACGTTTCGCTATTCTCCACGGGAGGGCGATACACTTGCGGCACGTGAAAAGCAGAGAAACGGAAGGCAACCATTTTTGTTGGCATAGGTAGTTGATAATTCTACGAACCTCGGTTTATCCAAGGCATCTTGGTGAATTTTGGAATTATCAAGACAGGAAAATTTTCTCAATCTGTTGTTGTTCCGTTTAGCGGAATATTTTGTTGTTGTGAGTAAATTTTAACTGCGGAAGCAGGATATTTAATTATACAAGGTAAGCTAACCTCTTCACGTCATCTTACCCCTTCTCTACCCACGTGTTTCGCAAATTTGCAGGATTTCCTTTGGAAATATCGTGTCGACTTGAAAGGCGGACTCGACTCCATTCATCCAACTGTGGCTTTCTAAGAACATTGGTGGATTGTTCCCTCATCAGTGAGGTAAATTATGTTTCTTTTGTAGGTTATGTCAGATTTGAATTGCCCACATTAGGCACGCTTCACGTGCATTTCTGACTCTGCAACTTAAATCGTGATATCTTTAGGGTTCCACGGACGGGGTTTCTACACACATCAGTGAAGTTCCACGGACGGGGCATTCACCCACAGTAGAAAGTTCCAGGGCTGGAGAGACAATAATCAACCCCCATCCTTGGGTCAATTTCTTTTGTCCCGAAGACACCTCCGTAGGGCTACAGTTCTTCCACGTCGAAGTCGGTATCGTACCACCCTAAATAAGTGTGTTGTTGTTTTTACTTACCGGGGACCACCTTCAGTGGTTCGACTTTGTTATATTCGATTCATAATTTTTGTATTTTAACTTGTACATATTTAAAGATTTTATGCACTTATATTTATTTAAGGAGGTTCTCTAAATCAGACCCGTTGTGGCAGAATTTATGACCATTTATCCTCACATTGTAAACCGATGTGTAGCTACACGAGGCATTTTATTAATGTTGTACCTTATTAATAGAGAAATTTGCCACACCTTTTGAACATCGCCAGGTTACATGCTAGAGAACCAATATCTGTAAATTGTGTAATATAGTGCATTTCATTTTTAAAGAAAGTGTCATTATTTCGTCTGCAACCACTACGTATGGACGCCTCAGTAATTTGTTAAGTAAGTAAACTAATAATTTGTCATAGTTTATGTAAACTTGGGCTTAACGCCCTGAGATAGTCTGAGCTAGAGAAATTTTATCGTAGGCACGTACATCACTTATCCGGGTTAAGTTTGTGCCCTACGATATCTGCTACGCTACAGTAGCCCAAATGATTTCGTTATGTAATATCTTATAATCATTAATATCCAACGTATTTATTTGTTTATGTACGTGTAAATCGTAGCAATTCCTCGGTCGCATAACATGAGAATTTTAATTGCCCAAAAAATGCGAATTTCTGCGATTGAAAATACCTTTTGAAAATTTTGCCTTATCAGTCCAAATATTTTTTTCTAAAAATTGAGGGTCTTCTTGTGTTCGGATTAATATCATTTCGCAAAATTCTGTTCTTCGCTGTGGATCTTCAGGATAAAGTTCTTGCACAGTAGTAAATTTAAAATTATGGAATTTATGATTCACTAAAATCTTCTGAATGGAACTGCCGCTGAATGAATCGAATGATTGGGATTTGCATAGAAATAGGCCAAGACGTTAATTTCATTATTTTCATTTGATGTTATAGGCCTGGCTAGTGTTTTTTTCTGCGTGTCGACTACCAAATCTAACAAAATTGCTTTGCAATCTTCTAAACTTTTGTGGATTCATTGATGGTAAATCAGGATACGTTTCATTAAATTGTCTGCATGTTCTGCTAATTATCTTGTCACTCTCCATGAATGTTAAATAAATTCAAAATACCCGAGTGTGAGTAATTGTTTGCCATTTTCCCCACAGTAAATAAGTACAACACAAACTGCGTGTAATGAAATACAATAACATAAATTATCTACCAGTCACATTTTTTGTATTTTGTTTTGTCAACAAGCTAAGCCTACTCTTTAGAAGACGGCACTCTTCGAGATATTCTTCAATTTTTATTAATAACACCGAAAATCGCAAATATCTAAAGAACCATACATTTTGGTTATAGGAACATGATGCATGGTTAGATGCGCACTTTTTTTCTCTATCGAGTAGTGCATTAGGTATGGTGCCATTAAAAAAATTGAGTTTTTGCTGTTTTTGTGTGGTCGACATATGTCAATAGTTTTAGAAATTTTTTAGTGGATATCTCGATAATTTTCTTACATAATCAGTCTACTTCGAGCTGTTCCTGATATAGTAGATTGAAATTAGTGTTCCGAAAATAAAAAGTATTTATACAATTAATTAGAAATTTATTATTATGTTTATCATATTCAACGTGTAGTGAGATTACAAGTCCGGGACGATGGTTATCTTCTTTAACAAATACCTCTAAAACTTTCTCAACTGTACAGCCGACGTTAGACAAAATCAAGTCAAGTAAACTATTATTATTATTATTTTACACAAAATTGTGTTGAGAAAGATCTAGAAAATTCATAAACGTTGAGACTTCGGTAGTGTTGATATCATTTAAAATAGATAAAGAGTAATAGGGAATATTAAAATCCCCTACTATTAATAATATGTATTGGATGAGTCAGAAATCCCAGTGGCTCTTAAACAGTTCATGAATGATAACTGATGCAATCGCTAAATAATTATAATAGTATAAGTGCGATTGGGCAATAGACAACCGTAGAAATCCATGATTCTAAGCTCTAAAATAAATGCGCATTACACTTTTTTAATAGTCCCTTTTTTACTGTACACATGCTCGTCTTTGTATTTTGTTTGTACTTCATTGTTGTCTACCATTATTATATTACGATCGCTAATTTCTGGAGTCATGTGCATTTCATGTAACCCTTTCTATTCGTCATCACATAGTCAATTATTGTTGAAATACAGTGGATACAGTTAAATTTTTATTGAGTATAATAAGTAGGTTTTTCAAAGTATTCTGTAAATAATTTGTCTTTCGGTTGTGGTGGATAGAAGATAAAATATTTGGTAGGTTGTTAATTAAAACAGATATTTGTAATCTTTATGGCTCTATAATTTTTGTTAGTAACATCCTAGTCTACGTATCGTCTCATATGTGCATACCAAATTCCGAATGTTTATTATCTTTTCAGCGGTTGAGGTAAAAGCTCTTTGAAAGGTGGAAAACCACGCCATACACTGAAAATTCCTAAACTGAATTCTGTAAGATATGCAAAATCTAAATTCACCCTCTATGCACAATACATTGGAAATTCTCCATCGTCTCTGTGTTTTCCACACATCCTTACGCATAAAAACATTCCATTATTCAGATTCAAAATCCTGTTTGTAACATACTGCATTTACTTTCCCCGCATTTTATACTTATATATACATTCGTCGTTCAACATCTCGAAACTTTTTTATATTTCTTAAAGATTACCGGGTACTCTTATTCTAAACGCGGATTTAAAAAGCAATATCCGTCTATAAGAAGTGTATCAGTTCACCACACTCGACAGAAAGTTCCCATAACTAGCAAATGCAAAATTTAAAGCTACTGTAGATTATTTTTTTCGTAATTTACTTATCTCCACGCAAATAAATAAAGCTAGCCACTCAGGCATTGTTTTAAAATATAGTTTGTTAATGTAGTGAAAGCTAAATAAAAAAGTACCGATCAGAAATTTCTAATATCGTGTAGAACTTATTTTAAACCAGATTTATTGTGAAATACATTTTTTAAATACAGCCAAAGGCAAAATATTGCAGGTTATAAATTGTTGAAATCATGTACAGTTAATGTTTCAACATCGTTTTCTTAACAATACAACAAAAAATCTGAAGTTGGATTTGACAGTTGGAATCTAACACGGGACTTGCTGGAGAAAAACTTTATTTTCCAAACATAAGTAAATAATTAATTACTTTATTGAATTTCTATTTTGTCTTTACTTTTAGTAGTACGACCGTAGCAGGGACACCTTTTTTGCTGGCTGGAATACCCATTGAATTATGCAAGAAAAGCAGTAGCACGAAATACATTTTATATGTAATAGAAAAAAATTGCGCTACTCATTTTTCCCTGTACTTGTTGACTGGATTAAAGCATTATTTTTATTTGTAATAGATGCTATTTGTATACTTTTATTTGGCCCGCATTTATGATTATGGGTCATATGCGTATTTATATTTCTTGTAACACGTGCATTGATTAGGGGTCATTGTAGACCTGATCCACGAGCTGAAGGTGTCGGATTTTAGACCGACGACGATATGACTCGGAGCAGGTTCAAAATTCCTAGCAACGAACAGATACGTTTTTTTTCACAAGTGGTTCCAGCTTCAAATTTTCTGTTGTATTGTTATGAAAACAATGCTGAAACATTATCTGTATATGTATATTTTGCTTTTGGCTATCACTGTCTGGCCGATTGCCGCGTGGGTTAAGGCGCAATCGCGATTAATCACATGAGTATTGCGCCACCAGGTTCGTATCCTGGCTCCGGCACTGTCTGAGGAAATGGTTGTTGTCCGCGTTTTTTCAATGTGTAACCCCCTTCCGCACAAGCCTCTGGCTTCTGGAATTGGGGGTTGTCTAATTTTTGGGGTGTTTTATTTATTTATTTATATTTATTATGTATTTAAAAAATGAATTTCACAATAAATCAGGTTTAAAATAAGCTCTACACGATTGTACAAATTTATATCGGTAATAGTTTATTCCTTACCATCAATTAGTGTATATTAATAGGAAAAATAGAAAAGACTTGGTCGGTTAAAATGCATAAGGATAAAAATCAGCTCGGCACGATTTCATAAATTTCTAATCTGTATTTTGTTATGGCAACAGTAAACGATTTTTGTTATATTTTATTCTTTATCATCAACGCACATTGATATGAGAAATTTTAGTCTGTTAAAATAAAATAAATAAGGGTAAAAATGAGCTTTACAAAAGTAAAGGCGATCAGAAGGTGCAGGGGACCACGATAACGGTAAAGCGCCTTTTTGTTATTGTCTTCCAGTTTGGTTTAAGCAAAGATTATTTTGCTCATCATGAAGTATATAGTCAAAAAGACAAATATGATGGATGATAGGGTGTGCGGGGAAGATTAATTATTAATTAGCTTGTAGTATACATTAGTAGTGTTGTGGGGTGGGGGGATTTGTGATTTCACTAATTTTTTTCATTATGAAATTAGCTAGGTTATATAAAAGAACTGTGAAAATCGAACAAAAGTTTCATTAATCTCGAAATAAGGATATAATTTCTGCAGAAAGAGTTTTTGTTCCGGATGTAAAAGATTAGCTTTATTATGCAAGAAAGTGAGAAGCTTCGGGCTACTGACCTTCTTTTCGTTAATTCTGTGCACAAAAAAAATTCTTTATCCATGTTGACAATGAAAAATATATCCGAATGCGAAAAGAACTGAGCCTTTACACTCACGCACTTACGTAAATGATCGATGCAAACGTAAACTCTACCGGCAATCCCCTAAAAATCTTTAAAACAATATTTGCAATACTTAGAAAACATTTATTTCACAACCTATCCGGCACGTAATACGACGCGACACTCAATGTGTTTTTGCAATTAAACATTTCCATTTTTTACATCAGATAATCACAAATTCGTTATTTTGGATATTTTTAAAGTTAACACAATTCGTGTGTTGGTGTTTGATTGAGCCAAAAATCCGAAATCAAAACTGCACAAATGTGATTAATACTTTGTATTATTTTGACAGATCTCAAAATTCTAACATTAATAGCAATGCCGTAATAGGATAACAAATTAAAGACAGGTATTTATTTGAAAGATGAAACGATAAACAACTCATTTCGCATGTAATTACCAATATTAAATGATTTTTTTTTATATATATAAGAAAAGAAATATCCAGATGGCGCAGAAAGCTTTCGCATGGGAGGGAGAGAAGATAAGCCCGACCGGGGTTCTTGATACACAGTTTAAGATTATGTTCAGTTTACGTCATATCCATAGGTGCCAAAATGTTATGTGATTTGCCGACACTTGTAGCAATGAGCCTTTTTGAAGAAATTCGCGTAGTCTATAATTTTTTAACTCACCAAAGAGGCTATTTGTTAAGCAAAAGAAGATCGAAATTGGTTAAATAGTTTTGAAGTTATCTCAAAAAGGAACAGTTGACGTTTTGGATTCGATTTTGTGGCGGATGCGCCGGTAAAAACTCTTTAAACTAAATTTTATTCTAACACAAAGTACTGCTGGTAGAGACAGTTTTTGTATTATACAACAACTGTGGACTACTAACTGATTCTTGTGTTGCATTTATTAGGTTGGGATGCAATTATTTGAATACAATTTTATCGATTTGCAACTCGAATATATTTTGTCAGCGGAGCTTTATGTGAGCCCATAAATTAATCAAATACAGCAACGTCGAGGCGGTTTCTAAATGTAAACAGGACGACAAATCCTGATTATATAATTAATTCAGGGGCCGGACAAATCCTAGCGGTATTCATTTTGACCGCCGCGCCATCGAGGCTTTCCCGGGTAATATGGCGACTCCTGAACAATGTCTCCTTCGTACACATGGAATTTTAAATATATTTTTAATGGCATATTTTTGGCTGTGGCTGGGCAGTGGGCCTTATTTAAATTACAAATTTTAATTTTATTTGTCGGCAAAGTGGTTAAGTTTCCGCATTCGCATTGGTTGAAAGTGAAAAAGGGAAAGTTATAATTTCGAAATTTTTAGAGGGTATTTTTTGTTGCACGCGTAACAAGAGTGAATATTGTTTGTGAAAGGACCACTGTGGTAGCTGGTGAGATTTGTGTGGGAAACTCAGCTAATCACCGCCTGTCGTGGACTAAGTTTCAGTCCTAGCCTTGACAATACAGGGTGTCTCACCGGGAACTGAATCGATCGATATAGAGAAAAGTACGCATCAGAGAATTTTGAAAATTTAGATAATTGCTAACGTTGATGTGGCCAATCCAACTAAAATAATTACAAGCAGCTGGCACTTCCGCTTATATCGGAAGTCGATACCAACTTGCTTATCTCAAATGGAACACCCTATATATTAGAGGGTTCTCGAAAAGAGCACAAAATTCTGAGTCGAAAATATGTAGCATATCTTATACCTAAACCTAGCCGTTTCAGAGATATTTGACATTTTATAGAAAATTTGACGGGTGCAATGGTTTGCAATAACCGTTATAACTTTCTTTGTGTAAAAGATCCTCATTTGCTTCTTGTCACGTAAAAAGAACGCAAGAAGAACTACGTTCTACAACTGAAATAAATTCAATAATATTATACCAAGTGTTCCGTTTCTCGCCTTACATTTTGTCAACTTCAAACCGCGAAAACTTGTTTAGGTCAAATGGAGCACCCTGTATTTTTTTACGTCAAGTTGTGTAAAATTGAATTCCCTTTTTTCTGATACTAGCATTGCGGGTGTTAAAGTTACAACTTTTGAAATGTTTGCGATTTTATTAGAAATTCATGAATTGTTATAATCATTTAATCAAAATAGCCATGATTATAAACAATCAGTCATTATCTTATATCAAAAAATACCAGCACATTTGAAATCCATAGCCTACTTTGTGAGATATATTTCAAACACCTGAAAAATAGGAAAACCACAAAGGTTAGCTTCCTTATTTGAGGAGATACGAAAAAAGTAAAAGGGATGACAGTTGACGGCAAAGACAATAAGAATAATAATGTGTATAAAAAAATTCGAAAAACGCTCTTGTGCAAAAATGAAAAGAGTAAATCTCAAAGTAGGCCATGACACCATTAATTCTGTTTATTTTTATTTCCACGTCCAGTGGAAATATAGTAAAGCAAAAATAATATTTTTTTAAATTCAAATTGGCTTAAAATATCATGAAACGTGGAGATTTTAAATTTGAGCGAAAAAAAATTCCCGTCTGTTGGCCTGTCTGTCTGTCTGTAAGTTTTTTTGTGCGCACCTTTACTCTGGAACCGTTTATGATATTGACTTGAAATTTGGTATACTTATATATTGTAACAAGATCTGGAACTAGATTATATTTTGATCTAATTCCGTTGAAGGGTTCGGGGGTAAATGGGGTAAATAAGGGTAAATAGGCAAAGCAAGCAGGTAAGAATCCATAGAGTTGCAATTTAGGGCATGTACGAAAAGTCAAGGTCTCAATTTTTTTTTTTTTGGCATTGGCACTCTCCCCCTACCCCCACTATCACCCCCAATACCACCCCCACACTATTATGAAAGGGAATAAAAATAAATAAAATGTGATTTAGTGTGTATACAAGAACGAAACGTCTAAAAAAATTTTTTTGGCGTTACATCCAACGATAAAAACATGCTACAAAAATGTTAACTGATATTGTCAATATTTAATATTTTACGAAAACCACAATACGTATCATTGAATCGTAAAGATCAGCTATGCCATAATAGTAAAAATTCACTTTATAATAATTATAATTCAGTAATTATTTATTACAATTTAATACAAACGAACAAATATCTCATAAATAAAAATACAACAACAAAATGAGCATCCAAAAAAAAAAACGAAAAACTGTGTATAACAGTACACCTACTACCTTACTGAAAAGAAAATGTGTGTATTTATTTTTCTAACTACAAATGTTCAAATTGTGCACCATGCATTCTAATACACAAAAGTGCTCTAGGAGACACCTCACGCATTACATTTTGGAGCATTTCAGGAGTAATTGCCTCACATGCGTTTCTAATTCTGGTTTTGATGTCCTCAATATTTTCAGGGGCAGTTTGAAATACCTTGTCTTTAAAGTAACCCCAGACGAAAAAATTCAAGGGAATAATATCTGGTGATCGAGCTGGCCACAGAATAGGTCCATAGGTGCCTATCCAGCTATCTGGCATAACTTGATTTAAATAATTTGTACATATTATAGCAGTGTGAAGTGGAGCCCCATCTTTTTGAAAATATGAATAATTTAATCTTTAATGCATATTAATACATAAAGAAAATCTTGAAACTCGTTTTGCAGTAAATTAAGGTATTTACGAGCGGTTAATTCTCCATGATTATTTAACAACCGTCTAGAAAATCTTGCTGTTCTCGGCTTATTATAATGAACTTTCTTCATTTTGTAACATTGGAATCCGTATTTTTTAAATATTTTTCTTGCACTATATTTTTTATGCGACAGTGTGTCTGAATTTGTTTCAAAGAGATTTTTTCATTTTGGTTAATATTATTCAATACTCTATTCACTTTTCTTACGTTATCCGTAACATGCCTTCGTCTTACTAATTTATGTTAACGTTAAACATAAAAAATTTAAGAATTTTCATAAAATTCCGAAATTACTCTGCGGTATTGAAGATTTAGAGGTAGTTTCATACATTTCAAGAGTAAACTGTTTGTCGTTTGAAATTTCTACAAATGTATTGACAGCATATAAAATAATTTAATTAACTTTACTTCATGTTAAAGTATTAAATTGGATAATAGATTTACTTTCCCAATATTCACTATATACTATTATTGTTATACAAATTGGCGTTAAAGCATGGAAAATTAGACAATCAACTTAAATCTTTAAAAATCCTGCAACAATGTTGAAAATCAGGAGATGCAGCTGCAGATATAACAGTTCCAGCTTTATGGACTCATTAAAATCTAGTCTGAAATGCAATTTATGTGACAACTGGATGAAATTTTGTTTAATTAGAGAAAAACCGGGTGCAGATTGGCTATTAAAAGCTTCACTAACTCCCGGTTTTGTGAAAGTACTGAAACAAAATTATATTAACGTTATAAAATATGAACGTGATGAAGCTATAATCTGATAGAATGTTATGTTGCAGGAAAATACGAGCCTGCTGTGATTTAATTTAAACTCTAAAGGTGAACGAGTTTACATTGAAAAATATCAGTCTTGTTATATTTTCTATTTTCTACGATCCGACAAACTTAATTATACCTACACAAGTGTTAGATTTTACGGGGTTTCATTTTCAATTAGGCTTCAAGATATTTCATCATTTAAAAGTACAACTCAAGTTTATTAATTTAATGAAAGTAGTGGAACTTTCATTTAAACTGTTTCGATAAAATATGACGAAACTCTAATTTCGGTTATTTAAAAAAAAAAATATTTACTGATACAACATTTTTTACAATTTTACATTTTTACAATTACAATGAATGCCTGATATGTATCCATTAATTCCATTGGCCTATTCGACCGTAATAATGGCTTACTTGATTTCACGCGATATTAGAGGAAAATCATTTTATCGGCTGTTTTAGGTTCATACCTTTTCCGGAGTGTCAACTGCTAAACGTACAAATATGACATTTAGGTTCCGGTGGATTTAATAAAGTCTGGTAAAGTGCCAGCGTGAGTCTGCCCTTTGCACTCGCCTGTCATGAGATCCAAAACAGCTGACGATGATCGTAAGGACGCGCGTTAGCAACATGTGTTTGAGCACCGTTTTATGCAGTTGCAGCTGCTCATAGCGGGAACAGTATCGAGACAAAAGCATAATTAACTGAACAGAATGACCACTTATTTGGTGGCACTCCTCATCCATTTTAAATGACTTTCGCTAGGGTTTCGGTGGTGTATTGACAATGCTCCCAATGAAATTTAAACTGCGATCTTTACTCTGTGTAAATAATGAATAAGTTTTCTTAGCTAAATGAATATACAAAGTGGTCCAAAAATGTCTCCCGATATTTGTAATGCTGATAGTACAGGGTTATTCACTATATATTGACCCCCGACTTAGTTCTGTTATTATTGAAAATGGATGGAAAAGTTGTAGGATTTTACTAAATTTTGTTGAAACGTGATAAAAAGAACAATATCATGCTACGATTTACACGTACATAAACAAATGAATACGCTGGATATTAGTGGTTATAAGATATTACTTAATGAAATCACTTGGGCTACTGTAGTGTAGCAGATATCGCAGGCACAAACTTAACCCGGATAAGTGATGAACGTGCCCACGATAAAATTTCTCTAGCTCAGACTATCTCAGGGCGTTAAGCCCAAGTTTACATAAACTATGGCAAATTATTAGTTTACTTACTTAACAAATCACTGAGGGTTCCATACGTAGTGGTCGCAGACTAAATAATGACACTTTCTTTAAAAATGAAATGCACTATATTTCGGAATTTACAAATATTGGTTCTCTAGCATGTAACCTGGCGATGTTCAAAGTTGTGGCCAATTTCACGATTAATAAGTTATAACATTAATAAAATGCCTCGTGTAGCTACACATCGGTTTACAATGTGAGGATAAATGGTCATAAATTCTGCCACAATGAGTCTGATTTAGAGAACCTCCTTAAATACATATAAATGCATAAAATCTTTAAATATGTACAAATTAAAATACAAAAGTATGAATCGAATATAACCGCACAGAACCACTGAAGGTGGTCACCGGTAAATAAAAACAACAACACACTTATCTAGGGTGGTACGATACCGACTTCGACGTGGAAAAACCTGTAGCCCTACGGAGGTGTCCTCGGGACAAAAGAAATTGACCCAAGGATGGGGTTGATTATAGCCTCTCCAGCCCTGAACTTTCTACTGTGTGTGGATGCCCCGTCCGTGGAACTTCACTGGTGTGTGTAGAAGCCCCGTCCGTGGAACCCTAAAGATATCACAATTTAATCATTAACTTGAGAGGTGGTTAAGAAAACAAAACAAAGACCAGAAAACAAATGTCAAATTTTAGAAAATCCAAATGATAAAATTAGAGTAAATGAAACTAACTGACTGCTAAATATTGTAATTGCGAGTACGTTGGACAAGCAAAACGTTAAGATAAAACTAGATTTAAGGGACATAAATATACGGTGAAAAAATTCAGTTAATTACTGAAATATTAGAAAACGATGAGACACTCTCCAATAATCAAGACGGACATCTCACATTTTGTTGTGACTATACGTCAATTTCTTAATGACATATTACCTGGTGGTTGGATTGCTAGAAGTGGTCCGATGATGAACTGGCCACCTCGGTGACCAGATTTGACTCCTTTAGACTTTTTAATTGGGGTATTTGAAAACAAAAGTTTATGCAAATCAACCAAAGTTCTATTCATAAGAAAGTGTGCCCCTCTATTCTTTGTCTTTGACGAGTTGTTATGCTCTTTGCAAAACTCAATATATCCAAATTTATTTAAGGTGGATAGTATTTATTGAAATGCACTGTATATGAACTGAAAGGTCTAGCTACACAATCCGCTTTTGAAAACAATCATGGAATAATTATTTGAAACCAGCCATCAACTTATCGTTTTAAGTGGCTCTAGAGGATTTCAAATTGGATGGCGAAATGCGAGTTAATTTTAATATTCAGCTTTAATTAATATTTAAATAGTTTGTTAATTAGTTTGCATTAACACGATCTGTTGGAACACTGACAAAATGTGAAACTTTTTTGCTCTTATTAACATGAATTAAGAGCATAATAAAATAATTTAAAGTTATACTGAAGTATGTCTGACTAAAAAAAAAAAAATAATAAAACTGCAGAGAAAGCCCATTAGCGATTTACATAGTTCTTCTTGTTCATTCCTTCAAAAATTCGCTTTTAACAATCCATTAGATTCTGCGAACAAACTGAAAGTCCACCTCATATATCATACGGACGCAGTTCTGCTTTTTGCGTTGTTATACATAAATTCATTTTGTGACTAAAATATGAGCCTGCGAATTTCTAAAAATCTATCACATTCTCTTTGATTTGTGTCGGTGGAACTCTTGGGAGAAAGCGTATTTGAAACAAAAAGTTTTTATGCGTGTAGTTTTTCGTGTCGCTAAAATGTTAAAGCCTTGAACTTGTGATTTACTCGTAAATCATAACTTTATAGCTCTAAATTAAAAAAAAACTAATTGAATGGGAACTAGTTAAAATCATTGTTTAAATTTTTCTCGTATAAACAACAAAAGTGCATGATAGTGTTAGCAAATTTCTTTCTTATATGAGATACTAATGTGCAATACTTTCGTTTTACGTGTATGTTTCGATCTCGCTCAGCACATTAGATTCTTGTAAATGTTTTGCTTGTATCTTATTCTTTTTTGTTTTCTTTATTCGGTAGATAATAAACATCAATTCGATACCAACTGTCTGGCATAAACAAACATTTATCGCAATAGAGTTTTCCCACTAATTTTATTTTAACCTTTTGTGTCGTGAAAATGATATAATAAAACATTTTATTAATTTACAACAATTTACTTTTCTAATAAGAATTATTTCTAAGAAAATATCGTTAAAATAACTTGCTGATAATTTCACTGCTTTTTGAAACGGGCATTTTTACGCGCCAGAATTACGTATCTACCCGGAAAACCAATGAGATTATGGATATAATTAGTTTGTAATAGATTCTAACTGTGTGTTAAATAAAGCTTTCCTCTAAAACTTCTCAGAATTTCAATTTGTAATGATTGTACTATGATTAGTCTAAAGCAGTGGACGTGTAAATATTGGCCAATCAGAATCCAGATAAATGCCGCACAAGTTATTCGTGAAAGCGTCGGACGTTAATATTTTGTACTGTAGTTTAGGTTTAACCTTCACCGACATTATTAGCCGTTACTCGAGTCCGAGTATAAAAATGTTACAGTCGATAAATTGTGTACAATAAAAAACAAGTAAAAGGTGTAGTCTATTGTAATTCCCATTCATCTACGGTGCACACGACTATGGCTATAGAGGCCAATTCGGGAGAGCACATGTCGACCGCAGTCAGGACAAACATAGACCTGGTTAGGTCTTGGATTCGGCCTTCTTGCAGCAACATTTCCTTGATAGCTGGCCACAGCCCCTCGCCATTCGGTTCTGTCCGCTGCAAGTTGTTCCCATTGCTCGTCTGCAATACCGCAGGATTTTAGATTTTCATGGAGAGCGTCCTTGAACCTCTTTCGTTGACCGCCACGCCTTCTTCTACCGCTTAGCAATTCACCATAAAGTGTACATTTAGGAAGGCGGTTATCATGCATACGATGAACGTGACCTGCCCATCTTAGGCGTGCTCTTGAAATAAGCACCTCAATTGGAAGGCTGTTTGCTCTCCTGAGTACTTCCACGTTTGATATGTGATGGAACCAACGGATTTTCATCATACTTCTGAGGTGTCTTTGCTGAAAACGTTCTAATTCTTTCACATGACGACAGTAAGTGACCCAGCTTTCACATCCATATAGCAGTGTTGGAATGACAACTGCTCTGTAGACAGCCATTTTCGTTGATAAAGCAAGGTCGTGGTTGTCAAATACTCTCTCTCTAAGTCCCCAGAGTGCTCTAGATGCAGCGTTAATTCTATTGCGAATCTCGCTGTCCATGTTTGCTTTGTCATTAACAACGTTGCCTAAGTAATTGAACTGATCCACCACTTCAAGAGAATTTCCGTTAAGTGTAATGTCTATTTGGTTCACTTGATGAGGAGTTGACATAATCTTAGTCTTTCCAATGTTGATTTTAAGTCCCAAGGAATCATAGCTCTGGGCATACACATCTAAAAGTTCTTGAAGCTCTTCCGGCGTAGAGGCTAAAAGTGCACAGTCATCCGCATACTGGAGATCACAAATGAATCGTGTGCGTGTCTTCGTGAAAGCTCTAAAGCGCCCTATGTTAAAGAGACCGCCATCAAAACGGTATCTGAGACCTATTCCTCTGACTGTCAGTTTGTTGTCAACAATAATTGTTAGAGCAGTGGTAAACAAATTAAAGAGTAAGGGTGCCAGGACACATCCCTGCCTAACTCCAGTGAGGGTTTGGAAAGGTTCGGTTGCCTCATTATTATACATAACCTGGGCGTTGTTGTTTGTATGTAGACTGCGACATACTTCCACAAATTTTCTAGGGATACCTAAGCGGAACATAATTTTCCAGAGCACTTCCCTGTCCACCGAGTCAAACGCCTTGGTTAAATCAATGAAGGCCATGTGAATTTCTCCTTGATGTTCGAGTGCTTTTTCTTGAAGCTGTTTAAGTGTGAAGATTAAATCCGATGTGCCTCGGTTTGGTCTAAAGCCACTCTGTGTTTCAGGAAGTAACTTTTCCATAACAGGTGTTAGCCTATTTGCCATCGCTTTAGTGAGTATCTTCCCTCCAACAGCCAGGAGAGCTATACCCCTGTAATTTCCACAGTCCGCAGCGCTCCCTTTGTTTTTGAAGAGGTTGATTAAAAGTGTATCACGAAACTCCTGCGGAGCTTGACCACTTTCCCACACGATATCAAACAGTTTTTTGAGGTAGGGTATGAGCTCTGACGACACAGCTTTAAAGATCTCAGCTGGGAGTGAGTCGGCGCCGGGAGATTTGTTATTTTTTAGCTGCCCAATGGCGGTTAAGATCTCTTCCGTTGTTAGTGGTTTATCTAAGTCTTCGAAGGTGTCATATTGAGGGATAAGATTTATAATATCGTGATCGGCTTGACTTTGCTGGTTAAGAATGTTAGAGTAGTGTTCTTTCCATCGGGCTCTTATTTCCTGGTCTTCTTTGAGGAGATTTCCATTTAAATCTTTAATAGGGCACATATTTTTCCGACTGGGGCCGTACACTGCTTTTACTCCTTGAAAGAAATTCCTGTAGTCGTGTGAATCGGCGTACCTTTGAATTTCTCTGGCCTTGCTTGCCCACCACTCGTTCTTTATTCTTCTGATTTCGCGTTGCGCTTCATTCTTAGATTGGGTAAAAGCTTCTGCTTTTGATGAGTCGTTGGGGTGGTTGATAGCGTTTTGGAAGGCAATATGTTTGCGGTCAAGAAGTTCTTGTATAAAAGCTTCATTATCATTGAACCAGTCCTCCTGTTTTTTACTTGCTGCAGTGCCAAGAATTTCCTCACTCGCACTTTTTAAACTGTCTTTAATGTGTGACCAGGTAGTAGCGACATCTACAGAATTGGTTTCTTCTAGTGCACTCAAATTCTCTTGAACTTTTTGCTTTAGCTGTTCGACGGTTTGTTGGTCACGCAATTTACTAATACAGAGACGGGGTCTACGTTTTACTTGAGTTCTTCGGTGTTTGGGTCTCATAACAATTTTCATTTTAGAGACAACAGGACGATGATCGGTCCAACATTCGCTATCAATGCGCGCCTTTGTAATTTGGACGTCCTTGAGATGCTTCCTACGTACGATAACATAGTCCAGTAGATGCCAGTGACCTGATCTGGGGTGACGCCAGGTGCCTTTAAATTTATCCTTTTGTCGGAAAATGGTGTTTGTTATAACTAGATCATGTTCGGCGCATTTAGTTAGGAGTAGTTGACCGTTAGCGTTCATGTTGCCCAAACCGTTCTTGCCTATGATGCCTGGCCAGGTGTCTGCATCTCTCCCTACTCTAGCGTTAAAATCACCAAGAATAACGAGTCGTTCCGTTTTAGGTATTCTACAGAGGGTTTCTTCCAGCTGTTGATAGAAGCTTTCCTTGGTTTCGTGACTTTCATCCAGAGTGGGAGCGTAGGCGCTTATTAGATTTACTGCGTTGCCATCTGATAGCTCATAGCGTAGCAGCATTAGACGCTCGGATAGGCCTTGTGGTACTTGTGTTAAGTTGGATACAAGTTGATTCCGAACGGCAAATCCTACTCCATGTTGTCTTCTTGAATTGGCGGGAAGACCTTTCCAATAGAAGGTGTAGTACTTTTCTGTGAGAGAGCCTTCCTCCAAAAATCGAGTTTCGCTGAGAGCTGCAACGTCAACATTGAGTCGGTGAAGTTCTCTATCTATTAGAGCAGTTCTTCTTTCAGGCCGATCGGTGCGAGTGCTGTCGTTCAAAGTACGAACATTCCAAGCGCCGTAGATGAAAGAATTAGTTTTGTTGGATTTAACTTGTCGGTGTTTTTTCGACATTCGATGAGGTGTCCCTGTGGGCACCCTCCCCCGGAGATCCGATCGGGAGGGTATTTTACCTCCGGATGATTTTGTCCCACTTGAACGCTCCATCATTTTTTTAAAGCCTTAGTCGACTGAAAACGAAGCTGCATTTGAAGTTTTAGCTGGAGCAGGTATGCAACTGACCAGCTCGGTTGCGGAAGGCGAGTGGTGTGGTCCCATGGCACAGAAGGAGACTGCGACGATGGGGTAACCAAACGATTCCAAAAGCAACCTTTGTGTGCGGTGGGTTATTTTTACCGCACTCTTCGTGAGAAGGTGGATGTGCTCACGGTAAAAGGTAAGGGTTATTCCGCCCTTACTCGGTCGTTAGAGCCTCGTTAGTGAAAACAGGGTGCACCAAGTTCAAATTGAACTCATCGCGAAGGTGAGGTTAACAATTGAGTAGGAGAGGCTATAACTTGCGCTTCACTACCCCATTACACCGACATTACACATCAGATGACTAACCTAAAACGTCAAATTTATATTTTTATGTTTGTATTGTTTGGAGTGAAAATATTATTTTATCAGTTTCTGGTTTATGTTTTATTAATTCTACAATCAAAATGGAATCAAGTGGAAGAGGGATTTGTTAAAGGTGCCGCTGATAATTTACCTAAAGTAGAAAAGTACTGAGTGCTGTCAATAAATACAGGTTATGTTATGTTAACAGAGACTAAGATTATTAAACAATCTTGAACAGAGACAACCTCTGTGATTGGATTTCAGGGTGTTGACGTCACGACGCGCCAATTTATGGCTGTTTAAAATGAACCCAATATTTTTCAAACGGCAAGTTTTTTTTGGTACTATTAGTAAAATTAATAAGATAATAAATATGAAATAAATAATTTTTTTATGTGAGTTAAGTATTTCAGCAATAAATTCTTTTTTCTGGGAAAACCCTATTGTTTGTCATTATATTAATTTTGAGGTATTTGGAGTCTTACCAAATGAATTTTAACAAATCGGAACATGTAGTTCCTGCCAATTGTTTTTATACATTTTTGTAATAACCTTCTCAAGGGGAAACTAATGGAATATAAAATATGAGGTATTTAAAAAATTGTAGGGGTGGCTCTGAGGATAAGCGTCAGAGCAAATCCTAGGTATATTCATAATATGTGAGTCCCCCTATTAGTTCTCTTTGGCGTGTTTTTTCTTTTTTTGCAAAAATTAATATATCCAAATTTATTTAGGATGGATAATTTTCACTCAAATGCACCATACATTATACTACATAATTGACCCGTATTCATTGTTATTCCTAAAGTATTATCCTGTCAACTGCCAAAATATAACGGATTATTAATGCCAAAAGGTCTTGTTAAATATTCGATACAATCTATCGGCACCGCATGATGTGTGCGATAACGAGTCAACGGCTGTGTTAAAATCAAAGGGTTAGAAACTAGAGGGAAGCATTCAAAATAGTAGATGCAATTGAACCAGCTGCAATTACCTACTGTGAATGTGTTAATCAGTAGTATACGTAGTTTCTTGGGCGTGTAAACTGTGAAAGGATATACTTTATATTGGAAGCAATTTAAATATGATTTATAAATGTCATTCTAAAAAATAGCAATGCTTGTTCGAAAGCCACATTGAAAGAATATTCACGTAATAGTATCAAATTTTATCGACGATAGCCCCATCTATTTTATTAACAGTAGTATACGATAAACCTAAATACGAATCTATAAGATCCTTCATGTAAAATGAACATTAATAAATATTAATGCATTGATTAATTAATTAGTGAAATTTCTGATTGATTATCATATTGTTATAAAGAATGTTTCATGGATCTAGGTACACGACATGAAAAATCTATTACAATTTTTTTAATTGGTAAGGTTACAGAAAAGTGCCCATAAATCGAAAACGATGCACATTATATAGAGTATACCTTTTTAAATAGGTAAATGTATCGCCTTTCCGAATCAGTAATAATATCCAGGTATTCCATTAAAAAAAATTGACTTTCGTGCATTTTCCTAAATCACTTATAGAAAACGTTCTCTAACTCACCCTGTATGATATGCAGGGGAGTGTCCTGTTGGGATCTTTTGTGATTTAAGCAGGGCATTCGACTGTGTTAATCGCAATTTACTTATATCTAAATTATTTGAGTATGGAATAAGGGGTCCTGCATTAAATTTTGTTACCACATTCTTGGAAGGTCGGAGACAATATGTTAGTTTACTACATAAAACACAAAACTCCGTACGCGGGGTTGATTCAGAGTGTGTAGGTCTTACTATGGGTGTTCCACAGGGGTCCATATTGGGCCCTGTGTTATTTTTTATTTATATAAATGATGTAGATTCTTTACCATCAAGTGTACGTTTCACAATGTATGCAGACGACATCTCCGTTATTATTTCTAATCCTACGGACAATATTTTAGAAAATAATTGTAATAATGTTTTAACTAAATTAAATAATTGGTTTTCCCATAATTCTCTACACCTGAATGCCGAAAAAACTCACATGATTAGATTTCATAACAGACAAAAAAAATGTAACAGACTAGATATTAACATGAATGGTACCACTATCTCCAATAGTGAGGAAAATATAAAGTTTTTAGTGGTGTACTTGGATGAATCCCTGAACTGGAAACATCATTGTGAGATCTTGATTTCTAAAATCGCATCAATCACTTATTTATTTCGCAATATCAGAGCGTTTTTAAATAAAGACCAATTAATTAATTTATATTATGCCCAAGTTGACACACGCTTAAGGTATGGAGTCTGTTTCTGGGGACATTCCATTTTAGCATCTAATGTTTTTATTGCCCAAAAACGCAATATCCGATGTATTGCTGGTGTACCCACCGCCCACTCATGTAAAAATATTTTTAAAGAACTTAGAATTTTTAGCTTGCCGTGTCTGTATATTTTTGAAATTTGTATGTATGTTTTTAGGAATAGAAATAATTTTATTTTAAATAGCGAGTACCATGACGTCAATACAAGACAAAAAAATAAGTTTCATGTGCCTTATGCCAGACTTAAAGTTACTTCTGAGTCTCCAAGATTTGTGGGAGCTAAAATATTCAACCATTTACCGGATGAAATAAAATGTAATAAGTCAGAATATGTATTTAAGAAAAAGTTAAAGCTTTTTCTTTTAGACAAATCTTATTATTCAGTGTCCGAATATTTTTTATTGTAGTTCAATGTAAGCCAACCATGACTATTCCTATACAATATTTTGTATTGTCAAGAAGGAAAATAAATTATTATTATTATTATTGTTATTATATTCGAAACATTTGATTAATGGAGGAGATGCCCCCAGGCTTTGCCTAGCCGCAACTAAAAAATTATCTTTTAATTGCTGCGTAGATAGGAGAAAACACGGTTTAGTCAAAGTCAAATTTTTGGCAATAAATTCAGAAACGAATTATTATCTCGTAAACGGCTTGAGATAGGTATAGAGAATAGGGAAATATTAACAAAAGTTACTCAGAAAGAGACGAAGATCCTAAATATGCAATAATATACAGGGTATTCCATTTAAAATAACGAAGATGTTGCCAGCTTTGTGTATAAGTGGCAACACCGCACTTTCGAAAATATTTTAGTTGGAGACACCATACTCGATTAATACTCCATCCACCGTGTCTCACCCTGTATATTTATTGGTATATGCAATCCGTATTTCAGTTAAACTCTACATATATTCTTCGCAAGCAACGACTTAAGTTATTTAATAGCATACGGGACTTTCATAAAAATAAATCTACATTTCTGGGACAGTAGTCATAGGCGTCTAATAAACTCAAAAAGGGCCCAAAGAATAACGATCTTTAGGAGGTTGTCAAAGATAAATGCTTAAAGCCATTATAAAACTTATTCAACTTATGAAGAACTTGCCTAGTTATCTCTGTGAAAGCATAGAAAGCTTGATAAAATCTATAATTAAGAGCATTTGGTCTTAGACGAAAGGATTTATTGAGACTTTCATGGTCCCTTGAATGATAATCATTAAACCTGTTTTATTTTAGAATATTTATCATTTCAAAGACATTTTAGTTTATTGTTACCGGTGGTAAAACAGAAATATTTTATAGTCAACAGAGAAGACTTAATATTATGAAACATCATGTCAGGTTAATGAAATTATTTTACATGTTCGGAACACGATTGTAGAAATTTGCTAAATGATGTTAGTACCAAAAGTTGCAAACCACAAACAGTTTATTATTGAATAAATTCGGTTTCAAATAAACCTAGTTTAAGACTAATAAATCTGCAAACATCCGTCATAAAACGTTTATAAAACGAGAGCCAGACAAAACACTATTTAAATTGTTATTTAGGTTGTTCATTTAACACGCCCTATTTGAAATCAGCAATACAAAAATACATTCCCAGGCTTCTTTATGGGAAATAAGGAAATTCAAATAAACTACAGTTTCTATTTTCGCACAAATGTTGTCATGCAATTTTCGCAATTTTTACAATAAAAATGTATTTTTAGATTTTAATTCTGAAACGTAAAATTGACAATCAACAATTTTTCTCACTTTAGTATGAACTAGGACATGTTTGAGTTGAAAAGAAGCCACTTCCGTCCGTTCCTTACAGCTTTGATTACAGCCCTCATATCTTCTTGGGCAAAATCAGCTCTAACAAACGCATGAGCTCATTGTTGTCACTATCGTAACAATGCAGGAACAGCTAATGAAAGTGTGACGTCACAAGTAGACAGATGGCCTATGGGGATCTAAACATACCCCATGGCGCGTGTCAGTTAAGTTTGGGGTGAATTTAAGGGTTGCAATTTAGCATTCTTTGTTGTCTGGATGGGTACCGTTGTGTGGATTAGACTGGTAATCAATACTTCAAAAGAAATATTCACCGATCTAGAATATGTAATTATACGACTAAAAATGTATTATTACTGTCAAATTTTAATTTTGGTATATTTAAATTTGTTAAACTGCTTCACATCTTTTATATATTATAATATCTGTAACGTAGTTTTCATAATTATCAAAGCACTTGAACACCACTATCAAATACACTACTTACTGACAATGTTAATATCATCGGGAAATGATTAAAGTATTAATGTGTATTGAAATTATTTATTAATACTATTTCTGATAGTAAAATATAATTAATAAGACAATCTAAATATTCGAATGAATACTAATTAACATACTTATTTATATTAGATAGTATTTGTTTTTCCATCTTCTGAAATGAAGGTATTTATTCATTAGTATGAAACAGCCCTTGCATAATTTAGTTTACATAAGAATTTAACCTTTTACCTCGTCGTTTTACGACTGTAAAACGTTAAAGATTCCTCATAAAGTCTTTAGAAATTAATTGAAAGGAATGGTGTGTGCTGCATAATTTAATTACTTTATACCGCGGTCCTAATATTAGATTATATTTGAGGGAGTATATTGTTGACCTACTTTAACATTTGCCGTCCACATCGTAATGTAGGTTTTAGTTATATAACATAATTAGGAGTGGTTACTGCTTCAAAAGACGCTTTATTCAATGAAACTGCCTTTAAATTTCAAATATTACAACCAACTCTATTTATACAGTATTACACCCAAGTAACAATTTGAGTTTTTAATAACCTAAGGGCCTTTCATAAGAATTGTTTATATAACTACTCATAAATCTATATTTCTGTGACAATAGGCCCAAATAATAACGATTTTTAGGAGGTTGTCAAAGCTAAATACTTAACGCTATTATAAAACTTATCCTACTCATGAACAACTTACCAAGATATTTCAGTGAAAACGTAGAAAGCTCCTCAAAGTCCATAATAAGAGCATTTGGTCTTACCTTTGTACTTAAAATCAAGAATGTGGTATCTAGCTTGCCTTTTGTCAGCTGTAGAGTTCCTCAAGGATCCATTTTAGCACCAACCATATGTTGTTTTATATATATATATGACAAATAAAGTCAACTAGAGGAATGATAGATGTTAAAATGCACAAAGGCACGTTTCGTCGTATTCCTCTTGAAACCTAATATTTTTATTAGAATGTGCGCTCTGAATGGTATTTTAGTTACCAATTACTAGAAACGAATGGCAACAAATGACGTTCATCGATAAACGATCATGATACTGAAAGATAAAGCTGTCATCTGTTCTCTATATGAAAATCTTTAAGTATACCAAAAAGATTACTAAGTTTTTTAGGTTTTTGTGTGCTTCTACCAGTTTTGTTCATAAAACACACTGTGCATAGGTTTATCGGCGTGCAGCCTGAACAGATTTCTCTCTTTGTTCTTTGTTTTTTGTTTCTTTCTTTGTTTTTAGCTTTAATTTGGACTGTCAGATGATTTCGGTTACTGATTCTGCAGCAGCATCTCGCCGACCTCCTCCTCGTCTGAAGTCGATTAAAAGACCTAGATCATCTGCTGTTCTTCGTGCTGCTTGGATAAGAATTGGCCAGCTTCTACAGTTTCATGATCTCTCACAAACCGTGGGAGTGAGTCCGAGCTCCTTAGTATGTTACGCGCCATACTCAGCGCTACTCTGCCATGCATACACTTCTGGCTCAAAAGTCCTCGACCCCTCCATTGATATGGGATGTATTCGATGGATACTTCTATGAATATGTATCACCTTACGGCTATCCCTATCCAATTTTCGCAGCGCATTTAGTGTTCACTTGACTACCCCGAAGGAATAATAGAACCGGAACGGCAAGCCTATTAGTGGCAGACGCCTTGATCTTTTCCGAAAGTTCAGAAGAGCACATCTTTCGAAGCCGATATCTGTACTTGTCACGGAGAGTGTCCTGGATGTAGTTTAGCCAGGTACAAGGTCTCTCCGGAATCCACATGTAGGTTTGGATCGCCCTGAGAGAGTTCTGCAGTTTGTTCTCTACGAACATAAATTTTTTGTCAAGAAATTCGTCTTTTTATGCCCCACACGTTCATATAGGTTTCCTTTCAAAATTTCAACTTTTTTACAGTATTACACAATATTGCGCAACGATGAATCATCCTCGCCCGCACATAGAGATATCCAGACTTTCTCAGACATAAAACGGGGGTAAAAATGTTCGTGCGAGACTCGCGGGGCGCGAAAAACGCAACAGTTTCTAATCATATAAAAGTCCTCTCGCGGCAAGCGAATGCAAGTTTATGTTTCGGAAGTAATTCAAGTGTTGTGAAGTATCGCGAGAAATAGTTTCCTTTTAAACTAAATAGTGTTTAAAATTGTAATTAGTGATCATACTAGAATCTCCGGAGATTTCTGAAATAACTTTTTTCAGTTTTCGACGGCTAGTTAGCTTCCTATTTTTCGCGCTTTATTTTATTGCCAGAAGAACTCCGAACGGCTTCCTTGGCTCAACCAAGTAAAAAAAAGTCATAATCTTAATTTCTTAATCAACTCTGCCATCACGCATTAATCTTAAGTGAAACTTTTTCAAATCTGCCTTCGCGTAACAAATCTAGTAATTTTTTTAGGCTTTTAAACAAAATCTGCCTCAGCGCATCTAATCTAACTTTAAATAGAAACCTGCCTGCGCATTAATGTTAAGTGATTCTTAAACCAATCTATGAAATCTAATAATTTTTTCAAAAGCCAGAATTCTTACTGCCGAAGAGTTACCTTTTTAGTAACTGTACAAAAATCGTTATAAAATTGTTAAAAAATAATTCGTTGTAAGTTTTTTCATTAATCTAAATCAATTCAGTTATTCCGTTAAAATCAAATGCTACTCAATAATTCACCATATACAGGGTGATCTAGAAGTATTTACAAATAATTACAAATTTTCAAATGAATTAATCAGAAATCAGTTTAGACGTTCAAAAGCAGTTCTACTCTCTACACCATATAGAGGGTGTTGTAATTTCACCTGACAAAAAAACTCGAGATTAAACCAAGTGATTTTAGAAGTTTCAATCAAACTGTAAAGTAACTGAAGTACCAAACGCTTAATATACAGGGTATTGGTTTCCACCCGGACACATTTTATAAACACAGTGATAAATAAAAACTTTTGAAATTAGAGTCAGTGCGAACTACATTACTGGAATGTATACAGGGCGTATCTTTTGGCCCTGCCCAACATCTTCAAGTACAACCCCCCACCTTCTCAAATCTACAAATAAAGTGCATCGACAACCTCAGGAGTCCTAAGCTAAACTATTTAAATAAAAATCTATTATTTTTCCAAATCAAAGAGACGTGTTGATGTTCAGTATACACTAGCCGTTTTCTCAACATTAAGCAACGAGCTTATAACCCAATTATGTAAAATTTCAATGATACTTGCTGCCGAATAATTTCCTAAATTAATTCTGCTTAGTAATTATGGCTTGTTTGTGTATTAAAACCGTTACTCTTTAATGACGACAAAGTAGTCTGCACAGTGTTCGTCCAACCCTCCGATATAACACCCCTCTCGACTGTTTTCCAATACCATTAATATCATACGATTTTTCGTCCCTGTTCCCCTTGCATTTTTATATTCCTCCTACTCAACTCGACATATGATAATAGCTTTGAATATGAAGTGTAATCAGTAATAATCTAGTAGTTTTATTTAAATTTCCGACAATGCGGCTCGTACACGTGCCATGGTGGACCAGTTTGATTTCTGCATCTGCCCGAAGCAGATGTGCACACGACACACTACCCTAGTAGGAAAAAAGGTGCCCTCTACGCAAATAATCAAATAAAATAGGGTTTCATTTCCCCATTCCAAATATAGGTATTGTCTATCAACTAGGAATATATCATGAAGGATTAGAATTATTGTCTATTGTCTGTTTCAAAAGTACACTGCACGAATTAGTTTGGGTCAGACGGTCGAGGTGTAGATTGAAAAAAAAATCGCTGGTAAAAATGTTGGAAGTTTAAATGTAACTATAAAACTGAAGTACATGTATAGACAAATATCAAATTCAAATAGTTATATAGCAAAAACTGTACACTTTAATAGATTGGTCATCATCTCTCAGTTACTAATAATCGCAACAAAAAGAGAAATACCCAAAAGAACACATACATATATGGCAGGAATCTTTGTCCGGATAATATTAGACTTTTCACTAGCAATTTAGAGAAAAATAATTGGGAGAAAGTCTTTCATGAAACTTGTCTAAATACAGCCTTTGATATGTTTTTAAATATAGTACTATATAATTTTGAACAATGTTTCCCAGTTAGACGATAAGCAGTAATATGAGGGCAACAAATGGATAACAGAAGAACTAGGTACTTCAAATGAGAAACGGGGCTAGTTTTATAATAATATTTTGAAAAAACTGACCTAGGTCAATAATTTCAATAGTTGTTAAAAAAAGTTTGAGAACCTCTGCCTTATGGGGCAATCAACGATGTTTATCACTGAGTTTTAAAAAAATCATAAATGTGTAAAAAGGTTTTTGTTCTTGAGCCGGCCGCCGGTGTCGGCATTCGCGGCCTGAATTAGCAGAGGAGATAAAGGATACCGACTTTTTGGTTCTTAAAAAGTGAGCGAAATAAAATAATTTTCCATGAAAAAAATTACACGCTGACAGGCAACAAATGATAACTTACCAATGTTGTTAATTCACATAAACTGTTCGAAATGTCCTCCATCTACATTAATACACTTTTCAGTACGACGAAGTAAAGACATACGCACTCCGTTCAACACATTGGGTAAATTAGGATAATTTTTTATGGTCTCTATGCGCATTAAAACGCGTTGCTGCAATTGTTTCAAAGTGTCAATTGGATCACGGTGAACAAGCGATTTAAGATGACCCCAAAAATAAAAATCCATTGGATTTAAGTCGGGTGACCTAGCAGGCCATCCAACCGTTCCACCACGTCAAATCCATCGTCGAAGAAATTATGTATTTAAAAAAATTCGAACGGCCAGACTAAAATGCACTGGTGCGCCATCGTGCATATACCATATAAGTCTGCGCGTCGCCAAAGGTACATCTTCCAACAAATACGGCAATGTTGATAATGGTAGGGCTGTAAACTCATATCTCGCGATGTCGTCCACACCACAAAAGGGACACTTCCACGCCGTTTTCGATATCGCAGGTACTTAAAGTTGGATCCTCTTCTACAAGTTCCAAAATTTGAACCTCCGCTTCAATTCAGTTACATTATTCTCGCGGTGTGGACCTCGTTCGCCCGCATATCCATCAAGACGACCTGTTTCCCGAAGACGCTGAGCAATATTAACAAATGTTCGTGGACAAGGATGACGTTGGTTGAGGAATCTTTGAGCATAAAGACTGCAGCAGCTGTATTTCCACGACATAAGTGTTTATCCGTGAGCTCTGTATAAGTGTAATTTTCTGCCACAATGCCCAAAATTCACTTTTAAATACAGCGGTTTAAAATACTACATTAAACGAAAGTAAGTCAATAAAATAAATTCTAACTAAGGATACAGAAAAACGTGATCCAAAATCGAAAAAGAACAGAAGCAATGACAGAAAAGGACAATGTGATTGTACGTAATTAAGTAACCGACATGAACTAAACTAAAGTAGATTCTTCTAATAACAGTTTGGAACATTTTGTCCCTTCTATTTTTTAAAGTATCTTTTATTGGTTCTTAGTCCACGTTAACTGATGCTATTGGCTAAATAATTTAAATTGGAAGGTGTATCGGTGCAATTTTTTATACGTATTCTGGCTAACTAGGTAGATAATAAAACCGCAATACTAAAAAACACAAAGGTAGCCGCCGCTACTTTATCGGCGACATTCGACGGTTTACATCTTAATTTAATGCTCACTGCTTGACCAGTGTTGTCAGATGTGTGAGATTTTCACATAGTACAGTGACGAAATTTCATGGTATTTTTTAACAAATCATGGTAGTTTTGATACTTATACGTTATTGTGTGTATTTGATAAACTCGAAAGGGCAATAATTCCTTTTTATTAGTTAAATATTTAACGCAAATTAAACTTTATTCATTAAAAATAGACAAGAAAAATATTTTGAATTAAGGAAACCAATTATTTTGTGATTTATAATGGCTCCATACTATTCAGAACACAGATTTACGCGGCGCACAGATTTGTAAAACACTACAAAATTTCATTTAGTTTTGCTAATTTCATAGGAGGGAGTGAAGGGGCTTTTCAACTTAAATTTGGCATTTTTGTCAACTTTTACTATTAATTTAATAAAAATGGAATAAAAACGTAAAAATGTTAAATAACAGTATAATTTATTGCTTAAAAAAGTGCACGTTTACAACAGAAAATGGTACAACTGACAACATTGCAAGTAGTTATTGACGAATATCGGAGCAAACGTAAATGTCTGAATCATGCCTCAACGTTCCGTAAGGGCGGCAGGCCTTTAAAGTTTTTATGCCAATTAGGGAGATGGACAGCCGGCAAAACATACAATAGAATTGAACTTGAACTTGGTTGAAATTTCACTTCTACTCTGAAATACTTTGCCTACCTCAACATTCCAGAAGTTCTCAACCAATTTTATTAACAATTAATTAATTTTTTTAACATTTTTTTTCTCCAAAACTATGGTTTTTAGACATTATGTTACATAAGACTTTTTTGTTTGTCTCGTCGTTCCTCATTACCAGTTTTTTTTAAATAACACGAAACTAATGGCAGCCTGTACACGATTGTAATAGTATTTTCAATACTAAAACAGCTACTGGAAACGGCTGGAACCTCCCCACTCGGTGGATCTTTGAAGCCGAAAAGAGCATTAAATTGTGTGACAAAACGGCACTAAACGTAATCCGATCTCATCCAAAACATTTTCAGATCTTCTGGGGCACTAAAAAAACCCTCAACTTAATGAATTTACAATCAGCTATGCGAGTTATTACCTACATTATCGCTCGTTGAATAATATACTATTAGGATATTAACTTTAACATCACTTGAACGACTAAGAAAATCTACTTATCCTAAATACTACAGGTTTGTAAAGCAACAAACTGAAAATTGGTAAAGTGATAATCTATAATAAATTCACCAACGAAGTTACAGAAAGCATATGATATTGATATTGTTACATCTACCTTTAAAGTTTGTGATAATCCACTAAAAGTTAGAAATATGCCGATATCTTCTTAACATGACATAGCACCAACGGTATCGGATGACAAACGATGACAATGACAATCGTCAAAATTTGCTCATTGCAATCCGATCGCTCGCGGCTGTCTTTGTTAAATGAAACATTAGCATTTCAGTAATTTTACTAGATTTTAGAGGAATATTTGTAGTTTAATTCTTCGATTTGTCTGTATTTAAAAACGGCACTAAACGTAATCCGCTCTACTTCTAAAGCAGTGAAGAAACACTCACACGTGAATTGACACGTGATGTGATGAGTTTCACGACGTAACAGCTACGCGCATCGATCATGTCATGCGAAATGCGATCTATGCTTCATATTTGCTTTGTTTTGAATTTTTTTCACGAAAACCAAATCGAAAGGGTGGAAGTGTGATATATCGTTGAAATCAAAATTTTAACTGATTTTCAATGGTTCCATTACAAATTGAAAGTAATTATAAAATAAACAACTTGTTGCGTCAAAATGGCACTAAAAGTAATCCGATCTCAACCAAAACCTTTTCAGATCTTCTGGGGCACTAAAGAAACGCACATGCAAAGTTTCATTCAAATCCGTTCAGTAGTTTCGGCGCTATCGTGCTAACACACATACACACACACGGACATTTTTCAAAAACCACTTTTTTGGGTTCCTAGGACCTCAAAACGTAAAGATTTGATGTTATCTCAATTTTCGTTTTTGAACCAATTTTAGTAACCTCTCACAATTTTATTGTGGAGAGGTTAAAATATATAATAATGGAGGCAATTTAAATTTTGCTTGAGATTGTTTGAAAAGTCGATTTTGTTAATGAAATTAATACTTTGGACAAGTAGAAGTTGTAGAAGATTATTTGTTCCATTGCTGGCCCTACGTAACATCTTTTTTAAAACAACTTACCTTTTTAAACAAGTCTATTCCCACTTTTTGTTGAATATCTCCTGTTGTGTTTGTCGGCTTCTTCACAATTAAATTCATGATAAAACTTAAGCTTGGCTGGTGCTAATTGAGCTAAAATCATTGAAAGATGATATCGTAAAATAAATATAAAATGCTAAATGCTGAAGCTATGACTAGTTTTCATTTCTTAAAACAATTATTTATCTTTTAATCGTTTTAGAGTTGAACCACTCAGATAACAGAACAGACACAACGACCCAATATTTACTAATCCACTCACCTTATATTACACTTTATAGTTTCCATGAAACATTCCCCAACGGAATATAAAAACACAATTACTTAATCTATTATGTTCACCCTTTAATACTGCGAAAGCTTTTCGTCATTTAAATTGCTCTAGTGAAGTTGCACTATCCAACATTTATACACAAGTTCATTTGTTGAGTCCGGAAAGTTGAAGTACGGTCCGCAACGATTTGTTGATTACACAGAACTATGTATTGTAAGCGCGACGGTAAAGCATTTCGTAGTAATTTGTGCAGAGCACAACCAAAACTAATTAATTAAAAGCTTTGTGTTTCTAATTTTGAAAAGTTTTATTGCTCTATCTTTCATCGCCCTACAAAGGATGAAGCGATTAATAATTGCGTCCAACCATATTGACGTGCGCTTTATCTCCCGAAATCCTTTCTGTAAGGCAGCGGCTCGGCGAGAAAAAAACAAGCGATCTTCATTAAAATCTTTAGATCACTCATTTCACATAAGCGCTCTAGATGTGTACTTAACTAATCCTGTTGATACTTTTCTGTTTACCAGCGTAATTAGTGACTTTGTTTCGGCCTCAAAGCGTCCTATAAAAGGCTCTTGGCTCTTTGTAAGGGACAAGATATCGGGTAATTATACTATGTGGGATTAAACTAACGACAACAGCTACTGGATGTGTCAGAATTAGTGGAGTCCTTTTAGAAATTTATAAGAATTTTTTGATTGCAGTGATTTTATCATTTTATTTTCATTTGGCATACAGAGAAGAAATGTACTGACTTTTGTTTCTTTTTTAGGTTCTGAGCTTTGGAAGGAATGATTGAAAACAAGTTAAGGTAAGATTTTTTACAATTCCTGTAGGTTATGTTACGAAAATGAGAAAAATCTAAAAAGAAAGTCTAACAATTTGTACATGTATGGTATCGTTCAAAACTTTACTGCAAACAAAAAAATGCAATAAAAACTTTACGAGCTAATTATTAACGCCGGCGAACCAGTCGATACGGTGTCATCAAACAAGCCGAAGTATATTCAAAACCTATAATGATAAGTCATTCAATTTGCCGGCAGAATCAATATACAGGGTGTCCCACGACGAATTGCGGTGATCGATATCTCGAAAAGTAGACATCGGAAAATTTTGAAAAATTGGTAGTAAACTAATGTCGATGGGGGCAACTCGGCTAAAATATTTTCAAGATGGTGGCACTTCCGGGTATACCGGAAGTCGATACCAACTTGCTTATTTTAAATGGGACGCCCTATATATTATTACATTTTTGGATTGTACGCAAAATTCTAGGCCGATTTTGTGTATCATGTCCTATACCTGGATCTCTCCATTTTTGAGATATTTCAATTTTTATGTCAAAAATGACGTTTGCGGGCCCTAAAAGAATTATCAATTTTTCTATAAGGAAGCCTTTATTATCTAATTTGGGTTCGACTCTTTGTTGAAAAAGACCTACTTTAATAGAGTTTTTATAATATTTTGATAAGTACGTTTCAAAAAATAAGAATAAAGATGAAATTGAGAAAACTGTCAAAAATCAACTTTTTCAAATGGAAACCCCCAATTTTTATAATCTTATCTTATTCGCCATTAAAAATAAGGGTAAGTTTGTATATGGATGTCTATTCCGAAAATTTTTAGTTTTCGAGATATTCCCAATTCAATATTTCTATATGGGGATTTTGCTATGGATTTTAAGTTCAATTACTGTTAGTTGGCTATGACGGCGTTGAGTGCTAAACAAATGTATGTAGCTGTCACTTACCAATTGACAAGTATTAGTTATCATGCTGGGGCGCTTAAATTATGCACACGAGGATTACTTAAATTTGTTTATAATCTATGGAGAATGTTACAAAGTTTTATCAAAAACATGTGAAATATTTGCTAACAGATATCCAGAGAAACAAAAACCGTCTCCGAACAGTATTTAATGAATAATGGAGAATTTCAAAAAATTGGCACTGCAACAGTTCATAAAATAATTAAACAAATGTAACTTAACAAAAGGTTCTTACATAAGATACTAACAGTATAACTACTTATACTCAGGAAAATATTTTATTTTAATAAGTGTTCAAAGTATCCACCCTGAACTTCCAAACATTTATCGCACCTCTTGATTAGTTCGTCATGGGTGGCCGCTCTAATAGAACCTGGAGATAATCTTTCAAAAGCATTCCTTACTCTTGCCTGACAATCTTCCATTGTTGTGACTGGATTAAAATAAACCATATCTTTTATTGTTCCCAATATAAAATAGTCTAAGACGGACAGATCATGAGAACGGGGAGGCCACAGAAAAGGTTCATTGTTAGCAATCCACTTATCGTAAAAAGTTTCTTCCAAGAAGTTGTTAACTATGAAGCTGCTGTGTGGTGCTGCGCCATCGTCTTGGTAAAATATTTGCCTATGTTCAACTAGCGGTAAATTGTTCAAATATTCATTATCTAAATCTTGTAATATATTCAAATATCTTTCACCTAAAACAAAGTTTATACGTAATTTGAAAAACAGAAACTATTTAAGTATTAATTCATTACCATTTAAGTTTTCTTCCTAAAAATTAAGTTTTACGACTCCATCATTGCTCACAGCACAGTACACATTAAATTGCCAGGTTTCTTGATAATTTCGCAATCTCACGGCATGGGGAGTTGAATCACACCAAAAGTGGGAATTATGTCTGTTGAAAAGTCAATTTTTCGTAAATTTTGCCTCGTTAGTCCAAATTATGTTGTCCAAAAATCGAAAGTCGCCTTGTAACATTGTTAAAATAAATTCGCAAAAGTGAACTCTTCTGGTCAAATCGGTGTCCTTTAGGTGTTGAACCATAGAAATGGAATAGGGATGGAATTTGTGTTTCAAAAGAATTCTATGAATAGAGTTCTTGGAGATTCTTGTTTGGAAGGTCACTTGTCTTAAGGATGTCATAGGATATGCCGCAAAATATCCCAAAATAGCCAGTTCGATATTTTCATCATCGACAATTGGTTTTATTTTATGAACTGTTGCCTTAACGGTGCCAAAATTTTTGAAATTCTCCATTATTCGTTTAATGCTGTTCGGAGACGGTTTTTGTTTATCTGGATATCTATTAGCAAATATTTCACAGGTTCTTGATAAAACTTTGTTACATTCTCCATAGATTATAAACAAATTTAAGTAATCCTCGTGCGTATAATTTAAGCGCCCCGGCATGATAATTGATATTTGTCAAATGGTAAGTGACAGCTACATACGTTTAGCACTCAATGCCGTCATAGCCAACTAGGAGAAATTTAACTTAATATCCATAACAAAATACCCATATAGAAATATTGAATTGGGAATATCTCGAAAACTAAAAATTTTCGGAATAGACATCCATATACAAACTTACCCTTATTTTTAATGGAGAATAAGATAAGATTATAAAAGTTGAGGGTTTCCGTTTGAAAAAAATTGATTTTTGACAGTTTTCTCAATTTCATTTTTATTCTTATTTTTTGAACACTCTGTATTAATACTTATCAAAATATTATAAAAACTCTATTAAAGTAGGTCTTTTTCAACAAAGAATCGAACCCAAATTAGATAATAAAGGCTTCCTTATAGGAAAAATTGATAATTCTTTTAGGGCCCGCAAACGTCATTTTTGACATAAAAATTGAAATATCTCAAAAACGGAGAGACCTAGGTATAGGACATGATACACAAAATCGACCTAGAATTTTGCGGACAATCCAAAAATGTAATAATATATAGGGTGTTCCATTTAAAATAAGCAAGTTGGTATCGACTTCCGGTCATCTTGAAAATATTTTAGCCGAGTTGCCTCCATCGACATTAGTTTACTACCAAATTTTCAAAATTTTCCGATGTCTACTTTTCGAGATTACCGCCGCATTTCGTCGTGGGACACCCTGTATGCAAACTTTTTGGGCTGTTAAGCCATTATCTTGTTTTTTCTTAAATCATCTTCTAATACTTTCTCTGGGGGCTAGTAAGGTTTAAACCAGCCGCTCTAATACTAACCGGGGGTTGTTAAAATATTCTAAAATTTGGTCAATATTTCTCAAATTTTAACGACGTCTATTATGCCTGATTTTAAGCTAGTTTTTTGAAACACAACCTGTCTCATTGAAAACTTCTAATGCGTTGCACATTACTTCGATTTACTCGTCTATTTGGATGTCTATTATTCGCAGCTTCTCTTAATAAAAAACAACACTAGATGCAATTAAAAATATAATTAGTAATATTTATTTTAATAAATTGTTCGATAAAATCCAAGCCTCTAGTAGTATTATGATATATTTTTTGAAAATTATTCTCGATGCTGTAACTCTAACATTAAGCAACCACCAGTAGATCGGTACCGAATGAGATCTGAAACTAGTAGACAAATTAACGCAGGTCATAGTAATTTTACAGTTACTCTCTGAACATTCATACCGTTTATTTACAAATACATTATGTTGTGCCAACAAAACGGTAAATAATAGATATTACAAATATCTCTAGGAACAAACTCCTTTCGATAACGATGAATAAGGTTCCTTAAAATAGCAGGTAAGACACCTGAGGCCTCAAAGTTACCAAGGAAGCACTTGTTTATCACTATTTCTCTTTACCCCTTTTTCGTGTACTTCAGAGATAATGAAATATAACAGTAAAGTGATAGGCACAGTAATTTCCGAATGTCTTATCATGACGAAGAAATCGGGCCTTTGTAAAATAACAAAATTACCCGACTCAAGGTATAAGAGAATGTTGTCAATGATTTAATTAAATGATGTAAGTCTACGGTTTCCTTCTGGTGAAACGTAGGTGTTTAAGGATGAAATTATTGTTATGGGAATTATGTATTTTATTTCACAAGTACGTAGAGGATCTATCAAAATAATACTCGCGATTTCTTGCGTCAACTGAGTTGCATCGTTTTACAGTCTGGATTTTTCAAAATTTATTTTAAAGGTTATAAATTTTATTTTTATCAGTGCTGTATGAACAAGAACTACAAACTTTTACCCTAATCGGAGCAAGATCATTGCCCGACACATTAGCGTACAAAAGTCTGAAAAAGATTATTACACAAAAAAAACTAAACTAAGAAAACAAAAATGTTAAATGTGCAGTAACACACACGTGAAAATAATGCATTTCTGACACCTCCTCATACATTTTGTCTCTTGACCAGTGTCGAACGTGCGTATGATTCTTTGACATATGTTTGATCCCCCAACTTGGAAGCATCTAGTATCCTCATTTCTTTTTAAGTATAAACTTAAAAATTGGTATTAATAAAAAAAGTTATGTATACCTAATGGCGTAAAAGTTCTCGATATAACCGAGTTAAATTTTTATCGTTTGCCGTAGCTGTATCATCTTTGTTTACCTTTCATTTCTTTTATGAAGCCAAGTTTTTTAGATGTAAGGTCCTTTGTGGGATCTGAGAAAAATAATTTAATAACGATTCAGAATTTACCTAGCCTGTACAGTGTGGGGCCAAAGAAATGACATTGAGATTCGCTTGAGATTATTTTATGCATATTGTATGACTGATGGTCGAGAGGTGAGCGCACTTGCCTCTCACCTAGAAGTTCCGGGTTCGATCCCCGGTCGTGGCAGTGGAAAATACTGTGAGAGGGATTTTTCCACTATACACGGATATTAGGTGTATGTCCCTTGTCTCTAAATGTATAGCCCCCTCCCACACAAGGCTCTTCTAGAGCCTTCCGGGTTAAAGGGGGTCGTCATTACCTATGGTGTATTTATTATTATTATTTATTTATTGTTCAATTTCTTAGACATTAAATTTAAATTAAGGTTAAACTTGCACTAATTGCAGTATCGGAATGATAATATTCCTAAGAAAGTCATCAATATTGTAGAAAGCTATTCCAAGAACTTTTTTCATTTCATTTTCAATTTGTACTGCCTTTCTTTCTCTGCAAATGTTTTGTGAGTGACTGGCATAGAACTTTACGTAAAGAGTTCTGTGCTGCTTACTAACAAGAAATTAAAATTTAGAAATGTATTAATTACAGAGAATTTTCCACTTCATGTGTACTATTTTTTATAATTTACTACTGAATTATTTTCACGATAGAGGGACTGCTGGAACTGGAATGGAATCCGAAATTAGGTCAACTTGCTCGTGAAACGGCTCTTTAACAAGTTCATTTGCGGAGAGCACATCAAATTAGGAGCTATGTCACATATAATTTCCCAGGAACTATGTTTTATGTTGTTAATTTAGTTTCCAGGTTTCCGCACAATCCGTTTATAACTATGCGAAAGCCTATAATGACTTATCATCCGGTTATATGCAAATGCGAGATGTTCTGCAATGCATCATTTTGCTGACTGCGAATTCAAATTAATTTTGTAGAATTTGCTGATCGCAAATTTATTCAGTATAAATTGATTGGCTTTATTTGCTCATTTTATTTATCAAATCCGGCCAGAGATGTTCAATAAATCATAGCGTATTTTACACCAGGCCAGAGCCGCAAGTATATTTTACAAAACACTTTATACGCTGCAGGCAAAGATGTCAACAATACAGTCTTCAAACGTTTAAATAAGAAAATTATGCTTATGCATAATTTTTTTATACGGATGTGCTTTTTTATGTCAAATTGCACTCGAAAATTTAAAAAATCCTAGATGAGAAAGGTTCATTCAGTTCATTTGGAGACTGGCCTACAAGTATAACGCAATTAATCAAGAACAATGTATGTTACTTTTTTCGTAGTAAGCATGTGTCAAACTAAAAAGTCATTATAATTATTAAAATCTGACAGTTCGCGTTTGCATCTTGATTTTTGTACACAAAATGAATGAGGAAGGGCTATTTGGTGATGTTTCACTAGAAAATATTGATGAAGCTATCAATGAAAGTCTCCCAGTTAAATTGAGAAACACACTCCACACGTCGTGTGGCGATTTTTCCATGCGCTTAGGGTGGGCATCCAAGAGAGAGAGAGAGAGAGAAAGGTCCGATAAGGAAATATTTCTTATTTTTTGCCATAACTTTTTTTTAATACATATATTGTTAAAAAATATATAAGCCTACCTAACTAGAACTATGGCAGGTGTAGTGATATGAATCTCCACTCAATAATTTCAGTTATTTGCAAAATTAGTTCATTTAAAACTACAAATTATGAAGATTGGCACTAATTTTTAATTTAAATTTACTGATTTTGCAAGCAACTGAAATTATTGAGTGAAAATCATCTGTCATAGTTCCACTTAGGTAGGCTTATACTTTATTTTATCAATATATGTATTAATAAAAAGTTATGGCCAAAAATAATAAATATGCCTCATTGCCTTGAGGCTAATCCGGCACTGATTAGAACTATACGTAAAGGAAGGTAATTTCTGGTTTTTCTATTATGAATTTGGTATAGAATAGATGAGAGTTGTATAATTCTTGTTGTGATTGATAGTAACTACTTGTTAGTCTCGAGATAATCTTTTTCAGACAATGAAATATTATACTATCAGAATATGACAAAAATTTGGCTCAATGGTATAAAGAAAGTGTTGAATATATTAGATTTTGAAAACATTAAATTTATCGGTTAAATATTCAAATAGCATTTTTCAATACATTTTCAGTTGAAAAATAGCAGGCACAGGATTTCCCGTAAATTAAAAAAATAGTCTCTCAAAATTTTTCTCCAGAGATTTGACTATAATTAGTTGACCGTCATAGTGCTACCACAATTTTAATTTTTCATAACATTAGCCTGGAGCGTGATATATAGAACACATGTCGCTATTTTTTTTATTAACGACCCGGTATGGCATTAATGAAGACGGTTTTATAATAAATGAGTCACGAACTGATCCATTTTACATATTAAAACTTTAAAATTGCCTTAATTTTTTTTACGACATGAAAAACCTTTTCCCTCGTTCTTATTACAAACCAAAAATTCCTATTTGAATTATCCGTTGCGCGCCGCATCGAAGATGGAAAAACCGTGTTATATTCATGGATGAGTGGGTTTAGCTTATTTCAATACTTCCATTATTAACATAAACAAAAGTATATTTGAGTGTACAGTAACGCGAAAAAGTAATTAAAATAAAATCGAGTTTTTTAAATTCGGTTATTAGTGTCTAGCAATTCCTCAAATACTAAATTAAAAATTTTTTTTTTTACGATTATGTTGGATTTTTAATATACAGTGCATTTCAGTGAAAACTATCTACCCTAAATAAATTTGGATATATCGATTTTTGAAAAAAGAACACAGAAACACGTCAAAAAGATACAATAGGGGGACACACTTTAATCTTTTGTCGTAAATCATCCAGAGATTCTAGTTGAGTTGCATAATTTTTCGGCTTCGAATACCCCACAAAAAGTCTAAAGGAGTCAAATCTGGTAATGCAATCGAAGCATTAGCATTTTGATGGTAATATGCAATTATTACACTTAACGCGCCAGATTTGTAACTTTGGTTGCAGTCTGGTTACTTTCCTTATAGTAAAATAAGGATTTATAGAGGAGTTTGCGACCAAAAATATTATGTTTAATATCAAATAGATAGTTTCATTAAATTATAATTAAATAATTGTCCTCTATGATCCGATATGTGTGCATATACTAACTCATTAAATTTGTAATGCATTTCTTACAATAATATACGTACGTTTTTATTTATTTATTTAGCGATAATTTACCACTCGTTAACGCTCAGGATTTAGTATTATCACATATTTTTCGGTACGTTGCGTTATTTTGCTTTAACGGCTCGGCGATCTCATTTAATACCGGGAATAAGTTGATGTTTCCGTGAGAGATCTCGGTAATGCATTTATATATTGTATAACGGACGTGATGGATGTCACAACCATAAGCTCGTGAGCCCTAACGGGCCTTCTTTTTCAATATTTTTCTATTTGCCCAAACTGAATGGTGTTTTGAACCGGCGCGGCGCACGGCGCCTTCATGAATCATGTATGCGATAAGCTATCCGGGATGGGGTAAGTTTGGGTAAAGCTCGAATGAAAACGGCATATCGGTAGGAAACTTGCGTAAAGCTGGTGTATATTAAAAAACACTATGGGCCCGGCCATTTCAAGTACTTTATTATGGAAACGGGGATGATATGGATTATTCATAAACTAGTTTTTCACGTTGGTTTCTGTCGAGTATTATATTAATACCTCGTATGGTTTCTGTGTAAATTTGAATATTAAAAGGAGGATTTAAAACTGGCGACAACATCAATTGAGCAGTGGCGGGTGAGATGTACAGCACTACTGTTTACGAGGGAATTGGCTATTTTATCGTACGGCAAAAGGAAGATATTTCACAAATACGTGTAAAACACAGTATTAGAAAATCTTTGTAAAGTTTGTATTGAACAAAATTACTTTTAGTTTAATTTCATAGACAAAAAGCTTACTAATGGGTACACCAATCTCTCCTTTGCAGGGGCGCCGCGAAGGTTCCAATTTCTCATTAATATGCCGACTTATTTGAAATTTGCTGATTGCATCGTTTTTTATACAGGTTTAAAAACGTGTGTGCAGATAGGTTATCAGAGAATTAAAAGAGCACAATGTTATGCTGGAGAATTTTATTGATAAACAATTATTGTTCATTAAATTATTAATTAGAAGTACATACTGTGCCGTCTTTTTCTAGTTCAGTATGAGAGAGAGCTGTCACTTTTACAATCGAGCTTTCTTATTTGGTTACTCGGGCGCCAGTTCAATTTTAGAGTGATTGAACAACACTACCCAAAAGTCTGTAAGCGGGACTGAGCAGCTCAGTGAAGAAACGGTTGATTCCAGTGGGTCAATAAGGGAAATTAGACTTTCACAAATACATTAGTAAAACGCAAAAATAACAAAGTATATTACCTTTACCCTACGATTTACAACCCTAAGTTAAAAATTTAAAAACTAAGCACAAGTTTATACGGGCGATAGAGGGATTTTAGCAAACGATAAACCAGTATCAGCGGCAAAAGCGGTATAAGCCGAGTATGACGTTATAATGAGCGGTAAAATTCGTGAGTGAATGCTAAAGCGGTTAACAGGCGAACAGTGTACGTGTATAGTGTGAGAAGCATCTACAATTATTTACAGTGTTATACTACAGGTTATGATGCATACCGGAAGCCTGATAAAAGAGGTATTAGTCGAGTATGACGTTATAATAAGCGGAAAAATTAGCGAGTAAATGGGTGAAGTGAAGTGACAAGAGGACAGTGCACGGATACCAGAAAAAATGAGAAGCAAATACAATTGATTGCGGTGTTATACTACAGGTTATGATACAACACGGAAGCTTGGCGAGTACGCAATAACGGTGTCAGTAAAATGAGAATAAATAACAGTGCTTATTTTTAGCGTTGGTTGGTGGCGCTAAGGCTCAAGTCCCAGATTCGATAAAATATGCAAAATCGAAATACAGCCCAGAGTAAACAGTAATGTGACAACCGATAGGTAATAGTAGAAGAGACCTGCCGAAGCGCGAGAGCCTAATGCAGGGTGAAGGAAGGAACCTACCGAACCGCGAGGGCCTAATACAGTAAGGCTAGAAGGAAGTCACAGAAATAAGCACAATATCAAAAATATCAATCAGTAAAACAGGAAACAAAATTGCACTAGCCAGGTATATAAAAATATTAAGATAAGCTCTTTCCTATTTAGGCGGTGGACACTGGTAGACTGGTTAATTCAAACGCTGGAACAACAATTGACTAGAGCTCTTGTCGCTGTCTATTTTATAGCCGCGCTTCCCTACCATAGAATCGCGAGAATCTACACTCCTTAGGAACACGCATCAAACGGCGCGCTTGCTATGAGCTAGCGACGACGGTTGCATTGAACGATTAAACGTACTGGTAAATTATTATTACGTTCGTCAATTAGTATACACAAAGTATTCTAAATATTGTATTGCTTCAAATAATTGTTATAACCAACTACGAAAAAGAAACGGATTTAGTCAGCCACAGATAACTAATTATTAAATTAATTACTTCACAGAATAAACAATAATTCCTAGTTTACAACTATTCTTGCTTTAAATAAATGTTCAGGTACTCAAATAGTAAATATTTTCTGGTAATACACCATAATTCGCTTGAGGCGGTACAGTATATATTTTATTTTAATAGAAAACAAGAGAATACTTATCTAGGGGGTACAAATAAATATAAATCATGTGCATATTTTGTTAACGAAAAACGATTTGTTATAATACATTAAAGAACAATGCCCAGAAATAAACATCAGATTCTTTCAAGTGGTAAATGGTAAATGGAAAGAGGTAAATGATAGGTATATGTACAATAAAATAAAACATATTTTTCATAGAACCACCATCGTATCTCAAACAAAACAGAATTTGTTATATTATTTTACTTCAATTAAAATATAACTTCTATTAAAGTAAGAAAGTTTAACTAATAATAAAAGAAATTGTCACAGTTCACATGGTAACGATATCATCAGTAAACTCACTACTAGAATCATTCCCCACCTGAATAATAATAGGCTCTAAGAGCGGCAAAATGGGCTACTCTTTTTCTTCGTTTATAACATGATTCGCGGATTTTTTTCATATGTCGGTTTTGTCTAAAACGAATATTACGGCTCTTATATTATCTAGAACTACAGCGCTTAAAGTCGGATTCTGATTGCATTTTCTCAATTCCCTCTCAATTACCTTTCTTAGATGTATTAGTGAAAAGGTCACAAAATGGCAAGCTGGCCCACGGTGTCTGCAGAAAGTAAACGCACACCGATCGTTACCTACATACGACATCTCACCACCATCCACAACAGAAGAGAGCGTTAATTAGAATCTTGGTCCACAGAGCCAACACAATATGCGACGACGATAACAAACCCGAGGAACTACAGAATGTCCAACAAACTTTAGAGAAGAACGGATACAGTCAAAGCAATATACAACGAATAGTAAATAACCAGAGGAGAACTACAAAAGAAGAACAGCAACAACCAACAACGTATGCATGCCTACCCTACGTCGCTGGAGTCACAGATTTTATTCAAAAAGAAAGTAGGTGTATGGTTTCAGTGAAGAAAATACAGCAGATGCTTCCCTCAATAAAAGGCCCTGTCCCCAAACTGTTATCAAAAGGTGTTTACCAATTGAAGTGCACATGTGGTAAGAACTACATCGGACAAACAGGACGGAGTATCCAGTGTAGAATCAAAGAACACCAGAGAAATACCAGATTTGGATACACGGATAGGTCGGCGATAGCTGAACATATCCATAATAACGAGAACCATAAAATCAACTAGGAGGACGTCAATATATTAGACAGGAATACACGCTATTATTCGCGAATCATTAGGGAATCACCGGAAATTATGAAAAACGTGAACAGCTTTAACAAAGAGGATGGGTATCGACTAAGTAACACGTGGAGACTGGTATTACCAAGTACCAGCACCGTAGTAAGTCACAGTCAACCAAACACGACGAATGAGCAGCGAAGCTAACCAAGCATGACCAATGACCAGCGAAGCGAAGCGGCGCCTAGGTATATAACGAGGGGTGTAACACAACAAATTCAGTCTTTAGATATCCTTCTGAAGAAGCTGACAGGATGATCAGCGAAACGTCAAGTCAAGTTCGACGACCACGGCAAGACCCGGAAGATCTATTTCATTAAACAAAAATGAAAACCTGCATTCTACTATTCTCAATTCATGTTTTACACTGCTCCAAATCAACTCTATTGGATTAAATATGCAGTAATATGGCGGTAAACGTAACAGACTCTGGCCGTGTGTTTCGCAGATATAGTGTACAACATATTCTTTTTTAAAATTATGTTCTTTGATAGTTTTTAATAAAAAAATTTACTAGAAATTTTTCAGGAATAGATGTTTATATATTTTTAGATATCATAAACTTTATTATATCGTCCTTTTTCCTATTATTATTTGGTACTTAATTTAATAGTCGCGAATGATAAGAAGCGTTATCCATAGCGATAACTGACTTTGGGAGAATATTAGGTAACAGCTATTCAGCGAACTATTTTTCAAATTAATCCGCGGTCATATCTTCGTAATAGCCAGCAGAACGTTATTTTATATTTTTGGCTGGCAAGAGCATTGTGTTGGGTACAAACCCATTTTTACTTCCGGCATGCACAATTATTATAATACGTTTTCTTGCCCTTGAACATGGCGCATTCAAAATACAATTCTGAGTCGTGTCTACACGACCGTAATTAACAGTATCATACGTACCAAACCACGTCTCGCCAAGATATATTACCGTACTATTTGATTCACGATACTCTTTTATTTTACGTAAATATTCCTGTCGAATTTCCACAATACGTGATTCCATTACTATTAACGGTTATTAATTTCTTTATATTTAAATCCGCACTCTAATAGAATACGTCTTAAAGTTGCCAAAGATTGATAATTATAATTAGGGTATTTGCGCAATTTATTCTAAATCATTTCCACACTAGTGCGGTAAAGTACGTCATTATGACACTAAAGTCAATTTCGTAAAGTTTGAAATTACATACCGAAAGTAGATAAAAAATATTTTGCCGCCTTGTTATTCGTTTACGTCACGCCCTGTGTAATATTCGACTTCGTCAAGTAAGTAGATCAAGTAGATCAACTAAACGTCAATATCTCGGTTTACTAAAATTTACCGCCGCCACAAAATCCAAGCCGTTAAATTCGCATTTTGCTCCTTATCCACCGACACTCTTTTCCGGCTTTCATTTTTTATTATGAATTGAAATCCCCTGCACAATATTTTCGTATTCTGTTTTATGGCCAGATATTTAGCATTTATCTTCATTCACGTAACTGTCTCTCTACGAAATCCCGTTTATACAGTAATTTGTAGCTCCTCAACTCGGGAATAAAGGCTATTTTTGCAGGAATTCAGAATATTATAGTGCCGTTGATTTTTTATGGGACAGGAGTATTAATTCTCTTTTATCTGTATCTGCACAGGAATCCTATAATAACTGCTGGAATTTATGGAAGCATATTACCGACTTAGAGAAAATCGTTGTAGTAAATAATAAAAATGATCCATCCGAACGGAAGCTATCGAATTTATAAATTCAAGGGGTTTAAAAAAGGGAGAGATTTGCTAGCTTGCTAATGCTGTGTTGTGTAAATACTTTTTATGTTTTTATGAAGTTTCCCTAAATAAATCGTCGAAATTTTTAGGATCTATTCATTAACAGAAGTTAAGAAATTCATTGTTACAGAATGCTGGTTAATTTTTCACAAACTAAATGATGGCATCAGCAGTTTGTAAATGCAAGCAAATTCAAAGTTTACGACATTGACTATGTCAGTAGATAAGCTATGGGCGTTCTGCGCCAAAATCCCATGTTATTTGTTATGGAGGTTCATTGGCGGGAAATACAAACGTTACGCCCCTCATGAACTACCATGACACCCCTTAAACCACCCATATTTAAGGCCTGTTTATTATCGTACAGATCTGTTTAATATTCGTACAGACCCTATATATTATTCATATAGGCCTGTTTAAAAATCGTATAGATCCTGTTTGGAAGCTGTCTAAGGGGATACATCACGGATATTATTTGTCCTAGATCAGTTTGAATATTTATATCTAAAATTGGTGCGTGGGATTTTTCAAATGTTATATTCATTGTTTTTTCAACATTTAAGAGCAGCTTATTAGCATGAAATCAGTTTGTAATGCTATTCATTGTCTCTTCACTTTTAACTTTAAGATCGTCCAAATTATCATCATTCACTATGTCATTCACTATGATACTGTTATCATCTCAGGGAACAATGAAAAATTGTAACGAGGAAAATCATAGCAAGATCATTTATATATATATATATATATATATATATATATATTCATGATTTGTAAGGTATAATTCAATGCAGGTCGGGGTATTTGCCCGCTGAGTAGTTGTTTCCTGCAAATCATGTGTAATATCAGTATAGGTTAAGTCCACCAAGGGCTGAAGGTCGCCGCTCTCGGTACTTGCAAAATAGCAAGTCGCTATACACCATGGAGACATCTGTGATGTCTGGTGTATAGTAGCATTTGACCACAGGAGAGGATTCACTTACCTCTCACCGGTACACCATTTATATCAGTTTGTATAAAACTAGCAGGTTGGCCACTGTCATTTGTCTGTTCCACGACCTATGGCATACTGATGAGAACTAATAAGTTCGAAACCGGTCTATGTCTGGTCGGGGAATTGACAAATGACATTGGCTACCATTCATGATTTGTAAGGTATAATTCAATGCAGGTCGGGGTATTTGCCCGCTGAGTAGTTGTTTCCTGCAAATCATGTGTAATATCATATATATATATATATATATATATATATATATTGTGCTGTTTTACTTTTATTGAACTTACTAATTTGCAGTACTAATCAAACTTTAACTTGTTTATTTCCAATAGATAAAAAAAAACTTTAAAAACCAAAAGATCAAATTAAAATCTCTTACCTTTTGATCCGAAAGTATGTCAAAATATTTAATGGGCCGGCTAGCTTATCTTTTCCTTCAGGAGCAGGTTCAAATTCAGTTCCTATTTAAAATGAAATTTTATTAAAGTAAAATTTTTAATCTGATATAAATAATTTATTTTCTTTGATATTTAGATAATTTAGCTTTATAACAGGTTCGAAAGTCTAATACACTATTTAAATTTTAATATACAACCTTGTCCGAAAATTAAACACACAAAAACCTTCCTTCTTCGTAGCTACACTCTTCTCTTTCCAAATCCAACAATTCTCCTTTCATTAATTCTTCACCTCTACCTTCTTATTTACAGTCTATTTTTACTCCTCTTCGCTGATCTCCACAATTTCTGACTTTCAATTCAATTTCAAATTATTAATCCTTGTTTATTATTTTTCTCTTTCACTCCCTAATTTTCACTTGTTCTTTTTTTTCTTAAATTTGTTTTTCCAATTTTGCAACCTCTCTTTTATCTGTTGTTTGTTGTTCTATATCACTAAATATCAATGTACTCAAAATAAACAAAACAAGACACCATATGAATTTTGATTAATTTCATTCCAAACATAACCTAACTTAAACCTCCTTGTCTTTCTCCAGGAACATTTACCAACTATAAAATAAAATTTCCTACTTAAAAGAAATGTCATAATGACTTAAATGTCAGAAATTATTTCAACAACAACTTAATAACTACTAACATAGATGTCAGTATCAAACTTACTGTTGACATCAAATAAAAACTTTAAAACTATTAAAACAACTCTAAACAAGTATTAACATTCTGAAACACATACCTTTCGGATCTTTAGCTAATTTAAATAAATTTTGAAAACCATCTAAAGGAAATAAACAAATTCAAACCCTGATTCAGCAAATAACACAAACATGCAATCTTCGTAATCGTCCAATATACAAATACATCGCAAGATATATGAAAAATACTAGGTTCTCGGGTTGAACCGCGTCTGAGATTGTTAATGTCTCGACGTTTCGGCTCCCGTTTTGAAGCCATTTTCAAGATAAAAAGTGGGTCAAGAAAAAATTGTCATAGAAAATAATGCTAGGAATTCATGGAACTGGTTCGATTCCGGGGTCTCAATCTGCCTACTCCCCAGATCTCACTACGATCCGTCTCAAAGGCCTCAATCTGCCTACTCCTTAGAGCGAACTCGCTGGCAGTATCGGACGAAGTGTTATTTATACGAAAGCTGTCTGTGGGTGGGAGAGTGGTGGGGGGGTCGAGGGTCTGTTGATGGAGGCATCAGAACAGAACGGCTGCTATTAGGATTATGAGGTGTGGATGAAGATTGTGGGGCTAGCCTGGAGATCAATGATTTCCAAGCGACTGGAAAATGATTACCGTCATCCCTTTTGTTTAGATCATTGGGACGTTTTTCAATCTCAATTGCTTCGCGGATGATTCGCGGTTTCTGGAAAAACGATGGTGCTATGGTTTTGGTGTTATAGAAGTCTATATTATGGCCTGTTAGGAGGAGGTGTTGGGCAAGTGATGATGTGGGATCGGATTTTCTAACTACAAGATGATGTTCATATATTCTATTGTTAATCCGTCTATTGGTTTTTCCAATGTAGGTTTGGGGACAGTTTGAGCAAGGTATTTCGTATACACCATGGGAATCATTAGGTATTTGGTCTTTTGAGGTTCTGATTACATTGGAAATTGTTTGGTGTGTTGTGAATATGGTTTTTATGTTATTGGATTTCAGGACTTTTGAAATTTTGTCTGTGACACCTTTGATGTAGGGTAGGAAAGCTTTTTGCTGAGGAAGAGTTTCTGTCTGTTGAATTTGGGGAGGATTTTGTGCTTTGTGTATGGATCGCGTTATATGTCCTTTGTCGTAACCGTTTTGTAGAAGTGCTTCTTCTAATATTTGTAGTTCGGATTGTCTGTTGTGATTGTCTGTTAGTCTGAAGGATCTGGTTACAAGAGTGTTGACAATGGAATTTATTTGTGATGGATGATGGTGTGATTTTGAGTTAAGGTAGCAGTTGGTGTGGGTTGGTTTTCTATACACAGAGTAGGAGAATTGATTGTTGTTTTGTTTTGTAATGAGGACGTCTAGGAAAGGGAGGGAACAATTGTTTTCGATATCAATAGTGATCTGGATCTGAGGGTGTATATGATTAATGTGAGACAGGAAGTTGTTTAGAGAATCTCTACCATATATATATATATATATTAAAACATAATATTTTTAGTCGCAAACTCCTCTATAAAATTCAAGCTTGGCGCGTTAAGTGTAATAATTGCATATTACCATCAAAACGCTAATGCTTCGATTGCAAAAAAACACCAGCCGAAAGACTGATCCTACTTAAAGGAGCTCTCGTACTAGTAGTCACACAGCACCTGCAGACTGCAGTTTCAAGCTGTTGGCTCTCGTCAGTGCAAGGTAGGCATGTGAATACCGACACGAGGATCACTTCACTATTTAGTACATTTCGGTATCCTTGGGATAGCGACATGTAAAACAGTCAGCAGGCGCCATCTAGCGGTCCAATGTCTGTTGCTTCCATAATAACAGTTTTTCCAATTTCCTGAGATTCGTCATAAAGTCTGACATGTGATTATGCAGATCTATGTTTTAAATACGAAGTAAACACAGAAGTGGCGTATTCCGTAGTAATTGAGCTTCATTAGTAAGATATTATGACCTGCACAGTCAAAAGCCTTAGACAAATCGCCAAAGATACCCATAGGAATATGTTTATTTTCTAGAATAATATTAATTTTATTTATTAATTTAAATATAGCGTCAGACGTGCTTACTGGTTCGCTTATATTTGCGTCTGATTTTTCGTAGTTTCACTTCTGTTTTTGTGATTCAAGGATAACAATTGAGACTACCCTTTGCAAGAGACAGAATGGTTGACTCGAGTCTCCCGAACGTGTTATTTCGTTATATTACGAAATGAAATTAACGGGGTAAAAAATAAATGGGGTTATAAAAGGACTTCTGTCAAGTACAATCATATTAAATGAAATTAAATAAAATTAATTAAACGAATTAGGAAATACTTGTGTTGTACAAATTGCATGTTTAAATTCTTTAGAGGGCAAAGGATTCGAATAATTTAATTTGACGAATTTGTGTAGAAAAACATTTATGCAACGAATTTCAACAACTTAAATTAGATTCAACTGGTTTAATTGCATCACAACAAAAATGTGTTTTATGCGGAAATAAGGTTTAACTGTGCGACAATTTGTTTTCTATGGAATGCATACGCTTTAAAGGGCTGGAAAAAGCGTTACTATTAAATTTTAAAAAACTACTTTTCCTAACTTTGATCCAAAAAATATTTCTCTAACGTAGTAGTTTTTATTAATAAATCGAATTGCAGATAGACTTTATTTCACTAATATATGTTTACATCATTGAACATTTACAGCAAGTCGGAAGATCACCTGGCAAGAAGCTGCATCACTAAAAAAAATAATTCTGTTTTTGAGGTAAATACAATAGGTCCATATATAAAATAACGACAATAAGAAGAACATGTACTGTATATAACGTTTTCCCACGACCATACAAGAAAGTGACAGTTTCCGTACAATCAAGTATCCACGAAAGTTGACAATATCATTCAAATGTTTCTTATTATAACGAACGTGTTTGTTAAAGATTTAAATTTTCACTTCACTATTTAGTACGCTCGTTTGATTTTTGACAGTTCTAAAGTATTGACATTTCGTTAGCTTTCGTATCGTTTTTTAAGCGAAGTTGCGTTAAAATCCAATTATTTCTACAAATAATGATTGAAGATAGTGAAGTAAAAATTTTAAATCTATAACAAACACGTTTGTTATAATAACAAAACAAATGTCCAATTAATTCATACATTGTCAAATCTGATGCGTGATGAAACAGTTACACATAAGATAAGATAAGATAATTTATTCGTTTTTAAAAGTTTATACAGAATATAACATACAATGTACAGACTTTAGTAAACTAGTCACCACAAAATATTCAACATAAAATTAATAAAATAGGTATAGAGGTGAGCAAAATCAACAATTAAGGAACTCATCTATGTCATAAAATGTTTTATCATACAAAAATTTAAATATTTTATTCCTAATTGACATGTTGCTGTCATTGTTGATACACTGACTAATTTTGTTAAAACATTTGGTACCAATATGTTTCGGCAAATTTTCTCCCAGTGCAAGTCTGGAATATGGCTGATACAAATTATCCTTGTTTCTCGTGTCATACACATGAATATCAATATTTCTAAAGAATTCAGATTCATTTTTTTTTATGCACATTATTAACTGGGAAATATATAAACTAGGCAAGGTAAGTATTTGCAAATCTTTAAATAGTGGTTTACAACTGGTTAAGGGGTGGATCTTACACATGGTTCTTAAAACCCCTTTTTGATATTGAAATGCCCTATTAAAATATGAGAAATTTCCCCAGAAAATGAGTCCATACTGTAGTTGATCTGTTCAATGGAGTTATGGGACATTAGCATGTTTGCAACATCTGCATATAGAAGAAGTTGATTTGAAGTGATACATATGTTGGGTATATCGTTAATAAAAAATTATAAAAAACAGAGGTCCCAGAATCGAGCCTTGAGGCACTCTCAGGTTTATATTTCTGTTTTGGAGTTAACGCCATCTACAACAGTAGTTTACGTGCGCTTTTGTAGATATGAGGCTGTCCAGCTGTATGGTGCCCCTCTTACTCCAATACCCTCTAATTTTGTAAGTAACAAAATATGATCTATAGTATCAAATACACGACTTAAATCATAAAAAAGACCTAAGATGTGACACTTGTTGTTCAGTGCATTATAGATAAAATCTATGCAATCTAAGATAGCAGTATTGGTGGATTTATTTTTTTGAAAACCATTTTGGACATTTGAGATCAAGTTAAAATTCTCTAGATAATTGGTCAGTCTTATGTAATATGTCCGTTCAAAAATTTTAGCAATTTGACTTGGTATGTACATGGCTCTATAATTAATAATGTCTGTTGTGGGACCTTTGCTTTTATATACAGGTATGCATTTGGATTCTTTTATGTTGGGAAATACACCAGTTAAGAATGATTATTTACTAAGTATGCTAATGGCTCATTAATAATGTGTTTTACTGATTTCATCACTTTTCCGTTCATGTCATTGATACCAGCAACCGGTTTAAGAGTAGTTTTCCCAATTATTTCACTTATTTTTTGTGGTGTCGTCGGTGTGAGAAAAAACTGGTACTTATCTTTTCAATGTTGACATTACAGTTAGGTTTTGATTGATCTGAGGCAAGATTTCTAAAGTAATCATTGATAAAATTACTCTTTTCCATGGCATTTGATATCCAATCATATTTCATAATTGTCAAAATAACACCATTACTATAAATTTTGTAAATGACAAAAAAATCAATTAATAAAAATTGTTTGAGTTAGTAATGACATTTTTATGGTCGTGGGAAAAATAGTGTACAAAACACGCATAAAGTGTCTAACGCACAGGTTATTTACCACTTTCCGTGCTCATTATGTAATGTACTATTAGACATTGTCAAACATTAAAATATAAAAGCATAATGCATAAAATAAGTATAAAAAATACGAGCATTCTGCAAATATGAGCATTAGACACTCGAAATTGGAGTGGCCATAAAAAATCATCAATTGAGTAAAAACAGAACTTAAGAATGAAACATTTTACATTATTTTTGAAGGACCTAAAGTTTAGCTATTTAATGTGAAGTGGTAAATGGCAATGATGGAATAGATTTAAGTTGGGGGATTTTTTCACTCCTAGAGTTAACCTGTAACATGGTACTCTAAGAAGTCCAGCAGCACGTGTACTGTGTTCATGATAGTCCGGCTGAATAGAGAGACTGGATGCATTCTGTGTATCTCGATAAGAGTGTTGTAGATAAAAACTGAAGGTAGGAACATAATTCCCAGTTTAATGAAAATAGGTTGATAGTGTTTCGTAAATTTAGCGTTGACAAGAACTCTTATAACCTTCTTTTGTTGTTGAAAGTCTTTAGATGCTTAGTGAGAGTTACCCCATAAAACAACTGCGTAGGAAATTCTTGAATGGAAAAGAGAGATATAAGTATTTTTATATTCGTCGAATTCAAGAACACTTCTTAGTTTCCTAAAAATGAAGATTATGCTGGAAAGTCTTTTATTCAGATAATCATTTACCCAATTAAGGTTATGATCTAGATAGATACCCGTTAAACTACGTGCTCGCCTTGGGATACATTTTTGTTTGAGGATATTATCAGTCTCTGAGTTTTCTCTTGATTAAGTGTTAGTTCGTTAGAGGTGAACCAATTTTTTGCATGTAGTTTATTGTGAGAGTGTGAGTTCCAGCAGATTGTCAACGTTATGATTGGAACACAAGAGAGTGGTGTCATCGGCGAACAGAGCGGATTTGCTGGGCAACATAAATTGAGGAAAGTCGTTCATATAAACTAAAAATAACAGTGACTCCAGGACAGAGCCTTGGGGTACACCGTAATTATTGCTCAGGAATCCTGACGTTTCATTGGCTATGGCAACACTCTGCTCACGGTTAAGCAGGTATGATTTGAAACGCGATAGAGGTAACCCTCTAATTCGGCACCATTGCATTTCTATTAATTTATCTTTATAACTTATACTCGTACTTGTATATACTCAACTCGGTATAACTCGAAACTGCTGATAATTTTTTTATTTAGGCAATTTTAACGAGTCTGATAAATAAAAAAAAACTAGAACCTAAATTTACTATAGGTCTAAACAAAAATCTCAATATTTTGTATTATATGCTGCGCTTCTACTTCGCCTAACCTTTAACAATACTGATACGAACTACCGTACTAAGATTTGTTTTTGTAAACTAACCTGAGAAGTGAAATAAATATCCTAGATTCAATTAAATCGGCCTACGCATATCGGCCTGTATTAATTAAGGTTAACTGGGGAAATGTTGTAAGGCTGTAGCCGGAGTTCTGCTGGAGGAACAGGCACTAATTTCCTGCCAGAAGCAATTATTTTGGTAATTCAACATAAATTCACTTACAAAGTACATGTAGCGTTATGGACCTGTGTAGATTGTTACTATTAAATGGCTGCCAAAGGTAATTGCGGAACTTGCCGCAACTTTACTCTCGACTCGTCTGTTTGGTCTTGAAAGTGCCTCGTCTGCCATTGGAACCCTACTTCAGTTGATATTGATATTTTATTAAAACAAACACAAATTCGAATCAAGATCCTATAAATTCTATTTGTATAGTCCATAGATATATAATAATTGCGATTGAGTATTATTACATCGTTTGCATTGTTATCTTTACAATTCTATTCTAACAGACTGTTCATGCGACGTTGCCACTATCTAATAGAATGTACAAGGTTATTAAATAAATATGCTTATATGAATTTTAGAGTTTCTGATGGAAGTGCAATGACTAATTACTACACAGTAGCCCAAGTAACAATTTAAATGCTGTTTAGTCTGGCTCTCGTTTTATAAAGGTTTTATGAAGGATGTTTGCAGATTAATTAGTTTCAAATTAGGTTTATTTAAAGTTTGTGTTTCTTGAGTATAAAAATTTATTGAAAGCCATGTAGTATATCTTAAAACTTGACCATAAAATTATTTGGACCTTCTCTGGCTGCAGTTTTGTAAAAGTTTTATTATAAATGTTAAAAGGAATTAACAAAAATAGTTTGGTTTTAAAACAGCCTTCGAATGCAATTTTTTTAATGCCTTGTTTATATTTGCGTTCTGGCGGAGTTTAGCTACAGCAGCTACTCTACCACTCAACCAGGACGGCGAAATGAGATGCAGTTCATTGAGCACGCAGAGAATCCTCGTGATGTGGTTTAAGCATTACGTTGGGCGTAGTGAACAAGGACAACGATAAGAGCTAAGAGCTTAAGAGAGACCCTTGAAGCCCTGCGTGCACTTAATTTATGAAAAAAGTGAAGTTAGAAGGTTGGAACAGGATAAATGGCTCACCCTGTATAAGCCCCTACTGACTGCTTCTAATGTAGTCTGTCAATTTCTCAAGTTGACTTTGCTTTAAACTGACTTTGATTCTTTTGGCCGGTGATTTTCTAACACCCTGTATATAGTTCTTACGGTTAAACAATCCTGTGTGCAAGCTTTAAACTGAATCACATTTATTTAATTTGAAACGAACACGAGTTACACTAACCGACACTGACGAGAGCCACCAGCTCGAAACTGCAGTCTGTAAGTGGTGTGTGACGACTGGCACGAGAGCTCCTTTTAGTAGGATCTGTCTGTTGGCTGGTGTTTGTTGCAATCGAAACATTAGCGTTTTGATGGTAATATGCAATTATTACACGCGCCAGGCTTGTAACTTGTAATTCAGCGCTCGGCGGGGCACATAGCCCGGAAAGTTGCAGTCTGGTTACGTTCCTTATAGTAAAATAATGATTTTATAGAGGAGTTTCCGACTAAAAATATTATGTTTTAATATTTCGCCCTCTAAAAGCACATTTGAATTATGCTAAGCCCAGTCAGACTATTTATTTTTCGATTGCAACAAACACTGGACCGCTAGGTGGCGCCTGCTGACTATTTTACATGTCGCTATTCCAAAGATATCGAAATGTACTAAATGGTCAAGTGATCCTCGTGTCGATCGTCACATGCCTAACAGCTCTAAACTGCAATCTGCAAGCGTGGCGACTGGCACGAGAGCTCCTTTTAATAGGATCAGTCTCTCGGCTGGTGTTTGTTGCAATCGAAGCATTAGCGTTTTGATGGTAATATGCAATTACTACACGCGCCAGACTTGTAACTTGTAATTCAGCGCTCGGCGGGGCACAGAGCCCGGAGAGTAGCTGTTGGTTGCAGTCTGCTTACGTTCCTTATAGTAAAATAAGGATTTTATGGAGAAGTTTGGGACTAAATTTATTATGTTTTAACATTATTATTGTTTGACACTTTGTAATCTGCTTGTAAATATTGTCAGATTTTATTGAAACGCCCTCTACATCTATCCGAAATTTATGGTTTGCCACCAGACATTGAAAAAGCACGATTCTGCACAAATAAATCTCGTTGTCGTAAAGATTTGCCCGCGGAGCGCTTTAGCCAGTTAAAAACCGACGCCGTCGTAACCTGTCTCATGTATCATTTCCTATCAACGATATCCACCTACTATGCTTACAATGCAGCTCTTGCTATTATTCCACATTATTACTAGATTATTATACATACTATAGCCAGGAGTGCAATTTTGCTAGCAACTTTGAATTAGATTATAACTTTGAGTGCTTAGATATAGTTTCTAGTCGTACTTTAAGGTTGCAGTTAGATTAAGTTGCGGTATGGGGAAGAGGCATTTAACATCGATGTAACGATGTAACTTAATTTTGAACTAGTCGAGAGAGGGAAGACCTGGAATAAAAATAGGGAAAGAGCTGAATCTATTGACTCGTGTAGACAGACTGATATTGATAGGGTAAGTCGTCCAGACTTTTCACTTTCACACAGAAATTACATTGTAAAAAATGAAATTCAAGGATCGAAGGTTTGAAAGTTATGACCTCATCGACAATTTTATTTTAATGGCAACCCGCATTTTTAAAAACGGCATTTGAAATAGCACATTTTTCTGCATACAGTACGTTAAAGTCTATGGCATATTGCATGACGCAATATTTATAACAATGTAATGGAACACAAAGACTAGAATTAATAAATATCGCAAAGGATAATTAAATTAAATGTTCAAATTGCATGCCATTGCTTCTTGATAATCTCCAAGCCGAAACTGAAATTCTTACAAAACGTTAGTAAAAGGTGGTATTAAGTGTTTTTATTGACCTTCAGCGTGTCTTTCAGACGATTGATCGCCAAATACGTTTGGCGAAACTTAGCTTATACGAAATAAAGCTACAACACTGAAGTGGAAAGAAACTACTTAGTTAACTGGTATCATAGGATTAAAGTAAACGGAGATAAATCTGAAAAATATAGGAGCGATGTTGGGGTTCCACGGGGTAGTGTCCTTGGGCCCTTGCTCTTTATAATTTATATAAATGACCTAAGCAAAAGGTTAAATAAGAATATTTTTATAAACTAACGGATTATTTTCATGGTATTGAGATAAATACGGATCTAATCGGATAAGGATCTAATCTTATTAGAAGACCAAAAAATAACGTAAAAGTTGGCTTAATGACATTATAAACTTTCCCCCCACGCAGAAACCTCATTGCTGCAATTTAGAGTAAATGTTCGATATGGTCTCCACCTAGTCCTATTCTTTTTCTAATTCTATTCATAAAAGATTTTCTTACATTGAAAAATACATTTCTAATAAAATTCGCTGCGTTTTGTATTTTGTCCCTCAGTTCTTCTCTTGAGTTGATAGTAATTGGATAGACTAAACATATGGCCCCACACATAATAGTCCAAAGGATTATAATCAGGACTCCTTGGTGGCCAAGCAAACTCGCTTCCTCGACCGACCCATCTACGTGGGAAAGTCTCATCAAGACAATTCCTGATTTCAATGGAGAAATGAGGGGGAGCTCCATCTTGCATGAGCCACATTCTGTTCCGTACGTCTAGCATGAAAGCGTGTAATATATGAGCAATAGTATTTTGAAGAAAAAAGAGATAATACTGTCCATTTAAATATGGAGGGAGGACAAATGGTCCCAATAATTGATCGCCGATAATACCACACCAAATGTTAATCTTAAATTATTGCTGAAAGTGCCTTTCTTTAACGGCATGAGGAATTTCTACTTCCCAGTAATGGGTATTTCTCCAGTTAAAAATGCCTCGGCGAGTAAAAGTTGCTTCATATTTAGAACAAATCGACAAAATTGTAGCCTTTGTAGAAGATCCCATCGAAGTAAGTTTTGTACAGGAGTGAGATGATATAAGTAGAAGCGTTCTTTACGTAAGACTCTGAGTAAAGGAGTAAATAAAACCGGAAAAATCTCTAATAAATGTCTAAAATGTTAAGTTGAAGTATAAAGCAACAGAAGTTCTCTGTTAGTAGTGGAATAACGCCTTTGAGTATCGTTTAATTTGCTGCAAAATTAAGCCGAAAGAGTAGTTTGATTAGCAGATTTCCGTTCTAGGTTTGCACCCATGGAGGCATTTGAGCACCCTGTAGATAAAGTAATTGTGACGTTATCATTATAGTTTGGATCCGGATCGTGGATTCGGGAGTAGAAATCTCTGAACTGGACGTCGGGATCGGAAGGTAGAGCCGGCGTGTCATCAATTTACGGAGAAACGAATTCATAAAATCGTCATTTGTTTATCCTTTTTGTTTTCTATCCAAACTAAATCAAACGTTAGTACCTCATCAATGCCTCGTATTAAAGAAATATTAGTGATGACGGCGCAGGATGTGGTTGCTCCAGCAAGTGACTTTAGCCTTGGTCTCGAACAGTCGGCCCTTTGTCCGATATGCAATGTCGTGGCCTTTAGATTTGCCTAAACTTGCGGGCCTTGGCTTCAAGGTCAGAGCGCCGCTATTGCCCGAGGCGATCGATTGCGACATCCATGACCTTGACCTTCGCTATGGGAGTGCAATTTTCAAGTATGGAGCTTCCGTCTCGCCGCGTAACTTGAATTTGAAAGCATCTCGTCAATACGTACACAGTAAAATGTGGTGTGGCTTATTATATATATTTATAAAAGGGTGAACTGAATTAACATGTAGTCATTCTTAACGTCAATTTCCATGAGTAAAGGAGTAAATAAAACCGGCAGAAACTATAATAAATGTCTAAAATTTTAAACTGAAGTATAAAGCAACAGGAGTTCTCTGCTGGTAGTGAAATAACGCCTTTGAGTATCGTTTAATTTGGTGCAAAGTAAAGCCGAAGGAGTAGTTTGATTAGCAGATTTCCGTTCTAGGTTTGCACCAATGACGCATTTGAGCACTCTACAGATAAAGTAATTGTGACGTTATCATTGTAGTTTGTATCTGGATCGTGTATTTGGGAATTGGAATATCTGAACTAGACTTCGGGATCGAAAGCATCGGCGTGTCATCAATTTACAGAGAAACGAATTCAGAAAATCAACATTTGTTTATCCCTATTGCTTTCTATCCAAACCAAGTCAAGCGTTAGAACCACATCAATGCCTCGTATTAAATAAATTTTATAGTGATGATGGCGCAGGAAGTGGTTGTCCAACCAAGTGACTTTAACATTGGCCTCGAACAGTCGGCCCTTTGTCCGATATGCAATGTCGTGACCTTTAGATTTGCCTAAACATGCGGGCTTTGGCTTCAGGGTCAGAGCGCCGCTATTGCCCGAGGCCATCGATTGCGGCAGTCATGACCTTGACCTTCGCTATGGGAGTGCAATTTTCAAGTATGGGGCTTCCGCCTCGCCGTGCAACTTGTGTTTGAAAGCATCTCGTCAAGACGTACACAGTAAAATGTGGTGTGGCTTGTTATATATATCTATAAAAGGATGAACTGAGTTAATATGTAGTCATTTTTAACGTCAGTTTTCATGAGTAAAGGAGTAAATAAAACCGGCAAAAACTCTAATAAATGTCTAAAATGTTAAATTGAAGTATAAAGCAACAGGAGTTCTCTGTTAGCAGTAGAAGTTATTCCACTGCTAACAGAGAATAAAGAAGAAGGAGTAGTTTGATTAGCAGATTTCCGTTCTAGGTTCTAGACTCACCCCTGCTGCCGCTGCTAAACAACTTGAGCTGACTTGAGGATCCTCATCCACACGAAATAAAATTTCTTGTTCTTGATCTGGAGTAATTCGTTTAGGTCGTCCTGCATCGTTTTTATGGCGAAATGAACTCGGTTCTCCCAAACGATGAAACAGATTTTTGAAAATCTTATGGTCTGGCTGTATTCTATTTGGATATTGCAATGAGCATCTCCTCGCTGCAGCATGTCCGCTAAAATTATTTTGTGTGTAAACACATATATCCCTCATTTCCCTATTTGAAAAATTATTATGTCTAGGCATTGTAAATAAAGAAGTTATAAGAATTAACTCGAGAAACACAAGAATAAAATAAAATGATTAAATGACGTAAATGACAGAACTAAAAGATAACCAAGGCACGATAATCGATAATTCTTTGTAAATTTCAACATCCCGTATCCCTAAAACGAAATGTTTATACGACATTTTTTCTTAAAATCAACTAAGGAATATCCCTTAAAATAGTTTAACGTACATAAGTTACACCCTGTACATTAATGTACTGTATTATAAATTTCGGTTAATATACAATTAGAGTTCTTGTACTTACAACTGGCCAATGTTTTTATAACCACAAATAAATCTTCTAGTTATTCCAAATCTATACAAGTCAATTTGCATATAATTTATCACTGATCCCCAAGAGAATGGCATCATTAAGTTATATAAACACAATCCGAATTGTATAATATGCCTAATAAAATAAACAGCCAGTTCTTGTGCTAAGAAAGATAGATTGAACATCCTGATTCTGAAGGAGCTCAATTTAGGGTCCATATTTATTTGGGATTGTTTAGTGTTGGTATGTATAGAAACTTAAAATAAACATCTTGCGAAACCTTTGATATACAAAATGATTTATGGTAGGTACGCCAAATGGTAACAGGTCGGTTTGCTCAAGAATTTCTCTTCGTTAATTGATCAACTTCTATCAAATTACAAACTGCTTAAGTTCTATTTTCCTCTAATAAGTAAACCGTTGTTAAGAGCGACGCGTTTATTTTTCGGACAAGAAAATCTTGGTCAGTAATCTCTTCTCTTACACAATCATTCCATAATCTTTTCTTAGTTTTTAGTAAATCGTTACTGAATAAAGTGTTTTCTTTAAAATCATTTAAAAAATAATTTAACTAACTCAGATGCCGCTTTAACACAATGGCACGGAAAATGAAAAAATATTTTCTACACCACTAGCTGAAATAACAGACCTGTTAAGAATTGAATTAAAAAGTAATTTCCTTATCCCAGGAAATGAATATAAAAGCAACAAGAGGACTGAATAAATTTCACTTCCAATTTTATTAAAATACGTCCTTTCTGGCTCTCCAGTATTCTGTGACCTGTATATTTTAAGGGTTTTTTGTCCTCGATTTTACTTTAAAGCCGTTTTTACTACAATTTGCATAGCTAGCTATGGAGTGTGCAATTTAGCCAAGAGGCAAGCGACCCGACATCTTTCCCATTACGTACAGTTTTGCAAAACCAACGAATCATTCTTTTTTATGTTGAAAAGCATAATTTAAAGGTGGCTTTTAAGTTATGTACATAATTCAGATTTTCCCAAATTAAATGTGACATTTTTTCAATTTGCAGTCACACTGCCCATTTAATTCGACACCCTAATTGAGTCACCCACTAGAATAGTTAGAACTGGCGACAGAATTGTTTGCTCAAGCATTGGTTACATGGTAACCAATGTAATGGAGGGTATAAAATTTGTTAACTTTGATCCAGGAATCTCAGACCATTTTCCACAATTATGCACATGCTATATGCACCCAATATGTTGCATTTCTTCTATATAAGAAAATAGCATATCGTTCTATTAATGATTGCTCCATCAGCGAATTTAAAACTCGTTTTGTAAGTAGCTATGACCCTACTACTGTTACAAATAGCAGCAATATAAACTTAATCTTTGATAACTTTTTTGATACTTTTTTTATGGTGTTTTAATATATCGTTTCCTCTCCAAAGTAATGGTTACCAACAAATAATTGTTACAATAAGAAAATTAGATTCTCACAAGACTTGACAAAAAGATTTGACGACTTAAAATTTATAAATAAGATAAGAAAAAACAATGCAGAACTAAATGAACATTACAAAAACCTGCCGCTAGTACTATCAATTTCATTGCACGTAATATATGGATGCCATTTTATAAGATTATTTATGTAGTTACTGTTATTTTATACTTTTGTGTATCATATTTTTTTACTTATTTTATTTTGTGTTATTTTTAAATCAAATTTATACTTTAAACGTTTGTGAGTTATTATTTTCTATGATTAGTTATTGTTATTATAAAAGATTATTTATACATTTGTTTTGTCATATTTTTTACCATTTTTGAATGATTGTGAACCATTAGTTTAGAAATTGACTTATTCTTTCTTGTCTTATCTACGCAACTTGTAACTCAAACACTAACAAATAATTTGAATTTGAATTTGTTATAGATAATTAAGCAATAGACAAACCCACATTAGCCAATGTATATCCGACTTTTCCGTCTCTAATTTTTGTTTATATAAAACTACTTTTACCGAATATGTATAATTTAAACTGCAATGCCACGTCATCTTCCACAATAACTTCGAGTATCTCCTCCTAATTGTAAATCTGTAAAATGGATGTTTTACATTAATAAAGTGAATAGTCAATAATAATTGAGTTGCCTTTGCTAAGCCTTTATCAAATTGTAGAACGTGAACATGCATGTTTAAGTTGCATCTCGACACGTTCTAATTTGCATTTCATAGGTTGATATAATTATTAGGTAAACAAGATATGTAGATCTGGATTAAACGGGATAGAATATTGAACATTACATCACACTGGATGGGCCACCTCTGGGAATGGCGATATAGCGATCAGGTCTAAATTACATTCGTGATAGTGTGCATTTGCATATAGTGTTCAGCTTGCTCGTATACATATACGAGATTATGTACCAGCGTCCTTTAGTTGGAACGTATGCATTATTTAGTAATTTTGCGGCTTATGCAGATAAAGTTGGAACAAATCTTGGAACAAATTCATATGATATTTCTTGTGGTTTACCAGACAGCAAGCTTGAATTTAGGGTATATACTCTAGTATTATTTCATTAGCTATCGAGAAGATAGGGAACCAAAGAACCCCATACAGGCTTTAATATAGATGTGACAGCCAAGTACACGGATGAATTTATGGGTATCTAGATATTTCAAATTCACAGGTGCTAAGAAGATTGAATGCACAACGATACAAAGACATGTAAAGGATGGGGGCTCGATCGAGACGGCTGTGGCTTATCGCATGCTATATGAAGGTGTTTACATTTATTCCACTTTGAGCAGAAGCGTATAATGTTGCCGAAACTTAACATAATGCATAAGGTTTCAAGTCTTTGCATTGAAGTAGTAACGATTAAAACCCAAATACATTAATTTCCTCTACTAATAGTGTAAATTTTCTATTGAACTGTTTTTCCAGTCCCAATTCCTGGCTTTAAAGTCTGTGGTGACATTCCCCGCTGGCTTCTGTCAGTAACGTCCTGTATAGTAAAACCCAGAAAATTCTCTCTAAAACTCACTTATTACGGAAACATATACTGACATGAAAAATTTACGTAAATTATCTACTTGACACGATATACATACAAAATATAAAACGTGGATTTAGCGGAAAGCAGAAGGTCGTGGGATGAAATTTTTCTAAGCGATCTCTCACTGCCAATCTATTCCAGCACTGTCAGGCTTCTCATATCAGAGCCGGTTGGGGTAACTTTAGGATAACCGTTACTCAATATCTGCTCGGGTCGGGAGAGGCGCTGACAGAGGGAAGATTAAGTCGCAGTCAACTTTAATACGCGGCTTAAAAGCTCCAAAAGAATCTTTTATATCGATTTAGGAACTTTCGTATCGTCCTTTATCTGGAGTGAATTGACGGAGAGCGAATTGTTTCACGAAATTGTCTTTTTTGTTCGTTAGATCTGTTTAAACGCACAAAGGCTTTGTTGGGAAGCCATTTGAATCGCCTTTTTATTAAACTCGTCGTTTGATATCCTCAAATTCGCAGCACGAAAGCAAAGATTATTAATAACCTTAACGTTTGTTTTTACAGAAAATACGAGAAATTGATTACGTCTACCAACAGTGCCATTTTTATATATTCCATGAAATGCGTAATTTATTTTTTTGAAAAGGTGTATATTGAATTTCCATTTTTGATATTTAGTTGAATTTTGTTTGATAATTTTTCTGAAAGTGATAACACCATAAATATATTTATTTAACGACAACCCTCATCCTTTGTTATCCCAAATAACAATTCAAATTTTTTAATAACCTACGGGTTTATATAACTACTCATAAATCTGTATTTCTGTGACAATAATCATAGGAGTCTAATAAACTCAAAAAGGGCCCAAAGAAAAACGATTTTTAGGAGGTTATCAGAGCTAAATGCTTAAAGCTATTATAAAACTTATGCTACTCATGAAGAACTTACCAAGTTATCTCCCCAGTTTTTTACAACAGCATGTTCTAGCCTTGCACTTACTCTCAATTGATTTGCAACTGCATGCAATTGACTTTATAAGTGTATCTGGTAGTGGTTTAATGTTTCTCGGAAGGGTCACAGGTAATAAGCCACTGGACGTGATGTGCCATCCGTAGTTGCATGCAGGCTTACTATTTTCTGGGAATAACCATTTCCGGATTCGATAATACACTCTTAAAGAATGACGATTTACAGCTTGTGAGGTGGGTGGTAGCGAAGTCAGCTTACATGCTGTTGATGTAGTGTATTTTTGAAAGCAATTAAATATCAATTTTTCCAAATTTGTTTTTTTAATTGGGTTAGATCCGTATAACCCTTGTATGCAACCTGCGGCTGCTGAAAATAGCATAGTATCTGTTGCTTCAAGATAATAGAAAACAAGTAAGTCTTTTTTTCAAAAAATTATATTTTTGCAAAGTAAGACAAATTTTATTTTTCCAATTCCTGAAAATGCTGACGTAGTATATCAACCACAAAAAGCATGTATAAATAGCACATGCTCTTTTAAATCTGTTTTTTTTAAATGAATATTGTGAATAATATTTGTCTTTCGTTTTTCCTATCATAGGTTTAAAAAAATAAATATTTTCTGATAAAGATGAAGCAGAATTATGGCGGTTTATTTGATTTAAATTATTTTTCAAATGCAGTTCAGTGTCGACAATTTTGAATTTCTAATCATGGTGAATATTCATTTGTTTTTAATTGTTTAATTTCCCGAAAAATTAGAACAGCATGTCAGAAATTAATTATTAATACAAAATAAAATAGAATTTTTCGAAAAAATTGACGAAAAAATACAAAAAATCGGTGCTTTTCATATGTATGCGTAATATTTTTTTATATATAAACGATTTTTTAATGCTCTTTCGAAAAATTAGATCATAAGTTGTTAAAAATTAATTAATAATACAAAAAAAAATTACTTTTATTTAAAAAAAATTGAATTTTTCGAAAAAATTGACGCAAAAATACAAAAAATAGATTTTTTTCATTTTTATCCAAGATTAAAAACTTTTTCTTGTTCATCATTATAAAGTGCTAAAAAAACCTACATTTAAAAAAATATATAACCTCATATGATGCGATGCTCAAATGTTATTGGCCAATCAATTTTAAAACTTGAAATCAATTTTTGAGACTTGTTATTAGATATGTTGACTTGAAATTTAAATTTAACCAGTTGTTCACATTATAAAGTATAATTTTTGAAAATTTTTGAAAATTTCACTCAAAACATCCGAAGTTATAACAAAAAACCAAAATATAGCAGTTTTCTCAGTTTTTTTTTTTTTTTGAGGTTATATGTGTAGATAAAAAATTCATATTATAACCGCTCGTAGTCTATATCATAACGAACAGCCTCAATTTTTTTCACTTTTTTTGGACCTACACATACCGAGATATACTCATCTATACGACCAAAAGGGGCGATTTTTCACAAAATGGTCGATAACTTGCATAGCGGCGGTTGCTAGAAGTAGACTATATCCATTTTTTGTAGAATTTGATATCACTAACATGTTAAACAAAAATTTGACGCTGGAAACAATTCCTTATGTTTTGCTTCACTGATTCCACTAATTGTTTTGTTGTATATTTTGGCAAGAAACCGCATTCTTAGGAGGAGACGGTTTTAAAAAGGATACAAGATATTTATGTGCATTTTTTGTAAAGCAATTTTAAAATCATTTGAACGCTTTTATAGTTGCTTGAATTGATAAAATTTGCATTCGAAAGCTTTCTTTAAAACCAAACTGTTTTGTTAATTCCTTTTAACTATAATAATAAAACTTCTACGAAACTATAGCCAGAGAAAGTCCAAAAGGTTTTATGGCCAAATTTTAAAATATACTACAAGGGCCAATAAATTCTTGTGCTGTAGAGTATTTTTCACATAAAATGCGGTAAAAATTGATGTCGGTTGCGTAGGGATATTTTTAAGAAAAAACCGCTGCCCAAGAAATCACTACTTGCACATCCAGATTTTGTAGCCAAGTTTTATACATACTAAATCTCAATGTAATATTTTATTCCATTTAATAATAGGGCAAATGTAAAATAAAATTAGAAACCCTGGGTTCTCGTATACCCACTAAATCCCAATTTAATTTTCTATTCCCTTAATAGGGTGGGGGTGGCAATGGGGGTGGTGGTTTGGGGTAATTAATGCCAAAATAAATTTTAAAGGCCCTTGATTCTCGTACACACATTAAATCTCAATTTAGTTCTTTACTCCCTTTAATAATATAATGGGGAGGGCAATGGGGTTGGTAGAGGAGGTGCCTGATGCCAAAAAAATTTTAGAGTCCCTTGATTCTCATATACACACTAAATCCCAATTAAATTTTTTACCCCCTTTATTAATGTGGTGGGGGTGGCAATGGTGGTGGTAGAGGGGGTAGCTAACGCCATAAAAATGTTTTCATTCGTTCTTGTATACACACTAAGTCACATTTTAATAGTTTTTATTCCCTTTAATAAGAGTGTGGGGTGATATTGGGGATGACAGTGGGGGTGGGCGGTGTGTGATGCCAAAAAAATTTTTTGAGACCTTGACTTTCCCTATATGCCCTAAATTTTATGGACTCTTACCTGCTTGCTTTGCCTATTTATATTTATTTATCCCATTTACCCCCAAACCTTTCAACAGAATTAGATCAAAATATAATCTAGTTCCAGGCCTCGTTACAATACATAAGTGTACCAAATTTCAAGTCAATATCATAAACGGTTCCAGAGTAAACGTGTGCACAGAAAAAGTTACAGGCAGACAGATAGACAAGAATTTTTTTTTGCTCAAATTTAAAATCTTGACGTTTCATGACAATTTAAGCCAATTTCAACAAAAAAAAAATATTTTTTTCGCGTTACTATACTTCCACTGGACGTGGAAGTATTAAGAAGGCTTAGAAACACCCTGATTCGATATTTCAAGACATTCCCAGACTTATAATCAAATATGATATTATTTGTGATTATTATTTATTTATTTTAAGTTTAGTGTTTATCTGCAATAGTCAGATTATTAAAATAGTTATAAAACTATCAGATGACGATACATATCATGGTATAAAAATCCTTCGATATTTCAAGACATTCCCAGACTTATAATCAAATATGATATTATTTGTGATTATTATTTATTTATTTTAAGTTTAGTATTTATCTGCAATAGTCAGATTATTAAAATAGTTATAAAACTATCAGATGACGATACATATCATGGTATAAAAATCCTGCTCAAGGACTAACAATATTAAGGGCCCATTCTTTTTTTTTTTTTTTTTTTTTTTTTTTTTATAATAATAATATTTATTTACGGAAATAACATACAGAAAAAATATACAGATATAATTTGTACTATTTATGTAAACAAATTGGATAAATTTACAGTAAGTTAAAACTTGTTTGTAAATTATTGGTAATTTCAGAACCTAGATGTACAATATATTTAGTGTATTCTTATTGTTGCATTTTACAAATAGTCTAAGACTTGTGTATAAAAATTCACATAAGGTAATTCGCAGAAGGTCCTGAAATAACCATTAACCTATATAATTAACAATAAGAAAAAGATATGAAGTAAGCATGACAGGCGAATTATTGAAACTATTGGAACTAAGTGGAATGAGTATTTTTTTGTGTTTATATATTTTTTACATCTATTAGTCGATGTATATCTAGTCTGGGAATGCTTTTAATCCAAGATTTTACTCTATTCTTGAACAAACTATAAGAATTTATAGTTTTTATTTCAATGGGCAATTTATTATAAAGTTTAGGTCCTAGGTATGTATGGCATCTTTGTGCAATTGTTTTTTTAGGTCTAGGTACATGAATAGGGGCATTTATCATATAACGGGTGCTGTAGGCATGATCAATATTTTCCAACTCATTTTTGTTTTTATACTGCCTTAGTAAAAGGTTGAAACAGAAGAGTTGCCGCATATCAAAGATCCCCGTTTCTACATATAGACTTTCAGTTGGGTAGGTCCAATTTTTTTTATATATAATTTTTAATATTAATTTTTGCGTAGTTTCTAAGGTCCTTAAATGATTATTTGAAGTACCTCCCCATGCTATAATTCCATAAGTAAGGTGAGATTCGACTAAAGCATGATAAAGTGTTTTCATATGAACGATTTTAAGAATTTTAGATAAGTATTTAAATTTATATAAGATAGTTCTAATTTTTTTTAATATAAAGTTTATGTGTATATCCCATTTTAAATTCTTATCTATGTAAATTCCCTTAATTTTATCTGTAGCTGAGATTTCTATATTTGTGCTGCCGATTTTTACACATAATTTTTTATAAGTCGGTAAATATTTCGAATAGGAGGTAAACGGTATGTAATAAGTTTTACTAAAGTTTACTGTTAGTAATTTATTACTGAACCAGGTAAAGATAGTAGCTAGATCAGCTTCTATTTTATCCTTTAATATATCCCAACTTTCGGCTTCATAAAAAATGGCTGTATCATCAGCAAAACTTACTACTTCACCCTTAGTTTCTACATTAAATAGGCCATTTAGGTATATATTAAACAGTATTGGTCCTAGAACAGTGCCTTGAGGCACCCCATATTCTACAGTCTATTGATTAGGTGGAATTCGAAACGCATACCGAAAGAACTCTTATAAACCAAGACGGGTTTAGGTTTCATAAGCTTCCATTATTCTGCTACGTTCACGAAACAAGCTTGCAAATTTCCAATTACCATAATTGACAGAAAATGTCGGATAGCGAACTATGCTTTCAACTCAAAGTGGATCTTCATTAAGAACAAGTGATTTGGAATACCTCCTTTCCATCAGTAAATGCAATAAAACGATTACCTTAATGTTGGCTGGCAAAGTTTGTGGCTTTCAGATATATTATTCAGAAGGCAACGTTAGTAGCTCGTTGATAACGACTTCCTATCAAACTGATTCTGAGACGGCTAGTTATACGTGAAATTCTTAGTGGTAATCCTAGTGTCACTTTAGAACAAGAACTTCGTATGCATTATTGCAGTGTTAAACTCGTCTTTGATAAATAAATTAAATGATATTAAAAGATTTTTGTGTAATTTGTGTGTTTCTTGATATTATAAACGATATAACACATTCTAAATAATGAAATAAAATATGTATGGAGCAGTCTGTATTAGTCGGGATGAGTGCATGTCTAAATCAATATTTAAATTCAACAACCTGTCTACATTAAAGTTCTGGCTGCTATGTAAACTAAGCAGTATAGGAAAAGTTAGTAGTTGGGTTTCGCGATCATGACTACCATGAGGTAATTAGTTGTGAAACTTTAACGTTCCCTGAACGACCAATTACATGAATATTAACGATATTTGAGGCTGCAAGAAGTCAAACCATGTCGTTAGAGTTTGCATTAATAGCGTATCAAAAAGAATTATTATTGCTTCGAGAGTAATATGATTTGCTGAGTTGTGTTTCGCGGTTTTCTTTATATACTGAACAAATTTTGCTACAAATAATTTTTAGGTCCGAGGGTCAATTGACGTGGTTCTCAATAAGAAATACGTTTTAAATTGACGTTGAAACGTTTTTAAGGAATTTATTTCAACCTTTACGTGCTTACTTATTTAAATAATGTTGAACAATTATCTACATTATCCGTATGCCTACACTCGGCGCCTCCGCCAGAAATTGAAATAAATGTTCCAGCAGTCAAGAAAATTTATATGAAACGAGACTGATTAACATGGCGTTACTCATGAGGCAAATGTTTTTTAACCCCTATATTTCGAGACGAAGATATGGTGTCATTGGATGAGGTAGCCCATTTAAAACAACATTAAACAGCTCTCTTTCGAGAGGCACATATTTTAGATGAGCGACAATTATTATTCCTTCCACGTCCAGTGGGTGTATAGCAACGCAAAAAAAAATTATTTTATTTTTTGTTGCAATAGGCATAAATTGTCATGAAACGGTGAGAATTTAAATTTGAGCGAAAAAAAATTTGTTATGCCCCCACATTTACTCTGGAATCGTTTATGATATTGATTTGAAATTTGGTACACTTATGTATTATACGGGATCTGGAATTAGATTATATTTTGATCTATCTAATTCCGTTGAAGGGTTCGGGGGTAAATAAGGATAAATAGGTAAAGCAAACAGGGAAGAGTCAATAAAATTGCAATTTAGGACATGTACAAAAAGTCAAGGTCTCAAAAAATTTGTTGGCGTTAGCTACCCCCTCTACCACCCCCACCATATTATTAAAGGGAGTAAAAAATTAAATTGGGATTTGGTGTGTGTACGAGAACCAAGGGCCTTGAAAATTTATTTTGACATTAGCCACCCCCTCTACCACCCCATTGCCACCCCCATCCTATTATTAAAGGGAGTAAAATATTACATTGGGATTTAGTGTGTATAAAACTCGGATAGAAAATCTGGATATGGAAGTAGTGATTCCTTGGGCAGCAGCTTTTTTAATTGTAGGTGCAAGACAATATACTTAACGAAATGAATGAGATGCCGTCAACCATATCCACCAATCGAGATACAGGCAGTATGCAGTAAAAAAGGAAAAAACGAAAAGACAAAGATTCCATACATATGGGGCTGCTAGAATTTTTACTACTTATTTTTGTACGTTATAAATTCAGTTTCACTGAATATTCTTAAGAGATGAGCTGAAGAAAGAAAGGTCAGAGATTGCTATATTAATTGAATTTGATTAAGAAAATTGATAAAAAGTATTATTATTACTATTATATTAATGAGCAGAATGAGGTTCTTAATTACAAATTCTTATATTTGTACACTTAATAAATCTAATGCCTGTGGAGTAGATGCAATATCATCAACAATGCTTAACTACTGCTGCCCACATATTGAATCTTACATTACATACTTAATAAATTGTTGTCTTGAACTGAGGTACTTTCCAGACTTCTGAAAGGACGCTTTAATTATTCATTTGCCTAAAACTAATGACGTAAATGATTTGACTGATTTAAGGTCTATAGTATATCTTATCGAAGATATTGAAAAAATTGTGCATAAAAAGCTTTTTGAGTTTGTAAATGAAAATAATATTTTACATGAAAATCAGTCAGGTTTTACAAAAGGACACAGTACTTCAACGGCTTTCACTAAAATTGTCGATGACATCGCAGTAAGCCCTGATAAAAATAAGGTAATTGATGTAGTATTGCTTGACCTTTCCAAAGCTTTTGACACGATTAGTCATGAATTAATGTATGCAAAACTTAAATAATAACTTAAATATTTTGGTCTTGATCATAAGAGTATTGCTTTCTTTAACTCATATTTAAACAATAAATCACAAAAGATACTATTAAATCTCAGCTCAAGTTTTATCTGGCGTGCCTCAAAGCTAGGTTTTAAGTACGTTATTGTTTAATATCTACACTTCTGACATATTACATTCAGTAGAAAACTGTAAAATATAAGCATATACCGATGATATCCAAGTATACAATTGCTTTCATATTAGAGATTCATTAGTAGCGTAAAATAACACAAATAGCGACTTAAGTAAAATTAAAGAAATACTCCTAGCAAATGCAAACTAATATTATTCGGACTTAAGAAAGATTTAACTTCTGTTTGTGATAACCTTAGTATAAATATTGATAGTGAGATATTATATCCTAAAAGTGTAGTATAAAATCTGGGATTGAATATAGATCAGCATCTCAAGATCTTTAGGCATGTAAATAGTGTGTTAGGGATATTGATCTTTAAAGTTATTGTGTAGTACTAGATTTTTCATTAGTAGTAATTTGAGAAAAATATTATGTAAGTCACTAGTCCTTTTTCACTTTAGCTATTGTGGTGAAGGATGTAGTAATTCCATCGATACCATAGAAAAATGAAGAATACAAAGAGTGCAAAACTCCTCCGAAGATATGATCACATATCACATTCTTTTTCCGGCTGAAACTAGTGGAATATGAAATTTCGGAGGAAATTTCACTTTTGTCTTCATTTATCACGTTATATCAACATCGACACTGTCTTATCCCTTCTGTAGGCTCAGTGCTAGGTCTGCAGTACTTAATATGACTATTCGCTTTGGACACTTGTATCATATTCAGAGACACTCTACTACTGCTTTTCAAAGCTGTTTTGCTTATTGTTCTGCTAAACTTTGCAAAGCCCTCCCCCTAGATTAAAATAACTATCGGCATCTTTCTTTAAAATAAACTTAAAACGATTACTTCTTGAGGAGCAAGAACGTACGAATTTTACCTTATTTTGAAACTGTATTGCTCTTCTTTTTAATTGTTGTTGGACATAACGTATATTTACATTTTAGACGCTGGTGTGATTGCTTTACATTATTGTTACTTAACCAATGATGACAATCAAAGCAAATTAATCATTATTTTTCAACAATAAATTTATATTTCCATGTTCTCTTTCTTCATTGTATATAATCATTTCTTTGTAATTTAGAAAGTTTGTACTTGATTGATAAATAAATATATTTAGGTACTTTTTATTTAGTTATGATTTAGTGTACCCATAAATACAGGGTGTTGCATCATGAGAGGGACATAGCTTAATAGGAGGTAGAGAACATCAGTGGTAACCGGAACCTCCCATAGAAATGTCTCATTGGGCCTTCATTACGAGGTTACTGGGTGTTAAATAATTTTTGGCCAAACCTGTTTTTTGTCATAACTTTGACAGGGAATGAAATAACGGATTCATATTTGGTACGGCTAATGTACTAACGAGCCCCAAGAGGTTCATGTATAAAAAAAATATATCCAGGTCCTGACTCACTATAATTTATGTTTCTTCTTTGCATCAATAAAACATCACCCTGTATACATTTTTTTGAAATTTCGATACGATATTCGAAAAGAGCAAGAAAAAACAAACAAAATGGCCCATTTCATTTTTTTGTTACACTTTCGTGGTTATTTAAATACGTTGTTAAATGTGCAAGAAAATGGATTACAGAAAGAACCCTATTAAATGGGAGGCACGTGAAATAAATAGTTTTATAACTAAAATTTGCAAAAATTCTATTGAGCCTAGGTGGTCTGGGTGAATCCTAATTCCAGCACGTTTTAAAGGTCCATTTTGGTAAAAAACTGTGGTCCTAATAAGTAATCGGGTATGAAATAACAAAATTTTTAATCAATCACAGTAGGCTTGTTCAAAGAATAAAAGTGACAGATAATCTAAATCATTTAGGCCCAAGCAACCAGTTACTTTGATCAAGAAAATCATCAACATTTTATAGTTAATAAAAATTGGAAAAGAGAACAAACTAAAATCTAAATAAATAAAATATTTTCCATTCAATTAACAATAAATAACAAAACAATAACTAAATGTGTTTAAAAAAAAACGTAATTGACACTAAAGTAAATTTTCAAAATGTCCTCCGCCACATTCTGTGCATTTTCTTGCGCGTTTAGAAAGATCACCAATTGCTCGACGTATCATTTCTGGATTATTCCGTATTTCGTCGCAGGTTGTAACGATGCGCTGGACTAAATGTTGTCTACTTTCAATTTCAATGCTATAAACCTCGTTTTTTAAGTGGCCCCATAAAAAGTAATCACAAGGGTTACAATCAGGAGATCTTGGTGGCCATTCATGTGGACCCCCGCGTCCAATCCATCTATTAGGATACACATTGTTTAAGTGTTCTCTTACTTGAAGGTTAAAATGTGGTGGGGCCCCATCATGCTGAAACAACATGCCTCTTATACCGATATTTTCTAACATATTCGGTAAAATGTTTTGAAGAAAATCAAAGTAAATTTCACCATTCAATCTTTCTTCAAAAAAATGTGGCCCTATCAAATGTCTATTCACAAGTCCGACCCAAACATTTACAGAAAACCTGTGTTGCGAACGGCGTTGGCGTACCGCATGTGGGTTTTCCTGTGCCCATTTATGATTATTTCGTGAATTGTTTACTCCATCCCTTGTAAATTGTGCCTCATCCGTAAATAAGGTTCTGTAAATGACTGGGCGATGGTTAGACAACCAATGACAAAATGCCAGGCGGGGGATATCGTCGCCTTGTTGAAGACGCTGTACCTGCTGGATATGATATGGATGGTAACGTTCTCTTTTTAGGGTTCTCCATACTCGCCAATGAGGAATACCAGTTGCCAAACTGATTCGTCTAGTGCTCATATTTGGGTTTTCTTGAACTACGTTTATAATATTGTTTTGTTCCTGCACACCTTGTTGTAAAACACGCTCCACAACTGCAGAAGTAGGAAACTTTCCGTGTTGTCTTGCATACTGGAACACCGTACTAAAGGTTTTATGATTAGGGCATCGACGACCAGGAAAACGCAGCCAATATTCTCTTTCCGCCGACCTACCATTTCCATTACAGAAACCATAGATGAATATTATGTCAGCATATTCCACGTTTGTAAATTTTACTGGCATAGTTAAAATATTTTCACAAGTTTTCACTAACTAAATGCGGATTATTGACACATTAAATTACTAACAAACAATTATTCAACTGTTTAGGAGATTTCTTTTTATTATCTGTCACTTTGAACAAGCCTACTGTGATTGATTAAAAATTTTGTTATTTCATACCCGATTACTTATTAGGACCACAGTTTTTTTTACCAAAATGGACCTTTAAAACGTGCCGGAATTAGGATTCACCCAGACCACCTAGGCTCAATAGAATTTTTGCAAATTTTAGTTATAAAACTATTTATTTCACGTGCCTCCCATTTAATAGGGTTTTGTAATCCATTTTCTTGCACATTTAACAACGTATTTAAATAACCACGAAGGTGTAACAAAAAAATGAAACGGGCCATTTTGTTTGTTTTTTCTTGCTCTTTTCGAATATCGTATCGAAATTTCAAAAAAATATATACAGGGTGATGTTTTATTGATGCAAAGAAGAAACATAAATTATAGTGAGTCAGGATCTGGATATATTTTTTTTTATACATGAACCTCTTGGGGCTCGTTAGTACATTAGGCGTACCAAATATGAATCCGTTATTTCCTTCCCTGTCAAAGTTATGACAAAAAACAGGTTTGGCCAAAAATTATTTAACACCCTGTAACTTCGTAATGAAGGCCCAATGAGACATTTCTATGGGAGGTTCCGGTTACCACTGATGTTCTCTACCTCCTATTAAGCTATGTCCCTCTCATGATGCAACACCCTGTATAGGCGCCTTTTTCATATATTTACAAACAACTGGGGAATAATTATAACCCAGTTTTCGTTTAACCTTGGAGAAGTGTAAAGTTTTGAGCAAAAAATTACATAGTTCACTCTCAATTATGTTATTGTGACTGACGAACGGCACGTTTATTGAAAGCATTTCTATAGCCGGTTTATTTACAATAAATTTCTTAACTAAAACATCTACCAGAAGAAAATCGGTTATAAGAAACAATTAAAAATGATGCTGATTGCCTCCGTGAATATTTAACACACTCCGGCGTGCGTAATGGGGTAGGAGCATATTAATTTGTGTGACTCAACAGAGCTAATAAATATGTAATAAGGAAGCAGTTCTCGGCATGAACTGGAAAGTTAGTTGACTCATTTCTTCCACCCCACATTCTGGAAATTCCGGACGTCGATTGATCCACATTAAATAAATTCCGAACGTACATTTTCACTAAATTCGACTGGGTTTGCCTCTAATTTGTAGATCTTCAACTTTCCGTCTTATAAAACGTGGAAGAGTAAAGTTGTTTGGATTTTACAATAGCAAAATCAACATTACGTTATTTGTTTCCGTTCAACGAGATAGTAGTTTTTAAAACGAAAGGATTAAACTAAAAGCATTTTTAATTAAGTACATAAATGCATTAGAGTTGTCGATAATGACTTTATTAGCTTTGTTATATACTCTCATACAGTGAAGTCCATAAGAAACGGATAAATTTACTATCTAAAATCTCAAAACCTCAAAGAAAAAACAAAAACTGAATAAACTGCAAAATTTTTCGGATGTTAGTGGTAGAAAATGTCCATTTCGTAAAGTATTCGATGTAACTAACATGTTAAAAATAAAAAATTGACACTGGAGACAATTCCTTTTTCACCATAATTTGATACTTGTCTGACTCCAATAAATATAAAAGTTTCTATTGTTTACTTGCTTATCTAGGATTGAATTAATAGTTCACCTGATTTGATAAAAAAGACAAAAATAATATTTAGCTTTAAAAACGATTCATTTTTTTAATAGATATGGGTGCAGTCATTACCTCAATGATTTTTTGTGAACCCTTGTCTTTAGGTTGTTTTATTCTATTTTATGGCAATTACTATAATTACCTGGTAGATCCCATTCTATAAGCGCCTATGGAAAATGATCTTAACTTCAACAGGAACTTTCAAATTGAAGTACCAGAGAGAGAAGACTGGAAAGATGGGCCCCCAATATCCGCACAAACAATCTGGTACATGAAAGGCTCCAAGGCAGAATAGGGGATTGGAACCAGGTCATGTCCCTTACGACCAAAGCTAGTATCCAAGTAACTGTAGGAAAATATGCACCAGTTGAAGAACAAGCAGTCTTAATAGACGCATGAGTCTAGTGGGCCTGGCAGAGGACACAGCATGCATGTTCTGCCAAGAGGGAGGAGGAAATCTCAGCATATATACTGTGCCATTGCAAAGATCTAGAGAGGTTGAGATTTTAATTAGTCATGGAAGAAACATCTAGAACAGACAGCTACACTAAGGGGCCTCTACAAAGCTACGGAGTCAGATACAAAGAACAACGCGGTTAAGGACAATCAGCCAGCTCTTCAACTTACATTTTACACTTTAGAAACATCTCTTTTACAAAAAAACATGTCAAATAATTATTATTGTGTAGAATGATATTGTGATATATTTTATGCAATTATCTATACCCTATGTGTTATTATGATAATATCAATATTAATCAGTTATTGCGCAACTATGTTAATCAAATTTTAATTAATTTTAAATAATACATTGGTAATTATAAATTATTTGATTGCTTTAGATAAGTTATGAATATTATTAACAAAGTCTAACCGATATAAATGATATAAATGTCATGTCAGAATGAAACAGATGTATTTGTTTTCAAATACTGATTATTTGATTGTAATTTTTCTACTTATAATTTAAATGGATACACACTTTTAATGCAGTCAAAATAGGATTTGAAGTGGAATTTTTTTCACAAGCAATTTTATGGTTGGATCATATCGGGATGTGCTAAGGAATACATAAGAAATGATTGTACTTCAAAGACCCTTGTGCTTAACCGCGTTTTTCAACCTAAAAATGGGAATAACTCGAGATATACCGGGTGGGGCAATAGTGCGTCGGACCTCGATGTCTCGAGTTCTGCAATAGCTAGAAGTTTTAAAAAAAAATTGCAAATAAACTAGATAAAAAAGTCTATAATTGGAAATTATTTTCGAACGAAGATGAAATTACAGGACCAAGTTTAAATGAAATGCTATGTATCAGCACATTTTTGAAGCCTCTTTCTAGGCTTTATTCATTCTTATATTAACATTGACAGTCTCCCAACCACTTGGATGTAATGAATTTTTTTGTTGAAATAATGTAATATGCAGATGGATATTAAAAAAATCACCGCAGTCACAATTATGGGTTTCAAGAAAAACTGATGTGAATACCAGTTACGAGACATCTAATTAATGTTTTTGAATCACTTTCATTTTCTAAAAATGTACAGGGTGGCCAAAAATTATTTTTCAATTAAGAACATTTTAAATTGAATTTTCTCAATTTTTTCAAATAGAACACACACACATATTTTTCGGCAATGTGATGTAGAAAAGAAAAGTGAACATTTTTTTGTAAATACTTCCCTAGGGCTAATTGCAACCAATTTCGTTTTATTGACCAATAATTACAAAATTCAAAAATAAACCTAAAAGAAGAAGCTTTTCCAAATAATTATAATAAATGTTCCACATGTTGCCCATTTTGATTGACACACATACTGTTCCTAAAACTGCCGGTGTGATAGATATAAAGGCAGTTATTAATCTTTCCTTCATATTTTGTACTGTTGTTGGTGTGTCTCTATAAACAATTTCCTTCACTATCCCCATAAAAAGAAATCCATTCTTGTAAGATCTGGGGATCTAGCAGGCCATTTAGTGGGCCCATTTCTTCCAATCCATTGATTAGGGCAGGTATTATTTAAGTAGTCTAACTGCATTTAAATAATGTGATGGAGCACCATCTTGCTGAAACCACATCCTATTACGAATTATTTCAGGGAGATTTACCAATAATTGTGGCAGATAGTTTTCCAAAGAATGAAGATAATATTAACAAATCCATTTTTATGAAAAGTTGCCTCATCACTGAATAAAACAGTATTGAAGAAGTTGACATGTTGCATTTCACCTCTGGTCCAATTACAAAATTGTAGGCGCTTTTGAAAATCATCATCAGATAATTCCTGGTGCATTTGAATATGATATGCATGCAACTTATTTGTTTTTAAGATTCAACCCACAGACCGTTTACTTATTCCTACTAATGAGCTCACTTTTCTTTGACTAATATGGGGATTCTCAACCGTTGCCAGCACCACAAAAAACTCATTTTCTTCGTTCATAACACATTTTATTCTTTCACTTTTTTCATATTCGACATTTCCAGTTTCCAGAAATCTATCGAGAAGGTTTTGGAAGCTGCTAACATCAGGAATCCTTCTTTCAGGATAACGTTGGTGATAAATTCTATTGACAAGTAAACAATTTCTCTCTGACTCGCCCAAAACAAAAGTCATGTCTACAAGTTCCGCTTTATTAAAATTCATATTGTAAAATTCCAAATATTTTAAATTCAATACAAATTGTAACGACCGATAAGCGTGATAAATGCTCCTTTGTACACGACAATTTATACCAAACTGAGGTTTTATTGCTTGTCGAATAACGAAAACAGCAAAAATATGTACAAAAAAACATTCCAGTAAAGGACCGGTTAAATACTATTTACTCATTTCAATGGATTTGAAGAAATGGTCCCACTGAATTGCCTCATTTCAAAATTGCATAAAGACCTGTGTCAATCAAAATGGGCAACACGTCGAACACCTATTATAAATTTTTCTAATGAATTATTTGAGGGGGAACTTACCTTGTTCTTGAATTTGACACTTAGTTATTTATAAATATATTTTTCGCCAAAATTTGAACTGTATCATTTTGAAACATATTCAGTTCATACGACACATTCAAAAAAAATTTAAGAATTTCAAAAATTTTTAACTTCTTTACTTTAAATAAAAAATATATATTAACAAATTGCGTTTATTTGCTTTTAGTTCCTAACCACCCCAATCCTTTAAATTCATAAACAATATTATGTTATAAAAATGAAATGATGCGTCATAACAAAAAAGTAAGTTGCCCATTGCATTGCTTGGGAAAAAAATAACATATTTAAAAAAAAAGTCCTAAAAAGGTTCAAAAACAAGGAACTAAGAACTAAGATAATCGATAAATAAATAAAATAGTTCTTTTCAGGTAAATTAACAACAACTACATTTAAATGTACGCAAAATTTGTTTTTATGGAAAAAAAATATTTTTTTTGAATGTGTTGTAAGAACTGAATATATTTTAAAATGATAGAGTTTAAATTTTGGCGAAAAATATACATTTCTTAAGTAACAATTGGCTAAAGTGCAAAAATTTAATATCTTAAGTCTAATTTGACACAAGCACAAGGTCTTTAAAGTACAAAATTTTTTACAAATTCATCCATTGTCGACACCATAGCCATAGACGATAACGGTCTTGATTTCTCTGGTGCTAACTGGGTTGTAACTCAAGACGCTTACAAATAAATATACAAATACTTCAAGGTCCTATCAGTGTCTATATATTTTTTTCTAAAAGGCGTTTTTACCTCATACACTCGGGCGGGTTTGTTTTTAAAATGTAAATTACGAGAGAAAAGCATTTATTTTCTCTCCATCTGAAACGCTTCAAATAAGCAGCCAATTACATTTTCATTTGACTAAATATCTCGCCTGAATTCTTCCGAATGGTGAATGTAGGGTAATTAGTGTGAAATATTTCAAAGCAATTAGCAACAGCTCAAGAATATGATTCGTTCTTACGTGTTACATTCAATTCCTTTATTGTTGTGAACAATTACGTCTAAATGTTAATTACAGCTTGTTGCCTAATAATTCGATTTGAATTCGCATCGAAAGTTATGAAATGTCAGATTCTCCTTTCGACAGGATGTTGTGCTCTGGGTGCATTGTGTATGTCGTAACAATGCTTATGTAATAACGTTGAATTGTCTAGGTATTAGAGTACCGGGTGTGCGCGTATTTGGGTCAGTCGGTAAGGAAAAATTTTAGCGCCTAAATAAAATAAAATTGATAAAAACTCGAAAACGATAGATCTTAAGCAGATAGTGTATCTAATGAAAGTTGAAGAGAATCAAATTTTGAATATGTTGGTGTATGTACAAAATCGTTTCAATAACGAGTGAATGGAGATAAAAGGGAAAAACATGAGAATCTGTCATTTTCAAGTGCATTTAGACAAATAGCTATTTTTTAATTGGCTTTAAGCAATAATAATACTAAAGGTTTTTTAAAGAGAAAATTATCTGTAAAATGGGCTCAAGTGACCTTCATACGATGAATGGTTCACGAGTTACAGCTGTTTAAAGCTATTAGCAAAAATTTCTTTTTATTATAAATTAAGATTTTTCTGCAAGAACTGTGCATAACAATTTTTAAAAAATTGATTTTGACCTATTTTTATTAGTTTATATACATATGAAAGCAATACAATAGCATAAGTCGTTCGCATTATAAAAGTTTCTTGAAAACTACCTATCTATTCTTATAAAAATGCCTCCATATACCTCAACTGTACCTGTTATTTACTTCCACAATGTCGCAGTCTACATACGAACAACAACGCCCAGGTTATGTATAATAATGAGGCAACCGAACCTTTCCAAACCCTCACTGGAGTTAGGCAGGGATGTGTCCTGGCACCCCTACTTTTTAATTTGTTTACCACTGCTCTAACAATTATTGTTGACAACAAACTGACAGTCAGAGGAATATGTCTCAGATACTGTTTTGATGGCGGTCTCTTTAACATAGGGCGCGTTAGAGCTTTCACGAAGACACACACACGATTCATTTGTGATCTCCAGTATGCGGATGACTGTGCACTTTTAGCCTCTACGCCGGAAGAGCTTCAAGAATTTTTAGATGTGTATGCCCAGAACTATGATTCCTTGGGACTTAAAATCAACATTGGAACTAAGATTATGTCAACTCCTCATCAAGTGAACCAAATAGACATTACACTTAACAGAAATTCTCTTGAAGTGGTGGATCAGTTCAATTACTTAGGCAACGTTGTTAATGACAAAGCAAACATAGACAGCGAGATTCGTAATAGAATTAACGCTGCATCTAGAGCACTCTGGGGACTTAGAGAGAGAGTATTTGACAACCACGACCTTGCTTTGTCAACGAAAATGGCTGTCTACAGAGCAGTTGTCATTCCAACACTGCTATATGGATGTGAAAGCTGGGTCACTTACCGTCGTCATGTGAAAGAATTAGAACGTTTTCAGCAAAGACACCTCAGAAGTATGATGAAAATCCGTTGGTTCCATCACATATCAAACGTGGAAGTACTCAGGAGAGCAAACAGCCTTCCAATTGAGGTGCTTATTTCAAGAGCACGCCTAAGATAGGCAGGTCACGTTCATCGTATGCATGATAACCGCCTTCCTAAATGTACACTTTATGGTGAATTGCTAAGCGGTAGAAGAAGGCGTGCCGGTCAACGAAAGAGGTTCAAAGACGCTCTCCATGAAAATCTAAAATCCTGCGGTATTGCAGACGAGCAATGGGAACAACTTGCAGCGGACAGAACCGAATGGCGAGGGGTTGTGGCCAGCTATCAAGGAAATGTTGCTGCAAGAAGGCCGAATCCAAGACCTAACCAGGTCTATGTTTGTCCTGACTGCGGTCGACATGTGCTCTCCCGAATTGGCCTCTATAGCCATAGTCGTGTGCACCGTAGATGAATGGGAATTACAATAGACTACACCTTTTACTTGTTTTTTTTTATTGTATACAATCTATCGACTGTAACATTTTTTATACTCGGACTCGAGTAACGGCTAATAATAAAAATATCTGTTATTTTCTAAACATATGTCACTCACTCAAATTTTTACTTTCAATTTTGGCGGTGACCCTCATGTAATTTAATGTTTTATATGAAAGAATAAATATAGAAAACATATACTGGAAATTATTTAGGATAATAATGTTTTATAAAGTATTGCTACATTTGCTGTAAATATATTTCACTATGAGACTACGTAAGGATATTATTCGTTGTTATCGAATTTTGAAGGAAATCAAATTGAGAGCACGTCGGCGAAATTTTCCTGCAAGAAACTAAAATATATTTTCCTATTTATATTCCAGCGTATCATCTCGTATACCTAGTAGACATCGAAATCTTATTTATTTGCAGACGTTGGTTCACGTCAAAAGGACTTCAAATGTAGTTTTCTGATACTCTATAATATCTTTTATAGGGTGGGCAGAGAAATTGTCGGCGAGGAATTTTATTACTTAGGAAAATCGCATTAAATTAACCCTTGTCAGTAACGCAGTAGCTTAAATTGGAATTAAGTAGCTTCTAGCAGCAGCGACTTGTATAAAACTAAAAATTTTATACCTGGCAGCGTCGGCTGAATGTGGACGGAGACCACCTGAAATTTATTGGATCTTTCTTACTTTCAGTGGTGTGATGGGTTGAATTGAGCCTGAAATTATTGCAGTCTCTACGCGCCAATATCCATTGGCTTGATGACGGTCTCGATAACTAGGGCCGAGTAGGACTACTACTCTTTGCTCCTAGATTATCTCTGTAGACCTGGACCGGCCTTCGTGATAGGTGGGCCCGCTTACTTCTACCAGACCCAGCCCGCAAATGCGAGATGTGTCGTGGTATTTTCTGCGGACCTCCCCTGTTCCTGGCTCTTCAACCTCGCTGGCAGAGGTCTCTTCTGGCGCTCTTCTTGTCTTGATACTTTCTTTCTTCGCCAGCTTGTCACCCCCGTGGGTAGTCATCGGTCTAGTTGGGTTTTAGGAAGTTTTGGCTGGGATTGACTGCCGGTACGTAGGACACAGTAAAGGTGTGTCCTACCCCGGATCATCGGAAAGGTAAGGATATGAGCTGTGTAGCTCGGGAGTGTGGAGACCCTAAGTGCTTTTTTAGCACTTTCGGACTCCACGGAGCAGGTAGGACAACGGGCGTTGGACGGTATGTTGTCCGACGCCCGCAAGGAGGTTGGGTTTGGGTAGAAAAACGTCATGTCTCTGGTAGTGGTGGTCCGTCCTGGGGTATCTGAAACAGATCGGTTAGCGGGAAATATAAGTTATACTCACCCGTTGTCCAGAAGCTGTACCCTCGGCCGTTTGTGCCTCGGGGCGCCGGCAGGGTCGTAATCAGTGGCCTGTCTGATTAGCGGGTTCCCGTGCTCCTCTGCTTGGGCGTACAGCTTCTTCGCTCGTTCCCGGATGACTTCAGTGACCATGGTGTACTCCAGGTCTCTGACGATGTCTGCGTTTCTCACGTACCATGGTGCGTCGACCGCCGTCCTGAGGGCGATGTTTTCCACTGCCTGGATTTTCTTCATGTAGGACTTTGCCTGGTAACCCCACGCTACCGAGGCGTACGTCAGCTGCGGCCTGATGAGGGTTTTGATAAGCGTGAGCTTATTCCTCAGGTTGAGACGGCTACCGTTTCCCATCATCGGGTAGATGAGGGCTCTTGTGCGCCGCGCCTTGGCTGTAATAGCGTCCGTGTTCTGTCTCCACGTTAGGCTTTTGTCCATGACCACGCCAAGGTATTTGACGGTGTCGTGCCATTGGATGTCCTCGCCGTTCATGGAGACGTGTCCTGTGGGAATTTCTTTCCGCACTCGTCTGAAGAGTATGGCTTGGCTTTTGTCGGCGTTGACGGCGACTTTCCACTTCGTGCACCATTCTTCCAGGAGTGTGGCCATTTCCTGGAGTTTTCTGGTTGCGTTCCTGGCTTTCCAGGATCTGGCAATTATTGCTGTGTCGTCTGCATACAGGGCCAGGGCTGTGTGGTCGGTCCTGGGGAGGTCTGAGGTGTAGATAGCGAACAGGTGCGGTGACAGCACCGAACCTTGCAGGACTCCCGCCTCCACGGTCCTGTAAGTGGAGTCTCTACGGATCTGTTCTTGTTTTGGAGTCATTTTTGATGAGAAAAAAGAAGGAAAAGAAACTGATAGGGTTCGATTGCATTGTTTACATTTCCCAACTGTAGTCCATCTGCAAGGTCTCAGTCTACTTACTCCTTGGAGAGAATTCGAGCATTAGCCCAATAAAATGGGACGAAATTTTGTTAACAGGCTTATTTTGCGGTACTTTTTCACATAAAAAGTACCCATTTGTCAAAATGCACTTGAAAACGACAGTTTTTCATGTTTTTCCCGTTTATCTCATTCACTCGTTATCAAAACGATTTCATACATACACCGACATATTCAAAATTTGATTTTCTTTAACTTTTATTAGATACACTATATGCGTACGATCTTTCGTTTTCGAGTTTTTATCGATTTTATCGTGAAACATGTGTTCTGTGGCGCGCTATAAAGATGTTGAAAAATTCATATTTCTCCCAATATTGATCGAATGGAAATGAAAAATAAAAGGAAATTGCTCGCAATCGAATTCTCTACAACTTTCATTTGAAAGATTTTTCGATCCAAACGATGTTTTTGAGATTTTAGCGAAAGCATTTCCGTTGCGTCGCAAAACTGTCAAAATTTCAAAAAACCTGTCTCGGCTTCAATAGGTCGTACGAAGTTAAAAAAAATTGTGCGGATTTTTATTACCTATAATTTTCATGCGTACATATTTTACAATAAAATTGATACTTTCCGAGTTTTTTGCGAAAAAACGATTTTTTACCTATTAATTCAAATAAATTTCAATTATCCTTCGCTGGTGCCTTACATAATTATTAAAAGTGTAGTAACCATAAAAACATGCAGACCAGCGCAATAACGTGAAAACTTCAATGTTTAAAATACATAAGGTGACTTTGGAATACAGAAAAAGAACACAAAACATTACAACAGCTTGTCAAAACTTTGTCCATTAACGTCAATACGCTTTCGGACTCGCATAGCCGTATTTCGAAGAAAATTCGTTAGCTGGGCCATTATGATATTAATTGCGTGTCTTACTCGTAGGTCCAAGTCTCCAAGGGTTGTAACGGCGATTGCAGCGACAATATTTTTTGAAATACCAAAAAACAAGAAAATAGAAGGGTGTCAAATCAGGTGACCTTGGAGGCCACCTGACAGAATAGTTCGCCAAATTGACGTTTTCTGCGAATTTCCATTGAAGGTTATGAATTACTATTCCTGAATTATGGATAGGAGGATCTCCTTGTTGAAAATACATTCCTTGATCTAAATCCAGAGATAATTCTTCTAAAATGTCTTCAAATTTGCAGATATTTTCCAAACCACTTTTGAGCTTTTCCTTTTACTTTTCAGAGCTGACGTAGAAGAAGTAGTTTAATGGCAATTGAAATAGTCTGGGGCCCGACGCCCCTTTTTTAAAGTGATTACTAAGAAGCTGAATTTTGATAAGTGGCTTGGTTTTGACGAGTCTTCCAACTGTTCCCTCTGCAAAATTCTAGGTAAATAAAGTTCTACTCAACTGCTAAACATGTTGATCGTGGAACTGACACTTTCATCACGTAGGACTGGAAAACTTGCCAGAAAATTTGTAGGACAATTTGACTATTCGATTTCAAAAATATTAATAAAACAATAGTTTAAAAATCAGCCCGTTAGTGTAAAAAAACAGGGAGCTGCGCTTGTCTTACAAAAGCGATGTTAATATGTAAGTAATATGTAAATATGTGAAAATAACGAGGTCTGAAATTTTAACGTGTTTGATGAAATATCCGCATTTTTCTAAATTTAATTTGTAAATCAGGGAAACGCATGGACTGCTCGTAAGTTTTTCTCGAAATAAATCGTTACAACTTTATCTACCTCTACCGATAATTTTCGCAAAGGAAAAAATTCAGCCTGTTAGTAATCACTTTGAAAAAGGGATCTCTGGCCCCAGACTAAAACCAAACCAAATTACAATCGAAAAGTTAGCCTTTCGAAACAGTTGTAGAAAAAAGTATTACATACAATCCAGGTGCAAATAGCACAAAATAACTTTACTGCTAATTGCATAACATACTTTTATTGTGACCAAAAATAAATCAGAAGATACCAATGTTAAGTATTATGAAGTTTTTCTTTGGTAAGGCCCGGTAGCATTTCCGTCGCAGTTTTATTATTCTTTTAAGCAGCAACGACGCCTGTAAATTATTTTGTATTTAATTTCATACAGGAAATTATCGCCCGTTTTACGCGTATTTTTATGTTATCCATGTCACTAGATGTCGTAAAATGGTGCAATATAAAAGATTACCTTTTACATTATCGCACAGGCGAATTAAACAGAGTACGCGTGGGCTGTAGATGAAGGGCCAATTTCAAATTTTTTTTCGCGGGCGACATATAAATGTAATTATTTTATGAGAACTCAAAGATTTATATATTTTAAATGCAAAATGAGTAAATATTTCGGAATTTTCAAGAATTATTGTAACAGACGATTTTTTTAATGAAATTTTATATTTTCAAATTCCTTTTAAAGAATGATCACATTTTCGATGTTCCACTAATTTTCTGGTATGTGTATGTACTTTGGTTGTCCTGTCGCACAGTAGTGATACTCGAAGTTTTTAAGACAAGTTTAAGTAAATGATCTTTCGATGAAGATAATAGTGCGGCGAGATCACTATTGATATTTGAATAGCCTATTGCTGCTTCAAAAATGGGAAAGTAGTACTAAAGCTGCGTACCATCCGCATACATATAATAATCACAATATTTTATGGATTTAATTAAATTTAATGTGTAAATGAAGTGGGCCCAATATACTTCCCCGAGGAACTCCTGTAGTTACACTAAACGTATCTGATTTTTGAACTTCTAATAGTACTTGTTGTTTTCTGTCAGCTAGGAATGAGCCAATAAATGATAAAGCAGAATTATCAAATTATATATAATGCAAGATTGCTATAAGTACATCATGGTTGAGCATATCAAAGGCCTTAGTGTAATCGAGCAAAATAAGGATAAGAATATAAGAATATCTTCGTGATAGTCAGCAGAACACTGTTGCATATTTTTGGCTGACAAGAGCAGTGCGTTGGCTACGAACCCATTTTTACCTCTGGCATGCAGAATGGCTGAGCCTTGAACATGGCTCGTTTAAAGCACAATTTTGAGTCCTGTCCACCCAATCGTAATTAACAGTCTTCGACATTTTCATTATGTAAATTTTCTTCTGTATCAGCTAGTCTCCAGAGAGTCATTTTAAAAATATTTTTTGAAAGAAATATTACAATTAATAATATTTATTTTAGGTAAACATAACAGAAACAACTTAATTTTTTTTTATTAGGAGAAAACCACCGCGCAAGGTTAAATGAATGTACGACACTGCCCGGTTCCACGAAAACAGCTTCGCACAGCACTTTATTGTTTTAGAATTAGTCATTCCGATCATCAGCTTGAATTCTTTACTGGCCGCATGTTTCGGCGTAATTGAGCGTCTGCTCGACTACATCTCATATACGAGGGGATAAATTATATCAATAAGGCGGGCTGACTGCCTGCTGTATGCCATTGTAGAGAGGCATAGCAACGGATATCCCTGGCAGAGGCGCTGAATTTGTGATATTTCAAACTGACATTGGATAAACTGTACAAAAATGAATATTGTATCTTTTCTGAATAACTAAGGAGAGCCCACTAAGCACTGAGTTATGTGATGGACGAAGCGTTTTGATGGCACTTACAAAAGCAAACACTCAGGTAACAGCACATTAATATGCCTCTGTTTATTAATTAGTGGTCGTGAAAATAATTATAGAATAATTATTGCAATCAGCTGCGTTTTACTACTGGGTAAAAATGAAATCATCCCACAATAATACCGAAGGCTCTGATTAAATCCTTGTTTTATGTTGCCTATCGCTAGAGTTTTATGATTCTTTGTTATATTTTTGCCAGATAGGTAACAAAAGTGATGATTCAATCGAATTTTTGCTGTAACTGACTCATTAGTGTTTATACGGGTATTTGCTATAAAGCGAATCTTTGTTTGATGGACTATAAATGTTAGCTACAATCGTCGTCATTAGTTTAATGAAAGTTGTTATGGAAAATGGCAAAGTTCGGTTTGCATTTTTTCAGTCAAATAGAAATGTGTATTTTGCATCACACTGACATGAGGGGAATGTACTATTCTGTACAAAAAAAGCGTACATCTACTATCTGCCGGTATAAGTCAGACTTCATTTCCATAACAACTATATTTTAATTATTTAAATCTTATATGCCAATGAATATCTATAAATTTCAAAAATAGGCCCTGTCATTGCTTGTCAATTAAAAAATTACTCGACATTTAACCGAAGTTATGACAACTCGAATTATAGTTATGTTAGAAGACGGTTGGTCAATAAGAATGGTTGCAGAGCGTTTTAATATTAATAAATCTATTGTATTTAAAATAAAGATACGGTGAGAGGAAAAACTATAAGAAGAAAGATATGATCCGGACGAAAATCAGTTTCCTATGTAGATGATGATATTGCTCTTATAAATCATATAAGGGAAAATCCGTTTGCAAGCGCCATACATGCTGTAGCTGTTACAAATTTCCCTGGATCACGATCGACGGCTTGTCGAAGAATTAAAAAATCATCCAACGGCAAGAAAACCTTTCATTACTTTGCAGACGAAGCAAACGCGCCTACTATTTGCTTTAAATTACATCTATCGTGAAGAATTTTGGCAATATGTCGTGTTTAGCGATGAAAAAGTATTTCAATCCAAAAACAATCGTCATGTTCGTGTTTACAGACCTAGTAACGCACGATTTGACGAAGCCTATGTCCATTCAATACAGAGCAGTGGGAGATTTTCAGTAAATGTCTGGGCATGGATAAGTTTCAGAGGAATGGGTGTATGCTGGAAAATAGATGGTTCATTCAGAAAAGAAAGCCATGAAAATTCAATTCGTAAAATTTAGTTTAATTAAATTTAAATAAGTATACAAATATGCTATCACGAATATTTTGTGGTAAATTCAATATTTTCTTTAGCCCTACATTTGACAACATCGCAATTCTATCCTTCTACGGTTAATAATGTACTTATACATTTGCTATCTCAGAACTTTAAATAATTCATCTATTTTTATTTCAAGAACGATTTATTTCGTACTTAAAACCTTAACATTTGCGGCAGTTTACAAGATTGGATTGGATATACGCTTTTAAGATTAGCTGATGTTTCATATGGTCTAGAAATAACTTGTGTCTGTTCAGAACAACGTTTACAGGCTATTCTAAAAATGTGTGTATTGTTCTATAAATTCTTTTGCTAGAATAAGAAAGAAAAACGAATATGAGTTAGACAATCCTTTAAATTGTTGCGAAGAATGTACTATTCCAATAATAGGAAACCAGCGGGTATAAATTAAAAAAGGATCAGTGGTTACATTTAATAAAGACTGTTGTCTTAGATAATTATCGCTTTCAATACAACCTCGGAGTTAAAGTCAAATCGTACTTTCTGAAAGTACTATTTGTCAGTATGTTTTCAACTTTAATATGGTGGTCAATAAAAATTATTGAACCATAGCACTTAGGCCCCATTGGGCCCCTTGCACTTCCTTCCTGTAGGTAGACCTAATCTTGAGAAATAGGTGGTGATACTGCCTAAGGGTATCTCCCTTACATCTGACAAAGTAGGCCAACGTTCTCCCAAAATGGAGTATCTAAATGATGAGACGGCAGAACAGTCACAGAGTACATGTTTAACCATCTCATCTTCTTGTTCACAACCTCTACAGAGAGGTGTTCCGCTTAATTCCATATTATGTAGATGTTTCCTTAACGGACAGTGTCCAGTCTGGATTCCCGTTATAAAACGTAGATTCCTTCTGGACATTGTCAGGCAGTCCATTGCTGTATTCTTGTTAGGATACTTTAATAGTTAGCAAACTGACAGCTGCTTATTTAATCCCACAACTTCTTGAATTCGTTATGGGTGTTCCAGACTGGCCGGGCCTGGTCCAAAGATACTTAGGCCTGCCGGCTTCTTGACCAGTCTGTCGGCTATTTTGTTGCTACTACATTATGCACGTCCTTTCAAGTCGGAAACACCCACAAGTGCTTCGTGACATTCCCATACTGCTCCTGTGGTAATTTTATAACTTCTCAAGGTTAGTGATGATTGTTTACAATCTATGTAGATCCTGATTGCTTTGTCAGTAGTTTATCTACGGACAATCTCTTTTGAGACTATGGTTATGCCTGCCAGTTCCGTCTGTACTACGCTGGCTGGCTCGACCATCTATAGCCCATTTATATTGGATTTGCAGACTTCTGGAGTATATCCACACCTGCCCCATCCTTCTTTTTTGATCCGTCTGTGAAGATGTTGATCACACCTTCGTCAGCAGCCTCGTTCTCACTGTATTATGTAGGGTCTGTCAAAGATAAACCGGGGAGAAATGCCATCTGTGCATACCTGTAGAAGAGGCGTTTTCCTGAAAGCCTAATTCCAGAGGTGACATTTAGTTGTATGCGTACCATTGTTGTCAGAGCCACTTCTCCTAGATATATATCTAGTGGAGAGGCATGGTAACATCTATTGCTGACCTAACCAGGAGACGGAAGAAGTGAAGATACCAAAGGAATGAGGAAGTGGTGGAGATGTTGATACTGTTAACTCCAGTGTTTTTAATGCTCAATTATTTACAAGTAGATATAATGTTTTTAGAACTGATAGAGACTTTAATAACTTGAATTGTAGTAGAGGCGGGGGTGTTCTCATTGCTGTAGAAAATACTATTAACTCAGAAGCGATTCAGATTAACTTAAACGACTTAATTTCTATAGATCTAGTTGCCGTTAAACTTTATATCCGCGGCAAAATATTATATATATTTGTGATATACATTCTACCCAATACGTCGATTGCTCTATATCAAAATTGATATGAACTCTTTTTTCTCTTAAATATATTTATAACACCGACATCTTGATTCTGGGTGATTTTAATATTCCAAATTTTTCTTTAAATGTCATGGATCACCATAACATCTTACTGCAAAATTTCTTAAACTTCTTTGACTTGAAGCAATTTAACTCGGTGAAAAATCAAAATAATCGAATCCTGGACCTGGTTATTGCAAAAAATGATTGTGAAGTAGGAAAGGCAATTGACGTGACAATTGACTTAAGCAAGACTTACATCACCCTGCGTTAAGAATAGTTAAACAAAATATTAAAAACGTTGGTAATAAAAAACCATTAAATGCTGAGCCTAGATATAATTTTCGTAAAGCAAATTTTGCAACTCTCTATAAGCAGTTATCATTAATTAACTGGGATTTCTTAGGCGAATTGAAAGATGTAAACGAAGCGTGTGATGCATTTTATAATAAATTATGGCAAACTTTCAATTATTGCGTACCCAAAACGGTTAGCAGAAAGCATGATTATCCATCTTGGTATACGACAGATATAATAAATAAAATTAAACATAAATCGAAATTATTAAAATTATATGAAACAACCAAAAACACAGAGTATTTGACTGAATTAAAAATAAAACATAAAAAACGATATAAAAAGATCACATAGAGAATATATCAATGATGTTGAATCCAATATTTGTGACGAATCGAATAAATTCTGGTCATTTGTGAATTCACTTAAGAGTGATCGAGGTATGCCCAATTATGTTACATACAAAACTGAAAATTTTTATGAACCAGCTGAAATATCAAATGCATTCGCTGATTATTTTCAAGAGTCTTATACCAAACCAACTAATTTTAATATCACTAATGATACTCCATGCAATAACAATATCCTCACAATAAAAGAATTCAATGAAAATGACGTTTTAAAGTCGCTCAATATACTTAAACCAAAAATGACAGCCGGTCCAGATTTAATACCAACTTTTATTTTAAGAGACTGTTCACATATTTTCGTACTCCCACTTACTATTATATTTAATCTATCTGTCAGTACCAGTTGTTTGCCAAATGTTTGGAAGAACTCTAAAATATGTCCCGTTTTTAAAAAAGGAAGCAAATTTTATATTATCAACTACAGGCCCATTACAATAATATGCAACTTTGCAAAGGTATTCGAGTATTTATTACATGAGAGTATATATAATCATGTAAAACCAAACATAATAACACAGCAGCATGGCTTTATGAAAGGTAGATCTACCACAACAAATCTATTTTGCATAACCCAATTTTTATCACGATCATTAGATGAGGGAGTCCAAACAGACGTCACCTATACAGACTTTTCTAAAGCATTTTATCGATTGAATCACGAAATCTTACTGCACAAACTTGATCTAAATGGCCCCTCTAATGGACTGCTTCAGCTATCTAAGTCATATTTAAGCGGTAGAACCCAATTTGCACACTATAATGGCTATAAATCTCATGAAATAACAGTCGAATTTGGAGAGCCACAAGGATCAGTCCTGGGACCCCTGTTCTTCAATATATTTGTAAATGACATCAATAAAGACCTTAATTGTAATACCTTACTCTATGCTGATGACATGAAACTATTTACAAACATTCGAGACTCTAATGACTGCCTAAATTTGCAAAGTAACCACAGCAGATTAAATACATGGTGTGTAAACAATAGCTTACACCTTAATGCGATAAAATGTAATGTTCTTACTTTCAGTAAAAGTCCGAAAAAAACTATATTCGATTATAAAATTGACGATGTATCTCTCAACAGACCTGATACGTTTAAAGATCTAGGTGTTGTCTTTGAGAGTCAATCATCTTTTGTTCCTCACATGAATCACATAATCCAGCAATCTTTCAAAACGTTAGGCTTCATATGCAGAACTGGTCGTAGTTTTACAAATATCGATACTATAGAAATGCTATTCAGTACCTTCGTAAGTTCGAAATTAGAATACGCCTGTATAATTTGGAGTCCAGGATATGAGACTCATGTGAAAAATTTAGAAAATATTCAGACGATTAATGAAATTTCTTAGTTTTAAAATTGATGGTTTTTACCCGGCTATCGGAACACCGCAGGACCAAATACTAGAAAGATGGTCATTGAAATCTCTGGAACATCGAAGAATTTATTGCATGTGTATGTCCAGTCCATCTAGCGGTACACTTAACGCGCCAGATTTGTAACTTTGGTTGCAGTCTGGTTACTTTCCTTATAGTAAAATAAGGATTTATAGAGGAGTTTGCGACTAAAAATATTATGTTTAATATTCCGCCCTCTAAAAGCACATTTGAACTATGCTAAGCCAATTCAGGCTATTTATTTTTCGATTGCAACAGACACTGGACCGCTAGATGGCGCCTGCTGGCTGTTTTACATGTCGCTATTGTAAAAATACCGGGATGTACTATAGTCAAAGGATTCTCATGTCGGTCGTCGCATACCTACCTTGCACTGACGAGAGCCAACAGCTCGAAACTGCAGTCTGCAAGTGGTGTGTGACGACTGGCAAGGGAGCTCCTTTAAGTAGAATCAGTCTTTCGGTTGGTGTTTGTTGCAATCGAAGCATTAGCGTTTTGATGGTAATATGCAATTATTACACTTAACGCGCCAGATTTGTAACTTTGGTTGCAGTCTGGTTACTTTCCTTATAGTAAAATCAGGATTTATAGAGGAGTTTGCGACTAAAAATATTATGTTTAATTATCTAAAATATGTCACAATTTTGATAATTTTTGTTCGAATATTGATATTTTTCACACCAGCCCTAAAACACTAAAATCACTTCTATTAAAATAATGTATAAATTTTCTTCTTCTAACTCTATGATTTATATTAAGTACTTACTATATTGTTATTATGTATGTTGTTATATATGTTATATGTGGTATTTATGTATGTTATTTGTAATTTTGCGGGACTAGTTTCTGCTCTGTAATTAGATTGTTGTAATCTGTAGAGCAGTGTAAATAAATAAATAAATATTTTTCAATACAAATAGAGCTTTAAAGGCGGTGCCAAAAAATAAGGTGGTGATGTGATAGTTATCACATCATCATCTGATGAATATACGTTAGGCGAAACAGCAATGGTAAAATAAATTGTGAAAATCGAAACTCACTGTTTCGTTAAGTAAAATATGAAGATAGATTTTTATCAAAATCAATCAACTATTTGAAAAGAGAGTTCTGTTGAACTAACAAAAATTGAATATGGCGCCCATAAGAAAATTCAAAGTTAGTAAGTAGAATTAAATGAAAAACAAATGACGATAAGGATTTTCCTGCAACTGAAACTGAATCATAGAAAAGTGTCCTAACAATGTACTTATTAAAATAGTATTTAAGAAAAAATAGAGGCTGAAGGAAAAACTTACTAATCAAATTAGCTGTCAGCACCTCAAAGTACATAAGAACATCATGTTCTGCTAGAGTAGTCTGGGCGTTATTTCCTTTGTGGGACTGTATAATTTATATTTCATTTTTCTCGCCACATGTACACATATATTGCCGTTGAGTTTAAATTTATTTCCACTGCACCACGTATTAGCTGTAGTGCATATTTGTATTCTGAAATTATCATTCCCGTATATCCATTGCCGTTCTGTAGGAAACGTTATTTATGTGGTTTACGAGTTAGAGAAGTATGCGAATTAGTTAATGTGAACGCAGGTCTCGTTTCAACCATTTCTCTTCCGATATTTGCAGCACACTTTCTTAAATGTAAAAACTAATTGTTATCGTGAACATTTCGTTTTAATATGACATACGGTATTTATTTGAACAAGCTGATTTTTTCACTTTATAGAATGTAGAAATGGGTGATGTAAAGGAAAATGTGAAGTCCATGGATCTCTTCATATTTTTAGGGAGTGCAGTGCCGAAGAAATGACCGATATATTTGTTTGAAACCAGACTGCAACCAACAGCTACTCTCCGGGCTATGCGCCCTGTCAAGCGCTGAATTACAAGTTACAAGCCTGGCGCGTTAAGTGTAATAATTGCATATTAAAAGTCTAGCGTTATAGTATATAGTAATAGTAATCGTTATAGTAAAATAAGGATTTTATAGAGAAGTTTGCGACTGAAAAAATATGTTTTAATATTCTGCCCTCTAGAAGCACATTTGAACTAAGTTTTTTCTAGTTCCTTATATTAAAAGTCAATGAAATGTTTACGTTCTGTAGAAAATGTCATTGACTAAGTGAGTAAAGGTTGTTGCTAGTTTATATAAAAGTATATAGGTATTATTATATGATAATCCTTTATACAAACGAACATACAATATACAACACATACCTACTTATCATTTCACCAGTTTAAGTCATAATTCATTAGTTAATAAGTCTGCGAAACAGTGTTACATGTATAACAGACGATTTTAAAATATTGTAGGGCATGTATTGCCTTGAAAAGTAAGTTAGGCACGCCTATGGATGGCACGAGTTCGAGGTCGGTTTACAAAGGAATGCCGCGCTCTTGTTTTGAATATCGTTTTAAACTGAGAAAAGCTTGTTTTTTAAAAATATTCATAATATTTATAGTGATATTTCCTTCATTTTGCGCACTCTGACGCTCACCACTATAAAATGTTACGCAATATACTCCAAACTATCTCTACCGGTTTTAACTCATCTGATGGCCGCATAATAAATTATACCATTTATCACACGAAACGAAAGTTATCGTGTCAAAGTTCCAAAGGGAACAAAAAACATTTTAAGTAGTATTGAAAACGCATTAGAGAATCTCAAGATGCGGAGCGCCGGATAATGTGACGTTACAAGGTATGGAGCTGATCTCAACCTGTGTAATCTCCTTATTATGGAGATTGTTTACCCTTATCTTTCTTTGCTCAGTCTAGCATCTATTTTATACTAGCTGGTGTATTAACACGGTAAACTTGGCCTTAAGGTATCATTTTGGTTTATTCTTCTAAGGTACAGCGTTCTCATTTAATACTCGTGTTTGCTGTTTACGCAAATTGTCGCAAATTTGTGTCTTAAACCTTACAATAAATTTGTAAATATTGTACTCTTCGTCGGTTTGTTTGTTGGGGTTTTATGATGGGCATATCCAAGTGAATGAGATCCGATAAGGAAATGTGGCTAGTTTTTGCACGTGATTAGATATCAATAAAAGTCATTATCTCATGTTATCCACCAAGAGTAATTCAGTTCGGGGTGCACAAAATTGGAAAGGGGGACTTTCCCCCCAAAATTTTTTAGTGTTAATTTTCTGTGATTGTCTCATCAGAGTATGACCGTTTCCTAAAATTGCTATACAAGCTATTTAAAATATATGGAGAATTTCGAACTTCATTGGCGGCATTACAAATTATGTCGTTCTTCGGCGTTAGAAACAGGGTCTAGTAAAAAACATTTTTCAAGTGGCCCCAAAAGTAAGTCCAATGGATTCATATCAGGGGATCAAGGTTTCATTTAATTATGGCTTCTCGCCCCCTTCAAATCCATCAATTTCTAAATGTTAGGTGTAGCCATTCCCGAACCTCTAAAGAATAATGAGGTGGCGCACCGTCCTGCACAAACACAGTGTTTGACGTAATGCAAGAGGTAACTCGTCGATAAGTTGATATAGGTCATTTTGTAAAAAGTTAAATAAAAACTACATACAAATGCGTCTATGTTCCTAATGCCACTGAATAATAACGAGCTTATAGAACACATTAATTCATTAAAAAGCAACAGCTCGTTCTGGGTAATGATGGTGTATCATCCAAAATAGTAAAGCAATTTCACATGTATATATTAGATCCCCTTAGACATATAATTAACCTTATTTTTAAATCTGGAATAATACGTAGTCATTTTAAAACTACCATCGTCACTCCAGTATACAAAGCCGGTAACAAAACAATTATTAACAACTATCGTCCTATCAGCCTAATAAACGCCTTTGCCAAAATATTTGAAAAATGCTTGAAGGATAGGCTTATAAATTTTCTATCTGCTAATAACATTTTGAGCAAAAACCAATTTGGTTTTACCAGAGGACTTAGCACATCTGATGCGATATATGAACTTACTAAACAAATAACTGACAACTTAAATAATGATGATAGATGTATTGCAGTATTCCTAGATTTAGCAAAGGCGTTTGACACAGTGCCCCATGACACACTTCTCAATACATTATCGCAGTATGGTATAAAGGGGAATGTGCTGAACGTCTTTAAGAGTTATTTATCTAATAGGCAACATATGGTCAAGATCAGAGATGACATAAGTGAACCGACTTTAATAAAGATGGGAGTCCCATAAGGAACAGTTCTAGGTCCAATCTTGTTCATAACATACATAAATTCATTAACTGAACTCGACATCAATGCCTCCATCATATCATATGCCGATGATACGGTAATTATATTTAAAGGTAACTCATGGGCGGAAGTAAAACATAGAGTAATTTGTGGTATTAGTAAGGTTAAAAACTGGCTAGACACATACAAATTGTCTCTCAATGTAAAAAAAACCCAACTATATAGCCTTTTCACTAACGATGGCAAATAGGCCAGATTTTGACTCTATTTTAATTGACAACTTACATGATGTGATTAAAGAAACACCAAATGCAAAATATCTAGGTTTAATTATAGACAACAATTTAAAATTGGAACAACACATTTATCAAGTAGTTGATTACATAAACTCAAATAACATCTTATGTACATATCAATCAGGTTTCCGTGGTAAACATTCATGTGAAACTGCACTACAGTTGGTAATTTTGGAGTGGATCAGTTGCTTGATAAGCCAGTGGCCGGGATTTGTGCCGTTTTTATTGATCTTAAGCGAGGGTTTGAAACAATTAACCGTAACATATTAATATTAAAACTAAAAAATTGAATTTAACCACACTGTCATAGGATGGCAAGAAAGTTATATAACAAATAGGTATCAAATAACAAAAGTTAATGGCAATTTATTTGAGCCAAAAATAAACAACTTTGGGGTCCCCCAAGGCAGTGTTCTTGGTCCCTTGTTATTCATTCTTTATATCAATGATCTTGTCAATGTGCTACAGAAATGTAAAATCCACCTTTTTGCTGGTGACACTCTTATCTATTATGAAAATACGAATTTGAAGCGATGGTAACTACTGTAAATTTAGAACTAGGTCTGCTCACAGAGAAATTTACAATGAATAAATTAAAAGTAAATGAACTAAAATCTAAATACATGTTTGTAGGTAACAATTATTTGTACAATAGATTTATCAACTTAAATCTTGGTATTGAAATAAATAATGAAAATGTCGAGCTTGTTCAAGAAATTAAATATTTAGGCCTAATAATTGACCGGGAACTAAAGTTTAATAAACATATCGACTATATATCAAAAAAGATTGGCAAGAAAATTGTTTTTTTTAGCAGGGTGTCTCCTTTTATATCAGTGAATACAAAGTTAACAGTTTATAATTCTTTAATATTGCCCCATTTCCTCTACTGTGGCTCAGTGATTTATGTAAGTTCTACAAATTTTAGTAGGTTGCAGATTTTCCAAAATAAGGCAATGCGAATAATTTTGGGATGTAATAGATTTTCAAGCAGTCAGCTGATGCTAAGCATATTAAATTGGATTAATAAAACAGTCTTATTACTTACAAACTATGGCTTTTATTTTTAAAATGATCAACGATACTTTGCCTGGTTATCTTAGTAGGCAATTGCTGCCTGTTACTGATATACACCTACGTAATACACGGATGGCTAATACTAACAACTTTTATGTTAAAAGAACATCTAAGAGCAGCACAATGAACAGTTTATTCCACAAAGGAGTTTGTACAATTCAATCTTCTACCTCACGTAATTAAGTCCAGTACAACAGTTAAAGAGTTTAAGTCTAAATTATTATGTTTTATACACGATATTACACTCCATATAAATTAGGATTTGTTTTATATATTTTTTATGTATTATGTGAACCATAAAGTTAAGTTATTAGTGAATATTGTATATACTTTATTTTTTTCTTGTGGCATTATATGTTTCTCTTGTATTTATATTACCTATGGATAAATTTGGATCTTTTATTATTTTATTATTATTATTATTATTAATTTTCGACAGGGAATCTACAGTTAAATTTTTTGTACGTTATTACGGGACACCCTGTATGTAGATAGTTTCCAAATTAGATTCTGAATGAATGATCGTTATTTGCTAGAAATCCCAAAAAAACATTTTTCAATTACTGTTGCAGTAGAAGACGTCATTTTTTAATAATACATATTGTAATTTATATGTTTTATTATTATAGATATCGTGATTAATAATTTATCCCCTACACGTTTTAAATAGTTCACTTATTTTAAAAGTGATTTGTCAATCTATGTGTCAACATTAAAGTCAATTTTTTGTAATTCGTTATTTTTTATTAACGCCTATACTTACAGCAAGCATTACAAAACCTGATCCTATCAGACCCCCTCATTCTATAAGAATCTGATAAAGTCCCAGCAGGAAATAAAATTCACCTAAAGAAATAACAAAACTTCCAACTAATTCCCAATTATATTTATATGTCGTAACGCCTGTAAGGGTTGCTAATAGTTACAAATCTTGAATATATTCGAAGCCCTCGTAAGGGGGTAGCAACCGTTAGAAATAGCATAGCTGTCTAAAATCAGGTGCGGTTTTCTGTTATACCTGTGGCGTGCTATTTATTCACCACATAGGGGGAGCTTATACCAACATATTCCGGCATCTTAAGGGATTTGAAGGTACTGGAAAGCCTTCAGATAGTTCAGAGCATTAACTGAATTTCCCAGCATGGGGTTACATTCTATTAAATGTAATTTCGGTATTAATTTGGATGTGGGTTTTGATCCGAAATATAATAGTAGTTCTTTTTATTGGATGGAACTTCAAACTATACAGGATGCTGAATAGACGCAGCTTAACTTAGATTAATGCATTGTTAGCTTTTGGAGTTCCACTTCAGAGCATTAATTTTTTTGTTTTTAGCTACACCGAAACAAAACTCAATAAATTTAAGTTTCCAACTAATGAGTAGAACTGATTTTTCTGATTCAAACATGACATATATTATTTTGGTCCTTCGAGCCGGATTTTTACAATTCCTCTGCAAAGAACAATTTCAATGTTTTAATATGCATCTGATTTATTTTCCATCATAAAACATGTAACACAATAAGTAATGGTAGAAATATTTATGTGAGTTGATCTGTAAAAATAATCAGTTGATTAACATTTCATAAGAAACAGACACGTATCAAAATTAATAGCAACAAACTTGTCTACTAATGAATCATTTTAAATATGCTCTGTCATTCGATATGACATTCCTTTATTGGCAACCCTCATTTTTCAAATTGAAAGTGGAATTAAATTCTTGCTCGGATCACCCTATCTTCTGGCGGAACGTAGTTCATGTTTCGCTTAAACCCGAAAACAGCTGAAACGGTTCGAATTTATTCACAAGTAGGAGTCGAGTTCTGGATTAATTACTGCTCTATATGAGCGGTTCGGGAAACCTTTCAAAACGCCATATATCATCTTGGTATATCTTTATTACCTAAGGTCGTGTGTCACCCTTTGTGCACCACATCCACCTAGCTATCTACTCCACATCTTGCACTAAATATTGCGCCCGATAGGGATGTAAAAGCATGCTTTGAGTAATTAATGATAGGCCGATGTCGATGCGTGCATTGTCAAAGAGAGGCAGTTCGATAACACGACCAATTAACTAGTACGGTAGAAAAGCAGGGAAGGAGACCTGTAGTTTTGAGTACCGTGTTATTAATAATAATTATGTTGATTGAATTTCAATTAAGAAAAACAAATAATAATTTCGTATACAGTGCAAATGGAAAATATAAAGAAATTAATAACTGTTTAATAGTAATGGAATCACGCCGTATTGTGGAAATTCTACAGAAATATTTGCATAAAATAAAAGAGTACGAGAGTAAAATGGGTTCGTACCTAACGCACTGCTCTTGTCAGCCAAAAATATAAAACAGTGTTCTGCTATCACGAAGATATGACCACTGATTTGTTTGAAAAACCTCTGTTACCTAATATTCCCCAAATTCAATTATCGTTATGAATGGCACTTCTCATCATTCGCGACTATTAAATAATGTACCAAATAATAATACATACAGGGCGTCTCACTGGGAACTGAATCGATCGATATAGAGAAAAGTACGCATAAGAAAATTTTGAAAATTTAGATAATTACTAATGTCAGTGTGGCCAATCCATCTAAAATAATTACAAGCAGCTTATACCGGAAGTCGATACCAACTTGCAAATTTCAAATGGAATACCCTATATATTTCAGGGTTTTCGAAAACAGCATAAAATTCTGAGTCGAAAATATGTAGCATATCCTATAACTAACCCTAGCCGTTTCAGAGATATTTGACATTTTATAGAAAATTTGACAGGTGCAACGGTTTGCAAGAACCGTTATAACTTTCTTCGTGTAAAAGATCCTCATTTGCCTCTTGTCACGTAAAAAGAACACAAGGAGAACTACGTTCTACAACTGAAATAAATTCAATAATAACATACCAAGTGTTCCGTTATTCGCGTTACATTTTGTCAACTTCAAACCGCGTAAACTTGTTTAGGTCAAATGGAACACCCTGTATTTTTTTACGTCAAGTTGTGTAAAATTGAATTCCCTTTTTACCCCATTGTGGGGGTTAAAGTTACTAACTTTTTGAAATATTTGCGATTTTATTAGAAATTCATGAATTGCTGTAATCATTTCATCAAAATAACCATGATTAGAAACAATCAGTCATTATCTTATGTCAAAAAATGCCAGCACGTTTAAATTATACCAACGAAAACTTTTTAAATTTGTTTATTATTTATGGAGAATGCGATAAAGTAATATCAAGAACTTGCAGCACAGCTACTTGATATCCACAAAAACGCAAAATAACACTAACACTGTAACATGCGTATTAATCGAATTGAAGATATGGCATGAACTAAAATAGCAGAGATAAGATCAATTTAAAATATGATTTCATTTTAATTTAATAATTGCTCAAAATTCCGCCCTCGAACCTCGACACATTTTTCGCACCTTCGGATTAGTTCCTCATGGGTAGCTCTTCTAATTGAATCCTGTGATATGTTTTGAAATGCATTTCTTACTCTTTGCATACAATCTTCAATGGTTGTTAGTGGGCTCTCATAAATTTTATTTTTAATAGTTCCCCAAATGAAATAATCCAGAACTGATAAATCGGGCGAGCAAGGAGGCCATAAGAAAGGTCCATTATTGGCAATCCATTGATCTTAAAAAGTTTCTTGTAAATAATTATTAATTAAATATGCGTTACGTGGGGGAGCACCGCCGTGCTGATAAAATATGTTTCTATGTTCGGCGAGAGGTAAATTTTCTAAATAGTTATTATTCAAATTTTGTAAGATATTCAGATATATTTCACCTAAAAAAAACAAAAATTTACCTATACATATTAGCAGAAGAAAAAATGTAATTTACCGTTTAAATTTTCCTGATAAGATTATAATGCCACCATTCTATCGTTTCTTATGGCATAGTAAACATTGAATTGCCAACTTTCCTGAAAGTTTCGCTCTCTGAACATATGAGGATTTGAGTCACTCCAATAATGCGAATTGTGTCTATTAAAAAGTCCATTTTTAGTAAATTTTGCTTCATCTGTCCATATAATATTTCCCAAATAAGAATCGTGACCCTCACGCCTTATTAGAATAAACTCACAAAAATTCTATCTTCTTAGGAAATCTGTTTCTTTTATGAACCATATGGAATGAAAACGGGTGAAACTTATGGTTTAATAAGATTCTGTGAATTGAATCCTTGCATAGTCCTAAATTCCAGAGCAGCTTATCTTAATGACATCTTTGGAAATGCATGAAAATATCCCAGAATGACTATTTCAATGTTTTCGTCATCAACAATAGGCTTTCTACTTTGCATTTTTGCCTTGACAGAGCCATAATATTTAAAATTTTCCAGTATGCGTTTTACAGTGTTTGGTGACAGTTTCCGTTTTTCTGGATATCGAGTAGCAAATGTGCTGCAAGTTCTTGATATTACTTTATCACATTCTTCATAAATAATAAACAAATTTAAAAAGTCTTCGTGGGTGTAACTTAAACGTGCTGGCATTTTTTGACATAAGATAATGACTGATTGTTTCTAATGGCTATTTTGATCAAATGATTACAACAATTCATGAATTTCTAATAAAATCGCAAATATTTCAAAAAGTTGTAACTTTAAACCCCACAATGCTAATATCAGAAAAAAGGTAATTGAATTTTACACAACTTGACGAAAAAAAATACAGGGTGTTCCATTTGACTTAAACAAGTTTTCGCGGTTTGAAGTTGACAAAACGTAACGCGAAAAATGGAACACTTGTTATGATATTATTGAATTTATTTCAGTGGTAGAACGTAGTTCTCCTTGTGTTCTTTTTATGCCACAAGAAGCAAATGAGGATCTTTTACACGAAGAAAGTTATAACGGTTCTTGCAAACCGTTGCCCCTGTCAATTGTTCTATAAAATGTCAAATATCTCTGAAACGGCTAGGTTTAGGTATAGGATATGCTACATATTTTCGACCCAAAAATTTGTACTCTTTTGGAAAACCCTAAAATGTATAGGGTGTTCCATTTGAAATAAGCAAGTTGGTATCGACTTCCGGTATAAGCGGAAGCTCCAGCTGATTGCTATTATTTTAGTTGGATTGGCCATACCGATATTAGCAACTATCCAAATTTTCAAAATTCTCTGATGCGTACTTTTCTCTATATCGATCGATTCAGTTCTCGGTGAGACACCCTGTATAATATAATATAGTTTGAGATCTAAAAATATAAATATTCCTGAAAAAATTCCAGTAAAAACAGATTTATTAAAAACTATCAAATAACATGATTTTAAAAAAGAATATGTTGTAGATCATATCTGCGAAACACACGGCCATAGTATGTTATGTTTACCGTCATATAGCTGCATATTTAATCCAATAGAATTGATTTGGGGCCGTGTAAGACACGATTGAGAGTATGCAATCAGAATCCGACTCTAAGCGCTATAATTCTAGATAATATAAGAACCGTTATATCCGATTTAGACAAAACCGATATTTGGAAAAAAAACCGTGAATCAACGCGAAGAACGAAGAACGAACGAAGAAAAAGAGCATCTCATTTTGCCGCCCGTAGAGCTTATTGTTGTTCAAGTAAGGTCACTATTCTAGTAGTGATCTTACTGACAACTCCGTTACTATGTGATCATTTTTTTCTCGAAACTATTAGAATTTATTTTATTATTATTTAAAGTTTCTTAAGGTATATTCAGTGCAGTGTTCAAATATTTTTAGTGTTTGTGGAAACAACGGTAGTGTCAGACAGAATTTGTTGAACAATCTATATGATTTTCTTCGTAGTTTTTGAAAATATTTCTCTCTTCGTCGCTTTCTAGTCATGCCACAGTATCCAGAAGTTTTATTTTTGTGCTTCAGTCAAGTGTGAAATGTCTAATAAGTATACTTGTATTTTATAAATAATTAACCTTTATATAATCACATTTAAATAGAAAATCCGATAAAATCTATGTTTCTGCTACTGTGAGTAAATGGTGCTACAATGTAATATGACCGGTTTTGTTCGCAAAATAGCGTTCTACATTCCAATTTTATTAAATTGTTATATGTTGTCAATTATAGCTGATATTTATATGTACATTGGAAATAGCGCTTTATTCTTTTACAGTCAATGTATTTTAACAGCAACATTTTGAATAAAAATTCACACAATTCTAAGGGTGGATTGTTATAGTTTAAATTTGTAGTCACGTACTACGAGACATTTTATCTTACTGCAATTTTATGTTCAACCATAGAAGACGTGCGTACGGAAACAGTTTACGATTACTCATAAACTCCGTATCAAATACTGAAACAAAGGGAAAACATATCCATGTTCTGGCTAAACTCAGCCAGATGTTAATATAAATAAATTCGTTAAAACAACTATATTGAAACTAAAAGAATATAGCTAAAAATCATAATTTTTGTCATACTGCATCGCCTTGAAGGTAAGAAAAAAAATAAAAGGTTTACGATTTATTTTACATTTGTTTCTACGCAGAAAAGAAGGCTAAAAGTGAATAAAACAATCCACTTGGAGGAAAGTACAATTTTTTATTAGATACTTTTTATATTTACTTTTATTTTGAGCCGTAGTGAAGGCCCAATGAGAAATTTCTATGGGAGGATCTGATTACCACTGATGTTCTCTACCTCTCTGTCTCATGATGCACACCCTGTATATTTTGAATACTCACCCAAGAGCAAGTAGACTAAAAAAAATTATATGGACAGGGGGTAGGGTTGTAATTAATTACACATGAATTACACTTTCAAAACAGACTATTAGTAAATTCATTCACACACAGTTTGAATTATCTAACTTGTGATAAATTTCTAATTCTGAATCACATATTAAACTTCTATATTATTTATACCGAAATCGATGCGAGATTTCTCGTTCACTTATCATGTAATTAATTTTACAAATTTATTCGAATCGAACCGCTTGTTGATTTGTATTGTACAGCGCTATCTGAACCGTCAACCATTATAAGCTATGATTAATGCTTTTGCTGTTTCCTAACGTACTACTGGAATGACTAAATGCTTGAGAAGAACGATCAATAATCCGCAAAATTGTATTACTTTTACTGACGGAGCGCCGTTGATAGACTTTGGGGCCCATCTGGTTTCATGAATTTTACTGAATGCAATAAAGAGGAAGCTGAATGTAGGAAAGAGACGTGAAGTAATTGATATGGAGTTATCTGGAGGCGAAATATCCTTCTGCTTTTGAAAAAAGAAATTAAATAACTGTTTGTTTTTTATTTTGCACCTCCTACGAAAACTTTCAGTTCTTCAGTTACAAATCGAAATTTCCCATTTATACAGGGTTTTCATGAGGAATTGTACATACTTCCAGGGGCGATAGAGGACCACTTGGGTATTCAGGAACGGCCATTTAAATTTTCCTGTCGCTCTTAATTTCTGAGATACGGGGTGATAAACTGATTTTGGTCTAAATTTATTTTGGCAATTTAAATAAACGCCAACAAAAATGTATGAAAGCTGGAGGTTCTCATTTTGAAAATTTGCTCTAAGTGTTAGTAATATTTTTAAATATACTTTTGTAAATATTTATTTGACAATTTTTATTTATTTGGACAATTAATATAAACAAATGAAGCTGTTTTTATTCAAACTCCCCATTGTGTCAAATTCATTCGTTTGTAAAAAAACCAATAAAGGTGCGACAAAAAGTCTAATTACGTGGTTTTGTTTAGTGATCTATGGGCTTTTATAATCGACAACTGAATGTTAAAAAATATATATGCAGGGTGTTCTTTTTTACAAGAATCGTAAAAGACCAATTAAAAAAAGTCCGGCCCTGGAATTTTGAAAAATTATAATAACAATCTATCAACTATGATAAGTGTATAAAGTGTCTAAGAATTAAACAAAATCCGATCAATAGTAAAGACGTTCAGGCCAAAATAAATTTATACCAAAATCAGTCCTCTAACGCCCCTGGAAGTATGTACAGTTGCTCATTAAACGCCCTGTATATTAGATTCAGTGTTACTTGATCTTTTCAAAAGTACATATTTTGTTTTCTACAAAATTGAAGTTCAACTTGAGTGAAGTAAAAATGACCTTAGCCGTCAATTTTGTAAGCACTGAAGATCATATCCGAACGTAAAATTTTCCGCTCGTTTCATTTCCGGGGTTAAAAGTAGGGAGTTCCATTTGAAGAAACCGACTTGACCTTCAAATGACCTTGAAAATCTCTACCCTAATCCAAGGTCACTGTCTAATAGTCAGGGAAATTTCCTACAACTTCTGAATTCAAAGTTTTTTCTATGATTCGTATTTTTTAAGTTATCCTGCTGTTCCCGTACTTTTATACCACCCTGTATAATAATTTTTCATGTACGACTGCAAGAAAAGCAAGGAGTGCGCACTTTGCATTTCCCCTTTCGTTCAGTAATGCGTACAATCATGCAAAGTGTGCACGCCTTGTTTTTCTTGCAGTCGTACATGAAAAATAATTTTTTAATTTTTAGTAGTAAGACAAGCAAGTTTTTAAAAGTTTTTTTATTTTCTACTTTTTAGTCACAGTTTTATTAAATTATTATTAAATTATATTATGATGCCAGGGTAGAAGTATCTAATCAAATGGAAAAAAAAAATCTTTTGTATTCTAGGTTCTGCCGGAGGTGCCGGTTGGATAGTGTTTTTAACAAATTCTTACCCCCACACCCCCTATGTGCGGATATTTACAAATGTAACGATAGAATATTGTATTGTCATCCGATCTTAGTAACTGTGCAAAATTTCATCAATCGATTGTCAGGAAGTGTGTTAAATAAAGGACGCAACATCTGACTAAAATACTACATTGTGAGTTAAAGATAAGCAAGTAAAAACTTTGTTGCATGTATAACCCCAATTTTGGGAAAAAGTGAAACAGGCAAGGGAAATTATGAAATAAGCCTGTAACTTCTGTACTATTCAAGATAATACGATTTGCGAAGCAAAAATGAAACATGCGGGAAAAGCTGAATGAAAATCATGCAACCTTATTAATTTTTATATTTCAGTACAGAATAAAATAAAATGTATATGATAGCGATGAAAATTACAATAAAACTCAAATACGGTTAAAAAGCACTGTGATATTTATTGAAAAAACCATTCTATGTAATGAAAAACAGTTTAACTAAAGTAAAAAAGACTTGCAAATTAGAGAGAGAATTAGGTAAAAGCTATATTACAGTGAATATTGAAAACATTAGCTATTTTATAACAAGCTGGTCCTATATATGTCAAAGAAAAACATTTTCCATTGTTTATTATGATGATGATGATGATTATGGTTATTTATAGGAGGATCAACAGTATAGGTTAAATTAGATGTGATTTTGTTCTGTTTAGGAGGGGTTGATAGCCTAGTGGTTAGCGGCGTTCAGTTTTCTCTCTGAGCATTCCTAGCGAAGTGAGTTCGAGTCCCACCTACTGCAAAATAATTTTCAATTATAAATTACCCCCCAAGAAGTGGTCGGATCTCACTATAAACTGTAGGGCCTCGTCTAGACTTAGAGGGTCATTCAATTGATATGGAAGGTGGTTAAAAAATATTTATAGAAACATTCACATTTAATTTAACCTATTAATAACCTATAAATAACTTGATAAACAATGGAAAATATTTTTCTTTGACATATATTTGACCAGTTTCTTATTCTCTAAATCAGTATTTTGTACAAATTAAAGATAAGATACCTCTTTTAGACAAATGTTTAGTCTTAAATGTAACGGTTTAATTGTAAATATATGGGTAGAACTTAGAGAAATTTCAAAACGAGATTAAAATAACACCTGAGATGTCTCAGATTAACTTAAGGTTTTTCACATTTTGCGGAACACCTCTTAAATAAAAACCACAATTTCGATCAAGAAGTTTGGAAGTTTTGCATTTAGCGAGTAAAGTGAATTTAATTAATAACTTAGAGTCATTAGAAATTCTTAGACATTCAAAATCTAATAATGCTAGTTCACTTAACACCCAATTGCAGTTTGGTTCTACATGTACTTTCTCTGTTTCATTTTGAAATTAGTTTATTTTCTTATATGATCATTATGATCCATAGAGTTTTGACTCCCTTTTTTCATATTTTGTAGTTATTTATTTTCATATTTTGTTGTAAATAATTTTTTTTAACTTTAATGCTTATTAATGATTTCAGTTCAGTTGTATACTTTCTCTATATTTATATAACCGTGACTTATATTTACTATTTAAATCCATAATTAGAGGGCAGCAGGTATACTTAATACTAACTTTTCAACAGAGGTCTCATATTAGTGGCATTCCAAACTCGTCTATTGAACACAACGTGTGGTTTTGGTTCACTGCCGTCATACTTAATTATTTTTAATTTATTAATGTGTTATTCAAATGTGCTTTTAGAGGGGGGAGTGTTAAAACATAATATTTTTAGTCGCAAACTCCTCTATAAAACCCTTATTTTACTATAAGGAACGTAACCAGACTGCAACCAACAGCTATTCTCCGGGCTATGTGCCCCGCCGAGCGCTGAATTACAAGTTACAAGTTGTTTTTTTTGTTAATGTATTGTTTATTGGCATTGCATATTGTATTTTTATCCTATGGACGGACAAATCGTTTACTTTCGTGTAACGTAAGTTATATTCTATATTTTAAATTACCCTTTTCTATATTGAGTATGTTATTTAAAAACATTTTTACTTGCTTTTCTTTAACTTACAATGTAGTTTTTTCAGTTTTCTCAATTTTTATGTTTGTCAAATCCTGCATCCTCTATTTAACACATATTCATAATCAATTGATCAAATTTTGCTAAGATCGGATGATAATACAGTATTCCAGTATTTTGCAAATATCCGCACGTATGGGGCGCGGAGTGAAAATTGATTAAATATACTCTCCAATCGGCACCTTCGGCAAAACGTAGAATACAAAATGTTTTTCGTCTGATGACGGACTTCTACGTCCCTTTTTTCTCGTACAAATGGTACGATATAAGTTCTGGTGACATAATGGAATGCCGTATTAAATTGGTTCTATATGTTATAAATAATTAAAGTATGTCTAAAAAGCAGAAAATAAAAAAATATTTTTTTAAAACTTGCTTTTCTTAAGCTCGTGCTAAAAAGTAAAAAATAATTACAAGAAAAGCAAGGCGTACGTACAATCATACAATTTGCGCACGCCTTGCTTTTCTTGCAATTACTTTTTATTATATTTATTTTAGTCTTGATGCCTGAAGATGTGGTAATACTTGATGTGCTAAATATAGAGTTTGTAGATAAAGGACTTCTATTTTTCTAATTTCCAACCTAGTAAATATGAACAAATACGAGTATCCCTTCCCCATTTAATGAAATTTATATTGCAACTTTTTATACTATGTGAGAAAAACCTCGCATATAGTACAAGTTTGAGAACTGATGCTTCATATTTTCATATTCCTAAATTAAACTATAAGCAAATAAATAGCTTTTGCAGTTTTCTCGCAAATTGAATCGTTAATTAGTTACAGGCTTGTTTCATTTTTACCATGATTTTTAAGTATTTCATATTTACCCCCTTAAGAGTATACTTAAGAAGCAGTAAGTTACTTTGTTGTTAATACAGGCATTTGATGTATACTTTGTACATAAAACCAATTGACGAACAAAAGATCTTCACTCTTTAAACGCCCCTAAGATACATCTCTACACTGCGAAATGTCCTGTAAATTGCACTGTAGCTTCTAAAACATTGCACACTAGATTAATACAAAAACATTAGAATGGTTTTAATATGGTAATGTTGGGCCATTATCGTCAACAAGTCTACACTCTGAAACAGAGAATGAACAAAGGTTAGATTGAAAGATAAATTATTCAATTATTATGTTGACCATACATGAAAGTGTCTAAAATTGTCGTTTAATTTAGAGGTGCGGACGTAACCGAGCAAACTACCGGCCAGCACCTTTATTTATTAGTAATGTGTGTAAAACCCTCGCTTCCCTAATGGTTTTAATAATGAATTCTGAATATAATATGAATCAGATATGTTTTAACGTCCGTAAAAAGAAGCTCGCTCTTTATTAAATTAATGTTAGTACTTCAACTCGATACATTTTACGGCATTCAGACTGTCTTTCAATGATACAAAACTTGCATGTTAAGTGTTGCCATCTGGCGACTCTCGTTGAGTTGCACAGACTTTCGTCTTCAAATATAATAATAATAATCCACTTATTGCCCAACAGATAAAAATCCAATTACAGGACAAACATGAACAAAACAATACTAATAAAGTATGATATAAAACGGCTGTGGTAGTAACGTTACAAAAATCCTCACAAAAGAAGTCTAGAGGAGTCAGATCTGGTGAAGGAAGTGGCTACTTCATTATGGGACCTCTTTTACTCATCGAACGGCCAGGAAATGTATAATTAAGAAATTCAAAGGAAGTGTGAGCTTCATCTTGTTGAAATGCAAGGAAATTTTCAGAAAGGCTCGTGATCGTAACCCTGAATATTTCATGAAGTACATTCTTAACGTTCCCAAAAGTTTAACGTTTGAGCTCGAATTTTTGGTGATTGTATCGTTGGCCCTTTTTTCCTAAAAGGCAGTCTAGCAAAGAAAATGTATCTGGAACTTTTGAAAGACACAACTGACCTCATGTTGATTCACATTATTGAAAATGACCAAAATTATTTTTTGGAAGATCAGGTGACACTTCAACAAGATGGCGCTCCTCCGCACTATACTCGGCCTGTTCGTCAGTTCGATAAACACATTCCGGGTCACTGGATTGGGAGGAGAGGTTCCATAGAATGGACCCCCGTAATCATCAGATCTTTCTCCATTGGACTGCTTTCTGTGGGGGTCTCTTGAAAAATACAATATTCTACTCCACCTGCTTCATTGGACGATTTACGTCAACTAATCACAAATGAATGTCACCAAATCACCTGAGAAATGCTTCAAAATACGTTAGACCATTTTCAGCAGAATCTGTATTACTGCATGGAAGCTGGAGGTTAGGTTAGATTAGGTTAGGTTAGGTTAGGCTAAATCCATAACATCGACAATCACAGCAGCGCCAGCATACAGCCCATTGGATCGCCCCACTCCATTAGATGACATTCTCATCCGTATTGCACATATACGTTAGGATTTTGCTATAAGCCTAGTAGCTATCCCCGTACTCTATCTACGCTATTATCACTCAAAACCCCCATCTTAAATTTTCGTTGGGCTACTCTGTATAACAATAAGCATGAATATATCGAAAACTATAAAAGATATTAGGAAGTTCAAGAGGTCGTTTTATTTGTCTCGAAATTGCGCAATTTTTTCCCCATTTAACCTTTCCTGTATCTTCTATACTTTACGAACTACCAATACTGTCCCTGTGAATTAGTTGCGATACTGTATATAATTTTAATATAGTAATTATATCAGTTAAAAAGTATAGGAAATCCAAATTCAGAAATTATTTCCAACAGGAGGGTATAAACTAAATGGAATTCGTAAAAAGTAAAATTATACCAAACATGAGAATCAATTAAATTTCAATAAATAACGATGGGAAGGTTTTCGGTTCAGTAGCTCATAAGAGCGCCCTGCTATCACCGAAATGAATATAACATGTGTGTTCTATAAATGAGAACATCTGGTTTAACGTAGAAAGGCAACTCTTAAAATATAAATGCATTTCTGAATGCTTCATGCCTATAGACAAGGTCAGGAGCGTGAAAAAGATTGTCTTACAGTTCAACATTCTTCGAGATCAAACAAGAAGATATATGGAATGCATAAGCCAGTATCAGCCTTTTACATAAACAACTATACCTTATTTTCTCAGCAGCGAATACACTGTTTAGTTCCGGTGTGTTTCATACATTGTTCAATCTAACCGGCTATATTTCTAACTATTTTAAGAAAAAATATTAGAAACATTTTGTAACATCGAAACTTGAAACTTATTGATTATTTTATTCATCGCAGGCGTATTTTAACACTGAAAACTAATATTATTCTAGAATGTATTGAAGAATAAACACTGAATTTTGTTAAAATGCTATCAAAAATACAGTAGCCTGCAGATTTTAGAGGATATATTTTTTAAATGGGATACCCTGTATATTATTAAATTTTTGGAATGATCCTTTTTTCCTGATTTCAAAAATACCATATGTTACCCCTACCATATACCATTTTTGAGTTATTAAAGGTAGAATATCTTAATTAAACTAATAATATGGAAAAGTTAACATTATTAAAGTGAGCTATGAAAATGACAATTATTATGTTTGATGAGTTACATTTCTTTAATGAAATAATCAAAATGATTTACAGTGAGGAAGAAAAAACCAAATATTTATACAAAATAGATAACAAAGATTTATTTAGAAAATTTAAATAAAAATAAATGATAACTTATAAAAGATGTTCAATATGTCCACCATTATTGTCACAGTTCAAATTATTTTTTCGTTTCTTTGCAATAACTCAACAGCCTCTTGACTAATCTTCGCCAAATTTGCTAGAGGAACTTTTTTTATTCTAAGAAATAATATACAGGGTATCCCTTTTAAAAAATATATTATTTTTTGTATCTGCACGCCACTGTACTTTTGGTAGCATTTTAACAAAATTTAGTCATAACAACATAATTTTATTTAAAAAAAAATTTCTATAGGCAATAATAACGATGACATATTATACAGTATGTCCGCGGATGGGGTTAACAATAGGTGTAATGGCTAAAATTTTTCATATTTCAAGAAAATGTTATGACTTTATAAAAGTTTTGGCTTGATAAAAAAATAGTAATGACGTTGAGAAAAATTATATTTTTTATACAGGTTGTTTAAAAATTACAAAAACTTAAAATTCCGCAAGAGTAAACTAGTTCTATTTTTTATTGTGGAACAAAACGTGAAATAAAAAAGTTGTTTCAAATTATATAGTCTCTCCAATTCCAAAATTTCATTTGAATATTGCAATATTTCCGAAGTAAGTGATTTTTTGGTAAAATAGTTATAGTTTTTGCTACATTTTCTATTTTTCTATAGTCTATCCAATTCCAAAATTTCACTTGAATGTACAGTGTTTCCAAAATAAGTGAATTTTTAAGAAAATGCTTGTCGGTTTTTGTCAAATTTTGATTATTTAAAAATTTTGTTTTATTTCGACAAATAAAGGGGTTGTACCCTATAAAAATTTGGAGTCCTATTTTAGGAACAATCTACATAATTCTTGTAATGTTCTATTTGAGTGTTAGTTGTGTTGTTACCTTCTACATATCATGACATATCTGAATTAAAAAATATTTTATAAATGTTAACTGTCGAGCAAATAATTGTTTTAGTAGAGTGTTATGGAAACGGTGAAAGTTCATACCGGTACGTTCTTGAAAAATTCAGTGAGAAATATCCCAATGTGTATGTTTCGAGAACGGCAGTTCATAAATTGGTGAAAAAATTTTAAAAAACTGGTTCAGTGCTAGACGTAAAGAAAGAGAATAAAACATATGACCAAAATGACGCTGCCACAACATTAGTATTAGCATCTGTTGCTGAGAATCCACAACTTTCATTACGAAATCGAGCCCGGCATTTGGAGGTGGTTAAGAAAACTTGCATCCAAAAAATTTTGAAAGAAAATAAAATATTTCCATACAAACCACATTTTAACCATACCTTAGAAGGGGGAGATGAAGCAAAACGACTGGATTTCTGTTTATAGGTTGGAAATGAAATTTTAAGTGGCAACACGAATTTTTATAAATTTATCATGTTCTCCGACGTATCAACCTTTTCAACAAATGGGACTGTAGCTTCACATGTTCGATATTGGAGTGAGACTAACCCCGAATTTAGAATTTCCACCGGAAGGCAATATGTAAACAAAATTAATACCTGGTGTGCCATTTCATATCATAGCATAATAGGGCCATACTTTTTTGAAAATACGTGCAATAGTAATTCATATTTGCATATGCTTAATACCTTCTTTTCTGATCAGCTGGAAGACTTGCCATTGGAATATCGCAATAGAATGTTTTTTCAACAGGATGGATGTCCAGCACATCATGCCTGCGTCGTACGTAATTGACTTAATAGAAAATTTGGACGGCGATGGATCGGTCGAAATGGTTCAGTTTTGTGGCCCCCAAGAAGTCCAGATTTGACAATTGCGGATACATTTCTCTGGGGACGTCTAAAACAAATTACCTACCGACAACCCATAGACAACGACGTTGACATTCTAAAGCAGCGCATTTCGGCAGCTGTGCAGTCAATTTCCATTGAGGAAGTTAGAAGTAGTTTCCATAACATTCGGAAAAGATTGAAAACATGTGTTGAATTTGGAGGAGGAATTTTTGAATTGTAATATTTAATAAAGTCAGAAATACTACATTATACACTAATAATCATGGTAGTTTCATTATTCTGGGAATATTCAGAACCTTCAAATATGCATTTATTTTAATGAATTCAGAATGTTCTATCTGATATGTATTCGCCTTGTTCGAATGCAATTAACTAAATAGAAAATGTAGCAAAAACTATAACTATTTTACTAAAAAATCACTTATTTCGAAAATATTGCAATATTCAAATGAAATTTTGGAATTGCATAGACTATATAATTTGAAAAAACTTTTTTACTTCACGTTTTGTTCCGCAATAAAAAATAGAACTAGTTTACTCTTGCGGAATTTTAAGTTTTTGTAATTTTTAAACAACCTGTACAAAAAATATAGTTTTTTTTAACGTCATTACTATATTTTTATCAAGCAAAAACTTTTATAAAGAATAACATGTTCTCGAAATGTGAAAAATTTTAGCCATTACACCTATTGTTAACCCCATCCGCGGACATACTGTATATTTTACCCTAGCATGGCCTTGGAAAAAACATAAAAATCATTGATGAGTCCCCAGTTGATTTTTTCGTTAAGCGAACAAGGCCTTCAATCTTCGTAGTCACGGCGCTTATGCCTGCCTGCGTCCATTGTGACCAATATTGCACCCTTTATAGTTTCCTGTGGCATTGTCACAGGCTGTTTTAGTATATTATTGGACCAAACGTAACCTGTTGTTCCCGTAGGGATTTTGTTAATTTATTTACTGCCATCCGAGATCCACCAACGTAGGCGTAAGCCCTATTCGAATGTCGGTAAAGGCATTTAAATTCATTGAGGGGATCGTTCTCGTCTTCTTTCTTGCTTTTTATTCCTTGGAACGCTAGCTTAGTATTATTTTTAGTATATATTTATTGGCTTATGTAAAAATAAAGTATTTTCAATTTTGCACTTCAAATCTTAGCTTTTCTTGATCTATGGAAACAGGCCCCATTCAAAAAATGATGACAAATTAGCTGTTAAGAGCCGCAGGCCAATTGTTATTTATGTAATTTCAGCAAATTATCTAATAGGGAGAGATCGGTTGAGGAGACCACACATACGGGCGTCAAAGAATTACGAAAAAAGCCTGTAAAGTGCGACAAAAACTCAAAAGAATATACTAAAGACGAAAACTTTTTTCTTCAAAATGCTATGTTTTCTGTTAAATAATCCAATTTCTTCTAATATTACCAAGGATACTATCCACTATCTAACTATCCGCCCTAAATAAATCAGGAAAATCAAAATTTACTGAGGCAAGGCAAGTTTCAGAAAAGATTTGAAGTAAATGCGTGGGCTAGAGTGATTGGTATAAAAATTATTGGGCCTATTTTATTTCAAGAACCTTTGACAGGGAAGAGATATTTAGAATTCCTAAAAAATTATATTGAAGATGTGTTAGTGAACTTAACGCATGCAGCTTCAGAACAAATATATTTTCAACAAGATGGAGCTCCGCTTCATAATTTCGCTCGAATTATAGCCCATTTAATGAATCTGTATAATGGGCGAGTAATTGCAACAAATACATTGGCCTGCTCGCTCACCAGATCTCGGTATTTTAGATTTTTTTGTGAGGAGTTATGTGAAAGAATGAGTTTTTTATACAGCTCCTCAAACACTTGAAATTTAACCAAATCGTATCCGCGAAATATTATGTGAAACACCATTGGCCGAGCCAGAAAACGTCAAGAAGTGGGATGCACTTTGAACATCTGCTACCTTAATTAATTTTTTAATATGTTTTTTATTGTTAAAATAAATATTTTCTGGCAGAACACTTATTTGTAGTGTTGTTTTGTTGAAAAATGAATGTTTTGAATCTAGTTTTATTCAATTTCCCTATTTGATAAGCATATTTTCTCGATATTTTAATTATTATCCACCAAGGAACTTGTGTACTGGGTGTCTAAAATATATTGCCATTTCAAAAAGTTTACTTAATTATAAATTAGTAATTTCAGAAATTTTTGTTTGTCGTAGGTACCAAATCAATTCGAAAAATCTCTCGTTTACATTTTACTCTTATCGATCATTTTGGTTCAGTTGATTGATTGATAGTTTCAGAAATGTATTTAAAACTATGCAATCATACTTAAAATTATCTCCGGAATCCAAGAATGCAAAAATATACAACTTCAAGCCCTTCGCCTGGTATAATCGGGACTGTATTCTTTTAACATGAAGGCACATTCTTAAGAAGGGTGTGATAAATCGTTTTTGGAACAGGTTTGAAGCATAATAGAAGTTTACTGTGTCTGTGGGTTTTTTGTTTGTTGGAGGTCGAGGCATATATCTACCTGCCGCATGTACCACTCTCGTTTAATTCCAGCCCAGCTTTTTAAAGTATATCTTTCACTAACAGATCAAACACGGGAATCTTATGTGCCGAAGAAAGGTTGATTGATATGTTGATTTATGGATGAAGCTTAATACAGTAATGTGTATTAAAAGTACGGATGGAGATTGACTCTGTGAGAGAGAATTTAGTCATATACAATTGAAATTAATATCTAAACTTTGATCGAAGTTAAATTTATTAGAAAGGAGGTATTATATAACTCCATGCACATATGCATTACCTCAGATGTGATACTGGCACTGGCTATTTATTACAACCCGTGTTTTTCTAGCGAAATCTGACGATACCTTTAACAGCTTTTGCATCATAACATTTTATAAAATTACAACTTTCTCTATATAAACACGAACAAAAACAGTAATTATTCCACTTGTATGGAGATAATAGAGCATAAACGTATATAGGGATATTATCCGCAACCTAGTAATACCCACGGCCGGCATATCTGTTACATCAAGAATTGCATTTTTTTAAGCGATATACGTTCACTTTAATAACTTTAAAGATCATAGCGGTTTTGTAATGCAATAATTAATAAACGTATGTAAATTTATCTAGCTAATAAACAGCCGACCATTGCCTTGTAATATTTTAATTTTTGATGACATTTGTTTCTATAAGTATGTTGAAGGATTCTGTTGCAATTATGAAAACTCAACTGCAATCCAGTTATTTAGATAATTATTTAATGTAAAAGGAAATTTAGTAGACGCAAAGAAACTAGTAGAAATGTAAAACATAATATTTTTAGTCGCAAACTCCTCTATAAAATCCTTATTTTACTATAAGGAACGTAACCAGACTGCAACCAACAGCTACTCTCCGGACTATGTGCCCCGCCGAGCGCTGAATTACAAGTTACAAGCCTGGCGCGTTAAGTGTAATAATTGCATATTACCATCAAAACGCTAATGCTTCGATTGCAACAAACACCAGCCGAAAGACTGATCCCACTTAAAGGAGCTCTCGTACCAGTCGTCACACACCACTTGCAGACTGCAGTTTCGAGCTGTTGGCTCTCGTCAGTGCAAGGTAGACATGATCTATTTTAACGAAAACTATAAATTATCCAAAGTATTTTTAAAAGCCATCATATTCAAATGCAAGCTTTGAGAGTGTGACAAAAATTTCAAATACTCAGGTTTTACTACCTATTTGTAGTCTCGCCCAGAATATAATTAATTTTCTTTTGCATATTAATGGATCTAATTATAATATTTTCAATACAGATTAAAATTTTCGGCAATAACATTTTCTTCTTTTCTAGAGCAGCATAAAAAATTATATCACATATTTTCTAATTTTTTTTCTAGATAATATTTTTTTAATTCTCTCCGCAGATGGGTACCTCTTTTTTTATCTATAATTGAATTTTTATATTATTCCTCTTTACTTTTCCTTATTATACTTAATTGTAACGAAGTTTCTTTTTTGTTTCTATTCTTCCTCTATCTATATATTCTATCCTCTTCTTTACCGGTTGAAACAGCTTTCCTGTACAATTTATTTCTCATGTTAATGTTTTCTCTTATATCACTATCAATCAATTCATTTTCATGACCATAGTTATAAATTTTTATTTCATTGATTGGCGAAGTTGCATTAACTACATTTACAATATCTGTAACTAATTTCTGACATTATATTTACATTTGTCGTATTTCTGTTGTGTTGTGTTTCAATAATTTTTTCCTTAATTAATCTGTACTATAAATTTTTATCATTCTACTTTTTCGTATTATATATTTGTGTCATTGTAATTTTTTGTGATTATTTTCATATTCAATATGTTGTAATCGCTTATCTTTGGAGTTAGCCAATTTTCATAATTTAATTCTTTGTCATTTGGAATTCGTAGAGCTCATCCTCGTTGGGTGTTTACTAACTGATATAACCCATTTTGATATATAATTTTCTTTCCATAAAATGTGTCCTTAATCAGTATTAAAATCACCATTACAACTGCACTTTTACATTCAATATTTTCAAAATTTTCAATATGTTCCAAAAATAACTTACCATTTGTTTGTGGAGGATGGTTATTGTTACAAGTTGATATATTTTCTTACTAATTTTAATCTCGTTTTAACACATAATAGGGTAATTACTGAAAATCAGAATATCCAGTTTTATTATTGGATATTTTAGAAACTACAGATACTAGCTGAGCACAAAATTGTCTCCTTTCCTCCAACTTTTCAAATAAAGTGTGGGATGTTCTACCTACTGCTTATGTACTCTCACAATTTGTATATCTCTACTCTGTTTGGATTTACATGTATGACCTAAATAGATTTAATCTAAATCGCTATATATACGCGTTGCATCAACATTTTATGTTTTTAAAAGCGCGGCACAAAATTGGTTTTTACTTTGTATGTAAATATTTTAATCAAAATTCATGGGAATTATAAAAATGTAAATTTGATTACAATTACAATATTGCACTCGAAAAGGCGCACCTGGCTTGTCCCTGGAAAACAACGGCTCTAAATAGGTATTTATTAAAGTACGCGGCAACTGATAATATGGCGCAGAGTTTAAATGCAATTTAGACAGTATGCTTGCAGATTTTGCTCGTTTGGATTGAATTTAACAGTTTTTATGTTTTCAAAGTAACTTTGTTCAATTAAGCAACGTATATATTCAACAATTTTAACTTGTTTACTTGAATGGGATATGCGGTGCACACGTAGTGTGGACTCTGCAGGTGTAAAACTAACGAACTCTATTTAACAACTTTATCTCGGCTTAAAATTCAATATGCAGTACACGATCACCGTCATAGATTTAATACCATTTATATAGCGCTTTCGTCAATACATAAATTCGAGAAAATTCTTTCAGAGACACAAAATTGTTTTAATAAATCAATTTTCTCTATTTTTTTTTTTAGACTTTAGGCTGTTAATCGACTTTTGAACTATATCTGCTGACACAAGAGACATGTAACACTTTGTAACTTTGCTATTTATGAAGTTAAAATTTTGAATTTTGGAATAGTTGTATATTACATAATTGCCATTATTTTGAGCCTATCAAACAATTTCTTCAACCTCCGGTTTAAGCGAAAGTGGCCCAAATTTTGTTATTTTAAGTGGTACAGTCGAGATTTTTGATTTTTTTGTCCTATTATTGATATTTTCGAAGATATTTTAAAAAACGCCAAAATTTCCACCTTTAATTGCTTAAACAAATATGTTCCGGATCGAATTGGAGGGGGCATTTTCAATAAATCTCTTTCTAAACATAAAAATAAGCGATAGAAAAAAAAGTTCCCTCAGGAATATTTATAACAAAAAAACCCTGACGCCTGAGGTATAAGTATTTATGACTATTTAATTTTTTAATATTTTGTTTATTTCCAAAATAACTGACAATCTGGTTGGCTCTCCCAACCTCTAATTTTGTCTGAAATTTTATCGTAAAAAATTTTCAATTCTTGGATCTGTTCATTAGAATGGAGGAAACAAAATACCGTTAATTTGCAAAAAAAAAAATATTAATAAATTGTGTTGTGTAAACTGTAATATTGATTGTTGCTTTAAAAATAACGTGTCCAATGTTGCTCAATGTAATACAATTTTTAAACCAACATATCTGATATTTAGACTTTCATGCTTTATTCTTAACAGCTATTAATCGCACATTCTACACCAATTGTTGCATATAAAGCATTTTACCATTTCGTCCATTTAATGCAGAAAATATGAACCGATAATTAAACATCATCGCACACAGGAACTTCGCAATCCACTTGAGACCTCCCACAAGTAGGAAATTGATCTCGTATGATCGAATTCAGTCAATGTCACTTCCGGGGTATCGCTTGCTTGAATAGACTTCCTCCTGTATCGGTGCTTAATAATAGGGTTTTGAAGCCACCTATATATTGTTTTTCTTGATACTTAACTGCTTTGGGCCTTTACACACTAAGCTCTTATTTAATATATTTTTTCAACTGATATTTAATTTAGAAGACGTATTTCTCAAGAAAGAATACTAAATCTTTGTAAATTTCAATAAACTAACATTCAGGAGGGTTTCACTCTGAAGACGTCGGAACTGAAACAATTTAATGTGCTGTGCCCTCAAATTAACGCAAGATTTTAGTTTAATTGATCTTCTATTCAAAAGTTTTTACTCTGTAATTACTGACCCAATGGATTAATTTTTATTTAGGATTAATTTCGATGATGGCTAGGGAAAGCCAAGTTATAATCAATGTAATTAGTATTATTTTCAATACCTGAACGTTTGAAACGCTCAAAACTTAAAAATTCGTTTTATTTTTCTTCAACTGTACTATTGGGTTGCAGTGCAGAAGTTTTAATATTGTGCGTTAATTTTTCGACCCAGTGCAGTATTGACGAACACGAAGAGAAATATTTAAATACAAGGTTTGAGCAGCTTGTACGAATGGATTGTGGCACATAGAGACAATGAAGATGTTCATTGTTCATTTTTCATGTTTATTGTTCATATTCATTGTTCATGTTCATTGTTCATGTTCATTTTTCATGTTTATTGTTCATGTGTATATTCATTGTTCATGCTCAAGCCGATAACTGCAGTGGGTTAAGGCGCGAGGTGGCAATCGCGATTAATCGAAAGGGTATCGTGCTACCGGGTTTGAACCCCGGCTCCGGCACTGTCGGAGGATATTGTTGTATGTCCGCGTTTTTTCAAAGTGTAACCCCCTTCCGCACAATTCTGGAATTGAGGGTTATCTAATTTTTGTGGTGTTTATTTATTATTTATTTATTTATTGTTCATGTTCGTTGTTCATATTCATTGTTCATGTTTACGTTCATGTTCATTGTTCATATTCACTGCTCATGTTCATTGTTCATTGTTCATTATTTATATTCATTGGCCGTGTTCAATATTTATTATTCATACAACATGTATTACCGGTAACTCTTCATTTTTTTATTTTTTCAGCTATTCATAATCTTGGAATCCTTAGTCATGAGGGAGCTGGAACCTTTGGTGTAACATTATTTCTGACATGGTTTCCATAAACACTACACTCGTATGTGCCCATCGATGCTCGTTTCACCAACCATGTTGGAATCATCTGGAGGTAAGCAATTAACTTCTTATTTCCCTGAGTGCGAATCTAGTAATAAATGACAAGTTACATATATTTTCAGGTTACCCCGACACGTATTTAAAAAAAGATTTAGAGGACGAGTAAGCCAGCCGTGAAGAAACTGGAGACACAAGTGGCTGAAGTTGTTGGGCAGCTCGTATTTATAAATAGAGTTGTCCCTCGACTTAGGACCTTTGTGCTCTTTGTTTTAGCCATTCTATTCTGGTTTTAAATGAAGATCATACAATGTAAATTATCTCCTGATGATGTCAACATAGTGGGCGATACGCGTATCAAGGATTTTTTGACGTTGTAGATACTTAATTTTTATTTATTTTTTATTTTATTTATAATTTGTATAAAATTATATCTAGGACTTTACCATATATTGTCTGTAATATATAAATGTAAAAAAATGACAATTGTATTTTAATGTATAATAAAATGTCTCTTTTAATCTCCCTCCTTTCAAAATGCGCTGGAAAAAGAGATTTTTCTAATTATTCATGTACAAGTCCCTTTTGCCTCCCTATATGGGCGCCCATGGGCATGAGTGAGAAAGAGCTCAATTATCATTTATATGCGCTGATAAAAATATTAAGGGCATAAAAATAGATTGATGTGTTAAAAATGGGATTCTAATCCTCTCTAGATAAAAAAAAATCGTCGCTTTTTTCTTAGAAAATTTGAATCTCAATCAATCAGCCATATAACTTACATGCTCCTGATTTTTTGTAAAATACCTCCTCGCGTTTCTGCTATCCTAATACTCCTAATTCATTTGAAAAACTGAATATTTTGCGCTGAAGAGGTGTAATATTGGTACTCCTGATAATTTATAAAATACCTCTTCACGTTTCTGTTATCCTAATACTCCTAATACATTTTAAAATCTGACCATTTTGCGTTGGAGAGGTGTAATTTTGATGCGCCTACTAATTCTAATGAATTACCTCCTCGCGTTTCTGTTATCCTAATAAGCCGAGTAGAATTTCAAAATTCAGAAATCTTTATTTTACCAGGAGTAAGTACCAGGATCGCAGAAATGCGAGGAGGTATTTAATCAAATATCAGGAGCACCGAAATTACACATTTTCGAAGCTAAATTTTCAGATTTTAAAATACCTCCTCACGTTTCTGTTATCCTAATACTCCTAATACATTTTATAATCTGAACATTTTGCGTTGGAAAGGTGTAATTTTGATGCGCCTACTAATTCCAATGAATTACCTCCTCGCGTTTCTGTTATCCTAATAATCCTAGTAGAATTTCAAAATTCAGAAATCTTTATCTTACCAGGAGTAAGTACCAGGATTGCAGAAATGCGAGGAGGTGTTTAATCAAATATCAGGAGCACCGAAATTATACATTTTCGAAGCTAAATGTTCAGATTTTAAAATGTATTAGGAGTATTAGGGTACCAGAAACACGAAGAGGTATTTAATTAATTATCAGGAGGATCAAAATTTACACATTTTCGAAGCAAAATTTGCAGATTTAAAAATGTATTAGGAGTATTAGGATAATAGAAACGCCAGGAGGTATTTAATGAATTATCGGAAGCATTTCGTCGAACCAAAATTTGTAAGTTTCAAAATGTGTCAGGAGCATTAATATTACAGAAAAGCAGAAATGAGTATTTTGAAATGTAAATCATTTTAGAAACCAAAGGAGACATTTGTAACAATTTTAAAAAAGATCGCTACATATTACCAAATCTTTCCATTTAACAAGAAATTAAAATTATTACAACTCAGATTTCGGCAACTTTATTAATTTAAATTAATTACATTTTTGTTGTTGTTGATCGACGACGACGAGGATAACGATGACGATGAAGATGACGATGACGGTGACGGTGACGGTGACGATGACGATGACGATGAAGATGAAGATGACGATGACGATGATGATGACGATGACGATGACGATGACGATGACGATGACGATGACGATGAAGATGATGATGACGATAACGATGATGATGATGATGAGGATGACGACGACGATGATATTTCAGGATAGCACAAGGGTCTGAAATTAAAGGACAACTTATGTATAAAATACAAGTTACCCAATAACTTCAGCCAATCGTGTATCCTGGATCCTTCGTAAGCGGGGTTGATTATTACATTTCAATTGATCATATCATTTCTTCATATTTCTCTTCTGAAGTCCTTGCATGATGTATAAATCTGCAAAAATAAATAGACGCTATAAGAGATAAGGCGACGCAAATAAAAATAGAAATAATAAAAAATTCATCCCAGTCCAACCTAGCAAAGTTTTGGTTGAGCTCACGAACTTGACACATGTTTAGTTAAATTAACTAGTAAGGTTTAGTTAACCCAACGAAATCTTCCTTGGGTTGTACAAGACTAAGTGCCATTTCTATAAATATCAGTACATTTTTAGAACCTTCTTTCTAGACTCCTTGCACTTCTATATTATTATTGACTATATTTTATTTATTCATTTATTTATTTATTAAGGTACACCACCCCACAGTAAAAACCAATTACGGGGTAGGAAAAATACAAGATAAGATCATACAATACAAATACAATACAATACAATACAATACAATACAATACAATACAATACAATACAATACAATACAATACAATACAATACAATACAATACAATACAATACAATACAATACAATACAATACAGTACAGTACGTTTGTCCGAGGGGTGGAGAGATAAAAGGTATTATGATTACGTGTATCAAATGTAGGGACATGAAAATTTAACATACATAAGATATCTGGACAGTCAACTAGACCATGAATTAATTTGTGTAAAAACAGAAAGAAAAGAGTTTCCTGCGGTCGAGTAAGCTACAAAAGCCGAATCTATATAGCAACTGACCATGGCCAAACTTTATTGCGGGATGTACATTCTCCAATTTGTATGATGCAAATTTTAGATAGCGGCGTTGAATATTCTCGAGACTATTACAGTATTTACTATAGCCGGGTTTCCAAATAAGTGAAGCATATTTTAGCCTAGATTTAACAAATCAATGCCATTAAAATCAATTGAATTTCTACATATTTTCTATATGTTTGTTAAAATTTAGTTTCGAGTCAAAAGGAACACCTAGATCCTTGAATTCATCTGATCTGACACACTTTGGATAACGTCCATCGGTCTGGAAATACTCCTGATTTTAGATATAAATAAAAATGTATCATCAAAGGGCAGACAAAAGTGTAAGCACAATCTCTGATAATGAAAGCAGGTACATTATCAGCATCGGAACCCTTAGTGAACTTAGGCTTCAGCTTTAGGTAAAGCATGCAACATATTTGCTTCACTGAGCATATTTATATTCAGGAAATTTGTTGCACCAAGTGTATTATTGGGGTGGGCATCAGAGTTGTTGTTGTTAGGTGTATGCAGTTTGAAGAAACGAAGCAAAAGCGTTAACAATGTCTAACGGGTTTCTATGTCCAGGGTCACTGAGCATAACATAATCGGATTTGGAAGCAGTGTTTCTTTTAGAGTTTACATAGGACCCGAACTGCTTAGAATTGGATTTAATATTATTTTGTAATCCATTGAAATAATTTTTATGGGAGATACATTTTTATATCCCAACCATGTGGATGTAGTGATTTTTTTGTTGAAATAATGCCATCTGCAGGTACATTTTGAAAAATCACTACAGTAACCATTTTGGATTTTAAGAAAAAATTATAAATACTAGTTGTGAGGCATCTATATGATGTTTTCGAATCATTTTCACTTCCTAAAAATATACAGGGTGGCCAATAATGATTTTTCAATTTAGAACTTTAGAATTTCTCTTACAATCCATAATGGTGACTGTAGTAATTTTTTCAAAATGCATCTGCAGATGGCACTATTTCACCAAAAAAACACTACATCCTAATGATTTGGAGATAATCAATAATCATATAGGAGCGGACGGAGTCTAGAAAGAAGCGTCTAAAAATATTTATAGCGTTCAGTTTAAAGAAATTGCACTTGGTCCCTCCTGTCTTGGGACGCCCTGTATATTAGGAAATAATTTCTGGTCTTAGCCTTTTTATATAGTTATACATATATTTATTAAAATTTCTAGCTATCTTAGAACTCAGGCTAGCGAAGTCGGACCTACTATTGCCTCACTCTGTATAATATCTACTCTTAATTTCTCCTTTTGTATTTTTTTATAACTAAGCTACATGCAGAACACCATCAATTTGATTCTTTTGTGTGTAATGTCCGGGTTTAATTGCGAACAACGTTCTTGTTAACAACCATTATATAATTTCCAGATGGTTATGAGCATACATGACAATGGTATATGTATAATGGATATGACAGGAAACATCGGGAATGATAAGAAACTTATATCTCAAAGGAGCAATTCTGCATGGAAATGGACCATTCCACGTTTTCCCTTGTTGCCTTTGAGCGTACATAGTTGTCTCATTGTGTGATTTAAGAATTGATATAATACATAACTAATTTAAAATGTGTTAAAAGATATTATTTTTTAATCTTTAACTAACTCCTACAATGCTGGTGATTTATTGACCTTTTTAATATATAGCTATAGAGCTTACCAGAAAGGTAGCTCACGCACATTTTTCAACTAAAATTTTGGAGATTTCTAGATTTCATTCTTGATATTAAGAAATCGATGGATCCCTAACAGCGAAGTGTGCAAAGGGGTGTGTTTAGAAGTGCAACTCACTAAAAGAACCGTTTTTAATTGGAGTGTAATAATAAATCAACTTCACTTTCTATATCTCAGTCAATTTTTATCGTATAAGTACGTTAAACATCAAATTAAAGGGGTATTTTCAGCTATTAACAAAGCAGTTGATCTGGTAATTACTTAAATATAAATTATTGCAAATAAAGCAGAGTGTACACATCTCAGTGGAAGTCTTCTCTCTTTGATTATCTTCTCGGCTGTAATATATTATTATCAGCCACAAAGTGTTTGGATAAACTGCTTATCAAAAAGCGTAAAGTATTTTATTTATTCTAATGTTTGATGGCTATTACTTTTTGGAATAAAGAATTCAAATAAATTGTCTTTAGATGATACCGACCTGGTTGTCGAAATATCTATGGGCGTTTTTGAAAACTGTTTTACTGCTAATTTCGTGAAAATGTCTAGCCGGATAGGGTAGTGAAATCGGCCTAAAAAGCGAAAGTATTTCCATTGTAACATTTTGAAATTAGAGATTTCTAATAGTTGCTATGTCCATCAACAGGTGTCACGATTTATCACCAAACATGTTAACCATAATTTTATAAGAAAAATTATTAAAAGTGTATTATACATATCCTTCTATTTTCCATACTTGGCTTAGGCTTTTCCAAAGCCTAAGCTTTTTACCGCCGAGGCAATAGTGAAATTAATATGTTCCTTGAAACTCAGACTCTTATCAAAGACAACTCTAAGATCCTTTACTGTGTTTGGCCTCTACAATATTTGACCGTATATATAATAATCATACTCGATAGTGTTGCGCATTTTAGAAAAGATGAAAGCATAATATTCAGATATACTGAGAGGTAAGTGATCAGACAGGCACCAGTCATTAACCATATTCAAGTTGTTCTGAAGATTTTCATAGTCTTCTTCGTTTTCCATTACACAATATATTTTCAAGTCATCAGCATATACGCGGCTCTCTAAATTGACATCAACTAATATATTATTCATAAAAATAATAAACATAAGCGGGCCTAGTACGGATCCCTGGAGAACGCCAGAAATGGTCAGGGCGTCAAATGATCTGAAACCACAGTCTTCCACATATTAATGCCTATTCTCTAGATATGAAGAGAAAAAAAATCTAATTAGGACACTGATAATCCAAATTTACTCAATTTCTCTAATAGAATATCATGATCCAGGCGATCGAATGCCTTGAGAAATTTGTTTGTTTGCATCAAGTTCCTTAGAAATGAATTGTGTGATACATGCGAGATTAGTCTCAGTAGATCTGCCAGGAATAAATTCATGTTGGTTATGTACAATTTGACTGTTTATGTGATTGGTTGCAAGGATGCAAGGTGATTTCCAAAAACTTTAACGAAATTGCAGATAATTATAAAGGGCCTATAACTTTCAGCTGCGCCTTTGTTGTCTTTTTTTAGAAACAGGGCATAGACGAGAATATTTACATACTATTTAGATACATTTTTTTCTGTATAAGTTGATTGTTACACTTATCATATATGAATAGCTTCTGGTTGTTTAAAAAAATCCTTCAGCTTTGGAACGTTGGTATGGGGCATATAGATATACATACTGTAACAATTCTAGCCCTCCAGAAGATATCATTTCCGCGAAATCAAGGATTTAATATTAATTTTCTCACATGTTCTAATTTTTCAGTTCGAATTTCTAGAATTTTCGTCCGGCATTCCATAAACAAGACAGTGGATATAGCTTTAAATAAAATTTTCATGTTGTGGTTATAATGTAAATATTCGACATATGCGTACAGATATACTGGCAATAGCTTTTAACACATTTGGCAGTATGTTTTTATAACATGACACATCACTAGATATTAAAGAAATAAAGAAACCTTGAAGTTGTTATATAATTAATTGGATTGAATCTGCGGTAGGTTCTTGATGAAACATATTCAATAGAATAATTATAAATATTCAAAAGAATAGTTACAATACGCACTTGGTTTATTGTTTCATTAGTTTTGTTCAGTTTTATCTGACATATGTTTCGGCCTTGCGGACATTATCAAAGAGTCTTAAAAACTGTCCTGAAAGTGATGGTTCACAATATATATATTTGAAGTATTCTACCTACTTAGTGGGGGATAATAACTTGATTTGCTATTTCTTTAAATTTAACAATACAGCCCGGAACTACGAACTTAATTTTAATTTTATTACGGTGTCTAGTACAGGATTGTTCATAAATTCTGTTTGTGTATTTGTAACGTTTTTAATGTTTCTTAGGGCTTTCGTAATTTATAAAATTTCAAGCATGTCTAGGATTTCTCCTTTGTTTGCATTATGTAAAAGATTAACACTAGTACCATTAAAAAAGTGATTTTGCTCAATGCAATGTTCGGCGAAACCAGTTGATTTTTTATTATATAAAATAGACCGTTTGTGTTCACTTAACCTCACATCTATGCTACGGCCACTCTGACCTATATATACGGCATCACAGTCGTCACACTTTATTTCATATACCCCCGATTTTTTAATGTCTTCTATCTTTTCTTTATTATTAACCAACAAGCGACCTAAATTATTTCTATTCGTTGATATTGTATTAATATCCAATTACATACTGAGTTGCAAACCTTATTTACATAATTTATACTATGCCACTTCTTGTTTTCTATATTTGGTACGTTGTAAAAATGTTTAGTAAAAAGTTTATTGACCGTTCTTTTCCATTTCAACTGTAAACTGAATTCTGTTGTTTAGGGAGTTAATAAAATGGATGAAATGTGACAATTGTCTCTCAGTACCGATCCATATGCAAAACACATCGTCAACATATCTTACCCAAAAATTTATGTATTTAAGGAGATTATTGTTGGTGGTAAAAAGATTGTTTTCAAAATTTGCCATGAATATTTCAGCAAATAATGGGCTTAACGGACTATTGATTAATGTTTGTAAATCTTTTTGTTCATTTTGATTCAATTCACTGTTCGAGATAAGACGTTGTAATATATCTTTAAGCTCATGAATAGGGATAGAGGTAAATAAACTTTTAACATCAAAGAAAACTAATTTGGCATTTTCGGGTAAGGTTATGTTTTCCAATTTGGTCACAAGTTCTAAGGAATTTTTTATACTATAAGGGGATTGAAACTGTGGTTAAGTCGAATTGAGTTTATTACATAATCTATAAGCCGATGCATTAATATAAGACACTACCGGTCTCATAGGAAAACACTCCTTATGAATTTTTGGTAAACAATAAAGTATGGGGGCTGTAGCATTCATTAATAGAAGGTTGTTTGTTTGAAAATTTGTTATAGTGGGTGTATTCTTCTTTAGTAGTACCTGGATTTCTGACCGAAATTTTTTCGTAGGGTCATGTTTTAGTTCTTTAAAATCATCAGTATTTAATAATTCATTCATTTTATTATTATAATCAGATCTAGATAAAACTGCCACAGTATTACCTTTATCTGCTTTACATAAAATTAACTCGTTAGAAGATAATTTACTACGGATATCGTTTACTGCTTTTTCTAATTTATTAAAGGTTATATTCTTTTGTGAATTTTTTATAATATTTGACACAAGGTATTTTTCGCCATTGTTATCTAACGAGTTAAGTGCTAATTCAGTAGTTATAGCTAATAAGTTTAATTCTTTCTTGTTGGTTATTTTACGCCTCTTTCGAGCAACTTGGTTTCAATAGTGTAAAATTGTACATCGGTTAAATTAATTAATCTAGGATAAAACTTATCTGAATTCCCAGCTGGCAGGTTGGTATTCGAGCAGTTTTTGGTGGTGAATTTCTACAGAGATTTTCAAGTTTTTTCAGTTGTCTAAGGTATTGGCTGTGTGAACGTTCATGTACCTCTTGTCGAATTTCTGCATCAACGATGTCAAAAACAATGGGATGCAAAACTTGGGAGAGTTCGGAATGGATGAGTTTCAAATGCAAGCATAAGTTGTCGCGTCTTTTGTACCATTTTTTCGTTGCTTCTGTCAACCAAGTTATATAAGCACTATCTACTGCTTTCTTTGCCTCTCGGAGTTATGCCGACACACGATTTTCATAAGTTTATGGATTCATTTTTCTCTGGTACACTGTTTGTTATATAATTTGTCCGTTTGTTTCTCACCTTGCGACTTTGGTGCCGCCACGTGCCTCTGCGAACGACTTTCATTTTATGCATTGACAGCTGTACGCAAATACTATGAAATAAGAAATTTTTTTAGGGAAGATATATAGGTTAATTGGTCGCTAGCTCCTAGACTATTATGGTTATTGTGATTTTCAAAAGTACATTAAATTATGTGAAATTGTAGAAATGTTAAGATATCAGTTAAATGAGCAATCGAATTCGTCAACATCTAAATGATTTTTATAACTAATTATAAAGTTATAATTGCATACACTTGTTTAATTGCAGGGAGCTTCCAAATAATGTTATAAAGTTTATATGTTAAACTTAATTGTTTTGTATTCAGTAGGGTTAGGCCACCAGATGTACGTATAAACTCCTACTCGCGCTTTTAATATACTTCCAAATTTAGATTGTATTCAGAGCAGACTACAGGCTTTTAACACAAAAAAAAAAATGATAATGAAACTGTGAATCCACCAAAGTCATCTCCAGTAAGATCAAAAATTGTTTTTGAGGAATGCACTACTACTACTAAGTGCTCCCCAAGACAATTTAACCCCTATATTCATTCTCACACTATGCTAGAAAATCCATTTTACTCTCAAGAGTCTCCGGACTTCCTCTTTATTACATTTTATATAGACTGTACACCATTTTAAACAAAAGTTAAATTAAAACGAGTAGTGGAAACACCGCATAAATATTTCTCCTGTGTTGTAATGGTTAATCCCTCATAACGATATAGTGTTTCGAGGACACTCCTTGTCACGTTTTAAAGCAAGGGGATGTGACACATAGGGGAACATTGTGTTTCATAAATTTAAAACGCTATCCGCGGGCCAAATTATGTCTAGACTGTCAATTAAAACGCCTATCGGACACTTTCGGACTTCCCTAATGATTGTAGCTATTTCACAGTGTATGAGTAAGTGCATGGCACATAAATATGATAAACCGGGGGCGAGTACTATATGGTTTGTTGAATTGTCACTTAAAAAATCACAGTTTAATAAACTTCATTTTGTTTTGTATTACTATTATTTAAAGCAAACAAAAAACATTATAATATTTGACTCTTCTTACTATTGTTACGTGTTTACAATCTGCAGTAAACACGCTATATGTAGGTTCAATTATTACGACAAGAATCTTCACAAACCACTGATTTATTAATAACTTAATTACAATAATTAAGTCCTTATTCACATTAGTACACACTAATTACAAGTTTTATCTACTATAGTCACACTATTATAATTCACAACTTTATTACTGTTCTTATTCTATCTTAATACTTGCTTGTCTCATATCAAACTGTCCCAGTCCGCCGATCCAGTCCCTATATATACCCGCGATGAATGTAGTAGAATATTTCAGAATGTTCCGGCATAACACTCGCGACTTCTCTGGCGCCCTTCTAGAATTTGCTATGGTCCCAGTGGCATAGTCATGCTCATAACACTGAAGACAGTCTAAACATAAACGATTTTTTATAAACCTTTTTTGTTTTCTGTTACTTTGGAATCAAAGTTTCAATTTTAAAACAGTAATAAATTACTTTCATTATTTTGACCCTATGAGTTCAATAAATTTGATAAATATTGATGCATTGAGAAATTTATCGTAGAGAATTTTATTTCCTAGAACTTTGTCCAACACAATCTTTTCGTGTTTTTTGTACTGTTTCCATGTTTTGGATAAAAAGCCCGCCGTTCTTTAATGCTCCCCTTTTTATGCACAAATCCCGAATTAATTTCCAGTGCAACTTTTGCTCACTTAGATTAATTTTATGTACTAAATACAAATTAACAAACTTTGCGTTGAGTCTGGGCTTAATTGAATTTCAAATATCTACCTAAACATTTGCCTAACCTTTGGAGTGGTTTGAAAGTTATCAATTTGTCTATTTCAATAAAGAATTCCTTACCAAGCGGCATTCCAAAACGTAGTAATACCAATACACAAACATGGTTTAATGCAAACAGACATAGAGTAGGTATTATCATTTATACGAGCTTTAAAGCTTTGATCTACGTACTCCCAATAACGTATTTACTAGTTAATTAGTATATCGCTTCATATATGAATTTAAATGTTTATTATTAGATTGGGAAATGCCGACCGAGAGGCTTAACACTTACGCGTTAGGGATGGCACTATACGGGGCTGCGGGTTGCAATTCTGCCTGAGGCCTGCCTGTTTCGTAGCGTTTCTTGTGCCAAATAATGCATAATATTAAGGACTTCGATAGGGTCTTACGCATAATTTTAAAGTAATGAAATGTGTAGAAGTTTTGGAAACATAATCCCCATTGTTATACAATGTGGAACAGATTATTGCTGATTCTTTAATTTTTCTTATTTTATTATCTGCCTCTTTTATTAAAATTTTCGCCGTCTCAGTTTATTCTATATACGTTTTCCCAAGCATGTTCACAAATATTTGATTTCTGAATTTCATACTTTCTAATAATTCTTGTGCTCATCTAACCTCACACTGAAAGGTCTGGACATAATAACATTTATCACATTCGCACGGGATATTGTAAATACAGTTTTTTGAATTCTGTTCCCGGTTTATCGGTTTTGTTTTTGTTAAAATATATCTCAAAGTGTTCCCCGTTTGAAATACCGTCCTAACATCAAATTTGTCACCTATACGGCGTAGCTTCTCCGATAGTCCGTATACATAAGGAATTGTTGCTGTATAATGACGTTCAGGATTTTGTCGTACCTGATTATCCTTGTTTTCATTTATGAAAATTCTATCAACAAAGGCTTCAGGGTATTGATTTTGTACAAGAATCTCTTTGATCATTTTTTTCTCGTTATTTAATATTTAATTATTAGATGAAATTATTTTGGCCCTATCATATTCATTCACCATAATTTGGCAAAAAAATTTTTTTATTTATTTTTCCATTATCTGAAAATACCGATTCATATATTAAAAATAATAAACATTTTATAGAATAAATTTATGAAAACGATATTTATGAATCACATCTGACGGTTAGTTTTGATGTAGGTAGTTAGTTAGTCTTTTTACCATGTTCCGGTAGATGACACCTTAAAAATAGTTAAAGATAGGTTGCTGAATGATAATAACATGGAAACTAGAACTAAATTAAGTGTAAATAGCATACTGGAACTATTAACAATGTGTATAAAAATAACCTATTTTCGATTAGAAAATGAGTTCTATCAGCAGAATTTTGGTATGGCAATGGGGTCTCCATTATTACCAATTTTAAGCAACATAGTTATGGAGAACTTTGAGAACACACATGTTCAAAATTGTATAAACAAACCGGTTGTCTGGTGAGATATGTTGACCACAGCTTTGCAATTTGGCCTCATGGTGTTGATTTATTAGATAGTTTTTAGATAAATCGGGAGCAGAATTCAAAAAACTGTATTTACAATATCCCGTGCGAATGTGATAAATGTTATGTGAATGTGAATGAGTCATCCAGACCTTTCAGTGTGACGTTGGATGAGCCCAAGAATTACACTAGAAAGAATGAAATTCAGAAATCAAAAATTTGTTCACATATTCTTTCCTATTATTTGGGTTTTCTACCACATGTACTATTATCCTCTTCAAAACAAATCATCGAATCTACAAAATAATAGAATTATTGTAAAAAAAGCCTCTGCGCCCGTGACGTTTACGCCAAAGGAAAAGTTAGAGGTTATGTTTTGCAAATAATATAAATCGGAATAAACACAGAAATAATGTATTTTGCTGACGTTTCGGAAAGTAATCTCTTTCCGTTTTCAAAGCCATTATTTGGAAGAACTCTTATTTTGCTGTGTATGTCAAATACACAGCTTTAAGATTCTGTTTATGTTACTTCCATAGATACTTACTACTTACACAGAACATAGAACTGATGATATTTTCTTTTAGATAATGTTGAGTTTGTTAAGTTATTCTTTTAACATTGGTAGCCAGGTTGTACAAATATCTACAGAACAATTCGATACGCACTTATCTTCATTTAATAAGATTATTGCTGATTCTTTAATTTTTCTTTTTTTGGTATCTGTTTCTTTTGTTAAAATTTTTGCCGAGTCCCAGTTTATTCTATATCCGTTTTCCCAAGCATGTTCACAAATCTTTGATTTCTGAATTTCATTCTTTCTAATGTAATTTCTTGTGCTCATCCAACCTCACACTGAAAGGTCTGGATGACTCACCCACATAACATTTATCATATTCGCACGGGATATTGTAAATACAGTTTTTTGAATTCTGCTCCCTGTTTATCGGTTTTATTTTTGTTAAAATAGATCTTAAAGTGTTCCCCGTTTGAAATATCGTCCTAACATCAAATTTGTCACCTATACGGCGTAGCTTTTCCGATAGTCCGTATACATAAGGAATTATTGCTGTATAACGACGTTCAGGTTTTTATCGTACCTGATTGTCCCTATTTTCAACATTTATGAAAACTCTATCAACAAAAGTTTCAGGATATTGATTTTGTACTAGAACCTCTTTGATAATTTTTTTCTCGTTATTTAATATTTCATTATTAGACGAAATTATTTTGGCCCTATCATATAAACATTTTACAACACCCCTTTTAACATTTATTGACTGATTTGAGTTAAAATTTAGATATCTATTAGTATGTGTTGGTTTTCTATAAACGCTTGTTTCAATTGAATTATTTACCCTTCTAATTAAAACATCTAAAAACGGTAGTTCATTCCTACTTTCTACTTCTAATGTGAATTTAATAGACGGTTCCTTACTATTTATATTTTCTAAAAAACTATCTAGTAAATCGACACCATGAGGCCAAATTGCAAAGATGTCGTCAACATATCTCCACCAGACAACCGGTTTGTTTATACAATTTTGAACATGTGTGTTCTCAAAGTTCTCCATAAATATGTTGCTTAAAATTGGTGATAATGCAGACCCCATAGCCAAACCAAAATCCTGCTGATAGAACTCATTGTCCAATTGAAAATAGGTTGTTTTTATACACAGTGTTAAGAGTTCCATTATGCTATTTACACTTAATTTAGTTCTAGTTTCCAAATTATTATCATTTAGCAACCTATCTTTAACTATTTTTAAGGTTTCATCTACCGGAACATTGGTAAAAAGACTAACTACATCAAAACTAACCATCAGGTGTGATTCATGAATATCGTTTTCATAATTTTTTTCTATGAAATGTTTACTATTTTTAATATATGAATCGGTATAATTTTAAGTAAAAATTTTGCCAAATTATGACATGGTGAATTAACAGAACTAACAATTGGTCTTAAAGGAATATTTTGTTTATGTGTCTTTGGTAAGCCATAAAAATGAGGAGGCTTACTATGATGTGGTGTAAGTTTCCTTCGTTCAAAATCATTAAATTCATGTTTGTATTTAAACAAAGTTCTGTAAACATTGCTCTCTATTGATTTTGTTGGATATTTGTTTAGTTTTGAGTAGGGTCCCTCATTTACAAGAGTTATGATTTTTGTTTTATATATATCTTTATCTGTAATGACTGTGGCATTTCCTTTGTCTGCTGGCAATATTTTTATACTTTCATCGCGTTTTAAAGAATTTATCGTTAACTTTTCTTCTGGAGTTAAATTATCTTTAATTTTGTATTGCTTCTCTAAAGCAATTTTTGCCCGTGATATTCATTACCACTATCTGTTGGTAAATTTTGAGCCGTTTTTTCTATTGCCGCTACTATGTCAAATTTTGGAACAGTTTTCGGGTTTATTGAAAAATTTAAACCTTTTGATAGTACAAGCCTGTCTGAAATGGACAAAAGTCTTTTTGAGATATTAATGACAGTCCTGTCAATTAAAGGATTATTATTTATATTTTGTAATTGCCTAATCTGTTTTTCCCTTATTAAGTTTCTAAATTTATGTAAATGCGTACCTTTTTGCAGATTAAAATATTTTTCGTAACTCAACCTGACATTCTAGATTATAAACTGATAATCCTGTTCTATAATGTTCCTGCTTAATTCATTCTCCGTGTAAGTAATGTTACCAATAGCTCGTTCTTTTTGGTATCTATGATATTGAATCCTTTCCCTAACCATGGACTTGCTTGCCTTATCCAAAATTCTAACAAAAGAGGCAGAAAACAAAAAAGAAAAATTAAAGAATCAGCAATAATCTTTTTAAATGAAGATAAACGCGTATCGAACTGTTCTGTAGATATTTATACAACCTGGCTACCAATATTAAAAGAAGAACTTAACAAACTTAACAATATCTAAAAGAAAATATCATCAGTTTTGTGTAAGTAGTAAGTATCTATGGAAATAACATAAACAGAATTTTAAGGCTGTATATTTAACATACACAATAAATAAGAATTCTTCGAAAGAAGTTTTGAAAATGGAAAGACACTACTTTCCGAAGCGTCAGCAAAATACATTATTTCTGTGTTTATTCCGATTTATTTGTAAAAAAATAACCTCTGACTGTTACTTTGACGTAATCGTCATAGGCGCAGAGGCTATTTTCCAATAATTCTATTATTTTGCAGATTCGGTGGTTTGTTTTTGAAAATCTAAACTCTGCTTATAACCTTCATTCAACATACTAGGGCAAGATATCTCCGAGATGTCGGATGTAACACATTTAATAATTAATAGATGTAACAGAATATTCCTACTCTTATCTTAACAGTTTTCAGTATATGATGTGGCTCGGCTCTAAAGACCCATTTACCAGCGGAACGCGTCTCTAAAATGCGCATTTACATACATTAGACCGGTCTGAAACACCTAAAACCCCATTCTGCGAAAGCAAAATAAACCGAATTATATCGTACCAAAAATACTGGTACATTTTACATCTCCAACGCGCGACGTCTTTTTAGTCTATCTACGAGATTCAATTCCCAAGAAGAACAGACCATTTTGTCCGTAATAGATATTTTAATGTGTGTTCTCTGCGATGTTAGTAAACTTGTTTCTGATATATTCACAAAGGAGCACAATTTCAACCATATTTCAATTTCAAGAGTGTCTTACGCCAGTGTTTTGTAATGATATTCAAATTTAATCCTCAGCAAGATCTCTGTTCCTAGCGTGGCAATTTATTATGCCACGGACGTTATAGTTTACGTTCTAAAACTATTAAAAATTACGTAATTTTAAAAGGATCCTGATGCAAAGAAATATCTTTTTGCATATTTATTGCCGTGCCACATTTTATGGCATGGGAGTAAGATGGATTATTATTAAAGTTGTAGAAAGAGTCTCGGGATGTACAGGGCAAGTCACATGAATTACGCACATTTTTTTCAGATTCTTTTTAATCTCTTGTAGCCAGACATAATTATTGGCATTTTCGTATACGTACAGGTAGAGAAAGAGTCTCATGTCACAGATAAAACGTTGACTTACCACCAGTGGATATGGCCCTAAAATCGGGTGATTAACATTGATAATTTTTTATAAAAATATAAAAGTAGGAATTATAATATTCCAACCTATCTACAAGTGCGTCGAACTTCGATATCTTGAGTTCTACGATAGCTAGAAATTTTGTTAAAAATTGCAAGTAAACTATATAACTATAAAGTCCATAGCTGGGAAATTATTTTCAGTGCATTTTTTGAAACCTCTTTCTAGGCTCTATTCATTGAATATCTCCCAACCACTTCGATGTAATGAATTTTTTTTATTGAAATAATGTAATTTGCAGATGGATGTTAAAAAAATCACCACAGTCACGATTATGGGTTTTAAGAAAAACTTATGTGAATACCAGTTACGAGACATCTAATTAATATTTTTGAATCATTTTCATTTCCTAAAAATGTACAGGGTGGCCAAAAATTATTTTTCAATTTCAATTTTAAATTTAATTTTGTCGATCTTTTCAAACGGAACACCTTGTATTTTTTCGACGATGTGATGTAGAAATGAAAAACGAACATTTTTGTAAGTACTTCCCTAGGGCTAATTACAACCAATTTCGTTTTATTGAGCAATAATTACAAAATTCAAAAATAAACTTAGAAAAGAGGTTTCTTCAAATACAGTTAGCACGTAAATACAATAACTTGGATTGCTCGAATGCTACGAGGAAGATGCGAAGCCTCCTTCATCTCAGGATGTCAGTAACTGCAGACTGGTTTCGACCTATTTTTTGGGTCTCGTCAGTGCAGTGCAAGTGAGCATACCTTCGATAAACCTAGGGTCGCATCTAATAGACACTGTTAAGTTCCACAGCAGTAGAGCGTAACTAGCGCCATCTCTCGGCAGTGTCGAAAATGATAAAGATAAAATTGATAATCATCACTGAATAAGCAATTTTACAGCAGAAGGAAATTTTATAAAAATATAAAAGTAAGAATTATAATATTCCAACCTACCTACAAGTGCTTTATATAATAATATAATAAGGACTAAACAAATTAAACCAAAACAGCTATTCTCCCAACTTCATGCCGACGACGAGCGCTGAATTAAACGGTGAAATTTGCCGTATTTCCTTCTGCTGTAACACTGCTTATTCAGTGATGATAATTTTTTAAACAAATATTTCATTTTGCTTCCCCAGAGCTCCAGGTCGTCCTAAAAGCAAAGCCCTAAGGACTCGAGATTATCGGTGCATCTACTGTGCATACCTATGCTCTACATAATTTACTATCTGCCAGGCCACATAAATAAAACTTATCAAGTACGGCGTCTCCTAAAGCGGATCTTTCCCATCTAATGCGTCTAAAAACCTTGGCGTTATAAGAACTGAAAAGACACTTATATTCTTAAGTACCTACATACTGTCGTAATCGAATATGATCTCTGAGTTTGAAGCAACCAACAATAAATATCCTTAATATGGTTTTATGGACTTACATGGCATAGACGTATGTTCTAATAACATCATGCATGCTTACACTTCCAGTTTAGGTAGCGTTCTAACGTTCATCTCTTACGCATTGTAATAATTAACATACGTGGCGACGACTCTTGTCTCGGTTCGCCGTCTGGCTGGGTTCTTCTTGGAACTGGGAACCTGCTTCGCACAGAGGCGTAACGCACTACCCACGAAGCGGTTCTTTTATTTTCGAGGATTTTAATCGCTCCGGGCTGGAGGGGCAAAATTGAAATTTAATTAGGACAGAAATAAAAAAGAGGTTTTGTAAAAATTATTGTTAAATATTTTTGCGCAGATAATTTTCTGATAATATACGGCATTATACAATCCATCGGCGTGTATTCTCTAAAAAAGCCAACAGAGGGGCATCTTGGTGGAACAAAACACTAGATAAAATGAGAGTAGTTCGACGTCTCTTCAATCGAGCTAAAGCTTCTGGCAACTAGGAACAATATAGATCTGCTTTAACAGACTATAATAAAGAAATCAGGAAAGCAAAAAGGCAATCTTGGAGGAAATTCTGCGAGAACATCACTGATGCACCTTGCAGTACTAGAATCCACAAGATCATTTCCAGAGAACCGGTACGGGAGTTTAAGACGGTAAAACGAACAGATGGCTCGTTCACCGAATCTGGAAAGGAAACCCTAGAGCTTCTAGCACAGAAACACTTCCCAAGAAGTTCGACTCTGCCTGATAACCAACAGCTGCCACCATCGAGGAGTCGATATAAACGACCCTGTAAAAATGATTGGTTGGTAGCTAAAAAAGTTATCACAGCAACAATGATTGAGTGGGCAATTAAATCTTTCCAACCACTCAAATCGCCTGGTGAGGACGGTACTTTCCCAGCGCTGTTGCAAAACGGACTGAAGATATTACTACCATTCCTCATAAGATGTTACAGAGCTATTCTGGTATGGAATTATATGCCATCCAGTTGGGCGGCGGTTAGTGGTATATATACCAAAAATGGGTCGGACAGAACCGGATCCTAAATCGCTAAGACTAATTGGCCTGACATCACTTCTATTGAAAGGCCTGGAAAAACTACTGGATGGATACATCAGGGAAACATCCTGAGCACTCATCCCCTTAATGCTCACGAGTATGCTTACCAGCCAGGCAAATCAACAGAACTAGCACTTAATAACCTAGTCGGGAAAATCACTCAATCCCTTTAGGAAAAGGAGATTGCAGTGGCTGCTTTTCTCGACATTGAAGAAGCATTCAATAATGCACTGCCCGACTCCTTATAGACAGCGGCAGCTGCTAGGGTAATCGAGCCAACCGTAACTGACTAGATATGAGCTATGTTGGAAAGATGTTGGAAGATGTCTGTCAACCCCGCAAAACTGTAATAGTACCCTTCACCAGGAAAAGGAAGCTGGATAACTTAGAACTGCCTTCCCTACTAGGTGAAATCATTCCATTTTCGGAGGAGATGAAATATACAGGGTTACTGGTAATTCGATACATTCCTTTGGAGATGTGATGGGGCATGAGCTAAGGAGTAAATCTAGCCCTAACATACATTATGCAAAACTCAATAGTTTTTGAGATATTTCAATTTTTTTGTTTTTCTCAAAAAAGTAGAGCTTAATGTCTTAAAAGTTAATTTCCGAAAAATCTACTTGACATTTTAAAATTTTTTTTTACTGGATTACTTGTCCAATATTATAGATATCCGTTTGGAATGAAAAATATCCGGAAACATTTCGATCATGTGAACATTTAAAATAAAAACTTGTAAAATTTTTTTTTTAAATCAGTTATGAAATTTACCTATTAGGTTTTTTCAAAAAAATATTAATGTAGCACGCGTACAAATTATTATAAAAACTTCCTTATTTCAATAGCTATCTAACTAGGTAGAAATGTTTAATGTACCCTTGATAGTTCTAATAAAAAATTAGTAAAGATAATGCTGGTGGCGGAATTTATTAAACGACTAATTGTCCATTTTCATTTAAGTCAGTCAGTCCTTGACTTTAACGTTTGTGCATATATGTCATTAACTGACATTCTTATCTCCGTGTCCCTTAAGTTTGTTGGTCTTGTTAAATTAGTTATCGAAGATTTTGATTTTGCTCGTAGTTGTTGTTATTAGTTGTTGTTATTGTATTTTCTGTGCCATGGCCGCGTATGCCAACGCAGAATACGCTGATATCTTGTTTGTCTATGGATACTGTGGCGGCAACGCTGCTGAAGCTCGCCGAGAATATGGTCTTTGGTACCCTAACCGCCGCTTACCAAATGCACGTGTATTCAGTACGGCATATCGAAATATCGCTGAAACTGGCTCCGTGAAATGTAGAAGAAGTGACGCTGGTGCTCCTCCCGTTTATGAACCAGATGATGAGGAAGAAATATTGAGGTATTTTGAGAAAGACCCAACTATTTCAACTAATAAAGCCGCAAGACTAACCGGAGCGTCACAATGGAAAGTTTGGTCTACGATACGTAGAGTTGGATGTCATCCTTACCACTATACCCCTGTCCAAGGCTTGGAGGAAGGTGATCCTGGAAGGAGAGTGGAATTCTGCCGCTTTATGTTAAATTCAGATGCAGAAAGTGCAAATTTTTTAACAAGTATTTTATGGACGGACGAGTCGAAATTTAATCGCAAGGGTATAACAAATTTCCACAACCTACATTATTGGGCAGAGGAAAATCCCAAGTTAACACGTGAAACTAGTTTCCAAATGAAGTTTTCTATTAATGTGTGGATGGGAGCCATTGGCCACTATTTAATAGGGCCACACTTTCTTCCTCAAAATTTAAACGGGGAAATCTATGAAAATTTTTTAAGAAATGATCTGGCGGTGATTTTAGAAGATGTTCCTCTCGCCGCCAGACAGCGAATGATGTTTCAGAACGACGGTTGTCCATCACATTATCGGCTGACAGTACGACAGTTACTTGATCAACGTTTCCCTAACCGTTGGATTGGAAGAGCGGGCCCAATACCTTGGCCAGCACGAAGCCCTGACTTAACACCCCTTGATTATTACGTATGGGGTCATATGAAGGAGATGGTCTATGCCACACCAGTCAATACTATAGAAAACCTTAGACAAAAGATAGTCGATGCTGCCCAACACATAAGGCATAATCTGACAACCAGAGTAACAAGGACGGAAATAAGAAGACGCTGCCGTGTCTGTATACGGAATAGGGGCTCCCATTTTGAGCAAGACATATAAAAAATAAAGTACAACTTTGAAATTAATGAAGAATTAAACTCTACTTTTAAAATATTTTTTACTGTTTATCTAAAAATAAAATTCGTACTACTTGTGTTATTTTTACTAGTATTTTCTTAGAACTATTAAGGGTACATTGAACATTTGTACCTTGTTAGATAGCTATTGAAATAAGGCAGTTTTTATAATAATTTATACGCGTGTTACGTTAATATTTTTGTGAAAAAAATTTCATAACTGATTTAAAAAAAAAAAAATTTCAAAGTTTTTATTTCAGATGTTCACACGATCGAAATGTTTCCAGATATTTTTCATTCCAAACGGATATCTATAATATTGGACACGTAATCCAGTAAAAAAAAAATTTAAAATGTCAAATAGATTTTTCGAAAATTAACTTTTAGGACATTAAGATCTACTTTTTGAGAAAAACAAAAAAAATTAAATATCCCAAAAACTATTGAGTTTTGTATAATATATGTTAGGGCTAAATTTACTTCTTAGATTATGCCCCATCACATCTCCAAAGGAATATATCGAATTACCAGTAACCCTGTATAGCTATCACGCCTGATAGATCACTCAACTGGAATTCCCACCTGGAAAAGGTAATCCACAAAGCAAGGCTATCCCTGTGGACATGCCACAGGATTTGTGGAAAATTCTGTGGTATGAGTCCCCAACAAATATACTGGATATACGTTACGGTCATTAGACCAATGATGGCGTATGGCTCCATAGTTTGGTGGTCGAAAGGGCTACAGCAGTCAGTCAAAGCCAAACTCTCTGGTTTACAGAGACAAGCATGCCTGGCAATAACTGGTGCTACAAGCACCACACCGTCAGCCGCTTTGGAAATCCTTCTAGACTTACCACTTCTCCATATTTACTTGGAGAGAAAAGCTAACTGGGCTGGAGGGCAATGAAATTGCCGATTGCATAGCTAGAGATGCTGCGGCATCAAAATTTATACGACCAGAACCAGTTCTTGGCATATCTTCAAGCACTGCCAAAACAAATATCCTAGACTGAGCCGAGAGCAAGACTCTTCACCACTGGCAGGAACTACCAGGATTAGCTCATTCCAAAGAATTCATTACATATCCTTTGAAATCAAGAGCTAAAAAACTGCTAGAGTTGAACAGGTTACAACTAAGGAGTCTAATCGGTCTATACACTGGGCATTACAGATTAGATCATCACCTACACAGACTTAGACTGGTGGGAAACATCGTATGCCGCCTGTGTCTAGAGGAAGATGAAACGGCAAGGCATGTCCTGTGCACTTGTCCCGCTGCAGAAAGAACCCGGTTCTCATAATTTGGCAAATGACAGCTTTTGCCTGAGGGGACCTGGGCAATCTCTCACCCAACAGGGTTATCAGCTTTATTAAAAAGCTGAACCTATTGGGTGAAATATAAATTAGGAGCGAGCCACAATAGACCGATTGGTCGCGGTGGAGGGTCTGATATAGACCCACTCACATTTCAACCTAACCTAAACTAACATTCTTTTCAAAATGCTCAGAGCGAGTACATAGCAAAACAGGCACAGGCAAGATGTTTACCTTGGGGTTTTACTTTATTTCTTTTGTGTAACAACTATGTATGTACTTTATTTCAATAATAAAAATAATAATAAATACTCGTCTATATAATTCGTATTCGTTCATAGTGTACAATCCAAATGCAAACAAGCTGAGTAGAAATTATAGTAACAATAGGACATTGACCTTTTGTTTTACCTCTGATTGCTAACAAATTTAATCTGACATCAACAACAAAACTATTAAACCGACAGGTCTCGTGTTACAGATGATTTATTGCAAATCATGAGATCGATATATATTTGTTATACATATTTCCATCTCTAACGTAATAACCAATGGATACATGAACATTAACGATATAATTTGCATATTTTACTTGTTGGGACAATGGCTACACAGTGCATTGTTTTCATGTAAAGGATTTAGATTGTGTCACCGGAAATGCGTGGGTGCTGGAGCTACTAGACAAATACAAAACGTTTTCAGCATATTATATTCTTTATGTATCCGATAAATTATTTATTTCGGTGACAATAGCTGATTGTGAATATGTGAAATTAAAGATTAGGGAATTTTGTCAGCCTGAGATCGAAAAACAAGGCTGTGGAAGAGACAAACAATTGATGACTATCTGCTCCATTTGGTCGGCCAATCATTCGACTAACTTTATTATTATTAATTGTCGAATTAAACGACACGTAAAGTAAATTATGAGATGCACGCCAATAATCGAATTGACTTAAAATTTGTGAATTATCAAATTAGAAACCCCAAAGAATTTCAAGGCACTGGAAGATCGTGTTTATTTTCAACATTAGCAGCCCATACTGCCTACAGTCCTTTGCATTCAAAGCCTACCGTAACAAATTGCTTCGTGAAGTCACGGTCGAGACTCTGACAATCATCTGTTTGGGAAATAAACAACCCGCCTGAGATCGACATAAAACTATGGGCGACTGGAAAACAACATGAATGTTTGCTTGCCTACGCGTTTAGGGATATTTATTTATTTCATAGTAGGCCATTAGCTGAGCTCATTAGGCCGCATCAGGAAATTAATTTCGAATATTAAAGCATGTTACAGTAAGTAGCATGTACTTCACCTGGTAATAAAAAGCGAGTGCAGTAATTACGAGATTTATGTTTTAGATAATGTGGATGTTAAATTATGTACAGGGCAGTTCAATCTAAACGGGGTGGTTTTGTGCTTGACAACCTTGAATTTTATAAATCTATTATTTCAAAGCTGCAAATCAACATTCTTTAAGAGTGTATTATCAAATCCAAAAATGGTTGTTTCCAGAAAATAGTAAGCCTGCATGCAACTACGGATGGCACATGACCTGTGACCCTTCCGAGAAACGTTAAACCACTACCAGATTCACTTATAAAATCAATTGCATGCAGTTGCAAATCAATAGGTAGTAAGTGCAAGACTAGAGTATGTTCTTGTAAAAAGCTGGAATTAAAATGCACTGTAGCATGTAAGTTCTGCTTTAACTGTGAAGAAAAAAATTTGGTACCTGAAACAGAAGAAATTGAAAATGACTTGGATGAAGAATTGGAAAAAAATTCTGAAACATTTTCTGTAGAAAGTCTAAGTATATGTGGAACCGATACAGAGTTAGAGGACAGTGTTAGAGAAGCTTCTTCATTATCATTTACTGATAGGTCGATCGATCAAGAAATTGATAGAAACGAAAATGATGATGATGATGATGATTATTATTATGCTTCAAGCGATACTGAAAATCAATCTGATGATTCTTTATCAAGTGAGACAAAACGAAGGCGATTAATATAATTGCTCACGTATAATATATATTTTTTTCAATTTCGAGTAAAATGTTTCCATTTTTTTATACAGTATTTAAATACAATAAATATACATTTGCATAACAAATAGTCCTTTTATTGATCTATACATATATATACGTATATTTTCTTTTCAAATTAATTGACTTTTTATATTTTTTAATGCTCTTTCGAAAAATTAGATCAGAATATGTCAAAAATTAATTAATCGAAAAGTGAAATTTTTCGAGAAAATTGACGAAAAAATACAAAAAATCGATTTTTTCACTTTTTTCAAGTTTAAATTTTTTTTCTTGTTCACCATCGTAAAGTGCATAAAAAAAACTATATTTTTTTTAAGAAAGAACCTGATACGATGTGATGCACAAAAGTTATTGGCCAATCAATTTTAAAATTTGAAGTCAATTTTTGAGACTTATATTAGATATTCTGACTTGAAATTTTAACCAGTTATTGTCCACATTATAATGTATAATTTCTGAAGTTTATCAAATGTCACTTAAAATATCCCAAATAACCAAAAAAAACAAAATTTTGGAGTTTTTAAGTTTTTTTTTGAGGTTATGTGTGCAGATAAAAATTTCATATTATAACCGCTGACAGCCTATATTACAACGAACAGCCTCAAGTTTTTTCGCTTTTTTGGACGTACACATAGTGAGATATACTTATCTATATTTAGAGAGAACGACCAAAATGGTAGATTCTTCACAAAATGGCCGATAACTTGCATAGCGGCGGTTGCTAAAGGTAGAAAATATCCATTTCGTATAATATTCGATGTAACTATGTTAAAAAAAATTGACATGGGAAACAATTCCTTATGTTCTGCTTGTCTGACTCCACTATTCGTTGGAAAGAAAAAAATAAACGGAATTAATGGTGTCATGACCTACTTTTAGATTTAAACATAATATTTTTAGTCGCAAACTCCTCTATAAAATCCTTATTTTACTATAAGGTACGTAACCAGACTGCAACCAACAGCTACTCTCCGGGCTATGCGCCCCGCCGAGCGCCGAATTACAAGTTACAAGACTGATCCTATTTAAAGGAGCTCTCTTGCCAGTCGTCACACACCACTTGTAGACTGCAGTTTCGAGCTGTTGGCTCTCGTCAGCGCAAGGTAGGCATGTGACGACCGGTACGAGGATCCTTTGACTATTTAGTACATCCCGGTATTTTTACAATAGCGACATGTAAAATAGCGCAGCAGGCGCCATCTAGCGGTCCAGTGTCTGTTGCAATCGAAAAATAAATAGCCTGACTGGGCTGAGCATAGTTCAAATGTGCTTTTAGAGGGCGGAATATTAAACATAATATTTTTAGTCGCAAACTCCTCTATAAAATCCTTATTTTACTATAAGGAACGTAACCAGACTGCAACCAACAGCTACTCTCCGGGCTATGTGCCCCGCCGAGCGCTGAATTACAAGTTACAAGTCTGGCGCGTTAAGTGTAATAATTGCATATTACCATCAAAACGCTAATGCTTCGATTGCAACAAACACCAGCCGAAAGACTGATCCTACTTAAAGAAGCTCTCTTGCCAGTCGTCACACACCACTTGCAGACTGCAGTTTCGAGCTGTTAGCTCTCGTCAGTGCAAGGTAGGCATGTGACGACTTATTGTCTTTTCCGTCAACTTTCATCCCTTTAACTTTTTTCGTATCTCCTCTAATAAGGGATCTATAACCGTTTGTGGTTTTCCTATTTTTCACATTTTTGTAATATATCTCACAAAGTAGGCTATGGATTTCAAATTTCTTTTTACTGAAATATAGTTTACAGAAAATGGGAAACTGTTTCTAAAACTTTATGTGTGTGGCCTTCGTAAAATAGATAGACGGTATAATACAAAATGAGAGAAACAAAATGAGTGCTATTCATACATGTCCTGGACGGTGAAAACAAATTATCCTCTGACAAATCATTAACGGCAATTAAGGAATAACTTATGTAAATTGTTAACTTTGGAGGTATGCTGTCATTGACTTCAGTAGAAATGTGTGTTTTTTAGTTAATACAAAACAACGGTTAAATAAGAAATACTTGAAATACTCATCAGTTATTAACAATCAATTTTTAGGAATTTCGTACAAATATTATCTAGTTTTAAATGTAATTCTTTTACAACTGAAATAGGCGTAGAAATATTGAAAACACGTGGTTAAAAATAACGTTCTGGTGTTCTGGTCTTTTATACAATTACTTATTTTAATAAACCGACAATTTCCTCTATAAATCATATTCGACATATTTGTCAGGGCCTATAAATATTCCGCTTTGTAGACGATCGTCGAAGAAAGCCATTAAATTTGTACGAGCCCAATTTCTAGCCTCTCACAGCATGATTTTAAAAATCATAATATAATCAAACACATTTTGTGTCCCTCGCAGTACAGGCGTTCGTTAGATTACATAAAAGCCCCTTTGTTGGAATGGAAGATATTAATTTCTCGAAGGTAGACATGACCCATCATCGATGACTGGCACTTTCGGGAGGTGGCTTTTTCTTGTTCGTCGAAGTCGCGGTATGCTAGACAAATGAAAACTGGAAAGGAAAAATAATAGCTTGTGAGAATATATTTACCGACCGTGTAAAATTAACAAAGGTGTTTTTAATGACAGAGAATCCTACAATAATTTGTAAATAACCTCCAGTGCCGAAGCGGAGAAATAAAACAATGAGGGGCAATTAAGGTGATGCATGGGATGATTGAGAATAATTCATAACAGGATAAGTTCTATTGCAGGTATATCCCCGAATAAACATTCCAAATAATACAATGTTGTAATTATCTTAATTTGTTTTCCTTATGCGATGCTGTAAACGAGTGAACGGAGGAATTGAAAACAAAGCCAAATGAATAACATAATGAGAAGCAATTACTTAAACTGTGGTCTTGTGTGGGAAGGTGCGCTGCCGAGGGCAAATAAAACTGTTTTGATGAGATTTAACAGTCGCGGATGAATTAAACCTATTATTGAAGTGTGTATGTTCTTGTTTTTGTACAGAGTATACTCAATACGATGAGTGGATTTTCCAAATGTCATTTTTAATGTGTATGATACACACGCAAAAGTGGACTTTCTTGAAATAACTGAGATATTTAAAGAAACAAAATCAAATATTTTACCAGAATGTTTTCTTAAAAATGTTTTCTTAAAATATTTTCTTAACCGCCTCTCAAGTTACCGAAGTAACCCCCTGGAAGATCTCAAGGATCTTGTGCTAGACAAACAGAGACGAGGCCCTACAGTTCAATGTGGACTCCGAACTTGGGGCAATTTTTTTAATGAAAAATTGTTTCGCCTTGCGGGAATCATATCAATATACCAGTGAATGGTTTAACTTCCCCAGAGAGTCCTGTCAGTAGGGCTCAAAAAGGCCTTTGCCTTACAAACGGTGGGGTAGTAATGATTTTTAAATATATTGTTAAGATCTGGGCCGTGACAAAAAAATCCAAGTTTTCGACCTTGGGGGGGGGGGGGGGGGTGTTCGCTCGATAAATAGCCACTGTTAATTTTTTTCCATATAAAACCAATATTGTTCTTCCAGCCCATACCGCAATCTAAAGAGTACCTAAGCTCAATTATTTTATTATTTAGGATAGTATAAAGTATTATTGATCCATAGTTAGGTTTCCGGGTTCTCTTCCACGTTGATAGTTTTGAATACTTGACATATCGACCATCTTATCGTGGTCTTCTTCTGATGCGAAGTGAGCTCTGTTGGTTTGAGCTCCTATATTTATATGTATCGTCAGGAGGCGTGGCTTGGTTCTAGTGATGTCACATGGAAAATAAATATACAGCGATCATTTATCTACCATATATACAAGGTTACATGGACAGGATTGGAAGAGTGCTAACAAAGAAGAACATCAAAGCGATCTACAGCGCACAACAAAAAATCGGACAACATTTTCCTAAATAAGATCCACCAGAAGAGCTCGATTTACCAGGAGTTTATAGCATTCCATGTTTGTGTAGAGAAGTTTACATAGGAGAGACCAAGAGTTATATTAATACTCGGCTTAAAGAACATATCAGGCACACAAAGATGGAAAACATCACTAAGTCTGCAGTTGCGGAACACTCTAAGGGAACCGGCCACTGGATAAAATTTGACCAGACCAAAAGATTGCCGAGCACATTGACATTACTGGCCCAGAAGATACAGAGAAGCCATAGAAATACACAAAAATCCAAATAATTTCAACCGTGACGCCGGACTGCAGCTACTATTGACATGTATATCAATGCTCCGGTTCACTGACCATGTGACATCACCAGAACCAAGCCACGCCTCCTGACGATACATATAAATAGAGGAGCTCAGGCCAACATAGCTAACTTCGCTTCAGAAGAAGACGACGACAAGATAGTAGAAACGTCAAGTAACTAAACTATCAACACGGAAGAGAACCCGGAAACCTAACTATGGATCATCATCAGCTCCGCGAAAGCCTTAGAACCAAAAAGGAGTATTATTGTTTTTACGAGAACAAAATTATATGACTACAATTTTCTCAGCATTTACTATTAATACATTGTTATAATACCAGTCAATAAAATCAGGTGTTCAGACTGAAATTCGAAAGAACTATTCGTGACTGTTGCAAGTGTAACATCTACTGCGCATGATATTGTACAATCATTCTTAATATAAGATGGAAGATAGTTAATAAAAATAAGGAGATGAGCGGACCGTGTATTGAGCCCTGGGGAACGCTCAGGTCTACATTTTGAATGTCATAAATGTTATTATCATGGCATTAACCACATAAAGAAGTTGCTTTTGTACACTTTGTGGAAATGTTAGTTCCAAAATGAATCTGTATGACTAACTTAGCAGTAATACTATAATTTACAAAAATATCATCTAGAACATGTGTTTCCTCGATAAGGCAGTCCATTAATATACAATCTAATTGGTTTGCGGTTTTTAATTTTACCCGTTTTTTCAAAATTTAAATTAAATTTTTGTTTTTGAGTTGAATTTTTATATTCAAGTTTTTAGTAGTATTAATTTTTAGAATAATTATAAATATTCAAAATAATAGTTACAATACGCACTTGGTTTATTGTTTCATTAGCTTTTTTTCTCAGATTTCTCTGACATATGTTTCGGTCTTGCGGCCATTATCAAAGAGTCTTAAAAACTGACCTGAAAGTTATCTCTAAACTTGAATAGGGTTAACTTTGAAAAAGAAGTTAGAATTCTTAAAACGCTAGCAAAAAACAATGGCTATGATAAGTCACTTATTGACAAATTAATAAATAATAAACAGAGAAAATTATGACAAAAACATTTTTATAACGTACCAAATATAGAAAAGAAAAAGTGGCATAGTATAAATTATATAAATAAGGTTAGCAACTCAGTATGTAATAGATTAAATAAATTAGGTATTAATACAATATCAACGAATAGAAATAATTTAGATCACTTGTTGGTTAATAATAAAGAAAAGACAGAAGATATTAAAAAATCGGGGGTATATGAAATAAAGTGTGACGACTGTGATGCCGTATATATAGGTCAGAGTGGCCGTAGCATAGATGTGAGGTTAAGAGAACACAAACAGTCTATTTTATATAATAAAAGATCAACTGGTTTCGCCGAACATTGCATTGAGCAAAATCACGTTTTTAACGGTAGTAGTGTTAAACTTTTGCATAATGCAAACAAAGGAAAAATCCTAGACATGCTTGAAATTTTAGAAATTAAGAAGGCCCTAAGAAACCATAAAAACATTACAAATACACAAACAGAATTTATAAACAAACCTGTACTAGACACAGTAATGAAATTAAGTTCGTAGTTCCGGCCTGTATTATTAAATTTTAAGAAATAGCAAATCAAGTTATTATCCCCCTCTAGGTGGGTAGAGAATTTGTAAGATATATACTGTGAACCACCACTTTCAGGTCAGTTTTAAGACTCTTTGATAATGGTCGCAAGGCCGAAGCATATGTCAGAGAAATCTGAGAAAAAAAACTAATGAAACAATAAACTAAGTGCGTATTGTAACTATTCTTTTGAATATTTATAATTATTCTATTGAATATGTTTCATCAAGAACCTACCGCAGATTCGATCCAATTATAGTTAGTGTTAATTTTTATTTCATGTTATTTTTTAAATCTTTTGTAATACTCATCTAATTCACTCTCTTACATTTAAACCAAAATAGGTTCTTTAGTTTTCCCATATCGATACCCATGATGTACTATAATGGTATGCAAGTGTTTTTAATAATGTAAGGCAGTGTATATCTAAGGCATACAGTAAAACATTCAAAAATGCATTATATACATCACTGTTATATTCATATACTGCCTGAAAAGTTTCGATATTAAAAAGAAATTGCAACTGTATTTGATTGTTGCTAAAAGAAGAATTTTGGTATAGAGTTAAGTATGATTAATTTCATCAATAATATCTGGCGGTTTAATGTTAATGTAATTTTAGGACCACCTGTATAATCTTCAGTACACTTTTCCCTGTGAATTGTGTATTAAAACCAAACGTTTCTTTTCTAGGCATCAGGAGATGAGGCAGCTTACTTAGTTCTTGCACTGTTGTTCGTCTCGAAGGAATGCAGTTTAGTGAGAGTGGTAGACGGGTCAAGGGATGGGTCAGAGAAGAGGGGACGGTCACTGGCCGTTGCCATTGTTTCTCCACCCCCGTAAATCAGGACCGGCATCGGTGGGCCTTTGTTATTTCGGGATATTATATAGAATTTTCAATGGCGCAATAAATCGTGAATTCAGATTTATAAGGGGCATTGCCTGAATATATGATATATTGCAGTTATTTAAATGCGGAAAAAAATTTTCGACAGAAATTGTCACATTTTAGTCCATCACTAGAAATAAATATATCAAATATTTATGTGCAATTTTCTCCATCATAGCAGATAATGTGATATTTTCCTGTACTTTAATAAGACAAAAACCCAGTTGAGTAGGTTTCACCCATACCAAAACAAAACACTTGACATAAACTTGTCTATCAACAACATAGACACATTAAATTTCTAGGGTCGTCTAAGATATGGCATATGCTTTTGGGGTGACTCAACCCCTTCAAAAACGAATTGTACGATGCGTTGCTGGCGTATCTAGCACTCACACATGCAAATATATCTTCAAGAATCTTCTTCCTCCTTATATAGTTTTTATATTTTTGAAATTTGCTTATTTGTCTTCAATAATAAAGATAAGTTTGTGATCAATAACAACTATCACCTGTCACTATCACCAATTTTTCAAAAGTTATTTAACCAATAGAAATCAGTCTGTGAGAGTAAAGGGTACACTGAGCGAGTCACTAAATATAGAGCATGGAATGCCGCAAGGCACGATGTTAGAACTGCTACTATTTTCAGTTTATGTAAATGGAATATTTTCCTTGCAAAGCACAGGCAAAATAATCAGCTTTGCCGACACGTGGGATGAACTAAAAAACATAGGAGAAATTGATTTAACTACTATAAAAAAATGGTTAGTAGTATGGAAATGACAGCGGCTCGGCGCAGGATCACACTAGGGGTAGGGGATAATTAGAGTGGTGGGAGATAATTAGGGGGCGGGGCGTAAGGCGGTGGGGCCTGGGAGTGGTGGTGTGGTGGTTGAAGTGGTGGGGGAGCAATTGAAGCGGTGGGAGGTAATTGGAGTGGTCTGGTTATTGGAGTGGCCGGTGGGTAATTGAAGTGGTGAGAGGCAATTAGAGAGTAATTAAGGCTAATTTAGTTCAAATAAGGGTAATTAAGGGTAATTGCAGCAACAATAAGGGTAATTGCATTAACTATAAGGATAATTAAGGGTAATTGCAGTAACAATAAGGATAATTAAGGATAATTACAGTAACAATAAGGATAATTGCAGTGAAAACAATGATGACAAAAGCAATTATGTCCACCAATCCGTCTGTCCGTTTGCCCACCTGTTCGTCTGTCTGCCCACCTGCTTGTCCGTCCTATTGCACAATTATAGTATTTGTGTATTTTTTTTACAGTAACATAACAAATATTCATTCTTGATTATATACCTAAAATTACAACATTATTTTACCTGCCTTATCTTTAGGGATATCTTGTACTTTTACCTTTTTTACCATTTCTTAATGATGAGAATGGATATTGTGGTTTGAAAAATATAATGTGTGTTACAGCAGTCAACAGCAAATTCTTTCGCTATAAACTCATTATCCTTATACTGAAGACCTTGTAAGTCAATGATCAAAGTAGGAAATGTATGTACCATCTTTCACTTAGCATCAACAAAGCTACTCTGGACTGAACCATCCAGTGCGCTGTACGTTAAGTAAGCATCGTGAAGTATAAGCGTATATACTCGTGTTTGCTCGGGGAACCTATCTTTCATGTTTCAAATTGCAGCTGGACGATGGGAATCAACGGTGGATCGACCATTAAAAGGTTGTTTTGTGAACTAAATAACTTAATAATTTATTAGTTTATGATACAAATGTCGCATTGGACGCATTAAAAAAGATGATGAAGTACCTACCTAAGAAACTTTCAACTTGACAGTTCGATGATAGTGGTACATTCCTTTCTATTCATTATTAGATATTGTCCTACTGCACAAGTATAGCAGCTTTGTATTTTTGTTTATGTTTCCCAAGTCGTGTCAGTCTCCCAAGTCCCCATGGCGCATTTTAAGGATAACTGATGGTAATTTATGCAAAAAATAATGATAATTTAGGTAAGAAATTAGGACAATTAGGGATATTTAAGGATCCTAAGTGCTGGGATATCCTTATTTATTATTCTTAATTACCCTCATGAATTCTTACACCCACTTATGTAAAGTTGATTCTATCTTTTATACTGATCCAGAAGCCCCAGATATGGTATATTGACTATATTAAACATAAAAATATGTAGGCACATGTTAATATCTTTTTTATCGTTATTTTTGTAAATATCTTAATGAGTATTATTATTTTGTTTTTCGTATATTTTACTCTGTATTTAGAAACAAGTGGTCTCTGGCTTATCGAAATCCTAGTTTATTTACTCGTAACATTTACTGTAACTTATTATTTAAACTATGTGTATAATTTTCTGTAAATAAACATTATTATTATTATATTATAAGAATTACCACTAATTAGTGAACGCCCTGCATAATATATCTATATGTAATGCATGGATGTTTCATATACATTCTTTTTCTGTTTGTGACTTTTCTCATACAAATATTTGTGCGTAAGAATTGTGAATAATGAATTTCGAATATAGAACCAATACACTAGTATTGGAGCATATCCATTCATACACAGATTCTAACCAACAGCATCATGATGTAATTCTATAACCATGTTTTATTAACAGCTACTTAATAGCCGCATAAGAAGTTCACTACAGTTAATAATTATTAGTGGATGCATTTATAATTGATGAATCCATAGTGCTTCCTGAAATTGTAATACGGTTTAAAAATTTTCATAACAAATGGGGTCTTGTAATAAGGAAATTCGTAATAGATTAAAATAGATGACGAGCAGTTATTTTGTAGAACCAGTCAATTATTTTCTACTATGTATTAATAAGGTAATTACAAGATGGATACTTTTACTTCCCAATTTGAAAAATGTTAGTATATACAGACGAAATCGTGACGAGAATATCGGTGTGTTAGGTAAGCATTGTTATATAACAACTAGTACATTTAAGCTAAAAAATAATTATTTATTTCACTAACAAAATGTGTATGTATAGGAAAACTTTCTACAATTTGGGCTAAATGCAAGATGATCCTTGAGCTTATTTAAATATTTCTAAATTGGTTCATGACCTAAAATCAAAAATATATACAGGCTGTCCATTTTATCAGGGCCCTCGAGAATATCTCACTTAATATCGGTCGTAGAAAAAAAAATATTTCTACGAAAATTGTGTCGATTTATATAACCTACAAAATGGTTTAAAGACATTTGAAATCCATGGCTTACTTTATGAGTTATGGCGGAAAATATCGAAAATGCGGAAAAAGTCTAGGCCAAATATCTCCGTCATTTGAAGAGATACGAGAAAAATTCTAAGGCGAAAATTTTTTGCAAAACAGAGTGTTTCAACGAGGTTTTATCTAATTTTTTTCAAATCTTCCGTATTTTGAGATTTACTTTTCAGGCTGTTAAAAAAATTATTTTGAAACGGGCGGGAAATGGCGCCATTAAATAGAGTATTTTTCTCCCTTGACAACGATATATCACATGTCATATTTATTCATTGGTACTACGTTAGTAATTATAAAAACATTTTTTTAAACCAATAAAATTTTTTTAATAAGCATTATACTTGCCGTGGAGAAGTATGATTAAATAAAACGATAAAATAATTCAATAAGTTGTTCAAATCTTTGCTATAATAAAACATTAACAGAATGAAGAAGAATAAGGTAAATTCAGGTAACAAAAACCAATTAGTAATAAAAAGAATATAGCACACAGAACATTAATATTTATCTAATCCTCAAAATAATTTTAAAATGTCATATCAAGTGTTCAAGGTGTCCACCGCGATTTCTTATGCATCAAATACCACTTTCTTATGCACAATCGAGCGCGGCGAGGCACTGCATAAAACATTACTCAGCATTTCGACGGTAACTGTAATACATGCCTGTTGAATAAGAGCTTTTAGGTCCTCTACATTTTGCGGTATCGTCGAAAACACCTTATCTTTAATATACCCCATTGAAAAAATCCATTGGGGTTATATCTGGAGAACGAGGGGGCCATCGAATTGGTACCTATCCAATGTTGAGGCAAAATTTCTTCTAAATAATCTAGGCAAATCTGGGATTGTGGGGAGGAGTTCCATCTTGTTGAAAATATTGAAAGTTGTGTCGATTCTCTAAAGGTAAGTCATCTTCTTAGATGAATGAATTCTTATTCATTAAATTCATTTCTCAAAAAGTTTAGGTACCTTTGACCACTGAGGTGACCATCATAAAAATAAGGACTTATTAAATTGGTGCCTAAAATACCTATTCACATATTTATTGAAAAACGATTTTGAAACCCAGTCGGTCTATGCCAGTGTGTATTTTGAGAAGTCCATTTGTAATGAATATTGCGATTAAAAAATCCATTATTGGAAAAATTTGCCTCGTCGGACCAAAGTATTTGACTACATATTAATGGATCGGCACACTTCTTTTCCAACAGCCACCTACAAAAAGTCATCCTCCTTGGTTCGTCCCCCGCTTGTAAATTGTAAACTTCTTTGGCTATCTCGACAAAAGAAGTTGAATAATATGTATTAATAGTCCTTATACAAATTGGTACTAATCTAGGTGCTTATACCAAAAAATTAAAATACTTGAAAACCAGTAAAGAGGCTAAAGAGGCAGTTTAAGATATTTTTATTCGATTACAACATTACATTCAATTACAACATTCAAGAGTAAATTAAAAAATTTAGAGGTTTTTTCAAATAACTGTACAGAAAAAATTATAATAACTGCTCCACTTATTGTCCATTTTGATTGGCAGGCATTTCTATGCGTCTTTGATTTTTAGTATTTCTCTGCTCTGCACAATCAAGTGGAAAAAGAGATCCAACTTTTTTATGCGATACCATTCTCGCTGGCAAATGGACAGTGCCGGATTTAGACTTAGCACACTATCATTTTGGATTCCCTTTAACTGTGAGAAATGGGCTTTCTCCCGAACAATTTGTTACCATCAAACAGGAACAATCTTAATATTAGGTCGATATTAGGGCAAACTAAATAAATCTTATCTTGGAAGATTATTTGATACAGAACTTCTAACAATTTGTTTCTTTCTTAATTCTGCTCGAAATGCTCAAGAACTTTGAAAAGCTATCGAAAATAAAATGTAATATTTTCATTTAAAAATCTCTAACTGAATTAGTTTGAATTAAAATATTTACTTATAATTGTTTGTTGATATGTATGGAGGTTTTCCCCATATCGCATTTAATTCAATCCGCACCACTTTGTCACAAAATAGTTTTTTAGCTTACCTGTATAGCTCCAGTTCCGCCCATATAGCAAACGTATTATAATTAATTCCCGAAAGGCTGTTGATCCAGCTGGCTTTGAATTGAGCACCTTTGGACGGCACTGTGGGCCGTACCGGCGAAGGGATAATGATAGAGCTTCCAAATTGAACAATTGTTGCATATTCCATTACCACACATGCTGAAATTATAATAGTTTTAACGTTTTGTCATTCCAAGGAGTTTGTGTTCTGCGCTTCGTTGCTTTTTAGGTTTTGTTGTAATTAGTTTCAGCGATAGCGGTTACCTGAGAACTATTTAATCAGGGCGTTGGCGGCTGACATTTTCTAAATACTGAACGAAATTACAAGGTGTCACAAATAAAACAGCTAGACTTTGATAGCTGCCAGTTGTTAAAAGGCAAAAACAAATAATTTTATTAAGCTAAGTATGCTTTAGCTGTTTTGTACTTGTCGCCGTGCGAGTCCCTAAGAGTTTATTTTAACCTCTCCACAATAAAATTGCGAGAGGTTACTAAAATTGGTTCAAAAATGAAAATTGAGATAACATCAAATCTTTACGTTTTGAGGTCCTAGGAACCCAAAAAAGTGGTTTTTGAAAAATGTCTGTGTGTGTGTATGTATGTATGTGTGTATGTGTGTTAGCACGATAGCGCTGAAACTACTGAACGGATTTGAATGAAACTTTGCGTGTGCGTTTCTTTAGTGTCCCAGAAGATCTGAAAAGGTTTTGGTTGAGATCGGATTACGTTTAGTGCCATTTTGACGCAACAAGTTGTTTATTTTATAATTACTTTCAATTTGCAATGGAACCATTGAAAAGCAGTTAAAATTCTGATTTCAACGATATATCACACTTCCACCTTTTCGATGTGGTTTCCGTGAAAAAAATTAAAAACAAAGCAAATATAGCATAGATCGCATTTGGCATGACATGATCGATGCGTGTAGCCGTTACATCGTGAAACTCGTCACATCACGTGTCAATTCACGTGTGAGGGTTTCTTCACTGCTCTAGAAGTAGAGCGGATTACGTTTAGTGCCATTTTTAAATGTATATACAGACAAATCGAAGAATTAAAATACAAATACTCCTCTAAAATCTAGTCAAATTACTGAAATGCTAATGTTTCATTTAACAAAGACAGTCGCGAGCGATCGGATTGCAATGAGCAAATTTTGACGATTGTCATTGTCATCGTTTGTCATCCGATAACGTTGGTGTCATGTCATGTTAATAAGATTTCGGAATATTTGTAACTTTTAGTGGATTGTCACAAACTTTAAAGGTAGATGTAACAATATCAATATCATATGCTTTCTGTACTTTCGTTGGTGAATTTATTATAGATTATCACTTTACCAATTTTCAGTTTGTTGCTTTACAAATCTGTAGTATTTAGGACAACTAGACTTTCCTAGTCGTTCAAGTGATGTTAAAGTTGTTAATATCCTAACAGTATCTTATTCAACGAGCGATAATGTAGGTAATAACTCGCATAGATGATTGTAAATTCATTAAGTTGAGGGTTTTTTTAGTGCCCCAGAAGATCTGAAAAGGTTTTGGATGAGATCGAATTACGTCTAGTGCCGTTTTGTCACACCATTTAATGCTCTTTTCGGCTTCAAAGATCCACCGAGTGGGGAGGTTCCAGCTGCTTCCAGTAGCTGCCGATTTTTTTTTTGAGATATTGAGATATTTGTGAAAAACCCCTGTGAAAGAACAATTCGGAGACGAGGAGGTCTGTTCTCGCGAGGCTATTTCAATTATTTACTTTTAAGTATTTAACAATCTAGTAGTCGTACGAGTACCATCTGAGATGAAGAAGAGGGTATAGCAAGTAGTTGCAGTATTTCTTAACAAGTTAGTAAAGTGAGTGTTAGAGAAATATTAATAAAGATAAAGCCGATATGTTGAACAATTATATCACAAATATAGGTATCAATATGGTGAGCAAAATAACTAAAATAAACTTATCAGATAACTTCTTTATAAATGATAAACTTAACTCGAATATATTCCTGAAGCCGATAACAATAAGTGAAGTAACTGTTCTTATATAAAATTTAAAAAATAACTGTTCACCTGGTCCAGATAAATTAACTGCTAAAACTATAAAAAACATTCATGAACATATTATCTCCCCACTAACTCATATTATTAATATATGCTTCAAATGTGGAAAAATCCCGCAGCAGTGGAAGGAATCAATTGTGATCCCCATTTTTAAATCCGATAACCCCACTCAATTAAACAATTACAGACTCATATATATAATTAGTAATTTTGCCAAGATCTTTGAGAACGCCTTGGAAACAAGACTAATTGAATTCTTTCAGGCTCATAATATCATCACAAACAGACAATATGGATTTGTACCAAATTCGAACATCGAAAATGCCGTTGACCATTTTTTAGAGAAGGCAGTCGGGACATTGAACGAATCATCGACGTTTATTGCAGTTTTTGTAGAACTGGCTAAAGCCTTCGACACCGTGTGTCACGAAGTATTAAGCAACTTTGGTGTCCGAGGTCTGGCGCGCGAACTTATGTCTGATTACCTAACAAACAGTACCCAAAGAGTAAAAATTGGTAATGAAGTAAGCTCCAACTCGGCCGTAAAAATGAGAGTACCACAAGGAACAGTATTAGGTCCAATACAGTTCCTTGTGTACATGAACAATATCACAAAAATTAATAACTTCACTGGTCATCTCATATGTTAAGCCGATGATACTGCTATAGTATTCATAAAAAAAATGGGAAGATGTTATACTCACTGCTGAGTCCGGCTTACAAATGTTAAATTCATGGTTAAATTAGAATATGCTTACCTTAAATATCAAAAAAACAAATTCATCACTTTTGGCCCTCCATCTGTTCACCAACCTTCTGATTGTTCCATAAAATTGCATTTTTCGAATTGTCAAAAAAATATCTGCAAATGTCCTGCAATAGAAAAAGCATCTTCAACAAAGCATTTAGGAGTTATTTTAGAATCAATATATACGCTGGTCAGAACATATTGTTCACGTTAGTAAACGGTTGGGAGCCCTGATGCATAGGTTCTATGTGCTAAGAGAAATTCTCTCTAGCAAAAATTTAATTATGCTTTACAGTTCATTAGCCGAATCAATCATAAGGTACTGTATTGTAGCATGGGGTGGTGCCTTCAATACAACAATTAACATCTTACAAACTGCCCAAAATGCTACTCTGAAAATTATTTTCAGAAAAGAGAGACTTTTTTCCACTAAAAAGTTATATGATGAAACAAAAATTTTCAACGTTAAAGTACTTTTCATTTACCAATGTATAATGTTGTGTGGGTACAACTAATTAAATGTTCTTCAGAAGGAGTTATTTATTAAACAAAACTTTAACAAAAAGTGGTTACGAATCTTAAGTTTAAATATACGAAGTGAAGTGTTTGAGAACAGAAATATGACTGACCTCTTTTGCCTGCATTTCGGCGGTCTCTCGTATACCTCTCGAGGGATGGGTAAATGAGCGTAGTTTCCAAATTACGGTTGGCTATTGTAGTTGGCCGTTACTGCCTCCAGCCTGTCGGCATTTTTACCTTAAAGGTATAACCTTTGTTAGTTTTACGATTATGGTATTTCCGTGCTTAATTGCGGGAAAGTACGCTACATATAATAAGAATATATGTTTCTCCTGAAAAGTTTCAGTATAAAAACACTCATGTAACTCGTTCCACTGTTAACATGGATCTTACTATTCAATTTTTCAAAAAAATAGTTACTCTAAGATTTTTGGCCCTAAATTTTTTATTATAATCCCTGTACACCTCAAACAATTACCTAAGTTATTCTGTGAACCTGACAAAACTGCTTTCATTTTGTAATTTACAAAATGTTCAGAGCGCGTACATAGCAAGACAGGCAACTCTGCCTAGGCAAGATGTTCGCTCATGGGGTTTTGCTTTATTTTTTACCATTACTTTGTATGCACTTTATTTCATATATATGTACTTTATATCAATTTTATATCAATTTTTTAACCTCTCCACAATAAAATTGTGAGAGGTTACTAAAATTGGTTCAAAAACGAAAATTGAGATAACATCAAATCTTTACGTTTTGAGGTCCTAGGAACCCAAAAAAGTGGTTTTTGAAAAATGTCTGTGTGTGTGTAGGTGTGTATGTATGTGTGTATGTGTGTTAGCACGATAGCGCCGAAACTACTGAACGCATTTGAATGAAACTTTGCATGTGCGTTTCTTTAGTGCCCCAGAAGATCTCAAGAGGTTTTGGTTAAGATCGGATTACGTTTAGTGCCATTTTGACGCAACAAGTTGTTTATTTTATAATTACTTCCAATTTGCAATGGAAATATTGAAAAGCAGTTAAAATTCTGATTTCAACGATATATCACACTGCCATCCTTTCGATTTGGTTTCCGTGAAAAAAATTAAAAACAAAGCAAATATGAAGCATAGATCGATGCGCGTAGCCGTTACGTCGTGAAACTCGTCACATCACGTGTCAATTCACGTGTGAGGGTTTCTTCACTGCTCTAGAAGTAGAGCGGATTACATTTAGTGCCGTCTTTAAATATATATACAGACAAATCGAAGAATTAAACTACAAATATTCCTCTAAAATCTAGTAAAATTACTGAAATGCTAATGTTTCATTTAACAAAGACAGCCGCGAGCGATCGGATTGCAATGAGCAAATTTTGACGATTGTCATTGTCATCGTTTGTCATCCGATAACGTTGGTGTCATGTCATATTAATAAGATTTCGGCATATTTGTAACTTTTAGTGGATTGTCACAAACTTTAAAGGTAGATGTAATAATATCAATATTACATGCTTTCTGTACCTTCGCTGGTGAATTTATTATAGATTATCACTTTACCAATTTTCAGTTTGTTGCTTTACAAATCTGTAATATTTAGGATAACTAGACTTTCTTAGTCGTTCAAGTGATGTTAAAGTTGTTAATATCCTAATAGTATATTGTTCAACGAGTGATAATGTAGGTAATAACTCGCATAGATGATTGTGAATTCATTAAGTTAAGGGTTTTTTTAGTGCCCCAGAAAATCTGAAAAGGTTTTGGATGAGATCGAATTACTTTAGTGCCGTTTTGTCACACAATTTAATGCTCTTTTCGGCTTCAAAGATCCACCGAGTGGGGAGGTTCCAACCGCTTCCAGTAGCTGCTGATTTTTTATATCAATTATAATTATCAATATATTATGTCAATATATTATTTGAATTGTAAAAAAAAGAGCGCATATTTCGTATCATAACTTCGCAACTGTAGAAACGCAAGGTTTATGATTTAGGATTGCGAGGTTTAAAATGTTTATTGTTTACGGCTAGTCAAATTTGATTTACATCCGTCGAAAAGCTTAGACAGATGTACGTCGTTTAGTTCGATAGCATTGCGGTACATCACCTATAAGTTAAAGAAATTAGGTAGGGCTGGAAGTTTAATGGTTCGGCTAGGACTACAGAGTCTCATATAAATGTTCGAAAATAGCTTGTAAGTCCAAGAAACTAAAATACTAAATTTCCAAGTACTAATATGCAGTAAACTGCCCTGTCTCCACGCAACATGGTTACCAAATGGATAGTAGTCTGCAATGCCCAACAGTCATATGAATTGTTCCTTAAAACGTGTTTAACCTTGAACTCGGAAAGAAAATTTCACTAAAATGTTATTTCAGCTCGTGTCATTCACACCCTCAACGTTTTTTACGTCCCAAACCCAGACTGCCACTCTCATCTCTACAACTATCAAATTTCAGTAAATCTAGTCGAAGTGCGTGCCAACTCCACCATGTTCAAGTTGTGTCGAAGAAAAACTGAGGTAAGGCTCATAGAATATTGACTGCTTAAATAAACTCAACATATATTGGGTAAAAGCGCCTAGTATGAATTCGATGAAAACATCAACGCAATGATGAAGGAAGGCAAAGCCTACCTGAAATTTAATAATTGTGACAGTTCTAACGTCCCTACAGTTTTATCGCCACATAAAAGTATTTTATGTGATAAAAGCGTCCTTTTATATTTACACAACTTTTCCGTTGTGGATTTGTTTATTTTGTAGGTAATTGCTTTATTTTCTTGTTTGTAATGTTTCTCTAATCCCGGGTTGCTTGGATTACAGCTTCCGGGGGTAAATACAATCATAATCAAGCCCGAAACGTGTCGCTCCTGTGAGCAAATTGAAAACGAATGAATTGTTGGCAAGAACCAAAAAACAAATGATTTTTCATACGGTGTACATTAATAGTGATAGTAATCTTGTTTAAATTAGTACACACTGTGGTGATTTAAACTTCACCCTCTTGAATAATAGCCATCATTATATACTTGTTGAATACTAGACAATATTATGTCATTACGAAAATATCACTTAGTATTTAAATTATTTCGGGAAATTTTTTCGATGTCCGAATTTTCTTTAAAAATTCGTGAGCGGAAAAAAATTTCGGGATTTCTAATTCAAGAGCGAGGGAGAAGAACATTTTAGATCAAAATTACTTGACAAAAAAAAAACTTTAGGAATGTTTCCAAAACCTTGTAGGCTGGTGTTGCATCTGATATATAAATAAGATGACCCTGCTGGCATTTTGACGTATTTCACTGGCAGAAATAATAATAATAATAAACGTCTTTATTGAAACAATGACATATACAACGTTTCATGGGCGAAGCTTAGCATAGGCTATTCGGCCACTTGACCCCAACAAAATTTAAAAAAAGAATAAATAAATTATAAAAAAGATAACCAAAATACATATGTCCTTACATAATATCCTAATTGAAAAGACCAAAAATCTAAAATACTTAAGTATGCTTAATTTAAATTAAGTAAGTAGTCATTTACAAATTATTTATTTACAAATAAATTATGTATAATTTAAGAAAGAGAAGAAAAAAAACAATACATTATTATGATTATTATCAATTTGCAATGAATATCATTTTAGCTATATGCAACAATACTGTAAGAAATTAATCAAAGCAGAGTCTAAAACGACATGCCTAGTAATAGTATAAAAGAAACTCAATAACATAAGTTCAAAATAAAGTAAAATTTGTGCGTTTCTGTTCCTCAAGAAATAATAGTTTTAAGTTCGTTTTAAATGAGGTTAGTGATTTTAATCTATAAGGGAGAGCATTGTAAAGCTTAGCAGAACAATAAGTAAAGCAATTTTGATAAGCAGCAGTAAAGTGCCTGTCAATATTATACAAGTGTCCAAAGCGAATAGTCCTATTATGCACTGTAGATCTAGTACTGAGCCTACTGAAAAGATAAGATGGTACCGATGTAGATAAGATGCGATGAACGAAGACCAAAAAGTGCAATCTTCTTCGAAATTGCATATTCAACCAGTTTAAACCAGAAAAAGTGTGTGATATGTGGTCATATCTTCTTAAGCTGAAAATGAAACGATAGCAAGAATTTTGCACTCTTTGTATTCTTCTTTTTTCTACGGAATCGATAAAATTACTGTATACTACGTCACAGTAGTTGAAGTGAGATAGGACCAGTGATTCACATAACATTTGCCTTAAGTTGCGATCAATAAAAAAATCTACTACTGTACAATAATTTTAAAGAGCCATATGCCTTAGATAATAAAGTGTTTATATGCCCGGTGAACTTGAGATGCTGATCTAAATTCAATCCCAGATTTTTTACTATAGTCTCGGGCGCTAAAATCTCATTATCTATAATTAACCTAAAGTGTTCACAAACAGAAGCCAGATCTTTCTTAGGTCTGAATAATATTAATTTGCATTTGTTAGGATTCAGTTTTAGGTTATGCTCTTGAGATATTCGTTTAATTTTACGTAAGTCACCATTTAAGTTATTTTGAGCTATTAATGAATCTCTAGTATGAAAGCTGTTGTAAACTTGAGTGTCATCTGCATATGCTTGAATTTTACGGTTTTCGGCGGCATGTAATATATCAGAAGTATACATACTAAATAGTAACGGACCTAAGACCGAGCCTTGAGGCATGCCAGATAGAACTTCTAGAGGCGGGGAAGTAGACTCGATAAAAAATACCTTTTGTGATCTATTGTTTAAATACGAATTAAAGAAGGAAATACTGTTATAATCAAGACCATAATATTTAAGTTATGCATACATCAGTTCATGACTAATAGTATCAAAAGCCTTAGAAAAATTAAGCAGTACTACAGCAGTTACCTTTTTTTTTATCAGCACTTTTTGCAATGTCATCGACAACTCTAGTGAGGGCCGTTGAAGTACTGTGTCCCTTTATAAAGCCTGACTGAATTTCATGTAAGATGTTATTTTCATTAACGAACCCAAAAAGCTGCTTATGTACAATTTTCTCCAATATCTTAGGCAATATTGGTAAAATGCTTATAGGCCTTAAATCATTCAGGCAATTTACGTCGTTACTCTTAGGCAAAGGAATAATTAAGGCTTCCTTCCAGTGATCTGGAAAATGTCCAAGTTCAAGACAACAATTTATTATATGTGTAATGTAAGGTTCAATATGTGGACAACAGTAGTTTAGCATTATTAACGATATTCCATCTACTCTACAAGCATTTGTTTTAAAGTTCCTAATAATATCACTAACATCCTCTATAGAGCATAATTTAAAAGAAAACTGTGTATCACTGTGGAAATTATTGTTGTAATAGTCAATGAGCACATTGTTAGTTTGGTTATAAAATGCAGAGGCAAAATGGTTATTTATATCAGATGCACTACCAACAGAAGATGGAATTTCATACACTGAACATTTTTTTACATTGAACGTTTTTAGTGTTTTTCAGGTATTTTTTATATATTTCCCTGCCTATATATATCATTTACATAAGCTTTCTTTTCATTTCTTATTGATGTTAAGGTGGGATTACGAAGTTGTTTGTAATAGTCATAATCAGCAGTGTTTTGTATTCGTTTATAAATTGACAAAGCTTCATCTCTTTCTTTAATCATCCTCTTAATATTATCAGTAAGACAAGGCGCTTTAGGCTTGTTTACTCTGACTATTCTTAAAGGTGCATGAATGTCGAATAATGTTGTTATATGTAAAATAAGAAATTCGATTTTGGATTCAATGCTATCAAACCACAGCAAGTTTTGAAAAGATATGGACTGTAAGTCGGTCAAAAAACGCTCATAATCAAAGTGTTTTGATAAATTTTTGTTTAAATTTAGAACATTTAAGGTTCAATTCACATTGAACTAAATTATGATCTGAAATGTGATCAATATTTATAACACTACTATTTTCAATTATATTTTTGTCAGAGCTAAGAATAGGATCCAAAAGAGTAGCAGTACCATTGTATGCTACTTTGGTGGGTTGATTTATCAGTTGCTCAAAGTTGTAAGCATCAAAACACTGCATAAGCAAATTATTTAAAAGGTTTACATTGAAATCACCCAGACAGAGAATTGCGTCAACTGTTGGCACAATGACAGAGAGCATTTGGTCAATTGCATCAACACTATTTTGTAGGTTACTATTAGGTTGTCTATAAAAAGTTCCTATTGCATATAATTTATTATTTAGTTTAAATTTTAAAATGTAAGTAGCATGGTGTGAACTATTTTATTACCGTTTCTGACAGAAATGTCGCATTTTGGACAGGAAAATACTGAGATAATCAGAAAAGAGGTGGACAAACTAATTCCAACAAATAGGTATGAAAATGTCTAAGGCTGTATGGAAATAATTTTTAGAATTTTGCCAAGAAAAATCACACAAAATTGAAGGAGGGACCTCTGTCATAGAATTGGCTGCAATTTTGGAGGACTGGGGGTTTAATATGAACAAAACAAACTCGAAAGATTATAAAGAATCTGTTGTGAAGGTGATAAAAATTGTAGATTATTTTAAATATTTATATACCATTAAAATATTTTTGTTAGATAGAGAGGTTAGTAGAGTACTCTATTGATAAAGGCCTACTAAGCCGAAATATTTGTAGATAATTTTAAACAAAGTAATTTGATACATCTAAAAGCAGTGTTTACTTAAAAATAATTATTCTTAAGATGTTCACAAGGAACCAACCACAAACTCAGTTCAGTATATTTGGTGGATACTAATACCGAAAACTCCGCCATTTCTTATAATACTCTTCTATTTATTAATTATAGACTAGTATTTAACAGAAAGTCAAATTGTTACTGCTTTATCAATGTTCACAGATTGACATAATAAGAAAAATGTTGACTGAGCATCATTCTTGTATGACTAAGGAAGTAAAAATTTTCAGCTCGTTTATGACACTATGAGCATGGTCACTCCTCATGAACAGTCCTGATGAACACAACTATTCAGTTCATGGCGTCATCAAATACCCCTAATGTTCCTCTACTGAGTGCGCCAAAGACGACTTTGCCTATCTACTGATATCATATCAGATATAATTTACTTGTTCTTCAATAAGGCAGGAGGTCCTCGATCATCAAGCTATACAGAGTGGACCATTACTAATAGGCGATAGTTCAGGGGCAGATTCTTTAAGTCAAAATATGAGGATATAACCAAATATGCTTTAGTAAAATGATGCTGTGAAAAAAGATACAGGGTGTCAAATTTCAAATTATTTTTTTCATTTTTTTGCAATAACACAACAGCCTCTTGACTGACCTTCGCCAAATTTGCTAGAGGAACTTTTTTATTCTAAGAAACAATAATTCATGTATTACATCACGTTAGATCTTAGAGGACGCCGCAGGACCTGTATCTGATGATGAATTTTTTTCATATTCTTTTTGACGAAACGTTGTGGTATTTCTCGCCAGAAAATCTGATGAGGGTATCAGATTTTCTGGTCAGAAGTACAGCAACGTTTCGTCAAAAAGAATATGAAAAAAATTCATCATCAGATACAGTTCCTGCGACGCCCTCTATGATCTAACGTGATGTAATACATAAATTATTGCTTCTTAGAATTAAAAAAGTTCTTCTAGCAAATTTGGCGAAGAACAGTCAAGAGGCTGTTGAGTTATTGTAAAAAAAAACCAAATAATAATTTGAACTTTGACACCCTGTATCTTTTTCCACAGCAACATTTGACTAAAGCATATTTGGTTGTATCCTCATATTTCGGCTCAAAGAATCTACCCCTGAACTATGGTCTGTTATTAACAGTCCACCCTATATATACAATTTATTTAACAGCATTCTTATTAGTTACACTGCTCTTTGTCTTGTATTTTCTTTGAGGAATATTTTTTCATTAAACTGGTTTCTATAAATACGCTGTTAAAATTAGGTAAACAGCGTCAACAAATTTATCTGACGTAAAAGTAATAAATTTGTTTGAATTTCATCATTAAAGGAAATTTGGCGACTTGTTTAAATTACTGGTGGCCTTCCGTAATATGGCTGGTAAGTCACAAAGCATCTCTCCTAGCACCTACTTTCAGCAATGCGTTGATGAACAAACACCCCGTATATTATCTTATAACCTGAAAATTACGCACAAAGTCAACCGAACAATTCGACCGTATGAAGCTTTCTTCTCGCTTAACATTTTATCTGATATTTTTAATTTCAACTACGACAGCTACGTACGTCGTTAAGCCTCCTTTCCCGCATTTTATTGACATCCGTGAACCCCGTGTAAAATTCGAAAATAAAGTCTGAGGCGAAAGCCATAACAGTAAAAATAAAATACAACACACCACACAATTTTGCAATTTTATCGCGGCCGAGGATAAATTACGTAGATAATTAGTACATTACTGAATGTGATACAAAGATTAAAAATTCATTGTATATGTACGTAGGCATGGACTCCTAATGAAATAAAAGGTTTTCTGTAGCGATATACCAGCAAACGCTAGGTGAAAATAGCTATAAATTGTTTAGACCCGACGTTCCAGACAAACTGAACTTTTGCAAGATTCATAGTCTCTGTTTCTGGATAAAGAACAGAAACAAATAAATTTTTATATAGGACGTGAAATATGGTCCCCCAGTATTTTCATTTTTCATGAAGTGTAAACTATCTTACAAATCCACATTAACCTCGGCTTCTATTATTTATCACGGCAGAAATCTGAACTATTCTATTTCATGATGTCATTTTTTTCATATACGGAAATACTATTTACCTAAACAAATTGAATAAGCGCAACAATATCGAATCGTATTTCATCACGATACCTATTATAGTATATAGCCTAGTAAAATTTCCAAAAATTGTTTTTTATTGAAAAATATTTTTAAATAATCTTTAATAATAGATTTAGGTGGGTTTTGGGATCATAAATTGAATAAAATTTCCTTTTTTAACTTGTCGACGTTTCGTTAAATTTATCAAATTCTTCAGGACAGGTTGAATTAAAAGAAGAAGTTGATACATTTAACGAAATATCGATTTTTACACTATTGTTTAATTAATATTTTTGAAATCAAATGATCAGATTGACCTAGAACCTTTCTGGCCGGTCTTCCAGTCCTACGCCATGAAGGTGTCAGTTCCACGATTACCATGTTTAGTGACTGCGTAGAACTTCAGCTACCTCTACCGAGAATTTTCGCAGAGGAAACAGTTGGAAAACTCGTCAAAACGAAGCCACTCACGAAAATTCAACCTATTAATAATCACTTTAAAAAAGGGGCGTGGAACCCCAGACTAATAGGATAAAGAAAAGTTGTCCTAAAACTGATTCCTGGGGTATCCTGAATAGGATTTTAATAACTTCAAAAAGTCCACAGAGAAACCGAAATGAATCATTTTATTCAATAGAATACTGTGGTCAATTTGGTCAAATACCTTTGAAAAATCGGTGTAGTTCACGTTTGCTTGGAGTCCCTCATCTATGGCATCAGTTTATTTGCTTTTGAGAAGTTTTTGTTTGAGATTATCACGGTTTCTTATAGCATTTAGTATACCTTGCATCATTTATCACGCTTTGAGTTTGTCCTTTTTATTTTTACTTTAATTATCTTGGTTGCTTTCTTAAACTTCAGTTTATATTTTTATAGAATATATTAACTTAGTTTTGTTGGATTTCTTCTCCATACAGTTCATAGAATTAACTATACTTATTTTCCCTTGCAGGTTGTAAAATACGTATATACGTTGTTATTCGAAATAGGTGAATTGTTCCATAATGCTTGCAAATGTTCGTGGAAAATTGCAAAACAATTCTTTTATGGGTGCATCAAAATAGAAATTACCCTGTTTGTTCGCCTGTAACAACGTTACCTTTTTAATATTATCTATATCTCATTTACCTAGAACTGCACACTTTTCTGTTACGGAAAAATGCACAATAGTCTATCATTTGTAAACCTTACCCTGAGTCTATATTCACGTATGCGAAAATCTGCATTCGTTTTAATGAAGCCGTACTTGAGTGTCTCACTCACATTTTATAGCTGTGTTAACCTACATTACTTTATTTCTGGATTTGACCTATATTTCCTTTAAATGTTAACGTATTTATTAGTTTTTTTGTGTACTTAAAAAGACGATAGCGCTTAAATGGTCGGTAGGCGATTAGATCTCAGCAAAACATGTGTGAGCGTGGTGACTAAACAACAGTCGATCCTCTTCTATATAATTTTATACGAACGTTTTATATTCATAATATAAGTATGTTTTTTATTGAGCGAATCAGGGTTCTTTTAAAGCGATATATTTGTTTTTAGATCCTCTTGAAACTCGTAGTAGGTGCCACAGACAAGAATATATTTTGTTTAAATATAGTGTCATTTAATATTTTACGAAAAGCACAATTCATATCATTGAATCGTAAAAGTAAAAACCAGCTATGCCATAATGGTAAAAATTCACTTCATAAATAAAAATACAAGTAAAGTGAGCATACAAAGTGTTTGGTAATAAAACAACTCGAATTCTCTGCTGCGTTTATTACTTTGATTTTACATACACAGATTTAAATGTGATGCATATACTGCATAGGTTCTTAGGTAACTGTCCTTTTCACCCTCAACAACCCTCTACTTGACATGTGGTCTCACAGTTACTTGTAGGGATTAATGAGTTCCTACATTATCTATAAACCAATAGCGTATATATATATATATATATATATATATATATATATATATATATATATATATATATATACTTTTACAGGGTATTGAACATGAAAATAATAACAACATAAAGCATAAGGTACTGAACATGAAATAATAATAATAACAAACATAAAGAACAACAATAATAATAAACACAAAGAAACGAAAAACTCTGTATAACAGTACTGCCTACTACTATACTGAAAAGAGAATGTGTATATTTATTTTTCTAACTACAAATGCTCAAATTGTGCACCATGCATTCTAATACACAAACGTTCTCTACGAGACACCTTACGCATTACATTTTGGAGCATTTCAGGGATAATTGCCTCACATGTGTTTCTAATTCCTGATTTTGATGTCCTGAATATTTTCAGGGGCAGTTTGAAATACCTTGTCTTCAATGTAACCCCAGACGACAGAAAAAACAAGGGAGCAATATCTGGTGATCGAGCTGGCCATAGAATGGGTTCATAGGTGCCTATTCAGCTGTCTGGCATAACTTGATTTAAATCATTTGTATATATTACACCAGTGTGAGGTGGAGCTCCATCTTCTTGAAAATATGAATAATTTAATCTTTCTGCGGCTGTTAATTCATAAAGAAAATCTTCAAATTCGTTTTGCAGGAAATTAAGGTATCTACGAGTGGTTAATTTGCCATCATAAAAATAAGGTCCAGTTACTTTAGTGTCTGAATGACCCACCCAAACATTGGTAGAAAATCTGTCTTGGAAAGCAGTCTCTCTGCCCCAATGTGTATTTCCTCGTGTCCACTTATAATGCATATTTCTATTAAAAAATCCATTATTAGAAAAATTTGATAAAAAGAATTTTGCTACGTATCAGCGGGTCATTCCTTTTCTTATTTAACAACCATCTAAAAAATCTTACTCTCCTTGGCTTATCTCCCTCATTTAAATGTTGAACTTTCCTCATTTTGTAGCGTCGAAATCCATTTTTTTAAAGATATTTTTCATGCATTGTCTTTTTTTATGCGACAGTGTCTCTGAATTTGTCTCAAAGAGGTTTCTTCATTTTGGTTAACAAAATTCAATACTCTATCACTTTTCTTACATTATCCGCAACATGCCCTCGCTTCACTACTTTTCTGAAAATGAATCGTGCAATTTTAGATTTTGAACTAACTGCCTAAACATAGTACGATTTGGCTGCGGAGCATCTGAAAATCTATCTCCGTAAACCGTGACTGCCAGCTCAGCGTCAAAATTGCACTGACAATAAATGCTAATCACATCGAATTTGTTATTATTGGCGTACACCCTAATTACTGATATAAACCTTGTTTTAGAACTCGACAACGATACATACAACAGTTACAATCTGTCAAATTTGTTAATAACTGTTTACATTGTTTTTCACTAATCAAGGCATAGCTTTTACAATTCACTGATACGAATTGTGGTTTTCGTAAAATATTAAATATTGACAGTTAAAATTTTTGTGACATGTTTTATATCGTTGGAAAGAGAAAAAATAAACGGAATTAATGGTGGCATGGCCTATTTTGAGATTTGTTATTTTCATGTTTGCGCAAGAGCGTATGGCAAGGCCAACTGCGTTTTTCGAATTTTTTGATACGCATTACTATCTTATTGTCTTTGTCGTCAACTTTCATCCCTTTAACTTTTTTCGTATCTTCTCACATAAGGAAACTATAACCGTTTGTGGTTTTCTCATTTTTCAGATTTTTGTGATACATCTCACAAAGTAGGCTATGGATTTCAAATTCCTTTTTACTGAAATATCAGTAACAATAAATGGAATAACTGTTTCTAAAACTTTATTCTTTTACAATAGATATTAAGCGAGATATATGGCGTGGCCCTGTGCGACAGACGGTATACAATGGCTTGGAAATATAATTAATTTTGAAAAAATTTCAAACAATCTTCGATAGACCGCAAATTAACTTAGTTTTTTCTGTATTCACGTCAACGTAAATTATTCCCTAGCGCTTCTTTGCCAAATAAGCACCATCGAGAACGTTCAAACAAAGAAAAAGGCGTGTTAATGACACCTTGTTTATCCTCTTCATTTATAATATCAGCACATCCAGCTATGCTCCCCGGTGTAATTCAATACGGAAATTTAAAAAGTGTAGGCCCTTAGTCGCTACAATCAATGAAGAATCTACAGTCTCCCCCTTAGCAACGCACCCCTTTATCAACAGTGAGTATTGGGTGGCTGAGGGTTTGTTTGGCCCGGGAGTTAGGGTAGGTCAGTCGACATCGTCCTACGCACTGAACCCTCCGCTATATCGATCTTTAACCAACAGGAAAAAACCCTCTAGGATAGTGACTGTATAATGAAACTTTTATTCAATTTACCCTGCTCAGGGATTTATGTAGGAAAAGGAGCTCTTGCTCGGTTTTTAGAGCGACTTTAAAATTTCAAATGAAACTTTCATTCAGTTTATGGCCAGCGACTGCGATCTCGACACGTAAGCAAAAAATCTCACAATCACCATTAGATGATAAAACTTTTACGGTTCAAGATAAAGCAAGAACAATGAAATTGTAAATCGCGAAATAAGGATATTTAAACATTTAGTGAGTTATTTTACTGGGCGCGCAACTAAGTTCGATTTTTCCACTTATTCTTTAAAAAAAGTTACATGTTATTAATATTCTGCTGGCGTTGTGCGTGTATTTTTTCCAAGAAAAAGATGAAGTTTCACTGAATGTCCTGAATGACGCCGTAGAGAAAACGTCCACCCACATCAAGGACCAGAGCACAAGGACGAAGTTCATTGAACTGTGCGCGGCATCAAATCGCGCAGGAATAGGCCTAGCAAAACTGAATGTTATGGGTGAAAAGGGTCTTTGATTATTCTTTCATTATAAAGCTAAATATTGCGTTTCTCTAACGATATACAAATTCATATACGTAGAGTGAAAAACGAACGAGATAAAAAAGTTTATTTTCAAGATCTCACATATAAATTACATATTGTCATACTAAATGTGTAAATAATATAAATTGGCGTGTTTTTTACGAAATAAAAAGTCCTGACGAATCTGCAAACTTCTTAGTTGATATTTTATTAAAATTTTATAATCAATGTTTTCGGGAGAAACTAATAAAAAATTTAAATTAGATAATAACGACTTTGTTTTTGATAATGATATACAACAATTAAAAGGTACCTTGTGTACCATATAATTGCTTGTTTAGCAAAAAGTGAAAATGATCTGCTGGCGTATAATCTCTAAAAAAAGATTATAGAAATAAAATAAAACAAACTAAATTAAAATCTAATAGTAAACGAATCCTAACTTCTAATAACAAACAGAAAGCAGCATGGGATATTATCAATAAAAATAGTTTTTTTCATATACATTTATTTAACGTCGACCTATTTCCGCTACTGATGTCTAACACCGACGCCTGTAGACGAGCTACCCCCAACCAGGAATTTTGCCGAACCTCTTCCCTTAAGAAGAGTAGGGATCTTTTACTTGCCTAACATTTAATAGACAAGGGACCGACGGCTTTACATCCCCTCCAAAGGATGATATATCTTCTATACAACCCTCGCCTAAGGTTGTATAGCTTCCGCGCATACACTGATATACAAGCCGCTGGAAGATGTGTGAGGCGAGGACGCGGTTTTCGTTGGAATGGTCACCCATCCAAGTACTAACTGCGCCTGTCGTTGCTTTACATCGCATACCGAAGTATGTACATAGTAAAGACGCACCTACGCTCGCCCCTCAATAAAAATAATAAAAGTACAAATATAACTTCTAACTTAACTGCTATAAGTACATATTTTACAGTGAAATTGATACTTTCCGAGTTTTTTGCGAATAACCGATTTTTTAAACTATTTTCTCCTCCATTCTCCTCCACCGGCGTTTACGGGTGGGACCTTTTAATATTTTAAAAAGTACCATAAAATAAGCCTGTTCCCGCTCTGAATTATTTCATATAAATTTTCCCGTCTTATTGGGCTACTAATGATTTCTCAGACTACTTCTTCGATGTTACAAATAATTTAATGTTTAATTTTGATAATGTTGATGATACAAAGTTTTCAGATTTTGTAAAGAATGCACCTTAGGCAAATAAATCTTTTTTTCTATTTCCAGTTTGTGATCTGGAAATCAAAACTATTAGATCACACTTAAAAAATAGTAAATCTAAAGATATTTACAATCTTAACAGCGAAGTTTTAAAATTAGTTGGTGATCTACTTGCAAAGTCTATTGCACATTTAATAAACATGTGTATTGAATGTGGAATTTATCCTAAAAATTTTCAAAAAAATTTCTACTTACTCCTATACACAAAAAGGAGAGTTTAATAATACAAACAGTTATAGGCCTATTTCCATTATATCTATCGGATCCAAAATATTTGAAATCATTCTAAAAAATAGACTGCTAGAATATTTTGAAATAAATAACCTACTAACTAGTGCTCAATGTATCCAAACATTTTAGATGCTTTTGAGGAGCGAAAGTTATGCTTTGCTAAATTTTATGACATGTCCAAGGCGTTTGATACTGTTAACCATAGTGTTTTGATACGAGAATTATATTATTATAGGATCAGAGGAAATGCCTTAAGTATATTTATGTCATATTTTGCAGACCGTCAACAATGTATTAAATTTATCGATAAAGTGTCCAAACTTTCCAATGTTAATTACGGGGTACCACAGGGGGTCTGTCCTAGATCCTGTGATGTTTATCATCTATATTAATAATCTGTCATTCAATTTGACTCCTGATCTACTCCCAATAATATATGCTGACGATGCCATATTTTTCTAAGAGACAACCATTTTTCCAACTTGTATGCTAGTATTAAAACAGAATATATTTAGTCGCAAACTCCTCTATAAAATCCTTATTTTACTATAAGGAACGTAACCAGACTGCAACCAACAGCTACTCTTCGGGCTATATGCCCCGCCGAGCGCTGAATTACAAGTTACAAGCCTGGCGCGTTAAGTGTAATAATTGCATATTACCATCAAAACGACTGATCCTACTTAAAGGAGCTCTCGTGCCAGTCGTCCACACCACATGCAGACTGCAGTTTCGAGCTGTTGGCTCTCGTCAGTGCAAGGTAGGCATGTGACGACCGACACGAGAATCGCTTCGCTATTTAGTACATTTCGGTATCTTTGAGATAGCGACACGTAAAATAGTCAGCAGGCGCCATCTAGCGGTCCAGTGTCTGTTGCAATCGAAAAATAAATAGCCTGACTGGGCTTGGCATATAAACTGCAGTCTGCAAGTGGCGTGTGACGACTGGCATGAGAGATCCTTTAAGTAGACTCAGTCTTTCGGCTGGTGTTTGTTGCAATCGAAGCATTAGCGTTTTGATCGTAATATGCAATTATTACACTTAACGCGCCAGGCTTGTAACTTGTAGTTCAGCGCTCGGCGGGGCACATATCCCGGAGAGTAGCTGTTGGTTGCAGTCTGGTTACGTTCCTTATAGTAAAATAATGATTTTATAGGAGTTTGCGACTAAAAATATTATGTTTTAATATTCCGCCCTCTAAAACTACTTAGAACTACGTTAGTAGTAAAGAATCCGATAATCTAATAAAAAATTGGTTGAGTCATTATCTTACTATAAATAACGATAAAACACAACTAATTATACTTTAATCTAACATAAATTCACTACTTGAAATCACAACTTGGTATTGTTTCTTATTTCATCTTATCACTTGCTTGTCTAATATAAAACTGTCCCCAGTGAGCTTGGATCCACTGTATATATACCCACGTCGAATGCATTCGGTCCTTCTAAAATCGTCCAACCCGTTGTTCGCGGCGACTCCAGCGCTTTCTCGTACGTTCTACGGGGCAGTAGCGTAGGCATGCACATAACATTATATATATTTGTATATGTGTATATATATATATATATTATATCTCTATATTCGAGATACTGTATTTTTATGATTAAGTATTTATTATTTTTAGTTTACACATATTGTATTTTAGAGTGTCTTTTACATTGTTTTTATGTTTTTGTATTTACACTTTATATTTATATTTTATACTTTATACTGACGTATGCAAACATTTTTGATGCATGTACAGCATGAATAAAATTCTATTCTATTATACTCTACTACCCTACCTTACCCTACCCTACTCAACCCTACTCTACTCAACTCTACTCAACCCTACTCAACTCAACTTAACTCAATTTTACTCAACTCTGCCCTACTGTGCTCTGCTCTGCTGTACTCTACTCTACTTTACGCTATTCTACTCTACTCCACCCAAGTAACAATTTTAAGATACTTTTTATTTATTTAGGGTTTAAAAGTGCTTTAATATGTTCAATAAACCGATATTGGTTTTAAAGTTACCTTAAGATAAACTAGAAGTTCTTAAAGACTACTTATTCTTATGCAAAGAATTTAATGTACTCTTTAAATTAAAATAAAAAACTATTTGCTCTTAATACCCCGTTGCTCTTATATTGGTTTTATAATACTCCTGACATTGGCTATTTTAAAACTGATTTGCGTTTTTACAGGATTAAATAGCAAGTCCACTCTACTCCACTCCACTCTACTCTACTCTACTCTAGTCTACTCTACTCTACTCGACTCTACTCTACTCTACTCTACTCTACTCTAATCTACTCTACTCTTTTCTACTCTACTCTACTCTATTCTACTCTACTCTACTCTACTCTACTCTACTCTACTCTACTCTACTCTACTCTACTCTACTCTACTCTACTCTACTCTACTCTACTCTACTCCACTCCACTCTACTCTACACTAGTTTAGTCTATTCTATTCTATCACAACAAAAAAACTGGAATTACAATATTTTTCTGGGTCCCATGTTTGACAAATTAATGCCGCCTAGCAGAAACTTACTATAAAAAATGAGAATCGGCAACAAAATTAATAGAAGGATTCCATGTGGCAATTTATGCAAATTCCTAACATTACCACAAAACATTATTTTATATCCTGCCTCTTCCATTCAGAGATGATCTTGAAATGTGTACTAATATATGGTTTCCAGTCCTTCGAATCCATCGGCAAAGAATGAGATTACAAACATGTTTACAAACACGATCAAAACAAGAAAATTGTTTTGATTCAAGTGATATATTGCGTTTGTAAGCATCAATAAATTATGGCGTATTATGAATTAAATTTATCAGAAATTGACTTGCTTTGTATGTCTCACAAATAAGTAGGAAAAAAATAAATGTGGCGAAGTTAAATTTTAACTGTAGCCGTATTTACAGTATTTTCCAATGTGATATTAATTTAAACTTTTATATACTTAAAACTGCAAAACTTTAGCTTTTAAGAAATATTTTCAAACACTTCTTACTCGAAGCAGTTCAAGAAGTTTACTTACACTTAAACTAAAACAGTAATTCTAAATCATTTTCAATATCCTGATGTGCAAGGACTTTTATATTTATACTTTAAAAGGTAACTTCAACTTCATTAAGAAAGCTGACGAAACTCGAACTTTATATTTTATTGGCAATCTAGCAAAAGTTTGGTACACGTAAGTGGCTTGTCCACTTGCTTTTAAAAACAGCAGGAGTAATCGAGAATGATGGTTTCTATAGACGCTATAAAATAAGTGATAACGCATTTCATAAAAGTGATTGGTACAATCCGAAATAAATTTTCTAAATAATGGCGAAGGAGCTGGGTGAAGATGTGCAACTTCCAGGTGCCGAATTTTCGAGCTTGACCGAGGCAAGTCGTGCACGAAACTGTGAGATTGTCGCATGAAAATATACGTTTCGTATTTTTGAGCATTATGAACTCGTATGCGAACTTTCCGCATGCGACTGATTTCGGGCGAGATGCAAGGAATAGGAGTTTAATACACGATAAAGCGATAAAGTGATCGGTTTGGCTTGTTTTATTTCGTACCACGTTATCCTCAATGTCTCAAGTTTAGGTTTTTGCTGTGGTTTGTTTATTATTTAGGAACTTTAAAGCAGATTTATTTGAACAAATTTTGGTGAGTGAAAATGGACAGTGGCAGCGTTAGATGACCATCAACAACACTTACTCGATATTTTGATACGGTTAGTCATGATGACAAGATACTTTACGCAAGTTTTTTTATACAAGGTCATTCATAATATTTTGGACTGTTAGGAAGTAGTAGGAAAGTTAAACTTTCTTGTCCCTAGGCTATCTTCTAGACAGGAACTAACTTTTTATATACCAACAGCGCGGCCTAATGTCTTAATTTTTTTTTAATTTAATTTGCAATAACTACAACAAACACTGTAAATGCATAGATATATTTTGTTGCAGCCTTAATGACATCAAGACATATTTTAAACATTAGTATGTTAAAGATATTATCTATGGTTTATTCATGGTTTATGTGTGTTACGTATTATATCTCGTATATATTATAAGCATTTTGTGTATGTTTTTTTGTTATATATATTATTTTTTTCTGTATTTTCCTGCTCTGTGATTGAGCGTTTACCTGTTTAACAGTGTGTTATAAATAAATAAATTCAGCGCTGATTCGCCTCATCTGTCCCCATAATAAAGCACGTAAAATCGTACATCACCGAATTTAAATTGATACCCGCGTAAATTTTCTTGTAGGGTTTGGCAAACGTCAACAAATAGAAAACAAAATAAAATTATTTTTTCAATATTTGTATCCTAAATAACCCTATTCTGTTACAGAATTCCTTTGAGAAAATTACTTTCAAACTTGTCAGAAATAATTGCATTAATATATCTCATCCTTTAAACAACAAAATCAACGCAATTGTCAAATGAAAAATTGACTTGATTGAAATATTATTAATCTATCATCCTGTGTATCATTTGGAAAAGGTCCCCAATAAAATTATTTAGAAGAATCCTCGGCAATCGAACACTCATACAGTTTATGAGGTGTAACAGTAGAAACCTAGCTTGTGACAATAAAGCACAGATGCCACGATAAAGCGCAGGACAAGATGTTATGTTTCAAACGGTCATGTTCACTCCATTTTGCTGGACACTCCCTCCCTCTAATTTACAGAGAAATGACCACAATAGTCGTTTCTTATATTTTTGTTTGCGCTATCCCAGTATAAGTTATGTTTGGGATATATTGTGATAGGTTTTAATGCCACTCGGACAAGTATATTTATTTAAATAAACTGAAACTTCTACAAAATATTGATTGACTATTGAAATTAATGAATTTGAAAAAGATCAAACATATACTGTTCTGCGTTTTTTAGGAATGGAATATTTAACATATAGTTCATATGCCAACAATTATTTATCCCGATTGACCCTTAAATAGATTATTATCATTTCAAAATCGTTTACCATAAATCTCAACAAAACTATAATTTAGACATCACTATTGGATGAGTCCAAGAGTAGTATATGATTATTGTGGGCATGCAAGTTTATTATTTATTTATATTAGCATTGAAATACAAAAAGGTAATGTAAGAAAACATTTAAGAAATAGTAGTATAGTAATATAGATCTGAATATTAACAGAGAATTGATCTATGAATAATTGCAATTATGTTTTATACATTAGATAACTAATTACGTATCAGAAATTTACATACATTTCTAACAAAAACCTTTATATTTGGAGTTGGAATCTGGAACCTAAGCCCCATTGGGCCCTTTGTACATCCTCCCTGTAGGCAGACCCTTGCCTAGGCCTCCAACCAACCTAATCTTGCGAAATAGGTGGTGATGCTACCTAGGGGCATCTCCCTTACATTGGCCAAAGTAGGCCAACGTTATCCCAAAATTGATTCTATAATTGATGAGACGGCAGAACAGTCACAAACTACATGTTGAACCGTCTCATCCTCTTCACCACAACCTCTACAGAGAGGTGTTTCGCTTAAACTCGTATTAGGTAGATGTTTTCTTAACGGACAGTGTCCAGTCTGGATTCCGGTTATAAAACGTAGGTTCCTTCTGGACATTGCCAGGTAGTCCATTGCTGTACTCTTGTTGGCGTATTTTAGTAATTCCCAGCAAGCTGACAGCTGTTTGTTTCATCCCACAACTTCCTGAATTCATTGTGGGTGTTCTCTTTAATTTGGAGCTTCGTTTACATCATTGAGCAGAGCATTGAAGAGACAAAGTCCTGCGTGATATATGGATCCTCATGAAAAAGACTTTTTGACCAATTCAATATCATAATTATTTTTCTATCTTATATTATAATTATGCATATCTTTGCTGTATTTTAATATGTATAAGTATGTGGGAACTTTCCCATTAATTATTTTATATGTTAGGACCAAATTTACCTTTTTTATACTCTGTTCCACAGATAACCAACTAAGAGTAGTTAACATGAGCTTTATACGAGTATAAATATTGGAATTAATACAATTTCCATTGCTTTATTTTGCAGTAGTTGCAAGCAGGTGATTTCCTGGTTATTACATGCTATTAGCAAAGATGTGCAATATATAAAATGAGGATATATCGTAGTATTGTAAATTAGCAACTTACTCCAGTGGGTTAAGTTAATTGCAAATTCTGAGAAAGAAACAGGTACTTACGACCCCCTTTATCCCGGAAGGCTCTAGAAGAGCCTTGCGTGGGAGGGGGCTACACATTTAGAGACAAGGGACACACACCCAATATCCGTGTATAGTGAAAAAATCCCTCTCACGGTTTTTCCACTGCCACGACCGAGGATCGAACCCGGAACTTTTGGGTGAGAGGCAAGTGCGCTCACCTCTCGACCACCAGTCATACATAACCAATCATACAAAATATCGAGTTCGTTATTAAGGATATTGGTTATATCATCAAAATTTCTACCAGATACAGAGATTACAGTGTCATCAGCAAACAAATTCACATGAATTTTTCAAAACACGATGAATGTTATTCACATATATGATGAAAGAGGCCCCAAAACACTCCCTACACCGTATGGACTAGCAATTTTGTTCATAATTTTGGTCTTGTGACATCATTTAAATAGTCTTCTAGCTATTTCAAACCTATACTTTCAATGCCGTAACCACATAATTTTTTTTTTCGTAAATCAAACGGTTTGTTCTCGATACTGTCAGCTATGCCTTCATAATAAAAGTTGTTAAAGTCTTCTTCCAGTGTGTTTAATTGCTTATCAAAAAAATCTCATGACTTCGCCTTGCTAGTTAATTCTTTAATGGTACGCTTTTGCGTACAAAATGCTTTTGTTATCACCTCTACATTCATCAATCTTCTTTTCATAATGCTTTACTCTTTCCTTCCTTATTACTGTTGTCACCCGATTTATTTTTGATTTATATTCTTCCCAATAATAATCTGACCTTGTCAACTGGTATTTTTTATAAGCCTTGTCTCTTTCATTATGTACCTGTTCCACGCTTTTGTCTATTCAGGGTGCAATTTCCTCAATTAGATCTGCCATTATTTTATCAATATTTTCTTTATTAAGGTTTCTTACATGCGTATATTTTTTTATTTGTTTCAATGTCCTTGACCGTCAGTTCCACTCCCAGGATTTGATGATCTGAAAATTTTGATAGGTTTCGTGGCAGCTCTTTCAGGTTGGTATCGTTAGTAATGACCAGATTAATTAGAGTAGATGAAGCATTGGTGACTCGAGTGTCTTTTACGATTATTTGTTTAAAACCAGAGTTGGTTACAATATTTTTCAACCCTTTTGCCGTAAAATTGTTGCTATTGAAATTAATATTAAAATCGCCCAAAATTATCGTCTTATTTGAATTTATAACATCATCATTCAGAATTTCTTCAAGATAATTTAGGAATTCATTACCGTTACTGTTTGAAGAACTATATATAGAAGTACAAATTATGGATTCTCTATTGACCTGTAACTTTAAAGTTAAAGGCACCTCCAGCCAAGAGCTTGTTGTGTTAACCACTCCTGCCACTCCTAAGCTTGAAGTTAGTATAGGCCGTTGTTAAAGTCTAATGTGTCGGTATAAACTTTCCTTCTATTTGTCTGTTTGGCTCTCAGTGATGATGCTGTTTCTTCTATAAGTATATGATCTTCATACCATTTCATGTGCATCGACATCGACGGTTGTGACTTTTGCTTGAAACATTGCAGCTGTGTCACCTAAATTCAGGCCCTACCGGTAACTAGATACTTCTTTGGTACCAGATTGTTGATTAATGAGAATTTGTCCTGGAAGTAAGCTCGAGTAGAACAATTTTCCCATTTTCTTTCTTTGTTGTGTATTTGTTATTTAACAAAACTTTTCTGATGCGATGAATTAGATCGCACCGTTCTGATGAAGTTACAATATCATTCAGTTCAATCTATTAGTACCCTTGTACCATTGTCCTCTCTCAAGGATTAAAATCAGATGTAACTTAATGGGAGAACTGAATTTTTGTAGCTCGTTACCTTTTTTATAACAATTTTGAACATAATGCTCTGTAGTCTGATTTCACAACATTCATAGTAATGTTTACTTAATATTTCTATGTGATGCTTCATCAGTGATGTGCCAGGATTACTAATTCAGTAGATATTTGATGCAACAATTAACATACCAACCGACCAGATAACTTGACTGCTTACATTATTTCTTTGTATTCTTGAGTCTAATAAACTGTTAAACGTCCTATCATAACATTTGTTACAGTAAATTAAACAAGAAGAATGTTAATAATGAAAGTCGTTAATGGCAAAAATAATTAATAAATTGCGCCACATACAAATTACTATGATTTACTATCTAGTTAGGATATTCATAACGATTTACCGAGCGCTCACTCAGGATGCCTTGCGTGATCCGATTCATCCTCTTTCTAGGTGTATCTCGTAACTCATATTTCTTCAATTGTATGCGAGGCTCTTGGTAATTGCGTCTCATTTGTTAGGAATTCAGGAAAAGTCGTGATTTAATTGATCAATTTCACACGGTTGTGCAAAAGTAAAATGATACTGATTTTTCTTTTCGCGTGCAGACAGCGTCGGCGTTTGGTAGGCTATGAAGGTAGACGGTCTGTTGGTAACATTAAGAATACTTATATCTAAATTAATTATTTAACTCGACAACTATTCGGAATAATTATAATTAAGAAGTTCATTTATAAAGATTCTAATACAGTTTAAAAAATAAAATTAACGCATACATTATACCGGGTGTTAGAAAAGTATGGGAACGGTGGAAAATCTCGAACAGTTTGCATCAAATCAAAAAATAAAAAAATACTTGTCAAAAACTTTTCAAAAAACTATCTACTGGTACCAAAATGAGCTCAACACCCACCACCCTGTGGGTGGGGCGAGAGGCAACTTTAAAATTTCAAATGGAAGCCCCTATTTTTAATTGCGGAATCGGATTCTACGGCAAAAAATACGTAAATTTTATTCCGGACATTTTTTTCGACTCTTGCATGGTGTCGCTGTAATCGCATATAATGAAAAGAAAACATCACTGTTTCAAGAGTAGCGTCTTGTGCCCATAAAAAAACGTCCAATTAAAAAAAAACACGTATTTGTTATTTTTGCGAAATCTATCCAATGACATTGGATTCGACTCTCCCACCCCTAATCCAGTGGGTGGGGTGGGGGCAATTTTGAAATTTGCAATGAAAATCCCTATTTTTTTATAGCGGATTCAGATTCTACGGCCAAAATACGTGAATTTTATATCGGGTATTTTTTTCGATTCTCACAAGGTGTCGCTGCAATCGCAAAAAATTGAGGGGAAACATGACAGTTTTGAACGCATACTTAAAAAAATACGAAAAGTAAAACTACTGATCTCAGAGTGAATGATTTCCCGAGCTGTTTTGAGAACAGTGAGATTTTACACGGTCGTGCGGAAATTACAACAACTATTAACATTCTGTAAATTTATTAGCAGCTAGTAATTTTCAATTTACATTTTTTACAGGGCAATAAAAAACTCGATTTAAAAAAAAACTGACGGTGGCTTTACCTCTTAATTCAGCCACTTCAGACAAGTTCTTGATCCCAGCCAGTTAAGGCAATGTGAGGATTTCGGCCAGTTGAGGCAATTAGTTTACAGCTTAACTGCTATACTAGCAGGTTTTAATTTCAAGGTAATAGCAGGTGTTTAAAATGGTGCCCATTGACTCCTTGGCATTGTCCGAAACGAACGTAAAAATTTTCAATAGCACTTCTTATCATTTGAGGTGGTATTTCTGCAAAATGTTTATTATGCGTTACCTCAGCTCTTCCAAATCACGAGGTTTAGTGAAATAAACCTTACCCTTCACGTAGCCCCAATCAAAATAATCAAGTGGCGCGAGGTCGGAGATCTTGCTGGCCATTCAATAGTTCCTATCCTATCGACCTATCCATCGATTTTCGAAAGTACCATTCAAATAGTCCCTAACAATATCCTGATGGTGTGGAGGAGACCCATCTTGCTGGAACCAAACATTATCGAACTCATCACCAGCAATCTCTTGTATTGCGGGAACTATTTGATTTGTCAACATTTCCAGGTATTTTTCTGCATTCAAATTTCCATCTATGAAAAACGGTCCTATGATTCGATCCCTGAAAACTCCTGCCGAAACATTTAATTTTTGTGGATACTGCGTGTGTATTTCAAGCATCCAGTGAGAATTTTCGTCACTCCAATATCTGAAATTATGGCGATTAACTTTTACACTGAGTTCGAAAGTTGCTTCATCTGAGAAGACAAGTAGAGATGACGAAAAATTTGGGTTTTGGTTACTCCTTTCCATCATTAATTCACTAAATTCAAGTCGCCGATCAAAATTATCTTCATTTAACTCTTGGTGAAGGTGAATTTTGCAAGGATGAAATTTCAAAAGTTTCAAATTCTTATGAACTGAAAATGCACTCATATTAAGCTGTTGACTGGCTTTTCTGATTGATAACCTTCGATTTTCAACAAATGCCTGGGCCACTTCCATTTGTCGAGCTTCCGATGTTTCAGATTTTGATCTTCCAGATTTTGGGCGATATTTATTTGTCCTTGTGTCTAGGAATCGTTTGATGGTACGGGACACAGTAGATTTCGAAATTCCCACTTGATCCACACGGAGAGTTTCGTTGAATAAAATCACAACTGCATCATAGGACCTTTCTTTATCGCCCCACCCTCGCATCATTAAAAGAGAAACTCTCTTCCTCTGTTAAAGTAGCAATTATGCGGAAAAAAAGCGAGAACTAATGAAAAATGAAATAATTTTTTCCGTACAAAAGTGAGCTCCTGCCTCTACAAAAGTTGGAAGGAACTGAACGTTCTCGTAGAAATTTCATTAAACAAATACTGTTATTAAGAACACTTTAAAAAAACATTCATAAAAACCAAGATATCACAGATATTGTTTTTTAAACTGAATATTTTTTTGTGAACACGAGTAGCTAGAGTTTGTAAATATTTACAAACTTATGGACGATTAAGGTTTATTTCAATTTTGTGCGATTGCAGCGACACCTTGCGAGAATCGAAAAAAATTCCCGATTTAAAATTCACGTATTTTTGGCCGTAGAATCTGAATCCGCTATAAAAAATAGAGATTTTCATTACAAATTTCAAAGTTGCCCCCCGCCCCACCCACTAGGTTTAGGGGTGGGAGAGTCGAATCCAATGTCATTGGATAGTTAAAAATAACAAATACGTGTTTTTCAGTTTTTGAATTGGACGTTTTCTTATGAGCACAAGACGCTACTCTTGAAACGTATTTTTTGCCGTAGAATCCGATTCCACAATAAAAAGTAGGGGTTTCCATTTGAAATTTTAAAGTTGCCTCGCCCCACCCACAGGCTGGTGGGTGGGGAGGTCATTTTGGTATCAGTAGATAGTTTTTTGACAAATTTTTGACACGTATTTTTTTATTTTTCAATTTGATGCAAACTGTTCGAGATTTTCCACCTTTCCCATACTTTTCTAACACCCGGTATAATAACTTAACAAACTTATGTAGTCAGTGGCTAAGCAGAATGGTTACCACCGATCTACAAAACGATAAAGAAATACCCATTCAATCCAAATCTATTTACTTTTAGCACATATGTACAGGATGGGGAACTAAGAATGAAGGTCGAATTTTTTCCCTAAACTTGTGCGATGATTGGTTTCTGAGATATGGCCAACCTCCATGTTTAGTTGCCCACCCTGTACATATACAATTGTTTACCCATTGGATTGTATACTACACTAGAACTCTTACATTATTTATATTTTGATGTCGAATAAATATAGGCTAGTTAAAACGGTAGCAATGTAAAAAAATTTCGGTTATTCGAACAGGTGATTTCAGATAGCGTATGGCACATTTTCGCATTCAATTGCAGCAGGTGGCTCACGGCTTCCAGTCTATTCAAGCATCGAATTTCATTAATGTGGTCTTTTTACGGGCCCGATGGATGATCGCGGTGGTCCAGCAACGTTTTTCTTGTTTTATCTGTAATTTGTTTAATTGAGAGCCTCGGTCGGGTTTTATTTTAAAGCTATTCCGTTTTTTGCAACATAGTAATTGACCGGATTCTCGATCGGCTCGATATTGTTGCACACTTTTAAGCAGTGAAGATGGTAATGATGAAATAAACAAGGTATCACAAAATTGATGTTCATTAAAACTTGTTACGTTCTCTTGAAATTTGTTTAATTAATTTAATTAATTTATTTACACGGGCTTAAGAACATTTCTAAAATACAATTTGAAAAGGGAAATATACAATTTAAAATTTACAATAGTGCATATAACATATAAGAAAAGAAAATAGTAGTAATAGTAGTAATATTGAATTTCTAAGGTAACCACACACAAAATAAATATAAATATAACTAAATATATATGTATATGTATGGAAGCCAGTCATAAAACAAAAGAAAATAATATGAGAATATGACATGGTTAACTTTGACGTTTAAAAAGGACAGTTTGCTAATTGCAGCGGGGAGGTGTTTCCGGCGAACTCTAACAGAATTGATATGCATATTACTTTCAATACTTGCATAATCAAGATTTTTATTCGATTTAAAAGCGATATAGCCTAAAAATTTATGTTTTACTTGTTCTAATTTCTGGATGTGTATATTATAGTATGGAGTCCAATCACATGGAGCATATTCTAGGTGTGGCCTTACAAGTGAACAGTAAAGTGGCTTAATAGAAGTAATATTAGTAGAATTACATGAAGTTTGTTTAATGAAACCTAACATGTTTAATGATTTGGTAACAGTTTGAGATGTGAGATGTGAAGGTCAATTATGGGTCGGGTATTACACCTAGGTCTTTAATAACAGAAACATTATCAAGGGATGTGTTATTAATGTAGTAGATATATTGAAGAGGACCCCTGTTGCAATAGAACGACATAGTACGGCACTTACTTGCATTAAGTTCTATACCATTACGGTGACACCATGCGATAAGGTTATTCAAGTCTGTAATTTATTGCAGTCTTCAGTGGTGATTATTTTAGAAAACAATTTAAGATCGTCGGCAAATAAGAGGAAACTACCATTAGTAAAACACTCGTGAATGTCATTAATAAATAAATCAAAGAGCAAGGGTCCCAAGTGAACACCTTGTGGTACGCCTGATGTGACTTGAATTTGTATTGATCTGAAATTGTTTACGCGAACGATCTGTGTACGGTCAAGTAAGCAGGTTTCGAACTATTTCAAAAAAGAACCATTTATGCCTACCAAATTCAACTTGTCCAGTAACAGTCTGTGGTTAGCTCGATCAAAGGCCTTTGGAAAGTCTGTATAGATGGCATATGAACCTGATATCCATTCTCAAGAGCAAGTGAAAGGAAGTCAGTGTAATAGAGTAAATTTAATTCTCTGAATCTTCCTGAACGAAAGCCAAATTGATTGCCAATGATGGTAATGTCAATTTGTGGTGTCACAAAATCTGTAACAAGACTTTTGAATAATTTTGGAATAGCACTCAAAATGCAGAAGGGTCTGTAATTAGTTACGTCCCCTTTACCTACAGATTTGTGAATAGGCGTAATAAAGCTAACTTTCCAGAATTCTGAAAATTCACCAGTTTCAAGGGACAAGTTAAACATGATAAATAAAGATCTCGCTAGGTTAAAAATACAGTACTTAAGGAGGATCGGCGGTATGTTGTTAGGTCCAGGGCCTTTATTGATATACAAGTTACTCAATTTCTGACAAATGTCAGACATACTAATAAAGCAATTTGAGACGTTCAAGGTGTTAGTTGAGAGTAAGGTCTCATTAGACTTTTTAGAGTAGAGGAGAAATATTCGGCAAACATATTTGCTTTATCAATCCCGAAACTACTCGTTAAGTTATTATAAGATAGCTCATAGGAAAAACACTAGTTCTGCGTTGTGAATTGACGAGGTTCGAAAAACTCTTCATATTACTATGTACAGAAGATTCCGTTAAGCGAACATAGTCATTGTAACGATTTACAGTGAATTTTTTACAAGTTGATCGCAGATTAGCAAAAACATTATAGTCTTCAATGGAATAAGTTATTTTATATCGCTTGTGTGCGTTTTTCTTAGCTAGAATGTGGCTTTTAAGCTCAGTACTATAACAACGAGGAAACTTTATTAATGATATTTTCTTAAGTGGAACAAATAAATCAAATGCAGTGTACATTATTTCATAGAATATATAAAACATTTCATTAAGGGATCTATTGCAAAATAACCCTTCCTAGGAAACTGACTTCAATAATCATTAATTGCATTGAAGTCGGCTGATTTAAAGTCACTATAAAAACCATCATCGGGAGTATCGTTCTCATCAGAATTATTTAGGTGCTTGAGGACAACATTATAGGGAATATTTAATAACATTTGACCATGATTTATTTTTTTCTTTCTTCCGCACCGACAGCCGGGTTGGCTAAGGCGCGAGGTGGCAATCGCGCTTAATCGAACGGGTATCGCGCTACCAGGCTCGAGTCACGGCTCCGGCACTGGCACTGTCGGAGGATATGGTTGTATGTCCTCGCATGTCCCCTTCGACACAAGCCTCTGGCTTCTGGAATTGGGGGTTGTCTAATTTATGTGGTGTTTATTTTTTATTTGTTCTAATGCTTACCACATGTAACAGGTACACCCCCCCTTCCCATATCCTATATACTTGAACGTCAATTTTGACATATAAATTTTTTTCTCACTTCCAGTCCTCCGGAAATATTTATTTTAACTTACTTTTTACTCCAGTTAGTTTATAAATACGGAAGTTATAAGCCTGAACCGGATCTCTTGGCTACCTTTTACCCCACCACACTTATCGTAGACTCTTTCATTAAGAATGTGATACCAAGCTTAATGTTTAACCATCAACCTGTACACGAGAAGGTATTTTTCTACGATACACCATGCGAAATATGGAGGAAAGGTAAAGGATAGCCACTTAAAGTTGAAGCGCTCTACACAATGTATGCCTGCTTTTGTTTATACGATAACTTTAATGCAACTTCTTATCAACGGAGAAGCAATAACTAACCCGGTGGTCCGTAAAGTGTAATGAAGTATAAAAGCGCTTGAGAAAGCTTAAGCATATTAGCATTCTAAGCTTTAATGAAAAGCTTTAAGCTCTGATTAGAAATTCGTATTTGACCTTTTCCAACTATTTTAACTAACAAAATGGTTTTATAATTAGGGCGGAAGCTTATCCCTCATTAGTCTTGGCTGTAGCTTTGCATGTTACAAGGAACAATATTTTTATCGAAGTATGGTTTTCAATTAGGGAGTTCGAACAAATGTACCGAGCAATTAAAGTAATGAAAGTATCGACAAAGTAAATTTCAATAAGTTTATCCATTGTCAGTTTGAAATATTATAAATTTAGCGTCTCTACAAGGGATATGCGTTGCTAAGCCTCTCTACAATGGCAGACAGCAGACGGCGCCGCGTTATCGATATAATTTATCTCCTCGTATATGAGATGTAGTCGTGCAAATGTACAATTGCGCCGACGCGGGCGGCCGGTAAAGTATTGAAGCTTGCGTTCGCAATGACGCATTCTAAAACAAGAAAGTGCTGTGCGAGACTGTTTTCGTGGAACTGGGCAATGCCGTACGTTTATTTAAACTTGCGCGGTGGTTTTCTCCCAACTTTTCATAAATTTTCCATTTTTGCCCACCAATGAAGTGCTCGCTACAAATTCAGACGTTTTCTGCTGGCTCCCAGTTTGCATCGTATTTGTTACAAGAAGCATTAGTAATTTTTCTCAAATCTTGTAATGTTAAATTGCCAATTTTACATGTAATTAAAGTATATTTGCACATACTTTACATTTTAACCTCTCCACAATAAAATTGTGAGAGGTTACTAAAATTGGTTCAGAAACGAAAATTGAGATAACATCAAATCTTTACGTTTTGAGGTCCTAGGAACCCAAAAAAGTGGTTTTTGAAAAATGTCTGTGTGTGTGTGTGTGTGTATGTGTGTTAGCACGATAGCGCCGAAACTACTGAACGGATTTGAATGAATCTTTGCATGTGCGTTTCTTTAGTGCCCCAGAAGATCTGAAAAGGTTTTGGCTGAGATCGGATTACGTTTAGTGCCATTTTGACGCAACAAGTTGTTTTTTATAATTACTTTCAATTTGCAATGGAGCCATTGAAAAGCAGTTAAAATTCTGATTTCAACGATATATCACGCTTCCACCCTTTCGATTTGGTTTCCGTGAAAAAAATTAAAAAAAAAGCAAATATGAAGCATAGATCGCATTTCGCACGACATAATCGATGCGCGTAGCCGTTACGTCGTGAAACTCGACACATCGCGTGTCAATTCACCTGTGAGGGTTTCTTCACTGCTCTAGAAGTAGAGCGGATTACATTTAGTGCAGTTTTTAAATATATATATAGACAAATCGAAGAATTAAACTACAAATATTCCTCTAAAATTAGTAAAATTACTGAAATGCTAATGTTTCATTTAACAAAGACAGCCGCGAGCGATCGGATTGCAATGAGCAAATTTTGACGATTGTCATTGTCATCGTTTGTCATCCGATAACGTTGGTGTCATGTCATGTTAATAAGATTTCGGCATATTTGTAACTTTTAGTGGATTGTCATAAACTTTAAAGGTAGATGTAACAATATCAATATCATATGCTTTCTGTACCTTCGTTGGTGAATTTATTATAGATTATCAATTTACCAATTTTCAGTCTGTTGCTTTACAAATCTGTAGTATTTAGGATAACTAGACTTTCTTAGTCGTTCAAGTGATGTTAAAGTTGTTAATACCCTAATAGTATATTATTCAACGAGCGAAAATGTAGGTAATAACTCGCATAGATGATTGTAAATTCATTAAGTTGAGGGTTTCTTTAGTGCCCCAGAAGATCTGAAAAAGTTTTGGATTAGATCGGATTACGTTTAGTGCCGTTTTGTCACACAATTTAATGCTCTTTTCGGCTTCAAAGATCCACCTAGTGGGGAGGTTCCAGCCGCTTCCAGTAGCTGCCGATTTTTTTCTTATTATTTGTCGAGGAAATTTATAAAAACTAACATTTCTCCCGGCGTTGCTGTACCTATTTGTGCAACTTGCTATGCAAAACGATGTATTTTCGCGACGATGATCTTTATGGGATTCTAAATTATTAAACATTTTTGAAGCGTCAACGAGCTTCTATTATGTTGACATAACCTAAGCAAATGCTTGTTTTCCTGCCATAACTTAAGGGCGGCACCGCAGATGTTGCCACTGTTCCCTACGCAAGGAGCCTATAGGCCTTTTAAGACATACTAATTTGTGTGACAAAACGGCACTAAACGTCTCCGATCTCATCCAAAACCTTTTCAGATCTTCTGGGGCACTAAAAAAAGCCTTAACTTAATGAATTTACAATCATCTATGCAAGTTATTACCTACATTATCACTCGTTGAATAATATACTATTAGGATATTAACAACTTTAACATCACTTGAACGACTAAGAAAGTCTAGTTATCCTAAATACTACAGATTTGTAAAGCAACAAACTGAAAATTAGTAAAGTGATAATCTATAATAAATTCACCAACGAAGGTACAGAACGCATGTGATATTAATATTGTTACATCTACCTTTAAAGTTTGTGACAATCCACTAAAAGTTACATATATGCCGAAATCTTATTAGCATGACATGACACCGACGTTATCGGATGACAAACGATAACAATGACAATCGTCAAAATTTGCTCATTGCAATCCGATCGCTCGCGGCTGTCTTTGTTAAATGAAACATTAGAATTTCAGTCATTTCTACTAGATTTTAGAGGAATATTTGCAGTTTAATTCTTCGATTTGTCTGTATATATATTTAAAAATGGCACTAAACGTAATCCGCTCTACTTCTAGAGCAGTGAAGAAACCCTTACACGTGAATTGACACGTGATGTGAGGAGTTTCACGACGTAACGGCTACGCGCATCGATCATGTCATGCGAAAGATCTATGCTTCATATTTGCTTTGTTTTTAATTTTTTTCACGGAAACCAAATCGAAAGGGTAGAAGTGTGATATATAGTTGAAATCAGAATTTTAACTGCTTTTCAATGGTTCCATTGCAAATTGAAAGTAATTATAAAATAAACAACTTGTTGCGTCAAAATTGCACTAAACGTAATCCGATCTCAACCAAAACCTTTTCAGATCTTCTGGGGCACTAAAGAAACGCACATGCAAAGTTTCATTCAAACCCGTTCAGTGGTTTCGGCGCTATCGTGCTAACACACATACACACACACACAGACATTTTTCAAAAACCACTTTTTTGGGTTCCTAGGACCTCAAAACGTAAAGATTTGATGTTATCTCAATTTTCGTTTTTGAACCAATCTTAGTAACCTCTCACAATTTTATTGGGAAAGGTTAATACTAAAATTTCGTTTTAGTGGAAATGCAATTTTCCATAAGACCAGAAAGTATGCAACTTGGTGTACCGGCTCTTCTTTGTTGTCACACGGTACACTTTCACTCCTCCGAAAGGCATGCTGTAAGAAATCGGAGAAAATCAACTGTCACCGTCTCTCGGTCTATGACGACGACAAATGAATTAGCCTGACGGCGGCGACTCCAAACACTGTACAGCGACAACCGATAACAGAACGTAAGCTATACCACGTTATTAATATTATTGTACATTTTATGTGATAAAAGACTCTTTTTGCAGCATATGTTTCAAGTAGCTCTTAAGTATTGCAGAAGCAACTATGTGGCTAGTCACATTTTTAACACCGTAATAATTGTTCTTTGTTGTTGTTTTCGTAATGTGATCCATTTGGAGTTGCATAATGCACTAAAATTCATATGGCCGTCATGTCATTTCATGATTTGTGTTTAGTGGATAATAGACTTATTTTTAAGACATCATTAGGTAAGTTTAGAAAACAGTGCCTTCCATCTACTAATTCATATGTTACATACTCAACTATTAACTAAAATCTAAATTGGAAATCTTTAATTATTTAAGCCCGTTCGGCAATTTCTCGAAATCGTTAACCGAGATTGAGACCGTTTTATTTTCTCAAGTATCATTTCAACTCATTTGAATTCATCGCCGTCTTCTTACATTTACTATCTACTTACTCTGTTTTCATTTATTGCTAACTCTACGAATTGCTCCGAGCTGTGCCATCAAGGATAAACTAAGATTAAACTTAAACATGTATGTTGCATGAGTTCCTCTTCAAATACAACAATCATGAAAGTGAAATAGAGTTTTAAGTTCAATTCAGAAATTTAATACACTAGAGATGAAAACAAATCAAATCAAGACGGGTAATAAATATTTTGATTAGGATTAGTTTAATTTAACTGTGGGAGGATGGTTTGGGATTCAGACTTAGGAAAATGTCTATCAATGCTTATTAATAATACCCAATTACAAAGATGTACTCACTCATTGGCAATTGTTGGAAATGATATATAAGGTGGGATACAATTTTGAATGGAATTGGGGATGTTTGTTATGTACGCATTAATAGGATCATGTCACAGATGCACCATTACTGAAATGCAAGGTGTTAAGGGTATACATATACATACAGTGTGACCAAAGGCCTACTATGATGTGTTCCTATGTCAAAAATGGACTTATTTGATATAATACGCGATTTTTATATTGAAAATCTAGCTATATAGGCCAGTCAATAAAACCATCAAACATCGCAAACACGCATGTTTCTACGATTTTTTTATATGTTGTTAAGACCCCTGAGAGTAGTTTATACCCAAGTTTGCAACCCTGAAAACCCTGTGCTACTCTAGTGGTGCTCGAAAAATTGCGAAATTCTGGCACTTGTTGCTGTTTTTTCGAAAAAACTACTTTAAGGAAGCGTTTTTCGGATATCTTTATTGTATGCTTTTGTAAAGCAAACTAAATTTGCTGCAATTTGAGCTCTCTAGGTCCATTGATCGCGGAGATACAGCCAGTCAAAAATGGGCAATTCTCTTTAAAAAAGTGATTATATATGGGTAGGGTCATTTTCCAAGACACGTACCGGCTAAGCTAATGGTCCTAGAGAAAAATCATGAATTTGTATAGAACTGAATTAACTTTAGTTTGATTCCAAGATAGTGCCTCTAGGCCTCATAGTTTCCTCAAAAATGAAATAGTAAAACATCGGATTTTGGGAAAATGATAAAACATTGTACTGAATAATGTTGGTATGTATTTCTTTTAAAATACGTGCAATAATGTGAATTTAACATTTTAGATGTAACACATGGCTTCAAATAAACATACACTAAACAAATAAACGTAGACATAAAATCAACAACGTAAATATAAATGTAAACTCTAAAATACTATTTACATAGTCAAGCACAAACACCGCAGTAGTCTAGAACTTCGCCCTTTTGGAAGGGCCGAATATTATCCAGTCTGAATCAGTGGGGGAGGGAGGGGGAGGAGGGACGATGTTTTCTAGAGGTGAAGGCGGTACGTCATAAGGTGTTGGGTGGTCCACATCTCCATCCTCCTCGTCCAGGACGATAGGGGTGATGTTGTTGCAACTTCGCACTTGGCAAAAGGATCATAAGATAGAGCACTTGAGCCCTGCCTTTCTGCAAGTGCATGACCCTAAACACCCTTTCTTGCATTTGCAAGCCACCATTCTAAGCAGGGTGTGAGAGGCGGACTCTGCTTACATTGTGACGGGCATGAGACCTGTTCGCTGTGGCCCATCCCCAGTCACACGGGTTTTTGTCGACCCCCAACAATTTTTGCGCCTGGTGGTAAGTCCTTCAAGAATGATATTTTGCAGCCTCTGTCATGGGGGGGGGAGGCGGGTAAGGTTGACTTTGGCCGTTGCTGCCGATTTTACAAATGCTGGGTACCACAAGATGTTTAGCATTCCCTCATCTCCTACGTAAAGGCTGATCAAGATCTTCTCGCCAGCATTTCCTACTGGTTGTAATTTGGATCGAGGAAAATGCTAGCGAGGTCTATTCAGTGAGTTTTTTGTTTGAGGACGTTGCACCACTTCATCTTGGCTTGCCAGAAAAGGGCAAAGATGGTGTCACACCCACTGATGGCAAGCAAGAACAAAACCATCAATCGTGGTACCTGCATTTCTCTACATGTGAAGGAATCTGCTAAATATTGAGCGCACACTGACCCACCTCTGCCGCCTTTCTGGAAGCACGAGTTCGTCTGTCAAGAGCTTAAGCCGTTGAGGAGGACCAGTAGATCGACGTCCTCCCCAATGATGGAAACTTGGCCAAACGATGAGCTGGAGAGGGCAATCCTCATTATATCAGCATCGGCGCTTTCTTGAGATTGATGTACCTCGATACCCTGCCTTTCAAATTCAGTACGCATTATGGTGATCAGTCGGCGTTTGTTAGATTCATTTGAGAGCAGTTTTGCTTGGGGCACTTTGATGGGCGTTGATTCATCAAACACGGCAGGAGAGAGAAGTAGAGCGTCACAGGCGTTTAGCTGATTTAGTGCTCCTCATAGCTGTATTTTGTGGGTATCCATAAAAAACCACAGCTACGTTTTAACCAAAGTGGTATATCCCGCCACAATTGCTCTGACTGAATCATTTAGATGCCAGATCACCTTGTGCAGGAGGTAACCACCATCGAACACTGTGAAAGTTCTGTTTCTTGGGATGATGTTTTCAGCGAGGGGTGTAAATGCTGAATAGAAGAAAGATTTCGTGCCCTTGCGCATTCCTTCTTCAGTGAACAAGGACAACGGATGTGGTGCTAGCTCTGGATTAGGTAAGGAGATCAACATCAACTCTCTTGTTGAACACTTTCACAGGTGGTGACTGATGCCAAGGTCTTCACTTTGTCCTTTCGTTTAAAAGTCACTTTATCAAAGGTGCTACCAACAATTTGTTTCACTCCTTCCGCTTCCAGTTCTTGCGCCAAGTGGCAGTTGATATCAGGGCCTCCGACGATTCCACTGTGGATGAAAACTAGTCGGTCAGTGACTAGTTTAGGCGGTAGGTGTCTTGGAAAATGACCCTAACGATAAATTTTCACTTTTTGGAAAAAATTGCCCATCTTTAACTGGCTGTATCTCCACAAGTGCCAGAATTTCGCAGTTTTTCGAGCACGGGAGTAGCACAGGGTTTTCAGGGTTGCAAACTTAGGTATAAACTACTCTCAGGGGTACTAACAATATATAAAAAAATCGTAGATACTTGTTTACGATGTTTACCTTTTTTGTATCGATATTGACTGGCCTAATACCACTGAATCCAAATGGGTAAATCCCAAATTGTATTAAAAAACATTAAATAATGACAGGTTAATAACAAAATTAGTGTAGGCAGTATTTTATAATCAGTACTTTTATATGATTTTTTCTAAAAACTCGAAGCAGCTTATGAAATTAGTAACGATGATATAGGTATTTAAATCAACAAAACAACGTCTACTACATTACGTTACGGTTTGAAATGAAGTTTCTTCTGTTCTATTAAAATATGGAAGAAAGAATATCGATCAATCGCACCGGCAATTTTTAAAACGGTAGAATCTTTATTTCAAAGATGCATAGGGGTGTGTGTCAATCAAGATAGGCAATATGTGGAGCACTTATTTTGAATTATTTGAAAAACCTCTAATTTCTTAAGTTTACTCTTGAATTTTGTACTTATTGTCTTAATAAATCGATTGGTTATAAAGAGCCATAGATATGTACAATGGCTCTCGTCCTACATCATACGGCAGACAAATATACAGGGTGTTCCATTTGAAAAAATCGAGAAAATTCAATTAAGAAAATTCTAAACTGAGATATCATTTTTGGTCGTCCCATTTAAAAATTCTTTTTCTAAAATTTAAATCCATAATGATGATTGTACTTATTTTTTCAAAACGCATCTGCAGATGGCATTATTTCAACAAAAAAAATCATTACATCCAAATGGTTGGGAGATAGTCAATAATGATATAGAACGTAATCCGAATCCACGACTTTTTGCTCCGACTAAAGCCAGCTAGCCGTCCGCATATGCTGCCTCAATTGTTTCCCAAAAATATACAATAAGGGAAAGGAGGTAACATGCGACATATCAGTGGCTCAACGCTTACGTGTTAAGCTTGTAACCAAGAAGTCCCGGGATCGAATCCTGGCTAGGGTATGGATGTTTAGTGGTGTTTTAATGTGTTGCCGAATTGGCAGCAGTGTACTAGACGAGGTTGTGTGAGAGACAACACGGCTAGCAGCTGTACCACCCCTGAGTTCGAGTCTTAGCTGCGGCAGATGGCAATGTTCGAGGTATTTAATAAAGGGCGTAAACACAACAATAATTCTAAGTGACTGCCTAACGGTGCTGTCCTTAATTCTATTGAATTTACTGGATTTATTTAGAAGAAAACAAAATAAACATCAACCTACAATGTTTAAGTTTGTCTGTTTCTGAAACAAATGATTCAAATGTATAACTCGTTGCTTCAACCTCTTTTTTTGATTATCAGTCTATTAGTCATTAAAATTGCCATTTTTACTATGCTAATACATTTTCATTCGACGATTGATTAATTATGAATTATTATTCTACAAAATAAATGCAATTCGCTTCTTTTTTTTACTGAAATTCGAGTTTGTTCATTTGAATAACTTATTTAGACACTTCTCGAGCCGGTTATTTTTTTTAACGAGCGCTAGGTAAATGAGCAGAAGTGTTCCTTAGTGCAGGAAAACGTGTAATCTTGTACCACATGCAAAGAAATTGCGCGTAGGTGGTTCTCCGAAGCGTTTATAAAGTTCACTCGAGGACTTCAACGAAACATTATTCTTTACGCTAGAGTACACGGAATATTTACAAAACATTTTACATGAGCACTCACAGTAAAATAATGCTTTTCATTTTTGAGAAAAAAAACCTGCGTGTGCATATCAGGTGGACAGGAAAGATATACTGTCTGTCTATTTTACAAGAGCCACACTAAATATCTGGCTTAATATCTATTGTAGAAGAATATAGTTTTAGAAACAGATCCCATTTTTTGTGAGCTATATTTCAATAAAAAAATTTGAAAAGCACAGGCTACTTTGTGAGATATATTACAAAACCTAAAAAATAGGAAAGCCGCAAACGGTTATAGCTTCCTTATTTGAGGACATACGAAAAAAGTTAAAGGGATGAAAGTTGACGGCAAAGACAATAAGAATAATGCTGTGTATCAAAAAATTGGAGAAACCCATTTGGCTTTGACATACGCTCTTATGCAAAAATGAAAAGAACAAATTTCAAAGTAGGCCATGACGCCATTAATTCTGTTTATTTTTTCTGTTTCCAACGATATAAAACATGTCACAAAAATTTTAACTTATGGTGTCAATAATTAATATTTTGCGAAAACCACAATTCATATCATTGAATCGTAAAAATCAGCTATGCCATAATAGTAAAAATTCACTTTATAATAATTATAATTCAGTAATTATTTATTACAATTTAATACAAACAAACAAACAAATATCTCATAAATAAAAATACAAGTATAGTTCAAGTAATAAGTTCCCGATACATAAAAAACGCAACAAAACTTTACGACATAATTATTATCGCCGCGGGCAATGGCGGCATGCTGCATCAAACGACCACACGCACATTAACAACCTATAAAGCTAAGCGAGTCAATTGCAGCCGAGACTGCACAAAGAGTAATGGTATTTTAATGAGGTCGTAAAGTTTTTGTTGCGTTTTTTTATGTCTCGGGAAGTCCTTACTTGAAGTATACAAAATGAACATCCAAAAAAACGAAAAACTATGTATAACAGTACTACCTACTACCATACTGAAAAGAAAAGTGTGTATTTATTTTTCTAACTACAAATTGTGCACCATGCATTCTAATACACAGACGTGCTCTACGAGACACCTCTAGCAATACACTTTAGCGCATTTCAGGAATAATTTCCTCACGTGCGTTTCTAACTCTAGTTTTGATGTCCTCAGTACTTTCAGGGGCAGTTTGAAATGCCTTGTCTTCAATGCAACCCTGTGACGCTCTTTTTCTCGTTCAGTGCGAGAAATAAGGCTGTCACTTTGGCACTCGAGTTTTCTTATCAGTTACTCGGGCACCAGTTCAAGCTGCAAGTGATTGAACAACACTGCCCAGAAGTCGATAAGCGAGACTGAGCAGCTCAGTGAAGAAATGGTTAGTTCCAGTGGATCAATAAGGGAAATCAGACTTTCATAAACACAATAGTAAAACGCAACAAAGTATTTTAAATATCGTATTACTTAGAATCAGTTTAAAAAATTAATGTTAACCAACTACGAAAAAGGAACGGATTTAATCGGCCACAGATAACTACTTATTGAATTAATTAGTTCAAAAAATAAACAATAATTCTGTTTACAAATATTTGCTGTTTTAAATAAATATTCAGGTATTCTAATAGTGAATATTTTCTGGTAAGATATAGTAATTCGCTGAAGGCGGTACAGAAAACAAGAAACATAATTATATAGAGTACAATTAAATATAAATCTTATGCAGATTTTCGTAACGAAAAATGCTTCGTTACAACCCCAGACGAAAAATTCCAAGGGAGTAATATCTGGTGATCGAGCTGACCATAGAATGGGTCCATAGATGCCTGTCCAACTATCTGGCATAACTTGATTTAAATAATTTGTACATATTCTTTCCTATTATTTGGGTTTTCTACCACATGTATTATTATCCTCTTCAAAACAAATCACCGAATCTACAAAGTAATAGAATTATTGGAAAAAAGCCTCTGCACCCGTGACGTTTACGCCAAAGGAATAGTCAAAGGTTATGTTTTGCAAATAACATAAATCGGAATAAACACAGAAATAATGTATTTTGCCGACGTTTCGGAAAGTAATCTCTTTCCGTTTTCAAAGCTTCGCAATAAACCCAAAAACTGTTCCAAAATTTGATATAGTAGCGGCAATAGAAAAAACGGCTCAAAATTTACCAACAGATAATGGTAATGAATATCGCATACGGGCAAAAATTGCTTTAGAGAAGCAATACAAAATTAAAGATAATTTAACTCCAGAAGAAAAATTATCGATAAATTCTTTAAAACGCGATGAAAGTATAAAAATATTGCCAGCAGACAAAGGTAATGCCACAGTCATTATAAATAAAGATATATATATAAAACACAAAAATCATGACTCTTGTAAATGAGGGACCCTACTCAAAACTATACAAAGATCCAGCAAAATCAATAGAGAGCAAAATTTACAGTACTTTGTTTAAATACAAACATGAACTTAATGATTTTGAACGAAGGCAACTTACACCACATCATAGTAAGCCTCCTCATTTTTATGGCTTACCAAAGACACATAAACAAAATATTCCTTTAAGACCAATTGTTACTTCTATTAATTCACCATGTCATAATTTGGCAAAATTTTTACTTAAAATTATTGATCTATTATCTGGAAATACCGATTCATATATTAAAAATAGTAAACATTTTATAGAAAAAATTTATGAAAATGATATTCATGAATCACACCTGATGGTTAGTTTTGATGTAGTTAGTCTTTTCACCGATGTTCCGGTAGATGAAACTTTAAAAATCGTTAAAGACAGATTGCTAAATGATAATAATTTGGAAACTAGAACTAAGTTAAGTGTAAATAGCATAATGGAACTCTTAACAATGTGTATAAAAACAACCTATTTTCAATTGGATAATGAGTTCTATCAGCAGGATTTTGGTATGGCTATGGGGTCTGCATTATCACCAATTTTAAGCAACATATTTATGGAGAACTTTGAGAACACACATGTTCAAAATTGTATAAACAAACCGGTTGTCTGGTGGAGATATGTTGACAACATCTTTGCAATTTGGCCTCATGGTGTCCATTTACTAGATAGTTCTTGGAAAATATTAATAGTAAGAAACCGTCTATTAAATTCACATTAGAAGTAGAAAGTAAGAATCAACTACCGTTTTTAGATGTTTTAATTAGAAGGGTAAATAATACAATTGAAACAAGCGTTTATAGAAAACCAACACATACTAATAGATATCTGAATTTTAACTCAAATCAGTCAATAAATGTTAAAAGGGGTGTTATAAAATGTTTATACGATAGGGCCAAAATAATTTCATCTAATAATGAAATATTAAATAACGAGAAAAAATGTATCAAAGAGGTTCTAATACAAAATCAATATCCTGAAGCCTTTGTTGATAGAGTTTTCATAAATGTTGAAAATAGGGACAATCAGGTACGACGAAAACCTGAACATCATTATACAGCAATAATTCCTTATGTATACGGACTATCGGAAAAGCTACGCCGTATAGGTGACAAATTTGATGTTAGGACGATATTTTAAACGGGGAACACTTTAAGATCTATTTTAACAAAAGCAAAACCGATAAACAGGGAGCAAAATTCAAAAAACTGTATTTACAATATCCCGTGCGAACGTGATAAATGTTATGTGGGTGAGTCATCCAGACTTTTCAGTGTGAGGTTGGATGAGCACAAGAATTACATTAGAAAGAATGAAATTCAGAAATCAAAGATTTGTGAACATGCTTGGGAAAACGGACATAGAATAAACTGGGACTCGGCAAAAATTTTAACAAAAGAAACAGATACCAAAAAAAGACAAATCAAAAAATCAGCAATAATAAGTGCGTATCGAATTGTTCTGTAGATATTTGTACAACCTGGCTACCAATATTAAAAGAAGAACTTAACAAACTCAACATTATCTAAAAGAAAATATCATCAGTTCTATGTTCTGTGTAAGTAGTAAGTATCTTAAAGCTGTGTATTTGACATACACAGCAAAATAAGAGTTCTTCCAAAAAAAGCTTTGAAAACGGAAAGAGATTACGTCACGGGCGTAGAGGCTTTTTTCCAATAATTCTATTATTTTGTAGATTCGGTGATTTGTTTTGAAGAGGATAATAATACATGTGGTAGAAAACCCAAATAATAGGAAAGAATATTCGTAGAATGCCACAAATAACTTTCAGACAATAATTTGTACATATTACAGCAGTGTGAGGTGGAGCCCCATCTTGTTGAAAATATGAATAATTCAATGTTTCTGCCACTGTTAATTCATAAAGAAAATCTTGAAATTCGTTTGGCAGGAAATTAAGATATCTACGAGCGGTTAATTTGCCATCATAAAAATAAGGTCCAATTACTTTAGTCCCTAAAAGACCCACCCAAACATTCGTAGAAAATATTTCTTATATGTATTTTCTCGTGTCCACTTATAATGCATATTTCTATTGAAATATCCATTATTAGAAACATTTGATTCATCCGACCAAAGAATTTGGCTACATATCAGCGGGTCATTCCTTTTTTTTTATTTAATAACCATCTACAAAATCTTGCTCTCCTCGGCTTATGTCCCTCATTTAAATGTTGAACTTTCCTCATTTTGTAGCATCGAAATGTTTTTCTTGCACTGTTTTTTTTATGCGACAGTTTCTCTGTCTCAAAGAGGTTTCTTCATTTTGGTTAACATAATTCAATACTCTATTCACTTTTCTTACATTATCTGCAACATGCCCTTGCCTTACTACTTTTTTTGAAAATGAACCGTGTGTTTTTAGATTTCTAACTAACTTCCTAAATATAGTTCGATTTGGCTGCGGAGCATCTAGAAATAAATACACCACAGGTAATGACGACCCCCTTTATCCCGGAAGGCTCTAGAAGAGCCTTGTGTGGGAGGGGGCTACACATTTAGAGACAAGGGACACACACCCAATATCCGTGTATAGTGAAAAAATCCCTCTCACAGTATTTTCCACTGCCACGACCGGGGATCGAACCCGGAACTTTTGGGTGAGAGGCAAGTGCGCTCACCTCTCGACCATCAGTCATATCTATCTCCATAAACCGTGAGTGCCATCTCACCATCAAAATTGCACTGACAATAAATGCTAATCATATCGAATTTGTTATTATTGGTGTACACCATATTTGCTGAGATAAAACTTGTCTTAGAACTCGACAACGCATAACATACAACAGTGACAATCTGTCAAATTGCTGTGATTTTTTTCGATTCAACAATATGAATTCTGGTTTTTGTAAAATATTATATTTTAACACTATCAGTTAAAATACTTGTGACATGTTTTATATCATTGGAAAGAGAAAAAAAATAACGAAATTAATGATGTCATGGCCTACTTTGAGATTTGTTCTTTTCATTTTTACACAAGAGCGTATGTCAAAGCGTTTCTCAAAATTTGTCTTTGCCATCAACTTTCATCCCTTTAACTTTTCTCGTATCTCGTCAAATAAGGAAGCTATAACCGTTTGCTGTTTTCCTATTTCTCAGGTTTTTGTAATATATCTCACAAAGTAGGCTATGGATTCCAAATTTCGTTTTACAGAAATATAGCTCACAAAAAATGGGGTAACTGTTTCTATGTAGCCCTTGTAAAATAGACAGACGGTATATGTAAAATTAAAAGATATAGTGTATAGCAAAGTATTAAAAAATAATTTCAAAGCCACAATATTTTACATATGGTTATCTAATAAAAAAGTCTAGCTACTTGTTCTCCATAATGATGAGAACAGAAGTAACAAGTTATAAATGCCTAGCTGGTTCTCACTGGTACACGTCTCTATATGAAGAGCATTAATATTCAGTAGCGCCTAGTTTTTCATCGACAAATTGGAAGTAAACAAAGTAAAGTTAACATAAATAAACACAACCCAGCAGTACACCACCCAAGATTTATGCCATCAGAAAGGCACATGGAATTTCCAACTACCAGCTATAGAGTGCGACGACCAAGCACCGCACCGGATGGAACTACACATGTTTATGTGACTTTATAAACAAAGCGTATAAATAAATATCACGACACCCGCAATGTCGCTTAAGTTTAAACGATTTTAATAGCAGTTCCTTGAGAATAATAATTAAAATCTTTGCATGCGACTTTCTGTGAACTCAGCAAGTGGCCAAATGCGAAAAGTAAGACATTCGCCTATCTGTCGCATGTTGTATATTTAATTGATATAAATACTGATTTCGGAGATAAGAAGTTAAAATTTTACTAAGGAGGCAGACAGTAAATGAGAAATCAACAACATTTGTTTTAGTTTGTCTCATATGTGATTCAACGATATAAAAAAGGTCGCAAGAAAGCATAAAGTGAGCCGCTGATGGCGTTACAGGGTAGCAGTACTCAGGACCGGACCGAAATATGTTTTCAGTTTCAAGTATGAATTAAGGGATTCGAATATTCACCGAATAATAAAATTATTTCAGAATATCACACACACATCACTTACCAGCGCATTAAAATTATATAGTGGGGTTCACTTTATATTTATTAAGGTTTAAAAGTTTCTCGTGTATCTCTCAGAGCGCATCTAGTATTCCTATATACGCCTGACTCTCATTCCCATAACTGCTAGACTTCTCTGCGTAAGAGCGATATTTTTCTGGGCATTTTCATAAAGTGGTCTATACACGGAACAATATTATCGACTAGCTGCTCAACACCGCATCGAAATGGCATGGTCTACGTCTACGGTGTCGAGCGGTCTCTCACGGATTAATTAAAAGCCGCTGCATCGCCCTTCATTTTCTTTGTATCACGATGTTTTTTTAACTTTCCCAAATACGGAGTATGTAGGGAAAAGTATTGTGATTATGCAAAAAACCGACTTTGAGTTTTTGGTGGATTTACACATTATCAAGTCCCCTGAACTCAAAAAAGTTATTCTTAGAAAATGTCTGTCTCTAGTCTATGTCTGTCGTCTGTGGTCGCGCCTAGGGCCCAAACTACTAGATCAACTTGCTCAAATTTGGCATGCATATTCAGGATAACCACACCTCGAGAAGAAATAGCAAAGTCGGTCCTAGCTCAAATGTGGAGGAAGTTAGCCCCTAAAAAATCGGCAACGAAATTATAATAATTTTTCTCTAATATGATTTTGATTCAATTTATCATACAAATACTTCCTTAATACCATTATGAAATGACATGACCAATGGCCATGCTCCTGGAAAATGTAGCGAGGGAGGTTGTGAGGGAATATATTTTAAAGAATTTAATATTTTTTCTCTGTAACGACTGAACCAATTTTAATTAAATTTATCACACAGATATTTTCATAGTGCCAGTATAAGATGGCATAAAAATTGCCTCCTAGGAAATATAGGGTGGGGCTTGCGGGGGTAAGGTTTAAAGAATTATTTTTTTTCTCTAAAACTATTTTGATTAAATATATCACTTGAACACCCCCCCAGTATCAGTGTACGATGGTATGACTAGTTGCTCCTAGAATAGGGAGAAAGACTGTGGAGGGTAGGACTTATAGAATTCAAAAATTATTTTCTCCAAAATTGTTCTTACTCCTAAATGGAAAAGTTTGTGCGAGTTGTGTCGGATCGATTTTTAAAAATTGATTTTCTTGTAAATTTTAGTTTGACTGTTCAATTTCAAGCTAAACTATATACTTCAACAATAATGTGAAAATTCAATAAAATGTTTCATTAAACATTTATGGCAAAAAACAGTTAGTCCACCCCTGCGTGTCTACGTTTACTAGGTATAGTTCAAGTAGGAAAATCCTGAGACATAAGAAACCCAACAAAGACTTTATGACCTCATTAAAATACCGGTACTCTTTTTTAGTGCTGTTCGCAAATTGACTCGCTTATCTTAATAGGTTTTTAATATGCGTCGGGTCTCGGGTCATTATTTGATGTCAGGCTTGGCGCCATTGCCCGCGGCGATATAATTATCTTGTAAAATTTTTGTTGCGTTTTTTATTTACTGGGATCTATTTACTTCAACTTAGCGCCATGGCCCGCGGCGATAATAATTATGTCGTAAAGTTTTACGTTACGTTTTTTCTGTCTCAGTTTATTCCTACTTGAACTATAGTTCATTCGACGAATCATCAATTCGGTAGCACAAATTGCAAGCAATTACATAGCAGCGGAATTGGTCTACGTCCTCAATTTGTTAGAAAATATATATGACCATTTTTCGCGATGATGTACAAGAGGCCAAACGCTTGCTTTATGGCCTTTATTATAACTAAACTGAAACTGATATGCGGTCGGTCTCCTTTGCGTTTTTTGAGAGCTTTTTATAACGCTATATTGTGTATGGTATCTACTATACCAACGTTAAAGAACTTTGCAAACTTAAAATTGTTTACAATAAAGATATCAGCAGTTAAGTCCTGTGTAAGTAGTAATTATCTTCATAATGTATGTCACCATGGCGACACATACTGTATACCGGGTAATTCAGTTCCTGTGGACACATATGCTAAAATAGCGACAGTCAACTTTTTCTTTTCAAATGGTATGCTATACTTTTTGCGGATTATTGTAGCGATTTTATTTCTGCATGCAACTGTGTAAAAAAGTATACACTTATATGAGAAAAATTTCGAGAAAGTTAATAAAATATGATAAAACTACATTCAATTCAAAGGTTCTGTTTCTGAACCAGCATAGTTGGCCATGGAAACAACTGAATTTTGACACTGTAATTAATGTAACTAGTACCACCTAGGCAACTCCGACTCGAAAGAGAGGAATTTCATCGAGAATCGCATACGGCACTATTGATAAATAAAAATTTCGAAACAGTTTGATGTTTTAACTAAAAAAAAATTTAATTCATTTTTAAAGTAACAAACAATTAAATCGTATCTTTAGTTAATTAATGATAACAATACTCAATAATAATATTTAAATAACAATTAAAAATAAATAAAAATTACCAACAAAAAAACTACAGGAAACTAGGCCAGGTGAAAATAGAGCACTACACATAGAGCTCCTCGTACTGATTGCTCTCATTTGAGGCCCTAAATGTGGCACATGAAGTATGAAAGTACCAATGGAGTATTGTGCACTGTATTTTCCTACCTTTGTTGGTTTTGCTCGATTGTAAGATATTCATTAAGCTACGTTACGCTGATGAGGAGCAATAACTCCGAAACAAGTGTCATTTATATTTTGAAGATCACCTACGTGCTAATAGTTTATAATAAATCGATGACAATAAATTAAAGTTTGGCAGTTGTAATAAAGATATACTTAATTACTTATTTCATCACTTATTTACTAAAATAATAGAGTGCAGTGTAAAACAATATAAAACGAAATCTACTTTTCCCACTGGCCCCTGCCATCGGGGCTTGTATTAAATAATGATTAGTTTTGCTGGAGATATTGAACAACACAATATCTGATCAATTCACAATTCCCACTTTGTGGACACCGCAAATATCCTCGATTTAATTACTAGTCAATTTCGTATAGTATGCTTAGGATAATAATTGTTAACGTTTACACTTTCGAGAGGTATGTGCCGACAGAGCGGTCCCATAATCAGAGTTATAGGTACTCATTCCATCTGCAATAACCAGATTTCAATACACTTTACCTTATCTATCCGTCTCTAATTACATTGTAGGCTGTCATGGCCAGCTCCGAGTTGGATTACTGCGGCTTGAGCCTGATTCAATTAATTAATTACGTCAAACAATGCAGTTGGCGCTGCATGTGTTTAATGATGTGTTTGTTACATTTGTTAATTAATAGGTCTTAATATTTGTTTATAAAATGAGTGTTTACTTACAATCGACGGCGCCGTCATAAGTTACTTCGCTTATGTTGGTTTCTACTTTAAATAAATGCATTTTGTAAACATGCAGGACAGAACTAAGCTGTTGAGCAGCAAAATTAATACCTCATTGCATGAGCGTATAGTAGAGTTCATGTATGACCAGCACTCAGAAAACGCAACAAAAACTTTACTACAACGCACCGCTTATCTATATTCAGGCTGTCCGGATATTCCATTGCCGTACTTTAATGATACCCGTTTGATTAATCGCGATTGCCACCTTGCGCCTTAACCAATGCGCGACTATCGGCTAGACAGTCCAAGGGGTTCGGAAGAATATGCTGCATGGTCACTTAACTGTCCTAAAAGGTCAAAACAACCAATACAAGGTCTTACTAATTCGCAGATAAAATCGCTTAACAAAAGAGCCAAGAAATTGATAAAGAAATAACAAAGAGGTCTAAAATACTGCTACGTGATTACACCCTGTAGTGAACACTTCTAAACGTAGGTTAGATAGTTGCAACAGTAACACGAATTTTCATTGACCACTGATTTATTAATAACTAAATTACAATAATTAGTCTTTATAATAACACACTAGTTAAAACTTTCATCTGCTATAGTCTTACTACTATACAATTGTTACTGTTCTTTACCTTATTCGATTACTTAACTCATTCAGAACTGTACTTAACTGACTCCGTGCGTTGGATCCACTTTTTATATATTGTTTTTATTGCATAAGTCGTCCAATTGGCCATTTAAGATGAGAAAACCCCGGAGTGCTATTAGATTAGAGGGTGCAAATTGGAGATAGGGGTGAAAATGCAACCCTTTCAGTTAATTAAATATAACTCGAAAACAAAGTAAAATTCAGGTATAGTTAATAGAAAACTTTTTGTACAGAATGAAATTTTCCATCGAAATGGCTTATATAAAAAAATATAAAAAAAATTTGGGCGAAAAGGATTAAAAAAAAAACAATCAGAAAAATGCAAAAAATCCAATTTTTTGTTGTTTTTTTTTACTTCTTTGTCTATAACTTTTTTTTGAGCAGAGATATAGATAGGTATTGCTTTTTAGAAAAAAAGTTGATAACATTTCCTTTAAAATGGTGGTCTCAAAAAGTTTTTTCGATTAAAATTGACTGAGATATAGTCGCTCAAACTTAGCCATTTTTTCGATTTTTATCGCGATTACCTTGATATTGTTTTAAATCTTATTTTTTATAACAAAATTGATTTTTACTCAATAAAACAATGTATTTTAAGTTAATTTGTTAATAATGAATTTTCACAAATGCACCAAACTGCGATGGTTTTTTAAATAAAGTAACAATAAATTATTCTTAAATATTCATTGTTTATCTATCTGATATATAGAGATTTGTCTTTTTTCCAATAAAAATATTTTTATTTTACGTTTAAAATCTATGCAGTTTAATAGGTTTAGGTGTTCAGGTAATTTATTGTAAATATTAATTCCCGTGTAGTGAGTGTTATTCTGCATTATATATATATATATATATGTATGTTGTTAATTAGGTTTTCGCGGGTGTTAAATGAAGTGTTGTTGTACTTCCGGGTGCTCTCCCGCGTCGATGATCGACTCCTCCAGGAGTCGATCATCGACGCGGGAGAGCACCTGGAAGTACAACAACACTTCATACATATATATATATATATATATATATATATATATATATATATATATATATATATATATATATATATATATATATATATGAAAAATACTAAGTTCTCGGGTTGAACCGCGTCTGAGATTGTTAATGTTGACATTAACAATCTCAGACGCGGTTCAACCCGAGAACTTAGTATTTTTCATACCAACGACCGCGGAAGCTTCTCGGAACATATATATATATATATTATTTATAAGAACGCCTTACATTATTATAAAAGGCATATTTTTCTCAATACTTGGGTTCGATATTATAACATCGTTAATTAATTTTTCAAAAGTAGGTAATCCCCGATCCTTTACCCGCCGGCCGGTGGCGTGCGCCCTGTACCCTTTATGCATGGCCGCCTATTGTAATAGAGTCCCTCGTTCCCTATTCCGTAATACGTCATAAGAGAATGGAGGATTAGAAAATCCTCAGGGCGGTTTAATATTATGGCTTGATAATTTTCGAGTGTGTATTTAATCTGTTACATTATTAATATGTATCTGTAGAATGTCGATATTGGTCTGGTGAAAAGGATAGGTTCCAGTCTGCGGGATGCGCTACTGCCCTAGGGACCAACCCTAGGATGTTGATGTAGAAATAGATATCTGTAACAGAGTTTGCTTTGTTGCAGATATACAGGACGCTAACATTTTATTTATATATGCATATACAGTATATTGGGTGGCCACTGTTAGATTGCACAGACAATATAAAAGAAGAAACTTAGCAAGTTGATATAAAGTTTATTGTATATAATATTCTAATTATTTCTACTAACAATAACGTGAGACAAATGGACATTGGTGCAAGACGAACAGTAGATACAGACCTTATTCAGACTACGAGACTACTTGTTACTTGTACTGATTCAGAGTGAGAGTGGTACCACCTAGTGGGAGAATCTGCATTTCTATATAGTTACGGCCAGAATTGTCATTTGCTTCTGGGAAATAAAATTATTAAAAACGCCGAAGATAAGTGGTTATAATATAGACAATTTAACAAATTAACTTCTACCAATAATATATCAAAGTGTTTTTGTGCCCTTTTTAATAAACTATGGACCAATTACTATCATTTACCTCAAGAATCCCGCAGGGCTCAGTACTCGGGCCGTTATTTTTTCTCACATACACAGCAGATGTTTTTCAAACCGTTATACCTCGGCTTATGCAGATGACACTCAACTTTCCCTGTATTTTAATTGTAATGATATTCAGTCAGCTTGTACTAGAATTAATATTGATCTAAAATGTATTGCGGACTATTGTAAACAAAATAACTTAAAACTAAACGCAAATAAATGCAATTTTATCTGCTTTGTCCCAAAAACTTGTATACAAGAGTTGAAGAAGAATTGAATCTCTTGATCTCTTTTTGGATACTGAGCTTCGTTTTCGCGATCATATTGCATTAAAACTTCTTTATTCTAATGTGAGTATAATTAATTTTAAAATAAATAAAAATTAATTGAAACGCTTGTATTATCTATCATAAATTACTGCATTACTGTGTATTACCCATGTTTAGGCAAAACTACACAATATCGCTTACAAAAAATACAAAATAGTTGTTGCAGATTCCCATTTCGATTTAAGAAATTTATAGTTTCCGAAAAAATTAAACAGCTAAGCTGGTTGAATATTGGTAATATTTTAAAACTCCATATGAGTCTATTTGTTAATTGTTTAATTTTTACATTCTCTCCACCGTATTTACGCGACAAATTAATTTACAGAAGAGATATTCATAATGTTAATATAAGATTCCCTAGTACTTTATCTCTCCCTAATTTTCGTTCAGCCATGTTTACTAGATCTTCCACATATAATGCTTATACGATTACACCACACTAAAAAATGAACTTAAGGCATATTCAATAAACGGTTTTCGTAAAAAGGTTAAATCCTGCCTTATCGCAAGCAACAATATTTGTGTGTGTTCGTGTACCCTGTTACGAATATTTTTGTTTAATTTTTATTGTAAAAGATATATTATATATATGTTGTTTTTTAGGTTTTCGCGGGTGTTAAATGAAGTGTTATTGTACTTCCGGGTGCTTTCCTACGTCGATGGTCGACTCCTCCAGGAGTCACGGTTGTCTGAACGACGTTTCGGCAGAATCTCATCTGCCATCTTCAGGTTCTCACTGAAAGCTGCCTACTGTTGCTCCTCGTTGCTCGAACTGAACTGACGTTCTCCGCATTGTGCGGCTCCTTATATAGGATGTGGTCTAGGGCGCGCCTGTGCGATTGGCTACGTGTCACTGGTCCCCTACTACTTGTGGGAGGCGTAACGGGCGGCTGAGCCATCCGACAAGTGGCCTCACTGAAACGTCACACTCCACGTGACTTCTCATTGGTGGTTGGGTATCCTCGTGTCCAATCGTTGCCGTAGAATGCCAAGGTTCTCTCTGATTGGTCAGCGCTCGGCTCTGACTCCTCGTGATAGGTCCATTTCGGGCAGGTTGCTGTGTTTCTTCACTATTTGTCAATGCTTGTACGTACCAGCTTACGTTAGATCATATTGTTATCAATACACAATCTTTCGTTTTCTAATTTAAGTACATAAATTATGGGCAACAAACTAGCCAAAATACATGAAATCGAGTAATTAGGAGTAAATATTGATGAGCATCTTAATTTTTAAAATCACTTCAAATACCTTAAGTACTTTAAACAATTATAGAATCATTTTTTTGTATGGCCAAGAGGAAATAGTATTGGACCAGAAAAAAATGCAATGAGCATTTCCAGACCCTCTCCCTTCTTCCCTGAAATGTTTTTCTAGCACCCGGCTTTTTTGCGTTCCTTAAGGTGTAGGCAATATATAATGGGTGTTAAAATATTATATTATTTGTCAACGCAAGTCACGGTTTCAGAATTTTCTCTTAGACTATTATCTTGGTTGTTTTTAATAACACAATGAGCGTGTTTTCTATTTTCAACTCAAACCAGTTAAATAACTGCTAACCATAAAACGCGGTTAATTTTATTTAAAAAACTCCCCTTTTAATTTTATAATGACGTGATTGCCTAGTCTGGTTAGAATTAATTTCATAGTTGTAGTCGCGTTTGCGATAATTTTAAAACATTTCAGTCCCAGCACGCGTAAATCATGTAGACAATACAAAATAAAATATGTTCGTGACAGATAAATTCCAGCTACATTTAATTGAAGTAATACATATATTATTTATAAAGCTAATAAACAATTTGTTTTATTGACTCACGCAAATGAAATTATAATTTTATTTTATGGCACTATATTAAAGAACTTCAAAGAAAATCTAACTAATCATTATGAAGTATTTTTAATGAATCCTATTTAATAGTATTTTATTCCAGAACTGGAGGTGACTCAATGTTATTACTTTTCCCATACAGCAATGAAAAAAATTGGAAAAACTGAATTAGAAAATCCTTTAAACTCAAATTACGAACACTACTGTTAGAAAAAATTAAAGTATAAAAGTTAAAGAAATCGTGTTTCATTAATTCTTTAAAGCCAAGCAACACATCTAAAACAACAAATTATACACTAAAACATAATATTTTTAGTCGCAAACTCCTCTATAAAATCCTTATTTTACTATAAGGAACGTAACCAGACTGCAACCAACAGCTACTCTGTGGGCTATGTGCCCCGCCGAGCGCTGAATTACAAGTTACGAGCCTGGCGCGTTAAGTGTAATAATTGCATATTACCATCAAAACGATAATGCTGACACGAGACCTCCTTTAAGTAGGATCAGTCTTTCGGCTGGTGTTTGTTGCAATCAAAGCATTAGCGTTTTGATGGTAATATGCAATTATTACACTTAACGCGCCGGGCTTGTAACTTGTAATTCAGCGCTCGGCGGGGCACATAGCCCGGAGAGTAGCTGTTGGTTGCAGTCTGGTTACGTTCCTTATAGCAAAATAAGGATTTTATAGAGGAGTTTGCGACTAAAAATATTATGTTTTAATATTCCGCCCTCTAAAAGCACATTTAAAATTATACACTGTCTGGGTTTTTGTGGGAAACAACTTGTTTCAAGTTCAATAAACATGTTCCACTTTGTTTTGTTAAAAATTCCGATTGTGCACAAAGAAAATACGAAGACAAAAAATTATAAGATACTATTGGCAAATAACAGACTCTGTAACATTCGTTTTTGATATGTTGACTGGCAGCCGCTTAAACCGAGAGCATAATTTATGCATTCGAAATGGAACTCTTTATTGTACACCCACATCTTTGTAAAGAAAGCTCTTGTTACTATGTATTTAACTGTTTTCCCAAGAGAAGTGCGTGGATTGGGCTCTAGAAGCTCTGCAGTTAATCCCACACTCATCACGGTATCAATCTAAAAATTACTGCCCTACATGCGGACGCACACTTCAACGCCTTTTATTTAATAAACGTCGATGAAATGTTTTAATCCAATTTGGCTCACATCGCTGTAACACGGACTAATATTCCATTGACCGGGATAATCCTCGGCGTAGATTTCATATATTTTCTCACGTTTTAACAACATTATGTAGCCATTTTTTTTGTTTGCGCATTTCTTAACCTGATATTGTATCCATGGTATAACAGACCACTATTCAGTAAGTTTCAATTTAGAATTTAATGTAACTTCACGGCTCAAACTGGAAAAGGAGCATCTCATAAAAAAAAGACGACAATAAACTTTTAAGGACTGTAGCACTCATAAAATAGGATAAACGATACGCAGAAAGAAAGCCCCAAAACGCAATTAATATATTCTATGAATGAACACATAAATCTAAGCGTACATGAAGCAACCAAGGTAATTAAAATAAAAAGTAAAAATACTAAACTCAAACAATGGATGACCCAAGGTATTGTAAACTCTATAAGAAAACACGGTAGATTTAAACAAAAATTTAGTTATTTGCTAAGTCGTTAAAAATATGCAAATCTACTTCATTGTTATTTAGCCAATGTTCCGTCACAACAATAATATCACAGAAAATATCATTGAAGTATACAGGCTGTCCATTTTATCAAGGTCCTCGAGAATATCTCACTTAATATCGGTCGCACAAACAAATTTATTTTTGCGAAAATTGTGCAGATTTATATAACCTACAATATGGTTTAAAGACATTTGAAATCCATGGCCTGCTTTAAGAGTTATGGCGGAAAATATCGAAAATGCGGAAAACGTCTAGGCCAAATATCTCCGTTATTTGAAGAGATACGAGAAAAATTCTAAGGCGAAAATTTTTTGCAAAACAGAGTGTTACAACGAGGTTTTATCTAATTTTTTTCAAAACCGCTGTATTTTGAGATTTACTCTTCAGGCTGTTATAAAGAAATTATTTTGAAACGGGCAGAAAATGGCGCCATTAAATGGAGTATTTTCCTCATTTTTCAACGATATATCACATGCCATATTTATTCATTGGCACTACGTTAGCAATTATAAAAACATTTTTTTAACACCAATAAATTTTTTTTTAACAAGCATTAACTTGCCGTGGCATGATTAAATAAAACTATAAAATAAATCAATAAGTTGTTCAAATCTTTGCTATAATAAAACATTAACACAATTAAGAAGAATAAAGTAAATTCAGGTAACAAAAACAAAATAATAATCAAGAAAGCAACATGGAGCAATTATGGAAAGAGTATGCGCAGTTAGCCAATGTATAGAGGTCCTCCATAAAAGCGACACTCCTTGCCCAGAAAGTTGAAATGTCTTTACCAATTAATTTAAGTATAATATCCATTTGTTTGTATTTCATGATTTCACTATTATTTCAATTATTTTAAAATAGTTGGCTATGAACAAACTTGACAATTTAATTTTTTGACAGATCATCTCAGTAAATACTTAAACTCTCACTCAATCACACTCGTTTAAGAATTTAGAATTTTCAAAAATGATTTTCACTCACATTGATCGTTATAATATATTCGTTACATATTGCCAATGTAATTTTTAACTCTGGATTAGCTCAAGTAGAATATAGAAACAGATTTCCACAAGCACTACAGCCGAATAAAACTGTGTTCAGAAAATTAGTTACGAAACTGATAAATAATGGTTTATTTTTAAAGAAGGAAACATCATTAAGAGAAATTCAAATTGTTTGTCATATAAATAAAACAAGTGCTAGAAATTTTTTTAAAGAAAAATGGTTACCGGTGTTATAAAGCCAAAAAAGTTCACAATTTACAAGCGGGGGATAAACCAAGGTGGCCGTTAAAAAAGAAGCGTGCCGATCCATTAATATGTAGTAAAATACTTTGGTCCGAATAGGCAAATTTTTCCAATAATGAATTTTTTAATCGCAATATTCATTACAAATGAACTTCTGAAAATACACACTGACATAGACCGACTGGGTTTCAAAATCGTTTTTCAATAAATGTGTGGATAGGTATTTTAAGCAGCAATTTAGTAGGTCCTTATTTTTATAATGGTCACCATGAATTCTTAGATGACCTACCTTTAGAGAATCGACACAACTTTCAATATTTTCAACAAGATGGAGCTCCTCCCCACAATTCCCAGATTTGCCTAGATTATTTAGACGAAATTTTGCCTCAACATTGGATAGGCACCAATGGATTTATTCGATGGCCCTCTCGTTCTCCACATATAACGGCAAGTATAATGCTTGTTAAAAAAAAGTATTGGTTTTAAAAAAATTTTTTCATAATTACTAACGTAGTACCAATGAATAAATATGGCATGTGATATATCGCTGAAAAGGGAGGAAAATACTCTATTTAATGGCGCCATTTCCCCCCGTTCCAAAATAATTTTTTTAACACCCTGAAGAGTAAATCTCAAAATACAGCGGTTTTGAAAAAAAATAGATAAAACCTCGTTGAAACACTCTGTCTTGCAAAAAATTTTCGCCTTAGAATTTTTCTCGTATTCAAATAACGGAGATATCTGGCCTAGACGTTTTCTGCATTTTCGATATTTTCCGCCATAACTCTCTTCCGCCACAATTTTCGTAAAAATAATTTTTTTTGTACGACCGATATTAAGTGAGATATTCTCGAAGGCCCTGATAAAATGGACAGCCTGTATCATATCCTCATCCAGGGTGACTTTAACTGAATTCTATAACTAATACAGATTCCTCCTTTCTACAAGCAATAATTATGGTTTCCTAAGTAGATTCTCTCCTGTCTTGTTCCTTTATCATTTTTATTTGCAGTTCTTAACAATATAGAATATTTTCATACTATATACAAAAAGGTGAACATTTTTGCTTACTTAATTGCCTAAATAATATTTCTCCAATCAGAAAACACATGTTGACGCAGAAAGCGGGCAGATAATCCTCTATTATGTTATGTCTATCAAATCTAATATTCTATTCCATATCAGAGACAATTTCAAGTGAACATCATAAAGAGTTTACAGGCAGGCAAACCTTCCAGTTCCCCAGACAATACAGGTTATGTAATGGCGTTAGCCACCGCCGCTGCTGGAACTTCATTAACCCTTATCTAATTCTTGGATGAAACACGAGGACAAACAAACAGATTGACACAACTTCAGAAGGAACTTTCTTAATAAGGGATAATTCTATTTTATCCATGTTTAAGGGCATGCTCATCCCATGCAGATTCTCTTCGCTCCTTCCTGACTTAAAAGTAAATCGTTGTCGTTTCTAATTCCAAAATATTTACTGAGATGTGAGTACAACACTCACAGTTTACTCAGAATTATTAAAGAAGTCTTTAGAACGTACGACAAAGGCAGATTAAACAAAATTAATTCCGAGCTATGCTGACGAAGTTTGCTTTATTTACAATCCCTCAAGATTGTTTTAGAATAAATCGTCTCAAGTTTTCGATTGCCTTGAATCGTTTTCTTAGATCAAAAGAAAGTTGCAGAGTTGTGTTAGGAATGAAAAGTTATTTAATCAAAACCAGTTAATAAAAAAAATTCAAGAGTTCGATTAGTCTTTACTAACTCTGAATTAATACATCGAAAAGAGCTGATTGAATATCTAAGATTAAAAAAAAAATAATAAGTTATCGTACCTACAATAAAAACGAACTTTAAAATATACAACTTTATACTAGTCCGGGCGAAATCAGTCATCGACCGGGAAAATTAATTCGAATGGAATATTTTTCTGTCATCTTGTTCAAAATGTGCTCCTTTATAAGACAGTACAGTTTTCCAGATGGAACTGTGCTCAGGAATTGTTTAAATAAAGTTTTTTTAAACAAATTAGAAAAATTTACTTTTTTGTTTCGAAAAAAATATTTTCGTATTTCTCACACCAAAGCAAACAAAAAATGTTCTTAAATAGTTTTATCTAAAGTTGATAGATTTAGAGAAAAAATTCTTGAAATCTGAAAAAAACGAATTTTGCGATTTTCAAGACTGAAAAACTATATGAAAGTTGTTTTTCATTGTAAGAAAAATTTGTATCTATTCTTTCAAGCTTTTACCACAATATACTGTTGATATATTTTGTTATTCTTTAGCTTAAGTGCTTGTTTTTTAATTGTGAAGATGTGCGCGTGCACTCACGCGCCTGTCAACGTATGATAAGTGTATTTTTACATGCATCCTCTGAAGTATAAAACAATTTATTTAAAATATGAAACATTACAAATATTTAATATAAGTAGAAAAATTGTAAGTAGAGTAATATAAGATTTAAAATGTATGTGAACTTTATTTTTTATTTAATTTATTTGAAAATACAATTAAAGTGATTATATAACTTACGCATTTTTACAATAGCAAGATCATAGCAGCATCTAGATATACAAGTAACATTACTTTTTTACAGCTACGTGCATTAGTACTACATGATTTTTTACAATTGCATGCTGTTATTAAGCCATCTGAAAAAGGATTTTTTGTCATAAATACAGGTAGGTATAAGCATATTGTCCTCATATTTGTAACCAAGACATGTTGGATCTGAAAATATTAAATTTTTCCAAATATATGTTTGCGCGGATATGCAATTATAAGGCATCTGACGTACATGGGATATTATTAAATTTAAGTTTTATTCCACACGTACGCGAAATAATATTTAATTATTTTATATTATATACATCATATATACATCATGAGGCGCGCCGCTACACTGACTTGTGCGCGAACACTCACACATCTTTACAATTAGAAAACAAGCATTTAAGCCAAAGAATAACAAAATATATCTACAGTATATTGGGGGTCAAAACTTCAAAGAATAGATGCAAATTTTTCTTATATTAAAAAACATTAATTTTCATATAGTTTTTGAGCCAGAAAAATCTAAAGTTTAGCGGTTTTAGAGATTTCAAGAACTTTTTTCTCGAAATCTATCAAATTTAGAGAAAAATGTCTAAGAACATTTTTTGTTTGCTTTAATGTGAAAAATATGAAAATATTTTTTCCGAAACGAGGAACTCAATTTTTCTAATTTGTTTTAAAAAACTTTGTTAGACAATTCCTGACCACATTTCCATCTGGCAAACTGCACTTCTTATAAAGGAGCACATTTTGAACAAGATGGTACAAAAATATTCCATCCGAATTAATTTTCCGGGTCGATGACTGATTTCGCCCGGACTATACGAAAAAATAACACCCAAGATGTTAAAGCTTTTGAATTTGAAATTAATTACTAGGCATTACAGTTTATTTGTTGCACAATTAAAGATAAATTAATACAGCCACTCTCACAAGAAATAAAATTTTAGATATGGGTAGTTAGCATGAAATTATCATAATTTATACCTAGATTCTACTTTTAAGAGATAGGTCCATAAAATTAATACACGCTGTATATTTAGATGAAGACAAAAAAAAATGTAAAAAACATCACGAATATATTAAACAAGATTTTAATCTCCTTAATCTGAAAGCCATCAGTAACTTTAAAAAATGACATTCACCTCGGTTCTTAAAGTGAACAAACAAAAACGAATCTAATTCTCATAAAAACATCCAACCACAAAGCTGCAGAGTGACGTTCCCAGGATCCTGCAGTTTTTATGTGCCTACCTGGATAGTGAAGAATTTTTCAATCGACTATCCCTGACAGGGTGTGATCGAACCCAACAATAAATGCATACGAGGCGGTCTTGTGATTCCTCTTACCTAAACGTCATAATAAATTTTATGTATCTTTTATGTGATTTCGTATGATAAAGGGTATATTCTTGCGTTTGCTAGCTAGTATTCTAATATCGGTTTCCAAAAGAATGTTTCGTTAAGATTTTTGTCACTTCAATTTTGTTTGCCGAAACACAAGGTAAACAAGCTTACAGAGTTTAATGAATTATTACAATTTCGACGAATCGTGATGAGCGCAGTTGAGTCTTTGTTTCTATTTGGGGTACCTACATGATAATGATTCTTCTTTTTGTTATTATTGTACCTCACTAACTATTCTACCTACCATTTTTTCGAAAATATTAACTTTACACACATATAATTGTAATTTACGTGTGTATACAGCAAACTGAATTTTATTTTGTTTATTATTTTATTTATTTATTACTACAACATTTTTAGAAGCTACATATTTTGCAATTATATAATTAATATATTTGTTATTAATTTTACAATTCCATTTATTAACATTATGCTTTACGACACCTGAGGGGACCTCGTCTTGTGTCTAGGAGTATTTAACATTTTGTTCATACATTAATATTAGTTGCATTTTCCAGGAATATTACGATTTATAGGTTTGTAGTTGTAGTATAAAGTGATAGTATAATATAATATAAAGCGAAATAATTCGATAGTGGAAGACAAGGAGAACATATAATTAATTGCATTTAAATTTATTATATTTTATATCGACTTGGTTTGTTACAAGAGTCGGAAGTTAACGGGGAAGGATTTGTTTTATTGTTAGGCCAATAGTTGGAGGAGCGTAGTATGATTGTCTTTTACATACTTTTTACATGTCCTTTTGAATTTATTTTTATTATGGGGTATAATATATTCAGGTAGTTGGTTGTATAATTTAATTCCACTAAAATTGATTAGTCTCTGAGAGATTTATTTTGTTGAAATATACAGGGCGCATCATTAATAATAGGCCATAAATCAGGCGTAGATTCTTTGGGCCAAAATATGAGGATGAGACAAGCTTATTTAGGTTATTTTGTATTCTCTGACAGTCCTCCAAGGACTCTGTACGCCAGTACAATTTTAGGTCATCGGCATATAACAAGCATGATATGTCTATAGAGTCTACAATATCATTTGTAAAGATAACAAACAATAAAGGGCCCAGGACAGAGCCCTGCGACACACCAGAAGTCGCCGAAATCTCAAAGGACTTATGGCTACAGTATTCAACATATTGTTTTCGCATACAAAGATAGGATTCAAAATATGTAAGAAGTGAGGACGACAGTCCCACATTGTTTAACTTTTCTAAGAGAACTCCATGGTCTAATTTGTAAAAGCCTTCGAGAAGTCGTTGTATATTACGTCAACTTGAACATTAGCATCCAAATATTCAGAGATATATTGTGTTATGCAGCAGAGATTGGTCACTGTTGATCTCCCATGTATAAAGCCGTGTTGACTTGGTGTAAGCTGTTCTTTTACGTGAGAATGGTTCATGCATGTGATGTTTAGAATTTAACTATTCGTTTCACTATCTATGAGAACAGATCTCATCGTTTGGACTAGTCTTGCCTTCGTTGGAGAAAAAGCCACAAATTTAGTCTTTGCTATGTTTAGTTTTAACAAATTTGTGTCTATATAGCCAGTTTTTGACTTTACTCTCTACTACATATCACTACTTTACTCTCGAACATATCAGTATAGTGTCATCTGCATCTGATGTGATGTTGCATCCAAAGTTTTTGTCCAGTAAATCGTTAATAAACAACAGGAATAAGGTAGGACCTAAAACTGTTCCCTGTGGGACTCCAGTTTTTATTATCTTCTTAGCGCTAAAAGCATTGCCAATTTTTACTTGCTGGGGTCTATTTGACAGATATTCTTTTAAGCTGTAGGCAATACCTTTAATTTCCATCTTGTTTAGTTCGTCCAGTAACTAGCAATGTGACACCGTGTCGAAGGCTTTTTGTAGATCCAAAAGGATAGCTATGACGTTTTCTTTATTTTCAAAGTTTGTCGTAATTTTATCTGTTAGTGACTCTAGAGGATCTTATGTGCTTAAATTTCTTTGGAATCTATACTGATTTTTTGAGATCACTTTATTTTATTTTTTTCAAGATATGAACGAAGCCTAAGGTTCATACAATTTTCGAATTGTCATTGTTTCATATTAATTACCATATCTCACTTATTATTAATGTTAAAAATATGAATGAAAAAGTTTCAAAGATCAAAAGTTGTGGACGACACATCTAGTTTATTATGTGTACAAATTAACAAGTAGTTAGCCTTATTAGCCTTTAACTTTGTAAACAATATATTGTAAAGCAAATCAATTTTTCGTAAATAATTAATTACTAATAAACGATCAACTATTAGTTAACAAATAATTGTCGAACAGGTCGTTAATGCATGAAAGATGTGTACTATGATTCGTATCTAACATACAATTTTATTACCTTTAAAAGATATACTATTGTTATTAGTTATATGAGAATATTATAAATTCAACGTGTTCAAACAGAAATCACTTTCAGAGCAGACAGAGCGGAGCGATGAAAACCATTTATAGCACCATAAATTATACAATGTAAATACTTGTCTACAGAACTAGTTGTTGTGAAATGTAAGCTGTAACATCACACTTTGTAATAGATTTTACTTAGTTGCTTCCACTATAAAACGTCGGTCGTGAAGTGGCTGCTACTGAATACGGTGGCAGAATGTCGATATTTAGATGTTTAAAATCTTCTTTACGTTCAACAGTTGAAAATATTACTGAAATCTGTGTTGAATAGTATATATTAAATTTCAGGATATACATGCTACTAATGCATATGCTTATTAAAGTATTAAAACACTGTAAAAAAGGTTGGTTCAAGCGAATTTACTAAATATACAGGGGCCGATCTAGCTGTTCTGCAACTCCAGATCTTCTGTGCTCTTAACACAATTATGACTCTGTTTATACAAGGCATGTTTTAGAAATTCAATGCAATTCTGATACTGAGATGCTCAAATTGTGGCAGGGAGTATTTTAATTTTAAACTAACCAGTGGCACACAAAAAGAGTATGATAGGCTTAAAAATAATTAGTATTTAGATCTAGTGTATAATACTTTGCAAGGTGTAGGTAAGTTAAGTTTTTATAACATGTGTAAATAATGGCATTGAATAAACTACGGAGGTGCAGAAGGGACATGTATATAAATTTTTATGTTTTCATAACAAGAACTATTAATTCCGTGATACGTAACACGGAATTAATTATGAGATAATTATTTCCCCGTTACGTAATACGGAAATAATTATGAAATAATTATTTCTTCGTTACGTAACACGGAATTAATTATTTCTTTCGACTGAAGTCAAGAGTATTTCATAATTAATTCCGTGTTACGTAATGAAGAAATAATTACTTCATAATTAATTCCGTGTTACGTAATGAAGAGATAATTATTTCATAATTAATTGCGTGTTACGCAACGAAGAAATGATTATTTCATAATTAATTCCTTCTTACGTAACGAAGAAATAATTATTTATAATTAATTCCGTGTTACGTAATCAAGAGATAATTATTTCATAATTAATTGCGTGTTACGTAACGAAGAAATAATTATTTCTAATTAATTCCGTGTTACGTAATGAAGAAATAATTACTCCATAATTAATTCCGTGTTACGTAACGAAGAAATGATTATTTACTATTTAATTCCGTGTTACTTAACGAAGAAATAATTATTTCATAATTAACTCCTTGTATCAAAATAATAAGCAATATAAAAAAATTCAGGGGTGTCTGTAAATTGTATGTTGTACATAATTATAATTCATTTGCTCTAATTTTGTAAAAAGTTAAAAGCGCTCTATCACAAGTTTTTCTTTAAGATATAAAAGACCTATCGTTTTCAGTATCTAAATCATAATCTTCATTATTTACTTTTTTTAACCTAAGTATTTTAAACATATGGTACATACGGGCAGTTATGGTCTCATAATTGCCTAGGTACCCAAAATTGTTTAAATTTATCTGTATACTACTTATTCTATGATAATTTTGGTGTATATAGTGTGTTTATATCTTCACATGTTTCTCCTCTTAAAATGTTTTACTTGTAGTACTTGTGTGTTTATATGTATGTATTTTAGTTTTAGTTATATATGTATGTAAATTACTATATAGGTATATATTTTTTCTTTCTTTCCGTATCTATGATGTACCTAGCTACTACTGTTTAATTACGGTAACTCTGTATATTATTGATCATTATTCATATTGTATTTTATGATAAAGTGAGAAATAAATTACAAATCACAAAATTAAACTCCCAAATTTGATCGACTCCGTTACCTCGTCTTCAACATTTTCATTATGTAAATTTTCTTCCGTGTCAAATAATTATTTTAGGTGAATATAACACAAACACCTAAATAAATAAATTATATCAATAACGCGGCGCTATCTGCTGTATATTATTGTAGGGAGGCAGAACAACGGACATCCCTGGTAGAGACGCTGAATTTATAATAATTTAAACTGAAATTGGACAAACTATACTATTATTGACGTATATCGTTTTCTGTCAAGGCATTCTCGGTGTTTTAGTGCGGTTGTATTTGCCGGGCTATAATATAGCTTTTTTCTGCAGGAAACTTAGCTTCTTGGCAGCGCTCAGCGTCTTATCTACGTTAGCGTATGACCGAGAGCTTACTGGAAACTATTTACGTTGTTTCTTTCTGTTGTCCTATTTTCATTATGGCAACTGCCCATTAGGAAATGTAATAAAAGATTAAAGTAGATGAAACAAACACCATCTTTACTCCGGAAAAGTAAACCGCAAAGTAAACAGCCAGGAAAATGGGAAATTTCCATCTCAACTATTATTTGCTTGGTGCGGCCCTGATTTCCGTCTGAAAAGGACATTGAATGAACATCTATAAAGATTATAACATTAAGAATGTATCTGTGCGTCAACTGGTAGCGACGATGTTAATGGGCAATATATTATATAGGTATTATTGTTTATATATATATAAGTTAGTTATTTTTCACTCTGAAAATTTTTCACACTAAAGTTATCAGGTATTTCTTCTTTTTTTCAGAGAAATGTGAGCTTTTATTCGGTAAAGGGCACCACAATGCGCCTCCACCATTATTTTAAAAAAGTCGTCAGCGTCCTGTCGGTCGTTAAAAATGTGAAGAAGCTTTGGAAACTTCTTAAATCAGAAAACAGAAACAAAATAAAACGGAAACTTTATGAGATGTTCTAAAGTTCCAGTAACTAAACATTTGACCCTTTTTAAGTTTAATTAAGAGCTGCTCGTACTCAAATTTCTTTCGTTTGAATTCTTGTTTGGTTTGGTGATTGTTAGGCAGATTTATAGTATATTATTTAGATTCTCGAGACGTTTTTGTAGGTATAACTTCTGGTTTCTGGTAGGTAATGATATTTAATAGTAATAGTTAATGATGCTGTAAAAGATTTCAGCGCCTATGTTTGCTGTTTTAGTATATATAAGTCTGGCCAGTTCTCCACCATTCGATAGTTTTGAAGCCTGATTTTATTTGGAATACTTTTATTTAATATTGCATAATCATGCATGAACCATTTGTTCAGCCGGGTTTGCAGAGAAATTGTATATAAAAACATTTCAAAGTAGTTCTGAAGAAAGTCCAAGTACAGGCGTCCATTTAAACGACTGTTAAAGATTCCTGACTTTCTAGAAAGTATGTAGGCTTACTTCTAAAACCAAATTAAATACAGTATATCTGACTTTTTACCACTACACCCCAATGTTTCGGCTATTTGTTGATCGATTAGCCTTTGAACTATCAAGTCATGTCTATACCAGCTATTAGTACAGACCCTATCAAAGTTGGCGATGACGGACAAAGAGAGGAATAAAACATCTCAGCTAGCAAGAATGGAAGAAGAGGATATTCCTTTGTCTGTTGAACTCTGTCTACGCAGCGCACGAAATCAATGAAACCGGCAACCATGCCTGTTGGATTCCCTGCTCGCCTGCTTCGTCCTGCGACAACATTAATACCCCTTACATTCAAATATATTCCAAAAAACTCTCAAACGGGCCTATCTGAATTTTGATTTATGCTTAATAAAAAATAAATGCAAATTTTAACTCTAAATGGAAAGTTCCTTCATCCATTCCTTTGTTGGGCCGCCTGTTTGACGAAAGTGGAATAAGATATATTGCTGTCGGACCTGGAAATTCATCAAGTGACCAATGAAAACGAAAAAAATGTAATAAATTAAACGAAACTGATATAAATGAATTACGATTTCTTGTGTCCATTTTATAACTCGAAAATACAAAAGTTGTTCGCATATGCATCGAATGAAATATTACCTAGTTTCACGTTCTCTTCTTTCATGTCAAAAGTTATCATCAAATGAATTATTGCTCCAGGTAGTTAGAGTTGAATACGTATCTTAAGGTATAGGGTATGAAAAGCTACCCTAAAATTCCCATTTCCGCTGCACTTTTTTTGTTTCAAAGAAGATGTAGATCGAGTACAGAACTAGGATACTCTTTACCCTTCTATCTGATGAAAAACTTGACAGAGCCTTGCGAGCTTGTTTCCTCCTTGATCTCCTCTGTTTCATTATAATGAAAGTGTGGTCCACTTTCTAAAAATGGAACTACCAATAGCTGTTCATCACCATAGGATGCCAAAACTGCAAGCCGATCTACATTGTTATTACATTCAGCCTAATACTGATATTTATAATTATTATGCTAGTCCACTTACTTATACAGAGCCAGTGATGCTTGGAGGATCATAAATTCTGAAATAACAATTCTCAGGCTAAGACCATAAAGCCTGACATCTCCCATGACGTTTTTAACGACCATTTCACATCCATGGCAGGAAACTTAATAAATTCCTTGCCTGAATTAAACAAAAATTTTCGCAGTGAGTTTATGAATAATTTACAAGCACCTGATTTCTCATTCTTTCTACATCCAGTCACCGAGGAAGAAGTGAGGATAGCATTAGGTCATTAAAAAATTCAAGCTCCTCTGATATTTATGAACTCAATGCAAAAATAATAAAAATAATATTGATGCTGCTCCATTGATAGCGCTTTTTAATGCCTGTATCGAATAAGAAATTTTCCCGCATGCACTCAAATGCTCTCGCGTCATACCAGTCTACAAAAAAGGAGATAACTCCTCCCTTGATAATTATTGTTTGATATCTGCTCTTCCCATTTTTGGGAAGATATTTGAAAAGATTCTAGTGAAGAGGTTGACCAGCTAGCTTGACAGATCAGCCCTGATCAGTTTGGTTTTCGTTCCGGGCGTTCGACCTCACAAGCTGTTCTTAGGGTCGTAAGTGGTATAGTTGACGGTTTTGAGGCAGGTCTTCACACAGTTATCTCACTGTGTGGTGTCTCCAAGGTCTTCGACTGTGTCTTTGACACATACTAATAAAAAAGATACAATTATGTGGTATTAGAGGTTTACCCCTTTTCAAGTCGTGTATTTGTTCATAAATAATAAAAATTCTGATTTTCTAAATTTCATGTACGGGGTACCTCAAGGTACTGTTTTGGGGCCCTTATTATTCATACTATATGTCAATGACTTTTCTCAATGTATAGACCCCACCAATACTATTCTGTTTGGAAATGATATCACGCTTCTGTGTTCTGATGAAAACAACTTGTTTCTCTTCATCCTACGAAAAACTAGCTCAAAATTGGTTTAGATCAACTAAATTAAAGCTCAACCATAGGAAAATGCAAACGCTCACCATATCTTCAAACAGGCATCTAATTATGAGTGCGCATGTGAAACTCCTAGGAATTTATCTCGACGATAGATAACCTTAACTGATAACACCATGTAGAACAACTTAATTTGATAAATAATAATAATAAATAAGCACCACAGAAATTAGACAACCCCCAATTCCAGAAGCTAGGGCTTGTGCAGAAGGGGGTTGCACATTGGAAAAACACGGACATACAACAATTTCCTCCGACAGTGCCAGTGCCGGAGCCAGGATTCGAACCCGGTGGTGCGATGTCCGTGTGATTAATCGCGATTGCCATCACGCGCCTTAACCCACTCGGCTATCGACCAGCAGTTAGTGAAAGAAACTCCCTGAATCTTAATCTATGCAATTATTTGCCTACATAAATCCAGCATTTAAATCTAGTTTGCTTTAAATAAAAAATTTAAAAATGTATCCTAAAACACTGTCTTCATTCTGTTGATGAATATTTACGACCACCTTACATCCAGTGATCTTATAGGCATGAATGTTGATTGCATTTATTTGCAGAATACTTGCCATTTTAATTAATTTTTTCTCGTTTGTTTTGTGTTTATTCCCTACTTGTATGTTTGTTACCATTATTGGTTTATCTATCACATACATATAATTCTTGTGATATACTTAATGTTAAAACATTATTTTACTTTGATTGTTTCTATTAATTGCCGACTGGTTATTAGCCAGATCCATGGACTTGCTACAAATATTGTAAAAAATGTGAATGTAGTGAAATAAAGATTATCCATATCTGTCTATCTATAGATTTTCAATGATGTGTAAGAAAACAGGGACTTTTATTTGAAATACCGAAACTGAAGTAGCTGAGGGTTAATAGATGAGATAAAAGTTCAGTCATTGATATAGTTTGGATCTTCCCTGCCAGAAATTAAAATCAGTAGGGTTTCATTACAATCTAGCTATCCTAGGTGGCTAGTTTGAAATTGTATATGTGACGTATGACGAGATAAGGAAGTATATACAAGTTACAAGACATGAGTCATGTTTATTATATATTCCATAATAATTTCATTCCCTTTTACAACTTGAGCGTTATGTAAACCAAGAACGCAAATGTTAACTTAGGTTAAAGGTTGTAAAATTAATAACTAAAATGGCGATATATGACATAACATTGCCGTAATGCTTGTAATAACGTGTACTATAACAGGGGCTTGTGGTTAAATTTAAGTGCGGGTTTTAAGAGACAGGGAGGGATAAACTAAATGTGGCTATTATCATTTATAATTGAATATTAAGCCGTATTGGGGTCAAACTTCTCATTAAATGTGAGTTAGTTGGTCAAGGTTTGATTATAAAGTGAAGACAGAAAGCTAAGAATATTACACAAGTTATGACCCTGCAATTCAATTTTATTCGGCTATGACAGACGTTTCTGAGTTTGGAGAATATATCGGATGCAACGAAAAGTTTATCCAAGGGACGATAGTGTTACGTGCCCACACCCTCCAGTAAACACCCCGATCGTAGGTTCAATAATTGCAACATGAACGCTAACCACTGATTTATTTATTTATTACTAAATTACTTACAACAATTAGTCCTTGTAACTAATCACATTAGTGTGTTATAACTATTATCTAGAATAAATTCACTTCTTATTGTCACTGTACTGTTCTTTAACTTATTTGATCACTTGGCTCCTCTAAAATATAATTGAACTGACTGTCCGACGCGCTGGTCCCACTTCTTTTATACTCCGTGGCGCTTATTCTGGATTCATCCATTTCACCCTAGGCAGTTCCGGACGAATTCTCCTCCCTTCTAGTACACTCTATGAGAAAGCGCCACCTCTGGTCCAACTAACGAATCATCATCCCATGCATCCCATACCTAGCTTCTTCCTATTAAGAGATTAACCGTCTCTTCGAAAGATAGCGCAGTGTTATGGTATTGGAGAAATATGTGTTGACTACATCGATGGACATTTGGAGAACGACCATGGCTTTTTAAGTTTTTAGAAAAGGGGGAATTTTTTACATCTGGCAACACTGTTGCAATTATAAAAGCACAATCGAATAAATATAAGTATACACAGAAAAATCTAACGGCAAAATAACTACTAGCTTATGAGTTTTTTACATTTCGCGCGCGCCCTTAGCAAGAGTATGTGTAGCAAAAGTTTGGTAGAATGGACTCAATTCTTTAAACGATGAATATATAATAAGACCGTTAAACATGTAAAACTGATTTAATTTTTCGCGCTTCACAAAGAAAGTCAAAGTTGTTCTCTAGTATAAATTAATTATTAACACTTTAATGTCAACATTCCCTTTTCACGAACGAAAATAAAAGCCAGGTTAACTGTTACACGGCTAGCTGTGTTTTATACAATTTCTATTTGAAGTGACAAGTGCTCCTTATAAAGTAGGTGGAATTTAGAATGTGGAGTTTTATGATTTTCAGTGAGAACATGAAAAGAATTGTCACTAAATGGAATCGTGCTGTTATTTATATCAATTTATTTTTATGGAATGCCTGGATTGTCAAAAAAGGAAGCAGCTTAACATGATTAAGCTTAAATCACCTATTTTGTAAGAGTTAACGTGGTTTATCGACATTTAACTCAATGTCTGTTGTAAGTATACAGGGTGCAAACTTCACTCAAATATTCGTTACTTTTCCTATCGAAGAGGTAAAACCAAATTCAGTTTGATACTTTGTGGGGGCCTCAACATTAACTTGCTTAAAAGATTTCAATTAATGTTTGTTCAATTTTTTGTACGATATTGTACATCCAAGAATATCAGATCTACCATAATTAAATTTTAATGTCTCTTTGAGTACTTGTTTTCCAAAATTGATTGCATATCCTTGAAAATCGATAAAATTTATTCAGATTTGGTATTTAGTAAGGCCCCTTTGTTTTGTGTGACTATATTGTATAAGTTTAGCAGTTTGCGCCAACATATTTTCAGTCGTCAAAAGTGCACAAGTTGCATTTATACAATATAACCTAATAAGCATGTTATATATAGTAGAGATTATTTAAAATGTCCTCGACCACAACAAAATGTGCAACAAAGAAAGCTACAGGATATTCTCCGTCTTCATGCAAATCAAAAGCAACAATCTTATTAAAAAGAACGTCCAATGGATGCCCCTCACAGAAAGTAAATAATAAAACGTCTATCTCTTACCGCGTACCTGAGGAAGAGAAAGATATAATGTAATATGATGGTATATTTTGTATTGCTTTACAAACTATTTGATGTCGCTGGTGGGATTTTGCTCAGGTCCGAACTTGTATAGTTTCGAAATTTAAAAAAGTCTAAACAGTGAAACGAGCAATTTTATTTAATGAGACCGCGCTCAACGGTTTTGTATTTATAAATCAGGTCGCTTTGAGCAAATTGTGGACAATTTTTTTCAACTGTATAGTTTTAGTTAAAATGTACACATAAAATTTCGTAACAAAGTCGAATGTCGAATAAATCTTAAAATACTTCGTTCGTATCTGTGATTCTAAGAATATCTTGGATTGGTTCTCCCCCTTTAATATCTGGAACTTACAGCAACTTATAAAACCGTAATAAATTTTGGTAACTTTCTTATATATAGTCGAGATCAGTGCTTCTCGGCACTCAAAAAACTCAACAAAAACCTTACGCATTCATTAAAATACCCTTAAAGTAATTGCGTCAAGGTACGCACTTGAAATATTTAGATCAGCAACTCCGTCGTTCAATTTTAACAGCGCGTTACGGTGTAATATTATTAATATGTATATTATAATACATATGAATTTTAAGTTCGGCTCTGCACTATTTCGTTCGCAAATTGACTCGCTTACCTTTATGGGTTTTTAATGTACGTTGGCTTGTTTGATGACAACATGCCGCATAGTCCAACGGCGATAATAATGAGGTCGTACAGTTTCTGTTCCGTTTTTTGACTTCCCAGCAAAACTATACTCGACAACTCAACTTTTAAGTTATTTTTTGGTCTTCTAATAAGATTAGATCCTTATCTTAGACAATATTTTGATTTATGTATAATAAACATGTGAACGTGAAATTTTTAAAAAATCGCAAGTTACTCCTATACACAAAAAAGGACATTTTAATAATACAGACAGTTATAGGCCCATTTCCATTATACCTGTCATCTCCAAAATATTTGAAATCGTTCTAAAAAATAGACTGCTAGAATATTTTGAAAAAAATAATCTACTAACTATTGCTCAATATGGATATAGACAAGGGAAATCCACTGTTAACGCAATCTGCGAAATGTATGTAAACATTATAGAAGCTTTTGAAGAGCGCAAATTATGCTCCGCTAAATTTTATGACATGTCCAAGGCGTTTGATACCGTCAACCATAGCGTTTTGATACGAAGATTAGATTATTATGGGATCAGAGGAAATGCCTTAAGTATATTTACGTCTTATCTTGCAGACCGTCAACAATATATTAAATTTAACGATAATGTGTCCAAACTTTCAAATGTGAATTACGGGGTACCACAGGGTTCTATCCTAGGGCCTTTGATGTTTATCATCTATATTAATGATCTGTCATTCAATTTGGCTCCTGAGGTACTACCAATAATATATGCTGACGATGCCACATTTTTGCTAAGGGACACCCTTTTTTCCAGCTTGTGTATTAGTAGTAAAGAATCCGATAATCTAATTAAACATTGGTCGAGGAGTAATTATCTTACTATAAATGATAATAAAACCAAAACCTTACATTTTTCAACAAAAAATAATGAAGCATACATTGAACCTATTAAACTCCTCGGTGTGTATTTGGATACGTCATTAAATTTTTTCTCCCATATTCAAAACTTGTCAAAACGGCTATCAACTTCCATTTATGTAATAAGGCAACTTAGTAATAAAACAACAAAAGATTGCTTAAGAGTGGCTTATTTTGCAATTTTCCATAGTATAATGGTATATGGAATGATAGTATGGGGATCATCATGCCATTTAAATAAAAATTTTAAATTACAAAAAAAAGTCGTAAGAATAATGGCGGATGCTAAATATGATAATCAGTGTAAACCGCTCTTCAAAAGTCTTCATATTTTAACCCTGCCATCATGTTTCATATATGAATGTTTGCGTCATATTAAGAAATTAAAAAGTGGCGACAAAGTTACCAAGCAGGAGGACATACACCATCACAATACTAGAACGAAAACAAACTTAAGATTACCAAAATATAGACTAAGCAAATCGCAAAACTCTTTTATATCAATTATTTAAATTGTTCAACGTGTTACCTAATAACATAAAAAATGTCGATATGAGTGTAAGCATGTTTAAACAAAAAATAAAACATATTCTTTTGCAAAATGCGTTTTATACATATGACGAAGATTTTGAATATTTTCACACCTTATCTAATTTATCGTCTGTCCAATAACTTGTATATTGTAGCTTTCTGTATTAACTGTTGTTGACAATTTCATATATATGTATGTGTGTGTTTGTATACATGTGTGTATATATATTTGGATATGCGTATATATTTATTTTTCTATAGTTGTAATACTGTTTTTTTGTTTTCCTTTTATTTATATTATTGTGTATTTATTAATTTTTTTTAACTTACGCATATTGTATTTTATTTTATTGTGTCTTTTACATTGTTTTTATTTTTTATGTTTTTATATTTACACTTTTATATTTTATACTACTTTTATGACAAACATTACTAATGTAAGTATAGCATGAATAAAATTCTATTCTATTCTATTCTATTCTATTCTATTCTATTCTATTCTATTCTATTCTATTCTATTCTATTCTATTCTATCTCAATACCATGAAAATAATCCGTTAGTTCATAAGAAAGTGAGAAAGAATTTACGCTGTTGTTACGATTTTGTTTTCCCTTACGTTTTGTACTTTTTTCGATAAATACGCTCTGTTTCATTAAATTTGAATTTGTCTTTCAAAAATGTATTGAAATGTCTAACGGCACTTTCCCGAAAACGGTTATGAAGTTCTACCAAGTGTACCTTTTATACGTGGAAATGACGCCCTCGTGAGATTTTCTGGTCAGAAGTACCACGTTTCGTCAAAAAAAAAAAATGAAAAAAATTCATCATCAGATACACGTCCTGCGGCGCCCTCTATGATCTAACGTGATATAATACTGAAACTGCTTGTGGGTACCCTATTTAATTACAAATGAAATCCTGGTAATCATGTCACCAATAAATTCATTGCTATTTATTTATCTGAAGGATAAACAAAGAAGATTGGCCATTTGCGTGATCGTCTAGTTTTGTTAGTGTAGGACCCAAATTTCGTTGTGTGTGTGTAGTATCCCTTTTTATAATTACCCCAGGTTCTTTGATATAAAGTTTAATATTACTTGTTTCTGTCTGATACTACATACCTTAATATACCGTAGAAAATTAATCACTCTGTTAATTGAAATACCTGGTAAACTTGAACACACTGTCTATTAATTGAGAGACTTAGTTAATTATATATGTTATTTATGTAGTATCCTATTACCCAAGATTGTACTGTACATTTATAGTTGAAGTTTGTTTTCTATTTTGCTTTTGAAATTAAAACATTTATTTAGTTTATTACTTATATGACGAAAAGGTAAAGGTGAAAGAATAAGACAATAATTGATGGGAAAAAATAGTAAAAAAACCCATTTTATTTTATATAAATTGATGCAACAATAGTCGAACATGAAGTCAAAAGTAATCCAAATATTTGAGACAATTGTCTAAATACTATAATAGGAAAATTTGCGCTGCTATAGTAATGACCATACTATAGATATACTGAGTGTTTTGATGCAATAACAAGAACTTATACAAAGTATGCTGTATTATTTTAATAGTAATTAGAGCTGTGGCAATGGCCTGATAATGATAATCTATAACTAGAGCTGTTAGCAATTGCTAGGTAATAATGGTTTATAATTAAATAAAGTTGTTAGCAATCGCTAGATAATAATGATTTATAACTAAAGTTGTTAGCAATAGCCAAATAATGAATCGAATGCAAAACAGAGGACAGGAATCATGTCATGTTTATACTTATCAAAATTAAGTTGAGAAATGAGAATTAAATACTCATGTAAAAGATCATAGAATGTTGAGGAAAAATCCTTTGACTATAATTAAAACAAGCAGTCTACCAAATATTGTATGATTGTCCAACAACGTGAAACAAGGTAGATAGATGTAAATCAAACAGACGAGACGTCCCGGTTCAGTACTCGACGAAAAGTAAACCCTTCTGAATACGAACAGGTCTACGGGCTAATTAACCCAGCATTGACCGATGGCCTGTACAGTTTGTGAGCGCAAGGTAATTAAATGGATGGATCGTTAATAAACAATCATAGAAAACCAAATAGATCGCTGGTGAGAAATCTCAGATAATCATTTGAAAGATAAACATTACTATGACATTTGATATGTCCAAAATTAGGCACACAGTAGCCTTCATAAGTACATCAAATGAAAAATAATGGAAGTGAAAGTTTCTTGTCATTGCATAAACGCAGAAAGTATACAGTTGTGGAATATAAGCTTGTTATTTTGCAAACGCAAATTTCCCTAGTAAAATATTCAGAAAGTGAAATTTTATGAATTAAAATTTGTGAATGAAATCATAACTGAATAACTGGTAATATAATATTATGATAGTTAAAAATCAAAGCTAATATTTCATTTAAAAAAATCTAATATTCTTTTAGTACCACAAATGCGTCAATTTCCCCTATTAACCCCCGTCGAAACCAGAATATGAATGCAATTGCAAATAATAAAGTAGAGTCTCGAAATAAGAAAGTAATCACCTTTAGAAATGAATGCCTGCAGAATTTCCGTGCGCCCTGTATAGCGTTATATCGCCCGTGAATGCTCTCCCCCAGGTTCTACATGTTGGACGTCCTCGTCGAGCATGTCGGTGGTTGAGAAGAATTCGTAAAATAAAATGTAAGTTATAATATTGTTTGGCTAGTAGTTTAGACGGTTGACTTAGTAAAAAATATCCCAAAATAATTTGTTAGGCTCGGCGAAAATATCGCGACGTAGCTTAAAAGGTGTTGTCTTCAGATGCCGTCTAGCTTCTCCCCTTCAATACCACTTTAATATGGTTCCTGATGTCACCCTTCTACCCGGATTATGCATCTCCGCTTGTTTCTTGTGGGAATATGTTTATTTTAACGTTATTATAATATTCGACACTGTGCAACACTTTAGAGTGACGCTCAACTTTCTATCTTTTTCTATAGTTAAGCTAGAAACGTGTAGGCGATTCCATACTATGGGAATACACGAAGTACTTGATGTTTATCTGAATATACGATAAACAAACCCTGCGACTCTAGATTTTATGTAAATTCTGTCTCAAAATTGTAGCGTTTAACTTTGATTTAAAAATACAATTTTAAAATTGCATTTCTGGTAAGTTTACTGCGTTTAATATTTAATGACTAAATAAATGACAAGATGAAATAACACGAATCAAACTGCAATAATTACTTGAATTTGGAAACATAAATAGGAAAAATTTAAATTTGTAAATGCCCTATATACTGGGCGTTTCAATACATACATTATTGTTTCTTGGAATACAAAAAGTTCCTCTAGCAAATTTTGCGAAGATCAGTCAAGAGGCTGTTGAGTTATTGCAAAAAAAAACAAAAAAATTATTTGAAATTTGACACCCTGTATCTTTTTCCACAGCAACATTTTACTACAGCATATTTGGTTATATCCTCATATTTTGGCCCAAAGAATTTACCCCTGAACTATGGCCTATTATTAATGGTCCACCCTGTATATTCTTTATTTTATTATATTGTTTTGTTACTATTAGTAGCGAAAAATGTTTATTGGGAAGTAAGGAAATAATTTAGATATCGCCATTTGCTATGTATAAATTTCTCCAAATAATTTTATGCGAATTTCCTAGTAAAGCTTATATGCAATAAATCAGATATAATTTATTTCAAAATTATTGATTATCACACAAGATAAGTTTACGAATATGCTCTTTTATAGTTACATTTGAAAAAGTTATGCAATTTATCCTGAACCAATCTGTACACAATGTACATACAATAAACATTAACTTTACGTTCTTGAAGTTTGCTAATGGCGGACTTAGTTAGGGCAAATCATACATCACACTTCAATAAAATCAAGAAAATTTTACCACGTTTAGTGGACAGGAAATGTACATATGTCCAACTTCATCCTCTACATCCTCTTATTTATATTAACACATGTATATTTTCCAAAACAAAAATTCCGATTGGCAAACTGAACGTGATGCACTAATTTTAATTGGTTATAAAAGTGCACTGACTCTGCAGACTTATATTTTGATTGTGTCTAGACGTCATAAACTGGGAAACCAGTGAGTTCCATTTCACATTAAAATACGGTTTTGCAGTTGGTACAGCTCTGGTACAGCGTGTATTATAGAGCGACGCATATGGTAAACGAGTAACATTAAACATTGGCATCCAGTGGAGTGTTAGAGCCGATGCATGATGTGCATACGCAACGACAGGCATGGGATGACACCTTTTCAATCGACAAATGTGGCTAATATCAAAGATCGTTCGTACAGGGCCAGTTGAAATAATATAACAGTACCTGTTTGCTGAGTATTTAAACTAAAAAGTGTTAAAAATTAGTTTAAGGGCTGTTCTTGCAGTTTACCGTACACCAATAGGGTTTTCCCAGAAAAAAAATTATTGCTGAAATACTTAACTCACGTAAAAAAATGATTTATGGCATATTTATTATCTTATTAATTTTACTAATAGTAACAAAAAAAAAACTTGAAGTTTGAAAAATATTGGGTTCATTTTAAACAGCCATAAATTGGCGCGTTGTGACGTCAACACCCTGAAATCCAATCACAGAGGTTGTCTCTGTTCAAGATTGTTTATTAATCTTGGTCTCTGTTAACATAACATAACCTCTATTTATTGACAGCACTCAGCACTTTTCTACTTTAGGTAAAATATCAGTGGCACCTTTAACATATCCCTCTTCCACTAAATTCCATTTTTATTGTAGAATTAATAAAACATAAACCAGAAACTGATAAAATAATGTTTTCACTCCAAACAATACATACATAAAAATATAAATTTGACGTTTTAGGTTAGTCATCTGATGTGTAATGTCGGTGAAGGTTAAACCTAAACTGCAGTACAAAATATTAACGTCCGACGCTTTCACGAATAACTTGTGCGGCATTTATCTGGATTCTGATTGGCCAATATTTACACGTCCACTGCTTTAGACCAATCACAGTACAAGCATTACAAATTGAAATTCTGAGAAGTTTTAGAGGAAAGCTTTCTTTAACACACAGTTAGAATCTATTACAAACTAATTATATCCATAATCTCATTGGTTTTCCGGGTAGATACGTAATTCTGGCGCGTAAAAATGCCCGTTTTAAAAAGCAGTGAAATTATCAGCAAGTTGATTTAACGATATTTTCTTAGAAATTATTCTTATTAGAAAAGTAAATTGTTGTAAATTAATAAAATGTTTTATTATATCATTTTCACGACACAAATTGTTAAAATAAAATTTGTGGGAAAACCCTATTCAATTCAATACAACTTTATTAACAATTAATATTTACATCTGCCTCCCCAGAACCCACCACGGGACCGACCGTGTAACCACTGCGTTGTTCGTGGTGGAGGATTGCGGGGTTGTTGGACGGAATGGGACTAAACACCTTCCATCGCAGATGGATAATAAAATTGGGTCATAAAATTAAAACATATCTGAAAACAGATTTAATTAAACTTATAACTGACTCACGCACTATCATTAATTATTTTGATTTTGACGTAGGCATCTCAACTTGTACAAGGTGCCTTCCGTGAGGTATGTCAATGCTGGGCTGGGCGTGGTTGGCCTAAATTTCAATTTAAAAAATTTTTGTATTACGAAATTTTGGTTTGGTGAAAATTTTGATGTGAAATGAATTTAGGAAAACAAAAATGCACAAAAGGGAAATGAAGAAAAAGAAACAAACATAAAGGGAGAGGGGGGCAGGAAAGATTTAAAGATACAAAAGGTATGAAATATCAATAAAGGTAGATAGGATAAACCGAAGTTAGAGATGTTAGATATAAACCTTGCTGCACTTAAGAATAGTTACTATTTTTACAACCAATTTCAAGTAAATATGGAACTGAACTCCAATTTACCGAAGACAATACAATAATTTGACAACTTTGTCCTAATATCCTTACCAGGATCATCAGGATAAAATAAAAAATACTAACATATTGTCGATGTTTTGGTGGAGGCGCCGCTGTTAATAATATATATATTCTAACTAATAATAAAAGCGTGTTAATTAAATGATTTTTAGTAAATTTTAAAAAATTATAGTTTAAAAAAACTAAAAAAATACGCTTTAAAAATCGAACTAAAAAGTAAAAAATAATAATGTTTAAATATTAAGATTTTGTTCAACAGCGATAGACTGTAAAAAGCGGGGTGCTTAATATCAATTGTATAAAAATTTTATTGGTATTTATTGATAAAAGTAGAATTATAAATAAAATATAGTAAAAAGCACCCCACGCTTTCTACAATGTTTTTTTGTTTTTTTTTAAACTATAATTTTTCTAGTTCAAATGTGCTTTTGGAGGGCGGAATATTAAAACATAATATTTTTAGTCGCACACTCCTCTATAAAATCCTTATTTTACTATAAGGAACGTAACCAGACTGCAACCAACAGCTACTCTCCGGGCTTTGTGCCCCGCCGAGCGCTGAATTACAAGTTGGCACGAGAGGAAGTATTAAAAATATTATGTTTTTTATAATATTCCTATTAAAAGTTTCCTTATATCTCGTTTATTCTCTTGAGGTATACTGTATTATGAAAATGATGGTATATCTTTTCACCACTTACTTTACCACTCTAAAAGGACAAACTGATATTTTATTTTCAGCAAGTTTGTCTAAACAAATGTTCTACTAATAAAAAGTCTGAGTATTGCAGAGTTAGGATAAGTCGATTCACCTTTGACCAAAGGGGCAATAAAATTCCTGCTACTTCCATGGCTCTACACAATCAATAACACTTAAGCACCATTACCCATAATACAACAAAATGCTTCTTTCTGATCATTTTGCTTTTATTGTTCTCTCTAAAATGAAAAACCTCCACTCATAAAAAAACAAACGACCAATTTTATAGTGAAGTTATACAGACATGAGGGCCCTCATACAAGCATAATGGGCTCTACATCCTACGTAGGGTGAAATTGACAAGGACCTTTGTTTATGCAAGAAACGGTTACCGCTTTTAAAACAAGAAAAACTAGCCTAGATTTATGCCTTTGTCTCAGATATTCTATTTGCGTATCTCGGGCGTGCTGACAAAAAAAACAAATGAGTGTTCTAGGGCTTCGCTTTGTTTTATTGTTTAGGCCAATAATATGAATAAGAACTAAAAACTCATAATATGTTCATATTATATATATACAGGGTGTGCCAACTTTATTTATGGTACCTGGTTTAGTAGACGGTTGGTAGAGCGACACTATTTAATTATTGTTTTAATGGACTTACTTAGCCACATCTATTCCATCACTCAACCAGGATACATACACACATAGATAATTACACAAAAATTCCCTAGGACATTGCCATCTGCCGCAGCTAAGACTCGAACTTAAACGCTTAAACGAGGAGAACGACTAGCCGTATTGTCACCCACACAATAGCTACAGTCTCGACAACAAGTGGAAAACGACATTAAACATCAATATCCTTGCCGAGGTTCGAACCCGGTAACCCTTGGTCTCAAACCTAACATGTGAGAATGAGAAAAATTAATTACAATTTTTATATGTTTCCCAAAAAAAGAATGAGATGTTCACCTTTTTACTCTACCAACTCAGATAGACCAAATACAAAATTGAGTCACTCAACCGACAAGGAACGTCAAGGAATCTTTCATCTGTAATTACCACTCTTCCCGTTCTTCTCGAGGGTTTCCTTTAGATCAGAGGAAAATAATGTAGTGTTAACAAGAGGTGCTACATAATGCAGTACGTGTAACAGATTATTTACATAGCCATTTTCTGGAGTAGTAGTACGGGTCTTACAAGATAACCACCACTATTACCAGAGCTGAATCCGGTAGATTTTTTCAAGAAACTGTTTGAAACAGATACAAAACCATTCTGTAAACCTTACAAAACAAATAATTTGTATGTATACAAATTTGGGGGAGTCATCAGAACGCCGTTTGTAAATATTTCAAGATAGTCTAAAAGTAACACCAAAGACACTTTGAACAGTTACACAGAAGAAGTTTTACGTAATTACAAATTGTATTAGATAACGGTGGACATTTTGAACATATAATATGTACAGGCTGTCCATTTTATCAGGGCCCTCGAAAATATTTCACTTAATATCGGTCGTACAAAAAAAATTATTTTTACAAAAATTGTGCCGATTTATATAACCTACAAAATGGTTTAAAGACATTTGAAATCCATGGCCTACTTTAAGAGTTATGGGGGAAAATATCGAAAATGCGGAAACGTCTAGGCCAAATATCTCCGTTATTTGAAGAGATACGAGAAACATTCTAAGGCGAAATTTTTTTGCAAAACAGAGTGTTTCAAGTAGGTTTTATCTAATTTTTTTTCAAAACCGCTGTAAGTTGAGATTTACTCTTTAGGCTGTTAAAAAAATTATTTTGGAAAGGGCGGAAAATGGCGCCATTAAATAGAGTATTTTCCTCCCTTTTCAACGATATATCAAATGCCATATTTATTCATTGGTACTACGTTAATAATTATAAAAACATTTTTTTTAAACCAATAATTTTTTTTAACAAGCATTATACTTGCCGTGGAGAAGTATGATTAAATAAAACGATAAAATAATTCAATAAGTTTTTCAAATCTTTGCTATAATAAAACATTAACACAATTAAGAAGAATAAAGTAAATTTAGGTAACAAAAACAAAATGATAATCAAGAAAGCAACAGGGAGCAATTATGGAAAGAGTATTCGCAGTTATGCCAATGTATAGAGGTCCTCCATAAAAGCGTCACTCCTTGCTCAGAAAGTTAAAATGTCTTTACCAATTAATTTAAGTATTATATCCATTGGTTTGTATTTCATGATTTCACTATATTTCAATTATTTTAAAATAGTTGGCTATGGACAATCTTGACAATTTAATTTTTGGACAGATCATCTCAGTTAATAATTAAACTCTGACTCAATCACACTCGTTTAAGAATTTAGAATTTTCAAAAATGATTTTCACTCACATTAATCGTTATAATATGTTCGTTACATATTGCCAATGCAATATTAACTCTGGATTAGCTCAAGTAGAATATAGAAACAAATTTCCACAAGCACTACAGCCGAATAAAACTCTGTTCAGAAAATTAGCTACGAAACTGAAAAATAATGGTTCATTTTTAAAGAAGAAGACAAGGTTGAATAGTGTTACTGATAATGTAAATAAGGTAAACCGAGTTATTAATTATGTAAGAAATAAAAATCCAGAAAATTTGGAAACATCATTATGAGAAATTCATATAAATAAAACAAGTGCTAGAAAAATTTTAAAGAAAAATGGTTACCGGTGTTATAAAGCCAAAAAGTTCACAATTTACAAGCGGGAGACAAACCAAGGAGGACGACTTTTTGTAGGGGACTGTTGGAAAAGAAGCGTGCCGATCCATTAATATATAGTAAAATACTTTGGTCCGACGAGGCAAATTTGTTCAATAATGGATTTTTTTAATCGCAATATTCATTACAAATGGACTTCTGAAAATACACAGTGGCATAGACCGACTGGGTTTCAAAATCGTTTTTCAATAAATGTGTGTTATTTTTATGATGGTCACCTCAGTGATCAAAGGTACCTAAACTTTTTGAGAAATGAATTTAATGAATTCTTAGATGACCTACCTTTAGAGAATGGACACAACTTTCAATATTTTCAACAAGATGGAGCTCCTCCCCACAATTCCCAGATTTACCTAGATTATTTAGACGAAATTTTGCCTCAACATTGGATAGGTACCAATGGATTTATTCTATGGCCCCCTCGTTCTCCAGATATAACCCCATTGGATTATTTTCTATGGGGGTATATTAAAGATAAGATGTTTTCGACGACGCCGCAAAATGTAGAGGACCTAAAAGCTCGAATTCAACAGGCATGTATTACAGTTACCCCCGAAATGATGAGTAATGTTTTAAATGCAGTGCCTCGCCGCGCTCGATTGTGCATAAGAAATCGCGGTGGACATTTTGAACACTTGATATGATATCTTAAAAATTATTTTGAGGATTAGATAAATATTAATGTTCTGTGTGATTTATTCTTTTTATTATTAATTTATTTTTGTTACCTGAATTTACTTTATTCTTCTTAATTGTGTTAATGTTTTATTATAGCAAAGATTTGAACAACTTATTCAATTATTTTATCGTTTTATTTAATCATATTATTATTAAGTGAGATATTCTCGAGGGCTCTGATAAAATGGACAGCCTGTATATATTTATTTATCAACAACTTTTTTGATATCGATCCTTTGTGTCACTAGATTAGTTTATGTCGTAGAGAACTCTCAGAATCGTGGAATCCAACGGCTGATCGTTGCCTCCACAGGTTTATATAACACCCACGCAACGATTTTCGGAGTAAAAAATGTCGTCTCATCTTTTATATAATAAATCTCTTAAAAGTTCTGCGTGTCAGTGTAAGTAAAAGTAATTTTAAGGGTGATTAAGGTTGTTAAGTTTACTGTCAAATTTAGTTCAACTTAATGATCAAGGGGTTCATTAAATTTCGAGAATTAATTTGTTGTGAAATTACACTGCTCTGTTGTACACCGGTACACAGTCTCATCCTTTACGCAATTTTGTGCATGCCAAGCCTTATTGAGTGTACTTAATAAATTGAATAAAGAGGGCGAATCATCACTTTCCTAATAGGTAAAAAAAAATATAGGTTGCGACAATCAGTAGGTACGAGTTTTAATGGGCTTAACAGGCTTAATTTACGAAATTAGAAGCCAAATTTCATATTTATTAATATTAATAACATCTTACGGATAATGTAAGGAAAAAAAAGGGAATAGAATATAGAATTATGCTAACCAAAATGTTTCTTCATTTTGAAACAAATTCAGAGAAACTGTCGCATGAAAAAAGATAGAGAACGAAATCCTATTCTACAGAATGAAAATAGTTCCAAAACCGAGGAAAGTAAGATTCTGTGGATGGTTGTTAAATTTTTTGGTAGGACGAATCAATTTTTTCTAATAATGGATTTTCAATAGATACACACAATTGCAATATTGAACCAAGAAACTGAACGAAGAAAGGAACCCAGATAAATACAAAATACTCTTTAAGAATTCCGTTTAGATGTATTGTTATCAGTAATTACCTTATAGCAACTATCAGTCTGAACTTGTCGAGTTAAGGAGGAGCAAAAATGCGAAATTTTAAGTTGTTGACTGAATTAAAATCAATCGTAATGATATAGCAAACAAGAGTAGTCCGGATGAAATTGATATGGCTTTCTATAAGGATAATTTTGACATTCTATCTGATCAATTGATTCATATAATTAATGGTTCATTAGAGCGTGCTATTGTGCCAGATTCTTTAAAAGTGTCGACAATAATTCCTGTAAGAAAAGTACTTAAAATCATTAAAGCTGAAGATTGTAGACCTATCAATATGTTAACAGCTTTTGAAAAAATATTAGAGAAAGTCTAATTTCTGTGGTGTTTATTTATTTATTATTTGTCTATAATTTTTATATTCTATAATAGAGAAAATAAATATCAGTCTGGCTTTAGAGAACATTTTAGTTGTGAAAATGCATTACAGTACGTTGTTAATGAGTGGAAGGAAGCTAAGGACAAAGGAAGAATGTCAGGAGTAATATTTTTAGATTTGAAAAGAGCATTTGAGACAATTGATAGAGAGATTTTATTAGATAAGCTAAACAAGTATGGAATTGATGGTGTAGTATGGAAGTGGTTTGACTGTTATTTAAAAAACATAAGGCAAAGGGTGAAATGTGAAAATGTGTTAAGTGAGCTGTCTATGTACATGGGAGTGCCTCCGGGGGCATACTTGGCCCTCTGTTATTTGTAATGTACATTAATGATATGTCAAGGATCTTAAAAAATCGCAAATATCACTTTTTTGCTGACAACACTATAGTCTACATTTATGAACATGATCCTAGTGTATTGGTACTGAAAATAAATCAGAACTTGTTTCTAAATGGTTGGGTTGAAAACAAATAAATTAAAACTGCTGCTCCTAGTTGTTCAGTTCGAGCAACGAGGAGCAGAGGCAGCTTTCAGTGAGAACCTGAAGATGACAGACGAGATTCTGCCGAAAAGTCGTTTAGACAACCGTGACTCCTGGAGGAGTCGACCATCGACGCGGGAGGGCATACGGAAGTACAATAACACTTCATATATATATAGGCTGTCCATTTTACCAGGGCACTCGAGAATATCTCACTTAATATCGGTCGTACAAAAAAATTATTTTTACGAAAATTGTGCCGATTTATATAACCTACAAAATGTTTTAAAGACATTTGAAATCCATGGCCTAATTTAAGAGTAATGGCGGAAAATATCGAAAATGCGGAAAACGTCTAGGCCAAGTATCTCCGTTATTTGAAGAGATACGAGAAAAATTCTAAGGCGAAAATTTTTTTTGCAAAACAGAGTGTTTCAACGAGATTTTATCTAATTTTTTTCAAAACCGCTGTATTTTGAGATTTACTCTTCATGCTGTTAAAAAAATTATTTTGAAACAGGCGGGAAATACCTGAATTTACTTTATTCGTCTTAATTGTGTTAATGTTTTATTCAAAGCAAAGATTTGAACAACTTATTGAATTATTTTATCGTTTTATTTAATTATACTTCTCCACGGCAAGTATAATGCTTGTTAAAAAAAATTTATTGGTTTTAAAAAAATGTTTTTATAATTACTAACGTAGTACCAATGAATAAATATGGCATGTGATACATCGTTGAAAAGGGAGGAAAATACTCTATTTAATGGCTCCATTTTTCTCCTTAGAATTTTTCTCGTATCTCTTCAAATAACGGAGATATTTGGCCTAGACGTTTTCCGCATTTTCGATATTTTCCGCCATAACTCTTAAAGTAGGAAATGGATTTCAAATGTATTTAAACCATTTTGTAGGTTATATAAATCGGCACAATTTTCGTAAAAATAATTTTTTTTTGTACGACCGATATTAAGTGAGATATTCTCGAGAGCCCTGATAAAATGTACAGCCTGTATATATATTCTTTCATTTTTATTTGAATATGTTTTTATTTATGTATATATAGCTTCTAATGTAAAACAGAGATACTATGTATTTCTTATTGTATAATTTAGTGCAAAATTAAAATTTCAAATAAAATTTTGGGATCTTACAATTACCTCCATAACATCACCTTGAGTGGAAACGTTGAAATTATCGAGAATATTGCGCTGGGACCACATCGACTCTGGCTACGCCGCTGTTTGAGTCTAATAAATAAATTAATCTAAACACAAGCTTGCACAAAACTAACTAAAATTCCAAACTAAGAACAAGTAAACGAGAAATATAATTTCACTTTTTAATATAAATTTTAAAAACTCGGCGAATATCCTTCTCTTTCTATATATTTTATATATAAATTTAATTGTTTTTTCGTCGTTTGAAGCTTTCAAACAGAATAAGTTTGATCATTCAGAAGTAACGCTTGTTCAATTTTCCCTGTCCCCTGTGTCCGTGCCCTGCCTCTGCTACAGCCTTTTGTCTTTCTGATTTTCATTATTTAAATTTGATTCGAATTCGAGCTAAGACCATCTGAAAGAATAAAGGTCAATAAAATAAGAAAAAAGTCTTCTATCGGCATAATATATTATGAAGGAAACTTTATTAAGTGCCTAAAAGTACTTTTTATATTAATCACACTTTTTATTTGCTTTTAGTTCAAGTAGAAAATGTTTTTGGCAAACAGGTAATCTAGAAGCGTTGAATAGTTTTTGGGTTAAAATATCTAGTAGGCAATAAAAACACTTATTATTTTTTCTCTCAGTATTCAAATATTTCATAATCATTTCTCTCATAAAGAGATCATAGTTAGGTTGAAAAATTTGCTGAATAAAACATCTTTAATATTATTGGGAATATAAAATTCACAAGAAACGTTTTCTGCTAAAAAATATGTCTCAGATCCTAATCCCTCTTGTGATACGACTATCCACGCACCAATTATTGAAGGATGAAGAGTTCTTTCAACAGTGTTATGATACTGGTTTTATCTAAAGTATATCCTTATCCTTATTTGCGTGGATGAGTTTATTTGTCGATATGATGCGACACGTTCTATCGACGATAAGTAATAATAAACTATTTTTTATAAAAACTGCCATTTGCACCATTCTTAAAATTATTTGTCATGAATATCCTTCATTTATTTGTCATTTCCAAAAATTTATTTTTATGTTTATTTTTGTAATATTATTGTTTTTGAGTGGACTGTATACAATTGAACAAAATTGATTTCTTAAACAAAAATCGGCAGCTACTGGAAGCGGCTGAAACCTCCCCACTCGGTGGATCTTTGAAGCCGAAAAGAGCATTAAATTGTGTGACAAAACGGCTCTAAACGTAATCCGATCTCATCCAAAGCCTTTTCAGATCTTCTGGGGCACTAAAAAAACCCTCAACTTAATGAATTTACAATCATCTATGCGAGTTATTACCTACATTATCGCTCGTTGAATAATATACTATTAGGATATTAACATCACTTGAACGACTAAGTTATCCTAAATACTACAGATTTGTAAAGCAACAAACTGAAAATTGTTAAAGTGATAATCTATAATAAATTCACCAACGAAGTTACAGAAAGCATATGATATTGATATTATTACATCTACCTTTAAAGTTTGTGACAATCCACTAAAAGTTACAAATATGCCGAATCCTATTAACATGACATGACACTAACGTTATCGGATGACAAATGATGACAATGACAATAGTCAAAATTTGCTCATTGCAATCCGATCGCTCGCGGCTGTCTTTGTTAAATGAAACATTAGCATTTCAGTAGTTTTACTAGATTTTAGAGGAATATTTGTAGTTTAATTCTTCGATTTGTCTGTATATATATTTAAAAAATTTTGAAACTGGAAGGAAACAAAAAATGACTGTAAATATTGTAAATGTGCAGTATGAATTGTAAACGATAATAAAATGATGATAATGAAATAGTTTTAATGAATTTTAAAAAAATGGCACTAAACGTAATCCGCTCTATTTCTAGAGCAGTGAATAAACCCTCACACGTGAATTGACACGTGATGTGACAAGTTTCACGACGTAACGGCTACGCGCATGGCATCGATCATGTCATGCGAAATGCAATCTATGCTTCATATTTGCTTTGTTTTTAATTTTTTTCACGGAAACCAAATCGAAAGGGTGGAAGTGTGATATATCGTTGAAATCAGAATTTTAACTGCTTTTCAATGGTTCCATTACAAATTGAAAGTAATTATAAAATAAACAACTTGTTGCGTCAAAATTGCACTAAACGTAATCCGATCTCAACCAAAACCTTTTCAGATCTTCTGGGGCACTAAAGAAACGCACATGCAAAGTTTCATTCAAATCCGTTCAGTAGTTTCGGCGCTATCGTGCTAATGTTAAAGAACACGCTAAAACCCCGATATACTTTTCGACGCTGTAACAAAATCCAACTTAGGAGATACTTCGTACGAAAAGCGTGCTTCACGTAAAAATATCGTGGAAGAGGTTTTTAATACTTGTAATCAAATTTTTTATGCAAAATTTTCAATAACTCCTCAAGGAGCGTTAATTTAGCAAGTGTAGTAAATGTCGCTGCATAGGGACGTAATGTCGCCCCGACCACCTAAATTTAGAAAGTATAATAAAATTTGATTTTAGCTTCGGAATTTTCAAAATTAAAAACCCTTTTACGAATCCACGTTGTCAAGCACTGCAACTCATATGAGGTCTTGAATATGAGGACAAGTTAATCCAGCGTCTATCCAAAGTATATCGTGAGTTTTAGCGGAAATAGCCCTTAGCGACATGGGACCCCCATCGTTTCCTAGCAGTCAATTTTGACGGGGAAATGATGAGTTTTAACGGGGTTCGCCCTAAACCGGTTCCTCAGTGATTCGGTGCCAGAAAAGTATCTTTACCATGTACTCATATGTGCATGGGAACCGCCTTGCCTGAACGTATAAAATTGTAATTGCAGAATACAATTCGAAGTAGTAGCGCTTCAAGCATTTTTAAGCTCTGAGGAGCGGCCAAAATTGATATTGAAATACAAATACGTGAATAAGACAGGCAAGCAAAAGCCCACCAAATTTCAGAAACATTGAACTTTTCTTGAATCTTTTTGTGTAATCGTTAGCTCACAAAACTGCATTTTGGATGGTAGTTGGTACATTATAAATCGTTCCGTTCCTCACCATGTGTTGTACACGGGCCAGACTAGTGTTTGTTAAACATATTTCTTAAAATAAAAGTTGTAAAAAACATAAATGTTTTAAAGATTTAATATATACATTTTGAACTTTATATTGTCTTTTAGTTGTGTTTTCTAACAAAATTCCCTTTCAGGTATAATTTTAAGAAAGTGTGGTACATCCAGTGTTAGGTTTATAGTGTTACGACGTCCAATTGATACCATTAGAGCAGCAGTTAAGCATAAACGACAGTAAGTATGATTTTTTATATTATTCTCCGTCTGAAACAGTCGTGTTGAACTCTAAAAATTTTGTGAACGTAAATATTCATTTTTGAAATAAAGATAGAATAGATGAAAAAGAATTTTTTTTTTCTTTTTCCTATTTTTTTTTAACATTTTTTTCTAACTTTTTTAAGATAGAAATATAAGTATAAATATAAATTTTATTGTGGAGAGGTTAATATAACACAAACATAGACACTTACCAAATTCAGCTGGCTGTTTGCTGCCCTTGTGTCGCGATGGAGAAAGAGACAGGGTTAAAAGGACATTTAAAGGATATCGCGTTAACAACACATTAAACTTAATAAGCTGATTAGCTATTATATTCACAAATAGATAACGTTGTAATTTATATTATCGCGTATTTTTACTAATTTTGAGAAAATCAACTCTATTTTAGGAAACTAACTATATATCTATTCGAGTGTCACAGCAACTCACTATGTCTCCCAAAAAATATACAAAAAATTAAATATAAATGAATTAAATCTGATACTTGTGATGCCCTCTATTAAGGAAGTATCCAGTCATTATTTAGAAGGAAGGCAACTGCTATTTTCAATTAATTTGAATTATATGCGGCCCAAACAAATGAGAAATTATTATTTCATATTAAGATAAATATGCCGTAAAAAATAACGTAAAAGCTAACTTAATGACATTTTTCGCCTAGCATATATGAAAATGAATCATATTAACCCTAAAAATTTGATCGAAAATATAGTTTATCGTCCCTTGGGCCTCTAAACTTTCATTAAATGTGAATTTAAACCAAAATTTGGAATCAAAACAAACAACAAAAGTGTAGAATAACAATAAGTTGTGAACAATTGTAATTCTGTGGTGCATAAGTTAAAATGAATGACAACTCAGACAGTAACGAAGAATTTACGAATACTCCACCGGACTTGCAAGAAGAAGCTATCAATGTTTTTCTGAATTTGTTACCTACAAAGTCAAGACAACGGTACGAAAAGTGCTATGAATTATTCAATACTGGAAAAAGAATAAAAAAGCAAAAATCGTAACAGAAAATGTACTTACTACTTGCTTATTTATCGGAAAGATCAAAGATTGTAAATGCAGGTACCCTATGGTCTGAATTTTCAATGTTGAAAAGCACTTTTAAAGTCAAGGAAAATATTAATTTTGATAGTTTTCATAAAGTTCGAGCATTTTTGAAAAAAAATTCTATAAATTACCTCCCCAAAAAGTAACAAATTTTGACTCAGGAACAATGCATTGAATTTTTTAAGGAAGCAGATGATTCGGAATATCTTATGATCAAGGTAAACAAATAAACAAAGATGAATTATGTTTTTTTATTAACATTGCATTGTAGGTTTCTCTTATTATGGGACTATACGGAGCTTGTCGTCGAAATGAGTTGTTGAATATGAAACTTGATCATATAGATAATAGAGGAGACATATTGATTGTTACAGTTCCAGAAACAAAAAATAATATTACAAGAACGTTTACAGTCACAAACAAAACAGTTGATGGATTGAATCTACTTAAAATATACAACAAATATGTTTCCCTTAGACCTACCCACACTTCTCATAATCGCCTATTTATTTATTACAAGAATAATAAATGCACAGTACAACCAATCGGAAAAAATGTATTTAGCAAAATTCCAAGCAAAATAGCCACTTTTTGAAACTGCCTGAACCTAATACATACACAGGTCATTGCTTCCGCCGTAGTTCTGCAACCCTACTAGCTAACTCTGGGAGTGATTTGCTAACACTTAAGAAACATGGAGGTTGGCGTTCTTCTGCAGTTGCAGAAGGATATATCGATGACTGCTTAGCAAATAAGATTGGCATTTCTCAAAAAATCCTGACAAACCAAAAACAACAGTCCAGTACTAGAGAAAGTAACACAATTGAAGTGTTAAATATTTCAGACCAAATAAATGAAATACCAGTTAATCTAGACAATCCCAATGAACCATCAACTTCATCTATAGAAATAAGTCACCATGCTACTACCACTTCAAACACTTACCGAATACCTACAAATTCTGGGATTACTATCCATAACTGTGCTCAAGGGATAATTAATATTAATTACTATAATAAATAAATTCGCAAATTGTTATTCTTAACTTTCTTATTAAATTCTGTTTGTAATTATAAAATTAAAGATTTTTGTTGTACTTTTCCTTTTTTGGTTTTGTTGCTAGGCGAAAAACAGTTGTGTGTCACACATGCAGAAAACGCATTAGCAGCCCTTAGCTATCAGCTAATATCCGCGGGCTACTAATGCTCATTTTCTGCCCTTGTGACACAATATACTATATAAAACTTTCCTCCATGCAAAAACCACATTGCTGCAACTAAGAGTAAATGTTCGATATGGTCTCCACCTGCTTCTATGCCTTTTCTAATTCTATTCATAAAAGATTTTCTTACATTGAAAAATTTTCCTGTCCTCTAATAAAATTCGCACCGTTTTGTATTTTGTCCCGTAGATTCTTCTCTTGAGTTGATAGTATTTGCATAGACTAAGGACTTCATATGTCCCCACACATAATAATTCGGAAGATTATAATCAGGACTCCTGGTGGCCAAGCTCGACCGATCCATCTGCGTGGGAAAGTCTCATCAAGATAATTCCTGACTTCAATGGAGAAATCAGGGGGAACTCCATCTTGCATGGACCACATTCTGTTCCGTATGTCTAGCAAGAAAGCATGGAATATATCAGCAAGAGTATTTTGAAGAAAAAACAGATAAGACTGTTCATTTAAATTTGGAGAAAGGACAAATGGCCCCAATAATTGATCGCCGATAATACCACACCAAACGTTAACCTTAAATTCTTGCTGAAAATGCCTTTCTTTAACGGCATGAGGATTTTCTACTTCCCAGTAACGGGTATTTCTCCAGTTAAAAACGCCTCGGCGAGTAAAAGTTGCTTCGTCGGTAAGTAAAATGTTCTTAACAAAATTTCGATCCCTGTTGTGTTTATTTAGAACAAATTGACAAAACTGTAGCCTTTGTGGAAGATCCCTTCGCAGTTAGTTTTGTACAGGAGTGAGATGGTAGGGGTAGAAGCGTTCTTTACGTAAGACTCTTAGGACAGATTGTTCACACGAACTAAAATTTCTAGTTCTTGATCTAGAGTAATTCGTTTCGGTCGTCCTACATCATTTTTATGGCAAAATGAACCCGTTTCTCCCAAACGACGAAACAGATCTTTGAAGATCTTATGGTCTGGCTGTATTCTATTTGGATATTGCAATGAGTATCTCCTCGCTGCAGCACGTCCTCTAAAATTATTTTGTGCGTAAACACATGTCATATCATTTCCATATTTGAAAAATTATTATGTCTAAGCATTGTAAATAAAGAAGTTACAGAAATTAGCTCGAGGAACACAAGAACAAAATAATATGATTAAATGACGTAAATGATAGAACTAAAACGTAACCAAAGTACACTTTTCAATAAATACGCTTTGTTTCATTAAATTTGAATTTTTCCTTCAAAAAATTATTGAAATGTTTAACGGCACTTTCCTCGAAAACGGTTGGAGTTATCAAGTTCTACCAAGTGTACCTTTTATACGTGGAAATGACGCCCTCATCAGATTTTCTAATCAGAAGTACCACAACGTTTCGTCAAAACAAAAAATATGAAAAAAAATCATCATCAGATACAGGTCCTGCGGGGCCCTCTATGATCTAACGTGATGTAATACATAAATTATTGTTTCTTAGGATAAAAAAAGTTCCTCTAGCAAATTTAGCGAAGATCAGTCAAGAGGCTGTTGAGTTATTGCAAAAAAAAAAACGAAAAAATAACTTGAAATTTGACACCCTATATCTTTTTCCACAGAGCAACATTTTACTAAAGCATATTTGATTATACCCTCATATTTTGGACCAAAAAATCTACCCCCTATGGCCTATTATTAATGGTCCATCCTGTATATTATGTAGAATTGTCGTCGCCTGCAGATAATTATGAACAGCAAATTTGCGTTTGTCTAACAGTGCGTCGGTACATAGCACCGAGTGACCGAGATCGATGAAGTCTCATTTGAAGTATTCAGCGACGCCGGGCTTCATCATGACCAGGGCTAAGTTTAGCACTTGTTGATGAGTCGTAACTGTTTTATTATTGTTAAACAAAGTAAACATATCGAAGAATTCAAAACGCGTAGATAGCGGATCAAACACTGGCCGAAGGGCGCATAGTCGGACTGGCACGCATTCCTAGGAGGGAGTGGGGTATTTCTAAAAATATCGACTTTGTATTCGATGAATAAAATGTTCCAAATTATTGGCCAAATTAGCATGAATCTACATTATAGACTTTGTAATTATGATTGGATTAATAGAGGAAGCTGTGCTTAAATAAATACCAATAATCAATGTGTGGCTGATAGATTACTTTTCTAAGGGCAAAAAGAAGGTCCTTCTTGTACACAGGTGTTTGTGAACGATAATTTTATGTATTAGATTAATTAAAAATCGGTTAAGGTTCTCTCTTGGCACGACTTGTTGGAATCTTTTCTAATATTAAACGTGGATAGAGATTTTGTTTTCAATTTTGACAAGATTATTGATGAGGTCGTCTCAAAAACAAAATGTTTGTCCTCTCATTTAATATTTTAATAGGAACTAAAAATTTCCAAAAAATCTGTGCTTTTGACTGCTAATTTCTTATGAAATAATAACGAAGTCAGTCTAGTAAGGGTGATACACACCTGCCCAAATGTTGTATTAACATCTCTCAAAATATGCCAACTTTGAAATTAGAAGAAATCATTATTTACTAGAATACCTATTTCTTCAAACATTCCATTTTGTGCATTTTCTTAGTAGTTATTAAAGCTGGGTGATGAAATGAAAAAATACAAGAGGCAATCGAACAAAGAGACCCCAATTATAAAAATAAACGAAATAAAATTCAGTTCAACAGATAATATATAGTCGTCTGCAATTTTACTCTGCAGTTAAAAAAGGCAACAAAAACGAGCTCATTATTACCGCCTTTGAACTATTCGGTATGGTGTCATCAAACAAGCGGACTGACCTATTAAAAACCTATAAAGGTAAGTGATTTAGTTTTCGGACGGAACAATACAAAGAATAACGGTATTTTAATGAGGTAGTAAAGTTTTTATTGCCTTGTTTATCTGCAGAGTAAACTAGCAAACGACTATACAAACAAAACATAAATATTGCATCAAAAACAATACGGGAAAAGAAAAAGATTGCTACGTGTTTACACCCTCCAGTAAACACCCTGTACGTAATACATAATATTTTTAGTCGCAAACTCCTCTATAAAATCCTTATTTTACTGTAAGGAACGTAACCAGACTGCAACCAACAGCTACTCTCCGGGCTATGTGCCCCGCCGAGCGCTGAATTATAAGTTACAAGTCTGGCGCGTTAAGTGTAATAATTGCATATTACCATCAAAACGCTAATGCTTCGATTGCAACAAACACCAGCCGAAAGATTGATCCTACTTAAAGGAGCTCTCTTGCTTAAGTAGGATCAGTCTTTCGGCTATTGTCTACATAGCATGTCCAATAGAAAACATGCGTATTCGTTATTTTTATTACCATTAAAACTTAAGTTTTCTAAATTTGCCGTGAATTTTTCAGCCAACAAAGGAGAGACTGGTGAACCCATTGATAAGCCACCTCTTTATCTATTTCACCATTACACTGGGAGTAATTTAACAAACTTTTACAAAGATTTTTAACTATATTTTTTTTCATGTTTATCAAATTATTTGAAAACAATCTTCGTTCTACAAGTGAGACTGAGGTGGACAGAGAATCGAAGAAGGCTAATTTTGCGTTATTGGGTACCACTAAGTCTTTGTATTTTCAATAAATTGAAAAGAGTTTTTTTAGAACGGGTAGACTTAAAATTTAGTGAGAAATTGTTTCTAATTTAAAGAATTGTCCTACAATTATTCAAAACGAGTTGTATAGATTGAAAATTGGCTTCCCTGCTATACGGTCTTCCAAAAATTCACAAAGAAAATAATCCAAACGGCCCTTAAATAAATTGCATGAAGAACTAAACTACATTGACGCAATAACACAAAATCCGACTACTTTGATATTAAAATTCTCAGTCCCGCTTAAAGAATTAAGATTAATTTTAAATAATTTGATGAGTTTTCAAAATTTGGAATGTAGGTTACAGATTTTGAAATACATCGCCCGTGTTGATTGATAATGTATGATTAATTGAAAATAGCAAACAACTGAATGCATTTTAAAGCTTAGTAGAAAGTAATTCTGCAAAGAATACATCGAGGCGAGTTCCAATTTAAATTTAAACGTCACCTGTTTTCTACGCCCTTGACTATGACTGCCACTTTCTTTCTAATTTTGCACTGTTTTGTTTACTTCTCCATTCTTTATTTTTGTCCGTACGTTATATTTCCAAAATAAATATCCGAGCCTATTTGTCATTGTGCCAATAAATTCGTTTCAATATTTGCTGAAACATCGTCCGTCCGTTATAACATAACTTACGATAATAGTTTGCTTATTTTTGGAACGCCAAACGCTATTCTAACTCAAGGAAAATCATTTTGACACAATTTTTGCGCACTATTTTTTATCGTCAAATGTAGGGGCATGCCGATTTTAATAAGATGCTCGAAAGCATTGAAAAGCTTACTCGATGCGAGTTTCGCTAAGAAAGTTGGAATCATCAACAAATGACTAAATTATTTTTTTATAACGGACCATAAAGAGAAGAGAATTTTTGTAGGTTTTGCCGGCCAAGATCGAAAAATGGGGATCATGAATCGGTAAAAGCTTTTTCGACAAATTAAAAATATTGATATTTGTGACAAAATTTCTGAAAGAGAATGGTCAATATTTGCATGCATCTAACATTCGGCGGTATCACCATCCTCAGTAGAAAAAAGGACACTGTCCACTGCCGTCCACTTGACATGCCGTAATAGTACAGTATTAATTATTGAGGTATTTATTTATTTTAGTTTTTTAATAATTATTTTCTACAGTTTTATATATAGGGATGCAAACGTCATAATTAGAGATCATGGTACAATGAAACTAAATTTCCCCAAAGCTGCAGCAGAGTTTCAGATTTATGAAACTAAATAGAATGTGGTATACTTAATGGCAGTGGCAGAGAATCTGTAAAAAGTATTTTAGAATAGAAGCGGATACGAACAGAATTGTGTTGTAGATGACCTTTAAGATTAATATTAATATCCATCATAAAATCAAATAGAATGAATTATATAGCTTCTATCTGCTAGATCCTTTCCGAATACAAAGATAGCGTGAATTATATCATAAAAAAATTATAATATGTAACAAAATGATGGGTTTGATTTACTTCAAAGTGTATTTTCTACTTTTTAGGGCATTTAAATAAAATCTTTTTTTAAATATTTTTTATATAATTTTATTTTTTATTTTTTAGTCTTCTGATATGCTGTAATCCTCAGATATCGATTTTGAGACGAATCGGAGCATTAACGGAAAAGTCGTCCGCCATCTTGAACTGAATTTTTGACTAGAAGTACGTAATCCGTGATCCCGAAAACCCCCAGATATCGATTTTGATCGATTTGGATCTAAAGACAAAAGTCGTTAGCCATATTGGCGCCGCCATTTTGAATTTCTGAATTTTGACCAAGAATTCATAATTGGCGATCTCGAAAACCTCCAGATATCAATTTTGAGTCGAATCGGATCATAAACGATAAAGTCATCCGCCATCCTGAACTAAATTTTTTATTAGAAATTCGTACTCGGTGAACCCGAAAACCCCCAGATATCGATTTTGATCGATTTGGACCATAAATGACAAAAGTCGTCCGCCATATTGGCCCCGCCATTTTGAAGTTCTAAATTTTGACCAAGAATTCATAATTGCCGATCTCGAAAACTCCCAGATATCGATTTTGAGTCGTATCGCATCATAAACGGTAAAGTCGTTCGCCATCTTGAAGCCGCCATCTTGTTTTTTTTTTGTTATATGAAAATGTTAAAGTGTATTGTCACCGGACTTATATACAAGTGCAAAATTTCAAAGCTCTAGCTTCGTTAGAACTAATCGAAATTTTGATTGCAAGATTTGACCTAAACTAATTAACTAACCAACTAACAAACATTGTAAGTTTAATAAAAGCTTTTAAATTAATAAATAGAAGAGTTGGGAGAATCGGGACGAAATGGGGAAGACTGGAGGTGGTGTGAAGAATTCGAGGCCCTTACGGGTATAGAGGAACTGCTCTTATTTCTTATGGACATTTCTGTGCTCACTTGCACGCATTTTGAAAGTGTTATTATAGGTCCTTTATTACAACTTATAATTATAGCAGTGGCGGCCCGTCAGGGATGGCAGGGTAGGCAGTGCCCACCCAATTACATAAGCGGTAGTTATAAAGGTATATTTATATTTTTATATATTTTTGTAGTTAAATTATCAAGTAAAATTTTGCGGTTAATTATGTAGTATTAAAATTTAAAAATTAGTTTTATTTATAATATTGTTTTACTACATATTATTCTGCCTCATATAGGTATAGGCACACTTATGAATCCATTTAGAAACCGGACGTAATGTTCTCTAGTGTAATACTGTTGGAAGCGTCATGCGCCAAGCCAGGGCGGGCGAGCATCGCTCAGAAATCGTGAATTCAATCATAATAAGTCTACGTGCATGTTGGTTATTCACTTCGATCTTACGCCTGTAATGCATATCATTACGAGACGTACGTCTTGCATGCTTAGGCTATTTACAACCTAGAGTGGGCATGCCATCCCTGAGCAAAACTTGCAATAAACAATATCAATATTGAATAGAATACGTTCACAATTGAAAAGATATCAAACAGAAAAAATAACTAATGTGTTAAAATTGATTAATCAATCCTTTATGAATATCAAATATGATAGCAATTTTTAATTTGATAAATAGAGACAAAAAGAAGTTAAAATTCATATCAGCGGTGCCATATAGTTAAGTTACCTATATAACTATAATTTTATTTTTCTTTGCGTTTTAAGGTATAATGTATTAGAACATATATGGCTCTATATTATCCAAATAGTTCTAAAATAATGTTTAATTTTATTTTAGCAGTTTTAGATGAGAAATTAATATAATATGCAAATGAATAAATGTATAATATTCAAATATGGGACTTCACGCTGGGTGGGATGTGGACACTGCCACCCTCATCCCTTCCCTTTTCTTTTACAGTATCGTGATGTTTTGCCGAGAATCGTTTCATTTTTGGTCGTGTGGAGTCAAGCCAGCATTCGCGAATCTCAAATGTTGGAAATTGTTGCTGCTGTTTTAAAATTGGAAGAGTTGATTTGGTTATAGGTTTGTGTAATGTTTTATTCTCTCAATTTTATGTTTTTTAAATTTGTAATCTGTGATCTTTGTTGGTATTTAATAAATAGTAAAGTGTCTACTTTAGCAGAAAAAAGTGTGGTGAATGGACAAAAATGGGCAGAGGCATCATTGAATGTTTTTTGCGTGATTTTTACACCCACTAAATTTCCGTGGAGAAGTGTCATTATTATTCGGTTCTATGCCCCATCCTGCCCACCCAGATCTAAAAGCCACGGGCCGCCACTGAATTATAGTCTAGGTAAATAAGCGGAAAAGTTGGACACTTGTCCTTGACCTAATCAAGAGGACTTCTCTTGCCAAGGGTCTAAAAAAACCGTTTTTTAAAGCATTAAAAACAGAATTTCTTTTATTTAAAAATACAATACTTAGTTCTTTTTTCAATAAACCAAATGTTTATTTTATATTTATTATTTATATTTTTTGTGAATGACAATTAAGAGTGATATAATTATTATTAATCATTTTTTACGTATAATTAAAATGCAGTTAAATTTGTTTTTTAAAATAATTGTATGCATGCATGTTAAAATAATAATGAATGTAATAGCATAAAATATACCTTTTAAAATTACTTATCTATTGTAATTCATCGTCTATAATGGGTATTTATATATATATACTAATATATCCAATCCCAATTTATTCTTTTACTCCCTTAATAACAGAGTGGGGGCGGTAGAGGGGGTAGCTAACGCCAAAAAAATTTTTTGACACGTTCCGTTCTTGTATACACACTAAATCACATTTTAATTTTCTTTACTCCCTTTCATAATAATGTGGGGGTAGTATTGGGGATGATTTTTTTTTTGAGGGGGCGTGGCTGATGCTAAAATTTTTTTTAAGACCTTGACTTTTCGTACATGCCCTAAGTTGCAATTTTATGGACTTTTACCTGCTTGCTTTGCCTATTTACCCTTATTTACCTCATTTACCCCGAACCCTTTAACGGAATTAGATCAAAATATAATCTAGTTCCAGATCCCGTTATAATACATAAGTGTACGAAATTTCAACTCAATATCATAAACGGTTCCAGAGTAAACGTGCGCACAAAAAAGTTGCAGACAGACCGACAGACAGGAAATTTTTCTTTTGCTCAAATTTAAAATCTCGATGTTTCATGACATTTTAAGCCTATTTAGACAAAAAATTAATATTTTTTTTTGCGTTACTATACTTCCACTGGACGTGGAAGTAATATTAACTATTATTATAATTAGTGCATAAAAAAATGTATACAAACTAAGTAGTAATGATCGAAAATACACACGATACATTTGTGATCTCCAGTATGCGGATGACTGTGCACTTTTAGCCTCTACGCCGGAAGAGCTTCAAGAACTTTTAGATGTGTATGTCCAGAGCTATGATTCCTTGGGACTTAAAATCAACATTGGAAAGACTAAGATTATGTCAACTCCTCATCAAGTGAACCAAATAGACATTACACTTAACGGAAATTCTCTTGAAGTGGTGGATCAGTTCAATTACTTAGGCAACGTTGTTAATGACAAAGCAAACATGGACAGCGAGATTCGCAATAGAATTAACGCTGCATCTAGAGCACTCTGGGGACTTAGAGAGAGAGAGAGAGAGTATTTGACAACCACGACCTTGCTTTGTCAACGAAAATGGCTGTCTACAGAGCAGTTGCCATTCCAACACTGCTATATGGATGTGAAAGCTGGGTGACTTACCGTCGTCATGTGAAAGAATTAGAACGTTTTCAGCAAAGACACCTCAGAAGTATGATGAAAATCCGTTGGTTTCATCACATATCAAACGTGGAAGTACTCAGGAGAGCAAACAGCCTTCCAATTGAGGTGCTTATTTCAAGAGCACGCCTAAGATGGGCAGGTCACGTTCATCGCATGCATGATAACCGCCTTCCTAAATGTACACTTTATGGTGAATTGTTAAGCGGTAGAAGAAGGCGTGGCGGTCAACGAAAGAGGTTCAAAGACGCTCTCCATGAAAATCTAAAATCCTGCGGTATTGCAGACGAGCAATGGGAACAACTTGCAGCGGACAGAACCGAATGGCGAGGGGTTGTGGCCAGCTATCAAGGAAATGTTGCTGCAAGAAGGCCGAATCCAAGACCTAACCAGGTCTATGTTTGCCCTGACTGCGGTCGACATGTGCTCTCCCGAATTGGCCTCTATAGCCATAGTCGTGTGCACCGTAGATGAATGGGAATTACAATAGACTACACCTTTTACTTGTTTTCTATTGTACACAATCTATCGACTGTAACATTTTTATACTCGGACTCGAGTAACGGCTAATAATAATAAAAAATGATCGGAAAGTCCTTAACAATCGATTTAGTTTTTGAAATTTCTCAACTTTGACTGTCGATTATCGAACCGACTAGCATCCCCGTGCTTTTTAAATTAAATTAATCACTAGCAAAGTTTTCGGCTCAATTTCTTGATTTAAAAAGGAAGTTTAACGGTACTTGGGTAATGTTTATAATCCACAAAGAAATTAAAGAAAGAAGAAATGAAACTATGCCCAGTGTGAGTTGATGCTCGATGCACAAGTCTATCCTAAAATGTTTTGAACCTTGTCCGTTGTCTAATTTTGCTTCCACCCTTTTGGTATTTGAAATTTTTAACTTGTCGCTTCACGATAATTTTGATTTTGCAAACACCATAACTTGGCGTCCCTAAGAATCTTCAATTCTTAGTTTTAGCTAGTATATGCTATATGCTATAATATACTGTAGTTTTTTCAAATGTTTAATAAGTGCCTTGATGCATAGTGATAGTATAACCTAAGAATGTTTTGAACCTTGTCTATTGTCTAAAATTTTGCTTCCACCCTTCTGGTGTCTGAAGTTTTGTTCTTGTCGCTCCACGACAAGTTTAACATTTTAGATTTAGGAAATTTTAGTTTGGTATAGTTGAAATAATAAGTTCCCGGCAAATAAAAAACGCAACAAAAACTTTATGACCTCATTAAAATACCGGTACTCTTTGTACTGCTGTTCGCAAATTGACTCGCTTACCTTTATAGGTGTTTAATGTGTGTCGGGTCGTTTGAGGACAAACATGGCACCATGACCCGCGGCGATATAATTATCTCGTAAAGTTTTTGTTGCGTTTTTTGAGTATAGGGAAGTCCTTACTTGGACTATACACATTACAATGTACTGAGATATTTTGTTGTATATCTCTCAGCTTCATTGTAAACTTTGCACAACATTTTACTTGCATTTGCCTTACACTTTAATCAGGTATTTTTCAAAATTTTTCATTTCTTTTCTTAAGCAAGAATTTCTTGAAATTTTACACATTTTGGAGCTGTTATACTAAATTACAAATCTGATTTGCTTGTCACTAGCTAGTACCTATAAAAACTACTCATTATTGACTGTGCTTTTGTACATTAATTATTTTTTATTCTTGGTAATTTTTATTGGTATACTCATATTTAAATAACTTTGCTTGTTTAAAAAAAAATCTTTCAGAACTTTTCTTTCAAGAGCGTTTTATTGATTTGAAAAAATATTACTTTTCGTGCCGCTTGTGGGCGGCAGTAAAAGACTTTTACTGCCGCTCAGGTGTTACAAAAGTAAAAGTCGTACTTTTTGACGGTTAAAGAGCTTTTTAACCTGTAATTTCTCAACAATATTAATATACAGGTAAATGGCTTAAGAAGTAATGATCACTTGGTAAAAAATCACCTCACATTGTAAATAAATAAGTAAGTGTTATGTTGCCGAATTCGTCCTGTCGTCCTTGATCACATCTCAAATTAACATTCTACCCTTATCACTGGAACTGCTGCAAGGAGGAAGAACAAGTCAAAGTAACCCCGGCTCCTCTTGCCCCTGAAATTCCTCGTCGCGGCGCCCGTCATTGACCAGGTATGATGTCCATGTGATAAAACCGGGTGGAGGTGATGCGTCGATGTGTTGCTACTACGCCGCCCCCGCGCAGGACGTTCCCCACGTGGTATTTTCCCCCCATTTCGCCAACAGACTCGCGATTCCGCGCGCGCCATTCCCCATTGTACCGCGAATCTTGTTGAGTGTCGTGTCGTACGTGCAAAACACACCGAGAGTTTGTTGTTGTGTCCTGTTCAAATTGTTTTTGTGAATTTTATCGAGGAACTAATCTATTTCTTATAAAGCCGTAGACAGAATCGCATGGCGATTTCAAGGTAGGTGCCAATCTTAACCAAACTGTGCAGTGTGGCTGGCGGCTATTTTTTCTTCTGATGGATATAACTATATGATTCGGTGCACTACTCGCCGGCCGTTGGATTATTTTAGTAGTCATCAATTTTCCTATTTGGTGTAGCTAATGCAAGACCTATTTTAATGTGTGGCGTGATTTTTGTATCAGAATAATATCGCTGCATGCTTTGTTGACTACATAACCTCTCAAACAAAGAGTGGAGGAACAAAGAAACCACACTTGCTTGTTCCATTTCATGTTTTGCTCCCCAATGTGGGAGTTTTTCATTAATTTGTTTGTGGGTTGTGTAGGTTAATAATTATCATTGGATGTATTATAGAGACTGGCTTTTTATAGAACACATATTAAGCAGTATTTACTGTTGTCTATTTACAATGTGTAGGTATTATCGAATTGATTTTCTTCATACACATTCGTTTTCATTCAAGATAATAATATTATGTTTACGATTGCTGGGAATAGTAGCTGACTTTGTGATAATGGCAAGATGGAATAGATAAATGCGTAATTGTCCTTTTATTAGAAGGCAGTAGCCCAAGAGTGGTTGTTCATAGTTAAACCAGTATGTTGTTATGGATTGACATTTCTCGATTTTTCTGAATAAAAATGAAAGTCGAGGATTGACAGGTAGGCACTAAAAAAAGTAATAAAGTAAAACAAATACGAGAATGTCAATTATTTCTCGAAATTGAGGGGTAAGCGGGTTATGGCACTGGTACCAGTGCGCACAAAATCTAGTTCGTATCTGGCATTTGTAGCCATTCTGTAATAAGTACTTACTACTTAGTACAATTTAAATTAGGTATTTGTATTTTTTAAAGAGAAATAAACATTAAACTTTACTTCAGCTGTATCACATAAAGTAAATATTAAAAATAAACATCACTTGCCATCTTGCAAAAAATAGTTCCATAAGAAACTTACCTCAGTAAAGTATTTGTAATTTACCAACCACTAAATACTTGAATTATTGAGAAATCCTATTGGTGTAATTGCTTGCAATGTTTTTTCTTTCGAATATACAAGGTGTTCAACGCAAGCCGAAAATTGTTTTGTGCCCTTATTATCGAAAAACTATTGGCTGCTTCTGAAGTTTATTATTTTTCGGCAAGTTTTCAATCTCTAAATCGTAAGAAATGAACATTTATAAAATTAGCTTTTGCGCCAAAATCATTTGGAGTTTGAGTTTACCAACCCATTCCTGATGGTATTTTAACGTCATTTTAGCATTAACATAATTATTATTCAAAGCAGCCACTATGCTGTTGGTGACTGTTAATGAGGACATCAATTGAACAAAAAAATGTTAATCAGTTTATTTGTATCTGAACAAAGGTCTTCTTTGCCTATAGCAGAAACACGCTTTATTAAACAATAAAATAACAAGATTTGGTACTTCAATAGAACACATCCCTCTATAGAATTCCGCGTTTTTTTTTTCAGAGACGTGTTTGTAGGTTGTAGGAACAATTTGCACTTATTAAAATTTGAGCAAATTAACAATAACCAAAATAGGGGTGGTTTGTAGGGGTTGAAGTAGGGGTCAAGAGGGGTGAAAGTACGTGATTTACAAGAATTACAGTACATGTGAGGATATATCCTCGCCCAAAGGTAAAAAATTTTGTTTCATCAATTTTGTCTATACAGTTTTTTCGACATTGACAAAATTAATTAAAGAAAATTTCTTACCTTTGAGCGTGGGTTGTTGAAGGGCAAGGGATATTTCCTCACATGTTGTCGTACTGTAATCCTTGTAAAACCACAACCCCCCAAGACTACCGCTACTTCAACCCCTACATATCCATATACACCGGTTTTACCCCACCGAGAACCTCTATTCGCTCCCATCTTCCATTAGTGGATTAAGTATCGTTAATTTGCCCAAAGTTTAATAAACGCAAAATTGTCCCTACATAAACCTACAACACTTCTCTGAAAAAAAAAAAGAATGCGAAATTCTAGAGGGGGATGTTTTATAGAATTATCCAAGATTTCTCTTCTGGGACACGTTTTTCCCTTATACAGGGTTACTGGTAATTCGATACATTCCTTTGGAGATGTGATGGGGCATGAGCTAAGGAGTAAATCTAGCCCTAACATACATTATGCAAAACTCAATAGTTTTTGAAATATTTCAATTTTTTTGTTTTTCTCAAAAAAGTAGATCTTAATGTCTTAAAAGTTAATTTCCGAAAAATCTACTTGACATTTTTAAATTTTTTTTTACTGGATTACTTTGGACAAGTATTATAGATATCCGTTTGGAATGAAAAATATCCGGAAACATTTCGATCATGTGAACATTTAAAATAAAAACTTTTTTTTAAATCAGTTATGAAATTTACCTATTAGGTTTTTTCAAAAAAATATTAATGTAGAACGCGTACAAATTATTATAAAAACTTCCTTATTTTAATAGCTATCTAACTAGGTAGAAATGTTTAATGTACCCTTGATAGTTCTAATAAAAAATTAGTAAAGATAATGCTGGTGGCGGAATTTATTAAACGACTAATCGTTCATTTTCATTTAAGTCAGTCAGTCCTTGACTTTGACGTTTGTGCATATATGTCATTAACTGACATTCTTATCTCCGTGTCCCTTAAGTTTGTTGGTCTTGTTAAATTAGTTATCGAAGATTTTGATTTTGCTCGTAGTTGTTGTTATTAGTTGTTGTTATTGTATTTTCTGTGCCATGGCCGCGTATGCCAACGCAGAATACGCTGATATCTTGTTTGTCTATGGATACTGTGGCGGCAACGCTGCTGAAGCTCGCCGAGAATATGGTCTTTGGTACCCTAACCGCCGCTTACCAAATGCACGTGTATTCAGTACGGCATATCGAAATATCGCTGAAACTGGCTCCGTGAAATGTAGAAGAAGTGACGCTGGTGCTCCTCCCGTTTATTAACCAGATGATGAGGAAGAAATATTGAGGTATTTTGAGGAAGACCCAACTATTTCAACTAATAAAGTCGCAAGACTAACCGGAGCGTCACAATGGAAGGTTTGGTCTACGATACGTAGAGTTGGATGTCATCCTTACCATTATACCCCTGTCCAAGGTTTGGAGGAAGGTGATCCTGGAAGGAGAGTGGAATTCTGCCGCTTTATGTTAAATTCAGATGCAGAAAGTATTTTATGGACGGACGAGTCGAAATTTAATCGCGAGGGTATAACAAATTTCCACAACCTACATTATTGGGCAGAGGAAAATCCCAAGTTAACACGTGAAACTAGTTTCCAAATGAAGTTTTCTATTAATGTGTGGATGGGAGTCATTGGCCACTATTTAATAGGGCCACACTTTCTTCCTCAAAATTTAAACGGGTAAATCTATGAAAATTTTTTAAGAAATGATTGGCGGTGATTTTAGAAGATGTTCCTCTCGCCGTCAGACAGCGAATGATGTTTCAGAACGACGATTGTCCAGCACATTATCGGCTGACAGTACGACAGTTACTTGATCAACGTTTCCCCAACCGTTGGATTGGAAGAGCGGGCCCAATACCTTGGCCAGCGCGAAGCCCTGACTTAACACCCCTTGATTATTACGTATGGGGTCATATGAAGGAGATGGTCTATGCCATACCAGTCAATACTATAGAAAACCTTAGACAAAGGATAGTCGATGCTGCCCAACACATAAGGCATAATCTGACAACCAGAGTAACAAGGACGGAAATAAGAAGACGCTGCCGTGTCTGTATACGGAATAGGGGCTCCCATTTTGAGCAAGACATATAAAAAATAAAGTGCAACTTTGATATTAATGAAGAATTAAACTCTACTTTTAAAATGTTTTTTACTAATAAATAAAATAAAATAATAAAATTCGTACTACTTGTGTTATTTTTACTAGTATTTTCTTAGAACTATTAAGGGTACATTGAACATTTGTACCTTGTTAGATAGCTATTGAAATAAGGCAGTTTTTATAATAATTTATACGCGTGTTACGTTAATATTTTTTTGAAAAAACCTAATAGGTAAATTTCATAGCTGATTTAAAAAAAAAAATGTTTAAAGTTTTTATTTCAGATGTTCACATGATCGAAATGTTTCCAGATATTTTTCATTCCAAACGGATATCTATAATATTGGACAAGTAATCCAGTAAAAAAAAAATTAAAAATGTCAAATAGATTTTTCGAAAATTAACTTTTAGGACATTAAGATCTACTTTTTGAGAGAAACAAAAAAAATTAAATATCTCAAAAACTATTGAGTTTTGCATAATATATGTTAGGGCTAAATTTACTTCTTAGATCATGCCTCATCACATCTCCAAAGGAATGTATCGAATTATCAGTAACCCTGTGTATACTTGACATTGTATTGTTCACTAGAAGTGCTTGAATAATAACTTATTATTGTATATCGAAGGTATATTCCTTCCGGTTGGTGTCACAGAATTTATTGTATAAGGTTATTCATTATAAGTTACCCCATAAACCATCCATGACGCCCCGTGAACCCACCTCCCCAGCCGGTAATGCAGATCCCGTACTTAACGATGATGATGTCACTGTCTGGGTCAACCGACTCAATACCTACTGTATGTAAGCGGTATCCCTAACAAATCTCGCTTCCTTGGATTATAAAATGATGGTGATTTTCCAGCTGCATGAAAATGTTACTTTCACGGTGGGCAGTAGAAAACGTTTCTAATATTTACTACAGTTTTACCTTGGGACCTCCTTTAAACATTTTTGAAAGATTGGTTTGGTTTCAATAAAGTTTAATAATAAAGTCGTAGGCAATTTAATCTCCGGTCGAACCAGTTCTACAAAAAGTTACTTATTTCGACACTAAAATTTCTTAATGGAACACCCTGTATTGAACAAATTTACATTCCACTAACATTTGTGGACATTTCTTGTTCAAAATAACCTGTTTTTTTTTTTTTATTAAAAGCATGTTGATTTGGGATGCAGGTAGTTTACAACAGGGCGGACTTGGGGCGAGCGTAGGTGCGTCTTTACTATGTACATACTTCGGTATGCGATGTAAAGCAACGACAGGCGCAGTTAGTACTTGGATGGTGACCATTCCAACGAAAACCGCGTTCTTGCCTCACACATCTTCCAGCGGCTTGTATATCAGTGTATGCGCGGAAGCTATACAACCTTAGGCGAGGGTTGTGTAGGAGATATACCATCCTTCGGAGGGGATGTAAAGCCGTCGGTCCCTTGTCTATTAAATGTTAGGCAAGTAAAAGATCCCTACTCTTCTTAAGGGAAGAGGTTCGGCAAAATTCCTAGTTAGGGGTAGCTCGTCTACAGGCGTCGGTGTTAGGCCTCAGTAGCGGAAATAGGCCGACGTTAAATAAATGTATAAAAAAAAAAACAGGGCGGACTTCCCTAACTACTTACTTTATTGACAATATATCTTTTTCAAATGTGCTTTTAGAGGGCGGAATATTAAACATAATATTTTTAGTCACAAACTCCTCTATAAAATCCTTATTTTACTATAAGGAACGTAACCAGACTGCAACCAACAGCTACTCTCCGGACTATGTGCCCCGTCGAGCGCTGAATTACAAGTTACAAGTCTGGCGCGTTAAGTGTAATAATTGCATATTACCATCAAAACGCTAATGCTTCGATTGCAACAAACACCAGCCGAAAGACTGATCCTACTTAAAGGAGCTCTCTTGCCAGTCGTCACACACCACTTGCAGACTGCAGTTTCGAGCTGTTGGCTCTCGTCAGTGCAAGGTAGGCATGTGACGACCGGCACGAGGATCCTTTGACCATTTGGTACATCCCGGTATTTTTACAATAGCGACATGTAAAATAGTCAGCAGGCGCCATCTCCATTGCAACACACACTGGACCGCTAGTCGAGTAGCTGACCATTTATTATTTTCTCGCACTGTGTAAACGATCCTTTAGTACCGGCATTGCAATAAAAATGTGCACCACCAAATTTGACAGTGTCGTATACTGACCAGTGGATTGCCTCTGGGAGCGTCCCGATTTTAGATTTAATTAAAACTCTAATGGCAAAACATAATTACGCTCGAATATTTACCCAAAACTTCCTTATCGATTGCCACAACGGTTGATTGCAGTAATTACTTAATTTCCCATGTGTAATAATGGCGGTACAAATCAATTTAAAGCATGGAAATTGTTGATTACACGGGTACATGTAGATGTACATTTATAATTTGGACGTAGCGACATTTGAAAGCGAGTTTGAAAGTGTACAAAATAATAATGATGCGTACCTAATCGTATGCTGGTAGACATTTAATGTTATTACGTAAGTACGAAAGTGATGATGGACATTATTTTCTGCCTGCTGCGTAAAAAGGCAAATATACTCTCGAGGTATTTCTTAATACGTTTGATATTGTCGACGTAGCTTAGGATCCGTTGAAGCAGAAAAAAAAAGTTTGCTGATAGCATAGGGAAGCAATCATTTTTTCACCACGTTAGTAACCAAACATTTTTAAATTTTCAAATATTCTATCTTAATTCGAAAAATAAAAATGTCTAAATTGTTCTTTTTTTAACATTTATTATTAAAATTAACTCAAGAATTGAAGAATATACAGTGTGTCTCACTTTTCACCACCACACCCCATTTGATTTAGATCAAATTTGGTATACTTCGTGTGTTTCAGATTGTGATTAAAATGTTATTAAAAAAATGTTAACCATTGCTTCTGGGCACAGGGTTTGTTTTTAAATTACACAATTTTTTGAAAAAAATATTTTCAGTGATGAGGCTACTTTTACAGCAAATACAACAACAGTATGTTGTATGCTTTGGATTGGAAGAAATAGGCCTGTAATTGCGTGGCCACCTAGATCACCTGACGTCACCCCTATGGATTTTTGTTTTTGGGGTACTATAAAAAATAAAGTCTATAAAAATAGGCCACGAAATAGAGCAGAACTATGTGACAGAATTAGAGAAGCATGTAATGAAGTAACGGTTGAAGAATTAAGAAAAGTTGTTAAAAATAATAAGAGAATAGATAAATGTGTCAGAATTGATGGAGGACTAGTTAAAATTATATTTTTATTTAAGTACGTAATAATTTTAAGTGTTGTTTAAGTTACAATGACTTTGCAAAAATGAAATTTTAGTTATTTGATATTTTCAAATGTCCTAATTTAATCTTTGATATGATTTCTTTGTAAAGGAATGAATATTTTTTAACGAAATTTGGTATACAGTGGTTTTACTTCATGCCGAACAAGATTCTGTAAAAACAAAAACCCTAGTACGCATCAGAAAATTTTCAAAATTTAGATAATTATTAATGTCGGTGTGGCCAAAATAATTACAAGCAGCTGGCGATACCAACTTGCTTATTTCAAATGGAACACCCTATATATTTTAGGGTTTTCGAAAATAGCATAAAATTCTGAGTCGAAAATATGTAGCATATCCTATACCTAAACCTAGCCGTTCAGAGATATTTGACAATTTTTAGATAATTTGACAGGTGCAACGGTTTGCAAGAACCGTTATAACTTTCTTCATGTAAAAGATTCTCATCTGCTTCTTGTCGCATAAAAAGAACACAAGGAGAACTACGTTCTACAACTGAAATAAATTCAATAATATCATACCAAGTGTTCCGTTTTTCGCGTTACATTTTGTCAACTTCAAACCGCGAAAACTTGTTTAGGTCAAATGGAACACCCTGTATTTTTTTACGTCAAGTTGTGTAAAATTGAATTCCCTTTTTTCTGATATTAGCATTGTGGGGGTTAAAGTTACAACTTTTTGATTTTCCAGTATGTGTTTTACAGTTTTTGGTGACTGTTTCCGTTTTTCTGGATATCCAGTAGCAAATATGCTGCAAGTTCTTGATATTACTTTATCACACTCTCCATAAATAATAAACAAATTTAAAAAGTTTTCGTTGGTATAATTTAAACATGCTGACATTTTTTGACATAAGATAATGACTGATTGTTTCTAATCATGGTTATTTTGATGAAATGATTACAACAATTCATGAATTTCTAATAAAATCGCAAATATTTCAAAAAGTTGTAACTTTAACCCCCACAATGCTAATATCAGAAAAAAGGGAATTCAATTTTACACAACTTGACGTAAAAAAATACAGGATGTTCCATTTGACCTAAACAAGTTTTCGCGGTTTGAAGTTGACAAAATGTAACGTGGGGCACTTGGTATGATATTATTGAATTTATTTCAGTTGTAGAACGTAGTTCTTCTTGCGTTCTTTTTACGTGACAAGAAGCAAATGAGGATCTTTTACACGAAGAAAGTTATAACGGTTCTTGCAAACCGTTGCACCTGTCAAATTTTCTATAAAATGTCAAATATCTCTGAAACGGCTAGGTTTAGGTATAAGATATGCTACATATTTTCGGCTCAGAATTTTATGCTCTTTTCGAAAACCCTAAAATATATAGGGTGTTCCATTTGAAATAAGCAAGTTAGTATCGACTTCCGGTATAACCGGATGTGCCAGCTGCTTGTAATTATTTTGGTTGGATTGGCCACACCGACATTAGTAATTATCTAAATTTTCAAAATTTTCTGATGCGTACTTTTCTCTATCGATCGATTCAGTTCCCGGTGAGACACCCTGTATATTAAGTAGGTAATCAATTATTATATTTAATATTTGCAATAGCTTTGTGGGCTAGACATTGAATTTTGAAAATGTGATATCATCAAATTATCAGAAATAACACTATTTGTAAAAAAAGATCTTCGGTTTGAAATCTTTTCATTGTTTTGCTTGGGTTAATTGTAAAATAAAATGAGGCAGCGACCCGACACGGAGCAATGAACCATTGACCTCTGACCTCGGGCGAAGATATATGTGACAACCTACGCTAATAGGTCTCCTACACATCCTGGTTTTTATTAAAATTTTATGATCATATACGCATCTACAGTTCTTGCAAAATCAAGTTTTTCAATAATCGTTTCAAACTCAAAATTCTTTCAGATAATGTAACACGTCTTTGAGCATATTTCAAGAAGAAAAACTTGATTACTGGAAAAAAAATCAATTATCGCGATTAAAAGGACAATTTAATTGAGGTTGCGAAGTTGACTGACTCGTTTATATTATGAGAGCGAGTAACAATTCTAATTATCCTCTTACCAAGGGGCCAACTGCTGATGGGAAACATTTTTGCATTGGCTTTCACACTTCAAACCTTTCAAATAAGTTGAAGAGTAAGTCTGTGTGTTTGTTTCACATCCCTCGCTAACCGAAATCATTCTTCGGATTTTCATGTTTGAGACCATGTAGATTACAATAATTAATATCTTTCAATTAGGCCAATTTATCTGTCTGTTGGCGCTTTGAAGATGGTGCCCATAAAGTGGATTGTATCAATACAATCACACTAATTCACAATTATTCAAATTTGTGCTTTTAAAAACTACAATGTTTTTGATGTCCTTATTTTTACAAGAGATACTCAAGCCACATAAAATATCCATACTATGTACCGAGTCACCATTTTATATATATAAAAAAATGGTCATGTAAAGTAAACGTTGTTGTCTCGGTCTATTTCCACCTTCTAAAAATCACTTGAAGTTTAGTTGTAGAGTCTGTGATGTTATGTGCGTAAACAAAAAATATATTTTTACCTCATTATTGACGTTTTCAATCACGAAGTTGGAGTTGTTCTGTTTACAGATGTTGCCATCATTATACAACACTTTCGTTTGTTTGGAATGGGGTCGGCCATTTCTGATTTGTTATGCACGATCCCATAATATTGGTTTAGCTATAATGTTATTTGTTGATTTTTCATTTAATAAATTCTTTCATTTTTGTTCGTTTGTTACAAATAATGGCCTATCAAACCCACAGCTTACTTCTGTAGAGAGTATGTCCTCCAAAAAGATTCTCCAGCGCCGTAACCTTTGTAATCATATCATTTTTGGCCCCGTGAACCGGAGAGGGGACTATAGAATGGTTGCTCTTCCCTTTTATTTGGGTTTTTTACCACATGTATTTATCCACTTCAAAAACAAATCACTGAATCTACAACATAATAGAATTATTGGGAAAAAGCCTCTGCGCCTGTGACGTTTAACGTCAAAGGAACAGTCAGAGGTTATTTTACTTCCACTGGACGTGGACGTAGTAACGCAAAATCTATATATTTTTTCTTGTTGAAATAGGCTTAAAATGTCATGAAACGTCGAGATTTCAAATTTGAGCGAAAAAAATTCCTGTCTGTCGGTCGGTGTCTGTAACTTTTTTTTTGCACACGTTTACTCTGGAACCGTTTATGATATTGACTTGAAATTTGGTACACTTATGTATTATAACGAGATCTGGAACTAGATTATATTTTGATCTAATTCCGTTCGGGGGTTCGGGTTGTAAATGGGGTAAATAAGGGTAAATAGGCAAAGTAAGCAAGTAAGAGTCCATAAAATTGCATGTACGAAAAGTCAAGGCCTCAAATTTTTTTTTGACATTAGACCCCCTCCCCCCTATCACCCCCAATACCACGTCCCACACTATTAAATGGAGTAAAATATTACATTGGAATTTAGTGTGTATAAGACTTGGATACAAAATCTGGATGTGGAAGTAGTGATTCCTTGGGCAGCGGTTTTTTAAAAAATAATATAAATCGGAATAAACACAAATATTGTATTTAGCTGACGTTCCGAAAAGTAGCCTCTTTCTGTTTTCAAAGCTTTTTTTGAAGAACTCTTATTTGTTGTGTATGTTAAATACACAGCTTTAAGATTCTGCTTATGTTATTTCCATAGATACTTACTACAGGAAGTATTAAAAATTTCTAAAAACATTAATCAATCTGACTTTCTCCCTCAGCCCTACTATTTTGAGTCGATAAGCCAAACAGACATCATATTCCCTAACTATACAGAAAATCCCATAATAAATGGAACGATTCTCCAGAATATGTTAGAAAGATTTGCCAATGCTACGCATATTTATACAGATGCCTCAAAATATAACCACGGTGCAGGCTGTGCATTCCTAATACCTAATTCAAGTACCCAGTCAAAATTCAAACTTTCTCAAGAGACGTCAATTTATTCAGCAGAAGCTTATGCTATTGTCAAGTCCTTAGAATATATTACAAATAAACAAATTAAAGACTCAGTTAATCTAAGTGACTTCAAGTCAGTACTCTTGGCAATTAGTAATACGTATAATTCAATATCCAGCATGTACCACCCTTTCATTAAATTAATCAAGCATTATAATTATTCATTAAAAATATCTGGGTTTAACATCAATTATATATGGGTTAAAGCACACAATGGTATAAAACATAATGAAAAAGACGACTTATTGGCCAAAGACAGTGTTGGGAATGGTGACCCCGTTTACAGTCTATGTCTGCAAGAATGTTTAAATATCAGTAAAACAGGCTTAAATAAAGCATGGACGTCTTATTGGCACGAATACTGTTTTACCACTCCTACAAGATACACCCAAATCCAAATAGAAATTCCTGAAGAACCTTGGTACCAGTCTTTTCAAATTCCTAGGAGGTACATAACGACTCTTATTAGGCTGAGATTTGGGCATGGTTGCTATCCTCTACATTTAAATGAAATAGGAATTTTACCAACCAAGCTATGTGAAACTTGTATTGTTGTAGGCGATCTTGAACATTTATTTTTTAGCTGCGATAAATATTCATCTGGACGTAATCAACTGTATGCAGATATTCTGAACTTAAATATCCAAATGCCAATCAGTGTATTGCACTTATTAGCTTTAAACAATAATAGAGTGAATGAAATTATTATACGTTTTTTGAAAACCTCTGGTCTGAAAATATAAATGTGTAAATAATAGATTCGCTCCCTACATGTCTAACCTTTGTTTAAAAGTTACCTTATCCCTATTTACCGTAGTCTATTTTTGTATGTCTAACATAATGCCCTGAAAGACTCCTGGGCGAGAAGAATATGTGCAAACGTATCTCCTTTGAGTCTTCTCTAAAAATCTCCATTTTTGGTAAGATAGGTTTAGGGTGGTGTATGTGTACTCTGTATATGTGCATGATTATGTATGTTTAAATTATGGCATATCTAATAACTTGTGCCTGGCTGCGTGGTTTTTTACCTAATGCCATTAAAAAAAAAAAAAAAAAAAAGATACTTACTACTTATCTAAAAGAAAATATCATCAGTTCTATGTAAGTAGTAAGTATCTATGGAAATAACAAACATAATCTTAAAGCTGTGTATTTAATATACACAACAAATAAGAGTTCGTCGAAAATGAAAACGGAAAGAGACCACTTTCCGAAACGTGAGCTAAATAATTTTTTTCTGTGTTTATTCCGATTTATATTATTTGTAAAAGATAACATCTGACTGCTCCTTGACGTAAACGTAGATTCGGTGATTTGTTTTTGAGGAGGATAATACATGTGGTAGAGAACAAAATAAAAGGAAAGAATATTCGTAGAATGCCACAAATAACTTTCAGACAATATATAGAACGGTTGGTAATTCAAGGAAGCCACATAGCAGTGGTGCCAATCGGACTTTTCTAGATGTTGCGGACGTTTTTTTGGAATCGGAAAATATTTCGGACATTTTTTCTGTTCTGCGAATATTAAGATTTTGAATTATTAAATTAACATAAATGATGAAAATGAAAAAAACCACTGCCCAAGGAATCACTACTTATACATCCAGATTTTGTATCCAAGTCTTATACACAATAAATCCCAATGTAATATTTTACTCCCTTTAATAATAGGATGGGGGAGAGGCAGAGAGGATGGCTAATGCCATGCAAAATAAATTTTAAAGGCCCTTAGTTCTCGTACACACTAAATCTCAATTTAATTTTTTACTCCCTTTAATAATAGGGCGGGGGTGGTAACATTTTTTTTTAGACGTTTCGGTTTTGTATACGTACTAAATCACGTTTTAATTTTTTTACTACTCCCTTTCATAATAGTGTGGAGGTGATAGTGGGGGGGTGGCTGATGCCAAAAAAATTTTTAATACCTTGACTTTTCGTACATGCCCTAATTTGCAATTTTATGGACTCTTATCTTCTTTGTTATGTTATTGATAAATATAACGAAAAGTAACGGCCCCAGAATCGAACCTTGTGGAACTCCTGAAGATGGCCAAAACTTCCCAGATTTTAAACCGCGATATTGGATAAACTATGACCTGTCATTAAGATACAATCTAAAAAGATTAAGCAAATTAACAGAAATACCGAATGTATCCAGTTTTGATACCAACAGCTGACGTTCGAGACAGTAAAAATCTACTTGATTTCCCTCATCATGTATAGTTGAAGTAGGAAGAAACTGAGACATAAAAAACGTAACAAAAACTTTACGACCTCATTAAAATACCGGTACTCTTTTTTGTACTGTTCGCAAATTGACTCGCTTACCTTTATAGGTTTTTAATGTGCGTCGGGAATGTTTCATGTCAGGCTTGGCGCCATGGCCCGCGGCGATATAAGTATGTTGTAAACTTTTTGTTGCGTTTTTTATTTACTGGGATCTATTTATTTCAACTAGCGCCATGACCCGCGGCGATAATAATTATGTCGTAAAATTTTTGTCGGTTTTTTTTCTGTCTCGGGAATTTATTACTTGAACTATACCTCAAAAGGTAACGTACTCTAAAACAAGAAGCGACTAAATACACCAATGCGATATGTTGGTTCACAGTAATGCGCATGCTGATGGCAAAGTCATAGGAAATGGTTGTTGTGTAGTTGTCTCTATGTGCGCGCGTGTGTGTCCTGATTATATTTTTTAGAAAAACTTGTTAATTATTAATTAAATGTGCTCTTTTGGCATCAAAGAATTTTAGTCCAAGCTCAACAAAATTAGGTAAAAACTTGAACTATTTGAAAAGAAAAAAATATCGTTTTTTATTAGACGATGTCAGGGGCTAATGGTTACGTATTTTAAAAACCAAAAAATTGAAAACGTACATGTTCTCATGCATGCCATGCTGCTTGACTGTTTACTTATTATGTTGGTTTTTTATTGATCCACATGCGATAGATAAAAAGAGGAACATTAACCATAACAACGCAATATGTGAGAACAAACTAGATTACTTACTAGTAGGTATCGATTTCGTTTTATACGTAAATACGAATACGATAATCAGCAAAATATATGTGGTTAAAAGTACAGACAGTTCATTTAATATAATTCGCGTGTACTCTAGCCTACAATGTAGCGAAATAAATAACAAACAACAAAGTAGGAAGCTGAGAGTAATATAACACACACTCAGAGCTTGCAGTGTAGCTTAAAAGTATTTTTAAGATATAAATCAACAATAACGTCATCATACATCATCAGTGTCGCTTCTGGTTGTTGCTACCAGCGTTGAAACTTAACATCTGGTCGATGAAGCTTGGAAATTAGTTTCAAAGTAAAGTTTTGTCCCTAGTTGTGTTAAATATACGAACTTTATTTCATAGCATAGGCAAAAGCGCATATTTATGGAATAAAAATATTTGTTGCGAGGTATTGTGGAGATTCGTGATGTGGTGACTCGTGGAAAATGCAGTCCAAGAAAGGTGATTTTTCTTAAAAGGAACACCCTGTATATTTTATATATGGTAAAGTCAATTTCCGGGATTTTTCACTTATAGTATGGAGCCATGGTCTTTTCAATGCGAGTTCGCTAATGTTCTACGGGGGTTTTTCGGATCACTGATTTCAAATCCGATGTCAAAAGTAGCATTTGACAGTTGACAGCTGTCAGTGGCATTGTCAACTCGCCTTATTTTTCGGAAAAGATTTTTCTGAATACATACAAGGGGTTTTTTCGGTCGCTGATTTCAAATCTGATGTCGAAAGTGGCATTTGACAGTTGGCAGCTGTCAGTAGCAGTTATATTAATTGGATTGTTTGTATCTACTTTTAGCGTGACCCCAGGAACACTGATAAATCTTTTCCGGATAGTAAAGCTAACACTGCTATTGACAGCTGTCACACCGATATGGGGTGAAACTGTTTGGTTTCAACAAGTCGCGGCAACACTGTAGAAGAATCTAAATGAAACATTTGTACTGGACGAAGAGGTTCTATTGAGTGGTCAGCTAGATAACCAGACCTTGCGCCGTTGGATTTCTTTCTATGGGGATATCTCAAGACTAAAATATTTGCAATAAAGCCAAATAACGTCGATGATCTAAAAGAAAGAATACAAACAGAAATATGGAATGTTTTAGAAAAACTGAGGCAAGAGTTTTACTATAGTTCAAATGTGCTTTTAGAGGGCGGAATATTAAACATAATATTTTTAGTCGCAAACTCCTCTATAAATCCTTATTTTACTATAAGGAAAGTAACCAGACTGCAACTAAAGTTACAAATCTGGTGCGTTAAGTGTAATAATTGCATATTACCATCAAAACGCTAATGCTTCGATTGCAACAAACACCAGCCGAAAGACTGATCCTACTTAAAGGAGCTCCCTTGCCAGTCGTCACACACCACTTGCAGACTGCAGTTTCGAGCTGTTGGCTCTCGTCAGTGCAAGGTAGGTATGCGACGACCGACATGAGAATCCTTTGACTATAGTACATCCCGGTATTTTCACAATAGCGACATGTAAAACAGCCAGCAGGCGCCATCTAGCGGTCCAGTGTCTGTTGCAATCGAAAAATAAATAGCCTGACTTGGCTTAGCATAGTTCATAGCTGGTGTTTGTTGCAATCAAAGCATTAGCGTTTTGATGGTAATATGCAATTATTACACTCAACGCACCAGATTTGTAACTTTGGTTGCAGTCTGGTTACTTTCCTTATAGTAAAATAAGGATTTATAGAGGAGTTTGCGACTAAAAATATTATGTTTAATATTCCGCCCTCTAAAAGCGCATTTGAACTATGCTAAGCCAAGTCAGGCTATTTATTTTTCGATTGCAACAGGCACTGGACCGCTAGATGGCGCCTGCTGGCTGTTTTACATGTCGCTATTGTGAAAATACCGGGATGTACTATAGTCAAAGGATTCTCATGTCGGTTGTCGCATACCTACCTTGCACTGACGAGAGCCAACAGCTCGAAACTGCAGTCTGCAAGTGGTGTGTGACGACTGGCAAGGGAGTTCCTTTAAGTAGGATCAGTCTTTCGGCTGGTGTTTGTTGCAATCGAAGCATTAGCGTTTTGATGGTAATATGCAATTATTACACTTAACGCACCAGATTTGTAACTTTGGTTGCAGTCTGGTTACTTCCCTTATAGTAAAATAAGGATTTATAGAGGAGTTTGCGACTAAAAATATTATGTTTAAGAGTTTTACTACAGATTAGTTATTAGCAAGAGTAAATGGAGAACATTTTAAAAACTATAATATTTAACAAAATGTCGTCACTCTGCAAGTGTAATATTTTAAAAATCTATCGATAAATGGCTTTAAGATTACTCGGAGTAGATAATTGGTTTTATTAATGTTAATTTACCGTTTTATTGCAGTGATAGTGAATCACTAATTATGACAATATTTAAAATTGTACGATAACTCTTATCTGAATGTTTAATCGCATAGCCAAAACGAAGAAGTTTTAGCGATTCTCTCAAACGAACAAGTTGAAATAGTGCTAGGAGGCTATAACTTAATTGATGGCCGCCATATAAAACATTATTTCCGGCAGATGTTACAAAATTTGTCAAACAACTGAGATTTTTAACAGAAAGACCGATTCTTAGGAACTCATGTGCAAGCACATCTGGGTTTTGTTTTGAGAAACGCTTATTTATTTTGAAAGCATACGTTATTTGTTTGCGTTTTCAGTGGTATATACAAAAATGAATATCATTTTTCACCAAGTATTTCAAATTTGTTATTTCAGATACATTGTCGTTGGATATTTACAAGCTTGGTTCAGTTGTGGCAAATGTTATGTCTTACCTATTGGATTTCAATACTCCTTACTCCTTATATTTTAAAAAATTGCGTAATGGATAATTTTGAGTCAAGGTTTGTAAATGGAAAGCCATTATTAAAAAAACAATAAGTAAACGGTTTTAAATTTTGCAATATATTAATAAAATATATATTTTTTTTAATATCTAAAATTAGGTACTTTGTAATTATTTTGTTTTCATACAGAATTTATATACATCTTAAAGCATGGATGTATGATGTATTTTTTGCGAAGGAAGGTTAAAAACTTGAAAAAGAAATCGAGAATACGCATGGACACACACGGCTGAGGTTGCGGTTTATTGTTAATTAATTTTTTTATGGAAAAAAATGTAATTTTAGGTATAATGTATAATAGCATGTATAATGTCTCATAACAGCTAAGTAAAAATTCATTTTTGGTGAACTTGAAGGTAAAGAAGTTAAGAAAAAAATTAAACGAACAAGTTAATGGAAATTATTTTGAGTTGGACGTTTATCTTGACAGCACGAAATTATTTTTATTTAAACGTCAGAGGTAATATAACAATTATTATAGGCGAGCGGGACACCCCCAGAAAGTCGCTTAAAAATAGGAGTAAGTGACCACGCAGTTCTAATGGCTGAATCCAGTTTTTTTTTTCATGTTTTCGAAGTCAATGAATACGAATCTAATATTATTTTTGCAAAAAAATTGGACGTCTATGTATAAAATCGCATTTTTGTAAAAAATGAAAGATAAAAAAATTCATACTTTTTCACATTCATCTCGCGATATCTCCAACAGTTTTAATTATTTCATTTTGAAATTTGAGGCATTTATTTCTCGAAGTATAAGCTTAAAAAAAATAAGACTTGTCCGAAATTCGCGCGACATTTATTTATTTTGACGAATTTTCAAAGTTACACTACCAGGGTTTGCAAATTTTTACAAACCATCGCAAAAGTTGAGTGAGGAACTTTCGGATTTTAAATAACTAATTATCCAACATTAAAATATAATATATCATGATGTTTTGTGGAAAGTTTCAGTCTTTCATATTTAAATAAAAAAAATCGGCAGCTACTGAAAGCGGCTGGAACCCCCCCAATCGGTGGATCTTTGAAGCCGAAAGAACATTAAATTGTGTAACAAAACGGCACTAAACGTAATCCGATCTCATCCAAAACCTTTTCAGATCTTCTGGGGCACTAAAAGAACTCTCAACTTAATGAACGAGCCTGCAGCTCGTGCTGCAAATTTCATCTATGCGAGTTATTACCTACATTATCGCTCGTTGAATAATATACTATTAGAATATTAACAACTTTAACATCACTTGAACGACTAAGAAAGTCTAGTTATCCTAAATACTACAGATTTGTAAAGCAACAAACTGAAAATTGGTAAAGTGATAATCTATAATAAATTCACCAACGAAGGTACAGAAAGCATATGATATTGATATTGTTACATCTACCTTTAAAGTTTGTGACAATCCACTGGTGCAGTCACTAAAAGTTACAAATATGCCGAAATCTTATTGACGTGACACCAACGTTATCGGATGACAAACGATGACAATGACAATCGTCAAAATTTGCTCATTGCAATCCGATCGCTCGCGGCTGTCTTTGTTAAATGAAACATTAGCATTTCAGTAATTTTACTAGATTTTAGAGGAATATTTGTAGTTTAATTCTTCGATTTGTCTGTATATATATTTAAAGACGGCACTAAACGTAATCCGCTCTACTTCTAGAGCAGTGAAGAAACCCTCACACGTGAATTGATACGTGATGTGAGCCGGATGGTAGAGCCGGAGTTGCTATACTAGTCAAAAAACAAATTCCCTTCAAAGAACTAATTTTGGATAATAGTGTTTACAATGACGACATCTTAGTTTGTGGTATATTAGTGGACATCAACCAGTCACCCCACACTTTTATATCTTTATACAGACCACCAAATATTAATACACAGAATAACGATTGGATTAATATTTTTAAGCAATGCTCTCATCCTTTAATATTCGGTGGTGACTTTAACGCCCACAGTAATCTCTGGGGCTCCTCAAAAAACGACCCAGTCGGGAGGCAAATTATAAAATGCATAGAGGATATAGATCTGGTAATTTTAAATAATGGTGATAAAACTAGACTTTCCTCCTCAAATATAAATAAATCCGTAGTAGATATATCAATGGCTTCGGCAACTTTAGCCCCTCAAATTAACTGGAATGTTTTTGCAGATAATCTTGGTTCTGATCACTTCCCGATAGTAATGCAGTACTTAACAAAACTTAATATTGAAAATATCGTTTATCCCAAAAGTAAGTGGAATGTAAATAAAGCAAATTGGGAGCTATATGAGTCCATACTCGAACATATCTTCCAAAACCCTCCCAAGGGATTAAATGCAGTGGATAAGTATAATTTACTTGTCGAAATTATTAACAACGCCGCCGAAAGGTCAATACCATCTTTTAAACCTTTTAAAGTAAAAAATCGTCCACCACCTCCATGGTGGGATGATGAATGTGATAAAATGTTACAAAAGAGAAAAAATACCTTAGAACAATTCAAACAGTTCAGCTCAATGGAAAACTTTGTCATTTGTAAAAAAGTAACAGCACACTCCAAAAAACTATTTAAATCTAAAGCTAGGGAAAACTGGAAAAATTATTGTGAAAGTTTAAATAGGTCTACCCCGTCAAAAGTTCTGTGGTCTCAAGCGAAAAGGCTAAATATGATCCCGGTCAATGTTCCTACTCTACCTTATTCCAATGTTTGGTTTGATGAATTCTTTGATCGTGTTGCTCCACCTAGTGTTTCAAATAATGACCCAAGAGAAAATTTTCAGCCAGTGCAGGATCATTTTTTCTCCCAACCACTTACAATTTCAGAACTTAACCTCGCTATTAAAACTGCTTCCAATACAGCTCCAGGATATGATGAAATTAAATATCCAATGCTGTTTCACTTACCAAATTCCTGCAAACTTTTCTTGTTAAATATCTTGAATGACATCTGGCTGAAAGGCGCCGAATTAGACGATTTAAAAAAGGTGGTTATAGTTTCCATCCTTAAACATGGAAAAGATCCTGAATTGGCCAGCTCCTATCGCCCAATATCCTTATTATCTTGCGTGTTGAAGACTCTCGAACGGATGATAAAAAATAGATTAGAGTGGTGGTTAAACAACAAGATCCCGCTGCCCCAGTGTCAATTTGGCTTTAAGAAAGGTTTAGGTACGCTTGATGCCGTTACTTATTTGGTCACAGATATTCAGAACAATTTCTCAAATAATACGTACTTAGGGGCCTTATTTTTAGACCTTCAAGGAGCATATGATTGCGTAAACTTGGATATGCTTCTAACAGAGATGATGAAATTGTCTATCCCGGGTTATACCGCTCAAGTAATTGTTAACCTGTACAAACATAGAATGATTTATTTGAGAGGATCTGACAATAAAAAAATTGGGTACAGAGTAAACTCCATAGGATTGCCCCAGGGATCGGTACTAAGCCCTATTTTGTTCAATATTTATACGGCAGGTATCCACAGCTATCTAAAATCTTCCTGTAGTATTATTCAATATGCGGATGATTTTTGCTTTTACGTTACCCATAATAAATACGATCCCTGCATTTCAACTAAGTAACGTCGCTGGACAGGTACAGAAGTGGTTCCACAAATATGGTTTTGATATCTCAGTAGAAAAATCGATGACTAATATTTTTACTAGACATAATACTCCTAATATCACAGAGTTAAAGTTGGGCAACCACTGTTACCCTTATAAAAATCAAATCACCTACCTGGGTATTATTCTCGATAAAAAACTTAATTGGGGTAGCTATGTGGATCATATTGTGGGTAAATGTGAAAAAGGCATTAATTTTCTAAAAATGATTTGTAAAACATGGTGGGGCGCTAATCCAAATAAAATGGACTTTTTAATAGACACAATTCGCATTATTGGAGTGGCTCAAATCCTCATATGTTCAGACCGAAACTTTCAGGAAAGTTGGCAGTTCAATTTTTTCTGTGCCATAAGAAACGATAGAGTGGTGGCATTACAATTTTATCAGGAAAATTTAAACTGTAGGTTAAATTTTCTCTTCTGCTAATATGTATAGGTAAATTTTTGTGTTTTATTTTTAGGTGAAAGGTATCTGAATATCTTACAAAACATAAACATTTTTTATCAGCACGACGGTGCTCCCCCACATAACGCATATTTAATTAATAATTTACAAGAAACTTTTTATGATCAGTGGATTGCCAATAATGGACCTTTCTTATGGCCTCCTCGCTCGCCCGATTTATCGGTTCTGGATTATTTCATTTGGGGAACTATTAAAAATAAAGTTTATAAGAGCCCATTAACAACCATTGAAGATTGTATGCAAAGAGTAAGAAATGCATTTCAAAACATATCACAGGATTCAATTAGAAGAGCTACCCATGAGGAACTAATCCGAAGGTGCGAAAAATGTGTCGAGGTTAGAGGGCGGAATTTTGAGCAATTAAATTAAAATGAAATCATATTTTAAATTGATCTTATGTCTGCTATTTTAGTTCATGCCATATCTTCAATTCGATTAATACGCATGTTACAGTGTTAGTGTTGTTTTGCGTTTTTGTGGATATCGAGTAGCAAATGTGCTGCAAGTTCTTGATATTACTTTATCACATTCTCCATAAATAATAAACAAATTTAAAAAGTTTTCGTTGGTATAATTTAAACGTGCTGGCATTTTTTGACATAAGATAATGACTGATTGTTTCTAATCATGGCTATTTTGATGAAATGATTACAACAATTCATGAATTTCTAATAAAATCGCAAATATTTCAAAAAGTTGTAACTTTAACCCCCACAATGCTAATATCAGAAAAAAGGGAATTCAATTTTACACAACTTGACGTAAAAAAATGCAGGGTGTTCCATTTGACCTAAACAAGTTTTCGCAGTTTGAAGTTGACAAAATGTAACGCGAAAAACGGAACACTTGGTATGATATTATTGAATTTATTTCAGTTATAGAACGTAAAAAAGAATATCTGCAAATAGAAGTTATGTCGTTATTTAATAGGTATTAGCTAGAGCAGTATTCGACGGGTTAAACTCGTACAAGAGTTGAGTGTCATCGGTATATGACTGCAAGACAGTGATTAATTTGGTCAAAAATGTCGGCTGTATAGATAACAAGCAACAGAGGGTCAAGAATGGACCCTTATGGAACACCTGATGATATTAATTGGGCGGAGGACATATAATTATTGACGGATACTGACTGACGTCGATCGGATAAATACGATTTAAAGAAAGCTACAGCATTTTCATTAAACCCATAAAAAATAATTTTGCGCATAGCAAAGCGTGATCAATAGTATCAAATGCCTTGGAAAAATCAAGTGATACTGATACACTTGCCCTCTCTTTATCCAAGTCCGTTATAATATTGTCGCATAGATGAAGCAGTGCAGTAGTGGTACTGTGAGACTTTCGAAAGCCAGATTGATCTAAAGTAAAAAAATTTATGCAAATTTAAATAATCAACAATTTGACTATGCACAATCTTCTCTAATATTTTGGATACGGCTGATAAAATACTGATGGGACGCAAATCTTGAATAGTTGTAGGATTTTTTACTTTAGGGACTGGGCACACTAAGGAATCGCTCCATTTAATAGAGAAGTAACCTTTTTCTAAGCATACAATTATTAAATGAGTTATATGATCAAGATAACTGGAAGACATAATTTAATCATAAATAAGCTAATTTTATCGACACCAGTAGCGTAAGATCGCATGCAGTTAATAACTTTCATAACTGCTTCAGGCCCAACGTATGCAAAGCTAAAGCTGAGCTCGTCGCGATATCTATTATTGCTGTATTGCAGGATTGCTTCATCACAATGACTTGAATTTTTCCAAAGATACTTATAAAATAATTGTTGATAGCAGTCGGATCTTGTAAAGTAATTGAAGCAACCAGAGAGGACTTTTAAGTCCCAAGCAACTGGAGCACGATGCTTTAAAAGTGCTTCAAGCACTAAGTGCTTTACTCAGCTCTACTTAAGCATTTTTGAGACCTTTGTGGGAAATTTGATTGATCCGTATAATATCCTTAAAATTGACGTTTTTTGACTCCCTGTATTTATATTACTTGCATGAATGCCTGTATCTGTTACAGCTAAGTACGAATTGCATATATTTATATGGTTTTATTGCATAAACATCTTTAATGCAGTTGCATCAGTTGCAATTTTTTCTAAATAAAAACGATCACTTTCGCAACAGCCGCAGACTGTTAGGAAATTGGACTTGGTCGTACAATAGTGCATATTCATAAAATTAAACGTATGAGATCAGGATTATTTTAGGTGACGTAATTTTCTGCAGATGTAAGGTTATTTTGTTGCAAATGCATCGACATCATTTATTTTTCTCGATAAAAAACCTTCATTTACCAACATGCCGGTATGTGTAATGAAGACGATTACATTCACTTTCTACGATGCGCAATAAGTCAGCACGAAGTAAACGGTATATTTCTGATATTTAGGTCGTTTATTGTTTGCCGACAGATTTCAGTTTGCAAATGCAAGACGGTTTCGACAAATCTAAAGTTGTATTCGGTAAAGAATTTCCATAAATGAAAGTTGCATTTAGCGCTTGTTAGGAGTATTTGCATATTATTCAAAATACATATTGGTTGCGCTTGAATGATCTTGAGATTCCAAACATTCAGGGGATTGTAAACTTAAGGGTGCGTTACCAAGGTCAAATAGTGCGTAAAATATCCTCATTCTTATTTTACCCAATTCTGAAAAACGAGCCAAAATAAATTCAGAATTTATTTCATTATATAAACTAGCAAACAAGGACCTATTATATTTTATATTGTAATCCTAGTTAAAATTAAGTTTCCAAAATTTTCTCCTCCTTGATTATTTAACGCGAACGTACCACTCATTCGTCTTAAATTGACCATAAATTGTTTTATATTCTACAAAGGGACTTAAATATTTAAATAAAATATAATACGATGTAGTATAATAGCCCAGCCCAGTTGCCAGGGGTTTTAAGTCGTAATTAATTGTTACCTCGCTAATTTTTTCATGAAAGGCTATTTTTTTGCTAGTAGATAGTGGCTCAAAAAAGTTTCCCAAAATCTACCCTCGCGAACCCTTAAGAAGAACCCTCTGAAACTGAAAAAATCAGTTTTTTGCTAAGATCACGAAAAATAATAATACTAAAAAAAAAAACAGATAGCACTACTTGAAAGGGCGGGAAATTTCTCATCAAAATAGTATAAAAGTTTTTTTAAATAAATTTTTCCCTTAGCATGAGAAATTATTACAGTTCGCTCACTTGCAGGTTAAAAAAAGGTAGTTTTTTTTACCTACAAGCCTTTTTTGACCGTTTTAGACAAGTTTTCAAGTGGAAATTTCCTAACCTTAAAAAATAGAAAAAGTACCAATGATTTAAAAGTTAATTTTTTTACCCTGGATACTTTAGAGCATAAAAATTAATCTTAGTTTGAAATTTAAGGTATATAAACAAGCTATATCTACAAGGATTTTTTCTTAAACTAGTATTTTATTTAATATTTATGTTTTAATATAGAGTGGAAAAAAATTATAAAACTTAATTTTCACGTGCAATTTATAAGAAATAAAAATTATAAAAATTAAGAGTAAGTATACTGTTGGAAAGCTGAGTTCTTCCTTTTTAAAATACTACATTTTTTTTTCTTTTCATTTTAAATGGGTACAGATTATCTTTATTATGTAGCGGCGGCCGAGAAAGGCTTCATTTCCCTGTGCGACGCGCTAGAAATATTGAGCAAGCTGTAATAATTTCTCATGCTAAGGGAAAAATTTATTTAAAAAAACTTTTATACTCTTTTTATGTAAAATTTCCCGCTCTTTCACGTAGTGCTATCTGTTTTTTAATTATTATTTTTCGAGATATTAGCAAAAAACTGAATTTTTCCGTTTCATAGGGTTGTTTTTAAAGGTTCGCGGGGATAGATTTTGGTAAACTTTTTTGGACCTCTTTCTACTAGCAAAAACTAGTCTTAAATTAGCGAGGTAACAATAAACTCTAACTGTTCATCAAAATTAGTATCTGACAACTGGGCTATAAAATAAAATAACACGAAAAAATGTAAAAAAGTCTCCATAATATTTGCTCCTATTAAAGAATTGTGTCGAATACGAATATGTTAAATTTCATGTAAAATAGTTGGGCGTTATGCAGCATAGCGATGTCATTGCTAGGCGTGCGTCAAAGCAGAATTTGTCATTTTTAGGATTTGAAATAATAGCACTTAAAACTTGGTTTAATTATTTGCACATATTAACGTTAGGAAATAACATTATCTTTAAAAATATTACTGAATATGTATATTTTTTTAGATTAATTACTTAAAACATTTTTTATAATAAAAGGGGCGAGCGTAGGTGCGTCTTTACTATGTACATATTTCGGTATGCGATGTAAAGCAACGACAGGCGCAGTTAGTACTTGGATGGGTGACCATTCCAACGGAAACCGCGTTCTCGCCTCACACATCTTCCAGCGGGTTGTATATCAGTGTATGCGCGGAAGCTATACAACCATCCTTCGGAGGGGATGTAAAGCAGTCGGCCCCTTGTCTATTAAATGTTAGGCAAGTAAAAGATCCCTTCTCTTCTTAAGGGAAGAGGTTCGGCAAAATTCCTGGTTGGGGATAGCTCGTCTACAGGCGTCGGTGTTAGGCCTCAGTAGCGGAAATAGGCCGACGTTAAATAAATGTATAAAAAAAAATAACATTATCTTTAAAAATATTACTGAATGTGTATATTTTTTAGATTAATTACTTAAAACATTTTTTAATAAAAAAAATTGTAAAAGATGCACCATACACCACAATTTCATTCAAACCTACTGCACAATTCCCGAATTAATATGTAAACACCTAATATATTAAATTTTTGAAGGAATTAAGGTTATAACTTATGTATGATTGTAGATTTTAGTAAAACTTGCAATTTATGGCATGAACGAAAAGTTAGTCTCAAAATTTTTTTTGGCATCAGCCAACCAACCCCCCCCTTCTCTAAAAAAATTAAAATGTGATTTAGTGTATTGTATATACAAAAACGAAACGTCTAAAAAAATTTTTTTTCGTTAGCTACCCCTTCTACCACCCACATTACCGCCTCCACCCTATTATTAAAGGTGGTAAAATAATTTTTAGCGTTAGCTACCCCCTCTACCACCCCCATTGCCACCCTCACCCTATTATTAAATGGGGTAAAAAAATTAAAATGTGATTTAGTGTATGTGCATAACTGGTGGTCGAGAGGTAAGCCTCTCACCCAAAAGTTCCGGGTTCGATCCCCGGTCGTGGCAGTGGAAAATACTATGAGAGGAATTTTTCCACTATACACGGATATTGGGTATGTATCCCTTGTCTCTAAATGTGTAGCCCCCTCCCACACAAGGCTCTTCTAGAGCCTTCCGGGATAAAGGGGGTCGAAATTACCTGTGGTGTTATTTATTTATTTATTATTCATATACAAGAACGAAACGTCTAAAAAAAATTTTTTGGCGTTTTTGGAAGTAGTGATTTCTAGGGCAGCGGTTTTATAATTGTTGCCAGAATAATAACGGGCTTAGTTACACTAAAATATACCTTGGGATTTGGACACAGCATTTATTTTTACAAAAATCTTTCAACGTTTCATTTTGATACTAATTAGTTTTCGGACATGTTATGGATGGTGTTAGAGTATCATTATTAGGAGGCTAAACAGAGTTTATAAAACGTCCACGTACTTCCGGTTTCTGTTCCAGTGATTAATGAATTTATGGGTATGGGGTGTCTGTCAGCTCCATTAATATAGAAATAGACAAAAGGGAGCATAGCGTGAATCATAAAAATATTTACAAACCACGTTATGATATTTACGGAATTAGCTATATGTTTATTTATAAGCGTATACGGCGTGGTGTCAGATAGTCGCCCCAATGGGAGGGTTGTGTTTGCTTTTAATTATATGCTTGAAAAACTTCAACGGTAAAGAATGTTGGATATAGTAGCGTGCCAATGGTAGACCTGAAAAATTCAAAGTACAAATGTTCAAGAGAAACAGCCACTCACTATAGCTCTTGTAGCTTACGAGCCTAAAAATCCATTTACAGACGCACAGAATAAGCCGAAATAAAGATATTTAGAAGCAGACTCACCTCCTAAGGGGAAGCACCCTATGTCCTACTCAAAGAGTGGCGTATAGAGTTGTATATTTTTAAAAAGATTTTATTAAACTTGCAATGTTTGTTAGTTAGTTTGTGTGTCCGTATACAGACACGGCAGCGTCTTCTTATTTCCGTCCTTGTTACTCTGGTTGTCAGATTATGCCTTATGTGTTGGGCAGCATCGACTATCCTTTGTCTAAGGTTTTCTATAGTATTGACTGGTGTGGCATAGACCATCTCCTTCATATGACCCCATACGTAATAATCAAGGGGTGTTAAGTCAGGGCTTCGCGTTGGCCAAGGTATTGGGCCCGCTCTTCCAATCCAACGGTTAGGGAAACGTTGATCAAGTAACTGTCGTACTGTCAGCCGATAATGTGCTGGACAACCGTCGTTCTGAAACATCATTCGCTGTCTGACGGCGAGAGGAACATCTTCTAAAATCACCGCCAGATCATTTCTTAAAAAATTTTCATAGATTTCCCCGTTTAAATTTTGAGGAAGAAAGTGTGGCCCTATTAAATAGTGGCCGATGACTCCCATCCATACATTAATAGAAAAGTTCATTTGGAAACTAGTTTCACGTGTTAACTTGGGATTTTCCTCTGCCCAATAATGTAGGTTGTGGAAATTTGTTATACTTGTTAAAAAATTTGCACTTTCTGCATCTAAATTTAACATAAAGCGGCAGAATTCCACTCTCCTTCCAGGATCACCTTCCTCCAAGCCTTGGACAGGGGTATAGTGGTAAGGGCGACATCCAACTCTACCTATCGTAGACCAAACTTTCCATTGTGACGCTCCGGTTAGTCTTGTGACTTTATTAGTTGAAATAGTTGGGTCTTCCTCAAAATACCTCAATATTTCTTCCTCATCATCTGGTTCATAAACGGGAGGAGCACCAGCGTCACTTCTTCTACATTTCACGGAGCCAGTTTCAGCGATATTTCGATATGCCGTACTGAATACACGTGCATTTGGTAAGCGGCGGTTAGGGTACCAAAGACCATATTCTCGGCGAACTTCAGCAGCGTTGCCGCCACAGTATCCATAGACAAACAAGATATCAGCGTATTCTGCGTTGGCATACGCGGCCATGGCACAGAAAATACAATAGCAACAAATAATAACAACAACTACGAGCAAAATCAAAATCTTCGATAACTAATTTAACAAGATCAACAAACTTAAGGGACACGGAGATAAGAATGTCAGTTAATGACATATATGCACAAACGTCAAAGTCAAGGACTGACTGACTTAAATGAAAATGAACGATTAGTCGTTTAATAAATTCCGCCACCAGCATTATCTTTACTAATTTTTTATTAGAACTATCAAGGGTACATTAAACATTTCTACCTAGTTAGATAGCTATTGAAGTAAGGAAGTTTTTATAATAATTTGTACGCGTGCTACATTAATATTTTTTTGAAAAAACCTTAGGTCTTAGGTAAATTTCATCTGATTTAAAAAAAAAAAATTTACAACTTTTTATTTTAAATGTTCACATGATCGAAATGTTTCCGGATATTTTTCATTCCAAACCGATATCTATAATATTGGACAAGTAATCCAGTAAAAAAAAAATTAAAAATGTCAAGTAGATTTTTCGGAAATTAACTTTTAAGACATTAAGATCTACTTTTTTGAGAAAAACAAAAAAATTGAAATATCTCAAAAACTATTGAGTTTTGCATAATGTATGTTAGGGCTAGATTTACTCCTTAGATCATGCCCCATCACATCTCCAAAGGAATGTATCGAATTACTAGTAACCCTGTATAAAAAAATATTTAAAAAAAAGGTTTTATTTAAATGCTCTAAAAAGTAGAAAATAAACTTTGAAGCAAATCAAACCCGTCATTTTGTTACAATATATAATTGTTTTTATGATATAAAAGCTTGTGGCGAGCAATCTCCTTTACACAGGAAAACCGCGCGACAAGCTTATATCATAAAAAAAATTATATAAAATAACAAATTTTTACTTCAAAGTTTATTTTCTACTTTTTAAAGCAATTAAAGAATTTTGTTCGTATAATTTTGAACTATCGGTTCACATAAAAAAAATTCGATTCCGCTGTGACGGGGCTTTCAGTGTCACCGGCTCTTCGCCTATAACTTTATGGGCTTTGTGAGTGGTTGGTTTGCGTGGTTTAAAGCACTCGGCGTAATTAACGTCGATACGTAAAATGTAATAATAAGCTAACTATTGTATGAAAGTACCTATTCAACGTAAAATTTGCATTTTATTTTTCATTAACGTCTGTTATAAATAATTGTTAAAATTTAATTTAGTGGTTAAATGTAACCAGATTATTTTTACATATCCCACTGTATTTATTGCAAGTTAATGGATTGTAGTAATTTGGTTAAAATTGTAATGATATGGATGCGTTAAAATGGAAATATAATCGTGTAAACATCCGCCGACGTCCCATTATTGAATAGAGTTTTCAAATTATTACATTGTTAAAAATTAATTTGACATTTTGCGACGATATTAAATATTTATTGCAACCGCATTGTTCCCGCGTATTCCTCTAAAATCAATTTCCAGCATCGAGTAACGCGAAATTAATAAAATTTAATCAAATCAGTTTGCATTTTTGTAGTTTGTGTTCGCAAATATACTACAACTCCTAGAAATCACGTTGTTTTATCCAAATTTCCACTTGAGGAGGTACTACTCTGTTACAGAAAGTGAAATAATATTCGGATTGTAAAAACGCGTGGAAATCCGTCCCTGTAAGTGCCTCAACTTTGTTGTGGCTAAGAAACTTGGCAAATCTCTAGCCTTTTGCGGAACGCCGTCTGGGGTGGTGCTGAATGTTTTTCTTAGTAAGCCGGTTGTGTCAGGCTTTATCTTTCCATTCCCTTATCAATTAATCTTCCTCAATTTCTGACCAGTCCTAAATCCGTCTAAAAGTAGCAAAAGCATTTTTTGCTGCTAATGTTATTTTTCGGCGTTTTTAGATTTTCTGGAAATTTATCAATGCAAAGCGTAATTAAAACAAAGGACTTTCATTTATAATGATAAGGGGATATTTTAATTAAATCACCCCGAGAAAGAATGTATCAGAAAATAAGATCAAAAAGTTGTCGCTGGTATTCGTAATAAATTGTTCGAAAATGTAAAGCATCTTTTTAAAATATTTAAACAAAGCACATAGATTATAGGTGTTTTTCATTAATTTTTTAAACCTTTAGGGTTTTAGTGTTTTTTATCAAAATATTCTTAATATTGCGTGGATAATAAAATTGTTGGGGGCGAGCGTAGGTGCGTCTTTACTATGTACATACTTCGATGTGCGATGTAAAGCAACGTCAGGCGCGGTTAGTAGATGGATGGGTGACCGTTCCAACTGTTGTAGGGTATGTCCCCTACTAGTCAGAATGAAAAAGCAAAAAATCCAAAAAATTAGCAAAAAATCAAATAATCTTATGCCACCTGGCAAACCATATAAAAAGTCAATAACACCTCAGTATTAACAAAAATCCGTAACTCAACTCACAAAAATCAGAGAAAATTAGCCAATCATCGATAATTCACAAATAACCATAATTCATCAAATTCAGACATAAAACATTCATTTCCACCCATCCGTAACCAAATCACCACAAAAAACAAATTTCAAAAATACAGCCCCCGTATATTCTTTAACTTAGTCGAATTCTTCATCTAAACACAAATTCTCATCATCGCCCTTCATTACGTCCCGATTTTATAAGCAATTCCCCTTTCCAAAAAATTCGAACTTCTTGACCACCCCTCGTATATGTAACTATCTTAAATTCAACCGTCGAGTCCGTTTCCCCACGTTAAAAAACCCATTTCAAATAATTTTCCATTTTTACTTTCTAATTCTAATTTTTACTTTTCAATCACCCCCGTATAATAGCAGACACCCATACTATATCTCCATTCAGCTCGATTCATACCCGTATTGTACCTTGTTAATATCGTATCTTTTTATCTGACGCACGAACTGGATATCTGTTAACGGAGTTACAGCCTGTTAACAGCGGACCTTCGTGATACTTTACGGGGTCGAGCCAAATTTCGCCCACAAAACTTCAAATAACTCCCAAACGAAAAATGATCCGACCTTCAGTCAAATTTTAATCGATTCCCCTTCACATAACCGATCTGTCCATATAAAAATTATTTTCAAAATCAAAAATTTTCAAGTATTGCACAACATGATGCAATCGATGACTCATCCGTGCCCGCACTGAGCGATTTCACGCCTTTCCAGCTCTCTGCGAGACTCGACGGGGCGAGAAAAACGAAACGTTTCCAATTTAGTATAAATACCGGTGCATCGCAAGCCGTAGACAAGTTCAGTTTTCGACAGTGACTCCAAAGTTTAGTTTAGCGACGTGATAAAGTGGGACAAGTTTCCTTGTAGTGTAATAAGTGTGTACTAGTGCTTCGGTCCGGTTAATAATTAAATACCCACCGTCTAGACAGGCTTTCTTAACCACCCATCCTAGCAACTTCTCGTGACTAACTGTTCCGATTCTAGCTTCCCAGGCCGAAACCTGGTTAAAAAGAGTTAGTTTTAAGTATCGCCTTTAGTGCTCCTATTTTTAATTTATTTTAATCTCTATTCCCGTCCAAAGCGACATTTCAATTTCTTACCGACCCGGCTACGTTTAAAGGATATTCTTCAGGACATTTTCTCAGATTTATCTACGATTTTAAATATTTCAAGAAGCAGTTTAGTAAATTATACTGACAGAATTTATGTGTCGAATAGTTTCTACCTAAAAGAAGCTTTGTAAAATATATTATTTTTTCCAACTCTGTTAATTTAAAAAACCCGAAATAAAAATAATTGTTCGTACCGTTTAAACAGTGTTAATTATTTTAAGAAAATATTATACAGGGTGCAGTCATTGACCCTTAACAAAAACAATTTTAATAATTCAGTGCTTCGACTGTTCCTGATTACATCTATACAGGGTGTAGCATTGACCCAAACCTTCACCACAGAAACAAACCAGAAGACTTCTCACAACAAAATAAAGTGCACGAACGCCCTCGAGGGTCTCAGACTCAGCTCTAAACCCCAGCAGTTCCAATTTTTTATTTTCCAAACCCGAGGGCCTTGTTCGTGTTCACAACGAGGACCGCGTCCTCTCCTCACACATCTTCCAGCGGCTTGTATATCAGTGTATGCGCGGAAGCTGTACAACCTTAGGCGAGGGTTGTATAGGGGATATACCATCCTTCGGAGGGGATGTAAAGCCGTCGGTCCCTTGTCTATTAAATGTTAGGCAAGTAAAAGATCCCAACTCTTCTTAAGGGAAGAGGTTCGGCAAAATTCCTGGTTGGGGGTAGTTCGTCTACAGGCGTCGGTGTTAGGCCTCAGTAGCGGAAATAGGCCGACGTTAAATAAATGTATATAAAAAAAAAATTAAAAAAAAAAATTGTTGTACCTACTTAATGAAAAAGATGTTTAAATTTATTATTTTTCCATACTATGTACTATACAGTGTGACCCAGAAAGTACATACACCCCACTTTTTTCTACAGTTTTAAAAATAAAATTCTGAAATTTGGGAAGTCAAACATAGGTATCAATGGACACACTTTGCCCATTCAGTGATAAAAAAGTCACTTCCAGTATGGTCGAAAATTGCCACAACTTTCTCATTTTAAATAGCGCCCTGTATATTTAAGTCACTTTTCTTATACAGCTACAATTTCTCTCTCCAACGCTTTTTTCTCAGATTTAAAATCGGGTGAAAAATAACCTTGGAAATGGTGTTTATTTGCTATATTTCTAGTTGGCTTTGGAATTCAGGAACAAATTTAAAAACATTCGAAGTAGACTTTGAATTTGAATAAAAGAGTGTTTCTCAACAAATTAAATGTAAAATTGGCTTATTTTGTTCATTTGTTTGGATTTAGAAATGTTTTTTCCATTTCATGGAAATTTAATGTGTCTTAACTTCAATTTTTCAAATAGTACCCTGTATGTTTTATTTTTTTATCAGATAGAGTGGCAAATTTGCTTTAGACGGGTTTTTCCCGATTAAAAATTGAATATAAATTAAAATAAATATTAAACTTTCTTGGCTTACTATAAATATGTCCTCTGCCATCTCAACATGTTCTGCGTTTCTCAATGACTCTTCTAGAATTTTAAAATGCTGCCCGTATGGCTGACGATGATCGGGGATATCTTTCATAATATAGACGTGCGGCCGCATGGGCATTTTTCGGACATTCTCCGTAAATTAAAAGTAAATCTACCTTTTCATTTTATGTACACTCACATGCAAAAAAACGCAACAAGTTAATATTTGGTAAAATTTGAGGTCTTATAATTTTTTTATTTTTAATTCAATTTTGATAAATTTTTAGCAAACTGTAGATGAAATGACTAATTTCAACTTGCATATCCAGTATTTTGTTAAATGCCGGTGTATTAGTCATTATACAGGGTTAATTAAAAGTTCGTTGTATAACTCTAACTTTAAAACACCCTGTGGAATAATTTCGTTGCCAAATTCTTACAAAATACCAATTTTTGTTAAGAATCATTCCTTTCCTACATTTCGTTTTTTGGTTCATGTCTTTAGGTGCACTGGTTCATTTCTAAAAGCGATATAAACTTGCCACCAACTTTGAGAAATGTTATTTTTTGACGAGCCGGCTTTGCTCGTTGCTCTAATGTCATATTTACAGTAATTTTTGTTACGCAAGACCTGTTATACTGCTACTATGGTTTTAAGTGCGGAAAATTGCGCAAAAGCTGTTGCTCTTGTTGAAGATGGACGTAATTATGAATATGTTGCAAGAACCCTTCATGTTCATCGCTCTACCATCAAAAGAATAGTCGAACGTTTTAGACAAACTGGCAGAAATAAACGTAGGGCAGGTTGTGGCAGAAAACGAAAAACTACTGCTATGGATGACAGATTTCTTCACATTAACACTCTGCGGGATCGTCGCTTAACATCAGTGCAGACAAGAAATCAACTCCAAGAGGTCCGAGGTACTAATGTTAGTGTGTGGACAGTTCGCCGAAGATTGAAGGAGTTTGGTTTGAAAGCTTGCAGACCAGCAACTGGACCTAAAATGCTTCCTCGTCACCGAGTAGCTAGACTGCAATTTGCCACTGAACATTTACCTTGGAACTTAGGGCAATGGAACAATGTTCTTTTTACTGACGAATCCAGATTCTGCTTACATTCTCCAGATGGACGGAAAAAATATGGAGAAGGATTTGCAAAATGCACGTTCAGTCCCCGTCTAAGCTATGGAGGAGGTTTGGTAATGGTGTGGGCAGAAATAACCCGGGAGGCCTGCACCGATTTGGTGGTCATCGATGGATCCTTGACGGCCCACCGATATATTGAGGAGATATTAAGCAATTACGTTGTAACTTTTAGTGGATTTATCGGCGATGGCTTTATCCTAATGTAGGATAATGCGCGGCCACATTCAGCATTGCGTGTTACACAATACCTCGTGGAAGTTGGTATTAACAAAAGGAACTGGCCAGCATGTTCGCCCGATCTTAACCCCATAGAGCATGTGTGGGACATGCTTGGTAGGCGGATCAGAGATCGCGAAGTAGCTTCGGCTACGGTAAATGAGCTTCGTTTAGCCCTTCAGGAGGAATGGCAAAATATACCTCAAGATATTATTCGTAACCTTATTGACAGTATGAACCGACGTATGCAGGCAGTTATAAGGGCTAGAGGTGATAATACAAAATATTAAGTTAAATTTGTTGTAAAAAGTACGTTTCTTTAGGTTAATTAAGTTACAGTTGAATTGTTTTGATTTTGAAGTTGAATTGTTTGCATAAATAAATTTTCTTATTTTTCTTTCTTTTTATGTAAGTTGTAATAACTAAACAATATATTGTTGCCATTTCATTACTAGACTCATAAACTAAGCTGTCAAACTGACGTTAGAGCAACAACCAGCAAAGCCGTCTCCTCATAAAGAAAACTGTTGTTGACAAGTTCATTTCGCTCTCAAAATTGAACTAGTGCACCTAAAGACATGAACCAAAAAACAAAGTGTAGAAAAGAAACAGCTCTTAACAAAAATAATTTTTGTAAGAATTTGGCAACGAAATTATTCCACAGGGTGTTTTAAAGTTAGGGTTATACAACGAACTTTTAATTAACCCTGTATAATGACTAATACACCAGTACTTAACAAAAGACTGGATATGCAAGTTGAAATTAGTCATTTCATCTACAGTTTGCTAAAAATTTATCAAAATTGAACTAAAAATAAAAAAATTATAAGACCTCAAATTTTACCAAATATTAACTTGTTGCGTTTTTTTTTGCATGTGAGTGTATATTGCATCGTAAATCGTATCTTATTTTGAATAAGGCACCTAATTATAAATTTACAAATAATAAACACGCCTCACTCACTCACTCAATAACGTTTTAACAGATGCCGCCTGCAAGTTTTTCATACCTTACTGTAAGATATGGACACAATTCCAAACACTTCTACAAAATTTCAATATTTATTATTACCGATTACTTTAATATAGAATAGTTTTTTCCGTGTATAAAACAGTAATATGCCTAATAATCCGACACAAAGTGTATGTTTTATAAAGTATACGATATACTTCCTGTACATTAGAAATATGCGATAAAATGTAGGATGTGGTCGTGGTCCACTTTATTATCATGATTGGAACTGGGTAAAAAATGCAAGACAACCGTTCAAATATTATATTTCCTATTGCGAACAATTTTTATTTTTTCAACCTACAGCAATTAGTCTTAAAATCGTGCCTCAGCGACAGAGGGATCAAATAACTTTATACAACAGAATGGCGTTATCGGCAAAAGCAAAATTTGGGGTCCCACAAGGTTCCGTACTAGGACCGCTTTTATTTTTAATTTGCGTAAATGAGGCCTCTGTTATATTTATTTTTTGAACGTTTATGTTTCACAGTATTAACAAGCCCTGTATTTATTTACTACACTATGTATAGTTCAAATGTGCTTTTAGAGGACGGAATATTAAAACATAATATCTTTAGTGGCAAAATCCTCTATAAAATAATTCTTTTACTATAAGGAACGTAACCAGACTGCAACCAACAGCTACTCTCTGGGCTATGTGCCCCGCCCAGCGCTGAATTACAAGTTACAAGTCTGGCGCGTTAAGTGTAATGATTGCATATTACCATCAAAACGCTAATGCTTCGATTGCAACAAACACCAGCCGAAAGACTGATCCTACTTAAAGGAGCTCTCGTGCCAGTCGCCAGTTCTCAGCGGTTTCGAAAAGCATTCGAGTTTCAGCTGGTTACTCTATGTATCGATATTCATGATGCTAATTCTAAAATTCACCCAATCCAATATATCGGTGAGAAACGTGCCGAGGGATGAATGGCAAGAGGGTGACTAAAAATGTCATGTCGCTAGCGTCAACCTCAGGGAACAGGGCACACCCTGTTGTATAAGAGCCTTACCCTTCTATCGGACGTCTGGGAGGGTTGATCGTTTGTAATAAAATATACATTAATAACAGCGGCGCCTCCGGCAAAATCTCGACAGTAGATTAGTCATTTTTTATTTTATCCTGATGATCCTGGTGAGGATATTAGGACAAAGTTGTCAAATTATTGTATTGTTATCGGTCCTTGATAAGTGTGCAAAGTTTCAGTTTAATCTGACGTTTTGAAGTGGGTGAGAATGACGTTTAAAGATTCAGTTACAAACAAACATACATGTGAAGCTAATAAAGCGTTTTAAAAAAGGAAGAGTAAGACAGTTTTGTTTAAGTTGAGAGGAAAAGAGAGTGTTGGTAAGCTTGGGATTTCTTTTCGGAAATCACCGCCTCTTTCGTAGATTTAGTTAAAGATCCAAAGCAGTCAAATAAGGAACGATTAAGAATGCTCTCAAAATTTGCCATGACAATTTTCGATAATATCGAATTGTGTCATGTGTATTATTTACCAGGCGGTTGAGAACGTACTCCCAACAATGAATGCTTTGCTAATTAATCATAGAACTTCCATCTCCATTGGAATGTGAATAGATTTTGGACAACGAATAATTGCTACTGGTAGAAAATTTCGTCGACAATGTTATTAATATGTAAATCTGTTTGCGAATATTTTTCAAAAATTTTAAGATGTAAATTCACGTGTAGAATACCGCAGTTAGATCATATTCTTTCAAATTTATTTTTATTCAGTAGGTGTACTGTAAATTATTTATGTTCTAAAGTCTGTAGATGGTCGACTTTCCAATCTCTGTCATTCGATGTTCGACAGGGAGTCATTCTTCACATTATCTAATACCGGTGTTAGTTAATTACCACACCGTAATACAATTTATACCATGCATCATCGATTGTGGCTGTAAAAATAATAGCAAAGTGGGTGTAGTACAACCAAAAATAGGCGAACACTTTACAACTCATCAGACTAGATAGTTTTCGTGTGACAAGACTGACAACGTAATGATACGTTCAGGTGCATGCACAGGTTTTTTAAAAGTTAGTTATGTATAGTTGTTTAGTAATCCTGGATTAATTATTTCGCTGCAGTCCATGTAACCATATGATTACAAAGTAGCGGACTAGAGCTATAAAAGTCTTTGAAACATTATAATCAGAGAGGTATTTTCCTGTATCATGAATGAAATTATTACTTAACGTCGACATGACGCGCCTTAAGAAATGACAATACAGTCAACTCCCAAATGAAATAATTTTTGCTGCAACAATTGTAATACCATCAGCTAACTCAGTGATACTATTTCCTTAAATATCTCCAATTGGGAGTCTTGATAAATATTATTTTTGGACATATCGAATTTTGAAGAATATTTTGTGGAAATCGTGAAACTAAACCCGAAAAACCCAAATGTGATAGGACCGACGTACAATAAAGATTGTTAATCTTAATCAATATTTAATATACATGGTGTTTAAGTTAACATTCCCACAGCCGATATCTCGGAAACTAAAAAATATATTTTTATTCTGTAAACGGTAATAGATTTCTATGTCTTCTTCAGGAAGTACAATTTACTATTATAACATTATCAGCAGAGATGGCGCTGCAGCTTAAAAATATTTTTCGATCAAGGAAAGTTTGAAACATGCCATTCTTGTCAAATTCGAGACGAGCGACCCGAAAAACCCCCGGGTAACGAGTTTCGATCGATTTTCCATGAGTTTACAGGGAAACTCCAGGTGATGACGTTCCTGGTGCCGTCCTGATCTTCAGGTGCACAGGGGGCTCATTTGGACATCATACTCTGGTCCAGCGCCCCAAAAAAACCCCGGGTACTGAAATTCGAATGATTCGGGTATTTTTTGTGGAAGATATGAATTTTTTCTTCATCATACATAGTACAAGACCAAAATATGGCACAAAGTTTCTAGGCGAGTTAACAAAACGAATACAAAAAACCCTATCCCAATCCGACATACTGCAAGACTTTGCAGATTTTAAGCGCATTCGAGCATTGGTAAAAACACAAATTTCAGATGCATATGAATCATACACACGTAATGTAGAAGTAAACGTAACGGATGATCCTAAACAATTTTGGTCCTATATACACAATAAGAAAGGCGAAACGAGGATACCGGGTAAAATGCATTGTAACGGCGTAATATATGACAATCCTCAAAACATTGTCGGAGGATTCGGTAGCTATTTTAACAGTGTATATTCAAAACCGTCCAACGAACTATTACCCTTCAACAATATAGCCAATTATCCGTGCATTAATCTTGTACAGCTTTCTGAACTCGATATATCTGAAACTACTAAAAAATTGAAAAACAAAATGACTTCTGGCCATGACCAGATTTCTAGCTTCGTAATAAAGGACTGTTCTAGTGTACTTATTACTCCGCTGTTAATTTTATTTAATCTCTCACTTCGAACATCTACATTTCCTGAATGCTGGAAACTGGCTAGAGTCTGTCCTATTCATAAGAACGGTGACATAAATGATATACTTAACTACAGGGGTATTTCTATTCTACCCAATTTTGCAAAGGTTTTCGAGGTGTCGGTGTACAACGTAATATATCCGGCTATAAAAAATTTCATTTCCACCTATCAGCATGGTTTTATGGAAAAACGTTCTACAATATTAAACCTAACGTGTTTAACCCAATTTATTTCTAACACTCTGGACAAACGGGGGCAAGTGCATGTGGTGTACACCGACTTCTCAAAGGCCTTTGATCGTATTGATCATAGAATTTTAATTAATAAACTGAACAACTTGGGTTTCAGTGATATACTTGTAAATTTCTTTCAATCTTACCTACAAGACAGATTACAATATGTTCAGTATAATGGTTTTACGTCAAACACGTATGTTGCAACATCTGGCGTACCTCAGGGATCGAATTTAGGCCCCTCTTATTTTCTGTATTTATCAACGATTTATGCGATACACTGAATTGCAACAAACTTCTCTTTGCGGATGATCTGAAATTATTTAACGAAACTAATACCATAGAAGATTGTGCGAGATTACAAGAACAAATAAATATCATTGAGGATTGGTGCCTAGTGAATAATTTAACGATGAACATTTCAAAATGTAAAGTTATGGCTTATACACGAAAGGTTAGTCCAATTGAATATTCATATAGTTTTAACAGCATCACTTTATCACACTGTGAAAATATTAAAGATTTGGGTATACTGTTCGACTCCAGATTGGAATTCACAGGACATATTAATTCGATAGCTAAATCTGCGTTAAGATTACTGGGTTTTGTCATAAGAAATACAAGACATTTTACTAATGCAGAAGCATTAAAAACGCTATATTTTTGTTTCGTCCGTTCTAAATTGGAGTATGGCTCAGTGATATGGAATCCTGATATCCGAATAATTTAATGTTAATGAGATTTAATATGGATTCATTACAAAGCAGAAGAATTATGTCAAGCTTAATGCATATCTACAAAATTATTAATAATACAATAAGACTGCCCAGAACTCCTCTCCCAAATAAATTGTAGAATTCCACGTTTAGGCTCGCGTCAAACTTCCACCTTTGCACTACCGTCAAAACGAACAAATATTCTTGGTAAATCGCCTATTTATGCTATGATGGAAATGTAACTCTCTTGGCAACCATTGTGACATGTTTAGTCTTTCTTCGGATAATTATTCAAGAGGCGTAAAACTATCCATTAGAAATAGGTCGTAACTCTGTATTTTGTATTTTACGATTTGTACTTTGTATCTTGTATCTCGTATTTTGTAATTTGTATTTTGTATTTTTATTGTATATTTTGCATTTTCTATTTATATTTTATTTTATAATTTATATTTTATACTTTGTATTTTGTATCTTGTACTACTTATACTTTATAGTTTATACTTCATTTTATATCTTATATTTTGTAATTTGTATCTTCGTAAAATTGTCCTGCAACTGGAGTATTCTGTTGGGCAATAAATTCTTTATTATTATTATTATTATTATTATTAAAAAAGATTTGAAGGTTGACTGCTATATTTCCTCGCCCATAGCTATCCTCGTTGCTTGCACAAAATGTTTAATAATACAGTGCGCTTTGTCTTAACAAAAACAGCTGTTATTCACATATTCGCATGACATGCTTTTGAACACGTTGCTTTCTTTAACAACATCGCAACAAATCTATCTCAAAAAGTCCTACCACAGACGAAATTTTTCTGTCGAACCGGGAATTGCCGTCTGTCAAAGAAAAATTGACACATGATTTTGGCTGGCAGGAAGTTTGGTTTGTTATTAATAATAATAACTAATAATCATTTCATTTGTGTATGTGTGTTATGCGATTTTCAAACAAATCGTTGTTATTGTTTGTTTAAAACCATTAATTAGACCAACTGACATGTAACGTTTTACTTGTATTAAGTACAATATTTTGCAGTACTTATTAAGATCGAAAATAAAATCTATACCTATTATAATCGAGTTGATCGGCTGTGGAAATGTGAACTGAAACACTGTATATATGTGTTTCAGATTTTGCTGCTCGATATTTAATAATTATATACTTTTGCATTTGCATTATTGGTACGTGATTTTGTATAAAGTTTTTGATATTATAAACACTAAGCGATAAACTGCTCATAAGAGGCGTAAATTGTAAATTACATATCTGTAGATAAATAGAATTTCCTGTTAAAAATCGCTTTGTTTTCCGTGTATGTAGTCTAGCTTATGCTTTGTCCTCATATCTCTTTAACTGACCTCGAGCCGCACCTATAATGGTCCTTTCTCCTTGCATTATGCAGTAGTCGGTGCATTATGGAAATACAGCACAAGGTACTTGCTTAAATCAGAGTAAGAAATATGAATTAGTTACGTGTGCATTCTTTTTATAAATGAGATTGTGTTTGTGGATATAATTTTTTTTATTGGCACATTCACAAGAGGACTGTCCATAGAAAAACAGAGAAGTTGGGTAATATGTCAAGAATAATTTTCTCTCAAGCGTTTCACACATTTTGTTCACCCGTAGTCGTCGTTTTTTTTAAATAATTAAACTCTATATCGATGATAAATAGCCATACATTTTTAAAGCTACATGTTGAGAACCGTTATCCTTGATTTATTTAAACAAGTTTATTCTGTAGCAGTTTAACTCGGGCTTTATCAAACCACTCGGAGTATATCCTTTGCATCAACAAAGGAAAGCCAATCTTTACGATATATATAGCTCTCTTGTGATCAAAGTGTAGTTGTAGTTTATAAACACATGTTTCTAAGTATGCGCCATGTGTTCCGTTTGTGGGAGATTAAGATAGGAACTTACGAGGGGTCCCATACTAGATTTAACATAAATATTTATTAAGTAGTTCGGTCCAAAGTAATAAAGTGGTTTACAAGTAATTCTGAACTATTTAGCAGGCGACAAATCGTCTTTCGTAATTTGTTACGGTGCCACGTTTTGTTGTAATCTAATGCCTCGTCTGCTGCATAAATTGTAGCTGTAATTTACTACTTAATAGTGGATTTATGATTGTTATAAAAAAAGTTACACATTTATATGGTCCGTGTACATATTCTTTAAATGTGTCCGAGACATTTCGAATCATTGTGAATTTAGTTTTCATAAACAACAAAATACTGGACACTACAGTCTCAGTTCTGGCAACTATGTTTTAATAAAATTTCCCAAGTTTGACCTCCGATACAAATACACATGGGAAAGGCGTCAGCAAATTAACCACAACCACTTTCCATATAAGACGAAGTTAGTGACTGTACATGCTAGAATCGTGTGCCTTAAATAGGCAATGGAACACTAGTGTGATTGCCTTTTGCAGTCGGTATGGTCTTCATTCTGATAGCAGTGTAATAATAATACTAATAATAAGAAGCACCACAGAAATTAGACAACCTCCAATTCCAGAAACCAGACAGGCTTGTGCGGAAGAGGATGCCATATTGAAAAAACGCGGATTTCCTCCGACAGTGCCAGAGCCGGAAATCGAACCCGGAGGCGCGATACCCGTGTGATTAATCGCGCCTTAAGGGTGCATTACCAATGTTAAATAGTCCGTAAAATATCCTCATTCTTATTTTAAACAATTCTTAAAAACGAGCCAGCAGAATTCAGAATTGATTTCATTATATAAACTAGCAAAGTTAAGACAAGAACCTATTAGTTAAAAATTGCTACCCAAGGAATCACTATTTCCACATCCAGATTTTGTATCCAAGTCTTAATAAACACTAAATCCCAATGTAATATTTTACTCCTTTTAATAATATAGTGGGGGTGATAGAGGCGGTGGCTAATCCCAAAATGAATTTTAAAGGACCTTGGTTCTCATACACACACTAAATCCCAATTTAATTTTTTACTCCCTTTAATAATAGGGTAGGGGTGGCAATGGGGGTTGTAGAGGGGGTAGCTAACGCCAGAAATATTTTTTGAGACGTTTCGATTTTGTATACACACTAAATCACATTTTATTTTTTTTACTCCCTTACATAATAGTATGGGGGTGGTATTGGGGGTAATAGTGGGGGTGGCTGATATAAAAAAAAAATTTGAGACCTTAACTTTTCGTACATGCTCTAAATTGCAATTTTATGGACTCTTACATGCTTGCTTTGCCTATTTTACCCCCGAACCCTTCAACGGAATTAGATCAAAATATAATCTAGTTCCAGATCTCGTTATAATACATAAGTGTGCCAAATTTCAAGTCAATATCATATCGCTCAAATTTAAAATCTCGACGTATCATAACATTTTAAGTCTATCAACAAAAAAATATATATATATTTTTGCTTTACTATACTTCTATACTTCCACTGGACGTGGAAGTTTAGTGCGGGAAACCTATAATTCAGAAGGGGGTGCGAGGTGAGACACTAAGAAGGCGGACCCTGCAAACACGTGGTTGACCTTCTCTCTCATTTTAATGCACGCGACATAAAAGATGTAAGACGTGATGATGCATCGCCACTACCCACCACTTTCCCCACTTCCCCACTACGTCTGTGATTGTGGAATACCCTGTACGTTTTATTATTTTTGGAATCTACAAACCAAATTCTATCAGATCACTTTACGAATTATCAAACGTCTTTACTAAAGAGCTAAAACTTGAACTTCCTTTATATAATTTTTTATCGAACGAAAGGATCTGAAATAAAAGAGGAAAATTGTTACTCGCCCAATGGGTTCTAGGCCACTAGCGTTCTCGATCCATCGATAAACTAAATATTTCAGCAATTTCCATTGTTTATCGACTACTTTAAAAATATTTTTAATTAAGGCTCGGTGTCTCACATTTTATGTTTAATGATTGTTATTATCATATAATAATGGTTACACGAACATTGCAAAATGAATCATGTTAAACAATGTTGTTTTTAAAGTAAGCAATATAATAAAACTTTCATCGACATTAATAATTGTTCAACAATAATAGGCATGTGGTATTTGAATATTTATACGGCGAAGGAAGTCCGCAGAAATGACGCTATAGGAAATGGTGTTTATGTTTCGACTTATCTCATTATGACGATAACGTTATTGACACTGGATGTATGTTTATGTTAAAATGTCAGTAACAAAATACACAGTTTTTTTATTTCTATTTGTACAATCTCTTCAAACTATGCGGAAATTTTGCCGTGATTTTTTTTTGGGAGCCTGTCTATTTTGGGAAATACATTAATGCATCATCGTTTATCAACGATACATGAGTAATTTTTAATTAAAAGTATAATTCAAGTACGAACAAACTGAGACATAAAAAACGTAACAAAAACTTTACGACCTCATTAAAATACCGGTACTCTTTTTTGTGCTGTTCGCAAATTGACTCGCTTACCTTTATAGGTTTTTAATGTGCGTCGGGAATGTTCCATGTCAGGCTTGGCGGCATGGCTCGCGGCGATAATAATTATGTCGTAAAGTCTTTGTTGGGTTTTTCTGTCTCGGGAATTTATTACTTCAACTATACAATTTAAATCTGAGATCTCTTGAATTTTCGCAGTAGCTCTTTTTCATGGAAATAATACGCGCGACAGAACTATAGTTTCCGAAAGCAGTATTTTAGTATTTGTATCCAGATACTTTTTAAAGGTACCTATATAACTGTTGTAAACAATAGAAAGCTTTTTTACAAATAGTACTAACGTGTCTAGGAAAGCCTAGTAAATGATCAAAGTTAATACCAAGATTTTTTACGCCATTAATTGATGGTAATGATCCCATTATTGATTTGAATATTCAGCTCTATAAAATTGTGTAACTGTTGATTCCAAAAATAATATTTTGACTTTTGGTAGCATTAAATACAAGAGCATTTTGGAGTGTCCTTTGGTATATAAGACTTAAGTTATTATTCATGTAAAATTCTGTCATTTGAAATTCGGAAGGAGAAAAACTATATATTAGCTAAATATCGTCAACGTACATGTATAGTTTTGAATATATTGGATGTCTCGAGGTTTCGGCAATAATTATATTAAAGAGAAGTGGTCCAATAATAGATCCTTGCGGAAGACCGGATAAAACTGATCAATTTTGTGTTGTAAGCATCGAGTTTCCTTTATTAATACTAGTTGTTGTCGTGTCATTCAAATAATTTTGAAACCAGAAAAAAGTGTTACCAAATATGCCATACTAACTTAATTTTGCAATTAGGCATTTAATATCTAAGGAGTCAAAATCTTTAGTCGTATCCAGTAATGTATTCATATTCCATTTTGAAACTTCTGACTGTATAATATAAATATAAATGTTGGCCTAGGGTAGAGCCTTCTTTGCTTTATACCAAATGCCAGATTACATCAAAGACGAGCGACACAACTTTAAATAAAAAGATTTTCCTTTGTATTCTAAACTATTTGAAATTAAGATATCGTTATCTCAAAATAAACAAAAGCAAAAATGCAATCGAGCTATGTTATCAGATAAAACTTATCAATCAAAATATAAGGATTATAAAGTACTTATAGAGGTTAATTGTTAATAATAATCTGGTTTATTTATAAATTTAGCTTTGGAAAAATGACAAATGCATAGAAAGATTTAGTGTGGGAAATACCCATACTATGACAGATCTTTGACGAAATTGTACCTTCTTGGGTCATAAAAATTTAATCTCTAGCAAATTGTCCTTGCCGCTGCGAACTGTATTTTATATCTCTTACCTGGCATTATTTCGGACTATTTCACCTTTTACCTGAGCCTACACCAATTCGATAGGGTTAAGCTCACAGTGGTACGGTGGTAACCGAAGTATAGGTATTTGACGGGTTCGCCATCACACTACCTAAGGTCAAGATACAATCGAACCACTATACAGGGTATTTCACGAGAAAACGGACATGGTTTAAGAATAAATACATATGTGACTAAGAAAATATCCAGGTTCAGACTTGACAAAAAGTTATTTTTAAAAGCTTAGGGAGGGCCTGGCAAGTGACCGTTTTTAAAACGCAGCACTGTAAGTGACAAATGTAATTAATGGTGTGTATTAAGTGCTAGATATGCGTGGTCTTTAAAAGAGTGCGTATTTGATAATGACTTCTCAGTATGTGTAGTCTTAAAGCAAGACTGAAGCTCGGAGCCCAAACTTTCCGATCATTTTTGCTGTCTCGTGTTTCAGAACTATATGTTACCACCCCAGACTTTTCACTAATGCAAGTCTAAACTTGCATGTAGGTCCTGGGCCCACCGATGAGTCGGTGGCCTGAAATGACTTGCGCTGCGCGGGTTATCTGTTTCGCAAAACAAAATGCATTCGACATCCCAGGTACCTCTATACAGTCTATTAGTTTGTACTCAGATCTACAAACATTTAGTAACGTAATGCTTTTCCTAGGCTTACTAAATAAAGAAGTATAACTGGGAAGCGCTCACGTCGGAAAATTACTTTTATTTTATAGCATTTAAACGTTTTGAGTAGAATCATGAATTATTGACTCGCAGTGGGTTTTTAACTATGATATTGTCATATTTACCAGCAAAGTCAAGCCGATCACGATATTATAAATCTTATCCCTCAATATGACACCTTCGAAGACTTAGATAAACCACTAACAACGGAAGAGATCTTAACCGCCATTGGGCAGCTAAAAAATAACAAATCTCCCGGCGCCGACTCACTCCCAGCTGAGATCTTTAAAGCTGTGTCGTCAGAGCTCATACCCTACCTCAAAAAACTGTTTGATGTCGTGTGGGAAAGTGGTCAAGCTCCGCAGGAGTTTCGTGATACACTTTTAATCAACCTCTTCAAAAACAAAGGGAGCGCTGCGGACTGTGGAAATTACAGGGGTATAGCTCTCCTGGCTGTTGGAGGGAAGATACTCACTAAAGCGATGGCAAATAGGCTAACACCTGTTATGGAAAAGTTACTTCCTGAAACACAGAGTGGCTTTAGACCAAACCGAGGCACATCGGATTTAATCTTCACACTTAAACAGCTTCAAGAAAAAGCACTCGAACATCAAGCAGAAATTCACATGGCCTTCATTGATTTAACCAAGGCGTTTGACTCGGTGGACAGGGAAGTGCTCTGGAAAATTATGCTCCGCTTAGGTATCCCTAGAAAATTTGTGGAAGTATGTCGCAGTCTACATACAAACAACAACGCCCAGGTTATGTATAATAATGAGGCAACCGAACCTTTCCAAACCCTCACTGGAGTTAGGCAGGGATGTGTCCTGGCACCCCTACTTTTTAATTTGTTTACCACTGCTCTAACAATTATTGTTGACAACAAACTGACAGTCAGAGGAATAGGTCTCAGATACCGTTTTGATGGCGGTCTCTTTAACATAGGGCGCTTTAGAGCTTTCACGAAGACACGCACACGATTCATTTGTGATCTCCAGTATGCGGATGACTGTGCACTTTTAGCCTCTACGCCGGAAGAGCTTCAAGAACTTTTAGATGTGTATGCCCAGAGCTATGATTCCTTGGGACTTAAAATCAACATTGGAAAGACTAAGATTATGTCAACTCCTCATCAAGTGAACCAAATAGACATTACACTTAACGGACATTCTCCTGAAGTGGTGGATCAGTTCAATTACTTAGGCAACGTTGTTAATGACAAAGCAAACATGGACAGCGAGATTCGCAATAGAATTAACGCTGCATCTAGAGCACTCTGGGGACTTAGAGAGAGAGTATTTGACAACCACGACCTTGCTTTGTCAACGAAAATGGCTGTCTACAGAGCAGTTGTCATTCCAACACTGCTATATGGATGTGAAAGCTGGGTCACTTACCGTCGTCATGTGAAAGAATTAGAACGTTTTCAGCAAAGACACCTCAGAAGTATGATGAAAATCCGTTGGTTCCATCACATATCAAACGTGGAAGTACTCAGGAGAGCAAACAGCCTTCCAATTGAGGTGCTTATTTCAAGAGCACGCCTAAGATGGGCAGGTCACGTTCATCGTATGCATGATAACCGCCTTCCTAAATGTACACTTTATGGTGAATTGCTAAGCGGTAGAAGAAGGCGTGGCGGTTAACGAAAGAGGTTCAAAGACGTTCTCCATGAAAATCTAAAATCCTGCGGTATTCCAGACGAGCAATGGGAACAACTTGCAGCGGACAGATCAGAATGGCGAGGGGTTGTGGCCAGCTATCAAGGAAATGTTGCTGCAGGAAGGCCGAATCCAAGACCTAACCAGGTCTATGTTTGTCCTGACTGCGGTCGACATGTGCTCTCCCGAATTGGCCTCTATAGCCATAATCGTGTGCACCGTAGATGAATGGGAATTACAATAGACTACACCTTTTACTTGTTTTTTATTGTACACAATCTATCGACTGTAACATTTTTATACTCGGACTCGAGTAACGGCTAATAATAATAATAATATTTAGTTTCAGCGGTGTCGAAAACTCCCTCTATAAGTACATATTTGCAACATTTTAAAAATGCCGCCATATTGATCACCATCTTTAGTTACGGACTTCCGGTGAGCCATATGACTAAGGATTATCAAATTTAGATTTAGCGATGTCGACAACCCCAGATACGCACTGGATTCCGTTTATATGCTCATATTAGCAATATTTCAAAAATTGCCGCGATCTTGGACCCCATAACGGGCTTCCGTTCCTCAACGGGTGTCCAACAGCTTGTTCTATGGGCGATTCTGATTACCCTCCATGTTGTCCGTTTCCCATTAAACCATTTCCGTTTTCTCGTGAAACACCCTGTATATAATGTATAATTTCTGTGAATGTGAAGAAAAGTGTAGTACACTTATGGCCGGTTTTCCAGATACTCCTGGACAAAAAAACGAAGATATATAAAACGTCCTTTTTTTGAAATCTGTAGAAAAGAAAAAGTAGAAAAGCAGCTGGAAAATTAACGCTTGTGTCATGAAAAACTTGTAGAATAGGGATCTTTTTTCTAGTTTCTTTCAAGATATGAACTACATTTGTCAAATTTAAATTAATTATATATATTGTTCGCATCACGCACTGGAAGCGCTATTTCCCAGCACTTAACTGTATTATTATGTACATATATTTTTAGATAATGATCTATAAGCACTTGTGATGGTCTATTAGTCACTAGTTAAACGATTTGCTGCGAATTTGTTAGTCTGTGGCCTTTGCATAACTTCAAGCAATGATCCTTAATTCATACTCGTACAATTAAAAAACAAGTGATGTCATAGTAGCGCCATGGACTATCTGAAAGTGAAAGTAGTTTTTGCAAACGAACAGGCTAACGCAATGCTGGCCTTTGAAATAATATGCCTCCACGTCCAAGTATGTCTACATTCTCTTGTATCTCCACATTTAATAGAAATCCGCAACATAATACGCTAATATTAAATTACCGTTTTATTGTATGTTATTATTGTTGTTACAGCAATAGCTACTTAATCATAATTTAATCTTTGATAATGCTCGACAAAGAGTATCATTATCGTTGGTTTATAATGCTAGTAACATAAGTTACGAGCGAAAGCTTTTTTATTAACGTCTAGGCGCTTCTGGAAAAAGGTCGCGTTGTTGATATCAATTATACTGGGTGAGATGTAAAAAGTGACGCGTCATGTTGTTATTTCAGATTTCATTTTCTAAAATATGAATTGCTCGCCTCTGTAGCACAAAAATGTTTTGAGAGTTACTGGCTATTTCCTCACAAAACAATGCCATAATTGACAGCAGTGTCTTTTTGCTTAAGAGAGCACTAAGTTTTCTTAGAACATAGATAAAACTGCAGAGTTTATTGCACAGTCGAACAATAAAACTCGGCCAAATGCAAATTTTTGTGTTCTACTGTTACCTCCTTTCTCTTATTATTTATTTTTGAGAAAGAATTGAGGCAACATATGCGGACGACTAGCTGGTTTAAGTCGGAGCAGAGAGCCGTGGGTCCAGAGCATTCGTAAGAGTGGAGAAACTTACCCTTTCTGACATGTACAGCATAAGCGACAGATTTCTGTTTATTTCGAGAAAAGGAGACAAAGAAAAATTGGGCACCATCTATATCTATAGTAAAATAAGCAAAATTGTCTCTTTTTCTCGAATAACCAGTCTGCTATAGATCAGACTGAAATTGTTGGTAAGATAAATAAAAAGATAGTTTAAAATGAATGTTAAAATATATTACATGAAAAATAGACAAATCGGTTTGAAAAACAAATTGAAATTTAAAAAAATTTATATATATAACAAATTTATACCAGTATCCTGGATTGATTATGGTTGAGGTGACTGGTTCTGGGACAGCAATCCAGGCCCACAATTGTCTCTTTTTGCAAGAATGAATTCTATAGTTTCTTGGCAATTTACGTCCCTCAATGAATGGGGTGAAAGTTGTAGGAAAATTAACCAACTATGTAGTTTAATGTAAAGATAACGAAATTTTATCTATGAAATATAAACTGTGCAAAAACTATGCAGGAATGTAGAAGAAGTATCTCAGAATTTAAATATCTAAGAATATAAGCACGTACAAAATTTATGCAAGTTAGCTGTGCAAAATTTAAGCAATGTTAGCTATGCAAATATAAGCAAGTTAGCTGTACGAAATTAATTAAAGCTGACTGTACAAAACATTTAAGCTGAAAATGAAAAGGAAAGAGAAAAATATTTTTAAAACCATGTGGTACATACAGTATTTTAACTACTTATTAAATTAAAAAGAATTGACTGAATTCAAATTTATTTTAAAAATAATTGAAATTATATCAAAGGCAAAATTTTTTAAGATTATTTAAATTTTTAAATGAATAATGAAATTAAATTACCTGTATATTAAACACTTTGTAACTGGGATATAAAAATTGTAATATCAATTACTGAAAGTCCACAGTTAAAAATTATATATGTTTGAATCAGTACAAAGTCTGCAAGCAAATGACTTCCTGGTGAGTTTTACTGATAAGGTAAACTTTTTGTCCTGTTTACTGGAAAACAACGCTACCAAAAAAAAAATGTGAGAAATCTAATTCCCTATTTAAATTGAAAGACATAAAAATATAGAAATAGTACAGGTATGGCCATCTGTCAATGGCCGAGTTAAGCGCAACAGCTTGCAGGCCGCAACTTTACAATTTCCTTCACTCACAACTAAAATAGTGGCATATGATCGATAAAAGGAATCTATAATAAAAGTTTTTATTCCATACCACTGCCTTTGCTTTAGTTTGTAATTTCTATTTTATACATAACCACAAATATGAACAGATGTAAATAAATAGTAAAACGTATTGACTATGGTGTGAACTTAGTAAATATATTACATCTTATTGGATATACTAATATAGAATGAGAAAAGGTAAGGAAAATAACCATATGTACTTCATCGTAAACAAAAATATAAAAATTGAAAAATAGATATCTGATGTAAATAAATGTATTGTAGACAATTGTCTCCTGGGATAATAATGCTGAACTACAATGGAAATGAGATACATAATAGTTTAGTCCTAAGATATAAAACATAGTACATAAAACAGTGTGAAATGGTTTAGCAGTTATACAAGTAAAATTCTGTTAGTTCAAAACAGTTTCACTTACAAAAACTGAGTCGAAAAATGATATACAGGTCGTGCTAAAAAAATCCACAAAACACTAGTTTTTAAATAAAATTGTTAAATGGACATAGGTCATGTAACACTACCCCAATTTAAACATAAGTTATTGGTATAGAACCAGGTCTCAGCAGTATTCTCAATTTGAGCAGTGTTTTGTGCTAGATTCAGTTTACAATATACGTTTGCTTTTACTTAAGTAATTTGGGAAGTCATTAATATAGATGAAAAATAAAAATGGTCCCAATACAGATCCCTGAGGTACCTCTTATTTAATGCTTTCATACCTTGAATTCATATTGTTCTCAGAGTGCAAGACAAACTGAAAGCAGTGTCTTTTTGCTTAGGAGAGCACTAAGTTTTCTTAAGACATAGATAAAACTACAGAGTTGTTGAACAACACATTTGTCCCATCGTCGATAATGATACCCAACACTTTAACACTATTGTCGACCAAACTATTGTCAAATGAAAAATGCAAATTTTTGTGTTTTACCCCAACTTAAACATAATTTATTGATATAGACTAAGTCTTAGCAGCATTCTCAATTTGAGCAGTGTTTTGAGCCATATTAAGCGCGTTTCTGGCGGAACGAATAAGAGTTGTGCCAACAATATACTTTTGCTATTACTCAAGTAATTTGGGAAGCCATTAACATAGATTAAAAATAAAAGAGGTTCCAACACAGATCCCTGAGGTATCCCATATTCAATGTTTTCATACCTTCAATGTCTTCAGATACGTACTGTAATCTATTAGATGGATATGATATAAGTAAATCAAGAAGAGTGCCCCTTACTTCCTAGAATTCAAGCTTATACTTTGGATCAGGTGATCAGATAATAGTAGTTACCAAACTTTTTTCAAGATCATCGCCTTGAGTTCTTGAGTGGTTAGCTCTGAGACCAAATTATGCCTCATTTAGAGCTCGACTTGAAGTAATTAGATAGTATAGATTTGAATAAAATTTCTAGAACCTTGCCAAAATGAGCATGATGGATATGGGGCGTTATTAATATCATCTGTTTTTGATTTGACTCATCGGAAAAAGAGAAATAGTAAAGAATACAGACTACACATATGTATTTTATTATTTTTTGTGCAAAACCACATTTTGTGTTGTTTAAACACGAACAATTGCCCATATTCCCAGCTGACATAAAAATATGCGTCCTCAATGAGCGAACAGACAAAAAAAATCTAATTTCCCCGGATTATTATGCCCGCTTTGTTAACAACTTTGTACATCGCCGTGTGTTTATTGTTTAAACCTCGAGAACATTAAATTTTGAAAGGCAAAGCTAAGCCTCTAAACAATATACGGGATGGGAGGAATAAAGCAACTTAATATGATTAGGAAAATTCAGCGCAAAGCCAGTCTGTGAAAAAGCCTCTCACTTTCCCACACTAGAGAACGTTTGAATAAAGCTCTTAGCAAATTCTGATACGACGAAATTTACATTTTATATGCCATTTTAAAAATAAATCCGTGCACGGCTGTGTAAAGGGAATTCATAATGGCATTGTACCCTGAAAAATTGATGGAGATATATGCTTTTAAGGGCGCAATGGCAAGTTTTATGTCGGTAGTGCCTTATGCAACCTCGTTATTCAGACTTGACATGTCAAAATATTACTTACCTAAGCATGCATATTGCACGTCTGCGAGAACCATCCTCTGTCTGCAGTGTTGTGTATTATAATACAGGATGTTTGAAAATCCCTGTCTTTAAGTGAAGATAATGTTTGCAAAAATATGAGAGACGTGCGTCTGGAAATACTTCCTAAGGCTCTTAAATTTGGTGCCCTAGAATAGGTTTTTATTTAATATTGCAGGAACTTTCTTTCAACAGGGTTTGGTTTGCGACGATAAGGTTTGCGACGTTATTTTAGTATCAATAAGTGTTATTATTTTATTAACCAAAATTAATTTCAACCAGGATGGGCGTCTTCCTTTTACTTCCACGTCCAGTGGAAGTATATAGTAACGCAAAAAAAATATATTTTTTTGTTACTGTAATAGGCTTAAAATGTCATGAAACGTCGAGATTTTAAATTTGAGCGAAAAAATGTTCTGCCCATCGGTCTGTCTGTAACTTTTTTATACGCACGCTTACTCTGGAACCGTTCATGATTATGAAAGGGAGTAAAAAAAATTAAAATGTGATTTAGTGTGTATACAAGAATGAAACGTCTCAAAAATTTTTTTTTTCGTTAGCTACCCCCCTACAACCCCCACGCTATTATTAAAAGGAGTAAAAAATAAAAATTGGGATCTAGTGTGTGTACGAGAATCAAGGGCCTCTAAAATTTTTTTCGCATTAGCCACCCCCATTGCCATCCCCGCCCTATTATGAAAGGGAGTAAAATATTATATTGGGATTTAGTGTGTATAAGACTTGGATACAAAATCTGGACGTGGAAGTAGTGATTCCTTAGGCAGCGGTTTTTTTATTGTTTTGATTTCAATTTGTACACAGTTAATGCGTTGTGCTCTATTTTCTCGGCCGAAAAACCAGGCTCACGGAATTTCTTCCGAAGAATCCGTTGCCGCTAGGAAAAACCAATTGAGCATCAAAGAAAAAAGTGGCAAAAAAATATTATGAAAAGTTCAAAATGGCAGATTATTTGTATTTTCTTTGACCATTTAAAGGAAGAAAAAATATGCATGCATGTTTACACGAAAATGACGTTCTAAAAAATAAAATTAATTTAATTAAATAATTAAAAAATAATTTTGTAAATTTAATAGTAAAATACAGCGTTTTTCTTTTCGAAGGCTTTTGACAAGCTAGATCATAGTACTTTGATTAGCAAACTGGACACCTTCGGTCTTTCTTACTCGTTATTACAATTAATTGAATCATATCTGCAGCATCGATATAAATTTGTTTAGTACCGAGGTTATAAATCTGGCAGTTTCTTACAAAAATCCAGTGTGCCACAGGGGTCCATACTTGGTCCATTTTTCTTTGTAATGTTTATTAACGATGTTTTGGAAGGCTTCGATAATAACACCCATTTTCTCCTGTGCGCCGATTTAAAAATATATCAATTAATTCACTCAATTAATGATTGTGTTAACCTTCAAGGCTGCTTAAATACCGTTAATACTTGGGCAATAACAATTATTTACCTCTTAATGCCAACAAATGCAATGTAATGTCATTTGGCAGAAAAACCAACATGTACATGTTTAATTATAACGTTGACAACGAAAGTACAAAAAACCTTGGAATTTATTTCGATCCAAAATTATATTTCAATAAACATGTAAACATTTTTAAAATAAGGTGACTGAATCAAAGATGACAGATGTGCATTAAAAACTATTGGGTGTAAAGTATGGAAAACATATACTGAAAAATGATTCATATTCGAAAACTATTAGATATATATTAGATTGCATAATATATACAGGGTGTTTCAGTTTAAAATACCCAGATATTATGTCAAAAAGTAGTAAAAATATTTGATTTTCGTAAATGGAGAATGATCAATAAACTGGTTAGTGGAAAATGGTTTTTCGACTATAACTTTTTTTTGATGTACAATTGTTTGTTTCTTAATGACATCGGATTACTCGGAAAAATGACGTCATACTGGCATTTAAATAAGTAGCTTATCTCAACTACTACTGAGAAAATTTAGAGTAATACGTTAACTGAAACGCCCTGTATATCTTACATTTGCAATAATCAGATAGGTTGTTGGATTTTAACACCTTTGTTATGCATGTTTTCCCTCGTTTAATACATTTATTAAAAACTATTATAGAAGAACCTTATAATGCATTACAGTGTAATGTTTATAACCGTATAGAGGGAAGCGATAAAACGCAAAAAAACAAGACTATTTACTCTAGTTACATATATACTCGACAATTAATAAGGCGTTAAGTGTTAGCAAACAATAAATGTTATAGTTTATTTACAAGTGTACGTAATAAAACAACTAAGTTGATAGTAAATATTTACTTAAAATTTAACTATTTATGAAATTAAAAACATTAGAACCTCTTTTATTTGCTACAGTATGAAGAATAAAGAATATACTTCAAGTGAAGATTATCTGTAAAACTTTCCTTTTTTTATGTAAAAAAATATTGTTGAATAAACAATACAACTTCAGATTTATTTAAAGAATATTTTTATTTCCTTATTTTGTTTTGACATCCGATTGCTGATTGCTCGCGAACTCGAATTTTATTTGATGTTACTTTTATCTTTGTGCATTATTTTTATTTAGTAACCTTCAGGTCAGTGACGGCATGTGAAAGTTTTTTAGTGCTCAATAATCTAATTATAAACATTATTAGGAATATTATGGTATTCTGTATTAAAAATACAAAGCCATCGTGTTGAATTCAAGTGAACTTGTGAGAGGTCAACTATAATTACTTGATCAATTTTATTAATTTTTAAAACGGCTTCTACAGATGTGGCGAATCTTGGAAAAAGAAATATTTAAGAGCGCTCCGGATATAAGCCGAAAAGACGGTTTAATTTACTCTCATATAAATCATTATTTTAAAAAACGGCTTTCACTAAAATACATTAAAAACATGTTACAATGTGGGACGATGAAAGAAAAAAAGTATATATAAAAAAATAATTTTTTTTCTTCTATTTTCGATTTGCAAAAATAATTCTTATCATCCCACATAGGTATTATTAAAAGAAACATTTTCCCTTTTGTAGAACTAAAATAAAATTAGCCCTAATGTCCTCAAGTGTACCGAGAAATTTAAAGATTAGGTATAATAAATTTGTCCAATGTCATATTCTATTACATCGCTATCTCTCTCTTTCCAAGCACAGCGTACATTCGGCTGCGTCATTTTATTGACGTGAAGTCATTTACAATTAAAATTGGAAGCATGGATGACTAATACACTCCGAACAAATCTTAATACTTTGTGCTCTGGCAATTCTATGTTTAGTCATGGTAGAAAAATATGTGCAATATGTATGCGAGTGTATGTGTAGATCTTCACTGTTAACGCGAAGACTTTCTATTGTAATGTTTATTCTCTTAATGGAAAGAAGCTAGCCATAGGATGATGGTTCGCCAGTCAGACCAGAGTTGGCGTTTGGTGCTCCATATCACAGAACATACTAGAAAGCTAGTCGAGGACTACTAGATGAATCTAGAATATGCGCCATGGAGTATATAAGAAGCAGAGTCAAAATTAATGTTCGCGGATGATTTGAAAATCTATAGAGAGATAAGAACGATAAGTGATTGTAGAATGATCCAGAATGACCTTAAAGCCGTATCTGATTGGTGTAGTGCGAACCATCTGTGCATTAATGTTGAAAAATGTTACGTTATCTCTTTTTCTCTGAAAAATAAACCTGAGGAATATGATTATAAAATAAATTCAGAGAGTATAACCAGATGTACAGAAATCAAAGATTTGGGTATTATCTTCGGTAGCCAGTTAAAATTTCGAGCCCATATTAATAGTGCTGTATCAAACTCATTTAAAATGCTAGGCTTCATATTAAGAAACTGCAAGTGTTTTAGCAGAACTTCTAGACTAACGTTGTTATATTACGCATACGTTCGCTCAAGATTGGAATATGGTGCCATCATATGGTATCCGTGGTACACATGTAACGTGAATAATATTGAGGCAGTTCAGAGAAAGTTCTTAAAATATTTGTTTTTTAAGGAGGATGGCATTTACCCGCCGAGAGGAATTAATACGTCGAACCGTTTTAAAATCGTTTCATTAGAAACTCGTCGCGAAATAATTTCCATTAAATATTTATTCAGTTTAATTCACAATACTATTGATTGTCCCTTTTTGTTAGACAAAATTAATTTCCACATACCGAGACTTGAAATCCGCCGTCACACAACCTTCTATGTCAAGAACTATAGGACAAATATTATGGCGAGATCTCCAATTTATGTTTTTTTTATACATTTATTTAACGTCGGCCTATTTCTGCTACTGAGGCCTAACACCGACGCCTGTAGACGAGCTACCCCCAACCAGGAATTTTGCCGAACCTCTTCCCTTAAGAAGAGTAGGGATCTTTTACTTGCCTAATATTTAATAGACAAGGGACCGACGGCTTTACATCCCCTCCGAAGGATGGTATATCTCCTATACAACCTTCGCCTAAGGTTGTATAGCTTCCGCGCATACACTGATATACAAGCCGCTGGAAGATGTGTGAGGCGAGGACGCGGTTTCCGTTGGAATGGTCACCCATCCAAGTATCCAATTTATGTAATGTGCAATAATTTTAATAAAATCTTCCATCTATGTGATATTAATTTTGACAGTCTAGGCAGTATATTAAGTCATATAATTATTATTGGATAGTAGGTTTAATTTTGTTTGTAACTTAAGTGTCAATATTATTATTTTTCCTTTTTATTCGCTATTGATATATAAATGATATGTGTTTTCATGTATTCCCTGTAATTGGGTGCTTACCTGTTGGAAATAAAAAGAGATTATTATTATTATTATTATTATTATTAACACGGAATTGAGGAACTCATCACATGCCTGAGAAGTATACTTATATGGGTATATTCCCTAAACTGGAGAGAAGTTAAGGTGGCGTTTGTTCCAAAAATATACAAGACATCCACCAGATGAGCCTAAATCCTATCGTCCTATTAGCTTAACCTCATTTTTCCTAAAAACAATAGAGAAACTATTAGATCAACTTATCAAAAACAATCACTCCAAACAATTTGCCTACCAACCTGGTAAATCAACAATAAATTCTATGGCTATATGTGCTTTCGTAGACACAGAAGGTGCGTTTCACAACACCTCCTATGAATCTAGAGAAAAAGCCGCCAGAAAAGAGGAATACATTCACAATTATATAGTCCATGCTCAGAAGCAGAATAATTACCACAAGTGTGGGGGATGAGTCGGCTACGGTGACTCCAGTCAGGTGTTGTCCACAAGGTGAAGTCCTATCACCCTTGCAGTGGTCAATGGGGGTCGATGATCTCTCCTCCATAAAATGAGAAGTTCAGGTTTCAAAGTCGAGGGTTATGCAGATAACCTGGTCGTGACTATGAGAGACAGGAATGAGGTTATGATCCCAAACCTCATGCAAATCGCCTTAAACATAATATCCAAAGTGTGCTCGTCAGAGGGGCTTAATGTCAATCCGAACAAAACAGTTATTGTTCCGTTCACCACCAACGCGAAAACTTAATCTTCGAACTCCTATGCTGAATTGAACGATCCTAAACTTTTCCAGCGAAGTCAAGAATCTAGGAGTATTCCTGGGTCATAAACTTGTCTCTGGAACTCACATCTGGAAAGGACAGTTACTAAAGCAACAGCGGCAGTATGGACGTGTCGCCGTAGGCTGTTTGGTAAGACTTGGGGTCTGAGGCCGAAAATGATACATTGATTTTACCTCTCGGTTGTCAGACGTGTATGGTAGCCAAAAACAGAAGAAAAAATAGCACAAGGAAAATTACAAAAACTGCAACGCCTTGTCTGTTTAGGGACTACAGGAGCAATATACACGTGTCCCACAGCAGCTGTGGAGGCAATGTTTGACCTACTTCCTTTGCACTTGCATGTGAGGAAAGAGGAGGCATCACTTAGTGCCCTACGACTGCATCAGGCACATAAATTTAAACCAGGAGATCTGGTTGGTCACTTAAGGATTCTGGAGTTAGTCCATTTGGAGTTCATGACCAAACCCACTGACTCAATCCCAATCAAACAGAACTTTGATGTGCTGATTGAAAGCTGTTAGACGAGCAAGACAATGGTCACTCATCTGGTATACAGATGGCTGAAGGGTTAGGAGTTGACGTAGCAGGGCTTAAATGTAGGCCCTCTCTAACACCCCAACCATTTTCCAGACAGAACTTCATGCTGTAGATCTGTGTGCCCAAGATTACCTAAATAAAGGCATTCGAAGGGCAAAGATTTATATGCTATCAGATAGCCAGGCAGCATTAAAACAGTTAAGGTCTCTAATATCTTCGAATCTAAAATTGACTGGTAATGTAGACAATCCCTGAAGCAATTGGCGAACAACAACAAGGTTACCTTGATGTGGGTGCCAGGGCATGAGTGAGTACAGGGTAATGAACTTGCTGACAGCCTTGCGAAAAAAAGGAGCACCTGAACCGTTTTGTGGCCTGGTCAAGGGACACATAAATGGAAAAAGGATCAGAAAATGTCCTACTGGAGGACTATTCAAGACCAAGGGCAAGCGAAAAAGTTTATAACTTATTCGGCAAATAATGGTACAAGGCGTCTCGGACTTGAAAAGTCCGAACTAAGGCTGATAACAGGTCTTCTAACTGGCCACTGCCTCATCTCAAGAATATGGACAAGGCAGTCTACGACAAATGCAGATATTGCGATACTGCAACTAAAATTGCGGACATATACTTTGTGAATGTAAGGTGGAATTAACGCCCGAAGACATAGGGCAATTTGTCGGAGCAAAATGTTAATTGAATCAGTATTTCCAGTCGGCCAAGCCCGAGTGGAACTTTTACTTGTCTTGTACTTTCATCTATTTTATAATGAGTACGTAAGTAATATTTTAAAATTAAATAACTCGCAGGATACCTTCAAAGCCGATAATTTGGGATTAAACAATTAATATAGCTTGAGATATGCAAATCATTTAAAGTGTGCGTGCTAATCTGGGAAATTCATTCAGCAAATTCTAGTTGTATGAATGTTTATAACAATTATGATAATGATAAGATAGCCTGTATGACACTTTTTCATTTTGTTTATACAAAATGATTAATGAATAAAATACAGTAGGGCCTATTGTTGTACTGTATGTGTCAATTTCTAAATGATTCACTTCAATGTTTTATCAATAACTAGCACTGACATATTCAAGTGGCCCAACCATATGTTGTTCCATATCGTTGGCGTTCGTGGCAGATGTAAGTCGTTTTTTACAACATGAGTTAAGGTGCAGGGTTATTCACTATATATTGTCCCCCCCCCCTTTATTTCAGTTATTATTGAATAAAAAAAATAGATGGGGGTTTATGAGGCTAAATAATTAAATAAAGAAAAAGTTATTGCCTTATACCACTGTATATACTGTATACCACTGTACTTTCCGACCTTTGTTGGTTTTGCTCGATTTAAGATATATTCGTTAAGCTACGCTACGCTGATGAGGAGCAATAACTCCGAAACATGTGTCCGTAGCTGCATTGTTGTTTCTCTTGAGGTATAAGGCAATAACTTTTTCTTTATATAAAAAAAAATTCGTATGAAAGGTGTATTATCTTACCTATATTTTTTTTACTAATGAAGAAACAACTATTTACGGTTGTTGCTATGGAGTTAATAATGACGGTTTCAAATGTCAAAATTGAATAAACAATAAAATAATTATTTTCGTGGCCTACCTTGTTATTTTTGTTTCACTTGTGTTTCGACACGCATGGCTCACTTTTCTTGCAATAAAACAGCTCATTTGCATTTTGAATGTCAAATATGTCGAGATGTATTTAAGATAGATCTATACTTAGCAAATACATTAAAACATCGTGTACGCGTTTCCTCAACTAAATTGATATCGTCGGGAAATGGTTGATGCTAAAGATTGCATTTTTCACGTATCATTTTTGACGGGAACATTAGTCACCGAACAGTTGGACTTTATGTCTATGATTGTATCAGATCTCAAGTGATCTTTACTTTCTTAGCTGCCTATAGCTAGAGATTGGTGCAGACTGGCCTCAGCTTGTGTTTTGTTTTGCTTGTATAAAACAGAAATATTAGAACGTGCGTTATTTAAACGGATCGACAGTGGTCGCAATGCTGAGCCCTGTGGTATACCTAGATGACAATTGCTAAGCCTTAACTTGTCCGGATCTACACTTAGTTTTAATTTAAATATTTGGATTTAATGATAAGTGGTTTCGTTGGTGCATAAACCTATTTGCTCAAGCGTTGCCTATGTTCATAGTATTTAGTTCGGACCTTGGTCTGGAATGCTCTGTTTGTGGTCGATGATCCACGCATTTCCATCTGAATGTTGGAGTTGTGTATTTCGGTACTAGTTTATTTGTTCTAAAAACATACTGTGCCTACCTCTAAGAATGTATTATAAATTAATAGAAATTCTGTACGTAAATATTACGTGTATTAATTTGTATTTTTTTTTTGTTTCAGGTACGTAACTGACATTATTTGGCCAAGAGATTAGTCATATAAGCTAAAGGTAACCACTAAAAATAGTACAATTTTTTTATGGGTAACATTCTTATCTAAAAGAGATAACGGGAAAAAAATTGATAAATGTAAATTCGTGTTTACATTTGATCATTTATTAGGTTAACGTATAAATATAAATAGCTGTAATTACCAAACACATAAAAGTTAAATGGGTTTAATGATCCTCCTTTTTATAATGTGTATATATTGAAGTTATAAGCATACTATGTATGATTGAAACAATTTTATTTGTACGTTCTAAAATTTACATTTAGCTTGCAAAAAATATAAATATATTGCATATTAATTTACAAAATTTCTGTAAAAATAAAAATTGGACATTCGGATTGTGTGATACTAGCTGCTTTCGTTAGTCTTGAACAGTGATTGTGATTAGTAAGCAACCAATAGAAATCAAGAATTTGAAAAATATCTCAACTCAATTGGCTGTTTAGTGATTGTGTCGAACGAAAGTACCTATACTGTTAACCGGACTAAAAAAACTACTCAATGGATCATTGCTTACGAACCAAAGGGTCTCGGGTTCGATCCCTATCAAAAGTATAAGTATTTTGTTACGTTTTTAATGTGTTACCGAGTTGATAACAATGGGCTAGACCACAATTTGGTAAGCAATAACACAGATAGTCGCTGTTACCTCTTATGAGTTCAAGTATCAGCCGCGATAATGTAGCAAGGAATGGCTATGTGTAGTTGTTTTTGCGAGCTGGTGAACTGATGTGTCCAGAGTCCGCTGTAAGACGTAAAAAATAAATCGTTATGATTTCAGAAAGCCATCAACATTTTAAGATAATTTCGGAACACCCTATATAATAACAATAATAATAACAGTGACTTAACTTTCCACTTAAAAAGGTTTACTTACAATTTCCTCTTGACCTTAAAAGACAGTAATTGATCGGAAAAAATAGTTTAAAAAAACCCATTTTTATTGTATAATAATTGATGCGGCCAATAGCATTATATGAAGTTAAAACAACCCAAATATTTGAGACAATTGTCTAAATATTACAATAGAGAAATTTACGTAGCTATAGTAATGACCATACTATAGATATACTGAATAATAAGAACTAGGTAATAAAATCGTATGTCGTATTATTTTGTAGTTGTAATTAAAGATGCGGCAAATAGCCGATTAAAATGTGATTGCAATTATGGGGTTAGCAATCGCTGTGATCAAATAAACTTAATGCAAAACAGCGGACAAGAATCACGCCATGTTCGTGCATTATAGAATTGAAATGATAATGAGAATTTAAAACTGATGTAAAAGACTATAAAACGTTTGGGAAAAGCTCCCTTAATTGAATAAACAAACTGCAAATACCAAATTGTATATGGCTGTTCAACAACATGAACAGGGTGGGTAGATGTAAGTGAAACAGACGAGACATCCCGGTTCAGTACTCGACGAGAAGTACACCCCTTATAATAAAAGCAAGTATACGAGAATTAACGCAGTACTGACCGTTGGCCTGAACAGTTTGTAGTCTGCAAGGTAATTAATTTGATGGATCGTTATTAAACAATCATAGAAAACTAGGTATTCGCAGGTGAGACATATCTCACAATTATTTGACTGTAAAACATTCCTGTGAACCCTTACATATTATACAGGCACACGGTAGGCCTTGGATAGTATATCAACTGAAGTTGATTGAAGTTAAAGTTGCTTGTCATTGCATAAACTCTGAAAATATATAGTTCTAAAATATAAGCTTGTTATTTAGCACATGTAAATCCCCATACTAAAATATTCAGCATGTGAACTTTACCTAACTCCTGCTGGAAAAGTCAATTTTAAATAATAACGCAGAGAAGTAAATCGGATATGATACTTAGACAGTTACATCGGTGAGCTTGTCGTCGTGTAAATCGTCAGGTAATTCTCTACTTCAGAGATAACGGTTCCCGACTGAAGAAAGAAATGACTAGGGCACGCTAACGCAGATACTCCGGGGATTCCAGACGTCTTCGGCTACAAGAGCCGCGCTAGAATAGCTTACTACGTATAAGATGTGGGAATAATCGTTTTAGCAAGCCTCCGGTGATTCCAGACGTACTCGGCTACTAGAGCTGAGCTGGAATAGCTTACTACTTCTAAATTTATATAAGCCTCCGGTGACTCCAGACGTACCCGGCTACAAGAGCGGAGCTGGAATAATTGCCAATTTTAATGTTGAGAGAAATCAGAGGGTTCAGCTAGACTGCAAGCGAACACGCATCAGTAATTTCTGTCGTTCTGTAATGTGTTGGCTTCGCTTTTATTCTGTTCTTCCAGTAACGCGGTTCCCAAATCACAGTTCCAATTCTCCCTTAAGCACCACTTGAAATTTATCTACTTTTTAACCCAATATTTCAAAGATTTGGCAACATTGAGTCGGGCCTATTTATATATGTATGCAATTTTACTGACTTGTAAAATAATTTCTGTTCACTTTATATTTGCCTAAATTTGGAAATGAAATTAAGAATTAAAAAATTAAATGAAATGAAATTAAATTAAATATTTCTGGTTAATTGTAATTGTAAAAGCAATGTTTCCCTGAATTTAAAACAAATATAAGACTACTTTTTAAAAATAGAATGGCCCTAGGCGAGGAATTCTTCACTTGTAAACAACAATTTATTATATGCGTCAGATACGGAATAATATGGGGACAACATAACTTAATCGTTTTTATATTTACCTTATCACACCCCGTAGCATTTGTGTTTATCTCTTGTTTTTAAAACTGTCGTTTCATCAACAATTGTAAAATTAAAAATTGAATCGTCAACTTTGGAAACCTTTCTTTATTTATACATAACATCACAAGAATTCTTTAAATATTAGAATATTTTTATGTATTTCCTTTAGTTGCCGATATTACTGAATTTTAGTGCGAAATTATTCTCAGTAGATTTTAATATTTAATTAGTTTAGAAAGTCGAGATACCTTGGAATGCTAATGTAGAAGTAAACAAAAAAAATACTTTAATTTAATGCGGTTCTCTTTTTTAAATTAATATCGGAATGTTACTCTTCAATGTCAAAAACCACGAAAACAAATTTAATTCAGTTTCACGCCTTTATTTGAATCATTAATCTTATTTCGAATGTGTCAGAATATGCACGTGAAATGATTTAATGGTATTGCTACTCCGAATGTGTTTTTCCTTATAGATTTACAGTATAACGACTGTTAAATTTTTTAACATTCACCTTACAAATGTGACATTTGCCACAGAACTATTTATACAAAGAAGAAAGAATTAAATTTGGAAATTCCTTAAAGGTATACAAGGACAAAACGGGAAAGCTAAAAAAAATATTGCAAATACCACAAATTCCATAAGTTGCATTTAGATACAGCACAGCCAAATAAAAATTAACATTTTCACTAGTTTTTCTGAAAACTTTTCGAATTCACTATTAACGTCGGTGAACCATTCGGTATGGTGTCATCAAACATGCCTACTCACATTTAAAAACCTATAAAGGTAAGTGATTCAATTTGCGGGCGAGATAGTACAGAGTGTAACGGTATTTTAATGAGGTCATAAGGTTTTTGTTGCCTTTTTTATTTTGCAGAGTAAAATTTCAAACGACTATAGTAACCTGCGGATTTACGGTGCAAATAAAAAAGACTTTCCGAGCTCATTATTAACGCCGGTAACCCATTCGATATGGTGTAATCAAACAGCTTTGACGCACGTCCTACAAAACCAAGTGATTCAATTTGCGGGCGAGTAACCGTATCTAAATGAGGCCGTAAAGCTTTTGTTGCCTTTTTTATCTGCCCGGTTAAATTGCATACGATTATACCTATATGCATGTTTTGAGTAAAAATCGGTATAACTTAGTTATCACTACAGTAATTAATGATCAGGATTCTACGACTAAAAGTACGCAGGATTTGTCTGAAATATTTTTTTCGATTCATGATAGGTGGCTCTGTAATCGATGAAATTCAATTTTTTTCGATTTCTCCCACTGAGAACCTATGCATATTCTGCAATACGTTTGCAATAAAAAATAACGTTTTCATTGTAAATAATCAAAATTCATCGTCAAAAAAGTTTATTCATTTTGCAAATTGCGAATAACTGGGAAAATTTTACCCGTAGAAATATAAATGGCTGGTGAATAAACTACTTTTAGCGTATCCCAGGAACAACGACGTGGACGTAGTAGTCTTCTGTTCCCTTCGGGGTGCTCGATTAAAGTGAGGCCCCCCACCTATCAGGGTTATTTATGCCCCTTTGCCTCACACTTATCAGAGTGCTTGATTTACAGGAGTTCCGTCGCCTCATCATCTTTCAATTAAAGCAAGTACTCAAAGCGGTGGCCCTCGACTTCAATACACTTATTAATCGACATTTGAAATGACTGTACACAACTGAGAAGTGCGTCTGCTTGAATTTAGGCACAAGCATTTCAGATTCGCTTAATCCCCCACGTGTTATTGGTACTTGTTTGCAAACTTTGTTTTTGAGATAACCCCACAAAAACAAATCTAGCGAAGTAAGATCTGGTGATCTAGTTGGCCAATTTGCCGATCCAGCAACCATTGAAATCACGATCAAGTACTTCACGTGCTACCACCAGACAGTGTGCTGGAGAATTGTCATGTTGAAACCACATGTTCTCTCTCGCTTCTAAGCTCAAGTCTTCAAGTAGTATTGGCATTTTCCAAACCGTCTCAGTTCATTTTTCCATTCAAGTTGCCTTCAATAATGCGGGGGTTGATGAGTTTGTTGCCAATTATTCCACACCACTCGTTCCAAGGATGCTGATATTCAACTTGGCGAAACCAGTGCAGATTTTCAACACTACAGTAATGCATGTTGTGTCGATTAACCGTTCCGTGGTTTGTAAAAGACTACTCGTCGAAGAACAATACGTAACGAAAAAAATAATAATTCCTTATGTATACGGACTACCTGAAAAGCTACGCCTTATAGGTGACAAATTTGATGTTAGGACGATATTTCAAACGGGGAACACTTTAAGATCTATTTTAACAAAAACGAAACCGATAAACAGAGAGCAGAATTCAAAAAACTGTATTTACAATATCCCGTGCGAATGTGATAAATGCTATGTGGGTGAATCATCCAGACCTTTCAGTGTGAGGTTGGATGAGCACAAGAACTACATTAGAAAGAATGAAATTCAGAAATCAAAGATTTGTGAACATGCTTGGGAAAACGGACATAGAATAAACTGGGACTCGGCAAAAATTTTAACAAAAGAAATAGATACCAAAAAAAGAAAAATTAAAGAATCAGCAATAATCTTATTAAATGAAGATAAGTGCGTATCGAATTGTTCTGTAGATATTTGTACAACCTGGCTACCAATGTTAAAAGAAGAACTTAACAAACTCAACATTATCTAAAAGGAAATATCATCAGTTCTATGTTCTGTGTAAGTAGTAAGTATCTATGGAAATAACATAAACAGAATCTTAAAGCTGTGTATTTGACATACACAGCAAAATAAGAGCTTCCAAAAAAGCTTTGAAAACGGAAATAGATTACTTTCCGAAACGTCAGCAAAATACATTATTTCTGTGTTTATTCCGATTTATATTATTTGCAAAACATAACCTCTGACTTTTCCGTTGGCGTAAACGTCACGTTTGAAAAGGATAATAAAACATGTGGTAGAAAACCCAAATAATAGGAAAGAATATTCGTAGAATGCCACAAATAACTTTCAGACAATAGCCTAACGGAAATTGCCAAATAATCTTCGAACTGAGTAAAATGAGTCGTTTCTTAAAGTTATTTTTTTCTTTTCTACGTTTATTTACAAAAAAAATAAAACCAACACATAAAAAACACAAAGAGAAGAAATAACACAAACGTTAAAGGCAAACGTAGTAACTGATAGCTTTAAAAGAAAAAAAAGCATAGCAAGAGAGCCAACGAAAATGAAGACCACCTCATTCTGAATTTTTTGAGAGTATGTTTCCTATAATTTATTTATCTTCTGAATATTAAAAGTCTAAAGTAAATTTATAGTTTTTATTGCTGCGTGTGTAGTACATAAATATTTAGAAAATGAAGATACCTGAAAATATCACCAGGAAAATAGTGAAATAAAACCGGGAAAAAGTCAGAATTTCAGCGTCCAGATTTGGTAGAACTGCAAGAACCTCATTAAAGAACTCAACAGGATGGAGAAAATTGTTGTTTTGCGATTAATTACAATCTCTTGTACATTGTAATCAGTTGGTATGATTTTTTCTTCAAATCTTTCAGAATCCCACAAAATTACAATATAATTTTACATAACCCTCATATCCTGTAAAAAAAAACCGACTGTACATCATACGTTCAACTTAAATTAAGTCGCCCTGTATCTGTGAGCGCGACTCGGCTTTCGGAATCCTGGCGAAGAGCAGGTTTTTGCAAGGTCGACCTTGGTTTGCAGCACAGAACAATAATCACGGGACATTTACCCAGCTATGGCACATTGATCCGCATTATGTACTAGCAGTCAACCAAGTTTTTATGTGGAAATGCCATTTTTGCCGGCACCTTCACTTTCATATAATAGGATGATTGGTCGTATAGGACGATAGGAACGTATCGTTTTGTGCGTGAAACCAGTGCCGCCGTGACTTTTTTCCATACACATAAGGAACAGGGGAAAGTTGTCTTTCAAAATGCCGTTGCACGCGTTGTGTGGTCTGCAGGCTACACATGGACCTTGTTATGAGGTTCCCGACCAGTGATCACCCACACATTTGCCGATTGAGCAGCACGATTGAAGAACTTCGACTTTAGTGAATCTTCCTACAGTGTACGTACAGTATTTAGTTCTCGGCACGATAAAGTACACAGAAACTATAGCATTTTATTATTCCATTGAGTACACCTCATTCATTAAAGTTTTACAAATTTTACAACAAATAGTTCAATTATAGACCAGGGCCAATCCTGTTTAAGGCAATAAAAATTCTTAGCAGTATACGAACGGTCGGAAAATATAGTTAATGGTGTAAATAATTAAGGAAAAATCGTCCAGACTGAATAAAAGTTCGGGAAGGGGGGTTGGGGTGGTAATATATACGTTTTTAGGGATTGGTACTCGTTTTTTGCGATTTGCGGCTAAATTATGCATCCTATCGAAAAATGTAAAAGTTGTAGATAATGAAAAAATCTAAAACTTTCTAATTAATCATTATTGACCATAACCTCAAAATTATCGAGAAAAATGCAAAAAACCGTTTTTTTGGTTTTTAATTTGTTAAAAATGTTTATATTTTCATGAAAATTGGTGAAAATGTTCTCTTTTGGGTTTCAAATAAGCCCAAATTTTTTTCAAAGCGAAATATTTAATTTTCGATGTTTTATGAAGAAAATAAAAAAAAAGACCTAATTTTCAATCGAAAAATTTGGTTAGCAAATTACTAGTTACTAGTGCTCATTTTTTTCGTTGAAATCTCAACTTTAATATAGAATTAAAATATAATATTGTTTATATACAAAAATATCGTTAAAAAAGCGAAAAACTGAAAAACTACTTTTTAAAAATCGAGTTTTCGGTGAAAATCATGAATTTCTTTTTCTTTATTGTAAATAAACGTTTGCATTCATAAAAAGCGTTAATTCTCATACAATACTATGTTATACAAGTAATGTACGTGTACCTAACTATTCTCGGCTTTCAAAGTCCCGAAAACATTATTTAAACTGCAATTAAATAGGTAAAAATTCAAAAAACGCAAAGGCTGTGAACTGAGAAAATTTGTTAATTATTTCTTGTGATTCGTAAGTATTTACAAATTATCACGTCAAAGTCATATTTTATTATAAAATACAAAAATTAAAAGTAAAATAATTTTATTGAAATCTTTTTTTCTTAGTGGGCAATTCTTCATCACCAGGATCGATCAAACTTTCGATTTCTTCACGTTCATTTTCTATATCTTCAATTTCTTGGAGTTCTTCTAGATTGTCCAGTTCAGTATCATTATTTTTATTATTATTTATTAGACAGTGGGTACTGTCTTCGTCTTCGATGTCCTCGAGATTACAATTTTATTCGTACAACGATTTTTCGGCATTAGAACATTTATAAGATCCGTAACAATTTGAGCACAAATTTGTGCACTTTAAGCCATGCTTGCGACACCCACATTTGTTATTACCGCATCCTGTTTCGCAGCTGCAGCAGATAATTTTCAATAAATTTTCAGGAATTAATTCTTGTTCTGTAAATATAGGTACGATCCCATTAATGTGATGTTTCCATCCCCAATCTGTAGCTGTTAATTGATTACCAAGCCAACTTTGTATTTGAAAATACACCTTGTAACAATGTTGCTTAGCTGCCCCTTCAGTTGGAGGTAATTTTTTCAAATGAAATGAGGATTTAACAGTAGCCGTTCGGTAGAGTTCAAATCTTTTGTAAATCGAAGCTATTATTTTTAATCCATTTTCGGTAATCGTTTGTTGGTCTGCATTTGTATTGTAAAAAATTTCTGCAAGATTAGGTAAATGTTTATCGGCCAATAATGATTTTATAATTGTTTTTTCCCTTTCCCAGCAAAACTGGAAGTTGTATCGCAGCTAGAAAAACAATGCAAAAATGCTACAATATGTTTATGTGATTTATGTTTAAAACTATTAGAGGTGTAATAAGTATCATTAATATTTCCTGCATCAGGTTTGTGGAAATAGATATTCAATTCATGTCAACTGAATTGATTTAAAAGAACTAAAAGATCTATGTCTTGGCCAACAACTACCACTATTTTATCGGAGTTTTTTGCTACTTCAATGGATGTATTGATAATTAGGGAATCTGTATCTTCTTCATATAACTATTTTTGCGTAGTTGTTTTGTACATAATGTAAATTTTTTTGTGTTATTTCATTAATTGTATCGTTATTTTGCCAGATTACTTTGTGTAAGAGAAACCCGCCATCAACAACGTGTACAATATTGCTCGAAGTTGGTAACTAATCGATGCTCGCAAATTCTGTATATAAATGTGACTTAACATTTTTTCTGAAGCCATTCTCTGTAAACAACTACACAGGAAATGGAGCAAGCTCGTACTGTAAATAATTTTTCATATCATCTGTGCTGCTGATATTTCGCGAAATTCTCTGAAATAATAGTAATGGATCAATTGTAACAGTCTCGCCTCAGTTAGGTACATGTACATTACTTGTATAACATAGTATTGTATGAGAATTAAGCTTCATCTACTAATTTAAAATTTGTAAATAATAATCTCAACAAACAGCATTTATTTTTATTTCTTTAACTTCTGGAATCTTTAATTTTATTTTAATTTGAAGAATCTGTTTAGGAGGGCAATTTCACCTCATAAATACACAACTTTTTTGGTCACGTATATCTGGCATTAGATCCGCCCCGCCCGGAAGAATTCGTTTTTTTAATAAAAATTTGTATTCATTCGGGTTATTATTGATTGTAAAATGAAATAAATAATATACATGATATACCAAAAATGAATTGTTAAACCACAGTTAAACAGAATAAAAACATTTTTAATGGTTTTAATGGTATGAGAATTAACGTTTTTTATGAATGTAAATGTTTATGTACAATAAAGAAAAAGAAATTCATGATTTTCTCCGAAAACTCGATTTTTAAAAAGTAGTTTATTTGGTTTTTCGCTTTTTAACGATATTTTTGTATATAAACAATATTATATTTTAATTCCATATTACAGTTGAGATTTTAACGAAAAAAATGAGCACTAGTAAAGTTCATTAATCGAAAATTTGCTAACCAAATTTTTCGATTGAAAATTAGGTCTTCTTTTTTTATTTTCTTCATAAAACATCGTAAATTAAATATTTTGGGCTTGTTTGAAACACAAAAAAGAACATTTTCACCAATTTTCATGAAAATATAAACATTTTTGCGATAGTTATAAATTAAAAACCGAAAAAACGGTTTTTTGCATTTTTCTCGATAATTTGAGGTTATGGTCAATAATGATCAATCAGAAAGTTTTAGATTTTTTCATTATCTACAACTTTTACATTCAACATTTTTCGATAGGATGCATAGTTTAGCCGCAAATCGCAAAAAACGAGTACCAACCCCTAAAAACGTATATATTATCACCCCAACCCCCCTTCCCCAACTTTTACTCAGTCTGGACGATTTTTCCTTAATTATTTACACCATTAACTACATTTTCCGACCATTCGTATACTGCTAAGAATTTATCGTCTATTACGTTATTTTAAACGGTTTGGCCCTGGTCTATTATATTTAATGAAATTTATCTGAATTATGAAAAAAAATATGTTTTTTTGACTATTTCCGATTTTCTTAGAACGCAGATTTTTTGACAGTTTTTAATTAGTCCATTTGCCTTAAGAAACAAAAAATGTCTCATTAGATATGCCAGTTATGAGTGATGTTAACCTAGGTGTAACAATTACAATAATACCTGCCTTGAAACTTCTGTTGCTTATTGTATTTATAATGATCTATTACTTCCAAGTCCAGCGGAATAGTAGTATAGTAACGCAAAAATTAATTTTTTTCTTGAAATAGGCTTAAAATGTCATGAAACGTCGAGATTTTAAATTTTAGCGAAAAAAATTTCCTGTCTGTCTGTCGGTCTGTAACTTTTTTTGTGCGCACGTTTACTCTGGAACCGTTTATGATATTGACTTGAAATTTGTACGCTTATGTAATATAACGGGATCTGAAACTAGATTATATTTTGATCTAATTCCGTTGAAAAAATTGCAATTGAGGGCATGTACGAAAAGTCAAGGTGTCAAAACATTTTTTGGCCACCCCAATACCACCCCCCACACTATTATGAAAGGGGGTAAAATATTAAAATGTGATTTAGTGTGTATACAAGAACGAAACGTCTCAAAAATTTTTTTTGGTATTAGCTACCCCCTCTACCACCCCCATTACCACCCCTGCACTATTATTAAAGAGAGTAAAAAATTAAATTGGAATTTGGTGTGTGTACGAGAACCAAGGGCCTTTAAAATTTATTTTGACATTAGCCACCCCCACCCTATTATTAAAGGGAGTAAAATATTACATTGGGATTTAGTGTGACAAAACTTGGATACAAAATCTGGATGTGGAAATAGTGATTTCTTGGGCAGCGGTTTTTTTAAATTGATTGTCTAAAAAAATGGCAACATTGGTGCCACAATCATACACAATACATGTTCAGATTCTTATTAATGGTTACTTTGTAATCTGAAAGTAGATCAGTGACAAATATTTTAGGGCTATCATAGTAATAACTCAATGAGACTTTAATGACAGAAGTAGATATACAATGAATAAACATTTTTTTTGTCTTTATATACAGAGTGACCTATTTAAAAACGGGGACACCTTTCTAAAATTTTTATTTGTAGACCGATTTAAATGATTTTTTTTTAATTATAGAGCTTCAATAACTCTACTGATCAGATCGAAATAAAAATTTCAAGGTTTATTTCGATTTTTTTCAAGGCCAAAAATAAAAAAAAATTAAATTTCAAACCTGACTACGTCACTGGATTTAGAATACCTTCAAATGGGTATGACAGAAATTTAACAAAAAAATTTTGGTTTCTAACAGAAATATAGCATAACTAAATTATATTATTTTCTCGAAATATTTCGATATTCGTCATGTAATTCACAATTGTTTAAATAATATTGTTTACAATGCCCGTTTAGATTATTAGTTAAATTTTAAAAATTATAACCATCAGTTATTCAATATTGGCAATATTTGTTCTCTTTAAACATGTTCCATATTAGGGATAATTATTTTTATTAGCAAGTCTTGTAAATATTTTTATTATCAAAGCTGGCGTTGGAAGATTATGTAAATAATAATAAAGCCCATAAACTAAGAATTGTCAGACCTTAGAGAGGGGCGATATTGAGAAGATAAAATTGGTATATAATAAATACAATCGGTAATACAATTGGTATTTAATAAATACAATCTTTTATTAAGATCAGTTAACATGTAGATTACAATTAAAAATTTACCAATTTATTATTGTCTTCCCAATATCTCCTCTTTCTCTGCTATATTTGTGTTAGAAACCAATATTTTTTTGTCAAATTTCGGTCATACCCATTTTATAGCATTCTAAATCCAGTGGCGTAGTTAGATTTGAGATAAAAAAAATTGCTAATAATTTTTTTTTTATTTTTGGCCTATAAAAAAAATCGAAATAGGCCTTGAAATTCTTAATTTCGATCTGAAATTTTGCACCACAGTAGAGTTATCGAAGCTCTATAATTAAAAAAAAATCATTTAAATCGGTCTACAAATAAAAATTTTAGAAAGGTGCCCCGCTTTCAAATAGGTCACTCTGTATGTCTAGAGGATTTGGCAACTGCTAAGATATATTTTGATTACTATGGAAAACCTAATCAATCTAATTTTTTATTGAGTACTTCGCCACTGGTTGTAAAAAAGTATTTAAAATACTCAATACAGAGCAAAGACACGTGTATATGTCACAAGTAAATAATTATAGGCATTATCTAGTTTCCTCCACGACTCGGTAATTAACAAAACAATTGAAATTCGGTTCGCTACACAAATTATACGCAATTCTGTTGATATCAATTGTAAAATCTCCATATCATTAGAATTCTACATTTACTGTACCGAATTTGCATGTATATGTATTAAAGTAAGCTGGATTTATTTCAAATTTTATATCTACAAACTTTAGCTGTCAACTTTTCAAATATATATACCACTGCAATAGCACGATTTGCGCTTCAATTTAAATATGATATTAAATTATGCATATTGGACATCTGAACGAGATACAGAGATATAAGTCGCAATGAAGTAATTTTTCATATACCCTTTCTGATCAATGATCATTTCTGTCATGTATCACTTATCTGTTTTTGAGTCCAAACTGCAATTTTAACTATTATATGTAATAGTGTGTGCCATTTTTCTTCTTGGATATTTCTTTGGCCACGAACAGTAAAATGGAGTTCATTTCTTAGTTATACTTTCTACCATTTAAAGTGAATAGATTTACGTTTCTCTACAGGATGTCTCACCGGGAACTGAATCGATCGATATAGAACAAAGCACGCATCAGAAAATTTTGAAAATTTAGATAATTGCTAATGTTGGTGTGGCCAATCCAACTAAAATAATTACAAGCAGCTGGCACTTCCGCCTACACCGGAAGTCGATACCAACTTGCTTATTTCAAATGGAACACTCTATATATTTTAGGGTTTTCGAAAAGAGCATAAAATTCTGAGTCGAAAATATGTAGCATATCCTATACCTAAACCTAGCCATTTCAGAGATATTTGACATTTTATAGAAAATTTGACAGGTGCAACGGTTTGCAAGAACCGTTATAACTTTCTTCGTGTAAAAGATCATCATTTGCTTCTTGTCACGTAAAAAGAACACAAGGAGAACTACGTTCTACGACTGAAATAAATTCAATAATATCATACCAAGTGTTCCGTTTTTCGCGTTACATTTTGTCAACTTCAAACCGCGAAAACTTGTTTAGGTCAAATGGAACACCCTGTATTTTTTACGTCAAGTTGTGTAAAATTGAATTCCCTTTTTTCTGATATTAGCATTGTGGGGGTTAAAGTTACAACTTTTTGAAATATTTGCGATTTTATTAGAAATTCATGAATTGTTGTAATCATTTCATCAAAATAGCCATGATTAGAAACAATCAGTCATTATCTTATGTCAAAAAATGCCAGCACGTTTAAATTACACCCACGAATACTTTTTATAAATTTGTTTATTATTTATGGAGAATGTGATAAAGTAATATCAAGAACTTACAGCACATTTGCTACTCGATATCCAGAAAAACGGAAACCGTCACCAAACACTGTAAAACGCATACTGGAAAATTTTAAAAATTATGGCTCTGTCAAGGCAAAAATGCAAAGAAGAAAGCCTATTGTTGATGACGAGGACATTGAAATAGTCATTCTGGGATATTTTCATGCATTTCCAAGGATGTCATTAAGACAAGCTGCTCTGGAATCGGGACTATGCAAGGATTCAAAATTCACAGAATCTTATTAAAACATAAGTTTCACCCGTTTTCATTCCATATGGTTCAAGGGTTAAAAGAACCAGATTTCCTAAGAAGACAGAATTTTTGTGAGTTTATTTTAATAAGGTCTGAGGGTCACGATTCTTACTTGGGAAATATTATATGGACAGATGAAGCAAAATTTACTAAAAATGGACAATTCGCATTATTGGAGTGACTCAAATCCTCATATGTTCAGAGAGAGAAACTTTCAGGAAAGTTGGCAGTTCGATGTTTACTGTGCCATAAGAAACGATAGAGTGGTGGTATTACAATTTTATCAGGAAAATTTTAACGGTAAATTAAATTTTCTCTTCTGCTAATATGGTATAGGTAAATTTTTTTTTTTTTTTTAGGTGAAAGATATCTGAATATCTTACAAAATTTGAATAATAACTATTTAGAAAATTTACCTCTCGCCGAACATAGAAACATTTCTTATCAGCACGATGGTGCTCCCCCACATAACGCATATTTAATTAATAATTATTTACAAGAAGCTTTTTATGATCAATGGATTACCAATAATGGACCTTTCTTATGGCCTCCTCGCTCGCCCGATTTATCAGTTCTGGATTATTTCATTTGGGGAACTATTAAAAATAAAGTTTATGAGAGCCCAGTAACAACCATTGAAGATTGTATGCAAATAGTAAGAAATGCATTTCAAAACATATCACAGGATTCAATTAGAAGAGCTATCCACGAGGAACTAATCTGAAGGAGCGAAAAATGTGTCGAGGTCCGAGGGCGGAATTTTGAGCAATTATTAAACTAAAATGAAATCATATTTTAAATTGCTCTTATCTCTGCTCTTTTAGTTCATGCCATATCTTCAATTCGATTAATACGCATGTTACAGTGTTAGTGTTATTTTGCGTTTTTGTGGATATCGAGTAGCAAATGTGCTGCAAGTTCTTGATATTACTCTATCACATTCTCTATAAATAATAAACAAATTTAAAAAGTTTTCGTTGGTATAATTTAAACGTGCTGGCATTTTTTGACATAAGATAATGACTGATTGTTTCTAATCATAGGTATTTTGATGAAATGATTGCAACAATTCATGAATTTCTAATAAAATTGCAAATATTTCAAAAAGTTGTAACTTTAACCCCCACAATGCTAATATCAGAAAAAAAAGGGAATTTGACCTAAATAAGTTTTCGCAGTTTGTAGTAAATGTAACGCGAAAAACGGAACACTTGGTATGATAATATTGAATTTATTTCAGTTGTAGAACGTAATTCTCCTTGTGTTTTTTTTACGTGACAAGAAGCAAATGAGGATCTTTTACATGAAGAAAGTTATAACGGTTCTTGCAAACCGTTGCACCTGTCAAATTTTCTATAAAATGTCAAATATCTCTGAAACGACTAGGTTTAGGTATAGAATATGCTACATATTTTCGACTCAGAATTTTATGCTCTTTTCGAAAACCCTAAAATATATAGGGTGTTTCATTTGAAATAAGCAAGTTGGTATCGACTTCCGGTATAAGCGGAAGTGCCAGCTGCTTGTAATTATTTTAGTTGGATTGGCCACACCGACATTAGTAATTATCTAAATTTTCTAAATTTTCTGATGCGTACTTTTCTCTATATCGATCGATTCAGTTCCCGGTGAGACACCCTGTATAGAGTAATTCCTTGTCAAATTAATCCACTTTTGACACAGAAGTACTCTTCATATGGATTCAGAGAAAAAAAAATATATCAACCCGTTTAAGAAATACGGCTGTAAAATGTCGAAATAAACCAAAAAAACACACGATCGCCATATTTTTAAATTGCTACAGCAATTTTGGTTTAGAATTCTGACTTCATTTTCACCATTTCGTATAGGCCTCACACTTGATAGTGCGTTAATATTGCATTGTCGCGGTAAGTATTATACGATAAACGCGGGAACTTTTCAAATTTACCGGTATCAAATTGAAGCGCATATCTGTCGCGTACTACCCAATTGGAGACCGTGAAAGCATACGCAAAATCGAACGATCAGATACGGTATGTTGATGTATAATATATTTAGTTATTTATAATTCTGTTTTTTTTAATTTTTACTTGCCAAAATAACTAATATTACACTAACCCGTTTTTCCGATTTTTGAGAGAAGAACAAATAAATAAAAATCGATGGTTCTTAAATATTTTTACCGTTTAACCCACTCTGAGTACCTATTACGTTACCTTTTGTGCCGCATTTCAAAAAAGGACAAACATTATAATATCCATCACCCTTGGATCGTCTCTTGCTGGGGCTGTTCAAAAATTTAAAAAATATATTTTGTATATTTAGTTTTAGTAAAGTTACAACATGCGATCGGAAACATCAAGCGATCTGGAAACATCAAGCGATCTGGAAACAAAATAATCGCAATTGCCTTGTGAGATAGACACAACTAGTATTTGAAGGAATCTCCCCCTGTCTCATGTCACAGATTAGAAAAGCAATATACACACCCTTAACGGTATAATTTAGAAAATGGCTGCGCGGATACGTCCTCCTGGGACAAGTAAAACAAAAGTACAAAAGTTAAAGCGTTTTTATAGCTTAAGCCCTGTAATTCTTTCCGAATAGCCTAGTTAAATTTTGAAGTATAGAAAATAGAGAAATAATTAATTAATGTTGTATAATGAAGAAAATGTACTACTTAATCGATTTCCTGATCATACAATTGACTCTGAAAAGGATTTTTATACGGAGATTTAAGAAAAGTTTTTTTAGTACTGTCGAGTGATATTTACTGGGCAGTCAAAAAACGCAACAAAAACTTTACGATCTAATTTACTAACGCCGGTGAATCGTTCTGCATGGTCTTATCAAACATGCCGACGTACTTAAGAAACCTATAAAGATAAGTGATTCAATTTTCAGGCAAGATAGTACAGAGAGTGCGGTATTTTAATGAGATCGTAAAGTTTTTGTTGTGTTTTTTGACTGCCCAGTAAATATACACCCGACTATATAAAGATAAACAAAATAATCTAGGTTTCTGTAGATTTGTTTTTTATTTTTTAAATTTTTTAGATGTTATATCACCTAAATTGTAAAAGTAAATTCATAGAAACCTAGATTATTTCTTTGTTTATTTATTTTGGAATAATATTTGTTACTAAAACTCATTAATAGACAGACCTCTACTTAGATTTACTTTTTCGAATTTCAGTATTAATAAAAAAATCCATAGATACATAACAAATCCATATTAAAAATATGTTATAAGTAGGGATTTTATTGTATATCAGATTATTCAGAAATTTATAAAAAATTAGTTTAGGCTTAAAAACTGAGCTCGAAGTTCACCATCTGCTAGCATGGGCTGGTCTGTATACAGATCGCAATTCTTGACGAATTCACCTACTTTTTTAAATTATCAGAATAAAATCCAATTGAAATCCATTGTTTTCGGCCTTGTAGTTTAATTACAAATGGTTATTTAACAAATCCTATGGTACTACATCTGTGACTTTATTTATTAATCACGACCATTCCCTAAGACATAGCCATCTGTCGCAGCCAAGTGAACTCGGGAGTGATACAGCGACTAGACGTATTGTCTCTCACACAACCTCGTCTATTCCACTGCTACCAATTCAGTAACACATGGAAAACGCCACTATCCGTTCTGGAATTGGTTGGGAGGGTGGTCAATGAAAATTATTGAACCACAGCACTTGACCCCATTGGACCCCTTGTAAATCCTCCCTGTAGGCTGACACTCGCCTAAGCGAAATAGGTGGTGATGCTGCCTAGGGGCATATCCCTTACATCGGTCAAAGTAGGCCAACGTTCTCCCAAAATTGATTCTCTGATTCATGAGACGGCAGAACAGTCACAGAGAACATGAACCGTATCATCGTCTTGTTCACAAACTCTACAGATATGTGTTTCGCTTAATCTCATGTTCTGTAGATGTTTTCTTATCGGACAGTGTCCAGTCTGGATTTCCGTTATAAAACGTAGTATATCAGTGGTGATATTATACCTCCCTGTGGGTAGCCTCTCGCGACCAATACCCGTACAGAAGTATCTCCCACACTGACTTGTACAGCTCTCTTCGAGATCATGTTGGATATCCAGCTTTCCATAGTCGTAGGGGCATTCTTCTCCATTAGGGCCTCTGTAGTTTTTGGAAAGGTGGTCCTGTCAAACGCGCCTTCTAACTAAACATCCACACCCTAGCCAGAATTCGAACCCGGGACTAGTTTTCCTGTCAATTTTTGTATTGATTTAATATAGCAGATTATGTGGCATTGTTGTTGTAGGTTATTGATAATTTTTTAAAAGAAAATTTAGATCTTCGCGATAAACATTTTTTAAATCAAGAAGTATTTTTGTTAATATCTGTAAAGCAACCCGCTGAAGAGAGTAGTTTAGAATGTCGAAATGTGCACACGCATCTCAGAGTTCCGTATTAAGTGATTTTGGTGTCGAGTGAGTTAACCAGTGTGCGGAGATATAGAAATAAAACCACAAGAGGAAAAATGAAGGAGGTTAACTACCTGATTTTTATTTTCTTTTAACAATTGCATTTCCAGTTAGTTTACAAATAGCAATTTGATATCGCGTCACGAAAATACTTCAAAGCAGTACTTTACGAAATATGAAAGCAAGCGTTACTCACGGTTTCCCAGAGGGTATATAATAGCGTGCACCTCGAAATACGCTATTTGAAGGAACGTAATGCGATCTAATTTAACCCAAACTCGTTTTGCATCAGCCGAATTCGTTGTGAATTATTACGAACCAAAGTACGATAACTCGCTTCATTTTTATTTTCGTAAATGTAATTTGAAAACGAAATTATGGAGCAAACGCGAGCATTGTTTATTCGACCCTTTTTCATTAACATCGTTTCCCCTTGGCCACAGTGTTGTGTTTTTACAAATGAGGAATGTGCCAATAATCATTACTTTCATGGATTATGCCGCAATAACAGAAACAGCCGCAGGCCTTTTTCCAGTTCGTATGTGCCTCTTCAATCAAATAATACTATAACTTTGGAATCTCTTTTGTGCCGGACGGTTTATGTAGCTGAAATAATAGTGATGATGATATAGCAAATTTAATTTTATCTTTTTGTAAGCTGTTGTCAGCTGAAAACTCCCATCATCTCCTGACGATGCGGACGCGGTTGGTGAAAGCGCGTCGGATGTATGTTTCGTGTATATTCAGAGATAAGAGAGGGAGGGAGGGGTTGGAGATAAGGATACTTATTTATAATACGAAAAAATGCTAGACAATTGCTTACAGAATTTCTATTTAGTTCTGCATATTAAGCAATTTATTTTTTAATTCTTTGTGAAGATGACATATGTACCTCCGAATATATCTAGATATCGTTATAATGTATTATAACTTTTTGCTATTCCTGCCTGATATCAATTGTTATATATATATTTTATTGGTAGCCATTGATAAAAGTAGAATTATAAAAATATGGTAAAAAGCACCCTACGCTATTTACAATAAAATTAATTTCTGTTGTCAATCACTTCATTCTTCTTCTGTATTATGTATTTAATTATATTGAGTTAGTGGACTTTCTATCGCTGTGAAACAAAATCTTAATATTTAAACATTATTTTTTACTTTTTAACGTGTTTTTTATTTAGTTTTTTTAAACTATATTTTTTTCTCCAATCTCTTTTTTATTAACTGTCTGTAACTTATTTGCCGTTGTATAGGCCCTTGTTAAACGCTACTTCCAACTTTAATACATACATTATGATGTAATATTAATTATGTACTACTAGCGGATACTCAGCGGTTTCGAAAAGCAGGCGGGTATCAGCTGGTTTCTATATGTATCGGTGTTCATGATGCTAATGTAAAATTCACCCAATCCAATATATTGGTGAGAAACTTACCGAGGGATGAATGGCAAGAGGGTGACTAAAAATGTCATGTCGCTAGCGTCAACCTCAGGTAACCGGGCACACCCTGTTGTATAAGAGCTTTATCCTTCTATCGGACCTCTGGGAGGGTTGACCGTTTGTAATAAAATATATATTAATAATAGCGGCGCTTCCGGCAAAATCTCGACAATAGATGAGTTTTTTTTAAAAATTTTATCCTCATCATCCTGGTGAGGACATTAGGACAAAGTTGTTAAATTATTGTATAGTAATAGACTTCCCCTTGAAACACTTCATCATTCAGATCATTTCCTTTGATATTGTCTGAAACTTATTTGTGGCATTCTACGAATATTCTTTCCTTTTATTTGGGTTTTCTACCATATGTATTATCTTCTTCAAAATAACATTTTCTTTGGTATTCTAGTTTTTTTTTATTACTTCTTGTCTTATATGCTACTTTGATATCATTTTTTATTTATTTTAGATCTTAAATTATTATAATCAATTTTACATTTTTCTATTTTCATGTTTTTATAATATACTATAGTCGAGCACAGACTTACGGTGCACTCAAAAAAGGCAATAAATACTTTACAACCTCATTATTGTCGCCGTTGGACTATGCGGCATGGTGTCTCATTAGTTCTTTGTTTATCTCCAGAAAATTTAGGTGGATAGCTGTTGTCTATCCGCTCCTTTGACGCGGAATTTCTTAAAAAATAAAAGTGAATTAGACCAAACGGTATCTACTATTAGATTTTATGGAGATAAATAGTACTCACGCCATAATGCCCTGTATTCGGATGACTGCATTAATAAACTTCCCCTAATTCTATATCCCCGTGAACAAAATTTCTTCGTTACAAATAAGCACATTCACATAATTAATGACTTCAATTTGTCGTTTGCCTTACTCTAAAACCACTTATTAAACCTCTCAGACTATATAAAGCAAATAATTATTCCTCTTCGAAACAAATTGCATGGACGCGCTCGATAGAAGATTATTCAAATTCCTCGCGAGTTTGATAAATTCCTCTCGATTTTTTTGTATAAATAGGATGATATTTACATACTTAAAAGTCTTCTCTTGTGAAACACGATAGCTTGTTCTGTGCCATTATATGTTTTTTTTTCTCGTTCTCTTATGTATAACTTGTACCTACAGAACAGTTTTAGACTTTCAAATCGATATAAAATCTTTACCACGTTTCGGGGTGAGTTTTATACAATTACAATCTGGACCACTTTACAGAGAATTTATTTCGCGATATAAATACGCTAGCTACGATCGACAGTTGAGTTTGAAAGTAATCTCCCTCGCTTACTTTCCTCACCATATAGATATGTTCATGTCCTTATCGGTTTAAAAAGTAAGGACGAGTTTCATTCGCTCGGATTCTAATTTACCATCCCATTATTATGCAGAATCGTGAGTGCCGCAAGCACACAATCGATAATCCCTAACAACAGCCTGATTATTAAATCTGATTTACATGTCGAATGGAATTACATCATTCGTTCGTTTACTTAAATTCAATAAAAAAATCTGTGATGAACGTATGATCGATTCGATATAACGAGATTAAAGGCTTTGCCTCTGCATCCACGTCGAACTGATGGCAATTTGTATAGTGCCCTAGCTTAATGAATCGTGACTGTGTTTTAATGGCTCTCTGGTATTCTGTTTCCAGCAATCTCATTGTTACACTTTTAAATAATAACGTTGATAGTTTCGTCGATGTTTATCATGCGTGAACCGTGCTTTTTGATTTGATTTATTAGCGTACAGGGGCACTCTCAGGAAACAGACTGCCGGGCCGGCTACGTCTACGCTGGATTGGACTGAGGTCGTACTTATTGCCAGCAGTGAGAGACGCATGGTACAGGAATATGGATAAGTGTAGATATTGAAAAGCGTTACCGCACGTTATGTCGCAATATGGAGTGTGTTTTATGGAGTAATATGGAATTTCACCCAGCATACCAGTATGTTATTCATCTCCATTTATATTGGATTTGCAGACTTCTGAAATATGTTCCACATCTTGTCCCATCCTTCTATTTTGATCCGTCTGTGAAGATTTTGAGCACACCTTCGTCAGCAGCCGCATTCTCACTATTTGTCTGTATTATGTAGCGTCCGTCAAAGACAAACCGGGAAGAAATGCCATCTGTGCACGACTGTGGAAGATGCGTCTTCCTGACAGCCTCATTCCACAGACGACTTCTGGCCTACATTTGGTTGCATGCCAACGGATTTGAGGCTACCATTGTTGTCAAAGCCACTTCTCTTAGATATATATCTGGTGGCAGACACAGCATTACCTCCATAGCTCTGATTGGCGTTGTTCGCATAGCTCCGGTTAGGTTTAGGCAGGCAACTCTCTGCACTTGGCTGAGCTTGACCTTAGCTGTAGTCTGTTTGCTCTTAGGCCACCCAACCACAGCTCCATATTGGTCTTATGACGGCAGTGTATATCCACATGATCTTCTATGAGCAAGTTATCGAGGGCTGTTTCAACCCGATACGACGTGCTTGAGATTACGAGATCTAGTAATCTGTATTTACGCATTGTGAAGAAACCAACAATCAAACATAGACAGCGACACTTTTTTGCTAATGTATACGATTTGTAACGACTATTGCGTAATTTCGTCTGTCACATAATCACAATCGCTAAGGTATTTGTACCCGTATTGGCTTCCATTGTACTCCTTTTCTGACCTTTACATTCCTCTCTACGTCTTAGAGTGTCCCTAACGTTACTCCGTGTGCACTGAAAATGCCGATTAACTTATATATAATTTCATGTCATAAACATACATTCCGAATAAATATCCGCCAATTTAAGACAATTTATATTTCATTACGTAATGTCAGTCCGCCGGCCGAGATTAGATTAAAATTATGAAAGCATACCATTATTAAAATGATTCAAAATATGAATTATTGATACAATCTTTGATTACTGTACGTGTCATGTATTTTTAGCAAATGGTCGCTTTGCGCCAGAATATAATTAGCAGGGCCGTGCTGGACTGGTCTTGATTTGCACATAAAATGACATTCAATCGCGTAACCCCACTTGTAAAAGTAGGGATGATATGCGATAAGTTCGCAGTAGACATTTACATTATTTACCATTTGCATCAACATTTCAAGAAACTGAAAAATAAAAGATACAAATTAAATAACAAAATTGTGTTGGTCTCATACCATACATAGTGAGTACAGAGAACCTTGTGAATATTGTTGCCAACTACCATCCAATAGTTACTTAGAGCAACCGACTGACTGTTTCGGCCTAAAACATAACAATTAACAAATTGTCGCAAGTTTTCAAAACTTTTACCTTGTATCCTTCACAGAATCACATGAGAACTTTTCCAGAGATTTTCTTGCAAATTATGAAAAATATTACCTTGATTTCTAAATGTCCTTGACAAAATCGCATGAAAACTTCCCCAGAGAGGAGAAATTAGGAAAAATTTCCGAATAAATGGGCCTGAACAAAGAGAATTCTTGTGTGAAAGTAGTAGATCTGAAAAACTACTACTAGATAAACAGAATACTGACCCACGCTATGAAAATATGGAATTAAAGGTTGAAATAAAAAAAAAATGAGGATTTGGCTGATGCCAAAAAATTTTAAGACCTTGGCTTTTCGTACATGCCCTAAAAATTGCAATTTTTTGGACCCTTGCCTGCTTGCTTTGCCTATTTACCCCATTTACCCCTTAGCCTTTCAACGGAATTAGATCAAAATGTAATCTAGTTCCAGATCTCGTTATAATATATAAGTGTACCAAATTTTCAAGTCGATATCATAAACAGGTCCAGAATAAACGTGCGCACAAAAAAAAAGTTACAATTTTTTTTGCTCAAATTTAAAATCTCGACGTTTCATGACATTTTAAGCCTATTTCAAAAAAAAATTATATGCGTTACTATACGCAAAAATACGCATTCGGCTAATTAGATTTTCTCAGCAGTTTATACGAAAACCTCGATATAGGTCGTTCATCAATGGGTCTTCATTGATCTTGAAAAACTTCCAGCTTAGTAGGACATGATTGGCTTAAATAGAAGCTTGGTGTAAGGCTTTAGAGGTAAAATAAATAAGTGGTTGTTTTCAAATTTATCTGAACGAAATCAAGCAGTGGAGATAAAAAGGGCTATATCTGATAAATTAAAATAGGTGTATCATAAGGATCCATATTAGGGCCGCTACTATTTTTATTTTTTATTAATGATTTGCCAGATTTGTTTCCCCAAAGTAATTTTGCAATGTTTGCTGATGACAATGACATTGAATAATAAATCTTGTTATTATTATTAATTCCATATGAACCCTGATTTACCGCGGGGGTTTAAGTGAGATTTTTAAAAGCTTAGTTATAATTGTCTATCCGAAAATAAATTACAACTTTTAGGCAACCTAAAGGATAAAATTGAGTTAAAGAGAAGGCCCGAGATTTAGGAAATCAGTTATAGAGATTGTAATTTGAAGTATATTGCACAAACGAAACGTCCAATTATAACTAGATTCAAGGAGCATATGGCCATCTCAAATACGGTCGGGCAGAAGAATCTAGTGTTGCTCAACATGCCTTTGATAACAATCGTAGAATAGATAAGAATGTAACAAACAGCCTTGATATATTTGATAGTTTAGAAATTGCAAAATGTAAAAATAGTGTGTTGTCGAGAACGAGAGGTGCAGGATATACTGGAACTACTCGTTCCCGACCGTCAGGCTAATTCAGGCCAAAAGCCTGACATAGTACTCCTCGACCACCAAACCAAGGCGATATACGTCATCGAGTTTTCGGCACCCGCTGAAACAAACATCGCCTTGAAATAGGAGGAAAAACGGACTAAATATCGTAATCTCCGGTACGAGCTCCTAGTGCTGTACCCAGGCTACTCAGTCAAGATGGTCGTCCTCATAATCGGTGTACTCGGAGGTATGAAGCTCACGCTTCTCTCGCAATTGAAGACCATACCGGCCTGTCAGAAATCTGCCAAATGGCTAGCAGGCCAAATGCAGAAAGCAGTTATCCTGGGGCCCCTTCGTCCACTTAGGGCACACGATTAGGGTGTTTACAGTCACTGACCCCACAGGTGTGGGGAGTGGCTGTAATTTTAATCTCCGGCGCGATTTCCGTGAGGTGTCGGAGGTCACGGAAGTCCTGTCCGGTATCGGGAAACCGGAAAAAAAATACTTTATTTTTTTGCTGATATAAGTTATTTACAATAATCTTTTATAAAGGGGGCGACGTTCAACTAGGCTTATATGTGTGGCGCCACTGGATGACGAGCTATCCGAATATTTGAACGTCGTCTATAAAAGCTCCGCCTATTTCACTGCAGTCAACAAATTATAAGGCATAAATGCAGTACGTTCACATATTCAACCCATTTGGTCGATTATGGCAATTACACAGAATGTCCTAGTCGAGGTTTTCATTTCTGGTAGGAGGCAAAAACGAATAAAATTTACTCTTTTTGGTTCCACTTTAATGTTCGGGTGTTTTGGCGTTTGTGGAAACTACATCAGAGGTAGCAATACTACACTTAGGTAAATGTAGATCCAGATACACCACATAAATGTATAATTTTAGAACGCAAACCATACATTGGTTAGATAAAAACCGAATCCGACCCTGGCGAGTATTTTCTGAAATCCCCCCCCGACTTTTCTTTAAAACCTCAAGAAGTCATTTTTGTACGAGTTGCTAAGCCAAAGCATGTCATTGCCTGTCAACACCGTAAATCCAGATCCAGACAACTAACTTACATAAATATGACCGTGGATTTATTATTGAAATAGAACAGCACCGACAAATAACGGATGTTTAACATTTATTATTCATAAACAACACCAATTTCATTGTGGTCATATAAAGGATCGACCAGTGAACGATTACATAATTGCTAGTTCGAGGAAAAGCGTCGCGAGCAACAGGCTGGAATTGACTTGTAAATTGCAAAAAGTATTAAGGTTTAACGGTTTTCTCGTAGATTGAGGACGACGTTGTTAATTACATTTGAGTTATATCTGAAATTATTCTCTTTGATTTTCAGCCTTTCCATTAACTTTCGGGCTGCTCTCAGTAATGATTTACTAATGCCCGGGTTCGCTCCCAGGACGATGATAAACATAACATTATTCGTCATATTCCACACCGAAAATATCTCACATGCATAAGGGATTTTTTGTGTATGTTAATTAAAAAAGGATATCCTTTTATATCAATCAACATTAAAATATATAATTTAGTTATAGTTGGGTACACATTTGCTGGGCACACAAAAAACGCAACAAAACTTTAACGGCCTCATTATTATCGCCGTCGGCCCATGCGGCATGGTGTCATCAGACATGCCAACGGACATTAAAAACCTATAAAGGTAAGCGAGTCAATTTGCGGTCGAGGTAGCACAAAGACTAATGGTATTTTAATGAGGTGCTGGAAACGTCAGGAAATCCAAGAAATTTCACTAAAATCTTGTAATTTCAGTCATCATATAAAATAATTTTAATTGATTTTCTACTGTACAAATAAAATTTTCAAAATTGATTTGAAAATCATGTCCATATTTCTTCCAGTAAAGGAAATAGATATAGAATTCGCGACTAAAAAATTCCTTAATAAATCTAAAGTTACCGAAAAAGAAACATACTTTTTTTTAAGAGACTGTCAACATTTCCTTAATGTTACCGTTTAAAAAATTATAGAAAGGAGAGGGCTGAAATATGAAATGATTAAAGGAATATCAAGCCTTGACCCCAGTATTATTGAAACTAAATCGAATGTAGCTGAAAGTAGAATTAATACAGTATTAGAAATATTTTATAGCAAAAATTTTGTCTATAATCACAATATTTAATCTTGTTTTGTTTCGTTAGCTTTTTACAAACCACTTTACGTTTCAAATTTTATTACTTTTTGAAAACCCCTCGTATACGTCAAACTACCTCAAACCGTAACATTCTATTCATTTCATACATTTCTTGCAACCGATTCACATTTCAAATTTTCTTACTTTTTGACAACCCCTCGTATACACCAAACTACGTTCCATACCTCGAGTCTTAACATTCAATTTAGTTTCGTCAATTTCTTGCAACTTAATTAATATTTCAATTTTTACTACTTTTCGATCACCCCTCGTATACATAAAAAATTACTTACCTTACTTTAAACCTCGACGTTCTGATTCGGTTCATAAATTAATTACTACCCGTTTATTAAATTCAAGTTTCAATATTTTTGATCGCCCCTCATAAAACTACATACAATATCTCGATTTCCCGTTTCAACCGATATCTCTGCTTAAACTCGATTTGTGCCTATTAGGAACATTCTCATATCTTATTTCTAGCCATCTCGCACATATTGGGAACATTCTGATGTCATTTCAACTGATAAACGTCTGACCTCCGTGACAAGTTTACGGGGTCCATGTTGATCTGACGAATATTAATACATTAATATCGACTTATAAACAGGTTTTAATAGAATGTGATAATATTCATATTATGGTCCTGGAAAATTAAAGTCAGGGAATTCAAAATTCCAATGTTGGTGGGAATATTAAAGGACACGCCAAGAGCCTCGATAAATTTTTCGAAACTATAATAAAATCTGATACACACCACGGAATATAATTTTAGAAAGTATACTAAATGTGATTGTACAAGGGCATAACGTCGCACCGACCGCAAAATTTTAGAAAGTATCATGAAAACCGACTTTAACTTTGGAAATTTCAAAAATAAAAACTCTGTTACGAATCCACGTCTCTAGTCAAAATTTTTCAGGGAATTTAGTGTGAAACGCTAAAAGCGTTGAAGGTGTATCTTCATTTTTTTGGCAGCCGATTTTGGCGGGAAAACGATGGGATTTCCGCGTATCTGCCCTAAACCGGTTCCTCAGTGATTCGGTGGTAAAAAAGTATCTTTACCATGCACTCACATGTCAGTGGGACAGCCTTGCCTGAACGTATGAATATGTAATTGCCACAATATTTCAAAGTCGTTGCGATTCAAGCGTTTTTAAGCTCTGAGGAGCGTCCTAAATTATTATTGAAATAATAAAAATACGTAAATAGATAGGCAAGCAAAAGCCCACCAAATTCATAAATATTGAATTTTGCATTAACTCTTTATGTGTAATCGTTTGCTATGAACTGAACATTGGAAGTTGAAGACATTATCTTGTCGTTCCGTTCCTCACCATGTGTTGTACATGGGCCATACTATTGTTATCATACATTTTTCTTGAGATTTTGTAAAAACATACTTTTTGAACAGACCAATATACATTTGTTATTTTGTTACCTTCTCCAATGTTGTCTCAAAATTTAAAAACTTTCGCAATTTTTCATACCTTTTTTTAATCTAGTGACTGGCCTATAACTAGAAAAGTAAAAAGGCTGGCCGAAATCATTCTTAAAATATTAGTTTCGAACAGCCCTTGTGAGATCCTTCAAAGAACAATCAATCCCCAAGATCCATTTTCCAACGCAGCAAATCTTTATTGAAACTACCCCCTTGAGAACTACTAAAATGACTATTTTCAACTGCTAGAACGAGATAAATAAAGTACTTAAAATCCAATTGCTTCCAATAACGAAAAACGAGAACTAGATACCCGAGAACCCGAGAAATTACAAATGATATCAACATGAAAGTAATTTAAATTCCCTGCTATTGCAGTAATGCTGTATGCGCATCGCCGGTATGCTCCGGGGGGACAGAGGTGCTACCAGAGTCACCCAGAGTTCACAATCCAACCTTGTGCTTGTACTCACGCGGATCTCTAGCCAGCCGTAACGATGGGCATGAGAATTCCTGCCTCGACGTTAACCTCAAACAAAGGATCGTTATACTGTTGGAAAAAATGTAGCGAATTGTGTTTGCACGTATGAAAGTTATGGAAGGATCAATATTACACGATATAATTTACGATAGTGGTGGTACTAAGCCGAAACTTAATTCCGGCGTGGGAAATGTCAACCGTACGGTATCGGTCAAATAATAACTTTATTAGTTAGAAGTCAGATGAAACAGGAAGTAATTTTTTAATAAATCGTTTCTATTTGCGGACAAATAGTGTTTAGCATAATTTTCTTGAATTTGCAAGATGCATTGAAAAAAAAATTGATACGTTTTAGACAAACATATACAAGCAGGGTGAAATAGAATTTACCAAAGTAGGCCGATTTTCGTAAACGTACATATCATCATAAATAAAATTATGCATATTCGCATTCTAGGACAATCAGATATGATATAATGCACATATAATATAGAAAATTTAATAATGCACGTGCATGATAACTTTACTTTTACTAATAGTAGAATGAATACAATGGCGACCTCACAAATAGTCGAGCTAGCCTAGTTGATACCTTTAAAGATTTGCTGGATGCATCCAAGGCCTCAAGATTATAGTAAATTCACTCAATTCAATCACTATTATCCATTCTCAAAAATAAACACCGTAAACTGACTAAAAACACCACGAATCGCGAAGAAAACTGGGATCACTTAATGGCGTCTATAACGAAAACGATAAAGTACACAGTATAATTTTTCGACGGCAGAGGGCGACATTTGAACATTTAGTTTTCATTAGTAAATTTATTAATGAGTAGTAAATATTTACTGTACAGAACTAAATATTTACTTCACGTATTATTATTAACTCTTTGCTGATATATTTATTTCTAGGAAATAAATGTAATATTGCAATAGATTTGGGAGAAGCAAATATCTTTCTCTCAACTAAATCTGTCATTTTCGTACAGTAATTTACTAAGGAAGAACAAATATTCTTGTCGGAACAAAATTTTTTTAAATAATTGTCTGTATTAAATATAATAAAGGATAGCAAATATTTACTGAATTGAAAAAACTAAGGCTTCTTACTTATTTCAAGCCTCATATTTCCCTCAGTGTACAGATGATTGAATTTTTGTTTCTGTTTCAACCTCATCAACTTTGTACTCCTGTCGTTTTAAAAGACATGTTCTCGTGCTCTCTCGTAATGAAGGCTAGTGATAACTCTGCCACATTCTTTTCGTTTTTTCCGCTAATCTCAATGAGGTATCAATATAATCTGGTACATTGATGTACATTGTGTAACTATCAGTGCCTCTCTCACCCTCTATTTTTACCTTTTATGATTAATTGCTGATACTTTTCGTTTATCAATAAATGTCCCAAGTATAGTACGACTTGGATTATTAGACTAATTTTGAGGTATTTTTTGAGGCTATAAAGAAATTACAACGTGATGGGTCAATCTTGGCGTCACATTCGATTGCAGAATATCAAAATATATAGTAAGAAATGAATCGCATCTATTGTACAATAGCTGTTTTATAACCATTAATTATGGATTATAAAATGTTATTGAAAGCGTCAATATTACTCCCCGGATAGCATCTACCCAATTTTTTTACAAAATTGCTCTTACAATTGTATTGCTGCTATTTTATTTGTCTTCTCTACCTCTAGCTACAGGTGTTTTCCTGATACTTGGAAACGTGCATATGATTGCATATTGACCGTATTCACCCGTGTTTAAGTCTGGTACCAAATCTAATGCAGCAAACTACAGAACCATCACTAATACTTTTGGATATGTTGAACAGTTTCAACTCCTATGGAAAAAATATTGACGTTTTCAATGACCCTTACAACCCTGTCTGTCGACAAGCACGGGGAAATGTATAGTAAGTACTAAGGATTATATACCGTAACACCTCAAATTAATTTTTTTCATACTATACAGGTCCGCTGATATAAACGGTCAAATATCTCCTAAAGTAAGGTAGTTAACGAAAAATGTTAAGACACAAAAGTTTTAGGATTGTTTAAAATCTGTTACAATAAAGAAACACTAAGTATACAGGACCAGTCAAAAAGTCATGACGTAACAAAGTTTCTTTTTCTTTAATGGAACACCCTGTATATTATTCCATATTTCAGTTCTTCTCGAAATTCTAAACACAATTCATAGCACATCATATACCTAAACTTAAACATTTTCGAGATATCGAATTTTGAAAATAACTTTTTACTACTCTCAAATTTATTAAAGAAAAAGCCCGAAATGATGGATATTTATTTATTATAAAAATTACTCAAGGTGGATGACATGGATATGATTAAATTTTAATATTATTTTTTAAGAGAAAATAAAAAAGCATGATTGTTCAGGGTTGATAAAAATGCATGAAACGATTCATTTTTTAATGAATGTCTTGGGTATTTTTGATTTTATGGAAATTAGGAAGTTATGCCAGAAAAAAGAGAGAAAACAAGTTTACATAAGGAATAATTTTTTCCTTTGGAATTCTATTTTATAAGGTGCTCGAAGTGTTCACCGTTTACCTCCTGACAGTAATGCATTCGCTGAACAAAAATTTATAGTGAATCTAAAATGGTGTTTGGTTAATTGTGGCCTTATCCTTTCTTGCAACTCTTCGATATAAAGTCAAGCGGGGTCATATCGGGAGACAGAACTGGCCATTCAATTGCCCCCTGCATCCAATCCATTTATCAGGAAAAGTTTCATCTAGATATGCCCGAACCGTGTGGTACGGGCATATCTAGTCCAAATCCGCCCCATCCTGTTGAAAGCATATTTGTTCTGCCGGTAAATTGGGATTGTTATTTTTGGGAATAATCGTCAAAGCGTGGATTTTGGACTAATCCATACCTACAGTTGTGACGGTTTACATGCCCGTTCAAACAAAATGTAGATTCGTCAGAAAACAATATGTGGTTTACAAAGTTGACATGTTCGTTTAATTTACCCATAATAACTTCGCAGAACTCGATTCTACGATCAAAATCGTCTTCACTCAGTAACAAATGAATTTTATATGGATGGAATTTTTCCTGTTTGCAAATTTTTTTAATGAAATATCGACTTATGATTTAAAGCTCTCTGTTGTGTCGAAATTATTGGATTTTCCTCTACATCTAACAAGACATTCAAAGAATTTTCTTCATTTGTAACGCTTTCTGGTCTTCTAGTTCTTGGGCAATCTTTGATACTTCCAGTCTCCTGAAAACGCTGCAATGTCTTTGAAACGGTTGATTTAGAAAGAGGTTCCCGATTGTGATGCAGTTCATTAAAAAAATTATAGTTTAAAAAAAAACTAAAAAAACACGCTTTAATAGGAAACCGAACTAAAAAATGTTTAAATATTTAAACGGAATATTAAAATATAATATTTTTAGTCGCCCTCTAAAAGCACATTTGAACTATGCTAAGCCCAGTCAGGCTATTTATTTTTCGATTGCAACAGACACTGGACCGCTAGATGGCGCCCGCTGACTATTTTACATGTCGCTATCCCAAAGATACCGAAATGTATCAAATAGTCAAGTGATCCTCATGTCGGTCGTCACATGCCTACCTTGCACTGACGAGAGCCAACAGCTCGAAATTGCAGTCTGCAAGTGCTGTGTGACGACTGGCACGAGAGCTCCTTTAAGTAGGATCAGTCTTTCGGCTGGTGTTTATTGCAATCGAAGCATTAGCGTTTTGATGGTAATATGCAATTATTATACTTAACGCGCCAGGCTTGTAACTTGTAATTCAGCGCTCGGCGGGGCACATAGCCCGGAGAATAGCTGTTGGTTGCAGTCTAGCTACGTTCCTTATAGTAAAATAAGGATTTTATTGAGGCGTTTGTGACTAAACATATTATGTTTTAATATTTCGCCCTCTAAAAGCACATTTGAACTATATGAATTTTGGTTAGAATTTCGAGAAGAATTGAAATATGGAATAATATGCAGGGTCTTCCATTAAAGAAAAAGCAACGCTGTTTCGTCATGGCTTTTCGACTAATCCTGTATACTTAGTCTTTCTTTATTATAATAGATTCTTTAAAGAATAAAGTGAGGTTGTTTTTAATTTTGCTACCAATCCTAGTATTTAAGCCTTTCTTCTTAATTGAAAAAGCTTTATCAAATAAAAATGTATGCAAATTTTAGTGTTTATTTAATTGCATGTATGCGCCAATTTTTAAGTGCAGTAATTAAGATTATTTTTTGTACTTTTTATATCTCTATCGTGTTATTAAACAGCACCGTTTAGTTGAAACAAACTCGCCGAAATACTTTAATCTGCAATCAATTATATGAAATTAGCATTCAGTGTTGCGTGATAGGAAACGATACATTATTTATAAATGAAACCATACTACTGCCAAATCGGATGTATCGCCATCCCTCAAAGGGGAAAAACGCCAATCTCATCCAATCTTCGCGAGGAAATTGAAAGTTATAAAATATTCATTAATAAATCCATCAACTGGATTATTTATTTTGGAGAAATTCCAGAATTCCTGGAAATGAAGCATCATAAAGCCAAATGGTTGTTGTTTCGTGTAGTTTATTTAGAAACACAATGACATCGTTATCACAGATACGATTTGTCGATAACATTTGTTGAATATCTATTAAGGCTCTGTTTAGCATATTTAAAAGGTTATGTAATAAATTAGTAAGGCTTTAACCTTTCCAGAGGCGGGGACATAACATTTGAAAATGTGTACGCAGATAAACTTGTAACAAGTTTTTTTAATAAAATATTTGTTCAATTAATTTTATTGACACAAGAAGTACGAAGAGAGACGACAACGATATTTAATCTCTGCAATCATTTCACCGTATAGAATGGATTTTAAGAATTTCATTTGATATTAAGGAAACTATATTACACTCTTGTGCCAATTGGTGGTATCCTTACCAGTTATTAAATTTCTTATATCACAGAAATTAATGTTAACTATATTGTACAAAGTTCCCTGTCGTAGGCGTTTGGAGATATGTATGTAGTACACCATTTCCTGACTGATGGGACAACTAATTTTCGATAAGCTTCTGGCGTGTTGTGTTTCCTATTTTATTTTATTTTATTCATATACCATCTAACAGTACAAGACTTTTACCTAAAAAAATACATTTCAATACAATTTTGTCATCTGATGAAGTTTTAAATTTCCTTTCTTGATGCAGGTATTTATCAGTAAGGATTACAGTAGACAAAAGGACTTGGAAACTTTGTAATTAATATGATGGATAGAATAGATATCGACAGAAGGAGTTGTGAGAGCCATTGAAAACGTCAATATCTTTTCCATAGGTGTTAAAATCGTTCAACATTAGAGAAGACGTCAAATACAGTTCCGAGAATAATAAAAATGCTTTTAATGCCATTTTGTAATAAATTGTGTATTTTTTATTTGATGGTTTTGTACATACATTTTCAAAAGTTTGTGTTAAAGTATTAGCAACGTTGTGTGCAAGTATGTGGTATACACATTTCGTGCTACTCTGATTTGATATAATTCCAAAAAAAGTATGATGTTTTGAGGAATGCTCTTTTCGACTATTAGTCCCGGCGAAATCAGTCGTCGACCAGGAAAATTTATTTGAATGGACTATTTTTGTGCCATTTTGTTCAAAATGTGCTACTTTATAAGAAAGTATAGTTTGCCAGATGAAAATGTGGTCCAGGAATTGTTTAAACAAAGTTCTTTTAAACAAATTAGAAAAATCTCTAAAGTTGATACATTTCGAGAAAAAATTCTTGACGACGACTTTTTCTAGGTGGCTGTTGGAAAAGAAGCGTGCCGATCCATTAATATGTAGTAAAATACTTTGGTCCGACGAGGCAAATTTTTCCATAATGGATTTTTTAATCGCAATATTCATTACAAATGGACTTGAAAATACACACTGGCATAGACCGACTGGGTTTCAAAATCGTTTTCAATAAATGTGTGGATAGGTATTTTAGGCACCAATTTAATAGGTCCTTATTTTTATGATGGTCACCTCAGTGGTCAAAGGTACATAAACTTTTTGAGAAATGAATTTAATAAATTGTTAGATGACCTACCTTTAGAGAATCGACACAACTTTCAATATTTTCAAGAAGATGAAGCTCCTCCCCACAATTCCCACATTTGCCTAGATTATTTAGACGAAATTTTGCCTCAACATTGGATAGGTACCAATAGATTTATTCGATGGCCCCCTCGTTCTCCAGATATAACCCAATGTATTTTTTTCTATGGGAGTATATTAAAGATAAGGTGTTTTCGACGACACCGCAAAATGTAGAGGACCTAAAGGCTCGAATTCAACAGGCATCTACTACAGTTACCCCCGAAATGCTGAGTAATGTTTTAAATGCAATGCCTCGCCGCTCTCGATTGTGCATAAGAAATCGCGGTGGACACTTTGAACACTGGATATGATATCTTAAAAATTATTTTGAGGATTAGATAAATATTAATGTTCTGCGTGCTATATTCTTTTTATTATTAATTTGTTTTTGTTACCTGAATTTACTTTATTCTTCTTAATTGTGTTAATGTTTTATTATAGCAAACATTTGAACAACTTATTGAATTATTTTATCGTTTTATTTAATCATACTTCTCGACGGCAAGTATAATGCCTGTTAAAAAATAATTTATTGGTTTTAAAAAAATGTTTTTATAATTACTAACGTAGTACCAATGAATAAATATGGCGTGTGATATATCGTTGAAAAGGGAGGAAAATACTCTATTCAATGGCGCCATTTCCCGCCTGTTTCAAAATAATTTTTTAACAGCCTGAAGAGTAAATCTCAAAATACAGCGGTTTTGAAAAAAGTTAGATAAAACCTCGTTGAAACGCTCTGTTTTGCAAAAAATTTTCGCCTTAGAATTATTTGACGTTTTCCGCATTTTCGATATTTTCCGCCATAACTCTTAAAGTAGGCCATGGATTTCAAATGTCTTTAAACCATTTTGTAAGTTATATAAATCGGCACAATTTTCGTAAAAATATTTTTTTTTTGTACGACCGATATTAAGTGAGATATTCTCGAGGGCTTTGATAAAATGGACAGCCTGTATACTATATAGTTCACATAATTTGTTGCGATCAAGAATTTACATAGCTTTCTTAGCCGGGAAAATGATAATAATGGCAGGTAAAATTTTGCACATGTTGTAAACATATTGAACATGCAAACTATGATCCAGCCTGATGTCCTGTTTATCCTTAGGGTTAAATTTCAATGTATGTTCTAGGCGTAGTTTAATATACTTCTGTAGATCTTTCATTGCCCTAGGGCTCGTTATGACCCCGTGTCCAGTATTTTCAGTACCCTTATTTTTTAGAATCATTTTAACTATGAACCCAGTATTACTTCATACTTTGTGTATCATTTAACAATACTATAAACCTCGAATTCTTCAATTTGAGGAGGCACTACTTTCAAAATTTTAAAAGAGTTTCTTCATAAGTTGCTTTTCATAAGAAATGTCACAAACATGGTTCATGATACCTCGCCACTTTTCTAACTAAAGAGGAGTTTAAAAATAGGTCGGTCGTGCGATTTTGTTTTTTCTTTTTTTGACATTTTACATAGCCATATTTTCAAAACGAATTGACACTTTTTGATAAATATTGTACTTTTCTCGGCCTGTATGGAGACTACCTCTGTGCCAAATTTGATCATAATCTGGGTTGATTTGGCACGGAATGATCCAATTCATAAAACATCATTGGAATGAAACCAGTTTTAAATGGGCCTGTCAAGATTGGTGTGCGCTGCATCGACTTTAGACACTTCATTTCTTACATGATTCGACCGGCTCCGCCGCTGCACGCCTTTCCAGGATCGTGTGTATTGAACCCATTTTAAATATAGCCTCACCTCTATCATCCTAATTATTCCTAATGATGCGTTTCACCGCGCCGCCAATGTCCGCTGCGATCGTTAACCCTTCCAATCACAGAGTTGAAGGTTGACGTTGCTGCCGTGCGATATTCATTTGTTTGCACGTTGCCGACCTTGAAATCGTACGCGAACCCAACAAAGAGGTTATATGCCACAAATCAACGGAGAACACATTCGACTGATGCCGGAAGTATTAATAACATGAGACGGTGGACAAGTGAACTGTCAGGATTGCGTAGTTAATTGGTGATCTCGTTGGTATTTATTTCTTTGGCGGATTGATTAAACCTGCTCGATTCCCATGAAAGTACGTTACGTGAAATTAAACAACAAGTCTATTAATTATCACTTTCAACTGCTGCTCGTAGGTCACGAACGACGAAAGTAATCTTCAACGATGTTCTTCCTCGTATAGTTGTTCACTGGATCGCGTACATATATATATATGTACACATATGTGTGTATGTAAGTAACGAAATGTGTATACGGTTATGATAAATTCATTAGAACCTGAATGTATAGTCTCATTATAGACAGTACACGGTGCCAGAAGAGTCGCTGTGGCGCGACACCGTAGATAATGGGATAACTGCATGAACTTTTCCTGGTTTCAATATTATCTGAATGGCAGACAACAGTATACTAGTATTAATACAGGAAACTCGATACTTACATCACAAAATGGATCAGTTTTATCCGGTGTTCCACAAGGATCTATTCTTGGACCAATTCTTTTTTATTGCAAATATCTCGAGACTTTATATTCAAAACTATATACGGTGATGATATTCAACGAATATATAGTTTTTCTCCTTCCGAATTTGAAATGGCAGCATTTTACATCAATAACGACTTAACCAATGGACACTACAAAACATTTTTGTACTTGATGCTAGGAAAAATATTTTTTTTCTTGGAACTTCTCAACAGAATTTTACTGGACTGAATGTTCAAATCAATAACGAAATCATTACATGAACTAATAGCGTTAAAAATCTTGATATTAACTCTAATCCTTTACCAAGCTTTCTGGTCACGTTAACATTATTTGTAAAAAAGCTTTCTATTCTTTAAAACAATTATATACCTTTAAGAAGTATCTAGATACAAATACTAAAATACTGCTTTCTTAAACTATCGTTCTACCACACTTAAATTACGCAGATACAGATAATTTTGTATATGGTCCCTATTTTACTCAAGACAAATACCGTTTACAAAAAAGTGAATACTGCTCTGTAAGATATTTTTCAACTGTGCCCCAATATGGTCATATTACTCCATATTTACACGATTTCAAACCATTAAATATATGTTAAAGGAGATTCTTACACGAAATAGGATAGGTTTTCAGAACAGGCAAACCTAGTTATTTATTTCATAAAATACATAGACGAACTGACATTCATAGCAGAGACTTGAGACACGTTGAAAATAAAGTTTTCATTCTCCTCAATAAAATTTCACTTTTTCGATCGTCCTTTTTCTTACATTATTAATAATCTGCCATCCAGTGGCAATAGTTAAACATAGATGAAAGGAAGACATAATCCTCTCCAGTCTAGAAAATTTTGATGTACACGTGTTCTAAATTAGAATTATACAAGGTGTCTCACCGGGAACTGAATCGATCGATATAGAGAATAGTACGCATCAGAAAATTTTGAAAATTTAGATAATTACTAATGTTGGTGTGGCCAATCCAACTGAAATAATTACAAGCAGCTGGCACTTCCGCTTATACCGGTCGAAGTCGATACTAACTTCCTTATTTCTAATGGAATACCTTATATATTTTAGGGTTTTCGAAAAGAGCATAAAATTCTAAGTCGAAAATATGTAGCATATCCTATACCTAAACCTATCCGTTTCAGAGATATTTGACCTTTTATAGAAAATTTGACAGGTGCAACGGTTTGCAAGAACCGTTATAACTTTATTCATGTAAAAGATCCTCATTTGCTTCTTGTCACGTAAAAAGAAAACAAGGAGAACTACGTTCTGCAACTGAAATAAATTCAATAATATCATACCAAGTGTTCCGTTTCTCGCGTTACATTTTGTCAACTTCAAACCGCAAAGGTCCGCATTGGTATGATATTATTGAATTTATTTCAGTTGTAGAACGTAGTTCTCCTTGTGTTATTTTTATGTGACAAGAAACAAATGAGTATCTTTTACACGAAGAAAGTTATAACGGTACTTGCAAACCGTTGCTGTCAAATTTTCTATAAAATGTCAAATATCTCTGAAACGGCTAGGTTTAGAGGATATGCTACATATTTTCGACTCAGAATTTTATGCTCTTTTCGAAAACCCTAAAATATATAGGGTGTTCCATTTGAAATAAGCAAATTGGTATCGACTTCCGGTATAAAGTGCCAGCTGCTTGTAATTATTTTAGTTGGATTGGCCACATCGACATTAGTAATTATCTAAATTTTCAAAATTTTCTGATACGTACTTTACTCTATATCGATCGATTCATTTCCCGGTGAGACACCCTGTATGCAAGTATGTATTTGTATATTATTATATTTAAATGCATAAGTTGTTTTGTTTATTTACATGTTATATCTTTTTTTATTTCTATAGTCAGGAAGTGCTGAAAACATTGTTGGTACACTTTCCTTTGAGAAAATGTGTTTTTTTTTCAATAAGCGAATTGTATTGTAATTAAAACGGGATCGGAGAGCATTTAGATGAAAAACAATTCGCTGAATTCGTACGGATTGATTCTTTATTTACTTTTTGGAAAATCCATTCAGTTTTAGTAATCTCTAGATGGCTAAACCCACTTAGTAATCTGTTGGTTGGATATTTTCCAGATATTTGGAAATCTTCTCTTGTGAAAAGTCCAATTTTAGCTATTTTGGGAAATTGATCAACTTAAAAATGTACGATTACACAATTGCAAATAATATAGTCTCCGATAGGCAGTCAAGCTTCGCTATAGCATTACTACGCCACTTACAAATGACACGAACCGTATATTCACTTCAGGTGTGCCACAAGGCTCGATGTTAGGCCCTTTATTATTTCTAATATATACAACCCGACCTCTCTGAAGTTCTGAAGTAGGGGAACATTTAGCTACACAAGCTTTTGCGGATGACACGCATTTGATCCAGATCAGGTTAACTTAGCCTGCTATTTTGTAAATAAAGACCTAGAGTCAATTTATGAATATTCTCTACGTCATAACTTAAAGCTTAAAGCTACCAAATGTGACGCTCTAATTTTTTGCCAGAAGAACAATTGTTAAATAACAACATGAACTGTTGCGCTTACAGTAATGTTAAGTAGAGTAACCTCGGCTAGACTTCGCCTTCATAATACTATAGTACATTACGATACTAAATAAAGTCTGTTTATTATTATTATCATACCAACACGATCGATGAAGTGAATGTCGGGTGTAATGTTCATACCGTTTGCGGAGAATATTGCATCGTCGGCGTCATAATATTGTTGATTAATTCGTGTATTTATCTGGATATAATTCACACAGAGTATACAGGCTGTTCATTTTATCAGGGCACTCGAGAATATCTCACTTAATATCGGTCGTACAAAAAAAAATATTTTTACGAAAATTGTGCCGATTTATGTAACCTACAAAATGGTTTAATGACATTTGAAATCCATGGCCTACTTTAAGAGTTATGGCGGAAAATATCGAAAATGCGGAAAATGTCTAGGCCAAATATCTCCGTTATTTGAAGAGATACGAGAAAAATTCTATTTTTGCGAAACAGAGTGTTTCAACGAGGTTTTATCTAATTTTTTTCAAAACCGCTCTATTATGAGATTTACTCTTCAGGCTGTTAAAAAAATTATTTTGAAACGGGCGGGAAATGGCGCCATTAAATAGAGTATTTTCCTCCCTTTTCAACGATAAATCACATGCCATTTTTATTCATTGGTACTACGTTAGTAATTATAAAAACATTTTTTAAAAACCAGTATTTTTTTTTAACAAGCATTATACTTGCCGTGGAGAAGTATGATTCAATAAAACGATAAAATAATTCAATAAGTTGTTCAAATCTTTGCTATAACAAAACATTAACACAATTAAGAAGAATAAAGTAAATTCAGGTAACAAAAACAAAATAATAATCAAGAAAGCAACATGGAGCAATTATGGAAAGAGTATTCGCAGTTGTGCCAATGTATAGAGGTCCTCCATAAAAGCGTCACTCCTTGCTCAGAAAGCTAAAATGTCTTTACCAATTAATTTAAGTGTAATATCCATTTGTTTGTATTTCATGATTTCATTATTATTTCAATTATTTTAAAATAGTTGGCTATGAACAAACTTGACAATTTAATTTTTTGACAGATCATCTCAGTTAATACTTAAACTCTTACTCAATCACACTCGATTAAGAATTTAGAATTTTCAAAAATGATTTTCACTCACATTGATCGTTATATGTTCGTTACATATTGCCAGTGCAATTTTAACTCTGGATTAACTCAAGTAGAATATAGAAACAGATTTCCACAAGCACTACTACTACTACTGTTCAGCAAATTAGCTACGAAAATGAAAAACAATGGTTCATTTTTAAAGAAGAAGACAAGGTTGAACAGTGTTACTGATAATGTAAATAAGGTAAACCGAGTTATTAATTATGTAAGAAATAAAAATACAGAACATCATTAAGAGAAATTCAAATTGCTTGTCATATAAATAAAACAAATGCTAGAAAAATTGTAAAGAAAAATGGTTACCGGTGTTGTAAAGTCAAAAAAGTTCACAATTTACAAGCGGGGGACAAACCAAGGAGGTTTGTAGGTGGCTGTTGGAAAATAAGCGTGCCGATCCATTAATATGTAGTAAAATATTTTGGTCCGACGAGGCAAATTTTTCCAATAATGGATTTTTTAATCGCAATATTCATTACAAATGGACTTCTGAAAATACACACTGGCATAGACCCACTGGGTTTCAAAATCGTGTTTCAATAAATGTGTGGATAGGTATTTTGGGCACCAATTTAATAGGTCCTTATTTTTATGATGGTCACCTCAGTGGTCAAAGGTACCTAAACTTTTTGAGTAATGAATTTAATGAATTCTTAGATGACCTGCCTTTAAATTTTGCCTCAACATTGGATAGACACCAATGGATTTATTCGATGGCCCCCTCGTTCTCCAGATATAACCGCAATGGATTTTTTTCTATGGGGGTATATTAAAGGTAAGGTGTTTTCGACGACACCGCAAAATGTAGAGGACCTAAAAGCTCGAATTCAACAGGCATGTATTCAGTTTTTAAATGCAGTGCCTCGCCGCGCTCGATTGTGCATAAGAAATCGCGGTGGACACTTTTAACACTTGATATGATATCTTAAAAATTGTTTTGAGGATTAGATAAATATTAATGTTCTGTGTGCTATACTCTTTTTATTATTAATTTGTTTTTGTTACCTGAATTTACTTTATTCTTCTTAATTGTGTTAACGTTTTATTATAGCAAAGATTTGAACAACTTATTGAATTATTTTATCGTTTTATTTAATCATACTTCTCCACGGCAAGTATAATGCTTGTAAAAAAAAATTTATTTAAAAAAATGTTTTTATAATTACTAACGTAGTACCAATGAATAAATATAGCATGTGATATATCGTTGAAAACGGAGGAAAATACTCTATCAATGGCGCCTTTTCCCGCCCGTTTCAAAATATATTTTTTAACAGCCGAAGAGTAAATCTCAAAATAGAGCGGTTTTGAAAAAAAATAGATAAAACCTCGTTGAATCGCAAAAAATTTTCGTCTTAGAATTTTTCTCGTATCTCTTCAAATAACGGAGATATTTGGCCTAGACGTTTTCTGCATTTTCGATATTTTCCGCCATAACTCTTAAAGTAGGCCATGGATTTCAAATGTCTTTAATCCATTTTGTAGATTATATAAATCGGCACAATTTTCGTAAAAATATTTTTTTTGTACGATCGATATTAAGTGAGATATTCTCCAGGGCCCTGATAAAATGGACAGCCTGTATAACTCACAAACAAGCAAAAAATTAATAATACGTCGACGAAAAATATCGACGGAATTATCAGTGTGCAATGAAAGCCTACAGATGATTCAAAATTGGTAAATAGAAAACTTAATCACATAATGTAGACGAAAGAAGAATCCTTGAGGTACTGAATCTTGAAATATATAGTTAAAGTTTCAATAAATTTGAATTTGTCTTTCAAAAAATTATTGAAATGTTTAACGGCACTTTCCTCGAAAACGGTTTTAGTTATCAAGTTCTACTAAGTGTAGCTTTTATACGTGGAAATGACGTCCTCATAAGATTTTCTGGTCAAAGTACCTACCACGTTTCGTAAAAAAAAAAATCATCATCAGATACAGGTCCTGCGGCGCCCTCTATGATCTAACGTGTGTTCTATTCTATTATTTCTTAGAACAAAAAAAGGTTATCTAGCAAATTCGGCGAAGATCAGTCAAGAGGCTGTTGAGTTATAGCAAAAAAAACGAAAAAATAATTTGAACTTTGACCCCCTGTATATTTTTTCACAGCAACATTTTACTAAAGCATATTTGTTATATCCTCATATTTTGGCCCAAAGAATCTACCCCTGAACTATGGCCTGTTATTAATGGCCCACCCTTTATAGAAAAGCGTTTATTTTGAAGAAAAAAAATAAACATTACGTTCCTGCACGATTACCCGATATATTCCTATTTGTTTCTGTATATTAAGCGATTCAATGTGGATCTTGACTTCTTTCTCCAGGCGAAATTATTTCAATATTTCTAGTTTCTTAAAATATGAGAGAATATGAACGGAAGGAAATAACCATTCCGTTATCTTTGTTTCCTTTGAAGCGCCACAAGCACAAAAGGAATTTTCATTTTGTTTTCTCAAATCCAACTCTACATTATTACTAAATGCATTATTAAATTCATTTTTATCATATAATAATTTTTCGAATTCCGTAGGAATGATATGCATATATTGGTTTCCACATTATCAAAACATAACGTTTAAATATCACTGTATTTTTTGTTTGATGATTTTTTAAGGATTGTAAAACCATTATAAAACAGTGACAAAAATTCGTTCAGACACTTCGATTTTTAAATGCATTTAAAACAAGTGAAATAATCATTAATTTGGAGTAGAAAGACATAACAGGTATTATTAGAAAATATATTAAAAAGACGAGAAATTTGGAACACATGGGTACTGCAAAATAACAATAAGTGTGAATAAATTACACACTGGCTGGTCCACGATGAAGGTTTACCTTATGGGGACTAACGTGTTTGTTTTCAATAAATGTTATAAAATAATGTATCGGTGACAAATAAACATTTATTTATTTGCTTGTAAAAGTTCGTTTCTTCTTTTTGTAATTAAAAAAGACTAACGTAAGTTATTTATTTTCGTTCAATAAATTTTCTCAAAATTATCACCGGCTTTGAATTAAATAGTGATAGTTTTCTTAAAAAATCAGATGATTTAAATCATGATTTTTTCTTGATTTAAATCAGCCCAATCCTGATTTTGACACATCCTGTATGAAAAAAAAGAAAACAAAACAGTCTGTACTGGACAATGAGAGCTCTCACAATATTCTAGCTGAAACTTGACCTTTTCAGAAATAATAAGTAAATGTCCGATCCAAGCAAATAAACGAGCATTTCAGTATAAATTATTCAACAGCTTCTGAAGCGAACATTTCCGTAAGTATTTATTTTTAATGAAAGTTCAACACAGATTATGGACAATAAAATTATCCGCCTTCGTTACTTTTCTAATGCGAAGGTCATAATTCTGAGTTACGTAAATATGACAAAAAATAGTCATTCCGTGACTTCATTTAAATTTAATGTAAAGCTGTTCCCCAAACATATCTTCGAATATTTTTTAATCTAAAGTAAATTAGATTTTCCGCTGGCGTGATTAAACGAAAATTAAACCAAGTAAATTAGAAAATATATATACAAATTCCCCGCTACTCGTTTCCTATTAATTTGTGGATATTTGAAGTCAAATTAAGATCTCCTCAATCCGCTCGTAATAAAAACAAAAATAGTTTTCGCAGTTCTCGTTAACAGTATCGGAGTTGAGTCTCTTCATTTTAATTAAAACGTTTCGGGATTGATTGCGAGTTTTTATGTGCATTGTTTAATCAGTCGTAATATTTTAATTTCCGTTAGTTTCCAGCCGGCGGAGAAACGGAAAAACGAATTTAATGATGTAGGATTGACCTCCTGAGCGTATTTCAAAATTTTTTACTTTCCCATATACGTAGTATACCGGGTGTTAACGGATCATGGTAGACCCCCTTTTTTCCTTATTTTTAAGAATATCGGAATGAAGCTTGGTAGATGTATTATATGACCAAGAAGATACTTTGTGGCATAACTGTCATTTTTTCCCACTTCCGGTTTCACCGGAAATGACCCCAACTTTTGATTTTTAAGTGGAACACCCTGTATATTCCTTGAAAAATTCGGAGTACGGTGATGCCCCATAAGTGACATTTTGACTCCATGGTAAAAAAATTGACATTCAAAATTTAAAAAAAAATTAAAATAAGAAAAAAACCGCTGCCCAAGGAATCACTACTTCCACATCCAGATTTTGTATCCAAGTCTTATGCACACCAAATCCCAATGTAATATTTTATTCCTTTTAATAATAGAGTGAGGGTGGTAGAAGGGTAGAGGGAGTGGCTAATGTAAAAAAAAAATTAGAAGTTCTTGGTTCTCTGTATCTCCCAATTTAATTTTTACTCCCTTTAATAGTAGAATGGTAGAGGGGTGGCTAACGCCAAAAAAATTTTTTTACACGTTTCGTTCTTGTATTCACACTAAATCACAATTTATTTTTTTTTACCCCCTTTAATAATAGGATGATGGTGGGTGGCAATGAGGGTGGTAGAGGGGGTAGCTAACGCCAAAAAAATTTTTTTATACGTTTCGTTTTTGTATATACACTAAATCTTACATTTTATTTTTTTTTCTCCCTTTGCTCGCCAAAAAAATTTTGAGACCTTAACTTTCCGTACATGCCCTAAATTGTAACTTTATGGACTCTTACTTGCTTGTTTTGCCTATTTACCCTTATTTACCCCATTTACCCCCGAACCCTTCAACGGAATTAGATCAAAATATAATCTAGTTCCAGATCTTGTTACAATACATAAGTGTACCAAATTTCAAGTCAATACGATAAACGGTTCCAGGGTAAACGTGCGCACAAAAAAGTTATAGACAGACCGACAGACTGGAAATTTTTTTCGCTCAAATTTAAAATCTCAACGTTTCATGACATTTTAAGCCTATTTGAACAAAAAAAATTAATTTTTTTGCGTTACTCTACTTCCACTGGACGTGGAAGTAATTGCTTTTGGGCACATCCACCGATTCCTTTGAACAACCGCTATTTTATGGTAGACTCTACCATTATGGTTCCATTTGAAAAAATTTAGTTTTGGTAAAAAATCTGTTCAGGCCAAATTTGATGGCCCACAAAATACATATTCATTTATGCTCGATTTAATTTTTCTGACATCAAGGAAATCACAGCCTTAAACCATTAAATCCATTAAATAAAAATTTAATACGGAATTACCTAATTTCTGTGTATTGGTATCTCAATCTGGTCACATTAATATACTAGTTAGACAAATACTTATGGGAAAGTTTGTCTGAGTTGTGTAAGACCGATTTTTTAAATACATCTTCCGAGAAGAAATCAGTAAAACTATCAACAATTAACTGCGGGTCTTCGATAATTTGATTTTCATAATTTAAAGATGAAGGGATGGATGTAGAATTATTGTTTGTTTTAATAAAACTCCAGAAGTTGTTTGGGCTGTCCTGAATGTTATTTTCAATGTTGACCATCACAAAGTAACGGCTTCCACAATAGAATTTTTAATAAATAGTGTTTCCTTTTCAATAAAGTAAAGTTTTTAACCCCTTTTAGGAGACGTTATTAAAAACCTGTAAAAATGGACCGTTTCTTTCTTTGTGTAATATTGTGAATATATTTTTGTTATGTACAATTTACTTGCAATCGGCCATATTGTAACGCAAATTTGCCTGGTCCTCAAAATAAAAACAAATGTCTCTAAATGTGGAGTTAATTATCTTCTTTTTAGACAGCTCACGTGTGCATACCAAAAGCACGTGTTGAACAAACCTTTGTTCACCTAACACGTGCTTTTCCTTTCGCTTTATTCCATACCCTCTTCTCATAGACCACTCTTGAGCTGTAAACATCCTTGCGGGTTGAAAATAGCCATTATAAAAAATTCGTGACGTGACAGTAAAAACGAAAACTACATTGATTTACGGTAACCAGAACAAGGTTTTCATAATAAATGATAAATATGTGGGATGCCTTTATCCTGAACATTATATCAGTAGTTTTATTGTATTGATTTCTAAGTATAGAAACGGATTTAACGAGTTTTCAAAGTTATACCAAACTTATAAATCGAATACTTTGTGATATAGCTGTTATTGATACTTGTTCTACGTATATTATAATGATATTAAGGAGATACCTAACTACAAACTGTAACAGGAATGGAATTGGGTACTTTCATTGAATAACTCGGTTATAGTTTTCAGGATGATTAAATATAAACTTCAGGAACAAAGTTTTAACTTCTAACTGATTAATTGGAATAATAATAATACTAACGATATTGGATATTAAATCGTAATTTGGGGTTGCCACATTTCTGGAAACCTGGAATTGTCAGAAAATTTTGAAATTTCAAAAATATTAGGAAAAACCGCTGCCCAAGGAATCACTACTTCCACATCCAGATTTTCTATCCAAGTCTTATACACACTAGATCCCAATGTAATATTTTACTCCCTTTAATAATAGGGTGGGGGTGGTAGAGGGGTGGCTAATGCAAAAAAAAATTAGAGGCCCTTGTTTCTCTTATCACACCAAATCCCAACTTAATTTTTTACTTCCTTTAATAATAGGGCGGGGTTGGCAATGGGGGTGGCTAATGCCAAAAAAATATTGGAAGCCTTTGGTTCTCATATACACACTAAATCCCAATTTAATTGTTTACTTTTAATAATAGGGTGGGGGTGGTAGAGAGAGTAGCTAACGACAAAAAAAATTTTTTAGACGTTTCGTTCTTGTATACACTAAATCACATTTTAATTATTTTTTACTCCCTTTCATAATAGTCTGGGGGGGGGGGGGCTGATGCCAAAAAGAATTGAAGACCTTGACTTTTCATACATGCCCTAAATTGCAATTTTGGTTTCTTACCTGCTTGCTTTACCTATTTATTCTTATTATTATTTACCCCCGAATCCTTCAACGCAATTAAATCAAAATATAATCAAGTTCAAGACCTCGTTATAAGAGATAAGTGTACCAAATTTCAAGTCAATATCATAAACGGTTCCAGAGTAAACGTGCGCAAAAAAAGTTACAGACCGACAGACAGAATTTTTTTTTTCGCTCAAATTTCAAATCTCGACATTTCATGACATTGTAAGCCTATTTCAACAAAAAAAATTTTTTTACGTTACTATATTTTCACTGAACGTGGAAGTAAAAAACCCGCTGCCCAAGGAATCACTTCTTCCACATCCAGATTTTGTATCCAACTCTTATACACACTAAATCCCAATGGAATATTTTACTCCCTTAATAATAGGGTGGGGGTGGTAGAGATGGTGGCTACTGCCAAAATAAATATTAAAGGCTCTTGGTTCTCGTACACACACTAAATCCCAATTTAATTTTTACTCCCTTTAATAATAGAGTGGGAGTGGTAGAGGGGGTGGCTAATGCCAAACAAATTTTAGAAACCCTTGGTTCTCGTATACACACTAAATCACAATTTATTTTTTTTACTCCCTTTAATAATAGGGAGGGATAGCAATAGGGGTGGAAGAGGGGTTAGCTAACGCCAACAAAATTTTTTGAGACGTTTCGTTCTTATATTCACACTAAATCACAATTTAATTTTTCCTTCTTCCTTTCATAATTGTGTGGGGTGATATTGGGGGTGGCTGATGCCAAAAAAAAGGAATTGAGACCTTGACTTTTCGTAGATGCACTAAATTGTAATTTTATGGACTCTTCTTCTTGCAGTGCCATATCCGTTCAACGAATATTGGCGATCATGTTCGCTATTTTGACTTCGCTATTTTGACTTTATTAACCGCTGCTCTGAAAAGCGCGGTCGTTGACTTCCCAAACCACTGTCTCAAGTTCTTCAACCAGGATGTTCTTCTTCCTGGGCCTCGTTTTCCATTGATTTTACCTTGGATTATCAGATGTAGTGTATTATATGTTTCTGAATGTCTCATTACGTGGCCAAAGTATGATAGTTTCCTCTTTTTCACAGTATTAATTACTTCCTTTTACCCATTCTACACATTACTTCTATGTTTGTAACGTGGTCTACCCAACTTATCCGTAGCATACGTCGGTATACCCACATCTCAAAAGCCTCAAGTCTCTTAAGGGTGTTTTCTGTAAGAGTCCAAGACTCCACTACAAGAGGAAGGAGAATACATAACAGCGAACCATCCTTATCTTCAATTCCATATTTAGGTCATGTCCACAGAAAACCTTCTTCATCCTCACAAAAAATGTTGTTCTTGCTTGCTCTATTCTTGATTTTATTTCAATCGAGTGGTCCCAGTCATCAACTAGAAGCTGTCCCAAATATTTCATTCTATGCACCCTTTCTAAACGTTCTGTCCCAATCCACAGTTCTCCATTAATGTTTCTTTTGCTCACTATCATTAATTTAGTTTTTTTGACATTCAATTTGAGGCCATAATTTTCGCATACGTTGATTATTCGGTCCAAGAGAAGCTGGAGTCCCTCAATATTGTCTGACATAAGTACTGTGGCATCTGCATAACGCAGATTATTCACTGTAACTCCGTTTAACTCTTACCTGCTTATTTTGCCTATTTACCCTTATTTACTCCATTTACCCCCGAGCCCTTCAATTGAATTAGATCAAAATATAATCTAGTTCCAGATCTCGTTATAATACATAAGTGGCAATTTGAAGCGGATACAGTAACAGTAGTATCGTCCGCATGCATAATTCTCATCCCTTTCTTTGTATGACAAGGAAGGTCATTTATATACATGGAAAATAATAATGGCACTAGAATTGAGCCTTGCGGCACACCTAGGGTTCTTGCATATCTGACACAGCTTCATCATATTTAACTATAAATTTTCTCTTTTCCGTATACGAAATCAAACGTTCTTCTTTTTATGGGTACATTCTACAAAAATAGTAAAATTAATCAGTTATACTGGAAAAATAACCTCTGTTTGATCTCTTGACGTAAACGTCACAGTCACGTCATTTACATTGTATACTGTGCCGATTTTCTTAGAGCACTAAAAACCTGTAAATTGTATTTCTATGCTGACGATACCCATCTCTATAGCAACTGATTCATAACAAATTATGCATAAACCAAGATATTAAGAATATTGTTGTTATTCTTGTCGGCTTTGTTTAAAAAATTTGGAAAGGAAATACAATTTATTAGGCATAACACCACTATTTTCGTGGATATCAAAATTAGCGTTCCTGGATAGCATAAAAAATTTGGTACCACTTTTTAACTTACCTGTTTACAATTTCAACAACGCATTAATAACTTATGAAAAAATTTAGTTGTGCATTAAAATAACCGTTATATTTTACATGAAATATTAAGAACACTCCCTAGTCTTAGACTTTTTTTTAACTATGATGCTATTGTATATGGTCCGCGTCTCGGCCCAATAATCGCATATATGGTTCAAAAGGTCCAAAATAAGTGTAAAACAATGACTATTCTCTCATATCTAAGAGAACTTTTGATTCCCATCTCCATTCACATGCGAAATCTTAGACATATACCGAAAATTTCTCACCACACATTTAAAAAAAAAAATCTTTTATGTGTTCTGATCAACATTATATAATTCAATCCCTATTAATAGTAAGCAAGTTTCCTTCTTTCATTATAAAAGGTTCCTTTGATATCAGTGAATAAAACTCAGAAACAAAAATCTAAAAATTAATGTAGGACATTATTTTCTTTATATTTTAAATTTTATTTTAATTAGATCATATTCCTATTTAGCCCACCATTCTCTGTCTACTTTCAATTTGATGACAGCCCTTTACGCACCATGCCAGCAATGTTTTTCCAATGGTAGGGTCTCTGTGTTGAATATAGGGCATCGGCACCACAATGCATACATCAACACGATCAATCAATGACACGGCAATCAAATTTGTTACATAATCTACCGAACTCCCTCAGATTTTAAATAGATTGTACAAAATCGTGTTTCTTTCTCCTACTCTCTTCACTAACACCGCAAATGACTTTCTACGAAATTTCAAAGTTAATAAATATATAACCGTCTAAAATTAGATGCCGATGTATACATTTGAGGCACGCAAAATTCAAACGTAAATAATTTATTTCGAGCCAACAAATTTTCAATTCTGACTTAAAATTGGATTTTTTAATCATATAAATAAATATACGAGAGCAACCTAAAAAGTCAACAACTGCTGTTGAAACGCGTAATTATTTTGGTCTAATATTGTGTACGTTACGAATACATGCAGATAGGTATTCGAAAGGCCCAAATTGTTGAACCACAACTGCAGCTATTGGATAATGCAATTTTTTAAATTTCTTCTCTTCTGTATATGAACAACGGTCTCCTTTTAACTAAAACTCTACCACTTTAAAATTAAGAGCATACTTTTTCAACTAATTTTATTCCGTTTAGTTTGTAGCCAAGTAAAACTTGTTTAGTTCTTTTTGCTTATTGTTCGTTGGCTCTTATCGACGGTAAAATTTTTTGAAATCCGCCGTCAATAGCAATCATAATTCGATTTGTGACTCACGTTATATTTTTAACTGCATATTAGAATCAATGAAGGAACATTAGCAATACGTAAAAAGCCAATATTGTAGATAATATATGGTTACGTTATCGATATTATTAACTGTAAATACGCGAAATGTACAAGCAAGTATTTATAGTTAATGGCTGCATGAGACCATTTGTAACGAATGACAAATTTTTAATTCCATGCCTAAATGGAATTATTTTTATTGTAATTGACTATTATGTATCTAACTTGAAACGTTTTTGATTTATTAATATTTTATAGATAATTAAAATACTTTATTTTCAATTTACAACTTAGCTGTACTTTTAGACCAGGGCCAATCCTGTTTAAGGCAATAAAAATTCTTAGCAGTATACGAATGGTCAGAAAATGTAGCTAATGGTGTAAATAATTAAGGAAAAATCGTCCAGACTGAGTAAAAGTTCGGGAAGGGGGGTTGGGGTGGTAATATATACGTTTTTAGGGGTTGGTACTCGTTTTTTGTGATTTTCGGCTAAACTATGCATCCTATCGAAAAATCTTGAACGTAAAAGTTGTAGATAACGAAAAAATCTAAAACTTCCTAATTGATCATTATTGACCATAACCTCAAAATTATTGAAAAAAATGCAATAGACCGTTTTTTTCGGTTTTTAATTTATAACTATCGCGAAAATGTTTATATTTTCATGAAAATTGGTGAAAATGTTCTCTTTTGTGTTTCAAACAAGCCCAAATTTTTTCAAAGCGAAATATTTAATTTTCGATGTTTTATGAAGAAAATAAAGAAAAAAGACCTAATTTTCAATCGAAAAATTTCGTTAGCAAATTTCCGATTAATGAACTTTACTAATGCTCATTTTTTTCGTTGAAATCTCAACTTTAATATAGAATTAAAATATAATATTGTTTATATACAAAAGTATCGTTAAAAAAGCGAAAAACTGAAAAGCTACTTTTTAAAAATCGAGTTTTCGGTGAAAATCATGAATTTCTTTTTCTTTATTGTAAATAAACGTTTATATTCATAAAAAGCGTTAATTCTCATACAATACTATGTTATACAAGTAATGTACATGTACCTAACTATTCTCGGCTTTCAAAGTCCCGAAAACATTATTTAAACTGCAATTAAATAGGTAAAAATTCAAAAAACACAAAGCCTGTGAACTAAGAAAATTTGTTAATTATTTCTTGTGATTCTTAAGTATTTACAAATTATCACGTCAAAGTCTTATATTTGATTATAAAATACAAAAATTAAAAGTAAAGTAAGTATTGAAATCTTTTTTCTTCGTGGGCAATTCTTCATCGCCAGAATTCAGTATCATTATTTTTATTATTATTTATTAGACACTGTCTTCGTCTTCGATGTCCTCAAGACTACAATTTTATTCGTACGATTTTTCGGCATTAGAACATTTATCAGAACCGTGACAATTTGAGCACAAATTTGTGCACTTTAAGCCATGCTTGCGACACCCACATTTGCTATTACCGCATCCTGTTTCGCAGTTGCAGCAGATAATTTTCAATAAATTTTCAGGAATTAATTCTTGTTCTGTAAATATAGGTACGATGCCATTAACGTGATGTTTCCATCCCCAATCTGTAGCTGTTAATTGATTACCAAGCCAACTTTGTATTTGAAAATACACCCTGTAACAATGTTGCTTAGCTGCCCCTTCAGTTGGAGGTAATTTTTTCAAATGAAATGAGGATTTAACAGTAGCCGTTCGGTAAAGTTCAAATCTTTTGTAAATAGAAGCTATTATTTTTAATCCATTTTCAGTAATCGTTTGTTTGTCTGCATTTGTATTGTAAAAAATGTCTGCAAGATTAGGTAAATGTTTATCGGCCAATAATGATTTTATAATTGTTTTTTTTCCTTTCCCAGCAAAACTGGAAGTTGTATCGCAGCCAGAAAAACAATGCAAAAATGCTACAATATGTTTATATGATTTATGTTTAAAACTATTAGAGGTGTAATAAGTATCATTAATATTTCCTGCATCAGGTTTGTGGAAATAGATATTCAATTCATGTGAACTGAATTGATTTAAAAGAACTAAAAGATCTATGTCTTGACCAACAACTACCACTATTTTATCGGAGTTTTTTGCTACTTCGAGGGATGTATTGATAATTAAGGAATCTGCATCTTTTTCACATAACTATTTTTTGCGTAGTTGTTTTGTACATAATGTAAATATTTTTGTGTTATTTCATTAATTGTATCGTTTTTTTTGCCAGATTACTTTGTGTAAGAGAAACCCGCCATCAACAACGTGTACAATATTGCTCGAAGTTGGTAACGAATCGATGCTCGCAAATTCTGTATATAAATGTGACTTAACATTTTTTCTGAAGCCATTCTCTGTAAACAACTACACAGGAAATGGAGCAAGCTCGTACTGTAAATAATTTTTCATATCATCTGTGCTGCTGATATTTCGCGAAATTCTCTGAAATAATAGTAATGGATCAATTGTAACAGTCTCGCCTCAGTTAGGTACATGTACATTACTTGTATAACATAGTATTGTATGAGAATTAACGCTTTTTATGAATGTAAACGTTTATTTACAATAAAGAAAAAGAAATTCATGATTTTCACCGAAAACTCGATTTTTAAAAAGTAGTTTTTCACTTTTTTAACGATATTTTTGTATATAAACAATATTATATTTTAATTCTATATTAAAGTTGAGATTTCAACGAAAAAAATGAGCACTAGTAAAGTTCATTAATCGAAAATTTGCTAACCAAATTTTTCGATTGAAAATTAGGTCTTTTTTCTTTATTTTCTTCATAAAACATCGAAAATTAAATATTTCGCTTTGAAAAAATTTGGGCTTGTTTGAAACACAAAAGAGAACATTTTCACCAATTTTCATGAAAATATAAACATTTTTGCGGTAGTTATAAATTAAAAACCGAAAAATCGGTTTATTGCATTTTTCTCGATAATTTTGAGGTTATGGTCAATACTGATTAATTAGAAAGTTTTAGATTTTTTCATTATCTACAACTTTTACATTCAACATTTTTGGATAGGATGCATAGTTTAACTGCAAATCACAAAAAACGAGTACCAACCCCTAAAAATGTATATATTACCACCCCAACCCCCCTTGCCCAACTTTTACTCAGTCTGGACGATTTTTCCTTAATTATTTACACCATTAACTACATTTTCCGACCATTCGTATACTGCTAAGAATTTATCGTCTATTACGATATTTTAAACGGTTTGGCCCTGGTCTATTTGAGAATTATCCAAATTACTTACTATATTTTTACCTAAACCCGTATAATACATTTTTAAGTTTGTTTATCCAAGGCCTACGCCATGCCTATTTCTCTATTCATTCCAAATTTCTTGTAACAAGCAATAAGAGTGTGTCCTTTATAACCCTGAGTCTTATTTTCTTTTACCTTCAGCAATTTTTGTCTTCCGTATCTTTCAGTCATTTCATCTCCTCCCTTACGTAGACGCAGAAATGATCCTTTTACGTTAACAGATTTTCTTACGAAATCATCAAAAAATAAAAGAGATCCCTTGTTTTATTTTATTGCTTATTCTTATCGGATGAGGAAGCAATTATATACATTATGGATTTTCCTCTTAACTTGAAATTGTACGTACAAGCGTTTGGTCACGTATCCTCTTTAAGTATCAATTATTTAAAAGTGATTCATTCGGATGTGATATTCTCCAGAACAATATTAAGAAAACCAATTTTGATTTTATGATGGATAATCCGTGAGTTCATGCAGACCTTTAGGAATGAATTAAACTTAGTTCAAATGTGCTTTTAGAGGGTGGAATATTAAACATAATATTTTTAGTTGCAAACTCCTCTATAAAATCCTTATTTCACTATAAGGAACGTAACCAGACTGCAACCAATAGCTACTCTCCGGGTTATGTGCTCCGCCGAGCGCTGAATTACAAGTTACAAGTCTGGCGCGTTAAGTGTAATAATTGCATATTACCATCAAGACGCTAATGCTTCGATTGCAACAAACACCAGCCGAAAGACTGATCCTACTAAAAGGAGCTCTCTTACCAGCCGTCACACACCACTTGCAGACAGCAGTTTCGAGCGGTTGGCTCTCGTCAGTGCAAGGTAGGCATGCGACGACCGGCACGAGGATCCTTTGATTACTTGGTATATCCCGGTATTATTACAATAGCGACATGTAAAATAGTCAGCAGGCGCCATCTAGCGATCCAGTGTCTGTTGCAATCGAAAAATAAATAGCCTGACTGGGCTTAGCATAGTTCAAATGTGCTTTTAGAGGGTGGAATATTAAACATAATATTTTTAGTCGCAAACTCCTCTATAAAATCCTTATTTCACTATAAGGAACGTAACCAGACTGCAACCAACAGCTACTCTCCGGGATATGTGCCCCGCCGAGCGCTGAATTACAAGTTAATCGAAGCATATAAGCATATAAATGGAAATTATTCGTTTTTACCTAATTAGGTAAAATATAACAAATCGGTATTTTCTCGTAGGATTTTTTCGTTTTACACACCTAGTTTATAATCAATTTTACATTCTTAATATTTCCATAAGCTTTTCCCTATTTTACGAGCTTTTACCTCGGTTACATCCCTCCCCATCCATGATGTATTCCTAATTTTTTTTAAAGTCTTATCAACAAAAACACTCGCAGTTTGAAGCTTTGCCTCATTCCACTGGAGTGAATAACATAGACATTAAGTAATTTATAATGTAATAAAAAAAACCGCTGCCCAAGGAATCACTACTTCCACATCCAGATTTTTCTATCCAAGTCTTATACACACTAAATCTCTATGTAATATTTTAGTCCTTTTAATAATAGGGCGGGGGTGGTAGAGGGCGTCGCTAATGCCAAAATAAATTTTAACGGCTCTTGGTTCTCGTATACACACTAAATCCTAATTTTATTTTTACTCCCTTTAATAATAGGACAGGGGTGGCAATGTGGTAATGGGGGTGGCGAGGAGGTAGCTAGCGCCAACAAAATTTCTTGAGACGTTTCGTTCTTGTACACACACTAAATCATATTTTAATTTTTTTACCCCCTTTCATAATAGTGGGGGGTGGCTGATGCCAAAAAAAAATTTGAGACCTTGACTTTTTGTAGTTGCCCTAATTGCAATTTTTATGTACTCATACCTGCTTGCTTGGCCTATTTACCCCCGAACCCTTTAACAGAATTAAATCAAAATATAATCTAGTTCCAGATCTCGTTATAATACATAAGTGTACCAAATTTCAAGTCAATATCATAAAGAGTTCCAGAGTAAACGTGCACACAAAAAAAAGTTACAGACCGACAGGCAGATTTTTTTTAGCTCAAATTTAAAATCTCGACGTTTCATGACTTTTTAAATCTATTTCAAAAAATATATATATATTTTTATTGCGTTGCTATACCTCCACTAGACGTGGAAAGAATTAAATGTTTTTTTCCCTTATTAACGATTCTTTAATATGTATTTTTCTTTCTTTCAGGTATGTTGTCAACTTTACGCATCGCTGCTGGAAGCACTCAGTATTACTTAAGAGGTATATTATTCTACTATTGACACTTTTATTTAATCAAATACACGTTTTGTTTATGATAAAGTTGCGACAAAAAAAATTGTTTTTTTGTCGGTCACACCTCAGATGTTGGAAAACGGTAGAAGACATTTTTATTTATGATTAGGATGCTGCCAAGACGTTCAAAGAACTCATTTTGAACATTTACTACATTGAAATTAAGTTTTTTTTTAGTTTGGTGTTGTGAATTACGTCAAGCACTGTTTTATCATATTTGACACTAGCAATACCAAGCGCGTACTGGGATGCGGGAAACTTCCCGATGGGTTCTTCCTCATAAACCTGACATTGTCCTTTTTTCAGACTAGTTAAATTTTAAAATTGGCTTTAATAAAAATGCAATCTGGGTTCTTTTTAGACTATTTTCTCGGGCTCTAAATAAAATAGCTTCGGAACTCTGTATTTGGAAAATTCACAAGTATTGACTGCCAATATCGATAACATAACAAATCGCTTATGATTTTTCAATTTATGCGATAACGTCTTGGCATTATGACCTTAATATATTTCTATTATTTATTAGGTACTTGTTATTTAATATTCGAAAAGCCGAAATCTTGACCTTGAATATAAACTAAACACACACGGAATAATATTTAGTCTTTGTTTCTAGATAATAATAATTTGATAATGCAGTAGCGTCTGGGACCATACGATTCCGGATGACTAATAAATGTAGCCACGCCATAATACGGCGTTTTGTTCTGACAGGATAGGATTCGATTCAACTGAGTTAAGCATATTCTGTTTACGATAACATTCATCAATGTTTATTTAGTTGATTGTGGAACATTTACACACATGATAATAATTAGGTATTGAAATTGGTAATTTCATTAAACTCGCGTTTCAAACCGCTACATTGGCCACTGCATGAAACAATCATATTCTTAGAAAAACCGAAGCATTTATTAAAAGCAATAAAATTCTTTAAATATCGATCGTAAAATAACTATTTTCTTTTATTAACTATAGAAAGCGCCATATAGAAGATAATTAATTTGTCCCTTTCATATTCAATACCAAAATAAATGAAAAAAATCATAGTGGGTAGGATTTACTTATCGGAGAATAATTATACTAAAGCAGTTGGAAAAGATTATTTTTAAGACGTCTTGAGGTGCTACATATTCTTTTCTTTGGGCTTTCTACCACATATATATTGAAGAACCTTGTATATACCCCATATGTAAATTTAGTTTTTTCCTATTTATGTTTCCAAATTCAAGCAATTATTGCAGTTAATTCATTTCATTTTTACATTTATTTAGTCATTTAATATTGAACACGGTAAAGTTACCAGAATGCATTTTTAAAATTATATTTTTAAAGCAAAGTTAAACGCTACAATTTTGAGACAGAATTTACATAAAATCTAGTCGAGTCGCAGGGTTTGTTTATCATATATTCAGATAAACGTCAAGTACTTCGTGTATTCCCATAGTATGGAATCGCCTACACGTGTCTAGCTTAACCATAGAAAAAGATAGAAAGTTGAGCGTCACTCTAAAGTACTGCACAGGGCTACGTCGTGTCGAATATTATAATAGCGTTAAAATAAACATATTCCCACAAGAAACAAGCCGAGATGCATAATCCGGGTAGAAGGGTGACATCAGAAACCATATAAAAGAAGATCAGACTGTTCAGAAAAGGAGATACATTTGGAATCTCACCTGAGGTACTTTGCAGACTTCGGTCAGCTGTACTTAGGAAATAAAATTAAACATTAAACACCATTGCATCGCAGTACTTCGTGTTCGTTATACTTACATCGAAAGTCACTGTTTAACGTACTTTTTATGAAGTGCCGTTTCAACGTCTCTACGATGCCTTACGAGGACGTAACATGTAAAACCTGGGGGAGAGCATTCACGGGCGACTTAACACCATACAGAGCGCACAGAAATTCAGCTGGCATAAATTTGTAAAGGTGATTACTTTCTTATTTCGAGACTCTACTTTATTATTTGCAATTGCATTCATATTCTGGTTTCGTCGGAGTGTAATGGAGAAAATTGACGCATTTGTGGTACTAAAAGAATATTAGATTTTTTAAACGAAATATTAGCTTTGATTATATTACCAGTTATTCAGTTATGATTCTATTCACGATTTTAATTCATAAAATTTCATTTTTTGAATATTTTACTAGGGAGATTTGCGTCTGCAAAATAACAAGAAAGACAAGAAACTTTCATTTACATTATTTTTCATTTGATGTACTTATTAAGGCTACTGTGTGCCTAATTTTGGACATGTCAAATGTCATAGTAATGTTTATCTTTCAAACGATGATTGTTTAATAACGATCCATCCATTTAATTACCTTGCGCTCACAAACTGTACAGGCCATCGGTCAGTGCTGGGTTAATTCGCCCGTAGACCTGTTCGTATTCAGAAGGGTTTACTTTTCGTCGAGTACTGAACCGGGATGTTTCGTCTGTTTGATTTACATCTACCCACCTTGTTTCACGTTGTTGGACAGTCATACAAAATTTGGTAGACTGCTTGTTTTCATTATAATCAAAGGATTTTTCCTCAACATTCTATGATCTTTTACATGAGTATTTAATCCTCATTTATCAACTTAATTTTGATACTGTATAAACATGACATGATTCTTGTCCTCTGTTTTGCATTCGATTCATTATTTGGCTATTGCTAACAACTTTAATTATAAATCATTATTACCTAGCAATTGCTAACAGCTCTAATTATAGATTATCATTATCAGGCCATTGCTACAACTCTAATTACTATTAAAATAACACAGCATACTTTTGTATAACAAAGTTCTTGTTATTGCATCAAAACACTCAGTATATCTATAGTATGGTCATTACTATAGCAGCGCATGTTTTCCTGTTATAATATTTAGACATTTGTCTCAAATATTTGGATTACTTTTGATTTCATGTTCGACTATTGTTGCATCAATTTATTTAAAATAAAATGGGTTTTTTTACTATTGCTTCCCATCAATTATTGTTTTATTCTTTCACCTTTACCTTTTTCGTGATATAAGTAATAAACTAAATAAATGGTTTTGTTTCAAAGCAAAATAGAAGACAAATTTCAACTATAAATGTACAGTGCAATCTTGAGTAATAAAATACTACATAAATACCATATATAATTAACTAGGTCTCTCAATTAATAGACAGTGTGCCAAAGTTTATCAGGTATTTCAATTAACAGAGTGATTAATTTTCTAAGGTATATAGTATCAGACAGAAATAAGTAATATTAAACTTTATATAAAAGAACCTAGGGTAATTATAAAAAGAACGACGAACGAACACACAACGAAATTTGGGTCCTACACTAACATAATTATCAGGATTTCTTTTAGTAATTAATACACAGGGGCTAAAACCACTTCAATATATATATATATATATATATATATATATATATATATATATATATATATATATATATATATGTGCTACATATTTTATAATTTTAATGGGAGGAGTTAACCCATTTTCTTTTTTCCACCCCCATTCAATAGATTTGGACGCCTAGGAATAGACCCTGAAGAGATGTTCTTTAGCAGCTTCCTCGGTAGGGGACAAAGTGTGTGAATTAAAGGGAAAGCTTAGGTCCTTGTTTATTAGAAATTTTATTGAACAATACATTCTAGTAATGTGGTAATGTTCGTAAAAATTTGTACAAACAATACGACATTGTCAAAATTTCCTGCATGGCATGCATATCCTTTTGTTCTGATGAATGGTAATTCAGTGGTGATTTGTTACTTTTCTGAGCTTCGGCCAATCCATTAAATCCATCTGCCATTTGAATATCGTGCACAAAACCTTGTTTTTGTTTATAGTGTTTGAGTGTTTGATGTGGGTATCAGTAAATTAATTGATCGATTAAACAGGAACCCTTCTTTACCCTACTCACGTATTGACGTTGAGAAAATACTCACTGCAACCTAATTTCGCCAGAAAAAAAATATATCGCCATCATTTATATTCATTTTCATGGTTATCAACTCGGAATAAAACGCAAAGGAAGGTTTATTTAGAGAGTGAGTGACGTCCGGGAAAGATTGGAATTTGAATGTATTGTGGGCATGTGTATATGTATACGGTGCTCGCGAAAAATTGGAACGGTTTAGACGCAATTACTATTAAAAATAATGCAAACACATAACTCACGTATTTTCAGTTAAATACAGTTAGTTTAGGTAACTAACTCTTGACACAATTCTACTAAATTAGGTAGAATAATTTGGAATATCAAGAATTTTTGAATTGCTTATTTCACTAGAGAGTCAAATTGAACAGCGTAACGTCTGGTGATCCAGCTGGTCACTCCGTAACACTTCTTCGTTTAATCCATCCGTTGGATTTTTTTTCTATGGCGGTATATCAATACCGAGAGGTGAGCGCACTTGCCTCTCACCCAAAAGTTCCGGGTTCGTTTCCCGGTCGTGGCAGTGGAAAATACTGTGAGAGGGATTTTTCCACTATACACGGATATTGGGTGTGTGTCCCTTGTCTCTAAATGTGTAGCCCCCTCCCACACAAGGCTCTTCTAGAGCCTTCCGGGATAAAGGGGGTCGTCATTACCTGTGGTGTATTTATTATTTATTATTATAGCTTTATTGCCCAGCAGAAGACCCATTTACAGGACAATACATAATAATTAAATAACTAAGTATAAGTAGTTTACATACCAGATATATCTGTGGAATAAGTGATGATTGTAGGACAAAGTATTAAATAACATTTACATCGAGATTTACAATTGCTATTTCAATAAGAATGTCTAATGAACAACAATTAATATCACATAAATTATTAAAATTTGGCACATAACATATATTGGTGACTTTAACAGGATATTTGTTCTGGGTATATCATATCTAAAGGTTGGGTTATGCCTCGAGTTAATTCTAGGTACATTAAACTTAATAATACCAAGTAGTGCAATCAATCGTATTATGCAGTAGCTCGTATAAAAATATTAATGATATACAAATCCTTCTTAAATACTAGGGAGATTTACATTGGCTATATAACACATTTATATTCTAGGACTATAAATTTTCAGAGTTTATGCATTGACAAAAAACTTTAACTTCCATTATACTTCATTTGTTTACTGTGAAAGGCTTACCGTGTGCCTATATTGACATGGAAAATGTCACAGGAATGTTTGCCTTTCAAACTATTGTGGGAGGGTTCTCACCGGTGGCTATCTGGTTTTGTATGATTGTTTAATAACGATCCGTCAACTCAATTACCTTGCGGACTACAAACTGTTCACGTCAACGGTCAGTATTGGGTCAATTGGCCCGTGTACTTGCTCTTATTATATGAGGGGTGTACTTTTCGTCGAGTACTGAACCGGGACGTCTTGTCTATTTGAATTATATCTACATTCTGTTACATGGCCTATGTCCATTTAACAGTTTTATTTAAAAACTAGTGTTTTGTGGATAGTTAGCACGACCTGTATATTTTTTGGATTCAGTTCTTGCAGGTAAAACTGTTTTCAACTAACAGAATTTTACATGTATAACTGCTAAACCATGTCACACTGTTTTATGTACTTAATTTTATATCGTAGGAACTTAGTCCCGTTTTTCTACTAACACTATTATGTATCTCATATCCGTTGTAATACAGCATTATTATCCCAGGAAACAATTTGTCTACAAAATTTAGTTACATCAGATATCTATTTTTCAATTTTTATATTTTTGTTTACTATGGAGTACATATGGTTATTTTCCTTACCTTCTCTCATTCTATATATAGTAAATCCTATAACATGTAATATGTTACTGATTTATCAATAATATCAATACGTTTTACTACTTATTTACATCTGTTAATATTTGTTGTTATGTATAAAATAGAAATTGCAAAGGCAAATCAGCTGGCATGGAAAATAAACTATTATTATAGATTCCTTTTATCGATTATATGCCACTACTTTAGTTGAGTATGGGAATCTACAAGGCAAGTTGGTGCGCTTAAATCAACCACTGACAGATGGCCATACTGGTACTATTTTTATATTTTATAGCTTTCAATTTCAATAGGGAATTAGATTTCTCACATTTTTTTGGTAGCGTTGTTTTCCAGTAAACAGGACAAAAAGTTTACCTTATCAGTAAAACTCACCAGGAAGTCATTTGCTTGCAGCCTTTGTACTGATTCAAACATTATAATTTTTAACTGCGGACTTCAGTAATTTATATTACAATTTTTATATCCCAGTTACAAAGTGTTTAACATACAGGTAATTTCATTATACTTATTTAAAATGTAATTAATCTTCAAATTTTGCCTTTGATATAATTTCAATTATTTTTAAAATAAATTTTAAATTCAAAGTCAATTCTTCTTAATTTAATAAGTAGTTAAAATACTATATGTACCACATGGTTGTAAAAATATTTTTCTCTTTCCTTTTCATTTTTTTGGCAATTTATAGTCTAAGAAATCAGCTTACTCGTGCATAGCTAATAATAATTCGTGCATAGCTAATAATTACACGTGCATAGCTAATAATAACTCGTGCATAGCTAATAATTACTATTGCATAGCTAAAATTACTTTTGTACTGCTAATCAGATTACTTTTGTATAGCTTAAATTAATTTCCTGCAGTTTTGTATAGCTAGCTTAATGTTTCGTGCAGCTAATTCAAATATATTTTGTACAGCTAACTAGCTTATATTTGCATAGCTAACATTGCTTAAATTTTGCATAAATAACTTGCATAAACTTTGTATGTGCTTATATTTGGTTAAATTTCCTACAATTTTCACCCCATTCATTGAGAGACGTAAATTGCCAAGAAAAATTTAGAATTCGTGCAATAAGAGACAATTGTGGGCCTGGATTGCTGTCCCAGAACCAGCCACCTGACCCATAAACCACCTAGGATACTGGTATCAATTTGTTTTTTTATATATATATATTTTTTTCACATTTCAATTTGTCTCAAACCGATTTGTCTAATTTTTTTATGTAATATATTTTGTCATTCATTTTAAACATCTTTTTATTTCTCTTACCAACAATTTCAGTCTGATCTATAGCAGACTGGTTATTCGAGAAAAAGAGACTATTTTGCTTATTTTACTATAGATGGTGCCCAATTTAACATCAATTTTTCTTTGTCTCCTTTTCTCGAAATAAACAGAAATCTGTCGCTTATGCTGTACATGTCAGAAAGGGTAAGTTTCTCCACTCTTACGAATGCTCTGGACCCACGGCTCTCTGCTCCGGCTTAAACCAGCTAGTCGTCCGCACATGTTGCCTCAATTCTTTCTCAAAAATAAATAATAAGAGAAAGGAGGTAACATAATTGGCGCCCAACATGGTACGTACTAATACCAGTAAGCAAAGCTTACGCAATTTCTTTTTGGTACTAGTACGTACCATCGTTTGTCGATAATTTTTTGCTTCGTAAATCTCTAACGATGGGATTTATCTGATTAACTTTCAAAGTTAACTATATTTTGAGTGAATTGTTTCACTCATCCGGAAATTAAAAAAATTTCCTCCCGCTCCTCTTTTGAGGATGATTCTCTTGTAAATTTTGTATATAAAATGGCCATTATTTTTTAAGCCCTTTAAGCATTATTAAGTTAAGTCCCCTATCCATTACTCTTTAAGTCCTTGATGCATTATTCATTAAGTCCTTCGTGCATTTTATTCACTAATAATTCATGCACTCCTTAATTTAAGTATCACTGAATTATATCATATATCACATATGTTTATCATTCATTGCTTAAGTACTGTACATATTATTGTAAATATTAGTTTAATTAAGTTGTAAATTAGTAAAAATATTTAGCTATATTTTTCTGGAAATATTTTCTAAAAATATTTCTTCCATTAACAATTTTTTGAGATCTGTTTATCAAAAAGATTTCTTTTTCATATCTTACCTATAAGTTATCTTACTTGTGAGATACACTGCTCTAAATTGTTATTATGTAAATATTTTCTTTAACGTTGAGAAAATTTTCTCAAATACTAACCTTTAATAAGTACGTTTCCTCACCATCGCTTGCTAGCCAGACTTTTTCTCCAATGAGAATACGCGAGTCAATCTTTTGCATAACGTACAGTATTCATTATTATCGTACAGCGGTAACTTTAGTAAAAAGTTATTTGTCTTTTATGTATTTTCCGGCTGGATCTATAACTTTCTATTCCTTCATTCTTCAGATCCACGAAGGTTCAGGGGTGGGAACAAATTAACATCCGGTAGCTTACGTTACCAGATGATGAGAACCTACAAATGTAAAAATATTATAATTATTTCTTTTTCCTTTGTTCAACTTTCTGAACAGGAGTACTTACCTCTACTTATAATTTTACTTGTGGATTCTCATAACGATAGACAACAACACCGTCTCTTCTCTTCTTTTGTGTTTGTATTTTTCTTCTTTCTTTTGTGCTTTCTGTGAATCCCTATACGATTCTTTACTTCAATTTGGTTTAATCTTTTCCTACCACCTTGGATAAGAAGCCATAACCTCAAAACTTTGACAACTAAAACTTTAAAACCATAAGTTTTATATTTTTACTACATTATTTTAATTACCTTTTTGAAAACCAGCCTTATGGGTATTCAATACTTTCCTCTTTCTTTTCTTTCTTGTTTATGTTTCTTCGATTTATCGTAATTAATAAAATTCTCCTACCTAGGTAAATTTAAATTTTTTCTAGCTTCTCTACTTCGCATCACGATTTTGGCTTTGATTTTTGAGAACAATTTTTCTCATTTAACTAGAGTACATCTTACATGCACTATCTGAATTGTTTTGAACTATCAGTTTTAGCACTCAACGGCTATACACTTGAATTATAGGTTAACAATACCACAAGTTTTAACTTCTTGCTAACCTATATTGGCATGTAATATTATATTACATGTATCGTGGTATTAGTTTGATAAACTTCTACCAATTTTAGTACTAGCAACGACTAGACAGTTGCTCAGGCGTTATAATGTCTGTAGGATTTCGACATTAAGTCGTCTTCCTTAAAATTAATTTTATCCATTTTTTTGTCTATTTTTTAAATTTCGCAACACTTAACTTTTCACATTTTTTCATTACTTAGTTCCGAAGATTTCTCCAGTTTAGGTCAAACACTTGCTCCCTGTACGTAGAACTTCTGGTAGAGAATGTATTTTGTCACTCATCCTTCGCTCGCTTTCTCAATTTTGTATTTTATGTTCCCTACGAGGAATTAGTAATATTAAAGTATTGTTTATTTTCACATGTTTACGAGTAAAGCAAAGCAAAAATTTTTATACGTACCTTAAAAAAATTTTTTCGCCAGAAGGGAGGCATTCTGTTACATGGCCTATGTCCATTTAACAGTTTTATTTAAAAACTAGTGTTTTGTGGATAGTTAGCACGACCTGTATATTTTTTGGATTCAGTTCTTGCAGGTAAAACTGTTTTCAACTAACAGAATTTTACATGTATAACTGCTAAACCATGTCACACTGTTTTATGTACTTAATTTTATATCGTAGGAACTTAGTCCCGTTTTTCTACTAACACTATTATGTATCTCATATCCGTTGTAATACAGCATTATTATCCCAGGAAACAATTTGTCTACAAAATTTAGTTACATCAGATATCTATTTTTCAATTTTTATATTTTTGTTTACTATGGAGTACATATGGTTATTTTCCTTACCTTCTCTCATTCTATATATAGTAAATCCTATAACATGTAATATGTTACTGATTTATCAATAATATCAATACGTTTTACTACTTATTTACATCTGTTAATATTTGTTGTTATGTATAAAATAGAAATTGCAAAGGCAAATCAGCTGGCATGGAAAATAAACTATTATTATAGATTCCTTTTATCGATTATATGCCACTACTTTAGTTGAGTATGGGAATCTACAAGGCAAGTTGGTGCGCTTAAATCAACCACTGACAGATGGCCATACTGGTACTATTTTTATATTTTATAGCTTTCAATTTCAATAGGGAATTAGATTTCTCACATTTTTTTGGTAGCGTTGTTTTCCAGTAAACAGGACAAAAAGTTTACCTTATCAGTAAAACTCACCAGGAAGTCATTTGCTTGCAGCCTTTGTACTGATTCAAACATTATAATTTTTAACTGCGGACTTCAGTAATTTATATTACAATTTTTATATCCCAGTTACAAAGTGTTTAACATACAGGTAATTTCATTATACTTATTTAAAATGTAATTAATCTTCAAATTTTGCCTTTGATATAATTTCAATTATTTTTAAAATAAATTTTAAATTCAAAGTCAATTCTTCTTAATTTAATAAGTAGTTAAAATACTATATGTACCACATGGTTGTAAAAATATTTTTCTCTTTCCTTTTCATTTTTTTGGCAATTTATAGTCTAAGAAATCAGCTTACTCGTGCATAGCTAATAATAATTCGTGCATAGCTAATAATTACACGTGCATAGCTAATAATAACTCGTGCATAGCTAATAATTACTATTGCATAGCTAAAATTACTTTTGTACTGCTAATCAGATTACTTTTGTATAGCTTAAATTAATTTCCTGCAGTTTTGTATAGCTAGCTTAATGTTTCGTGCAGCTAATTCAAATATATTTTGTACAGCTAACTAGCTTATATTTGCATAGCTAACATTGCTTAAATTTTGCATAAATAACTTGCATAAACTTTGTATGTGCTTATATTTGGTTAAATTTCCTACAATTTTCACCCCATTCATTGAGAGACGTAAATTGCCAAGAAAAATTTAGAATTCGTGCAATAAGAGACAATTGTGGGCCTGGATTGCTGTCCCAGAACCAGCCACCTGACCCATAAACCACCTAGGATACTGGTATCAATTTGTTTTTTTATATATATATATTTTTTTCACATTTCAATTTGTCTCAAACCGATTTGTCTAATTTTTTTATGTAATATATTTTGTCATTCATTTTAAACATCTTTTTATTTCTCTTACCAACAATTTCAGTCTGATCTATAGCAGACTGGTTATTCGAGAAAAAGAGACTATTTTGCTTATTTTACTATAGATGGTGCCCAATTTAACATCAATTTTTCTTTGTCTCCTTTTCTCGAAATAAACAGAAATCTGTCGCTTATGCTGTACATGTCAGAAAGGGTAAGTTTCTCCACTCTTACGAATGCTCTGGACCCACGGCTCTCTGCTCCGGCTTAAACCAGCTAGTCGTCCGCACATGTTGCCTCAATTCTTTCTCAAAAATAAATAATAAGAGAAAGGAGGTAACACTACCCCGTTCACGTTGTTCAACAGTCATATACAATTTGGTAGTTGCAGTTTGTGTAATTAATTAAGGGAGATCCCCCAACATTTTATGATATTTTTCATGAGTATTTAATTCTCATGTTTCACTTAAATTCTATAATACCCGATCATGACATTATCTTTGTCCTCTGTTTTGCATAAGTTTATTTTATCATAGCGATTGCTAACCCCATAATTTCAACCACATTTTAATCGGCCTATTTGCCGCATCTTTAATTACAACTACAAAATAACACGGCCTACGATTGTATTACCTGGTTCTTGTTATTGCATAGCAACCCTGAAACATGTATAGTATGATCATTACTATAGCGACGTACATTTTCCTATTATAATATTTAGACAATTCTCTCAAATATTTGTATTGTTTTTGACTTGATGCCCGGCTATTTGCCGCATCAATTATTATAAAATGGGTTTTTTGTGATTATTTTTTCCATCAATTACTGTCTTTTCTTTCAACTTTACTTTCCTAGCCATGCAAATAATTAACTAAATAAATGGTTTCATTTCAATCAAATAAAATAGGAAACCAACTAAAGTGAAAAGCTCATATATATTCCGGACAAGATAACATGCTATTTGCGCTATAAAATTAGAAACTAGTTATAAATGATAATATACAAAGTCGAGTGTGTTTATTATTTCCGAAATCTACAAGCAGGGGTCGACGGACGATTTGTATCATAGCTTGTAAACAGAATAATATTTTCAAACTTCTGAAAAGCCGTACCAGACCTATTCAAAGCGGGCGAATGTTCTAGGGTTCCTTGCTTCCAGTTTCGAGGAAACAATAAAATAACTACTTGATCCAGCGGCGACTGAATTATAAATTGATCGCCCAGAATGAATTGCGAGGGTACGCGTATATGGGAGCCATAATAATATCCTGCGAGGGCCACGTTATGTTGTTGGAAATATCAATAACCGCACATGCGGTGTTCGTTGTATAGTAATATTAAAGTTCCAGCTTTCTTTATCACTACTTTAGGTGTATCAACGCAGATAATGTACGTCGCTAGCAGCACTTTCAATTATTCATTTTGTTAGTATTATGGGAACATTCACAGATGTCGCGACAGGTCGTATGTTAAACGTTTGCAAAAGTCAAACTTTACATACGACGACTTTTTTGAATAAAATATTACTAGAATTTTAATAGTAGAAAACATAAATGCAGAAGAGGCTCAACACCAACGTTTCGAAAACATTTTGGACCATCTTCAGATAAATTTCCAAAATTGCATGAAACATTTGATTAAGGTTCAAATTGATCCGACGTCGTCAGATGTTTCGAGCACACACCATCTTCCAACAACTCTCGAGAGCAGCTTTGATTTGTATTACATAGGATAAAGTGTATACCATACTGTAGTCTGTGTTACGTTTTATTTATTGCATATTTCCATACGCCGCTGTACAAAAAGCAAAGTAGGCGGCGGTGAAATATTTAACCACCGAACTTAACATCTGTGCTAATACTGTCGGCCCTTTTGAGAAACAAATGTCTGAGGCATCGTATATCAACTAACTTTACCTTAAAAACAAGACTCTGGAAAGTCGTTTATATGCGCGAGATGAACAGGGTCGGCTTAAGGTCGTTCAAATCGCTTTTAGGAACCTGAAATTTTAACTGCAAATGGAGAACGGTTAATTGTTTTCCTAACCGTAATTAAATGGCAATGTATGTCGAATTCTCCGTATACTGTCATTTCATGTCGGGTTGCCAGGTTTTAATTTGGCTTTGTTTGTCCATAGTAGTTAATAGTTTGATGCAAAAAGCAGATGGTGAAAAATAAAAATCAAAGAATCAGAAATATTATTTACTAAATGAAGATAAATTTGTATCGATTTTAGTTCGAATTTTTGTACAACTTGGTTATCACCCGAATGATAATTTTTGTTTTAAAATGCTGTGTGTGGTATCCTAAAGGCTTATTTTTAAGGCTAATTATAAATGTAAATAGTCTGGAAGGACTATATAAACCGATTTATAAGTGTACATAAGAGTACCTAGAGAAGACCTACTTGCATTTTTTAAAAATCAATATTAAAACTTTCAAGTTTGAAAAAGAAATATATGCGTTATATGTGGAGTAAAGTAATTTTTTGGGACTCGGCTGTTCTTGTCAACCCCAAGATAGCTTCATAAAATAATTACCAATCCACAACAGTTTCTATAGTCTCTATAAAACTAGAAACCTTTAACTTGAACTTAACAGCTATATAGTTTTATTGAAGGCTTTATATATACCTTGAAAGACCTTCCTGTTATCTAAATATTTTTTCTAGATATCGGCGTCGCGGCTCACTTTGTGTAGCCACTTTTATTAACAAAGTTCTAAGATCATTTGTTGGGAAAACTTTTCTTATTCAAATATCTGGAGGCTGCTTTATAAGACCAATATAATGTAATTGAATAATTATAATACACACTTGGTTTATCTGACATATGGTTCTTCTTGCGACCATTATCAAAGACTAACCTAAAAGTGAAATACTCTACCTACTTAGAAAGAGATAACTTGATTTGCTATTTCTTTAAATTTAACAACTTCATTTTAATTTTACTACATTGTCTATTATGGGGGTATTCACAAATTCTCTTATGACCAAATTGGAAAACATAACCTTACTCGAAAATGTCAAATTGGTTTTCTTTGATGTTAAAAATTTATTTACCTCTATCCCTATTCACGAACTTAAGGATATATTTATAACGTCTTATCTCGAATAGTGAATTAAATCAAAATGAACACAAAGATTTACAAACATTAGTCAATATGTGTATTAAACAAGTATACACAAGTAAATGGCGTACCTATGGGTAGCCCGCTAAACCCATTATTAGCTGAAATATTCATAGCAAATTTTGAAAACAATCTTTTTACCACAAACAATAATCTCCTTAAATATATACATTTATGGGTAAGATATGTTAACGATGTTTTGTATATGGTTCGGTACTGAGAGAATTGTCACATTTCATTCATTTTATTAATTCCCTAAACAACAAAATTTAGTTTACAGTTGAAATGGAAAAATTATATAAAAAACTATTTTTAAAAAAAGCTTTTATTTAAATGCTCTAAAAAGTAGAAAATAAACTTTGAAGTAAATCAAACCCATAATTTTGTTACATTATATATATTTTTTTGTGATATAAAAGCTTGCCGCGAGATTTTCCTGTGTAAAATCGTCCGCCATCTTGAAGTCGCCATCCTAAACTAAATTTTTTTTACTAGAAATTCGTAATCGGCAAACCCGAAAACCCCCAGATGTCGATTTTGATAGATTTGGACCATAAATAACAGAAGTCGTTCGCCGTATTGGCGCCGCCATTTTGAATTTCTAAATTTTGACCAACAATTCATAATTGGCGATCTCGAAAACCCCCAGATATCGATTTGGTGTCGAATCGGATCATAAACGGTAAAGTCGTCCGCCATCTTGAAGCCGCCATCTTGTTTTTTTCTTATATGATACCGTTAAAGTGTATTGACGCCGGACTTATACACATGTGCAAAATTTCAAAGCTCTAACTTAATTAGAACTAATCGAAATTTTGATTGCAAGATTTTACCTAAACAAATTAACAAACATTGCAAGTTAAATGAAATATTTAAAAAATATATTTTTTTTGCGTTATTATACTTCGACTGGACGCGGAAGTAATTAGGCATTAATACAATATCATCGAATAAAGGTCGCTTGTTGGTAAATAATAAACAAAAAACAGAAGATATTAAAAAAACCGGTGGTATATGAAATACAGTGTGACGATTGTGATGCCGTATATAAGGTCAGAGTGGCCGCAGATAGATGTGAGGTTAAGAGAACACAGAAAGTCTGTTTCAGAGAATAAAGGTAGTAAAATTAAAATAAAGTTCCTAGTATCGGGTTGTATTGTTAAATTTAAAGAAAAATAGCCCGATCAAGTTATCCCTTTCTAAGTAGTTAGAGTATTTCGAAGGTATATATATGTTGTAAACGGTAACTTTTAGGTCAGTTTTTAAGGCTCTTTGATAATGGTGGCAAGACCGAAACATGTCAGACAAAACTGAACAAAACTCATGAAACAGTAAACCAAGTGTATTGTAATCATTCTATTGAATACGTTTCATCAAGAACCTATTCAATTCAATAATAAAGTAATTGCCAAAGGATATTCAGATTAATATAAAGTAAACAGATATCAACGCATGCCAGGGCGTGGTGTCCTGAACGTCGCATTGCCATTGATCAATCGACCATAAACTTGCGTGTGTCTATTTACATCATATGAATCTGAATATGCTTTACACTGATTTGCACACACCATTACAAATATTAATAATTGCTCAAACGACGGCTGGGCTGAAAATTTACACGTTGCCGCTAAGTCATATTTCCATATTAGTTTATGATTTGAGTGTGAGCATAACTTTCAGAGGTATAAACGAGTGCTATAAAGAAACTTAACGTATGCATGTTAGAGAATTTTATTATATTGCTCGAGCAATGAAATGCAATGGTGTGAATACTAGGAAAACTTCGTTAAGGTGATTGCTTTTTAATGGCACCGAATAGGTATAACGCGGCCATTAAATATTCATTTTAGAAAATAGTAATATGAACTTAGCTTATATGGATTCATTTGAGCGTATTGGATTTTGTGATTTTTTCGTAAAAGAGGCATTTCTACAAGGAGTGACAGTAATTTTATGAGCATTCTAGAATCAAATAATGCTGCAGGAAAATTACAAAGGATGTGACGTGTTTATTACCCTATTTTCTCTCTTTTATTGACCACGTAAGTTATTAATTTACAGTATTTTGTAAAGAATTAATTTCCAAAAAATTTACGTTCAACCTCTGAATACCTATTCACTGTTTTATTTTAATGATGTCCGCTTGAGAAAAACCGATGCCTTTTCGAAACAATTTATCTGAACTGCTGAACGTTGAGAACAACCTAAAAGCAGATAGATATCCAATAAATATTGAGAAGAGGCCCGTAAAATTGTTGAAAGGCGAAGCACAAGCGTAAGGGAGAATTAAAGGGAAGTGCATCGAGACCTACTGAATGGAGGTCGAATTATTTTATACTTCACTGAGTTTGATCGTTTAAGGATATTTCTATTCCTCTAAAGTCAACTTCAGTGGGACGTTTTTCGGAAATGTTTCCTTTTACTGATTTTTATTGTTATTTGCAAAGAACTTTGTACAGTATGCGTATATTCAAATTCTTGACTATATCTCTCTGGATTGTCCGTAACCGGTCACAAATACACTATTTATAGATCCAAGGAGTATAGAACAAAATTCATTTGTATAATGGATATGTAGTGAGTGCATCTCAATGAAAATTCACTCTAAAGGATTTTATACTCAAAGACCTCAAAAATTGAATATTTGGTATGGTATTTTAGATCATATTATTGCACCCCTTTTTATTGGCGGAACCCTAAATGGTGAATATTATTTAGAATGACTTAGAGACGCAGTTGGAATTACTGAAATATTAGAAAGAAGCCAGACTTTATCTGAAAATCTTCTTGCTTTTCAGCAAGATGAAGCTTGCCCATATTTTGCTGTGACTGTTCGTGAATTTCTTTAATGATAAATTCTCTAATCGTTGGATATGTAGAGGAGGTCCGATAATGGAGTGGCCACCTCGGTCCCCAGATATGACTCCTTTAGACTATCCAAGAAATAATAGTTGTCTAGTATATCACTAGGACATCTTGGGCCTGTGGCTTTCACTAGCATATTTTGGGACGAGGCTTAGAGACTTTGCCACCCTTCCCAAAACGAAAACACGATGAAATTAGCCTAAACGGTAAGCAAAACCAATATTTTTTAAGTAATTCTGACTATGCTATCGTAAAGCCTTCTTTAAATCGTCCATCATTTTTTTTATCCGAAAAGAAACAAAAATTAACAAACAAACACTAAATATGCAGTTACAATATTTGTTTTGAATTTTTAGGGACACGAAGTGTCTTGATAAATCAGAATCCATATTTTCCTCGATAGTGGCACAACTGTGACCCTACCTTTTTGATACCACATCAGTTCAAATAACGTAAAGCCAATCCTGCTTTGGGACCTTCGTCAGTCAGCTTGAAAGCGAACGAGTCGGATGTGATATTTTTCTAACCCCCGCACCCACATATCAAGACTAATGAAGCAACCTTCCACCGCACTGCACCGGAACGGCTATGGGCTTTCTAAAGCCAGTGCTTGATGTTTGACGGTCGTTCATATATTGGGTCTTTACATATAGAATTACGGGTCGTCTACCGAACGACCTTCCTCCAAGAAAAAAAATCACACTGTACTTTCTCACATTTTTGTAGGTACACCTATTTTATTTTTATTCTGTCTAAAACTAAAATTTATGTATTTTATATTGTAGACACTGTTCTCAAAGTATTATTCGTCTGAAATACTTTTTAAGTGGTTTCTTTGCAAATTAACAAAATCGATATTGATCCCTATGTTACGTATAGTTTGTTGGATTCCCAGTTGCTATTGATGATCAAAGATGGTTGTGTAAAAAGGATTTAGTAAAATTTTACAACAAAAAGAAAAATATTTCAGTCCTGCGTAAGAAATACTAATCTAAAATGATTTAACTCTAATTTTCCCTTTTGGTTATGGCCAGGCAGCTTTTCTCAAGGGTCCATGTTAAGTCATATTGTACAATTACCATCCCTCATTTTGATGTTTATTAACATCCAGTTAATTAACTCGAACAGTTGTTAACCGTTCGCTATCAGTCAAAGTCTAATAGGATCTTGACTACAACCACAATATATACAGGCTGTCCATTTTATCAAGGTGAATATCTCACTTAATATCGGTCGTACAAAAAAAATTATTTTTACGAAAATTGTGTCGATTTATATAACCTACAAAATGGTTTAAAGACATTTGAAATCCATGGCCTATTTTAAGAGTTATGGCGGAATATCTCCGTTATTTGAAGAGATACGAGGAAAATTCTAAGGCGAAAATTTTTTTCAAAACGGAGTGTTTCAACGAGGTTTTATCTAATTTTTTTCAAAACCGCTGTATTTTGAGATATACTCTTCAGGCTGTTAAAAAAATTATTTTGAAACGGGCGGGAAATGGCGTCGTTAAATAGAGTATCTTCCTCCCTTTTCAACGATATATCACATGCCATATTTATTCATTGGTACTACGTTAGTAATTGTTCAAATGTGCTTTTAGAGGGCGGAATATTAAACATAATATTTTTAGTAGCAAACTCCTCTATAAAATCCTTATTTTACTATAAGGAACGTAACCAGACTGCAACCAACAGCTACTCTCCGGGCTATGTGCCCCGCCGAGCCCTGAATTACAAGTTACAAGTCTGGCGTGTTAAGTGTAATAATTGCATATTACCATCAAAACGCTAATGCTTCGATTGCAACAAACACCAGCCGAAAGACTGATCCTACTTAAAGGAGCTCTCTTGCCAGTCGTCACACACCACTTGCAGACTGCAGTTTCGAGCTGTTGGCTCTCGTCAGTGCAAGGTAGGCACGTGACGACCGGCACGAGGATCCTTTGACTATTTGGTACATCCCGGTATTTTTACAATAGCGACATGTAAAATAGTCAGCGGGCGCCATCTAGCGGTCCAGTGTCTGTTACAATCGAAAAATAAATAGCCTGACTGGAATCCTGGGCAACAACTAGATGTAGGGTAAATCACAAAAGATCTTTTAGGTCCAAGTGAAGTAAGACTGTTCGAAGACAAACGACTCAATAAAACAATCTATAATGTACAAATAACTATAACCATTTAAGTATTACACTTTTACGCCAACTAAATACGCGCAACCCACAAAACTTCAAGATGTTCTGTGTGTCACTGAGGTTTTGTTTTTAACTGGTACATATAAACATAAAATCGCGTCGCGTTTACAATTCGTACGGTCCTGTACGCCGCCTAGACTAGTGTGGCTTCTGTGTTATCGACAGGACGATGTAATTCGATTACTTACAAAGTTACTCGCGATTGGCTGGTGCGTGCAAACGCAGTCTTAGACTCAACGTATTTGGCATAACCATCAAATTTTCCATTTGCAGTCATAACCGATTGAATTGTACAGGTGGAAGATAATGTTATACTGATATATTTGTCTCAAATGTTCCCATTTGACAACAATAAACAATCAAAATAAGCAACAGAAAGTTGTCAGCAGTTTTTTTTACCGAATACATTGTCTAGCAATTATATCTGCTTGTAGTTCCGCATGAGCTGCAGAAATTAAGACGGGGAAGCCTTAACAGACATTTACTTAGTGTAGAATTACTCCTTTTTGCCTGAAAAATAAATAAATCTGTCACACGGCGCAGACAGGCTGAATTTACGAACCAAAACAACTCAAATTTAGAAGAATGCTGGCTGAAAATACTCGTTTAATTTTACACCGAAGCGCTACTTAAAAATGTACATTTATCGGTAAACGGACATCCAAGGGTACGAAAAATATGTTGGCATTGTTTGAAAAGCCAAACGTGTATTAGAACGAGCTGTACTTAAATATTTAAATTCGCAATTAAGTTGGCTTAAGCTTTGAGAGGAGTTTGTTGCTCCAAGCACCATGTCTCGCAAGTTCAAGGTCATATATATTCGGAAAATACTCTCTTGTCGTCGGCGGGCAACTGAAAACATGTGCTCGCCTCCGATATTATCAACGACACGGTTATTTTGGTATTTGTGAATAGAGAAAACATAAACACGTCACATATCTGATTCTGTTTCTGTGTGTTTTAATCAACAATGGGTAGTCGCGAGAGACCACTCGCCGATCAAGGTCGCTAGAGTGGATTTTTGTTGGAAACACGATCGAATTTGGTAGGTTGTATGGGTTGTTTTAAAACATTAATTTTCAGATCGTTTTGATAGTTATTAATTAAGCCAGCCTTTATAGATGAAATTGCAAAAAAAGGAAATAAAATAATTGTATTGTACGGGGTGTCCGAAAATTCCGGTTGCTATAGTTTAACGAGCGGAGTAAAAAAAAAATTAAAAATATTCCGTAGTTCCGATGAACGTCGGGTAAAGTAGATTTTATTTAATGTTCTCAGATCCACTTTGGGTCCGAGTATGCATTTTGGTATGTAAACTAACACTAATGCATAATGGTCCGGGGTTTGACGCCCCTTTTTTAATAACAGGCTGAATTTCCGTGAGCGGCTTCGTTTTTGACGAGTCTCCCAAATCTCTCTCTGCGAAAATTCTCGGTAGAGGTAAAGTGTAAACGAACTTAATTGAAACCGTATAAAAACTAAAAGCAGGCAAAAACAGTCGGCATCTCTTTATTGTACATGGGCGGAGGTAAATAGAAATGCTTGTCATAAGAAAATGATCAGATTTTCGGGCGTTATTATATTATCCTCTGCTTCAAATGGTCTCCAGAAAGCCATGGTAAATTAGTAAATAATTGAAATATTTTACCTTTTATATAGTAGTAAATATTTATAAATATGAACAATAACTAACTAAACTCTTACGCTTGATATTATAACAGGTATTTACGCACTGCACTGGCACATTGACAGCACATCTCATAAGTCCACCGTTGACTACTGAGAAACGATTTACGAGTTTTTTTTATGCTAGTAGGCCTGTCCGTTTTATTATCTTTAAACCAGTGCAGTCGTAGATGGTTCATTCAGGCTGATCACATTGCCAGTCTCGGACTCGCCTGCACAGTTTCAACTACCATTCGAATCTCGATACCATTGCTAAATATATAGGACAAAATACCAAGTTCAGTGCGCACGGTTCTGTGCTTTAACACTGACCAGTTTCAATTATCCTCGTATAAAGTATATGCAAAGTTATACGTAGCCGCTAAACATGTTGATCATGGAACTGACAGTTTCATGGCGTAGGACTGGAAAACCTGCCAGAAAATTTGTAGGACAATTTGACTATTCGATTTCAAAAATATTAGTTGAACAATAGTGTAAAAATCAGCCCATTAGTATAAAAAAACAGGGAGCTAAGCTTGTCTGACAAAAGCGATGTAAATATGTAAGAAATATGTAAATATGTGACAATAACTAGGTCTGAAATTTTGTTACTAACCGTCGCATTGTAACAAGGTGCAAACTTGACAGAAGATTAAACATAGTATTTTTAGTCGCAAACTCCTCTATATATCCTTATTTTACTATAAGGAACCTAACCAGACTGCAACCAACAGCTACTCTCCGGGCTATGTGCCCCGCCGAACGCTGAATTACAAGTTACAAGCCTGGCGCGTTAAGTGTAATAATTGCATATTACCATCAAAACGCTAATGCTTCGATTGCAACAAACACCAGCCGAAAGACTGATCCTACTTAAAGGAGCTCCCTTGCCAGTCGTCACACACCACTTGCAGACTGCAGTTTCGAGCTGTTGGCTCTCGTCAGTGCAAGGTAGGTATGCGACGACCGACATGAGAATCCTTTGACTATAGTACATCCCGGTATTTTTACAATAGCGACATGTAAAACAGCCAGCAGGCGCCATCCAGCGGTCCAGTGTCTGTTGCAATCGAAAAATAAATAGCCTGACTTGGCTTAGCATAGTTCAAAAGTGCTTTTAGAGGGCGGAATATTAAACATAGTATTTTTAGTCGCAAACTCCTCTATAAATCCTTATTTTACTATAAGGAACCTAACCAGACTGCAACCAATAGCTACTCTCCGGGCTATGTGCCCCGCCGAACGCTGAATTACAAGTTACAAGCCTGGCGCGTTAAGTGTAATAATTGCATATTACCATCAAAACGCTAATGCTTCGATTGCAACAAACACCAGCCGAAAGACTGATCCTACTTAAAGGAGCTCCCTTGCCAGTCGTCACACACCACTTGCAGACTGCAGTTTCGAGCTGTTGGCTCTCGTCAGTGCAAGGTAGGTATGCGACGACCGACATGAGAATCCTTTGACTATAGTACATCCCGGTATTTTTACAATAGCGACATGTAAAACAGCCAGCAGGCGCCATCCAGCGGTCCAGTGTCTGTTGCAATCAAAAAATAAATAGCCTTACTTGGCTTAGCATAGTTCAAAAGTGCTTTTAGAGGGCGGAATATTAAACATAGTATTTTTAGTCGCAAACTCCTCTATAAATCCTTATTTTACTATAAGGAACCTAACCAGACTGCAACCAACAGCTACTCTCCGGGCTATGTGCCCCGCCGAACGCTGAATTACAAGTTACAAGCCTGGCGCGTTAAGTGTAATAATTGCATATTACCATCAAAACGCTAATGCTTCGATTGCAACAAACACCAGCCGAAAGACTGATCCTACTTAAAGGAGCTCCCTTGCCAGTCGTCACACACCACTTGCAGACTGCAGTTTCGAGCTGTTGGCTCTCGTCAGTGCAAGGTAGGTATGCGACGACCGACATGAGAATCCTTTGACTATAGTACATCCCGGTATTTTTACAATAGCGACATGTAAAACAGCCAGCAGGCGCCATCCAGCGGTCCAGTGTCTGTTGCAATCGAAAAATAAATAGCCTGACTTGGCTTAGCATAGTTCAAAAGTGCTTTTAGAGGGCGGAATATTAAACATAGTATTTTTAGTCGCAAACTCCTCTATAAATCCTTATTTTACTATAAGGAACCTAACCAGACTGCAACCAACAGCTACTCTCCGGGCTATGTGCCCCGCCGAACGCTGGTTAGGTTCCTTATAGTAAAATAAGGATTTATAGAGGAGTTTGCGACTAAAAATACTATGTTTAATATTCCGCCCTCTAAAAGCACTTTTGAACTTGACAGAAGATGTCTAATAATTGTTAAAACGTTTACATAAATTTCGGATTTTTTTCAAAAAGTTATTTTTACACTTTTTGTTAATTTAATTATGTTCCTGGGGGTGGAAAAGGGTGCAAAACCGGGTCTATTATTTTTTATAATACCTCATCCAATGCTGTCACAAAATGTACAAACTTTTTCAATTTTTCATACCTTTTTTACTCTAATGACGGGCGTAATAGAAATCTGCAATTAGATAACAAAATATTTTTCAGGCAGGCCTGTATATCACTAAAACAGGAATAATAGATTACTGTTAAATAGGAAGAGATTAGATTACACTCAACCCCGAGCTATATATTGATCGTCTATAATGCTTTGGGTTTGAAAAAGTTATTAAAGTTATTTAGTTTCCTATCGAACGGAGTTAAATTTGTTTGTTTTAAAGTCCTGGGGTAATATATTAAAAAGTTTTACCGGGCAATTTGAGACTGTTTGTGTGTTTAACCGAAAACTTGGAAGTTGAATAAGTTTATTATTGACGTAGTTCGTAGTATTACATTTAGAGAAGTTAAAAACATTTTATTCCTGTTACTTTGTAAATTATAAATGTATTTAGTCAAAGGGTTGCAGTTTTATTTAATTTATGTGATCCAGAGATAATTAAATACTCTCATCCATTTAGAAGCTGTTCTTATATACAGAATAGTATGAAGAGATGTAATTTTTTTTCAGCTGTGCACCTTATCAATAAATATAATTTTTATTTGAATGCGCCCTTGTTCCCTATCCTCTTTATAATTGTTACTTTTTCCATTCAATGTTTCCTGTTTACATGAAAAATGTCCGCCGGAATCGAGACGCAATATGCTCTGTAAATTACAAAGTTAAATGTATTTTAATAATCAAGTTGTATTACAAATTCAATTCATGATAATCAGAGTGATTATAAACAAGGATTTAATAAATTATTTATACTCACAAATTGACTAACACATTAGGCTCGATATTGATTATTAATGAGCAATTTTCAAAGCAACACAATGCGATGAATGATTTGTAATTGCTGAATATTACAGGTCGCTTAACAAGGTGGCCTTAACATTTTTATTTGGTTCATGCAAATTGTTTATTGTCTAATTAATTATTGGGTTCGTGATAACTCGAGTTTCAGAGAAATAAGATTAATGTAAGTCTGTAGTTTTATGTATTACACTTTCATTTTGAAATCTTTTGTATAAAGTTTTGTAATAATACCTATATACTTTTATAAACTAACAATAAACTTTACTCACTTACTCAATAACATTTTCTACAGAACGTAAAAATGTTATTTACTCTTAATGTAGGGATTTAGAGAAATTTGATATTATAGAAAATGTCAAACCAACGGAGAGGTTGAGTAGTTTTGCCAGGATTGGAAGGGGAAAGGTATATAATTGTTAGTAAGGTTTCAATAAATTTGACAAACTATATTTAATAGTCGAGAATGATAAGAAGCGTTATCCATAACTATAACTGAATTTGGGGGAATACTAGGTAACGGCTGTTCAGCGAGCCATCTTTGTGATAGTCACTGTTTTAAATTTTTGGCTGACAAGAGCAGCGCGTTGAGTACGAACCCATTTTTACTTCCGGTATGCAAAATTATAATACGTTTTTTTCTTGAACTCTTAATGTGATGAACGAAATCAGTGTATATTAATTTTATCCCAGTTTTACGAAAATAAAGAGTTGTTCTTCAGGTAAAATAAATTGGTATAATCCATTTGAATGTATATAGAAACTATGTAGGAAATTTTCCAGCGAAAACCTATTGCAAGACATTTTGTATAACAGTTTATAAAATACAGAAGCACAATTTTTTAACACGCTTTTATTAGCTTTACTCGCATGTTTGTTTGTAACATAATCTTTGAGCGTGATTCTCACCCACTTCAAAACGTCAGATTAAACTGGAACTTTGCACACTTATCAAGGACCGATACAATACAATAATTTGACAACTTTGTCCTAATGTCGTCACCAGGATCATCGGGATGAAATAAAAATTTAAAAAATGATTATTCTATTATCGAGATTTTGCTGCCTTTTACCGCTGTTATTAATATATATGTTACTATTTTATTAGCTTCACCTGTATGTTTGTTTGCAACGGAATCTTTGAACGTGATTCTCACGCAAACTGTCTCAGCGGTTAGCACAAGAGCGACGCACATATAGGTGTACACTTTTGTGCAACCTTCTGCGCATATGCGTTGTGCGTCTGAGTGAGCAGCGGTAATTCACTGCAGACAGCTACGCAACTATCCGCCATCGCAGAACGAAAAAACGGTATGAGTTTTGGACGTTTGTCGTATTATTATATAAGCATCAACACCCAGGGTTCGACGGGAATTAAGCAACCGCGTTACAGTTTGTGATCATTGCATACCAGAATACATATACCTAACTTCCAAGTTGTCTGTAACGTATACATGCATCATGATGTAATATTAATTATGTACTACTCGCGGATACTCATCGGTTTCGAAAAGCAGGCGGGTATCAGTTGGTTTCTATATGTATCGGTGTTGATGATGCTAATTCTAAAATTCACCCAATCCAATATATTGGTGAAAAACGTGGCGAGGGATGAATGGCAAGAGGGTGACTAAAAATATCATGTCGCTAGCGTCAACCTCAGGGAACCGAGCACACCCTGTTGTATAAGAGCCTTAACCTTCTATCAGATATCTGGGAGGGTTGACCGTTTAATTGTCCATTACACGTGGGAACAACAATGAAAAATGAAACTACAACACAAAAAAAAGAGGAGATTGGCGAAAAAAGGGCAAAAGTTAACAGAAAAAATATCAAAACTCTCTAGCGAAGAATTAGGAGAGAATTTAAAAAAATTATAAAAATTCGCATTAATAGCAAACCGAACTAAAAAGAAAAAATAATGTGATGGGGGTTTATGAGGCTAAATAATTAAATAAAGAAACAAGTTATTGCCTTATACCTCAAGAGAAACAACAATGCAGCTACGGACACGTATTTCGCAGTTATTGCTCCTCATCAGCGTGAAGTGATTGACAAAAAAAATCATTTTATTGTAAAAAGCGTGGGGTGCTTAATATCAATTGTTATAAATATTTTGTTGGTAACTATTGATAAAAGTAGAATTATAAAAAATATAGTAAAAAACTCCCCACGCTTTTTACAATAAAATTAATTTTTTTGTCAATCACTTCATTCTTATTTTAAACTTATTAAAAATCATTTAATTTTATTGAGTTAGTGGACTTTCTATCGCTGTTGAACAAAATCTTAATATTTAAACATTATTTTTTATATTTTTTACTTTTTAGTTCGGTTTGTTATCAAAGCGAGTTTTTTAGTTTTTTTAAACTATAATTTTTTACGATCTAGAGAACCATCTAAACCTACATCTTCATTTAAATTGATTTCTAACTCTGTTTAGAGTGACTTGCTCTCTTACTGAAAGTGTAAGTACTATTATTTAGTCTACGTGAATTTCAATTAATGTATGTTGATAGAGTGCGTAAACAGTCTAAAAGTCAGACGAAAATTACAAATAGGTATTAAGATCTATAAACATATTTATCGTTGAAATATTACGTATTAAGAATACTTACTATCTTATTAAAAATTCATTTCAGTGTCCTTAATTTTCTAGCATATCACAGTTGCAAGATAAATACAAAGCTTAGTGATAATTGATATTAATATATTTTCAAAAAAAAAAAAAAAAATGCCGAGGCCTGTTAGTTATGTTTACATTTATTTGTTTTTTTATTTATTTTTAATACTGGCAGTGGCAGAAACTATTATAGCTTTATGTAGGAATTGAATCTGTATTATCCTTTCTCCAACACAACAAAACTATTTCCGCCTCTTTCTTTTAAGCAGCAGGTAAGCTAATGAAATTACGACTTTTTTACCAATAATCATTGCATGCAAGAAATTATGGTTTATTACACACTCCGTAAAATTCCGAACTGGAATTAAATTTAATGTAATAGATTTCTCGTCGTACGTATGTGTGGTATAATTCAGTTTGTTAGTAAAAGCCGTGATTTACTTTACGATGTCATTGACTCTGCAATAATACTGAAAAACGAAACAACCTATACGGTGGAATGGGTAATTGCCAATTGCCCTGGGGTTCACATTTTACAGGCTCGTTCAGTCATAAAGAAAATTTTAATTGATTATCGCTCTCATTCGCGCCTTGGCGAATATGTGGCCCTTATATTAATCTAATTGCATTTAACATTTAACACCAGACAACATCGTGATATTTGTACAGGATATCACCAAAACTCCTGCTCCTCACCATCAGCCTAACATTTTAAAGGTCGTCCTCTTCGTCATTTAGTCAGAACTCGTCCAGGAAAAGTACTGGAGGGCATTGAAATTCGTGGTCTCACAATACCTCAAAAGTACGGACTAGTTAATAGACACAATTACAGATATTGGACTGAGAGTGATCCATATCGTCCATACCAGAAGTGGAGGTGTTATGTTAGCCATAAGTAGTATATTTTTTGCTCGATGTTTTGTGCATTCTATAGATCGGAAGACTATTTGCAACAACAACTTACTTATTGACAGGCTCGGCGCAAAAATCACTAAATTACTACTCTTTCTACATATTTCTATTTTATTTTCCCCCAAACACCAATATAGAGTTCTACAACTCTCTGTTTGATGTTATCAGTTCACTAGAGTGATGGCAGTGACGTGTTAATCTTCGGCGACTTCTGAGTATTCTAATTATCTCAACACCAATGTACTTAATGGTAGAGTATTACCACTCATAAATTTCGTCAATTTTTCCGATTATAAACAATATAATTTCAACTTTAATGCGAACCAGAGAGTACTGGACCTGACATTGTCAAATAAATATTGTGCCGTGGAAAAACTACCAGAAGATAATCATCAATCGTGGTATATTTTAGTCTTACTAGCAGACTTCATAGGGTTTTGCTTCATACCTTCGTACCTAAAACCAAACCTCATAGACGAATGTACCAACTTGATTTAGTGCTATCATTATAAAATGTATCCATCTTAAATATAAAGCCTGGAAAGACTATAATAGCAGTTTGTGCAACAAGAGTGGATATGATAGCCATATCGCACGAGAAAGAAGTTTGAGCACGGCGCCGTAGGCGGAGTACCTCAATCTTTCGAGTGCGATATGGATAATCCACTCGAGTTGTACTGTATACTTTTTCTACGACCGGATTAAGAAAAAACTACAAATAATAGTTTTAATCAAATTTTAATATACAAACTTAGCTGCTGCTAAATCTTATGCTCTAGGTGCAAACATTTTATAAAAGCTTCAGTAGCCTAGCGGTTATATGCACGCTTCGAAATAGACCAGTTCCGCCCGATCCTGCAATCCTCCACCGCGTCAACGCGGTGGTTGCACGATCGGTTCCGGAGGTGGTCCTGGAGAGGTAACTGTTTCTATGTTATTATGAATAAATATCTTTTGAATTGAATTGCTTCGAAATAGAGATCATAGGTTCAATCCCCACATATAGCTGCTTTTTTTTGTCATAATATATCTCTAAAATTTTGTCTGTATATAATAATTTCAATAAAATTTTAGGTGGTATACCGTTTACCGATTCTTCACTGGAACCACTCATTTTAAATTATTTTCTAGCTCAAACTGCGCGAATACACACTGACAATTACTTTGACAGCTTATGCACTAACTTGAATTTTTTAAAACGAATAGTTGCCTGTATACTTAATACACGAACTGTGATTGGTCGATTTCATATCCATCCTAGAACGTATATGAAATATATCCGTTCAGTTAACTGGAATGGCCCACTTAGGTATCCATTCTACAGACTGTACGGAAAACAGCAAATTTACATAAGGGAGTAGAAAAAAGATATAAAGACCCTATCGCGTTACAAAAATTTGTGTTTTTGGGGTAAAGAATTAAAGCTGATATAGAAAACTTTTATAATGAATATTGGCAGACGTATCGAAAGTAATATAAAAAATAATCCCAAAGAACTATGGCACTTTCTTAACAATATAAAAAAAAATGACATGCCAAACAATATGATGTATAATAACAGTTTGCTAAACGACCCAAAAAACATTGCAGATGCCTTTGCAGACTTTTTTCGGAGTTCCTATATAGATAGCACTCATTTTGAAGTTACCTCTTATATACCCTAACCGATAGCTTACACTTAAAGCAATTTACTGAAACTGAAGCACTTAATAGTCTTAAAAGATTTAAACCCAAAGGTACTGTTGGCCCGGGCAAAATAACTGCTTTTTTTTCTACGAGACTGTACATTTCCCCTTGCAATACGTCTTATCATAGTATTTAATCTGTCCATTAACACATCTACATATCCCTCTTCTTTTAAGTTCTCTAAATCAATACCTGTATACAAGAAAGGAGGGAAAAACCAAATTGGAAATCATAGAGCTATCATTACTACTATCAATTCTAAGTGTCTTGAAATGCTTCTCCATGATTTCCTCTTTTTTCATTTAAAAAACAAAATCACACCTAAACAACACGGTTTCATGAAGAGAAGATCCACAACTACGAACTTATTCTGTATAAAGCAATTCATATCTAATACATTTGTCACCGGTCTGCAAATGGACGTCATATACGCTGACTTCTCGAAGGCATTCGTTAGTCTCAATCATGGGATTTTGCTTAACAAATTAGATCTTTTTGACGTGCCACAAAATCTGCTGTATTTTTTTCAAACAATTTTTTGGCGTTAGCACCCCCATTGCCACCCCCACCCTATTATTAAAGGGAGTAAAAAAGTAAATTGGGATTTAGTGTGTGTACGAGAACCAAGTGCCTTTAAAATTTATTTTGGCATTAGTCACCCCCATTACCACTCCCACCCTATTATTAACGGGAGTAAAATATTACATTGGGATTCAGTGTGTATAAGACTTGGATACAAAATCTGGATGTGGAAGTAGTGATTCTTTGGGCAGAGGTTTTTTAGTATTTCTTTTGTTACTGATTATTGAGTATTGCTCGGAGTATTGTTAGTTAGTATTGTTATAAATATCACAACTCTGTGTACCCATTCCGTAATTGGTGTTATACTGTTGAATGGGGTAAGTTAAATAAATAAATATGTAATTTGAGAATTTCATACTCAAAGGTCTCAAAAATTTAATGCTTAAAGAACTTGTATAAAGAAACTAGATAAGTTCTTATTAATGTGAAAGTTCCGCTTGAACAATTTCTAAATAAAAATACATTTTTGCTGTGTTGTTTGGCCGCGCATTTATTGTGGAAGTAAACGATTATAAATTAAGGCAACGTTTTGCAAATGTTGTGAAAGGATCAAAGCAGCAAACTTAAAGTTTTAAGATAATCCTCGTTATAAATGGCACCCGCCACTGACGAATATCGACGCGAAACAAAGTCTAAGCCGTTCTGTCAGCATTTAATATTGTAGGATAAAAAGTAAACTTCTCCTGTCCAAGTTAAATTGAAATTTTAGATCATTACCAAGTTATTAAAGGGGTAAAAAGAGTTGGAAGAGCTTTTATTTTTCCGTTGTCACATTTTGTTAGTAAAACTTCATCGAAGTGAGTCTTGAATTCAGAATCGACTAAAACTTTTCAAATAATTTCAGACTTAAAAACTTTGCTCCCTATAAATTTACTATATGGAGGGTGCGTTCGATCCCCCAAATTGTGTGCAACACGGGCAAGATTTTACCTTTCTTATGTAGCTTTCAACCTCGCCGAAATTTGTTCGGCGTTTTCTGTGAGGAATTCTCTAATAAATTGGATACCGCCGCGTATTCGAGTTCCCTTTTTCACTGGAGGTTGACTCTTTGAATTGAATAACAACACTCGAATACCTTTGAAAATAACGCCTTTGTCGGAGTTTTATTAAGTAAAAGTAGGCTAGTTCTTATCGAGAATGTGTTCAATATTAATAAAATGGGAATTTTATGCGGTGGAAGTTGAACAAGCAACATTGCGATTTGTACCGAAATGTTCACATCTGCATTTGCTTTGTGCCGCATATTTTACTCATTCCCGTGCGACTTCTCTGTGTTACGGTAAGCACACTGAAAATTGAAAGGCAATTTAGATACTTAAAGGAATAAATAATAGTTGTTAATATGTAAATTTTCACAAAGCACATATGCAGCTAAAGCAGATTTGCTTCAAACCAATCAACCGACTCAGTGACTCAATGCTTACGTGTTAGGTTTGCAGGCATGGAGTCCTGGGTTCGAATCCTGTCTGGGTTATGAGTTTAGTGGCGTTTTTCATGTGTTTTACCGAGTTGGTAGCGTGGAGGTTGTGTGAGAGACAACACATCTAGTCGTTGTACCACTCCTGAGCTCGAGTGTCAGCTGCAACAGATGGCAGTGTCGTAGGGAATTGTCGTTGTATAATTATCTATGTGTATGTGTATGCAACTTTGTAATTGGGAACATTGTTCCTATATAGCGGTGATTAATAAATAAAAAAAAAATCAAAAGTACAAGGTCTATTTTTTTTATATATATACCGCGTGTATTTTAATTTAATTTTTAGTTTTCCATTTAAATTGTGTCATGACTGTTCCGATTTATTCTAATTATTGAGACATGTAATGCTAAAAAAATCGAAATCCCTTCAAAAATACTAAATTATGTCATTGGTGAGCAAATGAAGTTCATCGAAAAGGTTTGGAAAAAAACATATTTTTTCCAAATAGAACCATATTGGTACCGTGGTACCATTTATTAGTCTCGTTAAGGGTGCGTTACCAAGGTCAAATAGTGCGTAAAATATCCTCATTCTTATTTTACACAATTCCTAAAAATGAGTCAACAGAATTCAGAATTTATTTCATTATGTAAACTAGCAAACTTAAGACAAGGACCTATATTTTCTATTTTAATCCTAGTTAAAATTAGGTTTCCAAAATTTTCTTCTCCTTGATTATTCAACACGAACGTACCTCTCATTCGTCCCAAAATCGCCGTAAATTGTTTTATATTCTACAAAGGGACTTAAATATTCAAATAAAATATTATACGATGTAGTATAAAATAAAATAACATGAAAAAAAGTGAAAAGTCTGCATAATATTTGCTCCTATTGTGTATTGTGTCGAATACGAATATATACCTTGTGTATCTTTTGGTTAATAAATATTATTATTATTATTATTAATATGGCAGCAGCATAGCGGTGACATTGCTTCGTGTACCGCAAAGCAGGGTCGGGTTCATATTTGTCATTTTTAATGTTTTAAATATCGTTTAAAACTTTTTTAATTATTTGCTCATATTGCTGATAAGAAATGACATTACCATTGAAAATATTGCTGATTATATATTTTTGGGATTAATTACTTTGCATTTATTAAAGTTGACAGTATTTTGATCTCTACCACAATACGAAAAAACCTGTCCAAATGAAGTAATGGCTATTTATATATCCTTTTTATTCTTTCCCTGTTTCTCTGAAGAAAATTAGGTACCTACGTATTTATTATTCAAACTATACTTATACCAAATTATACCACAGCACAATACTTATGTGCTCCTGATAGCTAAATTCGGTGATTTACTAATATTTCATCTTTTATGCCAACTAAATAAGCGCAACCAACAATACTTCAAGATGTTGTGTGTCACCGAGATTTTGCAGAAATATATTGTAACTGGTACATATAAACATAAAATCGCGTTGCGATTACAGTTCGTACGGCCCTGTACGCTGCCTAGACTAGTGTGGCATCGACAGGACGATGTAATTCGATTGCTTACAAATTTACTCGCGATTGACTGGTGCGTGCAATAAATCCAATAAAAATTACGGCCAAAAGAAAATACGATTTATTTATCGTACATAAAGGTGGCTTTGGAATACAAAAAAGGAACACAAAGCTTTACAATAGTTGTTCAAACTGCTGTCCATTAACGTCAGTGCACTGCTGAAGTCCCATAGGTGTATTTCGAAGAACATTCGCCAATTGCTGGGCCGTAATAATAGCACAGTATTGAAAGTCTTACTCGTAGTTCTAGATTTTCACGAGTTATAACGATGGTTGTGCAGACAATATTTTAAATGGCCCCAAACAAAACCAAATAAAAAAAATAGGAGAGCCAAATCAGGTGACCTAGGAGTCACGTTTTTTCTGAATCTCTGGCACAAGTCCAGGATCTCCCAAATATTATTGAACTAATGATTACACTACCGACTATTCCAGGCCAAACATTGAAACCGAATCGATCGAAAAACTCCGGTACACCAACAAATGTTTGACAAGCTAAATATTTCCATGTTTTCAAAGCCACCTTACTTGCTTAATCTTTAACTATAACAAAATTGTATTGTCTCTTCGATATAGTTCGGATTGTACTTACTGCACCTTTTAATAAAACGTATTAATGTATAAATATCTTATTAATAAATGATACCATGATAGAAATATAGTTCCATTTGAAAAAATTGTATTCCAATTTGTGTGACAGAAAACTTATGTAAAGGAAATATCGTAGCTGTAATTCTTAGTAGTTTACGAAATACAGATAGTGTAAGGTTGTGGTGACACACCCTGTATAGCTGTACTTAATTGTTTTTGAAAAACTACTTTTCTTGAACATCCCTAACTTGTTTCTATGTATGTATTGAAGAATACGTGTTTATTCAATTATAATGTTTACCAATCCAGAATCTCGAAGCAGCTTACATCCGGCAATATTCCATAAGCAACGTTTACAAAAAGCGTCCTCAGAAATATTCACGTTTCCCCGATACACTATTCATTTGATATACACGTAACTGGATGAAGAATAACTCGTCGAAACTAATGGAAAAAAGCTATTTATACATAATTAAATGCTAATTGCTCTCGACTCGCAATTCATAACCTACGTGTCAGCTGCAATGGTTAGTTCATTCCAGCCCATAAAGTGGAGTACCTGTAACATACGACCCGGGGAAACTATTATGACAGAATGATAAACAAAATTGGATGACTTGCTAACCCGCTCAACTTTTGTCCGTAGAAGTGCCCCAGTCTTTTATTTCCTGCAATGTCTGCTATACCGGAAGGACGTAAAACTTTTGTCATGGCTCGAATCTTTATCTGTATTATTATTTTCGAGACGTCGTGTGCGATAAAACAACGTAATTGTTTTGTTTACAATGTATCACGCCATTTTCACGTTATCAAGTTATTGGGTCGTAGCTGTGAACTTTTAAGTTCGTGATTTTGTACATGTACAACCTGATGAAAATAAATTAGAATATTGCGATTTCTTGGAGGAATATTTAACTCACGGAAGGCATGTTTATTCGATTAAAGAACCATCAACGACAAAATAGGAATAAGATATTTAATTAAGGAGAAGAGAACTCACGAATATCAGTTAAATACCTGGTGGTTCATCTATGTCTGTCTCTGTTCTTCCTAGACAATTTAAAATCAATAAGAACTGATGTTAAAAACTTACCCTACACCATAACAGAATTCGTCTCCAAAGACTGATATTAGAATTAACATAATTATTCTGATTGTGCCAGTTTTAGCCTTATTTATATTTAGCTCTTGGTGGAGTTGATCCACACCTATCCCAACCTCTCAGGCCACATGCATACATAGCTAACTACATAATAATCATCTCCCACGAAATTGTCATCAGGCGTAGCTGAAACTCGAACTCAGTTCTCAGAAACATTACATCCACTAGCCCTGTTTTGTCTCACATTACCGCGGTCTACCCACCGCTACCGTCTTCACAATACATTGAATATAGACCTACGACCAAGGGGCAAATAAGCTACCTCATCGGGTACAAGAGGTTTGTGTTTTTGTAGTAAAAGTACCACATATATGTAGCAAAAAACCGATCGTCTGCCGGGGCTCAATGGTCAACTTCTCATTATGACAGCTTGTCAAAAAGGTGAAAAAAGTCGCTAAAGGTACCTCGTTGGGTACATGCTTAAAAACGTGATAATTAACTGGGAAAACAATTGTTATTTTGTGTGGCAGACGTCAGTATTTGAACGCATACGTAGAGCAGACGCCCGTCGCGACGTTTCTTACTTCATGAGGTACATGTACAAACCTGGGTTCAAATCAAGTCTTTTTATGTAGATCATAAATATTTTTGAAAAAGATCGGCAGACGATCAACCATAAAATATCAGAAGCTCTAGAAAATGTAACCTTAAAGAATAATGCCAAAGTCGGTACAGGGTTTTCTTGAGCAAAATTATATGTTTGTGGAAATACTTCATAATAAAACTGTATGTGCAAATTGTAACAACGAGTGTTACAAATTTGCGGTAGTAAACGGGCATATCGAAAGAGAAACCATTGACATATTAAAGTGTTACCGCGAAGAGGCTGATATCCCAATTATTTACCATTTATCCAAAATTTAAAAAATACAGTAATGTTGTAATTAGACCCTCTGACACAGACATCCTCATAATTTTTTTTAGGAAATATGCATCACATTTATCAGTCTGTAAATGTATGGATGGAAGTTGGAATTGTATCCAAAAATACTTGCCGATATGTAGATATCAATGGAATTTTCAATGCATTAGGATTTAATGTTTGTAAATCTCTTATCAGCATTGCATTCTTTAACAGAGTGTGATTACACGGCAGCTTTCTCCAGAAAAAGGAAACTAAGACCCTTTCAACCCCTTGCAAATGACAAAAAAATGCAGGAAGTATTCGGTACATTTGGCAACAATGAAAGCATTTCAAGGATCAGATTACGCATGTAGAAAAATTAATTTGTGCTATGTATGGGAAATCTACGTTAGTAATGTCGATGAAGCTCGATTCGACATTTTCTACTCTCATTGTAAACCAAAACCAGAGAGAGTCCATTCGATAACCTGAAAAAGTTTGATAGTACTATGTTACCTCCGTGCAAGAACGTATTTTTAGAAGTAAAAAGAACGAATCAGATATGTTCCATATGGAATTATGCCACCGAAAAACAACCAAAATTTTATAACCCCTCAGAAAATGGTTGGAATTTAAATGATAATAAGTTTTCGTCAATTTGGTTTGATGGACTTCAATTACCTAGTGCTCTAGACGAAATAGTTGTAGGCGAAACCGGCATGGAGCAGATGGATATTGATGATGAAAATGAAGAGGGTTTCTATGATTCATGTAATGACGAAGATGACGAATAGTTATTTATCTTTAGATTTATTAGCAAAAAAACTAAAAAACCTTGCTACTTTTTTTTTTACTACTATTGTTTTGTATTGTTGTTATTTCTTGTATACGAAGTTGTTTTGCCTACATATTCACGAAATTCTGAGAAACAAAGTAATAATTAGTTCAAATGTGCTTTCATAGGGCGGAATATTAAACATAATATTTTTAGTCGCAAACTCCTCTATAAAATCCTTATTTTACTATAAGGAACGTAACCAGACTGCAACCAACAGCTACTCTCCGGGCTATGTGCCCCGCCGAACGCTGAATTACAAGTTACAAGTCTGGCGCGTTAAGTGTAATAATTGCATATTACCATCAAAACGCTAATGCTTCGATTGCAACAAACACCAGCCGAAAGACTGATCCTACTTAAAGGAGCTCTCTTGCCAGCCGTCACACACCACTTGCAGACTGCAGTTTCAAGCTGTTGTCAATGCAAGGTAGGCATGTAACGACCGGCACGAGGATCCTTTGACTATTTGGTACATCCCGATATTTTTACAATAGCGACATGTAAACTAGTCAGCAGGCGCCATCTACCTGGCACTGACGAGAGCCAACGTAAAATAAGGATTTTATAGAGGAGTTTGCGACTAAAAATATTATGTTTAAAGTAATAATTGTAACAATTTTCCTAGTGCATTGTCAAATTTCCTCAGTTTGTGATCAGTGTAACGGACAAGCATGCCTCAACACTTTATCATTTCCAAACGGTCTTTGAAGCTTTAGAGCCAAATATAACAGACAACGAGGATGATGATAATGAATTGGAAATTCAAGTTGAGTGACCAGATGAGGCAGACGATGACGAACAAAAGGAATATAAGCTGCATGCTTGCCATTAATAATCAAAATAACAGGACAAATCCTCCTCACATTTAAACTTGAATTATAATAGATTGATCATAAACTGATGGTTATTAAACAATAAAATTTACAACGGCAAAGTTCAGATGCAATATCTGCACTTCCACTAAACCGATCTAACCTAACCTCCAATTCATCGGAGAAGAAAACCAAGTGCGTACAGCTACGCAATAGGCCCTCTATCAAGGCTATGGTGTCAGGTACAAAGGATGGTCTGGCTGAGGTACTATGGTAAAGGTCAAATAACCAGTTCCGCCGTTTATCTATCTATCTATCGAGAATTTTATTTCGTCTTGCTTGTTTGAATTACAAACACAGCCTATGATGTGAGATTTTTGTTTATTTATATTTACAATTTTTTTGAACAATAACCGATTTGAAAGTAAATGAATTTCATTTCTAAAAAATGTGTCGTTATGCTCGTTGAATTGTAAATTTGGTATGGAATCTATGAAATAATTGTTGATATGTCAGCACTCCATTATTTGGCTAAAACTATTACTATTACTATCAATGTTATTACAAAACAACAAATTGTCTGACAGCTGTTTTCTACATTATGAACAAACATTAAGACATTTCAAACACACTATTAATTATAATAACTACCTATCCTTTGACTTCCGTATGATAATATCATAAAATTGTACATAATTAAATTAATTAAATGTTACCTAAATTGAACACGCTATTTTATAAATTGGCAGTTAAACAACTAATTGCATCCAGACAATTGCCTAACTACAAGAGAAAGGAAAATAATTTAGGCTAACGACATGGACAATTTTTTTCATATATTGTTGCATTTTTAGATAGTGCAAGTTCGTAATTACTATACGACCTTGAATATGGATATTTTAAGAAAATGCTGATTAACAGAAAATAACTCTATCTAGAGGAGACCAATGTCTCCTCAAAATTGCTTTTTCTTCACATCGCGTCAAGACTCAGTAACTTATTGTTTTGTAAGAAAACACATTCTCCCTAAAACATGGAGGCGATCGCAGTTTCCTAACTGCTATGCAGTGATATAAAACTTTCAGGATTAAGCGAGGAATAATTTATATTTTCCACGTAAGCCCGTGACAAAAGAATTCCAAAAGATATTTCTCTCGTTACAGGTTGTTTTGCTTAAGACCCTCTACATTTTACATTATTTATGAATCTGTTTGCCCTCGGGATAACCGTTTACTTTTATGTCACTTCATCTCTTTGACATGCAAAAATATAGCCCCGGAAGTTCCTAAAATTCCACATAGAGGAAGTATGTAACAAAGTAACGTATTTACATACAAATTACTTCCACTCGACTGTGTTGCTGTGAAATTATGACTCTAACCTTAAAATAATCATCTGTATAGCTGAATAGTTCGTACAATATGGAACAGAATATTTTATTGATCTGATAAAAATATACAAAATTCGCCGAAAGCTACTAGCGGGATATTGTTACGTGTTTACACCCTTCAGTACACATATTATCACTAACAATTGGTTTTTTAACACTAAATTAACTTATACTATACTATAATTACTCCTTATAATTACATCAATAATTACAACTTTTAGCTACTATAACTCGCTACTTGGTACTGTACTTTTTACTAGCCTGTTCACTTCGTTCTTTCTCTTGATCTGATCACTTTACTACCTGAACTAGAACTACCCCAGTGCGTTGGTTCCACTTCTTTTATGCTCCGTGACTTATTCCAGATCCTTCCTTATTACTCTAGTTCGTGATGCTAGACGGGTCTCGAAGTATCCATCACAAATCACTCTATAGTAGTTGTGCTATCTTCGGGTCGACTGGCATAGGCTATTCTGCCACTTGACCCCACCAAAATTAAAAATGAAAACCAAAATACAGTAAATTTACATATAAGTAGCACTAAATCCTAATTGAGCAAACCAAGAAAAAGTACCTAAATATATTTATTTATCAATCCAGTACAAATTTTCTAAATTACAAAAAAATTATTATATACAGAGTGGACCATTAATAATAGGCCATAGGGGTAGATTCTTTGGGCCAAAATATGAGGATATAATCAAATATGCGCTTTAGTAAAATGTTGCTGTGGAAAGAGATACAGGGTGACAAAGTTCAAATTATTTTTTAGTTTTTTTGCAATAACTCACCAGCCTCTTAACTGATCTTCGCCAAATTTGCTAGAGGAACTTTTTTTATTCTAAGAAACAATAATTTATGTATTACATCACGTTAGATCATAGAGGGCACCGTAAGACCTACATCTGATGATGGATTTTTTTCATATTTTTTTTTTGACGAAACGTTGTGGTATTTCTGACCAGAAAATCTGATGGCGTCATTTCCACGTATAAAAGTTATACTTGGTAGAGCTTGATAACTCCAACCGTTTCCGAGGAAAGTGCCGTTAAACATTTAAATAATTTTTTGAAAGACAAATTCAAATTTAATGAAACAAAGTGTATTTATTGAAAAGTGTGCTTTGGTTACGTCTTAGTTCTTTGAATTATTATGTGTGGGGACATTGAAGTCCTTAGTCTATGCAAATACTATCTACTCAAGAGAAGAACTGTGGAACAAAATACAATGTAGCGAATGTAGCGAATTTTATTAGAGGACAGGAAAGTGTATTTTTCAATGATAGAAAATCTTTTATAAATAGAATTAGAAAAGGCATGGAATAGGTGGAGACCATATCGAACATTCACTCTAAGTTGCAGCAATGAGGTTTTTGCATGGGGGGAAAGTTTATGATGTCATTAAGTCAACTTTTATGTTATTTTTTGATCTTCTAATAAGATTAGATTCTTATTTTAGAGAACTTTTGATTTATGTATTTATCTCAATATCATGAAAATAATCCATTAGTTTATAAGAAAGTGAGAAAGAGGTGTTATTACGATTTTGTTTTCACTAACGTTTTATACTTTCTTCAATAAACAAGAAAAAAGTTCCTCTAGCAGATTTGGCGAAGATCAGTCAAGAGGCTGTTGAGTTATTACAAGAAAACGAAAAAATAATTTGAACTTTGACACCCTGTAGCTTTTTCCACAGAAGCATTTTACTAAAGCATATCTGGTTATATCCTCATATTTTGGTCCAAAGAATCTATCCCTGAACTATGGTCTATTATTAATGATCCACTCTGTATAATTTAAAAAAAAGTGGACGATATTTATTGAAAAATAATGATTAATTTGTTATGATCGTCATTATTAGTTAAGCAACAATAATGTAATCACTCTAGCATCTAAAATGTAAATATGAACGTGATGTCTAACAATGTTTTAGAAGAATACAAGTGTCCAAAGCGAATAGTCGTACTATGTACTGCAGATCTAGCGCTGATCCTACAAAAGAGACAAGATATTGCCGATATTGATATAAGGTGATGAATGAAGACCAAAAAGTGTAGCTTCCTCCGAAATATTCAACCAGTTTAAACCAGAAAAAGAGTGTGATATGTGATCATATCTTCTTAAGCTGAATATGAAACGACAATAGGAGTTTTGCACTCTTCATATTATTCTTTTTTCTTTGGTATCGATTAAGTCAATATATACAACATCACAATAGTTAAAATGAGATAGGACCAGTGATTCACATATTTTTCTCAAATTGCAACTAATTAAAAATCTACTACTATACAATAACTTTAAAAATCCATATGCCTTAGATAGTAGGGTATTTACGTGCCCAAAGAACAAGATGCTGATCTAAATTCAATCCCAACTGCACTTTCAGGAGATAAGATATCACCATCAATGTTTAAACTAATGTTTTCACATACAGAAGCTAAATCTTTCTTAGGCCCGAATAATATTTAATTAGGATTCAAGTTGTGCTCTTGAGAAATATGTTTAATTTTACTTAAGTCGCTATTTATATTATTTTGAGCTACTAATGAATCTCTAATATGAAAGCTATATCCTTGTATGCATGTACATAATGCATATGATTGTATTTTATAGTTTTCTACTGAATGCAATATGTCAGAAGTGTAGATACTAAACAATAACGAATCTAAGACCGAGCCTTGAGGCACGCCAGATAGAACTTCCACAGGAGTTGAGATTACATCATTAAATAGTACCTTTTGTGATATATTGTTTAAAGATAAGTTAAAAATAGCAACCTCTTATGATCAAGATCAAAATATTTTAGTTTTGCGTACATTAATTTATGACGAATCGTGTCAAAAACATTGGAAAAGTCAAGTAGTACTACAGCAGTTCTTCTTTTTTCAATGCTCATTGCTATGTCATCGACAATTCTAGTGGTGGCCGTTGTTGAAGTATTGTGCCCTTTTCTAAAACTTGACTGATATTATTTTCATTTACAAACTCAAAAAGCTGTTTTTTTTATACATTTATTTAACGTCGGCCTATTTCCGCTACTGAGGCCTAACACCGACGCCTGTAGACGAGCTACCCCCAACCAGGAATTTTGCCGAACCTCTTCTCTTAAGAAGAGTAGGGATCTTTTACTTGCCTAACATTTAATAGACAAGGGACCGACGGCTTTACATCCCCTCCGAAGGATGGTATATCTCCTATACAATCCTCGCCTAAGGTTGTATAGCTTCCGCGCATACACTGATATGAAAGCCGCTGGAAGATGTGTGAGGCGAGAACGCGGTTTCCGTTGGAATGGTCACCCATCCAAGTACTAACTGCGCCTGTCGTTGCCTTTACATCGCATACCGAAGTATGTACATAGTAAAGACGCACCTACGCTCGCCCCATCAAAAAGCTGCTTATGCACAATGTTTTCCAATATCTTCGACTATTTAGTCAAGGTACTTATAGGCCTTAAATCGGTCAAATAATTTACGTTATTAGTCTTAGGCAAAGGAATAATTAAAGCTGCCTTCCAGAAGTCTGGAAAATATCCCAGTTCAAGACAGCTATTGATTATGTGGGCAGCAGTAGTTAGCATTGTCAATGATATTTCATCTACTTCACAGGCATTTGACTTAAACAAACATCTAAATATGTTTTTTTAGTGAAAAATGTTATGATTCCTTTATTTTACAGTTTTTTTTTTTGTAAAAGTTACAGACGAAAAGTGTTAATTTAGGTTTTTCTGATGTAAAATACAATTTATCTGGACTCGATTTTTCGAAAACATATTCAGAAATTGAGTAGCAAAACGTATGATTTTTTATTAAATCTATTGTTTTACTTATTCATATTACATAACCGGGAAAATGGAGAAAACATCGGAAAAAATCCTGAAATTTCAACGTCTAAATTTGGAAGACATCCTATCCTTTCCCATGGTCTCTTCAAAACCTCTTATTGAAAATATGCGGATCACCTTCAACATATTCGAAAGCGGCCACACCCGAGAGCAATATCTGCTCGTTTGTAAATGGCTCTGTTGTAATCACCGAACCGTATGATCAAAGGAGGGATAATATCAATCCAATTAAGTATTTATTACACGTTGTGCTACATAAACAAAACCCATTTGGGGCATTTGATAATGTAAGCAATGTAGAGTGCAATAATCCGTTCATAACACTCTTCACTAGCGAATGGCCTGTAAATAAGCAATTTGCTTTGGGAATTTATAATGAGCAATATATCAAATGCATTTATCGCGCCATTCACGTCGCAGGATATTTTCACAAAACTGACATAATTTACGGCGTGTACATGAGCTAATCGAAATCGTTCTGCTTTACAAAATTCATAGTTATGTCCACTATTAGATAATAAATAATCATCTGAGGATATTGAAACCAGTCCATATCACGGGGTTCTTGGCAGAAGAATTTTATTAAACAAGGTTTGCTTTCAAATACAGTTTTATTGCAAAAAAAAAGCTCCGGAATCACACAGCGTCTTCAAGCCTATCAGCTTATAGCCCGGAAGGTTGTTACATGGCCTATGCCCATTTAACAGTTTTATATAAAAACTAGTATTTTGGTTATATTTAGCATGACCTGTATAATATTTTCGATTCAGTTTTTGTAAGTGAAACTGTTTTCAACTAACAGAATTTTACTTGTATAACTGCTAAACCATTTCACACTGTTTTATGTACTTAGTTTTATATCTTAGGAACTCAGTCATGTTCTAGTAACTATTATGTATCTCTGTTTCGTTGTAAGACAGCATCCCAGGAAACAATTAATTAACAATTTGTCTACAAAAACATTTATTTACATCAGATATCTATTTTTCAATTTTTATATTTTTGTTTACTATGTAAGTACATATGGTTATTTTCCTTACCTTTTCTCGTTACTATATATAGTATATCCTATAAGATGTAATATATACTGAGTTATCCCGATACGTTTTTACTATTTATTTACAGCTGTTCATATTGTTGGTTATGTACAAAATAGAAATTACAAACTGAGGTAAAGGCAAATCAGCTGGTATGGAAATAATAAAAACTATTATTATAGATTCTTTTTATCGATCATATGCCACTATTTTAGTTGTGAGTAAAGGAAATTGTAGAATTGCGACCAGCAAGTTGTTGCGCTAAACTCAACCATTGACAGATGGCCATACTTGTATTTTTATATTTTATAACTTTCAATTTAATTAGGGAATTAGATTTGTCAAGTTTATTTTTTTTGGTAGCATTATTTCCCAGTAAGTAGGACAAAAAAGTTTACCTTATCAGTAAAACTCACCTGGAAATCATTTGCTTGCAGCCTTTGTACTGATTCGAACGTATATAATTTTTAGCTGTGGACTTCAGCATTTTTTAAATCCGCGTTAACAACAACATCCAGGTAATTTCATTTATTACTCATTTAAAATTTAATTAAACCTCAATTTTTATCTTTGATGTAATTTCCATTATTTTTAAAATAAATTTGAATTTAAGGTCAATTCTTTTTAATTTAATAAGTAGTTAAAATACTATATGTACCACATGGTTTTAAAAATATTTTTCTCTTTCCTTTTCACTTTTTTGGCAATTTATAGTTTTTACAAAATCAGCTTTTGTACATGCTTACATGCTTAGATGCTTATTTTTGTATATACTACTTGAATATTTAGATGCTTAGACATTTATATACTTAGATATTTAAATTCTTAAATATTTGTATATATTTATATGTACTTATATGTTTATGCACATATATACTTATACATTTCTGTATACGTTTCTGCATAGCTTCTACATTCCTGCATTTCTTTTCATAAACCACATAGTTGGTTAACTTTCCTACAACTTTCACTCCATTTCATTAAGAGACGTAAATTGCCAAGGAAACTTTAGAATCCATTCTTGCAACAAGACAATTGTGGGCCTGGATTGCTGTCCCAGAACCAGTCACCTCAACAATAATCAATCTAGGATCCTGGTATAAATTTGTTATATATATAATTTTTTTTAAATTTCAATTAGTCTTTACAAACCGATTTGTCTATTATTCATGTAATATATTTTAACATTCATTTTAATCTATCTTTTTATTTCTCTTACCAACAATTTCAGTCTGATCTATAGTAGACTGGTTATTCGAGAAAAAGAGACAATTTTACTTATTTTACTATAGATGGTGCCCAATTTAACATCAATTTTTCATTGTCTTCTTTTCTCGAACTAAACTGAAATCTGTCGCTTATGCTGTACATATCGAAAAGGGTAAGTTTCTCCACTCTTACGAATACTCTGGACCCACGGCTCTCTGCTCCGACTTAAACCAGCTAGCCGTCCGCACATGTTGCCTCAATTCTTTCTCAAAAATAAATAATAAGGGAAAGGAGGTAACAAGGTACGGGTCAACGCCAGTTGACGCACCCGCGGTGGGGGTTGGTGAGACTTGTTAAAAAAAATTTTTTTAGTTATTTTAGGCAAACTGAATTTTTAAAATAAATTATTGATAATCATTTCAGCCCGAAGGAAATGTTTTTACATGACTTTTGACATATAGAAGTATGAACATAATAATCAGCTCAGCATGTATAGTGGGGGAAAGACCGTCAGCTGAAGCAATAACGACCTTTACCCCAATACGCATGCAGCTTATTAGAATTTTCGAATTTTGGTTTATTAAGGCGATTACATTTCCAAAATTCAAACGGCCTTCTAACAATTTGCCTGATTTTTAATTCATGAAATGTCAAAATATTTTTTCCACAAAAGTCTTCGTTTGGTCTTGACAGTCATCCCTTAGAGTTTGATGTTGGTCTCATACTCCATTAGTAAGCAATAGCTTACAGAATTTTAACGGGCCACCATTGCGGAGAACGGGCGTCAGTTTTAACAAACTACAATTCATTTCGTTTTATCTGAAGAGATTGGCACAAAATCGCCTCTTGCTTATGCTTTATTTCATTTGCTTCTTCCACTGTACAGTAACAATTGATTCGAAAGTTAGTCTAATTAGTAAGGTTCCAATTTCGGTCATTCCAGAATTCGGCAGCTGGAAGCACGATGCATTCATTGTTTAACGTAAACTCCTGATGAATATCTGGTGTTTATTTCTTCAGCTGCAGTTCGTTAATGGGAAATAATAAACCAAGAGGAGGTCGTTATGTTTATTAGTTCTTCATATATTTTAAACCGGTACATGTGTGTACCCTGTACTAATACATGAATATCGCGCTAACGTAAATAACTGCCGAATGTTATTTAAGGTTTTGTTATTATCGATACTTCAGTCATTCATTTCGTGCCGCTTTATTACAGAAATATCAAACGGGATTAGAATTAGATAAGCGAAAGGGCAAAACTATTTAAAATATAAATAAATAAATACACCACAGGTAATGACGACCCCCTTTATCCCAGAAGGCTCTAGATGAGCGTTGTGTGGGAGGGGGCTACACATTTAGAGACAAGGGACACACATCCAATATCCGTGTATAATGAAAAAATCCCTCTCACAGTATTTTCCACTGCCACGACCGGGGATCGAACCCGGAACTTTTGGGTGAGAGGCAAGTGCGCTCACCTCTCGACCATCAGTCATACAACTATTTACTAACAGACATATTTGTTTGTAAATTATCCTTTCCAGTAACCCACTCGTTTGGGATTGCTCATTTACATATTATGTGGTGTAATAATTGATAGTGGTACCGATCAATAATTTCAATAATTCAATCAGTTAATGTACTGATGTTAGATTTTGCATTAGCCAAGCCAAGTCAGAAAAAGTTTCATATAGATCTATGGAAACTATATAATTAATTACCACAGAATTTTCATTCTTCTTTCGTCTACAAAGGGCCTATTATAAAGCAAGTGACGAAAATTCGCTCAGATTTCGGCTCATACACGTCGATTTTTAAATCCATTTCCATTTTTTTTATGTAAAAAAAATTCTACAGATATTCGAAAGCCGATTTTATTTCCTTAGAGATTAACTCGCACGGAATAATAAAAGAAAAGTTTTCAGGGAAAAGAAAGTTTTAACAAAAATCGCGACATAGATTAATAACATAAAATTTTTAGAAGATGTTTAAATTAGGTAAGAACTTAAACCTAAACTCCTTCTGAGACAAACAGATTAAAAAGGTCCATAGTTAGGTTCCCGGGTTCTCCTCCGCGTTGATGGTTTTGAATACCTGACGTTTCGACCATCCTGTTGTGGTCTTCTTCTGAAGGGTCTGTTATACCTATTTTCAAAAAAGGTGAAACTACTAATATGGACAATTCCCGTATCAATTTTAAGCATATTTTCGAAAATAATTGAAAAAATAATTAGTGACAAAATTACAGGGTTCTTAAATACTTATAATTTATTAACAACCGATCAACATGGTTTCAGAAAAAAAATTTCGACAGAAACAACAATGATCGAATATATACAGTTCATTAACGACAAAATGGTTAATAACGAATGTGTAGCAACTCTATTTTTCGATTTGTCACGTGCATTTGACACGGTTGACGTTAGTTTTGCAGGTGAAAAATTAGATGCTGTTCGTAAGAGTGGAGGAACTTACCCTTTTCGATATGTACAGCATAAGCGTCAGATTTCTGTTTATTTCAAGAAAAGGAGACAAAGAAAAATTGATGTTAAATTGGGCACCGTCTATAGTAAAATAAGCAAAATTGTCTCTTTTTCTCGAATAACCAGTCTACTATAGATCAGACTGAAATTGTTGGTAAGAGAAATAAAAAGATAGTTTAAAATGAATGTTAAAATATATTACATGAAAAATAGACAAATCGGTTTGAAAGACAAATTGAAATTTAAAAAAAATATTTATATATAACAAATTTATACCATCAGTATCCTAGATTGATTATGGTTGAGGTGACTGGTTCTGTGACAGCAATCCAGGCCCACAATTGTCTTGTTGCAAGAATGAATTCTAAAGTTTCCTTGGCAATTTACGTCTCTCAATGAAATGGGGTGAAAGTTGTAGGAAAATTAACCAACTATGTGGTTTAGTGTAAAGATAACGAAATTTTATCTATGAAAGATAAGCTGTGCAAAAACTATGCAGGAATGTAGAAGAAGTATCTCAGAATTTAAATATCTGGGGGTGAGCGTAGGTGCGCCTTTACTATGTACATACTTCGGTATGCGATGTAAAGCAACGACAGGCGCGGTTAGTACTTGGATTGGTGACCATTCCAACGGAAACGGCGTTCTCGCCTCACACATCTTCCAGCGGCTTGTATATCAGTGTATGCGCGGAAGCTATACAACCTTAGGCGAGGGTTGTATAGGAGATATACCATCCTTCGGAGGGGATGTAAAGCCGTCGGTCCCTTGTCTATTAAATGTTAGGCAAGTAAAAGATCCCTACTCTTCTTAAGGGACGAGGTTCGGCAAAATTCCTGGTTGGGGGTAGCTCGTCTACAGGCGTCGGTGTTAGGCCTCAGTAGCGGAAATAGGCCGACGTTAAATAAATGTATAAAAAAAAAAAAAAAAATTTAAATATCTAAGCATGTATGCATGTACAAAATTTAAGCAAGTTAAAAGTGCAAAATTAAGCAAGTTAGCTGTACAAATATAAGCAAGTTAGCTGTACAAAATCTGATTTCATAAAAACTATAAATTGCCAAAAAATGAAAAAGAGAGAGAAAAATATTTTTAAAACCATGCGGTACATATAGTATTTTAACTACTAAATTGACCTTGAATTCAAATTTACTTTAAAAATAATTGAAATTATATCAAAGGCAAAATTTTAAGATTAATTAAATTTTAAATGAGTAATGAAATTACCTGTATATTAAACACTTGTTAACTGGGATATCAAAATTGTAATATAAATTACTGAAGTCCACAGTTAAAAATTATATACGTTTGAATCAGTACAAAGGCTGCAAGCAAATGACTTCCTGGTGAGTTTTACTGATAAGGTAAACTTTTTGTCCTGTTTACTGGGAAATAACGCTACCAAAAAAATAAACTTGAGAAATTTAATTCCCTATTTAAATTGAAAGCTATAAAATATAAAAATAGTACAGGTATGGCCATCTGTCAATGGTTGAGTTAAGCGCACCTATTTGCCTTGTAGATTCCCGTACTCCCAACTAAAATTATTGGCATATAATCGATAAAAGGAATCTATTATTTCCATAGCAGCTGATTTGCTTTTACCTCAGTTTGTAATTTCTATTTTATACATAACCACAAATATGAACAGATGTAAATAAATATTAAAACGTATTTTGATAACTCAGTAAATATATAACATCTTATAGGATATACTATATATAGTAACGAGAAAAGGTAAGGAAAATAACCATATGTACTAACATAGTAAACAAAAATATAAAAATTGAAAAATAGATATCTGATGTAACTAAATTTTGTAGACAACTTGTTAATTGTTTCCTGGGATGCTGTGTAGAACGGAGAAATACATAATAGTTTAGAAAATGACTACGTTCCTAAGACATAAAATTAAGTACATAAAACAGTGTGAAATGGTTTAGCAGTTATACAAGTAAAATTCTGTTAGTTGAAAACAGTTTCACTTACAAAAACTGAATCGAAAAATGTTATACAGATCGTACTAAATATAACCAAAATACTAGTTTTTATATAAAACTGTTAAATGGACATAGGCCATGTAACAATGCACTGGGTATAAGAGGAATAGCGAATGATTTAGTAAAGTCGAGGCAAGAATTCAAGCGATGCACGTCACGAGTGATCTCATTAAAGAAATTTTGATACTAACATAATTTTTAATCGTTAATTACGTTAAAAAGAGTAATTCTTGACACCCAGTTATTAAGCTTTTTTCAGAAATAGGTACAGTTTAATGGGGCTTCATGACTCTTAGCAGTGTCGTCTTATTTATAAAATCGATCTGTGACGTGCATCGCTTGAATTCTTGCCTCGACTATAGTCTCATACCTTAGTGGTAGACAACTACAAATCAGATTTCAGGACGCCAAATCTGCAATATATGATATTGATATAGGAGCCCCTCAAGGTAGTGTCCTAGGGCCTCTTATTTTTTAAATGTATATAAACGATCTTCCGGATCATATTTTGGATGGTAAAGTGTTTTTATATGCTAATGACAGTTCCATCGTGATACTTGGAAAGTTACATGTGAAGTAATATTAAGGATAGATACAGTCCTTCAATAGTATGATAACTGGTGTCCAAAAACCGACTAATGATAAATTATGACAAGACTATTTATATTGAATCACATAATGTTTACCGACCAGGAACGGATTTTAATTTCTCTTTAAACGGCCATTCAATACGTAGTGGCTTTTCTACCAAATGTTTAGGAGTGTTCATAAACACTTAAACTTCACGAATCACATTGACCATGTGTGCAATAAAGTTGGTAAAGCATTTTTTGCCATTGCAACTCTTAAAAATTTACTGAGCACCAAAAGTATCTAAAAGATGATACTATATTAAGCTATGGTATACTCCATCTTTAACTATAACATAGTGGTTTGGGGTCAAGCCACCGAAATCAATTGAGTTTTTATTTTGAAAAAACTTTGACTTACGATACAACTGCACTTGTCGGGAAACTTTCAAGAATAAAAAGTTATTAACTTTAACATCTATTTATCTGTTAACGCTTCTGAAATATACACATATAAACCCCGCACAAAACCAATGGAAAAAAAATTCAGTAGAATTAGCTGAAATTTTGCAGAAAGATAGTTTTCAGCATGCTGCTCAAAAGTCTCAATAAGCTCAAAATCCGGCTATGCATAGTTTTCGGATATCAGGCCTGAAAGTGGGTGTTTTAGAGTTCTCCGAAGAGGGATAACTGAATAACTATCAGAAGTCAACATTCATTTTTATAATATCACCATACTAAGTGAAGGTATACAAGGGTTTTTGGAGTCGCTGAATCCGATTGTTATTCACTTGTCCATGCAAGGTCACCTAGAAGTCGTTTCATGATCGATTAAAAGTCCAATCGAGAAAGAGTGTACATGTGTCTTCATATACACTTGTTTGTGCGTGTGTGTCTTTTGATTTCCGCCCTTACATATGGAAAAAAATATCTGTCGATAGTTCTGAAACTTCAGAATTAAGATCAATAGTCTCCACAGGCACGCCCGTCTTCGATGACGATTCAACTAACACTCCTATTTGCAAAACTAAAATAGTATCTTTAAAATATTTTCCAAAACACCAATCCTTAATTATTGTTTTTGTATATTATTCTGTTCCATGTTTTCGTAACTCCCTGTATTCAGGTTGTCGCACTGTTTCTTTTTTCGAAATAACATTCACGCTAGAGAGGACGATCAATTTCCTTGGTAACCCGTAAATAATTCTCACGAAGTAGGTATATATGTATAATTTTCGAGAGCAAATGGAGCATTTAGAACACATCCACTCAAATATTTGCGTTCAAGTAAGCGCTATAAAAAAATATATCATGTTTATAAGTGCCGGCGAGTGAAATAAACTTACGCACAACGTTTATCCGATAAGTTAAATTCGGAGAGGCGGTTTAATGACCTCTAAAGTTAATATTTTTACCATATAATTTAATTAACACCCAACAACAACTAGCCGTTGTAAGTATGAGATCATATGTGGTAAATAAACACTTGACATTCCTTGACTTATTCCTCGTTAGTTTCGTCTTCTCTAAATAAAACTACGAGTATAATTGCTCGTTGCTTTTATGGTCTAGTGTAGCGAGCATAAAAGGATGTTTCATCTCGACTTTAACATGCTCCCAGTAATTGATTCCTAACAAAAACGGTATTGTATGCCGGACATTTTTGTGGTATGCGGTTTTGGCTCTCACGAATACAGGATGCAGCCGATAAATTACAATATTAAAATGAAATTTAAACCGTTTGAAGGATCCCTATAGTCTGTTTTTAAACCAGGAGGAGCACTTCAAATTTACCAAATCATACATCTGTTATTGGATACACCTTCACTAGTTTTACTCAAGGCAATAGTCGTAAATTTTGACATATATGCAGTGTCGGATTGGCGGCCATAGAGTCGTCAGGGTGACGTTTGCCACCCGGACCCCAGCCTGCGCTTCGAACCAATGATTTCATTTCCAGCAAAGGCATAGATGGATTCCTTTTTGAAATTTGAAATTATTCTGACATCTTTCGCATTCAAGAAAATGTTCGATTTATCAGCCCCGGTAAGCCAATACCTCCAAACTCCTACACTAGACTACCTTATAGCTTGGGGACTTATCAAAACTTTGGAGAAGGAGAAGAATTTGCTGAACTAGAACTAGATGATTTTGCCGACGTTTTCAGTGCGGTGCTGCAAGTTTGTTTGCATCCCAAGTTCAAGAATTAATTTAGGTCGAAAACATCGAAGTTGAAATACCTACAGATCGCGCTGCCGTTACGGAGAACATCTAGGAAACCGAAAAACACGATGAGTTATGCCGAGACGAAGTGGGGCTACTGTCTGCGGACGTAAAGATATTCTCTTTATTACCGCGCACAAAGTCATCATCAACACGGCTCTAGTTAAAATAGATAAAAAAATTTACTGCAACGAGCATTTAATGAAGAATGCAGCTTGTTTGGATCCGAAAAAATTGAGAAATTCCTAATGATGCATTAAAATTAATCACATCAATTGCCAATGTCGATCTAGAACCACTTTCAAAAGAACTCGAATCCACGCTGAAGTGCATTAAGAACTCCTTGATTATCCTAAACAAAGAATCGGATCTTAATCAAGAATGACGAGGATAGCAGCTTTTTCGAACGAGTTATTGACAATCTAGCTGAAACTCCCCTCTTTTAAAAAAAAATATTGATTGGCTAGCTTTAGTTATAACTAAATGGAACTTTTTACATTAATTTGTATGTCTTTGAAAAGATAAACTTTTGCCTATTTGACTATTACTATCATTGGGTTTGTTGGTTGACCTGATGGTATCATCTACCCTGATCCTAGGCGGGCCGGGCCATTGAACTCATAATGCCACCCGGACCCCTTAGACCCAGTCCGACGCTGCATACAGGCTGTCCATTTTATCAGGGCCCTCGAGAATATCTCACTTAATATCGGTCGTACAAAAAAAATATTGTTACGAAAATTGTGCCGATTTATATAACCTACAAAATGGTTTAAAGACATTTAAAATCCATGGCCTACTTTAAGAGTTATGGCGAAAAATATCGAAAATGCGGAAAACGTCAAGGCCAAATATTTCCGTTATTATACAAGAACAATTCTAAGGCGAAAATTTTTTGCAAAACAGAGTGTTTCAACGAGGTTTTATCTAATTTTTTTCAAAACCGCTGTATTTTGAGATTTACTGTTCAGGCTGTTAAAAAAAATATTTTGAAACTGGCGGGAAATGGCGCCATTAAATAGAGTATTTTCCTCCCTTTTCAACGATATATCACATGCCATATTTATTCATTGGTACTATGTTAGTAATTATAAAGACATTTTTTTTAAACCAATAATTTTTTTTTAACAAGCATTATACTTGCCATGGAGAAGTATGATTAAATAAGACGATAAAATAATTCAATAAGTTGTTCAAATCTTTCCTATAATAAAACATTAACAAAATTAAGAAGAATAAAGTAAATTCAGGTAACAAAAACACATTAATAATAAAAAGAATATAGCACACCGAACATTAATATTTATCTAATCCTCAAAATAATTTTTAAGATATCATATCAAGTGTTCAAAGTGTCCACCGCGATTTCTTATGCACAATCGAGCGCGGCGAGGCACTGCATTTAAAACATTACTTAGCATTTCGGGGGTAACTGTAATACATGCCTGTTGAATTCGAGCTTTTAGGTCCTCTACATTTTGCGGTGTCGTCGAAAACACCTTATCTTTAATATTCCCCCATTAAAAAATCCATTGGGGTTATATCTGGAGAACTAGGGGGCCATCGAATAATTCCACTGGTACCTATCCAATGTTGAGGCAAAATTTCGTCTAAATAATCTAGGCAAATCTGGGAATTGTGGGGAGGAGCTCCATCTTGTTCAAAACATTGAAATTTGTGTCGATTCTCTAAAGGTAGATCATCTAAGAATTCATTAAATTCATTTCTCAAAAAGTTTAAGTACCTTTGACCAATGAGGTGACCATCATAAAAATAAGGACCTATTAAATTGGTGCCTAAAATACTTATCCACACATTTATTGAAAAACGATTTTGAAACCCAATCGGTCTATGCCAGTGTGTATTTTCAGAAGTCCATTTATAATGAATATTGCGATTAAAAAATCCATTATTGGAAAAATTTGCCTCGTCGGACCAAAGTATTTTACTACATATTAATGGATCGGCACGCTTCTTTTCCAACAGCCACCTACAAAAAGTCGTCCTCCTTAGTTTGTCCCCCGCTTGCAAATTGTGAACTGTTTTGGCTTTATAACACTAGTATACTAGTAAACATTTTTCTTTAAAATTTTTCTAGCACTTGTTTTATTTACATGACAAGCAATTTGAATTTCTCTTAATGATGTTTCCAAATTTTCTGTATTTTTATTTCTTACTAACTCGGTTTACCTTATTTACATTATCAGTAACACTGTTCAACCTTGTCTTCTTCTTTAAAAATGAACCATTATTTTTCAGTTTCGTTGCTAATTTTCTGAACAGAGTTTATTCGGCTGTAGTGCTTGTGGAAATCTGTTTCTATATTCTACTTGAGTAATCCAGAGTTAAAATTGCATTGGCAATATGTAACGAACATATTATAACGATCAATGTGAGTGAAAATCATTTTTGAAATTCTAAATTCTTAATCGAGTGTGATTGAGTGAGAGTTTAAGTATTAACTGAGATGCTCTGTCAAAAAATTAAATTGTCAAGTTTGTTCATAGCCAACTATTTTAAAATAATTGAAATAATAGTGAAATCATGAAATACAAACAAATGGATATTATACTTAAATTAATTGGTAAAGACATTTTAACTTTCTGAGCAAAGAGTGACGCTTTTATGGAGGACCTCTATACATTGGCATAACTGCGAATACTCTTTTCATACATAATTGCTCCCTGTTGCTTTCTTGATTATTATTTTGTTTTTGTTACCTGAATAAATAAATAATAATAAATAATTTTTTTAACAACCTGAAGAGTAAATCTCAAAATACAGCAGTTTTGAAAAGAATTAGATAAAACCTTATAGACGCACACATTTTGTACGACCTATAATATGCATAACCATTTGATTTATTCATCCATTCGCCGTTTTCTTTGACACTAATATAGACCCTAGAGATAGAATATCTTTGGGCGAGAGTCTCGTTTAATATGCACGTTATCACATATTCGTCTTAGTTTAATGGATGTAACATGTTTAGAGGATTTAAAAGCAATTTCCCAGACTTTAAGAGTTCACTTAAGACAAATAATACGCCTCTCGAGTTGCAAGACCCCAAAGTTGATATTACGGCTAAATAATATAAAACGACTCACTTGAACCGACATTTTAAATGCCCCGACATATAATTCAGCTGTAACATGACGCCATAACTTTTCCCCCTATTATTAACATCCCTAGTATGTAATAAAAAAGCAATTTCCGGTAAAACCCGCCATAGTTCTCCTATTTTTAACAGGAAATTAATTTCTGTCATATCTTTGATAATAATTAATTATTCACAGGATTAGAGGACGACTACTTCAATCTCCTTTAGTATTTAAAAAATAATAATTGAATCTTCCTCCAAGGAATCCAGAAAATAACAAGGAATCTACTGTAACATAGTATCCATAATAGGCCAAGAATGGGGAATACAGAATGGGGAAAAAAGTATAACTTAAGAAAATATAACATGAATAACACTAATTAAACGAATAAAATATAAATATAATACAATAAAAGAGATACAATATCGTGAATATCGTAAATAACGTTATGATTTCTTAATATACAGGCTGTCCATTTTATCATGGCACTCGAGAATATCTCACTTAATATCAGTCGTACAAAAAAAAAAATATTTTCCCGAAAATTATGCCGATTTATATAACCTACAAAATGGTTTAAAGACATTTGAAATCCATGGTCTACTTTAAGAGTTATGGCGGAAAATATCGAAAATGTGGACAGGGTCTAGGCCAAATGTCCCCGTTATTTGAACAGATACGAGAAAAATTCTAAGGCGAAAATTTTTTGCAAAACAGAGTGTTTCAACGAGGTTTTGTCTAATTTTTTTCAAAATCGCAAAGATTTGAACAACTTATTGAATTATTTTATCGTTTTATTTAATCATACTTCTCCACGGCAAGTATAATGCTTAGTTCAAATGTGCTTTTAGAGGGCGGAATATTAAACATAATATTTTTAGTCGCAAACTCCTCTATAAATCCTTATTTTACTATAAGGAACCTAACCAGACTGCAACCAACAGCTACTCTCCGGGCTATGTGCCCTGCCGAGCGCTGAATCGAAGCATTAGCGTTTTGATGGTAATATGCAATTATTACACTTAACGCGCCAGACTTGTAACTTGTAATTCAGCGCTCGGCGGGGCACATAGCCCGGAGAGTAGCTGTTGGTTGCAGTCTGGTTAGGTTCCTTATAGTAAAATAAGGATTTATAGAGGAGTTTGCGACTAAAAATATTATGTTTAAGTATAATGCTTGTTTAAAAAAATGTATTGGTTTTAAAAAAATGTTTTTATAATTACTAACGTGGTACCAATGAATAAATATGGCATGCGATATATCGTTGAAAATGGAGGAAAATACTCTATTTAATGGCGCCATTTCCCGCCCGTTTCAAAATAATTGTTTTAACAGCCTGAAGAGTAAATCTGAAAATACAGCGGTTTTGAAAAAAATTAGATAAAATCTCATTGAAACACTCTGTTTTGCAAAAATTTTTCGCGTTAGAATTTTTCTCGTATCTTCAAATAACGGAGATATTTGTCCTAGACGTTTTCCGCATTTTCGACATTTTCCACCATAACTCTTAAAATAGGCCATGGATTTCAAATGTCTTTAAACCATTTTGCAGGTTATATAAATCGGCACAATTTTCGTAAAAATTTTTTTTTTTGTACGACCGATATTAAGTGAGATATTCTCGAGGGCCCTGATAAAATGGACAGCCTGTATATATACTGCAGTGAAAATGTATATAGCAGCTTGCCTATTGGGGGCGAGCGTAAATGCGTCTTTACTATGTACATAATTAGATATGCGATGTAAAGCAACGTTAGGCGCGGTTAGTACTTGGATGGTGACCGTTTCAAAGAAGACCGTGTCCTCGCCTCACATATCTTCCAGCGGCTTGTATATCAGTGTATGCGCGGAAGCTATACAACCTTAGGCGAGGGTTGTATAGGGGATATACCATCCTTCGGAGGGGATGTAAAGCCGTCGGTCCCTTGTCTATTAAATGTTAGGCAAGTAAAAAGATCCCTACTCTTCTTAAGGGAAGAGGTTCGGCAAAATTCCTGGTTGGGGGTAGCTCGTCTACAGGCGTCGGTGATAGGCCTCAGTAGCGGAAATAGACCGACGTTAAATAAATGTTAAAAAAAAAAAAGCTTGCCTATTGTGGTAAGACGTACACATTCCATGTGATGGGGAAACATTTTTTACATTAGTTCTGAAGGTGTCTAGATGACGAGTTGTCCATTCACGTGCCGATAACCTCGGTCCATGAAAATTCAACATTGACAGAATTTGGGGACAGTCTACGATGTTGTTTAATAATTTGTACAAAAATATAATTTGGATTTCTCTTTCCTAATCTGTAGGCTATCTAGGGAAAATCTGTCAAGGAAATCCGAGTTAGGCACACCTACCGGTGGGTATATTCAGGGTGTCTCACCTTGAAATGAATCGATCGATATAGAGAAAAATACGCATCAGGAAATTTTGAAAAATTAGATAATTACTAATGTCGGTGTGGCCAATCCAACTAAAATAATTACAAGCAGCTGGCACTTCCGCTTATACCGAAAGTCGATACCAACTTGCTTATTTCAAATGGAACACCCTATATATTTTAGGGTTTTCGAAAAGAGCATAAAATTCTGAGTCGAAAATATGTAGCATCCAGATAATAGTTGAAGGTAGTTACATTAGTTTTATTAGCATATATCGTCACATTGCACTTAGCTGGATTGAATGGTAATTTGTTAGCATACCGTCATTCATTAATTTTATTGAAGATTATTTTGGAGAATTATACAATCCTCATTGTTTTTAATATTGCAATATATTTTCAAATCATCTGCGTAAATTAGACAGTTAACATTTAAGCCACAAGTTATATCATTAATGAATATACCAAAGAGAAGTGGACCCAGATTTGATCCTTGTGGGACGCCGGACATCGCAAAAATCTCCACCGACTGATAACCAGAGCATTCAGCATACTGCTTACGATTATGAGATATGGAGAGAAAAAATTAAGCATGTTTATCAAAAAATCATGAGCCCGAAGTTTCATAATAAGAATGTTATAATCCAGCTTGTCGAAGACCTTGGAAAAATCAGTGTAGTTCCTAAACCCCTAAACAAATCCATGTCGATACGGACTTTTATGGTGTGTAGTCCTGTTTAAGAAGATAACCTTAAGCTGAGTCCGAGTTTTGGCGGTATGAGGGCTATTTTTCACAAATCAGTATCAAAAACAACTTTTACAAGACACCAAAATATTTGACAACTGTTAACATCATCATCGGAGACGAATACTAGTTTAGAGCTTTAATGTCTGTAATTCACAACCTGAACATATTCTCAGCATGTTTCGCTTATGCTGTGTCGTTTTATATTAATTAATATTCTATTAAAACTTCATGATTAATATATTGTAGATTTTTTATTCTTTCTTTGTCATTGGGTATTTGTAAGTAAATTATGATCACTCTGTACTGTAATTCCCTGGGAGTACCGATGTAAGAGCCCTAAATAAGTAGGAAATAATCTTTAAAACATGCTCATTCAATTACGATTTGTTTAAAGATTAGTGAAGCAAACAATTATATTTAAGTAAAACCGTTTCCTCTATTGTGCAAGTTACAAGATTAATAAATTTAATATTAAAGTCAGTCAAGTAACCGACAAATAAAATTGAATGAGGTTCTAATTTTGTAATCCGGAAATATATTAACGTTAATGATTTCTTCACTGTTTTAGCCGTTTCAGATAAGATGACGTTTACGCTCTATAAACATAAACATTGATTGCGTTAATTAGAGTTCGTTGGTGAACGCATTATTTTACATTTTATGAAAAACGGTATATAGGAATCTTGGAGAGTGGAGTATCTTTGCTGCCTAAACAAATTTGAGACAGTAAAGACAGGAAAACTGTTGTATATGTACTGTCGTGCGCAAAAAGAATGGGACAAGTTTTATAACGTATTTTTGCTAAAATCTAGTTGCGCAACTTTAATTTTTGTGACATTGTCATTGTCATTTTCGGCTTCTCGTTACATATTCAAATAAAGACAGATTTACATTAGAAAAAAATAGTTGTCCTATTACTTCCACGTCCAGTGGAAGTATAGTAACGCAAAAAAAAAAATATTTTTTTGCTTTAATAAGCTTAAAATGTCATGAAACGTCGAGATTTTAAATTTGAGCGAAAAAAATTTCTTGTCTGTCGGTCGGTCTGTAACTTTTTTTGTGCGCACGTTTACTCTGGAACCGTTTATGATATTGACTTGAAATTTGATACACTTATGTATTATAACGAGATCTGGTACTAGATTATATTTCGATCTAATTCCATTGGGGGGCTCGGGGGGTAAATGGGATAAATAGGGATAAATAAGCAAAGCAAGCGAGTAAGAATCCATACAATTGCAATTTAGGGTATGTACGAAAAGTCAAGGTCTCAAATTTTTTTTTGGCATCAGCTATTGCCAGCATCACCCACGCTATTGTGAAAGGGAGTAAAAAAATAAAATGTGATTTCATGTGTGTACAAGAACGAAACGCCTCCAAAAAAATTTTGGCCTTAGCCACCCCCTCTACCACCCCCATTGCCACCCCCACCCTATTATTAAAGGAATTAAACGTATACGAGAACCAAGGACCTCTCAAATTTTTTTGACATTAGCCAACAAGAGAAACATATATTCTTATTATACATTGGTAAATAAAAAGCAATTTAATGTTGAAAATTTTTGTTTCATCATATAATTTCTTAGTGGAAAAAAGTCTCTCTTTTCTGAAAATAATTTTCAGAATAGCATTTTGGACAGTTTGTAAGATGTTAGATGTAGATGTTGTGTTGAAGGCACCACCATCCATTTGCAAGGAAGTCTCGTGCTTAAAAAATACAAAGGCAATAATTGTGAAACACATAAATAACCAACTGCAACTGAGAAATAATATCTATCTTTACACTTTAAATTTGAGCAATGCCATAATAAAGTTTGTTGGCTCGTTCGTATTATTAGTAGCTCATATAAATATGTACTCTTAATTATAAATTACTGATCTAGAAGTTCCCAGTTGTGTTTATAAAAATAAATATAGCTTGAAATTGTTCTACAAACAAACTTTTTGATATCACTTGTATAGAGCGCTTAAAACAAAGGATCCAATATCTAAAAAGCATTTTTATAATATTCTTTCAAACTAACAAAACTTTTATGTTTCTCACAATGCTGTGCGAAAAATTACTAAAATGAAACTAATTCGCATATAGAAAACAATGCTCTTATATATAAAGATTCATTATCATTTCAGTCTTTAATAACGTGATGTCTTTGTTTCAGGTATGTGGACAGGCTCAGTAGCTGAAGATGAAAGGTACAGTGAACTAGATACGATTCATTAATAATTGCGATAATAGTTGAAGCCAAGTCAGTCCCACATCTAATTTTTATGTAAGAAAATTAACCAATTTAAAATTTGCTAGCTAAAACTAAAACTGCCAGCCAGTAATCGGATTTTTAGATCTAGATTTGAAACTAAAAGACGCTGAACAGTAATGTTTTTCGAAGCCCTCTCTTTATTTCAATCCGTGTTACCTCCTATAATAAAAGAGCGTTTTTTCCTAGTGCCATCGGAATTGCGGGACTTTTTAATCCTTATTAATCCCTAAACTTTTTATCTACATAAAAGTGTATGCCTTTTAGCAGCAAAAAGCGATGAAACTAATGAGGCCTTCTCAGAAGACATTTACTAAACAAAAATACGGGCAATCACAGCGGATTTAAAATGCGTGGTACAAACCGTTAAAAAGTGGCTATTCTCGCTTATAATAGCTTCTCTTAGGCTTCGTTTACTTTTAAGGAGATGTTAAAATATGAGGTCAAACAGGAGCAGAGTTGTTAACGACCCAATCTATTGCTGTTTTTATTTCTCGCCGTCAGGAATAGTTATAACGCTCGACTAATTGATTTCTTTATTATAAACATTGTAATAGTGATTTAACATGGTTGTAAAAAGTATAAAGGATGTATGTATAAGGCATATTAGGACTGATGTTAGTATAATCAATAACGAGTATTTGAAAAACAATTTTTTTTTTTAATTTTAACGAAAATATGTAACATAATAAACAAGATTAAAAATAAAAAACATTACACAAAGTCAATACAATAAAACTTCAACAAAATTGCTGTTCAAAAACTAAAACTAAATCAAAATAACATTTTTTATTATATTTTATTTATTACAATCGGGAAAACAACATGGAAGAAACCGAAAAAAGTTGGCAATTCCAGCGTCCAAATAATTAATAATTAACTAATTATTTTATTTGTGTCTGTGCTTTATAACTTTCTTAATTTCAGTTTCAATTCTGAACTTTCGCAATTAAAATTATGTTATTTACACGGACATCTTCAAAGCCTTTGATGGAATTGACCACAGTATATTATCTCATAAGCTAGATCTCGCTATAATACTGTCAAATTTATTTAAATCTTATCTTAGCCGAAGAACACAATATGTTGAATGGCGGGATGTAAAATCATTCGAAATTTCAGTTACATCGGGGGTTCCCCAGGGCTCGGTTCTGGAGCCTTTCCTTTCCATACTATTTATTAATGATATAGATAATTTAGATGTATGCTATTTACTTTATGCGGATGACATGAAGTTGTTCAGCAATATTAGCTCTGAGGCAGCTACGAACAATTGCAAAACGATTTGCAAAGGGTAAACGATTGGTGATCATTGAATAATCTTCCACTAAATGTAGAGAAGTGCAATGTGTCTTACTATAGAAAACAAAGTCCACTACTAAAAGATTATCAATTAAATGACAACACATTATACCGCCCTAAAGCATATAAGAGATCTTGGGGTCACCTATAACAGTGAATTAACTGTTATATACATGTTAATAACGTAATGCAATCTTTTAAAAATTTGGGCTTTGTAATAAGGAATTCAACCGGCTTTACTGGCGTGAAGACGTTAACACTGGTTTTTAATTCTTTGATCACATAAAAACTTGAATATGCTTCACTAATATGGAATCCCGGCTATTTGACCTATATCGACAGCTTAGAGGCAGAGCAAAGACGGTGTCTTAAGTATTTATCCTTTAATGAAGATATGTTATATCCACCAATTGGAATGCCACAAAGCCTTTCTATTTGATAGATTCTCATTACCTAGCCTGAAAGATCGCAGAATTAGGCGTTCATTAATGTTTCTGTATAAAATACTAAACAATAAAATAGACTAGTTCAAATGTGCTTTTAGAGGGCGGAATATTAAACATAATATTTTTAGTCGCAAACTCCTCTATAAATCCTTATTTTACTATAAGGAAAGTAACCAGACTGCAACCAAAGTTACAAATCTGGCGCGTTAAGTGTAATAATTGCATATTACCATCAAAACGCTAATGCTTCGATTGCAACAAACACCAGCCGAAAGACTGATCCTACTTAAAGGAGCTCCCTTGCCAGTCGTCACACACCACTTGCAGACTGCAGTTTCGAGCTGTTGGCTCTCGTCAGTGCAAGGTAGGTATGCGACGACCGACATGAGAATCCTTTGATTATAGTACATCCCGGTATTTTTACAATAGCGACATGTAAAACAGCCAGCAGGCGCCATCTAGCAGTCCAGTTTCCGTTGCAATCGAAAAATAAATAGCCTGACTTGGCTTAGCATAGTTCAAATGTGCTTTTAGAGGGCGGAATATTAAACATAATATTTTTAGTCGCAAACTCCTCTATAAATCCTTATTTTACTATAAGGTAAGTAACCAGACTGCAACCAAAGTTACAAATCTGGCGCGTTAAGTGTAATAATTGCATATTACCATCAAAACGCTAATGCTTCGATTGCAACAAACACCAGCCGAAAGACTGATCCTACTTAAAGGAGCTCCCTTGCCACTGGAGTTTATACTTTCAATGGGGGTTCAAGTAATTTCTTATTTTCCATACAATTTCTCAATTTAGCCAATATAAACAATTAGAGATTATATAAACTGTTTAAGAAGAGTTGAATTATGATATGAATAGTTTTTATACATCTGGGTATCTGTATCAGACAGCCATAAAACTGAGATTACTCAAAATCATCGTTAGTGATCATAATTCTACCTCTAAACCATCTCTAATTGTTTATTGCATTTTTATTGTTCTATTACTTTTAAATTTGCAAATTAAGTTGTGCGTGAGTGCGAATTTTGACACAAAAAGGATCTAAGCTGTACCAGGGAATAAATACTTACAGAATAAGATAAAAATTAGCACAAAAGATGTGTAAGACTCTCGGTCACACATTTTATTAAGGAATGTCAACCCCAATTTAAAAGGGGTAGACAGAAAACGTATTGTTAGAACTGTAACATTTGCGTTGCTATGGCAATATTAAACGTCAAACCGACCCTATATAAAGAGCTGCAATAGCTGAAAAACATGTTTTTTCGATTAGACCACGAATCTGAAAACATGTAACGACGTAACCTGAAAATTTGAGAGAGAGAGAGATTTGACAAGAGTTGTCAAAAATATAATTTTGAAGAAAAGTCTAAACATTTTGAAATTGGTATCATAGAAATTTAATATTGGAGTGGAAACGAAATAGAGTTGGAGTTTTTTTTATTAATAATTTTGGAAAGCCAGGAGAGAGTACATAGACGTTTATAATTTATTTTGAAATCTTAATATCCTTTTAAAACATTCGTGAGTTTTATTAATTTTAATACAGAACTTTTATCCATTTGTTGTCATTTTTATATTTTATATTTTAAATTAGATCAGGCAGATTAAGTTAATATTGTTGTTTTATATTTTACATTTTATAAAAATACAATATATTGTTAGATTTGAATTCGAATTTGTTTTTTTGTGTGTATGTCGAGTGTCAAATTGAAGATCAGAATTCATGCTCTGAGCATTAGGAGTATTTTTGTTAATAATAATTTAGAGCGGGAATTTAATTCTAGCACATTAATAAAGGGGTTTGTTTTTTTTAAGGGTTGTACAGGTGTAATTTGCATTTCAGATTTAAAAGGGGTGTACACGGCAATATATTATATATCATATATCATGTATAATATATCATAATCATATATTATATATTGTATATTAAATAAATAAATAAAAAATTAAGACATAAAAACAACCTCCACCCTGTTTTACAACTTTTATTTGATGAAGACTATTCCAAACTCAAAGCTATGTGAAAAAGCTAACTAAGTTATTTAAAATAAGTCGTTCCTCAGTTTCATTTATCGAACTGTTAAGTTTGCGCTTTGAAGTTAATATTATGTAAGATGATTCGGGGCATATTTGCAGAAAAAGCAAATCGCCAAATTATGCAGTAATTCGCATAACGAATGTCGTGAACTGTATAAAAATGACTCTTTAAAAAGGTATCATCTTTTCTATCTCACCTACGTGACCTCTTTGCAAATTAGATCATATTGAAATACTAATTTATTCTGTCTGCTCTTTTGTAGTTTTTGTCTGCGACGGCTCTCGAACGGTTCCATACGATGAGATTAATTCATGAATGCTCGTGATTGTTAATAATTACATATAATAAGATTACGTTTAAATCTAGAAACGAGCTATAGACGGAAAAAGAGCAGATATGGCAGGCACCTCGTTGTTTGGGTATTACAGTTTCGAACTATTTCTGTTTCATCAGTACAATATAAGGACATTTAAAAATTTAAAAAGATAATCCTTGAAGTTCGATTATTAATATATTAAAAATAGCATTTTGTTATAACTTACGTGAGTCATGTATTTTTGTCCAAATTTTAACAATATTTCAAATAATTTCATTTCTAGAGTAATTAAAAATTATAATCAATCTATTAATTATCTCACTGTATCTAATAATGGAAACACCAATATCAATTCTCTTTGTGAATTATTATACCCAAATAATAATTACATTCGATCGCAATTACCAGTCCATTAGCAGTGACAGAGGAACGATCACATTCGGAACGCATGTGTCAACGAAACTGTTGGTATATGCGTAGTTGAGAAAGACCATTATATTGATTGACAGCTTTTGTGGCACTAGTGAAGAGCTTAAACTGTGTTATCTGCTTTCAATTCGGCGTGGTTTGGCATTAGCAATTATTGTCTGTATTCAAAACGCCGTGTTCGATAATAATCGTGTTTTCTTGTCGGTGCTTTAATCTGAAATTTCATCGCGGGGGTTTGTTAGCGATTACAGGGTGAAATCACGTTGAGTGTGTAAGCTAATGTAGGTATAGCGATTAAAAAATCAAACTAACGAATCCGGAATATTCCGAATGACTTTCCTATCTGCGTCAGACCAATACCAATGTGACATTGAATGCCTTACTCATTCTGGCTGTAAAACTCATGTAGAATACGCTAGTGTTTTGAAGGACTTGTGTCCCGATAGAATCGAAAATTGTGACCCTTAATTGACCACGACGATATAGGCAGAAATATGAAAAAGATTGTAAAATAACAATTGTTTTTGCGATTAAGTCTAGCTCATGAACATTGAAGAAAATGATAGTAAAACCCCTTGTGTAAAAAATCCTATTACTTTAATGACTTCAGCTACTATTGTCGCAGTATATTTTATGAAATTTAGTTTAGAAATAAAGTGAACCCCAATATCTTTCTAAAAGTCTGGCCTGTGCAATACAAAGCCTGGAGTGATTGATTATACAAGATATAAAGACCCTGTCGCGTTACAAGAATTTTTATTTTTGAGGCAAAGAATTAAAGCTGATATAAAAAATTCTTATAAAGAATATTGCATTGTGTCTTGAAATGCTTCTCCATGATTTTCTCTTTTTTCATATAAAAAACAAAATCACACCTAAACAACACGGTTTCATGAAGGGAAGATCCACAATTTCGAACTTATTCTGTATAATGCAATTCATAGCTGATACATCGTATACACGTCGTATACACTGACTTCTCGAAGGCATTCGATAGACTCAATCATGGTATTTTGCTTAACAAATTAGGTCATTTTGGCCTGGCAAAAAATGTGTTATACATTTTCAAATCTTACCTTGAAGATAGAAAACAGTTTATACAATGTTGAATCTACTGAGATTCTATCACCTCTAGGATCCCTCAAGGGTCTATACTGGGACCATTATTATTTAACATATATATTAATATTATAAATGAAGTGGAAGCAAATTGTTTATTATAGCGGATACGCGCGTGGATTTTGTGCACGAGAGTATGTCAGAGTTACACTTTGACATATTTAACTAAATTGTTTACGCTACACCACATAGCTGTACTAGATCGATTTGCAAATCTGCGCAGTCTGCTACATAGTGGTAGATGTAAAAAAATTTAGGTCATCGGCATAAAGTAATGTTACGCAGTGTAAGCCAATGGCTATATCATTTATAAAAATGTTAAATAGCAAAGGCCCAAGCACAGAACCTTGGGGAACACCTCATGTTGCTGAGATATCTATAGACCAAAATCCACGGTATTGCACATGCAGTTGTCTATTTACTGCACAATATCTGACTATAAAAGCCACATTTGTTTACCGCGTCTGGACAGCTTACCAAAATAGGATATAGAATAGGTTGAACTATTTTGTGCAATTTGTATTAAACCGTGAGTGTCGAAAAGCTCCGTAATAAGATTTGCCAAATTAAATAAGTTTTTGTTCACGTCGCCCACTATAATCAATTATCACAAGATGTTATAATGTTGAAACAATATTATCGAGAAGCCTTATTGTCTGGCCCACATTTTGTGTGGGGGTGTTTTATGGCCGGTAAACACCCACTTTTTTCAGTTGCCATTTCATTGAAAGGCAAGTATAGATCTATTTTTGATATAATTATATTTTATTGAATGCTTCCAAGTAGATATTCTCGCTTTTATTTTTAGTCCTATATGACTAAAAATAAAACTGAAGGAATTATTTGCTACTTTTAGTAAATTTTCAATCAAAGCGTGTTTTTAGAAATAAAATGTACTTTTAATTATACAGGGTTGCCACCCAAATTTTAACGTGAAATTCTCTGACGTTTCCAGGTTTTCCCTGACCAAACTAATATCTTTCCATACTCGCTAAAAACGCAAATATTTTAGTTCTGTAGCGGTCTGGAACCTTCGGTGTGACGCTGTCTCTCAAGAAGTAGTTTCCACAGACATCAACACATTTGAATACAATTCTCAAATACTATTATTCGGCGCGCGTTTCGACAACCATGTTGTCCTCCTCTCCAAATGATGCCAACTTGGTTGTCGAAACGCGCGTCGAGTAATTGTATTCAAGTGTTTTGATGTTTGTGGAAACTACTTCTTCAGAGGTAAGTATTTCATACTCAAATAATTTCAGTACTGCCTTGAAAAATAAAGCATAGGTAGTAGGTATAGATTTTATTTACGATTTTATAAATAACTTTTATTGAAATTTTGAAGGAATACAAAGAAAGAAAAATATTCTTACTACTACAAAATATTGTAATTAATAAAGTAGCCCAATTGTCAAGACTAATTTTGATGAAAAGTTAAAAATGATTGTTACCTCGCTAATTTTTTCATGAAAGGCTAGTTTTTTGCTAGTAGAAAGTGACTCAAAATAGTTTACCAAAATTTACCCCCGCGAACCCTTATAATCTCTGAAACGGAAAAAAATCAGTTTTTTGCTAATATCTCGAAAAATAATGGGAAAAAACTGATAGCACCACGTGAAAGTGCGGGAAATTTTATAAAAAAAATAGTACAAAAGTTTTTTTAAAGACATTTTTCCCTTAGCATGAGAAATTGTTACATTATATAATAAAGACAATTGTACCCATTAAAAGCGAAAAAAAAAATTAGCATTTTAAAGAGGAAGAATTCAGCTTTCCAATGGTATACTTACTTTTAATTTTTATAATTTTTATTTCTTATAAATTGCACGTCAAAGTTAAGCTTTATCATTTCATTTCCACTCTATATTAAAACATAAATATTTATAAAATACTATTTTTAAAAAAATCCTTGTAGATATACCTTGTTCATACCTTAAACTTCAATCTAAGATTAATTTTTATGCTCCAAGGTAAAAAAAATTACTTTTAAATCGTTGGTATTTTTTTCATTTTTTAGGGGAAAAAATACCAATGATTTAAAAGTTAATTTTTTTACCCTAAAGGTAACAATTAATTCCGATTTAAAACCCCTGGTAACAGGGCTACAAGTAAATTATGTCTTTCTAATTTGTTCCCGTAATTTTATCAGCTCTCTGTCAATTTCTGCCTTTTCAAAATCTGTACAATCTGTGATCTTCCGTTTCTTAATCTCAAGAGTTTTGATCTCCGCAATTGCACATTGCTTTCGTTCTTGAAGCAATTGTTCTCTATAATTTCTTTTTTCTTTGCAACGAGAGCCTCTCTATAATTATTGTCTGATCTTCTTGTGTACCGCCGAAGTTTTTCATTAATTTCCACCTTGTAGATTGTAGATTGTTTTACGGGGTCGTTTGGCTTCGAACAGCCTTACTTCACTTCGACCTAAAAGATCTTTTGTGATTTACCCTACATCTAGTGGTTATCTCAGGATTCCCAGAATTTTAACAAAGCTTGTGATTTTCCTGGGGGCTAATTTCCCTATGTCTTCCGGCGTTAATTCCGCCTGTTCTAGGAATTTTAGCCTAGTGCGGACTAACACCTTGCATTCACAAAGTATGTGTTCCGCAGTTTCAATTGCAGTATCGCAATATCTGCATTTATTATCTACCGCCTTGCCCATATTCTTGAGGTGGTATCTCAAGGGGCAGTGGCCAGTTAGAAGGCCTGTGATTAACCTTAATTTGGACTTTTCAAGTTCGAGAAGCCTTGTGGCATTCTTTGTCGAATAAGTTATAAACTTTTTCGCTTGTCTTTGGCCTGGAGTATTCCTCCAGTAGGACTTGTTCTGATCCTTTTCCCATTCTTGGATCTCCTCCGCTATATGTCCCTTGACTAGGCCACAAAACGGTTCGGGACCAATGAACGGTGCTTCGGCTCCTTTTTTTGCAAGGCTATCAGCAAGTTCATTTCCTTGTACTCCCTCATGATCTGGCACCCACATCAAGGTAACCTTGTTGTTATTAGCCAGTTGCTTCAGGGATTGTCTACATTCCCAGGCAATTTTAGATTCAAAGGTATAGGACCTTAGAGCCTTTAGTGCTGCCTGGCTATCTGATGGTATATAGATCTTTGCCCTTCGGATGCCTTTATTTAGGTATACCTGGGCACACAGATCTATGGCATGAATTTCTGCCTGAAAGATGGTTGGGGTGTTACCGAGGGCTTTGGATAGCCTACAATTCGGCCCTGCTGCTCCCACTCCTACCCCTTCAGCCATCTTGGATCCATCTGTATGCCAGATAAGTGACCTCTGTTCCAATCGCAGTGACTCCATCTTGCTCGTCTGACGACTTTCAATTAGCACGTCAAACGGGCAGTCAAAGTCTTGTTTGATGCGTGTGATGCGTAGGTTACCATAGGTCTGACAACCGAAAGATAAGATCAATGTGTCATTTTCGGCCTTAGACCCCAAGTCTTACCAAACAACCTAGGGCACGTCCATATTGCCGCTGTTGCTTTAGTAAGAGTCCGTTCCAGATGTGAGTTCCAGGTAAGTTTTTGATCCAGGATTACTCCTAGATACTTGACTTCACTGGAAAGATTTATCGTTCCATTCAGTACAGGAGTTCTAAGATTGAGTCTTCTCATTTTAGTGAACGGGACAATAGTTGTTTTGCTCGGATTGACATTGAGTCCCTCTGACGAGCACCATTTGGATATTATATTTAAGGCAACTTGCATGAGGTTGGAAATCATGACCTCATTTTTGCCTCTCACGGTGACGGCCAGGTCATCTGCATATCCCTGGACGTTAAAGCCTGAATTACTCATTTTATGTAGAAGATCATCGACCACCATTGACCACAGCAAGAGTGATAGGACTCCACCTTGTGGATAACCCCTGACTGCAGTCACCGTAGCCGACTCATCCCCCACACTTGTGGTAATAATTCTGCTTTTGAGCATGGATTGTATCCATTTAATTGTAGGTGACTGTATTCCCCTTTTTTCCGCGGCTTTTTGTATGGATTCATAGGAGGTGTTGTCAAAAGCACCCTCTATAACTATGAAAGCACACATAGCCACTTCTTTTGCTGTAAATGTCTTTTCAATGCCTTGAACCAGGCAATGTAGAGCATTTACTGTTGATTTGTCAGGTTCATAGGCAAATTGTTTTGCGTGAAGCGGTGTTCTAATATGTTGATCTGAAAGTTTCTCCATTGTTTTTAGGAGAAATGAGGTTAAGCTAATGGGGCGGTACGACTTAGGCTCGTCTGGTGCACGTCTGCCTATTTTCGGAATAAACGCCACCTTAACTTCCCTCCAAGCTTGGGGAATATACCCCAGTGTATAGCTTGCTATAAATATACTTCTCAGACATGGGACAAGCTCCTCAATTCCGTATTGAAGTAGGCAGGGAAGATACCATCTCTGCCCGGTGATTTAAAGGGTTTAAAGGTTGATACCGCCCATTTAATTTTGTTGTGGGTGAATATTTTTGTAGCCAGGCGTCTTCCTTCTCTGGTAGGACGATGAACATCCTCATCCAAGTAGTCCTGTAGAAATTCATTATGCGAGAGCCTGGGAAATGAGTGCCTAAAAGCACCCTTATGTTTTCCTGCTGACTCTCGGTGTGCTTACCATCGAGCCTTTTGAGTAGCCCTATTCCATTTGAGTGGTCTTTTGCAAGGACTTTTTGTAGGCGTACTGCTGGGGCTAGTTCATCTATCCCTTCGCAGAACCGTCTCCATGATCTTTTAGACCTTCTCAATTCTACGTTGTATTCCATAGGGGCTTTTCTGTAGTCCTCCCAGTTTCCAGTGTTTTCAGCTCTGTTAAAGGCTTTCCTAGTCTCAGCTCTGAAACGGCTGAGATCCCTATTCCACCAGGGCACATCTCTTTGGACTGCCACCTTTAATGGTTCCCTAGAATTTTTAATGCTGGCATAAACCAAACACTGATTATTGACAAAATTTATGTGAAGCTTTTCCACTAAAAGCTTTTTGTTTATTGAAAACCCAGACTCTACGGTTTCTTTGCCATGGGAAATGATTAACATTAATTTAATCACGAACCATAAATCTATATAATCATTATTTTTCCTGACTAGCTTAACACATAAATCCCGCAATTTTTACAAATTATAAAAAACTTGTAGATGAGTAGAAATTCCCTGACTCTCTAATAAATTCTCGGACTTTTACAGATTTTTAGCATTTTTCACTGACTTTTCCCTGACATTTTAAAAAAGGCGAAATTCCCTGACTTTTCCAGATTCTCCAGGTTTTCCAGATTCGTGTCAACCCTGATTAATAAATATTTCTTGGAATAATTTCCATTTTAACAATTCTTTCTAGTAGCGGTCAATACGGCCCTGCATACTGCATAACTTTCCAGCGAAAAATATTTATTACGAACATGATTCAGAGTTTAGACATTCACTTTGTGATTAGTGCATTTTTCAATTTATTTCTTCTCGAACGGTGATAAAGTTCTCTGATACATTTTGCATTTCCACGTCGTAAATTCCCCGTTAATGCTCATTTAGGTGCACCAACGACTTTTATTGACAGCAGACAAACTAAATCTCATTTCTCGTTTCCTATTTAGTAAACTTCTTTATGCGAGGTATAGCAATTTTAACCTGCTGCTCGGGGTGTAAAGATATAATTACGAAATTATAAAGTTATCTGGAGCGTTAACCATTCTCACAACTCTGTTAGGTAGGGAAGTCGTCGGTAATAGCAGTAAAAGGTATTGGATTTTCAAAAAGATTGCGACAGCAGGTATTACTGTCGAGTGGAAGGATATGATTTATTATTAATGTTAATTGAGGCATGTAACTTTAGTGCAGTTTGTAAAGTTAAAGGAATTGCCAAGTTTTCTCAATAAGGCAATGGATCTGTTTACGTAGAAGGTGGGTAGTGCGATGATAATTTCACTTCCTGGTAAGGATTTTAGACAAACTCCTATGAATTTCAATGTACATTCATTAATGCATAATGTCAATAAGGTCAATCACGCAAACTCACCAAAATATGTGACCACCATACTTTACACGACATATTATAACGTTATTTTTTCTTCAAATAATTTTAGTACCGCCCGGATGAAGTACCGGGGAAATAATACTTTAAAAATTTTATTCATATTTATTTCTTTGACGCTTGAAGAAAAAGTTATTTATGCCATTGCATAAACAAGGTGAATTACATTTGGTTGAAGTATCACATTTCGTCAAAAAAAAAAATTCTTCATCAGATATAGGTCCTGCGACGCCCAACACATTTGAATCCGTTCTTCTTCATCTTCTTCAATCGTGCTCATTGCTTTGTCGATTGTCACGTGATCAAATCCCACATCAAGGAAGGTTTCGATTTTGTTTATATTATTGTCGACGTGAATTTTGATGATAATAATAATAATATTTATTCATATATAAGCCGTATGAAATACAGGTATGAAAAGTCATATAAAAGTATAAACATAATAATATATAAAAGAAAGACAGAGAAATTATAACAATAATGCAATAGCAACAAGAAAACACAGTAAAATACAATAATAGCTAACCAACAAAGTCGATTGTCAGGTATTAACTAAAGGTCTATATATGTACAACCATATATACACATATATAGACACATATACATACATACAAACATACTGCTATGTATTCGCATATTGGACGATTACGAAGATTGCATGTTTTGTGCTATTTGATGAATCAGGGTTTGAATTTGTTTGTTTCCTTTAGATGGTTTTCAAAATTTATTTAAATTAGCTAAAGATCCGAAAGGTATGTGTTTTAGAATAATACTTGTTTAGAGTTGTTTTAATAGTTTTTAAGTTTTTTTTTATGTCAACAGTAAGTTTGATACTGACATCTATGTTAGTGGTTATTAAGTTGTAGTTGAAATAATTTCTGACATTTAAGTCATTATGACATTTCTTTTAAGTAGGAAATTTTATTTTTATAGTTAGTAAATGTTTTCCTGGAGAAAGACAAGGAGGTTTAAGTTAGGTTATGTTTGGAATGAAATTAATCAAAATTCATATGGTGTTATGGTGTTTTGTTTTGTTTATTTTGGGTACTTTGATATTTAGTGATATAGAACAACAAACAACAGATAAAAGAGAGGTTGTAAAATTGGAAAAACAAATTTAAGGAAAAAAAAGAACAAGTGAAAATTAGGGAGTGAAGAAGAAAAATAATAAACAGGATAAATAATTTGAAATTAAATAAAAAGTCAGAAATTGTGGAGATCTGCGAAGAAAAAGATAGACTGTAAATAAGAAGGAAGAGGTGTTATTGTGGATAGGAATTGCAGAGGAGATAAGGACGAGATAAGGTGAAGAATTAATGAAAGAAGAATTGTTGGATTTGGAAAGAGAAGAGTGTAGCTACGAAGAAGGAAGGTTTTGTGTGTTTAATTTTGGACAAGGTTGTATATTAAAATTTAAATAGTGTATTAGACTTTCGAACCTGTTATAAAACTGCTAAATTATCGAAATATCAAGGAAAATAAATTACTTATATCAGATTAAAAATTTTACTTTGATAAAATTTCATTTTAAAACGAACTGAATTTGAACCTGCTCCTAAAGGAAAAGATAAGCTAGCCGGCCCATTAAATAAATTTGACATACTTTCGGATCAAAAGTTAAGAGATTTTAATTTGATCTTTTTGGTTTCTCTATTGGATATAAACAAGTTAAAGTTTGATTAGTACTGCAAATTATTAAGTTCAATAATAGTAGAACAGTACAATACATATAGTAAATCATAAAATACATGCTCACATAAAAAATCAGGCATATTTAGCTATAATGAGTTGAATAAGAAAACAAGAAAATATATGACAAGCACAGTTTAAAAAAAAATCATTAAATATTTGCGTCACTTAAAAACTCGCCAGAGCTATAATAGCATCCATTACTCAGTAATGTTCTAGCTTTCCTCTTAAATATCGTATAATTTGATGTGCTCCTTAAATTAGCTGGCAGTTTATTATAAAATATTATACAGTTATAGATTGGAGAGTGTTTAAATGCGGTGGTATTGTGCCGGGGAATACGCAAAAGATTGCCATGCCTTGACTGTGGTCATGGATAACGGAATTTGTTTCTAACAAGTGTAGATTATTTATTGCAAAAGTTAAGCATTTATAAATATATATAGCAGGTGCAGTTAGGATATCCTTATTTTTAACCACTTGGCGGCAACTTTCAGTAATTTTCATATTAAATATTAATCTTAAATTTTTTTGCGCTACGAAAATTCTAGTAAAGTCTCTACCATGTCCCCAGCTAATAATATTCAACGAAATATGTGAATAAGCCATAGCATAGTATATATTTAAAAGACCCGAGATATCCAGGGTGTCTTTCATTTGCAAAATGGCGTAGTAGGCCTTATTTAAGTTTTTACTAATATTGTCGATCTGATCATCCCAGGTAAGTCTATCATCAAGAAGAGTACCTAGAAACACTACTGAATCCGAAAATTCAATACCATCCACCAGTTGAATATCACTCGAGATATCTTTTCGGATAAAAAAATTTATGCATTTGGTTTTATTACCACTTAGAATTAACCTATTACGCTGACACCGAGTGTCAAATTCACATATTGTACATTTTATCGCGAGTTCAAGTTCGCGAGGAGATTCTGAAGATACAGTTATTGTGGTATCATCCGCGTACATTGTGAGGATATCACTAGTGATAAATAGTAGAAACAGCAGTGGCCCCAGCACCGATCCCTGTAGAACCCCAAGCTTAACGTCAAGTGGTGCTGATGTAGTGCCCTTAACTTTAGTGACCATGGTTCGCCCTTCCAGATACGATTTAATCCAGTTGATTATGTTTTTGGGCAAATTAATGCTAAATAATTTTTTTATTAAGAATTGAACATACCGAATCGAAAGCCTTAGACAAATCAAAATATAGAGAAGCAACACATTTTCCATTATCTAATTGTTGAAACACATAACTTAACAAATCACAGGTTGCTGTCTCTATTCACTTGTTGGTTCTAAATCCATGTTGAGAACTAGAAAGTATACAATTACTTTCTAGATACATCGAAAGGAGGTTAGATACTATTTTTTCCAGTAACTTAGATAGCGTATTAAGCAAAGATATTTGCCTGTAATTATCGACATTTTGAGCATCACCTTTTTATATAGAGGGATAACTAATGCGGTTTTAAATATATCAGGGAAACAGCCTTGATATATTGATTGATTAAACAAATAGACCAGTGGTTTCACTATAGTATCTAAAATACTTGAAATAGTTGAGAGAGATAATCCATCTATCCCAGATGATTTTTTGTTTTTTATTTGGCTTATAGTTTCGATAATATCTCGCTCCGTGATAGGTTCTGAAAGAAAAGGTGTAAGCTTAATATTAGAAACAGTTGTGCAAGGCAGCGCTAAATTTTGACCAAAGTGATTAAGTGATATTATTTATTCTAGGTATTGGTTCGTTTGGTAAAACGGTTAAGGATTTATTTAAGTCGAATATTAGGATCTATAGTCCCCGAAAATGAAACCACTTTATCAATGTTGTACCGTATTGCGAATTTCTTCCTTAGTGTCTTTAATAGTTCCACTCTATCTCTATTCTTTTCTTTATTTATTTTTAATATATACTTATTGATAATGATGTCGTATACGGTAATTGGTGCATGTATTTTAGAATTCTTTGTTATTTTTTATCAATTTCTTGGCTTTTTCTTGGTTTAGTTTTATCTGCACATTAGGCTCTGTTTCCCTATTTGAATATTTGAGCGCCCATGCGGCATATAAGTCAGTGTGAAAATAATTTAAAATAAATATCTATACTACTATATCAATAAAATTTCATATATAAAAGAAGACGTTCATTGTCTTCTTTACAAAACTCAGGCCTTTATTTCTTTTCTCTAATTCAATGCGGGCGGAGAAATTTAATATACATCGAATATAAGCCACTTTCATATCTGAAATTAATAAAGTTATGACGCAATTGTCAGGATAAAGTTGATAAACTGAAACCTCAACCATAAAAGCATTTCTATTTTAATACCACTGGGTGATAACAAAAAAAGTGTGTATTAATGTCTTTTATTCGGATGTAATTGGTCAATCGATGGCTAAATTTAAACTAATTTTACTACTATTATAAATGTCAGTGAGCGATTCCTACAATTAAACGAAAATATTTTTTGTGAAATCTTTTAACTTTCTTTCGCCATTTAAAGTTTTTTTCCATTCCGGCAAATAGCGATCCGAACCCGTACGCTTTCTAAAGTGAATATGCAGTAAATTGCCAAATAAATAAAAATCTAATACACATAACTAACTGTATCAGCGAAGATATACAACGTAGAAGTGAAAGGATGCGTGACTATACTAAACAAAAGGCTCCAGAGGGTCAGTTATGTAAGAGAACAGTTCATCGCTGTTAATTTCATAAACTAAGAGTTCCTCCCACATCGCGAAAGTAGGACGACCGATGTAAAAATCACGATCTTGCATTAGCAAAAGTGGAAGTGGAGTAACGTAAACGAAAGTGCATTCATCATGTAATAAGTTAACATTTACTTTTGGCCATCTAATTGTTTTCTCTTCTTAGCGAGATACATATTTATTACGTTTATTAACGGAAGAGCATTATGATGTTGATTAATTTTGATATACCATGAGGTTGGCTTCATGGAAGGAACTTAATATTGAATATTTTTAAAACGGTATAGCACAAATATAAACCTTTCCGCAGAATAATGTGATACTTATTTTGTACTATTTACTTGACGGCACAATAATCCAGTCTGTATATAGAAAATTGATCGATTTCCCGCAAAAAAATAATAGTTTGGTTAGTAAATGGATAAATACGTATATACGTACAGTCAGATTTGCCCTATTTTACTTCCACGCAAATATATATATATATATATATATATATATATATATATATATGCTGAAGGTCACCGCTCTCGGTACTTGCAAAATGGCAAGTCGCTATGCACCATGGAGACATCCATGATGTCTGGTGTATAGTAGCATTAGACCACATGAGAGAATTCACTTACCTCTCACCACTACACCATTTACATTAGTCTGTATAAGACTAGCAGGTTGGCCACTGTCATTTGTCTGCTCCATGACCTATGGCATACTGATGAGAACTAATAAGTTCGAAACCGGTCTATGTCTGGTCAGGGAGTTGACAAATGACATTGGCTACCAATTTTTCATGATTTGTAAGGTATAATTCAATGCAGGTCGGGGTATTTGCCCGCTGAGTAGTTCTTTCCTGCAAATCATGTATAATAACAGTATATGGGTTAAGTTCACCAAGGGCTGAAGGTCACCGCTCTCGGTACTTGCAAAATGGCAAGTCGCTATGCACCATGGAGACATCCATGATGTCTGGTGTATAGTAGCATTAGACCACATGAGAGAATTCACTTACCTCTCACCACTACACCATTTATATTAGTCTGTATAAGACTAGCAGGTTGGCCACTGTCATTTGTCTGCTCCATGACCTATGGCATACTGATGAGAACTAATAAGTTCGAAACCGGTCTATGTCTGGTCAGGGAGTTGACAAATGACATTGGCTACCAATTTTTCATGATTTGTAAGGTATAATTCAATGCAGGTCGGGGTATTTGCCCGCTGAGTAGTTGTTTCCTGCAAATCATGTATAATAACAATATATATATATATATATATATATATATATATATATATATATATATATGAAGTGTTGTTGTACTTCCGGGTGCTCTCCCGCATCGATGGTCGACTCCTCCAGGAGTCATGGTTGTCTAAACGACGTTTCGGCAGAATCTCATCTGCCATCTTCAGGTTCTCGCTAAAAGCTGCCTACTGCTGCTCCTCGTTGCTCGAACTGAACTGACGTTCCCCGCGTTGTGCGGCTCCTTATATACGCTCCAGTCTAGGGCGCGCCTGCGCGTTTGGCTACGTGTTACCGGTCCCCCACCACCTGTGGTAGGCGTGGCGGGCGCCTGAACAAACCCGACAAGTGGCCTCGCCGAAACGTCACGCTCCACGTGATTTCTCGGCGGTGGTCGGGCATCCTCGTGTCCGATCGGTGCCGCAGAATGCCGTGGTTCTCCTTGATTGGTCCGCGCTCGGCTCTGACTCCTCGTGATAGGTCCATTTCGGGCAGGTTGCTGTGCTTCTTCACTATTTGTCAATACTTGAACATGCCTCCTCGTGATTGGTTCGTCCATGGTGGATCGTCGTGTGTTTTCGGTTACGTATTTTCCCACAAGAGCGGGCTTCCAGGAACTGGGCAATCTCTGCGTATCATCTCGGTTATTAAGATTTTGTGCTCTTTTTTCAATCTCTATGGCCTCTCTGGTAATCCTTGACCTATTATGCTCGATATTAGCTACTTTTCTGGTGTTGTCGAAGTCTAGTTTGTGTCCTGTGGATTTTACATGCTGTGCTAGGGACGATGTTTTCTCCTCTTTTCGTACTGCATTCATATGTTCTTCCTTTCTTACACTAATACGTCTGTTGGTCTGTCCTATGTATGATTTGTTGCAATCTTGGCACGGGATTTCGTATACTCCTTGGTTTTCTAGGGTAGTTTTTGATTTTGGATTACGGAGGACTGCACTGATTTTTCGGTCTGTTTTAAATATTGTTTCTATGTTATGTTTACGTAGCAGTTTGCCAATTGTATCTGTCGTCCCTTTTACGTAAGGTACATATGCTTTTGCTACTGGTTTCTCGGTTTCCTCCGTTTCCTATTATATCCACAAAATGGTTTGCCAATTCGCATCGTGTGTAAAAGAGCATATTTATCAAAAAGTGGTAATCGGTCAAATATTTTAACATTGATAATAGACGCAAGCAAATTAAACGTTCTTTGTATCTAGATCTTTCACAAAGCAGGTAAACAGAAATAGTAACTACGTTCCTATTAAGTTATTTATCACGAGAGGAAGAGACCATACTGTTGCAACCGCAAAGTTTTGTTTTGTTAATGCGACGAATAATTGCAACAGTAGAATTACCGTTTAATTTATTTACAGTAACTTTATCGCATTCATATTAGAACGTGGAACTCCGACGGGATATTGCGAGGATGTGGTATTTGGTTTTGCAAAAATAATTTCTAATTCAGCATAAACACGAACCATGTTTGCTTTATGTTTTATGTACATACCTACACATGTATGTACGTGTTTGTTAAATCATATGGAAATGTTTACTTTTAAGTTAAATATTTGTTTGGACTCGGGCAAATATAAATTTTGCCTCATAGGAAACCATTAGATTAAATAAATAAAAATTTGAATAACTGGAGCAAGGTTTAATAAATCGAAATTTCTATCACTGGTGAATGTTGGTGCTTTTTATTAAGATTTCGAATACGCAAGCTATAAAATATGCGATACCTTATAATTGGCGAATCATTTAGATTAGAATTGTTTGAATAAAAGGTAAATTAACATGTGAGTAACCAATCACTAATTTTATTGTTGAAATTGAAAAATGTTAAGAGCAAAATAAACCTTCTGAGTGACTGTATAAATAATAAAAATAATAACATCGGCTTTACTTATACAGATGGCGACGATCATATTTAGTTTAGTTTTTTAGTTTGTGTGCATTTAACAATTCTCGAGATATTTTCTCTTAGCACATTTCGTGGCATCTCAGGCTTAACTTGTTGGAAACTTTGTGTAATTCTATTTTCTAAATCCTGCAAAGTTGAAGATTGCCTGCAGTATACTTTGCTCTTCAAATATGGCCATTGGAAGAAATCACATGGAGTGAGATCAGGTAATCCTGGTGGTCACCTTTTGGACATAGAAATGATTTACGCATTTTTTCCATAGTTTAACATTTAAAATGTGTCTATTAGAATAATCATTCATTCTGGCGTAAGTTTTTGCAATAATCAATTTATATACTCATCAAGTTTTAAATATTGATCTAAGAAAACATCAATATTCTATATGCAGTCTGGAAACGGTTGGTTTTTGTAATAAAAAGAGTAAAAAAATTGATTTAGTGTGTATACAAGAACGAAACGTCTCAACAAATTTTTTAGATTTAAGATGTAAATTATGCTTTTGTGAACAATTTTATGAAAAAAAAATATGTCGTTCTTGATTCAGTTGTCTCTAAAATTATAGTCAGGGCCAGGGGTATACTTATATTAATTCCAATATAATTAAAAGCATTGAATTGAAACATAGATTACAAAAACCTCGTTTTGAAATATTCTTTGTATAGCGTGTACATTTTTATATAATTAGATTTGCTCCCGAGAAGAACGCTTTTTCGTACTGCATTAGTGCATAACCCGATTATGTTTTTGCAGGACTACCAAACGTCCCTCCCTTATTTATCAAGGAAGTTATTTGCTAGAGAAAAACTGCTGGGCGTCGCTAACCTAATTTCGGAAGGGAAATTCAATAAGACCGAGGCCTGTGATTTCTTCTTCAGTGAGATTGTAATTTCATTATTTTTCAGTTAAAATGATTTTCCGTCATCGTACAGCTTCACGTGCTTTTATAGTTACAGTCTTCATGTCCTTATAAGTTTAGTGTAGTTTTACGGCGCTCTAGGACTCTCGCTCATCCAAGAAACAGTTAATATGCATGCTAATAAGGGGTGAAATATTCATTAATCTTACATGCTGCGAGCCTGAAACGGCGATGTTCAGTGGAAATTCGCTAAATTCATCAACAGCCACCCACTCGTTCCGCTTCAATCCTCGGGATTATGGATTGGCAAAGGAGCCAAAGAAATGACACCGTACGAACTCTGGATTCGTCTACCATTAGTCGAAAATGTGGTGATTTATAGTGGCGTGTCTTACATAGTAATACTCAAGCTAAAACTTATTGGTTTAGTGTATTGTAAACAATGTGATTGATCTTTTCTCGTATACAAGATACCATAAAATATGAAATGAGACAGACAAAAGTAAACGTAATACAAAGAAAAAAGATTGTAGAAAGATTTATTTAAATTCTAAAATTTTTGCTGAAATTGTGATTGGTTCCTTGTGAAGCATTTTGAAAATAATAATCATTAAGTAAAGAGGTAAGGCAAGAGGTAATAATTTTACTGACTACATACTACCTGAGGAGTGAGGGGGATCATGCGCTCCTCTGGATATTTATTTACAAATACAACAAAATAAAAATTGTGTTAATTCTCCTCCCATATATAATTTTAAAAAAAGTTAATTTCTATAAGCTCTATGAGGACTTAACTAATATTAATTTTGCTAGTACTGGTCAATGTAAAGATGTGAATGAGGCATGTGATATATTTTATTCTATCCTGGACTCTGTTTTTATTGATAACGTCCCGAAAAGTTTGGTTAAAGCTAGTAAATACCCACCTTGGTTTAATAGTAATATAATTCACAATATAAAGATAAAATCAAAGCCCTGGCGCAACTTAAACAAAAAATGGTGACGCAGATGGTTTGAACTAATTTAAAATTCTAAGAGCAAACATAAAAATCGATATTTGTAATGCGCACAAAGAATATCTTATCAACACTGAGAACCAAATTAAGTCCAATCCAAATCACTTCTAGTCATATGTAAACAGTAGAAAAAATGTATCAAGTATTCCTAACGTTATGACCTATGATGACTCCATATTAACCGAACCACAAATAATAGTTGGCGCATTTGCTAATTACTTTCAAGAGTTATATTCCACATCTACAAACTTTTCTTATAATAGTACTTATTGTAATACTAACAATTTATGCATTTATATTACCGAAAATTTTTTGAGCAAGACAAAATTAAAAATTTAAACATTTTAGATGTTTGAATGCATAATCCTATTGTTTTACCTCATGTTGTTCTCCCGGTTTTCCGTGGCCTTACCCAGTTTGTACAAAAATGTATTTTTTTTAAATAGCCTTGATAGGCCCCTAGGCGAGAAGCGTGTGTCCCTGTTAAATTCCCTTTAATCATAGAAAATTGACAAATATAATGAACGATTTGAATGTGTTTTCCCTATTTGATTTGTGGCTTATAGATTCATAGAAAAAAATAGAAGCATACATGTATATTTGAGTATGGATTGTTCCAATTACCTATAATTGTGTTAAGTATTGGCCTTACCATCAACATTTTGTTTTTGGCTGATTGGACTAGATCCATAGTGCCACAAAAAAAAAAAAAAAAAAAAAAAAATTACCGAAAATGGCGTACTCAAGACACTTAAGAAAATTAAACCCAAAAACACCACAGGCCTTGATGGTATTCCGGTCTTTCTCCTTAAAGATTGTGCCATTTATTTGCAAAGCCGTTCGTTAGTAATTTTAATTTGTCTATTAAAACTGCTACTTTTTCAGAAGTCTGGACAATATCTGGAATCTTCTTCTTCTGCTACCATGCAATTATGCGTAGGTGGCTATCTCAGAGTGAGGGTTCTTTCCTTGGCCGCGTGACATAGTTCGCCGGTGTTGGTTATTCCAGTCCATTGTTTAATGTTCCGTAACCAGACTTCTGTTTACGCCCTACTCCTCTCGTGCCTTCAATTTTTCCTTGTAGGATTAGTTGTGGTATTTTGTATTTCGGTCCTCTTAAGGTGTGTCCCAGGTAGTTTATCTTGCGTTTTTTAATCAAGTTGAAGGGCTGCCTCTCCACATTCGCTCTTTGTAGTACGTCGTCGTTACGAATTCTATCTCCCAGGATATGCGGAGCATTCTTCTCAGTAACCACATTTCAAAAACTTCCAATCTATTAATTGATATGACTTTAAGTGTCCAGGTTTCCATTCCATAGAGTAAGATTGACCACACATAGCATTTGACCATTCTGTACCGGATAAAAAAAAACAGATTTTGGTTGCATAGGAAGGGCCTCAATTTACTGAATGGTTGCCTCGCTTGCTGTATGCGGCATTTTATTTCATGTTGTGGGTCCCATTCGTCATTTAATAAGGTACCCAGATATTTAAATGTATGTACTCGTTCTATGGGCGCATTATCGATAGTTATGGCGACATTTTGCAGGGTAAGGGATTTCTGCTCACAATCATGAGTTTTGTTTTCTGAGCATTAATTTTCAGGCCATTATCCCTACCCACTATGTTTATTTTATTTACCAGCCGCTGAAGATCTTCGTGGTTATCAGTAATAATTACTGTATCATCGGCATATCTTATATCTGATATCACTGTACCGTTTACTTCTATCTGGAATCTATCAGGTATTAAAAAAAAGATAGATGTGCTGTTGAAAACTATAGACCAACAGTAATATTGTGCAATTTTAGTAAAGTATTTGAAAACAAAGGAGTGATATTCTCTTTTACCACGTTAAATCTCAAATTTGCCTCAATCAACTCGGATACATACCGAATCGCTCTCTCTCTACCACCAGTAATTTGATGTGCATTACTCAGTTCATAGCTGAAGATTTGGATGCTGGAGGCCAAGTAGATGTCATTTATACAGATTTTTCTAAAACCTTCTACATACTGGACCACGAAGAGGGTTTCCACATTGTGACTTATTACACAGATTCAACACAAGTCGGATGTATCACTATCTTACAATCCTTTTAAGATTTTAAATGGCACTGTTGATTACCCTGAAATTCTTAGTTGCATTAGATTTCATGTTCCTAATTTGTAGACTCGCGCGCATTCGTCTCTATTCTATTTGCCTGCCTCAAGAACAAATTTGCTGTTATTCTCTCCTCTGTACCGTATCTGTTCAAACTATGATTCATTATATAACAATAAAATGCTTATGTATTCGCATATTGGACGATTACGAAGATTGCATGTTTCTGTTATTTGCTGAATCAGGGTTTGAATTTGTTTGTTTCCTTTAGATGGTTTTCAAAATTTATTTAAATTAGCTAAAGATCCGAAAGGTATGTGTTTTAGAATGTTAGTACTTGTTTAGAGTTGTGTTAATAGTTTTTAAGTTTTTATTTGATGTCAACAGTAAGTTTGATGCTGACATCTATGTTAGTGGTTATTAAGTTGTAGTTGAAATAATTTAAGTCATTATGACATTTCTTTTAAGTAGGAAATTTTATTTTTATAGTTGGTAAATGTTTTCCTGGAGAAAAACAAGGAGGTTTAAGTTAGGTAATGTTTGGAATGAAATTAATCAAAATTCATATGGTGTTTTGTTTTGTTTATTTTGGGTACTTTGATATTTAGTGAAAAGTCAGAAATTGTGGAGATCAGCGAAGAAGAGTAAAAATAGACTGTAAATAAGAAGGAAGAGGTGTTATTGTGGATAGGAATTGCAGAGGAGATAAGGACGAGATAAGGTGAAGAATTAATGAAAGGAGAATTGTTGGATTTGAAAAGAGAAGAGTGTAGCTACGAAGAAGGAAGGTTTTTGTGTGTTTAATTTTGGACAAGGTTGTATATTAAAATTTAAATAGTGTATTAGACTTTCGAACCTGTTATAAAACTGCTAAATTATCTAAATATCAAGGAAAATAAATTACTTATATCAGATTAAAAATTTTACTTTAATAAAATTTCATTTTAAAACAGGAACTGAATTTGAACCTGCTCCTGAAGGAGAAGATAAGCTAGCCGGCCCATTAATTAAATTTGACATACTTTCTGATCAAAAGGTAAGAGATTTTAATTTGATCTTTTTGGTTTATCTATTGGAAATAAACAAGTTAAAGTTTGATTAGTACTGCAAATTATTAAGTTCAATAATAGTAAAACAGTACAATAAATATCTTTAATATCAGCATACCCAAAATGCGAAATGTTGTTCTCAAATAAAAATGTAATATGTACATAAAATTCCTATCACACACAATTTATTTTCTACAGTAACTTTGGCAATTATATACACTCGATATCATAGACCTCCTCCACTGGTATAGATAACAAGAACAAGATTTAGAAATAGATGAATTTATGTAAAGGGCACACCCCCGCCTTTTCATACGCGGTTTTATGAAAGTGGCTGTCATAGACTAAACATATTTAATTTGAGTAAAACAGTCCCCACTCTTGGGACCCAGACACGTCGTTGGGTTGTACAACTTTTCAAAACACCAGTAGCTTTTGCTCTATAGATGGAACGAACGAAATAAACAAAGTTCTACAAATTTCAAAAATATTTTCAAATTTTGTGCAGTATCGTTCAACTCAAAACAACCACATTTAAGCTTTTAATCATCTTTATATGATGTCAACTTGGTGGACGAAACGCGTGTCAACTACTGCTAAATAAATTTGGGAATTTCACCAATACTTTAATATTTGATGAGTAATAGTTGCGAAAAGATCACATTGCTTTACGAGTTTTTTATTTATAGAAAAATTATTTTTTTTTCATTTCTTTATGCCTTAAAAATCTTGTATCCGTTATTGACAGGCTTTAATTATGTATTGATTTTCTCTGATAATATGTTATTCTGTACATAAAATAGTTATCAAGATCTGGTGATTACGCTGAATAAAGAGGGATCATCGGTGGAAAGATAGTTGCCAGATAACGCGTTAATAGTATCACGTTTAGCGATATTCGTTTATATTATCTACCTTTTCCCCCAGACGAGTTGTTTTTCTAGTGACATTAAATTTCATTAATGGAGCAATGAATATAAATTGTTTACTAGTACAAATTAAGCCACAAATTCTGAAGGAACACTTATAAGCTGAAAGTGGAGGCGTGAAATACTCGTTATAAGACAATATAAAAGTATATTTTTTAAAATGCACCTCATTTCCTGAAATCATTACGATCATATTGCACGGCATTTATTGAAAGCCAAATAGCCAATCAAATTTCATAATTTAAATTACACCACTCAGGTTAAATAAATAAATTTATAACAAACCTAACTAAACTAACTAAAAAAAAACCGATGGTAGGAGCCAGTCAGAAAGGTAGATTTCGTCCTATATTGTTTTGCTCCCTTTTCAACGATATATCACATGCCATGTTTATTTATTGGTACTACGTTAGTAATTATAAAAACATTTTTTTTTAAACCAATAAATTTTTTTTTAATAAGCATTATACTTGCCGTGGAGAAGTATGGTTAAATGAAACGATAAAATAACGATCAATAAGTTGTTCAAATCTTGGCTATAATAAAACATTAACACAATTAAGAAGAATAAAGTAAATTCAGGTAACAAAAACAAATTAATAATAAAAAAGAATATAGCACACAGAACATAAATATTTATCTAATCCTCAAAATAATTTTTAAGATATCACATCAAGTGTTCAAAGTGTCTACCGCGATTTCTTATGCACAATCGAGCGCGGCGAAGCACTGCATTTCAAACATTACTCAGCATTTCGAGGGTAACTGTAATACATGCCTGTTGAATTCGAGCTTTCAGGTCCTCTACATTTTGCGGTGTCGTCGAAAACACCTTATCTTTAATATACCCCCCTAGAAAAAAATCTATTGGGGTTATATCTGGAGAACGAGGGAGCCATCCAATAAATCCATTGGTACCTATCCAATGTTGAGGGAAAATTTCATCTAAATAATCTAGGCAAATCTGGGAATTGTGGGGACAAGCTCCATCTTGTTGAAAATATTGAAAGTTGTGTCGATTCTCTAAAGGTAGGTCATCTAAGAATTCATTAAATTCATTTCTCAAGAAGTTTAGGTACCTTTGACCACTGAAGTCACCATCATAAAAATAAGGACCTATTAAATTGGTGCCTAAAATACCTATCCACACATTTATTGAAAAACGATTTTGAAACCGAGTCTGTCTATGCCAGTGTGTATTTTCAGAAGTCCATTTGTAATGAATATTGCGATTAAAAAATCCATTATTGGAAAAATTTGCCTCGTCGGACCAAAGTATTTTACTGCATATTAATGGATCGGATGGATCGGCACCTTTTTTTCCAACAGCCACCTACAAAAAGTCGTCCTCCTTGGTTTGTCCCCCGCTTGTAAATTGTGAACTTTTTTGGCTTTATAACACCGGTAACCATTTTTCTTTGAAAATTTTCTAGCACTTGTTTTATTTATATGACAAGCAATTTGAATTTCTCTTAATGATGTTTCCAAATTTTCTGTATTTTTATTTCTTACATAATTAATAGCTCGGTTTACCTTTTTTACATTATCAGTAACACTGTTCAGCCTTGTCTTCTTCTTTAAAAATGAACCATTGTTTTTCAGTTTGGTAGCTAATTTTCTGAACAGAGTTTTATTCGGCTTGTGGAAATCTGTTTCTATATTCTACTTGAGCTAATCCAGAGTTAAAATTGCATTGGCAATATGTAACGAACACATTATAACGATCAATGTGAGTGAAAATCATTTTTGAAAGTTCTAAATTCTTAAACGAGTGTGATTGAGTGAGAGTTTAAATATTAACTGAGATGATCTGTCAAAAAATTAAATTGTCAAGTTTGTTCATAGCCAACTATTTTAAAATAATTGAAATAATAGTGAAATCATGAAATACAAACAAATGGATATTATACTTAAATTAATTGGTAAAGACATTTTAACTTTCTAGGCAAGGAGTGACGCTTTTAGGGAGGACCTCTATACATTGGCATAACTGCGAATACTCTTTCCATAATTGCTCCATATTGCTTTCTTGATTATTATTTTGTTTTTGTTACCTGAATTTATTTTATTCTTCTTAATTGTGTTAATGTTTTATTATGGCAAAGATTTGAACAACTTATTGAATTATTTTATCGTTTTATTTAATCATACTTCTCCACGGTAAGTATAATGCTTGTTAAAAAAAATATTGGTTTTAAAAAAATGTGTTTATAATTACTAACGTAGTACCAATGAATAAATATGGCATTTGATATATCGTTGAAAAGGGAGGAAAATACTCTATTTAATGGCGCCATTTCCCGCCCGTTTCAAAATATTTTTTTTTACAGCCTGAAGAGTAAATCTCAAAATACAGCGGTGTTTTGCAAAAAATTTTCGCCTTATAACTTTTCTCGTGTCTCTCCAAATAACGGAGATATTTGGCCTAGACGTTTTCCGCATTTTCGATATTTTCCGCCATAACTCTTAAAGTAGGCCATGGATTTCAAATGTCTTTATACCATTTTGTAGGTTATATAAATCGGCACAATTTTCGTAGAAATAATTTTTTTTGTACGACCGATATTAAGTGAGATATTCTCGAGTGGCCTGATAAAATGGGCAGCCTGTATATGAATTTTTAAACAGGGGCATTTTTGGGGTCTGGGGACCATAATCGAAGAAACTATAGTGAAGTTTTCCCGAAGTCGTGACATGCCGCACTCTGCAATAGGTAGGTGAGAAATCTACCTAAAAATACTATGAATTTGTATAAGTAACGTTATAAAAGTTAATAAATTACATGGTCCAAAAATATTTTGTCTTTCTAAAATGGCATCGTTAATGGTTCTAAATTTTCAAAAGATTTGCAATTAATAAATGTAGAGCTCATAATAATTAATAAAGATGAAAATAAAAGCAGCCCTATGATGGATCCTTGGAGAGCACCGGTATCAGAATATTACTAGACTGTACCCTGCAAGTAACCGTACATTATCCCCAAGTAATATAGTAAATTGTCGTTTAATTCTGACTATAGCTCTTAGGTATCTTCTCCTCCTATACAATCATTAACGGATATAAGTACTTAAAGAAATGTTGATCATCTTTTACGTTGGATATTCATAGTGAGTTTAAAAGTTTTAAAAGTACAACCGAAGCAGGGCACATGCATCTGACTCTTAACGTCAAAGTCTCCTTTTGCATCATAATTCTAGAACAAGAACACTTCAAGTTTCCAAACATGTGGTGCCCAACACATAAATATTTCAACTTTGAGTGGCACAAGACAGAAAACATTCCTTTTATCGTAGTTTTTATAAATACCGACTACGATTTGTCTTGGCTTCTGCTATAAAGCTAATTTGTTTGTGATAAGCCGAACAAACTGCTTAAAAACGTTTTGTCTTGATAAACATACTTCATAGTGACATGATAAAAGACAGATATAGCCATATTTGTTTAATTACTCGCTTTCGAAATCAACTTGAATGGAAACGTATTTACCACTAGTAGATAGAGGGATTCTGCCTAATAGTCATGTTTAGCAAAACTGACTTAATGTTCCTAATTGCATGATTTAATCCTCTCTCGACAACTGTAGTTGCTACTACTAAATAGGATTCATATGCAGCAGTTTAGAAGGCTATTCGGACGAATATAAGAAACTGACTACTGTCCTTTGGTCACGCGAACATCGACTGCTAGAAATAACATGTTCATTTTTTCATCCCTTGTATAAATGTTTAACAGTTATTACAATTAAAAGATAACAAACAACAACAAATTTAACGATACGATACTTATACAGGGTGTACCAATAGTGCGTCAAAGTCTAATATCGGCCGTATTAGAAGACTTTGAAAACTTACACTTACTAACGCTTTTATTATTAGCTTCACCTGTATGTTTGTTTGTAACGGAATCTTTGAACGTGATTCTCACCCACTTCAAAACGTCAGATTAAACTGAAAATTTGCACACTTATCAAGGGCAATACAACAATTTGATAATTTTGTCCTAATGTCCTCATCAGGATAAAATAAAATATAAAAATTACTAATCTATTGTCGAGGCTTTGCCGGGGGCGCCGCTGTTATTAATAACAGCAGAGGGTTCCATGTAATAAATGAAAGGATTACGAGATAATTCATTAAACAGCCTGATAACCCGTTGTCACATATGATATACCAAAAAGTTGAATCTTCAAGTTCTATGAAATTTAAATTCGTTTAGATTAAAAAAAAAGCAAAAATAATTTAGTTTTAATTTTAAAAAAATTATAGTTTAAAAAAACTAAAAGAACACGCATTAATAGCAAACCGAACTAAAAAGTAAAAATAAATTGAAAATAAGAATGAAGTTATTGCCAAAAAAAAAGTTCATTTTCTTGTAAAAAGCGTGGGGTGCTTTTTTTGTTATTTAAGATACATGTGTAAAAAGCCATTCTTTATTGCACGAATGGCTAGTTTAAAAATACGAGCGAAGCGAATGTTTTTAAAAGCCATGAGTGCAATAAAGAGGCTTTTACGTTTCATCTTTGATCGTTCCAATTATTGTGAGAAATGGGCAATTTCTCATGAATATTTGCAAAACTGTATCAACTTTTTGTGAATGTCACTTTGACGGTTAGTATTATTCGAACATAATATTTTTAGTCGCAAACTCCTCTATAAAATCCTTATTTTACTATAAGGAACGTAACCAGGCTGCAACCAACAGCTACTCTCCGGGCTATGTGCCCCGCCGAGCGCTGAATTACAAGTTACAAGCCTGGCGCGTTAAGTGTAATAATTGCATATTACCATCAAAAAGCTAATGCTTCGATTGCAACAAACACCAGCCGAAAGACTGATCCTACTTAAAGGAGCTCTCGTGCCAGTCGTCACACACCACTTGCAGACTGCAGTTTCGAGCTGTTGGCTCTCGTCAGTGCAAGGTAGGCATGTGACGACCGACACGAGGATCACTCGACTATTTAGTACTTAGTCTTTGGGATAGCGACATGTAAAACAGTCGGCAGGCGCCATCTAGCGGTCCAGTGTCTATTGCAATCGAAAAATAAATAGCCTGACTGGGCTTAGCATAGTTCAAATGTGCTTTATAGGGGAGTTTTCGACTAAAAATATTGTTTTAATATTCCGCCCTCTAAAAGCACATTTGAACTAGTATTATTCGCGTTGTACCATTCTAATTATGTTACTTCATGGTCGTGACTGAAAATCTGTGATGATAGTAAGTAAGGAAACGATATTATAAATAAACTGGCGTAGTTTTTAAATTTTTTAGAAGTCGTGCAATAAAAGCGTGCAATAAAAAATTTTATTGCACAATTTCTTATAAAAGGTCACTTTTTAAATTGGAAATGATGTAAAAAACTGTTACTTTTTACATGACCGTAGATTAACTATATTTATAATTCTATTTTTATCAATTGATATCAAGCACCCCACGCTTTTTACAGTAAAATCATTTTTTTGATTTGACATAGGCCGGTTTCGAACTTATTAGTTCTCATCAGTATGCCATAGGTCTATGTCTGGTAAGGGAATTGACAAATAATATTGGCTACCATTCTTTCATGATTTGTAAGGTGTAATTCAATGCAGGTCGGGGTATTTGTCCGCTGAGTAGTTGTTTCCTGCAAATCATATATTATAACAGTAGGTTAAGTCCACCTAGGACTGAAAGGTCGCCGCTCTCAGGTACTTGCAGAATCGCAAGTCGCTTACGCCCATGGAGACATCTATGGTGTATAGTAGCAATTGACCATTTGAGAGGTTTCACTTACCTCTCACCACTACTCAATTTACTATAGTTTGTATAAAACTAGCAGGTTGGCCACTATCATTTGTCTGTTCCATGACCTATGGCAGAACTAATAAGTTCGAAACCGGTCTATGCCTGGTCAGGGAATTGACAAATGATATTGGCTACCATTCTTTCATGATTTGTACGGTGTAATTCAATGCAGGTCGGGGTATTTGCCCGCTGAGTAGCTGTGTCCTGCAAATCATATATTATAACAGTATGTTAAGTCCACCTAGGACTGAAAGATCGCCGCTCTCATGTACTTGCAGAATCGCAAGTCGCTATACGCCCATGGAGACATCTATGGTGTATTGTAGCAGTTGATCATTTGAGAGGTTTCACTTACCTCTCACCGCTACTTGTTAAACCTTGTTCGGATCAAAATTTTCATATTTTTTCGAATAACTCGGCAACTCTTCTTTTGTTTACTTTTGTTTTATTCGCCAACAGTAACACATACAATAATAAGCAAAAATGCAACTGTCAAAATATTTCCACCTCTTGCTGACTCCTAATAAAAGCATCGGATTGGTCAGAAAATATAGGCGTCAAATTTCATCGTCAACTTGTCATGTTTATGATTCTTTATAATCCTCTTTATTCAAGAAAGACTGGAGCCGACCCTGCCTTAGCCTATTTACGGCCAACCCCAAAAATACGCACCCAAACTCCTTGGAAAAACTGTGGTAAGGACGAACCTGATTTAAGAACTTGCCGGCTTAGGTGTAAAATGTGAGTGCAAAGTTTATAGCTTCCCATGCCTACGTTAAGAAAATACTAAGTGGGCCTGTTATTAAGTGAAAATTTTCCTACAATGTCTCACTCGCTTATATTTACTCAACCCATTAATTTTCATTTATACCCCAGATACGATATCCGTAGAGGTTCAATTTGGAATTAGACAGCCTAAATTGAACTGAGGGTGGATGACATTTTGAACGTGTGTAATTATTAAGATGATTCATATTCCTAGCACAAGATAACGGCTTAACTTCGGCAAAGTTGCAAGCTGCGGATTTTGCGGTGCGGTGTAATTCTTGCTTAACCAAGGCGGGGTAGCGGCAGCGAAATAATTTATTAGAAGCTAGACCCAAGTCGGCTTACTTAGAAACTAGTGTCCGCTCTAAATCGCGGCGGTTTTTGTATTAATTAGTTATTTTGAATTGTTTGTGACTTAAATTATACGCGAATCTTTAATGTATGTACTTCTAGGGCTTGTATCTGAACGCAGAATGTAGTGGAATTATTATTTATTTAATAATTATTAATTATGAATCAAGGTAGGACCTTCGTTAAACAAGATTGTATTGAGGAGTATTATGTGTATATAGAAGAAGCTAGCAACAGAACGGTAGTTCGCCGGTCGACACAGAGATGGCGCTACCATAAAGTGATTTTATACTAGATAATTCTGAACCTGTCTAACATCACGAACTAGAATAATAGAGAGGGATCTGGATTAAGAGTCCCAGAGTATAAAACATGCAGAACTAAGGAATTGCAGTAGTTCTAGTTCAGGCAGCAAAGTGATCGGATCAAGAGAAAGAACACGTAACAGAAGTATTAGGCTACATAAATACTGTACGTACGTATTTCTTTTTAGTTAAAGGCATATTACTCAAATAATCCAAAAGAAAAGTCAGCGTTTCTAGATAAGTTGACCGATTTAAAATGCTTTTAAAAACACAAAAGGTTGATATTTTAAATACATGCTTGAGCTCTGGCTAGCATGGAATCACTTACTTTTGAAAACGCTTCAGCAGCCGTTTTTAATAATAATAATAAGTGTCTAATTTATTGGAATTACTCGTTTCCCACCGTCAGGCAAATACAAGCCAACAAGCCTGACATAGTACTCCTCGACCACCAACTCAAGACAATGTATGTCCTGGAATTCTCAGCCCCCGCTGAGAGCAACATTGTCTTGAAAGAGGAGGAAAAACGGACAAAATATCGAGATTTGCTCTTCGAACTCCGCAGGCTTTATCCGGGCCATTCTCTCAAAATAGTGGTACTGATTATAGGAGCCCTCGGTGAAATGAGACAGACGCTGCTTTTGGAACTAAAGATCATACCGGCCGGGCATGCCGAGATTCGGCAGAGATCTTAGCCGGCAGAAGGCTATCATTACGTCTACTCAGGGCACACGATTCGCGGTTTTCACTCAATAATTTCAGTTGTAAGCAAATTTAGTTAATTTAAATTAAAAAATAGTGCCAATCTTCATATTTTTTAGTTTTAAATTAATTAATTTTGCAAACAACTGAAATTATTGAGTGAAAATTCATATCACTACATCTATCATAGTTCTACTTAGGTAGTCTTATACATTTTTTACCAATATATGTATTTAAAAAAAGTTATGGCCAAAAATAATAAATATTTGCTTATCGGATCTTTCTCTCTCTCTCTCACTCTTGGATATGCCCACCTTAATACAGTAGTTCATTATTTAATAAAATTAATGATTAATTATCGTATTAACATCGAAACTACGTCATTCTGTCGAATTTCAAGGCTCTAGGCAAGCGGGGAGTGGGTTAAAGATATATTACAAGATGTCACAAATAAAAACAACAGAAAGTGATCTAAATAGAAGCGTTTCCTCTTCCGACGTCGATTCATGGACAGACTATATAAAAAGGAAATATTGTTTTTATTTATATTTGCGATGTTACTTTAGCTTTAAATAGAATGTTTGCGCTAGTCTCATCTAGCGGGAGAAGGAACTAATAGACAACGAGCTAGCGAGAAAAGTAAACAAAATTAGCCTTAAAATGGAAATACAACAGAGCAAGCTTTCACAAAGCTTTGTAGAGTTGGCGTCCTTACTGTACACCAGCTTGCCCTTATTCAGCTCCGTACCGTTGTTAACTATCACCGTTATCTAAGTTAATTAACAAATTTATTACGATGATTATTTATCAACTAAATTGGACAGGGAATATTCCCACCAATTATAGAGTCCTATAAAATCTAGAATTAGGTGCAATAAAACTTAATTTAAACAGATAGCGGATCTTATTTATCTTTTTAAGTTCTCCCGTTAGCACTGTCATGCCGGCGATAGTAGGACGGAGTTTATCAGTTTAATATTTATATGCACTCGACGGGAACAAATAATAATACAGAATAACACCAAAATAACAACCAACGAACGTATACGACAGATATATAAATAATTTTTCAAAATATACAAGGTGACAACAAAATTAGAGTTACCCTGTGATGTTTAATTCGTTATTTATTTTTAACAAAATTAATGCTGCATATAGATCATAGTTAGTTTCTCTTGAAGAGAAATTGAAAACCGATCTTAAATTTTTCTAGTCTCACATCCAATAAAAAAAGTCGTACCAGACCAGGCAAATTAGTCAACGAAGATGATATATTTGACACACCTCAATTGATAGTGGATGCGTTAAGTAATTACTTTAGTAATGTTTATTCACATTCTACCAATCCTGATTTTTGTAATCTAAAAATTAATAATTTACCAATTTTGATTGTCAGCGAATTTACTGAAAATGATGTTTTGAATGCCATTGGAAAATTAAAAAATAAAATGACATCAGGCATGACCAACTTCCAAGTTTTCTAGTTAAGGATTGTAAATATATTTTCGTTCATCATATTATTATTATTTAACATGGCTTACTTTTGTCCAAGTTTGGCAACTAGTCCGAATCTGTCCTGCACTCAAATCTGGCAATTCTTCTTTAAAGTCGGTCTCAGCGTTTATGGCGTGTGCGTCACGAGATGCATATGGTCTAAAGTCTAAGACGATTTGAAGCAGGTTACAAACAGTGTCGGCTCAACCAGTTTTGCACTGAGGTTGAAATTAACGAATTGAATAAAATCAAACTCTCAAATAGATTAATTTAAAACTAAAGTTTTCACGATATTATTGAAGTAGGTATTTTGTGAGTACACGATCGGACATTTTCAAAATATTTAATTACTATACGTTACTATACTTCCACTAAACGTAGAAGTAGAAGTAGCCTTAGAATGTCATGAAACGTCGAAATTTTAAATTTGAGCAAAACGAATTTTTCTGTCTGTCTGTCTGTCTAACTTTTTTTGTGCGCACGTTTACTCTGGAACCGTTTATGATATTGAGTTGAAATTTGGTACGCTTATGTATTATAACGAGATCTGGAACTAGATTATATTATGATCTAATTCCGTTGAAGGGTTCGGGGGTAAATAAGGGTAGGCAAAGCAAGCAAACAAGAGTCCATAAAGTTACGATTTAGGACATGTACGCAAAGTCAAGGTCCAAAAACTTATTTTGACAACAGTCACCCCCGCTATCAACCCCATAACCATTCTTACACTATTGTGAAAGGGGGTAAAAAAAATAAAAAATTGCGATTTGGTGTGTAGACAAGAACGAAACGCCTAAAAGAAATATAAAATAGTTATTAACAAACCGATTGTGCAAAAACTATTCGACCATATGGCTCCCGATTTCGCGGGCCTTTTCTATGCTACAAGAGCCTTCTTTTCCTGTGGTAAGAAGTATATGAAACTTGTTTTTCTACTGTTTATTAACAATTGAAAAAACAAACATTTTAGCATGTTTTTTGCAATGACTCATAAACAAATTAACCTATTTTGATCAAATAGGTCTTGTTTTGTAGGTTTTCTCAAGGCGCACAACTTTCAAGAAACACTTTTTTTCTAAAGTCAATAGTTTTTTCTAAAACTCGGAAAAACCATTTTCTCAGACCTTAATAATCGTTTAATAAAAAATTTTGCTACGCAAAAAAATTGAAGCCTAAGAAATCCTACCATCATTCTGAACATCCTGGATTTGGCTTATACCTAGAAACATTTTTTTGACACAATGCTAATTCGACTGGAGTAATGTTAAATTATCAATAAGCAAAATGATTGAAACGAAACATACTTCAAATTGATTGGTAATAAAGCGATAAGTAAAATAATCGCTTACATTCTTTAAGCATTACTGAGTGATGCAGATGTAAAGGCCACGAAGTGTATTAGATAGGGCTCATGGATGGATTGTCTTTACTAACATAATGGACAACGAAGTACAGCCCAATACGTTCACAAACAATGGTATCATCACGTGAATAACAAGCAGGTTAATCATGTACACCTAAAATCGAATCGATCTGACAATTATGTGCAGAGTTGTTCGACTTTCCCTTTACTAAGCGAATTTGAGTTGCTGGATAGGATATGGTACAGTCTCTAGACGCAAAAGATTAGATCAGTAAAGTATGTTGCATGTGAAATTAATCAAGACTTTTTACAAATACATATACAGGGTGTTTCAGGTATGCGGTCATTAATTTCTAGTGGTGACTCTACATAAACTCTTTGGGCTAAAGTTACTAGTTTTTGCACGTGATTCGATATCAATAAAGGTCTTTATTTGATATTATCCACCAAGGGTAAATTCAACCAGGGGTGCATAAAATTGGAAATTGGGGACTTACTTCTCCCCCCAAACTTTTTAATGCAGATTTTCTGTGATTGTCTCATTGGAATATGATTCCTTGGCTATAAATACACAAAAAAGGTTATCTTGTTGTAACCCCGTAGGACCAACCAGTTTCGAGAAATTTGAACCTAAAGAAACGCCTGCATGGCCTAGGATTCAAAAATAAGGATGATTTCTCGCTCTTCTTCATAATTTAACAAAAAACCGTAGGCAGTCAATTTTCTAAAATCTGTATTACGTGATACGGATAAATACCAATAGGTTAGCTGTCAACGTGCAGCCGAGATAGCGCCAAGAAGTCGGTCGCGCAGTCCGTCCTGTTCCTTGGCATCACGCTAATAACTCCATGCACACCGCAAGTGAGACCGTACGCGAACGACCGCCCCCCACAGCTCCCGAGCTATATCCAACCGCACTCGATTCACACAAAAAATATTCATGCAATTTGTAATTTCACATGCTGATAAAATCAACTTTATTGTTCAAAATTGAGTTGAGTAAAAAGGCTTTTCAAATAACCCAAGACAAAATAGTCAAGAGCATTTAGGTCGCGTGATCGGAAGAGCCAAGCTACTGGTCCTTTTCTGCCAATCCATCTATTAGGATAAGGTGCATTTAAATAATTTCGAACAACTATTCTAAAATGGGGCGGTGCATGATCGTGCACGAACCACATCGTCCTTTTGGGCACACCTCTTAAATTGTTTCTTAAAGAATTTAGATAAATTTACCCATTCAATCTGTTAGGCAAAACAAATGGTCCTAATAATCTGTTGCCAAGTATACCTGCCCAAATGTTGAGATGGAATTTTTTTCTTGGTGCCTGGACTCGGAAGAAAGCATGAGGATTTTATTCTGCCCATATGTGATTTTTGTGAAAGTTGACAACCCCATCTAGCGTAAACCCCGCTTCGTACGTAAACAAAATTCTTTGAATAAACTCAGCCTTCCTTCTTGGTAGATTTTTTAGTTTGAGCGCTTGCACCCTTTGCATGTGGTAGGGATACAGTAATTGTTCATGAAACACCCTCCGAACAGACAATGCTGACACACCTTCCTGTAACGCTAGCCTGCTCGTACTGATTTGGGGATTCGCATTTACCACATTTAATTTGTTTCTTCTGTTTCTGGGGTCCCAACATAACGATCTCGGCCAGAATTTTCCTTGTCTGAATAGAACTTACCCCTTTCTCATAACGGACGATCTACACTTTCAAAAACTCTTTCGCAAGGTACTCTTCTATTTGGGAAAGCTTCTTCGTACAATCTTCTTGCTTCAGCAGCATTATTCCAGGCTCGACCGTAGGTTAAATGAATATCGGCCTGTTCTTCGAAAGTGTAACTCATATTAAATAAAAATTGAAAGTATCTTATTAAAGACTGCGTAATGAGACTGCGTGCTATCAGAACACTTGTTTCATGATAAAATCAATAAAAACTCGAAAACGATAGATCGTACGCATCTAATGAAAGTTAAAGAGAATCAAATTCTGAATATGTTGGTTTATGTACAAAATCGTTTTGATAACGAGTGAATGGAGATAAAAGGGAAACACATGAAAAATTGTCATTTTCAAGTGCATTTTGACAAATATCTATTTTTTTATTTTCTTTAGGCAATAATGACTTAAAATTGATTTTGACCTATTTTTATTAGTTTATGTACACATGAAAGTAACGCAATAGCATAAGTCGTTCGCAAGGTATACTTTCTTTAAAAAAAAGGTTCTTGAAAATTGTTTTTGTACAGAAAAATTGAACCAATATTATTTTTATTTTTTGTATATATCATCGTTTCTTTTGACTTTACGACAAAATTTCATAAGACCTCAATGAAACCTTACACCTACAAAATACATTTTTTCGTGTATGATTTTCAATAAGTAGCGACAAGGAATTGATGATTGAAAATGCGGTTGATTTTAAATTTTTAGCAAAAAGGCAATTTTCGTCACGTTTGAAGTACAAAAAAGTACATTTAATAATATTTTTTCAATTTCTGAAGTATCAGAAGTTATTCTCTGGCATTTCTGAGTCGTTTCATACAAAATAACTTCTGATTGCCGTTTGTTTCTTTTACATTTTCTCTTTTCCATTTTCCTGTTCAGTTGGTTTGTCAAGTATATTCCTACGTACTTCAATTTCTTCATCATCCTTTTCTCCTGGTTTCTATTGTCTTTGGTTGACAAGGCTCTCTTCTATTGATTGTTCTCAGTCCAGCCTAGCGTAAAGATAGCCAGCCCCGCGGTACTTTTCGAGAGTGGCAGCAATGTGTACCGTGCGCTGGTAAATCAGATCAATGATTTATTGAGTGAAAGAATTGGACTAAGTGTCCTTAAGTACATACAAACCTTTATATTCTTATTAATTGTCTTCTATGGTGGTGGAAACCACCACTGATTCAATGCGCTTCCACTAACGGTCAGGTAAACAGAATGCGTTCGTCAGCGTAATTTATTCATATTACCTCGTTAATTTATAACACCGCAGGCCACATTATGTCTTGAAAATTGCAATGGGTATTTGTTTTTAATATTTTAATGATTTAAATATCTGTGCTGTGTTAGTTGTGGTTTTACGCCTCGACGGTTTAATGTTATTTTACATATAATTTATGGTAATTGGCATCAACGGATACCTCAGAACCAAGACAATTTTCCACTTGCATTACTATGTGAAAAACGCACTTATTTGCCAACTTAAAAATATTTGTCAGACCCTACGTACCTTTGCGATAACCGTAGTTTTTATGACGATATAAACAGAGCTATCGGTGGTGACCTTAAAGTTCTAAACAAAGCCCCCGTAAAAAAGTCGTTATACTTTCAAGAGCATCTCGCTGGTTGGTATAGGTATCAAGTTGAATGGCTTCTTAATGTACTTCAAGGCAAAACATCGATCCCAAATATTTCTGCCTCGCAAGTGAGGTATATTTTTTATCATATTGTTTTTTCCCAACGATATTTTACATCGCGCGTTATAAAGTAGTTTGGAAAACCTGTTTCGGATCGTTTATATTGAGACGTGTACAATGTACTTCATATCAAAGCAACATTGCAAAAAATCTATCTTAATTCTTAAATAAGTCATTTTTATTAATTATTTACCAGTAACTACGCTTCACTCAACGAATTTATCTCTGGTAGTCTTATGCCAAACCAAGAGCAATATAAATTCCTTTTGGGGTTGTCCTAAACAGAAAACTTTGTGGGGCCTTTTTAGTAATTTTTTAAAAGATCTATGGGTAATGTTAAAAAGCATTAATAATTCTATTTGCGGCATATCCAAACTATAAACTATATTAATTGATGTGATATTGACGCTCCCCATTATTTATCAAGATTGAGAACAAGGCAGTCTTCTGATTATAATTGTATTACCTTAGATTGGTGCAAATTTATACATATATGCAGCATTATATCTCATTCGTAGGCATGTTCTAGCACATCAGTTTTTAAAAACCCACTGTCCTCTTGCTAGTCACATGACTTGTGCCAATTTAAAGTGACAAACAAATTTCAAAAATATTAATACAGGCTGTTAACTACTTATTAATATGGCAATGTCTACAGCTCCGGGTAAATCCGTATGATTAATTTTTATTATTCCTCCGTCTAAAACCGGGCATGCGCATGATTGGCTGCCGTCGAGGGCAAGGGACATTATCTATCATAAGCAACTATACTACATCAAAAAATATTAACATATTTAACCCAACGAACTAACCTAAAGAAATATTCGTATTACGTATTTTAGTTAAAAAATGTGGTAAAAAAAAACTGTAGCAAGCGGATTCGAACCCTCGACCTCACGTGTGAGAATCGGAAACCCTAAGTATTACACCACAGACTGCTGAAGGGAAATCTTATAATTCTTTCTATATCAATATGTTTGAACGTCATCGCGCATGTCCGACGTGAATTGCCTGGACGGAGGAATAATAAAAATTAATCATACGGATTTACCCGGAGCTGTAGACACTCCCTATTAGGCAACACTCCCTATTAATATTCAAGTAACTGATCTGCAAATGAATTACGAAACTAATTTGTGAAAAAATATTTTTAATGGTACTGTGACAATTTTGCTAATTTGTTTGCTGAAATATATAACATCTTTATGTAAAATATTATGTAACAAGACTAATAACCAATATTTATTCGGAATGAATAAATTTGAATTCAAAATGTATTTATGGAATTTACGACTGGTGTATGCAGCACCTCGTAGAAGCTCCTCGCTTAAATTGAGGTACTAGCGTCAACTGCCAAATTAAAAATGTGTTAAGAGCCAAGGTTTTTTAAAAAATGTGTAGGTTAAGTTTTGTTAAGTCTATTTGTTTAGATTTGTAGATCGTAGATTGTTTCAGTGGTCGCTTCGAATAGATTTATTTAGGCATTCCTAGGCACACAGATCTATAGCATGAATTTCTGTCTGGAAGATGGTTGGGATGTTACCGAGGGCACTAGACAGCCTACATTTAGACCCTACGCCCATTCCTACCCCTTCAGCCATTTTAGATCCATCTGTATACTAGATGAGTGATCCTTGCTCCAATCGCTGTGCCTCCATCTTGATCGTCTGACGGCTTTCGATCAGCACATCAAACGGACAGCCAGGGTCCTGTTTGATTGGAATTGAGTCGGTGGGTTTGGCCATGGACTCCAAATGGACTAACTCCAGAAGTCTTAAGTGACCAACCAGATCACTTGGTTCAAATTTATGTGCCTGATGCAATCCTAGGGCACTAAGTGATGCCTTCTTCCTTACATGCAAGTGCAATGGAAATAGGTCAAGCAATGCCTCTATAGCTTCTGTGGAACACGAGTACATTTCTCCTGCATTCCCTAAACAGTCAATTGCAGTTTCTGCAACATTCCTTGTGCAATTTTTTCCTGTGTTTTTAGAGACCACACACATGATGCGTAGGTCATCATAGGTCTGACAACCGAAAGGTAAGACCACCGTGTCGTTTTCGGTCTCAAACCCCAAGTCTTACCAAACAGCCTAGGATGTCCATATTACCGTTGTTACTTTAGTAAGTATTCTTTCCAGATGTGCGTTCCAGGTAAGTTTTTGATCTAGGATTGCTCCTTTGACTTCACTGGAAAAGTTCAGCATTGTTCCATTCAGCATAGGAGTTCCCCTTTTAGTGAACGGAACAATAACTGTTTTACTCGGATTGACATTAAGCTCCTCTGGTGAGCACCATTTGGATATTATGTTTAAGGCAATTCGCATGAGGTTTGAGATCATAACTTCATTTTCACAGTCATGACCAGGTCATCTGCATATTGGACGTTGAAACCTGAATTACTCGTTTTATGGAGGAAATCATCGACCACTATTGACCTCAGCAAGGGTGATAGGACTCCACCTTGTGAACAACCCCTGACTGCTGTCACTGTAGCCAACTCATCCCCAACATTTGTGGTAATTATTCTGCTTCTGAGCATGGATTGTATCAATTTATTTGTAGGTGACTCTATGTCTCTTTTTTTCGGCTGCTTTTTGTATGGATTCATAGGTGTTGTCAAAAGCACCCCCTATGTCTACTAAAGCACACATAGCCATTTCTTTAGCCATGAATTTTTTTTTCAATCATCAAAACATTTCTTTGTATATATATTCCTAAACGAATATTAACTGACAATAACTCTCTATTAATTTTTTATGAAATTCGTTGGGGCATTTTACATCAAGCTTCATATTTTCCGCAATGCATTGGCACATACACTGTTAGCAAGGCAGTGAGTTAGTTGTTTCCATAATTGTAATTCCGACCTTAATTTCACAGGGAGCCAATTAGTGTCAAACAGATTTTTCCACGGCACGCCGACGCTAACAGGTTTAATATAAAAAAGTAATAGCTGTCGTAAATGTAATACAAAGAAGAATAACGCACTGAAAATGACTGACTAGTCGCCTATCTAACTAATCATCTACCGTGTACATACTTCCAAGGCTGTGCGTGTTACTGTAATAACTATATCGTGGCCGAAAATCAAATCTACACTGTTTCTAATAATGCTTTGTTAGAGATATCTGCCAAGGAAATCAGTATAAAATATAATAACCACCAACACAACATAAAACTTCTCGACAGGAAATATGGTGTGAACAATAAGAAATGAAAATCTATTCTGGTAGGTATAACTTTTCTTTACAACTTTACAATGACGGCGCAACTGAGTTCTGATTTAAACTTGCCAGGTTTTAATGCTTGTTATTCATGTTTGTTATACTTCACAGTTTCTGTGGATATGCAGAAAGACTAGTTGATGCATCCAGCGTCGTCTGGAGAAGATATTTCTTAACACTCACGATCGAAATGGAACGCATATATAGGGTGGTCCATGAAAGTCGATATCTCGAAAACGATTTGAACTACAATTTTAAATTTGGTGAACAGTGGAATGCGGTGTCCTTTTTAAAATTTTGTAGGTTGTTGAACAGTAGAAACTTTATTTCAAAGACGCCGTAGAAAAGGATGATTCATCAGTCCATAATATTTTGATAAAAATATCAGGATTTTCATCCAACTTTTGATTCATCTGACGGCAAAAGTCCAGCTTTTTCCTTTTATGAGCCTCCGTTAAAACTTGTAAGGGTAAAATTTATTATATGAATCACTCTTGGTCAGAATGTATATTTTTAGGAAATGAAAATGATTCAAAAACATCACACAGATGTCTCATAATTGATATTTACAATTTATTTCCTTAAAATCCATAATGGTGACTGTAGTGACTTTTTAAAAGCTTTTATTAAACTTGCAATGTTTGTTTGTTTGTTTGTTAATTAGTTAGGTAGTTTGTTTAGGTCAAATCTTGCAATCAAAATTTCGATTAGTTCTAATTAAGCTAGAGGTTTGAAATTTTGCACGTGTATAAGTCCGGTGACAATACACTTTCACATAAGAAAAAACAAGATGGCGGCTTCAAGATGGCGGACGACTTTGTTTATGATGCGATTCGACTCAAAATCGATATCTGGGGGTTTTCGAGATCGCCAATTGTGAATTCTTGGTCAAAATTCAGAAATTCAAAATGGAGGCGGCAATATGGCGGACGACTTTTGTCATTTAGATCCAAGTCGGTCAAAATCTATATCTGGGGGTTTTCGAGATCGCGAATTGTGAATTCTTGGTCAAAATTCAGAAATTCAAAATGGAGCCGGCAATATGGCGGACGACTTTTGTCATTTAGATCCAAGTCGGTCAAAATCTATATCTGGGGGTTTTCGAGATCGCGAATTGTGAATTCTTGGTCAAAATTCAGAAATTCAAAATGGAGCCGGCAATATGGCGGACGACTTTTGTCATTTAGATCCAAGTCGGTCAAAATCTATATCTGGGGGTTTTCGAGATCGCCAATTATGAATTCTTGGTCAAAATTCAAAATGGCGGCGCTAATACAGCTGACGACTTTTGTCATTTGGATCCAAATCTATCAAAATCGATATCTGGGGGTTTTCGGGGTCGCGGATTATGAATTTCTAGCCAAAAATTCAGTTCAAGATGGCGGACGACTTTACCGTTTATGATCCGATTCGTCTCAAAACTGATATCTGGGGATTACAGCATATCAAAAGACAAAAAAGCAAAAAATGAAATTATATTAAAAAAAATCGGCAGCTACTGGAAGCGGCTGGAACCTCCCCACTCGGTAGATCTTTGAAGCCGAAAAGGGCATTAAATTGTGTGACAAAGCGGCACTAAACGTAATCCGATCTCATCCAAAACCTTTTCAGATCTTCTGGGGCACTAAAAAAAACCTCAACTTAATGAACTTACAATCATCTATGCGAGTTATTACCTACATTATCGCTCGTTGAATAATATACTATTAGGATATTAACAAATTTAACATCACTTGAACGACTAAGAAAGTCTAGTTATCCTAAATACTACAGATTTGTAAAGCAGCAAACTGAAAATTGGTAAAGTGATAATCTATAATAAATTCACCAACGAAGGTACAGAAAGCATATGATATTGATATTGTTACATCTACCTTTAAAGTTTGTGACAATCCACTAAAAGTAACAAATATGCCGAAATCTTATTAACATGACATAACACCAACGTTATCGAATGACAAACGATGACAATGACAATCGTCAAAATTTACTCATTGCAATTCGATCGCTCGCGGCTGTCTTTGTTAAATGAAACATTAGCATTTCAGTAACTTTACTAGATTTTAGAGGAATATTTGTAGTTTAATTCTTCGATTTGTCTGTATATATATTTAAAAACGGCACTAAACGTAATCCGCTCTACTTCTAGAGCAGTGAAGAAACCCTCACACGTGAATTGACACGTGATGTGGCGAGTTTCACGACGTAACGGCTACGCGCATCGATCATGTCATGCGAAATGCGATCTATGCCATATTTGCTTTGTTTTTAATATTTTTCACGGAAACCAAATCGACAGGGTAGAAGTGTGATATATCGTTGAAATCAGAATTTTGACTGCTTTTCAATGGTTCCATTACAAATTGAAAGTAATTATAAAATAAACAACTTGTTGCGTCAAAATGGCACTAAACGTAATCCGATCTCAACCAAAACCTTTTCAGATCTTCTGGGGCACTAAAGAAACGCACACGCAAAGTTTCATTCAAATCCGTTTAGTAGTTTCGGCGCTATCGTGCTAACATACATACACACACACACAGACATTTTTCAAAAACCACTTTTTTGGGTTCCTAGGACCTCAAAACCTAAAGATTTGATGTTATCTCAATTTTCGTTTTTGGACCAATTTTAGTAAACCTCTCACAATTTTATTGTGGAGAGGTTAAAATATTTTTGAAAAAGACTTTTATTTAAGTGCTCTAAAAAGTATAAAATAAACTTTGAAGCAACTCAAACCCATCATTTTGTTACATTATATAATTTTTTTTATGATATAAAAGCTTGTCGCGAGATTTTCCTGTGTAAAGGAGATTGCTCGCGACAAGCTTTTATAGCATAAAAAATATTATGTAATGTAACAAAACGATGGGTTTAGTAGGTATACTATACCGCTACGGGACCACTTTCAAGGTCAATCGCGCCGGTTACAATGACGTCATGAACTAGATGATATGTATCCATCAGGATATAAAACGAATTTTAAACAGGTCTGTACAGGTTTTAAACAGATAAAAACAGGTCTTAACTCACAATGACGGACACATATCATCTAGTTCATGACGTCATTGTAACCGATTGACCTTGAAAGTGGTCCCGTAGCGGCATAGTATACCTACTGGGTTTGATTTACTTTAAAGTTTATTTTTTACTTCTTAAAGCATTTAAATAAAAGGTTTTTTCAAAATGAATCTGCAGATGGCGTTATTTCAATAAAAATAATCACTGCATCTAAATGATTGGGAAATAGTCAGTAATAATATAGGGGTGAAGGAGGCTTCTAAAAATGTACTGATATTTCTAGTTTGTCTGGCCGCTAGCCGCGTTGATAAGGCGCGAGGTGGTGATTAATTACACGGGTTCGCGCCACCGGGTTCGAATCCCGGCTCCGGATTTCTAAAAGGCTTCGGTACTTCTACACTACTGGACAGCATTTTTTGAGCCATTAACAACATGAAAATCATCTCTTTAATATTACTTGATATAGATAAAGATTTTGACTCCTTAGATACTAATTACCTAATTACAAAATTAAGTTTTTCCCGTAGCATGACGTTCTACAAGTATTTATCAGTATTTGTAGTTTTGATTGATCTGTCTCAAAACGAACGAGAAGGAATGTTGATTTAAATAACTTGCCCACATACTCAACAACCAAATCTACTTTGTAAAACGTTGATTTCTGGTGGTGCAACGTTGAGTGGTACATTAAAAGCCAATTTGTGTGTGTGCTTATATAATCTGGCAGCGAAAACAGCATTAGCGGTAGATTAAATGTTCTAATCACTGGCCGATGTAAAATATTCACAGATAAGATCATTTTCGTAGCAGTTATATAACTCTCATTAATACAGACGCTAACCTACATCTATATTAACAAAAATGTAACGCCGAAAGCCAACGGCTGAGTCTGGTACGTTTTTAATTGTCTCTGTGCATTGTGAACCAGTTGAGACCCAGTAAATCATGTGCATTAAAAGCGAATACATGATTTCTATATTATGTAATAGCAGTCGTAAAATATTTGCACCTCCGAAGAAAGTTTCACTACCGTTACTTTCGATTGACGAAAACGAAAGTGGTTTTACTTCTTGTATCTTGCGTACGATTCCATGAATAGTTTTGTGCGATGTATACCAAACGGGACTAACTCACCAAAAACCTACATCGCCAATAAAACCGAGTTCTATTCGGCAGATGGACCTGTGACACGAGGCATGAGCCTAAAAGAGAAAGCATGCCTAATCGACAGATGAGCTAAAGCTGATACTTTTCGACAGAACATATCCTATATGATTTTCAATATCTTCTCCTGCCTGCGAGTACCATTTTAAAATTTTTATTGCATAACGTGGATAGTTCTTCGCTGTAAGTAGCATCACTGTCCAAAGTAACATTAAAGTTACTGATTTCCTTTGACTATGAGATTTTAACTAGTAAATCTACTAACTGAATTGTTTCTCATTGTTTAATATCCCATTTCATACATTTTTGTCCTGTGACATCATCATTTTATAACATCCCTTTTAACAGGTATTGATTGATTTTAATTAAAAATGCGCCTTAAAAAACTGTTAAAAAACAGCTTTTATTTGGCTTTGATGGCGGTATACGGTTGATAATCCCACAAAACTCGTTTTTATCCGAAGCATCCTGGTGGATTTTAGGATTGTCAACACAGGAAAATTGTCTCCATCTGTTGTTGTTCCGTTTAGCGGAATATTTTGTTGTTGTGAGTAATTTTTAACTGCGGAAGCAGGATATTTAAGTATACAAGGTAAGTTAACCTCTTCACGCCATCTTACCCGTTCTCTACCCACGTGTTTCGCAAATTTACAGGCTTTCCTTTGGAAGTATCGTGCCGACTTGAAAGACGGACTTGACCCTATTCATCCAACTGTGGCTTTCTGGGAACATTGGTGGATTGTTCCCTCATCAGTGAGGTAAATTATATTTCTTTTGTGGGTTATGTTACGCTTCACGTGCATTTCCGACTATGCAAACTAAATCGGGATATCTTTAGGGTTCCACGGACGGGGCTTCCACACACAGTAGTGAAGTTCCATGGACGGGGCATCCACACACAGTAGAAAGTTCCAGGGCTGGAGAGGCTATAATCAATCCCCATCCTCGGGTCAATTTCTTTCATCCCGAAGACACCACCGTAGGGCTATAGTTTCTTCAACGTCGAAGTCGGTATCGTACCACCCTAGATAAGTGTGTTGTTTTTATTTACCGGGGACCACGTACATATTTAAAGATTTTATGCATTTATATTTATTTAAGGAGGTTCTCTAAATCTAAATTGTGGCCGAATTTATTACCATTTATCCTCACGTTGTAAACCGATGTGTAGCTACATGAGGCATTTTATTAATGTTGTAACTTATTAATCAAGAAATTTGCCACAACTTTTGAACATCGCCAGGTTACATGCTAGAGAACCAATATTTGTAAATTCTGTAATATAGTACATTTCATGTTTAAAGAAAATGTCATTATTTCGTCTGCGACCACTACGTATGGAACCCTCAGTGATTTGTGTAGGTAAGTAAACTAATAATTTGTCTTAGTTTATGTAAACTTGGGCTTAACGCCCTGAGATAGTCTGAGCTGGTAGAATTTTATAGTGGGCACGTTACATCACTTATCCGGGGTAAGTTGTGTCTGCGATATCTGCTACGCTACAGTAGCCCAAGTGAGTTTCTTTATGTAATATCTTATAACCATCACTATCCAACGTATTTATTTATTTATGTACGTGTAAATCATAGCAATTTAAATAAAACCTTTTTTTATATTTTTTACATTTCCTTTTGAATTTCTTTTTATTATGGACTCTAGTATATCCAGGTAGTTGGTTGTATAATTTAATTCCATTGAAATTGATTTGTTTCTGACAGATTGTTTTGGAGTTAGAATTTTTAGATCTATTTCTTTTTCATATTGATGGTTTACCGACGATCCAAATGTATGTTTCTTGTTGTGAGTATAAACTATAGCCACTTGCATATAGAACCCCTTCACACACAGAGACTCATTATTAATAAATATATTTCTACAGTTGCCTCGACTTTTTCTGTTAAAAATTGTCTGTAGTATATCATTTTCTAATACCTGGAGAGCCTGGAAGGTTGCATTGTAGACTGAGCCCCATACGCTAATACCGTACCTAATTAGAGAGTCCACTAAGCTGTTATTTGTCCTATTTTAGGTGTTTGTCGAAAATAACGCCGAGGTATTTGATAGTAGTGGTGTTTATAATGTAACTATTCGTTTCTCTATCTATAAGAATAGGTTGCACCGTTTGGGGTAGTCCTGTCTTCGTTGGAGAAAAGGCCATAAATTTAGTCTTTGCTATATTTAGTTTTAACGAATTTGTGTCTAGCCAGTTTTTGACTTTACTAATTGCCTCAGCCGCCTTTTGTCGCGGTCTCTCCCGAACATATCAGTACAGTGTCATCTGCAAATGATATGATATTGCATCCAAGTTTTTGTCTAGTAAATCGTTGATAAACAGCAGGAATAAGGTAGGACCTAAGCCTGTTTTTATTAACTTCTTAGTGCCAAGAGCATTGCCAATTTTTACTTGCTGGGTCTATTTGGCAGATAATGTTTTAATGCATTGTAGACAATACCTTTAATTTAATAGAGTTTTTTAGAAAATGTGAATGGTATGTAACCGTCTATTAAATTTACATTAAAAATGGAAAGCGGGAATGAGGTTTTTAGATGGTTTAATGAAGAAAGTAAATAATGCGATTGAGGTTCCGATTGGCATACAGTAGTCTGAACCTTAAAAGAAACGAACCATCGATCTCGCGAGCATTTAAATCCTTTAAAATATACAAAATTATTGCACAGCTCTGATCAAAAAAGGTTACACAACAAATTGGTCATGTCATTGGCATTTTTTCAACCAGCTCTGTTTAAAAACTCTTGTTGGACAAACAATGTTCAAAAATACCGGCTACAAGTTGTTTCTTTCACTTTCATCAAATTACTACAATAGAAGGCCTTGAAATGATTCGGTTGTTAACATTACAGCGTGAAAAATTTATCTGATCTTTAATGAGAAGGCGATAAAATGTAAATTGTTTATTGATTGGCAATGGCGAACAAGAAGTCGATGGTTATTTACTTGTGTCTTCGGAATTTTTGGTTACTGAGAAAATACTCTTCTCGTGAAGAAATTCTTGTTAATTCGCCGATGGCTGAGGTAATGAAGGTAATCTTTGTCACATTGTTCATATGGTCTAAGGGCGATAGGCCCGAATATCTGACGAACGAAGATATTTATAATTTTATTTAACAGAAGCTAAGCAATCTTAAAAGAGGATTGAGGAGATATACACATCATATAATTTGATACTGTCAATAAAATAAAAGCATTTATGTGGATTACATTACTATAATAAAAACCTATTTGATCACGTTATGAGAATTTTTATTTCATTCTCGCCGCCGCTAGCGATCCATCGACATTATTTTTTCGCTGTTGCATCCGCAAAAACCATTAATTGTTTTATCCCGTTTTTATTTTATATAAATGTGGCCATTTATTTGCTTCCCACGTTATCGAATAACAACAATAGTGTATTAGCCTACAGCAGAATGATAATAATAACAAAATAGGTGATATTGATTTTGTTTCGCATTTAGTGATATGCGATATGGTTTTATACGCAATGACATGGAATTCTATTATTTTATATTGCACTAATATTGAGAATGACAAGTGTGTAATTAAGGGCGCCCCAATTGTGATTCAGTAATATAACAAATTGATCCAGAATTATACTAATTAACGTATTTGTCTGCGATAGCTGAACTGTGTTATCCTAATAGATGCATGCATAAACCTATTAGGATAATTGAAATAATTGCAGTCGGCAGATGTGATTGCGTACTGTGCTGATAAAACAACATTTAATCATGTTCACAATTTCTTATATAGGCCAGGTCACCGGAGGAAAATTTGAGAAGCCTTTTGTCACTCTTATTTTTTAATTTTATAATAATATAATTGCCAGATGTAAATTTTCTTCTCATGGGTTTTTCACAATGTCCACAAAAAATTCACAGATCTTGCGTCTTAGGCAAGTATACAATACAATACGTTTATTAAAAAATAAGCAGTTCGACTACAAATTTTCTCAAAGGGAAATGTATCAACAATGTTGTTTTTCAATACTTCCTGATTACAGAAATAAAAAGGATATAACAAGCCGACACACATTAAACACCTATAAAGGTAGGCGAGTCAATTTGCCAACGAAATAGTACAGAAAATACCGGTATTTTAATGAGATCGTAAAGTTTTTTGAGTGCCGAGAACAGATGAACTCACCTATACATAAACAAAACAACTTATGCATTTAAATATATAATATATACAAATACATACCTAAATATTGTCTGAAAGTTATTTGTGGCATTCTACGAATATTCGTTCCTTTTATTTGGGTTTTCTACCACATGTATTATCCTCTTCAAAAACAAATCACCGAATAAATAATATAAATCGGAATAAACACAGAAATAATCCATTTTGCTGACGTTTCGAAAAGTAATCTCTTTCCGTTTTCAAAGCTTTTTTGGAAGAACTCTTATTTTGCTGTGTATGTCAATTACACAGCTTTAAGATTATGTTTATGTTATTTCCATAGATACTTACTACTTACACATAACTGATGATATTTTCTTTTAGATAATGCCGAGTCTGTTAAGTTCTTCTTTTAACATTGGTAGCCAGGTTGTCAAATATCTACAGAACTATTCGATACGCATTTACCTTCATTTAATAAGATTATTGCTCATTCTTTAATTTTTCTTTTTTGTTATCTGCCTCTTTTGTTAAAAGTTTTGCCGAGTCTCAGTTTATTCTATGTCCGCTTTCCTAAGCATGTTCACAAATCTTTGATTTCTGAATTTCATTCTTTCTAATGTAATTCTTGTGCTTATCCAACCTCACACTGGATGACTCACCCAATGCACTTATCGCATTTGCACGGGATACTCTAAATACAGTTTTTTGAATTCTGCTCCTGGTTTATCGGTTTTGTTTTTGTTAAAATAGATCTCAAAGTGTAACAATCTTATTATTGATTTGAACATTCAGTTCTGTAAAATTGTCTAACTGTTAAGAAATTCCAAAAACAATATTTTGACCTTTGCTAGCATTAACTACAAGAGTATTTTAGAGTAGGTATATAAGACTTAAGTCATCATTGATGTAAAATCTGCCATTTGAAATTCGAAGGGAGAAAAACTATATATCAGCTGAATATCCTCAGGGTACGTACGTATAGTTTTGAATATAGCGGAAGTCTCGAGATATCTGCAATAAATATATTAAAAAGAAGTGGTCCAAGAATACATCCTTACAGAACCCCTGATGGAACTGATCTATTTTGTGATGTAAGTATCGAGTTTCCTGTATTAGTACTAGTAGCATACTGTTGTCTGTCATTCAGATAATTTTGAAACCAGAAGAAGGTATTTCCATACACGCCATAATAACTTAATTTTGCAATTAAGCAATTAATATCGAACGAGTCAAAAGCTTTAGTCACATACAGTAATGGTAAAGAGGTGTCGTGTTGTCAATGGCTCACAAAATTTCGTCAGTTATTACTTAGTAGTGTAATATTGAAGCCTTTTCGAAATCCGGACTGATTAGGAGTTATTGAATTTTGAAAGACATATTCAAAAAGTTCTTCATATATAGCAGATTCTGCAATTTTTAGTGGAACAGAAAGCAAGCTAATAGGATCCCTAAGTTGCTCAGGATTTTTTCCTTACGTATAGGTTTGATACAGGACGTTTTCCGTTGAAGAAGAAGATTACCTGGTTCTAATGATATATTAATAATATGGGTTAGTAGTGCCGATATCCACTGTAGTGCAAGTTGTAACATTTTCCATCGTCCATCTGGGTCAATAGTGCGGAATTTTTGTTTACTAATGATATCTGCATTTTTTTTAAGAGTAACCGCTTTGAAGGAAAATAAAATATCGTCTATAAACTTAGTTTCTAAAAATGTATCGTGATGTTGCTCATTAGATTTTACATTTGATAGGTATAGAATACATGAAACAATTGTTGATATCATCAGCATTACAAAGATCTTCAGGAGGATTTGGTGGAATGTTATCCTTTACTACTCCTTATGACTTTAAGTTAGTCCACATTTGTTTAGTATTATTCTTAGTATTATTAATATGAAAATTGTAAAATGCAGTTCTTTCTTGAACACCATAGTCATAACAATATTGCATGTGGGCAATTTTTTTATATCTTAACCAAGCTTTTCTTTTAATTTTTTAAGCTCATATAAAGTCTGTAGACCATGGTTTTGGACGCTTGTTAGTTTTGAAAGTAACTCTTTTTAGAGGAGCACGGTAATTAATAATAATAATAAACACCACAAAAATTAGAGAACCCCCAATTCCAGGAGCCAGAGGCTTGTGCGGAAGGGGCTTACACATTAAAAAAACGCGGACTTACAACCATATCCTCCGAGAGTGCCAGAGCCGGAGCCAGGATTCGAACCCGGTGGCTCAATACCCGTGTGATTAATCGCGATTGCCACCTCGCGCCTTAACCCACGCGGCTGTCGGCCAGACAAGAAATTTAACAGATTTACGTTGAGGAAGTAAACTTTTTCTTCTAGAGGATTAAAATTATATATTGTATTCCAATTGATATCAGAAGCGTGCAAATTAAATAACCTTATCTTAGGCGTATTGAAAATATTTTTTTTTATATACATTTATTTAACGTCGGCCTATTTCCGCTACTGAGGCTAACACCGACGTCTGTAGACGAGCTACTCCCAACCAGGAATTTTGCCGAACATCTTCCCTTAAGAAGAGTAGGGATCTTTTACTTGCCTAACATTTAATAGACAAGGGACCGACGGCTTTACATCCCCTCCGAAGGATGGTATAACCCTTATACAACCCTCGCCTAAGGTTGTATAGCTTCCGCGCATACACTGATATACAACCCGCTCGAAGACGTGTGAGACGAGGATGCGGTCTTCGTTGGAACGGTCACCCATCCAACTACTAACCGCGCCTTACGTTGCTTTACATCGCATATCGAAGTATGTACATAGTAAATATGCACCCACGCTCGCCCCTTGAAAATAATAAAATGTTTATAATTTTTTGTATACGTTCATGCTCTTAAATCTTATGTTTTATTAATTAATGCTGAGAGAACAGTGAGTATCATCGTGAAAATATACAATTACAATTTGAACAAGACATTTTCATTGTTTGAGTCTTACCTTGTCACAAACATTCTCTTTCCCCAAGGTAAAATATCTAACAGTGACGCAAGGATCGGTTCGGATATTTTTTTTTTCCGTTGGAAGCAATTATATTTTATATTTCTTGCTCCGGTGGTGCTCTACTCGATTTGCAGGAAGGCAGAAATGGATGAACGGATAAATGTTATACTCTTTAGGCTGAACACATTTAAAGAAGTATTATTGCTACACAGCAAAATACATCCCCGAAGGGATTTACTAAACGATTTTTGTAGCGTTGCGTAAAGTTTATCCAAGGGAGTTACAAAAACAAACATTCGGCTGAAATAACAAGAATAGATTTTACGGACCCGTACCATAAACTTGTTGCGAGAATGCGGGACGATGATTCCGCGATTTTTTTACAAGCTGAAACTTTTGACAGTTATTGATAAGCGTTATTAATGTAAGGAAATGTAAATGTTGAAAGCTGGTAGTTAATAAGACGCCCGATTATCTCAAGGGGAGAAATATTTGAATGGTTGCTGATTACATCTTAATATTCTTAAAGCTTTAGTGTGACATTACCTCCGAGGCATTTTCCACAAGTACTAAAACAGTTAAACACTATACTGGAATGCTTTATTCGCAGCGCACTTCGCCAATTATTGGCATCATTTGTAGATGATTGAAACTTGTAATGATCATCAGCTAGCACACTTGCTGCATAAATATACTATTAAATTTAAAAAATTGTGATTCTCATCAAGCCTCAATGACACATTCTAAACTTTTAAGCGAAAGCAAACATTGATATACGCGAGAACAGTAACAGATGAGTGCCATTTTTAATTGTCAAGGTTCGGCAATAAACACAACACGAAATATCTGGATATATGATACCAATCAATATTACGAACGACAGTGTTTGGGTCAGTAGCGGCTTAGTATCAAATGAGTATGGCCTATATGTGAACTCCCGAATTCCGTAGTATAAGTATCTAATTTGTTTACACTGTTTCGCTTTTTTATGATAACGACCTCGTTTGCTGCGTAGAATTTTTAACGTATGAGGGTTGAATGTTAACTTATGTCTCCACAGGACAGATGTTGGAGCGTCGTAACAGATATAGGACAAACTATGGAATCTGTCAACCGTTCGTTTTTTCATCGATACCACACACGTATTGGTACATTATAGTTGTGGATCTGGTGACCTGTGATACGTATTCTTACGCAGACTGGCAACAACCCGATTTCCCAGGAAGTACACCTTCACATCTACCGGGAATAAACGAATTAATGTTGAAGGTGAAAAATGTTGCTGATAATTCACCTAACAGCCAACCATGGCAAATGACGTGAGGCAGTGCGACGTATCGTACAGCAAAGGGAATCCAACTAAAATAATGTATTAGCCACAAAACGTATTCCAGAAAATGAATATAAAGACGAAACATTGAATCTACGAAATCTAAAGTAGTGCCGTAAATATTTTGGATATATACCGGGCGTCAACGGATCATAGTAGCCCCTCTTTTTTAATTATTTTTAAGAATATCGGAATTAAACTTGGTAGATATATTATATGACCAAGAAGACACTTTGTGGCATAACTGTCATTTTTCCCCACTTCCGGTCTCACCGGAAATAACCCCAACTTTTGAATTTTAAAAGGTACACCCCAACTTTTGATTTTTAAAAGGTGCACCCTGTATGTCATTATATTTTTGGAGTCTTGAAAAATACTGAGTACGGTGATGCCCCCCCATAAGTGACATTTCGGCTCCATGAAAAAATTTGACTTAAAATTTAAAAAAAACAAATTAAAATAAGAAAAAAATGCTTTTGGGCACATTCACCGGTTCCTTAGAACATCCGTAATACTACCGTTATGGTTAAATTTTAAAAAATTAAGTTTTGGTAAAAAAAACTGTTCAGGCCAAATTCGATGGGCCACACAACACACAATACACATTCTCAATTTTTTATGCTCGATTTGATTTTTCTGGTCATGGCACTCTGGATGTGTCGACAAATTTCGAACCAATTTTTTTTCATGAATTCGAAATATCACTTATAGAGCACCACCGTATTCCGAATTTTTCAAGGACTCCAAATATAAGATAATATACAGGGTGTTGGTGTTCCATTTAAAAATGAAAAGTTGGGCTCAAGTGTCTTCTTTGCCATTTAATACATATACCAAGTTTAATTCTGATATTCTTAAAAATAAGGAGAAAAGGGGGTCTACCATGATCCGTTGACACCCGGTAGAATCGCTCAGATTTAAAAATTCAACAGTCGTGGATGGAACAGATTACGTTCTCACCTGTTTTAATTTCTTGCAAATGCGACATGGCATATTGATGAGAACAAACCTGTTAAAGAAAATCGTCAATACATTTACAGTAAAATTTCGCTTCCACCCAATTATAGTCTTTATATTCGTTGAGGGTACAATAGAAAAACAATATCAAACTTTTCCAATAATAGTCAAAGTTTAAATTACTTACGAATTCAGCACTAAAAAGAACTGGGAAAAAGGTAATTTAAGTTTCGGTTAAAAGTCAATAATTTTTTCATCCGTTCAGTGAAAGTAAGGAGAGAATGAATATGTCGCAGTTGTTCAAGAAAATAAATATTTCAATATCATACATACGTGGTTCAATGAAAATTTGGTAATGTTTAAGTTAAGTTAATTTCAAAAACAATTAACGATTTTCATGGCGCAAACAAAAAAGTATAAAACATTTAAAATAGGGATATTGTCTGAAAGTTATTTGTGGCATTCTACGAATATTCTTTCCTATTATTTGGGTTTTCTACCACATGTATTATTATCCACTTCAAAAACAAATCACCGAATCTACAAAATAATAGAATTATTGGAAAAAAGCCTCTGCTCCCGTGACGTTTACGTCAAAGGAATAGTCAGAGGTTATGTTTTGCAAATAATATAAATCGGAATAAACACAGAAATAATGTATTTTGCTGACGATTCGGAAAGTAGTTTCTTTCCGTTTTCAAAGCTTTTTTTGGAAGAACTCTTATTTTGCCGTGTATGTCAAATACACAGCTTTATGATTATGTTTATGTTATTTCCATAGATACTTACTACTTACACAGAACTGATAATATTTTCTTTTAGATTATGTTGAGTTTGTTAAGTTCTTCTTTTAAAATTGGTAGCCAGGTTGTACAAATATCTACAGAACAATTCGATACGCACTTATCTTCACTTAATAAGATTATTGCTGATTCTTTAATTTTTCTTTTTTTGGTATCTGTTTCTTTTGTTAAAATTTTTGCCGAGTCCCAGTTTATGAGTTCGTCCAAAAAACGCTTTGAAAACGGAAAGAGGCTACTTTCCGAAATGTGAGGCAAAGTAAATTATTTCTGTGTTTATTCCGATTTATATTGTTTGCAAAACATAACCTCTGACTATTCCTTTGACGTAAACGTCACGGGCGCAGAGGCTTTTTTCCAATAATTCTATTATTTTGTAGATTCGGTGATTTGTTTTTGAAGAGGACAATAATACATGTGCTAGAAACCCCAAATAATAGGAAAGAATATTTAAAATAGGGCTTGTAGTTAGGTGATTTTTAGCCTTTCCGCACATTAATTTAGAACATGCACATTACCGCAGATTGAGATGGATTAGGCACCAGATCATTATCACTTGCATATCACTATTATGTTTTCTTTTTGAGCTATTCTGGGTAGCATCAACACACACACCACATACATTAGACACAACAGGTTCGACTATTATTACAGATTCATTTTCTTTTTCCTTTACTACTGTCTCATACATTGCACTCGAATTTTGCACACCCTGTATAAATTTATGAGAGTTCTTCTGCGAATTATTTGGCAGACCCGCCATTATGGTAATATTCCAGCGTATAATTATATAAAGCGTTAGGGTAATGACATCTATTTTGAAGGTTACACAATTTTATTCGCTTTGTGCGTAGCGCCTGTTTTTAAACCAAAGCTCGAGGCAGAGATAGGCATCAAACTATATGCCGAATTGTACCTGTACATAGAGCGTATAGTTTATGTGGGAAATACAAGAATCAACGACAAAAAAGTGTATGTGGGCATTGTTTCTTCTTAACCGCCTGTTTTCAATTAACCTTCAGAAAGGCGAACGACCTTCCTGATTTAACAGCAATTTGTATTATAGTTACAAATGTACGTGTCTAAAAACGATTCTGTCTTTGTGTACTTAATGTATCACATCCTGTATTATTATAATAACGTTTTTTTATTTTTGTTCCAGGTGTGTATTTCCACTTTACTACTCGATGATAGAATTATGTAAGTACTTGTATAATTCTTGAAGAATGGTAAATATTTTTTGATATAACAAAATTATAAATGAACGAAGTGAAGGTTCTCAGGTTGCCCAATATGTCAGACACTTGGTATAGCATCGTTCAAAGATTCCTTGCAAATAAAAATGCAACAGAAACTTTACGAGCTCATTATTAACGCCGGCGGACGAGTCGGTATGGTGTCATCAAACAAGCAGACTACCTATAAAGGTAAGTGATTCAATTTGCCGGCAAAGTAGTAGAGGGAATAACGGTATTTTAGAGGTCGTAAGGTTTTTGTTGCATTTTTTATTTGCAGGGAATCTTTCAACGATACTATTTATACCGGGTGTAACATGATCATGTATACCCCCCTTTTCTCCATTAGTGTTGAAGATAATTGATTGGAATTTAGGATATACTACATACATAATAAGCGGCACTTTTTGACATACAATTGATTTTTTTCCGGCGAAACCGGAAGGGACACTAACTTTCGATTTTTAATTGGAACACCCTGTATATTATTGCAGTTTTTTAATTCTGCGTAATTTTCTGAATCCAACGATGCCAAATAAGTGACATTTCAAACATCAATTTTGTTTATAATATAATTTTTAGTTTTCCATTTAAGTGTGCCATGACGGTTCCGATTTATTCTAAATGACCCGTGTAATGCTACAAAAATCGGAACCCCGTTAAAAAGACTAAATTACCTGAGCAAATAAAATTCACCAAAATTGTTTTTGGGGCAAAACTCATTTTTTTCAAATGGAACCATATCGGTACCGTGGTACCATTTATTAGTACTATTAATAAGGAATTTATTTATGTCGTATTAAAAGAAAATAAGCAAATACAATTTTGTTCTAATTAAATGTTAAGAAGTAACTAAGGTGGCTTTGAAAACAATGAAATATTTAGCTTGTCAAACATTTGTTGGTTTAACGGTGTTTTTATTCTGTCTTTAAAAATTGTTTAAAATTCTTGTTAATTGTGTTCAAAATGCCACAAATTTATACAATAGGTTAACATGTCCACTTTTTCCTATAACGAAGAACGTAACACAACAAATTCATTCTTTAGAATCCTTCTGAAGAAGCTGACAGTATGATCAGCGAAACTTCAAGTAAGTTCGACGACCACGACAAGACCCGGAAGAAACCACTTCATTATACAACGGCCGTGAAAACCTGCATTCTATTAAAACCAAGGTTCTTTAAAGATGCTGATACAATATTTTCAATATGCTTTGAAAATGACGGCTTATGATCAAATGTCACACCAAAGTCACAAAGTATTCAGGACGGTCAAGAATTGTTTCGCTCAGTTGATAAGCGAAAACCATTCTTTTTCCTATGGTATGTGCATTTGGCAGCATTTAATGGCAGAGTATTACTGTTACACTACTCATGAAGCTTATTTACATTATTTTGTATTTTCTGACAGGACTCTGTACATCAGTACAATTTTAGGTCATCGGCATATAACAAGAATGGTATATCTATCGAGTCTACAATATCATTAATAAATATAATAAACAATAAAGGGCCCAGGACAGAGCCCTGTGGCACATCAGAAGTCGCCGAAATATCGGAAGGACTTAATGACTAGAGTATTCAACATATTTTTTCCTCATACAAAGATAGGATTCAAAAAATGTAAGAAGTGAGGACGACAGTCCCACATTGTTTAACTTATCTAAGAGAACTCCATGGTCTAGTTTGTCAAAAGCCTTCGGGAAATCAACAGAAACTGCAAAAATCGAAAATGCCTCCATATCTTATAGAAACCATGTTTCGCCATATTTAAATACATTGTGTGTGTGTTTAATGCAGAAAATACAGTAAAATATTAATATATTTATTTCTGTATAATTTAATAACGCATCACAATCCTCAATATTTATTTAATTTGCATAATAGAAGATCTGATGCACATGATGTCAATATTCGATACAACTCATATAGTCCGCCACAATACAGGACAAAAAAGCTTGAGGGTTCCTTTCCGTATAGAACCCCTCATTTTCTAAATGAGATGCAAAATGAATTACATCTGTCTTTAACTAGTTTTAAAAATAAAATAAAAGAAAATTTATTAACCTAGTTGATTGTAAGTAATAGTTAGTAAATATTAGAGTTTCAGTCTTTTTCTCAAATACATTTTATCATTATTGTATGCCACAGACTTTTTTAACTGTATGGTCTATATTTTTATGAATACTCATTGTAATAAGAACGGCACCGCCATTGTCGCCATTGGTGTGTATTTCTCCTTCTTTCGCCCAATAAACATTATTATTATTATTAAAATGTGTATATATTTTGCGGGACCGGCCGACAAAAAATAATATGGTTAATTTATTGACGAAAAACGAGATCCCCGGCAGTATCTCAACAAAGTTTGATTGAAATTAGTCTAAAATTAAATAGGTAATTAAAATGTTTATAATTCGATGCTTGGAGGAGGCGTATAGCTTGGAGAGTAGTTTTTTAGGGTAAATTTGTTTATGGCTAAGTTTGCTAAATATTTCTTACAGTAAAAGCAATGACATTTGCAATTAATGGAAGGCGTTGTCAGTTATGGAAATAGACTACAAATCCTTTTAAGCTTTTTTATATAGTTAATATTTTAATTAATGCATACCTGTTTGAATATTTGTAACTGTTTTCTGATTGTTCGCCGAGTCGTTGCCCGTGAAATTCTGCAGAATCGTGCTTCATCTTAAAAGGTATTGTTGAAGTCGAATTAAAATTATCTCTTTCGATCCAAACGCCCACACTAACGTTTTTATTGACTCTTTCTTTATTCGTATTTTGCGAAGTGACGTAACGAACAAGTAGGCCGCTTTTATTGGTTGAGTGGTCACTACGATATTGTACAAGATCCGAGAGCCATCAAGGACGATGGAAATGGTCGTTTTTTCCCTGTCTAGGGTCTAGGCCATCGATCATGCAGCACCGACACGTACTTCCACCTTATCGGCACTTTTTTGCCCTTCGAACAAAAAGAGAGCGTAATGTCTTTGTTATAATTAGTAGATTTATAAGATAACCGCAGCTACAACAGTTTTTCTTTAAATGTACAGAAATGTAAACAATTTGAAATCCTAAGTTTGTTAGTATTGTTACGTGTGTACACCCTTTAGTAAACACCGCAAACGTGGGTTCAATAATTGCAATATGACTAACACTGACCACTGATTTATTAACAATTAAGTAACACTAATTAGTATTTTAAACCACTATAATTAATAGATCAGTCGTCTGCTCTGTAAGGAAGAATGATCTTAATTATATGAGCAGTCTCGTCGAAGGATTATAACACCATATAGTTGTAGCTTGCTGCACGAATCGTGCGACTTTCAAAGATAAAAAAATTTGAATCCTGTCCTGGATGCGTGGCTACCCAGTTCGCCTCTGTATACACTCCCACCACGCAGCCGTTATTCATTACATACATCACTGGTTTAAAGTATTTCAAGTTTAGATTGCTTTTATCGCGGATTGGGATTTTACTTTTTGGGAGGGTTGTTATAATCCTTCGACGAGACTGCTCATATAATTAAGATCATTCTTGATTTATCAATTATATTTCGCAGTCTCGTCTCGAATTATAACACCATGTAGATGTTTAAAAGACTATGCAATCTAAACTTAACCTTGTATTTATGTATTATTTTCCTGTTATTAACATCTAAACCTGCCCACAGATATTTGATTAAAACTCTTTCTCATACAGGCCAAACAGTCTTAAAATTTACAGTAGTCCTACATATAATTGTATTATACGTTATAACTTATATTAGCTACTAATACTACGGCCAGTTTTCCAATGCCATGTATCAAAATTATTAACTCCCTGCAAATGTATCTGAAAAAATTGCCAACAAAACTCAACATATTAGATTGCACTATATCCCGTATAAATCTTTGTATCAATTCCACATGCCTTTAACACATTCTTAATCCACTCACTTAATACTGGAATAGATGTAGTGCATATTGGCTTTTTTATTGTTTAAATAAGGCTATTTTTGAAGTCCGTGTTTTACAGATTTTGATAAATAATTGGATGGAATCTGCGTTAGGTTCTTGATGAAACATATTCAATAGAATAATTATAAATATTCAAAAGAATAGTTACAATACGCACTTGGTTTATTGTTTCATTAGTTTTGTTCAGATTTCTCTGACATATGTTTCGGCCTTACGACCATTATCAAAGAGTCTTAAAAACTCTTGTTAGCTGCTTCCATTTATTTGATATATTAATAATTTCATTGAAAGGAAAAAAACCGTATCAACGGCCTGTTACCATATTCAACCATATAATGCATAGCCCTTCTTTTAGCTTAATTATATTAATATGTTCCAATTCACCATACCATAATTAACCAAGTATTGTTGTTTTTTATTCTGCCTAGTATGACATTATGTCAGCAATTTAACGAGGGATACGCCTATATTTTGAATATAAACCAACATTTTTTAGACTTAAATCATGGCACTATCAATTTCATTGAAAGGAAAAACCATATTAACGGCATTTTACCATATTCAGGCATATAATGCATAGCCCTTCTTTTAGTTTAATTATTTATATTAAAATATTCATATTCATCATACCATAATTAACCAAGTATTATTATTTATTCTGTATTGTATGGTATATACCAGCAATTTGACGAGGGGAATGTCTATATTTCGAACTAAACCAACAGTTTTTAAACTGCACTCATGGTACAACATATATTGGCTATTACCTCTTATACTTCCATTTTTTTTATATATGCTATTAATTTCATTGAAAAGAAAAACCATATCAACGCCCTTTTTACCATATTCAGGCATGTAATGCATAGCCCTTCTTTTAGTTTAATTATATTAAAATATTCCTATTCACCATACCATAATTAACCAAGTATTATTATTTATTCTGTATTGCATGGCATATACCAGCAATTTGACGAGGGGCATGTCTATATGTCGAACTGAACCAACATTATTTAGACTGCACTCATGGCACAACATATGTCGACCATTACCTCGTATACTTGGTTTTCATCCATATAGTCTTCACCTAAAATAGATAGATTTATTCGATATTTTATGAATTTCATTAAGAGTAAAAACCGATACTATTTTTTACCATATTCAGGATTATAATGCGTAGCTTTTCTTTTGGCTTAATTATATCGAAATATTCCAAATAAACAAGAAGTTTTTATTTATTAGACATCGCATGACATGTGTCAGCGACTCACTCATGTGAGCCAAAATTTTTTAGACCGCACTCATGGCACGTCATATGTCTGTCATTACCTCGTATACTAGATTTTTCTCAATTTGATCTTTACGTAAAATTGGTAACAACTTGCTTGATCTGTTGGATTTGTATTTTAATTATTTTCCTCGTACTGTCTCCCACTTCTCTTTTCCCATTTTTAAATCACAAGCACTAACAGTTTAACACATCCTTCTCGACGCGTACGGCAAACCACAGTGATGTATGTGATGAATAACGGCTGCGTGGTGGGAGTGTATACAGAGGCGAAGTGGGTAGCCATGCACTCAGGATAAGATTCAAAAATTTTAATCTTTAAACGTTGCGTCGTACGATTTGTGTAGCAAGTTACAACTACTTGGTTTTATAATTCGAGACGAGACTGCGAAATATAATTAGTGAGTTAAAAAACAAATGTTTGACGTTACCCTTGTGTTGCAATTTTTGGAAACACGTTTGGAGTGTTTGCCAAAGGTTACAAACACGTAACAATATTTATTATTGCGATCATGTCAAGATACACCAACGTATGACGCGGCTGGGCGGTTTCCACCGGTGATCAAGTCGCTTTACTTTTAGTTTATCCGACACAGCGTGGTGTCCATGAAAGGCTTCCGCCCCTCATTCATTGATATACAAGCAATCATACACACATTATTACTTCTGCCTACAACAAAGAAATGGCTTGATAGAAACTGATTTTTGTAATTAAGGTTTTACATAGGCGTGTTTTGTTTTGGGTAAATACGTTCTCTGCTTTGTATAAAATAAGTTTATACATAAAAAACTGACCCGCTTTTAAATTATAAGACGACCGTGGCATTTCATCGATTGAGATAATAATCATTTATTGACTCAATTAATTTAATTACCGATCGTCATACAGCCACTGTAAACAAACTTATTGTACTTCGAGTGGTGTCCTCAATTTTAATTAAATTTAATAGAAAGTAAATGAAGATGGAGCGTAATGCAGAAAGAAATGCTCGGCTCTTATCGTTAATTTGAATCGAGAGGGTTTAACTGTTTTACAATTGGATAAAAAAAAATAAACTGATTTTTAATTTGATTATTTGTTTAGATAATCGGAGTAAATTTAATAAGTGAATGTAAATGACGAATTATTGATAGCAATCAGTTTATTACTTATGGGATGCTTATTGAAATGAGAGAATTGATGCCGTAACAATATTGAGTGAAATAAGAGAGAATAATTACAAATCCATTTGGAAGCATTTCATTTTTAGACCACTTTAAAACACGTGATTGGTCTAGCCTGTGTCAGTAACATTGGCGATTGCGCCACATCTTTCTATTTTCTAATATTTTGTTTCCAGATCCATTAACTTTTTTTTCATCTTACTTGATAAAACTGAAACAGGATACAAGTAATTTCCATATAAACAATGTAAAGTTACGGGAATTAATAGAAAAATCATTTCAGGTTAAAAAATGAGCTTACACATGTATAGAAAAAAATCTAAAAATGCAAAATGAAAATCAGTTTATTACTACATTCAATTGCATTTCATCTCTTTCTACCAAATCAGACAAAATACATTTTTCAATCCGTCTCCTTCAGTCTTATGTTTCTCAGTTGTTGTGGAGTCACCTCTTCACAGGCCTCTCTTATTCTCTCACACAACTTTTCCCTGTTTATTGGTCTTGTCTTGTAGACTTTTTCGAGTGTTCCCCATAAGAAGACATCTAAAGGTGTGATATCCGCAGACCTGGGAACCCACTCAATGAGGGGGCTATTGCGACCTATCTATCTATTGTCAAAATGATCGTTTATCCACTCCTTTACAATAAGAGTGTTATGAATTGAAGCTCCATCTAATTTAAGAAACCTGTCGAAGTGTAAATTGAGGGGAACAAGCTCTATTAGTGCCTCTTCTTCATAATAAAATGGACCGATAAAATTATCGCCAATAATCCCACGAAACATGTACATTTCTTCAGAATATTGTCTTTTGCAATTAATTACCTACTGTGGATGGTCAAATGACCAATATCTACTATTTTGAGCAGACACGGTGCCATTAGTAGTGAAATTTGCTTCATCAATAAATATGATTTTTTTCAACAATCTACGATCATTTAAGATTTCTCCTTGAAGCCGTAAACAAAATTCCAACCTCCTCACCAGATCTCCCTTCTCCAAGGTATGAAGAAACTTTGGTTTAAATCGCTTTATTTTATTTCTTTTGAAACAGTTACGAATTTTATGAATAGAAATACCCAAAATTGTAGACATCTGCCTAAGATTTAACTTGATACTATTTTCATTATTTCTCAAAAAAAAATTTCATATCATGACTTCGTTGTCGGTTTATTACTTTTTTATTCACTCCTTCTGTAGAATTAAACATTTCACAACGCGCCTATTGTACGGGAATGAATTAACGATCATTTTTACAAAAATGAATCAGTACGGGACGACGGGAAACTAATTATTGATAAAAAAAATTATTGACAAATGATAACTTAAAATTTTGTTCCATCCTGTATACGTAAACTTATTCTATTGACAATTGCCACGATGTACTATGATCCATATTATGACTCAAAACTTTTTAAATAAACTATAAAAACTGCTAATCTGGTTCTTGCTTGGTCTAATAACGTTCTTAATAAAATCGTTATTAGTGGAAAAGTTATTGTCTGCACACGAGTATAAATTTCTCGGAATAATTAAAATGACCTTCTTCTCTCATATACAGGCTTCAAATTGTTACAACATACCTAAAGGAATACGCTATAGAAATTTCAATACCTATCTCAGATAGAATTTTATTATGGGAGAGATACTGATTTTTTTTTGTCGTGAGAAATATAATGATATACAGAATCATGGTGTCATGTTATCAAAGCAATCGATAGATTTATAATAAACACGTCTGGCTTATTGATCAGGACCGTAGTAATACTAATACACCCGTCGTACTTGGTACATCACGGTGTAGATTTAACTATAAATAAATCTGGGAATTTTGGTGACCGTTCTACTCGGGTTTTCGTATCGTTGAAATCAGTAGTTTTTGTTTAAAATAGTTTGTCAGCAAACCTAGACTATTTTTGCTAAATAATTACTCATAAACAGGGGTCGGGAGCAGCGATAAATGGCGCCAAAACCAGGATTGGCTGTAGGCCACCGCGTGAATTGTTCAAACATATACAGTGAGGTCCAGAGTTAACGAATATATTCAATAACCATGTAATTAACAATTTATGAGTAGAATCCTAAATCACGGCAATTTTTAATTCTAAAATGACATATTTTGAGCATAATTTTATACTTCTACCCCTTGAAGTGACAGATACTCTTTTAAATTTTTTAAATGCTATGCAATCTTGGGCCAGGATTGCGTGGTGGTTATACCATCCTTCGCAAAAGAGAAGAGGTTCAGCAAAATTCAGGCCGACGTTAAATAAATGTATTAAAAAATATATGCAATGTCCAAGGTCGAATATAATATTAATTTGATGAGTTATAGTAAATTTTGATACTTCTTGCCAATATTAGAGAGAGAGCTAATACGTTTATTTAGCCTCTGGCTATACAATCAAAAATTCATATAATTTCTGTTTTACATTAGAAAATTAGCCCGTTTAATTACAAAATTTCACTTTCCGCGAGTGTTATAATGTACTTCTCGTAATTTTGTTAAAATATTTTTTATGTAATCTGGAATTAGATCCTTGCTAATTTTATGTATGAAAATTAAAGCGTTATACTTTAAAGTTGTCTATATTCATCCACCTAAGACATTTTAACATGGCATCTATCCTAGTTTATATACTTCATTTATAACTCGCATCGCTCTATTTTGTAACCTTTGTAATCGTTCTAGGTCGGTCTGATTAGCCATATACAGGATTGTGCTACAATAGTTAAAATGGGATAGAATTATAACATTGTAAACATTGGGTTTTTTTTTCATTTATTGATAGGTACGAACTGACACGTTTAAGAAGGCCGACTTTTTGATTTTTTTACATGTAAAATCCACATCACTTAAAATTTAAATTACAATCAACAATAACTCCTAGAGATTTTATTTCCAATACCAATGACAGAATTACTACTTGAAGCTTAAATTTTATAATAATTTTTATCTTGAACCATTTGAAATTCTGCAGATTACTTATGAGCATACTGATATTCAGTTTATTTGTTTTCAACCATTTAGAAACAAGTCTAAATCGTGATTTATTTTCCGTATCAACTCTCTAGGATCAGGTTCATCATTACATCAATGTAGACTATACTGTCGTCAGCAAAAAAGTGATATTTGCAATTTTCAAGATTCTTGACATGTCATTAACATATATTACAAATAAAAGAGGGCCAAGTATGCTTCCCTGAAGCACTCTCATGTGTATAGTCAGCTCACTTGGTAACACATTTCCACATTTCACCCTTTGCCTTCTGTTTTAACACAATAAAATAAAATTGTGAGAGGTTACTAAAATTGGTTCAAAAACGAAAATTGAGATAACATCAAATCTTTACGTTTTGAGGTCCTAGGAACCCAAAAAAGTGGTTTTTGACAAATGTCTGTGTGTGTGTGTATGTATGTGTGTATGTGTGTTAGCACGATAGCGCCGAAACTACTGAACGGATTTGAATGAAACTTTGCGTGTGCGTTTCTTTAGTGTCCCAGAAGATCTGAAAAGGTTTTGGTTGAGATCGGATTACGTTTAGTGCCATTTTGACGCAACAAGTTGTTTATTTTATATTTACTTTCAATTTACAATGGAACCATTGAAAAGCAGTTAAAATTCTGATTTCAACGATATATCACACTTCCACCCTTTCGATTTGGTTTCCGTGAAAAAAATTAAAAACAAAGCAAATATGGCATAGATCGCATTTCGCATGACATGATCGATGCGCGTAGCGGTTACATCGTGAAACTCGTCACATCACGTGTCAATTCACGTGTGAGGGTTTCTTCACTGCTCTAGAAGTAGAGCGGATTACGTTTAGTGCCGTTTTTAAATATATATACAGACAAATCGAAGAATTAAACTACAAATATTCCTCTAAAATCTAGTAAAATTACTGAAATGCTAATGTTTGATTTAACAAAGACAGCCGCGAGCGATCGGATTGCAATGAGCAAATTTTGATGATTGTCATTGTCGTCGTTTGTCATCCGATAACGTTGGTGTCATGTCATGTTAATAAGATTTCGGCACATTTGTAACTTTTAGTGGATTGTCACAAACTTTAAAGGTAGATGTAACAATATCAATATCATATGCTTTCTGTACCTTCGTTGGTGAATTTGTTATAGATTATCACTTTACCAATTTTCAGTTTGTTGCTTTACAAATCTGTAGTATTTAGGATAACTAGACTTTCTTAGTCGTTCAAGTGATGTTAAAGTTGTTAATATCCTAATAGTATATTATTCAACGAGCGATAATGTAGGTAATAACTCGCATAGATGATTGTAAATTCATTAAGTTGAGGGTTTTTTAGTACCCCAGAAGATCTGAAAAGGTTTTGGATGAGATCGGATTACGTTTAGTGCCGTTTTGTTAAACAATTTAATGCTCTTTTCGGCTTCAAAGATCCACCGAGTGGGGAGGTTTCAGCCGCTTCCAGTAGCTGCCGATTTTTTTAGATAACATTCAAACCACTTCCATACTACACCATCAGTTCCATACTTGCTGGGCTTCTCTAATAAAATCTCTCAAATCTCTCTGTTTCAAATGCTGTTTTCAAATCTAAAAATATTACTCCTAACATTCTTCCTTTGTGTTTAGCTTCCTTCCACTCATTAACAACATATTGTAATGCACTTTCACAACTAAAACCTTCTCTAATACCAGCCTGATATTAACTAAGAATTTTTTTTTGTATTATAAAATCTAAAAATTGCAGATATACTTACTACTTTCTCTAATATTTTTTCAAAAGCTGGTAATATATTTATAGGTCTACAGTCTTCAGCTTTAATGGTATTAGGTACTTTTTTTACAGGAATTATTGTCGACACTTTTAAAGAATTTGGCACAATACCACGCTCTAATGAGCCATTATATGAATCAATTGATCAGATAGAATGTAAAAATTACCCTCATAGAAAGCCATATCAATTTCATCCGGACTACTCTTGTTTGCTAGATCAAATATTCAGTTTTTGTCAACAATACTCGGGAAAAATTCGTGAAAATTTTTTATCTATAGAATTTTCTTGAACGTTCGGAAGGAATTGAAAGAACCTTTTCGTTGTCTTTAATTTTGCTCTGTTTACGAACTTAGATATTCTTCATATAGATATTTTATAAATATTAGACATTTAGATGTAGTAATTTTCAACAATTTTCTGCAAATGCTTATTTGCCAAATAAAGTGATTATTATTATTATTAAAATAATGTCCTAGGTACTGGAATAAAAACAGACCGGTAGCTCGTTACAAACATAACTTGTTTGTAAGGCCTGACTATCCTGTCGGTTTACATGATACTTTCGCAAATCTCAATGTCAGCTTCTTTGTTAACTTTGTATTAAAAAAAAGCGACAAACGCTTATTGCGAAACATTTTCGCTCTAATAATACTCCGTTTACAAATACTGCTAAATATTTATTTACCGATTTACCTGTGCATATTTAACTACTTAATTGCGTTTTTGAAGGTTTAGATGTAGGTCATCGAAATGGCAATGAATTAAAACTGAAACTGAATAATTTGTTGTTGCATATTCGACGTATCTACGTGGGATACGCAGAGTTAAGAGATGATTATTTTTTTATTTTTTACGAAACGAAAAGTTTGCCAAAATTGGAGAAGAACCGGAACAACCACACAAATTATTCTAATTTACTTGTTTTTACAAAAATATCATAAAAAACATTATTGAAGTATAATAATGTTACGTATTTACACCCTCCAGTAAACAGCCCCAAACGTAGGTGCAGTAATTGCAACAAAAACTCTCACCAACCACTGATTTATTAATCACTAAATTACAATACAATAATCGTTATAATAACGCACTAGGTCTAACTTTAATCTACTTTAATTCACAACTTGTTATCTTATCTGATCACTTGCTCATCTAATACATAACTGACTCATGCGTTGAATCCGCTTCTTATATATCCGTGGCGCTTTTCTCGATTCGTCCGGATCGTTCCGGACAACTTCTCGATCCTTCTAATCTGTCATTCCAGATGTTTCTAAAGTTTACTATCCATCCGTGGTAATGGTAGTTCGCCAGTTGGCCCAGAGATGGCACCCTTTTGCTGGTAGCTAATTAGAAAGGCCTCCTTTTACTCTGCTACTAGGGATTAGACCTCTCTTCGTAAGTAAAGTAAATTGTAATGTTATCAATGGGGTTTCTAGAATGTTTATGATAAATATTTTGTGACGGTACAGAAAATGTATATTTTTTTTTCTTCCTTGTCTGATGGTCTTAGAGACTTTGTCTATATGACCAGTTTATTTATGAATCGGTTTCTACAATCCAAAATATATAAGAAAGAACAATACCGGCTTTTCGATCGATCAGACCGGCAATTTTAAAAACAGTAAAAACTCCATTTCAAAGACGCCTAGAGATGTGTATCGAATCAAAATGAGCAACATATGGAGCATGTATTATAATTTTTTCTGTTCAATTATTAGAAAAAAAAGTTTATTCTCTTATTGCTCAATAAATCGAAAATGGTTACAAATAACCACAAAGATGTATATACAAGAAATGTTGATTTTTCATTCCTACATTATATGGTCGAAAAATATACACTGTTCCATTTGAAAAAAATTGAGAAAAATTAAATTCAAAAAGTTCTAAATTGAAAAATCATTTTTTGCCGCCTTGTATATTTTTAGGAAGTGGAAATGACAGTCACAGTTTGCATTATTTAATAATATTTTGTATTATTAATTAATAGACAATGATACTGCAGTTGAAGATACTATCAACTTGTGGGTAAGACGTATGCGAGGTTGAAAAGGGAACATCGATAGCATCACCATCTGCAGCGGTAGGTGAAATGAGTAATTTTGTCATTTTTCCCATTAATTTCTATAGCTCGCTTATTATTAATATTAAAAATATTACCGAAACATTTGATCGTTTCTTTGTGAAATCTTCTATATTATGTTCTGGATTGAGATACAATGAATAAAAGCAACACCGATTAGCAATAGTACATAAAATATTACATTTAGTTTCTAAAATATCTGATTTATCCGACAGAAGTAGCATACATGACAAAGGAATGCGTTTGACGTAAGGGTGTCAAGCTCATTTGTATGTAGTAAAAATAACATAGGACCCAATATTGAGCCCTGTGGAACTCCCATATTAACTACTTTATATTCTGAGTTAGCTCTGTTTACAGCACCACTTGTGAGTGAGTTATATTAACATAATGGGTTCGATATTTCGTCCAATGCTATTCCCAGTATACCGTAAGAGTATAATTTAGTCGATAATTTATCGTGATTGACACATTCATGTTAATAACTAAAATATTTTGAATAGTGCCCTTTTGCATAGCAATTCTTGGGTACATTTGATTTCAAGTTATTAGGGTATTAAACATAATATTTTTAGTCGCAAACTCCTCTATAAAGTCCTTATTTTACTATAAGGAACGTAACCAGACTGCAACCAACAGCTACTCTCCGGGCTATGTGCCCCGCCGAGCGCTGAATTACAAGTTACAAGTCTGGCGCGTTAAGTGTAATAATTGCATATTACCATCAAAACGCTAACGCTTCGATTGCAACAAACACCAGCCGAAAGACTGATCCTACTTAAAGGAGCTCTCTTGTAACTAGTAATTCAGCGCTCGGCGGGGCACATAGCCCGGAGAGTAGCTGTTGGTTGCAGTCTGGTTACGTTCCTTATAGCAAAATAAGGATTTTATAGAGGAGTTTGCGACTAAAAATATTATGTTTAATATTCCGCCCTCTAAAAGCACATTTGAGCTATTAGGGTATTAACTTCCGATTTTGTCATATGCCATGCTTTTAGCGTTTTGGGGAGGGACTGACAACTTAAAGCATAGCCTAGTACCCAAAGTGAAAATTCTGTGTGAATTTGTCATCGTAAATACGTACCAGAATTAATTCAAAAGTACAGTAGTCTGTTAAGATCGTTGTGAACGCTCGTAACTTTCTTTTAATAATGACACTTTTTTCTCCGTTATTTATTTTCCGGATAATGAAATGTATTGATTGGTTTTAAATAAAGGCTTGTTTTTCTGTTCTTTTTTATTCATTCGTACTCCAATAGGCAGTCTATTAATAAATTTTATTTTCTAATGAAATCGTGATTAGTGGTTAATGTGAACACCCACCGTTTTGTTTATGGTTGATTGAATCCGAAACAATATTTGACGTAATTTATTGGTAAAATCAGAAAAACCCCAATGGATACACTTTGAAGCTGTCCTTTAGTAAAGGAATAATTCAAAATCAAAGGGTCAAGGCGAAAATTGGGTGCCCCAGTTTATTGTATTCTTCTATATAAGGTTGTAATAAATATTCCTATACATTATTTGGAAATGGGGGGACTTATATAAGGAGTACCGTTTTGTTAAAATTTTAGACTTAATTGTAAGACTAAAGAACAGACAAGTAGTGGATCTATTTTTGTTTGTTTCGAAATTGAGGCATCATATTAAATTTGTGAACAGCGGATTTTGTAATTACCCTCGAGACGGAGAATAAAATTCATCGACAGATTTTAGATGAACAAGTGTTAAATGTTGTTACCTAAGAGAATCAACTACGAATTTACATTGAATTGATAAACAACTAGGAGTACTACTAACAACCGTTTGGCGAATTTTGAAATCATAACAAGAAACATGTGATTTCTAATTTATGGTACACCACCACATTTCGTTAACACCGTACATCCAAGACAGTTTGTTTGTGGTGGTACATGACCATACCAAAAATGGGTCGGACAGAACCGGACCCTAAATCGCTAAGACCCATTAGCCTGACATCATTTCTATTGAAAGGCCGGGAAGAAGTGCTGGATGGATACATCAGGGGAAACATCCTGAGCACTCCCCTTAATGCTCACCAGTATGCTTACCAGCTAGGTAAATCAACAGAACTAGCACTTAATAACCTAGTCGGGAAAATCACTCAATCCCTTCAGGAAAAGGAGATTGCAGTGGCTGCTTTTCTCGACATTGAAGGAGCATTCAATAATGCACTGCCCGATTCCATAACTGACTGGATAGGAGCTGTGCTGGAAAGCAGAATCATAACGACAACCTTACAGGGTGGTGTTTTGTCCCCCCTTATGTGTTCACTACTTGTGGATGACCTGCTGGCCATTTTATCTCTGTGGGAAGCCGAGATTCTGGCATATGCAGACGACCTAGTCATCATGGTTAAAGGAAAATCTGAAGAGGTACTCTCTCATACCTTTCAGGAGGTATTAGATATAGTGCACATTTGGTGTGTTAGGGAACAGATGTCTATCAACCCCCGCAAAACTGTAATGGTACCCTTCAACAGGAAAAGGAAGCTGGATAACTTAGAAACGCCTTCCTTACTAGGTCAAACCATTCCATTTTCGGAGGAGGTGAAATATCTAGGTATTTCAGTTCATCACTAGTTACTGCACCCTCTTGGTTTCTAATTTTAGATATTTGATCCTTACTCCTTTTTGCCCCAGATGCTAATTCTTTGACACAATGCCATAATTTTTTTGAGTTATTTAAATTTTTGTTAATTTCATTTTGATAATAGTTCCTCTTAGCAGTTTTTAGTAATTCACAAGTTTATTACGGTATTGTTTAAATTTATTTATATTATGTTCACTGGGATATTTCTTTGATAATTTGAATAGTTCTGTTTTTTATTTACCGATTTTTATAAGACCATTGGTTATCCAATTTGATCTCTTTTTTTCAGAACTTTTTGTTTTAACTGTTTTTTTTTTATAAGTTTCAATATTATAATTTTTAAATTTAGTTATAAACAAATTAGTGGCAGTTTCTACATCCGAACAATCATATACATCCTCCCAATGTTCCTTGTCTAATTTATTATTAAGTTTTATCTTATCTATAAATGTTTTTGTAGTAAAATTATTTGTTACTCTTTTCTTTCCGTTTTCAGGAAATATAAGCTTGTCGATTTGTGAAAAGTGACCCGTAACACTTGTTTGGAGTATTACTGGAATGAATTTGTAATGGTTTACTTTGTAGTTAATTAATAAGTGATCAATACAACTTTTGCTATTTCCTTCCATTCTGGTATAATTATTTATTGCAGACAAAAACCCATGTCCCCTTACGATGTTGAGATAATCGCCTCGACTTTTTCGCTTAAAATATCAATATTGACTTCACCTACTATGATGTGTATATCAGAATCTTTCTTACAGTTCTATAATTATAATCAGGGTATTTGAAATCATTTCCAAAGTAGGAACATAAAAATTATAAAATATTCTTCGGATACCGTCTTTTGAAGCATCGTCAATTTTTCTAAATTTTTGATTTTTCCGATTTCTTCTAACAGCGTGAAAAGAGTGCATTTTCATAAATGTTATTAGGAAATATATATATTTATATTCCATAAGCATAGTTCGATTCCTTATTATTTTCTCTGCCTCGTGGGCTTCGTGTAAAACTCTAGGAACTTTAAAAATATTTTTCTGACATATTTTACAGTTCGGCAAGTACAAAGTTTTACATTTAGAAACAAGTGATGTGTATATCTCATAATAATTAATAATGTCGAAACATTAATCCAAGGTCTCCCAACTGAATGATGCCTAGTTTTCCAACTAAGATATTAAATATATCAGAGTATTGGACCTGCTGAGAAATAATTGATGTTCCTGTAGCATCGTTCGGCACCCTGCACCATCAATATCCGTAATGATTGATCGAAACTTCTGCTTCGTTGATGCCAAACAATCGAATCTCACCTCACTCACCTATATATACATGTGTGCAGATGATAAAGCCCTTGGAAACCCGACAAGTTTTCAGTTTTACTTTCTACGGTTTGCGTCGACTATCCGATCGATATATACTCTAATTAGCTCTGCAGATGAAACCGAATCCCATGCGACGACACCCTATAATTTCGTCTGTCTACCCAAACAGTAAATAGGATGCGAAAAACAAGTATTAGTGATGGAAATAGCAGCCGTAGATCGATTATTTATGCAGCCGTTCAACTCATTTTTCCAGGGAATTTCAGCGAACAACAAAGACTCAATAATTGACTTGACCTACCACGACGTCATCGTCATGACCGTCTACTTACCCACGACTTGTAGTGGAGTGCTCGCAATCAAAGCCACAGCCAGCAGCGAACTCCAAGACGATTTAGTCGAAAAGTGAATCTTATTCGCGAAGGTTGGAAACGAGCCGATTGCCGTGGTAGAGCTGCTTTCGCGGGCCAGTTAGTTAAGCGCTCACTTGATCTTACGATACTCGGTTTATGCAACAACGGTAATCAAGGTGGCTAGATAATTTTACTTTCACTTAGCTGTTATGTTAGGCGTTGCGTAACTCCACACACACAGGAAACAATACATCTGTACAAGAATACCAAATCAAACAGGGCTTCCACCTTCGATCTTAGCTGCGAAGACGTGCCAGTGCATGTTGTGTTAAGGTATTAAGCAAGTGTCGTCGGCCTTTTTGTGTTTCCCTATGTGTTGTTGTGCCTCATTAGTGCCAGCCTATCTTGTTTGCCCGAATACCGTATTGTCTGAAGGTAATTATCTTTTACGTAAGGTTTTATTTGGATTAGACCGTTGTAAATAAGAGTGAGGTTACGGGTGAGTTCTTTGTTCCAACCGCTACAAGTGGCGGTTATATTTCGAAGCGCTCGCTCTATTGTTTTGTGCCCCGTTAAGTGAAACAAACGGTTATCGCTCATTAAACTAACGCATCGCAAGGATATGTGTAATAAGTAATAGTTAAAATATATCGCTTTGCCCCGCCTGCGAGGGGATATTATTCAAAAGCCAGTTAGTGGTTTGAACCCGAGGAATTCTGAAACAGGAAGCGGGTGGAAGGGGTACTGTAAAGCCGTCTTAACTCTTAGCACGTACCCGTCCCAAGCGCTGTTGTCAGGTGTGCGAGGTAATTTTTTTTATTTTGGGAAGTTTCTGCAGATTGTATGACGAAATAGATTACTATTGCTCATTAAAATAAATTTTATACACAGTAACATCTTGTAAAATCGATAAAGAAATATTTTGTCTCGTAACGACTGCGACTCCTAGCCGGAGTTCAGGTTAAAATGTCAATGATTGGTTGTGTCCATACGCAGTTTAACGACCTGGCACTCGATCTAGCGGGCGTAGTTGTGGTTTTATATAAAACTCGTTACTTTTCCGACGAATAACGTGTATATACCATGTTGTTAACTCGATAAGCGTAAAGTTACGAGAATTTTAAGTTTGTATATTTTTGATGTTATGAAAGATTTAACGATTTACACTAACTTTGTGTTTAGCGACGATAATGTGACAGAAATAGAATAAGAGACGTGTAAATGTAACGTTCTTCATTTCTTGACTTTCGCAGGTTTTCTCAGTTATTAAAATTTTATTACAAACGAGTTGTCACTTCTTATTTTATCTACTTTGTTTGATAATCAGATCTTAACGGGACATGTGTTGAAACATTTTCAATTTTAAATAAGTGATATAGTCGAGTACACATTTGCTGGGCACTCAAAAAAAGTAACGGTGACTTTACAACCTTATTATCATCGCCGTTAGCCCATGCGGCATGGTGTCATCAAACAAGCCGACGCACATTAAAAACCTCTAAAGGTAAGCGAGTCAATTTGCAGACGAGAGTAATGGTATTTTAATGATGTCGTAAAGTTTTTGTTGCGTTTTTTGGGTGCCCAATAAATGTGTACTCGACTATACAATATCCTAACTCTTTTTTCTTTCGTCATTAAAAGTCCCTTATTGGGGATGTAGGGCTAAAGAAAACTTCTAGAGGCGTTTATTTATGTTAATGTCAGCGTAAAGCAACAAAAACTAGAAGAAGGGTAATACTAAAGGAGAACGGAAACCTCGAATTTTTTCGTGATTTTTTCAGGATACCCTATTTTGGGGTCGTAGAACACGAATCTGAAATTAGTTTTGCGTGCATACGAACCGTTTCTCCAAAAAAAAATTTTCTTATGACGCACTTTTTCATGCACTAATTTATACACCAACAGCACTTGTATATGGTTTTTTTTCCTTATTAAGATCACACTATGTCCTTTATAGAACAATAAACCCTTGACTTATGGCAGAAAACTCACTTTCTTTTGTATAAAAATCAGAATTTTATTCACAGAAACTGTATTAGATGAACCTCCATCTGTCATTTGATTACATATATTTGCATGCTTTGTTTGCGCATGTGTAAGGTTTGGTGTCTAAAGGCACGACGGGTCTGGTAAAGTTCAAGTACCTCCGATTTTAACAATTTTCTAGTAAGATTTGGAAATAATATGAACAGTACAACACGTTAAAGAAAAAAAAATTAAAAAATTGTTAAAATCGGAGGTACTTAAACTTTACCAGATCCAATAACATATCATAAAGTTAAAATATAATTTGAGAAAATCATGCTGTCATGCTCATCTCGGCTAATAATAATAATTGAATGGATGGTAAGTATTATATTATTATTATTATATATCCCTTGCCCTTCAAGAAACTTTCGAAGCGTCGACGGGCGCGAACGTGTCTTGAAGGGCAAGGGATATATAATAGTACTTGGCACCTTATTAAATCTGCGGCAGACAGCGCTGAGTATTATTTATAAACATACATATCCCTTGCCCTTCAAGACACGTTCGCGCCCGTCGACGCTTCGAAAGCTTCTTGAAGGGCAAGGGATATATAATAGTACTTGGCACCTTATTAAATCTGGGGCAGACGGCGTTAAGTACACACATTCTCGCCTTGAAGGGCAAGGGATATGTATGTTTATAAATAATACTTAACGCCGTCTGCCCCAGATTTAATAAGATGCTAAGTACTATTATATTAGCCCTTCAAGACACTTTCGAAGCGTCGACGGGCGCGAACGTGTGTTGAAGGGCAAGGGATATATAATAGTACTTAGCACCTTATTAAATCTGGGGCAGATGGCGTTAAAGCATTATTTATAAACATAAATCAAGACGGTCGGTGTCGGTACTTTAGACACAACTTTGTAAATGCATGCGCATCGGGTTGACAGTTGTATAGTTTTGAATAGCTGTTTTGTGATGTTTTACAAACTATCTTTTTATTTTTATGTAAAAGTAAGTGAGTTTTCTGCCATAAGTGAAGGGTTTATTGTTCTATAAAGGCCATGGTATGATCTTAATAAGGAAAAAGACGATATACAAGTGCTGTTGGTATATAAATTAGTGCATGAAAAAGTGCGTCATAAGAAAAATTTTCAAAAAATTTTTTTGGAGAAACGGTGTTCGTGTTCTACGACCCCAAAATAGGGTATCCTGAAAAAATCACGCAAAAATTCGAGGTTTCCGTTCTCCTTTAGTATTACCGGAAGAAGTATCCACTCTAGTTTAAAGTAGGTCCCAAATAGAGGTGTCCGGGGAGGGGGGGGGGTATTTTTCTGAAATATCAAAAAAAAAGGAAAATAACACTTAAGAAAACTACACAAATTAGGTATATAGTGTAAGTGTAGAATTCTTCTCAGCCGTTGACTCCTCACAGTTTTCCAAAATATCAAAATATGCGAGATATTCCGTTTTAAAGTATTTCTTTTAACATTCTTCCATGGTATCGTACACTGTACTGACAATTACTTTCCGGTAACAAGTAACAGTTTTGTAAGTAAGTACATCAATAATTATTATTGTTCATATATAGAAACAATAGCTCTCTGGCAACACCGCCGGACCAACGGCTAAATTTAAATGATGTCGCATATGAGTTGTTAACATTCCTCTTTCTTATTAATTGTAATAATTGTAGACGTGTGTGGTAGATATACGGGGTGTTAATGTGGTACATCTCGCAACTTAAACAGTCATCAGCCTGTTTTTGCTTATTATCCGTATCGAAGATCTCGAGCTCTTTCTATTAGGCGGTAGAAAAATGAAATGAGTAATCGCGGCTAAATTCAATTGTTTTGAATTAACCTCCAACAGAAAGTCAAAAGACGAGACGAAAATTTGAACCAGTTAAATATAAAATAAAATGTTTTCAAGTACTCACCGAGTTCACAACGAGTATTTAAAATGCTCTTCTTCAATGTCAAAGTATTCTCCACGTCTGGAATGCAATTTACAGGAATCTGCTGCTGTTTGTGGTAACCCATATCTCCTGGAACAATGAAAAATCTATTCTATTACACGTTTCAGATACAAAATGAAAGAGTATCTACAGATTGTCATACATATTAATTAGTCTATGTTTTTTAGCCTAGGCGGTATCTGCATAAAATCACCTATGTTTGGGTAAATCGGGTAGCATGGCAGATTTTCAAACTAGCGTATATTGAGATTATCGTTTCTTATGATTTTTAGGAGAGATTAACCACGAAGCGATTCACCCAACCCAAAACAAATACTGTCTGGGCTATACAGGGTGTTTCACCGGGAACTGAATTGATCGATATAGAGAAAAGTACGCATCAGAAAATTTTGAAAATTTAGATAATTACTAATGTCGGTGTGGCCAATCCAACTAAAATAATTACAAGCAGCTGGCACTTCCGCTTATACCGGAAGTCGATACCAACTTGCTTATTTCAAATGGAACACCCTATATATTTTAGGATTTTCGAAAAGAGTCGAAGATATGTAGCATATCCTATACCTAAACCTAGCCGTTTCAGAGATATTTGACATTTTATAGTAAATTTGACAGGTGCAACGGTTTGCAAGAACCGTTATAACTTTCTTCGTGTGAAAGATCCTCATTTGCTTCTTGTCACATAAAAAGAACATAAGGAGAACTACGTTCTACAATTGAAATAAATTCAATAATATCATACCAAGTATTCCGTTTTTCGCGTTACATTTTGTCAACTTCAAACCGCGAAAACTTGTTTAAGTCAAATGGAACACCCTGCATGTTTTTACGTCAAGTTGTGTAAAATTGAATTCCCTTTTTTCTGATATTAGCATTGTGGGGGTTAGTTACAAATTTTTGAAATATTTGCGATTTTATTAGAAATTCATGAATTGTTGTAATCATTTCATCAAAATAGCCATGATTAGAAACAATCAGTTTATCTTATGTCAAAAATTGCCAGCACGTTCAAATTACACCCACGAAGACTTTTTAAATTTGTTTATTATTTATGGAGAATGTGATAAAGTAATATCAAGAACTTGCAGCACATTTACTACTCGATATCCGGAAAAACGGAAACCGTCACCAAACACTGTAAAACGCATACTGAAAAATTTTAAAAATTATGGCTCTGTCAAGGCAAAAATGCAAAAAAGAAGGCCTATTGTTGATGACGAAAACATTGATATAGTCATTCTGGGATATTTTCATGCATTTCCAAGGATGTTATTAAGACAAGCTGCTGTGGAATCGGGACTATGCAAGGATTCAATTCACAGAATCTTATTAAAACAAAGTTTCACCCGTTTTCATTCCATATGGTTCAAGGATTAAAAGAAACAGATTTCCTAAGAAGACAGAATTTTTGTGAGTTTATTCTAATAAGGTCTGAGGGTCACGATTCTTATTTGGGAAATATTATATGGACAGATGAAGCAAAATTTACTAAAAATGGACTTTTTAATAGACACAATTCGCATTATTGGTGTGACTCAAATCCTCATATGTTCAGACAGCGAAACTTTCAGAAAGTTGGCAGTTCAATGTTTACTGTGCCATAAGAAACGACAGAGTGGTGGCATTATAATTTCATCAGGAAAATTTAAACGGTAAATTAAATTTTCTCTTCTGCTAATATGTATAGATAAATTTTTGTTTTGTTTTTTTTTTAGGTGAAAGATATCTGAATATCTTACAAAATTTGAATAATAACTATTTAGAAAATTTACCTCTCGCCGAACATAGAAACATTTTTTATCAGCACGACGGTGCCCCCATAACGCATATTTAATTAATAATTATTTACAAGAAACTTTTTATGATCAATGGATTGCCAATAATGGACCTTTCTTATGGCCTCCTCGCTCGCCCGATTTATCAGTTCTGGATTATTTCCTTTGGGGAACTATTAAAAATAAAGTTTATGAGAGCCCATTAACAACCATTGAAGATTGTATGCAAAGAGTAAGAAACGCATTTCAAAACATATCACAGGATTCAATTAGAAGAGCTACCGATGAGGAACTAATCCGAAGGTGCGAAAAATGTATCGAGGTTCGACGGCGGAATTTTGAGCAATTATTAAATTAAAATGAAATCATATTTTAAATTGATCTTATCTCTGCTATTTTAGTTCATGCCATATCTTCAATTCGATTAATACGCATGTTACACAAGTATTAGTGTTATTTTGCGTTTTTGTGGATATCGAGTAGCAAATGTTCTGCAAGTTCTTGATATTACTTTAATCACATTCTCCATAAATAATAAACAAATTTAAAAAGTTTTCGTTGGTATAATTTAAATGTGTTGGCATTTTTTGACATAAGATAATGACTGATTGTTTCTAATCATGACTATTTTGATGAAATGATTACAACAATTCATGAATTTCTAATAAAATCGCAAATATTTCAAAAAATTGTAACTTTAACCCCCACAATGCTAATATCAGAAAAAAGGGAATTCACTTTTACACAACTTGACGTAAAAATACATTTGACCTAAACAAGTTTTCGCGAATTTGATATTATTGAATTTATTTCAGTTGTAGAACGTAGTTCTCCTTGTGTTCTTTTTACGTGACAGGAGGCAAATGAGGACATTTTACACGAAGAAAGTTATAACGGTTCGTGCAAACCGTTGCACCTGTCAAATTTTCTATAAAATGTCAAATATCTCTGAAACGACTAGGTTTAGGTATAGGATATGCTACATAGTTTCGACTCAGAATTTCATGCTCTTTTCGAAAACCCTAAAATATATAGGGTGTTCCATTTGAAATAAGCAAGTTGGTATCGACTTCCGGTATAAGCGGAAGTGCCAGCTGCTGGTAATTATTTTAGTTGGATTGGCCACACCGACATTAGTAATTATCTAAATTTTCAAAATTTTCTGATGCGTACTTTTCTCTATATCGATCGATTCAGTTCCCGGTGAGACACCCTGTATAAAATAGAATAGAATAAAGTTTATTTATCAGATAAATATAAGATATACAGTTCAATGACAAAAACATGTAAATAAACTTGGTATTTCATATAAGTGCATCAAAGCACTAAAAGTACTAAAATCTTAGGAAATACTTGAGGAGTTTTTAATGTCATTTAATTGTGGATAAACCTTAACATACTAATAATTTTTTGAAAATTTTTACCTTGTTTTTGCGTTTCAGATTTACAAGGAAACCACAGTCATTGACGTGTTACCGAATTTTCAATTATTATATTTTTCTCCTAGTAATCAAAAAAAATTACGTTAAACGTAGATAGTTAAAAAAAACTTGAAATAATAATTTCTAAATCAACCTTTACATAGCTACTAAAACTGTGGTTGTGGTTAAATATGTATAAATTTTATTAGGTTTCACATGATTGGCATTCAACGAAAAAATTTCTGTTTTACCTTGTAGTTGTTCATGGAATTAAGAAGTGTATTAATTTAAGTATTTATTTGTCTATCCGTCGAGAAGTGCCGAGGTCAAAAAGGGTCTTCATGGTTGTCTGACATGTCAAAAGGGTGTTCTTGAATTTTGAATGAGTTGTGGTCCGTCTCCGTATACTCTCGATGTTTACGCTAACGATTTACCGTTTCTTTTTGCTTAATATCGTATATTATTTGACTGTTAAACCATGCGGGGTAAGAACCGGAACTTTTTTGCTTCTTGGGTACATGTATTAGAAAGATCTTTGGAGTGTACAATGAGTCTGCTACCATATCCACAGCACTAAAATGTTCAAGAAATGACCAATCATTGAGCTGCAAGATCCTATACAATTCGACAAAGTTTACCTTTTTAAAGTTAAAGTCAAAGTTATTTTTTGAGGAAAATTATTATTGCTAGACTTTTGAAAGTCGGCCTGAATTAGGCTTGGATTAGTTGGATGATAGTTATCCTCTTTAAGCAGAACTTCAGATGCTTTGTGAATAGAACAGTTCCTATTGCAGAAAACGATATCAAGAATTCTACCATTTGTATTTGAAACACGATTATATTGGTTCAGTTCAAAGTAATATTAAAATGTAAGCACTTGCAGTAAAAAATTATTTCATAGCGCTCACATCCTGTACGCAGGTTATTTTTGACTCTATTATTAAAAAAGTAAAATAAATTTGCCACCTGCGTTTTTTTTAATATGAACTTTGGTTTCCAAGATAAGAAGGTATTTATTAGACATTTATTAGTGTTCTTGCATCGGATGGCAAAAATAACAAAATAAATAAATTACAAACTGCAACTAAAGCTTATTGCATTCTAGGCTACGCCTCTGAAGAGCCAGATCGAGTGGTCTATTGAAACACCTTGTCATTACTTAATCCTTTCAAAATGTTTTTTTTATTCCTCCGGTGATAACGAATTTTCAAACAATGATTACGTGGAACCTCATTTTAATCTTGAAACGCTAATTACAAATTAATTACCTACAGTGGAAAGTTATGAAATCAATCCGACCTTGCCCACTCGAATCTATTAACCGATTCTGATTTGACTTTCGTTATTGTCAGTTTTAAATATACTGACATTGAAAATATCAATTGACGACACCAAGGCAAGGCCTACCTTAAAATTCTGCTAGTATCTCATTAATAGGATGATACGTTTTTTTTTTCTTGTTTCGGAAAAGTAATCTAGCTATGCCGCAAGTTATCATGAGGCCGACGGCAGTTTTTTACACGTGAGTCGTTCATTAATAAGATTGATGTTCATTGTTAGAAGAAATGGAAGTTTTCTCAGCAATTAATTGATTATGTAATTGATCGAGTGTATGATAGATCAGAGTTGGGGTTTTTAAGGGTCTGCTTATTCTATTGGATTGAAATTTCGGTGAATTATTTGTCAGAATAACGTATAGGCTCGGTTGTGGTGGACGCTGGTGTAGGAATGAATCACAGGCAGAACTATCGTTCTTGTATTGCTTGCCTAATACTTTAAAACGTTTGATGCGATTAATCACGATCTATTTTTATCAAAATTGAATATAATTTTTCTAATAGTGCGTTAACGTTAATCGTAACAAAAACTTTTAGTAATAATTATGGTTCTTCTGCGAGTTATGGAGTCGCCGACAAATAATTTATACAGTTTTGGATAAGCGGGTGTTTTTTCTTAAATCCTAGGCGGAAATGGGAGGGGGAAGTTCATAATAACTGTTTTCTCATTTGTTTTACTTCACTTCCTTGTCTTTTTGACATAAGCATAGGCCCAGCTCGAAGCTGATTTCAAAGACCTATACTACTAAAGGTCTAGAGTTCATAAGTTTTGAGCTACATACATTTGAAAATATTACTTTTTTAAGCTAAATAATTCCTGTTTCATTAGCTGTTCGAAGATGCCTTGATCAAGTATTTTCAAATAGGTGGATTGGAAAGGTGGTAGTGTTGAATATCCACCAAGGTCACCGGGTTTTACCCCGCTAGATCTTTTTCGCTCTGGGTCCTTTGAAAAACGTAAGCAGTCTAGGTCATGAAATGTTACCCTTACTTTCTCATCGCCCCCCGTACACAACATCTGTAACATTTCTTAAAACATTGTTTCCGTTAGCTTCGTCCCGCCTGCCTACACGGATACGCAAATTGTATCCACTTTAATAGTACGTGCGTGGATTCAACGCTTCATTACGGGGTAATCCAATATGTTCTCCAATTTATCTGCATAAAAACCTTCAATAACTTTCTAATCCAAATCGCTTCAGGTATAAACCTTATATTCGTCTTTTTATGCACAACACGGTCATATAGGTTCCATTTCGAAAATTCAACTTTTTTACAATATTACACAGTGTTGCGCAATATTACGCAATGATGAGTCATCCTCGCCCGCACGGAGCGATTTCCAGCCTTTTTCAGACTTTTAAAACAGGATGCGACACTCGCGGGGCGCGAAAAACGCAACCATTTTGAAACATAGTCCCCGCGTAGCAAGCGAATGCAAGTTCTAGTCCGGAAGGGATTAAGTGTTTTAAAAGTATCGCGAGTGAAATGGTTTCTTTTTGAAAAAATCAGTGTAATTAGTGACCTCCGGAGATTGCTGAGACAAGTTTTTTCTGTTTCTACGGCGAGTTAGCTTCCTATTTTTCGAGCTTAATTTTAATTCTAAAGCTCTCCGCGACGACTTCCTTGGTGACCCCCAGTTAAAAAAGTGTTCTCTGCACCTAGTGTCCTAATTTTAAGAAATCTATTCTGCCCACGCGCATCAAATCAATTCGCATCTAGTGCCCTAGTTTTAAGAAAAATTCTACAAGTAATCTACCCTGCCTCCGCGCATTAACAAGAAGTGATTTTTTAAAACAAGAATACGAACCCCAAACCATTTCTCAAAGCCAGAATTATTATTGTGGAAGAGTTACCGTTTTAGAAACTGTATTGAAATTCAAAATTTGTTAAACTTAATCTGTCTAACATTTTCTGATTTCTTATTACCGTTAAAACCAAGTGCTACTCCTCCAGTCACCATATGCAGGGTGACTCGTATCTACAAAAAATACAAAATTGCAAATAATCTAAATAAAGTGATTCAAAAAGTGACATTCAAAAACAGTTCATAAATTCATATACAGGGTGTTGCAATTTCACCTGACAAGAAAATTCAAAATTTAAACTAAAGTGATTTTTGACTTTCTAATTGAACTTTAACGAATCTAAAGCACGAAACGCTTAATATACAGGGTATTGGTTTCCACCCGGATACTTTTTAAAAATACAGTGATCAGTCAAAACCTACAAAATTAGAGTCAATGCAACTCCAGACGACAGGACAATATACAGGGCGTAGCTTTTGTCCAAGTGCATCTACGACCTCAGGAGTCTCAGCTAAGCAGTCTACGCACCAACCAAATTAATTTTAAAACCAAGAGAGGCTCGTAGGTGTTCAGTCCCTCCAGCATGAATAACATACTGGTATGCTGGGTGAAAGGACATGGACAGTGTAATAGCAGCAAAGTAGCCGACAGATTGGCCAAGAAGGCAGCAGGCCTAAAAGTATCTTTGGACCAAGCCCGGCTGTGTTATGAAACAAACAGTTGTCAGCTTGCTAGGGAACTACTAAAATATCCCAGCAAGTGTGCAGCAATAGACTACCTGGCAATGTCCAGAAGGAACCTACGTTTTATAACGAGAATCCAGACTGTACACTGTCCGTAAGGAAACATCTACACAAAATGAGAGTAAGTGAAATACCTCTCTGTAGAAGTTGAGAACAACAAGATGAGACGGTCCAACATATTACTCTGTGACTGTTCTGCCGTCTCATCAATCTCAGAGAATTTTGGGAGAACGTTGGCCTATATTGGCCGATGTAAGGAAGATGCCCCTAGGCAGCATCACCCATACTCCATATTAGACAGGAACAGTCTCTCAGTTCCTAGGAGATACCCAATATAGTTTTTAGCATAACATTTAAAAAATATCATTATTGCGGCTATTTCTGTTATGAACAATGTGTATTACAGATCGCAGCTTATTGTAACGTTTGATTTTCAAGAGGGATATCTCTCTACTTTTCCATTTATTTCACTCGGTGTCTCTGTTCTATTTCGCGAGTTAATCGAATTTATTGTAAAAAAACGTGACCGAAAAACACGAGAGAAAAAACGGACGCAATTTTATTTATAATTCAGTAATGGTCCTGCGCCCTATTTATATCCGAGTGTCTCTACTCTAATTTGCTTGGCAAGGCAAACACAAAGACAACAACAAAACAAATTCGATTAAGCCGTAATCACTATATTGACGCGAGCCGAGGAACATATTTTACCATTAACCGAAAGCGGCGTTAACTTTTTATTTCAAATTGGACGCTCGATAAATTTTTATGTAATCTTCGGATGGAACGTCGTCGCGTTTCAGATCATCTTTATATGGTGAGGAGTGAATTACGATGTAATAAAGTCAGAAATAACAGGGGACGATTTATGTAATTTGTCTGTGTCGTTTGTTCGGTGAATATTAATGCCAGTCGAGTAATTTTTGTGGGTTGGCAAATCGTCAAATGAGGCTGAAATCATTATTTTTAATAATAATTAGGCAAGTATTTATGAATTTCTTAAAAATGACTTTCGGAAAGATCTACAAGCTGTACAGCTTTCAAATCTAGGTGGAGATTTTTTTCTACCGGCGACCTCTTATATTTAATATTCTGCCAGTGGATACAAAAAAACTCATGGCAAAAAACCTACAAAGAGATTCAGATAACATTGCACTAAAAATTGATTATAGAAGTAAATTAAATGCTCTAGTACATAAAACAAAAAATACTGATAGAAATACATAAAAATGACTCCTGATTCTAAAAACCTTTGGAAAGTTATACAGAATATAACAAAAAGTAAATAAAAAAAGCACCCATCGAATCAAAAAATGTAGAGGTGGGGAAATATTAACTGAAACTAAACAGATAGCAAACGAATTTGTAAAGACTTTTTTAAAAATGGGGAAGATATTAGCAAACAATATTAAAAAAAGACCCAACCTTTTCACCTCAAAGGTTCCAAAGCAAACAGTCATTATATTGGCTCCCAGCAGACGAAAGTGAAATAAATGCTTAATTTGCGGCTTAAAAAATAATATATGTACCGGAGTAGATCATATAAACGTGGAAACTATAAAATCTGTCTCACTTTATATCACGGATCCCCTAGTGTATATAACAAATAAATATTTGGAAGAAGGATTATGGCCGACTACTTTCAAGGAGTCGTTAATAATATCAATATATAAAACTGAAGGTAAATCACTTATACAAAATTATAGACCAATATCCCTAATAACAACCATATCTAATATATTTGAAAAAGTAAGTAAAGCGAGATTAAACTCCCGCATAAATTTAACTTTCTATCTAATAACCAATATAGTTTCAAAGAAGGTGAATAACAGATCTCACAACTAATATTTATTTAGCGTTAGATAAAGGAAAACCTTGTCTTATGTACATTTATTGATCTTAATAAGGCATTTGACACAGTCGGCCATGATTACTCTTACAGACACTTGAAGATATTTTAGTCAGAGGCACCTGCCTAAAATTTTTCAAAAGTTATTTAACCAATCGAATTTGGTCGCTGAGAGTAAAGGATATACTGATATTGAGTATGGAGTACCACAAGGCATGGTGTTAGGACCGCTACTATTTTCAGTTTATATAAATATTTTCCTTGCAAAGCACAGGCAAAATAATCAGCTTTGCCGATAATACTGCAAATTCTTATAAAGCTGACACGTGGGATGAACTAAAAAACATCGTAGAAACCGATTTAGCTACTATAAAAATTTGGTTTGATCACAAATTGTTGACACTGAATTTTGAAAAATTTTTTTACATATAGTCCAAATCAGCACTTCCCGACACTCAAAAAACGCAACAAAAATTTTACGACATAATTATTATCGCCGCGGGCCATGCGGCATGCCTGTCATCAAACAACTCGACGCACATTAAAAACTTATAAGGGTAAGCGAGTCAATTTGCGGTCGAGACAGCACAAAGAGTTATGGTATTCTAATGAGGTCGTAAAGTTTTTGTTGCGTTTTTTATGTGCCGGAGACTGCTAATCTCAACTATACCTTTTAGCTGTATCTGAACAAGGCTTCCATCATTTAATCAAATTAATTTTAATACACTGGGAACTCAACAGACAATTCTGCCAAAAACAGAAATAAAATACTTTCAGGAGGAATTTAACAGAAGAGTCCAAAGTATACCGAATTGTTTAGTTATCAAAAATCACGTTAGGAAATTTTCTAAATAATCTATGAAAAATTGTCATTGTCTATCAACCTTTCGCCAAAGTATGACTCGAGCGTGAAATAATGACACTAGCGATTTTATCGAAACACAGCGCCCTAGCACTACGTTTTCATTTGTATGGGTTACTTGGCGCTATACAGAGTTGAATTCTGTCCCGTGTGCATTCCATTTGTGGAATATAAATGTAGTTTTTACTTGTTAATTTTACTGCGTTCATGGAAACGTGATTGCAGTTTGGCAGCTTCAACACAACGTTTTTCAATGCACAATCTAGTGAACAGTGCATAAAAATGTCAAGCAATTTTATGAAAACAAGGTCTGTCGACGTTTGTATTAACAAGTGGTATGGTCCAATGAAACTTAAAGGAACATGGAAATGCACAAGATATATAAATATAAGTTTGATTTGAATAAACGGAGAATTTTTTACGTTTCTGATCTTAGTTAATATACGATTACACGAGTAATGGATTATACATACATTTATTGGTCCATCCAAAGGTATTTACATTAATTAAATACGTAATGATATTTTATTCACGACAGTGTTTATAATGATACATATATGGACTATCTGACGTACGCAGATATCCATATTGAGTTTCTTTTATTATGCGATAGTACCAGTCGAGGACAAGTATTACGTTATATCGTTTATGCTGTATTTATACAGTGCACTGTTTAGAAATATGTCGCAGTTTAGATGAGTCCTTTATTCAAGCATTGATGTTTTCCACATCAGTTCGTTCCAATACATTAAAGTTATTTCGATTAAATTAATATTTACGCTTTTTTTGTCTTTATAACTAAGTATGTAATTGAAAAGTATGAGTAGCACTAATGTATCTTAGCTATTCTTTCCTATTATTTGGGTTTTCTACCACATGTATTATTATCCTCTTCAAAACAAATCACCGAATCTACAAAATAATAGAATTATTGGAAAAAAGCCTCTGCGCCCGTGACGTTTACGCCAAAGGAAAAGTCAGAGTTTTGCAAATAATATAAATTGGAATAAACACAGAAATAATGTATTTTGCTGACGTTTCGGAAAGTAATCTCTTTCCGTTTTCAAAGCTTTTTTGGAAGAACTCTTATTTTTCTGTGTATGTCAAATACACAACTTTAAGGTTCTGTTTATGATATTTCCATAGATACTTACTACTTACACAGAACAAAGAACTGATGATATTTTCTTTTAGATAATGTTGAGTTTGTTAAGTTCTTCTTTTAACATTGGTAGCCAGGTTGTACAAATATTTACAGAATAATTCGATACGCACTTATCTTCATTTAATAAGATTATTGCTGATTCTTTAATTTTTCTTTTTTTGGTATCTGTTTCTTTTGTTAAAATTTTTGCCGAGTCCCAGTTTATTCTATGTCCGTTTTCCCAAGCATGTTCACAAATCTTTGATTTCTGAATTTCATTCTTTCTAATGTAATTCTTGTGCTCATCCAACCTCACACTGAAAGGTCTGGATGACTCACCCACATAACATTTATCACATTCGCACGGGATATTGTAAATACAGTTTTTTGAATTCTGCTCCCTGTTTATCGGTTTTGTTTTTGTTAAAATAGATCTCAAAGTGTTCCCCGTTTGAAATATCGTCCTAGCATCAAATTTGTCACCTATAAGGCGTAGCTTTTCCGATAGTCCGTATATTATAAGGAATTATTGCTGTATAATGACGTTCAGGTTTTTGTCGTACCTGATTGTCCCTATTTTCAACATTTATGAAAACTCTATCAACAAAGGCTTCAGGATATTGATTTTGTACTAGAACCTCTTTGATAAATTTTTTCTCATTAGTTAATATTTCATTATTAGATGAAATTATTTTGGCCCTATCGTATAAACATTTTACAAGACCCCTTTTAACATTTATTGACTGATTTGAGTTAAAATTTAGATATCTATTAGTATGTGTTGGTTTTCTATAAACGCTTGTTTCAATTGTATTATTTACCCTTCTAATTAAAACATCTAAAAACGGTAATTCATTCCTACTTTCTACTTCTAATGTGAATTTAATAGACGGTTCCTTACTATTTTTATTTTCTAAAAAACTATCTAGTAAATCGACACCATGAGGCCAAATTGCAAAAATGTCGTCAATATATCTCCACCAGACAACTGGTTTGTTTATACAATTTTGAACATGTGTGTTCTCAAAGTTCTCCATAAATATGTTGCTTAAAATTGGTGATAATGCAGACCCCATAGCCATACCAAAATCCTGCTGATAGAACTCATTGTCCAATTGAAAATAGGTTGTTTTTATACATAGTGTTAAGAGTTCCATTATGCTATTTACACTTAATTTAGTTCTAGTTTCCAAATTATTATCATTTAGCAACATGTCTTTAACTATTTTTAAGGTTTCATCTACCGAAACATTGGCAAAAAGACTAACTACATCAAAACTAACCATCAGGTGTGATTCATGAATAGCGTTTTCATAATTTTTTTCTATAAAATGTTTACTATTTTTAATATATGAATCGGTATTTCCAGATAATGGATCAATAATTTTAAGTGAAAATTTTGCCAAATTATGACATGGTGAATTAATAGAACTAACAATTGGTCTTAAAGGAATATTTTGTTTATGTGTCTTTGGTAAGCCATAAAAATGAGGAGGCTTACTATGATGTGGTGTAAATTTTGCTCTATATTGATTTTGTTGCATCTTTGTTTAGTTTTGAGTAGGGTCCCTCATTTACAAGAGTCATGATTTTTGTGTTATATATATCTTTATCTATAATGACTGTGGCATTACCTTTGTCTGCTGGCAATATTTTTATGCTGTCTAACAAAGTTGCCTAATCCTAATCATTCTTTTTTTCTGTCTCTAGTTAGTTGTCCAGAAGCTCTAAAGATTTCACTAATAACTCCCTTCTATAAGAAAGATGACTATAATGAACCATCTTGTTTCCGAGACATTACATTAAATCTGTTTGCATCATATTTATGTAGCAGATATCAGCTTGTTAAATGGAATGATGCAGTATCTAACCATAAATATACTAAATTTGGCGTTCCTCAAGGATCGGTTATAGGACCTGTTCTTTTTGTTATTTATGTCAACGATCTCTTCTCAAATATTGATCATAACATTCTTCCAGTTGCCTATGCAGGTGATACAACTTTGTTATTTAAAAGTAAATCTTCAAAAGAAATAATAAATAATATTGAATTTTCTGAATATCTGTTACAAAAATTGTGTTCTAGCAACTTCCTAAGTTTGAACTTTGATAAGATTAATCCACTGGACTTTGCAGTGGTACCTTCTAATGTTGTAAATAACGATCCGGTAAAGTCATTAGGTGTCTTTTTCGATAGCTCTTTAACTTTTACACATACTGATAAACTGTGTAATGGATGTATGCTATTCTTCTATTGGATAATACTTGTCATGCTCAACAGGTCCTCGTATTACAGAAGAGAGCAGTACGTGTTTTAGCTGAAGCCAAGCCTACTGACCCTTGTAGACCTTTATTTAAGGACATGTGCATTATGACCCTACCTTTATGTTTTATTTATTAATGTTTGCTATGCATTAAAAAGAGAAGTATGCTGGGTTGTATGCAGGAGGATGTTGTGAAAATGATTAAATGACGTAAATGACAGAACTAAAACGTAACCAAAGCACACTTTTCAATAAATACACTTTGTTTCATTAAATTTGAATTTGTCTTTCAAAAAATTATTGAAATGTTTAACGGCACTTTCCTCGAAAACGGTTGGAGTTATCAAGTTCTACCAAGTGTTCCTTTTATACGTGTAAATGACGCCCTCATCAGATTTTCTGGTCAGAAGTACCACAACGTTTCGTCAAAAAAAATGTATGAAAAAATTCATCATCAGATACAGGTCCTGCGGCGCCCTCTATGATCTAACGTGATGTAATACATAAATTATTATTTCTTAGAATAAAAAAAAATCCTCTAGCAAATTTGACGAAGATCAGTCAAGATGCTGTTGAGTTATTGCAAAAAAACGGAAAAATAATTTGAACTTCCGTAGCAACATTTTACTAAAGCATATTTGATTATATCCTCATATCTTGGCCCAAAGAATCTACCCCTGAACTATAGCCTATTATTAATAGTCCACCCTGCATACATTGTTCTTTTGCAATTTAGTATATCTGTATGCTACTTAAATTATTTTTATTTATTTTATTATTTTGACGACTGTATGCACATTGTGTGAAAATAAGAAAGAAATATATTCTATTCTAATTTTTATGATCTGTAAATAAATAAAATGTCTACTTGAAGAAACCCTCAGTATGGTAATTCTTCTAGGCATAAATACTGTAAAAATAAATTTACGGATCGGTTAATCGAAAGGCATTCTTGCTAGATTATATAAAACGGGAATGACTGTAATAAGAGTATGCGGACTGGTTATTTAAGTCCCTGAGATACTCAAAAAGTGAAAATAAAGTTCGTAGACTACTGAGGTGTGTACTTAAAAATAAGATATTGCTGCATTCTAACAACACATTTTTCCAACCGAGAACGAGTTTAAATATATTATAAGCAAGGAGCAAATAAATACACTTTACGGAACGTTGTCTGTATGATTGCTTGCTCAAGTGTAACACGTATGTTGTGTCTAAGTCTGTCAAAGCGTAATAAATTGTGCACTACAAAAAAGTGTTTTTTTAATATCTTATGTCTCAGTTACCTGTGGCTGGCGTAATCGCATACCTTTGAATTTTTCTCTACTGGCTGGGAACCGGAGAAAATGTGCTCATTCGGCTTGGTTTGGCGGGCCGAGGTTTTTTATTGTATAGGGTGTCCGAAGATTCCCTTGCCATACTTTAACGGACGAAAAAAAGTTTGTATGAACATAGGTAGTGAAATAAGTTATATTTTTTATTCTAAATTTCTTTAAGAATGTTTAAAACTTAAACGGCCCTAGCTAGCTTAACAGCAGAGTTGAAGCAGGACTGGATTAAAGAGAAACAAACAATATAAAATGTAAACCTATATCACAACAATAAAATATATGACCCTGAAGCCGTGCAACATAAAAATACATCAATATCAAAAACAAATCAAAAGTTCTTTAAACTATACGGTATTCGAATACACAATCAAGTTATAGGAAAAATAACTAAACTAATACATGGATTTTTTACAGTAACAAAAGGTAATTTACAAACATGAACAAAATCCGGAGTATAACCGGAGTCAAAACTCATAAGATACTCTGACATTAACACATAATTTTTTTTTTTTTGTAAAAAGCCTAAAAGCATTCAGTGAACTTAACAAGAACGCACTTATAGTTTATGTTGCACTTTCTCACATAAAGCATTAATTGGCATTGAGAGAAAATCTTCCAAATACCTACTTGGAGGGCGTATTGTTCAATAATGTACAAGTTAACCCCTATTTCACTATAGCTTTTTTTCTTTTTCTTTTTTTTTAACGTCGGCCTATTTCCGCTACTGAGGCCTATCACCGACACCTGTAGACGAGCTACCCCCAACCAGGAATTTTACCGAACCTCTTCCCTTAAGAAGAGTAGGGATCTTTTACTTGCCTAACATTTAATAGACAAGGGACCGACGGCTTTACATCCCCTCCTAAGGATGATATATCTCCTATACAACCCTCGCCTAAGGTTGTATAGCTTCCGCGCATACACTGATATACAAGCCGCTGGAAGATGTGTGAGGCGAGGACGCGGTCTTCGTTGGAACGGTCACCCATCCAACTACTAACTGCGCCTGACGTTGCTTTACATCGCATATCAAAGTATGTACATAGTAAAGACGCACCTACGCTCGCCCCTTTCTAAAGCTTACACTTTGATAAAACAGTACAGTATACGGACTAATACATACAGTACTTCGCGGTAATACACCACTCGCAATCTTTCTTTTTACCCATTTTCAATGGCCGCTCTGACTTAATGCTCTCTGTGTACCCCATGCATCAACGAGAATAATCCCGCGCATCCTCTATCTCTCATGAAAACGGCGTTAAATACCTGAACCAATCAGGGCTTCGGATTCAAAAATGCACCAATCATAGCCTATAGTTGAATCGAATATGTCGCGCGGCTACAGGCTTTGTTTTTATCGATTGATATGACATTTTACTAATATTTTGCTAAATTCACACACGATAAAAATAGACCGTTACAGCATGGAAGCTGAGAAATACCCCATACCAAATTCAACCCTCAGCATCGTCAACGATCACTTTTTCACCTCAAGCATTTCGTCTCAAAACAAACTCTGTCACCGCTGAACGTTAATTTGTGCTAGATCCCCACGAGATATTTTTAATAAACAGATTTTTTTCCACACTGTACAATATTTTTACTTTATACAACCCATCTGTTCGCGTGAGAAATTTCAGAGCATCTCAAAGAATTAACTTTCTATATATAACATAAATGCAACTAAAAAAAACTGTTTTTATCTCATACGCGTCAGCGTGTGTCGTCTTAATGACTCCTCTCGTAATAAATGTGATGGGAAAGTTTTAAAATTCTTAAACTAACTCTAGTCTTAACCTACTTCGTCCATTACCTTCTCCAAGTTTTGATTATGCAATGAGTGGAACGCTTTTATGTAACTTGTGTTCTGGGAGCGAAACACTATTAATTATTATTAAAATGTCAATACCACAATGCTTTTTATGGCTCGGGTATGGCGCTATGTGGATGTGTACTGGGTTGGGCCAGACTAAATGGATTGTTTTTAATTCTTTTACGGCTGTTGGTTTGGCTAAAATTATAATATTTTCTCGTTTTTTAAATTTTCAAATTTTTGGAAGGTTTCAAGTATTTTTGAAAAAATTGTTTCAATTCCTTCGGTAACCACTTATATGTATTTGGTCTTGCTGTCCTGTTTAATGCTCACAGTTTCTTGTCGAGTTTGTTTCTTTTAATTTCTCCAAATTATTGGCGCTAATTTTAAAACAACAACATAAAAAACTTAAGGGAAGCTTTGACTACAATTAAATTTACTTGAAGGAACTATATAAGTGTTAAAACTTCTGTTAAAGTAATTAAGAAGATATACTCCGAAAATTTCCAATGTTTCATATTATACAAGATTACCTGTAATTAGATGCAAATTTCATCACAATATATGTTATTTAACTTTAAAAAATCGGCAGCTACTGGAAGCGGCTGGAACCTTTCCACTCGGTGGATCTTTGAAGCCGAAAAGAGTATTAAATCGTGTGACAAAACGGCACTAAACGTAATCCGATCTCATACAAAACCTTTTCAGATCTTCTGGGGCACTAAAAAAAACCCTCAACTTAATGAATGTACGATCATCTATGCGAGTTATTACCTACATTATCGCTCGTTGAATAATATACTATTAGGATATTAACATCACTTGAACGACTAAGAAAGTCTAGTTATCCTATATACTACAGATTTGTAAAGCAACAAACTGAAAATTGGTAAAGTGATAATCTATAATAAATCCACCAACGAAGGTACAGAAAGCATATGATATTGATATTGTTACATCTACCTTTAAAGTTTATGACAATCCACTAATAGTTACAAATATGCCGAAATCTTATTAACATGACGTGACACCAACGTTATCGGATGACAAACGATGACAATGACAATCGTCAAAATTTGCTCATTGCAATCCGATCGCTCGCGGCTGGCTTTGTTAAATGAAACATTAGCATTTCAGTAATTTTACTAGATTTTAGAGGAATATTTGTAGTTTAATTCTTCGATTTATCTGTATATATATTTAAAAACGGCACTAAACGTAATCCGCTCTACTTCTAGAGCAGTGAAGAAACCCTCACACGTGATGTGACGAGTTTCACGCCGTAACGGCTACGCGCATCGATCATGTCATGCGAAATGCGATCTATGCCATATTTGCTTTGTTTTTAATTTTTTTCACGGAAACCAAATCGAAAGGGTGGAAGTATGGTATATCGTTGAAATCAGAATTTTAACTGCTTTTCAATGGTTCCATTGCAAATTGAAAGTAATTATAAAATAAACAACTTGTTGCGTCAAAATGGCACTAAACGTAATCCGATCTCAACCAAAACCTTTTCAGATCTTCTGGGGCACTAAAGAAACGCACACGCAAAGTTTCATTCAAATCCGTTCAGTAGTTTGGGCGCTATCGTGCTAACACACATACACACACACACACAGACATTTTTCAAAAACCACTTTTTTGGGTTCCTAGGACCTTAAAACGTACAGATTTGATGTTATCTCAATTTTCGTTTTTGAACCAATTTTAGTAACCTCTCACAATTTTATTGTGGAGAGGTTAAAAAACATACGTGCAAAAAAATCCAGTGGATTCTTTCAGTTGCCTTAAATATTTTTTACAGTGTTTCACTTGAAATGATAAGAAAGATAAAAAATCCTGTAATATATACTTTATCTAACGTCAGTTTAAAACTGTATAAAAAACAAGAGCGCATTACTTTGTAAACCGACCTCTAACGTGTGCCGTTCATAGGCGCGCATAACTTACTTTTCAAGGTAATACATGGCCCTACGATATTTTAAAAATCGTTACACGTAACACATTTTGCAGACTTATTAACTGATATATTATGACTGAAAATGGTGAAATGATAGGATAGGTAGGTATAGTAAAATTTTTCTAAGATGACACTGTCGGCAATAAAACGCCAGACGAAGAGAAATACATATTTCACCTTTTCTCGCGCCTATTCGAGCAGAGAACGATTGCAGCCCCGCCCCTAAGTTTGTAGATACATGTGGTTTCATTTCTGGTCTTGCTCTTGCTCGAGAATTAAATAAGGATAACTTCTGAAAGTGTAAATAAAAATAATGAAATAAGTGCTTCATTATTCATAATTAAATTAGATATTTACACAACTTTACTACGGGACGTATAGGCTTATTTTCTTTGTGAATTTTCGGAAGGTCATAAAGGATGAAGGGTTCATAATCCATAATTTATACGCCTTCTGGTTTTGAATAATAGTATTGCATTTTTTAAATTATAGTCTATTTCAGACTGAAATTGGTTTGTGGGATTTTTGCTATTTTTTTCGACATCGTTGTTATTTAAGATTGTTTGTAGCGTTTCATTATATTCTAATTTAATTAAAATTGTTATGGTGTTATGGTTCAAGTAATAAGTTCCCGAGACAGAAAAAACGCAACAAAAACTTTACGACATAATTATTATCGCCGCAGGTCATGGCGGTAGTTGAAGTAAATAGATCCCAGTAAATAAAAAACGCAACAAAAACTTTACGACATAATTATATCGCCGCTGCCATGGCGCCAAGTCTGACATTAAACATTCTCGACGCACATTAAAAACCTATAAAGGTAAGCGAGTCAATTTTCGAACAGCACTAAAAAGAGTACCGGTATTTTAATGAGGTCGTAAAGTTTTTCTTGCATTTTTTATGTCTCGGTTTATTCCTACTTGAACTATACTTTTATCCGTTTTACAGAGCACCAAATCATAGTTATCTATTTTTTTTTTGTTTAATGCTTTTTAATAAGTCCATTTCTTTGATAGTTTTCAATAAATCTTTTTTTACTAGAATTTTTTCAGGAATTTTTATATTTAAAGATCTCAAACTTTATTATGTCGTCCTTTTTTCGTATTATTGTTTGGTACTTTATTTAATAGTCGTGAATGATGAGAAGCGTTATCTATAACGATAACAAAATTTGGGGGAATATTAGGTAACAGCTGTTCAGCAAACCATTTTTCAAGCTATACTTTGGAGGAAGAGTTTATGATGAGCCACTGTACTGGGGCAATTATCATAATTTTTCTTCGTGAGTTTTACCGCCGCGCTGTTGTGTTGAGAAATATCATTAATCAATATCACTTCGTCAAAAATAACTGGCTAACTTTCCATTTTTACAATATATAGCCACCTTAACACCACGTGAAACTGTTGAGTTCCTTTACGATTTCTATTCCATTATTCCCAGTGACAACCGATTACTCAAACATGCTATGTTGTGAACTTAGTCTCGGTAATATAATAAACTTTTTATTCTACATACCTTCCAAACATGTTTGTAGCTGCTGCTCTCAAAGTAATTTTTAATGAAACTCTGATCCCGGCAAGCAAACATGATTAAAATTTGTTTTAGTGTCCTCGTTTCTGACATTGAAATTTGTAGTTTTAATGAAATATTTGAATATTTGACTTTGCATTCTTTAAACGACCGAAATAAAATTTTAATGAAAAAGTTTCGAAGTAGACAGATTCACTTGTAGAAATAATAACGGAACCCCGAGAGAATTGAACGGCCTCAGATAACGCGTATTCATATTCATTAAAAAATATGTAGCTTTGAGAAAGAAATGACATTTTTGTGTTCCAATGGTTTAAATCTAGAAATTAAGTTTATTTAACTGATATTGTATTTATAAAGTCAAGGATTTATATGTTTTTGCGACTAATCTCTATTATTATTATTATTAATCACAAGTTACCAAATCGGGTGACTTAGAAGTCTACTCTATTACGAAATTACTCCCACTAATCTAAATATTAGTTTAATTTTTGGGAAATTTGCATTAAAGAATTTTTTCGGATATGTAAATTTTTTTACGTTTACTTTATGATATACAGGGTGTTTCATGAGGAACTCTACACACTTCCAGGGGCGGTAAGGACATTCTGGCCAAAATAATCTAAATATTAGTTTAATTTTTGGGAAATTTGCGTTAAAGAATTTTTTCGGATATGTAAATTTTTTTACGTTTACTTTATGATATACAGGGTGTTTCATGAGGAACTCTACACACTTCCAGGGGCGGTAAGGACATTCTGGCCAAAATAATTTTAGACCAAAATCCGTTTATCACCCTGTATCTCAAAAATTAAGAGCGACAGGAAAATTTCAATGGACGTTCCTGAATACCCAAGTGGTCCTTCTAACCGGCCCTGGAAGTGTGTACATCCTGTACGTGCCTGTAAATTGCACTACAATGAATACAATATTTATATCTAGCATTAATTTCATTGTTATATGTTCGTTCCCGCTGGCTGTGCTTTTACTGCAATCAAATAATTGTTAACGCAAGAGGTCTGCCTAACGAACAACACCCTGTACACGTAGCAAAACGTAAAACCACTTAGACAAATCCATTATACGGTGTTGGTCTAATTTCTTTCTATTTTGTGGTTTAACCTTCAGTTTTAGTAAACCAGACACAAATTAATTAAAGTCTCATTAAAATAAAAGCTGAAACAACCTTGCCTGTGTAGCTTATTAGCAATAACACTGATTAGCTTATTTTTTTCCTGTTTCACGTCGCCCCAAAAAATTCATTAGATTTAATAGAATTAGAATGAATATTGGATGAAGGTTGATACGGTGGTTTTGTGTGCATCTTAAATTGAGGAGCAAATTTTAAGGATCAAAGCGGCAATTTAATCTAATACCATATGAAAGGAATCTAGGGAACTCGTAAATGAATGAGTTTTTTTGTGGTTCCGTATGAATAACACAATTCGACAGAAATTGCTTTCAAAAGCCTAAACACCAGTAATTATTAGTCTAAACGCTAAATCTAGAAGTATATTTGATCAACTGTTGTAAGGTTTGAAGTGAGTGAACTGAATTTCAGAAACAAAATTAACTTCATTTGAAAATAAATGATTTTTAACTTCTCTGCTAGAATATTTCAATCGGTTTAAGCTCGATACGAAAAAAATGTTGCCCTTTTCGTCAAGCTTTCATCCAGTAGCTGAATTATAGTCGTCAAAATCAAAATAATGGTTCTTTTTTTATCATATCGCCTTTATAAGAATCATCTCTTTGTTATCTCATGCGTTTTTCAACCTCTGCCTATATTTTCCAACAAAATCAAGTGTAAACCAATCTATAAGAGCACTGCTTTCGAATTTGTTACTGAATCCTCTAGTTTTGCCGCTCTATATGCCGTCTAGTCTAGTTGGTGTCTTGTTAACTTGCGTTAATCAGCTGCATCAGCTTCCCTTGACATTTCATTGGAAGTTTCTAGACCTATTTGCATCAAAAACTGCATGTTTTATAGGGGTTGCTGGTGTAACGGAGTCTATCACAGCCCACTTGTGGATAAAGTTATCCTGTCTGGTTGTGAGCAAAATAGAGCCTGATACTCGACACTCTGATTTGTTTGGAAGATCTCGACATCGTAGAACGATTGGCAATTTATCTCGGAGACAGTCATATATATTTTTCACTCAAATGTACTATTGTAACTAGTTAAGCAAGATATTGCGTTCAGTATTTCGAGTACAATTTAAAGCAGAGCAGGAATTTGATAAAATACCACGTAAAGGAAAGCATTGCAATTTGTTCAGTTCCAATTTAGAGGGTGATGCAAAGATGTTGATGTCACCATAATTAATGATCTGTTACAATTCGTGATTATAGCCATTAATATCGATTATCAACGGCCAGAGTAGAAAAAGATCTCGTACACCAAAATATTATTGATTATTATTAATAATGTGAGATTTAAACAAGTTTTCTGTAGAAAGTATAACTTTGTTCTTAACTATTTTTTGGGCTTTTCTTAAGTTAAATTTCACCGGATGTTATTGGTATTGTCCGAGAGAATGAATTGTCTTTCTATAATATATTAATAAAGACTTAGGATTATTTTCAAGTATTTTGTACAATTTCAAAACTTAATTGTTTATTATTAAGTAGTTGTATTAAAATAAATTTATGGCAATGCTTAAGTTAGTCATATCGAATATGATTACTTTTCCCAGCGTATAAATAATTATATGTCTTGTTCATTAGTTTTAATGGGAAAATGAATGAAGGTCGTCAAACTATACTAATGAAAAGGAAAAGTTGTCTGTTAAGTATTACTAATATATGATGTAATATAAGGATCCGATAATGTTTCGTGTTATGAAAGTGCAGCTTAATCCTTCTCTTCAAGATGCGCTACATACCAAGCCGGTTAAACGGACCTCTCTAAACTTCTCGGGGGTTCAAGGTCCATATCGCGGTCAGCCTCGTATCAGTTTCAAAAACGCAGACCATAATCAATCGAAAAAAATTATATTAAAAAATATTTTTAAAAAAGTAGAAAATAAACTTTGAAAATCAAACCCATCATTTTGTTACATTATATAATTTTTTTATGGTATAAAAGCTTGTCGCGAGATTTTCCTGTGTAAAGGAGATTGCTCGCGACAAGCTTTTATATAATAAAAAAAATTATATAATGTAACAAAATGATGAGGGATGGGACTCCCAAAAGTTTCAATCGACAAACAATTAACTGTTGACATGTACAAATGTTACAAAACTCGGATAATATAATTTGTATATACGTATGTATGAAGTCTTATAACGGTATTTTGCTCAAATCTAGTTGTGTACATCTAACTTTAATTTTTATGACATTGTCAGTTAGTTGTCATAATTTATTGCAAGTGTGCAAAAATCTAATATGCCTCATATAAGCGACTTAAATCTGAGTTATTGGTAAGGCAGAAGATGGATGGTCAATGAGACAAATTGCACTGCGTTATAATATTGACAAAAATTCGGTGTGTAACATTTTCGGCGGTAAATACGAATACGACCGCTGTGTGTTGACTGGAAAGTTTTTTCGTCTGTAAATCCTACTCGAGCTTCTTTATGTTCAACTTTAAGTAAGTATTTCTGTGCTGCTGCATGACAGCGTAGCTCCGATTCTCTTACTCGCCGGCGACCAGTACTACTCGATCCAGGATAATTCGTTTCTTCAGCAGCCTGAATAACTGAGTAAAATTGATTTTCTACTAAAGCATTTACCAATTGCAAATCTTGTTGTTGATATCCTTCGTCGCCCTGATCCAGGATTTCTACTAACCGTACCGTTTATTCTCCACTTTCTTAAAATGTTACACACCAAATTTTTGTTAATGTTATAACGCAGTGCAATTTGTCTCATTAACCATCCATCAGTTACTATAGCAATAACTACATTACATATTCAAATAGACAGATTTACATTAGAAAAAAAAAGTTGTCCTATTTTTTCCTGCTCATGACGGCACTAAAGTAAAGTTTTTACACAAGAACTGGTTGAAAAAAAAAATCTTCAGCTCTTATGAAAGTAATAAATAAATCATTAAGTATATAGACTGAATTTAGTTACCTACAAGTTCTTCCTGGCCTAGATAAATCAAACTGAGCTTGAATAAATTCGTTAATTCGTATAATCCCAGTTAAAACTACTCGCATGTGTAGATCAATTTGCACTTGAATAAAGTCTTATAATCCTGGTTAAAAACTGAACTGTTTGAAATCAGAACCTTCATAAGACTGCTTAGTAGTAAAGTGGTTTTATTATTATTTGAATGTTTCCCGCCTAAATTTCTAACCTATTCGGTAGTGATTGATTGATCGGAGTATCATTAAGAAGTTTTAAATAATTTTATTTGATTTTTCTTTTAAAATCACCCACTTTAATTTCTATTTGCTTGTTAGCGTTGACTTGGACATTCTGTATACGTCGCTATTGAGTTAATAAATATACCATAACCTCATTTTCTTATAAGAGATTTCAGTTTCATTCACGTATATTAAAAGCTAATAAAGTATATGGTGTATTTAACAAACGTGTCATTCTTTTATTGCGTATTTTGACAAGAAGCCGCTTTCTTAGAAGGAGAAGGTTTTAAAAGAGGATATACAGGATGTATATTTTATAAAGCAATTTTAAAACCATTTGAACGCTTCATAGTTTTATAGTTGCTTGAATTGGTCAGATTTGCATTCGAAGGCTTTTTTTTAAACCAAACTGTTCAATTCATTACATTAATAATAAATATTTTACAAAACTAAAGCCAGAGAAAGTCCAAAAGATTTTATGGTCAAGTTTTAAGATATACTAGAAGCTTTTCAATAAATTCTTATGCTCTAGAACTACATTTGGTTTTAAATCTTCTAAATAAACCTAATTTAAAACTAATTAATCTGCAAATATCCTTCATAAAACCTGTATAAAACGAGATCCAGACTAAACAGCATTCAAATTGTTACTAGGGATTGCCACCGACAGCGCCCGGGTGCTACCATTTCACCGTATCTGCCGTCCCCATTCACCTGTAATAGGTAGTTTATCCCGTCAGAAAATGCAAACAGCCGAGTTGTAAATATCGAATAACCCTGAAGCCTTCATCCAATTAACTGAAGGGATTGACAATAAGCTGGCATTGAAAACACACGTGTTGAATTTTATTCAACAGTTTTCCTTGCCTGGGAAAACATCGATACTTCATTGAACACTCTAATTATCTTTCACAAGGCCTTCACGACAGGCTTCGCCTCAAAAGCAAATAACATGCCCGACCAGCTTACCTTCGTCATGTCTTCATCGGACGCATGTGCGCCATGCGGGTCATTAAGTTTTACAACCAAGTTCACGGCCGGCTCGTTGGTACTTTTGATTACTTACTGCTATTAATAAATGTTCAAATTGGGCGTTTATCTCGGGTGATTTTCTTTGTTCGAATTGAGCTACTCGCAGACGTCTGGGACGGGGATCGGGCACTGACAACGATCGTGAAACAAAGTATGACTAAATTTAAATTTAATTTGAATGTCGGGAGGATTACAAGCTACAAGCTGGGTATAATAAAACAAGAAATTTAAACTACATATGTGTACGCAACAGAAATTGCTCAGAAGAAAACTCTAGTGAAAAAGGAGACAAAAGTAATAACGAATTTATTTGTAGAAGGGGAGGGGAGGTTGCAGCTCCCATTTTACATTCCCAATTCAATAACTCGCAAAGTTTTCAACGAAATCGGCTAAGATTCATATCATGACGGATTTTGAAGTCACTTATTACGAGTCCAAAGTGAAAGTTGGAAAATTCAAAATGGCGGACTTTAAGAATTAATTCCTTATTTACGCCGTTTCTATTGGTTTTACTGAAAAATATGTAGAGTATAATGAGTAAAATGAAATAAAATGTTGAAAATTCCCTGATATGTTCAACAACAATAAAGAAATTACATATAAAGTCTACGGACCTAAGAAATGATTTTCACCCCTTTGGTAGCCAAAAAAATATTTTTTTCAAAACAAAATCGAGCGCTTTTCCGTTCTTTAAACGAGATTTAAATTATTTTTTAAGGGCGTACTGTCGTGAGCAGAAAAAAATAGGAAAACTTTTTTTTTTCTTATGTAAATCTGTCTCTATTTGAATATGTAATGATTAGCCGAAATAAAACAGATATCACTTTTAATTTATTTTTTATTTTAATGCTGTAGTTATTGCTATAGTAAATGATGGATGGTTAATGAGACAAATTGTACTGCGTTATAACATTAAACAAAAATTTGGTGTGTAACATTTTAAGAAAGTGGAGAATAGACGGTACGATTAGTAGAAATCCTGAATCAAAGGACAAAGGATATCCTACTTAACAAGAAACTAACTATTAATATTTCGCTATTGCACCATTTCTATTTATAACTTCTATAAGTCTGTTTGGCATAGAATTAAATAACCTTATAAAATAATCATTAGTAATAAATTTTTTCCCATGCATTTTTTACTATTTCCAGTAAATCTTCGGCATTCCGTGGTCTCACATTTCGTTTTTGGATACTTCTTACGAGTAGTCCTCATACTTCTTCCACAGGGTTAAGATCTGGACTATGACTGGACCAGTTAAGAACATTGATGTTATCTTGAAACCAATTAGTTACGGTATGAGCATTGTGACACAGAAGGGAGCATATAATATTGTGTAAAATCCTAATATACGTTTCACTATTAAATCGTTCCTCAATATGCTACAAAACACCAGGACCACGTACCGATATCCAAGCCCACATATTGTCGGAAAATCTACCGCTTTTATCGTTGTTAGATATATATATTTCTCATCGAATCGAGTATTCGGAGGGCGGTAAACATGAATACGACTGCTGTGTGTTGACTGGAAAGTTTTTTCGTCTGTAAAGATTACATTGTTCCAAAAATTTACATCATGCGCTAAAAATTCAAGCGCAAATCCTACTCGAGCTTCTTTATGTTCAGCTTTAAGTAAGTATTTCTGTGCTGCTGCATGACAGCGTAGCTTCGATTCTCGCCAGCGACCAATACTACTCGATCCAGAAAAATTCGTCTCTTCAGCAGCCTGAATAACTGAGTAAAATGGATTTTCTACTAAAGCATTTACCTATTGCAAATCTTGTTGTTGCAACACCGCCGCCCCCCCCCCCCCTGATATTTTGCGGAAACGTAACATAATGCAAAAGGTTTCAAATTTTTACATTAAAGTAGTAGCAGCGATTAAACCCTACAGCTCCAAGTCGGTAGTCAATACCAGATTAGGTGAAAAAACTTTTTTCTTTTTTGCTTTGTAAGCGCTTTTCATTGCCCCACTATGATAAAGGACTCATTTTTGTAAAAAAATAAAATAAATTCAGAGGCGTAGCTACAAGGGCCCAAAAAGCGTATTTTTTTACTTTATTATTTTATTTTATTTCATTATTACTCTTTTTTGTTTTTGTAAGTACTTTTTATTGCGCCTCTATTATAAAGGACTCATTTTTGTAAAAAAAAAAATCCAGAGGCGTAGCTGCAAGGGCCCAAAAAATGTATGTTTTACTTTATTTAAAAAAAAAAAATTGTTTGTATTGTACTTTTTATCGTCGTTGACTTTTTTCTACCAAAAGCAATTTTGTAGGCGAGTTATAAGGGTAAAAAAGACAGTGGCGTAGATTTACAGTCGATAAAAATGTCAACTTTTATTTGAAATACAATTTTTTTTATAACCCATGCTTGAAACAACACTTACAAAACTATTCCAGTATTATACGAGGAAGCTTAATATTTATCACATATGGCAGCTTGGTATACAAACGCCATATGAACTTGTTGCCATCTGGGGCAACATGGGACTGAAGGGGTTAAAAAAACTTATACCCTTTTTTGTATTTATTTCCTCTACTAAAAGATGTAGCTTAGTAGACTTTTGCTATAGAATGTTGTGGGACCACGGAACTGAAAATGGAGATGTTCCTATTGAAGCATTTTGTTCGGTGACATAAGCGTCACAATAAAAGAGCCTAAAATTTTACTAATTTGATAACAACCCAATAACTAATTCAGTTTATGGTAAAATGTTTAGCAACCTTTTTTAACTGCACTTTGTATTTTTTTAAATTTCCCCAACGTAAAATATTCCCCAAATATATATTTTTTTAAGTTACTTTGAAAACAAATATATGGGCATGACCACTTCGTTCCCCAGATCTCAATCTGGTAGACTTGTTTAAACTGTTCCTATTCCTCATGAATAAACTCTGCTTTATGTATAGAGCATCTAGAAATCTTTGGTAGAGAACGAGGATCTATGAGAAGACATATCAAAAGTGAATTGAGACACAAGGACGTCATTTTGAATACTTGTTGTTTTTACAAGAGAGATATTTTTTTGTAATTATATTCGTATTTCTTAATACATTTTATTTTTAATGAAAAATACATTTGTCACCGCTTGTGCTTTTTTATAATTTTAAATTCGTTTAATTATTCTTTATTAAAAAAAATCATTTTATTCCTGTACCTTGGAAACCTTTGGCGAAATAATTCAGCAACTGAACCCTTTGCAAATGATACAGTAAAACAGGTTACCTGCTATGTCATGAACCGTCATGTGACGCATACGTTGCGTTTTGCTGTAATTCTACCGGTGATCAACTATTTAAAGTATCTTTTCCATCCTCTCGTGCCGTTCTTATTTCTTACTGTGTTCCACCTATAATTTTCGAGCGTCTGAATTATTGGCAAGCTCATACAGAGATAAAAACACATCTGCCATTTCTTTAAAAGAAAGAGTTCAGTTATCGATTGGTTTTCCAAATTTTCGAAAAACCTCGAAAATTTAGATATTTGTATGCGATTTTAAAACACGAATCGTGTACATGGGGGATCGTACAAAGCAACAACAAAAAATATATTTCACTACGACGCGACATGCCTGTTACAACACTCGTGTGTCATATTAAACCACTTGAAATATAGCATCGCTAGTACTTCCAATGCGGGCACTTTCTTTATTCTTCGTTAATAAGCTTTACTTTCCGTTTCAACCATTTACCCGCATCCAAATTATCTTATGTCCGCTATTCATGTGGACTTGTCCACTTGGTGAATGCTAAACTGATGACTGTGGTAATATTCCTTCCGTTGGTTGATCTGGATCTATGTAATTTATGCAAAGTACTCTTTCGTCAATTTAAATTAGGCAATAGTGTTTAATAACAATAAAGTGCATTTACACATATACAGACCTACTTTGATTTAGTTTAATTGTTTAAGAATGGACTAGTTTCTATTATTTTAAATTTAAGAAATATTAGCTGTCGAAAGTTGAATATTAAACACATTGTCTATCTGTCCAACGTGAAATATATTATCTTTTTTTAAAATGTACATTTTGGCAATCCTCACTCTTTTTTATTTATTATTTGTTTCGTATCATTTCGGCTAATGCAAGAAATATGTGGTCACTGACACGAAAGTAAAAGTGTGAATTTCTTGCCAGTTCCGGCGAATTGCTCGAATTTTCTATTTTGATCTAATTTGTCCACGCTTTAGATCACCGGGTAACACCACTCGAAAATATTCGTTGCAGATGTATTTCCACGCGGTAATTTTAGCACTTAAATAAACATGACTCAACAATCTGATCTGATTTCATCAGTGTTTCCTTCGGAAGCGATTATTTGGAAGACCATCTTTCATTTCCGTGTTGCGGCAAGACCGAATTGAATGTTTTCATTAATATTTAGATTTATGTCGCTTATAAATACGCCTTCGTGACGGGGCGTTGAAAAACAAGACACAGCGCTTAAGGCGAATAAAAAATTGGTAGGTATTTGTTATAATTTTGTAATTTGATTGCTCAAGGGAACTTATTTATGTTAGGTACGGTCGTGAGCAAAAAAACATAGGACAAGTCTTATAACTATATTTTGCTAAAATCTAGTTGTGTACATCTAACTTTAATTTTTGTGACATTGTCAGTTAGTTGTCATAATTTATTGCAAGGGTGCAAAAAACTAATATGCCTCATATAAGCGATTTAGTTAAATCTGGAGTTATGGATGGTCAATGAGACAAATTGCACTGCGTTGTAATATTGACAAAAATTCGGTGTGTAACATTTTAAGAAAGTGGAGAATAAATGGTACGATTAGTTGAAATCCTGGATCAGGGCGACGAAGGATATCAACTCTAAAACAAGATTTGCAATAGGTAAATGCTTTAGTAGAAAATCAATTTTACTCAGTTATTCAGGCTGCTGAAGAAACGAATTATCCTGGATCGAGTAGTACTGGTCGCCGGCGAGTAGGAGAATCGGAGCTACGCTGTCATGCAGCAGCACAGAAATACTTACTTCAAGCTGAATATAAAGAAGCTCGAGTAGGAGTTGCGCTTGAATTTTTAGGAACAATGTAATCTTTACAGACGAAAAAATTTTTCCAGTCAACACACAGCGGTCGTATTCGTGTTTACCGCCCTACGAATACCCGATTCGATGAGAAATATATATCTAACAATGATAAAAGTGGTAGATTTTCCGTCAATATGTGGCCTTGGATATCGGCACGTGGTCTTGGTGTTTTGTGGCATATTGAGGAACGATTTAATAGTGAAACGTATATTAAATTTTAGACAATATTATGCTCCTTTCTGTATCACAATTATTTCCTAATAATGAGTTCATATTTCAACAAGACAATTGTTCCGTTCATACTGCTCATACCGTAACTAACTGGTTTCAAGATAACAACATCAATGTTCTTAACTGACCCAGTCATAGTCCAGATCTTAACCTTGTGGAAGAAGTATGGGAACTACTCGTAAGAAGTATCCAAGACCACGGCATGCCGAAGAATTACTGGAAATAGTAAATAATGCATGGGAAAATATTATTACTAATGATTATTGTATAAGGTTCTACAATTATAAAATTTCCTTCAAGTGCCAACTTTACAAAAAAATACAAAAGTTCAGCTATGACATTTCTCCACTAACCTTCTGGGTACCGTTTTTGTACCGTTTTTAGATTATTCTTTTTTAATTACAAAATTGCCAAGTCCTGTTAATTTTACAATTATTTCAAACACTACGTTAATTGCAACGACTTTACTATTCCGCCTGCTTCGATATTCAATTCAGTAGTCGTGAGTACCATCATATTTATTATCTAATATATTTAATGGCAGGTATGTCGTAATACCGGTTTATTATGGGTGCACCGTAACATTTATACAAGATTATAATAGGAGTATTTGTCGAGGGAGTGACTTTCGTATAGTGAAAGTAGTCCAGAACTAGATAAGTCTTGAACTGTTTTATAACTATATATACAGGTTGTTAAAGGTATGTGAAAAATATGTGTGTAATTTATCGATAACAATTCTTTTTCTATTAGTTTTGTAAGAAACAAAATTCAAGTTCTCGTTCTATTTATGTGTAAAATAAATATTTTTTATAACTGACTTTGAATTGAATTGAAACTGTTTAGATTTTACCAAGAGGAGATCCTATATTTCTAAGTACCGATAGGAATTCATACTTCTGTTTTTAAATCTGAGTTTTTGTCAAGTACTCCTCTATCTCTATTGAAAATACGTTTCCCCACTACTATACCCACTAGCCACTTCAATAATTGGTTTAATTAATCCTGAATTCATTTATGCTACCCCTAGGCACTTGTTACGTCAGAAATTCCTTAAATTTCTCAAATGCGGGAATACAAGTATAGTGAACTTAAGGGTCTTCTTAAATATTTCATTTGTGAGATAAACTTCCAAAGAATCCAATTGAAATGCATTTCTTCAACGTTAATTAATTAGCCGCTGGGTTTTATAAAACTTTTTTAATTTCCGCATTTTTCTCCTTGCAAGAATTTGCAGACGTAAAAATCCCACCTAAAATAATCATCCACTGCAAGTTAATTCTCGCGCGTTTTTGTTCCAGGTTGATTTATATTTTATTTTCTTTAAAAGAAAAGTTAAGTTGGGTGATATTTATTTCACGACGCCGACGTAGTGTTGAGATAGAGAACGGAAATTTTTGTAGCACTGGATAACAAAGTTTCTACCGTCGACGTGTCATTCGAACGATAAGAAACGTAGAACACAAAAATACTATTATACGTAGAAAAATGTGCCACGAATTGTCTCATGGAGAAATTTTCTTCACACAGAGTTAGAAGAAACCTGTATCGAATCAAGAACGTTCGTTTTTATTAGACCAACGATGACTTTGCTCTCCATAGCAACACACCTGCTAATGTTTTCAAATTAAAACAATAGCCAAGACACTCTTTGTCAGTTGTATAATCGTAAAAAATAACCGAGTGCATGAATCTCTAATTTGTATAACGTATACTTATATTAAATATACATGTATAGCGGGTGACCCAGAAAGTATCTACTCCCCCACTTTTTCTGCAGTTTTAAAAATAAAATTCTGAAATTTTGGAAATCAAATGTAGGTATCAATGGCCACATTTTGACTATTAAGTGGTGACAAAATCACTTCCGATATGGCCGGAAATTGCCACAACTTTCTTATTTTAAATAGCACCCTGTTTATTTAAGTCACTTTTCTCATATTGCTGTAATTTCTCTTTCCAACGCTTTTTCAGATTTAAAATCGGATGAAAAATAACCTTGGAAATGGCATTTATTTGCTATTTCTAGTTGGCTTTGGAGAATTCAATAACAAATTTTTAAAATTTCAAAGTAGACTAAAATGATCTTTCTCAATAAATGAAATGTAAAATTGGTCTATTTTGTTCATTTGCTTGGATTTAGAAATGTTTTTCCCATTTTTCTATTTCATGGAAATTCAATTTGTCATAACTCCAATTTTTCAAATAGTGCCCTGTATGTTTTTTTATCACAGATTGAGTGATAAATTTGTTTTAGACTGGTTTTTCCCGATTAAAAATTGGATATAAATTAAAATAAATATTAAGCTTTTTGTAGAAGCGTTTCAAATTACGTGTCCGTATATTGCAATAAGCTATGAAAAATTATGGGGTGCTTTTTACTATATTTTTATTGCATCCCACGCCTTTTACAATAAAATATTTAAAATATGTAAACATTATTTTTTACTTTTTAGTTCGGTTTGCTATTAAAGCGTGTTTTTTTAAACTATATTTTTTTTAGTCACCCTCTTGCCATTCATCCTGCTTTTCGAAACCGCTGAGTATCCGCTAGTAGTACATAATTAATATTACATCATAATGTATGTATTAAAGTTGGAACTAACGTTTAACAAGGGCTTACACAACGGCAAATACGTTATATTATTAACCGTGGCGCCTCCGCCAAAATGTCGACAATAGATTAGTAATTTTATTTTATCCTGATAATCCTGGTGAGGACATTAGGACAAAGTTGCCAAATTATTGTATTATCATCTGTCCTTGATAATGCAAAGTTCCAGTTCAATCTGACTTATTGAAATGGGTGAGAATCACGTTCAAAGATTGAAGAAGTTACATACAAACAAACAAAAAACAAACAAACATACAGGTGAAGCTAATATAAAGCGTGTAAAAACAGATGAGTTATTTATAATTAGAGCAAATTTATTTTGATAAATATAACAAAAATTTTGATGAATCATTAGCAAAAATACAAAAATTCCCACAATCAAAACCAAGTTATGATGCCTATCTGGGCAGCAACTTACTAAATTTTAAATATTAGAATTAGAACAATACAACACAACTAAATACCAAACCTATAACAGGTGCTCAAAATGACGCCCACCCATTTCAGAACACTTGTTCACTCTTCGAATAATTTATCTCATAACACTTTGTAACATGACTGGAGTTATGGATTCAAAGGCATTTAAAATTTTATTTTGGAGTTCTTCTAATGTTGCAGACGGCGTTGAGTATGCTTTGGTCAGATAACACCAAAGAAAAAAAATCAAGTGGAGTTAGGTCTGGTGACCGAGCAGGCCACCTAATAGTTTCATTAGTAGATATTACCCGGGTGTCAAACTCTGCACTGAGGTAATTGTTCACAAAACCAGCATTATGGGACGGTGCTGCATCTTGTTGGAAGTACATATTTCTGAAATCTTCCAAGGAAAGTTCATCCAGTTCGTTTTCTATTTCATTTTGCAATAAGCTTAAGTAATGCGCGCCGGTTAGTGATCCTTGAAATAGTATGGGACCAATCATTTTTGTACCGAATATTCCGGCCCACACATTCACTTCAAATCTATCCTGATGGTTACCTTCAAACATTTCGTGTAAATTTTATTTAGACCAATAATGTAGATTATATCTATTGTATGCGATTATTCGTAAACTGAGATACATCACTAAATAAAATGCTATTGTTTAAGTATATGTCGTATTGAATAAACCAGTTACAAAAGATCAATCTTCTGTTTCAGTCGTTTTCATATAATTGTTGATGCAATTGGTATTTGTAGATGTTTTTTTAATATACGTCTTACGACCAATATCTATCTCTTTCGCCAGCCTCTTGTAGAAACATTTGAGTAAACATGTGTGTAAGCCAATACATTTGTCTCAATCTCTTCGCTAACTATGAATCTGTCCTCGGCCACCTCAATATTTTCTGCATTTCGGAATGACTTTTCTAGAATTTTCAAACACTGCCGGTATGGCTGACGACGATCGGGATATCTTTCATAATATAGACGTGCGGCAGCATGGGCATTTTTCTGACTTGGCCGTAAATTAAAAGTAAATCTACATTTTCATTTTGTGTATATTGCATTGTAAATCGTCTCTTAGTTTGAATAAAGCACCTAATTATACATTTACAAATAATAAATACGCCTCTATGTCACTCAATAATAACGTTTTGACAGATGCTGTGTGCAATTTTTCATCTGTTTGTCATGGCTTACTGCAAGATATGGACACAATTCGAAACGCATCTACAAAAAGCTCAATATTTTTTATTTTATGTGTAGAAGAATGTATTAATAAAATGTTGTAAATGCACGTTGTTGAAAAACTGAAATTTCCCCTCTTTTAAAGGGTATATCTCTCCCTTATTATTAATTTTCGGAAATAAGTTTATATAAAAGAACGGTATAAGAAAACATAATCAGATCCATCCTAGATTATTTTTAAAAATTTAAGAATTCCATATGTGCCCTCGACAGTGCCACGGTGTTTAACTGAGAATCGGGACTGGTTCTTGAACATGTAGGACAGACACCACTGTCATTCGTTTTATAAAATCAACATGACTTAAAAGAAAATCCCATTATCCCTGTGACGATTTTATATAAAGACGTGACCGGTCTTCGGAGTGCCTTGGTCTTATCTGTAGATTTATTACGAGTCTGTCCGAAAAGTCAAGTTGAAGGACACAAGAGTAATAATCCTACAACCTCAAACATCAATCTTGTTTTAGAACCACGTCGCGTTCGGTCTTTTCTATTTCGTTACGTTCAATTGCTAGACCCTCGGTCTAAATTTAATATGATGTTTAAATATTCCACCGGCGACGTTATTGGACAGTCTAAGGCAAAAGTAAGGCGCTTCTCTAAAATAGGCATGAGTGGAATTGTGCTAGATATTTTTTTAAGTATTCTGAAATTGATATATGGTTAGAGTTACAAATCAACAATTGTAAAGATTTTACTAGAGATGTTCGAGGTGACGTCCATCTGTCTTAAGACACCTTTGGATACGTTTTCCCATAGATCCTCTCACTCTACAAAAAATTGCTGGATTCTCGCGAATTTGCTGGCATCCTTCTTCAATCTTTTGAATCCGTCGGGAAAAGGAACAGCATAACCATAACATTTTAAATGGCTCCGTAAATAATAATCCAGTGGATTAAGGTCTGGAGAGCCGGGTGGCCATGCTATAGATCCTCCACGACTTATCTATTGATTGTGATAAATTTCATTGACATGTCGTCGTACAATCAAGAAAAATGAGAAGAAGCACAGTCATGTACCTATAAAAAAATACGTTGCCTTATGGCTAGTGGTACAATCTCCATTAGAAGTGGTAAATCATATCGAATTGAGATAAGATTGTCCATTATTTTCGTTTCGGAAATAAAATCTGCTTACATCTTTATTTTTGTTATAATTTGTATTGGTCGGCAAGAAACAGGGCCTGACTGTTCCCTTGACAAATGTCCCATGCATAGAGGTTATTTTTCGAATATTCTGGTTATATATAACCATGTACATACTGTTTTACCACAAAGGTGACATTAATTTCGTCTAAAATGCACAAATGTCCCCAAATTCAACAAATGTACGTTTAATCCAATTTATAAACTAATTTATAACAGTATCAACCTCATGAATACAGCAAATACAACAAAGAATCATGTAACATTAACAATGGTACGGCTCTTACCGATTGAGAGATTAAACTTCAATTTAAACTTTCTTCGAGTGAAAAAAAGAAATCAACCAGCTTCTTATTTTGTCACAGAAGAATATGAATAAATTTTAATATGATTTAAATATAATTTGACGGTACATACATAAACCGAAAGATAAGGCTGTAGGTGATTCCAACCGTGGTGTCTTTATGGCGTGTAGTACTAATGACAGATGGTTTTTATAGAATTCATTAGTGAAGCGGAGGCAATTAAAGAGGAATTTTCAGATCCAACGCCCTTGTTCCATGTGAAAACTTTAGACTTCAGAGAATGTAAACAGAAGTTCATTTCGTACGAGGGCACGTGAATATTTTTAGCTTGATAAATTTAATTATATCGCTTTCAATTACCTTTGTTTTCTGCATCTAAGAGCAAATTAATATATAATTATTTTTCCCCAAATTAAAATCTTGTTCAATTTTGAAGAAAACATGATTAATTTTATTTACAAAAAATGTTGCCGTGAAATTCTTAGAAAAATTTGTTGAGGAAATATCAATATTGAATTGTTGAACTTGAACGAATAAAAATTTGATTGCTGGTGTTTTCGAAATTTCAAGCTATAGGAAGTAATAGTGTAAAGTGATGATGTGAGATGATGAATTTTCTACTCCTGGAACTCCCCCGGAACTGGTGGAGGCAGTAAACACTCCCCGATCTGAAAATGTCGTGATTGCATACTTTCCCGATTTATCTACAAAGTTGAAGGCATCTTCGGTTATGGTCAAATTACTCCATACTGAGGAGCTACACTTAGTGCAAAAGAAGATATTGATACATCAAAATATTCGAAATTACGTGCTTTCCTGAAACGTCAAGGTGACAACTATAAACCAAGGAAGTCAAAAGTTTTGTCAAATAAACAAATTGAAACGTTTATTACTCAAGCTTCAGAATTTTCTCTCTATGTCATGCGAAAGCGAAGGGATTCATATACAGCAAAATCTTGCTTTCTGCGCCATCTGGGTATTTCTTTTCTTTTATAAAAAGAACATAATCATTTAATATTGGTAATTACATGCGAAATGAGTTCATATATGCTTAAGGAATAAGATACGTTTAGAATAATAATTTTAAAATTACCTAGATATTTATGTAGTGTTTACTTTTTAGGTTGCCATAACATTTGATGTTGCCGGTGCATGTCGCCGTGATGAACTATATGGATTAAATTTGTTAGTTAGTTATCAAAAGGTGTTTACCAGTTGAAGTGCACATGCGGTAAGAGCTACATCGGACAAACAGGACGGAGTATCCAGTGCAGAATCAAAGAACACCAGAGAAATACCAGATTTGGATACACGGATAGGTTGGCGATAGCAGAACATGTCCATAATAACGAGAACCACAAAATCGACTACGAGGACGTCAATATATTAGACAGGAATACGCGCTATTATCCGCGAATCATTAGGGAATCACTGGAAATTATGAAAAGCGTGAACAACTTTAACAGAGAGGATGGGTATCGACTTAGTAACACGTGGAGACTGGTATTGCCAAGTACCAGCACCGTAGTAAGTTACGGTCAACCAAACACGACGAATGAGCAGCAAAGCGAACCAAGCGCGACCAAGACCAACTAAGCGAAGCGGCGCCTAGGTATATAACGAGGAGTGTAACACAACAGATTCAGTCTTTAGTATCCTTCTGAAGAAGCTGACAGGATGATCAGCGAAACGTCGTCAAGTTCGACGACCACGGCAAGACCCGGAAGAATCTACTTCATTAAATTTGAATGACTTACAAGATTTTGGATCTAAGCTTTTGATTAAAATACCGGAAAATAAAACGACAAAACCAAGATCATTTGCGATAAACGAAACTTATATGCCATTGTATAGAAAATATGTTGCATGTCGCCCAGAAAATGTTGAAAGTTGGCGTTTTTTCTTTAAATATTCAAATGGGAAAGGTGGTGGGAGTACATCAGTTTGGCAAAAAGCCTCAAATTGTCGCAAAATTTGCCAAATGCAGATGAATACACTGGACATTGCTTCCGTCGGTCCTTTGCGTCAATTTTGGTTAATGGGGGGCAGATTTAATTGCTTTAAAGAGGTATGAGGGATGGAAGTCCTCAACTGTTGCTTTTTTTCAGGTACAGTTCAGTTAATGTTTAATAATTGCACATACTGCAACATAACTATTAACTATTAAAGAAATAGTTTTAATAAATGTTCTATTTACTAAAAAGTGCATTTTTTAATGTTAGTTGATTTCTTGCGTGTATTTATTTCTGTCTAAAATGTATATAAAGAACCGGTGTACGCGGCTTAGGACGGAAAAACTTTCCCGGACTGTTTTCTGATGGTTGCTTAGGTACGGACTAAAACAAAAGAATAGCGTATTTTGGAATCTGAAATTTCGCCGAGAAAGTAGGCATTCTTGACCGATTTCAGAAAAATAATATAAATAATAAATAAGTAAATTATATTTAGTTGCTTGGCAACTATTAGAGGCATGACTTTTTCTTTCAGAAATTCTGTCAGAAATGTCAATATTTTTCAATGACTTGTGAAAAATAATATCAATCTAACATTGTTAATATTCGGATTAGCAATTTCCAAACTACTCTCGATTTCCCTTTGCCCAATTCACTACCGACCCCCGTAGCTTTCAAAATTAACATTTTAATTTATCTCCGAATGTTATGCGTTTCCACGGCCTACAGCTGTTTCTGTTGTGGAGTAGGCCGGATATGTAGTGTCCGACTTCCGCTAGGCCGTTCCTACAACTGACAAAGGCCCACGCTTCGATACGCAGCACCATGCTCGACTTCTTAGATAAATAAGCCAGTCAGATGATGGCTTTATAATCATTTTCCGCTGGGAGGCATCAAAAGAATAACAACGACCAAAGTCGTTTGACAAATTCTCAGAAATTTTCATGTTTTTAAAAGAAAACAAGCCGGATGGATAAGAAAATGATGAGAAACTAATTCTCCTGCAACACGAATTTTAAATACGTTTTTGATAAGACACGATTTACGCCTACTATGATCAAAAGAAATTGGTAAAAATTAGGAATTTATATTAGCGATTTTTGTTCAGCATGACTTAAAACCCCCGTTAATCAAATTTCGTTAAAAATATTCATTCCTTTACAAAAAAAATCATATCTAAGATTTCAACAATAATCACCCTACTATTCGACTTATTTATTGTCGGATATTTACATAACTTGGTAGTCGTGTAATCATAACGCTAATTAAGCATTAGGACATATTTTTTTTTAAAGATATTTTATTTTATTTTATTTTATTTTATTTTATTTTATTTTATTTTATTTTATTTTATTTTATTTTATTTTATTTTATTTTATTTTATTTTATTTTATTTTATTTTATTTTATTTTATTTTATTTTATTTTATTTTATTTTATTTAACTTACACCATTCAACAGTATAACACCAATTACTGAATGGGTACAATACAGAGTTATGATATTTATAACAATACTAACTAACAATACTCAATAATCAGTAACAAAAGAAATATTAGGAAAGATAATACAAAAAGTGCTAAGAATTAAAAACTAAGTGCCGCTAAATTGTTAGAAGTTCGGATATAATAAACGTCGGTACACACTATAGTTTTAGGTTTTTTATCAAGGCCACATTGCAGTTGAACAAATCAAACTTGGTTTGGACAGAATTATAATTGTTGCAAATTTGATGAAGCGGTGAGAATTTCAGTACATTAATACGGGGTGTTTGGAGATTGAAAGTAGGAGATTGCCGTAATATTACATGGGGAATTGAGAAATTCAACTGGATGAGAATCTCCTCACTGTCAATGTCATTAGTTATTAGATTGCGTAAAAAAACTAGTTGGGCAATAATACGGCGATTTTCAAGAGCGTCGAAAGAGTGCCTAGACAGTAATTCTTTATGCGGAAATCCAATTGGTGGATATAAATTATCATTCTTGAAGCTGAGATATTTTAAAAAACGTCTCTGAACTCTTTCTATATTTTGCATATGAATATTGTAGTGAGGACACCATATGATGGAGGCATATTCAACACGAGGTCTAACAAAGGCGCAGTATAATAACTTGATGGTATTAATATCACTAAATTCGCGTATATTCCGTATCACAAAGCCAAGAGATCTGAAGGAGTTTGTTACTATATCATTTATATGGTCTGTAAAGGATAGGTTAGAATCAAAAATTACGCCAAGGTCACGTATAGTGTTAGGTCTATGCAGGGAAACTTCATCAATGGTATAGTCATATTTTATGACATTGCGTTTCAGAGAGAAGGACATTACGTTACATTTGAAAGGATTTAGAGGCAGGCTGTTTGATGTACACCAGTTATTAATTTTGTTCAATGCTAATTGTAGCTTATTACAGTCATCAGAGCACTTAATAGCAGTGTATATTCTCATATCATCCGCGTATAATAAACAATTTGCTTCCACCTCATTTATGATATCATTAATGTCTATATTAAATAATAATGGTCCCAGTATAGATCCTTGAGGGACCCCAGAGGTGACAGATATCTCAGTAGATTGTTGGCCGCAACATTGTGCAAACTGTTTTCTGTCTTCAAGGTAAGATTTGAAAAAATATATCAGATTTTTTGACAAGCCAAAAAGACCTAATTTGTTAAGCAAAATACCATGATTGAGTCTATCGAATGCCTTCGAAAAATCAGTGTATATAACGTCCACCTGCAGACCAGTGTCAAATGTATCAGCTATGAATTGCGTTATACAGAATAAGTTCGTAGTTGTGGATCTTCCCTTCATGAAACCGTGTTGTTTAGGTGTGATTTTGTTTTTTAAATGAAAAAAGAGGAAATCATGGAGAAGCATTTCAAGACACTTAGAAAAGTTGTTGATAATAGTAATGGGTCTATGATTTTCAATTTGGTTTTTCCTTCCTTTCTTGTATACAGGTATTACTTTAGAGAACTTCCAAGAAGAGGGATATGTAGATGTGTTAATGGAGAGAATAAATATTATGGTAAGTGGTATTGCAGTGTGGTGTGTGGTCTCGTAGAAAAAAAGGAGGTATTTTATCCGGGCCAACAGTACCTTTGGGTTTAAATTTTTTAAGACTATTAAGTACTTCAGTTTTAGTAAATTGCTTTAAATGTAAGCTATCGGTTAGGATATTTTGAGAGGTAACTTCAAAATGAGTGCTATCTGTATAAGAACTGCAATGCTTTTTGGATCATTTATCAAACTATTCTTATATATCATATTGTTTAGCATACCATTATTATTTTTTTTATTGTTAAGAAATTGCCATAGTTCTTTGGGGTTATTTTTTATATTGCTTTCAATACGACTGCAATATTCTTATTACGTATTACTATTAAAATTATTACTACTATTACTATTAAAAAGTAAATATTAAATATAACCTTTCTCCACTAGTCCTCCATTAATTCTGATACATTTTCCAATTTTCTTATTATTTTTAACAACTTTTCTTAATTCTTCAACTATTACTTCATTATATGCTTCTCTAATTCTGTCACACGGTTCCGCTCTATTTCGTGGCGTATTTTTATAGACTTTATTTTTATGGTACACCAAATACAAAAATCCATAGGACTGACGTCTGGTGATCTAGGTGGCCAGGCAATTAAAGGGCTATTTCTTCCAATCTAACGCATAGGGAATTTGTTATTATTGAAACCTTAGATATGATTTTTTTGTATACGAATGAATATTTTTTAACGAAATTTGATATACAGGGGTTTGAGGTCATGTGGAACAGGATTCTGTAAAAACAAAAACCCTATATCAATCGCTAATATAAATTCCTCATTTTTGCCAGTTTCTTTTGATTGTAGTAGGCGTATTTATCATCTTGAGTACTTTTCGGAATTTACGAAGACGATAATAATAATAATAATTTATTAATCCCTTCGATCATAATACATGATATAGGAAAAGTCAAATATTACATAACACAATTTATCTGTAAAACTAAGTATAATAAAAGTACACAAATAAACTAGATTATTAAAATACATATATACATATATGATATATATATTATTTAAATATATATACACGTGTAAAAAATACCTATAAGACAAACAAACAATTATAGATAAAATTGCTATTATGCACAGAATAGCACATGTATACCACAAAATTAAAAAAGTATTAACAGTATATGTAGATCAAAGTAATAAAAAAATTCAGAAGAAAAAGTACAGTCACAGATTGTTATCGTCATAATATTCATTTAGAGAATAATAACTCTTATTTAATAATAATTTTCTAAGTTCAAACTTAAAATATTTGGGTTGCATATCATTGTACTTAGTTGGTAAATGATTATATGCTTTTATAGCTAGGTATTTAGGACTTTGTTCATATTTTTTTAATCTATGTTTTGGTACTTCAAGTGTTGTGATATTTCTTGTGTTGTACGAATGATAATTATTAAGTCTATTCGTACTTAGTCCAGTTTTAGCATACATTAATAGATTTAATAACAAAATGTATGGTAATGTTAAAATTCCCAATTGTTTAAACAGAGTTTTACAGCTATGTCTCTTATTTAATCCAACAATGAATCTTACTGCTCTTTTTTGAAATTTGAAAACTCTAAAACTATCGCTTGATGCTCCCCAGGCAATTATGGCATAAGAGATTATGGAGTGAAAGTGAGCGTGATAGTACATGACCAAGACTGATCAGTCAACAATATCACGTAGCTGATTAATACAATAGCAAACTGAAGCAACTCTTTTGCAGATATTGTCAGTATGTACAGACCACGAACAGTTATCTGATGTATACAAACCTAGAAATTTAACAGTTTGTTCTTGTCTAATACTACCGTTTTTAGCCTTTATCAAAAGACTTTCCTCATAGTTTTTTTTAAGGTGCTAAATCTTAGAAATATAGATTTTTTGTTATTTAAAACTAGCCTATTTTCGGTAAACCATTCCTGAGCTTGTGAGAGCCTTACATTAGCTTCGTTTACCGAGTATTCTATATTCGATTCTGATATTAGTAGAGGTGAATCGTCAGCAAATAGTAAAGAGTCATCTACGGTGAAGTTATTTACATAAATAATATACAGCAAGGGACCTAAAACTGACCCTTGCGGTACCCCTATTGAGGTTTTAAGTACATCAGACCTGGAGTTATTGATTTCTACGAAGTGTGCTCTTCCACACAAATAGCTTTTAAACCAATTTAAAGGTATACCTCTTACACCGTAGCTCTCAAGTTTTTTAATAAGGATAGCATGACACACAAGGTCGAACGCTTTACTCAGATCAAGAAAGATACCTACACTTCTTTTAGCTACATCCAAGTTTTCATACAAATGATTTAAAAAGTGTATAATAGCAGTTGTCGTAGAAAGACCAGCACGAAAACCAAATTGATTACTATTGAATAGCTTATGTTTATCAAAGAATTTTGTAATCTTTTGTGCCACGTATTTTTCAAATATTTTAGAGAAGGAACTTAATGTGGATATTGGTTCATAATTCTCCACTTTTGAATTACAGCCTGACTTAAATAACGGTGTTATCTTATACTTAAAACTTAAAAAGTTTCAAATATAATTGAACAGAAAAGACTTGCACGTGTTGTTTATCTTGACTGACGCATCTTTGAAACGAAGTGTCATATTTTCCATAGTCGTTATCTTTTTTATATTTACCTATATAGTTTTTATTTGTATCTATATTATTTCTGAATACACACCTTCAAACCGTTCTTTTGACGTAAAAATCACAGAATAAGTAATTTTCCAGAAATACTCTGAGTAATGGGCAATTCTATTTTGTAGATTGCTGGGATTGCATTTTAATTAGAGGATGGATACATGTAGAAAATCCCAAAAAAATAGGAAATGGCACAATTAACATTTAAACAACATATTTATCTGCTCAATTTCTGCACGCAAGCTTATCCAATTAAATAATAATTGATTGTTTTCGATATGGGCCGGTATTAAAAAACATATTATTCAACCTCCAAAATATTCCTTGCGGCCATTTTGTTCGGTTGTGGGTGTCCCGTTAAATGTTAAAAACTGCTGAGTCTTAGTCATTTAAAAAGTGATACAAGGTTTCACATTATACAGTAATTTTTTGCGCTTATACTTAAACTATGACTGAATAGTTCGTTAGAAAGTAAATCTATCATTGCGAACGTTGTATCGACAAGGATATTTGCAATAGCGTATACATACATACATATTAATTGCTGTTCTGTTCGTTAAAGGTTTAATAACGTAACCTTGTGTCTTACCGTTGACAGATGTGGAAAGCCTTGGAGAGCTTCGCTACGTATCGTGTTTGGGTGCTTTGTACGTTTCGTTTGACTTTAAAAGGAAGTCGATACCAACCGATTTTGAAGAATAGGAACAAAAAATCGTAGTCGATATAGTTAAACTTTTAGAGAACTAATTGGTTTTTCTTCTGTTTCAGGTAGGCAGTGTTTCCACCGAGAATCCTTAATAGTAAGTACAAAGATCCTATTATCTGTTCCTTGCAAAATAGGCCATTGTCGTCTTTCTTGATAACTCTCCTTTATGCAGCTACTCTACCTGGTACCTCGAAAGTATTGTCTACGGAATATCTCGGATATTATGAAAGATAGGCTTCTGAAATTTGAACCATGGATAATAAAAAATAGAATAAAATGAATGATTCAAATCACAATAAATGTTGCAACAACCATTTTAAAGTAGTACAGAATATAACAAAAAGTTAATCAAAAAAATAAATCGGCAGCTACTGGAAGCGGCTGGAACCTCCCCACTCGGTGGATTTTTGAAGCCGAAAAGAGCATTAAATTGTGTGACAAAACGGCACTAAACGTAATCCGATCTCATCCAAAACCTTTTCAGGTCTTCTGGGGCACTAAAAAAATCCTCAACTTAATGAATTTACAATCATCTATGCGAGTTATTGCCTACATTATCGCTCGTTGAATAACAACTTTAACATCACTTGAACGACTAAGAAAGTCTAGTTATCCTAAATACTACAGATTTGTAAAGCAACAAACTGAAAATTGGTAAAGCGATAATCTATAATAAATTCACCAACGAAGGTACAGAAAGCATATGATATTGTTACATCTACCTTTAAAGTTTGTGACAATCCACTAAAATCTTATTAACATGACATGACACCAACGTTATCGGATGACAAACGATGACAATGACAATCATCAAAATTTGCTCATTGCAATCCGATCGCTCGCGGCTGTCTTTGTTAAATGAAACATTAGCATTTCAGTAATTTTACTAGTATCATGCGAAATGCGATCTATGCCATATTTGCTTTGTTTTTAATTTAAACCAAATCGAAAGGGTGGAAGTGTGATATATCGTTGAAATCAGAATTTTAACTGCTTTTCAATGATTCCATTGCAAATTGAAAGTAATTATAAAATAAACAACTTGTTGCGTCAAAATGGCACTAAACGTAATCCGATCTCAACCAAAACCTTTTCAGATCTTCTGGGGCACCAAAGAAACGCACACGCAAAGTATCATTCAAATCCGTTCAGCAGTTTCGGCGCTATCGTGCTAACACACATACACACACACAGACATTTTTCAAAAATCACTTTTTTGGGTTCCTAGAACCTCAAAACGTAAAGATTTGATGTTATCTCAATTTTAGTTTTTGAACCAATTTTAGTAACCTCTCACAATTTTATTGTGGAGACGTTAAAAAGCAACCATCGAACCAATAAAATAGAGATGGGGAAATATTAACTGAAACTAAACAGATAGCAAACGAATTTGTAAAGACTTTTTCAGAAATGGGGAAAATATTAGTAAACAATATTAAAAAAGATCCAACATTTTCACTTCAAAGGTCGCAAAACAGCCAGTCATTATATTGGCTCCCAACAGATAGAAGTGAAATCAAAAACTTAATTTGTTAATTAAAAATCGCTGCCCACATCTAGATTTATTATCCAAGTCTTATACACACTAAATCCCAATGTAATATTTTTCTCCCTTTAATAATAGGGCGGAGGTGGTAGAGGGGGTGGTTAATGTCAAAAAATTTTGAGAGGCCTTTTGTTCTCGTATACACACTAAATCCCGATTTAATTTTTTACTCCCTTTAATAATAAGGTGAGGGTGGCTAACGTCTAAATAAATTTTAGAGTCTCTTGATTCTCGTATACACACTAAATCCCAATTTAACATTTTACTCCCTTTAATAATGGGGAGGGGGGTGGCTAACGCCATAAACGTTTTCTGAGACGTTTCGTTCTTGTACACACTAATATAAGATATCATTTTAATTTTTTTTACTCCCTTTCGTAATAGTATAGGGGTGAGGAGGTATTGAGAGTGATAGTGGGTGGTGGCTCACGCCAAAAAAAAATGTTGAGGCCTTAACTTTTCGAACGTGCCCCAAATTGCAATTTTATGGACTCTTACATGCCTCTTTTGCCTGTTTACTCTTATTTATTCCACTTACCCCCGAACCCTTCAACGGAATTAGATCAAAATATAATCTAGTTCTAGATCTCGTTATAATACATAAGTGTACCAAATTTCAAGTCAATATCATAAGCGGTTCCAGAGTAAACGTGCGCACAAAAAGTTACAGACCGGCAGACAGAATTTTTTTTCGCTCTTTAAAATCTCGACGGTTCATGACATTTCAAGCCTATTTCAACAAAAAAAATATATATATTTTTGTGCGTTACTATACTTCCACTGGACGTGGAAGTAAAATTAAATTAATTAATTAAAAGGAAAAATAATTTAATGAAATAGTAAATATTATATTTATATAGGTATTATCTTAAGTTTAAGCTTAAAATTAACGTGCACGTCTATTCATGAATTCTTACACCCACTTATGTAAATCTAATTCCATCTTTTATACTGGTACAGAACCTCCAGATATGGTATGGTATATTGATTACATTAAACATGAAAATATGTACATACATGTTAATATACTTTTACTGTTACGCGTTTATACCCTCCAGCAAACAGCCTGCGCGCAGGTTCAATAAACTGCAATAAGAATCTTCACAAACCACTACTTTATTTATCACCTAAAGTAAAATAACAACTAATAATAACTTTAATCTAACATAAATTCACTACTTTAAATCACAACTTGTTACTGCTCTTTATTTCATCTGATCACTTGTTCGTCGAATATAAAACTGTTTATATCAGAGGTGTACTTTATACTGAATTGTCCGCATGCGCCGAATTCACCTCTTTATATACACAGTTCGAACGTACTCGAATCTCCTTCCAGAACCTCATCGAATAGTCTGGAAATTTCTATAATTTTCCAGGTGCTAAATGGCGGTTCGTCAGTTGGCCCACAGATGGCGCCACCCTACCTTCAACCAACTAAACAGGTCTCCCTTCACTCTGACCAGAGACTAATTACATTTCTCTCCGTCAGAGGGCAGCACATAACATTACTTTGTATTTCGAAACAACAAGATCGAACTCCTGGTGTATTTGCTCGTATTATACATTTACTGTGACTTATTATCTATATTATATGTGCTTGTAATAGGTGTAGGTAATAACTCACGCAGATGAAATTTGCAGCACGAGCCGCAGGCGAGTGTTGTAAATTCATCAAGTGAGTTATTACCATTATCGTGATTGAATACTGTACTTTATCTACAATTATAACAATTAATATTAAATTGCAATTTACAAATGTCAACAGTTAAACGTCAAAACTAATCAAACATGTCAAATGACCTTCCTGCCCTCAATAATAATAATGGACAATTCCATTTCGCCGTATCGGAAAGGTGATTAGCTATATCTAGTGAATTATAATATATAACTCACGCCATTTGTTTATTGATACTATTACTTGTTCAAAAGCAGTTGATTAATGAATATATAATCTAATATGAGTAGATAAACATAATTATTATAACAATAAGTAGTTCTGCAGGGTTTAGAATAAATTTAAACAAACCTTTCAACAAAACGTTATTGATTTGTCGTTTTGATTCGTTAAATATGATTGAGAATTAAGTTTTCTTTAAAATCCAACAAAGACGAATGCATTATAAACGCCCTGTACATTGTACGTAAAAGAATCGATAAAACCGAGAACTCACTGACGGCGATTCCAAGTTTTCAAAGCATGATTTCCCCTCACTCACGTTTATCAAGATTTATTAAGTTAATTACAGGGGCTCGATGTACTTCCGGCAGGGAACCATCGAAATATTCTAGAAAAACGAACGAAAAAGAAAATACTTCTGCTTTCCCGCCCAAGCAAGGGAAGGGGCGGATGATATTCAGAATTATTAATGTTTTAATACTGAACATGGTAGCATTTTCGCCTGAAATTGCTATTTATTATTCCTCGCTAAGCACCAGAATTACGCCACTAATGTTTTCATTAAAGCACAGTTTTCATTACGTCGTACTGTGTAAAGCTTTTTAGAAAACGTTACAGACAGTGGGTAAAAGCAAATTACACACTATTAGTAAGTGCTGTTTTGCTTATATTGAATCGGGCTCTTTTGTTGTGGTTCCGATATAAGACTTTGGGATTATGGGGTTGTTTTCCTTCTTCCTTGAAACATTAAATAGGTAATTAAAGTTTAGAATTACACAACAACTCGTTATTCTTATAATTAGTTAAACGAGTAATTACTTTAAGGTGTTCAGTTTGTGTTAAAAAAAATAACTCTGTCTACCAACCGAAAAAAGATGAGAATCTAATCCAACGGGCAGAAACACGGTAGTTTTGAAAAGTAATCGGGAATAGCAAATGGCATAGGATAGGTACAGGAAACTACCAAAGAATACAATTTTTTTAGCGAGTATTATTTCACTGGACTAAGAAAAAAATCCTGAACAACTTAGGGACCTACATCCTATTGGCATGCTTTCTGTCCCACTAAAAATTACAGAAAGTTTTTACCCTTTGTTTGCATTATTGAAAAGGATATGTCTTGTTATATTGAATGTTATAGATAGGTTAAATAGGAAAGGACAACTCCTTAGAAGACAACCTCGAGCTTATTAATATACGTTTCGATATTCCCATCGAAATACTGTCAGAGCCTTAATATGTCACAATAAATTATAACATGAGCAGAAAATAAATATATGGCGATCATTTTTAGAACTGTACTAAACTTAACTATCTGTATCATCAAATAGAATATAAATTGAATCCGAACTAATAAGTAATTCACTGTTCGCATATAATGATAATGCCAAAATTGAAGTCCCTAGCGATAAAAAATTTCTTTTTGTATTTGGTCCCTAAAAGAGCTATTTTAGCTACTCATTTTATTCAAGAAGTCTTGAAGATTAACACAGTCATCAATTGAGTCAATCAATCGATATATTTTTAGATCATCTGCGTAGAGGAAGCCCTCCAAAATATCGTTAATAGACATAACAAAAAAAAGTGGACCAAGTATCGACCCCTGTGGCACACCTATTTTTGTAAGAAACTGCCATATTTATAACCTCGGTTCTGAACAAATCGATATCGATATTGCATATATGATTCAATTAATTGTAATAATAGAAAGACCGAGTTTACTGATCAAAGTACTATGATCTAACTTGTCAAAAGCCTGGGAGAAATCCGTGTAGATAATATCTTTATCTAGACTTTCACAAAGAAATTGTGTTTTTCACACAAGGTTTGTTATAGTTGACCTATCCTTCATAAAACCATGTTGATCGATAGATATTGTGCCAGAGACACGAGAATATATGAAGGAGTGAAGAATTACTTCAAAAACTTATCCAAAATTACAAATGATTGTAATAGGTCTATAGTTTTTTAGCTCATTCAAGTCACCTTTTTTGAATACAGGGCACACACTTTCCACTTCTGAGGAAAACTTGCACCTCTTAAGATTAGATTATAGATAATTAATAATGCTTTGGCATTTTGGCAAATACAGTCGCACAATCTTTAACAAGAAATGCAGGAATTAGATCGATACCCATGGTCAAAGTGGCTTTAGTTTTCTTAATGGCCTTAATTATGTCTTCCTCGGTGATAACAGACACATTTAAGACACTATTAACAATTAATTGCGGGTCTTCGATAATTTGATTTTCATATTTTAAAGATGAAGGGATGGATGTAGAATTATTTTTGTTTTAATAAAAGAAGTGAACTGCAGATCTGTATAGATTCTCCAGTATAAAATAATGCCTTTTCTAGGTGTCTGCCTGTCTTTCTGTTCGTTCGGGTAATCTCGAGAACCATTAGATGGATTTTGAAGCGGTTTCCGTATATAGATCATCTCGAGAAGGGTTTAGGCGTGTAAATCGTTGATCAATGAAACTCGAATTGTGACGAAAAAACGGCAGCGCGCGCGTTTCTTGGCTTATGCTGCCGAAACTATTAGCTATTAGTTTTTTATGTGTACAGGAAACTTGACGTCTTTGCTCTTGAAAGCTTATTAAATGTAATTAATTATTGGCTATTTTCTGTATTATTATGTTGGTAGATGAACAATATTGTTGCCCATTAAAAAACATTCTTTATTCCCATTAAAATGTCTCGCTAAACCCCGAGAAAACCCCGTCCGCTGCGAGGCATATTTATCAACACCCGAGCGGAATTCGCAAAGTCAATGGCGCAGAGCTTAACCGGCATGCAATTTCCGACAGGAACCAGGTGCTAGGTAACAGTAATAATTTGTATAAAAACGTCAAGGGATTCGGCATTGTTCATAATTACACCCCGTCCATTAATTTGATACACGATACGTTACGGTCGTTGGTTCCATACATTGTTGGCTGCTGCTGTTTTAAGGACTCCGTAGACGCGTATATTTCAATAAGTGTTGTATCGCGTAACTGGGGTAGTTCCAGGATGTTTTAATTTCACCGTGCAAATCGATTCGAAGGGTGGCAGACTAATACGGCAATTTTGTATGTTCCACGAGCATTATTTGCTTAAAACTTCGCCTACTTTATGTCCGTTTCTGTTTAATGCATAATTTAGTTTATGAGTTATTGCTGTTGTTGTTAAAGAACACGCCAAAACCCTCGATGAACTTTTCGAAACTGTAACAAAATCCGACATTTCGCATGAAAAGCGTGCTTCACGTAAAAATGCCGTTGGAAGAGGTTTTTATATATAAATTCACATTTTCGCTCTACGGAGCGTTTTTTATGCCAAAATCTTGGAAACTCATCAAGGAGTGTAATTTTAGATAGTGCAGTAAATGTCGTTGCACGGGGACGTAATGTCGCCCCGACCACAAAATTTAGAAAGTATAACGAAAACCGACCGAAAATAAAAACCCTTTGACGAATCCACGTTGTGCAGCACTGCAACCCATGGCGTTGTGTTAAATATGAGACAAGTTATCCAGTCTCTTGTCGAAGTATTTCGAGAGTTTTAGCGAAAAAAGCCCTTAGCGTCGAGGATGCCCTATCATTTTCTAGCAGTCGATTTTGACGGGAAAATGATGAGTTTTAAACGTATTTACCCTAAACCGGTAAGCGATTCGGTGTCAGAAAAATATAGTTACCATGTGCAGATGTGCATGGGTCCGCCTTGCCTAAACGTATGAATCTATAATTGCAGAATATAATTCAAAGTCGTTGCGATTCAAGCATTTTTAAGCTCCAAGGAGCGATCAAAATTGACATTGAACTGAAATCCGTCAATAGACAGGCAAGCAAAAGTCGTTCCGTTCCGTTCCTCACTATGTGTTGTACACGGGCCAGACTATAGTTTGTCAATACATTTTTCTTGAACGTTTTGTAAAACATTTTTTTTTTAAGATTTAATATATATTTTTGAACTTTATATTGTCTTTTTCTTGTGTTTTCAAAATTCCTTTTCAGGTTTAAATTTAAGTATTTACGTATATGTTACGACGTCCAATTGGTATCATTAGTGAAGCAGTGAAAAAAACAAAACGGTAAGTATCGATTTTGTATTATTCTCTGTCTGAAACAGTCGCTTTGAACTCTTCATTGTGAACGTTTAATATCCATTTTGGAAAGTATAATAAAAGTCCTTCAGACGTGTAAAGATGGATCGTTCACATTGTCAGCGTCGAATCGCTAAGCATCCATTCTACCACAGTGTTTGGTTGTAACCAAACACCAGACATACAGAGACACAGAAAGTGTAAAAATCGGTGTTTATTACATTTAAAGATGTCAATAAAATCGAAACGTAAGAAAATTTATTTTTTATTGAATGACCCAAATCCCAGGAACATACACATCAATTACCTAATTAAGCGTGGGGTGCTTGATATCAATTGTTATAAATCCCACGATTTTTACAATAAAATAAGAATCTTAATATTTAAACATTATTTTTCACTTTTTAGTTCGGTTTGCTGTTAAAACGTGTTTTTTAGTTTTTTAAACTATTTTTTTTTAAGTCACCCTCGGCACGTTTCTCATCAATAATAAAAATATATATTAATGACAACGGCTCCTCCGCCAAAATCTCGACAATAGTATTTTTTATTTATTTTGTCCTGATAATCCTGGTGAGGACATTAGGACCAAGTTGTCAAATTATTTTATTGTCGTCGGTCCTTGATAAGAGTGCAAAGTTTCAGTTTAATCTGACGTTTTGAAGTGGGTGAGAATCACGTTCAAAGATTCCTTTACAAACAAACAAATATACAGGTGAAGTTAATAAAAGCGTCTTAAAAACGATTTTCTCGCACCTAGTGTACTATTGAATTTAGTCCGTTATGAAGTAGAATTTATTTTTCCTGGCAAAATAGCGCGAAAAATCTATTTTATTTAACTTCTTCTGAAGTATTAACTACGACAACTACGTCTGTACTCGTCGAATCATTTCGCTTCAGCTTTTAACAAAGAACGAAAATGGATCCTAATGCAATTATTACAACGCGTTGTATGTACATATAGAGAAGATAATTTAATTTCGTCCAGAGTTGGCACTAAAAATTCATGAAGAGCATCACGTCGATTGGGAAATGGAAATGTTAATTGATTTTTTTATGTATTCGCTTTTAAATCTGGGGTGTTTGCATAGTGCTTTAATAAACACGTGAATTCAAATGATTACACCATTACATTTTTCACACATTTTGATCATAATTAATTCATTACGAAAGTAGGGTAGATTATTATACGGTGATTTCAATGAATTGAAAACTGTACACCCTAAATACATTTGAATGTATTGATTTGCAAAAACGCAAAGATGTGGAGGAGTTTGCTGTGACTTTACATCATTTCCTGGTCGTTAGATAGGTAGAAGAGGTCCAATGATGGAATGGCCACCTCGGTCACCAGATTTGACTCCTTTAGACTTTTTTGTGGGGTATTTCAAGACGAAAGGTCTATGCAATTCAACCAGTGTCGCTCGAGGATTTATGAAAAGGAATGGCTCTGTGGGTGAGGCGGTAGAGCTCATCCTATCATTATTTTTTATTTCTGAAATCAATATATCTAAATGTATTTAGGGTGGATAGTTTTCATTGAAATGTACTTGAATACATTGAAAATATACCACCGTATGTCTTCATATTTATCTTTACTCTATGTGTACACCTCAGGGCAGTAAAAACTGTACGAGCTCATTAAAATACCGTTAATCTCCGTACCATTCCGCAGGTAAATTGAATCACTTACCTTCATAGGTTTTTAATATACGTTTGATGACACCATACCGACTGCTTCGCCGGCGTTAATAATTAGCTCGTAAAGTTTTTGTTGCATTTTTTATTTGCAGTAAAGCTTTGAACGGTACTTTCTCCACTCGAAGTTATGGCAGATTTCTACTATCAGTAAATTTAAAAGTGAACATCTCAGGTAAAAATAATAATTTAAATATAGGAAAGGCATCACAACTCTGTAGGGGAAGACGTTGAATTTGAACTGTACTTTTGGAAACCCGGAAGTATATCTCATTGCAATTTTTTCCTTGTGTTTCATAAGCACATCTTCGTCAACCTCACGATCAATATGATTAAATAATATTGCGGCAAAACAAAATAACATCAATTACTTAATTATACGTATTCGATTTCAACATTTTTATATTTAGAATTCATAATAATGATAGCCGGTAACCGGATTTAGTGGCTTACCTCATTTTCTAATAAATTATTTCTCCATTGATATAATCAAAGTGAGAGTTCCTATTTTATGTAATATATTCAAAAATTCGATCTTAATTACCTTTAATATGTAAATTACCTTTGCAAACACTCAAAAAAACTTTCAAGCGATCATAAGATATTAAATTTATAATAATATATCAAATTAACATTGTTTCGTGTCAAAAAAAATTTTACCTATTCTGTATTCGCGTGATAAGGCGAGCAAGAAATATTCAAAGTATTTTTTTTATTGTTTTTGAGATTCCTATCCAACATTACACTTCCTTTAATAATTTTAATGGGACATAATCTTGAAACTGGCTTTTTAAATAATGATTTATAGAGAAGTCTGATTTGGCGCCAAGGAGCTGCCCTGCCATGTGTACTTCACATTACCATCTGTGTATTGTGTGTAATAGGCAGTGTATACCGTATATACTGGACAGATTAGCGGATAGATTAGTTATATATAGTCGAGTACACATTTGCTGGGCACTCAATAAACGCAACAAAAACCTCGTTATTATCGCCGTTGACCCATGCGGCATGGTGTCATCAAACAAGCCGACGCACATTGAAAACCTATAAAGGTAAGCGAGTCAATTTGCGAACAGCAGTACAGAGGGTACCGGTATTTTAATGAGGTCGTAAGTTTTTGTTGCGTTTTTTGAGTAAATGTGTATTCGACTATACCTATTTGATTTAAGACTGCGTTTGCATCGTGCACCAGTCAATCGCAAGTAAATTTGTAAGTAATTACATCGTTCTGTCGATAACACAGAAGCCACACCAGTCTAGGAACCAGGTCCTGTACACCGAGTACAGGACCGTATGAACTGTAATCGCGATGCGATTTTATGTTCATATGTACCAGTTACAACAAATTTTTACAAAACATCTTGAGGTTGTTGCGGACCTTTAGCGTATGTGACCCACCATACGCCTTAACGTTTTGTGGGCCGCATAATAACAACCGCTATGTCCGTAGCAGAGTTTCGCTATTGTCCACGGGGAAAAGCGGAAAGACATTTTTGATGGCAGTATATGGTTGATAATCCCACAAAACTCGGTTTATCCAAGGCATCCTGGTGGATTTTAGAATTGTCAACACAGGAAAATTTTCTCCATCTGTTGCTATCCCGTTTAGCGGAATATTTTGTTGTTGTGAGTACATTTTAACTGCGGAGGCAGGATATTTAAGTATACAAGGCTTTCCTTTGGAAGTATCGTGCCGACTTGAAAGACGGACTCGACCCCATTCATCCAACTGTGGCTTTCCAGGAACATTGGTGGATTGTTCCCTCATCAGTGAGGGTTCCACGGACGGGACTTCCACACGCAGCAGTGAAGTTCCACGGACGAGGCATCCACACACAGTAGAAAGTTCCAGGGCTGGAGAGGCTATAATCAACCCCATCCTCGGGTCAATTTCTGTCGTCCCGAAGATACCACCGTAGGGCTACAGTTTCTTCAACGTCGAAGTCGGTATCGTACCACCTTAAATAAGTGTGTTCTTTTTATTTACCGGGGACCACCTTCAGTGGTTCTGCGCGGTTATATTCATTCATACTTATTTTGTATTTTAACTTGTACATATTTAAAGATCTTATGCATTTACATTTATTTAAGGAGGTTCTCTAAATCAGACCCATTGTGGCCGAACGTTGTAAACCGATACACGAGGCATTTTATTAATATTGTAACTTATTAATCAAGAAATTTGCCACACTTTTTGAACATCGCCAGGTTATATGAACCAATATTTGTAGATTCTGTAATATAGTGCATTTCATGTTTAAAGAAAGTGTCATTATTTCGTCTGCGACCACTACGTATGGCACCCTCAGTGATTTGTGTAAGTAAGTAAACTAATAATTTGTCATAGTTTATGTAAACTTGGGCTTAACGCCCTGAGATAGTCTGAGCTAGTGAAATTTTATCGTGGGCACGTTACATCACTTATCTGGGGTAAGTTGTGTCTGCGATATCTGCTACGCTACAGTAGCCCAAGTGAGTTTCTTTATGTAATACCTTATAACCATTACTATCCAGCGTATTTATTTGTTTATGTATTGTAGAGGAAAACGATAAATGAAAACGGTCACAGACGTGGTGGGGAATAGAGAGGGTAGTGGCTATGCATAACGCATAGCTGTTTGTATCACATCATGTTTTACGTCTTTTATGTCGCGTGCATTAGAATGAGAGAGAAGGTCAGGCTTGTGTTGTTTGCCAACTAGCACGAACGACATGCGAGATATGGTACTTCAGAGGCGGACTTAGTTTACTTTCATATACGGCGGAGTGTACGGGTGTAAGTGCAATTAATACATTAATACATTAGTTTATATTTGTCTTTTTGCTGGTATATAACTTATTTATTACAAAAATGAGTCGATCGAGTGATTGTGAGTGTGAAAGTGACAGTTATAGTGATTTCAGTGATAAAGAAAATAAAATTCCAAATGAGTTTCAAGGGAGAAAAAAACGGCATTTAAGCAGTGACGGGAAACAAATTTGTTTAAATGTATATAATACTCTTTTACAGCGACAAACTAATGACTTTAACTTGCGTGATTTAGATAAATTAAGGAAAACAGAATCTTTAACCCACGTTCCCTATTCCACATTGTACAAACTAGTGAAAACAGGTGTTACCGAAAGAAAGCAACGTTGCGACGCTGGTATATCAAAAATTTTAGATCCATCAATAGCAAAACTTTTAAAAAATGTAATTTATAATGCATATCAGAAAAATGAAATCCCGACTGTTGACGTGGTAGACAGAAAAGTAAAGGAAATGGATTGTCCTTTGAAATATACGACAAGAACTTTAAGGAACTGGCTGAAAAAAATTGGATTTAAATTTAAAACAATTAATAAACGCGTGGCGATTATGGAAAGCAGACGAATAGTGGATTGGCGACATTCATATCTAGAGGAGATTAAAAAGTTCAGAAGGGAAAATAGAACAATTTATTACCTAGATGAAACTTGGTATGACACTCACGATACCGTAAAAATAGGATGGACTGATGGAACTAAAAAATGTCTACCACAGTCATTGCCTCCAAATAAGGGGACTCGATTGGTTATATTACACTGTGGATCAGGTGATCGATGGGTAAATAATGCATTGAAACTATGCGAGAAAAACATGGAAAAGTGTAACGTGGATTATCACAAGAATATGGAGGGAGTAATTTTTGAAAAATGGTTTGAAAATACTCTAATTCCAAAATTAAAGCCAAACAGTGTTATTGTTCTTGACAATGCGAAGTACCATTCAAGAGAATTATATAAAATTCCTAATAAGAGTTCGACTAAATTGGAGTTGCAAATTTTTTTAACGGATCACGACCTATATTATATGGACAGTTATACTAAAGCAGAATTGTTGGAAGTCCTTCATACGAAAACATTTGAGAAGAATTATGTTATAGACAGTATAGCTGAAAGATTTGGCCACAAAGTTTTAAGATTACCACCATATTATTGTATTTTCAACCCAATAGAATTGATTTGGGGAAAATTGAAAAAAAATATCAGAAAAGGAAATACTTTTCCAAAATTCGACAAGAAAGTGATAGAGTTAATTAAAAACGAAGTGTCCAAAATTACCAAGGAAGATTGGGAAAAGAGAATTGCCAAAGTGATTAGAATTGAGGATGATTATTTGAAACTTTGTGAATTTAATAAAAATGGGGAAAATAAATTCATTATAAATTTAGAAGAGGATAGTTCATCATCTGAAAATGAAGAAGAGGGGGAGAACGCACAGGATTCTGAGGAAGAAGTGATTGTGATGACTTGTGATTGAAGAAGTGGTAGTGATATATATATAAGTTTATTATTTGTGTCCGTTTTTGTGTTCAATGATAGTGATCGTGATATCAAGCTTATTATTTATGTCATTTTGTGTGTTCGTAAGTATTTTAATCTATTTTTATTTATTTAAAGAATTCAATTATATTTAATTTTATTTATTTGGAGAATACATATTTTATTTACGAAAATTTACTATTTCGAGTTTTGTTTCTGTTTTTAGAGGTTTATTGTTATTTTTTAATTTATTTTGAGAATACCTATATATTTTTTTACTGTTACTATTTTAAGTTTTTTTTTTGTTTTTAGATGTTTATTGTTATTTTTCTTATTTATTTTGAGGATACTTATATATTTTTTTACTGTTACTATTTAAAATTTTTTTTTGTTTTTAGAGATTTAGTTTTATTTTTTTGTATAATTTTCTTTATCCTGTACTAATATTCTTTACTCATCCTATCATGCAAGATATGCTCATACCTCCCCGTGGTTCTTGCTAGGTAGTAAGAATTTACTCAAATATTAAGTGAACTAGGATACTGTAACTACTGTATAGTCAGTAGTGTAAATTGTTGCCAGCTAAACTGAGCCCACACAACAAAAGCCAACGCAATTTTCTTATGGAAAAGTGACTTCCGTTAAGTTGGTTGAATTTTTGATATGTTGTGTATCCTATCTCTGTATCAAATGCATCAATGTCTCAGATTTGTTTAATAACACCTAAACAGTATAACTGATTGTCTTATCATATCATATAACGTCATAGCAGGTCATGTCGTGTCACAGAACCTCTTAGTGGTCACTTTGAATTTTATTGTGATCTGAGCACCTAGAAGTAAGAGAAAAGAATGTTATTTAAATCATGATGTTCTATGACACGATATTACATGCTATGACGTCATATGACGTGACGACGTTTGAGATTATATGATGTAATATTTCAATAAATAAACCATGACAGTTATGAGGTGTTTTCAAACCACTGTGAGACCCTAGAAGCAAAAAAAAGAGTACTGATTTAACCCAGACCCATACACCTCAAATAAACGATAATTCTTACTTTAGCAAGCTTTATCTCAAGACTGTGAAAGTTTGTCAATTTGTGCCAATTGAGACATTTGATCAGAGAGATGGGATACACAACATATCAAAATTTCAACCAATTTAACGCAAGTCACTTTTCCATAAGAAAATTGCGTGGTCCTTTAAAAGCGTAAACAGACATACGTACACAATATAGTTAAGTCCGGGCCTGCCTTCTTAGCGTCTCACCTCGCACCCCCCCCCTCAATTTCCTCTTTCCCGCACTATACTGTAAATCGTAGCAAGGTATTGTGGGTTTCGCGTATTTAGTTGACATAAAAGACGGAATATTAGTAAATCACCGAATTTAGCTATCAGGAACACATAAGTGCTGTGGTGTAATTTGATATAAGTAAAGTTTGAATAATAAATACGTAGGTATTTAGAGCACCAGGAAATGTACAGACTTTATTCGTGTTTGTATGTAATACGTAAATGTTCATAGTTATTTAATGAAGAGGAAATTAGTGAGGCATGTAGAGACTTTTCTGTACACCCTTCACAATGGAAAATTAAAAAAATACTTAAGAGCATTTCCCATCTCAAAAACAATATTTTAGTATTCTGTGATCTAAGAGTGCTATTTTAATCATCATTTTCGAAGACTAAAGTGCAGAAAGTGGCTTCTGTCCACAGTGTGGACTCTGTTTCAAAATTGTGCCTATAAAATGTGTCGTGTCCAAACCTGTTTCGACACCGTGTCGACACATTGCCTAAAATGTACCTTTCAGTGCTCCTTGGGTATAGTTCATCTCAGATACGAAAGGGCTGATAAGTTTGATGTTCTCAAGCTTTACTATGAGAAATTCATAGAATAGATATTACTAGCCTAAAGCTAAAATTAGAAATGTAATGACTGTATATTACAGATCATACTCAAAAATTGCATGGTTAGTCAGAACTAGTTTTTCCTCAACAATTCATTTGGTGTTGGTTAGAGACCTCCTAGTGATGTCTACTTACTTAGCGAAGCCAAAAATTCATCTAAAATCTTAGGATCGAAAAATAACTACGAAGACGTCTTACAAATTGATTTATCTGCTAATAAAATTCTAGTTGTTAAATGAAATCTAGCTAATGTGGACGCCTGATTACCGCAGAAACAGTCGGATAATTGGTTATTAATACATAATTTGGTCTAGATGTGCACCATTCCCTGACAAACAAACAAAGTTAAACTGCCCGGTCACTTATGCTTTTTCATTGAACAGTAAACGCAAAACCGTCACGCTAAAGGCCAACAATATTTTTTGTTGGTATTTCATAAACAGCACAAAGAACTTCATGGTCAATTATTATCCACCGCGTCTTTATGGTGAGCGAATTGAAATGTATCGACAACCGACGAACAAACACAAACGAAAAGGTATATTGTTAGGGTCTCGATGGAAACGAACTTTGTAAGCCTATGATGAAATTAACAGACTTCGTACAAGTTAAGTGCTTCTATAATAAGTCCGCACCCTAGTTCACGCAACGCTGCACACACGGACGTCTCGGTGGGCAAAAAAATGTAATTGTTGATAGGTAACACAAAACTAAATGCGTGAGAAACGTTTGTATTGGTTTCTTATTATAGATTTTTTTTAGGGGAGAGAGCTTCGATGTACAAGGTGATTATGTCGGGGACACCATGTAACTGAACAACCAATACATGCGTATGTCTTTCAAAAAAATATCAAAGGAGTTCTAGAGCTTTTTGTTTAGAATAACCCTAAACGAATTATAAAAGTACGGTTATTTTTTAAAAACCGTGTTTTACTTTCTCATCACTTTTAATGGGTAATTTTAATATAGATACAGGGTGTACCAATACAGGGTGTCTCACCGGGAACTGAATCGATCGACATAGAGAAAAGTACGCATTAGAAAATTTTGAAAATTTAGATAATACTAATGTCGGTGTGGCCAATCCAACTAAAATAATTACAAGCAGCTGGCACTTCCGCTTATACCGGAAGTCGATACCAAATTGCTTATTTCAAATGGAACACCCTATATATTTTAGGATTTTCGAAAAGAGCATAAGTCGAAAATATGTAGCATATCCTATACCTAAACCTAGCCGTTTCAGAGATATTTGACATTTTATAGAAAATTTGACAGGTGCAACGGTTTGCAAGAACCTTTCTTCGTGTAAAAGATTGTTACATAAAAAGAACACAAGGAGAACTACGTTCTACAACTGAAATAAATTCAATAATATCATACCAAGTGTTCCGTTTTTCGCATTACATTTTGTCAATAAACAGGTCTGTACGGTTTTAAAATAGGTCTGTACGAAAAATAATCAGGTCTGTACGAATATTAAAAAGGTTATGACACCCCATGAACCATCCATGACAACCCATGAACCCACCTCCCCGGCCGGTAATGCAGATCCAATACTTAACGATGATCACGTGACTGTCTCGCTCAAGGGGCGGAATACCTACTAACGTGCCAATTCAATAATACAATAATATACAGTGTTCCATTTGAAAAAAAAATGAGAAAATTCACTTTGAAATGTCCTGAATTTAGCACTACATAGTATAAAATACACCCTGTATAATTATAATCAATATTTGGTGGTTGTATCACAGTAGAGAATTTTCTACTGTGGTTGTATCGTTGTAGTACATCCTTTGTCTACATAATTGCAAAATCTTCTTAATTAATAGTAATACACACACACAGCGACCTTGCTCCGATTAAAATTTTCATGTTTTCGAATAACTCGGCAACGCCACGTCAAAAACCAAATTAATTTACTCAACAATATGACACATAAAGAACACATTGGCTGACATTTGCCACCAACATTATTATTATGATTTCTCTAGACTGCGACATCTCTTGGTTCGAAGAAGAACAACCTTGCCGTTAAAAATCTATATTAGTGAGTGATTTGGGAATTTAGTATAAGGCCGCAGTCAGACTGATCTACCGCTAACCACCGACCAACTTTCCAACATGGAGTAAACTGTGCTTTAGGTCACACCGGCTACCACCAACCGCAACCAATTGCTATAAGTCTGTTTATATTTCCGGCATGTTGGAAATTTTTGGCTGCTAGTTGTAGCATACATTCGCAGATCGAGTTGTATGGTCTTAGAAAACTAAATTATGCATTTATAGGTTATGTTTGGACTGCGAACGTGATCGAAACACTTCGAAACGTGTTAAAGCATGTCTAAAAACTGTTAGTTTTAAGGTTAAGAAATTACCTACTGGCATTCAAAACAGCCGTTTTTGGTCAACGATGGTAGGTGCAGTGTGACCCTGCATATGTTTTTGATGGTTGGCTGATGAAAGTCGACGGTAGTGGGTGGCTTCAGTCTGACTGCAGCCTATAGAGGTCACCGATCGGCTGTGGCAAAGTCGTTGTCTACATTTTATGCGCAGAATCTGGGATGGCAGTGATCTCCAAAACCTAAAATCCCCTATGTAAAATACCATAAAATATGGTTAGTTTGTGATCGAGGTGCATCCATCAGAGACCGATTTTTATTTTTGGGATTTGACAAGAATTTATCTTGATTCTGTGTGTGTGATTTGTATTATTTTTCAATAAAAGGTTCCGCAATAAGTGTGTTTTTCCAAGAAAAAGACGAAAGTGTAATACCATCCTTAAATGATGTGTTCCTATAAAGCCCCGGCCACAATGCGGCTAGGGTAAGTATTTTTGTTTGTTAGTTATTGTATAAACTTACTGATTTCTTATTGAGGCAAATTTTTATCTGTTTTCCTTGTACCTTACAGCGATTATACGTTACTTTTGCTCAAGCCTACCTAATCATGACTTTCGAACCGCCTTTTCCGTATGATTTTTTAACGAAATGAAATATCCGGCGAAGGCACTTTTTTACAAACTTATTTATGAAATATAAAGCGTACAAAAGTTTATTCATGAAAAATTTTACGTAATTTAAAAGAAGCTTTTTTGTTTACTGATAATTTATCTCGTTTTTTGTACCTGCTGTAACAGTACGTTGTACCTCATAAAAACACGACATACATATACATTTTTTTAAAGCACGTTCATAAAATGCCCCAAGGCGTAGAGCATTCAACAGCGCGTGATTTATTCTGGAATAAAATTTGCTTCAAGTTTCCGGTATATTCCCTAATATATATGAACTAAATTAATCTCGTTCGTGAGACCTCTCCGAGTCAAAGAAATAAGAGAGTGATTTAACCACTTGGCACGTATAAAAAATACACGTTATATATCATTTAGAAACTTGGGAAGATATACGTGATATTTCCTAATGGCTCGTATTACATTCTTTTCTGGTCGAATAAAAATCGTGCCTTGGCCTGCAGTGATCAAAACTAGGTAATCTTTCCAAGAATGTTCTACCTGCCAGGTATTTTGGTAGTTGTAAAGGGCTGTATCATTTATCCATCTCGGACAGGTAAAATATTGTGAGAAATGAGGATGTTTAATATTTTTACATTTTAAGCAAGTTTTTGAATTACTTTGAAAACAACAATAAACTTAAAGAAAGTCTGTGGGCTTGTTAGTCTATTGTACCCGTAGCCAAAGGTCTAAATAAGATTTTTTACTCTAAAAATATTTGTATGGCTCTTAACTAAAACTTACTTGACAGCTATGGTCTATGTTGTGGTCTTACCCCTTTAACCACTACACACTCCTACGTTAACTCCATGTTTTAATGAGGAAGTTGCATGATTTTTTTTGTTATAATATAAATAAAATAAAGCATCAAAACATTTATAAAAATATAAAATTCAAGATTTTTCAGATTTTGGGCATATCCAAGAGAGAGAGAGAGAGAGGATCCGATAAGGAAATATTTATTATTTTTGACCATAACTTTTTTTTAATACATATATTGATAAAATAAAGTATAAGCCTACTACCTAAGTGGAACTATGACAGGTGTAGTGATATGGATTTTCACTCAATAATTTTAGTTGTTTGCAAAATTAAAAATTAGTGCCAATCTTCATAATTTGTAGTTTTAAATGAACTAATTTTGCAAATGACTGAAATTATTGAGTGGAGATTCATATCACTACACCTATTATAGTTTTACTTAGGTGGGCTTATAGTTTTTTTTAACAATATAATGTATTAAAAAAAGTTATGGCCAAAAATAAGAAATATTTCCTTATCGAATTCTCTACAACTTTCATTTGAAACATTTTGCTATCCGTTTCCGTTGCGTCACAAAACTGTCAAAATTTCAAAAAATCTGTCTCGGCTCCAATAGGTCGTACGAAGTTAAAAAAAACGAGACTGGGCGGATTTTTATTTCCTATAATTTTCGTGTGCAATATCAACCCAATAACATCACTGCTGTCCACTGCGCATCAGATAATTTAAGCCCAGGAGCATGCTTGCGCACTGAAAATCTTATCACACTGTTCCGGCCAAGTGGGAGTACTGGTCTATTCTCTACTGTGATATTATCTTTCATGTCAATATAAAAATCATTGGTAATACCAACTTTGAGGTTAGGTAGGAATATGCAATAACAAATATTCAAATGATTATTTCACATAAATCGCACAAACTAAAAAAGCATTGATTTTTAATAAATAAAGATTTTGTTTCCTATAAATTTTGACATATTATGTTCCTTAAGGCTCCTCTACACAATGGCCCATCGTAACGGGCCATTACGATGGCCAATCATCGGATAAACATTGGATTCATGTACTCGTGAGCAGAAAAAATAGGACAACTTTTTTTTTCTAATATAAACCTGTCTCTATTTGAATATGTAATGAGTAGCCGAAATAAAACAGTTATCACTTTTAATTTATTTGTTATTTCAATGCTGTAGTTATTGCTATAGTAAATGACGGATGGTTAATAAGACAAATTGCACTGCGTTATAACATTAACAATAAATATACGTTTCACTATTAAATCGTTCCTCAATATGCCACAAAACACCAGGACCACGTGCCGATGTCCAAGCCAACATATTGACGGAAAATCTACCACTTTTATCATTGTTAGATATATATTTTTCATCGAATCGAGTATTCGGAGGGCAGTAAACACGAATACGACCGCAGTGTGGTGACTGGAAAGTTCTTTCGTCTGTAAAGATTACATTGTTCCGAAAATTTACATCATGCGCTAAAAATTCAAGCGCAAATCCTACTCGAGCTTCCTTATGTTCAGCTTTAAGTAAGTATTTCTGTGCTGCTGCATGACAGCGTAGCTCCGATTCCCTTACTCGCCGGCGACTAGTGCTACTCGATCCAGGAAAATTCGTTTCTTCAGCAGCCTGAATAACTGAGTAAAATGGATTTTCTACTGCAGCATTTACCAATTGCAAATCTTGTTGTTGAGTTGATATCCTTCGTCGTCCTGATCCAGGATTTCTACTAATCGTACCGTTTATTCTCCACTTTCTTAAAATGTTACACACCAAATTTTTGTCAATATTATAACGCAATGCAATTTGCCTCATTGACCATCCATCTTCTGCTTTAGCAATAACTCCAGATTTAACTAAATCGCTTATATGAGACATATTAGTTTTTTGCTCACTTGCAATAAATTATGACAACTAACTGACAATGTCACAAAAGTTAAAGTTAGATGTACACAACTAGATTTTAGCAAAATACCGTTAAAAGACGTCCTATTTTTTTCTTGCTCACGACCGTACAACGAAAACTTAATTTGGTAACAGTTGAGACTTGTCCATAATATTGTTACGTGTTTACGATATCGAGTAGCAAATGTGTTGCAAGTTCTTGATATTACCTTATCACATTCTCCATAAATAATAAACAAATTTAAAAAGTCTTCGTGGGTGTAATTTAAACGTACTGGCATTTTTTGACATAAGATAATGACTGACTGTTTCAAATCATGGCTATTTTGATGAAATGATTACAACAATTCATGAATTTCTAATAAAATCGCAAATATTTCAAAAAGTTGTAACTTTAACTCCCACAATGCTAATATCAGAAAAAGGGGAATTCAATTTTACACAACTTGACCTAAACAAGTTTTTGTGGTTTGATGTTGACAAAATGTAACGCGAAAAGCGGAACACTTGGTATGATATTATTGAATTTATTTCAGTTGGAGAACGTAGTTCTCCTTGTATTCTTTTTATGTGACAAGAAGCAAATGAGGATCTTTTACACGAAGAGAGTTATAACAGTTCTTGCAAACCGTTGCACCTGTCAAATTTTCTATAAAATGTCAAATATCTCTGAAACGGCTAGGTTTAGGTTTGGATATGCTACATATTTTCGACTCACAATTTTATGCTCTTTTCGAAAACCCTAAAATATATAGGGTGTTCCATTTGAAATAAGCAAATTGGTATCGACTTCCGGTATAAGCGGAAGTGCCAGCTGCTTGTAATTATTTTAGTTGGATTGGCCGCACCGACATTAGTAATTATCTTAATTTTCAAAATTTTCTGATGCGTAGTTTACTCTAAATCGATCGATTTAGTTCCCGGTGCGACACCCTGTATAGTACATATTATGAAAAAATAATAAATTTAACCATTTTTAAAATTCAAGCATCTTCCTCATTGTGTCGGCGTTTAGCTAATCAAGATGACATCATCTGGTGATGATAAAAATCTGCAGTGTTTATGTTTAGCGAGCCTCAAACTTCACTTGTAACTTCTGTTTCAAGAAAAATAATCACAAATAGTTACTTATACCGAATCAGATAGACTTATAACTAGAAATTACATAATTTAACTTACCACTAAAACGAGGTGTAGCGATCCTTAGAGGTTGAAGTCCAGTCTTGATGCATCCATCACTCACTCGAAAATCAGAGCCTACTAACTAGTTTTCTGAACTCATGCTCACAGAAAAAATAGCTACGCGCCTTAACACTTGTAATATCCAAGCTATTTTAAAAATAACAAAGATATTGACAAGATACTCGTCTGGACTCTGATTTTGTATAACCGGCCGTTTGCATGAGTTTACACGATCTGAAAATGAATGAATTGTTAGTTTTTATTGAATTAATATATAATTAATTCTACACGTTATTAAACAAAAACTGTTTTATTAACAAATTTACTGACGTTACCCATCCATCACGCAACCGTCAAGCCAATGCCATGGAGGAAGGTGGGGGAGGACAAATTCATATAGCAAAATGTCATAAAATTCGGTGAAAAAATGAGGAGGATCTAGATTTGTCTGAGTGAAGGAGACGGGGTTCTACAGTTTATAGTGGGATCCGAACCACTTCGCTAGGTATGTTCAGAGAGAAAGCTAGGCGCCCTAACCCACTCTACCGCATAAGAAAATAATAACGAAGCGGAAGCACTTATATACATAATAAATATTAAAATTAAGCTGTACCAGTTCATCTCTGCATAAGCTTGTGGCCTAGGGTTCTGGATTACACCGGCTGTATTACTCTTTAGTCTCTTCTCGCCATGATACTAATAACCGAAAACTTGCTTTTGGGCCCTGCCTGGAGCAGTCCCTGGTACTCTGACGAGAAATATTAAAAAAGAATTTTTCGTCTTGAGGTCGATTACTAGCTTGCCATGAATGTTTGAAACGCCCAACAACTTTAGAATATGCTACTCTGGATCTTTTAATAGTTTTCATGAGACATTTTGCTGGAATGCTAGAGTTAAATACATATAAACAAGCAAAAATAATTGTATGAAGTGGTCAAAATATAGCAATCAAATTTTTTTTTTTTGTGAAAGGCAGCTCATAATTTTTTTATATCTAATAATAATTTGTTTTTCCCATTGTCTTTAGTTCCTGTAAACATTAGTTCATTATGTTATGTCCCTTGTAAAATATAAGAGGCTTTAAAAAACATATTTTTCGTAAAATCTAGTGTAAACTGTTGAATAATTGGATTTTCTTAAAATTGACCGTGATTATGAACGACATACTTCGATATGTACAAGACGGATGTAAGTCTGTAGTTGATACCGATAATAATTAACTTCCTGATACGACTATGCTCTATTTAAAATAATAATAGTTCTCTTTCTTCTTTGCATTGTCAAGTATAACCTCACTTCAACATAAATGAATGAATAACTGTGAAACAATCATATAGTCTCTCCCTACATTGTACTTTGTAGTATTTGATGGCGAATAAATTATCTTATCTTATATATTTTCAAAAACTAAGAATTCATTAAGTAATAACGTTTAAACCTGTGTTAAAAGCACCTAAGTAGGTATCTACCACCTGCATGGCAAGAAACCATTTAATATCACATTAAATATGCATACCTTTAAAGTTTGAGCCAAAGTAATTAACACACTTAAGCACAGTCACATAATTTACAAGTTTTTAAGAAATTTAACGTATTTTTAAGATCTAAAGCACGTTAAAAGTTGCAAAATGGCACTAAACCTAACACGACACCGCACAACCCCATCGAATCACAAAACATGACGCATGAAACAAAAGACGATCGGCAATTGTTGCGAAGTGATGTCTCAGTCATGGCTATCTTTGCAGTAGCATTACATTCAGTTTTGTTCGATTTTAGACAAATGTTAGTACGTATATTTTTACAGTTTTTCATTATATAACGTTTGGATTTCCACATTATTTTAACTCGTTATGTTCAAGATATAATTTCTATTCGGTAATTAATTATTTGTGTTGACACATGCTTAATTAATTCGGCATCCAGAAGTATAGTAACGCAAAAAAATATATGTATTTTTTTTTGTTGAAATAGGCTTAAAATATCATACGTTGAGATTTTAAATTTGAGTGAAAAAAAATGTCTGTCTGTCGGTCTGTAACTTCTTTTGTGTGCATGTTTACTCTGGGACCGTTTACGGTATTGACTTGAAATTCGGGGATAAATGGGGTAAATAAAGGGTAAATAGGCAAAGCAAGCAGGTAAGAGTCCATAAAATTACATTTTAGGGCATGTACGGAAAGTCAAGGTCTCAAAATTTTTTTTGGGATCAGCCATCCACCCTATCACCCCCAATACCACCCCCACACTATTATGAAAGGGAGTAAAAAAAAATTAAAATGCAATTTAGTGTGTATACGAGAACCAAGGGCCTCTAAAATTTTTTGACATTAGCCACCCCCTCCACCACCCCAAAATGTCTACAGAAACAAAAATGTTACATAGTACGCTGATGAGCATTTCTTTAACAAAGTTGTCATCGAGGGTAATTAAATATAGCAATTTTTCCCACTTACTTTCACATAACTGTGGATAGTACTCTATAATGTTCAACAATTGTATAAAAAGGGAATAAACCCGCGAAGATTATAATGTATAACTTGAACGACCTAATTATATCTAAATTTGTTTGAGTAAAGGAGACGGGGACCTACAGTTTCTGGTGGGATCCGAACCACTTCTTGGAGATAATTCACAATTGACAATTGCGACGTAGTATGCGTGGTTAGGCTGGCCTAGGTATACTCAAGAAAAATCTTACACTATAAACCGCTGAGCTGATAGGATAACTTAGTTTTGGGGCAAATGTTATAATATAAACTAACTCAGTGTTTACGTGTTAGACTAAGAACTCCCGAGTTCGAGTTCTAATTAAGGTATGGATGTTTAGAGACGTTTTCCACATGTTATGTGATGGTAGCAGTGGGTTACATTGTGGTTGTATCAGAGACAACACGGCTAGTCGCTCTCCTCTCCTGAGTTCGAGTCTCAGCTGCAGCAAATGACAATACCACACGGAATAGTTGTTGTATAATTGTCTGTACTCTGGTTATGTTCTAGAATAGCCGTGACGTTAATATAAATATGATTAAAAATATATTTTTTAATTGGTTTTATCCAACATACTATTCAATACGACCACAACTGTATTATAAAGTAATCCATTATAGTCATTAGGAGTTAAGTTGATTAGATTGTAGTGTTCAAACGGCCGTAATACCTATAAAATAAACTCTCGGGGTGTGTGTATGTCGTTGGAGCGTACGGACGTTAAAACTACTTTATGCACTCGAGCAGGTAGAAGATTCGAGACATGTTCCGTAACCCACATAAAATTTAAGTAATATGGAAATTTCCTAGAATCATCCCAGACTTCTACAAGATATATTAAAATACATGAGATGCAATATTCGCAAGAAGTGCATGTTTAAAATTCATTTTCTAAACTGCACTTTCATAAAGGGAACTGTAGACGGCGCGGAAAAGCTTCTTATCGACGTTAAAGAAATTTATTACCGAAGCCCGAGCGATACATTTAAAATTTAAATATGTGAATCTGTCAGCAGAAAGTTAAAATGTCATTTTACATTGCGCCCGGTGGTTAGTGATGCAAAAATGAACAATGTTCTTCCATGAACACTTTTATTTTTTCCAATAAAGTTTAGCAAAAAGTTGTTTGCAATTTCAGGACGTTTGCACACACCAGTCAATCGCGAGTAAATTTGTAAGCAATCGAATTACGTCGTCCTGTCGATAACACAGAAGCCACACTAGTCTAGGCTGCGTACAGGACCGTACGAACTGTAATTGCGACGCAATTCTATGTTTATATGTAGCAGTTACAAACAAAACCTCGGTAACACACAAAACATCTTGAAGTATTGTGGGTTGCGCGTATTTAGTTGGCAAAAAGACGAAATATTAGTACATCACCGAATTTAGCTACCAGGAACACATAAGTGCTGTGGTATAATTTGGTATAAGTGTAGTTTGAATAATAAATACGTAGATATTTAGAACACCAGGAAATGTACAGATTTTATTCATGTTTGTGTGTAATACTTAAATGTTTATAGTTATTTAATAAAGGGGAAATTAGTGAGCGATGTAGAAACTTTTCTTTAGACCCTTAATTCTTATTGAAAATGATTATTACAATAGCGATAGCGCACTGTTAGACCGTGGAGTGCAAAAAATTAAATAGTTTGTACAAATATATTCCATGCTAATATCTACCAAAGTTAAAAAAATTTAACCAGCCTTGTTATGATAACAATAAACAAATTAAGCAAGGTTATCTCCTCGGTTATCTCTTGTAAAGTTATAAAACACGTCTAGTAGTCATAGGCGGTTTCTAAAGACATTCCTTGGGCTTTAAAGCAACTTCTAATCGCTTAGTTGATTTTCAAAAGCAACATAATAAAGTTTTAAGCTCCAAGATTAGGAATTTAGGTAGTAAATGTTTAAGTGGTGATGTCAGCCATGAGCTTAGACGGCCTTTGAAGGGCTAATTTAATTTCAAATAAATTAAATATTGATGGCTATTAATGTCATCTTAGCGTCAGATCCTGTTAAAACTGTAGAATACTGCATTCTGTACACGATACTAAATTATAATGGGTCAAGATAAGTCAGTTATAAAAGTTTATTAGTCCGGAACTTCAATACAAAAAAATTCTCGAATCCAGTACTTTCTGTCGTGTTTGGTGTAATACACAGAATGTTATCTGCTCACGTGGGCATGTACGCCGATGTACAAGTTGTCGCTATAAGACCAAAATTTTTTTTTTACATTTTTTTTTTGTTTCTGAATTTGGTTGTTGTTTTTAATATTGAGTTATCAGCTGCATCGGCATGTAACGATCCGATATGACTGATGCTCGAGAGGTAAGCGCACTTGCCTCCCACCCAAAAGTTCCGGGTTCGATTCCCGGTCGTGGAAGTGGAGAATACTGTGAGAGGGATTTTTCCACTATACACGAATATTGGGTGTCTGTCCCTTGTCTTTAAATGTATAGCCCTCTCCCACACAAGGCTCTTCTAGAGCCTTCTGGGATAAAGGGGGTCGTAATTACCTGTGGTGTTATTTATTATTTATTTATTTTATAGCGTGTGTAAAAGCAGTAAAATGTCATATTTAAATCGGTGCAAACACAACCTATAATGTGCGATCTATTTGTACTCATACTCTAAGGCTACGATTGGTGCATTTTTGGATCCGACGCCCTGAATGGTTTAGGTATTTTAACGTCGTTTTGATGAAAGAGAGAGGACGTGCTAGGAGAGGTGCCAATTATAGTCCCGGGGTCACTGACAGCAGCAAGGCGGCCCTGCGATTAAAAATGTTTAAATAGAAGCATTGCAAGAGTTATATTACCGTGAAATAATATGTAAAGTTAAGTTAATTACTTGTAGATTCGTTTGATGCTCAAGTCTGTCGATATTACCTTCATAAGTTCCAGTTTAGAGAGAAATTTTATCTGGCTAATGAAAGACACCATGTATTTATGCTGTAAACGGCAAATCGGCCATACTTATTTTGAAATTTCCCGTTAAGTTCTGTTAATTTACGGTATTAGTCCGTATACTGTACTGTATTATCATAGTGTAAACCTTAGAAACTATCCCAGCAAAATAAAGACTTTCCGTGGCAATGACCCTTGTCTAGTGCGAGATCCCTTAGTGAATTAGAGACTAATTTATCAATTTTCGAACAATACACCCTCCAAGTGGGTATTTGGAAAATTGTTGTCAGTGCCAAGTTATTGCCTCAAGCGACAATGTGTAACGTAAATTGTAAGTACGTTCTAGTTAAGTTCCCTGAATGGTTTTCGACTTTTTTACTAACAAATAAAATCCGTGGCGCCCTTTTGAGATTTTGACTTTAAGAACTATAATGTGTGTTAAAGTCGGAGTATCTATCTATTTTTTGGTATACTCCAGATTTTGTGATGCTTGTATATTACCTTTTGTTACTATGAAAATGCTAGATTTTGTTCATATTTGTAAATTACCTTTTGTTGGGGTAAAATTCTCTATATGTAATTATTTTTCTATGAGTTGATTGCATATTCGGATACTGTAGATTTTAAAGAACTCTTCATTTGCTTTTGACATTGATGTACTTTTATGTACCATAGCCTCAGGGTCACCCGTTATTTTGTTGTAATATAGGATTAAATTTTACATTGTTTTTTTCTCATTAATCCAGTTTTCCCTCACCCCTGATATTAAGCTAGCTAGGGTCTTTTAAGTAGAAATATTCGTAAAAAATTTTAAGTTGTTTCAGGCAGGAAGAAATGATAAACTTTAACGATGAATTTTGTGCCGCAGTGTTTTGTAACTTTGTATAGCGTAATTAATTCTTTTGACCAAGTTACATTCACCATTTTACTTCATTAAATATTAAAAATCACGTTGCTTGCATGCTGTACTGGCTCTTTCCTAACAATGTTGAATTTGAAACGAATCCTCTGAATTTCCAACAAAGGTTTCCAGAGAGTTGTAACCCCCTTAAATGCTGTTGTGACCAAACGTGTCGCTAGGGACTTTACCCACTTTATCCACATCTGTCACGTTAATTTCGATCTGTCATCCTTGCCATAAGGTGGTGTGTAATGTATTTATAAAATTCGATTTACCCCCAGGTCTGGTCGTTGTATGTCTATTTATCAAGAGTAAATTAGACCCAACCAAATTTTAAATGCTTCCAAACATTCAGTGTTATTGTTCTCCCCCAAAAAACAATATTCACATCTAGTGAACCGCATAGTTATGAAAAGTAATCTTGCTTTTGCTACAGTAACAGAGACAAGTATACAGGGTGTCCCAATAATGGGTCAAAGTCCAATATCGGCCTTGTTAAAAGACTTTGGAAAATTATTTTTTTATAGAAGTGGTAAAGTGACTCGCTATAGCGGAGCATCTTCGAGGTAATTTTTTTTAATGAAACACCCTATATATTTTTACATTTATGAAATTAGCGTAAAATGTAGTGTAGTGTTAAATTTAAACATAATATTTTTAGTCGCAAACTCCTCTATAAAATCCTTATTGTACTATAAGGAACGTAACCAGACTGCAACCAACAGCTACTCTCCGGGCTATGTGCCCCGCCGAGCGCTGAATTACAAGTTACAAGTCTGGCGCTAATGCTTCGACAACAAACACCAGCCGAAAGACTGATCCTACTTAAAGGAGCTCTCTTGCCAGTCGTCACACACCACCTGCAGACTGCAGTTTCGAGCTGTTGGCTCTCGTCAGTGCAAGGTAGGCATGTGACGACCGGTACGAGGATCCTTTGACTATTTGGTACATCCCGGTATTTTTACAATAGCGACATGTAAAATAGTCAGCAGGCGCCATCTAGCGGTCCAGTGTCTGTTGCAATCGAAAAATAAATAGCCTGACAGGGGCTTAGCATAGTTCAAATGAGCTTTTAGAGGGCGGAATATTAAACATAATATTTTTAGTCGCAAACTCCTCTATAAAATCCTTATTGTACTATAAGGAACGTAACCAGACTGCAACCAACAGCTACTCTCCGGGCTATGTGCCCCGCCGAGCGCTGAATTATAAGTTACAAGTCTGGCGCGTTAAGTGTAATAATTGCATAAGTTTCCGATACATAAAAAACGTAACAAAAACTTTACGGCATAATTATTATCGCCGCGGGCCATGGCGCTAGTTGAAGTAAATAGATCCCAGTAAATAAAAAAAGCAACAAAAACTTTATGACATAATTATATCGCCACGGGCCATGGCGCCAAGCCTGACATTAAACATTCCTGACGCACATTGAAAACCTATAAAGGTAAGCGAATAGTCTAAGTCAACGTATCCCTGCAAATAAAAAACGCAACAAAAACTTTACGACCTCATTAAAATACCATCACTTTTTGTGCTGTCTCGACCGCAATTGACTAGCTTACCTTTATAGGTTTTTAATGTGCGTCAGGTTGTTTCATGGCAGGTATGCCGCATGGCCCACGGCGATAATAATTATGTCGTAAAGTTTTTGTTGCGTTTTTTATTTGCAAGGATGCGTTGACTTAGACTATACTATAATCTTGGCATAAATCTTATTAAAATATTAGGCATTAGAATGTAAATCTAGACACTATTTTGTTAATTGTGTGCAGAACCACATAAGTTGATTATTATGTACCATATACAATAAACAACACCTCATATATTTCCATATATGCAAACATGTTTTTGAAATAAAGTTTTCTGTTCTATGAGGTTATGTCCGTTGTGCATCTTTTTCACCTCTACATGCCAGACTATAGCCGCAAAAATCACTTCCTTCAAAAGAGCTAACTAACTACATATCGCCAATACGTTAATCATTAATTACATCTAATATAGACGTGGGTGGACCGATTTGGATCCCATACAATATTTACTCAAAGGAAAATAATCGGTTGGCATGCCTCAATGATCGAAGGAACTTTTTAAATTTATATTTCTATACTTGTTAATGGCTTCGAAGATGTGTTCTGACGTACTTCACCCATTTAATAACGCGAAAAAGATGGAAAACTCACACATACATCTAAATAAAAATTTAATTAGCCTATAAATTAAAATTATTCGTAAATATTATTGGTACGCGTTATTTTGGCGTTCTCCACACGAAAATGGTCGGGTTTATATTTAAATTTAGAGCAAAACAACATCTATAATATTAATGAAACTAGTAACCGTATAAAAGTTCCAATACCCGTTATCAACACTAATATTGACGTTGTCGATGTCGCATGTACAGTAAAGCCTTTCAAAGGAAATTGCTAAATAAAATGTTTTTGCCTCACAAACTTTTACTTTGCCCAACTGGGTTTATGACTAACACGAGGCACATCTTCAGGTCGAAAACTGTGCACAAACACCAATGCAATTCAGTTCTGTTAGATTTTAGACAAATATCGTGCTCTGTTTAAAAATATGGTACATTCCTCTTTGTTTTATTAACCTGACTTGAACATCGATGTACCTATACATAACTGAGATAATAAATAAATATATTTTATTTCAGATGTTAAAGATTCATTCATACAATATCAAGTTCATGCTTAGACTCCCGGATATGTAAACTGTTAAAACAAACATATTAAAAGCGCCAAAGATCACTACCTGTATGTAAAGAAAACATTTTGATATTACGTGCACATACCTTTAAATTTTGAACCAAAACATTAACAAAAACTGATGCACAGTCACATAATTTAAACGTTTTTAAAAGACAAATAAATATTATTACGGAAATAGAACGTTCATAGTTACAAAATAACCCTAACATTGTTGATATGACACAACACTACGCCACCGAAACTAAATCATGACGCAATAAACAAAAGACAATCGCGATGTCTTATTGTTGCTGACTGATACTTCATGTCATGGGTATCTTTGCTAAAAAAACTGCGTTGTAATTCAGTTCTGTTGGATTTTAGTATTTGTAATGGATATATTCTTACAATTTATTTTTTTTATATATTTATTACCGCAACATTTTACAAGTTGTACATTTTTTTGAAATTATATAGTTAATATATTTGTTATTAATTTTACAATTCCATTTATTAACATTATGCGTTAGTGTTATGATACCTGAGGGGACCTCGTGTTGTGTCTAGCAGTATTTAAAATTTTGTTGATAATTGTTGAATTGATAATTCGAATTTCGTACCAAGAAAATCTATTGATTTTGTAATAAATCAGGTAACAATAAAAGTTGTCTTCGTAGATCTTAATTCGAATTACTGCTACAAATATTTCATCAAAGGGCAACCAGAAAAATTCAAAATCTGGAGAAGTCTGGAAGACTGGATTTTTAATATGAACGTTCAACTTTTTGAAAATGCCTTGCCTTTTCCACTGGACGTGGAAGTATAGTAACGCAAAAAAAATTAACTTTTTCTTTTGTTGAAATAGGCTTAAAATGTCTCATGAATTGTCGAGATTTTAAATTTGAGCGAAAAAAAATTTCCTGTCTGTCGGTCTGTAGCTTTTTTTGTGCGCACGTTTACTCTGGAACTGTTTATGATATTGACTTGAAATTTGGTTCACTTACGTATTGTAACGAGATCTGGAACTAGATTATATTTTGATCTCATTCCGTTGAAGGGTTCGGGGGTAAATAAAGGTAAATAGGCAAAACAAGCAAGTAAGAGTCCATAAAATTGCAATTTAAGGCATGTACGAAAAGTTAAGGTCTCAAATTTTTTTTTGGCATCAACCACTATCACCCCCAATACCACCCCCACTCTATTATAAAAAGAGGTAAAAAAATTAAAAAATGTGATTTAGTGCATGTACAAAACCGAAACGTCTAAAAAAATTTTTTAGCGTTAGCTACTCCCTCTATCACCCCCATTGCCATCCCCACCGCCATCCTCACCCTATTATTGAAGGGGGTAAAAAAATTAAAATGTGATTTAGTGCGTATACAAAAACGAAACGTCTAAAAAAATTTTTTTGGCGTTAGCTACCCCCTCTACCACCCCCATTACCACCCCTCCTTATTATTAAAGAGAGTAAAAAATTAAATTGGGATTTGAAGCAAGGGCCTCTAAAATTTATTTTGGCATTAGTTACCCCCTCTACCCCCCTTTCCACCCCCCACCCTATTGTTTAAGGGAATAAAATATTACATTGGGATTTAGTGTGCATAAGACTGGATACAAAATCTGGATGTGGGAGTAGTGATTCCTCTGGCAGCGGGTTTTTTAGTTATAATTGTTAACCCGTGCTTCTCGTATATTGTTATTAAACATATTTTTCCACGACCGGGAGTAGAAATCGATTTCTATGGCATCAAAATTGTGACAGAAGTAAAGCATTTACTCCCTAGGGACGAAATAAGACAATAATTTCCCTAGGGGAGTTTTTATTACATTTTGTTTAACTATTGGGCATGAAATAAAAACTCCCCTAGGGAAATTATTGTCTTATTTCGTCCCTAGGGAATAAATGCTTTACTTCTGTCACAATTTCGTTCCAATTTATTATAATTCTTTATTTATGAAATAAATGTTTCTACTCCCGATCCTGGAAAAAATAGTATATACACCTCGGGAGAGACCGCCACTTTTCCCTCGATGTATTTGTTGCCCTCGGGCCTCAAATTACACCTCAGGAAAAATAAGACGTTTCTCTCCTTTAGTGTATAATGTACTATTATCAATATCTTTATTGACATCTTAATGTTCTTAAAAATGTTTTCTTAACCGCCTCTCAAGTTACCGAAGTAACTCCCTGGAAGATCTCAAGGATCTTGTGCTAGGCAAAGAGAGACGAGGCCCTACAGTTTAATGTGGACTCCGAACCACTCTTGGGGCAATTTTTTTTAAATGAAAAATTGTTTCGCCTTGCGGGAATCGAACCCACTTCGCTAGGCAACTCAGTTTGCTAGCCAGTCGCTTTAACACACTGAGCTACCATTCCCCATAAAAATCTGTTCTCAAACATTCAATTAAAACTCGTGGGGAGACCGCGCGAATTTCTTGACATCACAGACGGGTATTCATTAATCATTATACAAACATTTTATACCCGTATCACTTAAAAAATAAATAAATTTTCCTATATCTTAGAAAAAATGTAGCTAATTCCATCCTGTTATGATTTACCGGCTCGATTTCTTTTCAAAGAATTACCTGTGGTTAAATACTCTTATCTTTATGGTACCGTTTGCCCTCAATGGTACGGTTTATCAATGCAGGATTAATTCGTAACTAAAGGATAAATGTCAAACAAAACAATAGATACTTATTGTTTCATTTGACATTTAGTCCTCTACATGTTTATCTGAATAGTTCCTACAAAAACAAGGTAACGCATTTGAAATATCTGGTAACTGTTAAAACGAAAACTTCTCCTCCAAGCATCATCCAGTTATGCTCATTCGGGTAACTTCAACGTCCTTTAATTAGATCGTGTCTAAGTTAATTAAAGCACGTGATACACAGGCTTGGGGCTATGTGGCAGGTATAGATAATTCCAGATTCTTTCGTATCTCCACCCCTGTGTGAATATTTCTTAAGCGTTTTGCCTTTATCCCATCTAAGGGCGCCTTCTGAGAATTACAACCTAAAACTGTCGCCGGCCCGTATCATAACCTCACATTTTCAATATCTGTGCAGATGTTTTTTAATTCCACAAACTATAAGAGATGCTCACACATCACAAAATGCTCTCTGTGTCATATATCTGCAAATAAATATTTTATTTATATAAAACAAATGCTTTTGAGCCGAAATAAATTTATTTATTACAAACTTATAGGATTTCTCGCTACAATATTTGCTGTATATGAGCAAAATATTTATTTGTGGATATATAACAGAGATTTATTTGATTTAACACTTATTTCTATACCTACATGCTTGTAATAGTTAGTTTATTTAACTTTTTTTTAATTTTCAGGTATGTAATCTGGGAAATGGCTACATTAGATGATGAAGCAAAAGTAGAGGTTTGTTATCTAAATGTAAATAATTCTGATATGTGACAATATGATGTTTACGCGCTATTTTGTGACAATTTGCAGTTGTGCATACACCATTTTACGGGTGCGGAACTTCCAGCTCGGCGATTCTGTACATATTGCGAAAGTAAACCGTCAAGCGCTGCTAAATTCTGGAATATTTTTTAAAGCTATAATCTTAAGAATGTCAATAACATCTAATAAAATCCTGTGGAAGATCTGTAGATTAGCCCTTATCGGTTCATTTATTTTCCCAGAACGTCGTGGATTATTGATGATGTAATATTTATCGAAAAAGACCGATGATACATATAAATGCATAAGATAAACCGAAAATTCTGCATCCTAATTCCACCGTTTGCAATTATTAATTTCTTCGATTTTAACTTGGAATATAAAATAAATTTAGTGGAATTAAATCAGGGCTTGTTGAAGGCTATCTTGCTTGTCCATTTCTTAGTCTGATCATTAGTTTTAGTCAAGGATTTCATTAAGTTTTGTGCTCAGTATTTCCACGAACTTCATACAAAGAATACAGGGGAGGGAGGCAAAACATAGTGAATAAACCTGCACACCTTGATCGTTTAGTTCTTTTTAAATCTTTCTAGAAGATAAAAGTTAGTCGGAATAGATTCAGGTTTTTTTTTGCTTGAATCTATTAGAAATGTCCGTATCTTATCTTGATGGATTGACCCAGGCAATATAAGCACGAATCCAACAATCTAAACTGGCATTTTAGATTTTTTCACTTTTAATAGAAAAACCATTCATGTGTGATAATGAAAAATAGCTGAATTTCCAATGACTGAATAACCACATTTATAATTGGAGATTGTGGCAAAAAGTCGCATTTTTCCATCGTTTATTTTGTAGTTGATATCGATTTTTTTTTAAATTTGTACCGATCTTATGAATCGAGAGAAAAATTGTATCTTTCGTACATGTATTTTTTTAACAGCTGGAAATATGGTACAATGAAATTTAATTCAACATTCACCATAAGCTTTTTTCACATCCAACTACCATTAAAACTAAATTCCCTTTATTTTATAGACTGTTTGCCCAACACTAATTCTGAATACCTGCCTGCTTTTTCCAGCACGCTCCTATAACATTTTTTTTTGGAATGCACCCTGGGGCATAACTATTTCCACTTTAATTTCGGCCAGTTCTGGCGGTGTAGGTAGATAATATAAATTAACCTCAAAACGGTCATGTCTTCAGCCCTCCAGGGACTCGCACGACCCCTAGTCGGAATTGTTTTATCTCGTCAAGCCAGAGGTTGTTTTTATCCGTTCTCGTAATTTCTTAATTAGTTGCTTTAGAGGTAGCAGAACGTCCAGATATTTTAATTTTGCCGGAGTATGCGCTGCGGGTGCGTTTGTTTTGGCTACTTGTTACTTGATATTCACATGAATAGAATTTGTAACTAAACTCTTTCACAGAGCTTGATGAGTCTTGAGCAATGATATTTTGGTTATTATTGATAATAATTCTGAATTAAAGAATTAACCACACACACTGTTCACACTTTGTAGGATATATATGTCCAAAGTGGTGATGAAAATGTGTACTAATTTGATTCTAAAATGTGCCCATAACTGTTTCCAAAATATGGCGTGTATCGAACTTTTTTCCAAAACTGTATTGTGATGGGACCACTATATGCATATGTTCACGAAATGTTACTGTAATGCACCTTAGTTATAAAGCTGACACGAGAACCATATTTTGGTGTCCGAATATTTTTAAAATAGACTTAAAGCCGACAGAGTGCGTTATTCTCTAAACATTTGGACAAACAATAGACATGCAGTTGGCATGCAATGATATACGTTCTGTTTTTCAACATTGAGGCCCATTTCTCTAAAGAAAATATGGTGGATTTGTATAATGTGTCTAAATGGAACCACAAATTCTCATTTCGAACTAATTTAGCCCAAAATTTACCTGTATGGACCCACAGCTACATACTAGATAATAATCAAACTCAAATTTTTTTAAATGTATACTAAAATGTTGACATTTCTATAGTATGTTGTATTATAAATTATTGATTGCTTGTTAACTACTTTTGGCATTTTTACAAAATACTTTATGTAACCCGAGTATGCTGTTGTCAAAAATGACTTGCTAATAACAGGTGGTTGAGCATAACACTGAAAAAACGTGTCTAAAATTCAGCTTTATGGAAACATGTGTTGGTAGATGCATTTAAGGGATGAAAAGAAACGTGTGCCCAAAATATAAACATGTGGAGATGTGTCCTCCTGGCCAAGTTTTAGCAACATGACGGGTACACGATTTTTAGACACATTTAAAATACATTTTTACCAAGGGGTGTCGACACAATGTATCAATATTGTGTCTAATGTTTCCAAATAGGCTCAACATAGAAACATTTTGGGCATAAAAAATCCAAAATGTTTCAATTTGGAGGCAGTGCCCATTTTAACACAATATTTCATTAACGTGTCGACATATGACCCATAAAATTTATCATTTGGACACAGAGCATGTCCATCCTGACTAAATTTTGAGCTTTGTGTCGGCACAGTGCACACACACAAATTTCCGCCATGGTCCAGGCACATTTTGTTCCTTGGGGAGATTAGTTCCACACCACCCGCAGAGCCAATAATACAATTTTTATAAATGGCTCTGAGGGTGTGGAACTAATCTTAGGCGTTTCATAAGAAATTGTGTCCCCTTTCCCCCTTTTATTTATTTTTGACGTGTTTGTGCAAAAATCAAAATATCCAAATTTATTTATGGTGGATAGTTTCCATTGAAATGCACTGTATGGCATTGGAATTCGGACTATGTATTTAGAAATCATTGTTACACCAGTTATCGGTTTTCGGAGTGTTCGGAAATAGCACTTATATGTTTAAATATTTATATCCTAATACATATACACATACAAATAGTGAATGAGGTCAAACCGGATGTGGGACAACGTATTCTTGAAGTATTGGTACTTAATACCAATGCAAGGTTCCAAGAAAAATATTAAAATATTTTGATACGTCAAGAAATATAAACAGGTGTATTTATAGCGTGATGTGTTTGGATTTGCGAATGCCAAAATCTGAATTATATTATAAACAGAAATAATGAGAGTTATTTTAGACTCGGAGTCGCGATGTTTTATTTCGATTCAAAATTTTTGCTGCTAAATCAATCAATCGATACGTTAAAAACTTCCTTTCCGTGCCACTCGAGAAATCCTTGGATCTCGCCCAAATTGGTCCAGACTTGTAGGGGATTTTAACTATCACAATTAAAGACCACATTTTAGACTTGTTGAAAGAATTCATAACTGACTTCAGATAGTTTAAGAGCTTCGAATGCTTGGCATGTATTGGGATGGAGTGACGTCACCAGGCAAACTACTCTCTCACGACTTTGAGTAACCAGTACATTCTGTAAGTCGGAGAGGTATATGAATTTTTCTTAGTCTAACGAGATTATCCCCGTTTTCTAGGATGCTGAACACGATAGCGAGCTCACCCCACCCCCCCAAGCGGCTAAAAACCTACCAGCCAAACCTGTGTTGCCCCCATTTTCGGATGTCGAGACCCCCGCAATCCCCCCAAACTGTCAAAGACCACCCCCGAAAACGGTAAACCGCGTATCCGCCGTCTTCTACCAACCAAACCTGTGTTATCCCCGTTTTTGAGGGTTCTGAGCACGATGGTGATGTTGAGACCCCTCCTCGAACCCCGCAAACCCCCCAAACGGTCAAAAACCACCCCTGAAAGGGGTACAGCGCGGATAGGCTGTCTTCTCCCGACTGAATCCGTGTTACCCCCCGTTTTTGAGGGTGCTGAGCGCGATGGTGATGTCCTTGTTGTTCTTTCTTACATTTTTTGCAAACTGCTCTACATCAAAATTCTTCGGGATCAATTTTTTTTATGTAAAACTGCCAGATATGATCTTTTCTTCCAGACATATTAATATTAACACAATTCAAAAACACTGTAAATTTTCGTTTTCTTGCCTTGTACTGTGTACTTCAATGCGCGAATTAGTGCAGTCATTGAAGTGAAAAATAGGGTCTTACCTCCGAAATATTTTACTACGAACCGATTTACATGAAATTTTGGAATTAGGCTTATCTTACCCTTAACTTCAAAAGTGATATTGACCCGACCTCCGTTTTTTATTTTTAAGGGGTGAAAACGACCCCTTAATGAAAAAATTGACATTGAGCCATTTTATCGCTAGAAAACGTATTTAATAATAAGGAGTGAAATCGTAAAGTGTTCTCTAACACAATTATCTCATGTTTAAACCATTTTCAACCCCTAAAAACTTTACAACCCCTGCAAACGACCCCTAAATTGAAGAAAATTACAACAAATACTTTTGCATAACTTAAAAAGATTTAAATATAGTGTAAATATTGTTTTGCGTTCTCTACCTTAATTATCATATTTCTTTTGATGAACTCAAAATGATTTAAATGTTGTTCCACATTCTCGAAAATGACTATCATATGTTTAGCTTTTCAACCCTTAAAACTACCTCTAAATTAAAACATTGAAAATATATGTTTATATAATTAAAACTAATTTAATTATTGAGTAAATCAGACACTTTTTATTGAATAAAATATAAACTTACAAGTTATCTGGAAATGTACTAGATTAAATTAGTAATTAATTATAAAAAATTCTGCAACAAGAGCATTACAATACATAAAAAAAACTATTACACCAATCGTTCATGACTCAATATCGGAGTGGCTGTCGTAATCAAGATCTTCTTCTGGGTCAATTGGAGGGCTATTCTGGCAGTTATCTCCACTGCATGTTCCACATGTTACTTTGCAAAACACGCCGACTCTTCGGCATCCGCAAGTGGCTCCGCAACCTTTTTTGCAGTTGCAAAAAATCATTTTAAGTAAATCTTGCGGTGCAGGTGGATCTGCAGTTTTTATTGAATTGGATTTTATTGGATATACATATATGAACGTTTGTATATATTCGTGCGTATGTTTCCGATATATATATATATATATATATATATACATCTTTCTATCAATTCTGAACCATTAGACAATTCATACAATCCTGAACCAGCTATTTATAGAAGAGATAGACAAAAAATATTTGTTTATATTGGAGTATATAGGGGGTCGGATAACCTATTCTGTAAAATATACTTTGATATTTTTATAACTAAATATAGGTGTATATCTACACACTAATGACATCATCCTGAACCAATACGTTAATATGACAAAGCTGAACCATTTTATACAGTAATATATAGCTGAATGTTACATCCTGAACCACTTCAATGTTGCCATATTTAAATACTATAGGATAGCTACCTGCTACGTTTGTATTGCCAAGGGTCATAAAATACTCGGACTTCTCGCATATGCTTCTTACGCACAAATGAAATTCTATATTTTTCAAGTGTAAGTATCTTTCTGAAAGAAAGGGGATAAATTTTAGGTATTTAAATTGTAAAAGGCTAGAATAAATACAGTTTATTTTTAATTTTTGCTGTTTAAAATTATATATATATATATATATTTTAAATATACAGGGTGTCGTAATTACGTGCAAAAAATTTAGCTGTAGATTGCCTGTCGAAAATTTAGACCGGGTTCTTCGTATAAAACTTTTCAAAACAACCTTTTCCTGTCCAGCTACACTCCCTTAAAGGGGTGTTCCAAAAAAAAGGTTTTTAATTTATATCTCAAAATAACGTAATCGGAAAAAGACGAAATTTGGCACATCTCTGTTACTCATCAAAGGGCATCTAACGAAATCATGTCATCCACCTAGCATGTACACAAAGGGGTGAAATTTACTACCCTTTTGGAAATTTTGTAAATATCTTTGTGCCTACTCTTTTCTTAAGTTAAAAAAAATAGCTAAACATTATGATTAATTTAGAAACTTTTTCATCTCTTCAAAGAAATTCGTAAAATCGACCATTTTTTACAAAAAAATTAAATTACATCTGCCAAAGTGATCAATCAAAAGCTATGAGCAAAATTATATTAGTGTAAAATACTAAAAGTAGGCTGGTGTCAAATTATAATCTGACAATATTACGTTGTTTCTTGCCTTTGAAATAATAAGATAATCATTTCTTATTACTTAATACTAGTATTTTTCTAACCAGATTTTAAAATGCATAGTTCTAGTAATGAGGAATAATATGCAGACATACATTTAATTTATGGTGAATGTAAAGGAAATGCTTCAGCGGCAAAAGAACGATATCGTCGTAAGTTCTCTACACGTACTGTGTCAAACGTTCGTACTTTTTCTAATATTCACTTGAGGTTAAAAAAAAGGAGGTGTTTTAAAACACACATATTAAATACATTATTTTGGTGAACATCCTGAATGTAGTATTAGACTGGCTGCTCATCAATTCCACACAACAAAAACATCAGTATGGAGGATTTTGAAAATATGAAAATGCAAGGACTTTACCCTTATCATTTACAGAGAATACAAGAGCTGTTCCCTCGTGACTTTCCAGTAAGACTTGATTTTTGTAGAATTATACTTAGAAGCCATTACATTTTACAGTACTATTCACAGATGAATGCTGCTTTACTCGACGTGGAGATTTAAATATTCGTAACTAGCATTTATGGAGGGACGATAATCCTCACGCTGTTGTAAATGGAGGATGTCAATACAACTTTTCAATAAATATTTGGGCCGGAATTGTAGACAATAAATTAATAGGGCCTTTTGAGTTACCAAACAGATTAAATGGTCCAGCTTATTTAAACTTTTTATAAAATGACCTGTATAAACTTATAGACGATTTACCTCTTGGATTACGTCAAACACTTTGGTTTATGCAGAATGGTGCGCCACCTCATTATTCTTTAGACGTTCAAGAGTGGCTACCCTCAACATTTCGAAATCGATGGATTGGCAGGGGACGAGAAGCCACAATTAAATGGCCCCTCGGTCCCCAGATATGAATGCACTGGACTTTTACTTTTGTGGCCACTTGAAAAATGTTGTTTACTCGACACCTGTCCCTAGCATCGAAGTTTTAAGAGAGAAAATTTTTACTGCTGCCAATAAAGTTCGAAACTCCATATGTTTTACATATAGAAGGCAGGTATGGCAATTTTAGGAAACGGTTGCAAACGTGTATTCAAGTTGGAGGTCGTCATTTTGAACAAATGCTTTAATATCTAAAAACAACAATCGTTGTCTTCATGTTTAAATTTTTTTACTGTCTAAATTCATCTTTTTTTCCGATTACGCTATTTTGAGATAGAAATTAAAAACCGTTTATGGCACGCTCCTTTAAGGTATTGTTGCTGGACAGAAAAGAGTTATTTTATACGGAGAACCCGTCTTAATTTTCGACAGAGAATCTACAGTTAAATTTTTTGCATGTTATTTCCAAACATCCTGTATATGTATATATACATTTACTTTTAAAAAGTTTAAAGAGTATGCATTAGAAGTTGTTTTCAGATATATGGGAGGTTCCCCTAATAATCATCACTTTTTTGTAACAATTCCCTTAATATTTCTATCTTAATTTTTCATTCTATATTTAACTGTATTATTTTCCGTTCTGGTTTAAAAGGAAGTTTCACTTCTGAATGACTTTTGATTATGCCTAAGGTTGACTTTTTTAGAGAGAACCAAACAATGATAAAAAAAATTAAAGAGTCAAATTTTAAACGTCAATATTTTGAAAACGGATATAATGGAGTGGATATATCCAAATTATTGCTGTATGTGGAATTGTGGTATTGTCTGGAAAGTTGAAAAAATAGTTCAGATAGATACAAGTTGTAGAATAACATACAATGCCCAACCTAAGGAACATATTTTTTTAAATAATTTATTTTTTGAATCATGTTTTATTCTTTTTATTTATTCATTTATTTAATTGCGATATCCGACAGGGGCAGTGCTCGGTTATAGGATGAAGAGAGGAATATCACAATCACGAATGAATTGGAATAAAAATACATGTTAAGCATAAACAAAATTAAATATAATATTTTTAGTCGCAAACTCTTCTATAAAATCCTTATTTTACTATAAGGAACGTAACCATACTGCAACCAACAGCTACTCTCCGGGCTATGTGCCCCGCCGAGCGCTGAATCACAAGTTACAAGTCTGGTGCGTTAAGTGTAATAATTGCATATTACCATCAAAACGCTAATGCTTCGATTGCAACAAACACCAGCCGAAAGACTGATCCTATTTAAAGGAGCTCTCTTGCCAGCCGTCACACACCACTTGCAGACTGCAGTTTCGAGCTGTTGGCTCTCGTCAGTGCAAGGTAGGCATGTGACGACTGACACGAGGATCCTTTGACTATTTGGTAACATCCCGGTATTTTTACAATAGCGACATGTAAAACAGTCAGCGTCTAAAAAGTAGACTATTGAAATTTTAGGTCAAAATGTCAATTTATTTAGTTGTGTATTTCTTACTTTTAGCCTCAATCCTTGCTATAAATTCACATTAAAATTTGTCAGAAAGAAAAATGGTATAGCATTATTTAAAGCCTTTTTGCATTGTAGGGGGATTAGAGAATATATGAAACAAGTCCCAAATATTCATAAATATTCTTTTAAGTGAGCAATGAGAAATGAAATATTTAATTCTTAATTTTAAGTAATATACCTAAAAACTTACATTGTGCCTAAAAATATACCGATTATGAAAATCAAATACATTTTAAGGCAGTATTAAAAGATTATTTTTGTTTGATAGTGTATCTGTGAAGTATCCCGCATTAAATTATTCTTTAAAATATATTTTAGCTAGAACATAAAACGGATAGGTTATCGTCCGTCCAGGTGCAAAAATAGTATCGCCGAGCTTACTAAATTAATTTTTAATTTGAGGAGTTATCTTCATTTTGAAAAACTTAAACTATAAATAATTCTTTCAATATTCAAAGAATGGGATGCTGTTAGCTTAGCACAATTTATTTTTTTAATATTTGCACGCTAATAAATTACTCTTTATAGATATACAGTATGTTACAAAAATAGCTATCACTAGGAATATTTACATATAACATATTACATAAACACCAGACAATATTATATTTCTACATACAAAGCAAAAAATTACAGAAAGTTCTCTTATTTTTAACAATCACACATATTCTGTTAAAATAGCAACGGAAACATTGTTCTATGCATTTGGGTCCGAAAAACGAAATACAAATTCTCTAGTTTTAACCCTAATTTTATCCAAGTTTTTTTAAAACAAATATACGGGTCAAATTTAGCCTTCACATACTTCTTTGCAACAATGTTTGTTACCTGTACTTACTTTACCTACATTTCAAATTATTTGACTAAAATAATACTGGAATCTCCAGCATTTATTTAAAATGTATAGATACGGGAAGAATAAAAAAAAGTGAAAAGTAACCTGTACACGGGTTTACCGTTTGAATCCTACCTAATTTCTCACTGTTTATCCTTTCATTCCAAGACGCCTCTTAGAAGTAAGGGTAGGTAATGATCATTACAACTATTTACATAAGTCGTTTCTGGACTGAGAAAAACCATACTGAGACCATGAAACAATAACATAACATAGTTCACTAATTCACTTTCTCAAAAGAACAAATATACTTGTGTTATATATTTTCAGTAAGTCTACAACTACTATTTCAGGAAGTATAAAATCATTTTTATTTGGTTGCGTAACAGATGCCTAACTTTTTCATGTATATTGGATGAAATTAAATTGATTATACATTAATTGTGGCAAATAAATCCTAAAATGTGTAAAAACTAGAAATAGAAAAGTATAAATTTGTCTTTTTATTTCGTCTCATACCATCAAAATATTCCAACCGGTTATAATACAAAGATGCGCACTGTAAAACTCTAAATAAATACCCTCACCATATTACATTTCAATATAAGTTTAACGATAGCTAGCAACAATTTATTTCTTGAATCACGTTTTTCCTCCTTTTTCTTTATTTATTAACGATATTTTTACAATTACAAAATTTCAATCACAAATTGAATTAGATTACAAATATATGTTAAATATAAATAAAATTTTACACGTAGGATAGTTATGTTATAATTTGTATATGATAACATTTTTGGAAAGAGGGTGAAACAAATGTCAAGTGCCGCACATGTTTCCCATAGACCATTTAGGTATTTAAATTTTAAAGAGCCTGGGTGGTCGAGCGGCCGACAGCGAAGACTTGACTTTAATTTATTATTGTGAATTTAAAAGACTTTATTCTACTTTGAGCATATACTAATGCACAAATAACATTAATAAAAATGGCATTTATTTACCGCTCTTACAATATTTAATATTTAAGAAGTGGTAAAATTTTTTGTTTCGTTCGGCATTAAGGTTTCAAATGGTAGCTGTTATAGTTTCATAGTAGAATAGAGTAAGACGATAAGATAAAACAAAAGTCAATGGTTAAAGTGCTGTTCTTTGTTACACATGTTACCCATAAACAAAACAAAATTAGGGTATTTAAATATTAAAGGGACACAATATATAACACTGTGTGGTCCACTAGAGTCCGGCGCCAAATCTGAGACACCCATATATTGTAATATTTGTATGATCTAGTTTTATTTATATAACAAATGAACCAACGGTTAGTAGAAGACTTACATTAATTTACTATTGTTGATTTAAAAATCATTCATTGTATTTTGAGCATTCCAGTCACTTGTACTTAATAAAAAATTTTATATCGGTGTTTCGATTTTATTTTAAATTACATTGGATTAAACCGATATTTAACAACTCTTAATATTTATCTTATGGTTTTGGTATTTTTGGCGTAAACTGATGCGTAAATAGTATTAATAAAAATATATATAATTATTTACCGCTTTTCTAATATTTAGTATACAGCGTGTGTATTGAAACATGACCGTAAGTCTTAAAAAAATATTTTCGGAATTGATGCTGAAATATAATTCTTTTTGGTATTTTTGGCATAAACTAATACGTAAATAATATTAACCAAAATAACAATTATTTATTGCTTTTACAAAATTCAGTATATTTAGGAAGTGGTAATTTTTTCTTCGCATGGCATTAAGGTTTAAAATGGAAGTTGTTATAACAGTAAAATGTATCTGTATGAAAAAGTATAATTGCACTGTTTATATCCTTGATTTGGCAGGATTAGAGAATATATATGAAACAGGATGCAAATTTTAACACAATATAGGTACTAATAATAATTTATCTCAATTTATTAACACAGTACAGAACAGAAGTCTTTTTGTGGAAAGCTCCTTGTAGAAGCTTGAATACGAAAAATATTTCAGTTATTGATAAATATTCTTTTAAGCGAGCAGTCATACGTGATTCTTGGTATGTATAAATTATATGCTTAGATAAAATAGTATTGTGCGTAATAATATGCTAATTATAAAAATTCAACTAGTGTTAAAATATTTTTCTTTTAAAGTGGTTAGTATCAAGCACTCATTTATTAGTGTATTTAGTGGTTCCTAGGTTCTTGACCGGGCACATGCAAAAACAATAATGTCACTGAGTTTATTTATTTAATATTATATAATTTGATAAGTTACCTTTATTTAAAACATAAACTATAAATAATTCTTTCAATATTGGAAAAATGAGATCATAACCTCTCGCGCATTGCTGTAAGCTAGCACTTTTTAAAATTATTTTATATTAGGTATACAGTATGTTAGAAGAATAGCTAACATTAGGATTATTTACGTATAACATATCATATAAACACCAGATATATTTCTTCGACCAGGAAATAAAATATATGCAAGGCGGAAAATTACAAAAAGTTAGTACTTAAAGCATTTACTAATTGATCTACGTGATTTTATATCATAAAACTTCTGTTTAAACACAGCAACATAAGTATTCTTCGATACATATTGGGCATTGTACATTGTTATAGAGCAATGAAACAATATTAATTGTTACGGGTCTCTAAATTCAGAAAATGTATTTTATTAAATATGAATTTTTAGTATAATGAGGACAATTTAATTTGAAATTAGGAGAAAGATATTTATATAAGCAATTTTCACGTTATTAATTGCCTCTATACAGGTTGATTCACATAAAACTCCCCAGGCAGTTTCCGTATTAAAATGTTGTCAATGGCAGTGGCGTCCGCGACGAAAAGAAAATTCTTGATGACTGGAACTTTGAAAGTATAATATTAAAGTTTGTTTAATTCTAAGTACTTTTTGCAGTATACACTTTCTATTAAAACCAGTGGTTTTGGAGATAAATCAAAAAAAATTATTCAGTTCAATATTTTTTAACAAGCAAAAAAATTTAAATTCACTCAAGAGCGGGCGCTACATACAATAAGTACTTAGTTTAAAGTGATTCGCCATCTTTTAAATGATTATACAAAGATGGCGTTGAAGTGCAAAATTATTTTCCGATAGCTGGAACATTGAAACAGTACACACGATAAAGAACCAAATAATATATATATAATTTTATAATGACGTTTTTTAAAAAGACCAATGTCTTTCAAATTATCTAATATTTCCTATTTTTTTATTTTTTAAAGTATAATTTTCATTACCACCTGTATTGTTTTCTTAATTCTATAAACTAGTAGTCCTAAGTCTAATTTAATAATATACAGTACTTGACTGTATATTATTAACAACATACTTGTTGCGTAGTAATTTATTTTGAGGTTTGTTCACATATAATCAATTTTTAAGTTTTTGAATGCGTTTGTTATTACAAGATAATTCAGAAATGGTTGTGTACATCAACGAAGACAAATTAATCATGATTTTGATCTACGGAGAATGTAGAAAAAATTCCCATGAAGCGGAAAGGTTACTCCATTTGCATTTTCCCAATTTGCCTAAGCCAGACCATAAAATCTTTATTTCTTTAACCAATAATTTGAAAAATTACGGAAGTTCTAAAAAGTTAAAGTATAATAAACAGTTGACGGCTACAAATGCTGCAAATACTGCTTTAGTAATTGACAATATTGTAAATAATCCAAATATATCTTTACGGAAATTATCGTCTGAAACAAATATTTCCTACTCCACTTGTCAAATAATTTTAAAGAAAAATAAGTACCGTCCGTATAAAGTTCATTATGTTCATCATTTATGTCCTGGTGATTTTCAGCGTTTCATGAATTTTATTGCTGAATTGTCAGTATTACATAATAAAAATCCAAATTATTTGAAAAATGTGTCGTGGAGCGATGAGAGCCGCTTCCATAGTAATGGGCTTGTGACTATACAGACCACTCGGAATTGGTCTCAAAATAATCCGAGATAGATACGAAGAACCAAAAATTAAACACTTTTTAAAGTAAATTTATGGTGTGGAGTATTGAACAGATACATAGTCAGACCTTATCTATTTCGTGAAACGTTAAATTGTGGTAGATATCGGAGGTTCTTGCAAGAGGAGCTGCCAAATTTATTAAGAAACATTCCTCATGATGGGCACATAATCTGGTTTTATCAAGACGGGGCACCGGCACATAATTTAAGAATAACATTTAGACACTTACAACGAACATATCCTAGAAGATGGATAGGAACTAATGGAGTAATCAGGTGGCCAATACGATCACGTGACTTAACTGCATTAGATATTTTCTTATGGAGACATCTAAAAAATTTAGTTTGCACCGAACCAATCGATGATATGGCAGACCCATACAACAAAATATATATGCGAGTGTTATTACAGTAGATCGTTATTGAAAGCAATGGTTTAACATGTGTATCCATAAAAGAAGAAACAGTTTTAAACATTTACTTTAAAAGTAAATACATACATATGTACATATTTTATTGAAAAGTCAAAACAAATTATTAAAAAAACTTATTTGACTTTATATTATGTCGATTTATCTCGAAAATCACTGATTTTAACAGAAAAGTGTATGCTACAAAAAGTACTTAGTATTAAAGAAACTTTAATATTATACTTTCAAAGTCCCACTCATCGAAAATTTTCTTTCCGGCATCGCGTCGCGACGTAGCGGACGCCACTGTCATTGGCAACATTTGAACGACAAAATAAAGCCACCAAAAATATGTAACGACTGGCCTTTACAGAAATTTAATACCTTTTTTCGTTATTATGGAAACTGCCTGGGGAGTTTTATGTGAATCACCCTGTATACTTAAGTCAATTTAACGTCATATTACATAGCACACAAATTTGTGGTAAACTATTCAAAAGTAACAAATGCCAAACATCTCATAATAGTAAAGCATATTTTTCACAATAATTAATATCTTAAAATACATATACATTTAGAAAATTATAGAAGCCAAATTTCGTAGAAAATATGAAAATGAATATGAAAAACCCATTAATATATTGCTAAATTATCAACTGGACCATTTTCCGTTGTTGGCCTTATATTAGACCTTATAAAAATGTAAAGATCTCTAGTATTTCAATTTTGGGTATAAATTATTTTTAAAGAATTGATGGATATAAAAGAAGAAAACTTCACACCTATATACCTTACGGAAATAAGACTAATAATTATTATAATTATTTACTTAAATCATTCTTGGACTGAGAAAAATAATTCTGAGATTATCAGGATAACATAAGGTTGTAGTTTATGAATTTTTTCAAACGGATGAATATATTTGTGTCGTATAATCTCAGTAACTCAATTCTTGATCAAATAGAAATTTATAAAGCTTTTTATTTTGTATTTTTTATGTCGTCTGATCTTTTAGGAAGTTTAAAATAATTTTTATTTGGTCTCGTAACAGATTTATAATTTTTTAGGATTACATTGCATTGAATTAAATTAATTACATTAAATGTCGCAAGTTCCAATAAATCCCAAATCATCGAAATGCTACAAATAAAAATAATATAATGCTTTGGATTTTTATTTTGTCTCATATCCTATAAAAATATTCCAACAGGTTACATAGATACGCATGGTAAAACTATAAATAAAATTTCTCAACGTATTGCATCCTAGTATAGGTTTAAAGATACCAAAACATTGTTATAAGTACAAAGATATTAATACACTATTGCCAAACCTCTTGGTTCAGGTTAGTAAGGAAGACATGAATGGCAATATACTGTATATAAAACAGCGCCACCCGCTAATGCAGCCAAACACTGAACTAAAAAACACATCTTCCTAACTAACCTGAACCACCATTAATTAGTCTGTAACTAATTCTCCCGCGCATTTTTTCCCGCCAAATATATATCTTAAGAAAGAATCCGATCCTAAGTTTGTCAACGAACGTTTCAGTTATCTACGTGAGATACCACTAAATAAAAAAGAAAGGAAAACGAACCTGAACCACATATATGGTTCAGGTCCGTCCGGCTGGTTCAGGATTGTGCTTACAAATTACTATTTCTGGTTCAGAATCATACCATTGCTCTATATATATATATATATATATGCCATATATGGATATATATATATAAGACAATAGTTTTGGGTTCATATTATTCTTTACTTTCACTCTGCTCCAAATTTTTGTGCTCCGAAATTTTCATTTTACTAAATAGAAAAAAAAAACGTTTAGTTTTTGGACCATAACTCCTTCAATTTTAAAGCTATCACAACTTTAAAAAAACCATTTTAAAAGTAATTGAAAGAGCTACAACTTTTTTCATTATGACATGTGGTGTAAAACCCTTCATTTTGAAACGGTAAAGGGTCAAAGGGCTCGAGAGAGACTGTGATTGCGCTACCGCGCGCTCTTTAAACAGTCATATCTCCGTCAATTTTGGTCTGACAGAAAAAAAAAACTAAAATTTTTGTCAAAAAAAGACCTACATTTTTTATCATTACAGTTTTTTACGTATCTTTCATTATTTTTGAAATATTATGAAAAAAATGTGTTTCTTTTAAAAATGAAAAATAATTATCGTTAAAACGCATATTTTTTGAGATATTTTCAAAAAACCGTTGAAAAACGTGGGAAAATTCCGAGTTTTCAATCGCCAATAACTTGAAAAGTATTGAGTTTTTGAAAAAACTTTGTAGAACACTTTTTGCTTAGAATTGGGTCTTCTATCGATCCTCGAGGTTATTTTGACCAAAAAAATTTCCACTAACGAGAAGGGGTGGCAACCACCTCCAGGGTAAGAACGGAGGTCGGGTCAATATCACTTTTGAAGTTAAGGGTAAGCTAAGCCTAATTCCAAAATTTCATTTAAATCGGTTCGTAGTAAAATATTTCTGAGGTATAAGGCTTCAATGACTGGACTAAATAAACTGAGAACAATGGTGCTTGCCCGCGTGTGTACCAACTTTCATACGAGCCGGTAGGAAATAAGTAGCTACAGGTATTTTCTTGCATAGACATGTCGGACGACAGTGTTTACACGCAATATCCTGCAGAGAATGGCGTTTTTGTGAATTATATTTTATTTTAATTTTATAATACTCAAATTCGTGAAATATGTAAAATTAAAATGGTTACAAAATACACATGAATGTTGCCATTAAAATTTTTTACTTACGGTGCACTAAGAAAAAAATCATAGAAATCAAAAAAATCATGATTTTTTATAGAAATATACGCGTGACGTCCATGTTAGAAAATATTATTTAGGAATTAAGCAAATCAAAACTTACACACTTTTTAAAAAAGTGTAAGTTGTGATTTGCAATTCAAATCGAGTCAACAAGTAGGCTTATATCTTTTTTACAATTTCATTGTCTTAAAAATGTTGTTAACAATGCGAGCACTGTATGGTCTTGCATTGCCGTCCTTGTAATAACTCCATTACATCTGGTTTGGGTTGAAGAAAGGTAAAATGACTGTTGTCCAAAGTCAATGTAGTTTCCACAAATTCCCAATCTTTGGGCATTTATCAAAATTGATTTTTGAACAGCTCCTGATGCTGCCTACTTGTTCGATGAAATGCGTACCGGTTTTGGTATACATATCAAATATTTGAGTTTCAATAATATTGTTGTTTATTATTGTCGATGGTCTTGTATACGAAGTTTGTAGCGATTTGTGAAAAAATTGTTAAGATATTTGTTGCCTGTGGCCGCCGAGACCACCCAAGTATTTTAATGGTAAACTGATACTGAGTTATGGCTTTGGTAAAATTCGTGACTCATGGACAGATACACCGAGACAAATTTTAAATATTCTGGGAGAGTCGATTTTAAATAATTAAAATTAAAAACTTTTGTTGTGAAGTGAAGGAACATAGTTTGAATATTGATTAAGAGGACCACTTGGTTTTGTTTAGGGTGTTGCTTGTTCCAAGGGTAAAGAGTATTCGACTTGTCAGACATATATGAACAACCGTTTAATTCTGATGGCATTGCCCATTTTTTTTAATTAATACATTGTTTTGTAGAAACAGAAACGCACTCCTAAATTACGTGAAATTAGTTTTCAAATTTTTGCAGTAAGGAATCTTATGAGAAAAAAATAAATAATTTAATTAGGACGGAAACCCGTGGTCCATCAAAATACACACAAATACCAAATCTCAAATAGATAACCATTACTTTTCTTCCTTATCTATTAACGTAGCACATTTTTTTTTCTTTTCAATTAGTGATTTTTTTTCTGTTCTCAAGAAAATCATTCGTATTCCACAACACGTTATGTAAGTACCTACTAAAAATTACCGAAAAGCTAGTCCGGGCTCACAATTTCCAGCCATGTTTATACCTCTTAATTCTGTTGAACAAACAAAGATATGGAGTGGGTATAGAGAAGTTGAAAACAGGCAAGACGGGCAAACAGGTAACACATGATAATAACGCATTCCACGGGCGCCTTTGTAGTGAATGCGTACAGAATAAATTCTTTATTAAAACTGCAGACTGGAAAACGGATATGAAAGCAGCTAGCGCCATCTCTCGCCGGCTACACGCACCAGCACCACGTGTTCGTCCACTGTTTACATTGTGTTGTCGTTTCTACCGAGATAACAAAGAAACACCTTCATGGCAGTCAGGTATTATACGCATTCGCGTATTGAACCGGCAGACACAAAGGGTATTTATAAATAAATACATGGCGTATGTAGATTTCCATATAAATTTTAAACTAGCATTAAATCTATAGATCTGATTTGCCCATGTGGGTTGAACAATGTAGGTACAATAGCTCTTGATTGAATTTTGTCGTTAAAAATTTTAAACTCTGTGTACAATAACTGTATAATGATGAATATTCTGAAGCCAACAAACTTTACAAGTTACTTTTCCTAACGGTAATGACATTAGGATGATCAAAATATTTTATTTTAATGTGGGAATTATCTTATTTGCTGATTTATTAGTACTAGCGTGAGTCACTTTGGAATATTCTCCTTTATGCGAGTCTGATTTCATTTAAATTAAGAAACACGTCAGCTCCTTGTAATTTGACATCTTTTCTCGAGTATCTTCATTTCTCTTGCTTTGTCTGTATTCAACTTGTCTCAATGAGTGGTGTGTTCAATTTGTTAAATAAAGTGCAGTCTGCCTGTCTATCTGCAAAGTACATTTTGTTGATAACCGTTGGATTTAATGGAATTTTTCGATTGTCGAAAATCCACTAAAAAAGAACAAAAGTAATGGTTGGTGATACATACAGCGTGTCCTATTTTGCATCGAAATTTGCTACAAACACATTTGGGGGGTTGCTGAGTCCAGTGGCGCACTCAGATTTGAAATAAAAAAATCTCTAATAAGATTTCACCATTTTTTGACCAGAAAAAAAAATCATAGTAGACCATGCTATTATGTTTTGTAAAATTTAATATAACACAAAGACGGGCTTTCAAAGATCTATATTTAAGAGAATATATCTAAATCGAACATTAAATAAACTGTATATGTACACAAAATAGAAACCGAAGCTATAAAAAAAATCAAACTGTAGGAAAAAACAATTCCCCACATGTTGACGTAATTCGTGAACTTAGACTGGCCGTTGATAAACTTGTTCTTCATTGACGCTGCTACCTGTTTGCACTTTTAATTTTAGTCATATCGCCCCGCTACAATACTTGGGTCAAAAACCGCTCGAGGACGAACCTGATTTAGAAATTCCTAATGACAATAATATACATTCATCGCATTGAATCATCTTTATTTTATCTCTGGCTGAGCAGCTTTGGCTCATTATATTTACTTTAGAACCTTCGGTAAATTCTGACATTTTTTGTAGCCCCGAACAAACATCTCGTATACACGTTGTTACACCATAAGTTGTGTAAATATTGACATCTCCTGAGAATTTTTTAATTCATATCTCATATTTCTATTACGGATTTCATTATTATAGTCGAATAAATAAAGTTTAGGGATATTCATGTTTGTTTGGCAACATATAAAATATTAAGTTCAGTGTAAGTAATAAAACAATGCTACAAAATTAAAATTAAATGCGCTCCTGTAAAAAAACATCCGTTGGATTCAGATCCGCGTAGTTGTGGGTTCCAATGTTAAAAGATAAAGGTTGAAGAGCGAAATAGTAATAATAATAAACGTCTTTATTTTTATCATCATAATATAATAATAAAAACATATCTGGTAGTAAAATATATGCATTATATCTAGACGTAAATATAGGCACGTCTACTACATAACCATATGGGATTTGGTTTCAAATTTAGACATTTTTGGAGCTATCATTTCTCTACTTTTGAGATTTCTTATTATCATGTGTTACCTCATCTCGATTTATTTTCGTTAGATAATGCCATGCTCAATTTCGGTTGATGCAAAAATATTAGTTGGATTCAGCTCGGGTGAGTGTGGCGTCCGATATGTGAGAGAGTTGCTGCATATAATTTGACATATTATAGCATAATTAGATACTGGTAGAAAATTACATTAAAAAACAGTAGAGAATAATGAATGGTTCAGAGTTCAAGACAGTCTATATAAAGTTGGGTTGCATACAGTTTTATTTATTGATGTTATATTTAATCGTCCGCCTTTTTATCTAAGCAAAAAATATCTAGTCACCTTACGAGACTTCTGTTATGAACAAGTATCAAGAACTGTCCATTTTGCCTCTTATTTTGTTTGATCGCTTTGTAGAAAGGTTCTTTTTTTGTATCAGAAAATGTACATGATTGTATAATTAGGTGCGAAGGTAAAATATTTTTTTTATAAATTAATGAATCTTTTTTGAGATTTTATTAATTTTATTTCAAGGTCATAAGAACTAGCGTACTGGTAGGAAAATCAAATATAGGTATTGAGAAGCCTTAGAATAATATTAAAATATTATAGTCACTCCCACACAAAGCTCTTTCAGAACTTTTAGGAAAAGGGGATATGTACCATGTACCGTTATTGTTATTATTATTATTACTGTATTATCCTACTTTCGCTATTATACAAGCAAAATGTATTGATCCGAACACTAGCCATGTGATCTAACGATTGGTCGCTTTTTCATACACTTTTAGATCGTGTAAGATTATTTTATATTTGAAATCTCTTTGCATGTCAAAATTAAATTTGTTTATAAGCAATTTTTTTTTAATGCAAAAAGAGTGGCCAGAGATTCAAACAAAATATGTTTCTTTCAGTGCTCTTAAATACTACAGGAATAAAATTAGAGGTTTTTCAAATAAATTATAATAAGTGCTTCATATGTTACCCATGAGACAATTTCGAATCTTCTTAGTTTTCCATTTTTTTATATCTTCAAAAATAAAGTGGTAGGGAGATGCCAATTTTTTTATATGTCGATTACTGCGATTAGCCTTAACGAAATTTAACAAACTTAGTCTCGTTACAAAGGGCTTTTCTTAGTCTATCGAGTGCACTCTGCCTTGTTTTCATTTGATCATTATCGTCGCCGCTAGAGGGCGTTATTTGACATATCAACAAATATCGTGCTTTTTCTAAAAAAAATTAAATAGAATCATTCATTTTTCCACGGTAAAATAGAGAATTGAAAGCTTCAGATGTCCGTGAAAACAGCAACGATTGCTTTTTTCTAACAGTAGATATTACCAAACAAATTTGAAATTATGATTATTATTATTATCAGATCTTGGCGACGGTATTTGCAAAGTAGCTGTTGAAAACAAGTAAGCTGTGAAAATATGACACAACGGAGAAACAACATATGTCAAAAATATTCATTAGAATATATATTACATAATATAAAAATTAGTAACTAATAACAAATCTAATGGTAATAATAATAAACAATGCAACAAATCAAACGTGCAAGAAAGTAACCTCAAAAACACATTACAACATATTAAAAAATTTAGAATGCAATTAGTGGCGCCCTAGATGTTCAAAATGTAGTTCATCGTTTTCGATGCAAGTATTCATTCTCTGACGAGTGGATTGAACAGAAGTATCTAATTCTGTCATCGGAATACTTTGAATGACATCTCTTATTCTTTCGGTCATGTCATCTCTTGCAGTTGGTCTGGTGGTAAAAATGGGATATTTTATTCACCCCCACAAATAAAAATCCAGGCAAGTCAGGTCTGGAGACCTGGCTGGCCTATTCATCTGTCAGGATATATCTGGTCTAAAAAATCCTGAACGTTCAAAGAGAAATGCGCCTGGCATCCATCATGTAAGAAATGCATATCACGAGGAATTGCTATAGGTAGATCTTCTAAAAGAAGTGGCAATTCGTTTCTTAAGAAACCAACCAACCATTTGTCCACCTAGAATTTCGCACCATACATTTATAGACAACAACCCTGAGATTGGACTCGTCGCATCCAGCGTGGATTCATTCAGACCAGTAATGTATATTCTTTCCTATTATTTGGATTTTCTACCGCATGTATTATTGTCCTCTTCAAAAATAAATCACCGAATCTACAAAATAATAGAATTATTAGAAAGAAGCCTCTGCGCCCGTGACGTTTACGCCAAAGGAATAGTCAGAGGTTATGTTTTGCAAATAATATAAATCGGAATAAACACAGGAATCATGTATTTTGCTGACGTTTCGGAAAGTAATCTCTTTCCGTTTTCAAAGCTTTTTTTGGAAGAACTCTTATTTTGCTGTGTATGTTAAATACACAGCTTTAAGATTCTGTTTATGTTATTTCTATAGATACTTACTTTTAACATTGGTAACCAGGTTGTACAAATATCTACAGAACAAGTCGATACTCGCTTATCTTCATTTAATAAGATTATTGCTGATTCTTTAATTTTTCTTTTTTTGGTATCTGCTTCTTTTGTTAAAATTTTTGCCGAGTCCCAGTTTATTCTATGTCCGTTTCCCCAAGCATGTTCACAAATCTTTGATTTCTGAATTTCATTCTTTCTAATATAATTCTTGTGCTCATCCAATGTTAAAAGAAGAACTTAACAAACTCAACATTGTCTAAAAGAAAATATCATCAGTTCTATGTTCTGTGTAAGTAGTAAGTATCTATGGAAATAACATAAACAGAATTTTAAAGCTGTGTATTTGACATACACAGCAAAATAAGAGTTCTTCCAAACGGAAAGAGATTACTTTCCGAAACGTCAGCAAAATGCATTATTTCTGTGTTTATTCCGATTTATATTATTTGCTAAACATAACCTCTGACTATTTCTTGGGCGTAAACGTCACGGGCGCAGAGGCTTTTTTCCAATAATTCTATTATTTTGTAGATTCGGTGATTTATTTTTGAAGGGGACAATAATACATGTGGTACTAAACCCAAATAATAGGAAAGAATATGCGTAGAATGCCACAAATAACTTTCAGACAATATTCAGTAATGTATATTATGCCGATTTATAGTACCTCACTCTTAAGAGCGCTTTGGATATAAGCCGGCAAGACGCTTCGATATACTATCATATAAATCATTATTTTAAAAAGCGGCTTTCACTAAAAGACATTAAAAACATGTTACAATGTGGGTTGATGAGAGAAAAAAAAAGTATATATAAAAAATATAATTGTTACCTTCTATTTTCGATTTGCAAAAATAATTGTTATCATCCCACATAGGTATTATTAAAGTAAACATTTTCCCTTTTGTAGAACTAAAATAAAATTAGCCCTAATGTCCTCAAGTGTACCGAGAAATTTAAAGATTAGGTATAATAAATCTGTCCAATGTCATATTCTATTACATATCTATCTCTCTCTTTCCAAGCACATCGTACATTCGGCTGCGTCATTTTATTGACGTGAAGTCATTTACAATTAAAATTGGAAGCGTGAATGATTAATACACTCCGGAGAACTCTTAAGAGTTGCTCGGAGTGTATTAGTCATCCATGCTTCCAATTTTAATTGTAAATGACTTCACGTCAATAAAATGATGCAGCCGAATGTACGGTGTGCTTGGAAAGAGAAAGACAAAGATGTAATAGAATATGACATTGGATAAATTTATTATACGCCAAACAAATCTAGAGTAGACAATTAAAAAAAAAAAATGTTTTCTGTATCAAGCAATTAGGAAAAATAAAAAATCCGACAACACTGTCCGGTATGAATTACAGAAGAAGTTATTTTAGTTTTTCAAACATATTTTAAAAACAAAATCCTTGCCCTGTTTTACTTTAAGTTTTACTCTAATGCCTGTTGAATTAATGTGAACGATAACTTAAAATGATAACATTGATAGGTAGCTATTGTTTATTGCCTTGCTCTTTGGTCTTTTTTACAAAACGATTTGAAAAGAGGGGGCATCAGAATTGAACTTTGCCTAGGCTGAAAATAGTAATTGGACCGGGTCCTGACTGGTACCAATCTATCAATCAATACAACTTTATTAACAGTTAAAATTTACATCTGCCTCCCCCGAACCCAGCCCGGGACCTACCGTGCAACCACCGCGTTGTTCGCGGTGGAGGATTGCAGGGTTGGGCCGTTGGGCGGAATGGGACTAGTTCTGCTAAAAGACAATAGAAACAGTTAAACCCAAACACCTTCCATCGCAGATGGATTAAATTAGATTATAAAATTAAAATATATCTGAAGACAGATTTAATAAAACTTAAAACTACACCTTTTAAAAACTCACGCACTGTCACTGATTAAATTTTGATTCTGACGCAGGCACCTCAACTTGTAGAAGGTGCCTTCCGCGAGGTACGTCAATGCTGGGTTGCGCGTGGCTGGCCTAAACTTTGATTTTAAAAATTTTTGTTTTACGAAATTTTGGTTTGGTTGACTTTAATAACATATAATTGCGCCGACGTTTGAACTTTTAACAATTTTCTTGTTTATTCTGACGACGTGAATCGCCAAATTCTCGGTATTTGTTTTTCAACAATTAATAGTTGCTCCTGGTACAATTATTATCAGCCAATTGCCAGTATGCCACAAAAAAACTGCTTTAGTAGCGGAATATGCAACTCTAACCGATTTCTCAAGAGCCTGTATTTGTCTGTTATTTCTGGCGGCACTTTCGCTAGAATTTTAGCGCCAAAACAATCGGCGCCAAAAAAAAACAAGAAATCTTAACTTACTCGCATTAATAGCATTAGATACCCTAAACTAACATCTTAAATTATTCGTCACTAGTTTCTATTAGATGGTCAATTCGTTCATAACGCACACCCATATAGCCCCAAGTTTCATCGTATTGGAAATACAAAAGGGTGCACACATGGGGTGTGCGTAAGGACGGAGCGGCAAGGGGAAATTCTCCATTCCCGTTCCCTAGTCTGACTAGTCCTTATTTTATTATAACATCTGCCGTTGATATAGGCGGGAGGTCTGAGCGTTACGGAAAGGTTGTTGTGTTTAGTTAGTCAGTTATGTAAAGATCTCGCGGCGCATCGCAGCGAGTGTAGCAGCGTGGTTAGTCAAAAGTTCATTTAGTACGTGACATTAAATAAAACATTGTGGAATACATGATTTGTGCGTTTCCGCGTTGAAAAGATAATTTCAAAGTGATTTTGTTGTCTTTGTGTGTTGTTGAATTAAGTACTTGATAACCGGCTACGATATTGCAACGATTCTCGATCCAAATGTGCCTCGATTTGTAAACAATACGTGAGTGTGCAACAAAGGATTACAACTTTTAGAGAAATAGCATCGAGTGGATGACAGAAAAAAGTAATTAATTTTGATTTTCTTTGGGTTGTTGAACGTTTCATTTGTCTTTGTCTCTTTGGTTGAACGATTCCTGTCCGTAACCTGTAATTTAGTAAAATTTTGCCATCATCAATCGGACCGAAATAATTTTATAGCGATCCCAGCTAACCACTTGATATTAAAGTTTGGGAAAGTCTGCGGTATCAAATCACTCTTAAGTTTTACCATCACATGTTCCGAGTTTATTTTGGTGATGACCCCGAACAATTCATAATAAAATAATTCGTCTCGTTGAAAAATCCAATTAGAAAGTTAGCAGAGAGACAAAGCAAGATGCACGGGTAAAATGATGAGTTAATGTATGTCTGTCTGATGTGGTGATGTGAATAAGAACAAATGATTACTTTTACCTTTTTTTTTCACTATTTTTTGCATGGAAATATTTTAGACACAAATTATAGGAGAATGAACCGGAATACCTGAATTATAATTAGGTATAGTTCATATTAGGTAGTTGTCATTTGGAATCTAGCATTCAATTTTATCGCATTTTATTAAATATTTTCAACCTCAGAAAATTTGTACCGGCTATTTCAAACTCTTGTTCTCATCGGTAAGATATAAAAACTCTGATTAAAGAAGACTTGGTCATACAGAGACAAGATAAAAAGCAACGTAAGGTATTTTTGGTGATATTTTCTCAGAAATTTACAAAAAAGAAGGTATATTCGTGTATTAAAAAAATCGTATATCATGCTTAAAGCAACAGTGTTTATGAACTAATTATTTAAGAATTTACATTGAAATTATTATTATTTTTCGAAATGAAATCCTTACGCCTATTATGAAAAAAAAATTGGCAAAAATTGGGAATTTTATTAGCGATTGAGATAGGGTTTTTGTTTTTACAGAATCTTGTTCGGCATGACCTAAAACCCGAGCTAAAAACCCCTGTATACCAAATTTCGTTAAAAAAATATTAATTCCTTTACAAAAAAAATCGTATCTAAAATTTCAATATTAATCACCCTACTATTCGAGTTATTTATTGTCGGATATTTACATAATATTTCTTATTCGTTATATATCTCTTATAGATATCTGCAGGATCGATATAAATTTGTTCAGTACCGAGGTTATAAATCTGGCAGTTTCTTACAAAAATCTGGCGTGCCACAGGGGTCGATACTTGGTCCGCTTTTTTTTGTTATGTTCATTAACGATATGAGGGCTTAGATAGTAACACCCATTTCCTCCTGTACGCAGATGATCTAAAAATATATCGATTGATTGACTCAATAGATGACTGTGTTAATCTTCAAAACTGCTTAAATACCATTAATACATGGTGCAATGACAACTATTTACCTCTTAATGCCAGCAGGTGCAATGTAATGTCATTTGGCAAAAAGACCAACATGTACATGTTTAATTATAACATTGACAACGAAAGTTTACAAAGGCCTGAATTCATCAAAGACCTTGGAGTTTATTTTGATCCAAAATTATCTTTTAATAAACATGTAGAAATGACAACTGCTTCCACTTTTAAAAGCCTTGGTTTCGTGATACGTAACTGTAAAGGTTTTAAAAATATTTCCACCCATCGGCTACTTTATAAAACTTTTGTTAGATCTCGCCTTGAGTATGCTTCTATTGTGTGGAGTCCAATTTACAATTCCAATATTTTACAAGTAGAGAAAATTCAACGTAGGTTCTTAAAATCTGCTGTGTAGACACTTTACGGTGAATATCCACCCAGAGGATTTCCACAAACTGAATTGCTGGAAATGTGCAACTTAAAAAGTCTCAGCAATCGTAGAGTAGCTAACTCCATAATGTTCCTCTTTAAAATTGTAAATAATAGTCTGGACCTAAAAAATTAAATAAATTATATAGTCCCTAGAATTAGTGCTCGACATAATCACGTACTTGCAGGACGTACACCACGAACAAATATCCTTATATCATCACCAATCTATCGAATGTATGCCACTTATTCTAAAATTGAACATATTATTGATATATTTTTCTGTAGCGAGAGTCCAATTAGAAGAGCTGTTTTTGGCATGGATATTTCCTAAGACGGTGATTTATTATTTATAGTATATTATATTTCATTACATTTTTAAGTAGCTTATATTGTCATATCTATCATATTATATATTTTTTATTTATATGTACATTTATATCTATAGTTCCTTAGCATTTTATTGTATATTTGTCTTTTTACTCCCTACTTTTACCTTTTTTACCTTAGATTTATTATACAGTGTGTTTCACTTCTCGTGAAGACACCCCTGTATCTCCTTTATTTGTGGCCGAATTCATTTCTAATTTTTATCACATATACAACTCTATAAGGCGACTTTACATGACACATAAATGTCGTCTAAATCTAAAACGCCGGCCTACTGCGATAAAAAGAAAATCGCAATTTTCGAGAAATCATAGTAGGCTTAGAAATAGACAAAAATTTTGCTAATAAAAGTTGTTCAGAATCACGAGATATGCCCCCCTATAAAATTTGGTGAAAATCGGAAAACTTTCAAAAAAAAAATTTTTGTTTCACTTCTCGTGAAGACACCCCTGTATCTCCTTTATCTGTAACCGAATTTCAAGACTAATTCATGGAGTTATACAGCTCCATAAAGCGACTTTATCCAACACATAGAGATAACTTTTTCCAACAAATGAAAGTCGTGCACAATTATTATTAAAATTATTTATTAAATAAAAGATGAAGTAAGTGTTTACAAAGAATGACTATATTATTATATTCGGCCCCTTTCTACTAACCCACCATCAAGTGTAATACACTTCTCAACCCGCTTTCTGTTATTTATTACAACTCTTCGTAATTCTTGAGCTATACCTTCTAAACACGCTTGCCTTATCCTCTCACAAAGCTGCTCCACATTTTGAGGTCTGGTCTTATAAACTTTGTTTTTAATATGACCCCAAAAATAAAAATCCATGGGAGTGAAATCAGGAGATCTGGGTGGCCAATGTATTAGAGGGCTATTTCGTCCTATCCATCTTTGGGGAAAATGTTCATTCATCCATGCTCTTACTACTACGGAGTTATGGATAGATGCTCCATCGAGTTGGAAATACAATTGTTCCAAAGGAAAATCGACTATTGCATTCCACAGATCATTATTTAAAAATTGTCGCAAATGTAACGCATTTATATTTTGAAAAAAGAAGAACGGCCCTATTATTGTTTCGTTTAAAATTCCGCACCACACATTTACCTTCTGGGAATATTGCCTTTTACAATTTATTACCCAATCAGCATTTTCTACTGCCCCGTACCTAGAGTTTTGTGATGATACCACCCCGTTGGTGGAGAAAGTTGCTTCATCCGTGAAAATTATTTTCTTCAAGAAGTCTCGATTGTTTAAACAATTACCTTGGATCCATAAACAATATTCCAGTCTTCTCTCTTCATCACGTTCCTCCAAAGTGTGTAAAAATTTTGGTTTATACGGTTGTAGTTTATGGCGTTTTAAACATATCCAAATTTTTGACACCGACAAATTCAGGTCACTAGCCATATTTCTAAGGCTGGTAGTGGGATTGGCGTTAAACGCCGCTAATATAACATTATCATCTTCATGCCTTCGATTAAGATGTACTCTCGGTTTAAGCTCATTACCAGTTGTATTGAACAAGTGACATATTCTTGCTATGGTACCATGGTGTATGGGATGTCTTAAATTAAATTCTTCTGCTGCTTCTCTTGAAGACCGTACATTTTCACCGACTATTTTTATTATTTCTATTTTTTCATCAGCAGTTAAAAGTATTCTAGCCATTATGAGTAAAAAAATCAAATAAGGAAACTAACAAACTCAACAATAGATAACAACAATCACTTCTGTTATAAAGTAATAATATTGACAGTTAATTTCACGGCATTCTTAACGTTTAAAACAAAAAACCGCTCCTAAATCTCTGAGCCGATAAAGAGGAAGGATATGATGGAGCGTTACTTCTCAAGAACAGTGACAACAAAAAAAACTGTATTACATTGTTAACTTGATGTGTAATAATAAGAAGTGACTCTATTAGCGTTTTATTCAATCATGATTTTTGCTCACGACTTTCATTTGTTGGAAAAAGTTATCTCTATGTGTTGGACAAAGTCGCTATATGGAGCTGTATAACTCCATGAATTAGTCTTGAAATTCGGCCACAAATAAAGGAGATACAGGGGTGTCGTCACGAGAAGTGAAACAAACATTTTTTTTTTTGAAAGTTTTCCGATTTTCACCAAATTTTATAGGGGGGCATATCTCGTGATTCTGAACAACTTTTATTAACAAAATTTTTGTCTATTTCTAGGCCTACTATGATTTCTCGAAAATTGTGATTTTCTTTTTATCGCAGTAGGCCGGCGTTTTAGATCTAGACGACATTTATGTGACTTGTAAAGTCACCTTATAGAGTTGTATATCTGATAAAAATTAGAAATGAATTCGGCCACAAATAAAGGAGATACAGGGGTGTCTTCACGAGAAGTGAAACACTGTATATTGGTGTAGATACTATATTTTATGTACCTAATCCTGTAATTGGGCTTTGCCTGTTGGATTTTGTAAATAAATAAATAAAATAACTTGGTAGTCGTGTAATAATGACGCTAATTAAGCATTAGGACACATGTTCATCCAAAACACTATTATGAAATGAATATTTGAAAATTTTGGTAGCTATTTTTTTAAATACTTAGAACTCGGCATACCCAATATCTTTGTTAACATACGGAGTGCTTTCGAATGGATTTGACAATCGTATAGAATGTCAATTAAACTTAAATAACAACAATTAAGTATTGCTGCTAACTTTTTTTTATTCATTTATTTAACGCCGGCCTATTTCCGCTACCAAGGCCATTCACCGACGCCAGGGGATAAGCTCATCAGTGTTTGTGTAGGCACTGGGACCTAACCTGGCAATTTTGCCGAACCCCCAAAGTTTGTCGTGCTCACATCGTAGATACACGGAACCTACAGTTTTACATCTCTTTCGAAAGATGGTGACGCGAGCAGATCCGCTCTTCCACTGTATCTCATCGACTTGCTGTGACCCGGTTTTGAACCCGGGAATTAATGAATATTTTTAACGAAATTTGGTATACAGGGGTTTTATTCTGTAGAAACAAAAAGCCTATCTCGATCGCTAATATAAATTCCTAGTTCTTGCCAATTTCTTTTGATCATAGTAGGCGTATTTATTTCGAAAAAAATTCTCGAATAACTTTAATCACAATCGATCTAAATCAATCCACAAATGACCGAGATATTGGGGCCCGTATTGGGGTGTAGTGGTGGAAAGTGAGACACACTGTATAAGTATTGAAATTTAAAAAAATCGTTTACTAAAGAGAGATTTTTACATTTCATGTCTAATTCTCTGATATTCTAGCTGATGCTGAATGTCGGCATTATCTCTGCCAAAACAGTTTCTTCGTCTTGATTTTCGTTTTCTGAAGTTTCTAACTTAAGTGCCGGAAAAGTAACCTGGAAGTAAATTACTTCAGAAGGCAGTGTTAATGTAAATGTCGACTTATTATTGCCTCTAAATTAATACTTGAAATGTATCTATTGCTCTCTGTTGAAAACATTTTTCAGATTTTTTCCTACTCATTTTTGCAGCATGAAATATTTTCGAGAATATTTTTATTATTATCTATAAGCTTACTTTAGCTAAGATTTGAATTATATACATGTACTGTGATAGCGGTTATTCCATCAAAATCACCAATTTGCTTTCTAAAATGATTAAATGATGAAATTCCAAATTAAGTTTTTGAACAAACTAGGAGAAGAAGTTTCTATTCCAACTCTGAACTCTTAAGCTGTGGAATTTTGCACGACAATGGGCTTGAATATTAAAAAGACGATTGTTCTTTTAAATTAAATTTAGATCACATAAATAAAACTCTAATTCCTATTAAAATTTACTTCAATAACCTTTACATTTCGATTCTTCATGCATTTACAAACAACTTTTCCTGATTTCCCTTACATATTTTGATAAATAAGGACATTGAGGCCATTTTAAATTTTTTCTCCAACTTCCAAAATTTTTCTATGTAATATGTAAATACCGAACAAAAAAAGTGAAAAAAGTAGAGGTCTATTAATGGGGCTTTATTAACAAATATTTCCTCGAAAAATTAACTTCCCTAAAAATTTTCACGGCGTATTCCCTAGACCACAAAAGGTTCGGAAAGTCCAAAAAATCTGAAAATTCTATATCTGCTTTCACTTGGTTGCTTATGAAAATTAAGAAAAGTTACTGGTAGTAAGATAAAGAAGCGATAATCAAAATGTGTATGGAATTATTTTTCTTTTTTTTTTTAATTTTTCTTATTTTATACAGTATATTTAAGTTATAAAACGCCACAATTCAAAAAGTAAACCCATAAAAATCTAGATTATTGTTTTACTTTTCTTGGCACCAAATAACTTTTCTTAATTTTCATAAACAGCCGAACGAGAGCAGATAGAGAATTCTCAGATTTTTGTGAAAATTCTGTTTTTCGGAAAACTATTTTTTTTTTTCAAAAATAAGTATTTTTTAATAAAACTTACTAATAAGCATTTAAGTATTTTTTATTTTACTTTTTGATTTCCAGCATCCTGTAATTAATAAAAAAAATCAAAAAATGGAAAATAAATCCAGTGTTTTATTTGTCTTCGTGCCAAATATTTTTTTCTTAATCTTCATAAACAGCTGAGTGGAAACGGATATGCAAAGATCTCGATGACGGCGACGTGTGAGCTATTAAGAATATAATTTAATTATACCTATTACGTCCCACCCAATACATCACCTGTACATTAATACCAATAGTGACTAACATTTTAAAAGTTGTCTGAGAACATCCTTAGATCTTAGTCCTCTTTAAGGGGACAACTCTACGTTGGGGGTGAGTTTGAGGGGTGTGGATGTTTACATATGAGAACAATTTTATCCAAATCAATATGTTTAGTGTAATGGAACTGCTTTTGCAAAACACTTGAACACTATACGCACGGATACACTACTCGGCGCGCGATTCGGTAACCATGTTAGCATCATCGGGGATGATGAAAACTTATTTTCTTTTTATAAAGTCATTAAATAAAAAAATGCCCTCGAAAATGCCTAACTATGCTCAATAAGATACAATCAACGAAATGTGTTCTCAAGCTTAGCTAAGTGACAGTTAATACGAGGATCTTTCAATTAAAGCAGGCTTTGCTACACTACATTTTTAAACGATATTGGTGCCAACGGACATAAATACTAAACAAATTTAAAATAATGGTATCTAAGGGGTATTTTATAGTTTGAAAGCTTAGACCATTCAATGTACCGCTTACGCTATAATGGACTGCTCATTCGTATACCTTTCAATGTGCTGACAATATTATAACACTAGACAAAGCACACGATTTCTTGTTCTCACGGAAATGCGCTTGAAATTTGGAGGGATATTTTATCGATGATGAAAATAATATCTTTATTTTCATAGGGCCTTATAACAGGCATAGAAAAATGGTCATAAAACCTCTCATAAAGCTTACCTTAACAAATTAAAATAAAGAAGACAATCCATGAACATATGAATATAACCACTTCTTGATTTCGTCCATAGCAGACCGTAAATTGAGGTTACGAATAACATTGATGCTAAGAGCATTTGGTGTCTTTTAAGGACATTTTAAAGCATGTCATTTGAATATCATTAAAATGATTGTCAAAACTCTATCATCCTAATTCTTCTTCATTTTCAATCTATAAAAAAGTACCGCTGAAGCTGCAGATTATTTATCCAGATTTCATTTAAATATGAATGTCTTCAGTTGAGGAATATGCGTAAATTCGGCAACGTGGTTACGACTGACCAAAATTTATGACATACTATTTCCGTTTGAACAGAAATAGTTCAGATTTTCTATCTCTTATAACATAAGAATAGTTGTCGTTAATATAAGAGCAGTCTAGCGTAAACGGCACATTGAAGGTCGAAGTTTGAATGTCAAAATTTGCTTGCTGCAGTCTATGTTCATAGTTCGGTTATAGTTAATATAATGAAGTAGGTATTGTTGGATCCCTAGGGAACATCAGGAAATGAGACAGTTAGTATTTGTTATTTTATAGTTAAAAAATCATTTTTGATTTTTAAAATTGAATTAGGTTTAAACATTTTTTAATTTTGATACGAGGTTTTAAGTATTGACAACGTGGGAAATTCAGGAAATACCTTACGAATATTCCAAAAAAGGAAATCATTTACACCTGAGCAGGGATCTTTTTTGCCTATAGTAATGAATATATACTTCGTAGAACCATCAAATAACAAGACGGGGGCACCAAATTACACACTTTCGTGGCAATGACCAAATTTCTTCATAAAAGTTTCCGTTATTGAAAACTAATCTAAATCGCCAAGGGATGTTGACACTTGACTTAAAACCCATTTTTTGACTTCTAAGAACATCTCAGAATACCTCTGTTTTAGATAAGATAAAAACGATTTATATCTAATATACTTCCTGGCAAGCCTGGTTTTAATTGTGTCGCATAGAAGCCTATTTCTTTAATTTCTAAATGAAAATATCTCTTTGTTCAACTTTATTTTTTGGCAGCTTCTTAGTAAATCACTTAAAATTAAAAGTGCTTATAAATAATTTGACGGTTGATATTTTGGATAGCAAGATATTAAAAATAATAAAAATATATATATTCAGTATTTATTTGACAAAATTAGCAAATTATCGTCTAAAAATCAAATTGAATTTTCTCTGGAAAAAAGTAATTATGTTTGTTGTCGCTTGCATCAACGCCTGTATGTAATTCTTGTCTAAATATGTCTGGGATAATCATCAAACTCGAAAGTTATTATCCGTTTTCCTTATCTGTAAATGTGCTGATAGTGAAGTGTTATATCAACAAAACGACAATATGTTAAATTAATGATTACCAATTCAAATAATTTTTATATTATCAGCGTTTACCAGTCGAGTCCTTGGCGTGGCCTTGTATGTAATTTAGTTTCATGTGAAAAATGTTGTGTCTTTTATGGATAATGTTACAAAAACCACGGTGGAAGGTGTTAACCATATGATATAGCTGCATCTATTTGTTTTATATTTTTAAGAAAATTTTGACCATTGTATATGGCGCAATTGCCCGAAAATTTTAAACTATCAAGAATGACCATAATTTTAATTTGCTTGTATTTGTCTATTGCCATAAAAGTATGTTGCATAAAGTATAAAATAAAATGTTTTTTGTTGTGTCTCAATTTTTCATCAAGGTAAGGCAAAACGCACGTCTCCATATAATCTCGCCTGTTATTTTGCAAGCAAAATTCCAGTCATTCCATAATTTATCTGCTCACATTTCCAAATACGCTATGGTCGATTGGTTGCAAACCTACCGATAATTCGAGCTCTAAGGTCGTTTCTTGTGTACAATATTTTTTGTGACCCCATAAAAAAGTTACTCGTGGTCAAATCAGAAGGCCATGTAGGCCACTCTATGGCCTTTCCTTCGGGTCACAAGAAAGCCGTTTACATCATTCCTGGCCTCTAACGAACTTAACTTTAAAGAGAAGAGTTATATTTATCAAATAGGAAATCGTTATTTGAATTCTTTTTTTATATAGTATTTATATATTAATCTACATTGTTCCTTCTATTGATATAATATTAACACCACAGAAATTAGACAGCAGCCAATTCTAGAAGCCAGAGGCTTGTGTGGAAGGGGGTTATACATTAAAAAACGCGGACATACAACCTTATGCTCCGACATTGCCAGTGCCCGGACTCCCGGAGCCGGGTTCGAACCCGGTAGCGTGATACCTGTTCGATTTATCGCGATTGTCACCCCGTGCTTTAACCAACGCGGCTATCGGCTAGATACACTAGATATACGTACATACATACAAGGTGTCCCACGACGAACTGCGCCGATCGATATCCCGAAAAGTAGGCATTGGAAAATTTTGAAAATTTGGTAGTAAACTAATATCGATGGTGGCAACTCGGCTAATATATTTTCAAGATGGTGGCACTTCCGGTTATACCGGAAATAGATGTCAACTTGCTTATTTTAAATAGGACACTATATATTATTACATTTTTGAATTGTGCGCAAAATTCCAGGCCGATTTTGCGTATCACGTCTTATATACCTAAGTCTCTCCGTTTTGGACATTTTTCAACTTTTATGTCAAAAATGACATTTGCAGGTCCTAAAAGAATTATCAATTCTTCCTATAAGGAAGCCTTTATTATCTAATTTGAGTTCGATTCTTTGTTGAAAAAGACCTACTTTAATAGAGTTTTTATAATATTTTGATAAGTAGTTTAAAAAATAAGAATAAAAATGGCCTTCTCGTTCTCCTGATCTGTTTATCCTAGACTATTTTATATGGAGAATAATAAAAGATATGATTTTCCAGTCACAACAATGGAACATTGTTTGGAAGTTCAGGGTCGATACTTTGAACACTTATTAAAATAATATGTTTTTGTTTCTCTGGATATCAATTAGCAAATATTTCACATGTTCTTGATAAAACTTTGTTACATTTTCCATACATTATAAACAAATTTAAACAATCCTCGTGCGTATAATTTAAGCGCCCCGGCATGATAATTAACACTTGTCAAATGATAAGTGACAGCTACATACATTTGTTTAGCACTCAACGTCGTCATGGCCAACTAAGAGTAATTGAACTTAAAATCCATAGCAAAATCCCCATATATATTGAATTGGCAATATTTTGAAAACTATAAAATTTCGGAATAGACACAAACTTACCCTTATTTTTAATGGTAAGATAAGATAAGATTATAAAAATTGGGGGTATCCATTTGAAAAAAATTGATTTTTGACAAGTTTTCTCAATTTCACTTCTATTCTAATTTTTTTAACACTGTATTAATACTTATCAAAATATTATAAAAACTCTATTAAAGTAGGTCTTTTTCAACAAAGAATTCAACTCAAATTAGAAAATAAAGGCTTCTTTATAGGAAGAATTAATAATTCTTTTAGGGCCTGCAAACGTCATTTTTGATATAAAAATTAAAATATATCAAAAACGGAAAGACTTAGGTATAAGACATGATACACAAAATTGACCTAGAATTTTACGTACAATCCAAAAATATATTAATATATAGGGTGCCCCATTTTTTAAAAATAAGCAAGTTGATATCTATTTACGTTAGTTTACTGCCGAATTTTCAAAATTTTCCAATGTCTACTTTTTAATATATCGATCGCCTTAGTTCGGGACATCCTGTATAATGGCAACTCTAATATAAAAGTCAGTGAACCTAACTAGGGGTAAACAACCAATTTTCGAAATAATAAATTGATTCAACAACCTAATTAATTTCTATACAATATGTTCAGTCAAATTGATGAAAGTCGTGGGGTTTTCTAAAGCACGAAAGTGAACTGCAGGTCTCTAACCTTTTTGTCCTGTCTTTTGTTACGCGGAGGGATTGACCTCTGATTTGGCTGCACGCTCTTTCATAATTTTAATGTTAATAGTTCCATATTTCCAAGTAGTTCGATTAAAAATTGATATACTGAACCAGACAATATTTCTGTAACAGTTGAAGATCTTTCTAAATTGCTTTCTTAAGTTACCATTTAACTGGAGTTAGCAATTAGTTACAGGATTCTTATGCTTCTGTAGGCGCTGCTTCAGGGCTCTTCTCGAATGACCTACGTGTACTTCTCCAGAATTCAAGAAATATACTTTTTATTCAACGTAATTGGACTTGAAGCTGTGTGGTTATGGCTTTAATTGTTTTTTGATTTTGAAATCGGTTTTGCTGACTGACGTTAGTATTTACAACTTATAATCTGTTGAACTTAAAGTTAAATGTTTTGACATTTATAATAATAATGTGTCTTTATTTTACAGTAGAATAAATAAATGTACCAGTCATTTAAAAAAAGGGATGATGACGAACTTCGTTATTTTAATACACTATAGTTATCGCGTTGTCGGTATTGTTACCGTGCCCCCAGAGATCATTCATAATTCCAGAAGTTGTAAATATTATTTTTGATAAGAAACATGCCAGGCAATGTCTTCTATAAATATCTTGAAAAACAATTGCTTGATAACAATGAATGATTTCCTCAAAGTGAATCGTGCCAAGCGACCTCGACGGTACTCTAGATAGCTGATAACAATATAAAACAATTGCTTATCCGCTTTTATTCGTTTCTCTTTTAATCCTGTAGTTAATAAATATGACGGTAAATAATAGATTTGTTTGCTCGAATTGAAATAAACTAGTTTTTTTCATAAACTTTGACGGCTTGGAAATTTTTTCATGTATATCTTAAACTTATTTGACAAGCTCAAATGACTGCACCAGGGCAAACTTCTTACATAATGCCTTGGTTACATGTTAAATAAATGTGTTTATGTATGTCTATTGTTGTAATAAATACATTCCATTCCCTATAAGTAAATGCTAAACAAAAAATGTTAAAAATAGTTTAAAAATTCAATCTTTCTGTCCAAAAGCGCAAACCCTAAAAAAAAGTATCTTTCATTTCAAGCAAAAACTCGAATTACGTCACGAAACTTCGATAATTCTAAAATATCCTAAAATAACTAAAGAACCCGTTATATCATTTCATTCATCAATTTTACAACATAAACTTTCCAAATAACTCACCTAAAAAATACAGCCCCGTATAATAGCATTCGACACCCAACACACTTTTCGTACCTCCGATATAAATCTTAAATTCGCATTCATAAATTTTCTACGAATTATTGTCACGACTTATTCTCGTTCCAACGCACTAGCACACTTTCATTTCAACTCCATATTTACCCCCTTCAAACATTGACACGCGAGACAACTCCATATTACGTGCGTGCGTAAATCATGATTCTACAAGGACGAATCGATATATTCAACTTCTTTTTCATGCAATATCTTCTAAACCAAAATTGATTCGAGTTTCATTCAATCGCCAAACGATTTCCCTTTCTATTGCCCAAACAATCATATAATTTTCATTTTCAAATTTTAACTTTTTGCAAAGATGATGCAATATTGCTCAATATTACGCAACCCTCGCCCGCACTGAATGGCGGGATCCGACTTTCTAGAATAAAATGGGTGCAAAAAAAAAACGTTCGTGCACGACTCACGGGGCACGACAAACGAATCGATAGTAAAACGTATAAAAGGCCGAGTTCAACGCGCTTCAAGCAAGTGAGATTTTCCTGTGTAACTCGCGATAATCTAAATCCAGTGCCTGCGCTGCGCTTCCTTGGCCCAACCAAGTAAAAAATTATTGATTTTTAAGTGAATTTTTCATTTTATAAATAATTTAATCTGCTACCGCGCACCTAATTCTAAGTGTTTTAATCTACAACAACTGCATACAGGGTGCTCCAAAATATCTGGACATCTTAATTGATTTTTTTCAAATTGAACAAAAATGCTTCAAGATAAATCTTGCAGTCAAAAGTGTTTTGCTCTGAGAAGTATATACGGAGTGTTGCAAAATCACCTGACAAAAGAATCAAATTCAGTTTAAAATAAACTTAACTTTCGAATTCAACAAAATACGTTCAAAGCAATCAGCAGGGGCTTATACAGGATGAGAAATTTATCCTGGTTCAACTTCTTTAAGTGTAATCCACTCAAAACTTCATTCTATTACAAATTAAGTGCACGTAAAGCCTCAAGGGTCTCTACTAAGCTCATAGCTCTTGTTTGTGTGCGTGTTTATAGCACCCAACCTAGAGCGAAAAATATTAACGTCAGAGGTGTTTCCGGGTTCGCTATCACCCGTTGTTTATAGTTTAATTTATTTGCATTTGTGTTTACGTCATCAAATATAAAACATTCGCTATTAAGTCCATTGGCAATTTTCGAAGAGCGTTTCGCAATATTTTGGTGCTAAACCTGAATTATATATAATCCGTGTTAGTCATAGTTAATAGCACCAATTTGTTAAAAGTAATCTATCTACCTTTTTGTCAGTTCCTTTGTAAATCGACCTCGAACGCGCGCCATCCATAAGCGTGCGTGTAACTTATTATGTAAGGCTTGTTAAAAACGATAAAAATAAAATAAAACAATCCTTTCTCACTAAATCGCCGCCATATTTCAAACAAAACAGAATTAGTTACGTCATTTTACCTCAATTAAAATAAAATTTCTATTAAAGTAAGAAAGCTTAAATAATAATAAAAGAAATTCTCAGTTTCGAGAAAAAAAAATAGTCACATGGTAACGGAATCATCAGTAAGCTCGCTACTAGAATCATTCTCTAACTAAATAACAATGCGCTCTATGGGCGGCAAAATAAGATACTGTTTTTCGTTGTTTCTAACGCTATTCACGGATTTTTTCCATATATCGGTTTTGTCTAAATCGGATGTTACGGTTCTTATATTATCTAGAATACAGCGCTTGAAGGCGGATTCTGATTGCATTTTCTCAACTCGTGTTTTACGCTGCCATACATCAATTCTATTGGGTTAAATATGCAGTACCTAATATGGCGGTAAACGTAACAGACTATCTTTTCTTTTTTTACTGAAATTTTTTCGGGAATATTTATATTTTTAGATCTCAAACTTTATTATATCGTCCTTTTTCTTATTATTATTATTATTTGGTGCCTTATTTAATAGTCGCGAAAGATAAGAAGCGTTATCCATAACGATAACTGAATTTGGGGGAATATTAGGTAACAGCTATTCATTTATCAAACAAATCCGCGGTTATATTTTCGTGATGGTCAGCAAAACAGTTTTATATTTTTGACTGACAAGAGCAGTGCGTTGGGTACGAACCCATTTTTACTTCCGGCATGCAGAATTATAATACGTTTTCCCCTTGAACATGGCGCATTTAAAGTAAAATTTTGAGTCGGTCTACCCAACCGTAATTAACAGTATTGTGCGTATTAAACCACGTCTTGTCAAGATATTATTATCGTTCTATTTGATTCGCGGTTTTATTTTACTTAAATATTCCTGTCGAATTTCCACAGTACGGCGTGATTCCATTACTATTAAACGGTTATTAATTTTTTTTTATATTTATATCCGCACTCTAATAAAATACTTCTTAAAGTTTCCAAAGTAGGGACTTAATTTTCTTGAAAAGTTACGCCACTGCCCGGTTCCACAAAAACAGTTTCGCACAGCACTTTCTTGTTTTACAACTGGTCATTCCGAACATCAGCTTGAATTCTTTACTGACCGCCCGCTTCGGCGCAATTGTACATCTGCTCGACTACATCTCATATACGAGGGGATAAATGAAATCGATAACCCGGCGCTGCCTGCTGTATACCATAGCAAGGAATTTATAATTTTAAACTGACATTGGACAAACAATACCGCTTTAAAACTAAGCATGGCAGTGAAATTCTTAAGATAATGGTCACTGAGAACCTGATGATGTTAACATTGTTAGCGAAACTCGCGTCGAGTGGTGTATTCGTGGGTAGTGTTCAAGTGTTTTGATGTGTCAAACTGGCTGCCTCTTTAAATACGACTACGAACCATACAGGGTGACTTCTTATATTGAACAGTATTGTTATATCGCAAACCATAACAGTTACAAAGTCGGTTAAATGGGAAAAAAGTTTCGTATATTTAAGGTCAATGAAATGGGTTATAGAAATTGAACATATTCCGATTGGTTCCAGATATATGCGATAAAATCTGAAATGGCTCGTTTTCTTTTTTGTACACCCAGCGCTGTTGTCATAAACGGTATTAAAAAACTTTCCAGGTCCGTATTTAAAAACATAAAGTTGATGGTTGCCCTGAAGAGACGAAACGTCATTAAAAAAATGAAATACGGAAACATCACAGCACGTTTAATTTACAACAAAATATAATGAAATTTTTTGATTTTCTTTTATATTAACAATGCTACGTAAAAAAGGAACGCCACGAAAAATAAACCCACCCCTAATTTTTTGAAAACGTGAGGAGATTGTACTAAACAAATATATTTAACATTATTAGAATTATTGATATATTCATATAGAGTATTCGTTCACACTAATCAATTTCAAATTAATCGTTTGACATTCCCTTTTGTGTACATAATCTGGCATTGGCATGCTATGGATTACGTAAATTGACCGAAACATGTGAATTATTAGTCGATATTTTTATAAAATAGAAACAATAGCGCACCTCCAGGCGCCATGCCAGTTGTAACAACTGGCCTATGTCAAAGCGGAAAGACACATGTAATAAAAAATGATTTTGTCGAATCGCCACAGAATCAAATTCATTTGTCACGCTGTTTTATACGATGTGATACTATACCGTTACAAAAACTTAGAAAGTGTGAACTCATGTTAGTATTGGATTTCGTAATGACGCGTAATTTCTCGCAAATAGGATCCCATTTGACGAACGATGCTGAGACAGTGCGGGATGATTATTTACCTGAACATTTTCAAACATATTACAAGGTGTGGTTTTTATACCTGTTTTTTACCTGTAACTATTCGACGTCTTCGAAAGGTGGGTCGGATAAAAATAACGGTCGACGACTCGGATGATTTTACTTTACCACAAAGGAAAACTTGGAGGAAGTCGGCGGATTAGTTGTGTCTACAAAATGCCAGGCATTCCAATAAATCGTTTTACACTGTCCGTTTCTAAAAGAAAAACCTATCAATTGCCTGTTTCAATATTTTCAGTACGTTTCATAAGTCGGGTGATTTCTCGAGTCATTTCATGAAAAAGAAATTTGTATACATTATCAGCGAGATGTTGAAGATGTCTTCACGAAACATCTGCTTGTAATATTGCCATAGATTTGACATGAAATCCGGTACACAAATTGAGATTTGGATTAGAATTATGTTAATCATTAGATCGCAATAACATCACCAGTGGCGTACCCAAGTAACTATTTCTCTTTTAAAAAGCTCTATAAATAGCCTGGAAGGACTCTATAAAACTGATTTAAAATAAGGAGTACGGGGCTTCACTTAGGGAGAGTAGATTCTCTATCAGTTGTTTGAATTTCATGTTTTATATCTTCTTTCTGCATTAATTTCTGGCATTTGGCTATTGCGACACTATAGTAGGTATTCAAAGAGTCAATCATCTTCTCAACGTTTCCAGACTGTTCACGGAAATAATAATAAATAAAATAAAGTAGGGACTTCATTTTCTTGATAAAAATTATAAACTGCGTTCTTCGAATAACGAAGCATCGTCTATTTTTCTATTTTTTTTATTTTTCCGTTTTCTCTTAACAAAGCGATCTACAACAACCCCTTCTTTAACAACAAGATTAACAGTAGAAATCGGAATGTTAGTTAATTCAAACATTATTTGTATAATACCTATATCCGTCCACTCTTTAAGCAGTTATAAATATTTAAAAGAGGACGCTGGGTTTGCACGTGTAAATCTTGGTTCTTAAGAGTTGGTCGGAGTGTATTAGTCATCCATGCTTCCAATTTTAATTGTAAATGACTTCACGTCAATAAAATGACGCAGCTGAATGTACGGTGTGGTGTGCTTGGAAGGCGAGAGATAGAGATGTAGTAGAATATGACATTGGACAAATTTATTATACTTAATCTTTAAATTTCTCTGTGCATTTGAGGACATTAGGGCTAATTTTATTTTAGTTCTACAAAAGGGAAAATGTTTATTTTAATGATACCTATGCGGGACGATAAAAATTATATTTTGAAATCGATAATAGAAGAAAAAAAAATTATTTTTTTATATATAATTTTTTTCTCTCATCGTCCCACATTGTAACATGTTTTTAATGTCTTTTAGTGAAAGCCGTTTTTTAAAATAATGATTTATATGAGAGTAATTTGCACCGTCTTTCCAGCTTATATCCGGAGCGCTCTTACCTCATCTTCAACATTTTCATTATGTAAATTTTATGGAGAGGTATAATAACGGACATCCCTGGTAGAGACTCTGAATTTATAATATTTTAAACTGAAATTGGATAAACTATACTTACTAATTCTGTAATAAACATGTCGATGATTCGGAATCATTTCAATTAAGTTTTCTGTGCATAACCACGTTATATATTTGTGTTTTGTCATATAAGAATCAATATTAGTCGAAATTAACCAGAAATTTGAGTTACCAAGAAAAAATATTACATTAGCCAAGATAATGGTTTTTCCATGGCGATTTTTTACGCATCATTTTTCGTACTCTGACAACTAAGCCAAATGTAAAGATTTTCAACACGCTGCTGCCTTTAACTTTATTAAAATCATACAACTTAGATTTAAAAAGTTAACAGGTGTACGTTTAGTCCTCGATGTTTAACTAATGAAGCTCTGGATAAATAAAGAGTCACCAATCATTCAAAGCATTCGTTCCGTTGTTGTAACAACTGGAAAACGTTTTATCTAACTCCATTTTTATTATAAAAATATGGCAGATGTTTTTAACAGCTGTTATCGTTGCACCCTAGTTAAACTAATAGTTTTTATGCGCCTTAGACACCCACACACAAACACACGTGTTTCTATTAACAATTACCCACCGAATTATGCGTAGAGTTTATTTATTGCCGTATACACGGACCGCATGTATAGGGTGAACTGATAATATACAGCGTGTCCCATTTTGCTTGGAACCACCCCTATAAAAAGTTTATAAATGTCCGATTTAGATAATTCTTTTTTAAACATAAATCTTTGAAAAGGGCATTTTTTGGCCTCCTCGCTCGCCCGACTTATCAGTTCTGGATTATTTTACTTGGGGAACTATTAAAAATAAAGTTTATGAGAGCCCATTAACAACCATTGAAGATTGTATGCAAAGAGTAAGTAATGCATTTCAAAACATATCACAGGATTAAATTAGAAGAGCTACCCATGAGGAACTAATCCGAAGGTGCGAAAAATGTGTCGTGGTTCGAGGGCGGAATTTTGAGCAATTATTAAATTAAAATGAAATCATATTTTAAATTGATCTTATCTCTGGTATTTTAGTTCATGCCATATCTTCAATTCGATTAATACGCATGTTACAGTGTTAGTGTTATTTTGCGTTTTTGTGGATATCGAGTAGCAAACGTGCTGCAAGTTCTTGGTATTACTTTATCACATTCTCCATAAATAATAATCAAATTTAAAAAGTTTTCGTTGGTATAATTTAAACGTGCTGGCATTTTTTGACATAAGATAATGACTGATTGTTTCTAATCATAGCTATTTTGACGAAATGATTACATGATTCATGAATTTCTAATAAAATCGCAAATATTTCAAAAAGTTGTAACTTTAACCCCAACAGTGCTAATATCAGAAAAAAGGAAATTCAATTTTACACAATTTGACATAAAAAATACAGGATGTTCCATTTGACCTAAACAAGTTTTCGCGGTTTGAAGTTGACAAAATGTAACGCGAAAAACGGAACACTTGGTATGATATTATTGAATTTATTTCAGTTGTAGAACGTAGTTCTCCTTGTGTTCTTCTTATGTGACAAGAAGCAAATGAGGATCTTTTACACGAAGAAAGTTATAACGGTTCTTGCAAACCGTTGCACTTGTCAAATTTTCTATAAAATATCAAATATCTCTGAAACGGCTAGGTTTAGGTGTAGGATATGCTACGTATTTTCGACTCAGAATTTTATGCTCTTTTCGAAAACCCTAAAATATATAGGGTGTTCCATTTGAAATAAGCAAGTTGGTATCGACTTCCGGTATAAGCGGAAGTGCCAGCTGCTTGTAATTATTTTAGTTGGATTGGCTACACCGACATTAATAATTATCTAAATTTTCAAAATTTTCTGATGCGTACTTTTCTCTATATCGATCGATTCAGTTCCCGGTAAGACATCCTGTATATACCCGCGTCGAATGTAGTAGAATATTCCAGAATGTTCTGGCATAACATTCGCCATTTTTCTGGCGCCGTTCTCGAACTTTAGTCATGCTCATAACAATACTTTCGTTACTGAAGATGCTCATCACCCGGCGCTTATTATTAGATCAAAATTTGCAAAAACGGATAAAGAAACATTTCCCCTGGGTTCTAGATATGACCTTAATTACAAGAAATGCAATTTCAATTTACTTTATAGTGATATTATGGGTATCGATTTTTCGGTACTTTCTAATTTTTCCAACGTAAACGATATGCTTATTGAATTTTATAATATATTAAACACATTGCTTGATAAGTATGTTCTTAGAAAAAGTTACCTCTAAGCAGTAGCCTCCGTGGTTTGACAAAAATATTATTAATAAAATAAACTTGAAAGGTAAATTGTTAGGCAAGTACAGAAAATCGAACAGTGAAGAAGATTATAGTAATTTTAAAAATGTCAGATCTGAAGTAAAATCTCTTATGTTGCTGTTGCTGTGTTGCTGAATCCAATGACGCACTCAGATTTGAAATAAAAAAAACCGCTAATAAGATCCCACAATTTTCTGACCCGAAGAAAAATCATAGTAGGCCACGTTATTATGTTTTGTAAAATTTAATATAACAAAGAGATGCGCTTTTCAAAGATCTATATTAAAAATATATATATCTACATCGGACATTACATAAACTTTTTAAAGGGGCGTTTCCAAGCAAAATGGAACATGCTGTATGTCTGAAACAGTTTTATTAAAGCAGTATGAGAGGCACTTTATGTGACTCCACGATAATTTATACGACTGTATATACAGTATTGGCTGGACAAAGCTTCAATCGATCCCTATAACCACATAAAACTTCCAAAAATAAACATTTAGTGTGAAACACAGGAAGTTAGTAGCATCACGTACTAGTAATGTTCAAGTAAGAATAAACTGAGACATAAAAAACCAAACAAAAACTTTACGACATTAAAATACCGGTACTCTTTTTTGTGCTGTTCGCAAATTGACTCGATTGCCTTTATAGGCTTTTAATGTGCGTCGGGAATGTTTCATGTCAGGCTTGGCGCCATGGCCCGCAGCGATATAATAATGTGGTAAAGTTTTTGTTTGCATTTTTTATTTACTGGAATCTATTTACTTCAACTTAGCGCCATGGCCCGCGACGATAATAATTATGCCGTAAAGTTTTTCTTAGTTTTTTTTGTTTCAGGAAGTCCTTAATTTGACTATATATACTATTTTGTATCCAAATGGACATGTAAAACCACCTCAGAGTCATACCCGGTAGAGACAGAATGTACAGTTTGAGGCCTTTTAATACGAAGCTTAAGAGCGCTCCGGATATAAGCCGGAAAGACGGTGCAATTTATTCTCATATAAATCATTATTTTAAAAAACGGCTTTCACTAAAAGACATTAAAAACATGTTACAATGTGGGATGACGAGAGAAAAAAAAGTATATATAAAAAAATATTTTTTTTCTTCTATTTTCGATTTGCAAAAATAATTCTTGTCATCTCACATAGGTATTATTAAAATAAACATTTTCCCTTTTGTAGAACTAAAATAAAATTAGCCCTAATGTCCTCAAATGCACAGAGAAATTTAAAGATTAGGTATAATAAATTTGTCCAATGTCATATTCTACTACATCTCTATCTCTCGCTTTCCAAGCACACCTTACATTCAGCTGCGTCATTTTATTGACGTGAAGTCATTTACAATTAAAATTGGAAGCATGGATGACTAATACACTCCGAACAACTCTTAATAATAAAATTCTCCACAATGAAATATCTACATAAGATACTTACAAGAAACTATTTTTGTATGTATATTAATTCGTAAATGTTTAAATATGATATATCTTCACAAAATATAATAGTCCCTCCCGTATATTATTTTTAAATGTTGTTTTTCATTAATTTTATTTGCCTCTGTAAGCAATGGGTAAACCGTTGTGTTGTAGAATCATTTTCATTTAACGCTTGACTCAAAACTACCTACCACTATTTGTAAATTTTACTAGAGAAAAAAAACATGTCACCAAAACATAAACCACAATAAATATGACGGGTAAATAAAATGTCGAAATGTTACTTACGTTACCTGTAGCTGTGCGGCTCAAATAAAACTCAACTCAATTCCAACAATTCCACACGAAAACTATTATTAGGTACACTGAATTATGCACGAAACTACGCTGTTTATTGTCCGAACTTGTTAAATATTTACCAGACAAACATCAACACCGTATATGGTTCCAAGTATTTACGTGATCTTTTGTTTTAATTGTAAAGAAGGCGCGTGGATAACAGCCTACTTACTTAAGGGCACGAACGAAGTGTCAATTGAGCAGGTATCCAACATAAAACGTCATCATCAAATTCTGAACAACTATCAAAATGTCCATCTGTCGGTCCGTCACGTTTCTTGCAAGCACGATAACTCAAGAGCCAAATGCCGATTGTATTTAAATTTTAACAATAAGTTAATGTTAACTAGTGGAAGGACCTTATCGTTGTTGAAAATGGATCGGTAAATATAATTGTGAGACATTAAAAAAGTGTAGACACATAGTCTACCAAGGAGCGTTTCGCCAATTATACTGACATCATCATGAGATATCTTTTTTCAGTTAAAAGAAATCTGTCAAAAATTTTGTATACCATCACAAAGAAAGTCTAATGACCAAATCTGGTGATCGAGGTGGCAACTTGATCATCGGAGTTCTACTTATCCAACGGCCAGGGGATGTGTCCTAGCTAATTAGTCCTAAGTCTATGCATAAGAAAATGTGTTCCTCTAATTTCTTTTTGGCGCGTGTTGTTCAAAAATCCAATATCCAAATTTATTTACGGTGTATAGTTTTTGTTGAAATGCACTACATATGCCGACAATTTAAAATTCCTCATTTAAAAGTTTTTCACCATGAATTCGTAATAAACTTTTGCGACGAAAAAATAACGGCCACATAAATTGTTAATGGTTTTAATAGACATGGCGAACTTGTTATAACCATCACATAATATCCCATATTATATATTTGGCCATAACTATAAAAGGCAATATAGAGATTCGCATACATATTTTACGATCTTCGAAACGATCTGCAATAAAAGTTTGATTTTCTTCTCGCAAATAAAGATGTGTTGACGGAAAAGCGGGTAATTACAGGGCGTTTCGGAAAACTCGCTGTTATAACATTCCACTGACGTCTGAAATAAAAAATATTTCAGGAGTTGTTCACGATAGCTGCGTGTTAGCGCTTTTAATTTTCCAGTGCATAGAGTTCAGACATCCATCAAGTTAGCATTATCATATCGAAATTTTGCAATGTCAATATATGGATTAATTGTCGCTTTTTTGTCGTGAAAAGAAAAAAATTGTCGGGCCTTATTTAAAAAAAAAACCATGGTAATGCCGACTTGATAGTCAAGTTGTGGTAATGCTACCACATTCCGAAACGGGCTAAAATGGTGAAAAAAAACTCTGAGTATCAAAATAATTTGTCGTGAGCAAATAATAGGCAAAAAACCACCCCTTGATAATTTACGGGGGTGATAGTGCTCAGTACAAAGAAAAATGTATTAATTCTCCTATTTTTGAGTAATGGAAATTCGCTACAAACTGTTTTCCGACACGACAAATTTGTAAGCCCCTTATGACAAATTCCTAAAAGAGAATCAGCACTAAAAACCACCCCTTGCTGATTTACGGGGGTGGTAGTGCTGAGTACAAAAAATAAACGTAATATTACCCTATTCCTGCATAATATAATTTTGCGACAAATTCCTGAAAAAGATCTGTCCAAAAAACTACCCTTTGATTAATTACAAGGGTGGTAGGAATTTGTCGTTCCACGAAACAAATTGTCGCGAATTTCTAGTTTACAAAAACAGTTAAATTAATAGATTTTTGTCCGCGCTCATCACTACTTCCCGCGTAAATCATCAAGGGTTTGATTTTTGAACTGATTCTTTTTCAGGAATTTGTCGTAAAGGACGTAGGATTTTGTCGTGCCACGAAATAATTTGTCGCGAATTTCTAGTTTGCAAGGATAGTTAAATTAACAGATTATTTGTACTCATCATTACCACCCCGTAAGTCATCAACGGATGGTTGTTTTGGACTGATTCGTTTTCAGGAATTTGCCGTAAGGGACGTAGGAATTTGTTGTGCCACGAAACAATTTGTCGCGAATTTCTAGTTTACAAAAATAGTTAAATTAATACTTTTTTGCCGAACTCAGCGTTACCATCCCCGTAAATCATCAAGGAATGTTTTTTTGCAGCTGATTCTTTTTTAGGAATTTGTCGTAAGGGACGTAGGAATTTGTCGCCCCTCGAAAAAATTTGTCGCGAAATCGTATTACGGGGAAATAGGATAATTAATACATTTTTCTCGAAATTCAGCACTATCACCCCGTAAATCATCAATGGGTGGTTTTTGGCATATTATTTGCTCACGACAAATTATTTTGATACTCAGAGCCTCTCTTCTCGATCATTTTAGACCCTTCCGGAATGTGGTAATGCTAACTTGATTATCAAGTTGGCATTACCATGGATATTTTTTAATAAAGCGCGTCGTTTTATTGGACTGATTATTTTTCAGGAATTTGTCATGAGTGACCTAGGAATTTGTCGTGTCAAAAAACAGTTTGTTGAGAATTTTCGTTACGCAGAAATAGGAGAATTAATACATTTTTGTTCGTACTCACTACCACCCCTGTAAATCATCAAGGGGCAGTTTTTTGGGCCGATTCTTTTTTTTCAGGAATTTGTCGCAAAATTATATTACATAGAAATAGTGTAATTAATACATTTTCATCTGTACTCAGCACTACCACCCCCTAAATCATCAAGGGGTGATTTTTTGTACTGATTCTTTTTTAGGAATTTGTCATAAGGGGCCTACAAATTTGTCGTGTCAGAAAACAGTTTGTAGCGAATTTTCATTACGCAGAAATAGGAAAATTAATACATTTTTCTCTGTACTGAGCACTACGACCCCTGTAAATCATCGAGGGGTGGTTTTTCGCATATTATTTGCTCACGACAAATTATTTCACACTCAGAGCTCTTTTTTCCTCCATTTTAGCCCGTTTCGGAATGTGGTAATGCTAACTTGACTGTCAAGTTGGAATTACCATGGATTTTTTTTTTAAATAAGGCGCGACGATTTCTTTCTTTTCACGACAAATTAACGACAAAAAAAGCGACAATTAATCCATATATTGACATTGCAAAATTTCGATATGGTAATGCTAACTTGAAAGATGTAACTCTGTGTACTGGAAAATTAAAGGCGCTAACACGCAGCAGCTATCGTTGACTTTCGCAGAAAGAGATCGACAAAAAGTGAGATAGTGTCTCTTTTTCCCATTTATACAGTATCTATTCTGAAGAAAACAGGTTTGTGCGAATGCCATCAGTAGTGGGTACATTCCAAAGTTACGACCAAAAAACTTAAAAAATGTACCAATGGATTGCTAAGATGACGTGGCGTAATTATAAATAAATTAAGTTATTATCCGACATGTTCTTTGCCATAACTTGAAACAAATAGCTTTTATATGGACCTACAAAAACAAACAAGTTTAATAGTATGCACCTGTCAAGCAGTGAAATGTAAAGAGAGTTCTATAAAAAGGCTTATAAATAGTATGAATATCAAACTTTAACCTGTCCATTTTACCTAAAGGTAGATTAATATAAATCGTACAGCGCCCTGAGGATCTCCAAAAAAAGGTGCAGGCAGCTAGGATCTTAGGGTTTAATTAATTTCGTTGTTAATGATTTACCGAGTGATTTACTTTTTAAGTTGAGTGTGAAAGATTTGCGGTTCAAGTTGCAAAAAATAAGATCCATACGTGAACAATCTTTTTGATTTTTTTTTTTTTTAACATTTATTTAACGTCGGTCTATTTCCGCTACTGAGGCCTATCACCGACACCTGTAGGCGAGCTAACCCCAACCAGGAATTTTTGCCGAACCTCTTCCCTTAAGAAGAGTAGGGATCTTTTACTTGCCTAACATTTAATAGACAAGAGACCGACGGCTTTACATCCCTCCGAAGGATGGTATATCACCTACACAACCCTCGCCTAAAGTTGATAAGCTTCCGCGCATACACTGATATACAAGCCGCTGGAAGATATGTGAGGCGAGGACACGGTCTTCTTTGAAACGGTCGCCCATCGAAGTACTAACCGCATCTAACGTTGCTTTACATCGCATATCGAAGTATGTACATAGTAAAGACGCATCTACGCTCGTGCCATCTTTTTGGTTAATTGCTTTAATTTCGTGTGCAAGAGAGAATGAAATCGTACGCGCAATAGCCCACTATGCACACGCTAAGCTAAAGACTATCATGATTCTCGTTCAAGACTCATATCATAGAACTACGCTGTATTTTCCATCGATTGTATAAAAACGAGGATTAATAATTTTGTTGGTTTTCCGATGAACGCCAAACTGAGGCCTTAATTTGATTAAAATAGAAGAAGGGGTTCACATCCATTATCTATTTTTCCATAACTATTATTATTCTGCCAGTCTGTTGAACCGCACGGAACAGATTGATTAAATTTATGGCATTCAGTGTGATCGAAAACAATAGGTCGCTTTTGTCTCCATTAAACTCCACCGCACGCTACAGTTATGATTTTATTTATCGAATAGATGGATTTGTTTAATCGGGTAGATTTGGAGTTGATATCGTTTTATACGGGGTTTTATATTGTATTCAAGAGTTGGATTTTAATACGTGGCGGATGTGTCCTTATTTTTTTAAAATGATTGTGCGACATAAACTCCTTTAAATACATAGAATAAGGTATAAAAAGTACTAATTTGAGACGACTTTTCTATCAATTAAACTTACTGTTTGAATCCGAATGGATTTTAAATACGAAAACTCCTCTTTTTGCCGCCCCGCCGCTGCAGGCAATGCAGTCGACGTCTGGTTCGATATCTTGGAGTGTACTGCGTCATTATGTACCTGTTGCCAAACCTTACGTTCGTAAATGAACGGTCTTGAATGGACAGTTCCTTTGAAAACTTACTAAATGCCAATCAGTCAATCGATTGCTTTGCTCTTTACTCTTACATTTGCCAGTGTATTTTCGTAGTCGACTTGTAAACACGTGCCTAATAATCTTTTCAAAAGCTGTAATTTCATGCCAAAGTCGATAATTTGGTACGCAAGCATTCAAGGCTTTTGTTAAAATTGTTAATTAAGATTACTTTCGGTATACTCGAATTCAATGCGTTGTTCTGCACTAACTAGTGGACATCGCTATCGGGTGAGGCCGAAAATGGATATATCTCACTGGATAAATAGCATTATATACCATGTTTTATTACATATAGAGTAAAAACTGTAAATTCTAGATCTTTAAAAAACACAGCAGAAATTAAGAATTTAGAAAGAGTTTACCTAAGTGTAATCCTGGATCAAAAACTTACCTGGTACCCACATCTAGAAAGGATACTTATTAAAGCAACAGCGGTTATTTGAACATGCCGTAAGCTGTTTGGTAAGACTTGGAGTCTAAATCAGAAAATGATACATTGGTCCTACCTATCGGTTGTTAGACCTATGGTGACCTATGCATCATGTGTATGGTGACCAAAAACAGAAGAAAAAATAGCACAAGGAAAGCTGCAAAAATTGCAACGCCTTTCCTGCAATTCGAGGGGGAAAAGATTCCTTTTGGTGTTGTGTGCTAGCTTAATGCTCAGTCCAGCTACCACACACAAACTTTTTTAAGAAAATTTGTAAATATCAAATTCGCGATAACTGTTTAACAAGCAATTCGAGAGGGAAGCGTTGATTTTGATCGTGTGTACTAGCTTGATGCTCAAGTCAGCACACATCATCATATTTTTAATAATTATGGAGCGATTAATTTATCTTCACCAATTAGAGATTAATATACTTTAATGTATTACCATGTGCATTCCCTTGTGTGCTAGCTACACTTACTGTGCTAACTTTATAGACATTAAAATTTGGGTTCCAGATTGATACAGGGTAATAATAAAATAACACTGACGTATCCACCTGTTGAAAAAGAGTCTAATCGATCAGGGATTGTTAAATAGATCCATGGTCGTTCATGATCAGGTAAGCTACGTTTAATGACTTTAAAGTGGGGGCGAGCGTAGATGCGTCTTTACTATGTACATACTTTGGTATGCGATGTAAAGCAACGTTAGGTGCTGTTAGTACTTGGATGGGCGACAGTTTCAAAGAAGACCGTGTCCTCGCCTCACATATCTTCCAGCTGCTTGTATATCAGTGTATGCGCGGAAGCTATGCAACCTTAGGCGAGAGTTGTGTAGGTAATACACCATCCTTCGGAGGGATGTAAAGCCGTCGGTCTCTTGTCTATTAAATGTTAGGCAAGTAAAAGATCCCTACTCATCTTTAAGGAAGAGGTTCGGCAAAATTCCTGGTTAGGGGTAGCTCGCCTACAGGCGTCAGTAGCGGAAATAGACCGACGTTAAAAAAAGACTTTAAAGCGATATGCTAGCAGTTTTAGGCAAGGAAGACTCCTTGACAGGGCCTGCATTCAACTGTTTTATAATCCACAAATTGAGAAAGTACAATTTTTATTAATTAAGTTATATTAAATAGGCTGTATATTATTATTACTTGTACTTATATTGTTTACCTATAATATCGGTCGACGCGATGTTAACAGTTTTTTGGATTCAATCTGTATAAAACATAAACATTCGCATAACAAGCAGCTATTATCGAAGGCCAGTAAATAAATCATTCAATACAAAATGTGGATCGGAACGAAAGGAAACAGAAATATTAAACGAAAAACGCGCCGCCCCGATAATGAAACAAAATTATTAATTTCCTCAAATTTACCCGTGCTTTTTTTTCTTTTAACGAGTTATCGTCTGCATTAGCGAACCAATTTCATTTAAACTTGACAGTTAATTATCAGTCTTTGTATAGGCAACGCCACGTTTAGCCACGGTCTTGACAGCGCGTCAAATCTTTGTATTCGTCGAGAAATAAACGACGGTTCCGTCACCGAAACAATCCGTGTATTTTGAATGTATTCCAGTAATTACCCGGTGTTTGCCTATCTAATTGCTAGACGTACCCTTGCTTTGTTCTGCGGCGCCGCCTCCGTCGTCAACTGTCCGCTTGCTTAACTCTACGTTAGCGAAGAGATAAATACAAAGATGAATACTCAGCAAGAGGTCTATATGAAATGAAAATGTGTGATACGGTGGTAATAACAATTTATTTACTTAAAAATTAATTCTGGGTCATTCCTGCTGCTGTATTGTTAATATTGTTCACTGGAAGTGGTTGAATAATGTCTTGTTAGTTTGCAAAGTGTCATTTTAAGCTGCGTTTGCATGCACCAGTCAGTCGCGAGTAAATTTGTAAGTAATGGGGAATAATCGAATTACATCGTCCTGTCGATAATACAGAAGCCACACCAGTCTATGAACCAGATTCGGCGTACAGGACCGTACGAACTGTAATCGCCACGCGATTTCATGTTTATATGTATCAGTTACAACAAATTTTTGCAAAACCTCGGTGACACACCGAACATCTGTATAATTATATATAATTGACATATGGCATATGACCGATGGTCGAGAGGTAAGCGCACTGGCCTCTCATTCAAAAGTTCCGGGTTCAATTCCCGGTCGTGGCAGTGGAAAATACTGCGAGACAGATTTTTCCACTATACACGGATATTGGGTGTGTGTCCCATGTATCTAAATGTATAACCCCCTCCCACACAAGGCGCTTCTAGAGCCTTCCGGGATAAAGGGCGTCGTAATTACCTGTGGCGTTATTTATTATTATTTGTTAATAGCAGAAATATTTTCATAGGGAAGTTTGGCGATAAAATTTGGTCATATGCGAGTCTGCATTAGAATATGACTATGGATGGTGAAATTTCCTTTTCCAACAACAATGTACGTCTGATTTTACTAATTGGCGCAGTTGATGGTGCAATATTCAGTGAAATTCATAATTCTACGTCTATTATAACTTTCTATAATATTTTGCAATATTTGCACTCGAACGTCTGTATTTTGTTCTTAAATACGGCAAGTTAAAATGACAGCAGGTATGAACATTGAAAAATATATACGTTTTTATAATTTTCATATTTTATAGGCTCGCAGTTACTAAATTTAGACCGAAAAAATAACTTAAGTTTTTCGGCTGATTTATCTGTTGATTTAATGAAAAATATAAACATTAATTCACACATAAAATTATATTTACGGCAACTAATTAAATTCAACTCCCAAGAGGTGATACTCATTTGGACAGCGTTGCTTTTTATTTCGACCTCATATTCCTGATTGCCACGACCCTTATCATATAAAAAATAAACGTTGGTGTGCTTTAACAGAGGCGTAGTAACGTGAATCATGTTTTGAAAGAGTAACCTTTTGCTTCCGCTGTACCTGCACATTCGTTTTCTAAACGGAAACTTTGAATTCTCTTTGAGTTCTTGCAGACATAAACACCGGCGCTTCTCTGATGTAAAAACAAAACGCATCGTAGACATTAGTCTGGCTAGGCCAGCCACCTTGTTGCAGCAATAATTCAAGTGGGGTTGCAACCCTCACTCCGTTGCCTGGCAACAGGCATTCGTCCCCTCGTCGGTACATCGATCGTGCTCCCTTCTACCCCGCCAGACTCGTCTAAACATTCACCCCCTCACGAATTGACAGCCCCCACGGTGCATTCTCCGCCACCACATCTGATTCATCGCTGCCCCGACTCCAGAAAGGAATTGTATGAATAACGGACTCAGCCCTTCAATCGTTCGATGCCCTTATTGATTTAGAACCGAATTTGTCGCCGTATTTCATTTCTCAAGCCCTTATTTACGATTATATTTTTCTCTGTGGGAGATTTACCAGATTATTTTAATGACTTGGTTTTCGTGAATTAGTTGATAACATATATGTCCGTACTCGAACATTGTCAAAGATGGCATAATAATAATGATTGTTACCTCAATTATTGTTTGGCCTATCTAAAAGCGTTGGCGTTGGAGTTAATATCCGCGTAAATCGGAAAAACTTTATTACAAAGTTCAACTCATCTAAATAATAAACATTTCAAATCACCTCGGAGTTTCTACATTGCTCTGACTCGTTACATTTTAATATATAATGCAAATGATTGAAGTATATTATCAAGGAACTCTCGGCGCTTGTGATAGATATTACCGATGTACATCGAGAGACACAAGAAACACGTCGAAAAGCTATACATTTTAGCACTTGTTTATTGTATTCTTATTACATTTTGCTCATAACAAAATTCTCAAGTGGCAGCTAGTAATTCCATCCGATCTATAACAATATATTTATCTCATGATTTAAGAAACTTTCGTTGTTAGCCAATATTAAACTGCAAATAATAAGCTTCACAAACTCCAGACGAATTAATCCTTGGTAAAGGCTCTTTGGGGCCGCGTCTACAATCGATTTGGCGGCAAACTTTGCAAATTAGTGTCCCTCCCTTCAACGACCATCATTGACGTTAATATTGACTTTAATATCCCCATTGTTTCTGTGTCACAGCATTCTGAATTGTTTCCTTTTTGTTTCAGGGATGACGGGTAACTGAAGATGGCATCACCGACCCCATCATTAGAATCTTTACCGAGAGCTAATTCAATTGGATCATTTGGTGATCAACACGACTACATTTCCCTTTCGCCTTTGGCCGATTCTCCATTATCTGTTAGCGGCTCATCTCCACCGGTGAGCGATTCAGTAGATCGAGACAGCGAGCCTTCAGAAACCCATTGCCAACAGTGCAGAGAACCAGGTTGCGATCTCAAACTACTAGCCTGTTATCACAACGTCTGCAACCCTTGCCTTGAAAAGAACAAGCTAACTTGCCCACTGTGCAACGTCGAATCCATCGAGGCAATACTCAACAGTCTCCTGTTTAATACAGAATCCGACACAGACTCGTTCCATTCCACACCTGTGTGTTGTACTGGTTGTAAACACAAGAAACTAGAAGCGGTTGCTCGCTGTGTAGACTGCGCCAATCACTTGTGCTCGAACTGCTTCATGGCGCACCAATTTATGCATTGCTTCGAGGGCCACAGGGTGGTCAATCTTGGCGAAATCAAAGACGAACCCAAGAACGGTTTGATTCCTAACGGCAACATCAGCAATACAGAGAAGAGCATGATTTGCCCCAGACACAAGTCCGAATTGCTTAAATACTATTGCCGCACTTGCACCGTGCCCATCTGCAAGGAATGCTTGAACTTGGACCACCCCGTCGGATTACACGAATACGAGCATATTAGCGAAGCTGCTCCGAAGCAGATCGAAGCAATTCAGCATGCCGTAACCGAGGCCAAGAGCAAGGCTACCGACATCAGGAACATACTGAAAAATGTAGAGCACGTCTCCAGTCGCTTGCAAGTTCAGTACCACAAAGCCCAAAACGAAATCAATGACACCTTCCTCTTTTATAGATCGATGTTAGAGGAAAGGAAACAAGAGTTACTCAAGGAATTGGAGAGCGTGTTCAGCGCAAAACAAATATCCCTTGGTGTGGCGACACAAAAGGGCCAAGAGACAGTGGAACAGATTTACAAAACTTGCGAATTTGTAGAGAGACTGAATAAATGCGCTAACGTTGTTGAAATTTTAATGTTTAGGAAATTGTTAGATGCTAAATTGCAGGGTCTTTTGAATTACAACATCGACCAAAGTGTGCAGTCCGCATGCGAACTTGAATTCGTGTCCAATTATCAAGCGATTCAAGTGGGAGTCCGAAACACCTTCGGCTATGTGAGATCCAACTCGGAACCCGTAGTAGGTCCCAGCAAGCAGCCTCCGATCGCCAGGCCTACGGGCGGCGGAGGGTCCAGCTCCAGCGGCAGCAGCGTGAACGGCAGTTCGGGAAGCTTGAACGGTGGAATCCACTGCCCATTCACCGTATCCGGTTCTAGCCAATCCACGTCTCCGTTCGAATCGAACATAATTAGCAAAAGATTCAGTAGTGCCAACAGCTTGGGTCCATTTTCGACGACAATGGGTGATTTGAATCTCAACGGCATCAACCCTTACGAAAAGTGGTCCAACGGAGGAACCACCGACAGTATTTTCCAGAACGCAACGCCCGACCCTTACTCGCTGACCAATTCCGCTCACAGTGACCCCATGCTAGATTTGACTTCTAAGCTGATGTCCACGGCGATCTTCCCACCAAAATCTCAGATTAAGAGACAAAAGATGATCTACCACTGCAAGTTCGGTGAGTTCGGAGTCATGGAGGGACAGTTCACCGAACCGAGCGGCGTGGCCGTGAACGCCCAGAACGACATTATCGTAGCCGATACGAACAATCACAGGATTCAGATTTTCGACAAAGAAGGTAGATTTAAATTTCAATTTGGAGAATGCGGCAAACGCGACGGACAGCTGCTGTATCCCAATCGTGTCGCAGTAGTTCGCACTTCGGGGGACATTATCGTGACCGAGCGATCTCCGACACACCAAATACAGATCTACAACCAGTACGGCCAGTTCGTCCGCAAATTCGGAGCTAATATCCTACAGCATCCCCGAGGTGTTACCGTAGACAATAAGGGACGCATCGTCGTGGTCGAGTGCAAAGTGATGCGTGTTATAATCTTCGACCAGACTGGCGCGGTGCTCCAGAAATTCGGCTGTTCCAAGCACCTGGAATTCCCCAACGGGGTCGTGGTCAACGATAAACAGGAGATCTTCATCAGCGACAACAGGGCGCACTGTGTGAAAGTGTTCAGCTACGAGGGGGTGTACTTGCGTCAGATCGGCGGCGAGGGCATCACTAATTACCCCATCGGCGTCGGAATCAACGCGAACGGCGAAATTCTGATCGCCGACAACCACAACAACTTCAACTTGACGATCTTCACGCAAGACGGGCAGCTGGTGTCCGCGCTGGAGAGCAAGGTGAAGCACGCGCAGTGCTTCGACGTCGCCCTGATGGATGACGGTTCAGTAGTTCTGGCGAGCAAAGACTACAGGCTCTACATTTACCGTTACGTGCAGGTGCCCCCTATAGGCCTGTAGATGAACACAGGCAGGGTCTCCAGCCGCCATTCCCAACACTTTTTGTTGATGCATTTTTGAATGGAGTGGTCGGATGCTGGTCTGTTAATGTATTATTCTTTTAAAGTTGTCAAAATTGTCACGATGTTTATCGTCATAGTTTTGTATTGTATTTCACATGTTGATATTTTTAATATTATGACGTTTGACGATGCGTAAGCTGGACAGCGCCTCCTCACGAGGGCGGCCTGTCGCCCATGTTGTATGACCAAATCTATCAATTTTTAAAACAGGGATATTATTATTATTATTCAGATTAGAAATGTTAACCAAGCATCGCGTGGTGCCTGGGCCATTGTTGTAATTTAAATTGAGCAGTTTCCGATGATAATGATCTATTTTAATATGCGTGTATGATGTTGTGTATGTTCTTAGAAATAGCGCCTTGTTGTTTGCGGGATGCCGCGTTGTTACGGACCCTAGTCAACCACGAACTGTACTTTGTATTAGCTATTTTTTATTATTGTTCTCTATTTTATACCTTACCTGTGGATGTTTATATTATAAATACGACCACGTGCCGTGCCCCTTTTCCAGCCGCTCGGGCGACCCCGTTGCCGGCATTGTTTATGTTTATTTTTAGTTTTGTTATCATTATTATTATTATTATTCACATTTAATTTTAGTAAATGCAAGTTTGGTGCATGCAATATCTCTTTTCACCATCCCTTATTATTTTTTTAATTAGTTGTAGTAGTTCTTTTTGTAGTAATATATTTGTTTGTTGATGCTGCCGAGTTTAAGATAGAGGCCGCGGGCGTGACGCATGCGCGCCCGCGTTCCCGGTGCCTACGGGCGCCATTTAAGACTATTTACTTAGTAGCTAGGTTTTCGTTTAATTATTATTATTATTATTTTTTGTTACCCTCGGGACAAAGTCGCGGGGCCCAACGCATCGTTATGACTCGCGAAATGTTCGTAGCCGCAGGAGTCGGCCCGAATCGTAAATTTACGTCCAATCGAAATATACCTATCCATTATTTAGGTTTTTGGCTTTCGACAAAAATTTAAAAATGATCGGATTGGATTTAGATGTTACGCGACGTGAGTGTGATTCAAAGTGACTATTGACTATTGACTTGTCAAGACAATACCTCGAATTAATCGTTGTTTTTAAATATTTCTGATAATTTTATTTTTACATACGTAACTAAAATCCCTTGGTTTTTGTCCCGACGGAACCGATTTTTTTTATAATAATTTATATCATTATTATTTATATTATATACTTGTTGTTTTTTGAGATCCGGAGGCGTCAATCGCAACTTCGCGAGGGCTGAGCGATCTCAATCCCAAATACCAGCCCTCCCTGTGAGTGCCGTGGGGCACCCCCCCAACGTCCCCGATCGACCGTCTCTCGATGCCCATCTGACAAGTGTTATATGTTGTTTTTAGTGTCTTGTTCAGAGTGCACTCTATTTTTTCTATTGTTCTTCGACGTCCTCGGATGGGCACCTCGAGACGCCGCGGTCGGCGCCGACGCGGGTGCACCACGGCGCTCGGTTTTTATTACTACATTTTTAAACTTTGTTGTTATTATTATTATATATTAATTTAATGGTAAAATTGTTCTTAAATTAAATGTACATTGTTTTGTTTTTTCTTTGATTTTTTGTTGTAAATGCTTTTTTAATTAATAATACCAGTTCTTGCAGTTTTCAATTAGTTTTTTTATTTTATTTTGTGTCGTAAAACGTCCAGAATCAAATAAGCTTTTCAGCCCAAAAAGATCAGTTGTATTTGTATACATGCGAAAGAGTTTGTCATCTAGCAACGGCGGCAATAATTAAAAAGGTATTACAAATTTAACACGGTGATATCAGCTTCTGCCCTTGCATGCATCAGCTTGCGACATGCAAGCGGTTCTTTTGGGTTATATAGCCCAGAATCCAAGTTTACATTCATATTTCTAGATCTATGATTTCTTTATAGTGTAGTAAATATAGATTTGCAGAGAAAATTTTACATGGAACAACGTGACAGAAAAATAAGTTTATTTTGATGACACTAAGAATACTCTGAGTTTTCTACTTCGAGTAGACGGGGGAACCCTTTTTTCGCGAATCATTTTTAAGGGTGGTTTTTCAGTTTTAATTAATTTTGGAGCATTGCTCCATGTAAAATTTTCTCTATCGCCTTATTTTGGGCTGTCTTTACTCCACTATTATATTATATAATACTGCTACTTCAAAATTTTTTTGTTTAAATTCCATAGCAATTATTAGAGGTCATTTTTATCTGATCTGAAATTTGAAAAGATGTACAGGAAATACAGTTTAATGAGAAAAATGACTTAAAAATAGAGACTTATTTAAAGTAACAAAGTTGGGGCAACTTTAGATTATACTGAATGTGATTTCTTTGACATCAGAAAGTCTAAAAATGGCCATTACGACAAAGTCCCCTACATACAAAATCATATTGCCAATATAGCGAAAGGGCTTGATGCCGAACGTAGAATTTCTTAACGACACGTTTTTGCGCTTAAAACTGCGAAGCCGAGCTTTCTGGGAAAAAAATTATTCGGAGTGTAGTTTTTAATGCGACTGATCTTTTTGACCGTGTGCTGACGAACGGTGGGTTTCTTTCTGGACATTTTACTGTGGTGATAGCCTCCCCCTCTCCCCCAAATCCTCTCCCGAGTGATCACGGCAACGAGCACGGCACTGGCTGTTCTACAGCCCTCTCTTTCTATATTGTACTTTTGTACTTAGGACGTAAGTGTGATGATATTAATTCCTGCGGGAAAGCTTGTGTAATGTTAAAATGAACTTTTTTGAACAATCCTCCTTGGGCCCAAATAAGCAAATCCTATATACCTAGTATAGGCATGTGTGATTTTTTTCGTATCATAGTCATTAGTATTAGTAGCGTAGTAGTATTGATAAATTAAGTAGGCAGTTCTCAGTAGGTCTGAGTTAAAGCATAAAACATTTTCGGTAAGACTGAATTAAACAACACATCTTTTCTGGTAACGAACTTCTTAGTGATAAAGCAAATGCAGAGGTCCGCCGAATTGCGATCAAGAGTGCTCGATTTTCTAACGAATCCCACGCCGCGCCGTTTCAAACGTAGAACTACACGAATAGGACATGCCGTTCGATCCGTTCCATTTTGGAACAAACGCACAATAACTCATTCTTGGTCACAATTTGGGGTCTGTCACTTGAAAAATGTTACGTTTACCTTCATGTCAATTAATCTAGGGAACATAACTCTATTTGATTCAGGTGGAGCGTGTACATATGTAGTTTTCTCTGTTTATCACACAAACACTCACTGCGCACCTCCCCTAGCTTCGTTTGTTCATGTAATAGGCCAGGATGATTCGTATGTTACCAAAATTTATTTCTGCGTTGATGCCGGACCGGTTGATCGTAACTTTTCTACGTCCCGAATGACGCAGCAACCGCAGACCGACTTGACAGGGAAGTCTTAATGATATTATTAAACCTCCTCTCGATTTTAATTTAGACTCGGCGAAAGCCGATTTGACACAAGTTGGTAAATCTCTTTGGACCAACTTTAAATTGAAATAAATGTTTGTGAACAAATGCTAAGTCTGTAAGAGAAAATATTTCGAAATTAGAGGCATCGAAGGACCCTCTTAAAACTCCGTTTGGGTTGTAACAATTATTTTGTACTAATAAGAGTTGTCGGTCGTCCAATATTTTGCTCAATAATTAGTTATTGTTGCAAATGGAAATGTACTTCGTCGCTCAAACAATAACGGAGGTGCGGAATTGTGAAATCCTAGAGTTTTTGACGAAAAAAATGGGATTCGAATTACCTCAATAAAGATTTCTAATAACAATTTGAATTATGACATGGGGAAACAACATAATCCACTGTTTTCCTCATCATTAAATGACAGTACCCTATCGTTTTCTTCTTTTTATGGGTTTTCTATCACATAAGATCTGAAAATGATCACAAAATGTTTAAAAAAAAAAGTAACAAAATTATCCAGTACATTAGGAAGATAACCTCTTCTAAAAAGGAAACATGTAACAACAAATGAGTTGACAATAATATTATTAAATGAAGATACCTACAACTTAAAATTGTCTTGGACCAAAAGTCTCTAATAAATGTTTGTTATGCCCTCATTAATTCAGTGTTATCCTATAACGTAGTTGTATGGGGTGACGTCACTGATCGTGAAAGAGTTCTAATTGTCCATTGTGATGCAGAGATTTTTTCAGGCAACATTTTATAACGTTCCCCTGTGGGTACATATATAATTGTGTATTATATATAAAAAAGAATATGAACAAATTTGAAACAAACTCGTAAAGTATATACGATTGGAATTGAAACTGGTCAGTTTTAAAGCACAGGACCGTGCGTACTGAACTTGATATTTTGTCCTATATATTTGGCAATGGTATTGAGATTCGAACGGAACTGTGCAGGCGAGTCCGAGACTGGCAATGTAATCAGCCTGAATGAACCATCTACGACTGCACTGGTTTAAAGGTAATAAAACGGACAGGCCTACTAGCACAAAAAAACTCGTAAATCGTTTCTTTATCTTGGAACGTGGAAGTCTAATATCGTGCTGTCTATGTGCCAGTGCAGCGCATAAATACCTATTATAATATCAAGCGTAGGAGTTTAGTTAGTTACTGTTCATATTTATAAATATTTACTACTGTATAAAAGGTAAAATAACTGTATGACAGACAATTTTTAAGCATATACAGACAGCAAAGGAGATTTGTTTTATAACTTTCAAAAAGGAAACAGAAATTGTTCCCAAAACCTCAACAAGATACTTTGTCCTTACGTTTGCTATAATTTGTACTGGGGGGAAAATTAGCCTGTTCTTTTGATATAATGGTTACAGGCGTAGAGATTACGTCTCCTTTACACTGGTTAGTTTTGTTATTTTTTGTAGATTTTGTGATAATTTTCAAACGGTTTGTGGTAGAAAAACACACAAAAAGAAGAAAAGAATATGAACAGAACATCACAATTAGCGCTTAGACAATATTGAGACTCCGCGATCTAGAAAAAAAAATTAAAAAATGTATAAAAAATTATAAAATCGTTTAGAACTAACTACTTACTAGTAATTAAACTTTAGATTAATTAATGTTTTTATAAATTAAAATTAGTTACATTTAAATGAACTAATTAAATTAATATACTTATTATATAGTTAAGGTATAATGTATAATAGTATAATTAGTTACGTAGGCTTGAAATTTTTTGATGAAAATATAATTCTCAATGTCGATATACAATTTTCGCCCATTGTAGGGCTTAAGGATTAAGTAATAAAGCAGTGTTTGTTACCGCGCTGCAAATGTATGTCAGACATTTTAAAAATCACACTCAAATGTCAAGTTAATAAATGGTTTCTAAGTTAAATATAATATTCGAGAATACGAGGTGGAAAAGTTACGACCAGCCGACCATTCCGGATTTTTGTTAGCCTGTCAGGCCTATCAATTTATTCTACGGAGGTTATTGTTAACACGACTAAAGAAACTTTAAGAAAAACCCTATTACTGTTACTTTGCGTGAGAATTGCTATTTGTTTGTGGTTGAAGGACACGCTGTTTTGTTTTTAAAATGATCCTGGCCTACCTAAAGCCCCGTATTTGAGCGGCCGGCGCGAATTTTTTATTTAGTCCTGTTTGTTGTTCTCCCCTGGATGGGGCCATACACTCACTCTCTCTGCACAATATCTGTTGTTAAACGCTGCATGAGTTGTTTCAGAAATAATTTTTATACATATTTGCTCATGTTGTAGATGATTGTTGTTGTGCACTGTTAATATGCGCCATGCCGCAATGTCCACTCTTATCCCCGTTTGCGCTCGACAGAACCTCTTTAACAGACTGTGATTATCGGAAATGCCTTCCCATACCCCGATGTTATCACTTTGCACCGATGGTGAATAGTTCTCGAACGGTTTCGACTCAATCCACATACTTTGCTGGTTGTTTTGGGCGAGCAATAGCCACAAGAACTCACTAGAAGCTCCGGTTTCTTTCACGTTTGTGCGTTTGTTCAAACGCGCGCACATACTATAACTGTTAAAATATATGTTCTACCTAGAAGTAGTATATGCCAGTCGTCAGGTAGATTAACATCGTTTTAAATCGAACAAAAGATGTTACCGTTGGAATCAGTTCATTATAGGCATTTTTAGACATACTAATTTTTACCCCTCGCCCTCCCCTCGGAACACCACCAATTTTGGGGCAATATCGCTTAAAAATCTTTTTTTGCAAATGTCTCGGTACTGAGGAGTGATCCTACGAACAAAAAGATAGTGATCAAAGTTAAAAATAAGTAAAATTCTCTATCGAAATGATTCAGACACATTTTTATGTAAACACTGGCAGCTTATTGTTTTCAAAATTTCTTGTGGGGCAGCTCTGTTTTTGATAGTAATAGGACATAGACCATTTTGTATCCAACTCCAATCTTGAGGACTTTTTTTTATTGCCGTACCACTGCTAAATATCAAACTCATGTTCTAAAAGCGTGCAGACTCAGTTGGAGGTAACGATGCAAGTTTACAAGTACTTTCTGTCACTATCTTAATATAGCATTCAAAGAATGATGTTCGGATTCTGCTTCGTAAAGGGATAAGATAACTTTTTGGCCTGCTGTGTCTTTAAAACATTCCATGTATTTTTGTAATCCTGCAGATGTTTGTAATAATTTAACAAATTTTGCTTTGCCTTGCCTAATAAATACAGAAGTTGTGTCACGTCCACTGAATGCGTGGATGAATAATGTTATCCGCAACTTCTTTTGGATATTTAAAAGAGTTCGAAGAATAAATTCATTCGTTTGTTTTCCCCTGCTGGGCTTCATAAAATACATGTCTGAACAACAGGCGGATAATCCTGTCATAAGGATTAAAAGGTCAACGTCCTCATCAACTATAATTACCGAATCGTAATGAGATGATGTATCTATCGCTGAGTTGATAATAAGAGAATCAGCATCTTCGGCAGCCTGCTCAACAATGAAACCTGCAGTGGTAAGCTTTTTACGCAATAGTGAGATAAGCCGATTTTTATTTTGATCGTTTGATAGAAACTTCTCCTGTTGCATTGTTGCTGCCATAGACTCGTCAGATGCATCACCGGTAGAAAACCCATCGAAGACAATGATGCTATTAACTCTATAATACTTCTGAATATAGTCTCTAGAATATAAGTGAAGGTCTCTTGTTGACGCCACACAACTCGATGAAGTAAAGATCCACCATCTGTGACATGTATTTTATTGCCAAAATTAATTTTATCAGTGATTGGAGAAAATAAATCATAAAAACTCGATTTTTTTGTTTTTCGCACTTCATCAATAATTAATATGTCTAAAAGAGGCCTATAATGAACTGGTTCCAAAAGTAAAATCTTTTGTGCGATTTAAAGCTGTATTTACACATTCTCAACTCCCTAACGACTGGCCTAGTAGGTTTATATTATCCGCACAACTTTGTTGAGAACTCAAATCTGTTATTTCTCCGGCCCGAATGGCCCATATTTTAAAAACCTGTCTCGGAAACTTGAATATCTGTGTTGTTTGTGATGGTCTGATATGTAGATATAAAAATTATTGTAGATGTACGATGGTGACATTTTGATTTTTTAGTTCTAGTAAACATTCATTCCAATTGAACAGAAGTAGGCTGTGTAGGCCAGAGAAAGAAATTACGCCCCGATTTTGCTCTAACTTCTTTTAAAATGCCAACCGATAAACGAAAATTTCAACACGGTGGAAAATACTGTAGTGTTTTTTTAAACCTCCATAAGCCTCGGTGAATTGTAAAATATTAATCGTTGCAGTCTTTAAAAGTATTGTGAGTGCATATCAGCGTTAACTGCGCCAATAGCGTAGGGTGTACTTGTACGAGATTGTTTAAACAATCACTCATTTCATTTTGGTTTAACAAAGCACTGTGGTATTTACCGTATGATATTTTTAATTATTCTGTTTAAAGAACTAGCAGTGAATTCCTTGTTCATAAATATTCAATAATAAAACGACTTAGTTGCTTATAATTAAGCAACCTGTCTATTTGATTATTAGTAGTAAGTAGCCATTTAATTCCGCTTAAATGGAAAGTATTAAAACTGTGTTATAATGTTGGGAAACAAAAATAACCAAGAATACATATGGCGACATCTCTTGATTGATTACTGAACTAGGAACTTACTGGTACAGCGAGCAATTTTTCTATTTATGCAACGAAATTTATGAGATTTGTTAATAACTATCCATTGTTAAATTATATGAGGATTGAGTTTGAACTTAAATAAGGTAGTAGTTGGTGTGTATAGAAACTGGCAATTTTTACGATTTTGTGTTGTTCCAATGACGAAATTACAGGGATCGCGGGTCATGTAAATGAAAATCAAAAAACTCAAATCAAAACGTAACTTGCACAAACAAATATACTTTATTTTTTATAAAGATTAGTGTGTTTAATTGAACAACAGTAGATCAAGTAATTGCTCAATCGCTTTAGTAAGAACAAAATTAGGCGGTAGACATTTTGTTGTTAGTCATTTTAAATGTAAGAAAGAAAATAATTCTGCAAAGAAGTTTCAGGACATTAAAAACGTCTATATCTGTGTTAGTGGTGTAAATGACTAGTAAATTCAGAAGGGTAGTAGAACTGAAAATAAAAGGTGCTCAAGTGAAAATTTTTTAATGCACATTTTCTTAGGAGAACACAATTTTCAAACTTAGCCCTTTCTCGACCTCCGGTAGTCTTAATCTGTGTCCAACTTCTAATTGTGGTTGTTTCAAATTATAATTCAAACAAATTATTGTTTTTCATACCTATTAGTTGGGTTCATAACGAGATTTACGTACATGAGTGATCATCTAACTCCTAAAGTCTAGGTCGGTCGCTCATAAGGATAATATAAATTTTATGTTCTTCGCTATTAAATTAAAGATATTTTGGAAAAAGGGAACTAGGTATTATACCCCCTCCAGAATATTAGCCAAGAACTGCCCTTCATGTTAGCGTTGATGATATGGAACCTTCTGTTTTTTTAAGTTGCATGCTATGGGTGCTGCAGAACTGAACTGATAATCTTCCTTGACCTGTTCGTGAGCTTCCAGGTTGGTTTGCTTCAAAAACTCATCTTTCATTTGCGTGTATCTTGTTAAAAAACATTTTTTTCATTACAGTGGAGTAAGTTTCCGAAGTATTGGACAAAATATTTTCCAGAAGTTCTACGTATCGTAAATATCATTCAAAATCTAAATAGACTCCACGACATGGCTGACTTTTTTAGTAGACGAAATGAATGCATTTAGGTTTTAATCGTCACTCATCTCACACTCCCAATTCAAAACCCCAATTTTTCAAAACGAAATTGTGCGCATTTCCGCCCCTTAAACACGATTTAAACTATTTTTTAAGGGTGTATATCCAGTATTACTGATAAACACTATTAGTAATATTCCCATATTTTCCCCTATCAGTTTAGGTCAAAATAGGAGAAATCGTATTTTTTGGGAGGTCACCCTCCCTGACATTACTATTTTGACTTTCGTCCATGCAAGTCTGGTTCTTTCTCGTGGAATAATTTTGAACTCGAATGGATTTTCTCATTGCATTTAATTTTTTTAGATAACCTTATCCAAAATCCCACGATTTAGTTTTGCATTTCATGCTTATCAGCGATACATTTTTCGTGATGAAATCTTGGCTACTACGTTCTTTTCACAGTCCAGGATGTCCTTTCAGAAATAAAGAATTTGTCATATCTTCCTGGAAATTAACTATTGTTGGGCAAAAACTATGTACTTCAAAAAAGACTTCCGATATCATTTAGAACTGAGATACGGCCATTCGACAATCGATCACTTTTAGCATAACCTTTTATCTTGATCAGCGGTAAAAATTTTCTTTCGATACTTTTTTCATTTTAGAAATGTTTTGAGAACTAGCTTTGCTAACGACATAAAGTGCCAAACAATGCAGACTTTTGTTATCTTTGAGATTCATCTAAATCTCAACTCGTGAATGTCAAAGGATGAAAATAAGACACCACAAACATGGAACAATAGGTATAGTTGTTTTTAGATGCCGTGAGTATTGGTGATCCTACATATCGGTTTCATAAAACTCTACTTCCCACCCGTGACGGTAATTGAAACCGTAAAAATTGCCAGTTGGCATAGCAATGCTGCTCCCGGCACATCTCTTCGTGAAAGAAACACCAAAAATTAGATTATGTGTTGTACTATATATAAATATATAACTGTACTGACTGTACTAATTACACCAATTTCCTTGCTTTGTTGGCTGGATCCTGCGGGCCATCTTAAAAAAGAAAAAGGTTGGTCCGCGCCACCGACCAAATAGCTGCTTACGTCGTATTCTAGTCGTTTTATATAAAATAATATATTGTATTTTTATGTGCTTTGTACGTCCCTTATGGTTGTAAAATTGCCCGGGAATTTAGACTCTAAGATGAAACACGTTAGTTTTTAGTACTGCGAGGCGGGAGATGATTTCAGACAGATTTTGACAAGGATGTTCGTTGATTAAACATTATTTAATGCCAGGCGAATTTTTTAACATTTGATTGTGTGACATATTTTTTCTTCAAATATTGTCCATAGCTTGTTAAGTAGTGAAAATGAATAGGGATTTTCCTCAGGGTGATAATAATAAGAGGTGTCATAATTTGAGGATAAAATACAAACATCTGACATTAATGTCGCTGTCTTTACAGCTGTTTGTAGATTATTTCGTTTCTGTTTAGTATCAATTTTGTGTTCCACATTTGTTACTAATTAAATATTTACCGTTTTAACGTATAAGATATTACCACAATTATTGTTTTATTTGGGCATCTTACTACATATTCAAACAAGAGATTTACTATAGTTGTGTTATTTATTGTTCACATCACGACTACCATGAAATAATAACCCTTATTTATACTAAATAACGCACCAAATGCCATCGCATAGAGTACTAGCTTCCTTAAGACGTATTTCCGGACACGTCTACAGGAACTTCATTCCATATTTTTGCAAATACTATCTTCCAAAGATTAATTTGTTTGTTACCAAGCTGCTAAAAGCAAAAGTTAAAAATTTCTGCATAATAGAAAATACTTTATTTTCTGAAGTTGTTGAGGATTCCCTCAATCTTTTAAACGGTCTAAAAACATTTTATATTTGAAACCTGTTTAAATGTTAAAATTTGATTTTCTCCTCTTGATTTTATGCTAGAGTTTTAGCGACAATCCCAGCAAACATTTTCTATAAAATTAGCTATTACTCGACTTGGTAAAAGTCGAATTTACATATTAAGGAATTTATTACGTAAAATTGATTAGAAAAAGATACCTCCGATTTCAGTTAATCAAATGGTTCTAATTTATACTTAAATTTACGTAAATTATACCAAGAAATCTACTTCATACACAAATACTCTTAAAGCAAGTTTAACCAAACCAGAAAGGGAAAACTACTAAAAAAAGTTACCAAAAATTACCCAAAGGGTAAATTTCCTTTGAAGTAAAATTAGATACCATCATTAGGTAACATCTACCTTTTTTGGTCAACTAAAAATCGTCTTAATAGTAGAATATACTACTAGGTAGATTTGGTTGGAAATCCTTCGTAATTTTATACCACCCTAGTGACCTATTTGATGGCTTTATTTGCTCTCCTTTAAAGTAATATTAGGTTGATGTTGCAGAAAAATTTTACCTTGTCTATCTACTTAATTTCAACCAAATGGTCGATTACTCATTTAGTTGACTTAGAGTCATCCTGGAGAAATAATTATGAATTTTTTTCTATAGCAATTACCTGGAAAATCTACCACAAAGTAAATTTGACTATAAACCATCAATTTAAAAACTAGCCATACATAACCTATTTGTAAAATTTATATTATTCAGGTTATTTTAGCAATTAGGTTGTTTAGTTATTGCCTTCGTTATTATTCTTGAGAATATCGGCCATTTTAAAAACTCGTGGTGCAGATAGAGGAAATGATGAAAATGCAAAAAAAACAAATGTTTTTTAAAGTCATGCGTACACAAAATGTAACTTAGTTTTAGCTCAGAATATTATTATATTTTTTTTACCCAATAATAGGAATTTTCTTATTAAGGACTGTTTTGGAGGGTATTGTTGTTTTTCAAAGTAGAAGTGTTATCATGCACGACAAAATTTCCTTCGGAGCCGCCCATAAATGATCACATTTTTTCTGCCTTTGCCAATTTTTGACCCCCCCTCCCTGTGTCACACATTGTCACACTCGCTCAACACCCCCCCCCTACGTCTGCCACGTCACACTAACTTTTATATGCATTACTAAAAATAATCAGTTTTTTATTTGAACCGATATTTTTTAAAGCAAAATTCATTCTCAATCGCAGTATCTGGAGTTCCTCAAGGATCCAACCTAGAGCCACTTTTATTCTTGATTTTGATTGTCTACAATCAGTACGGAGATTTTAAGATTCATCCTGTTTGAACGCATGATTAGTCAAAAACAGTTGGGGATTTCTTTACATGAACACTATTTCCTGTGTGCGCATGCGCTTAATATTTTTCAGCATTTCTGATTGTTTACTTGAAGAATACTAATAATACGCAATAAACATTCATGTGTATATCACGTGATTTAAGACGAACGCAGGAACCAATACGTGTACCTCAGTAAACTACATTTTATAGCAACTATAGCATTTGTTTTATTTATGTTTGCGTTACTAGTTCGCTGGGCAGCAATTAAGAAACATAAATTTAAAGTACAGTGTACAAAATACCTTCTAAAATGTATTTACATACAATTAATCCTTAAAAAATTTGGTTTATTACAAGAATTTAAATACTTATTTAAGTAATTGCAAGAGTAATACAAAACAGCATGTACCGTACCCAATGGATGGTCTTTATTTAGAGCGGGCGAACGCCAGTAGAGACACAGCGTCGCCGTAAAAAGGCTGGATAAATGAATATCAAGTATGCTAATAAACGATTAAAATATTACACATAAAATTATTTTCTTGTATTGTGACATCACAATAGTTGAGATCCCCCCCCCCGTCACAAGGTGTCCCAACTTACAGAACCCCCTCCCACCCCTAAAAGCGTGACATCATTTATGGACGGTCCCTTCGCATTAATTTTTATTACCGACATTTATTCATTTTGAATCTTTGTTTTAGTTGTGTTGGTGACTTCCAACAATATTTCTACTGATTGCGGACAAAAATACCAAATAAGTATTAAAATTCTTCTTTTTGTAGACTTTGTAGTCATCTGCAAATATGTCCGTAGTTTCTAACTAAAGCTACTTAAATCAACGTCGAATTGACGTTAACCTCACATCTAATTTCCCTAGTCAAGTATTAGGAACCAAACGTGGATTTAGATGTAATTCTACCTATTTTGGTCAATATAACCAAATTTCGACGTAGTCTTATTCTCCACTTATGTCGAATCCACGTCACGTCAACGTATATTTTACTTAAATATGATTAAATCTAATTTTAGAGCTAAATTTATTATACATAATTTAGGTAGTCTTAACGTAAAATTAAACCAAAATGTTTGCTGGGATTAAAATACATATTTAAAAAAATTGGCGCAAAAAGTATGAACAACTGCAGAAATAAGTAGTGTTAAATATGTTAAACTCTTTCACTTGTTTGGTTTTACCCATAATGCACTGCGAATAAAGTGTTATAAAGTAAAGCCCACTAATTATTTGTAGATTCGCCATTTGCAAACAGTAACAACACATCAAAAAATAATACAGTACAAAATTTCACATTATTTTCAGGTGTCAATAATATGTTAATGTCAAGTCGGCATTGAAAATTGAAATCCATCAACCAATAGAACTAAAAATATCAATTTTAATGGATAATAGCTTAGTTTTACAAAAATATATACTCTTTTTAGTGGCGTTTCAAAAAATCTAACGCATTCTTTGATTGCAGTTTATAGTTTTTGCATTTATAACAAAATGTCACAACAACAGTAAAAAATTATCATATTTTAGTATAAGGCCTGGAAAGTTACAAATAAAATCAAGACGTCGTTTCTTCTTTTCCCTGTTGCGTTTTTCATTTTCTATTAAACCACCTGTATGTCAAAATCTGTCATTAAATCGCCGTCCTCCTCGCGATTTTACGCAGGTTATACAGAAATGTGTTTTGAACTTCGGTATACTTTTGCCTAGCCCCGGGCGATCGGTTGTAAAGTAGTAGTGTAGGTATTTGTTAGGACTGGCAAATTTCGAGTTTATCAACATATTATATGATATATATTTAAGTGTTTTCTTGTTGTGACGCCGCACATTAAATCAACGACCCGTGTTGTTTTGGCTGTAGGGGCAGAGTCCGAGGGGCTTCGGCCCCCACAGTCTCGCGGGTCCTCCCCGGACACGCCAAAATAGCATAGCTGCTTTGTCCGTAATTGTTCCTGCCAATGGTCGCGATAGCAATAGATTTTTGCGTGTTATCTGTGTATAGTATCCATGTTAAACGACCTTCTTAAGGGCGCGCTGTCGCAAAAGGTGGCGACCACTCCTAAATATAGCCCTCAGACAATTAATGTGTTTAACCGCGTCGCATTATCAATTCGGAAGACGTAAAAGTAAAGGTGGCAGGAAATTTATAAGTGCCAAACCCATTAAGGAAACGATACGATGCCGTAATTTGGTCTTGGATGTAGGTATCGTTACATAAGTAGGCGATAAAGAGGCCGTATCAGAAATATAAAGTTAATCACAACAGACCTTTGTATTCTTCTATTAAAACAAATGTTACTAAACTAAATTTAGAGGTAAATGTTTTCTTTTTCATTCTAAAAGAGGTAATCATGCGATTTTTTGATATATTGCTATTTTAATCTAGCAAAATAAGGTATTCTCACGGATACCAACCATATTTTGACTGTTTTCTTTTTCAAATACCCAGTAGAAACCCGTAAATGTAAAAAAATCTGAATTAATATGCCATATGTTTATTACATTATACACACACCAAACAAATCACACGTGAGCTGATTCTGTATAATTGAAATATCTACAACTTTTATTTCAACCATTTCTCAACAGAACTTTTGAGAAAAACCAATTTTTTGATTTTATACTTTTATCTCCCACAAAAATGATTCGATCTTAATCAAATTTGGTGAAAATGTACAATTTTATGCCTCAATAAGCTGCGAAATATTTAATTTTGATTTTATGCGAATTTAATTTGACAAAAAAGCCTCATCTTCAATAAAAAATGTTGATTAACAAAATTTTGATTTTTAAAAATTTCAGGGCGGAGTTTTTTTCGTTGAAACCCTTACTGTTACTGTGGAAAAGCAATGTCAAAAATGTGAAAAACCTAAACAATGATTTTTTCAAGATCGATTTTTCCATAAATGTCACGAACTCTTTATTGTTTATTGTGTGTGTGTTGAGAGTGATGTAAAATGGCAATTTTAATGTATTATCAAATAAGGGAGTTTTGATTAACCGTTTAAGGTTCGAGCTGTTAAAAAACAAATTTTTTAAACAACGATTTTACATAAAAAAAATTCTAGAAATAACTGTTTTTGTGCAAATTTTTTTTTTATTATACCTGAATTATAATCTATGTTTTTGAAACTAAAAAGCGTGCAAAACCGGGCCTTTAAAGTACTAGAGCTTTAAAGTTGCTTAGGTAACAACCAAATTCAGTGCCGGCCCAATGAAATTTTGCGCCCCAGGCCAGTATTAATATTTGCGTCAATTCTTCCACCCTCACCATTCCCCAATTTATTTATCAGGAAATTGTGAAAAATTTTGTAATATTTATAGGATAGCCTTTCCCACCATATTCGCACCATTACCATACCCTTGCCCGCGACAGTTTTTCATATCAAGCTTACAGTTGTCTTGCAATTCTTTTAATATGGTCATATATAGGTTTTCGCCAGTAGTTTCTTGAATCGCATTGAAACTAAAAAAATGTTTCTTTATTTGTATACTCTCTCCGATGATTATTATTATTATTATTAGCCGTTACTCGAGTCCGAGTATAAAAATGTTACAGTCGATAAATTGTGTACAATAAAAAACAAGTAAAAGGTGTAGTCTATTGTAATTCCCATTCATCTACGGTGCACACGACTATGGCTATAGAGGCCAATTCGGGAGAGCACATGTCGACCGTAGTCAGGACAAACATAGACCTGGTTAGGTCTTGGATTCGGCCTTCTTGCAGCAACATTTCCTTGATAGCTGGCCACAACCCCTCGCCATTCGGTTCTGTCCGCTGCAAGTTGTTCCCATTGCTCGTCTGGAATACCGCAGGATTTTAGATTTTCATGGAGAACGTCTTTGAACCTCTTTCGTTGACCGCCACGCCTTCTTCTACCGCTTAGCAATTCACCATAAAGTGTACATTTAGGAAGGCGGTTATCATGCATACGATGATATATACAAATCGTAACGTAAATGACATTTGTTCGATACGGCCTTTATCTGGGGTGCAGTTCAAGATAATTCAAAAGTACTTACAATTTTTACATTTTAAGAGTCCCGTTTGCAAAGCACACAACTACTAGGCCGATAAATTATAATAAAAACACTGTACCGAGGGGTGGAGCTTGCATTGCTGTTATTATTTTGCTATTGGCGTAAATATTACCTGAGATTTCATCAGAGTTGGAGTCGAGCTCATTGTGCCGTTTGTGGAGTGAATTATCATCAGAATGTTCGGCAGTAAATGGGGCCACAAATAACACTGAATACGCGTAGAGACGCGCGGAGATATTGCATATACGAAAATCGAAAAAAAGCCACACAATTAAAAATACTTAGTTAAGATAATTAATTTTATTTGTGATAAATGTTATTATATTCTACGTTACTGCGTTTTTAGTTTTTTGATTTTCACATTTTAAAATTTTGAAAATTCGTAACGAAAGTAAATTTTTTTTTCAAAAAATTCCACGCAGCGACACAGATTGAACTTTTATGTATTTACCCTCCAAATTTCGTATTCATATCTTCTCTAATTATGTCACAGTTACCTGGCTACGATTTCATGTTTTTCGTGAACGCAAACGGAACTCTTGAAATTATGTTTGATTTAATATTATTGCCGAGAATATTTATTAATTCGTTTTGGATGGTTTCTCCCAGGTAATGATTATGAATTTCTTTTGTCTCAGTTTTCCTTAAATGTTCTTTCATAACAGGATCATATTTGCCTAATAGCTGAACTACTAGAAAATTTCCATTATGGGGAGCGTACAAACGATCTACGGATCCTCTAAAATCCAAATTATTTTCTGCAAAATAACCAACAATTAACATTAAGCGTTCCAAAATATTTTCTCAATAGTCCGCCTGCTTTTCTATTTCATCCTTGTCGATACCAGTTTTATTTGTTAAATTTCTTTCAGCCTCCCGCTCTTTATTATATGAAGAAAAATGATTGCCAGATGTATCATGAGATTTTAAGTAGTCACTAATTGTGCCAATTATTCTTCAGTAGCAAGTTTTGAGATCGGCTTATTGTCCAAAAATCGGCAGCAAAAACAATAAACACAATTTTTAGTAATTGAATATTGAAACCAGCTTCTGTAGCTCGTTTCTCCGTTAGGTAAAACACGAGGACAATGAAAAAGAGAGAAATGCCTACCTTTGTTTTTAGAATTTTCTGAACCATGTTTGACAATTTCGTCTCTAATTAAAGCTGTTATGTATCTTGACCAATATCCGAATATCCATATAGCGACGTTACATTTTCTTCTTCTTTCTCGTCTCCTTCGGTTATATTATCAGCACTGTTCATAGTATTAGTTTCTATTTCGTAATTTGTAGCACATGCAACGTTCTCATTTTCGTTTTCACATACTTCACTTTCTGTAAAGTTTACGTGTTTTTCTGTTGATGAAATTTTTACATATTTTGACATAAATACCGAATTTTTACAGCCTCTTTCAGAGCTACCATTTTTGTTTTACGATTTTGAGCACCCGACGGTTTCGATGACATTTTTCTTAGCGTATAAATACACTATTTTATGCTTCATGGGCAAAAATAAATTAAAAATAAGTTTATTAAAACAAATATTTAAAATTATTTCAATTTACAAAATAGGAATTTAAAATCAAAATTCTGTTTTAATCTCATTTTCTTGGAAAGCTGCACTACCATCAGATTCAACATAGTTTTCGGTTTCTTCAGGATCTCCGACAAAGTCTTCGATTTCGTCAAGGTCCTGAAGTCCACCCAGATCTTTATTTCCAATGTTAATTTGAAAATTTGTTGTTGCTTCGTCATCAATTTCCTCCTAATCGCTGGTTGTTTTTCAGCGTTAGAACAGTTTTTGGACCTAGGCCAGTCATTACGGACTTCGATAATGGAAAGTTCGACAATAATTGCAAAAGTTTTTAAATTTTGAGACAACATTGGAGAAGGTAAAAAATAACAAATCTGGTTTTGCACCCTTGTCCGCCCTCTGAAACATTGTTACTTAAATTAACAAAACACGTAAATTTGTAATAATTTTTTGAAAAAAATTCCGAAGTTGATGCAAACTTTGGAGAATATTTTAATAATTATTAAAGATCTTCTGTCAAGTTTGCACCCTGCTACGGTGACCGGAACATTGCAAATAGTTGTTATATACTTTGATATTTGTCGAAAAAAAAAAAAATTGCGAAAATTATGCAAATGATTGTTTATAGGGCAGAATATGGTCACATATCCGCATGTAGTTTTGCATAACTTTTTTTATCCCGGAAGATTTTTTTCACAATATTTTTATCTGGCACAGAAAGTTAATTCAAATTCACGTTTTTTTGTTAATTTAACAATGTTCCAGGGGACAGAAAAGAGTGCAAACCCGGATTTGTTATTTTTCTACCTTCTCCAATGTTATTATTTCCTATTATTTGGGTTTTTTACCACATGTATTATTATCCTCTTCAAAAACAAATCACCGAATCTACAAAATAATAGAATTATTGGAAAAAAGCCTCTGCGCCCGTGACGTTTACGCCAAAGGAATAGTCAGAGCTTATGTTTTGCAAATAATATAAATCGGAATAAACACAGAAATAATGTATTTTGCTGACGTTTCGGAAAGTAATCTCTTTCCGTTTTCAAAGCTTTTTTTGGAAGAACTCTTATTTTGCTGTGTATGTCAAATACACAGCTTTAAGATTGTGTTTATGTTATTTCCATAGATACTTACTACTTGCACAGAACATAGAACTGATGATATTTTCTTTTAGATAATGTTGAGTTTGTTAAGTTCTTCTTTTAACATTGGTAGCCAGGTTGTACAAATATCTACAGAACAATTCGATACGCACTTATCTTCATTTAATAAGATTATTGCTGATTTTTTAATTTTTCCTTTTTTGGTATCTGCTTCTTTTGTTAAAATTTTTGCCGAGTTCCAGTTTATTCTATGTCCGTTTTCCCAAGCATGTTCACAAATCTTTGATTTCTGAATTTCATTGTTTCTAATGTAATTCTTGTGCTCATCCAGCCGGGATGACTCACACACATAACATTTATCACATCCGCACGGGATATTGTAAATACAGTTTTTTGATTCTACTCCCTGTTTATCGGTTTTGTTTTTGTTAAAATAGATCTTAAAATGTTCCCCGTTTGAAATATCGTCCTAACATCAAATTTGTCACCTATACGGCGTAGCTTTAGATAGTCCGTATACATAAGGAATTATTGCTGTATAATGACGTTCAGGTTTTTGTCGTACCTAATTGTCCCTAATTTCAACATTTATGAAAACTCTATTAACAAAGGCTTCAGGATATTGATTTTGTACTAGAACCTCTTTGATAAATTTTTTCTTGTTATTTAATATTTCATTATTAGATGAAATTGTTTTGGCCCTATCGTATAAACATTTTACAACACCCCTTTTAACATTTATTGACTGATTTGAGTTAAAATTTAGATATCTATTAGTATCTGTTGGTTTTCTATAAACGCTTGTTTCAATTGTATTATTTACCCTTCTAATTAAAACATCTAAAAACGGTAGTTCATTCCTACTTTCTACTTCTAATGTGAATTTAATAGACAGTTCCTTACTATTGATATTTTCCAAAAAACTATCTAGTAAATCGACACCATGAGGCCAAATTGCAAAGATGTCGTCAACATATCTCCACCAGACAACCGGTTTGTTTACACAATTTTGAACATGTGTGTTCTCAAAGTTCTCCATAAATATGTTGTTTAAAATTGGTGATAATGCAGACCCCATAGCCATACCAAAATCCTGCTGATAGAACTCATTGTCCAATTGAAAATAGGTTGTTTTTATACACATTGTTCCATTATGCTATTTACACTTAATTTAGTTCTAGTTTCCAAATTATTATCATTTAGCAACCTGTCTTTAACTGTTTTTAAGGTTTCATCTACCGGAACATTGGTAAAAAGACTAACTACATCAAAACTAACCATCAAGTGTGATTCATGAATATCGTTTTCATAATCTCTTTTTTTAAACTTTTACAATTATTCATACGTTTTTTACTCTAATGACTGGGGTAACCCGTGACAATTGGAGCATAATAATTAGGGCTTTTTTTCAAATTAAATTCGCATAAAATCAAAAAAATATATTTGGCGTCAAAAAAATTACAGCTTATTTGAAACATAAAAATTGTACATTTTCGCCAAATTTCGTTGAAATTGAATCATTTTTGTGGGAGATGAGAAATAATTCTAAAAAATCATAAAATTTGTTTTTGGCGTTTTTCTCAATAGTTTTGGGGTTCCGTTGAAAAATGGCTGAAATAAAAGTTGTAGATCTTTCAATCATCTACAACTTTTGCATCTAACTTTTTTCGATAGGTCTAGTTTTGCCCAAAATCGTAAAAAATCACGTTTCACCCCTAACAACACCCTTTTTTCCACCCCCACCCTACTTCTTCCTATTTATTTGTTGGGTCCAATCGATTTTTCCCCATTACATATACCATTAATCCTAAATTTTCCGACCATCCATATATAAGAATTTTGTCCAGTTCGGCACCAGCCTATAAGGTACAAACGTACTTTTGTTTTTAAACAATAATATGGCCATTCTGTAACATTTACATTTATTGGGTGATTAACGTTGAAATAACTTACCTTATAGCTTCGAATGCGAATTTCTTTTGAATAAAAATCAAAACTTGATCAAATTGTGCATAAACTTTATACTTTTGATACAGAACTCGAGCACAAATATTTGAAAAGTAAGGTTTCCGATCGCCCATCATAGAGAAAACTGCAAGCGTAAGAAAATACCGTTGACAGTTCAGTCCTTCGGAGGGATTTTAAGATGGATAAGTTTTAGTATGTGTTAGGTCATTTGACACATATTGACGCCATTTTTTAGGATGGCGTTTTGTCGTTCCCGATAATGTGCTTCTTTTCTTGCTTCCGCTGCCCTGCATTGACGCAGGCTTTTGAGATCTATCCGTGTGTCGTCCTGTCTGTCATTACCGCGCTTTAGACATATGTAGTTGTTGAACTGCGTGCTTTGCGCCTAAGCTTAAGTCTGATGTGGAAATGCAAAGGTTCGGTGCAAAATTGAGAAAAATGCTCGTCGGTAACCGGACCAAAATTGTGATAATATTAGAAACTTTCCTTTGATTGCATTTTCTAAAATCTAGTCGTACGAAGTAAAAATTAAGCTGTAGAGGAAAAATTGCGGTATGATCCAATTTAAGATGTACCATTTTGGACAGAAAGCCAAAGGCAATAAAAATGTGTTGAGAGAAATAATAATTTCGAGAGACCAATAAAGGTATAGGAATACAAAGTCAAAGTGCTTATGTGTCGTTGCCAAGCATCAAGCCGGTTTAAACAGGGAGAGTATTTATAGAATCTATGATAGAAACCAATGATGATACCCACTTAATCAAAATAAAAGGGAAAGATCATAAATATTCGATTATGATCTGCGGAAATTCTATGACGGACATTCTAGATCCTAAACAATATCAAATTCCCAATGAATACTAGAATAATACACCTAATTTGGAAATTAGGCATTTATGAGAAGTAAATATTTTAAAACCGTTGACAGCCCTTCTACGTATAAGACCTCAAACAAATCGTATGAGTCTAAGACAGGTGACAATATTTTAACTGAATAAAATAAGTGGAACGAATTTCGTATAAAGAAATTTATTGACTTTTTCGTTCCCTTTCTCCCATCGCTTCTGTCACGGGGCACGTAGGAGTAGACAGATGTGAAAGAAAAGTGTTTAGTTAGGTAGCATTTTATCAAGTTGGAGAGAAAACGGTTCTTTTCCGATTCATTAGGACTTTTATATGTTATATCACGTCCCAAAATTCTATAATGCGTCGTCAATAGCCCTGAAAATAGCGCTTCCACCTGTGTCGATACGTCAACGGGATTTTCCTGTGAGCTAATTCACTGGCTTCTGTATTAATTTCTCATTTTTTTCTAATCCAATGTTGAGCGGATTTTACATAAAATATAAACAAGTAACTATTAGACTTTAAGAAGTGCAGGCTGTACAAATCGTACATATATTTTGCAACTACACACTGAATTAAGCCGTCCAAATCTGCATTTCAAAGCAATTGATGAAATTATTTATCCGAATCTTATTTTTGACATATTGGACAGAACAAAAATGTAATGGAAATTTTGCTTTTGCTAGTGAGGTGTGTGTTAATTAAATTAATCAACGGTAAAACCAAACAAAATGTAGCCAAAGACAAATAAGAATTGGGACGTGATAGCCGGTGATTTCGACGTTACATTTTCAACCAACGAACAAACTCAAATCAAATGTATAGTTGTAACTCTCCTATACATTATCAGCAAGGAGTATGATTTACTTTGTTGGTAATGGACGACATATACTAAGAAAACATTTCACATATTCATATTATATAAACGATTCTTGTTCATCGGCGACGAAAAGAGGGGCTTACAATCCCAATCTTCCTTGCGGCTTTTATATTTTATGTTCTTTAACGTCATTAAAAATAATACCAACTCTCTAAAATACAAGTGTTAACATAAAATCAACCAACTTATGAACGAAGATCAACTATAATGTGTGCGATTTTTTCCTACTATCTGATAAAGAATTTCCATACATTTCAAGCCGCAATTTTTCCTCCGAGCAAGCTTATTTATCAGTTATTTTCTTACACCAGTGTGTATGGGCCAAATCGATTATTATAGACTAAACTGATTCTGAAACGATCTTGCATCACATGTGAAATATCTGCACATAGTGATATAGAAGCTGGCAAAGATATATCCCATGTGGGAAAAAGCTCACCAACTAAAGTCTATTTTTTTAACTGTTAGTAGAAAAAGATGAATCGTCTAGTGCCAAGTACCGCTGTATATGCATTTAGTACCTAATTTTCTCAACGTTTGCACCGACGTCCTCACTTTCCATGCCACTTCTTCTCTCAAAGACTGATGCGTTAGTGTGTACTTATATTTGCAAAATTGAAGGCAATATACTGTGAGTAATGTAATATATTTTTGAGCTATATTTGTTAAAATACATAATCAACTCGATCGAGTGTTTAAGCAAGTGTTAACGTATTAGTATTTAGTGGCCTAATGGCCGCGCTGCTTGGCCTATTAGTGTCTCTGCGCATGCCCGCACCCCCACCAAAAGTGCACGACACTTGTTTTCTTGCGACAGTGGACAATAATAGCTGAACTCCACTTGTTGGCAACTAAACTATCCAAAGTATTTTCAAAGTTGTTAATCAAAATGTTATATAATTAGGTGTAACTCTTTCCCTAGGGCCTTTACACGCTATATGACGGCAGAGATGGAAGTAGTAGGCTTTGTCCTGCAGACGAAAACCGTACCCTATGGTGTAGCCAGAACTTGACTTCAGAGCTTTGTCAGGATCACATGGAAATCAGAAATACTTGCAGTTTCTACCTATAATATAAATTATAGACTATAAGTAAAAATAGTTGGTTACTATGGCCTCAATTAAATTATTTTAATGTGAAAGAAGGTAGGGGTATATTTCCTCGTCTCTTCGTGATAATTACATAATTTTCTGATTTCTGTGTGGCAGGGTAGAGCAGTCTAATTCTGTGTACATTGTAGGACGTGGCCGTCGGTCCCAGGAGAGGGACTAAAGGTCCTTTGGACGAAATTATGACAAAATGTATTTTTAGAATTTGGCGCAGCTGTTGGAACTCTATAAGTATAAAGGCTCTCGGTAGTAGTTTTCTTTGGAGATCGAATTCCGAAAGATTTATTTTGTATATGATCGTTAATACTTAGTATGTGTCACTCGATTATTATGGAGCACATTATCTGGCTAAAATCTAAGCATTCCATGTATACACTGTTGGTCATGTTACAAGAATAATTTATATGTTGATGTAATAATATAAAGTATTTTTAAAAATCGAAAAAAAAATGAAACCGTTGTAAAGTTCGACCGTTAAGTCGGAAAAATTATTTGATTGATTTTAACTGTTTCGTTTATTGTCAAAAAGTTTCTATTTTTCATAGGACAGTTTCTTGTTATATAAAATAAGTGTGCCTAGTCAATAGATTTCGGGTCAATTTTAAGAATTATTATAAAATGTTGTGCATCCAGAAATACTAATTAATATTAATTGATTTCCGGTTTAGTCATATGAAGCTAGAGCATGGGAACGGTGGCACCTTTTTGGATGTTTTGCCAAAGTTTTTCAACCCAAGCCATGAGGTGTTCCCGTTCCCGCTTGAGCATGTTCTACACCTGTCGTTAAAATTGACTTTTATATTCTATTTATTTATTATTTATTTAAGTGTCTCTTTAAGTACAACTTTTGATGATTAAGTCATATCAGTTTGTTATAAAGCGTGTATTTATTGCAGTGGTGTATATCTAATAAAGCATTTCGTTTGCTTCAAATGTAAATTATTTAACTACCTACCTACCAACTAACAACTGTCCTCCCCCGCACTTTCCCTACCGTTTAGCTGCACTAAAATTAGAAGTGGTTGTTGCTATTTTGTTACTAACAAATACTAATATTCTTTACTAGAAAAAAACCTACTCTTGTTTTATTTAGAACATTACGTATTTGTATAATAAATGTATTCATTACTCAATAGCCTAAACCTGCTGGTTTTAGGTAAAGTGACCGATAATGAGGGATTGTATATTTATCGAAGTAATTTTCTGAATTCATGTCCTAGTGTCTCCCCCTCTTGGGCCAAGGCTAAAGTTTAATTTGGAGACTTGAATAACCCGCGTGTAGAGGGCAATAGTAGATTTTGATCTTAAAATTTATTTATCGAACAGTATAGGGTGGACCATTAATAAATAAGCCGTATAGTTCAGGGGTAGATTCTTTGGGACAAAATATGAGGATATAACCAAATACGATTTACTAACCACCTTATAACTTTTTTGTAAAAAAAGATATCGATTTCAAATTTTAGAAAGTTGTAGTATTGAATAAGATGCACATTTTGATTGCACTAACATTGGATGTTTATTTCCGGTGTAGACAGTTTAAAATTTACTCGCGCAGGCAGCTTTACTGTAAACATACATTAGATAGCTCGAAAAAACAGAGGGGCTTCCACAAAAAGCACTCGAAAAAATACTGAAATATTTATTAGATTACTTGTTAATCCAATTAAAACTTAGCGACGACTTAATCACAACAAACTTCTGTTATTTACTTACGACATGCCTCTTCAGCGTCTTCAACTAATCTACATTTGGTTCTCTGAGATAAGCAACTGTTTTGTCTCTCAGAGGCGATACAAAAGTGTATATATATATATTAAGAAAATGTCACACTATTTAATAACCTGTCTTTAGGAGGAGTAAGATTATAGACAATATCTCTGCTTCTTTGCATCTCCAATTAATATAATAAAATATATTATATATGTAAATCAGACACATCAAACCTAAGGTAGGTACATGCACGTAACAAAACCCAACTTGTAGTGTAGTCTGTGTCGCAGACTTTTAAATGCAATAAGCTACCACGAGGTTTCTGCCGTTCATAGACTCTGCAAAATGTAGCGCCATCTATTTAAGCAGTAAGCAGATATCAACAACCACTAGCCAAGGTGAGCAGGATGACGATATTCAATGACACATTGGTCTGACGCAGATAGGAAAGCTGATTCATTTTCAGGTTTACTTAGCCCTCTGGAATCTTCTGTGGTACATAAATTTAAGAAACAACATTTTACATTCACCATTGTGTCTGACTGAGATTGAAACACCACCGTGTGAAAAGCGCTATCTACACCATATTAATCCCCCAAAAGAGTTCGTCAAAGAAAAATATTTTTCTGATAGACATGTAAATAACAAAATAACCTCTACTCAGGTATCATATATTAGTTCAGATAATAAATAGTAACCTTAGATGAAATAAAAATTTCTGTGGCTATTAAACTACATTTCGGAAGTCAAACATTCTCTGCAGTCCATGCTCTGCATAGTAGTGTCGCAGTCTGCTTCACTACTGCGTAAAATTCAAAATCCATCCATATTAGTTCATTTGACTGGTAAGTGTGCGTAATTATTTTATAAACTCCGCACAGGACCATAGAACATGAAGCTCCTCTATTAATGAGATCAAGACAAGCTCAAATTCCATAACTCGTCAGTTTCTTGAATAATAGCACTAAATTTATTAAATCATTAGGAGCTTTAAAGTTTATACTTTATACGACCACAATTGAAACTGGTCAGTGTCAAAGCACAGGACCGTGCGCACTGAACTTGATATTTTGTCCTATATATTTAGCAAGGTATCGAGATTCGAATGGTAGTTGAAACTGTGTAGGCGAGTCCGAGACTGGTAATGTAATCAGCCTGAATGAACCATCTGCGATTGCACTGGTTTAAAAATAATAAAACGGACAGGCCTACTAGCATAAAAAAAACTGGTAAATCGTTTGTCAGTAGTCAATGTAGACTTATGAGATGTGCTGTCAATGTGCCAGTGCAGTGCATAAATACCTGTTATAATATATAGCGTAGGAGTTTAGTTAGTTATTGTTCATATTTATAAATATTTACTACTAAGTATATAAAAGGTAAAATATTTTAATTATTTACTAATTTACCATGGCTTTCTGGAGACCATTTGAAACAGAGCATAATAATAACACCCGAAAATCTTATCATTTTCTTATGACAAGCATTTCTATTTACCTTATGTACAATAAAGAGATGCCGACTGTTTTTGCCGGCTTTTAGTTTTTATACGGCTTCAATTAAGTTCGTATACACTTCATATTCAAAAACGACCTTTTTTATTTCTGCAGCAACAAAGAAAGCATTTTTTGATAACTTTTCATTTTATACGCGCTTGATGCCAAAAGCAATTAATATATCTGAAAATTCTATCGACCGTTTCTGGAAATACTCAAGGAATTGTTTTAAATTATCAGAAGTATTGAACTTATTTACACCTTTTCAATTCTATGTACTCCTGATACCAAAAAGCAAAATTAAAATCGTTTAGCATGAGACAGCAGCGAAGCACCATCACTCAGTTCATCGTAGTAGGTAGAATTTATTAATTACAACTGAATATATTTCCTTTATTACTTATTCAGTTTTGTGCACTCGCGCAATCGAAGGCAACATGACACAAGTTTTAAAAATCTCTCTGGATAACAGAAGCATAAGGAGGTAGGTATTTATTCTGTGATCAAACGCACTGTCAGTCCTTCGTTTTATACATTCTTCATACCAAAAACAGTATTTAGATTAAAAATTTTATGGTTAAAATCAGGATCATAAATTAAAGTATAATCTAATTGAAATTACACCTCTTCAGTTTTATGGACCCTGGATACTTAAGCATTGATTGTAAAGTTTCACGGCAGAAACGTAAGCGAAATTACTCTTATAAAAAAGCGAGCAAATAAAAATATTTTTCGACAATTACTCAAGACAAATTAATGGTGATTGTCTAAAATTAGAACAATAATAACAAAATTTTACAATTTACAGCCATTTAACAAGAACTGTTGTAACATATTTATAAAAAACGATGAAATGAAGGGCAAGTAATAAATATAGTAAGTAGGTATTCTATAACACTATATATATAACCACCTACATGTTAAATTTTGACACACTTTAAAATTTTAATGCCTGTCAAAAAAAACCAACTAACCTGCAACAAATTTATTTAAATTTTAACATATTAGTTCAAATAAATCATTTTAATTACATTCTATATAACCAATTTCAGTATCTCGTGCTAAATAAAAAATTTAGAGGTTACGTTTGTAGTACTTACTATAAAAGTAACGGGCTTTAAACATATGCATCAGTTACAGAATACCCACAATTTTGTCCAAATTGTTGAGAATATATTATCGAGCTTATTCATCATTTCTGTGTACACACAAAGCAGGTAGTTTATATTCGAGAACAGTAAACGAACCATGTAATATGCAGTGCATGTACTTTACTCAGTTATATAATGCAAATACCTATTGTATAATTTATAGAGGTAGGTATAGCTATCAAGCAACTGAAAACTTTTACTACACGCAGCCATTTAACTAAACTGCAATATATGCTGATTTAATAAGCGATAATGTTATGGTAAGTATAAAGTAGATGATTCGTTTAAACTAATTCAAAAGATTTAAAAAATTTATCAATATTTTATTCAAACATAGAGCAATAATAAAACATAATATTTTTAGTCGCAAACACGTCTATAAAATCCTTATTTTACTGTAAGGAACGTAACCAGACTGCAACCAACAGCTACTCTCCGGGCTATGTGCCCCGCCGAGCGCTGAATTACAAGTTACAAGCCTGGCGCGTTAAGTGTAATAATTGCATATTACCATCAAAACGCAAATGCTTCGATTGCAACAAACACCAGCCGAAAGACTGATCCTACTTAAAGGAGCTCGTCACTCGTCACATGCCTACCTTGCACTGACGAGAGCCAACAGCTCGAAACTGCAGTCGCAAGTGGTGTGTGATGACTGGCTGAGCTGAAAGACTGATCCTACTTAAAGGAGTACTCGTGCCAGTCGTCACACACCACTTGCGACTGCAGTTTGGAGCTGTTGGCTCTCGTCAGTGCAAGGTAGGCATGTGACGAGCTCCTTGAAGTAGGATCAGTCTTTCGGCTGATGTTTGTTGCAATCGAAGCATTAGTGTTTTGATGGTAATATGCAATTATTACACTTAATGCGCCAGGCTTGTAACTTGTAATTCAGCGCTCGGCGGGGCACAAAGCCCGGAGAGTAGCTGTTGGTTGCAGTCTGGTTACGTTCCTTATAGTAAAATAAGAATTTTACAGAGGAGTTTGCGACTAAAAATATTATGTTTTAATATTCCGCCCGGGGGCGAGCTTGGGTGCGTCTTTACTATGTGCATGCTTCGATATGCGATGTAAAGCAACGTAAGGCGCGGTTAGTAGTTGGATGAGTGACCATTCCAACGAAGACCGCGTTCTCGCCTCGCACACCTTCCAGCGGCTTGTATATCAGTGTATGCGCGGAAGCTATACAACCTTAGGCGAGGGTTGTATAGGGGATATACCATCCTTGTTTTGTTCCTGGATAGTAGGTTTAACTGTATGAGACATCAGAATCCTCGGACGGTTTTTCTGTATTATCGATTTCATTCCTCGGTAATGGTAAAATCATTCTACCTTTTTTTTAAACATTTATTTAACGTCGGTCTATGTCTGCTACTGAGACCTATCACCGACGCCTGTAGTCGAGCTACCCCCAACCAGGAATTTTGCCAAACCTCTTCCCTTAAGAAGAGTAGGGATCTTTTACTTGCTTAACATTTAATAGACAAGGGATCGACGGCTTTTCATCCCCTCCGAAGGATGGATATCCCCTATACAACCCTCGCCTAAGGTTGCATAGCTTCCGCGCATACACTGATATACAAACCGCTGGAAGATATGTGAGGCGAGGACACGGTCTTCTTTGAAACGGTCGCCCATCCAAGTACTAACCGCGCCTGCTTTATATTGCATATACATACATTACATCTACGCTCGCCCTCATCATTCTACCTGCTAAGTATTTTTCCCATACGGTACCTTACATATTTTCACCCAATGTCTATCTGTCAATTCGCAACAGTTCGATTAATTGCTGAGTATCACATTTTAGAATGGTTTCGCGGCATAAACCAAAAGTACCCGCCAAGTACAATTGAATTAAAACATTCCCACGTTCCCTCACATATTTTTAGCAGATGCCTACTCAAAAGCTCATATTAGTTCAATTTTGTGGTAGGTACATGTAAATAGCCTCTACCCAGGTACCGCATTAGTTCAGTTATCTGGTAGGCATGCAAAGATAAAATCTCTACACATGGTCTCATATGATAACATTTTAGATGATAGTGCAAACACGTAACTTTAAATTATCAGATCTTCGTTCGTACAAAAGTTAAACGACTGTACGATGTCGATATCGAAAGAGGAAAGTTGGTAGGTCGTATACATCGCGAAATCCGTGCTCCAAGTAGAAAAATTGACGCGGTAGGAGAAAATTTGTACACGTTTCGTGAATCCTAACCTCACTTTAAAATAAGTTATCGACTTGTTTGACATTTCACCGTAGAATGTAAATAAACGTTTAGACATTTTTCAATAGTTTATTGCATAAAAACGACAGTAACTGGAGGACTACGATACTGTATTGGAAAGAGAAAGGACGGAGTCTTTGGGGCGCATCGTAAATTGCCTCCGCGAAATAGAAAATCAAGAGCAATGCAGCTCGAAGTATAAGAGCATATTTTGACGTTTCGTCATTAATCTTTTTAAATCTTCATTTAGTGTGTTCTGCCACAGAAAACCTATAACAGAATGGACTTTCAGCCTTCCCGCCAATATTGAATTTTTCTGAGACAGCCATCTTTTTGGTGGTATTATTGTCAACCTATAAATCTTTTACTGTATTTTAAGTTATTGTTATTGGCATTGTATTTTAGTTATTGTTATCGTCACTGGTTTGTGGTAGCGCAGAGTTGGAAGTTTGTTTACTTAATAATTATTCATTATTGTGTTGTGTGTTTTATGATGGGTGGAAAAGTGGGAACTGTGTGTTGTTCGCAGCTGCTCAAGCAGAACAACAAATAAAGACATTGCGCTGTTCAGATTCCCAAAGGATGCTGCAGGGTTGGTTATAAAATACGATTTTTAAATATTTTTTGTAATTTCTTGTTGTTTATAGATGTAATGTATGGATAATAGCTTGTAACCATGAGGATCTAGCTGATGACCCAAATCATTTATACAATAACTTTAGACTGTGTGCACTCCATTTCGAAAACAACATTTTTTTGGACAGTCATTTCTTTAATTAATTGTATGTGCATAAAACCTTCTAATAAACCTTTAATTTTGGTGTAAATTTATAATTTATTGTAAGTTACAGGTGTAAATTTTTGTTGCATCAATAAATATAATTATGGGACATTTAAATTTCCCGCTTGATACCACCAAAAAGATGGCCGAAGGTCACCCCAATTTGCCAATGAAACATCAAACGTTCCGCCTAAAGTGTCTCTTCTGGTGTAGGTCTTCTGTGGTTCTGCTCTGTCATTCGTGAAAAGCATATATATATTAAGAAATATTAATATATATATATGGTGAAAAGAGGTAGCAGAATTAAATTATTATAGTTTGTGGATAACTATTTCTCAGTATCAATGCCATTCCATCTTCCAGGACTACAATTTCTAATTTGGTTTTTGTTCAGTTGTGCCAAATGCTATGCAGAGTATCGAAATGCAATTTAAAAAATATGTATATTTCTTATTATTCAAAGTTTTCACATTTCTTATAAAAATTTTAGAATTGGAATCAAACTTATAGAAATCATACGATGATAACTTTCCTAAACACATCCGGAAAATAGAGTATTGCAGTTCCAGATTGATATTTCTAGATTTCAGAAAAATATATGAAACACTGAAAACAAAACGGAAATATTTTGATTTCGAAGAAAAAATCAATCGAAATCTACCACTTACTGGGTGAGGAATGACTTTTTCTCAAAAATAATATGCAATATACAATTCACATTAAAAAGAACGAGTATAACAAAAAAAAAATAAATTTATTGACATCATCTTTTATAAACGTTAACGGAACTTTTAGAATAATCAGGCCAAATTAATTTTGAGAGGTATTCCAATCGCTCTTCTGCATACAACAAGTTAATCCATTCATTGAATTGTACAACTGCAACCCCATACCCAAACATTTCCAAATGCCTTTTCTTAAACTGATATTTCCCTTTTAGGTGAGTGTAAAAACGAGTGAAAGCATGTTGTCTTATCAGAAGAAGGGCCACCCTACAAAAAGGAAACTAAATTAGTAAATCGCCTTGAAAGCGTTTATTCTTATTAAATGTTTTACTTGGCTGTGGCTTACTAGAGGAACACTTTTTTTGCTATAAGTCGGTAGAAATCTCTTATTTAAATACCAGATGAAGTATTCTAAACAATTTAAGAGTTATAACAAGTAATCAATTGATTTAATGCTATACAACAATTTCTTCAATACTGGGTCGAGTCCATGGCTGCTTAGAAGCAAAATAAATTTTCCTCAAAATAATGTTACATAACTAGTGTGTAAAGTAATACTTTTTTGAATGAGTGGGAGTTCTATTTACAAGGTAAGAATAGTAAAATGCAGGCTTTCACGGCCATTGCTCAATTAAGTAATTTTTTTTGGGTTTAACAAAATTATTTCACTATTTCACTGATCTACTGTCAGCTTCTTCAGAGGAATTCAAAAAACTGTAGTTTTGTGGCATATTTCTAATTATATTCCTAGGTGCTGCTCACCGGTTATGCTCTGTAGATGTCAACTGTCTAAACTACTAGTATGTGGCAAAGCCAATCTCCATGTGTTACTCAGTCAATATGAATCCTCTCTGTTGTTCCTGTTTCTCCTAATTTTTAGTGATTATTTAATAATTCTTGGATAATAGGATACAGTCCTATCTAATGTTTTAACGTTCCTGTAGTTTTTCTGATGCTCTTTGATTTTAAACAGGATGCTCTGCCCTGTTTGTCCGATACAAACCTTACCACATGTAACTCCAATTGAAAAACACATTTTGCCCACAAGTTAGGGATGAGGTCAAAATATTGATCCACAGCACTTATATATGCCCATTGGGCTCCTGTACTACCTAATCTTGCGAAATACATCGCCAAAGTAGACCAACGTTCTACCAAAATGGATTCTCTGATTGATGAGATGGCAGAACAGTTACCGTATACATGTTGAACCGTCCCATCTTCTTGTTGATAACCTCAACAGAGAGATGTTTCGCTTAATCTCATCGTAGATGTTTCTTTAAGGGACATTGTCCAGTCTGGACTAATGCTATAAAACGTAGGTCCCTTCTGGACATTGCCAGGTAGTCCATCGCTGTACCCTTGGTGGGATATTTTAAAAGTTCCCTAGCAAGCCGACAACTATTTGTTTCATCCCACAGCTTCTTGAGTTCATTGTGGGCGTTCTCTTTAATTATTTGTGTTATCGCTGTGATTGGTAACAGACTGGCCGGGCCTGGTCCAAAGATACTTGTGCCTGCTGCCTTCTGCACTACCCTGTGCATGTCCTTTAACCCAGCATACCAGTATGTTATTCATGCTGGAGGCACCCACAAGTGCTTGGTGACATTCCCATACTGCTCCTGTGGTAACTTAAATCACTTCCCTCTCCCAAGGAAATTACACGAGAATATTTATTCCACGCTTACCCTCAAGCTCAGGCCTGATGAGACATTGAAAAAAAAACTTCACAACTTAAGCTGGTGAAAGAGTAGAAATTGACTTGTCCCAATTAGAAGCACTCAAGATCCAGCCCTGCCTGCATTGCAATGGATAGACTTACAACAATATTCCAAATCGACAAGTTGGTAATGAAGAAGAAGGTGAAGTAAATGATGAAAGAATCCAGACAGACATTAATACTTCAATATTTTGTGAATTAGTGCTGTGTGAAACAAAAGAAGACGTTGAAGTAGATGAAGATATTAGCAATTTACAAAAACTGACAAGAATTTAATGACGAACAACCCTATTCATTGAAACAAATACAGTTGCAGTGACTATTTACTGTAATAAATACTATTGGATATGGATTGGTGTAAGAATAGTCTTTTGGCTGAACTCCGTGAAATAAATTCTCTATAATTATAAATATTATTTATTAATAATGGAAATAATAGAAAATATATTTAGATAGCTATAACATTTAGTGTATAAAAGCAATATGACATTATCCCATATAAACACATTTATTTCCAACTATTTTTCTAAAAATGCGCCATTATGGGGCTGTAACCCAGAAGCTGTTCATCGTATGAAAAAAAAATTGTAGATAATAATTTTTTCCCCTACAAAAATGTTAATAATATTTTTAACAAAAAACGTGATAATAAAGAAAAAGTTTTTAACTCCCTAAAAACAAAATGACATGACACATGCTCTTCGAAATCCCAGACCTTTCATTTAATCCAATTTTACCTTTTGGGTTACCTAAGAGCTGTTGTAATTTAATTTGCGATGGATGGACAACTGTCACGTGTGTTTTTATAAATCTTACTTAGATCATGAGTAACCGGGCTTCGTATAAAATTGACACAAATTTTTTATTCTCCGACTTCCGAAGAATTTTCTTAAATATACATTTTCTAATCGTTTTATCAACTAAATTTACAGGGTATCCGTTGCTCTTAGCTACAGGTACCTCTGATGAAAGCTTCCTCTTTTACAAATCATCGTCTATTCAAAGAGAAACTTGATAGACAATGTATCAAGAAATTAAAAGCAGCCATTTTATGACGGATACAATGGCAAGGGTCACTTGGGTTATACCTAAGGGTGCTGGTACTTTTTAGAATAATCCAAATAGGAACGTAATGTTCCAGTTTAATGGCAGACCCCATATACAATGTAGATATTAATAAATTATAATTGATACACAAACTTCTGTATACGTGAAGCCCGAATACCATTGTTGTGAGTTTTATTAAGTAAGGAGGACATGCGTTACCTCCTCTTTATTTCAGTAGAGTCTGGTGGGACAGCTTCTTCTTTATTGTTCAAATTAACTACAAAATCTATGTGGTACCCGTACGGTGTTAATACATCCTCGGAAAAGTTCTGCGATTTTCCTAGCACTTCAATTAAATACGTTTTCACCCTCAGTGGAAATTGATTGTCTGGCATTTTGACATCTAGAAATAAAGAAAAATGTACTAATTAAATAAAGCTAGTGTAAAATTTAGTTAATACATCAACAGTCGCACAACTGTGATATTGAAATGAATTTCAGGGATACAGATAAATTACAGGCTAAAATTTCCCTGACCAAACATGGGAAACTAAAAGCGATACCCAATTTCTGAAAGTACCAGTGAATAGATACTCTTAAAGAATACATTTTGAAGTCCAAACGAGTTGTTGACGATTATGGTATAAGCATCGCGACGTCTGGAAACAATTTTTAGATAACAGGAAGTTGGAAAACGTCTTATTTCAGTAATAGGTGCATATAACATATAAGAAAAGAAAATAGCAGTAATACTAATACATTCCTAGGGTAAATATACATAAAATAAATATAAATATAATTAAATATACATGTATATGTTTGGATGTCAATCATAAGACAAAAAATAATAAATAATATGAGAATATGGTATGCTTAACGTTGAGGTTTCAAAAGGACAGTTTGCTAATTGCAGGGAGAAGGTTGGTGTATCTGTAAAGAAGTCAAGATAACCGCTGTGATTGTTGGCTAGCCTAGAAGATCTTGCAACAAATGAGTTGAACCCGTAGGTGGTTCGATGAACTGATTCGTGAAACATAATAGCTGAATGGGTAGTTCTTAATGGAACATGAATGTCAAATCTTTCCAGCAAATATGGACAGGAAAAGAGCAGAGAGTGGAAGAGCAGAGAGTGTCTCACTCTACTGAACTTCGCCCTTTTATTATTGTATTCAGTAATAAATAAAGACATATTATTATTATTAATATGGAGTCCAAACACATGAAACATATTCTAAGTGTGGCCTTACAAGCGAACAAGTGAACAGTAAAGTAGCTTAATAAAAGTAATATTAGTAAAATCACATGAAGTTCGTTTAATGAAACCTAACATTTTTAATAATTTGGTAACAGTTTGAGAAATGTGAGAAGTAAAGGTTAATGATGGGTCGAGTATTACACCCAAGTCTTTAATAATAGATGAAACATTATCAAGGGATGAGTTTTTAATGTAATATTTTGAAGAGCGAAGAGGATCTCTGTTGCGAAAGAACAACATACTAGGCACTTACTTGCATTAAGTTCTATACCATTACAGTGACCCCATGCGATAGGGCTATTCAAGTTTGTTTATAATTTATTGCAATCTTCAGTGGTGAATAACAATTTAAGATCGTCAGCAAACAAGAGGAAAATGCCATTAGTAAAACATTCTTTTTATGGAGATGGAAGTGTAAATCTTTCAGAATGTGGTAATAACTACGGCTTGAAATATTGAGTGCTAATGCTTTTCGTTTTGCAAATCTTTTAGCTGCTTTTTCATCAAACAATAAAATAATAATAATAATATGTTTATTTTCCTTTCTCCTTACAATTCAATTGCACAAAACATAATAAACAGAACAATCAGGAAAACCACTAGGTCGTGCTCAAGCAGGCAGAAGCAGCTTCTGCCCCCCGGTTTAATACACTAACCTAGCCTAATGAGAACACGTTATTGCCGTAATAAATACCTAACACTAAAAGAACTAATCTAACTAAACTAAGCTTCTGACCTAAAATAAAGTAGGGACGTTTGTAGACACTGCAATAAAATAAGTAGATAGGTTCCTACCTTGAAATGATAAAATGACAAAATATCATTGATAGTTACTGATAATTATAAAGATAAGTTGACATATGATTTTTAAACTGTTTTACCGTTAACCTTTGTTTTATATCCACAGGTACAGCATTGTAAAGCTTGAAAATGTTGTAGCTAAAAGACCTCTCGTAAAGACTGGTTTTATGAGAGGGAGGTGTTATGCAATTTTTGTTTCTAATATTAATATTATGAATATCTGACCGGAAGCTGATTTTGTTATATAAGTAACTTGGTGTCTTGGTTAAAATTATTTGATGATATAAGCATAGAGTCTGTAGTTTTAGTCGATTGTTCATGTTCATCCATTTTAAGTCTTTTAATTTATGTGATATATGTTCCCTACGACGTATTCCAAAAATATATCTGAGACACGAATTTTGAGTTCTTTGAATTCTATTTCTTGTCAAAACATCCAGGCAAGGGTAATACACAGGCGCACAATAAGAAAAACTTGACAACACAAGTGATTCACATAGTAATGTTTTTATTTTTTCCGACAGATACTTCCCATGGGGGTAAAGTAGTTTTAATGCTAAATAAGATTTTTGTATATATTTTGTAATTTGTGTAGTGAATCTAAATGTGTTATCAAAATTTAACCCCAGATTACGGGCAGCATGTGTAAACGGAATATTTGTGTCATTTATTTTTGCACTAAAATCTTCCACGATTCTGGCGACAGTTACTTTGTTACCAAATAACATTAATGATTTATTTGGATTTAGGAACAAATAATATTCTTTTGAAACCTTTTCAATAATTTTAAGATCAGAGTTAATTTTCGTTACTGCCTCTGCAGCCTTATCCCTATTAAATGACAGATACAATTGTGTGTCGTCTGCGTACATGTGAGATTTACAATGTAACAATTTATTACAGAAGTTACTGGTGTAAATACAGAATAACAGAGGCCCTAGTATCGACCCCTGGGGAACTCCGACCTCAAGCGAGCATACAGCTGAACAGTTATTATCTATTTTTACCAATTGGGTTCGATTTGCTAGATAATTTGCAATTAATTTAATTGCATTTTTACCCAGGCCAATGTAATGTAAAATAGCAACAGGTAGGCTGTGCTGAAGCGTATCAAAAGCTTTAGTAAAATCCAGCAGCACTAAAGCTGTAATTTTGTTACAATCAGTTGCTTCCAAAATGTCATCCGAGACCTTCAGCAACGCAGTTGTACAGCTGTGAGCCCGTCTAAAGCTCAATTGGTGAGCAGGTAGAATACTGTACTTATTTAAATGTTCTGTCAATTGCAAATACGCGACTCTCTCAAGAATTTTTGATAAAGTTGGTAATATACTAACTGGACGTAAATCTTTTGGTAATAATGGATCTGACACCTTAGGGATAGGAATTACATGGGTTAATTTCCATTGGGCTGGAAAGGTGTTTGTTATTAAACAGGTATTTACTATATGTGTGATGTAAGGAATAACATATGGACAGCAATACTTTAACATAACAAGAGTTTTTTCGGGGGCACATTTTCACGAAAATGACCCATCTATAGTAATAATTTATATTACCTAAAATACTCACACTTTTTTTGAAACTCTTCAACAAACCTCTTATGAAACCATGGAACGTTAGACTCTGGATAATCTAGGCAAACTGATCTGTTAAGTTGCATCATTCTCCGCCGCACTCTTTCAGGATATTTATCCTAAAACAATTAAAATCTATGTCAATTTATAGATCACAAATGTTTATCTGAAGTTTAATCTCTTTTATTCTAGAGTGACACTGTCGATAAAGTGTCCACAAACAAAATATCCGAAACGTGGGTTTCGCCAATTATGTTGGCATCGTCTGCAGATTATAAAACTTTAACTTATCTGTGGATAACATCACATGATTGTCAAAAGAGACGTCCAATATAGTGTACTCGGTACATGTGAAAACTACTTCATCGCCAATTTACTGTGTTCTAAATTACTAGACACTTAAAATTCATATAATTCAGTTCTGTGTTATGGAAAATAGATCAAACATCAATGATACTATCCTATAGTGATTATTTTATATAAGTACTTCACCTTTGAGTAACAATTGGCCAATTCCACATCAAGTTTTTCCAAAAACTCCACATTGAATATCTGTTTTATGAAAAAACTCGGCAACTTGTTGAAGAAAGATAGGGAAAGTGCGCTTTGTATGAATGCCAAACCGCTTAAACGCTCTTGATCCCTGAAATGAAAAATATAATTTGAATCGGAAATCAAAATAACATTTTCTAAAGCTACTAAATTTTTAGGTACCCATTTAGACTGTCAGTTAAGGTGGGACATTCATATTGACTTTATTTGTGCTAAACTAAACTTGACCAAATATATCTATAGATACAGTCCTTGTAAATTCACATAAGGCTGGTTTAATTCCAATGAACGTTTTCTAATTAAAAACAAAACACTAAATATGCTACTCACACTGAGAAATAATGATGATATAAGTATCTCCCCAGTTAGTGTGAAATTTTTGGGTATCCATATAAATAATAATAAACTGAAATGGGACGAACATATAAATTTTATTTCAAAGGAATCAGAGTTAACTTATTTGCACTACGCAACTTTGCAAATTGTCTGCCAATTACATTAAGAACTACATATTTTGCTCTTTTTCATTCTCATATCTCTTATGCTGTTATAGCTTGGGGGCATGTTAGGGATTATGATAGAAACTTTAGGCTACAAAGGAAGGCTGTCAGGATACTGAACAAGTTAAATGTTAGCCGGGACTGCAAAAGCTTCTTTGTTAAACATAAAATATTAACATTCTCATCTACTTATATATTAGAAAATTTATTACATATGAAAAGTAAGATACTTATTAAACATATCAGAATATCGATAGTCGTAATACTTGAGGGAGAGACAACCTGGTAGTAAAATATTGTCGCATAGAAAGGCAAAATTGTGAGTTTTAACCAACCTACCTGATAATAACGTCTGTCACAACTTGGAAGAACTTGTCTGCATTTATCGGATAATATGCCAAATAATAACATAGGAAGAGTAATTTCTCTGCATTAAAACCAAGTATATTATTTGGATTTTTTATAACATACTCCGTACACTTGTTGATGACCTCTGGTATTAAACTGTCAGTCGTCAAAAAGATGTAACAAATACTTTCTATAATTTTCGACGACATATAGTCCAATTCTTTGTATTTCAAAAGCAAGTTCTCAATCATGATGTTATCAAAGTCGTTCCTTAAAATTGAACTTTTCAATATTTTGTCATTGACTGAAAAATTATTGTCATCGATCTCTAGCACATTTTGTGAACATTTGTTAAGCAATTCCTTCATCGTATTAATTTGATTTGCAGAAATGCAATTGTCTCTAACATCTCTTAATTGCGAGAGACTATGCGATAGTCTCAAGCAATCAAGTGCACTGAACTGGGACAGATTTTCTGCAAATTTGTCCAACAATAATCCCAAAACTTTCCTATCTCTTCCATAAACCATCACAAAGCTTAGATACCCAGATATTATTGATGGAAATAATATTGTGTCTCCTTGCACTCCTTGTTCGATGAGAGTTATTATCTTTCTTTCAAATTTGTAATGGCGATAACTGTCTACATCAGAATTAAAATACATGTAATTCCGACACAGTTCAAGAACGTTATGTGTACTTTCATCCTTGCTTAATATATCTAAACATAAATTCCAGTATTTTGAACAAAGTCTCTCATCCGAAATTTTTATGTAAGAAAAAATTCTTCTAAGTTGAACTAGGCGATCGTAGCTACTGCAATTTTTTAAGTATTTATCAATATCCTTGAGAAATTGTAGCCTGTGAGGAGGAGAAGCGAAATAAATCAAAGCGGAAAATAATTTTAATTTTATATCGATTTGTGAGGAATCGGCCTCTTCCAGTTGTTGTAAAAATTTCGCTGAACATCTTTGAATACTGTTCAGTATATCACCAGGTTCTTCATTCTTGAAGAATTCCTAAAAAAAAATGTTATCTTTAGGCAATATTATCTGCTGGAAACCGCACAATTTTGCGGTAATTCTGTTTTTAGACTAGAACACATATTTCGTGCAATAAATGTGCAGACTTTCTGAGGTCTATAAAGTTAGCACACACCGGAATGCACAAAGTATATTAATTGCTAATTTATTAAGGTGAAGATAAATTTATAAAGCGATACATTTATCTTCACCATAATAAATTAGCGATTAATATACTTGTCTTTAATTTATTACCATTTGCATTCCGTTGTGTGCTACATTTGCTGTGCTAACTTTATAGACCTGACTTTTTGAGCTTTAAACTTGTTTTACCTCATACAAAGTTGTAAGTTCAATAACGGTTAATGAATCAATTTCAGTTTTCAATAGCAAAATGCAATCTGAGGTGAGCAGCACATTCTTATTCCTCCACTCTGAATGATTTAAAAACCTAACAATATTCAGCAATGTCCAGTAATGTGACGCCATGAGCTTATTTTTTCTTAGGAAGTCAGCAACTTTTTCCTTATATTTCGTTAATAATTCATGTGTGACGATATTGCACAGTTTCCTTAAACAAACTGTCAAAGTGTCCAAGTCTTCTACAGAATTACATTTTTCTAGAAATAAATAACCTATCGTCAAGATGCAATGTCCAAAACATTTAAAACACACCTACCTATCTGACTAGTAACCATCGGTATGATATCAAGTGACACATAATAAGGTCTTACACTCTTCTCCGTAAAAATAGCTCCCAAGAACCTCGAGCAACTATCCAAACAAAAATTTTCTAATAAATGATCTCGAACTTTCAATGAAATGGACTGCATCAATTGATCTTCTATGGGAATTCCCAATTTATTCAAATAAAGCAATATATAACTTAAGTACTCTGGCTCAAAACTGTCCATTTTTCTATCAATAAATGACAACAAACTATTAAATTCTCTGTTCTTATATAAATTTTCTATAAATTTATTCAACATAGATACATTTAAACTATTATAATGGTAAAACATATTCTGCAGGTCTCTTAATACAAAGATGGTTTGTGTTACATGTTTATCCTCATAAATATTTATATATTTCTTAACCAAGTTTAATACATCCTCAACTGAAGCACATCCTTTTAATTCATTTATTATCTTATCGTTGGAGTTTTTAAATAAGCTATGTCTAGTACTTTCGTGTCGTTCAAACGACTCAACCTCCAGAATTCGAAAATCTTCTAATAATTCCTCGTTATGATCATTCTCTGTATGTATTAATTGTGAATTCGATTTAATTGTTGCCAAGAGCTGCTTACTTAAAATACATTTGGGCTTAAAATAATTAATGGGAGTGCTTGTTAAAATACTGAAACCTCGTTTATTAAAACTTTTTCTCCTTACAAAACTACAACATATTTTAAAAAATCTCATGATTCACTTGCATTTCCATGGGACATTTTAGGAGGTTATATTTACATTTTTTGACAGCGTGACCATGATGACCAACATTCAAAGAATTAAGGAAGGAATACAGGATATTCAGTGGAATACTATTGCCCCAGATATAGATGATGAATAAAATTTTTAATTGTGATGGTTGTTAACAAAGCTTTTCTCTACTCGCTTGTTACAAACAATTATAGTACATTTTAAACGGAATTATTTATTATTTATCTAAAGTATGTTTTACCCTTGACAGTTTGGAAATCGTTGCTGACTGTGATATATGTATGCAAACACACATATTGAATAATTCTAATTTATATACCTAAATATAATCATGGTCCAGTAATAAATGGCCTTTTATTTCACTGTTCTCCTAAACTTTGTTCTATATATATTAGGTTCTTAACAAAAACATGAGCAAGGGTTAAGCTCTGGAAGAAGAAGACGAGTTCTGGAACGTTTTTATCTTCAGTGTTTCTACAGTTTCTAACGTAAGCATTAGCCAAGGTTGAACTGAATTTTATGCTGTTCATATTTTAAATTTTAATTTTTAATTAGTAATAATGAGGAATATAGAAGTGAAAGCCCGTGTGAGAAATTTAAATGCCTTAGTTACAAAAGCAAAGTCTCTAAGTAAAGAAACTGGTCAAATAATAAAACAACATGATACATTTTTTAATGTTCCACAGGGCCGGCTGAAGTTAAGAAAATTTGAGGTTATTATTAACATTTATCATCATAGTGTTGTAAACATGTTATAAGGGCCCTATTGTGGTTATAGGATGGAAACGCAGAATTAATTTACTATGAAAGACCAGACACAGAAGGTCCGAAGCTGTCCTCTTTTGAAAAAGCAGATATTTCGTCTGAAAATGTCCAAAACCTCCATTCCGTTTTAGATAGAGCCTTAGGAACACGAAGTGTAGTGCAAAAAGTTCGTCATTTATTTTTAGTTGGTCAGACAAGAGTCCATGCTGATTCGGTAGAAGGTTTAGGGGATTTTATGGAGTTGGAGGTAAAATAAAAATGTAAAACATTGATATAAATAATAAATAAATAAACGCCACAGAAATTAGATTAGATATATTTTTTAACAGTAGGTATACCTACCATAAATTATAACTGCATCAACAATTTTTAAATTTCCTTATTGTGGCAGTCTGTATATTATTTAGAAATTATAAGTAGTAACCAAATGTACAGAAGTAATCTGGTTTGTACAATGAAAATTAAAATTTTATTTTAGGTCGTTTTGAGAGATGACCAAAGCCCAGAAGATGGACAAAAAATTGCACTCGAATTGATGGAAGAATTAGAAGTCAATAAAGAAGATTTAATATCTGGGGCTTATGCGGATTTGCCAAAAAACTAATTAAATTTCGTGTATAAATCCATTTTATTTATGTTCAACTATGCATTTATAAATACTTATTACGTTAACATTACAATAATAAACACTTCAGTACTAAAATATGTGTTTCTTTTAAATATCTGTGTACTAAGAAAGTTTCTGTATGGAATATTTCGTTAAACGGTGGGAATCTTGTATTCAAGTAATTTCAATTTGGGAGCCGTAAAAATTGAGCATAGAATCGAGGTAGACCTTTGAATAAAATACCTATTTATTCAAAGACGTGGACTTCATTCTGTAGAAGAAGAAGAAAATATCTTACGTAAAAGTAGATCAAATAGCATCAAATTAGTATTATAGACCTACAATCGTATGTCTTTTGCAATTAAGACCGAAACGCAGAATCAGAATACATTTATCGAGATAAAAACATGTAAATTAAATATAGTACTTAATATAATGAATTTTAACGTATGGTAATTTTACGACTTTTCTTAATAATGCCAAATACTGTTGCACGAAGAAGGACACATTATATTGAAATCGTATGTTATTTCCTTTTGCTGTTTTTTGTTGTCCCAATAAAAATAGGAAATCAAAATGAGGATGAAGCGCTATTTAAAAAATACCTGCAAGAATTCAACAAAACCTACGACAACGGGTCAATATATCAGCGCAGATTAGAAGCATTTAAAGTAAGTGTTTTATTGACAAATCCTGAAATATTATTTGCCATACATGTTTTAGAATTCATTGAAAGACATCGGAATGTTAAATTTAAATCATACTAATGGCACTGCTCAATATGGGCTGACGAAATTCTCTGATATGCCACCCGAAGAGTTCCTAGAGTCCAACTTGTTACCTGACCTATCTAGTCAATTAAAACGCCTTACACTGCTGCCTTATGTTAACGAAGACTTAAATGAAAATAGCGTAGAAAAAGTGAAACAGGCTGCAAGTCAATTTAATATTCCTCTGAAAATAGACTGGAGAGAAAAGAATGTAGTAACAAAAGTACAAAACCAAGATGTGTGTAGCGCATGTTGGGCATTTGCAGCTGTAGGAGTAATTGAATCGATGTACGCCATCAAGACTGGTAGAGTAGAGAAGCTTAGTATTCAAGAAGTGATAGACTGTGCCAAATATAATGATGGATGTGAGGGAGGCAACATTTGCGCTTTGCTAAATTGGATGAAGGTTGAAAAAGTAAAAGTGGTTACAGAAGCTGAATATCCTTTAACTTACACTAGCGGAAAATGCAGAAATGTTTCTTCCAGTGGAGTTCAGATACAGGATTATGAATGTGATAAGTAAGTCTGAAGGTTTAAACAGGCAAATCATAATATTTTCATATACTTGGCGGCCCCTAAAGTTTTGACCAGTCAATATCTCAATATTTGAACAACAACTTTGAAATTTGATGATTTTAAAGAGTGCATGCAATGCTGTATACAGCGTGGAACATTAATAATAAGCCACAGTTTAGGGGTAGATCCTTTTGGCCAAAATATGAGGATATAACCAAATATGCTTTAAAGAGATACAGGATGTCAAAGTTCAAATTATTTTTTCGTTTTTTTGCAATAACTCAACAACCTCTTGACTGATCTTAGCCAAATTTGCTAGAGGAACTTTTTTTATTCTAAGAAACAATAATTTATGTATTACATCACGCTAGATCATAGAGAGCGCCGCAGGACCTGTATCTGATGATGAATTATTTCTTTTTTTTTTTTGGCGAAACATTGTGGTACTTCTGACCAGAAAATTTGATGAGGGCGTTATTTCCACGTATAAAAGGTACACTTGGTAGAACTTGATAACTCCAACCGTTTTGGAGGAAAGTGCCGTTAAACATTTCAATAATTTTTCGAGACAAATTCAAATTTAATGAAACAGTTTACCATAGCAGTCTCCTTCAATGATGTCGCATTCAGTGCCGGATTAACCCCAAGGTAATAAGGTATTGACTCCGGGCCCCCACCAAGTTGTTGAAAATTTATAAAAAGAAAAAAGGTCCTCATGATTTACATTGCAGAAGCCTCCACCACAATTTTGCCTACATGCCCTCGTTCATGTTAATCCCGCCCTGGTCGCGTTCGTTTGACAGTTAGAGACAGGGCTGGCGTTTTCGTCATCCTAAATGTTTCCTGACTAACAGTAATCATATCAGTTCTTCGTAATTGGGTGGAATTGATTGTTTTTTGCGTGATTTTTATACCGACTAAACTGTCATAGCAAACTTTACATGCTGCATGTTTTATGTTTCGTTTCAGTTTTGTGGGCTCGGAAGAAGTGATTCTAGCCTTAGTAGCGAAGAATGGACCAGTAACTGTGGCTATAAATGCATTATCTTGGCAGCACTATGTTGGTGGGACGATTCAGTTTCACTGCGATGCTGATCCGTTCAAATTGAACCACGCTGTTCAAATAGTTGGATACGACTTAACGAGCGATGTTCCCTATTACATAGCTAGGAATTCGTGGGGTGAAGATTTTGGCGATAATGGGTATTTACAATTAGCTATAGGGAAGAACATGTGTGGACTCGCGCATGAGGTGTCCGTACTTACATTGCTGTGATTTAAAAAAGAATCGTTAACTTTTAAATATTGAGATATTATCTACGGCTATATGGACTAAATAAGTTCCCCACATTAATTTTTCTTTTTCAACGTCCTGGCAGATTTTGCCGCACCTTTTCTATCACTCGACCAGTTTTTGAATACTTAACACTAATCACTATGTTATGAAGTATCAATACTTATGAAATGCTGGCCGAGAGTAAACGTCAGTATAGATAATTAAATTATAAACTCAGATATGAAACGATGTGATAATTTGATTGTTATTACACATCTTAAAAGTAGTTAGATTGGAAACTTTCTATATTATTGAGCTTACAGCAATATATTTTTGTAAGTGTTGTATGTTATCTGTAAGAAATAAAAGCTTTGATATTTGTTATTTAAAAGTCTAAATATATGTATATTATACATCGTTATTCTTGTTATCGAGATATACTCTTCAAATCACAATTTTAAACAATGATATTCTAAAGATCTATGTTATTAGTTAGTAATAGAAAATATTTAATATTTAAAATGAACGAATTGTAGTTGAAATCATGTTAATAAACATTTACATCAACCTGTCTTTATTACTAATTTATTTTATCAAATCAAAATAGAAATCACACACATTGGTAACCAGTTAATGGATAACTAAGAATTAGTTATAGACCTTGACAGAATTTTTTTAATTGTTGCTGAATTACAACAAAACTTTCATTAACAGTACTTGGTCTAATTTAGTGTTTAAAGAACGTGGTATAGGATTTCTGCTTATTAAATATACAGCGCTTCCTGTGATCCACCCATCAAATGGTTTAATAATGGCCTGCATCTAATGAGAGATGAATTATTCAGTTTAAATATTATCTATGTCACAAAAAATTCAAATGTTACAAATATCTTATTCAATATTGTACACAAAGATCACAAAAAGGCGATTACCAAAGAGAAAAAGGGGGCGAGCGTAGGTGCGTCTTTACTATGTACATACTTCGGTATGCGATGTAAAGCAACAACAGGTGCAGTTAGTACTTGGATGGGTGACCATTCCAATGGAAACCGCGTTCTCGCCTCACACATCGTCCAGCGGCTTGTATATCAGTGTATGCGCGGAAGCTATACAACCTTAGGCGAGGGTTGTATAGGAGATATACCATCCTTCGGAGGGGATGTAAAGCCGTCGGTCCCTTGTCTATTAAATGTTAGGCAAGTAAAAGATCCCTACTCTTCTTAAAGGAAGAGGTTCGGCAAAATTCCTGGTTGGGGGTAGCTCGTCTACAGGCGTCGGTGTTAGGCCTCAGTAGCGGAAATAGGCCGACGTTAAATAAATGTATAAAAAAAGAAAAAGCCTTCAGTTTATTACGAATTCAGACAATAAAGTCAAAACAAGCTGGTCTGTTGTGAACCTTGAGCGTAATATTACTAAAACTTCTATAGAAGCTAATAAAAATTGTAACAACTTCAATTCCTTTTTTGCAACTGTAGTCGACGATTTCATCAATACGATTCATATTTCGGGCAGGGTCGCAGGAGATTTTCTTAATAATTTACAGAAGTCCATGTCTTTTAGAACTATAAATTCGAATGATCTGAATAATTATTATTCTTTAATTGCAGAATTAACTGAAAATATAATCCTTTTAAAAGATCCGCTGAGTCATATGATAGAAATAAATAATAGTCAAGTATTACATTTATATGATACTAATATAGTTGAATTGAGAGAAATTATTGACTTAGAAAATATTTGAAAATCTACCAGAATCTGCTCTAGATGATTGTCTTATAAATAGGTCTTTTCAGTCAGGGGTTTTCCCATCTTTTTTAAAGATTTCTTTAGTTATCCTATTATATAGCCAATCAGTGACAATCAATTTGGCGTTCAACGCAATAAAAGCATTAACGACGCAATGTTCTCCTTTTTAAATACTGTTTATACTAAAAATGAAGGGAATATCGCTGCTGCCATATTCCGTGATCTGTCAAAAGCCTTTGACTGTGTGCAACATGGAATATTGCTGCAAAAATTGGAGGGCTACAGTTAGATAGATAGATAGATAAACAGAGGAGCTATTCTTCTCCAAGTACTTGGAATCTCAGTCTCGCTAAGCCTTTACTGAGGTTTTCTCTTCCTCTCGGCAGAACCTACATGTTGCATTCTCTGCCAGGCCCATTAGACTCGTGTCTATTGAGCCGGCAGTGCCCAATTAGAAGGCTTACTATTATTCTGATGGCCTTCCTATTCTGGCTTAGTAGATCTTCCGAACATTCTTTAATGAATTCTTTGGCCTGTCTCTGTCTTGGGAGATTCCTCCACCATTCCAGAGATTTATTTTGCACCCATTCCTTAGTGGCTGCTTGTATGCATAGCTTTGCCATGCCATAAAAGGGCACAGGTTCTATTGGGGCTTTGAGTGCACCTTACTTGGCCAGTTTATCAGCCTTTTCGTTTCCTCTGTGTCCTGGTACTCATGATAAGGTCATTCTGTTGTGACTTCCCAGCTCTATAAGGGCTATCAAGCAGTCCCGCACAAACCTTGAATTGATTTGCATGGAGCTGATTGCTTTTATTGCCGCTTGGCTATCAGAGAAAATGGCAATCGACTGGTTAACAGTACCTTGTCCTATTATCGCTCTTGCGCAACAGTGCATGGCGATCACTTCAGCCTGAAACACCGTTGCATATTTTTCTAGACTTTTCGGGATACTGGCTTTTGACCTTATCCCGTAAATCCCAGCTCCAACTCCTTGTTCTGTCTTGGAGCCTTCAGTGTACCAGACTGTTTGTGCTGTTATGGGAGGACCGCTTTTCCAGTCTTCCCTGTCTGGTATTACAGTCTGAAAGTTCTTATTGAAGTTATACCTTGGGTCCATTCGTCTGTGGGCATGCTTAGGATGGGATCCGCCCTCATCTCCGAGTATAACTTCTGGTACTCCATCCCGTGTTGCTGGCTAATTGGTGTTTGGCCTTGCATTAATCTGTGCACATTCCTTTATATGAATATGTGTAATGGTGGCACGTCCAAGAGAACCTCAAGTGCAGCCGTAGGAGCAGATTTTATGGCCCCCATGGCGCACAGGCAAGCAAACCTTTGTACGTCACCTAACAGCCTTATTGCTCCCTCGTCTTAGTCCACCATACCACTGATCCATATGTTATCGATGGTCTCACTACCCTGGTGTATAACCACAGGTTCATTTTGGGGTTTAGCCCCCAGTTTTTCCACACTTTGCCTACACCTTCCCAGGGCGATTATTGCTTTCTGTGTGACTTTTTGGATGTGGGAGTTCCATGTTAATTTTTGGTTAAAGATGATTTCTAAATATTTTGCCTCACAGGCAAATGGAATTTCTACTCCATTGAACCTTAGGGGCTTTAGGCCTTCCAGTGCTCTTCTCCATGTAAAAGTGACAACTGTGGTTTTGTGGAGATTTATAGAGTCCTTCCTTACAACACCATTTGTCGATAATATTTAGGGCTCTTTGCGAATGCTCCGTTATTGTATTCGCAAATCACCTCTTGACAACTATTGCTAGATCATCAGCATATCCTAAACAATAGACATCTTATATGGACAGTTTCCAGAGGAGTTCATCAACCAAGGTTGCCCACAGTAGTGGTGATAGTACTCCTCCCTGGGGACAGCCTGTGCTCATTTTCGCCTCAATGGAGGCCTCACCTAGATCGGATATTATAATCCTATTGTCTAGGCTGGCTTTAATCCACTGGCAGAGCACTGTTGGGACTTATCTGTTTGATAATGCCCTCGTTAGTGACTGTGTTGTTGCGTTATTAAATGCTCCTTCTATGTCTAGAAATGTATATATAGACACATGGTACAGTTAACATTTTCCTGCAAATAAAAGTGTTTCTACAGCTTTCTCCATACTTAAGTTTATATATCAATATTATGAATCGTTTTTGTAACACAAATACTTTGAATATTCCAGTGGATTTTCCCTAAAGATGTATATTTTGAGTTATATACAAATAAGCCAAATCATAATATACATTCATTAAACTGTCTTCACTGAGCATGTTTTTTGATAAATTGTGAAATAAGATAGTCGATTATTCCCATGACTGTGTGCTGTCGCTTTCGCTTAAGGGGATACCACAAAATGACATATTTCTTATTTCTTCTAAGTCTAAAATCTATAAATACTGTTTTATCCCTTTTTAATTATTTAATATTAACTTATTTCGATCACAGCAGACACTTACATCATCTACAGTTGTTTTAATGTCATAACTAAGCTCATCAGTAGGTACTAGATGCAGAGATACACACAGTAGTATCACCTGCATACATAATTGTGAGTCCTTTAATAATTTCAAATATATTATGTACACTTGCGTACGCCACTGGTAGAAAGCTACATAATATTACGAAAAAATATATTGGCACCATAGAATATTTACTCAAGTTAATTTTGTTGAACTGTTAAATCATAGGTTACACTTTTCATGTTTATTACAAGATATTGATAACTGCATGCTCTGCACATGACCTACGCGTGTGAACCTCTTAAAATGCTAATAACTATTTATAGAGTTACTATTCTAAAAAGAATTATTCATTATTTTATAAACAAAATATTGATAATTGATAATTTCCAATGGTGCGACTCTTGATACCAATTAGATTTATTTAAATTCATCAACAAATAATAAGAAAAGTAAAATATTGATGTTCAATATAACAAAAAGCTGTTATAATTTTTTAAATAATTTTTGCTTCCTTGAACTTAAAAATGGCAAAACTATAAAAAAATCCGAACAAGATCAGTTTTTGTGGACATCTTTATTTTAATGTTGTAATGAAATCCTGAAAAGTACCTTTAATTTGGCCCATGGGTTTTTCTTTTTAGGGAATGAAAAGAGGGTAAATTTTACTTTTTTTGCCGTTATAACAGTAACTATCAATTTTTCGAGAAAATGGCAAAAATTGTAACTCATAATATTTGTTGCAAAAAAAGTCATTATACTTTTCTTTGTACAACTAATAATTTTTTAATATAACGTACGATAAAGTTTCAAATTCTGTAGTTGGTAAAAATGGATACTCTTTTCCACACCGCCGTCAGGGTAAAGTACTAGGGCGTTTTTTCACGTGGGGTCCCCAGTAGGCCTGATCCACATAAAATTATTTCGGCCTCTTCCTCTACATCTATTTCCTGTGGAGCTTCCTCACCTACCTTAGTGATTTCATCAAATCAAAATATATTCAACTGTTGATATTTGCATGTCTTGTATTAAGAAATCCATATATATGTATTTTCATAGAACGCATGTTAAAATCTAACAGTAATACTGTAAATAGCCATGGGTTTAAAAAAATTTGTTAATGACCTTGATTTACTACCCAATAGAATTCACCTATTATTCCTACTACTTCCCAAGTCACTGGCAAAAATGGCATATAATATATAATGGAAAATCATGCAGTTTTATGAGCGTTCTATTTATATATCTTCACTCAAAAAAAAAAAAAAAAGTTTCATTATATAAATAAAAATTTATTTCAGTAGAAAATACAGCAGTCATAAAAATATATACAGATTCAATATGAATAAAATAAAAACATAACATTCGTAGAATTATGGTTTCAGCATAAAGATGTTAATCAAGCGACTGTTATCATCGGTGCATCAATAAATAAATTCAGTTCAAGCAAAACGATGAATTTATCGCGCGATTTCATGAATCCTTAATTTGACATTATTTTTCACCTCCTTAATGGCAATTTGTATCTCCTTTTCTTTGTCATTTTGCAGCCTAGACATAATCTCGGAAAATATGGTGAATATATACTTTTGCTTCGAACCGATGATGAAAGGAAATCCAAATTTCTCTTTGTATCGTCTATTCAGATCCCTGAGTTTTCTTTTCTCCTCGATGCTGAGGTTATTTGTTCCAGTTATCTCATCTTCCAAGGGCAACTGGCTGAGGTAAGTGAGTTTGTTCAGAATGTCCGGATAGTGCTGGAGGATTCTTTCTTTCTCTAATTAAAAATTATGTTATTAGACTTTGATTAACTAAGCAACTTGTTTATAACTTACCATGTTTCTTTAATGAGTCTATATAATCTATAACTGCTTGGGTGATGTCATGAACATCTGAAAACGGCCGGTTTTTCAGTATTCCTATAGCAGCGGCTGGATAATGTTCCACTATGTTCCCAAAAATTCTGATGAAATTTTCACTCAACAAATTGTTTATTTCTTGGACGGTTAGCGGGTGAGTAAGCAACATGTTTCTTAAACACTTGTGTATTCACATTCACAACTATCGTAAAAGTGCTGTAAACAGCGTGGATACATTTCTTATATCTTGGCCTTTCTCCCACTTCCAGTCGGATAACATTTGACCTTACTGTTTTATTTATTTTTATAAATAAAGATAACTTCCTCTATCGTGTTGCTTTATTGTATGACAAAATAACCCATTATCGTCTTTCCGTTGTGAGGGGGACGCCCCTTTGCATAACGGAGATAAAACAGTTCTAGATGTGCAAAAATTGTCCCTTTCTGGAATTCTGGGAATATTCCAAATGATTGTAAATAACTATTTCAAGATATTATTAGATTAAAAACAAGCAATGTGATTAAACAACATTTTATACAAAAACAAACACGTGTTGGTAAACTCACTCACCAACATTGGTGTGTATGTTTAAGGGAAATATACAGGGTGTTTTCTATGTACGTTATGAAAATTCATTAGATGCTTATATGGCCAATTTCAAGCATAAAACTTCTAATGAAGGTATGCCCTGTATAAAGATTGCATCCAAAATACGATCTTCAGATATTTCAGCAACACTTGAAGATTTTTACACCAAACATTGAAATAATTTAATACAGGGGCTTAAAAAAGGAGGGCATCCTTCTCATTTTTAGGCTTACTTCACCATTCTTAGCTCATCTCTCTTTGTGAAATGAAAGATTTACTAATTTCCTTAAACTGAATTTGATTCGTTATATGAATGACTAACTATACGAATTATTTAATGCAAAGAGTTCAAATATTTTTTAGATGTCATGTAGAAATGAAATAATCTATTTGATAACAGAAACTAAGTTGATTTGTGGCAAATAACTGGATAGTTCAATAATTATTACTTTAAGTATCCTTTATTTCATGCTTGTTTTGCTTCAAAATGATTACTCATTTGAAACTGGTAAGGTGCCCGATTTGTTGAAGAATGCACTTGTTAAATCGACTCCAAAAAACCTAACATTATTAAAAATTTATCTGATTTAAGACCAATCAGCCTTATGCCTGTACCTATGAAGATAGCTGAAGCGCAGCTCTTCATGCTCAATTAACTAATTATGTAGAATCCCTAAAAAATGTATCCCCTTCTCAATCGGGATATAGAAAAGAGTTTAGCACTGTGACTGCCTTATGTTCGATGACCGATGACAACACTTCTTCATATCACTAAGGCATTCGACTCGATAGATTTAAACTGTTTAGTTGCTAAATTATACTACTATATCAGAAATAATTGCCTTCAATGGTTTCACAGTTACTTATTCAATAGAAATCAATGCATGGTAGTCCATACTTCAGAAAATATTTGTGTATCAGATTCTCGTCCCATTAATGCAGTTGCACCACAGGGGTCCATACTGGGACCTTTGTTGTTTTGCATTTTCATTTCTGATTTGCATATGTTATTGAATCTTATAATATTTATCTGTTGGCTGATGAGATTTCACTAAAAAATAGTTTTACACTTGATAATGAACAAAATGCAATTAGTGAAATTAACGCGGGCTTAAATAGGATCAAACAGTGGATTCATGGCAATGCTCTTCAGCTGAACGCTACAAAAAGTCAACATATTTTCATTAGTTCGATTCAATTTGAAACTTGAAAACTTTTTAATTAAAATTCACGATGAGCAAATACCAACTGTTGAACATGTAAAACCTAGGAGGCTTATTCAATTAGAAACTTAAATTTACTGTTGTTGATCTAATATGCCGCAAAGCCTAGTTAAGTCTGAAACAACTTTTCCCTTTAAAGAGTATCACATATAAATTATGCTGATATTGTCTACGGTCCTTGCTTGTCACTATACAAGATAAATCTAGCATTCAAAAAATGCAAAACCATTGTATACACAACAATCACAGGCACTGTGATAATGGTTTTTTCGACCACGGCCAAATATAGAGAATAGAATAGAAAAAAACACAACAATCACTGTGCCAGCTGATACACTCAAGGAGCTTCACATTAAGATCAACAATATAACAGATACATTAAATGCATGGTGTCAAAGAAACAAGTTGATTCTATATGAAAAAAAAGACAGTTTGCCTAAACTTTCACCTCCAAAAACCTTTACCGGAAAACTTCATGGTCAATAATATTGTACTATCGGATTCTGCCAAATTACTTGGTACCTTACTTGATTCCAAGTTGTCCTGGTGTAGACATATAGATCATGTATGTAGTCAATTAAATAAGGCATTTTTTGCAATGTTACAGTTAAAATCCACTCTAGACAAAGAAGGCTTAATTAAAATATATTATGCTATGGTGTATAGTCTCTCATTTAATATTCTTGCATGGGGTAAAGCCTCTGAGTGAGAAAGAGTGCTTATTTGTCAAAAAAGAATTATCAGGCTTATTTTTGGCCCAAAAACAAACGAAAGTTGTAGAGAAATATTTATAGAAAAACATATTCTTACAACACCTTCGATCTATATCCTAAAATGCTTAACTTTTACAGAAAATAACTTAGGTCTCTTTAAAAAAGGGTCGAAATATCACAATTATCCAACGAGAGATGGTGATCTCTTAAGTGTACTGAGTCACCATATGGGCTCATTTAAACGATCATCCATGTATAACTGTATCAACTTATACAATGCTCTTCCTAAAAGTATTCATGATATTCCAAACAACTTAAAATTTAAAATAAAACTAAAAAAACATCTATCTAATAAGGGCTATTATAATATATCAGACTTTATTGAAGGGAAATGTTGTTATCTGCTTTATTTATTGGGTCACATATATATGTACTTACGTGTTTTTGTCACACATTTGTTGCGTCAATGTTGTTTGTTTTTTATTTGCTTCATTATTTATTTATCTCTCTATGTTCTTTTGACTTGTCACATGTATAATATGTATTTATTGTGGTCAATAATTATTATTATTATTTATAACTGATGTACCACGTGTTGCCCATATTACTCCTTATATTCCCGAGCTAGGGTTACCAAGGCAAGATGAAACTATAGGTTTGTGCGCTATTCTTGTTTCCTCAATAAAATTTTAACAACAGGTGCACACAGTTAAGTCGAAAGTAGAATCATTTAGGTAATATGTACCTGATCCTTTTGTATTTATTTTTATTAGCACAATAAATATATTATTATTATTATTATATGAATTCTGTCACATAATTCGATATTTATTACCATTAGCTAGAGGAGTGGTCGTTTTGACTGATCCTTCAAACAGATGTGTCTTTCCTGAAGAGAATTTTCACAAAACACTGTTAGTCTTACCTAAATTGCACCTCTTCTTGGCTATATCAGGCTTGTATAAAACATAGTAGTTAAAAATCTCCAAATGCAAAACTCAATACATGAATGTTATTTCATATGAAATTACAACAAAATTTAGAAAGTCAACATTTAAAGTGAGAACCCTTTGACATTTTTTATTTGTAATTTTCTCAAAGAATTTATTGATTTTTTTCCTCCAAAATAGACAAAAAAATGGGAAATTGCAAAAATGTTGAGTAAAAAATTTCATTTTAGATATTGCCTGAATGGAACAAACATATACTAACTAATCAAATGTGCAAAAATCAATTCACATTTAATTGTATTCGAGAAGGCAAAGTCCAAAAAATTTCCAAACCGTTCTGTAGATTAACAGAGTTCTTCTATTTTTTGCCTGTATCATAATTCAATTAAGAAATAAACAAGTTAATTATTTAATTCGATAATTTCATGATTACAAAGCAGGATATTTGAACGAATAATTAAAAATAGAAGTAAGTGTCGTCATTAAAACTGTCTATATCAATAATAAGACAGGAATTTATTAATTTTTTATTATATATGTGTATACCATATAGTTTTCTTATCACATATTCTGATTAAAAAATCACTAAATCATTATTATTCCTGTATCACTACTCTTTTACAGTTATTATTTCACAATAAGATGTTTTCTTTTTAAATGTCTGACCAGCGCAAATTTTTTGCTTCTGAGATAAATAGATCGTCAACAATTATGATTCAGTGTGTATATGGCAGTCTGTATGTGCAAAATGACACGTAGAGAAAATTAAAAAACTGTCGCCGAAGAGTTATAATAAATTGACCGATGAGGAGGTTTTAATTGAAACTTAATTATTTCTTACATTAGAAGTGAAAATTTTTGCGTCAAGAAAGCCTAATAATTTTGTTAAAAAATGAGATAAAAACAACTCATGTAAAAGTATATTTTGCTATTTTATGATAAATGAGAAAACTGAAAAAGATAAAATTAGATTAGAAACACTGAATAGAAGAAATAATTTATAAAGAAATAATAGTACTCTAGATAGGGTTAGAAATAGATATCCGAAAAGTTTCCACCCCATTGAGGAATAGAAAGTCCTTTTTTTTGCAAAAAACCACCCCTAACGAGGACTTAACAGTGGTTCTTCACTTCTATCTTGTAAACCGTTTGTTATAAGAGAAAAAAGTATAGGAAATAAAAAATTTGTCGTTAAATTCTGTATAAAAAAGTCCTATTGACCTTGTAGCTTATCCTCACCTATTTCGCAGTAACAGCGTCCAACTTCCACAGCGAATATCTCAAAACCGGTTACTTCAGCGAGAAAAATGCCCAAGAGTGAATTTATAGAACGAAATTTTCTCTATAAGATGCATGTCCAGCGGGTTTTGATGCAAGTGATTTTTATTTTCCCATTTTTTCATAAAGATGCGTTTTCTAGTTATACGTAAAATATGTACCTCACTAATTTACCTAAGCCATTCATTCTAGACGACCTTAGGAAGAGATGTTTGAAGCATTGTATGTAGAAGAAGGAAAAGGCACAGGTCAGAATAGACTCTGTTAAACCTGAGAGTGCCTTGTTCCTCGAACCTTCAGTTGTTGAATAAACGTGCTATAATAGTACGATAGAAAACATTTAGGAAATATAAATCTTATAAATTATCATTTATTGGACCAGATGGCATTCCATTATACGTTCTAAAAAATGTGTATTTACATTAGCGATAAAATCTATAACTTGTCACTGCACACCGGCATTTTCCCCGAGTTCTGGAAAAATAGCTTTTTAACACCAATTCACAAATCTGGTCCAAGAGATGACATCAAAGACTATCGAGCCATTTGCATCCAATCTGAGAACCCAAACTTCTTGATTGCTTGGTTAATACAAAAATATCATGGGATACTGCACATATTATTAACAATGAGCAACACGGTTTTATGCGTAAGAAACGCACCTCAACTAATCTACTTCTGTATGAACATTTTATTCTTAATGTTTTCGAATTTATACTCATTTCAAGAAGGCATTTGATCGTGTTGATCACGTGTTGCTCATAGCCAAACTAAGAGCTTTGGGTGTCGAGGATTGCATGCTTGAAAGGATTCATAGTTACTTATATAACCGAACACAATTTGTCAGATGCTCTGGAGCCGTATCAGCTTTTATTATAGTCACTTCGGGCGTTCCGCAAGGATCGCATAGCGGTCCATTATTATTTGACTTGTTTGTTAATGATATTAGTGAGGTTCTCATTAACAGTTATTATTTAATGTTTGCTGATAATTTGAAGCTATTCAGAATCGTTGACAACTCTCATGATGCCTCTCTTTTGCAAAGTGATCTCGATAATCTAGTTCGATGGTGTGACATCAACCTATTGAAACTTAACCCTGCTAAGTGTAATCAAATTTCTTTCACGAGAGGCAATAATCCCGTAATATTCGACTACCATCTAAATAATACCTTAAACAGGGTAAACTCTATAAAAGATCTAGGTGTAATATTTGACGTCAAGATGACATTCAAACCACATATACCAAAAGTTACATCAGAAGCACTGAAAGTGTTAGGGTGCATCAATATGGACTCTACCTTTTTTTCTACTAAAATATACAAATTGCTGTACTCTTCACCGGTAAGGAGTCTACTAGAATATAAGAGTGTGGTCCGGAATCCAACATATAATGTCGATAAAGAAACCATTGAGAATGTTCAATCAAAATTTCTTAGGCAATGTGTATTCATGATGGGTCATCCGATAGGCAATATTTCTACAGTGCCATCACACGGGAACTCAATCTTCTATTACTTGAGCGGAGATGAATGCAACTCGAGTTATGCTTTTTGCATAAATTAATTAATGGTAATATTAACTGTCCTGAGATACTTCAGTTGATTAGCTTTAATTTAAATGATTGTAGAACAAGACATTCAAAACTTTTTAAAATGCCCTTTCATCATACAAATTATGGTCAAAATGATCCCATTAGCAGATTACTCTGAATAGCAAATTCATTCTATAATGATATTGAACTCTTGGCTCGTCACTATACTCATTTAAAAACCAAGTTACATCTCGTATAAGTAATTTAAATTAGGTAAGAATACATGATGTAGCTGAATTGTATTGTACTTGTAATTATTTTCTTGTTGTAGAATGCAAGTTTTCACGGCCGTTGTCTAATGAAGTAGTTTCTTCCAGGTCTTGCCGTGGTCGTCGAACTTGACTTGACGTTTCGCTGATCATCCTGTCAGCTTCTTCAGAAGGATTCTAAAGACTGGATTTGTTGTGTAACACTCGCCGCGACCAATGACCAGTGAAACAAAGTGGCGCCTAGGTATATAACGAGGAGTGTAGCACAACAAATTCAGTCTTTACAATCCTTCTGAAGAAGCTGACAGGATGATCAGCGAAACGTCAAGTCAAGTTCGACGACCACGGCAAGACCCGGAAGAAACTACTTCATATTTTCTTGTTGTCTTATCTATGCATTATTTTAAACTATTTTTTAGATAATTATTATGTTTTCATTTATTGAACTGTAAAATGGCTTAGCCGTATAATTAATAATAAATAAATAAGTAAATAAATAATTTCTTGTGTTGAACTGATTTATTGTTTACCATATCGTTAATATGTCATGCAAAATTCCCTGAAATTTTTCAAAATTTATTAAATTCTCATACATTTCCATATCTTATAGATTTTTAGATTCCCTGAAATTTCCAGGATTTCCAAAATATTCAATATGTGTCCTAAAACCCTGTAATAGTACTTATTTAATGTATGTTTATTAATTACTGAATTATTGATATTGTTTTTTTTACAAAACAACTTGTCATATGTTTAGAAAACGTGTTGTGGCTAATTCCTATTTAATTATCACATAAAAACCACAAATATTATGTTTTGTTTATAAATAAGTGTGCAGTGCATTAAGGCTTACTAAAAATCACTATTTATAATCAAGTATATGTTATTTTAATCAATGTGCAATAAAATACAGCCATTATAATATAATAATATTTAAGATACTTTTTAAAATGATCAATCATTTATGACTGCGTGAATATTTTTCGGAACATTAAACTTGTAATTACATACTAATCTTGTGTTATTTAGACTTTTCCAATTAATTAGTTTATTTATGTTCCTCGTTCCAGATAATATGCTGATTATTATGATTAACGTGAATTTGCCAAATTTGTGTGACCCACTTTTTATAACATAAATTTTCCACTCTTGCTCAACCATATACGGGAAACTACTTCCTATTCCCCTCACCCCCTACTCTGTAGAGAACAGTTTCAAAGTATAATGTAACAAAAGAACAACTAAATTGAAATTAGTTAAACAGTTTTCTTTACCACATACAAATCATCATCACCAAGTTGTCATGAAAAGACCTAAACATAGAATGCTTGTATTATAAATTTAATGTATCTTGATTACTGAGTTGCATAAAAGCAGTTAATTGTAATGTTTACTAATTAAAAAGTATGAAAAAATGATTATAGATAAAACGGCAAACAATAATATATCATACTAAACAGAACGAGAGAAACAGTGAGGTTTTGTGGATGAGAGGACGATATTTTTAACATAGAATAGAATAGAATATATTTCTCTCTTTTTCACACAATGTGTATACAGTCGTCAAAATAAATCTAGTAGCATACAAATGTACTAAGTTATATATATATATTTATGGTGTAGTGGTGAGAGGTAAGTGAATCCTCTCATGTGGTCTAATGCTACTATACACCAGACATCACAGATGTCTCCATGGTGTATAGCGACTTGCCATTTTGCAAGTACCGAGAGCGGCGACCTTCAGCCCTTGGTGGACTTAACCTATATACTGTTATTATACATGATTTGCAGGAGAAGAGAGAGGATTCACTTACCTCTCACCACTACACCATTTACATTAGTCTGCATAAGACTAGCAGGTTGGCCACTGTCATTTGTCTGCTCCATGACCTATGGCATACTGAGGAGAACTAATAAGTTCGAAACCGGTCTATGTCTGGTCAGGGAGTTGACAAATGACATTGGCTACCAATTTTTCATGATTTGTAAGGTGTAATTCAATGCAGGTCGGGGTATTTGCCCGCTGAGTAGTTGTTTCCTGCAAATCATGTATAATAACAATATATATTTATATATATATGAAAAATACTAGGTTCTAGGTTGAACCGCGTCTGAGATTGTTAATGTCTCAGACGCGGTTCAACCCGAGAACCTAGTATTATACCAACGACCGCGGAAGCTTCTCGGAATATATATATATATATAAAAAACAAGAAAACAATGTATATAATAAAAACAGTTAAGTAAATAACATACAACAATTAAATAAATAACATGCTAAGTAAAACACAAACAAATCTATACCATAAAAAATAAAAAACAATTTTTAAGTAGTAATGTCCTAACATTTTTTTTGAAACTTTTTATACCTATATTTTCATTTTGTAAATGTCGTGGCAAAGCATTATAAAATTTACTGGACATATATAAAAAGGAGTTTTTTGTCTTTGTCAAGTGTACACTTTTCAGGCATAAGCTTTTCTTCTCTCTAGTATTATAACCGTGAACATCCTCCTGAGTTAGAATAGAACCCAGCATAATTCTCTTTTTAATGCACAGCAAACAATAATAAATAAAACATGAAGGTAGAGTCATAATACACATATCCTTAAAAAAAGGTCTACAAGAGTCAGTAGGCTTGGCTTTAGCTAAAACACGTATTGCTCTCTTTTGTAATATGAAGACCCGTTGAGCATGACAAGTATTACCGCACAGAATAATAGCATACACCATTACACTTTGAAAAATAGAAAAATATGAAATCTTTAAATAATTAGCGCTAAGTTCACTTTGTAATTGCCTTAGAAGAAATATTATAGTTGATAGTCGCTTACACAGTTCATTAGTATGATGTGCAAAAGTTAAAGAACTATCAAGAAAGACACCTAATGACTTTACAGGATTGTTATTTACATTAGAAGGTACCACTGTAAAGTCAAGTGTATTAGTTTTATCCAAGTTCAAACTTAGGAAGTTGCTAGAACACCATTTTTGTAACAGATTTTCACAACGTTCAATGTCATTTATTATTTCATTTGAAGATTTACTTTTAAATAACAAAGTTGTATCATCAGCACAGGCAACTGGAAGAATGTTATCGTCAATATTTAAGAAGAAATCATTGACATAAATAATAAAAAGAACAGGTCCTAAAGCCGATCCTTGAGGAACACCAAATTTAACATACTTCTGGTTAGATACTACATTATTCCATTTAACAAGCTGAGATCTGTTATATAAATATGATGCAAAAAGATTTAGTGTAATGTCTCGTACACCATAGTATTCAAGTTTTGTCAATAAAATATTATGTTCAACAGTGTCGAAAGCCTTTGACAAGTCATAGAATTTTGCTGTACAAAATTCTTTCTTCTCAAAAGCTTCAAAAACATTTTCAATAATTTCACAAAGTGCCAGTACCGTTGATTTGTCAGATCTGTAGCCGAATTGAGACTTGCTAATATATTTATTCTTTTCAAAATAATCTATTAATCGATTTTTAATAACTAGTTCAAATATTTTTCCAATAACAGGTATTACTGAAATTGGTCGAAAACTAGATGGTTCATTATATTCACCTTTCTTATAGATGGGAGTTATTAATGAAATCTTTAGAGCTTCTGGAAAAATACCATTGACAATACAACAATTAATCAGATCTGTAATATGCTCATAACAGTATTCTGTTAAAAATATCGTCCTGCCTTTACTTACAATCAATGTATTATGATAATACATTGATTGTAAGTAAAGCAGTAAACGTAAATAAACTATCGATATTGCTAAGTATGGTTTTTGCTGCTTTATTATTGTTTATTTATTTATACCTATTTCAAAATTAATTAAAAATACAAGGATAGAGTTACATTAATAATTGAGAGTATTCTTTATACCATCTCGATTTTGATATAGATGAGTACAAATGTAAAAAAAATGAACACATAAGAAATATAAAAAAGCACATCAAAATTATGAAAGGGCAAGCGTAGGTGCGTCTTTACTATGTACATACTTCGGTATGCAATGTAAAGCAACGACAGGCGCAGTTAGCACTTGGATGGGTGACCATTCCAACGGAAACCGCGTTCTCGCCTCACACATCTTCCAGCGGTTTGTATATCAGTGTATGCGCAGAAGCTATACAACCTTAGGCGAGGGTTGTATAGGAGATATACCATCCTTCGGAGGGGATGTAAAGCCGTCAGTCCCTTGTCTATTAAATGTTAGGCAAGTAAAAGATCCCTACTCTTCTTAAGGGACGAGGTTCGGCAAAAATTCCTGGTTGGGGGTAGCTCGTCTACAGGCGTCGGTGTTAGGCCTCAGTAGCGGAAATAGGCCGATGTTAAATAAATGTATAAAAAAAAGAAAATTATGAAATTAAAGTGTTACCCTCTTGCAACATGTCCCTACAGTTTTGATGAGTTTTTACTAAATGCCAGAATATCTCCTTAATAGTCCTTATAGAAATAATGATCAATTTGTCTCTGCGGAGTATTGTTTTATATATGTATGTATGTATTTTTATTCCTTTTAAATATTTATGTATATATATTTTGTTTGTACAGTTTTTTTTATGTATTATATATTCTGTGTATTTTTACTATTTTATATACATGACAATTCCAATACTTGTAAAAGTCTGATGGAAATAAAGATTATTATTATTATCAGTACAAAGTGCATCTACTGAGTTATTTGATTTTATTTACAATGAAGTAGATAAAGGAAAATATATTGTCTATCTTATTTGATCGATCTAAAGCCTTTGATTCTGTAAACAGTTCTGTCTTATTTAGTAAATTGGAAAATATAGGTATAAGAGGCAACACTCTTGATCTAATAAAGTCTTTTATGGATAACAGAACCCTAACAGTTAAATATAAGGAAGCTTGCTCTGTCCCACAAACTATTACTCTGGGAGTACCTCAGGGAACTATCCTGGGGCCTCTATTATTTTTCACTTACATCAATGATCTACCGTCGCACATTAGCGAGGGACTCACAGTTATGTATGTAGATGATACTACTGTGTGTATCTCTACTCTAATATTGATGAGCTTAATTCTGACATTAAAACAACTGTAGATGAGATGAGTGCCTGGTGTGATAAATATATATTGTATATATATATATATATATATATATATATATATATATATATATATATATATATGTATTCAATAATGGTAAGTAGAGATTTTTCACATTAAATACATCTGCCTAAGCATTACTCCTAAGTACTTTGTTTTATTTGTTTTTTCAGAGATAGTGAAACCTAAATGAGAGTAGTTGGTAGCAATAACGACAGTAGTAGACCAAGAGCTACTGAATTTTTTTAAACAATGTCGGAGGATCTCCTTCAAGTTTTATGGTACATAGTCATATTTAAGGAGCCAACACTTAGCCGGGTCTTACTCCTGGCTGAGGGGATGGTTTCGTATGTGGGCTATTTTTTACAAATCAATACCTTTGCATGGTGTCTAAATTTTACAAGCAGGCCAAAACATTTTAAAGCTACTGTCGAATACACTACTCGATGGACATTTTTCTAATCACGTTAACTTCATCAGGAGACGATTAAAACTGAAAACCAGTCTTACTTGTCTCCCGATGATGCTGACAAGGTTAGAGTAACGCGCGTTGAGTAGTGTACTCGAGTGTAGTGTTAAATGTTTTGGCGTTTTATAAAGTGGTTTTTAGACAATAAAGATATTGGTTTGTGAAAAAAGCCCTCATACAAAAACGTCTTATCTGCCAGGACCCCGACTCAGTGTAGTGTTGTCTCCTTAAACAGGACTTCCGATGCTCATTGAAAAATTCAGTAGTTCCTGGTATCTTGTCTATAGGTATAAAATTTTGTGTCTACGTCTCTTGCACTGAATGAATCCCCTTGACAATGGAAATCCATATTTTCTCCGAAAATGGAACAAAAAGAAATTATTAAAATTTCAATGTCAATCAGACAGGATGTGGATGGATCATCGACAACACTAATGTATCAATAGTACTAAAGTCCAAACAATTTTTTTTACCAATATAGCTTCATAATTAAAATAATCATAAATTTGAATTAATATTTATGTTACTTCATGCACGTAAATGATCACGTTACAAATAATTTTCAACTCACATTGATAATCAAATCATTTATTATGTAAACAAAGCTAGTGAAATGTCCAACTAATTGCATATCACTGAACTTGTTTACTTATATTTTGTTGTGACTATCTTATATTTTGGTATGATTCTTTACACTTTTAGAAAAGTTTTAGATGAAGGCAGAGTTCCACGGCTGTTGTCCAGTGAAGTAGTTTTTTTCCGAGTTTTGAGATGGTCGTAAATCATATTTAACGTTTCGCTGATTATACTGTCAGTATCAAGCTGACCATATGATTAGAGAAACTTTAAATCAAATTCGACGGCCACAGCAAAATCAGGAAGACACTAAATTTACTTACCTATTCCCACGTAATTTTAGGGGAAAAAAATTACCACAAGTTTTTCAACATTAATATATAACAAAATTAAGCGTCACATTATTCAGCAAAATATTACATAAATATTCTATTCACTCTTCCTTCGTTAATAATAAATTAGGATAAAATCGTAAGCCTTCTATGGAGTCGTCTCGACAACATTTTCCGAATTTCTCAGTTGTCAGTAATCTTTCCTTGGCCAGGGTCACCGAAATGCCAAGCTTCTGAGATAGTTCTTCAGCTGACAAAGATTGGTGATCTTCTATCTAAAAGATAATTGAACCATAAATACACTAAAAATAACCTCAAAGGCCGCAGTAAGGGAGGTAAATGTGCTCATGCTCCAATTGAGCCGATTTTTTTTCTTTATAAATAGCTGTCTATGGAAAGAAATTTTCCATCAAATATGATAGATATATTATTTTTGCGGTAATTAAAATATAAAAACAAAACCTTTTTTTCATTCTAAACAGCTTTATATTAAAGAATGATATTTCAGTTCTGATATAATGTATTATGAACAAAAATTACAGGTTTTAGACGTTTATTTTCATGGTGAGAATTTTTCAAGGAACTGGTTTAATCCAAAATTGGCAGATTTTTTGTCTTAAAAGTTAAAAGTTGTTTATTCTAAAATATATTCCAGAAATATAATACAAAATGTGGGGAAACACGCTGAAAAACAATAAAAACCGCTCTTTGGCTATTTTGATATATTACCTGCCAAGAAATGCCAGATTAAGTCACAAAAAATATACAGTTATTTGCATATCAAGGCTGTAAAAGTGATCTTCCCCGGCTGAGTTCGAAGTTTGCGGCCGAGGCATAGCTTTTATAAGACAATAAAGTTCTAGTTTATTGACTTTTCATCAGAAAAGATATACTTAATGCTTTATGAGACTAATTAAGTTAAAATTTTATCGAATATTCGATTGTCGTAAGACAATACAGTTTTAATTTTTATCGTATTCGATGAGTTGCTCATTATATAATAAAATTTGTTTTAATCGCATCCCAAGTGTTTTTAATTGGCAAGAAATAATTATATGAGTTCTTTATGAGCAAATAACAGTTACAGTGTTTATTAAATCCTTTGAGTTTTTGTTTGGAAAAGTATTCTACGGTTTGGGGAGGGATTATTTAGGTTTCGATTCCCAGACAGATCCTCATACATACTATTTTGGAATCACATCATCAAGGTTTCACATAAAATTTACAGTATCTTATATATACTCATAAAGGCAATTTATACAATTGCATAGATACAGATCATTATTCAAGTTTCAATTCCCAGATACATCCTCATATCACCATACCACATCAAACCTCATATATTCGAGGTTTCACGTACATTCTTACAGTATCTTATATATACTCATAAGGGGAATTTATCCAATTGCATAGATATAGATCATTCAGGTTCCAATTCCCAGATAGATCCTCATAGACACCATTATGAAACCACAGCAAGTCTCATATATTCCATTATGGTTTCTTATATATACTTATAAAGGGAACTTATATAATCAAGAAAATCCTCATGTTATTAAAGAAAGGCATCTTCAGCAAGAATCTAAGATTAACGTTTGGTGTGGTATCATCGGCGATCAATTATTGGGACCATTTGTCCTTCCTCCAAAATACTCTTGCTGATATATTACATGCTTTCATGCTAGACATAGGAACAGAATGTGGTTCATGCAGATGGAGCTCTCTCTCATTTCTCCATTGAAGTCAGGGATTATCTTGATGAGACTTTAGACTTTCTCACGCAAATGGATCGATCGAGGAAGTGAGTTTACTTGGTCACCAAGGTGTTCTGATGATAATCCTTTGGATTATTATGTGTGGGGACTTAGTTTATGCAAATACTATCAACTCAAGAGAAAAACTGTGGGACAAAATACAAAACACAGCGTATTTTATTGGTGGATAGGAAAATGTATTTTTCAATGCAAGAAAATCTTTTAAATAGAATTAGAAAAGGTATAGAAGTAGGCTCCGAAGTAGGTTATTTACTCTAAGTTACAGCAATGGGGTTTTTGCATGGGGGGAAGTTTATAATGTTATTAAGTCAACTTTTACGTTATTTTTTTGGTCTTCTAATAAGATTAGATCCTTATTTTAGACAATCTTTTGATTTATATATTTACCTCAATACCATGAAAATAATCCATTAGTTCTTAAGAAAGTGAGGAAGAGTTTACGGTATTACGATGCTCTTTTCCTTTACATTTTGTACTTTTTTCAATAAATACACTTTGTTTCATTAAATTTGAATTTGTCTTTCAAAAAATTATTGAAATGGTTAACGTTACTTTCCTCGAAAACCGTTGAAGTTATCAAGTTCTACCAAGTGTACCTTTTATATGTGGAAATGACTAAAAAAGATTATTCGATAGTTTCCCAGTAATGGAGTCTGGGTAGCTTTAACGGAATCACTCCATATATGAATGAATAAAAGTTACATATTACTTACACACGTTTTTGTTACTTAACCTCAAAAATGCCTTATCAAATGACCAAAATATCACGTCCAGCACGAGGTTAGATAACTAAATTCGAGAAGATGCATTAGCAAGTAAATAGATATAAGTTATCAACAACAAAGATAAGCAACAATGTATAACTATGTGTAAATAAATCCACATTTGTATAATATAATTTAAAGGTATCCGACTATCTTGTTTCTATTTTATAGCTTTCACAGAAAAAAAATATCATATTTTCTTTGAGCAAATATTAAAATGTTTCCATTTTATTCTACGGTCTATACTTACTAGTAGTGCTTATATTTTGAAAAATTTAATTATACTGGAACAAAAGAATGTTAAGGTGGGCATATCCAAGAGAGAGAGAGAGAGAGATCCGATAAGGAAATATTTATTATTTTTGGCCATAACTTTCTTTTTAATACATATATTGTTAAGAAAAAGTATAAGACTGCCTAAGTAGAACTATGACAGGTGTATATTAAATCTCTTTAAAAAATCATGTTTTACATCAACTTCAAGAAAAATGTTTTAATAGCGATATGAATTTTCACTCAATAATTTCAGTTGTTTGTAAAATTAGCTAATTTAAATTAAAAAATAGTGAGTGAAAATCCATACCACCACACCTGTCATAGTTTTATTTAGGTAGCCCTAAACTTTTTTAACCTCTCCACAATAAAATTGTGAGAGGTTACTAAAATTGGTTCAAAAACAAAAATTGAGATAACATCAAATCTTTACGTTTTGAGGTCCTAGGAACTGGGTATTAGGGGAAACATTCTAAATGTACTCCAGTCCTATATGGAATCTAGAAAACAGATAGTTAGCTATGATGGAACAAATTCAGAGCCTAAAGAAGTTCTTCTTGGAGTACCACAGGGTTCCATATTAGGACCATTGCTTTTTTTATTGTACATAAATGATCTACCTGAACATATCCAGCAAGGCTTTACTATTATGTACGCGGATGATACGTCCATAACTATTTCAGCAGACTCTCCTAGTGAATTATGTGCGAGAGTAAAAAATACTGTATCTAAAATGAAAACCTGGTGTATCAGTAACAGATTGATGCTAAATACGGATAAAACTGTTTTTATCAATTTTAACCTTAAAAGGCCTTGTCTACTTAATGAATTTCCTTTAAAGGAAAATGGTAAATTCCTGGGTACGCAAGTAGATTGCCATTTGTCGTGGGAGTTACAAATAAACCAGGTATGTAAAAAATTAAGTAGTTCATATTTTAACTGATATGTTAAATGAAGCTGGACTAAAATGTGTATATTATGCTTTAGCATTTTCTCACCTTTCTTTCAATATTCTCTTATGGGGCAGGTCATGTCATTCAAACAGAGTATTTATTCATCAAAAAAGATTAATTAGATTAATCTTCAAATTAAAGTACAGAGAGTCCTGTAGAGATGCTTTTATCAGCAAAAAGATACTTACACTTCCCTGCATTTATATATATAACTGTCTAATATTTACTAAACTTAATCTGAAGAACTTTGTTACATTAGCTGATCCTCATCATTATCAAACTCGTAAAGGAAATTTATTAACGATACCACATCACAAAACATCTAATTTCAAGCTTTCGCCACAGTACAATTGCATTGCACTATACAACAGCTTGCCTGATAATTTAAAATGCCTAAAAATTGGTAGATTCAAAGTAACTATAAAAAACCTATTATTATCGAAGGGATTCTACAGTGTGGAAGAATTTTTAAATGACCCAAAGGGATAATCCTTTTTAGATTTTTTTAAATATTTGTAAATATGTTCTGACTAATTATATTATAATTATGTATTATATAGACTGTGTTGGATTTTATATTGTTTCCATATGCAATGCTTGTTTGTTTGTTTATTTCATGTTTTTATATTCTATGTTTGTTTGTATTTTATATTTATTTATATTTTGTTTTTATACTCTTGTATAATTTTTTTACTATTGACATGTCTAATATCATGTAATATGATCTTAAAGACGAATAAACTGATACTGATACTGAACCCAAAAAAGTGATTTTTGAAAAATGTCTGTGTGTGTATGTGTGTTAGCAAGATAGCGCCGAAACTACTGAACGGATTTGAATGAAACTTTGCATGTGCGTTCCTTTAGTGCCCCAGAAGAACCGAAAAGGTTTTGGGATCGGATTACGTTTAGTGCCATTTTGGCGCAACGAGTTGTGTAGCGTATGAAAGCTCAAAATTTGGTTTGAGATAAATGGACTGTATATCTGTATATATAAATTTGCGAAATAAATAAAATTGTCTTGTAACTCTCCATAGCAAATAAATGAAAAAGGGGAGGCACACTAGACGACTTACCCTTGTGATGGTTTGGTGGTCTTCTTAAGGGTTGATCGTTGATGAAAAGGTCCTTTCTGTTGAAAAACCCTTATTGTCCTCTTTTCTCCCACAATATTTACCTTGATCCACAACACCAGTGATAATGTTCAAACAACACTCAACTTATGAAAAGGGCCCAAAGTAAAGATTTCAGTTCGGAATTTTAACAAGTGGGCAAAATATCAATATTAATACGATGAGAAAATTAAACACAACACGTGGTTAACAACTCCATAAAATTATATGACAGTATTATAAAAAAAGTGTTCTTTTTGCTTGAAATAAAAAAAGGTTTGTAAAAGCCGTCTAGTGCCAGCATTTAAATGAAACCTAAATATATTCAAGCAGCAATACACAAGTTGTTTATTTTATAATTACTTTCAATTTGCAATGGAACCATTGAAATGCAGTTAAAATTCTGATTTCAACGATATATCACACTTCCACCCTTTCGATGTGGTTTCCGTGAAAAAATTAAAAACAAAGCAAATATGAAGCATACATCGCATTTCGCATGACATGATCGATGCGCGTGCCGTTACGTCGTGAAACCCGTCACATCACGTGTCAGTTCACGTGTGAGGGTTTCTTCACTGCTCTAGAAGTAGAGCGGATTACGTTTAGTGCCGCTTTTATATGTATATACAGACAAATCGAAGAATTAAACTACAAATATTCCTCTAAAATCTAGTAAAATTACTGAAATGCTAATGTTTCATTTAACAAAGACAGCCGCGAGCGATCGGATTGCAATGAGCAAATTTTGACGATTGTCATTGTCATCGTTTGTCATCCGATAACGTTGGTGACATGTCATGTTAATAAGATTTCGGCATATTTATAACTTTTAGTGGATTGTCACAAACTTTAAACGTAGATGTAACAATATCAATATCATATGTTTTCTGTACCTTCGTTGGTGAATTTATTATAGATTATCACTTTACCAATTTTCAGTTTGTTGCTTTACAAATCTGTAGTATTTAGAACTAAACTTTCTTAGTCGTTCAAGTGATGTTAAAGTTATTAATATCCTAATAGTATATTATTCAACGAGCGATAATGTAGGTAATAACTCGCAAAGATGATTGTAAATTCATTAAGTTGAGGGTATTTTTAGTGCCCCAGAAGATCTGAAAAGGTTTTGGACGAGATCGGATTACGTTTAATGCCGTTTTGTCACACAATTTAATGCTCTTTTCGGCTTCAAAGATCCACCGAGTGGGGAGGTTCCAGCCGCTTCCACTAGCTGCCGATTTTTTTACTGATATGTGTATTAAAAAAAGTTATGACCAAAAATAATAAATATTTGCTTATCGAATCTCTCTCTATCTCTTCTCTCTCTATTGGATATGCCCACCTTAAGTGCTTTGAAGTCATGGAAATAACTTAGATCCAATTTATTTTAAAAACGCACACAAATAATTTGGCAAAATGTTTAAAGATAGTAAAAGACTAGTATCAAACTTTTTCTTAATATAACAACGAAATAAGTCAATGTTTCATTCCATGGAATTCAAATTAGGCATGTAATTAATGCTACTGTAAATAATAATTCCACTTACTAAAAGGGCTGTTGCTTCTGCGATAGTTTCACCGTCCAATGTGCTCAATTGTAACACCATAACACCCGAGTTAAACTGATACAACTTTAAAGGTAAGCCCAAGGACTCCATAACACGACATGCATTAAGTATATCTTCAGGTGACAACAGTTCTAAACTTCTTGCTCTATTAACTCGACAAAAGACGTCAGTTAGTGCCATCATTCCACCCATTTCCTCCACATGGCTCAATAAGAAGTCAGCAGTCTGCGTAGCCAAGTCCCTGTAATACTGGTTGTCTGATTTATAAGAGTCTCTTGTCACCGGGTCATCGATACCTAAGCTTAACAAGTAGGATTTGAATCGCACAGTTTCATCTTCCGTTATGTCACCTTGCTTCTCCTAAAAAATTTAGAGAAGACAAACTGGGAATTACATCCACATTAAGGACTTTTGGATAAACGGAAATTTCACTTAACGGAATATACACACCAACCTTGATTTTTGTGGATATAGTCCTAGATAATCTCACCATGTCCTTAGCCATCGCCATTAGTTTACTAAGATCTTGAAAAGCCTCCGTAATACTCTCATCGGTAGCCTTTTGTTTTTCCTGTAAACTTCTTTCGATACCAACTATTCCGGTCCGTAATTTTATACTAGGCAACTGAGTGTTGATAGGCGTTTCAGGACTTGGTGGTTCCCAAAGCCTCTTCTGTATAAGATCGTTGAAAACACCGATAACATTGTTAGAATAGCCATCCCGGAAGGATAACTTTATGAAGCTGTTGTAACTTGTCATTTGCGGGCCCTCTAATTCTTCTAAAATTGAATTAATAGGGATGAATTCATGAACCAATTATTGTTCCTAAATAACAAGCTATATTACTAATACAAATTATTTACCAAAAGTTTCTGATAAATGCAATATTACTTTCCGTGATCGACTGAAACTAAAAGCGCTAGGTGATTCTTCCTCCACAAATAATACCAGATCGAGGCTCAGAGCTAAGCATGTTTGTCCTCGAGCTATAGCCCCTGGTCGGCCCCATAATACCCTATGCGTAGTAACGATTAATTCACCACCCTCAAAGGACGTCTGAAATCAAACACAATTTATTTTTATAAGAATTAAGTATTAAATACATACATACCTTTTGATGGCCATCGTATATCCTAACGTTATTTTCAACAGCTATTGTAGATTCACCATCTAATAAAAGGGGACTAGTATATTTAAGACGATTCATAATTTAAAATGAGCTACATCAATAAAATAGACATGACATAATTGACAGCTGTCAGAATACACTAACCTATCATTTCTTCTCATTCTTCTTCTTATCACAATGTGTTTCTTTGAGAGTTGTGAATTATATTATTAGTGACATGTGACACTTTTAACATGAAGAAGAGAATTAAATAGAACAAAAAAATTTACCGACGTGTAGCTGTTTACTTAAAGGCCCAGGTGTTAATTTTTGAGAAAAATATTTCGACAAGGAAATGTAAGTCTAAACATGGGAGCATTTAAGATTACGACTTATTTTAAATTTGCTTTTAGGTAGAAGGAACTCCAGTTGTAATAATACATTTTTTAATTAAATCTACATTATTTACATATATATTAAAAGTTCTTCAGCATCACCTATCATTGACAAAAATGTCTTGTTCAGCGATCTATATACTCGACGTAAAAGGTAAAGTTCTGATATCACGTAACTATCGTGGTGACATAGACCTTGGCGTAATAGAAAAGTTTATGCCCCTTTTAATGGAAAAAGAGGAAGAAGGTCTTCTGACCCCCATTCTACAAACAACTGACTGTACTTTTGCATATATAAAGACAAATAATCTCTATATTGTTAGTACGACAAAGAAAAACGCTAATATAGCTTTAGTATTTGTTTTCCTCCATAAAATTGTGCAAGTTATGACAGAGTACTTTAAAGAACTAGAAGAAGAGAGCATAAGAGACAATTTCGTTGTTATATATGAGCTATTGGACGAGTTATTAGATTTTGGCTATCCACAAACTACTGACAGCAAAATTCTTCAAGAATACATTACACAAGAGGGGCATAAGCTGGAGATTCAGCCACGAATACCCGTGGCAGTTACCAATGCTGTATCGTGGCGTTCAGAAGGAATTAAATATAGGAAAAATGAAGTATTTCTAGATGTGATAGAATCTGTCAATCTTCTTGCTAATGCAAACGGCAATGTTCTTAGAAGTGAAATTGTGGGAGCAATCAAAATGAGAGTTTACTTGTCTGGAATGCCTGAATTGAGATTGGGGTTGAACGATAAAGTGTTGTTTGAAAGTACAGGCAGAGGAAAGTCCAAGTCTGTAGAGCTCGAAGATGTTAAATTCCACCAGTGTGTAAGATTATCGAGATTTGAAATAGACAGAACAATATCTTTTATCCCCCCAGATGGTGAATTTGAATTGATGTCTTATCGATTAAATACCCACGTTAAGCCTTTAATCTGGATCGAGTCGGTGATAGAACGGCATGCCCATAGTAGAGTGGAATATATGATAAAAGCCAAATCACAATTTAAGAGGCGTTCCACTGCTAACAATGTCGAAATAGTTATTCCGGTGCCACATGATGCTGACTCTCCTAAATTTAAAACAACCATAGGCAGTGTGAAATATGCACCGGAGCAAAACGCTATTACTTGGACAATAAAATCATTCCCAGGAGGCAAAGAATACCTAATGAGGGCCCACTTTGGACTCCCCAGTGTTGAATGTGAGGATACCGAAGGGAAACCTCCCATTCAGGTGAAATTTGAAATTCCATATTTCACCACTTCCGGTATTCAAGTGAGATATTTGAAAATTATAGAGAAAAGCGGATATCAAGCCTTGCCCTGGGTCCGTTATATCACTCAGAATGGAGACTATCAGCTCCGTACCAATTAATTGTTGACCTTTCATCAGCTTTTTATTTTTCTGTTGTCTCTTTTGAGTCGGTTGTTTCCATTACTATCAATAGCACTGTTATATTATGATTATTGTAATTTTATGAATATTATAATTAATATGCATTTTAATAAAACTTATTTAACCAACAACCAAAAAACGCTTTCATCTTTAAGTTTTTTTTTTGTTTATTACGTTACTCAGATGAGGAATACAAATGTAAATGGAAAGAAATTTCTCATTAAATATCGATATTCAATGTTAATAAATCATTAAATACAGAATTCGGTCTAGAGAGGGCAAGCAGGGAAATTGCCCGATGTGGCAAAATCGGTGAATAATGAAAATTATAAAATCGTAAAACCAATGAGCGCTCCACTAATGATGTTAACGTCATCGAGAGATGAGTAACACTGATTTTCAGTTTTAAGCATGGCCTTATGATGCTAACATGGTTAGTGAAATACTTGTCGAGTAGTGCTAAAATGTTTTGGCGCTGTGTAAAAGTGACATCAAAAATATTGATCTGTGAAAAATAGCCCCCATAAGAAAACATCCCCACCACCAGGACCCAGACCAAGCATAGGTTTCTCTTCATAAATACGACTAGCTACCATAAAAGTTGAGGAGGTTCTCAGATGCTCAATGAAACATTTAGTGGCTCTTGGTCATTTTCTAAAAAAAATACGTTTTGGGATCAGGAGATATACCACACATCATACATAAGGAAATATTTGGTTGCATAAATCCGACATGTCAACAATTTTGACAGCAAATTATGGAGGTTAAAGGTTATGTTAACTTACACTTCAAAATGTCATCAGTGCTATTTTCTCTTCCAGAAATATTCAACTCCTACAAAAATTGGGTTAGCAAAAACCCTCAATCTGTAGGCGACTGGGAAACCTCAGCAAAATGGATTTCGTATTTCATAGCAGGTATTTGTACGCTATTCTTTGATTTGATGCCAAAATCAAACCATACCGCTTTGTTTTTAGGAAGAATAAACAATTCTCATGTCGTTTCCGAATTGGTCTATTGCTTATCCAACCTTCTGGTTATGTTTAATGATGGAATTATCAAAAAAAACTTTAAAATCGATTCTTCTACACCAGCAGATAAAATAAAAGTGTGGCTTACCGTTGTTGAATATTCTGAAGTCTTCTGTGAACTGTCTGCCAGAAGGCTTTGGGGTTCTATCGGAAAATGGATAGTAGTGCTTTCAATACAAATATTTAAGTAATTGAACAGTTAATTTAACCTCAGATTTTTTTACTTTTAATTATTTTAGATGCATGGCAAGAATAATGCTTATCTACCAATACAAAGAAAGTATAGTGCAAAACCCTCCGATCCCTGTCCTAGATAGAAGAAATATAAAAGCTAATCCACACTACACCACAGTTGCAGACGTGGCCCAGGCACAATTTGATTCAGCATCATTTACATTGAAGAGATCAGGTCGTGTTGTAAGAAAAATAGATGCGTCACCCCCTATGGGACTGAGAACTTGGAAACCATTGCAGGCCACAAAAAGTTTCAATTGTGAAAATGAACAGACCATCGAACAAGCTCTAGCTGGAAGGCAACTTGTTGCCGAAACAATATATATAGCAAAACCCGTGATACATTTGGTATCGATGGCATGTTTTGGTACTAGGACGTGGAAACCCTGGATGATATCGTTAGTTTTAGATATGACCAGGTATGTGGTGATTGACTGGTGAGACACCTAATTTACTTTTTCTGTCACGTGTTGGTTTGTATAGTTCCAATCACAAATGTTATGATTCAAGTCATCAATCTATTATGTATTAGAGGTTATTCTGTCTTTGTTAAACAAGGAGCCATAGAATAACAGTAAGTCATGTCTGCTGAGGCTACGATAGAAGTCCCAAGCGTAACAATGTGTTTTACAAGTTAATAATACAACCGTTAGTTGCAGCCGCAATCAACGTTCAGCATTCTGTCAATTCTTTGTCAATTCAGTAGTGGGCAGTACGTATATATCAAGTTTATTGATTGAAAATTTCTTTTTGTTTTTTATAAGTTCTTAGTATTTCTTAGTGTGAGTTGATCGAAGAAAAAGGAACAACCAATACTGCGTGCTTCATCTAATGTTATAATATTTTCAGCACATTGGAAGGTATACGAGAATGAGCAGTCCATTAGAGCCTAAGCGGCACATTGAATAGTCTTAACAGTTAATCATGAATGTTATCATTTGCGTCATCATTCTTGAATTTCCAAATCAAATCTATTGAAGGTCACACAGAACAGCACGCATGGGCATATCAACATTTCCAAAAGGCAACTATTTTGTAATAAAAATATATGAACAATTATAGCATGCAATACACTGCATTTTTACATCCGCTGCCGCATTTAATTTACACTTCATCTTATGGATTTCCTGAAAAGGTAAATGGGGACCTCCATTAGGTTTTTCTGCTCGAAGTACTAATCTAATTTCACCATGTCTTGGGCTACTGCATTTAGTCTTTTGCTGGGCATTTTGAGGTTAGTTTCCTTACAAACAGTAAAACTAAAGCACCTAATTTTATTTTAAATCAATTGTTAAAGATTTTTTTGGCAAGTTGTTTTCGTTTGGTCAGCGGACTTTTCTCGCCACGCTCTTTTGCGATATGGCGGAAGGGCGCGTGCTGCGCGCGCATCCAGAAACGCTGAATACGCGGGAACTACAGTCCATGTCGCAAAGGGGCGTGGCGACAAAAGTCAGCTGACCAAACGAAAATAACTTGGCAAAAAAATCTTTAAAAATTGATTTAAAATAAAATTAAACATCGTAGAGAGGTATTTCCCGTATCAAAATTGTAGAGAATTTCTTTCTCTATAACGTGATATATATTTTTTAATTATTAGCTTTATTTTATGGCCCTCGTACTGCGTTAAAGTCGAGCAAGGCCAATTTGTTGATAGTTTTTATTTATTTGCAAAATAGGAATGAAAAATGATAGTTCTAAGGCTACAGAAACACGTAATGACCATTAAAACGCCAAAAAACTTTTTCCTTGAATAAAAACAAAAACTCCGAAATTAATGAGGCTAGCAAACGATCCCTGCAGTGAGATTAGCGCGCGTGACGTCACAATGCTCACAGTGGAACTCGTATACCTAAGCGATATGGATTGTTTGTTTCATTATTGTTTTATCTGTGTTTTTTTAATGAGAGACTCAAAAATTATGAAAGTTAATAGAAACAAATGTTGTTTTGTTCCTGGATGTACAAATACATCAGTAAATAACCCAGAAAAGGTTTTTATGTCCCTGAGTCGTTTATTTAATGTGTTGCAATATTTGGAAATAGAAATTCATATATTAAATATGGACAAAGCTATTATTTTTGTCCAAAAATTTAATTTTGGTCTCATATTACGTCTAACGAAATTATTAATTAATTTTATTTATTTCTTTTAGTACATTTTAGTAGGTGGTGGTGTTAATATATACTTAATAAGTACGGCTATCTTGGATTTTTAAGTTTTGACACAAAACTGGTGATCTGCAGTCCCAAAACCCCCGAGATACCGATTTTGAGTCGAATTATACTATAAATGCCATCCACCATCTTGATTTTTTGTTCTGACAATAAAATTCGTGATCTGCGATCCCGAAAACGCCAGATATCGACTTTAAGTCGAATCGGACCATAAATGGCAAAACTCAACCGCCATCTTGAATATTTATGATATCAAAATTTAAAAATATATTGTCATGAGATTCATATACGCATGTCAATTTTTGGATCTGTGAAAATGAGTCAGAATTGGATTGCAAGATTTGACCTATGCCATACTAACTAAATTAAATAAAAGCAAAGCACATTTAATATGGAACACGCTGTATAATATACTACTAAAGGTTTTGGTACTATATAGTGCTTATTACTTATTTATATAAAACAGTACTTACTGTTTCTCTTTTACACCACTAGATTGAGGCTGATTGAAGTCTTTCACCATGGCCAAAAATTCTGAAACCATGGTAACGTCCACAGTTGGCAGATTAAGCGAGTCCGCCTTTTGAAAACCTTCCTCCATTTTAGAAGTATGCCTTAATTAAAATTAAAAGTCGCAAAACGAAGAACTACATGGACACGACTGTTCGCAGAAGTCAGTAAACGCAGACTATCATATGAAACCGTGCATGAAACCCTAACCACTATAATTCGCGCGCGTTTAACTATGAGAAAAATGACGTCACATCAATCAAAGAGCGTTTCGCGCATTCAAATGAATATTCATATTACTTTAGGGGTTTTCCCATAGAACGAATTTGTTGATTTTTGTAAAACTTTGTAGATATTATTAGAAGACTATTGTTAATCATTTTGTGATGTTTAAACAAGACTTAATTTTTTTGTGAACATGCTACAACACCCAAGTCTTAAACATTTCAGTATGTTATTCCTGACATTTTTCCACATCGATTGATCATAAAATTATCCCCTAAGAAATAAAATCCAAACGATAGATTAATTTTATTGTTCTACTTACCTTGCAATTTTTCTGTGATTCCCATAACACCCAAAGTTAGTACGATCAAATTTTACTTTAATTATAAGAAAACAAGTATAGTTTGTTAGATAAGGCCGGATCCAACAACATATAGCAGATGAAGTTAATTGGCGCAAAGGCTCAACTCAAAAATTAAACCCAAATCATATTTTTACTTAATATGACAATGACACTGACAGTAAAACAATAATATTGTGATTGATGTCATTTGAATTATTTTTTGAGGATTATTATACAACAAAATATCAATGCATTTACAGTGACTTTTATTCATTGAAGAATACAAATACTTCAAGCTACAATTATCAATTTTTTTCAGCTTACATCTATACAGATCTTGCAAGAACAAAAAAATCAGCTCCTTGACGCCACTACAACGCCTTCAAATGTCGAGAAGAACTGTAGCATTAGTATTGTACTTAATTCGATCTCCATTTTATGAAAAACAAAGTAAAGACAAAATCGCCGCCCTCTTAAGTGCTCTGAGTAATCATGTTCCCTTGGCTAGTTTCATTTGTAATCCCTTAGCTCAATACCTGCCATTCTGGCAGAGCACTTACTTTTACATGTGGTCTACCTAAATAAACTACTACGGTCCTGTATGATTAAGACTAACAACTATTTTTATGTTAAAAGTGGTGTGTGTTGCGATATAGAGGGGTTAATGAAGTATTACGAATATTCTGTGGGAATATACTTATTATATAAAATAGGATAGGGACAAAATAGTTCATATTTAGTTTACAATTATTTGTTTTACACCATTTTGGTGGTAGGACCAGGGGTGTATCAAGAGCAAATGATTTTAGAAGACATACAGGACCGTACCATGCTATTTATTTAGACTGTGTTTTATACTCTGTCCACCCTTGCGCCTTGGTGAATATCGTATTGTGTTTTATTGGTTTAATTGGGAGCCATGTGCTTGATATAATGTTGATTAGATGATAAGCGTGTATTTCATTCCATGTGGTATATTTCCAGCATATTTTATTATTTATTTGTAAAATGAAATACGAAAGCCATTTTATTATGACGCTAATAATAGTGAAGTGATTTTTTTGACCACTAAAATACTGAACATTACACTTAAAGCGCTGCAATTTTCATTGCCGGCAATAAAATTTTCCTTGCGCGTTTGCGTACTATTACGTCTTTTGATTATCTGTGGCAATGCTCCTTGCATTGTAGAAATTAGAACCGGATCTGATTTTCATAGCATTGCGGCTGCAATTTAGTGACATTTTTAGGGTATTTGCGTATAACCAACTAGAAATTACTGTTATTATTCGTATTCATATTTTTTACTGTTTTATATTACTTACATAATAAATAAAATGACCTATGATATCCTGCAGGGAACACTACCATAGTCATTTACGTATCCCTTAAATTCTTCCCTAATTTGGATGGCTTCATTTTTTGGCCTACTAACTGTCTGTATACTTAGGCCATAAATAAATCTAAATCTACCGTCGATGTTTAACAAGGGCTTTATCCAACAGCGCTAATTAACAAAGCACATGATGCTGCTGCAACTTTAGCCTGTTTATTCATCGTGAACAACTTATGAATCTTTTAAAAAGGTAAATAATTACCATAATTCAAATCTTTACATGAATCATCTGATTCATCTATGATGGTATGCCTATTTCTTAAGCAATGAAAATTGCAAAGTGTAAAGCGGCTTTTAATGCTTGTTTCGCCTACAAAGCACCCATCATCTGTAGATGTTTAATAGTCATCTTCAGATAATGCTGGGGTGCTTCAAAAATAATGTTCAGTGTTTTAAAGTTTTATAGGACAATGTAGCAAGTTGATTGTATTGTTAATAACACTATTAAGAGGGTGGTTGATTTCAAATGATTTTTTTTTGTCAATCCTTTGTTTCGCATTAATTTGACTGCTGTATATATATATATTATATTCGTAAAAAAAATTTCGAACTCCTTTATTGTAAATTAAAAATATTTTTATAAACATGTTATAGTTTCAATCTGAAAAATAAAAAGTGTTTTCTAATATGTAATTTTAATTGTGACGGTGCAGATTTTGTAAAAAATTTAGCATTTTTATGGTGGATATTTGAAATACAGTGGTGCAGCTAAAACTTCTCGCTGTTGTTACAGTATTTGTGGTCATGGACTCAATTAATGTGACATCGACATGCTACAATGGACACAATTCGAAACGCTTCTAAAAAAAAGCTTAATATTTATTTTAATTTATATTCAATTTTTAATGGGGAAAACCAGTCTAAATCAAATTTACCACTCTATCTGATAAAAAAATAAAATATACAGGGAACTACTTGAAATATTGGATTTCCATGACATAGAAAAATGGAAAAACATTTCTAAATCCAAGCAAATGAACAAAATAGGCCAATTTTACATTTAATTTGTTAAGAAATATCCTTTTATTCAAATTCAAAGTCTACTTTGAAATTTTTTAAATTTATTCTTGAATTCCAAAGCCAACTAGAAATAGCAAATAAATGCCATTTCCAAGGTTATTTTTCATCAGGTTTTAAATCTGAAAAAAGCGTTGGAAAGAAAAATTACAGCTGAAACACCCCCTCCCCCCCTCGATTAATTATAAATAAAAATCCTTTATCGTGAAGCAATCAAGAATCTATTTACTCCCACCCAGAAATTATTTATCTCAATTTTATGTCAAGATAAATAAACAAATTGGCCATATGCGTGATCGTCTAGTTATATGTGGTTAGGACCTTAATTATGTTGTGTGTATGTAGTAACCCTTTATAATTACCCCAGGTTCTTTGATATAAAGTTTGGTTTTACTTGTTTCTGTCTGATACTGTACCTGAGAAAATTAATCACTCTGTTATTTTAAATACACTGTAAGTTTGGATACACTGGCTATTATTTGAGAAACATAGTTAATGTTTTATGTTATTTATGTGGTGTTTTATTACGCAAGATTGCACTGTATATTTATAGTTGAAGTTTGTTTTCTAATTTATTTGATTAGAATGAAATTATTTATTTAGTTTATTACTTGTGTGATGAAAAAAGGTAAAGGAAAGAAAATACAATAATTGATGGGAAAAAGTAGTCAAAAAACCCATTTTATTTTATATAAATTGATGTGGCAAATAGCCATACATGAAATCAAAACAATCCCAATATTGGAGATAATTGCCTAAATATTATATAGGAAGGATTACGTCGTTATAGTAATGACATACTATACCTGTTTCAAAGCTGGTTATGCAATAACAAGTACTAAGGTAATACAATCGTAGGCCGTGTTATTTGTAGGTGTAATTAAAGATGCGGCAAATAGCTGATTAAAATGTAATTGGAACTTTGATGTTAACAATCGCTCTGATAAAATAAGTTTACTGCAAAACAGAGGACAAGAACCATGTCCTGTTCGTGCATTAGAGAATGGAAGTAATAATGAGACACTCATGTAAGAGATCATAGAATGTTGGGGGAAAGCTCCCTTAATTGAATAAACAACTGCAAATCCCAAATTGTATATGATTGTTCAACAACGTGAACAGGGGGAGTCGATGTAAATCAAACAGACAAGACGTCCCGGTTCAGTACTCGACGAAAAGTATACCCCTAAAAATAAAAGCAAGCATACGGGGTGCGGGGACCCCAGTATTGACCGTTGGCCTGAACAGTTTGTAAGGTAGAAAAGTTGTTGAGTACAAACCCACGACCGCGGTATTTGTACTAGAGCCAGGGAACTCTTTATTAATTTGATGGATCGTTATTAAACAATCATAGAAAACTAGGCATTCGCAGGTGAGAAATATCTCACAATAGTTTGACTGGAAATATTCTAGTGAAACCTTACAGGTGAATCCAGGCACACGGCAAGCCCTTGATAGTAAACAACTGAAGTATAATGGAAGCTAAAGTTTCTTTTCATTGCATAAACTCTGAAAATATATAGTTCTAGAATACAAACTTGTTATGGTGCAAACGTAAATCTAGCTAGCAAAATATTCAGTATGTGAAATTTCACCTAAACTTAGGATTGTAATAATAACGGAGTAGCTTGTACTATAATTGTATCCTATTTTCTTGTTAAATAACAAAGCTAATATTTTATATAAAAATAATCGAATGAAACTAGCTGGGCAATTACTGTGGTGACAGGGCGCTAAGCACTCTGTCAACAAACTTCCAGTGATGACATCACTGCAGGTTCAGTTTGAGTAAAAGACTCCACAAACTAGGTGCGTATTTGGCTAAACAAGACAGACGTCTCCGTCGCAAGTGGCCATCGTGCCAAGACTCAGTGTAAATGCTCATAAGCTGTAGGGAAATTTCCCTAAAGTTGATATTAACACGGAAATCTCCGGGTTGATTTTAATTGTCACAACAACCACTTATCGAAGATGAGAACAAACCCACGACCGCGGTGTTTGAACTAGAGCCAGGGAACTCTTTGTGGTTATAACAACAATGAAAATAAATCAAGAGATTATGTACTATTTACGTAGTTGACAGCAAACAGCCTTATACGATTTTACAACTGTGGTGTTTTTAACATTTGAGTCAATCAGAACCCCAGCTGAGCCTGTGATGACCTTATTGTAGTAAGAAACTACCGGTCACCCGACCATCTGGGGAGCCGACGACTATACGGAGCGTCGAGTCAAGTGTAATGCAGTAAGAGCTGATTTAAAAGTAATAGTAATGTGTTGGGCCCGGTTCCCTCGAAATGCACCTATTTCAGTGAGTCCTCCAGACAAACAAATGCCCGCAGAAATGCAGCCTGTTAGTTATTGCTAAAAACTTGTTGCATAAATATTATTAAAAGCCTAACATAAAATGAATATCTTTGATACCACAAATAAGCCAATTTCCCCTATCCCCCCCAAACCAGAATGTAAAGTCAATAACGCAGAGAAGTAAATAGGTTTGATACTTATATAGTTATGTTGGTGAAATTGTTGTCGTGTAAATTGCCAAGTGATGCCCCAGCAGTCCAAATCTTTTAGTAGCCAGCCTGGATTTATTCGTAGAAGTAATTGATGTCTTTAGAGAACTAAGCGGGCTCGAGTATTTGATCGTCGACAAGCATCCTGCAATTAGTTCTCTAATTAGCAAATTCAGAGGGTTCGAAAATCGACGACAAACATCCTCGATGAAATTTGCTACTACTGGAATGAGTATTCAGTATTCTTCCGAGCAAACCGAGAGGGCTCGTAGGTAAACGTCGGCAAGCATCCTCTATCAGTTCTGCCGCGAGGTATAGTATCGCCTGGCTTTTATTCTGTTCTTCCAACAACGCGGTTCCAAAATCACAGTGCCAATTCCCTCATACCCTGAATATGGTCTTGTTTATTTGACACATGAGACGTGGCTCCGGTATACTTCCCTATCTTCGTCTTATACGTTTGCTTAAAGTCGCCCTATTCACTTCATACACAACTCTCGACGCTTTGCTGGTTTTACTAATGCATTAGCCTTGTTTTTAAAACTGCCAAGTTTTAGATAAGAATTAATAACCATGTTACAAGCTATTTTAAAGTGGCACTTGACATATGTACAACTTCCTACCCCAATAAGTTAAAACGTAACGGCGCCCTGAAGTCGGCTATCATTTGGTATTGAAAAGATAATTTCTGTTGTAAAATTAATATTTGCATAAATTTGGAAATGAAATTAAGAATGTAATGTTTAAATAATTTCTGGTTAATTGTAGTTATAAACACCACATAAATTAGACAACCCCCAATTCCAGAAGCCAGAGGCTTGTGCGGAAGTGGGTAAACGAGTTATAAAAGCGATATTTCCCTGAATTTAAAACAAATTTATGACTTATTTTTAAAATAGGATGGACCCAGGGGCGGCCCGCTTCACAGCTTTATGAGAAAAGTGACTTAAATATACAGAGTGCTATTTAAAATAAGAAAGATATGGTAATTTCCGGCCGTTATTCCAATGTTATTCGACGGGATCAAAATTTATATGACAGTAGTATGTTTGGTTGCATAAGTTGTGACGTCACAGCTACTAAGTTCATTATTTCTTGTGGTTCATTTGTCGTACAGTATGTCTTATGTGTCTGCTAGGCATAGAGCCTAGCAAAATGAACGGTAAAAAAAATGCAAGTTGTAAACTTTTAAAATATTTAATTAACTTTCTAACTGTCTATAAAATTTTCTAATACATTTATTGTACTACATAGAAATACATATATTAAAATCACAGATAAATACAGTGCAGTCTAAGTTACAATTTCAACATCTACGTACGTCTAACTATACCATTTCTACACCAATAAATTAGAGTAATAAATAAGGAAGACTATTCTTTAACATGAGCATTTCTTGATGAGAAAGTTCATTGTTATACACGGTAGTGGCTTGTATAACAATTTTTTGGCGTTTACTGTAACTGAAATAGTTACATCGGAGATTTTATATGTCGTATCCAAGTGATTTTGAGATGAGATTGAGACACAGAATTTTGCAAAAGTAATTGCCTAAAATATTAATGAGATGCCTACTTGATAATTTAGAAAATGCAAAGATTTGTTAGAATAGGAAGACACGAATGCTAATAATTCTGAACACAATAAGAAGAACCAAAGCTAATAGCTATAGCAATCTTTGCAATAATTTGCAGAGTGATTCAATTTCCTTTCCGATTTACGATAAATTATGGATTTTATTACTGATGGTTGAGGCCAGAATCTGACTGTTACTGACTAAAAAGCTTGATATATTGCAACCACAATGAATATTAAAATCAGATGACTTTAAAAAATCGTATGCTCATGATTTAAACTGGCAGTTCTTGCAGCAATTTGGTTAAAATATATGTTCGTTTGTTACAAATCAATTAATTGACAGAAGACATAGGTGTAAAGCCAATCGTAGAATAAACATGTGACAATTGTCGGCAAAAATATAATAGTTCATTTTCAAGATAATACCTACTAGATGTATCTCTGGACTGAATGGAAACATCGTGTTAAAATATGTCAAATGGGATTTCAGAAATTCATTCACTTTTTCATTTTGATATAAAACATTATTTGTATTGTCATAGTGGTTGCATTTAGCTGCAGGGTAGAAAGAAAGATGCACAAAAATGTTTGAAGAAAAACGATCAAGGGTAGAAAAAGTAATGCAAATATTGACAAAAAATATGGTTGCTTTCTGTCTGACACACTGAATGTTTTCAATACTGAAATATACTCAATTTTTAGGTCTAACACGTTAACCAAACCAGATGCGGTTTTTGCTAACTGATATTTCGACTTTATAGAATAAGAAAAATATAATTTCACCATGTTAAACTTTTTAAATTATATACAGGGTGTCTCACCGGGAACTGAATCGATCGATATAGAGAAAAGTACGCATCAGAAAATTTGGAAAATTTAGATAATTACTAATGTAGGTGTGGCCAATCCAACTAAAATAATTACAAGCAGCTGGCACTTCCGCTTATACCGGAAGTCGATACCAACTTGCTTATTTCAAATGGAACACCCTATATATCTAAGGTTTTCGAAAAGAGCATAAAATTCTGAGTCGAAAATATGTAGCATATCCTATACCTAAACCTAGCCGTTTCAGAGATATTTGATATTTTATAGAAAATTTGACAGGTGCAACGGTTTGCAAGAACCGTTATAACTTTCTTCGTGTAAAAGATTCTCATTTGCTTCTTGTCACATAAAAAGAACACAAAGAGAACTACGTTCTACAATTGAAATAAATTCAATAATATCATACCAAGTGTTCCGTTTTTCGCGTTACATTTTGTCAACTTCAAACCGCGAAAACTTGTTTAGGTCAAATGGAACACCCTGTATTTTTTTACGTCAAGTTGTGTAAAATTGAATTCCCTTTTTTCTGATATTAGCATTGTGGGGGTTAAAGTTACAACTTTTTGAAATATTTGCGATTTTATTAGAAATTCATGAATTGTTGTAATCATTTCATCAAAATAGCCATGATTAGAAACAATCACTCATTATCTTATGTCAAAAAATGCCAGCACGTTTAAATTACACCCACGGAGACTTTTTAAATTTGTTTATTATTTATGGAGAATGTGATAAAGTAATATCAAGACCTTGCAGCACATTTGCTACTCGATATCCAGAAAAACGGAAACCGTCACCAAACACTGTAAAACGTATACTGGAAAACTTTGAAAATTATGGCTCTGTCAAGGCAAAAATGCAAAGAAGAAAGCCTATTGTTGATGACGAAAACATCGAAATAGTCTTTCTGCGATATTTTCATGCATTTCCAAGGGTGTCATTAACACAAGCTGCTCTGGAATCGGGACTATGCAAGGATTCAATTCACAGAATTTTATTAAAACATAAGTTTCACCCGTTTTCATTCCACATGGTTCAAGGGTTAAAAGAACCAGATTTCCTAAGAAGACAGAATTTTTGTGAGTTTATTCTAATAAGGTCTGAGGGTGACGATTCTTATTTGGGAAATATTATATGGACAGATGAAGAAAAATTTACTAAAAATGGACTTTTTAATAGACACAATTCGCATTATTGGAGTGACTCAAATCCTCATATATTCAGAGAGCGAAACTTTCAGAAAAGTTGGCAGTTCAATGTTTACTGTGCCATAAGAAACAATAGAGTGGTGGCATTACAATTTTATCAGGAAAATTTAAACGGTGAATTAAATTTTCTCTTCTGCTAATATGTATAGGTAAATTTTTGTTTTTTTTTTTTTAGGTGAAAGATATCTGAATATCTTACAAAATTTGAATAATAACTATTTATCAAATTTACCTCTCGCCAAACATAGAAACATTTATTAGGTACTCCACCACATAACGCATATTTAATTAATAATTATTTACAAGAAACTTTTTATGATCAATGGATTGCCAATAATGAACCTTTCTTATGGCCTACTCGCTCGCCCGATTTATCAGTTCTGGATTCTTTCATTTGGGGAACTATTAAAAATAAAGTTTATGAGAGCCCATTAACAGCCATTGAAGATTGTATGCAAAGAGTAAGAAATGCATTTCAAAACATATCACAGGATTCAATTAGAAGAGCTGCCCATGAGGAACTAATCCGAAGGTGCGAAAAATGTGTCGAGGTTCGAGGGCGGAATTTTGAGCAATTATTAAATTAAAATGAAATCATATTTTAAATTGATCTTATCTCTGCTATTTTAGTTCATGCCATATCTTCAATTCGATTAATACGCATGTTACAGTGTTAGTGTTATTTTGCGTAGGTATATCGAGTAGCAAATGTGCTGCAAGTTCTTGGTATTACTTTATCACATTCTCCATAAATAATAAACAAATTTAAAAAGTTTTCGTTGGTATAATTTAAACGTGCTGGCATTTTTTGACATAAGATAACGACTGATTGTTTCTAATCATGGCTATTTTGATGAAATGATTACAACAATTCATGAATTTCTAATAAAATCGCAAATATTTCAAAAAGTTGTAACTTTAACCCCCACAATGCTAATATCAGTAAAAAGGGAATTCAATTTTAAACAACTTGACGATAAAAATACAGGGTGTTCCAGTTGACCTAAACAAGTTTTCGCGGTTTGAAGTTGACAAAATGTAACGCGAAAAACGGAACACTTGGTATGATATTATTCAATTTATTTCAGTTGTAGAACGTAGTTCTCCTTGTGTTATTTTTACGTGACAAGAAGCAAATGAGGATCTTTTACATGAAGAAAGTTATAACGGTTCTTGCAAACCGTTGCGCCTGCCAAATATTCTATAAAATGTCACATATCTCTGAAACGGCTAGGTTTAGGTATAGGATATGCTACATATTTTTGACTCAGAATTTTATGCTCTTTACGAAAACCCTAAAATATAAAGGTGTTCCATTTGAAATAAGCCAGTTGGTATCGACTCCCGGTATAAGCGGAAGTGCCAGCTGCTTGTAATTATTTTAGTTGGATTGGCCACACCGACATTAGTAATTATCTAAATTTTCAAAATTTTCTGATGCGTATTTTTCTCTATATCGATCGATTCAGTTCCCGGTGGGACACCCTGTATAGACCAGCAGACAGCTATATATTTTTTTACATCCAGCTGGCATTGGTTGACACAGAAAACATTTGTAAAGAAATGGATGATTGTGACTTTAATTGATAAGGGATGCCATCATTGGCCTCTGTATCAGACACAAACAAAATTAATTCACACTCACGGCATTTATAGGTAGTGATTTCTTCATTTCTCAAAATATTGATCATCAAATTAGAAGAGTATTTCTTCTTTTTAGTCTGATAATACAGTTTGTTTTAAAACTTTAAGGATTGTGTACATTATTAATTATTATATTATTTATAGTAACAAAGGTAAATCATTATGTGACCTACAAACTACTGAACTGTCCATATATGTTGTTTAAACTACCATGTTGAACAATTCTGGAAAAGGTATATTTAAGTACCAATGCAACAACATAACATATATTTTTCTTAAACTTGTCACCATTAGTTAATAACTAATCCCTGAACCAAATCGACAGTATATATATATTTTATTTTGTCTGTTGATATTTCCTAAGATTCTTTTTTTTTAATATAAAATGATAAAATACAGTTTGGCTTCTTACATAAATTGAGCTAAATACTTGTACTTGTCCATCCTGAATTACTCCTTCTTATTTTTATTTACACTCAACGTCGCCTTGGCGTCCACAACGCTCAGTGCTATGCCGACTTGAGCTGCGTAATACGTTGACATTATTAGAACCTAAAAGAAAATTTTTCGGTGTGTTAGTGGTGTGGTTATACAAATTTACAATACATTTTAAATTGCTCACTATTAGAAGTATACAATAATTTTTATTTTGCATATGGAGAACATTGGGCCATATAATCGAAAAGTGAAATTTCTCATGCTCTTTTTCGTTTGCAAATTATCAAACTCAACGTATACTTACCTGAGAGTACTCAATGCTATATTTAAACCTATCGATTCCAATAAACAAGTCTGAAAGTGCAAATAAAATTCCACCCGCACAAGTACATAATTTGCTCCAAGTCCATAAGTCCTGAAAATGATTTGTTAAATTACCATCATCGAGAAATTTAATGTACAAATAAAATATTTTGAGCATCCCATGTTTTTTTTAAACCTACGCCTTCGCTATTAAAAAATGGGTTTTAAAAAGATATCTCATTCTAAAATAGTTTATAATTTTTAATACTTTCTGTTATAGCAATTTTAAGTAGAACCGCCATTTTCCTAGCATCTTTGGAAAATTAAGGACAATAGAAAATCACAATAGAAATTCATCAAATTTTATAGAAAAAATTTATGAAAACGATATTCATGAATCACACCTGATGGTTAGTTTTGATGTAGTTAGTCTTTTTACCAAGGTTCCGGTAGATGAAACCTTAAAAATAGTTAAAGATAGGTTGCTAAATGTTAATGGTGTGGAAACTAGAACTAAATTAAGTGTAAATAGCATAATGGAACTCTTAACAATGTGTATAAAAACAACCTATTTTCAATTGGACAATGAGTTCATCAGCAGGATTTCGGTATGGCAATGGGGTCTCCATTATCACCAATTTTAAGCAACATATTTATGGAGAACTTTGAGAACACACATGTTCAAAATTGTATAAACAAACCGGTTGTCTAGTGAGATATGTTGACGACATCCTTGCAATTTGGCCTCATGGTGTCGATTTACTAGGTAGTTTTTTGGAAAATATAAATAGTAAGGAACCGTCTATTAAATTCACATTAGAAGTAGAAAGTAGGAATGAACTACCGCTTTTAAATGTTTTAATTAGAAGGGTAAATAATACACTTGAAACAAGCGTTTATAGAAAACCAACACATACTAATAGATATCTAAATTTTAACTCAAATCAGTCAATAAATGTTAAAAGGGGTGTTGTAAAATGTTTATACTATAGGGCCAAAATAATTTCATCTAATAAGGAAATATTAAATAACGAGAAAAATGTATCAAAGAGGTTCTAGTGCAAAATCAATACCCTGAAGTCTTTGTTGATAGAGTTTTCATAAATGTTGAAAATAGGGACAATCAGGTACAACAAAAACCTGAACGTAATTATACAGCAATAATTCCTTATGTATACGGACTATCGGAGAAGCTACGCTGTATAGGTGACAAATTTGATGTTAGGACGATATTTCAAACGTGGAACACTTTAAGATCTATTTTAACAAAAACAAAACCGATAAACAGGGAGCAGAATTCAAAAAACTGTATTTACAATATCCCGTGCGAATGTGATAAATGTTATGTGGGTGAGTCATCCAGACCTTTCAGTGTGAGGTTGGATGAGCACAAGAATTACATTAGAAAGAATGAAATTCAAAAATCAAAGATTTGTTAACATGCTTGAGAAAGCGAACATAGAATAAACTGGGACTCGGCAAAAATTTTAACAAAAGAAGCAGATACCAAAAAAAGAAAAATTAAAGATCAGCAATAATCTTATTAAATGAAGACAAGTGCGTATCGTAGATATTTGTACAACCTGGCTACCAATGTTAAAAGAAGAACTTAACAAACTCAACATTAAAATATGATCAGTTCTATGTAAGTAGTAAGTATCTATGGAAATAATATAAACAGAATCTTAAAGCTGTGTATTTGACATACACAGCAACATAAGAGTTCTTCCAAAAAAAGCTTTATATATATAATTAATTAATATAGATTTATATTATTTGCAAAACATAACCTCTGACTGTTCCTTTGACGTAAACGCCACGGGCGCAGAGGCCTTTTTTTCCAATAATTCTATTATTTTGTAGATTCGGTGATTTGTTTTTGAAGAGGATAATAATACATGTGGTAGAAAACCCAAATAATAGGAAAGAATATTATAGAAAATCACTTTATACAACAGCATAATGTCTTGATGCTAATAGAGGGAATTTTAACCAACAATAGATTAATGAAATTAATCAACATAAATTGTACAGCCCCCTGAAGATCTCCAAAAAGAGTGAAAGCTTTCGGCCGGGATATTGGGGTTAATTAATTTTGTTGTTGATGATTGAATCGCTAACTTGAGTGTGAAAGTTTTTCACTAGGTTTTGAATTTTCATTTTAGATATCAGCTAATGAAATGTAGAAAATAAATTCAGGACATGTTTTTAATTACTTATTAATTTTTTTTTCAAACATTTTGTTGACATTTTCATAACTTATTTAAAAAATTCATTAATTTCTATCAATTAGTCTTAAGAAGAACCACAATAAAGGGAGATGCTGTAAACACAGAGCAAATTTTAAAAAAATTAATACCTCAAAAATAGGGTTGTATTATCAAACTTAGCCTTAAATATGATGAGGGATATACTAAAAATGGGGGAATTCTACTTAAATAACAAGGTTCGTATATACTTTCGGTATACAACCGGAAGTGATAAAAATTAAACATTTTAGAGTGGCAGATCTTTTCTAAAACCGGCGGTAGGTTGAATATAAATACCCTGTATATATAAGAAGTATATACGTTGGTCCAAAATTGTCCTACGATATTTCTGTGGCTGATAGCATATCCAAGAACAAAAGTACTAAATAATAAGGGAGATATACGGGTGATCCAGAAAGTACCTAACCCCCCACTTTCGTCTACAGTTTTAGAAATAAAATTCTGAAATTTGGGATATCAAATATAGGTATCAATGACCACATTTTGACCATTCGGTGGTAAAAAAATCACTTCCGGTGTGGCCGGAAATTGCCACAGATTTCTATTTTAAATAGCATATTTAAAATAAGAAAGTTGTGGAAATTTTCGGCTATACTGAAAGTGATTTTTTTACAACCCAATGGTCAAAATGTGACCTTTGATACCCATATTTGATTTCCCAAATTTCAGAATTTTATTTTAAAACTGTAGAAAAAAGTATGTACTTTCTGGGTCATCCGGTGGTATACCCATTTAAAAACGGATAATAAATATCAGTTTTTCTGCAAAATCTTCCCACCTTAAAATATAAAATTCATTTTCTAAATATAGATATCTTCTGCTTAAGGGGTAGTTTTAATGGGTAGCTGTCTGTATTTAACCCCTCATATTTTAATTTTTTTATATGGTTAAAAATTCAAAAAATGTAATTTTCAGATCATTAAAAATAAATGAGATGTATGGAAGACGCGCATACGCACCGATCAAGTGGCCTGTCAAATTTCCCGATCTTAACCCTCTTGATCTCACTTTATTTAAAATCCAAAATATGAAAGAAAGGATAATAACTTGTTTTCGATCGATCACACCGACAATTTTAAAAACAGTAGAAACTTCATTTTAAAGGCGACAGAGATGTGTGTCAATAAAAATAGGTAACAAGTAAAAAATGTTTATTGCGACCTTTATTTTTGGATATACTATCAGCCATAGATACCTGTATCAAGAAACAATTTTGGGTTACCGTGTATATATTTTTCCGCTTTTCTTTGATATTCAAAAAACAGTTGTAGGCTGTGTCAAAAAGACACATCAACTAACCTCAAAAAATTGGACCCGAGCTATTGCCCTCCATAACATGGTCGTAATTACTAAAATATAGATTGGCACACCGACAATAAAAATGTCGTGTAAATCTGGCAGTAGATACAGCACAACTACAAAGAAACAATCATTATTATGATAAATGTTAAATCAGAGTTTGCAACCTAAAATTGTTGGATGAAAATTAGCGTTAATTCATAAGATGGTATGTTTCTGGTAGAAATGAATCGAATTTAATGCAGCTTTCGATTTTAGAAAGCTTAATTCTTTGCATTATGGCAATAGAGTTTAAAATTTTCGAAAATCTGGACGATCTGACTCATTCAAAAAATGTGTTCTATACTTCTAAACTGTTATAACTTTGAAGAAAAATTTTTGTCGCGGTTTCTGAGACCAAACAAATATAACAGATATTTTGACGTAGTAAATAGAATACCTACTACTACACGGGCACCATTTTTGAATTTATGTGATGAAAGACAGCTACTTCAAGCTATTTTCTTTATTTGGTATTCAACTCGATAACGCCTAATCATGTGAATAAGTTAATAGTCGGATGCAAGAACCAGAAACATAGCGCATTGTGTGACTGTGACAGGTTCTACTTACCCATTGAGCCAAGAAAATATAAAATTAGTCCTAGAGGTAAGTTCAGTGGTTTAAATCCAAATGCTAAGATGTAATACACATGTCCTATAATAAATGCTAACATTCCCACGTCAAAATACTGGTGCCATATCAAAAACGCGTCGCCAATACAGCAAAATATCAGACCGGTTAATATCCTCCTTGGATACTTATACCTGAAATGTTAATGTACTTTCCATTAAACGAATCGAGCATGAGGGATTGCCAATAAGGGATTGGATGAAGTGTCTAGAAGTAAGAGACACGACACCCTGTACAGGAAAGTATAATGGTCATTAAAAAATTTGGTTTTGAGTGTTTGGTGGGTGGTGGTGCTTTCAAATCTCCTGAACCCAAAAAATGGTTTTAATTAATATCCTTATTAGTGATCACTATAAGTTCTCTATTACTCATATATTTTTTTCAAAAATATCGATTACACAGTTTACGTGTGTATTGTCGCAATTAATATGTCAATTATCTATTCAAGTGCAAAAAAAACTTTATCATTTAAAGAGTAAAGTACAGGCTACTGACGCAAATTTTTATGTAGATTCCCCGATTGTAAAAAAAATAATGGGTAATTAATAATATTATGTGTCATTTCATTATCATAAACCCATCAAGTACCTGTTAAATTGAATAATGTAGCAAATAACGGTCATTATTAATTATTTAGAACATCCTTGCAAGTAAAAGAAATTATGTAATGTGTATAATTTGGAATAATAGCATAAAAATATAGGCTCTATAAGTCGATGTTGTTGAGAATTCACGGAAATGTAATACCATACGGGGTGTCCTAAAATTACATTCTCTAGAAATCAAAATAAGGCTAATTTAACTAAATTCTACTCTACTATAAAAAAGGTTTGGCTAACGAACTTCAATTTCGTCGAAAAATTTATATCTTTGTATTTACAGTATTTTTATAGATACACTTCACAATGTTTAACTCTAACAAAGACAAAAACATTTCTACTACAAACAAGTTTTATTGTTCAAGTTTCAATATATTTTTTATCAACACATACAGAATGTTTCAAAGTTAAAGGTACATACGTTACTTGTGGATAGAGGGCACTTTGGTGGTTCCAAATTACCCGGCATTAATGCATCCATCGTCCTTCTTTACTGAGATACAGGATGTTTTACTGATTTTGACCAAATCTTTCGTTGATCATAACTATAGAGCCACCTTACATAATCTGTTTCACGTATTTTACTTGATAGAACTTAATAATAAACCAAAAGAGAAATCCATGTCCGGCTTAATAAAAAACTGACAATATGTTGTATGTCAAAATCAGCACCCTGTATGACAAAATTTTGTAGATCTCTTTCGATATTCGAAAAGAGCGGAAAAAATTTAATAGAGTGGCTCACTTAATTTGTTTGCGCATTTCATTCATCAACCTTGATTACTTACCGTAAATGCAATTTCATTAAAATGGTTGAGACAGTTGGAACTTGTTGCAACAGTGACAATTCTTACACTTCCAGACTAGGTAAGCGAATTATTGTAAAATAATTTTAAAAACAAGGTAGTTCACCATATAATCTATCAGGGAGGATATGTGGCCCGATCAAATGATTGTTGAAAACACCGCACCAAATACATACATATTAACAGCAAACCGATGTTGGGATTTATTCTGTCTTACAGCATGTGGATTCTCTTCTGTCCAAACATGTGAATTTCTTAAATTATAAACATCATCTCTTGTAAACTGTGCCTCATCTGTAAACAGACATGTTAAGAGTTCTTCGATTCCGAATAATCCATTTACTAAAACTTGAGGGATGATTTTATAACATAGCCATATATTTGCGTTTTATTATTCTAAAATATTTGTTATTTGTATTAATACAGGGTGTCCCAACCAAAAGTAGGCACCCTGAATAACTTTGGAGATAAAAAAATTTTGAAAAATTGGTCGACACGTCGACCTTGTTTCCAAGGGGGACATATTTTAATGTAATACTTGTATACCTATCATCATCCCTCTACCCTACACGGCCACCCCCTCAAAAAATTCAAATGGCAAGGGGGGTCGAGTGATACATCGTCTGAAAGGTCTTTCAATTCCCTACATAACTGTGTATTTTTTTTTAAACTTTTATCGATTTGTTCTTAAGGAACATACATTTTATTTTTGATGATTACATACATTACAGGAGCTCTCTTGCCAGCCGTCACACACCACTTGCAGACTGCAGTTTCGAGCTGTTGGCTCTCGTCAGTGCAAGGTAGGCATGCGACGACCGGCACGAAGATCCTTTGACTATTTGGTGCAAGTGGTGTGTGACGGTTGGTAAGAGAGCTCCTTTAAGTAGGATCAGTCTTTCGGCTGGTGTTTGTTGCAATCGAAGCATTAGCGTTTTGATGGTAATATGCAATTATTACACTTAACGCACCAGGTTTGTAACTTGTAATTCAGCGCTCGGCGGGGCACATCGCCCGGAGAGTAGCTGTTGGTTGCAGTCTGGTTACGTTCCTTATAGTAAAATAAGGATTTTATAGAGGAGTTTGCGACTAAAAATATTATGCTTAATATTCTGCCCTCTAAAAGCACATTTGAACTGTCTCGAAGATTGTAATAAAATTGGATTTAAATAAATAAATAAATAACACCACAGAATTTAGACAACCCCCAATTCCAGAAGCCAGGGCTTGTGCGGAAGGGGGTTACACATTGAAAAAACGCGGACATACAACCATTTCCTCCGACAGTGCCGGAGCCAGAATTCGAACCCGGTGGTGCGATGTCCGTGCGATCAATCGCGATTGCCACCTCGCGCCTTAACCCAATCGGCTATCGACCAGACAAATTTACGGCAAGTAATCAAGGTAGATGAATGAAATGCGCAAACAAATTAAGTGAGACACTATTCAATTATTTCCGCTCTTTTCGAGTGTCGAAAGAGATCTACAAAATTTTGTCATACAGGGTGCTGATTTTGACATACAACATACTGTCAGTTTTTTATTAAGCCGGATGTGGATTTCTATTTTGGTTTATTATGAAGTTCTATCAAGTAAAATAAGTGAGACATATATTCCAAGTATGAACCGATTATACAAGGTGGTTCAATAATTATGACCAAAGAAAGATTTGGCCAAAATCAATAAAACATTATGTATCTCGGTAAGGAAGGACGACGGATGCATTAATGCCGGGTAATTTGGAACCGTCAAAGTGCCCTCTAATCACAAATAACATATGCACCTTTAACTTTGAAACACCCTGTATATACCTACTGTGAAAATACAATAGAACCGCTAGCAGTTAGCTCCGTTATTTATGGAAATTTATAATATAATAGTTCATTAATTAATTACTCCCTACAGTCTCCATCATAAAAACAAGAAATTATTTGCTACTAGCATTAGCTCCTTGCTTTTATAAATTGCTTAAACTTCTAATTATGCATGTATAGGAGAAATAAACATTCACTTAGGTCAATTTAAATATTAATTTATTAAGACAAGTAAACAACGTCGCGGCGTTTATACAGTGAGGTCTTTCCAACCTTTCGTGCTCACCTTGTTCAGAGAATCTACGATGGCTCTGAAGGGCCATGATCAAAACATTTTTCCAAATGTCTTATTAAAATGTCGCACTGCAATATTTTAAGTCGCAGTGCCTGTTTAAAAGTTGCATTGAGAGTTATAAAGTCGCACTGCGAATTTTAAAAACGCACTGCGAATTTTAAAAACGCACTGTGAGATTTAAAGTTGCACTGCAAATAAATGTTTGCGTAAGGGACAAACACATTTATCAACAAATCCATCCAGCTCGTAGCGTACGCAGACGACATTAACATCATGGCTCGTAAAATTACATCCGCCAAAGAAACATACATAGATTTGGAAAATAATGCCAAAGAAATAGTTACTTTCCTGGCTTTGATTTTGGTGAAATGTTGGATATCTCTGTCGATATCTATACTTCGGGCCGCTTCATTTTCAATGGAAACTATGGCTAAATTTGTCAAATTTTCTTGTAATAAAAAGTTCCTTAAGTAGTTTTTAATTAATTTCAATTTCGAAAATGACCTCTCGGCTAAAGCTACTAATACAGGGATCGTGAAATATAAAATCAAAGCAGTGTAAACTTCTGTATACGAAGTTGATGAAATCGGGTCCAGAATTGCTAACTTGGCCAAATCAAGCATTCTAATATATTTAAGGTTTCCTAATTTCCGCCGGTGGGCAAAGACACTTATCAACAAATCCATCCAGCTCGTAGCGTACGCAGATGACAATGGATCCTTGTGCATACGCGATTATTTGAGTTTCGCCATACAACTTTAAATCTCACAGTGCGTTTTTAAAATTCGCAGTGCGACTTTATAACTCGCAGTGCGACTTTATATCTCGCAGTGCGACTTTATAACTCGCAGTGCGACTTTGTAACGCGCAGTGCAACTTTTTAACTGGCACTGCGACTTAAAATATTGCACTGCGACATTTTAATAAGACATTTGGAAAAATGTTTTGATCATGGCCCTTCAGAGCCATTTTTATGTTAAGAGTGCTAAAACAGACATCGCACCGAGAGTTAAATCCGCGTAACACCCTCTGTTGTGTGTGCTCATACTTTATGAAATTTGTGCTATTAGTTTACTGCACAGATTTTAAGTAACCGCAATTATGCTATAAATTACTTATATTAACTTAAGTAAAACTAATTAATGTATTTAAAAATCATAGCTAATCGGCATCATAATTCATAATACGTTCTTATAGCCCAGTACGTGTCTTTATTTACTATATTAACGTAATCTTTAAATCACTATTGCTATATTTTATCATTTGCCTGTTATCTCATTTAAATCTAAAGTGACTGATTATCCCACATACAAGAATTGGTAGATATTAAAAACATCAGATTTGATAACAATTATAACAGCAAGTGCTTTAGTGGTCGTGCGTAGATATATGTGGATAATTGCGCTAATAACCTGTTCGTTTAAATCGATTTAATTTTCAGCACAATGAATTATAAACCGTTAATTACAATGGAACAAATCGATTAAGAATAAAAATTAACGCAAATTGAGGGCGAATATCTAAATAAAAAAATTGCAAAAAACCTTTTCGTTTATGTTTTCCACCCTACACAATTTTCATTTCAAAATTTTTTGATGTGACGAAAATTTGTTTTTTGACCTTTCCTGAGGCGGTGTGTAGTACTCTGATGTGATATTTAAAAAAGGAACCTTTTTGATACAATTTTTGAAATATTTTTTTGATCCGACGATAAACTGCTCTTGATACTTTGATGAGAAATTTGAAAAACATTTTTTCAATATAGTTTCCCAATCTAACTTATTTTGAGCCCTCCCTAGACCCGCCCCTGGTGCTCCCAAGTAACAATTTAAATGCTGTTTAGTCTGGCTCTCGTTTTATAAAGGTTTTATGAAGGATACTTGCAGATCAATTAGTTTTAAATTAAGAAAAGCCTTGTAGTACCTATATGTTCTAAAACTTGACCATAAAACCTTTTGGACTTTCTCTGGCTATAGTTTTGTAAAAGTTTTATTATTAAGTTAAAAGGAATTAACAAAACAGTTTGGTTTTAAAAAAGCTTTCGAATGCAGACTTGAACAATTCAAGCAACTATAAAACTATGAAGCGTTCAAATGGTTTTAATATTGCTTTATAAAATATACATATAACCCAGTTGCCAATCGGAATTAATTGTTACCTCGCTAATTTTTTCATGAAAGGCTAGGTTTTTGCTAGTAGAAAGTGACTTAAGAAAGTTTATCAAAATTTACCCCCGCGAACCCTTACAAAAAACCCCCCCGAAACGGAAAAAATCAATTTTTTGCTAATATCTCGAAAAATAATGAAAAAAAACCTGATAGCACCACCTGAAGGCGCGGGAAATTTTACAAAAAAATAGTATATAGGTTTTTTTTAAATAAATTTTCCCTTAGCATGACAAATTATTATAGTTCGCTCAATATTTCAAGCGTGTCGTACAGGGAAATGAAGCATTTCTCGACCGCTGCTACAAATAAAAACAATTTGCATCCATTAAAAACGAAAAAAAGGGTAGCATTTTAAAGAGGAAGAATCCAGCTTTCCATTTTTTATTTCTTATAAATTGCACGCGAAAGTTGAGCTTTATCATTTTCTTTCCACTCTATCTTAAAACAAAAAATATAAATAAAATATATATACTTTTAAATCATTGGTATTTTTTCCATTTTTTAGGGTTAGGAAATTTTCACTTGAAAACTTGTTTAAAACGGTCGTTGTAGGTAAAAAAGAATATTTTTTTACCCTGGATACTTTAGAGCATAAAAATTAATGTTAGATTGACGTTTAAGGTATAAACAAGCTATATTTATAAGGGTTTTTTTAAATAGTATTTTGTTTAATATTTATGTTTTAATATAGAGTGGAAAAAAAAATATAAAGCTTAACTTTCACATGCAATTTATAAGAAATAAAAATTATAAAAATTAAAAGTAAGTGTACCATTGGAAAGCTGAATTCTTCCCCTTTAAAATGCTACCTTTTTTTTCGTTTTTAGTGTAATACTTTGTCATAAAAAATTATTTAAAAATACTTATATACTATTTTTTAATAAAATTTCCCGCTCTTTCACGCAGTGCTCTCCGTTTTTTTTTTCATTATTTTTCGAGATATTAGCAAAAAACTGAATTTCAGAGGGTTTTTATAAGGGTTCGCGGGGGTAAACTATGGTAAATTTTTTTGAGTCACTTTCTACTAGCAAAAAACTAGCCTTTCATGAAAAAATTAGCGAGGAAACAATTAATTCTAACTTTTCAAAATTGGTCTCTGACAACTGGTAGTTCAAGATCCCGCTGCAGGTCCCATTCAGGTATCGATTTCCTCAATGAAACCTACATAACATGAAAGCTTGGACCTAAGGGAACTCATAAATGCAAAGGTTGGCGGGAAAATGTTTGCGCAATTTTAGTGCAGGCGAATTTTGGAATGCTGTATAAAGAAATTTGTGAACACTCTAGAGGGCGAATTTCTCAAAACGAAGTTTGGCAGCCATATACTTTGGGTCCATATCTCGGTCAAGTTCGAAGATGGGTCAAATCGCCTTCTTCATTTCAAAATGGCGGCGCCGGCGGTTCAAAATTTTGAAAAAATTCTCAAAATTTTATTTCGAATCAAATATGTATATGCGATACATCGTTGGATAATACTCATCTAGACCTACAACGTCTAAAACATTTTTTACTAAAACACATAGAAAAGAAACATTTTCTTTTGTTTTCCAAAATGCGCCTGCACTAAAATTGTGCAAACATTTTCCCGCCAACCTTTGCATTTATGAGTTCCCTTAGGTCCAAGCTTTCATGTTATGTAGGTTTCATCGAAGAAATCGATACCTGAATGGGACCTGCAGCGGGATCCCGTAACTATTTCAGTCATTTGCAAAATTAGTTCATTTAAAACTACAAATTATGAAGATTGGTACTCCACTGGACGTGGAAGTATAGTAACGCAAAAAAAAATATTTTTTTTTGTTGAAATAGGCTTAAAATGTCATGAAATGTCGAGATTTTAAATTTAAAAAAAAGATTCCTGTCTGTCGGTCTGTAACTTTTCTTTGTGCGCACGTTTACTCTGGAACCGTTTATGATATTGATTTGAAATTTGGCACACTTATGTATTATAACGGGATCTGGAACTAGATTATATTTTGATATAATTCTGTTGGGGGGTTCGGGGGGTAAATGGGCTAAATAAGGGTAAATAGGCAAAGCAAGCAAGTAAGAATCCATAATATTGCAATTTAGGGCATGTACGAAAAGTCAAGGGCTTACAATTCAGCCACCCCTCCCCCCCCACTGTCACCCCCAATACCACCCCCACACTATTATGAAGGGGAGTAAAATTTTTTTTTTTTCATCATGTTGTATACAAGAACGAAACACCTCAAACAATTTTTTTGGCGTTAGCTACCCCTCTATCACTCCCGTTGCAAAGCAAGCAAGTAAGAATCCATAATATTGCAATTTAGGGCATGTACGAAAAGTCAAGGGCTTACAATTCAGCCACCCCTCCCCCCCCACTGTCACCCCCAATACCACCCCCACACTATTATGAAGGGGAGTAAAATTTTTTTTTTTTCATCATGTTGTATACAAGAACGAAACACCTCAAACAATTTTTTTGGCGTTAGCTACCCCTCTATCACTCCCGTTGCCACCCCCACCCTATTATTAAAGGGAATAAAAAATTAAATTGGGATTTAGTTTGTATACGAGAACCCAGGGACTAAATTTTTTTGGCATTAACCACCCCCTCTACCACCCCCGCCCTATTATTAAAGGGAGTAAAAAATTAAATTGGCATTTGGTGTGTATAAGAGAACCAATGCCTTTAAAATTTTTTCGGCATTAGCCACCCCTATTGCCACCCCCACCCTAGTAAGTAAAAATTAAATTGAGTTTTAGTGTGTGTACGAGAACCAAGGACCTTTTAAATTTATTTGGGCATTAGCCATCCCCATCCCCCCTAAAATATTACATTGGGATTTAGTGTGTGTAAGACTTGAATAGCAAATCTGGATGTGGAGGTAGTGATTCTTTGGGCAGCGGTTTTTTTTAAATTTAAATTTACTGATTTTGCAAACAACTGAAATTACTGAGTGAAAATTCATATCACTACACCTGTCATAGTTCCACTTAGGTAGGCTTATACTTTATTTTACCGATATATGTATTAAAAAAAAGTTATGGCCAAAAATAATAAATATTTCCTTATTGGATCTCTCTCTTTCTTGGATATGCCCAACTTAATTTGACAGGAATTCTGAGGCGACGTAAACAGAATGTCTAAATCAAGGCCAACAAGCAAGTGGAAAAAAATTAAAAACAGTGGAAATTTTAAAAGAAAAATTAAATTAAATTATTTAAAACTTTTTAATGATACTCCAATCAATCACTAGCAAATAGGTTAGAAATGTAGGCGGGAAACGTTAGAATAATCATAAAACCACTTTAAAACTAAGTAGCCTTATAAAGGTTTATAAAAGTTTAATTTTAACCAGGATTATGACTTTATTCAAGTACAAATTGATCTATACATGAGAACATTTAGATTTAACTAGACCTGAATTAATTTAAGTTCAATTTAATTTATCTAGGCCAGGAAGAACTTGTAGGTAACTAAATTGAGCCTATTTATACTTATACAAGCAGACAAGTAGTTAATGATTAATTTATTACTTTCATAAGAGCTTGAAGATCTTCAAAATTATTTAACGAAAATAGGACGGTCATTTTCCATTTTTGACGATGCGTCGTCCATTTTGAATTATTTTTTAGAAAAGTATAGGTAATCAAATATATTTATTCCACTATTTTTTGTGTACAAATTTTAATACAAATTTATATTACCGGAGTTTTATCATGTTAATAATCCAAATTTGATTTTCATTGAAAACTAGTATTTTAAAAAAATTTAAGAATTTTCATAAAATTGAAAAATACTGAAGATTTGAAAATTCAGAGCTAGTTTCATACATTTCAACAGTAAACTGTTTGTCGTTTGAAGCTTTTGGGAGTACCAACATCATTTAGCGGCTTTCTGCAAACGTATTGAGAGATTTATAGCATTATGTCTTCTCCTTTGGCTGTAAAACATTTCTGTTTTACTACAGACACCAATAAACCGAAATGTCACTGGAATAATAAACATTCTAAAATAAAACATTTTTAACATCATTATTCAACGCAAATTTGACTTTGAATGACACCATGAAAGTCTCAATAGCTTCGCGTTGGATTTATCAATGAATAACCATCATTGAGGATTTATTATTGAGAGGCTATAGCAGCTTCTGTAAGGATATTTTTAGGTTACGATTAATACTTACTCATCTCCCAGGCTCATCCCATGAAGAACCACAAACAACATCAAACTTATGATAGGCAAACATTTCAATACCGTGCTGAAGATCGATGGTTTATCTTGAGGAATAAAAATGACGAAGTAAATGGCAACTGTTTTGAAAAATGGGACTAGTTTTGGACCGACACTTTTGACCTGAAATTAAGAACAATATTAGATCATTATTAATACACTAATTAAAAAATCGGATGACTTTAAATCAGGTGTAACCCAATTAACCAAAAATTAACATGGAACTCTCACATCCAAAAAGTCACCCAGAAAGCCACAATCGCCCTGGGAAAGTGTAGGCAAATGTGTGGAAAATATTGGGGGTTAAATCCCAAAATGAACCTGTGGTTATACACTAGGGTAGTGAGAGCCATGATAACCTATGGATCAGTGGTATGGTGGGCTAAGACGGTGCAGTCGGGAGCAATAAGGCTGTTAAGTGGCGTACATAGGCTTCCTTGCCTGTGTGCCACGGGGGCTATAAAAACTGCTCCTACGGCTGCACTTGAGCACTCTTCCTCTTGGACCTGCCACCCTTACACGTATTCATACAAGGCGAAGCTCGGTCAGTGGTGTTCAGATTAATGCAAAGCCAAACGCCAATTAGTCAGCAACACGGGACGGAGTATCAGAAGTTATACTCGGAGATGAGGGCAGATCCCATTCTAGGCATGCCCACGGATGTAATGGTCCCAAGGTATAACTTCAACAAGAACTTTCAGACTGTTATACCAGACAGGGATGATTGGAAAAACGGTCCTCCCATAACAGCACAAACAGTCTGGTACACTGACGGCTCCAAGAAAGAACAAGGAGTCGAAGCCGGGATTTACGGGACAAGGTCAAAAGCCAATATCCCAATAAGTCTAGGGAAATACGCAACGGTGTTTCAGGCTGAAGTGATCACCATACACTGTTGCGCAAGGGAGATAATAGGACAAGGTACTGTTAACCAGTCGATTGCCATTTTCTCTGATAGCTAAGCGGTAATAAAAGCAATCAGTTCCATACAAATCAACTTAAGATTGGTGTGGGACTGCTTGACGGCCCTTACAGAGTTGGGAAGTCAGAACAGAGTGACCCTAGCATGAGTACCAGGACACGAGGGACACAGAGGAAACGAAAATGCTGACCAACTGGCCAAGGAAGGCGCACTTGAAGCCCAATAGAACCCGAGCCCTTTTGTGGCGTGGCAAAGCCATGCATACGAGCAGCCATTAAGGAATGGGTGCAAAATAAATCTCTGGAATGGTGGAGGAATCTCCCAAGGCAGAGACAGGCCAAAGAGTTCATTAAAGAACGTTCCGCCAAATTTACGGAAGATCTACTAAGCCAGAATAGGAAGGCCATCAGAGTAATAGTAGGCCTTCTAACTGGCCACTGCCGGCTCAATAGATACATGAGTTCAATGGCCCTGGCAGAGGACGCAACATGCAGATTCTGCCAAGAGGAAGAGGAAATCTCAGTTCACGTATTGTGCCACTGTGAATGCCTGGCGAGGCTGAGATTCCAGGTACTCGGAGAAGAAAAACCAAGGGCGGACAGCTATACAAAAAGGCCTTTATGAAAGCTGTGGAGTCTAGTACAAAGGACAAAGCTGGATGAGGTACTATAAGGAAGATATTCTGGGAGCATCATAATAGACCTGAAAAGGTCGCGGTGGTAAAGGCTAAACAACCAGCTCCTTTGTTAATCTAATCTAACCCAATTTTACAACTGTGCTGTGTATTTTTTTTAAATATAGATTTTTGAAAAGCGCATCTTTGTGTTATATTAAATTTTAGCTTGGCCTACTATGTTTGATTTTTTTTTCGGGTCAGAAAATGGTGAAATCTTATTAGCGATTTTTTTATTTCAAATTTGAGTGCGCCGCTGGATTCAGCCCTCCCCCCAAAATTGTTTGTACCATAGTTCGTTGAAAAAGTCATATTTTTTATTTTTCCTGAGAAAAATAAAAATTCAGAAAGTGCCGAAGAAAATAAATTTAACTGTTGCATGGGACAGTGTATTTATGAAAAGAATGCCATGACTGAAATAACTGTTAATTTAATGATTCATTGTTAAAAAACCAGGAACTCTCAATTTATAAATTTTTAATTATCAAACAATTTTTATCCTTTCACACTATAATGACTAACAAACAAATAATTAAAAAGAAGTGACACAAAAAAGTTTACCTAAAAATATTACTAAATAAATAAATAGATAAATAGAACAATTAAATGTAGGTTCTCTCTACTAAAAGCCACCTTCAACTTCTATACATTTATCTCTATCTATTATTACGAACGACATATTTCTAGCTCTTCCCTCGAGATTTCTTGACAAAAGAGTGTAATTCTGTCACATAGTTCCTGCCTATTTTGTGGTCCAGATTTATAAACTTCGCTTTTAAGAGTACTCCATAAATAAAAATCAAGGGGTGTTAAATCCGGCGATCTTGACGGCCAGGCTATCAATGGACTACTACGTCCAATCCACCTACCGGGAAAATTTTGGTTGAGCCACGTCCTGACAATTACTGCATGGTATGGGTTACATCCATCTAGCTGGAAATATAACTGTTGTCTTCCCTGCAGGTTTTGAATCTCGCTCCAAAACTGATTCCTTAAGAATTCCAGAGAATTAAACTGTTTAAATTTGCATTAAATAAATAGAGACCAATTAAGTGCTCGTTCAAAATATCACACCAGATATTTATTTTTTGTGAATATTGATTTCTGCAATTGATTACCCACTTGGGATTTTCCTCTGCCCAAAATCTACAATTCTGTGAGGAAACTACACCACATGTGGTGAACGTAGCCTCATCGCTATAGATGAATTTTTTTAAAATCTGGGTCATCAAATATTCTCCTTGAGCGCACAAGTAATATTCAAACCGTCTTTCTTCGTCACCTACTTGCAAAGTATGCAAAAATTTAGGTTTGTATGGTTTTCCGTTATGATTTTTAAGGCACCTCCAAATGGTATTTCGAGACTTGTTTAAATTTATAGCAGCATTTCTCAAGCTTGAACGAAGGTTATCGTCAAAATGAAAATATGCCAAAATAGCCAAATCATTAAGCTGCCTCTGGTGGCCAGATCCTCTAGAATTTGTTTCTGAAACACTACCGATATCATTAAAACGTTTTATTATTTTTCGAACACTGCTGTCGTTAGGGCAGCTTCTCTTGACGATCTCGACGAATTTTTATTTCTCTCAGGAAAAATAATAAAATTTAAAAATACGACTTTTTGAACGAAATTTGGTACAAACACAATTTGGGGGTTGCTGAATCCAGTGGCGTACTCAGATTTGAAATAACAAAATTGCTAATAAGATTTCACCATTTTCTGACCCGAAAAAAAATCATAGTAGGCCACGGCTATTATGATTTGTAAATTTAATATAACACAGATGCGCTTTTCAAACATCTATATTAAAAAAAATATATCTAAATCGGATATTAAATAAACTTTTTAGAGCGGTGGTTCCAAGCAAAGTGGGACACGCTATATTATTCAATTTTCGTCTAAAATTTGATTCTTGTAACGTCTTTAGTTTGCGAAATATTATAAGATATATTCCAAAACTGTATATATCGCCGCAAAAGCGTGGAAAATTAATACATGGGATGAACGCAAGCCGAAATCACTTTTCGCCCTCCAGATCGAATCTAGCAGGATATTTTAAATAGGTAATATAAGCTTAATTTTAAAATTAATTGGATGGAATCTGCGGTAGGTTCTTGATAAAACATATTCAATAGAATAATTATAAATATTCAAAAGAATAGTTACAATACGCATACGCACTTGTAGGCTGGGGCCGTTACGGATTTTTAATGCTGAAAAGAAAAAAATTAATAGCAGGCAACGGCCGGCTGGAATATATAGTTGAGGTCATAAACAATGAAAAAAAAAAACTCTGGAACTTGAGATGAAGGGAAGTAGTGAAATGGGGTGCTATTTAAGGGATGAAAACCGTTTTTCGTGATTTGTGGCGAAACGTGACCTCCTAGAGAAAAGTGTTTCATACAAAAGTTGTAGATAATAAAAAAATCTAAAACTTTTAATATATATATTTTTCGACATAACCTCAAAGTTTGCGAGAAAATTACGAAAAACCGATTTTTCTGTTCTTATTTTTTTCTCGCATGAAAATTATTTAATTTAAATAAAACTTTGTGAAAGTACGTAATTATTTGCATATAATAAGCATGAATTTTTTCAATTATGGGAAATAAATATTTTTCGAGATTTTACCATTTTTCCGAAAAAACACCCCTATCTTCGGCGAACGACTTTATTGATTTATTTTTGGATTTTGATGTTCTACTAGTGCTCACTTTTTTCGTCGAGATGTCTACTTTCAATTGGTATGTCGATGTTAGTGATTTATTGTCATTTGGCAGCTTAAAATGAAGAAAAACCGAAACAAAAATTTTTCGAATCTCGAATTTGTCGATTTTTTTCATTATTTTCAATTTTTTAGCATATTTATGTTAATAATTCATAATATTTTAATGAAAAAACTTACTTTGGTATAAAATAAATAAAGTTGAATGAATTTAGTTATTGGAAACCACGCTAAAATTGAATGCAAACAAAAAAATACTGTTACGTATTCAAACAAAAAAAAAAATGTACAAAATTTGAAATTTCTCAGCATACAGGTATTTGAAATGCCCGCCCAAAATGACTGAAGGTTGGGGGTAGAGAGGGGTAGGATAAAGTGAGCCTGCACAAGAGCAGCAGAGCTCGTTCTGTTGTAGTAGTAAATCTCTATTCTTGTAAACGCACGTGGTGATTGAGTTTTCGATTAAACGAATACCCTTTTCACAAGAAACATTTTTATCAAATCAAAATAATAAAAACAATTTAATTATCACAATATCAAATAAATTACAGTCCGAGGGCTGTTTGTGTAAGCAAGCTCCTAAAGACGCCGACGCACTGATTGTTAATACTGCGATCCAATTAGCTAAACAAGATGATAAAACTGTAATAATCGTGGGTCAAGACATAGATTTACTAGTTCTTTTCACCAATTAAATTCGAATGGGCTGGATATTTATTTTCACAAACCAGGCTCAAGCAACGTCAAAGATTCATTTTATACATCTCATTGTTTTAAACACGAACCATACACAAGTGTAATAGCGTTTCTTCATGCTTTCTCTGGGTGTGATACAACTTCAAGTTTTGCTGGAAAAGGGAAAAAAACAATAGTAAGACCTTCCTTTATTGGACAATGAAAATTTATTAAACCTAGCCAGTGTTTATTATCAAAAAGATGCAGACCACATAACCATAGCAAAAAATGGATCTCAACTTACAGCTAGTATTTACAAAAGTAAGAAAATTTATAACTCATTAAATCAATTACGATTTGAGCTGTATCAGCAAACTACAAACAAATCCACTTTTAAATTGGAAAAACTCCCTCCAACTGAAGAAGCAGCTGCACAACTCTCCTACAGAGTCTATTACCAATTGCAAAGTTGGTTGGATAATTTTGACAACGATCAGAACAACAAAAAAGCAAAAGACTGGGGCTGGAACGAAAATGTAGGAAGACTCGTGCCGAAATACATCTCTGACAGTTCCGACTTGATTCCCGGAAAGTTGTTAAAAAGCGTTAGCTGTACTTGTGAAAGTGGATGCAATAATCAAAGGTGTGGCTGCCGAAAACACGGCTTAAAATGTACCAATCTATGCAATATATGCACTGAGAACTGTTCAAATAGAGACAGAGAAGTATTTGTAGATTTAAGTGATTCTGAAGATATTGATGAAGAGCCAGCAAAGAATAATGACATCGAAATTGAAGAGCCTGAAAATGCCAATGATTTTGAAGATAATATAGAATTTGAGAGTTTGATCGATGAAGAAAACGAATCACAACAAAAAAGGCCTCAAATTGATTAGATTTTAACAATCATTTTATTGATTTTTTTCTTTTTATAAGCTATACACAAACAATATTAATAAAGTAAATATTTGTAAATAAAGTAAAGAATTCATAGCCAATATAAATAAATTGTATGTTGTATTTTATCATATGTATTTATAATAATTTAATATGCATATAAAGTTTTCGAAACTTAACTGTAGCTTATGAAAATTAATAAAGTACTATTGATTTCCATGTAAATGTTAAGTTTCATGAAGTTTTCCCCACCTTTCCGTGATGAAATTCATTCAACTTTATTTATTTTATACCAAAGTAAGTTTTTTCATTAAAATATTATGAATTATTAACATAAATATGCAAAAAATTGAAAATAATGAAAAAAATCGACAAATTCGAGATTCGAAAGAAATTTTTTTCGGTTATTCTTAATTTTAAGCTACTAAATGACAATAAATCACTAACATCGACGTACCATTTGAAAGTAGACATCTCGACGAAAAAAGTGAGCACTAGTAGAACATCAAAATCCAAAAAAAAAATCAATAAAGTTGTTCGCCGAAGATAGGGGTGTTTTTTCGGAAAAATGGTAAAATCTCGAAAAATATTTATTTCCCATAATTGATAAAATTCATGCTTATTATATGCAAACAATTACGTACTTTCACAAAGTTTCATTTAAATTAAATAATTTTCACGCGAGAAAAAAAATAAAGACAGAAAAATCGGTTTCTCGCCATTTTCTCGCAAACTTTGAGGTTATGTCGAAAAATATATAGAATAAAAGTTTTAGACTTTTTTATTATCTACAGCTATTGTATGAAACACTTTTCTCTAGGAGGTCACGTTTCGCCAAAAATCACGAAGAACGGTTTTCATCCCTTAAATAGCCCCATTTCACTACTTCCCTTCATCTCAAGTTCCAAAGTTTTTTTTTCATTTTTTATGATCTCAACTATATATTCCAGCCGGCCGTTGCCTGCTATTAATTTTTTCATCTCAAAAAGGTAACGGCCCCAGCCTATTGGTTTATTGTCTCATTAGTTTTGTTCAAATTTCTCTGACATATGTTTCGGCCTTGCGACCATTATCAAAGAGTCTTAAAAAGTTTTTAAGACTTTGATAATGGTTAAAAAGTTTTTAAGACTCTTTGATAATGGTGGCAAGGCCGAAACATATGTCAGAGAAATCTGAACAAAACTAATGAGACAATAAACCAAGTGCGTATTGTAACTATTCTTTTGAATATTTATAAGCATTCTATTAATTTTAAAAGTCATCCAAATGTTATTGCATAAAACTGAAAGATAACTATTATTTTGGATTAAATTGTAGGATATGGATTTTTATTAAATAAAGGTCGAATCAATCAACTATTGAATAATAAGCTAGTTAAATGCAATAGAAGACTAATAATCAATGTAGTTATATATTTTTGTATTTGTTTAAAGAAAGGATATTTTGAATATAAGTCGATTGATGGGAATATCTACTAATCCTTTATAATATAATAATCTAAATCTAAATATTCCGGGTATATATTCATGGTCATTCAACTGACCTAACGGGTTTACTGCCCATCACCGATAATACCGCGATTAGGATTACCTGCACCTACTGTTTTTTTATGAAACAAGGAAAATTGATTTTTAAAAAAACCGTATCTCTTAAACTGCCCGTTTAATACATTTTTATACATATTTCCTACATAACATAATTTAAAAACTGCTCATTAAAACTGAACTAAATTTTCGCCAAAGCGCCTCATAAATATTAATATGTTCTTATTTATAACCCTCCCTCACTCTGAGCACGGAACAAATAATGGAAAAATCAATGTAATTTCTAGGTATTAAAGATCTCTGAATAGAAACGTGCATGCACAGTATACTCTTATTCTAACACAAAAAAAGCGGGATGAAAAATCCTTTGTCATGTTCACTTACCACTTTTCCCACTGAAGTCATGGTAAGTATTGTTTTTTGTGCTTCAGTTCAAGGTTAAGGTCAACAATTTAGAAACTACTACAATGAAATTAGACACGAACTTGTTATGGTACTAAGTGCACATTTAAAAACGACGTTGAAACGCAACACAACGCTATATTCTGTCAAAATCAGCTGTGAAGTTGCGAACTGTTTACAGCTGGGTTTTCTGGTGCAAATGTTGACAATGGATTTGTTATCTGCACATCGCAGAGCGATCATGAGCACGCATGCCCCGGCTCTAATCTACAATCAAGTCGTTATTATTGCGATTAATGTGTTTGCTGGATTGTGTCTCTGGTAATAATTCATTTTTTTATTGAGGATATCATAATTGCACCATGTTTATATCTCTGTACACTATCATTATTAGAGTTAGTTATCGTTCGAAATTGTTGGGTGTAATAATATAATAAATAGTTTGGAAGTTGGATAAATACCTTATTTTCCCTCGCGGTGTTTATATTTCGTTCTAAATTTATAATTCTGGGTACCTACTTTTAGGTATCGTCTACTGCTTTTTAGTAGCTATGGTAAGATTATTCTTGTGTTTAAATAAACTACTTTGACTGAAAGGTCCTTTGACTTTGATTTCAAAATATCATGAATAACTGAGTGTAGTTAATTATTGTTGAATGACAGATTAAACTCTCAGACGAAACAATTGTAAGTATATTTTTTTGTAAAATTGAACCACTGGCGTAACTAGGGGGAAGGGTATTGGGGGCAGGTGCCCTTCCCTAATTTTATATACAGGGTGTGTGGGGCAGTAGTCCGTCCGACTTCAATAGGTGGAGTTCTTTGAATAAAAAAAAATACAAGTAAACGATAGAAAGTATAACCGAAAATTAAAATGTAAAAACCGGTATTAAATGGATTTATTTAAGCTGACGATGGTTCATAAAATCGAAACGTAAGAAAGTATAATAACTTTTAATTTAACAACCGAAATCCCAAGAATATACACATCAATGGATCTGCTATTATTGGATATAAAAAAAGTTTTATATAAAAGTTGCAGAGTTGCATACCTATTGTATATTTCTTTAAACAACAATTAGAAAATAATTGCTTGTACGGTCGTGAGCAAGTGTGCAAAAAACTAATATGCCTCATATAAGCGATTTAATTAAATCTGGAGTTATTGCTAAAGCAGAAGATGGATGTTCAATGAAACAAATTGCACTGCGTTATAATATTGACAAAAATGCGGTGTGTAACATTTTAAGAAAGTGGAGAATAAACAGTAGGTACGATTAGTAAAAATCCTGGATCAGGGCGACGAAGAATATTAACTCAACAACAAGATTTGCAATTGGTAAATGCTTTAGTAGAAAATCCATTTTACTCAGTTATTCAGGCTGCTGAAGAAACGAATTTTCCTGGATCGAGTAGTACTGGTCGCCGGCGAGTAAGAGAATCGGAGCTACGCTGTCATGCAGCAGCACAGAAATACTTACTTAAAGCTGAACATAAAGAAGCTCGAGTAGGATTTGCGTTTGAATTTTTAGCGTATGATGTAAATTTTTGGAACAATGTAATCTTTACAGACGAAAGAACTTTCCAGTCAACACACAGCGGTCGTATTCGTGTTTACCGCCCACCGAATACTCGATTCGATGAGAAATATATATCTAACAATGATAAAAGTGGTAGATTTTCCGTCAATATGTGGGCTTGGATATCGGCACGTGGTCCTGGTGTTTTGTGGCGTATTGAGGAACAACGATTTAATAATGAAACGAATATTAGGATTTTAGACAATATTATGCTCCCTTCTGTGTCACAATTATTTCCTAATAATGAATTCATATTTCAACAAGACAATTGTTCCGTTCATACTGCTCATACCGTAACTAACTGGTTTCGAGATAAAAATATCAATGTTCTTAACTGTCCCAGTCATACTCCAGATCTTAACCCGGGGACTACTCGTAAGAGGTATCCAAAAACAAAATGTGAGACCACGGAATGCCGAAGAATTACTAGAAATAGTAAATAATGCATGGGAAAATATTATTACTAATGATTATTGTATAAGGTTATTTAATTCTATGCCAAACAGACTTAGAAGTTATAAATACAATTGGTGCAATAACGAAATATTAATAGTTAGTTTCTTGTTAAGTAGGATATCCTTTGTCCTTTGATCCAGGATTTCTGTACTGTCGTGAGCAGAAAAAAATAGGACAACTTTTTTTTCTAATGTAAATCTGTCTCTATTTGAATATGTAATGAGTACCCGAAATAAAACAGATATCACTTTTAATTCATTTTTTATTTTAATGCTGTAGTTATTGCTATAGTAAATGATGGATGGTTAATGAGACAAATTGCACTGCATTATAACATTAACAAAAATTTGGTGTGTAACATTTTAAGAAAGTGGAGAATAAACAGTACGATTAGTAGAAATCCTGGATCAAAGGACAAAGTACATCTACTTAACAAGAAACTAGCTATTAATATTTCGTTATTGCACCATTTCTATTTATAACTTCTATAAGTCTGTTTGGCATAGAATTAAATAATTTCTTATATAATAATCATTAGTAATAATATTTTCCCATGCATTATTTACTATTTCTAGTAATTCTTCGGCATTCCGTGGTCTCACATTTTGTTTTTGGATACCTCTTACGAGTAGTCCCCGGGTTAAGATCTGGACTGTGACTGGGCCAGTTAAGAACATTGATGTTGTTATCTTGAAACCAGTTAGTTAGTTACGGCATGAGCAGTATAAACGGAACAATTGTCTTGTTGAAATATGAATTTATTATTAGGAAATAATTGTGACACAGAAGCTAGCATAATATTGTCTAAAATCCTAATATACATTTCACTATTAAATCGTTCCTCAATATGCCACAAAACACCAGGACCACGTGCCGATATCCAAGCCCATATATTGACGGAAAATCTACCACTTTTATCATTGTTAGATATATATTTCTCATCGAATCGAGTATTCGGTGGGCGGTAAACAAGAATACGACCGCTGTGTGTTGACTGGAAAGTTTTTTCGTCTGTAAAGATTACATTGTTCCAAAAATTTACATCATGCGCTAAAAATTCAAACGCAAATCCTACTCGAGCTTCTTTATGTTCAGCTTTAAGTAAGTATTTCTGTACTGCTGCATGACAGCGTAGCTCCGATTCTCTTACTCGCCGGCGACCAGTACTACTCGATCCAGGAAAATTCGTTTCTTCAGCAGCCTGAATAACTGAGTAAAATTGATTTTTTACTAAAGCATTTACCAATTGCAAATCTTGTTGTTGAGTTGATATCCTTAGTCGCCCTGATCCAGGATTTCTTCTAATCGTACCGTTTATTCTCCACTTTCTTAAAATGTTACACACCGAATTTTTGTCAATAGTATAACGCAGTGCAATTTGTCTAATTGACCATCCATCTTCTGCTTTAGCAATAACTCCAGATTTAACTAAATCGCTTATATGAGGCATATTAGTTTTTTGCACACTTGCAATAAATTATGACAGCTAACTGACAATGTCACAAAAATTAGAGTTAGATGTACACAACTAGATTTTAGTCATAAGACTTGTCCCATTTTTTTTTTGCTCACGACCGTACGTATACGTCACGTGATGTAACAATGACGGTTTATTTTTTAAAATGAAATACTCTGTATATTTTACGCATTCTTTTAGATCCTTTTTTCCTGATTTCAAATACATAAAGGTCGATAGAACTATTTGTAATATTTTTTGACATATCGGACGCTTAAAATAAACATTTTTAGGCTTTAAAAACATTTTTGGGGAAAATTAAACTCACCTGACAACATGGAAGTTCCTATAGTCATAGTAACTCGATGACATTCGTTAAAAAATTAACATTGACGAGTTAAAGTAAAGTTGACTTTATACAAACCAGATATACCTGCCTTTATACTGCATATTCGCCATGTTTTCCATACATAAGAATTCATACCTTCAATCGAAATATGAAGAGATCAATCCTAGACTTATAAATCGCTGCGTTCAAAGAGGTACGATTCATCAAACTAAAACACGTGGTTATAATTATTGTTTTTTTCATTCAGCTAGAGATTTCATCGAACTTGATGTACACGACTTGCAGCCTCCTTTTAATCGATTGACATCGGAACAACCCTCCATACCAGTTCAACATGTAGATGTCACACGACGACCTATGGGATTTGGAAGATGTGCAATGCCCATATTGGTAAGCGCCATAGAGGGTAATATTCTGTCTCAAGAAGAATCCTTTAATAAAATTTACGTCCTTCAAAGTATATGACGGAATTTGATGGACGTTTTTTATTGATACACCTCTACTGATTTTGCGATCGTACAACTCTGCTTCTGGACCAAGAGCTATTGAAGTTTTTAAAAACTGTGCGTAGTCCCGTGTAAGGAGGTAAATGCAACACTCCCGGCCCAACGTTCCGTTGAATTTCCCTGGTCCATCATCTTTACCTATTTTAATTGGTTCTGAAGCTGAAAATATTGATTCTTACAATGGGCTTCGTACCAAAAAGTCCTGTTTCCCTACATAGGACCACAGATAGATAGATGAGCTGGTTATTTGGATCTTACCACCGCGATCTTTTCAGATCTATTGTGGTCCTCCTAGAATACATTCCTTATAATAACTCATCCAGCTTTGTCTTTTGTACCAGACTCCACAGCTTTGATAAGGGTCCCTTTGTATAACTGTCCGCTTTTCGTTTTGCTTGTCTGAGTACTTGGAATCTCAGTCTCGCTACGCCTTCACAGTGGCACAATACGTGAACTGGGGTTTCCTCTTCGTCTTGACAGAACCTGCATGGTGCGTCCTCTGCCAGGCCCATTAGACTCATATGTCTATTGAGCAGTGTCCAGTTAGAAGGCCCACTATTATTCTGATGGCCTTTCTATTCTGACTTAGTAGGTCTTCCGTGAATTTGGCCGATCGTTCTTTATTGAACTCTTTGGCCTGTCTCTGTCTTGGGAGATTCCTCCACCATTCCAGAGATTTATTTTGCACCCATTCCTTAATGGCTGCTCGTACGCAAGACTTTGCCACGCTTCAGAAGGGCTCAGGTCATATTGGGGCTTTGAGTGAGCCTACTTTGGCCAGTTTTTCTGCCTTTTCATTTCATCTGTATCCCTTGTATCCTGGTACTCATGCTATAAACTAGGGTCGCCTTATTCTGACTTCCCAGCTCTATAACGACCGTCAAACAGTCCCACACTAATCTTGAATTGTTTTGCATGGGACTGATTGCTTTTATTGCCGCTTGGCTGTCAGAGAAAATGGCATTCGATTGGTTCATATAGAACCACACAAGTTGCACAAAGTTCTCAGACAATTTCAGTAGTTCTTGGTTTATTCTGGTGTAGTGGATACTTCACAGGCGTGTTATAGTTATTAAGGTATCAAGGATAATAACGCATCGAGATCGGCAGTGTACTTCCCGAGGGCCTCTGGCCCGAGATAGTGTACGTCAACAGAGGGCGTCATTATCCTATAACACCCGTGGTGCCTTCAACGTTTAATGTCCTACAAGTCTGTTATTTAATTCGAATGTATTGTTTTTATATTTACGATTTATTAATTTGACATCTATTATGTTCAGAATGATTTGATTTAAAATTGAGTAAAAATCAAAATGTATTGTAAATATAGTAGTATTTGTCAATTGTTTCTCAATAACGCTGTCATCATTTACTTGTTTTGGGTTGTGTTATTTCGTAGTGAAAATGTTTGAAGAAGATAATCTACCTGAAGAAGTGTTGTTAAGGGCTGTAAAAGCAGCCGAAGCACTTATGCCTCATAAAACCAAAAAGGTATATGAGAAAGAATACTGCCGCTTTGAGGAATGGCTGAGAGAAAACCCTTTATAATGCCCTAGGGCGTTATAAATATTCATAACGCCCTAGGGCGTTATTTTTCATTTAACGTATCTCAAAATAGAGTGATTATTGTAAAATAACAGACTTATAGGACATTAAGATTATTATTGTCAACAAAAATAAGATTAATAAGGAGACATTGTCCATTTTCGTCAATGTACTATTGCGGCCGAATTAAAGTATTGTAAATGGGAGCTGTTACGTCTGTTATGACAATTGTATTATTTTGAAAAGAAATCATTGGTAGGGTCGTATTTACCTTTAAAACAAATGACTCAGTAATTTTTTTCAATTATAATAAAACAAGTATGATTATCAAAGTGGATAGAAACTCATAATCTGAATAGGAAAAAACTAATATGCCTCATATAAGCGATTTAGTTAAATCTGGAGTTATTGCTAAAGCAGAAGATGGCTGGTCAATGAGACAAATTGCACTGCGTTATATAATATTGACAAAAAATCGATGTGTAACATTTTAAGACGGTGGAGAATAAACCGTACGATTAGTAGAAATCCTGGATCAGGGCGACGAAGGATATCACCTCAACAACAAGATTTGCAATTGGTAAATGCTTTAGTAGAAAATCTATTTTACTCAGTTATTCAGGCTGCCGAAGAAACGAATTTTCCTGGATCGAGTAGTACTGGTCGCCGGCGAGTAAGAGAATCGGAGCTACGCTGTCATGTAGCAGCACAGAAATACTTACTTAAAGCTGAACATAAAGAAGCTCGAGTAGGATTTGCGCTTGAATTTTTAGCGCATGATGTAAATTTTTGGAACAATGTAATCTTTACAGACGAAAAAACTTTCCAGTCAACACACAGCGGTCGTATTCGAGTTTACCGCCCTCCGAATACTCGATTCGATGAGAAATATATATCTAACAATGATAGAAGTGGTAGATTTTCCGTCAATATGTGGGCTTGGATATCGGCACGTGGTCCTGGTGTTTTGTGGCATATTGAGGAACGATTTAATAGTGAAACGTATATTAGGATTTTATACAATATTATGCTCCCTTCTGTGTCACAATTATTTCCTAATAATGAGTTCATATTTCAACAAGACAATTGTTCCGTTCATACTGCTCATACCGTAACTAACTGGTTTCAAGATAGCAACATCAATGTTCTTAACTGGCCCAATCATAGTCCAGATCTTAACCCTGTGGAAGAAGTATGGGGACTACTCATAAGAAGTATCCAAAAACGAAATGTGAGACCACGGAATGCCGAAGAATTACTGGAAATAGTAAATAATGCATGGGAAAATATTATTACTAATGATTATTGTATAAGGTTATTTAATTCTATGCCAAACAGACTTATAGAAGTTATAAATAGAAATGGTGCAATAACGAAATATTAATAGTTAGTTTCTTGTAGTAGGATATCTTTTGTTCTTTGATCCAGGATTTCTACTAATCGTACCGTTTATTCTCCACTTTCTTAAAATGTTACACACCAAATTTTTGTTAATGTTATAATGCAGTGCAATTTGTCTCAATAACCATCCATCATTTACTATAGCAATAACTACAGCATTAAAATAAAAAATAAATTAAAAGTGATATCTGTTTTATTTCGGCTACTCATTACATATTCAAATAGAGACAGATTTACATTAGAAAAAAAAAGTTGTCCTGTTTTTTTTTCTGCTCACGACAGTACATAGTACGTAGGGAGTGAAATTCTGCTCACGACATAAGCAATTCTAGAGAAGAGAACTCCATGACAAGAATTTGGAAACCGTATTAGCTTCTATCCAGAGTATCTGTGACTTAGTCCACGATCCAGAGAGAGGATACGAGGCAGTCAACCTGAAAATTGTCGACAGGTTAGTGTTAAAACTTCCGAGGCGCCATTTTCTTATTAAATTTATACTAAATATTTCTCATTTCATTGTCCAGAATGGTTGATCTAATAGTGCACGAGGAACCGGCTATTCGCGAGAGAACTGCAAATGCCCTGGAAATAATTGCCCGATTAGCCGATGGGAAAGAGGCTATTGTAGGCAACAAAGGCATGCTAGAAAATTTAACGATCTGCATTGACGATGAGTATCCAGAAATCAGAATACACACGGCGGCAATGCTAGAAATGATTGCCAGATTTTGGAAAAGTATGTACACTTAACTTGAACATGAACCAGACGCGGTGCATGCTGAGACGATTTTCGAGTTCTGGTTGTATTTTTATCAAAACCAATATTACAATTCAGTTAAGCTTTAAGACCCTTTTGGGTCACTTTGTGAGAGAAGGAAACGGGCCAGCACGCGCCTGACTTGAACCAGTAGTAAAATTTGTTGTTTTTTTTTAGTGTGAAAGCTGGTGTCTGATAAGTGGGCTATATAGAGAGCCTCCCCACCATTCTTTGCTTCGTCTATACTGTTTAATGTTCGAATGGTTGTTCTGCGGCTATGTCTTAATCATAAAATTCTAAATTATAACCGTATATGATTAAATTTTTAGCTGCTGATGTATTGGTGTCTTTTGGATTTGTTCCGATCTTGTTAAGTAATTTATTGGAAGAAGAAACGGAAATTGTCGAAATACATTTGGAAACCTTGAAGTCGCTAATGTACGGCTGTGGAAAAAACGTGGCGATAGAACATGATGCTTTCTTCATTTTTGTAAGACGCATATTTTCTAAAAATGTAGTCCCAAAAATTCCTTTGCAAGCTTCAGCTCTTATTTCATTTTTGCTTATATGCTTTTATTTCAATTTGTTGAACATAACTTTAAGCTAAAAAAACTGTATTTTTCTTGTTTAAGCTAAAATTATTGCATAAAATAAACTATCCACTAATCGTATCGAGATCGTGTGATTGTTTAACCATACTGACATCCGCCAGAGCTGGTGAAAAATTAGCCCAAGAAATTGATTTATTGGAGCTTTTAAGCAAGTTGCTGCATGACGAGGTAATTATATACTAAATAATTATTTCTTATTTATTGCTGGGACATCTAACATTTAAAGTACGCTGGAGAATCAACAAAAACGACTACTCCCCTAACAAACACCAAGAAGTGTTGAATTACATAAGAAAATTCAAACCATTTTAAAGCAAAATATAGTTAATCGTATACGGTATTTAAATTAAATTAGAACATAAAATGCCCAGTACTAACTATTCTGTCTTCTTTAGCGCAGATTCTTGATAGAGCTGGTGACTCTTTCCGAGTTAAATTAACGGCTAAAGCTGGGGTTCCATTGCGCGAAACTGACTCGCGTAACTGTTTCGCGAGAATCACTCGCGAAGCGGCTGTCTCGTGCTAACCATTTCCACCATGAGAAACGTTTTGCAACATAGAGGCGAAACAAATTGAGCCACCAGTTTGTGCGAGACAAGCACGCCGTTCGTATATACAACGACTGCAGCATCAGCCTGTGCTATAATGGCGATACTTTATGTTAAAAATAAAAAGATAAAACTTAAGAAAATGTGAACGATCCATCTTTACACGTCTGAAGGACTTTTATTATACTTTCCAAAATGGATATTAAGCGTTCACAAATAAGGATTCAAAGTGACTGTTTCAGACGGAAAATAAAACAAAATCTATACTTACTGTTTCGTTCTTGCTTAGCTGCTTCACTGATGATACCAATTGGACGTCGGCGTCGTAACACTATAAATCTAGCAGAGTAAATACTAACACTTTCTTAGATTTATACCTGAAAAGGAATTTTGAAACACAAGAAAAAGACAATATAAAGTTGAAAAATATAATAATATATATTAAATCTTTTTTAAAAATTATGTTATTACAAAATGTTCAAGAAAAATGTATTGACAAACTATAGTCTGGACCGTGTACAACACATAGTGAGGAATGAAACGACTCATAATGTAACCAACTACCATCCAATGTGCGGCTTATAGCTAAGGATTACACAAAAAGATTCAGTAAAAAGTTCAACGTTTATAATTTTGGTGGGCTTTTGCTTGCCTGTCTATTGACGTATTTTCAGTTCAATATCAATTTTGATCGCTCCTCGGAGCTTAAAAATGCTTGAATCGCAACGACTTTGAATTATATTCTGCAATTATAGATTCATACGTTCAGGCAAGGCGGTCCCATGCACGTTCTGAGTACACGGTAACTATACTTTTCTGACACCGAATCACTGAGGAACCGGTTTAGGGCAAATACGCTTAAAACCCATCATTTTTCTGTCAAAATCGACCGCTAGAAAATGATAGTGCACCCTCGACGCTAAGGGCTATTTTCGCTAAAACTTTCGAAATACTTTGACTTGAAACTGGATAACTTGTCCTCAAATTTAACATAACGCATGAGTTGCAGTGCTGCACAACGTGGATTCGTGAAAGGGTTTTCGTTATACTTTCTAAATTTTGTGGTCGGGGCGACATTACGTCCCCGCGCAGCGACATTTACTACGCTTTCGAAAATTACACTACTTGATGAGTTTCCAAGATATTGGCATAAAAAACGCTCCGTAGAGCGAAAATGTGAATTTATATATAAAAACCTCTTCCAACGGCATTTTTACGTGAAGCACGCTTTTCGGATTTTGTTACAGTTTCGAAAAGTTCATCGAGGGTTTTGGCGTGTTCTTTAACAAAAACACCGGTGGTGGACCAAAGAATTATTTCGTCGGCGATTGCAATATGGATACCAGCTTCTGATAAAATACCGCTAGTTAATACCCCCAAATAGCACAAACTGGACCAAAACTAGGCGTCTACGATGTCGTGCGTGCTATCTGGGAGTCATACAATTTTTTTAACCGTTTTTCTATTTTTAATAACAACCCAGATCAAGATAGCAACGCATGCACTTTTATTTTGGACACAGTATAATATTGTGCATATCTACAGGATGGGGTACACTGCATAATGATTAGCTTTGAAGTTTCGGGCAAGCTTTGCAAGTAAAGAAAAAGACCAACCACAGGAATTGTTCAAAATGCCTCGGTTTTGTGATGATTTCTTTCGATTTCTTATGAATTCGAGTTAGACCCCCCTCTGTCTGCCTCCAAAGCTTTAAAAACATCTTAGGTTGAGTTCAAGTGAACATGCTCAAAAATAAATGACGACCTAATTTGACTAGAGCTCTTTGAAAAGTAGCCTGCTCGATTGAAATGGTTTGTTAAAATTTTCTGAAAAGTTTCTAAGATCTCAATTGCAAAAAGTTATAATTTTCAAAATAAATTTGCTGATATACTTTTTAAAAATCGCCATCTCTTCCAATTACCATCTAACTTAGGAACATCTTTTAAGTCACAGTAAAGATATCTACTCTATTAAGAAATAACTATCCATGCGGTTCAGTACTTATCTAAGAGATGGCGCTGCATTACAGAACATCAGCTAAATTTACTAGTCAGAATATAAAATTTTCAAAACGGCGTCATAGACAATGGCGTGCTGTTTTTCGTTATGTAATAATAATTCTTAATTTTGGAGCGGTGGTAAGTCCACTGCAAGTGACCCTTTTTACTTCTAAAAGAAAAAATAGCGACTCTAGTTTTCAACTTAATAAAACATGAAATATAACGTATTAATAGTAATAAAATAGTCGTAAAATGCATCTTAGCTCGACAATAATTATAAGCAGTATGCCCTTCAGGCTTTTGGTAATTTGGCATATAACTTATTGTGAAAAATGAAAATGTCTCCGTGGACCATTCGCCGGAAAATGTAATTATTTGTGTAGTATATAAAAGGAAAGTATAGTGATCGTGCAAAAATTCGATTTTGAGTTTCTGATGGATTTACACGTTTTCAAGTCCCCTGAACACAAAAAAGTGGTTGTTAAAAAATGTCAGTCTGTCGTCTGTGATCGCACGTAGAGCCCAAATTACTGGATCGATTTTGTTCAAATTTTACATGTGTATTCAAGACGGCCACACCTCGAGGCGAAATCGCAAAATCTATCCTAGCTCATATGTGGGAGGAGTAAACCCCTAAAACAGGAAAAAAAAAATAGAAAATAATTTTTCTCTCTAAAACGGCTCTAACGATTTTGATTAAATTTGGTACATGGACGCTCCCTTAGTACCTATATGAAATCACATGACCAGTTGCTCTTAGAAAATACCCTGAGGGAAGCTGGGGGGGGGGGGGTGAGTATTAAATAATTTCATATTTTTCTCAAATGTATGTAACAATTTTAATAAAATTTAACACGTGAATACTGACTTCTTCTTTCTTCTAAAACGGTTTTAACAATTATTTGGCACATGGATACTCCCCTAATACCGGTATGAAATGACATGACCAGTTGCTCTTAGAAAATGCAGGAAGGGAAGCTGTGGGGAGTTTTAAATAATTTCATATTTTAACCTCTCCCCAATAAAATTGTGAGAGGTTACTAAAATTGGTTCAAAAACGATAATTGAGATAACAGCAAATCTTTACGTTTTGAGATCCTAGGAACCCAAAAAAGTTGTTTTTGAAAAATGTCTGTGTGTGTGTATGTGTGTTAGCACGATAGCGCCGAAACTACTGAACGGATTTGAATGAAACTTTGCATGTGCGTTTCTTTAGTGCCCCAGAAGATCTGAAAAGGTTTTGGTTGAGATCGGATTACGTTTAGAGCCATTTTGACGCAACAAGTTGTTTATTTTATAATTACTTTCAATTTGCAATGGAACCATTGAAAAGCAGTTAAAATTCTGATTTAAACGATATATCACACTTCCACCCTTTCGATTTGCTTTCCGTGAAAAAAATAATAAAAACAAAGCAAATATGAAGCGTAGCTCGCATTTCACATGACATGATCGATTCGCGTGCCGTTACGTCGTGAAACTCGTCACATCACGTGTCAATTCACGTGTGAGGGTTTCTTCACTGCTCTAGAAGTAGAGCGGATTACGTTTAGTGCCATTTTTAAATATATATACAGACAAATCGAAGAATTAAACTACAAATATTCCTCTAAAATCTAGTAAAATTACTGAAATGCTAATGTTTCATTTAACAAAGACAGCCGCGAGCGATCGGATTGCAATGAGCAAATTTTGACGATTCTCATTGTCATCGTTTGTCATCCGATAACGTTGGTGTCATGTCATGTTAATAAGATTTCGGCATATTTGTAACTTTTAGTGGATTGTCACAAACTTTAAAGGTAGATGTAACAATATCAATATCATATGCTTTCTGTACCTTCGTTGGTGAATTTATTATTGATTATCACTTTACCAATTTTCAGTTTGTTGCTTTACAAATCTGTAGTATTTAGGATAACTAGACTTTCTTAGTCATTCAAGTGATGTTAAAGTTGTTAATATCGTAATAGTATATTATTCAACGAGCGATAATGTAGGTAATAACTCGCATAGATGATTGTAAGTTCATTAAGTTGAGGGTTCTTTTAGTGCCCCAGAAGATCTGAAAAGGTTTTGGATGAGATCGGATTACGTTTAGTGCCGTTTTGTCACACAATTTAATGCTCTTTTCGGCTTCAAAGATCCGAGTGGGGAGGTTCCAGCCGCTTCCAGTAGCTGCCAATTTTTTTCTCTAAAACGGATCTAACAATTTTAATCAAAATTAACACATGAATACTCTGTAGTAGTAGCATAAGGTAACATGACCAGTTGCTGAAGATCGAACCCAGAACACAGCAGGGTCTGACCAAACGTAAACACCACACAGCGTGCTTTAGCTGGCTAAGCTATTCCGCCCTTGCAACTTTTGCGGTGGCATTGCTTCTGAAGTAATTTGCAAGAACACTGAAACACATGAACATTCGAGCACTCAACTCAACACGCGTGTCGTCAATCATGTTAGCATCAACTAGAAATGATTATAACCGTTAACCTTCTCCAGATGATACCAATATGGTTGGCGAAAGCCAGGTTGAATAGAACGTCGTAATGTTGCAATACAAACGAGCTCATTCATTCATTCTCCTTCAAAAGCATACTTGATACCTAAATCTATTTCTAATGCTGCATATGACTGATGACTTTCGTTTTTATTTCAGCGGCCGGAAATACATACCAGCGCCGCCTCAACAATTATGTACTGCACAGTGAAAACCAAGGCCAAAATAACGGCGAGCAAGATCAAAAAATTACCAAAACGTCTAGTACAATTGTGTCGAAACAGCCTAAACCCCAGTACACAAATTTATGCCATAAAGGTAAACAGTATATTGTTTTATTAGAAGTGAAAGTGATACTTTGGTTTTTACTCCGAATAAGACATGTTATTTTTTCTTCAAACGTCGATTAGCTATAATAAAATAAAGATAAAATATTCAGCTGTGTGTTGCCATTAGCAATGGAAGTAAAAGTCCTCTCGAGCGGAAGACGAAGTACTTTTTCCATCATCTGAAACGTCAAATTTTATTGTCGTGAAATGAGTAAGAAATGTCATGATTTTCTGGAGTTTGAAGAAAAAAGAACTGTATACGGGTATTTTCGTCGTGGGGATAAAGTAAAATATTATATTATTGCAAGATTATATAGGGTGTCTCATCGGGAACTGAATCGATATAGAGAAAAGTACGCATCAGAAAATTTAGATAATTACTAATGTCGGTGTGGCCAATCCAACTAAAGTAATTACAAGCAGCTGGCAATTCCGCTTATACCGGAAGTCGATACCAACTTGCTTATTTCTAATGGAACACCCTATATATATTTTAGGGTTTTCGAAAAGAGCATAAAATTCTGAGTCGAAAATATGGAGCATATTCTATACCTAAACCTAGCCGTTTCAGAGATATTTGACATTTTATAGAAAATTTGACAGGTGCAACGGTTTGCAAGAACCGTTATAACCTTCTTCGTGTAAAAGATCCTCATTTGCTTCTTGTCACGTAAAAAGAACACAAGGAGAACTACGTTCTACAACTGAAATAAATTCAATAATATCATACCAAGTGTTCCGCTTTTCGCGTTACATTTTGTCAACGGCAAACCGCGAAAACTTGTTTAGGTCAAATGGAACACGCTGTATTTTCTTACGTCAAGTTGTGTAAAATTGAATTACTTTTTTTCTGATATTAGCATTGTGGGGGTTAAAGTTACAACTTGTTGAAATATTTGCGATTTTATTAGAAATTCATGAATTGTTGTAATCATTTCATCAAAATAGCCATGATTAGAAACAATCAGTCATTATCTTATGTCAAAAAATGCCAGCGCGTTTAAATTACACCCACGAAGACTTTTTAAATTTGTTTATTATGTATGGAGAATGTGATAAAGTAATATCAAGAACTTGCAGCACATTTGCTACTCGATATCCACAAAAACGCAAAATAACACTAACACTGTAACATGCGTATTAATCGAATTGAAGATATGGCTGAACTAAAATAGCAGAGATAATAATTGCTCAAAATTCCGCCCTCGAACCTCGACACATTTTTCGCATCTTCGGATTAGTTCCTCATGGGTAGTTCTTCTAATTGAATCCTGTGATATGTTTTGAAATGCACTTCTTACTCTTTGCATACAATCTTCAATGGTGGTTAATGGGCTCTCATAAACTTTATTTTTAATAGTTCCCCAAACTAAATAATCCAGAACTGATAAATCGGGCGAGCGAGGAGGTCATAAGAAAGGTCCATTATTGGCAATCCATTGATCATAAAAAGTTTCTTGTAAATAATTATTAATTAAATATGCGTTATGTGGGGAAGCACCGTCGTGCTGATAAAAAATGTTTCTATATTCGGCGAGAGGTAAATTTTCTAAATAGTTATTATTCAAATTTTGTAAGATATTCAGATCTTTCATCTAAAAAAAAAACAAAAATTTACCTATACAGCGGAAGAGAAAATTTAATTTACCGTTTAAATTTTCCTAATAAAATTGTAATGCCACCACTCTATCGTTTCTAATGGCACAGTAAACATTGAACTGCCAACTTTCCTGAAAGTTTCGCTCTCTGAACATATGAGGATTTGAGTCACTCCTATAATGCGAATTGTGTCTATTAAAAAGTCCATTTTTAGTAAATTTTGCTTCATCTGTCCATATAATATTTCTCAAATAAGAATCGTAAACCTCAGACCTTATTAGAATAAAGTTACAAAAATTCTGTCTTCTTAGGAAATCTGTTTCTTTTAATCCTTGAACCATATGGAATGAAAACGGGTGAAACTTATGTTTTAATAAGATTCTGTGAATTGAATCCTTGCATAGTCCCGATTCCAGAGCAGCTCGTCTTATCCTTGGAAATGCATGAAAATATCCCAGAATGACTATTTCAATGTTTTCGTCATCAACAATAGGCTTTCTTCTTTGCATTTTTGCCTTGACAGAGCCATAATTTTTAGAATTTTCCAGTATGCGTTTTACAGTGTTTGGTGACGGTTTCCGTTTTTCTGGATATCGAGTAGCAAATGTACTGCAAGTTCTTGATATTACTTTATCACATTCTCCATAAATAATAAACAAATTTAAAAAGTCTTCTGGGTGTAATTTAAACGTGCTGGCATTTTTTGACATAAGATAATGACTGACTGTTTCTAATCATGGCTATTTTGATGAAATGATTACAACAATTCATGAATTTCTAATAAAATCGCAAATATTTCAAAAAGTTCTGTCTTTCACCCCCACAATGCTAATATCAGAAAAAAGAGAATTCAATTTAACACAACGTGACGTAAAAAAATACAGGGTGTTCCATATGACCTAAACAAGTTTCGCGGTTTGAAGTTGACAAAATGTAACGCGAAAAACGGAACACTTGGTATGATATCATTGAATTTATTTCAGTTGTAGAACGTAGTTCTCCTTGTGTTTTTTTTTACGTGACAAAAAGCAAATGAGGATCTTTTACACGAAGAAGGTTATAAGAAGGTTATAACGGTTCTTGCAAACCGTTGCACCTGCTAAATTTTCTATAAAATGTCAAATACCTCTGAAACGGCTAGGTTTAGGTATAGAATATGCTCCATATGTTCGACTCATACTTTTATGCTCTTCGAAAACCCTAAAATATGTAGGGTGTTCCATTTGAAATAAGCAAGTTGGTATCGACTTCCGGTATAAGCGGAAGTGCCAGCTGCTTGCAATTATTTTAGTTGGATTGACCACACCGACATTAGTAATTATCTAAATTTTCAAAATTTTCTGATGCGTACTTTTCTCTATATCGATCGATTCAGTTCCCGGTGAGACACCCTGTATATAGGATGTTCTACAAGTTTATATATGAATGTATGTAAGAAACTGCTTATAACTTACTATGAATAGGTATATATCTATAGGCTTTAACGAACATCTGTGAACATCCTGATATAAGGAAAGAAATGAAGAAGAATCACTACAAAGACATCGAGAATATTCAGCTGGGGGCAGAGCCATGTTTAAAACGTTATAAAGAGATTCTGCTAACTGTAATTAATTGGACACCTGAAAGTTCCATGTAACTTTATACTTGTCACTTGTAACTATACATAAATAAAATCTTTAATTTTGGAACTATTTTTAAATTTATTATTCGCTTGCTGTTAATTTCGACTTCTAAGTAGACAAAAAAACGTTCGAAAATTTCCCAAATGTCTTCTGCGGTGAAACGTCAAAGAAGTCAATGTCTTATTTTAAAGTGAGGTTAGGATTTCGTGAAACGAACAAAAAAATCATTTTTATATCCTCCTGTCATTCATAGCACCCAACCTACAGCCAAAAATATGAACGTCAGAGGCATAAATTCATAATGAAAAAAAGTGAGTCTGAAGTGCCTGATGAAGATCCACTGCTATCCATATGAATATATTTTTTTAAATAATAATAATGCAATTTATATTACAACGTAATAGTTGCATACAGTTTAATATGGAACTTTTATTATCTTTGTTTATGATCAATGATCATTCCCAGTTTCTTCAATGTCGAGAAAATAAAACTATAAAATGTGTAACTAATTTTCGATTCATTACTTATGGTGTGCCGTTCTAATTCATTTACTTTGTTGCTTTATTCACAATCAGATAAAAATAATGTTTTAAGTGTGCAGCAATTACTGAGGAAATAATTCTAGTAAAAAAAGTTACGAAATAATGTTGAAAAATATATAAATCACCATGCACGGATAAAAAGTAGTAAACATTTCTATATTATTTACGTCATCCAGCAGCATTTGTAATTTTATCATAATACAACATATTTTTGTGTATATCCGTACATGGATGAACAAAATTTAGGTCACTGGGTGACTTACATAATAGTAATAAAACGGTGGCGTGATATTTTTTTTTGTCCAAAGACAAAATCTATTTGTAGAGACATTAATCAAAACAGATATATTTTTTTAATAAATTTAAATACGTAATTTTTTATAAAATTGTTTTAAAGATAGGGAGCTGGTGGCAGAAATTTTTATGATTTTATTGTGTGAGTGAAGTTGAAAAGTGTAAAGACGTCATAATAAGAAGTCGGAAGAACCATTTCAGTCAGCATGGCGTTGCTGAGTTTTTAATTAACAGTTATAGTCGGGTGTATATTTACTGGGCAGTCAAAAAACGCAACAAAAACTTACTACCTCATTAAAATATCATTCTCTCTGTACTATCTCACTTACCTTTTTTTAATTAAGGTAGGTTTTTACTGTACGTCGGATTGTTTGATAAGACCATGCCGACCCAGGTAGAACATAATATTGGCTAGACCGTGGTTCAATATTGACTCAATATAGATATATTGAAATTGTAACAAAAATATTGAACTAATATTAATAAACACTGGTATTAAAATATTGGTATACCTATGTCGGCAGTATATTGTTTTAACTAATTCCAATCCAGACATGCGTAGACAATGTTGATAAATATCTATAAATATTAGTTTTACAACATTGAAAAGTCTATATTCGCGTTATATTGTTACTACACGTTTTGATAAAATTGTACAACAAATATCGATTGACAAAGATAAATATTGATTCTAAAATATTGGAAAATTCATATTTAACTCATATTTGTTAACTATGTGTAAAATTATATTGTTTAGGCAATATTTTCTAATATCAATAAATATTGATTTTATAATATTGGAAAGTATATATTTTATTATGTTGTTATTGAACTTTTTAGTAATATTGCACAACAAGCATCGACTGATAACGACAAATATTAATTCATATTGAGATTATATTATTAAACTCTCTTTTAAATAATATTATTTAACCGATTTATATCTATATTGGATAGTCATGTTGCACCTAAGCTGATTGCAATATGTACACCATTTCTGACTTGGGGAGCTCCAGGCTAGGTGCATGAGCAATGTGAGTCAATATAATGACAAAGAGAAAGTCACTGTGCTGATGCACTAACAAAGGCCCAAGATGCCTTTAGTAATTTACATATTATGCGGTTGTACCTACCACAGGTTAAATATTTCAGCTGGGGGTTTTACTACCATCACTTCTAGATTTTGCTTATTCAGGTTTTTAAAACAATAATCATAATTCAATTGTACTTTATGAAAATTACAATAAGTAGCTTTACCATTTTTGGGCATTAGGCTAAATTTTCATTAAATATTGGGCCAATATATGATTTCAAATAATAATTTGTATTGGAATAAAATATTATATATGATTTTTAAATATTTGTTGAATATAGCTAACCAATATTGAGTCTATATACAAAAATGTTCACATTTTTTATTGGTTCAATGTTGCGCTTTTTACATTGAGCCAACGTTTTTGTAATATTAAACCAATATTGGTTCAATATTAGTGTTCTACCTGGGGAATGGTTCACCGGCGTTAATAATTAGCTGGTAAAGTTTTTGACTGCCTAGTAAATATACACCCGACCATAATTAAAAATTCAATAAAAAAACATGCTCCTATATAATTTTATTGTATCAAGTGGCAGCCACTTGTTGTTTTATATATGTATAAGTGAATGAAACATCAGTGGCTGTTTATAATGAACGTTTACCCATAAGTTTTTTTGAAGTTTAAATGCACCGTTTGCGAGATGTTGACATCAGAACAAAAAAGATCAAAACTATGGAAATTTTCCTTTTTTTATGTTTTGCCGTTTTAAAAAAAATATCGAGTATTCTTGATGGGACGAACATGTTTTATTGTTTCCACCAAAGTTTTCTCGGCAAACACTGAACCCGTAAGCCCGTATTACCAAAGTTTTAAAATCTGTGATTGTAATTTCAACTATAAAAATTATTTATTTATACGGATTTTTTTCAAGGCATTCGGCAGATTTGGCCATTTTATGTTGCTTATGAAACTTGAAGATATGGGTCTCTCTCATAGTTTATTATTCCTATTACATTTATATCCGTCAAACAGGACTCAATACGTGGCATTTAATGGTTTCAAGTCTGCCGAGTACATGATTACTTCAAGGGTACCGCAAGGGTCTGTCCTTGGACCATTATTTTTTATTATATTCAGCAATGATATTGTAGATGGCTTAGGCAATGTTGACTATTTAATGTATGCCGATGTTTTGAAACTTCTTCTAAAATTAATTCCATTAATGAGTGCATTCGATTGCAAAAAACTTAGAAATGACAGGTGTATTAAATATAAACTCCCGTTAAATTCCAATGCCTTATACACGCAAATTGAATACAATCTCCTACGACTACACCATAAATGATACCATACTTCACTATTTTTATGATAGATCGAAGCTCGAATATGCCTCACTTGTTTGGACCTCACACTACAATGTGCATTGTGCATATTAATAGTTTAGAATCAATACAACGTAAGTTTATGAAGTTATTGCATTTTAAATTTTCATGTAATAATATACAATATACAAGCAAATGAATGCACTTTATTTTTTAAATCGAAAACCGTCCGCCGGACGAAAAAAGTCAAGGGGCCATTTTTATGACAAGATAAATCGCAAATATGAAAATAATATTTATTTATAAAAAACAGTGGCGTATTATTTTTTAATTAAAAATATTGCAGGGCATTGAAACTGCTGTGAGCCCCCCCTGTATATTTATAAACAGAAATCCTGGTCACGGCACCAATGAAACTGCTGTGGGGTACTCTGTTTAATTACTAAAAGAAATTCTGGTAATTATGTCACCAGTATATTAATTACTATTTATTTATCTGAAGGATAAACAAATAAAATTGTCCGTTTGCGTGATCGTCTAGTTTTGTTAGTGTAGGACCCAAATTTCGTTGTGTGTGTGTAGTAACCCTTTTTAATTTATCCCAGGTTCTTTTATATAAAGTTTAATATTACACTTGTTTCTGTCTGATACTATATACCTTAGAAAATTAATCACTCTGTTAATTGAATATCTGGTAAACTTGAACACACTGTCTATAAATTGAGAGACCTAGTTAATTATATATGTTATTTATGTAGTATTTTATTACTCAAGATTGCACTGTACATTTATAGTTGAAGATTGTCTTCTATTTTGCTTTGAAACAAACCCATTTATTTAGTTTATTACTTATATGACGATAAGGTAAAGGTGAAGGAATAAGACAATAATTGATGGAAAAAATAGTAAAAAAGGACCATTTTATTTTATATAAATTGATGCAACAATAGTCGAACATGAAATCAAAAGTAATCCAAATATTTGAGACAATTGTCTAAATATTAAAATAGGAAACTTGCGTCGCTACAGTAATGACCATACTATACATATGCTGACTGTTTTGATGCAATAACAAGAACTTATACAAAAATATGCTGTTATTTTAATAGTAATTAGGGTTGTGGCAATGGCCTAGTAATGACAATTTATAATTAGGGCTGCTAGCAATCGCTAGGTAACAATGGTTTATAATTAAAGAAAGTTGTTAGCAATCGTTAGATAATAATAATTTATAATTAAAGTTGTTAACAATAGCCAAATAATAAATCGAATGCAAAACAGAGGACAAGAATCATGCCATGTTTATACATTATCAAAATTAAGTTGAGAAATGAGTATTAAATACTCATGTAAAAGATCATAGGATGTTGAGGAAAAATCCTTTGGTTATAATTAAAACAAGCAGTTTACCAAATTTTGTATGACTGTCCAACAACGTAAAACAAGGTAGGTAGATGTAAATCAAACAGACGAGACGTCCCGGTTCAGTACTCGACGAAAAGTAAACCCTTCTTAATACGAACAAGTTTACGGGCTAATTAACCCAGCACTGACCGATGGCCTGTACAGTTTGTGAGTGCAAGGTAATTATGTGGATGGATCGTTATTAAACAATCATAGAAAACCAAATAGATCGCTGGTGAGAAACCTCAGGTAATCATTTGAAAGATAAACATTACTATGACATTTTACATGTCCAAAATTAGGCACACAGTAGCCTTAATAAATACATCAAATGAAAAATAATGGAAGTGAAAGTTGCTTGTCATTGCATAAACGCAGAAAATATATGTTTCTTGAGTATAAACTTGTTATTTTGCAAGTGCAAATTTCCCTAGTAAAATATTCAGAAAGTGAAATTTTATGAATTAAATTTGTGAATGAAATCATAACTGAATAACTGGTAATAAAATATTCTTTATAGTATTCTTTTAATACCACAAATGCGTCATTTAAACCTTTTTTTAAACACCCGTAACCATAATATGAATGCAATTGCAAATAATAAAGTGGAGTCTCAAAATAAGAAAGTAAGCACCTTTAGAAATTTATGCCAGCTGAATTTCTGTGCGCTCTGTATAGCGTTATGTCGCCCGTGAATGCTCTCCCCCAGGTTCTACATGTTTAACATCCTCGTAGGGCATCGTAGAGACGTTAAAACGGCACTTCATAAAGTGCATGTTAAGCAGTGATTGTCTTTCATGTAAGTACAACGAACGCGAAGTACTGCGACGCAATGGGGTATTAGAACTTTATTTCCTAAGTACAGCGGACCGAAGTCTGCAAAGTACCTTGAGCATGGTTTAATTTTATTTCCGAAGTACAGCTGAGGTGAACTCTGCAAAGTAACTCGGTTGGGATTACAAATGAATCTCCTCTTTTTGAACCGTCTGATCTTCTTTTATATGGTAAAAATGAAGTCACAATTTACATGAAAGCTACGAATTTCGTGGTCCCCCACGCTTGGAAATGTTTACATTATAAATTTCAATGTCTATATGCATCGTAGTCCGCCCTTTGCATGGCTTAAGATAGAAAACGACACGCGATTTCACCCTGTGAGAAGTAACAGAAGTACTTGACGCTTATCGTGTCCATTGTAAACAAATGCTGTGACTAGACTCGATTTTTTAAATAAATTCTTTCGTACAAATGTAGCGTTTAACGTTGCTTTAAAAGAATGTAATTTTAAAATGCATTCTGGTAACTTTATTGTGTTCAATATTAAATGACTAAATAAATATAAAAATGAAATGAATTAACTGCAATAATTACTTGAATTTGGAAATAATTAAGAAAAATGCGTAATTTACATGTACAAAAATTTTAAAAAGCGGTTCAGAAATAAAGCGGTTGTGGACCTATGTTCGTATAAAGAATTTTTCTTAAAATCATCCAAGGATCATCGCCCTTTAGGATCAGCATTCAATTATGAATCACCCTGTATGACATAAAATGCATGTCTTCCTTTGTAAATTCATTCATTTGAAAGTGGTACGTTAATTTGTTCCAGTTATATATAATAAATTAGTAAAAAAACGAAGAAAAATATTCTTTCTCGTATCATCATGACGAATTTTCACGAAGTAAGGATTCTTGCAATAGAATTTTAGTTACAAATTATTTATAACGCATCAAGATGTATAATATCTTTGTATCTATTCTAATAATAATAAATAAATATTATTATACATGTGTCACATGGGGGTCAAGATATCATTCACGTCATTACCACGGATCATTTAGTAATATTCTTTATCCATGGCCATTTCACATACATTTATCTAACAACAATAATAAATACGAATAAATACATAGTACATTTTAAAATAACAATTAATTTTGGGGGCGAATTAATATCAAACAAACAAGACTAGGTCAACTTATTGTTAACAAGTTGGTATTGATAATATTTTAGGATCTAAATAATATGGTAACAATTTTATTTAGTAAAAATAAACCACTAAAGGGAAGTTTGAGAGAAAACATGAGAAATAAAAAAATACATTTTTTTGGAAATAGGTTTGCGATGGTTTTTCTCTTTTTCGTAAAAAATTATAGCTATAACTTTATGCTGCAATTAGAATGCAACTGTCACTGGCGTAATTATGGCAGCATTAGGGGCACGTGCTCCCCACCAGCTCCCATACATAATAAAGGGAACATATGACGCGTAGTTTGTGATATTTTTTCTGAAAATTTTTAAATATAATAGTCAAGTCCATTTTAGTATAGTCTTAGGTATCGTATCGTTTGTTACAGTATACACATATCTTGTTCTTTCTGAAGCTTTTACTTATTAATTTATATCTTTTATTTCTGTACAAACGAGATTAAATTTAAGATTTAATCTCGTCTGTTTTATTTATTTTTCTATCTTTCTGGGCTACTAGAGCCATGGCGCCCAAGCACCTCTAAGTCATCCACTATAGTATAGTACTTTAACTAATGGCTTAACTACCCTTACTTACCACCCTTACCTCCTGGAATAGCTGTCTAGTCATGGCCAGTAAATTTGTGTAGATATGCGTCAGCTGTCTCGGTGATATTATAAAAGCTCATCTATACAAAGGTACTATATCTAAATTAAGCTTTATCTTTCATTGCAGGGTGTATACTGGCGAATAAATTTTTAAGATTTTCTCAATTTTTAACTAAGAAATATGACCTCAGCAAGTTACGAAATTGTGTTCTCTCCTTGATACGGATCAGGAATTAGTGTTTCCCCTATTAAAATATTTTTAAAGAGACAATACAGTAGAGCAGTACAAAACATTTCATTACTGTATGAAAGAGAACATCACCTTAGATCAATTTATCATGATGAATTCATTACTAGATATTTAAATTATGACTTTCTCTTGTTATTTCGAATAAATCTTAAAAAAAAAACACAAATTGTGCAACTTTACAAAACACAATGAGTATCAGCTGTCTCTATTGACTGTCATATCCCCACTATTTTCCGCTTACACATTTTCTACCGTGCTCAAGTAGCAACAGGACAATTGCCGATATACTTTCAATGGAAAGTATCCCCATAATAAAATTTCTCACACAATAGTGCGAAGAATTTTCAAAAAATTCAAAGAAACTGGTTCGATTGAGGATATAGTTTCAAGGGACATGATGAGATTCACTGGTCACAATGTGGAGGAAAACGTTTGCTCGCCGTTGTTGAGTAGCAAAAAACCAATTACAAAAGTTTTAGGGCCGGTTTTTTTATGTTTAAACCAAACAAGAACGCAAAGTTCGCCGGCAGCTACACAGGCCTATATCCGGTTACTGTCGGCGACCTCCAAGTTGGTGGAGAAGCTCGTCCTAACCAGACTAGACGCTGTTCAGGAGGAGCTCCACATCGACGATGAGTCTCAGTTTGGCTTCAGAAGGAGCAGGGGTACGGTACAACAAGTCGTTAGGATAGTTAACGACGTCAAAGTACAATACAACCTCGGGAAGAGCACGCCATGGTGCTTCTCGATATTGAGAAGGCGTTCGACACCGTCTGGATCCCGGGATTACTATACAAAATGCACGACTACAACTTTCCGACTTATTTCATCAAACTCATTCACTCGATCTTGACGGGCAGATCTCTGCAAGTTCGAGTGAATAACAAACTGTCAACACGGCGGGACATTCGCGCGGGAGTCCCGCAAGGATCATGCCTGTCACCAAAGTTGTACAACCTGTACGTCTCCGACTTCCCAGAGTTCCCGAATAGGAGGTTGGCCAAGTACGCCGATGACACAGCCATGTATGCACATTCTCATAACGCTCAAGCAGCAAACATGCCGCTCAAAGCTCATATGGCCCGTGCCACGGCATATTACGACCGATAGAAGATTCGGGTAAACGCTGAGAAGTCGGAGGCGACAGTCTTCACGCGCCGATTTACTGAAAATAAAATTCTAACACCAATCTTGATCCGGGGAAACCAAATTCCAACCAAGAGGTGCGTGAAGTACTTGGGGGTCAGACTGGACCAGCGACTAACGTCCAAGATGCACATAAATGAGACAGTACGGACGGTCTACTCCCTGTCCACGAGTCTGTATCCGCTCATGGTCAGGGGTAGCAGACTTAACCGACAAAATAAAAAATTGTTGTACACGATGGTGGTCGGGCCGTCCATCACATACGCGGCGCCGGTGTGGTGCAGCATACCGACCACGACAATGAGAAAACTAAAAGTGCTCGAGCACAAGTTTATGCGTCTCATTTCTAATTCTGGAAGGTACACCTCCCTCAGAGACCTATACGCGCTTTGCCATGACATAACCCCTCCCCCTCCCATCTCCCAAAAATTCTACTCTTTCAAACTGGGCGATAGTCCGCTAGTCCGTTATTTTTGCCTTGACAGAGCCATAATTTTTAAAATTTTCCAGTATGCGTTTTACAGTGTTTGGTGACGGTTTCCGTTTTTCTGGATATCGAGTAGCAAACGTGCTGCAAGTTCATGATACTACTTTATCACATTCCCCATAAATAGTAAACAAATTTAAAAAGTTTTCGTTGGTATAATTTAAACATGCTGGCATTTTTTGAAATAAGATAATGACTGATTGTTTCTAATCATGGCTATTTTGATGAAATGATTACAATTCATGAATTTCTAATAAAATCCCAAATATTTCAAAAAGTTGTAACTTTAACCCCCACAATGCTAATATAAGAAAAAAGGGAATTCAATTTTACACAACTCGACCTAAACAAGTTTTCGCGGTTTGAAGTTGACAAAATGTAACGCGAAAAACGGAACACTTGGTATGATATTATTGAATTTATTTCAGTTGTAGAACGTAGTTCTCCTTGTGTTCTTTTTTATGTGACAAGAAGCAAATGAGGATCTTTTACACGAAGAAAGTTATAACGGTTCTTGCAAACCGTTGCATCTGTCAAATTTTCCACAAAATGTCAAATATCTATGAAACCGCTAGATTTAGGTATAGGATATGCATATATTTTCGACTCAGAATTTTATGCTCTTTTCGAAAACCCTAAAATATATAGGGTGTTCCATTTGAAGTAAGCAAGTTGGTATTGACTTCCGGTATAAGCGGAAGTGCCAGCTGCTTGTAATTATTTTAGTTGGATTGGCCACCCCGACATTAGTAATTATCTAAATTTTCAAAATTTTCTGATGCGTACTTTTCTCTATATCGATCGATTCATTTCCCGGTGAGATACTCTGTATAAAAACGGTTAATATCTTTTATTTACATAAAAACACTGTCACTGTCTGTCACCCGCCAAATCGTTCCAGTATTTATAGGTTATAGAATAGGGCCGAGCGTCAACACTTATGTTGATTAGAGACCCTATAAAGTACTACCCTACTTTATATGGTATATATAGGGTAGTATATATACTTTATAGGGTCTCTAACGTTGACAAGCTATGAGCGCATGCGTAAGTTTGATTTTCCAGCTGTCAGGATTGCCAATCATAATAAATTCGCTAGCCAAAAGTTAGTTAGCTGGAAGCTAAATATTGCTTGGAAAAACGGTCAAAACGTTAACTAGAACATTGGCCGACAGTTAATCTTAACTACTAGCTACGTAGCAGACACTTTTAACTGAATATTGAAAAACCGGCCTTTAGTCATGTTTTATTTAACTATAGTCATAGTCAAAAACTTAAAAATTATTCTTAAGCGATTCATGGCGGACACTAGAATAAGAAAAAACTTGAAAATAATTCAACAGATTTCTAATAATTTTCTATTTATTGAATTCTCAAGGCAAGGGTTACCTACCTACTTTTTGATGATAAGATTGTTTCTTACAATTAAATATTAAAATTGTAGGGTAACTAAATAAAAAGCGACATTTGAATGAATTTAAATTGATGGTGTTATTAAAAACCCAATTCAGTTGGTAAATAATCATGATGATTTTGTTGGTCAATTTGATGTTGAAACTGGGCGCCCCGGAAGTAGGAATCTTCTATCATCAGCGCATCAGCGGCATGACATAAAAGGTTCGCTCTGTTTTGTTCTGTTAAGTGAAGGTTCTGCATACCGCACCGCAGGTGGTCGAATGTAAATACAAAGATGAGTAAAAATAATTATTTGTCATTCTTATCCTTATCTTGACTGGACTGTAATCGGGTAATAAATCAACACAGCTGATAGCTCTTCACTCTATCCTTCTCTGATACAATAGCAGTAATAGAATAGCACCACAGTATAAATGTTTAAATTTTTAGACCGTTAGCTTTTACATAAATTCAGGTAAAGGAATACTGTGTAAAAGGGACTGGATTATTTAAAGCCCTGCGGGCAGGTACCCTACTTTACGGCCTAGGACCACACCACTAAATTGGACCAATCACGTGGGACTACGTCACGCCGTACTCCTACCACAACATTATCCACGTGCTCTTTTCTGTCTCTTTCCCACGCACGGCGCATCCGTATGACCCCGGTTACAATTTGTTGAATCGTTCACTAGCAATAGCAAATATATTTTCATTCTGTCAGTCGAGATTAGACAGTGTATCGAACGAGTTGTGCTAAATATAAGGAAAAATTACGAGAGAGATCATTTGTGTACAACTACATAATTATAAAATAGTGATATTTTTTTGTGACAAATAATATTTACTATATCAAGATGAATTTGTCATTTGCTGGTTGCGGATTTCTGGGTATATACCACGTAGGAGTAGCCTGTTGTTTTCGCAAATATGCGCCCCATTTGTTGCTGCATAAAATATCAGGAGCTTCCGCGGGTGCCATCGCCGCATGCTGCCTCATTTGTGATTTACCCATAGGTAAGCAACAAATCATCAATTAATTAATTTTGATGTCTATCTACCCTACCTAATTACTATACTATGTAGGTATTTAAGGTTAGATTTAACTTGCTAATAATTAAGAAAGTGCCCCACAACTTGAAGACTTCCCTCGTAATTTGCCATAGCCCTCTCAGATGCCTCAGTTTCACGTTTAGGTACCCAAAAATTAAGATATTAATTAATTTTCTACATCGTTGCAAACTGGACAATCGAATTGTTTTATAATTATGTTTAATTAGGTAATTAGTAGGTATATTATAAAGTAGTTAGGTACATAATGTTGTCGTGCCTTAATTATGTGAATTTAAATGATGGAAGTCCCGTAAATAATATGGTATAAATAAATGACTTCTGAATTACGCTCTGTTAAGTAATATTCTCTGGGTATATAAATACCTATCTTATTGGCGCATTAAATCTATTTTGAAAACAAGTAATGAAGAAACGTGACGTTTTATTCATTTGTTTTTTCTATTTTTAACTCTTAATGGTCTCCATTTTATTCTTTAAATATTCTGATGATGGAGGAATTGTTCAAAACGTCCAACGATTTATGATGGCGGGGTAAATTGCAACTATCGATTTACCGTTTGCAATTTTTGAAAAGTTACCTAAAGATGGTCAAACATTTGTTCAAAACGTCGAACGATTTGATTTTGTTTTAATATTTCGCCGCGAAGGTATTATTGCGTATATAGCATTGTAATTGTACCCAAAAAGTTGACTTTTTTTAAAAGCTGTGACAAGTAAATGTTCAGCAATTTTATAAAAACCAATAAATCGGCAAGACTAGTAGGTACGGTCATGAGCAAAAAAAAATAGGACGTCTTATAACGGTATTTTGCTAAAATCTAATTGTGTACATCTAACTTTAATTTTTGCGACATTGTCAGTTAGTTGTCATAATTTATTGCAAGTGTCCAAAAAACTAATATGCCTCACAGCCCTCACATAAGCGATTTAGTTAAATCTAGAGTTATTGCTAAAGCAGAAGATGGAATGAGACAAATTGCACTGCGTTATAACATTAACAAAAATTTGTTGTGTAACATTTTAAGACAGTGGAGAATAAACGGTACGATTAGTAGAAATCCTGGATCAAGGCGACGAAGGATATCAACTCAACAACAAGATTTGCAATTGGTAAATGCTTTAGTAGAAAATCCATTTTACTCAGTTATTCAGGCTGCTGAAGAAACGAATTTTCTTAGATCGAGTAGTACTGGTCGCCGGCGAGTAAGAGAATCGGAGCTACGCTGTCATGCAGCAGCACAGAAATACTTACTTAAAGCTGAACATAAAGAAGCTCGAGCAGGATTTGCGCTTGAATTTTTAGCGCATGATGTAAATTTTTGGAACAATGTAATCTTTACAGACGAAAAAAACTTTCCAGTCAACACGCAGCGGTCGTATTCGTATTTACCGCCCTCCGAATAGTCGATTCGATGAGAAATATATATCTGACAATGACAAAAGTGGTAGATTTTCCGTCAATATGTGGGCTTGGCTTGCTTTTGTGGCATATTGAGGAACAATTTAATAGTGAAACGTATATTAGGATTCTATGCTCCCTTCTGTGTCACAATTATTTCCTAATAATGAGTTAATATTTCAACAAGACAATTGTTCCGTTCATACTGCTCATACCGTAACTAACTGGTTTCAAGATAACAACATCAATGTTCTTAACTGGCCCAGTCGTAGTCCAGATCTTAACCCTGTGGAAGAAGTATGCGGACTACTCGTAAGAAGTATCCAAAAACGAAATGTGAGACCACGGAATGCCGAAGAATTACTGAAAATAGTAAATAATGCATGGGAAAATATTATTACTAATGATTATTGTATAAGGTTGTTTAATTCTATGCCAAACAGACTTATAGAAGTTATAAATAGAAATAGTGCAATAACGAAATATTAATAGTTAGTTTCTTGTTAAGTAGGATATCCTTTGTCCTTTGATCCAGGATTTCTACGAATCGTACCGTTTATTCCTCACTTTGTTAAAGTGTTACACACCAAATTTTTGTTAATGTTATAACGCAGTGCAATTTGTCTCATTAACCGTCCATAATTTGCTATAGCAATAACTACAGCATTAAAATAAAAAATAAATTGAAAATGATACCTATTTGTTTTATTTCGGCTACTCATTACATATTCAAATAGAGACAGATTTACATTAGAAAAAAAAGTTGTCCTATTTTTTCTGCTCATGACAGTACTCTTAAATGTTTTTTTATATTCTTCGTTTAGTCTCCCAACGAACATTAAAACAACGTTTTGCTCTAATAGGTATAGTTCAAGTAGGAAAATCCTGAGACATAAGAAACCTAAGAAAAACTTTACGACCTCATTAAAATACCGGAGCTCTGTTTTAGTGCTGTTCGCAAATTGACTCGCTTACCTTTATAGGTTTTTAATGTGCGTCGGGTCTCGGGTCGTTATTTGATGTCATGCTTGGCGCCATGGCCCGCGGCGATATAATTATGTTGCAAAATTTTTGTTGCATTTTTTATTTACTGGGATCTATTTACTTCAGCTTAGCGCCATGGCCCGCGGCGATAATAATAATTGTGTCGTTAAAAAGTTTTTGTTTAGTTTTTTTTGTCTCAGGAAGTCCTTACTTGGACTGTATACCTATACAATTCCTGACACATCTAGGTTTCATTTTCAGAGAATGGGGGATTAAACAAAAATAGTTATTTAAGTATTACCGAGAGTATTACTTAAGGGTAGTAGGTAACTCCTCTCTACTGATTATTATGATTTTTTTACGATCGGACAATCAATTGCTTAAGATTAGGAGATTTAACTTTTCTGTAAAAGTCAAGTTGGTATAAACCTTTCGTAAAATTTAACCCTACCAATAGGTTGCTGATATAATAAACAAAGCTAGCTAGGTAATTAAATCGGTAAGCATTGTACAGAAAGTCAATTTATTTTTAGAAAATTGCGCACATCCAAAAGATACATTAATATTATAACTTAACCCATCCCTCCGAACTACTTGTCGAAACTTGTATAGAATTTTTGGAACTTTTTGCTTTGCGGGTATGTATTCCGAGTATTCAATATTTGCCTACTCTACCTGTTTTTGACGTTGGCCGTTTAATCCCCAACACCTTATCTTTTGCTTATCTCTGCAATAAACTTTTAAAACCCTTTGCAAAATATCCAATGGGTATTATTTCCACATTTTAAATATTATACAAAATTGAAACTTTATACCTGGGTACCTATATAAAAATTTACAATGTTTAAAGAAGTCTCAACTTTAGAATTTGTATTTATAAGAATTATATTGTTCCTTTTTGAAGTAAATACTTCAACATATTTTCTTCAAGAGCTATTATTCATCCTCCACCATTCAGTTACCGAAGGAACTTGGGTACTTTTTCAATTGTTCTCCAACGGGTAGATCTTGCATTATCCATTGCTATTAATTGAGCCAAATGGAATAAGGTTCAACATTTATCTTCAAGATATTCTTCACAAACATCTGCATTAATATGCTAGTCACCAGTACAACTTAATTGAAATCAGTATAATCAATACTATTTATAACTTGCGTATAGTTCAGTGTATTTATTCCCTGCACTCAAGAAACGCAACAAAAACTTTACGACATAATTATTATGTCAGAATCATGGTTACTAGATCAGTTCGAAATGGAAAGTATTATAATTTGACGGTTTTTAATGAAAAAGTAAAAATATCCCTGGATATTGAGCCAAATGTATTCCGTTTGGCTCAAATACCTTATTCAACATGTCTTCCAAGATATTTTCACAAACATTTGCATTAATAGTGTGGTAATCACCAGTACGACTTAATTGAAATCAATATAATTAAATTAATCAATACTATCTATTTACATGCGTACCTATGTTCAAAATCGATAACACCGCAGGTGGCTAGGTCTTATTTAGATTTTCATTGGTTTCTTAGATAAAAACTATTGAAGTAATTTTCATGATTTTTCTATTTTCACTCATTCCATAGAAGCTGTGTTTTTAAGTTTATATAGCCCTAGAAATGCTTAAAAATTTGTTATTTCCTTCAAGATGTATGATACTTTTATGTTTCGTTCTTATAAACAGTTCTGACATAAAAGTCATTTTTAACTGTTCATCACTGTCTATAGTGTGCATTTCTCAGGTACTCGTACGTCCAGCGTGGAACAAGCTAATAGACCCGCATCTATTCTTTCCTATTATTTGGATTATCTACCACATGTATTGTTATCCTCTTTAAAAACAAATCACCGGATCTACAAAATAATAGAATTATTGGAAAAAAGCCTCTGCGCCCGTGACGTTTACGCCAAAGGAATAGGCAAAGGTTATGGTCTGCAAATAATATAAATCGGAATAAACACAGAAATAATATATTTTGCTGACGTTTTGGAAAGTAACCTCTTTATATCTATATCTATTAGTATGTGTTGGTTTTCTATAAACGCTTGTTTCAATTGTATTATTTACCCTTCTAATTAAAACATCTAAAAACGGTAGTTCCTTCCTACTTTCTACTTCTAATGTGAATTTAATAGACGGTTCCTTACTATTTATATTTTCTAAAAAACTATCTAGTAAATCGACACCATGAGGCCAAATTGCAAAGATGTCGTCAACATATCTCCACCAGACAACCGGTTTGTTTATACAATTTTGAACATGTGTGTTCTCAAAGTTCTCCATAAATATGTTGCTTGAAATTGGTGATAATGCAGACCCCATAGCCATACCAAAATCCTGCTGATAGAACTCATTGTCCAATTGAAAATAGGTTGTTTTTATACACATTGTTAAGAGTTCCATTATGCTATTTACACTTAATTTAGTTCTAGTTTCCAAATTATTATCATTTAGCAACCTGTCTTTAACTATTTTTAAGGTTTCATCTACCGGAACATTGGTAAAAAGACTAACTACATCAAAACTAACCATCAGGTGTGATTCATGAATATCGTTTTCATAAATTTTTTCTATAAAATTTTTACTATTTTTAATATATGAATCGGTATTTCCAGATAATGGATCAATAATTTTAAGTAAAAATTTTGCCAAATTATAACATGGTGAATTAATAGAATTATTCAGCTATTGATCAACCATAAAAATGAGGAGGCTTACCATGATGTGGTGTAAGTTTCCTTCGTTCAAAATCATTAAATTCATGTTTGTATTTAAACAAAGTTCTGTAAATCGCAATCACCGGCGACTAACTATCAATACGGACTGAAAGCGTATTTCTTTTGATCATGCCATTCTGGAAGCACATCCTATTATTAGAAGGGACGTAATGTTCTCTTCAGCTCATCTTATTTTATGAAAGCCAGCCACCTGCTGTATATTTTAGACGCCGCATTTGATATCCACGTGTGTAAAATATTGCCTGCGTCAATTTTAATAAGTCAGTGTACAACAACAATATGATAATATCTGTTTATTGTCTAACCGTCTAACCATTAAAAATATACAAAGCAATTTAACGATAAAATTAGCGAAAACAAAACATTACTATCTCTACGAAAAGTATTTATTAAATTTCCAGCCCTCCGCAGGGGTGGACTATATTATATTGGAGTTAGTTACAAGTTATATTATTCATTTTCCCCTACGCTGTGTTACATTTGTCTTCGCTTTTCCATATTTTTGACCCGTTTTTGCCATTTAATTGCTGCATAAAGCGCGATTTCTCTTTGTATCGAAATAATTGTTATTATTCGAAGCATGACGTTATGAAGTAATCAATTAAGTAATTAAAAATTATACGTCAAATTTAAATACTCCAGTAATTAAGTAAATTTATTCTTTCCTATTATTTGGGTTTTCTGCCACATGTATTATTACCCTCTTCAAAAACAAATCACTGAATCTACAAAATAATAGACTTATTGGAAAAAAGCCTCTGCGCCCGTGACGTTTACGCCAAAGGAATAGTCAGAGGTTATGTTTTGCAAATAATATAAATCGGAATAAACACAGAAATAATGTATTTTGCTGATGTTTCGGAAAGTAATCTCTTTCCGTTTTCAAAGCTATTTTTGGAAGAACTCTTATTTTGCTGTGTATGTCAAGTACACAGCTTTAAGATTCTGTTTATGTTATTTCCATAGATACTTACTACTTACACAGAACATAGAACTGATGATGTTTTCCTTTAGATAATGTTGAGTTTGTTAAGTTCTTCTTTTAACATTGGTAGCCAGGTTGTGCAAATATCTACAGAACAATTCGATACGCATTTATCTTCATTTAATAAGATTATTGCTGATTCTTTAATTTTTCTTTTTTTGGTATCTGCTTCTTTTGTTAAAATTTTTGCCGAGTCCCAGTTTATTCTATGTCCGTTTTCCCAAGCATGTTCCCAAATCTTTGATTTCTGAATTTCATTCTTTCTAATGTAATTCTTGTGCTCATCCAACCTCACACTGAAAGGTCTGGATGACTCACCCACATAACACTTATCACATTCGCACGGGATATTGTAAATACAGTTTTTTGAATTCTGCTCCCTGTTTATCGGTTTTGTTTTTGTTAAAATAGACCTTAAAGTGTTCCCCGTTTGAAATATCGTCCTAACATCAAATTTGTCACCTGGCGTAGCTTTTCCGATTGCTTTTTTTTTGGAAAATATGAATAGTAAGGAACCGTCTATTAAATTCACATTAGAAGTAGAAAGTAGGAATGAACTACCGTTTTTAGATGTTTTAATTAGAAGGGTAAATAATACAATTGAAACAAGCGTTTAGAGAAAACCAACACAAACTAATAGATATCTAAATTTTAACTCATCAGTCGATAAATGTTAAAAAGGGTGTTGTAAAATGTTTATACGATAGGGCCAAAATAATTTCATCTAATAATGAAATATTAAATAACGAGAAAAAATTTATCAAAGATGTTCTAGTACAAAATCAATATCCTGAAGCCTTTGTTGATAGAGTTTTCATAAATGTTGAAAATAGGGACAATCAGGTACGACAAAAACCTGAACGTCATTATACAGTAATAATTCCTTATGTGTACGGACTATCGGAAAAGCTACGCCGTATAGGTGACAAATTTGATGTTAGGACATTTCAAACGGGGAACACTTTAAGATCTATTTTAACAAAAATAAAACCGATAAGCAGGGAGCAGAATTCAAAAAACTGTATTTACAATATCCCTTGCGAATGTGATAAATGTTATGCGGGTGAGTCATCCAGACCTTTCAGTGTGAGGTTGGATGAGCACAAGAATTACATTAGAAAGAATGAAATTCAGAAATCAAAGATTTGGGAACATGCTTGGGAAAATGGACATAGAATAAACTGGGACTCGGCAAAAATTTTAACAAAAGAATTGTTCTGTAGATATTTGCACAACCCGGCTATCAATGTTAAAAGAAGAACTTAACAAACTCAACATTATCTAAAGGAAAACATCATCAGTTTTATGTTCTGTGTAAGTAGTAAGTATCTATGGAAATAACATAAACAGAATCTTAAAGCTGTGTATTTGACATACACAGCAAAATAAGAGTTCTTCCAAAAAGCTTTGAAAACGGAAAGAGATTACTTTCCGAAACGTCAGCAAAATACATTATTTCTGTGTTTATTCCGATTTATATTATTTGCAAAACATAACCTCTGATTATTCCTTTGGCGTAAACGTCACGGACGCAGAGGCTTTTTTCCAATAATGTTATTATTTTGTAGATTCGGTGATTTGTTTTGAAGAGGATAATAATACATGTGATAGAAAACCCAAATAATAGGAAAGAATATTCGTAGAATGCCACAAATAACTTTCAGACAATAATTAAGTAAATATTATGTATAAAAATGCGTTCCTACGCATTTATTTGCAAATAAACAAATTGTGCGTGAATTTTGCCATCAAATCAACATTAAATTACACGTTATTATGCAAAAAAGGAATATCGAAGACTAATAAATATTGTTGTTACAGTCCTTTGCATTCCCCAGATAAGGAAAATTGTGCCGTTCTCAAAACAATATGTTTATAAACGTTGCGTCATCGATATTTTAAAACTAGTATATTTCTTTGTCTTTTGTCGGACGATAAAATAGTAATCGTTATCGCGGTTATCGTCCACGCGAAACCGAAATGATTTCAAGACTTGGCCCGACCAGGTCGTACCATTGTAGGTGGACACCAACGCCAAAGTATAGTGGATATTTTTCCATACCTTGCGTAGCCGCTCGACCTTGAAGGTCGAGCGGGCTAAAAATATAGTTAAAACAGCTTTTAATTCTTGTTAATCTACTAAAAACAATAAATAACAATAAAAGCTAGGATTCTAGTTTGTTTTAAATACAAGTCGAGGTCGAGCAATTAAATTGAGTTGAAATTGGCAGCGGCTACTTTTTCCATGAATCATGCACAAAGTTTGTACTAATGCTGTAGAAAACAAAAACAAAATGACATCAAGCGGTCCTACGTCATACATGATAAAAATATTTAATTCCTGTCTAGATTATACCGCTGATCCCAGTATTCTCTGTATACAATGGATGTATTTTATTTATATAACTATTAAAACCCACTGACTGTTATTGAATAATCGAGGAAATCACTATAGCAGAATGCGGTCGCGGGGGGAGGGACCTGACCCATTTTTACATCGTGAAAGCGAGACAGATGAGACAGATATTCAGGGTAAGCCTCGAGGCTCCTTGTATGGACCAGTCCTATCTTTGAAATACATACATAAATTAACCAAAAATCTGGGCACTATATGACGATGGATACCCATAGATCTAATGGAACTAATACTTATATTCTCCTCCTTCAAACTAATTTGATGAATCTCAAGTTTCTATTATCAGAGATACTATAATTTTAATATCCATAAATAGTCGTTTCGTATGTAAGTGGTTTACAAATCAAGGTCGTAACTAACGATGGTTTATTGTGTATTTTTAAATTTCAAATGATCTATTCTCAATAAACATTTTCATTAGTAATTTTAACAACTAGTTATAGGTATCAGAATATACAAAAGGTTATGAGGAGGAACATTTAATTTATTTTTACCAGCTTGGAGTGAAAATATATGTATAATAAGTAGTTATACATTATAAAGGCAATGCTTTCATTGAGCTTCTATTTGTGACATCCAGAAAACTTATTTATATAATTAGCATATAATAAGTTCAGTTAATTTATACTGTAAAACCCCGGACCGACTCCCGGGGATTGAACCTACCTTCGCCAGTAATAGCAATATCCCCAAGAAATAAAAAAATACGGACTCGGGAAGGGTTTTTATGGGTTCTCGAGAGCAGATATCATATGGTGGTGTTATTTTTCACCTTACCCTCCCGCGACTACCACCAACGTATGAAAACCACTCCCTCTTCCATATTGTCGGTCCTAGGCATGCGCGAGTTTGTTCGATTGGGTTTTTAAAGAGAATATCAGCTCCAGATGGAATAGTTACCAATGGCTGAATCAATACCCGGTGTTTTTGTTGAGTTTGTGGACTGATTTATTGGGAAACATTTTTTTATTTAAATAATTGTTTAAAGAATTGATATGCCCTTTTGATATTCTTATTAAAAAAAATGTTTATTGATGTAGTTATGGAAGGGTAGGGTGAAAAAGAAACCCACCAGAATCGTCATTACCGCCGCGAAAACCTGGGAGAAAAAAACAGTAATGTCGGTGTTGCGAGCTAGGGTTGTTTCAACCCCCGAGGTTGTGATTTAGTAATGGTGTCAGATTCCCTGATATTCCCGTAAAAACCCCGATCCGACGAATCCTTGCATGCATAGGACCGATAACATGAAAGAAGGGGTGGTTCATATACATTGGCGGTGGCTGCGGGAGGATAGAGGGAAAAATAATACCACCATCGTTATCCCTGCCCTCGAAAACTTTGTTGAGTCCGTATTTTTGTATTTCTTGGGGATATTGCTATTGGCGAGGGTAGGTTCAACCCCTGGGGGTCGGTCCGGGACATTCTAGTGTAAATTAACTGAACTTATTATTATTCACCTCACCAGGAAAATCCGAGACCGAGAAATCAGAAAACTGGGGTGGTTTTTCCTTGATAGGGTGGTACGCAAAGGTTTCAGAACTCGAAACTATCACCATCGTTTTTCTCACCCTCGAGAACGGAGGGGGAAATGTATTCTACAAACTTTTAACATCTTGGCATTTTTGGAACCTCGTTAAATGGACTATTAATGGTTCTAATAGTAGAATGCAGGTTTTCACGGCCGTTGTCTAATGAAGTAGTTTCTTCCGGGTCTTGCCGTGGTCGTCGAACTTGACTTGACGTTTCGCTGATCATCCTGTCAGCTTCTTCAGAATAAAGACTGAATTTGTTGTGTTACACTCCTCGTTATATACCTAGGCGCCGCTTCGCTTCGCTGGTCATTGGTCGTGCTTGGTTCGCTTCGCTGCTCATTCGTCGTGTTTGGTTGACCGTGACTTACTACGGTGCTGGTACTTGGCAATACCAGTCTCCACGTGTTACTGAGTCGATACCCATCCTCTCTGTTAAAGTTGTTCACGTTTTTCATAATTTCCAGTGATTCCCTAATGTTTCGCGGATAATAGCGTGTATTCCTGTCTAATATATCATTGACGTCCTCGTAGTCGATTTTATGGTTCTCGTTATTATGGACATGTTCTGCTATCGCCGACCTATTCGTGTATCCAAATCTGGTATTTCTCTGGTGTTCTTTGATTCTGCACTGGATACTCCGTCCTGTTTGTCCGATGTAGCTGTTACCACATGTGCACTTAAACACCTTTTGATAACAACAGATAGGCTGAAGAAGATTTTATTCAAAAAGAAAGTAGGTGTACGGTTTCGAACAGTGAAGAAAATACAGCAGATGCTTCCCTCAGTCAAAGGACCTGTCCCCAAACTGTTATCATTTTCCTATCATTCCATTATGCGATTAGCGATTAATATACTTTAATTTATTTTCATGTGCATTCCGTTGCGTGCTACATTTGCTGTGCTAACTTTATAGACCTTTTTAGAGGTGCCCATGCAATTTTTGTAAACATTTTGTTCACGTTGGCAGCAAGTCTCTTGCAACGATATGTATAATACCTATCGTTGTTATAATAAGGAATAAAAACAATTAAAAATGAGTGTAATCTTAGTAATTTAATAAAAACAGCTGGATCTAGTTACATATCTTTCATCCTATATTTTATTGTCTTATGTTATCTTTCATTGTCTTTCTCTAGTTATCTAGATATATATGATAATGATATGTTTTATAGTTGCTTGACTTTGACAATAAAAATACTATGTTGCATTTTCTAAAGGCAAAATTCGTATGCAGTATCTTAAAGTATAATATTCAATTTTAACGAAATCGGAACATTAAAAAAATTCAAGATGGCGGCCGATCCCCTCCATTTACCTAATACAACCTAGATATTGACCTCAAAATGTGTATTTTGGTTTTTGGTATGATTAACAGAAAAATAACGCTCATTTTACTTTTACCCCGCTCTGATCGTACTTTATTTTTATTCATGTAAAAATGCCACCCTGTATAAGGCTAATTCGCATTCTATTGCATTCTAAATCTGTTCCTAATCGCACAGTTCAAGAACTCGTCTTTTTTTAAAATAGTTTTGTTTATTTGGTATTTGCTTTCCCAGATAAATTCACTATGTTTGACTTTCACAGAATACATTATTTAAATTAAGATAATGAAACGACTGATAATGGTATTTATGCATATTTAAATAGCCGATTAAAATTCTTTATTAATTATCATGGCTTTTTAAAGGCACTATTCGTTATCGAGGTGCTGAGGTTTTACAAATTTAATGGAAGATATCTTATCTAAATTAAATACGGAGTATCAGGATTCTTTCCTCGATAGATAAAATAAATGCAAGGACGCGGAGCCTCAGAGCCGCTGGCGTTGTGTGACGTAGGAAATTGGAATGTTAACTTTATTAAAAAACTTAGAAACATCGTCGATATTTGTATTGGCGTTTAATTTTTTAATAATAACTAAGATAGCCAATGCATGTCCTTTAATTTGAATACGTATATTCTTTCAGTTTTTTTCTTATAAAAGTTCGATGACATTTCTCTTTGTAATGGTATCAAAGCGTAATGTAAATATTTAATTATTTTGCCAATTTCTGATAAAAAGTCGTAAAAATAATGTGCCATGTCGTTTAATCGCAAATATTAATACACAACATAATACTAATAAAATTCAAACAAGTTTTGTTGTTTGTTGATGATATTAACACTTTTAAATAGGAATTAAAATTTTCTAAAAATATAAAGTAATTAAATAATATTTTCTTACTGGTTGCTGTAATAACACGCAGCCACCATAATAAGTAGTATCAACAGTTTTGTTTAGATGTGAAAAATAGTACGTAAATCGTAATCAATATGCCTGGATCAATATTTGTTATTCATTGATGAAAATAATATATAAATATATTATAGTAGATTTATTTAAATAGTACACTACTAAATCTATCCCTTGTGCTTGATTTAGAAAGCGCAGGAACAGATCGATAGGGACTAAAGCTGTCTGTAACATAAATATCGTTAATTTTTCGTAAAAATTGAATTTTCATTTCTAATTTACCATTTATTCATATTTAATCTCTACAGCAAAGTTTGAACAAACTGCAATATGTAATGTAAAGAATGTTGGCTTTATCTTGTGACACATGCATTTGTATATGTTTACTATTTTTTATTAGAAAAATTTCCCAGATGAATGGGATATTAAATCAAAGAATAAATCTTGTGCGAATGAAGTCTCATAAATGCATCGAATAGTGCTTTTCACATAAGCGTTTGAAACCTACTTTCTCTAGTAATGATTGATAACAAGAAAAAGCGACAATGAGGCACTAACTATTGGTAGATATTATAAATCCTGGACTCATTACTAGAATTTGTTTGATTCAAATTGTTAGAAGCACATAATCAATGAGAATATTTAAGTTGTTAAAAATTTGGGAAGGAGTGTAGTATATGCAAAAAATTTCAACAAACTTCTCGTGCATTTCAAGCAAACACATTTTGTTAAATTTTATCTTTTATTTCGTTTTTTCATTCTGTAGGAGCTGAACTTCCCTGTAAAAAATGCCTGGATTAAGACATAAAAAAATATATAAGGAATTTGTGCTGATACACTTTCTACAAAGTCTCATGATTTCCCATGAGTTTCTAAGGCTTATTGAAAGTATACGAGTTTTAATGAGGGAATACAGTTCTAATTTTTTTAGTTTTCTCAGTTTTTACAAGACGAGGAATGTTTGAAAGTTTATCAGTTATAATAAGATAATATAATTTGAATTTTTATTGTATTCTATTATAGTTCATTAGACAGGGAATTATGATGGATATATGAGTTTTTTAAAAAGATAAATTTAAAGGCACCTGGCGCCACCCCCACTGGCATCTACTGGACTATGTTGTCGTACGTAGGAAGCATCTCAAGGACGTCCAAATTGCAAAGGCGCGCATTGATAGCGAATGTTGGACCGATCATCGTCCTGTTGTCTCTAAAATGAAAATTGTTATGAGACCCAAACACCGAAGAACTCAAGTAAAACGTAGACTCCGTCTCTGTATTAGTAAATTGCGTGACCAACAAACCGTCGAACAGCTAAAGCGAAAAGTTTAAGAGAATTTGAGTGCACTAGAAGAAACCAATTCTGTAGATGCCGCTGCTACCTGGACACAAATTAAAGACAGTTTAAAAAGTGCGAGTGAGGAAATTCTTGGCACTGCAGCAAGTAAAAAACAGGAGGACTGGTTCAATGATAATGAAGCTTTTATACAAGAACTTCTTGACCGCAAACATACTGCCTTCCAAAACGCTATCAACCACCCCAACGACTCATCAAAAGCAGAAGCTTTTACCCAATCTAAGTATGAAACGCAACGCGAAATCAGAAGAATAAAGAACGAGTGGTGGGCAAGCAAGGCCAGAGAAATTCAAAGGTACGCCGATTTACACGACTACAGGAATTTCTTTCAAGGAGTAAAAGCAGTGTACGGCCCCAGTCGGAAAAATATGTGCCCTATTAAAGATTTAAATGGAAATCTCCTCAAAGAAGACCAGGAAATAAGAGCCCGATGGAAAGAACACTACTCTAATATTCTTAACCAGCAAAGTCAAGCCGATCACGATATTATAAATCTTATCCCTCAATATGACACCTTCGAAGACTTAGATAAACCACTAACAACGGAAGAGATCTTAACCGCCATTGGGCAGCTAAAAAATAACAAATCTCCCGGCGCCGACTCACTCCCAGCTGAGATCTTTAAAGCTGTGTCGTCAGAGCTCATACCCTACCTCAAAAAACTGTTTGATGTCGTGTGGGAAAGTGATCAAGCTCCGCAGGAGTTTCGTGATACACTTTTAATCAACCTTTTTAAAAACAAAGGGAGCGCTGCGGACTGGAAATTACAGGGGTATAGCTCTCCTGGCTGTTGGAGGGAAGATACTCACTAAAGCGATGGCAAATAGACTAACACCTGTTATGGAAAAGTTACTTCCTGAAACACAGAGTGGCTTTAGACCAAACCGAGGCACATCGGATTTAATCTTCACACTTAAACAGCTTCAAGAAAAAGCACTCGAACATCAAGGAGAAATTCACATGGCCTTCATTGATTTAACCAAGGCGTTTGACTCGGTGGACAGGGACGTGCTCTGGAAAATTATGTTCCGCTTAGGTATCCCTAGAAAATTTGTGGAAGTATGTCGCAGTCTACATACAAACAACAACGCCCAGGTTATGTATAATAATGAGGCAACCGAACCTTTCCAAACCCTCACTGGAGTTAGGCAGGGATGTGTCCTGGCACCCCTACTCTTTAATTTGTTTACCACTGCTCTAACAATTATTGTTGATAACAAACTGACAGTCAGAGGAATAGGTCTCAGATACCGTTTTGATGGCGGTCTCTTTAACATAGGGCGCTTTAGAGCTTTCACGAAGACACGCACACGATTCATTTGTGATCTCCAGTATGCGGATGACTGTGCACTTTTAGCGTCTACGCCGGAAGAGCTTCAAGAACTTTTAGATGTGTATGCCCAGAACTATGATTCCTTGGGACTTAAAATCAACATTGGAAAGACTAAGATTATGTCAACTCCTCATCAAGTGAACCAAATAGACATTACACTTAACGGAAATTCTCTTGAAGTGGTGGATCAGTTCAATTACTTAGGCAACGTTGTTAATGACAAAGCAAACATGAGATTAGCAATAGAATTAACGCTGCATCTAGAGCACTCTGGGGACTTAGAGAGAGAGAGAGTATTTGACAACCACGACCTTGCTTTGTCAACGAAAATGGCCGTCTACAGAGCAGTTGTCATTCCAACACTGCTATATGGATGTGAAAGCTGGGTCACTTACCGTCGTCATGTGAAAGAATTAGAACGTTTTCAGCAAAGACACCTCAGAAGTATGATGAAAATCCGTTGGTTCCATCACATATCAAACGTGGAAGTACTCAGGAGAGCAAACAGCCTTCCAATTGAGGTGCTTATTTCAAGAGCACGCCTAAGATGGGCAGGTCACGTTCATCGTATGCATGATAACCGCATTCCTAAATGTACACTTTATGGTGAATTGCTAAGCGGTAGAAGAAGGCGTGGCGGTCAACGAAAGAGGTTCAAAGACGCTCTCCATGAAAATCTAAAATCCTGCGGTATTGCAGACGAGCAATGGGAACAACTTGCAGCGGACAGAACCGAATGGCGAGGGGTTGTGGCCAGCTATCAAGGAAATGTTGCTGCAAGAAGGCCGAATCCAAGACCTAACCAGGTCTATGTTTGTCCTGACTGCGGTCGACATGTGCTCTCCCGAATTGGCCTCTATAGCCATAGTCGTGTGCACCGTAGATGAATGGGAATTTCAATAAACTACACCTTTTACTTGTTTTTTATTGTACACAATTTATCGACTGTAACATTTTTATACTCGGACTCGAGTAACGGCTAATAATAAATAATAATGAGTTTTATTAAAACAACGCAGATCAAATTCTGATATGAGTAATTATTCAGCAAAAAATACTTAAGAATTTATGAGTTTTTAGGAGAAACTGCAAATATTACTTCCTGTCGGTTGTTCACCTTCAGTCTAGAGGTTTGTGAGGGATTTGTGAGTTTTGAAGAGTATGAGAGTATTAATATTTTACTGAATCCTACGAGTTTTTCTCAGATATGAAATTCTTGTTATATTTTGTGTTTTTGTAAGATAATACACTTCTAATTTTTATCGTATTCTATGAGTTGTTCAAGAGATAACAAAAGTGCTTGAAGATTTATTAGTTTTCATTAGAAAACGGAGCTTCAGTTTATATCACCTCCCAAGAGTTTTTATCCGACAAGAAATAATCGATGTTCCTATAAGTTAATGAAGTTAAAGTTTTCATTTCATCATATCCTTTGAGTTTTTGCTTAGGAAAAATACTCGTGGATTTAGGAGTGCTTATAGGACAATACAGATTCAATATTTATCATATCCTAAAACTCTAACCGATAAGAATTACGTCAGTAATTATGAGTTTTTTTAAGACAATAAAGTTCTAATATTTTTTGCCTTTTCATTAGAAAAGATGTACTTAATGCTTCATGAGACTAATTAAGTTAATATTGTATCGAATATTCGATTGTCGACCATTTTTTGTAAGAAATACAGCTTTAATTTTTATCGTATTCGACAAGTTGCTCGTTATATAACAATCCCAAGCAACACATGATGGTTTAATAAACGTTTATTATATGAAATTATGGTTTAAATTTTGTTGTCGTATATTTAATCAACGTCTATGAAAAGCGTTTATTTCATAAACGATTTTTATACGTATATAAGAATTTATCCTAAAGTTTTTGGAGTAACACATTATATACGTTTTTGGCGCGGACATTCGAACGTTGAATATAAATTGCGAAAAACGTTTATTTAACCATTTGGTGTTCCTTGGGATATTTGTTTTCATCGCAACCCAAGTATTTTTAATAGGCAAGAACTAATTATGAGTCAATATACAGTTACAGTTTATCACATCCTTTGAGTTTTTGTTGGGAAAAGTACTCGAGGGTTTAGGAGGGATTATTTAGGTTTCAATTCCCAGATAGACCCTCATACATACTACTTTGAGATCATTTTAAGTCTCATAAAAACCAGCTAATTCCATTATTTTTTCCGCATACATTCTCAAAAGATTTCATGATAACCATTTCCTATTTTTAGTGTAACCACATGAAATCTCATATATTCAAATATCTTGCGAAATTCTAATAAACTATATAATAATTATCTGGATTTTCTGTTCTTTTTACATAAGAATCTATGCGAATTTGTAGTTTCCCGTCCATCAGTTAACTTGTACAGGCTCTTAAGAATCACTTATTTAATTACCATTTCAAAGATTTATGTGCAAATCCTGTTAAACTTGTAAAGTTCAATGAGGGCTTATAGAGAATTACAGTTTCACCATCCAACTCAAATCTTATAGGTCCATGTATATATATTTTTTATAAGTTTCTATGAGTCACTTTTGGCAGGGTTTTGACGTGGGTCCTTTATGATAATCTTTATAGGCCCTTTTTTAAAAAATATTTGCTACGCTACAACCCTGATGAGTTTCATTTTTTTTTTAATTGAATTTTTGAAACCGAGTTGTTTTCTGAAACAACACACGCTTGTGAAATCTTAATTACGAGTTTAGGAAGTTTCAATATCAATTAAGGAGACCGAGGCGGCAAAAGACGAAAATTCCAACTCATGATAATTTTCGATGATTGATAATTTTGTAGAATATCTGTTTTCCTTGCACCTTGCAAGCCGCATTCATACAACATTTATTTATTTATTTTCAGGTGAAATGACCAACGATGTACTTCAGGTAGCGATTGAGGCCCGCAGCCGCTCACTTGGGGCGTTCTCCCCCTCGTTCAATATACACAGGCTTCTTCTCGATGGCTTGGAAAAATTCTTACCCGACGACGCACACATCCGAGTATGCGGAAAATTACACATCTCCTTGACAAGAGTACATGATGGAAAGAACGTGGTGGTAAGTACGAAAATACTTATAATAAATGAGTTATAGTTCAAGTAGGAAGAAACTGAGACATAAAAAAACATAACAAAAACTTTACGACCTCATTAAAATACCGGTACTCTTTTTTGTGCTGTTCGCAAATTGACTCGCTTACCTTCATAGGTTTTTGATGTGCGTCGGGAATGTTTATTGTGAGGCTTGGCGCCATGGCCCGCGGCGATATAATTATATCGTAAAGTTTTTGTTGCTTTTTTTATTTACTGGGATCTATTTATTTCAACTAGCGCCATGGCCCGCGGCGATAATAATTATGTCGTAAAGTTTTTGTTGGGTTTTTTCTGTCTCAGGAATTTACTTGAACTATACCAATGGCACGAATCTCGATAAACGATAGAACGCTATAAATTCCCACCCCCAACTCATTTAAAAAATTGGTCATAGCACTCTCAACAAATTTTAGACACCCTGTTTTAGTAACTTGAAGAACTTACCACTGACATCTGCACTCTTGGACGTCATTCGTTCTGAACTTACCTGTAATAATAGGAATGATTAATGACAGAACATGACAGTTATCATTTGAATTAATTACTTGAATTTTTTGTTTAATAAGAGACTATTTTTTTAGAAAAGTCTCTCGACATGACTAATACACATTTTAAATAGGAGACGGAATATTTTTGTTGGCTACGTGTTATTTTTTATTAAGAATGCAATCGAGTAAGTCCGCTTGGGTGGCGGCCTACTCGATTGTCTTTTTTTAAAAAGAATCGACTTTGACCAACGAGAAATTTCAACGCAGACAGCTTGTTCTCCTCTAAGACTTCTAACACATACGTGTAAATAAGACATACTATTCAATTCATGTTTTTTAAATTTCTAAAACAACTTTACTAATTTTTATTATTTAATGATTTATTGGCTAAAAATGAAAATACATTAAAACTGGCCGCATTGTTAATAGTTAAAATAAAATTTAAAAAAATACTTAGTATCTCTTACTAACTACTTTTTCATTAATGTCTACGTTGAGATTAGTTGAAAGTAAAATTTGATAAGAACAGAAAATCCCATTGCATACAAAATATTCTTTTATGATAATAAATTAGGAAAAAGTTATCTGTGTTCAAGCGCCTGTGTTTTCCGTTCTCGCACGACCTTGTACAAGTAGTGCAATAAAAGGTAAACTTTATCTCATAAACGAGAATTGAAGAGGACATTTTTTTTCGATGTCCGCCAAAATATGGGAAATTAAGTTTTCATTGTCTTTCTGAAATATTTTATTTTTGATATAAAAAACATGTCGTCCCTCACGCTCCATACATTTAATGGTTCTTTTTGAAAATTCCCAAACCTGTAGCCCCTCAGAAAATCCGCTATAAAATTCTATTTTTCGGGCAATTAATTTTTTTGCAGAAATATCAATAAAACTCACTAATAGACTTAATTCGTTTTACTTTTTGAATTTTAGTCTCTATTTATAACTTACGTAATAATTTTTGAAAATTTAAAAAAAGAAAAAAACCTCGTTACATAGATTGTTTTGTTTGTTTTTTCGATGAGAAGAACAAACAGAAATATTCGACAAGGAGAAAAAACGTCCTTAAAACAAAGTGTTGACATTGCCCCCAGGCGCGAGCTATTTTCGATGTCTGCCAAAAATTATTAAAATTCTAAAATCACCCGTCTCAGCCACCACTGACTCCAAAGGTCGAATTTTAACACGCAATTTTTTACAGTCCTGTACACAAACTATGACGAAAATGAAACGTAAATCGTATCTAACATTATAACGACAAAACAAAAGTTGTTTATTCCACGGCACTCTCAAATATCTTTTGTGTTTGATAGCATGTTATGATTGAGCATCGGTCGAAACAAATTCTATGTTTGTGCAAGAGATTGCAACCGTATTTGTAAAGGGAATCAAGACAATTTAATCGATAGTTACAGATATATTTATCGACTAATTTCTTCTTAATACAATATTTAATGTAGTTAATACTAGCGAAATATTGGGTTGGCATTACTAAAAGCCTAGAAACTTAAATTGTAAATTATCTCCTAATTGATTTGAGCATTAGCATCCACTTAACAAATTAAATAAATATTAAGTAAATCAAATATTCTGTAATGAGTTCTTAGCAATTGGTATAGTTCAAGTAGGCAAATCCTGAGACATAAGAAACCCAACAAAAACTTTACAACCTCATTAAAATACCGGTACTCTCTTTTAGTGCTGTTCGCAAATTGACTCGCTTAGCTTTATAGGTTTTTAATGCGCGTCGGGTCTCGGGTCGTTATTTGATGTCAGGCTTGGCGCCATGGCCCGGCGGCGATATAATTATGCTGTAAAATTTTTGTTACGTTTTTTATTTACTGGGATCTATTTACATCAACTTAGCGCCATAGCCAGCGGCGATAAGAATTATGCCGTAAAGTTTTTGTGACGTTTTTTCTGTCTCAGTTTATTCCTATTTGAGCTATATATTACTTGTTAATGTAATAAGTGATTAATTGCAAGTGCTTATGACCAGGATTTCACAAGATAGGTATTTTATTTTTAGCATTTTCAGAATTTTTTGTGCTAAAACAATTCTAATAATATGTTAAATATTAATGGGACTGATAATTTCACCTAAATGTATAATTTAAAAAAAAAAACATCCTCTCCTATACGAAAACCTACTTCACACAAACTGGCCATTTCTAACTAAGCTAAATCAGGTAAATACAGCGTGTACGCTTTTTACTTTTTTGATAAATATGCACCTAAAGCTATTCCTAAACAACCTAAATATCCAACGTGATACACAAATAATATCATCGTAAGAGATATAAAGAAAAAAAAATACTCTCAGAAAAAGTATAAACAAACAAAAAACGAAGATAATTATAATAAATTTAGGAATAAAAGACAGAAAATAAAGCAGTGTGTAAAGCAATCACATCAAACTGTTTATTGAATGTGCAAAATAGTATAAAAAATGATCCAAAAATTTTTTGGTCATGTAAATAGTAAAAAAAGGTTGTAGCCCAATTTCTGATAATATTACAGATTCGGCAAAAGTAATTTTATATAATATAAATACAATTGCCAAGAAAATTAAACTCAAATTTACTAAATGGCCAGATAATATTCCTGCTTTTATAGTAAAGGACTGTGCAGACGTTTTTGCCAGGCCACTAACAATATTAACACACTTTTATTAGCTTCACCTGTATGTTTGTTTGTTTGTTTGTATGTAACGGAATCTTTGAACGTGCTTCTCACCTACTTCAAAACGTCAGATTATACTGAAACTTTGGATACTTATCAAGGACCGATGAACTTTGTCCTAATGTCCTCACCAGGATCATCAGGATAAAATAAAATTAAAAAATGACTATTGTCGACATTTTGCCGGAGGCACCGATGTTATTAATATAACGTATTTGCCGGTGTATAAGCCCTTGTTAAACTTTATTACATACATTATGATGTAATATTAATTATGTACCACTAGCGGATACTCAGCGGTTTCGAAACGCAGGGGGGTATCAGCTAGTTTCTATATGTATCGGTGTTCATGATGCTAATTCTAAAATGCACCCAATCGAATATATTGGTGAGAAACGTGTCGTTGTCAATCACTTCATTCTTATTTTTGCGGAGAACTATAGACCAACAACCATCATCTCCAATTTTGCAAAAGCTTTTGAGTTTACTCTGAATATGTCATTATTCAGGCACGAACAAAATCAAATTGTGAAAATCAACACGGATTTGTAGCAGGCAGATCTACCGAAATTAATCTAAATTATGTTACACGATATGTTTCTGAAAAACTGGATGATAACAAACAGGTTGATGTCATTTATACTATTTTTTCCAAGGGGATTGATCGTCTGGACCACGGTATACCGATACAAAAGTAAGTAAAAATCGGATTTTCGTTGGCACCATTTGGCAGATTTAATTACTTCATATTTAGAAAATAGGCGGCAGTATGTAGAAGGCCATATTTTCAGATCCTTGGAGATCTTAGCTAGTTAAGGTATTCCCCAGGGATCTGTACTGGGACCTTTACTCCTTAAGGACATTGTCTCAGATCTCGACGTTATATGCGGATGACTTGAAGATCTATTGTGTAATTGCGGCTGAGGCAGATTGCGAGAAGCTTCAGAATAATTTAAATAAGATAAGTATAATAAAATATAGTATTCCTATATAAAATGATTCACAATATGTTTCATTGCCCGTTTATTTTGGAGCAACTATGTTTTCGTATACCTCGTATGGAAAGTAGAAACCGTTGAACATTTTATCTTGCTATTCCCAAGACTAATTTATTAAAAGTTTCAGCTATACATTTTATGTGTAAAAATTACAACTGGCTGCAAAATGAGTCTAATTATAAAGTACTGCATACTTCATATACATATTTGTATTTTTAATGTACCTACTAATGTAATTTAACTGGTTACCTGCTGGGCGGTTGTAACTAAATGAATAAATATATTTGTTCAGTAACACAAATAATAGACAGCAGAATGCAATTTTACTTATTAAATTGCATATTTAATAAAATTATGTTCAATTGGACTACGATCTTTGCTCGAACTCCTGATACTCGTCCTGATATGGCCTAATCTTTTTTATTAAAAAAATTAAATGTGCAGTCATAAATTAGAGAATTATCTAATTATCAAATTTTAATTACAATAGGTAAAGTACGGAATCAAGTGTGATCACTGACTGTATATCAAATAAAAGATAGTATTTTTCCATTTGTGATAAAAAAACTAATAACCCTTGTGAAATTAGAAATTTTTTGGTAAATTTATTTTCTTTTACTTCTAAATTTGGCATTATAGGTATTGACACATTTATCATGAAACTAATACCAATAAATCAGGGTCTTGCGTTAATGTGACCAGCTCTAAAAAGCTCCGCCTTCTTTAAACTCTTATATAATTTGCATTTTTGCAAACCTAGAGATATTATTTATTCACACTTTTTGCTATATATCTGAAGATTATTAATAGATATTAACTGTCACGGTATATGGCTTCAAGGTATCGAAAACCTACTGCTTTAACTAATTTTCATGATTTTCTTTCTGTTCTATGTGACGTTGTTTTATAAGGAGCAAGACCAAGTCTAACTAAATTATAAAGTTAAACGCAATACTGTCCTAATTTTAATTATGGAACGCTATGTTTAAATAGGAGTTTTAAATTAAAAATGTGCCATATTTGCTTTTCGACAAGTCTTACATGGGAGCCCACAAATCACTGCTTATAAAATTCTGCCTTACAAACAATTATAGGAACATTCTAGACTATTATTAATGTTTTCCGATTGTTTCAGGTGTCCCAGTTTGATACCAGAGAAGAGCTAATACAAGCCCTCCTTGCTTCTGCGTTCATACCATTCTTCTCGGGGTTGATTCCGCCAAAATATAAAGGGGTCAGATACATGGATGGCGGGTACAGCGATAATCTGCCCACTTTAGACGAAAATACGATCACAGTTAGTCCTTTCTGCGGAGAGAGTGATATATGTCCGAGAGATGATAGTTCACAACTATTCCACGTAAGTAAATGATAAAAAGCAGACTCAATAGAAGTAAATATTAGACTTTTACTCAGTTTGTTCCTGCATCATACTAATTTTTGATTTACGTCTTATACAATACGTTTATTAATAAGTTTTCTGTGTAATGTATACAATTCTCTCCCTACTACACTCATAGAAAAGTGCACTTACACTTATCTTTGAAGTGTAGTAGGAAAAGTGGACTTTGCACTAGAGGGAAGAATTAGGAGATTCATTCGAAAGGAAAAACAAAGAGGTTAAAACATTTTCCAACTAGCTTTCTAGACAAAATTTATCAATTCACCTTTTTTGTGCCCTGCTCCTAGCCTAATTTGTGACTCAATATGTATAAGAAAATATTAAAATAAGAAATTACAGAGCTTAGATCATACCTAATGCGATGACCAGTCTAGACAGGAAACAAGGTGTTTGAAGAATGAAACTATTTACTCACTGAACAAATCACATATTCATTTAAACGATTTTATTTTTCTAATTATAATTTTCACAGCAATTAACACTAGTAATATCATTTGAAACACTTAATAACTGGCGGCAAAGTAACGCTGTTTGCGGGTTGCATAAGTACTGATTCCTTCTTCTTCTTCTTCGTCTTGAGAAAAGTTGGCGGGCGATTTAGGTGTGTTCCGAATGTTCAGTATGGAGTATTTCTTACAACTCAATATTTTTAAAATGGTAATAAGTTGTAAAATGTCAGACGTCTGATTTCGTTAGTATGAAGTATAATTGCAAATACACGAGGGAAATGGAGTAAGTGATAAGTATAAGAAGGAATTTAGATGATAATATTCACGTGATATTAAGGAAACATGGATAAACGTGTCGATTGAATAGACTAGTAGTAATGGCGTCACAGTATGGCCGCTTGAACAACTGATCTTGACTTTATGACCTCTCTCTAACAATTCTAGCCAGGGAACATGGTGTTTCAAGGAATAAAAAATTCATCATTTCACTTACTGAACATATCAGATTCGTGTCAACGATTTTATTTATCAAGTTCATAACAAAAAACACTAGCAGTTTCATTTGACACACTTAAGAATTGGCGGCAGGTAAGCATTATTTGCAGGTTCATAATCACTCTGCGATTGACATTGTCTTCTTCATATTTTTCAAAAAGGTTAATTTGGGACCCCAAATCACACTCCTCAAATCACAGAATGAGTAGTTTGTGTCTGGGACAATTTATAGGCGTACCTATTCCGAATGTCTGGTATAGGATTGATATTTGTTACAACCTCTTTGAAATGGTAAAATAAACCTGGTGTCAGAAATTATAAACAATATAATCTGTTTATTGTATGATTTACAATAAACTTCGTAAATATAGCATTTCTTATAGATGAAAATATGTTCCATTGAAAGATTCAGTCATTTCCAGATGATGCCAACTTGATTGCCAAAACGTACCTACTTTGGTGGTTATGAAAAGTATTCTGTTACTTATTGAAATTTGTGAAGTTCATGTTGTTATGTAAACTATGTGCGTGTGTTTTTATTTTGCCAGGGTGAATGTCCTTAATAATAACAGCATGTGTTTTGTATTCTTTTTATTAATAAAATTGTTTATGACCGCAGTTAAGGTTTCAAGTTCAACCTGTTCATTAGTAAACATTCTTTTTAAATTAAAGTATTAATCAGACTTGTTTACATTTTAATCATTCACATTTAAAACTGCAAATAAATTATTTATGTTTTTGTCTGGCCTTTTTCCAAATTTTTCTTATTGTGCATTGTATAATATGGGATCTCAGGAAATTTATGTATACGAAAATTGATACATTACTATGTTTTTTTTTCAGATCAACATAGCAAACACCAGTATAGAGGTCTCAAGTCACAACATATACCGAATGATGAGAATCCTGTTTCCGCCAAAACCAGAAGTTTTGTCCAATATGTGTAAGCAAGGCTTCGATGACGCTTTAAGATTTCTACATAGAAACAACCTCATAAACTGCACCCGATGTCTTGCTGTACAGTCCACATTTGTGGTTTCGGAAACAATTGATGACCACCTAGAATACGACCCACAATGTAAAGAATGCAAATTGCACAGACAGGTGAGCTTGGAAAGAATTTGTGGATTTAACTCGTAAACGTGTGCTATTTTCAATTATTTTGATATCAAAATATTGCTATTTTTATGCCACTCATAATCAGTGCCATTTTTAAAGGTGTGTGTAAAAAGAGCATATTTGTTTAACAGCATATTTTCATTCTCTCTTCAATGTCTAAATATACAGAGTGGTCCATGTCCTCTCTAAAATTTTTATTTGTTGGCACAGACAGAACTTCGATAACTCTATTGTTGTGCAAAATTTCAAGGCCTACTTCAAATTTTTGTCAAGGTCAACAATCCAAAAAAGTGTCAGCAATTTTTTTTTGTCTCAAATCTGACTTTGCCACTGAATTTAGGATACCTTCAATTGGGTGTGACCGAAATTTAACAAAAAAATATTGGTTTCTCACAGAAATACGGCATAATTAAAATTTATATTGTTATCAAAATATTTCAAATATTTGTCATGTAAATCACAATTTTTTAAAGAATGTCGTGTACAATGCTCCTTTAGACCGTTATCAGTTCAATTGTAAAATTTTATAACCAATAATTATTCATAATATTGGAGATACATACTCCATATTGAGGAGAATTATTTTTATTAGCAATAAGCTTTGCAAATTCATAAGATGTGAAGAATTTTCAGTTTAAACGGCTTCACATTATTATACATATTGCATTATTTAGTCTTTTATTCAGCTTTTTTCGAGAGTACAACATACAAATACTATTGTTGTACTCTTTAAAAAGGCCTAAAGAAGCCGAAATAAGTGTAGAGGTTAAGCTTTAATAAAACTTTCTGAAACACTATTAGAAAGAGCATTTCCAGTTTTTTATATAATAATATTTGTTTTAGTTCGAAAGTTATGCACGCCAATAAACTTGTTTTTTAAAATTCTGTATTGTTTTGTCTATTTCAAGATTGACTAGAAGGAACATTACAATTTCATTGAACCGTTTACATAAAAAAATTAATAGTCTACTGTTATATAAGTAATTTATTTCTATAAAATTTCCTATTCCAGAGTGATTCATTATATCATTTGCTGGCATGTTACGAATGATTAATTTATCTCGAATGTTTATGTGATTAGTGACGTTTCCTTTAAACACAAAAAACAAAATTCCTTTGTGGAGGATTGTTTATATTAGAGAAATAGATAAATATTCCAATTATTGCCATAAATCGAATAATAACAGCTGTTCCGACTTAATTAAGAACAAAGTCTTTTAATTTGACAAAAAAAGCACTTAATCAAGTTTTTAAAATGTGCTTTTTAATTAAAGCAAATGGAAGTTTTCTACTTTTTATGCTGACTCTTAAATTCAAATTAGCCATTTATTTGCATTACGGGAAGAAAATATTAGTATCCTAAAGCATAGTTATTTTGTTATAGTTACCCTATCTCAGAAAAAGTATATTTATGAATATAGAGGCACAAACTGTTAGCGCCTTTAGAAGTATTCTGATATATGCTGTTTTGCACTGTTTTTCTCATAATAAATCCAGAAGATCCAGATCCGGGGACTTTGCCGGCTATTTCACTGCTGCATGTGGTGGTTAAGGAAAACTTTGTCTGAATAATGATTTCTAATACGTAACAATGGGGTGGTGCTCCTTTTAGTTGCATCTACATATTAAAATTCACTAAAATAATTGTTTGGTATTTTCTTCCAAAGACATCCTATTACAGTTCTTTTTAGTCTGCATTTTAACGTTACTTCCCTAATAAATATGACATTAAACAAAAATGTAAAAAGTTTTCAATCAGTAAAAAAAGACAGATACCAACGTTTCTGAGTTTTATTTTGACAGTTCAGGAGATGAACAAATTATTTCGTCCTTTGTAACATCAAACCTTTTTTTTTCTTTTATAGGAAGCACTATTAGGAAATGTGCCTGAGTCGGTGCTCAGCAAATTCCAAGAAGCGATAGACAAAGCGAACAACGGTCTATTGAGTTGGCTGTTCAAGCATCGAGGGATGAAATTATTATCTGTGCTTAGTCTTCCATATACACTGCCAGCAGATGTTGTGTACGCTACATTCACAAAGTAAGTGCTTTTGTTTGTCTGCAATGTGCAAAAATTACATACAGGGTGTTCTAAAGGCTTTGTAACACAAATAAATTAAAATTATTTTTGTTGGGATAAGTTGATTAAAAAACGATGTTATTTGGTTCTCGTTTTTTATATACCTTTAGAACATCCGGTATATATCACATCCTCCTGACATGAATTCCTAATTCCTTGCATGCCTCGTTATGTGTCTTGTAATCTAATATCCAACCATATCTTGTTTGTATTTGTCACACTAAGTATTTCACAAAACCATAAAATTAACACCACCATTACAGGTTTCAAATAATACCGACTATCAAATCCGGCCCTAGATTACTTTATAGGAAGTTTGCTGCTTTTGATTTTCAAAGTACGAATGGTGCTAACATTGAGAGGAAATCATTCCAGTATAAATTGCTTGGTAATGCCATCCTTGCATCCCCCTATGCATGCCACCGACATTTAGTTAGAGAGCAGAGGTGATTAACATTTTATTTTCCACATATTTTCCCCTTGTTGCATGTTCCCATCATGTCATATTTCCATCACCATCGTATTTCCATCATACAACACATGACATCTTTATTTAATAGAAAACGGTATGTTTAGTAGCTGACGATTATAATATACGGGGTGTTAACAAAAGTTACAATGAAAACTGAGTGGCATAATACGAGATCGAAGACAGGAAAAAAGTTCATGCACATGCTCTGTACAATGTGTTAAATATAATAAAGAAATATTTTGTTGGAAGATGTATCAAGGACTAGAAAAATTTATTATAATTTCGTTGGATGGACTACTGTCAGTCATATCTAATTTTTTTAAAATCCTACTTAGATTCTGGGTTTCTCGTAATCTAAGTAGGATTTAAAAAAATTAGGCGACAGTTGTCTGTTCATCGCAATTGTTTAAAGAAATTTTTAGCGGGAAGGAGCTCTGATAAAATCGTTGGCCTTTTGCAGTGTTTGCCACATTACTGCAACAATTTTCGTAAAATTCTGATACCTGTAAAAGACACTGATCTTGTATAAGCTCTAAATAATTATTTTAATTTTATATTATGCATATAAAAAGCATGACACATCCTTGTTTGCTTCTTTTAATGTAGCGTTGCAAGTAAATAAAATGCAAATTAAATGAAATTAAAAAAATGATATCATCGTTTATCCAGACAGCTTATTTCTGTATTACTAATGTAAATAATACTATGACTAGTGATACATCATTATCCAATATTTGAAGATTATTTTTGATGACCTTAACAGGTGTCGTCTGTGTATTTAAATTTGTCCTCGTCAAATTATCGATATTTTTAATTAGCCTTTTAATTAACTTAAATACCAATAATGATATTACCATTACTTACTGTCATTTATTATTTTTAATTCTGAACGACTCGAGATTATAGTTTTGCACTTTGCCATTCTAAGCTTATATTGCAATCAGACTTTTTAATGAATATTTTCATTTAATAAACACCATGAAAATTAGACTCAATTTTAAGATATGGGGTTTGTACTTGGACAAAAAACTTGGAGACCTAACCATTATCTGGCAAAGCTGAAACTGGAACTAAATGTTCGAAATTATGTGTAAAATTCAACTAACAACAGTTTTTAACGAAATACAAAAGATCACCTAATCGATAAAAAATACAAAGATACAACAATTGGTGAAATTTACCATATAATTAAAGATAAAAATAAGAATTTGTATCTATAACATATTTCGGTCCCTTGTCAGAAAGAATTTCACATATGTCAAACAATGATAATCTTCAGATAGCATTAAAACCTAGTCAAAAAATGTCTGATAGTTTTTACAGTGTAAAGCAAAAAATAAAAATAAAGAGGAAGCTCTCTTGTGAAGAATACAATAGTTGTTATATCGGTCAAGCAGGGAGGACATTTAATATTAGATATAATGAACATTTAAAATTTGTAAGAATAGTTCAAATTTTGCAAACTAATCATAATTTCCCTGCTATAGAGCTGGAGGTTTTATACATTATTTGCAAAACCTATAAAATTAAACATATTCGAGGCAATTGAAATTTACAAACAACGTAATAATCCAAATGGTAATCTTCTTAATGACCAAGGGATGTAGGATATCCCAATTTGTTTGCCGTTTTGATATAATAAAGTGCCCATCCGAATTGTTTGGTTATTTCTATCTACTTAGCACAATCTTTTAACCCCTTTGGGATGTATTAATATCCAAAAATTTAATTTGTAATTCACTATGCTTGATAATGTAGTCTAGCAACTACGAAATTGCAGTGGCAAAAACATAAATTTAGTAATATTTAACAAAGTAATTTTACGTTTATTGTTTGTTGTAATGGAATATCACAAAGTTACAACATACAAATATACAGTTTTCGTGGTATCAGATATTTCATCTAAGCTAGTAAAATACATTCAAATACAAGTACATATTCACACTTTGTTAGTAAATTGCAGACGTCTGTAATTTTATTTTGTCATACTTTAGAGTATCTCCAAGTAGCACTCAAAGTTCCGGGAATTGGCATTAATGGTTTCGGAACTTTAATATAGTAAGTGTTACATAATTGTCACTAAATTTATGACTTTAGTGTAAAATTCACCTTATGGTATGCCCGTGGAGTAACAATTAAGTAGATGCTACTGAATTTTGGCATGGTATAGTTGTTTCACTTTCAAAAGAAAAGAAAATATCTCAAATTTTCAGAAGAAGAAATACCAGAAATTAGCGATACCAAATATCAACTTGACGAATAACTATGGAACCGAAATCCTTAGTGTCTTTCGATTAAATATCCAATCAATCCGGAATAAAACAAATGAATTGGAAGCTTTTCTGTCTGATAAAAAATATAATATTTGCTGTTTATCTGAGCACTCTTTAAAGGAACATGAAATAATTTCATTACAAATAAACGATTATATGGCATCTTCTTCCTTTTGCAGAAAAACGTATGATTGGGGTGGAACCGCTATATTAGCTCATCCTATGCTTGAAACAATATGACTGGTTCACATTAACAGCCTAAGTATAGAAAAACATGCTGAATTGTTTGCTGTAAAAATTAATAACTGTAATATACATGTAATATCAATTTATAGGGCGCCTAGCGGTAATTTTGATACTTTCCTAAGTGTAGTAGAAAATGCTCTCACAGAAATAGGTCCTGATAAAAACATAATATTGGCAGGAGATTTTAATGTTCAATTTGGTGCTAATCATAAAGACACTCTTCAGTTATGTGACATGCTTGGATCGTTTGGACTTGTACAAACGATATCAGATAATACTAGGAAACAAAACTGTATAGGCAATATATTCATAAATTTCAATTGTGATTCCTATCAATCACTAACCTTTGAACCTGATCTATCTGATCACCGGGGACAATTGCTAGAAGTTCAGGTGCGCTTAAATTTAAATGGTACCGAATTGAACAAAAGAACCTGCAGACCCATAACAGAGAAAGGACAAGTTACTTTTTAGAATTTAGTGGAGAATATCTCCTTGTCATTTATTGCGAAAGTAAGGTAATGATATTTGTAGATAAACTACAAAATGCATACTTACAGGCTTTTCTTGAAAAAATGTACATTAATAAAACAAATCAAACAATTAAAGTTAATTGATTTAATGAAGAACTAAAAAATATGTGTGAAAAACTGAGTCTTTTAAATGATATATATAAACAATACCCATCTCCTGATTTATATAAAGAAAAGAAAGATCTTAAAAAAAATTATAAACTAACCATTATTAACGCTAAAAAATCTGCAAATGATAATTTAATTAGAACATCAAAAAATCCAACCAAAACCATGTGGAACATAATAAATGACCAAAGAGGTACCTTAAAGAATAAAATAAATAATGAAAACATTTCCCCAGATAGCTTTAACAATTACTTTATAAATATTGCACAAAATTTATTAAAAGATATAGAAAAAGCAAATATTGATCCTTTAGATAATATGATAAACTTAAATATACCAAAACAAAAATTTCACCTAGAGGAAGTTACTTATAATGAAATAAGCGATACAATAAATTCTCTAAAAAATAAACGGAGTAGGGATATTTATGGATTTAGTGTAGAAATTATTAAGCGTATAAAAAATTTGATTATAATACCATTAACTAAACTAATAAACCTTTGCTTTAAGGAAGGTAGTTTCCCCTCTAGCCTGAAAAAGGCCTTAGTAATCCCTATTTTTCAAAAAAGGAAATACTAACGATATGTCGAATTATAGACCAATATCCTTACTGTCGATAATTTCAAAAATATTTGAAAAATGTATTGCTAGTAGAGTAACACGTTATTTCGAAGACAACAATATTTTTACCAACTATCAGTACGGATTCCGTATATTAGATCTGTTACTAAAACTAACCAAATCATTTGAAGATCTTGAATTCACATCAATAACGTTCTGTGACTTAAGTAAAGCGTTTGACTGCGTCTCACATGAACTACTCTTAAAGAAGCTAAAGTTATACAACTTCGGCAACTGTAGCTTACAGTTGTTTAAATCTTACCTTTATAACAGGTATTAACAGGTAAAAGTAGGAGAGGTGTTGTCTGCTCAGAAGAAAATAACTGTCGGAGTGCCACAGGGTTCTATATTAGGACCCTTGTTATTCCTAATTTTCATCAACGATCTCCCATTTGGGAACCACTTAACAAATTATTTACTATTTGCAGATGATACCACTTTACGCTCATCTGGTAAAAACCTAGATGCAGCACTTGAGGATTCATGTGAGGCACTAGTCAAAGCTGGTCAATGGTTTAATGCAAATGAACTTTTCCTTAACAAAGACAAAACCCAAAGTATGCTATTCACATTAAGAAATCATGACGATATAATTAACTATTCAAGTAGTGTAAAATTTCTAGGTGTACATCTAGATGGAACACTGAAATGGAATGAACATATAAATAACGTTTCAAAAAACTTAGATCTAACATTTTTGTACTGCGCAATTTAGCTAATTCTGTTTCTGCCAACACTCTACGGACTGCATACTTCGCTCTCTGCCACTCGCATATTTCCTATGCTATTATAACTTGGGGACATGCTGCAGATCGTGAACGAATTTTCAGGTTACAAAGAAAAGCAGTAAGGATACTGGATGGGTTAAACTTTAAGGAAGACTGCAGAAATTCTTTTGTAAAACATAAAACATTTCCATCCGTTTATATATTAGAGAATTTATTGCATATAAAAAAAATTATCATACTTATGTAGAAAATCAGGATATCCATGACCATGATACCAGAGGAAAAGAAAATCTAGCTGTAAAATACTGTCACTTAAAAAAGTTTCAAAATGGACCAAACTACTGGGCTATAAAATTTTTTAAAAAACTACCTACATCTACCAGAAAATTGCCAACTAAACTTTTCAAGCATAGGATGAAAACATTTCTCATTGAAAACGCATTCTATAACTATGATGAATATTTAAATTGTAATACTGCCCTGATCTGATTTCTGGAAAAGGGAATAAATTATAAATATATATAAGTACATCTATATCATGTCTATTTGTTAGTCTTAAAAACACTGTTTGTCTTATACCATTTCTATTTTATTTTATAATTAAACTTATAAGTTTTGACTATGTACTTACCTGTGTAAATACATTATATTGTATAGTAACAGCAATAAATTATCTTATCTTATCTTATCTTAAATAAGTGCTGGAGTATGTGCAACATCGCCGATACTACTAGAAATTACTTTGAAGCATCCTCAACTTTAAGGTGAAGGATTTGTAGTAATGCCGACTGCACCACATTACCAAAGAATCACTTTATAGTAATTATAACTGCAAGTGTTTCATGTAAAGTTCCTGTGACATTGTTTGTTGGGACATTTTCTGGAACCTTAAAATTTTGTAACTTATTAGTGACATCTTGAGTACAAAGAACGTTAATTTTGGTTTTGTCATTCCTATTAAGTAACAAATAAGTTGTTGACGTATATACTACTATAAAGTGACTCAAAATAAAATCACCATTATTCTGATATTGAATAAAGACATAAATAAAAATATAATTTTATCAAACAATATTTTTTTAATTACGGTCATTTACAAACATGTTTTATAAATAGATCATTATTACTTTATAATACATTGAATAAAATAAATGTTTTTGACAAAAGAATGTATATTTTCAGTATTACAGATAATTTTTGCAATATTCTTTTGCCCAAAAATATTTTTCTAGAGCGCGTATTTTTTATCGAAGTATCATGGTAACATTTTACAAAAAACAAGTGGTAGTTTTAATTTTTACACTCGTAGCAAACTTAAAACATCAAGGTTTGTATTACCTGCATTTAATACAATCAATTTAACTTGGACATATTGTAACTTGCTAAGTCCAATTGCAATATACATTGTATAGTCCAAGTAAGGACTTCCTGAGACAAAAAAAACTAAGCAAGAACTTTACGGCATAATTATTATCCCCGTGGGCCATGGCGCTAAGTTGAAGTAAATAAATCCCAGTAAATAAAAAATGCAAACAAAAACTTTACAACATAATTATATCTCTGCGGGCCATGGCGCCAAGCCTGACATGAAACGTTCCCGACACACATTAAAAACCTGTAAAGGTAAGCGTCAATTTACGAACAGCACAAAAAAGAGTACCGGTATTTTAATGACGTCGTAAACTTTTTGTTTGGTTTTTTATTTCTCAATTTATTCTTACTTGAACATTACTACTCTATTATTTGTTATTCGAATGAGAGAGAGCAAAATATATTTTGCTCTCATACCACTGTTCACCATTAGAGCTGTTGCAGATCCCAGACGTTAGTAATTTTTACTACTTGGTTACGTAATAACCGAGTCGTGACGATGTAACAGCAGAAGTTGCGAAATACTAATTTTTACGTAATAATATCTATTCCTCATTCTGGTGAATACTAAAATTATTTTTCCAAATGTGTAACAATCATTAGTTGCGGAAACCTTTATAGTCCCACCACACAGAGAATGCTTTAAGTGCTGCTTGGGCCTGCTACTGAAAGGATATTAATATCCAAACAAATTTTGTCTCGATACCTAGACTATTAACAATAATTCCACAGAAGTTCTTGGATTATCTATTATTCCATTGAATCGTTATATTAACACAGATGTATCACTTATCAATACTATTGTTCAATAAAAGAAGAGTTTTATGTAGTTTTTGTATCACATTTATTTTTAAATTTACTCTGAAAAATTTGGTATCATGAACTTTTCCAAAATAGGAAGTTATTTAAACTTATTAAGTCAATGACTGAAGGAAAATCTCGTAACTATTGATTTACATGCCCCAAGAATCGTTCGGACTCCACAATAAACTGTAGGGCCTCATCTCTCTTGTCTTAGCATAAAATCCTTAAAAGCTTCCAGGGAGTTAGTTCGGTAACTTGAGAGGCAGTTAAGAACACATTTTAAGAAAAACATTTTGACAGCTTTTTTTGCTTTATCTTGTCAAGAAACCTTTATAGTAAGTATATAAGCGTGGAATATTTGTTTTTATCATTATTTACGATGGAAAACGTGGTTTCTTGAGAATAAGAAAACAGACCTAGTGCAACTTGCAAAAAATATACAAATACACAAATTTCAGCGTTTCAGAAACTATTAATAAAGTTAAAAACTTAATTAGTCTTTCATTTCTTAAAAAAACTTTCTTCTCTAGTCAGAATGTATACTTTACCATGAATTTAGAATTAAATGGATTTTTCTAATGAAATACAACATATTTGCAAAATATTAGATTAGATATCGTTTATACACATTAAAAAAAAAATTAAATTTGGATCATTAGAGCCGGAGATATAAATTTTTTATTTAAGCGCTAGCCTATCAAGGATTTATTAACATTTTTGCATAAAATTTAAACTGTAGTGAGTTCAAAGCTTTCTAAATACGTGTGTAATTTTGATCAATTACTAAGAAATTATTATTACATCACAGTCTTGAGCAATATAATGAGCGAAAGTAGTTGCGTGTCTAAGAGATCCAGCTGGAATTAAATTAGTTGGCTTCTCCTCCAGTGACTGACCTAAATGTCTAACACTTTTTGTATGTCTTTGCAAGCGATCCACACCATTGTTGAACATCATTTTCCTATACATTCCCTTATTGAAATAACAATCATAAACTGCTTAATAACTAGACCATATCATCAACATGGTAAAATTTAAAAATTTTCTTTCATTTTAGGTTCATGGTGGCTGCCCCACATGTTGGTAATGGAGCTTGGGAAATAAGTAAATATTTTATGGAAAAAATGTCGTATTTACTTGGTAAAGTCAACAGGAAGAGACAGCAACTCAGTGCCAAAATTACTTGCCAACTAGCCTTTACTGAATACGGTGGAAGTAAGTATTTATGAATGATATTTCTTTATTAGATTTTCCTTTAGTCAGTTTGGTTGAGGATGGATTAGGAAAAAAATCGTTTCTCTTCAATCTTTCATTTCTCTAGCACTTCATCTGAGCGGCTTATTAGTTTTTTACTGCCGCTCACAATACTTGCTAAAACATAATAAGTATTTATTTAATTCATATTCGACATTTGAAGAAAAAATAGCATGTTATATGAGAAGTAAAGTGATTTTTTGTGTCTCGGCTGCTCTTGCCGAATACGCTTCCCTTGTTCGTTAACTACAGCCTTGATGTAAAAAATGTCACCTTTACTCCATATTTTTTTCAAAAATACTCCATTATTGGGAACCCTCATTTCAAAAACATGAAGACATCCTTTTGTATTTTGATTTGATGCACCATTTCAGAGGAAAAGTTCATAGTTAGCATATAGTTTTTAGACTTTATGACTAAGAAAATCGCAAAAGGTTAAGGTTCTCCTTGTTAACTTTCAATCTTTTAATCCGCATTTGCCAGATTAAAATATGGATAATTTTAAAAGCATTGTTGTCAAAATTTTAAAAACCAACTTGACTTTTTAACATAATTTCCATTGACTGCGAAAACTTTATTACAATGACAAATTCCAAGGTCCATTCCAACTGCAATCGCATTAAAACAAAACGTACCAATTGACCTTTAGATTTAAATTCTGGTCAGCACACTTGCCCCCATTGTGACTAAATATTATTCACCATTTATAAATAACAAATTTAACATATTCAACATTTTTTTATAGATAAGTTTGATGTAGAAGCTTGTCAGAACGAAACGAGCGAAAACAAAGTGAACTTGAACTTTACACTCAACATAGATGACAGGTGGGTAATATATAATAATAATTTTCCTTTATTATAAAATATGGTTAAAGTCCGGTGATAGTCAATGTCGCAGTAACAAAGGGTATTATTTCGATACTTCTATAAATAATTCTTAATTACTTAATCCTTTTTGATATACTAATTTGTAATTTATCACGTTTAGCAAATAAACATTATTATCATTTTCCATTCCTGTGCAAGTTAATTTGATTAAGAAAATGTAAATGAGGTTTTTTTTCTAGCGATTTGCCCCTTTCACAAAACTCGACCCACAAATTCAACACAAAGGAAATTTTACATAAACCCAGCTTGACTATAAACAGAAGCGACACCATGGATGATGACACTTTCGAACACATCCTTAAAGTTACGGCACAACACGAGACTATAATGGCTTACTATTATTTGGATGAAAATAATGAGGTAATTTAGCTCAAAATTGTCAGTAATACTTTATTGTAACGAAAGTCTGCTGTACAAAAATGTATCTTGCGCCCTCCATCCTTAGTAATTCATACCTTTCTTCTAGGTTAAAGTCACAGAGATATTCGATGTAACGGACAGCGATTCTCCGATCGTTCAAACTTCTCATGAACGAGACGTCAACGGACACTTAGAGTTCGACGACGACTGGGACGAATCCACCTGGACTGCGCAAGAAGGCGTCAACGATCGTAAGTAATAATGTTACTACTCCGCAGGTTTCATCCTTAAGACCTAGCAAAAAGAGGTTTTTGCATGAATCTACTCTGAGTTAATAATAATAAATTGATCCATTAACAAATATATTTAGTTAAATTTGCGCCAGAAGTTTGTAACCGGTATTTTCTGACACCCTGTAGAAGTTTAGAAAAAGTAGAAATTACAGACCAAAAGGACTTCGACTTAAAAAAATTGATTCATTTCCAAATCTGTTTAACTGGGAAAAAAATTCCTTACTTACTTATTGGACATTTGAACTACTAGTTAAAAACAGAGAGAACTACGAGACATTTGAACTATTAGGCTAAAATGAAGACCTTACTCTACTTTTTCTGTTTGTTCAAAATTTTGTATTGGAACTCATCCCCAGTTCACTATAAATCAGCATAACTAGATTTTACCATTTCAGTAGTTAAAATTTAAAGAGCTGTTATTTACACAATTCTTTTCTCTGCTGTTGCAGAAATGTCTGAGTATGCCTTGGAGGATGTGCTGGACAGGGACTCCTGCAACATTTTCTCGGATCCTGAAAGTGAGTGGACAGGCACGTGTAAAGTTGAGGAACCGGAAGACGAACTTTATTCCGTCGACCCAACAGACCTTCGCCCCGAATCGGATCAACTAAGTCAGACCAGCAAAGAGTACTTGAAAAATTACAAGATATCTGGGTTTACCTACGAGGAAATGGAAACGTAAATTCTATGTATATGTTAATTGCGGTGCTGCTGTAAGAACGTAACCAATTTTGTTTTTATTTCGTACATCACTACATCTGGATCTTCCAGTATCGGTTTTTGACTGAATTACGGTTATTTTCTATGAATAATGCAAGAGGTATTCTAGGCGGATAGTTACCCATAAAATACCTGTTATTAAATATTTATTCTTTGTTTCCTAATTTATATCGTGTGTGAAATATTACGAAACGTGAGATTTAAAAAAATAGAAAAATATGTTTTAACTGTTTAAAAGTAAAAAAATCGACAAAATGTGATATGGTTGTGTATATTTTTATACTGATATATTTAAGTATTAAATGATTAGGACCAAGTTACAATTATTTATAAATACATTAAATTATGATATTTAAGCAAGTACTGTTGTTAGGAGATAAATATATTCTGTATTAATTGTTTTTAGAAATAAAAGCGTAACACAAAATTTTTTTTATTCCTCTACCTTTATAAAAATCACCTTCATCAGATATCAATTCATAATAAACTTAAAATAATAATACTAAGTCTTTATATTTTTTTGATTTTATGCATTTATAAATACAAATATATATCCAACTGAATTATGCTGTACCTCTATAATACAATAGCGTGTATCTGGGAATGAAAACAGTAAATTTGAGGAAAATAATGTATAACATATGTTTGAAAGTTATTTCTTATTATAAAAATGGAAAACTACTGGTTATTTAAACTAATTACTCTGGACATTTGAGCTATTCGGCTGAAATATGAGACCTACTGGGCAATCGAACTTCTCAACTGAAAAATGAACGACTAATGACAGCTTAATATTTTAAAATATCTGGTGTTTTTATACCAAATGTTTTTTCGAGCCGTATTAATTTTCATTAAAAAAAAACTTGGATAACTAAAGGCATAAAAATTTCTGCAAAAAATTAGGAATTTTACACTTCATATGAAAAGACACAAATTCATTCCTCTTTGTTATGCAAAATTCCGTAATATCTATAAAAAAGTAATTAATGCGGCAAAAGAAAGCTACTGCAATAAAGTCGAGGCAAGAATTCAAGCGATGCACGTCACAGATCGATTCTATAAATAAGACAATACTGCTAAGAATCATGAAGCCCCATTAAACTGTACCTATTTCTGAAAAAAGCTTAACAACTGGTTGTCAAGAATTACTCTTTTTAACGTAATTAATGATTAAAAATTATGTTAGTATTAAAATTTCTTTAATGAGATCACCCGTGACGTGCATCGCTTGAATTCTTGCCTCGACTATACTAGAATGGAACAAGCAAATAATAAGCCTAACGAGAGTGTAAAAACCACCATTCAATAAAGACAACTACAAATTCGAGTGACCTGAATAACTATTATTGTTTAATTGCAGATACTGAAAATATAATCCCTTTAAAAGATTCTCTGTTATATGATGGAAATAAATAATGGTCAAGTATTAATTTATACGATACTAATATAGTTGAATTTAGAGAAATTATTAAGGGCATTAAAAATAAAAATGCTTCCGGTACTGACGACATGTCCATACAAATATTTCAAAAGCTACCAGAATCTGCTCTGGATGTACTGGTTTGTCTTATAAGTACGTCTTTTCAATCGGGAGTTTTCCCATATTTTTTAAAGACCTCTCTATTATTTATCCCACTATATAAAGGCCGGGATGTAGAAAACCCATTCAACTACCTGTCCATATCATTAATTTCCACACTAGCTAAAATTATAGAAAAACTAATGAAAAAAAGGGTTATTGAATTCTTGTTATCTGTCAATTTGCGAAGTGACAATCAATTTAGCTGATCGCTGCCGCCATGTTCTGTGATCTGTCAAAAGCCTTTGATTGTGTTCAACAAGGAATATTGCTGCAAAAATTGGAGCGCTATGGTTTCAGAGGCAGTACTCTCGAATGGTTTAAATCGTATCTGTCAGGCCGTATGCAAATTGTTAAAAATCCAAATAGGTCCAATGAACTTAACATACACTATGGGCTACCTCAAGGCTCAGTTCTTGGTCCAATTCTATTTTTATTGTATATCAATGACCCAACTACAATTAATATAACAGGCGACAATACCCAATATTGTGGCATAGCGAGGAAAAAAATATTCTGCATGAAAGCATATGCAACAACATTAAGAAAATTATAGACTGGTGTGATTCGAACATACTGTTGTTTAATATAGGGAAAACAAACATAATAACTTTAAAATGTAATCTGCCAGATATTCTCCTAGGAAAACATTTTCTTGAAAGCAAAACATGTTTGAAACTTTTAGGATTGATTATTGACTGCAAATTAAAGTTCACAGAACATATTACTAGTTTAAAGAGTAAACTAGCATCTGGATGCTATGCAGTCAGAGTCGTCCAGCTACCAAAGCTGTATAATTTCCATTAACTGAATTACACCTGAGCTATGGGATTGCCTTTTGGGGCGTATGTAGTAAATTTCTAAGGCAACAAATATTTGTATTACAAACGCGTGCCATTAGATATCTGTGTAAGGTTAGGGCTCGTGACTCTTGCAAAAAACTAATTGTGGTCAACATAACTGATATTTATTTTTATATTAAATAAAGTAGTCTTAATCCATATATAAAAAAATAATGCTTATACGACCTCAAAATATAGCATTCGACAAGTTGGTAATATTAATAATAATAATAATTTTATTAGCCAGGGTTGATACAATCTGTACATATGGCAGGTCAGATATATTTACATTAATAAAATAGTAATAAAATATTTAATATATAATACAATAGTTATATATATACGTTAATTAAAAAGAAAGAGTAAAATAACAGTAACAATATACAGTAAAAAGTGTATAGGTACAAAAACACTAAAAACAGAAATAGACAAACAAAAACGCGAAGTTAAGTACCACTTGGTCCGTCATGCACACATACCTACAATCTAGTTGTAACTATGCATACACACAGATGCACATGGCCGTCAAATTAAGATAATCACACTAGAACCTTGGATCACAGTTATACAATATATAATTTGCTGATTTGTTTAATGAAAATTGAAAAATAGGTCACTCATCATACATATTCATCTATTCTTTAGGAATGTTTCGAATTCACCTAGATTATAAAAACAGTTATCGATTAGAAGTTTCTTTATGCTTTTCTTGAATGATACGGGAGTATTTGAACATTTGATATCGGCTGGGAGCAAATTATAGAAGGTGCAGCCAGAATACAGCGGTGACTTTTTGTAATAGGTATGTTTAAAGCTGTTAATAGCAATATTATTCCTGTTGCGTGTGTGGTATGTGTGCACATCAGCAACGGTGACGAAGTTGACATTGCTAACTCCAAGAACTATACTTGTCCGGGATTCTTTTGTCTACAATAATGGTCCTAAAATGTATAATCACTTACCGAGCCATATTAGAGACATAGTTTCCAATCAGGGTTTCAAAGTCGCAGTAAAATATCTTATTGATAAAATAATAAATAATAATTAACACCACAGGTAATTACGACCCCCTTTATCCCGGAAGGCTCTAGAAGAACCTTGTGTGGGAGGGGGCTACACATTTAGAGACAAGGGACACACACCCAATATCCGTGTATAGTGGAAAAATCCCTCTCACAGTATTTTCCACTGCCACGACCGGGGATCGAACCCAGAACTTTTGGGTGAGAGACAAGTGCGCTCACCTCTCGACCACCAGTCATACAACCCTAAATAATAATAAACCCTATTATGATTTTAAAAACTCCTACCTCGGCACAAGCATGTCACATAACAATGACGAAACTAAAGAAATTAGAAAAAGGATTAATGCAGCAAATAGAACCTACCACTCAATACTACCCCCATCTTAAAATCGAGGGACGTACACAGAAAGACCAAAATTAGGATCTACAAAACAATGATCCGTACAGTTTTGACATACGGAGCTGAAACGTGGACGCTCTTAGCTAAAAATTCGGGGTTTCTAGGCCGTTTTGAACGAAAAATTTTAAGAAGGATTCTGGGCCCAGTGAATGATGGGGATCACTGGAGGGCACGTATGAATCACGAAATATACCAGCTATACGAAGAAACCAGAGTCTCAATGCATATAAAACTGATGTGACTGAGATGTGCAGGACATGCCCAGAGAATGCCGGACAATAGGATTCCAAAAAAAGTGCTCATAGAAAAACCTGAAGGAAAGAGACCAGTAGGAAAACCGAAGCTGCACTGAGATGGGGTACAGAAGGACGCTGAAGAAATATTGGGTATAAGAAATTGGAGACATGCAGAGGTGGATCGGGACAGTTGGAGAAAGAGGATTGAGGAGGCCAAGGCTCGATATGGGCTGTAGCGCCATCGTAGTAGTAGTAGTATGATTTTAAAAAAATACTTTGACCATACACACATGTAGATATGTTTCTAATATTTGATATAAGTTATATGTGTATATTTTGATTGACTGATTGATACTGGACATGGTGTGAAATATTTAATTGTCCAGTAAATGCAAGCCAATCGGATATTTATCAAAGCTTTACTAGATACTCCTTACATCGTACAGTGACTTTAGATATATTTACTTCTAAAAATTCTCTATTTTAAACACTCGTATGAACAGAACTATTTTCAGAAATTTTTTATGTACTCCTCGTATAAAATGAAGTACTTTAAACCAAATTTTTTAATAATTTCTGTATTTTTTTAAATATCTTTACCAAATTGTCTACACAACATAAAGAACATCAAATACATTTTTGGTAAAAAGCTGGTTGATTTTAATATACTGGATGTTGATATATACTGAACGATGTTTTTAAAAATTAATATAGTTTGGAAAATACAACAATCTTGTATGTTAATCAACCAGATTTTTACTACAAATGTATAAGAAATTCTTTAACATAGTACACCAAAATTGAGATATGTGTAAAATGTAAAAACAAATTTCAAAATACTCTAGTAACTCTGTGGGATGTCTTACTAAGTTTTAATGGTAGGTTCTAGCTAACTGAACATTGCCAGCTTAATACACACATGGTCTGATGGGTCTTGCATATGACAATGTGTAGATTCCGCCAAAAAGTGCATATTTGACATATCACCAAAATAGATTTGATAGCAAGTATTTATGGAAAGGCTTAAAAAAAAATAAACATAAAACAAACCAATGCTACTGATATTCCACATAATTTAAAAAATGTCAATGATATCAACATTTATTTTTCCTCCGTTTACAGCCCCCCTGACAATTGTCCAGCCACTGTAAATCGCTATTCGACAAATAAATTTAATAATGAAATATCTTTTAACTTTCAGCTAGCCACCATACATGAAATAAGCGAAATGGTTCACAGTCTAAAGTCGAATGCATATGACTGTGACGACATAAACGCATACATGATACAACTTTGCTCTCCCGTCATATGCAAGCATATCACCCATATAATTAATTCTTGCTTAGAATGTGGATACTTTCCCAACTCGTGGAAGTTAACTATCATTTCCCCTTTACCGAAAATTAGTACCCCAAAAGCATATTCAGATTTGAGGCCTATATGCATCATAACGACTCTTTCAAAAATTTTAGAAAAATTTATCCAACCTCAAATTTACAAATATGTTATTAGTAATAATATAATTTCTCATCTACAGTCTGGTTTTCAAAAAGGTCATAGCACTGCAAGCGTACTGGCAAACATAACAGATGACATTTTAAAATCCCTAGATGAAGGTTATGCATCACTGTTAGTGCTCTTGGATTTTTCAAAGGCATTCGACACCCTAGATCACAGTTTATTATGTGCTAAGCTTAGCTACTTTAGATTCGATGAAAAGTGTGTTAACTTTTTCAGGTCTTACTTATGTGACAGATATCAAACTGTCAAACTGGATAACTCCTTCTCTACTGTCACTAAAATCACATCAGGTGTTTTCCAGGGTTCTGCCCTAGGCCCTATACTGTTCTTAATATATACAGCTGCTATCTTCAGTAGTGTAAACCACACAAGAATTCAATGTTACGCCGATGACACGCAACTATCTTGTTCTTTTGATCCAAATAATATAAAAAATGTATGTGATAACATAAACCTTGACCTCACTTCTATTGAACTTTATTCTAATACGCATAATTTGAAATTAAATGTTAATAAATGTGCAGTAATATGTTTTGGTAATAAAAAAAAACATAAACTTTGTCAAAGATAATATGAAATTAAAAATATCAGATAGAACTCTAACGGTTGTAGACAAAGTTAAGCCTAATATTTGACGAAAGTTTGAGATTTAAAGAACAAGTTAGCTTAATAGTCAAAAAAGCTTATATGGCACTAAAATTATTATACACCAATATAAATATTATTAATTTTAAATTGAGGAAAAAGCTGTGTGAATCACTCGTATTACCTATATTGCATTATTGCAATGTTGTATATTATAGTTGCTTGGACAAACTGACACAAAACCGTTTACAAAAAATAGAGAACAGTTGTTGCCGTTTTGTCTATCGCATTCGGAAATATCGCCGTACATCTTCAAAAATTAACGACCTTGGTTGGTTAAGAGTAGAAAACATCTACAAATATAACATGTCAGTATTTACTCTCCGCATATTATGTACCTCCACGCCGTCATATCTTCGTAGGAAATTGTTATTTAGGAACAACTTTCGCGATTTAAATTTGAGACACAAACAAACTGTCACTACCATCCTATCGCTTGACCCTGTTTCGCAGATCCTTCTCTTATAATTCTGTCACAATTTGTTTATGTTGTATACATACCACCTCACATATCTCTTGCCGAATTCGAACTATTTCTTAATATATTTGAGCAGAGTTTAAGTAATAGTAATAATACACTAATTTTAGGAGACTTCAATGTACCAACCTATAATAATAGCATAGTTGATAGAAAGGGCCAAATGATGCAATCATTTGTAGAATTTGTAAACATGTCACAATTAGACAACATTGTAAACTCAAATAGGCGACTATTAGACCTAGTGATATCTGATCTGGTAAGTTGTAATATTTCACATGATGACATTCCTCTAGTAAGAGAAGATGCTTTTCATCCAGCTCTAAAAATATCCATCTTACCAAAAATTATAAACCATGCTAAATTCTCTATTAATGTCAATAATAAAAGTTATAACTTCAAGAAAGCCAATTATCATGCATTATATAATTCACTACTTAATACTGATTGGAACTTTCTAGGTAACTTTACGGACGTCAATGTGGCTTGTGAATATTTATATGATAAGCTTTATTCAATATTCGACCTGCATGTACCCATTTTTACAAACAAAAGACGCAAATTCCCTATATCGTACATACCTGAAATAATAAGAAATATAAAATTGAAAAACAAATATCACAAAAAGTATAAGAAATTCCATAGAGATAATGACTTTGAAGATTTTAAGCGCATTCGAGCATTGGTAAAAACACAAATTTTAGATGCATATGAATCATACACACGTAATGTAGAAGTAAACGTAACGGATGATCCTAAACAATTTTGGTCCTATATACACAATAAGAAAGGTGAAACGAGGATACCGGGTAAAATGCATTGTAATGGCATAATATATGACAATCCTCAAAACATTGTCGGAGGATTCGGTAGCTGTTTTAACAGTGTATATTCAAAACCGTCCAACGAACTATTACCCTTCAACAATATAGCCAATTATCCGTGCATTAATCTTGTACAGCTTTCTGAACTTGATATATCTGAAGCCATTAAAAAATTGAAAAATAAAATGACTTCTGGCCATGACCAGATTCCTAGCTTCGTAGTAAAGGACTGCTCTAATGTACTTATTACTCCGCTGTTAATTTTATTTAATCTCTCACTTCGGACATCTACATTCCCTGAATGCTGGAAACTGGCTAGAGTCTGTCCTATTCATAAGAACGGTGACATAAATGATATACTTAACTACAGGGGTATTTCTATTATATCCAATTTTGCAAAGGTTTTCGAAGTGTCAGTGTACAACGTAATATATCCGACTATAAAAAAATTAATTTCCACCTGTCAGTATGGTTTTATGGAAAAACGCTCTACAATATCAAACTTAACGTGTTTAACCCAATTTATTTCTAACACTCTGGACAAACGGGGGCAAGTGGATGTGGTGTACACCGACTTCTCAAAGGCCTTTGATCGTATTGATCATAGAATTTTAATTAATAAACTGAACAACTTGGGTTTCAGTGATATACTTGTTAATTTCTTTCAATCTTACCTACAAGACAGATTACAATATGTTCAATATAATGGTTTTAAGTCAAACACGTATGTTGCAACATCTGGCGTACCTCAGGGATCGAATTTAGGTCCCCTCTTATTTTCCGTATTTAACAACGATTTATGCGATACATGAATTGCAACAAACTTCTCTTTGCGGATGATCTGAAATTATTTAACGAAATTAATACCATAGAGGATTGTGCGAGATTACAAGAACAAATAAATATCAATGAGGATTGGTGCCTAGTGAATAATGTAACAATGAACATTTCAAAATGTAAAGTTATGGCTTATACACGAAAGGTTAGTCCAATTGAATATTCATATAGTTTTAACAGCATCATTTTACCACGCTGTGAAAATATTAAAGATTTGGGTATACTGTTCGACTCCAGATTGGAATTCACAGGACATATTAATTCGATAGCTAAATCTGCGTTAAGATTACTGGGTTTTGTCATAAGAAATACAAGAAATTTTACTAATGCAGAAGCATTAAAAACGCTATATTTTTGTTTCGTCCGTTCTAAATTGGAGTACGGCTCAGTGATATGGAATCCTATCTATGAGATACACTCACAATCATTAGAATCTGTTCAACGGAAATTTCTAAAATACTTATCTTTCAAAATAGATCAGTACCCAGTACAGGGATATCCGAATAATTTAATGTTAATGAGATTTAATATGGATTCATTACAAAGCAGAAGAATTATGTCAAGCTTAATGTATATCTACAAAGTTATTAATAATACAATAGACTGTCCAGAACTCCTCTCCCAAATAAATTTTAGAATTCCACGTTTAGGCTCCCGTCAAACTTCCACCTTTGCACTACCGTCAAAATGAACAAATATTCTTGGTAAATCGCCTATTTATGCTATGATGGAAATGTATAACTCTCTTGGCAACCATTGTGACATGTTTAGTCTTTCCTCAGAGAATTATTCAAGAGGCGTAAAACTGTCCATTAGAAATAGGCCGTAACTATGTATTTTGTATTTTACAATTTGTATTTTGTATCTCGTATTTTGTACTTTGTATTTTTATTGTATATTTTGCATTTTCTATTTATGTTTTATGTTATAATTTATATTTTATACTTTGTATCTTGTACTACTTATACTTTATAGTTTATACTTCATTTTATATCTTATATTTTGTAATTTGTATCTTCGTAAAATTGTCCTGTAACTGGAGCATTCTGTTGGGCAATAAATTCTTTATTATTATTAATAATATAAATGACACTCTAAAAGGTCTTACCGTAGACAGCTTTCGTAAGAATGTAAAAAGAATTTTTCTTTTACTGCAGCAAATGAATAATATTGCCAACTGGTCACTCGCTGCGTTTTATCACTTATTATTTTCTTACACATTTATTAGTTTTGTTATATCTAACTAAATTATTTGTATAATCCTTTTCCTTTCCCCCTTTTTCACTTGTTATGTTTCCTATATTTTTAATACTTTTTGTGAATGTGTTAAATAGGTTAAGTAGAATAGCCTTGGCTAGACTTCGCCTTTGCGAATGTATGTATGTATACTTTATATACATCTTTCCCAATAAAGACTTTATTATTATTATTATTAAAAGAAGAAACATTAGGTCATGCACTGGACAAACGCCGGCTATGTCCATTAACCGCCGACATTACCAGTGTTTTTGAGGATCGAACCTGCAACACAACGGACAGTTTGACCAAGCGTGCTTGTCACAAACAAGCTCTACCCGACTGAGCTACCATACCGGTACAAGTCATTTTGTTGGTTGATAACAGGACGGGCAACTAAAATACGAAAATTTCCTATTGTTTTTATTTATAAATAATATTACAACAATTATTACAGTTATTATTGATGATGCAAACTAAACTTATAACGTATTAACAAATGAATAAAATATATACATACATAAATATAGTACAATTCAATATTAAGTAGTATATATTATAGATTTATCCAATTAAATTGTACAATAAAATATATTAATGGTAAACATACATCATAAAATATCACAAATAAATGTGTATGCTAAAAACAATATCTGAAAATATATTAATGAATAATAACAAGGAAAATAGTGATAATAAAAAAGCTTCAAGGATAACAATTTAAATTAAAATAATATTAAATCCATATACAGAAACAATTAAATTAAAAAGGTAACTATTACTTTTTCTTCTCTCATAGTCGGCAGTCAAACTTTTGATATGAGAATTTGGTGTTTCACGGAGGGGGGCAATGGTCCCAATAATCTATAGATAAATATTGCTATGGATATAATTTGTTTATAAATTACATAAAAATCGTTACTGATAATAATATATTCACAATCTAATACTTTTTGTTCGATTCGCCAACTCAAACTTTATGATGTCTTAGAAAGATACGAAGCCAGCTTGAAAGCAGGACACAGACGTTAGTTTTGCACATCCAAAAATGTCATTTCTACTTGTTTGTACTAAACAGCAACAGATAAATCCTTTAAAACAATAACACCTAAGTTTTTAGAAAACATCTAGTTCTCATCCCGGCATAAAACTATTTCTGTTATTAAGAATTGACTAAATTGTTACCTCGATGAAGGCACAGACATGAACCTAGACGAAGAGCAGATGCATTACTTAATGATTTGTCCGTTGTTCGGTGAAGCGTTTAAGGAATCGAACAAATTATTTCTTAAAAACTGGCTGTTACTGAAAACGTTTTTATAATTTTCTTAAACAAGACCCTGACGATTAAAAACATTGTGCCAACATAACTTAAAGATTTGGGATAAATGTGTTCTGGTTTGTAACATACAGGCAGGGTGTTTTATAAATAATGCTACAACATCCGCTGTACACTCCAAGAGATCAAAATAAGAACATCGAGTAGTAAAATATTGACAATTAATGAGATACGGGGAGTTAAAGTTAAGCTATTTTTAAATTCGTTTGCAATTACCTGAAAATTATTTTAAACCGGTCTCAAAATTGGTAGAAAAATATGAAAGGATAAAAACCAGTCTATTAGTTTTTGCTATTGCTGCAGAAGGATTTACTTTATTGATGGATAATCCATTATTTTTACGTTTTTCTACCAATCTTGAGACTGACTTTTAAAATACTGCACATATTATTGTAAAGAATTTTAAAAATAATTTTAATATCCTTTTTTTCTATTAACTAACAATGTTATACTTAAACATATTTGGTTCGATATTCGCATTTTGATGTCATATGATTGAAACAGTGTATATTGTCTGAAAAATATTGATTAAAAATATAAACAGCAAAATTGAAAGGCATTTCAGCGGCATCTACTGCTACAAACACAAACAGACACTGGACAGGTTGTTAAGTCATGGCTGTCACATCGTTCACGCACAGCTTCAGAATCCCTGAACTTAATTCAGTTACACACATTTTGGATTTTTTGAAAACAATATATAAATATTTTCAAACATCAGTGCCTTTATCTGCTAAAGTTTACATCGTCAGGACAATTTAGAAAGTGCATACCAGATTGTTGCGCAACAGCTTGGAAAACTGTGATTTTCTTAACGAGAACAGATCAAAATTTGTAGAAGTCCTTAAACTATGACAAGTATTTGAAAGAACACGCTCTACATTTAATAATTTGTATCATCTTCGCAAATATGTAGCAATTTGGTCAAACGTTGAGACATCTAAATATAAGAATAAGTGAGCATACAACATGAAAAATTTTCAAATAGTTAAAAATCGCATGTGCCTCAAGAATTTTCATAACGCTAATCAAAAATAGTGGGTTGTTATGCACTTTGCAAATCACCAAGACGGTACAAGTTTGTCACGCATAAATTGGTTGGATTCGACTATAAACTATTAAATGCTTATGCAACGTTTATTGCATTTGTTCAGGATAAAAACGAAATGTATCTATATACATGTTATAGGGTACAATTTATGGCGATATACAAGAAATATATTAATTTCTATCAGTGTGCCAGTCTGAACTATCACAGAACGTGTATATAACACTAAAAAATTAAAGTTTATACAGGGCATGGAATCGCTTGCTCGGTTCGTTTGACCTTTGAAAACGTCACGATTAAAAAGGCAAAATTCGCCTGCCGCATTTCAATTCGGCACCCTGTAGACTAGCGTAACTAAAATTACTTTGCCCAGAGCTGTGCTAAAAATGCAAAAATAAAAGGCATTGTTGCTTTTGTACAACTGAGCATTTGAAAGAAACAACTAAATTTTAAATCAATCTGAGACCAATCAATTTTGAATTTATGTGCAATTACATACATTATATACATGTAAAATATACATATAAACATTCACACTCATTTGGACAATTGCGTTTTAGACACCATTTGATAAAACTAGCTGAGGCGCCGAGATGGAATAGAATAGCGAAGGTATCACACTTATCAAAACAGAGCTAACAGCTACTTTATATTTGATCATGAATTTGGAAATATCTTTTGTTAGCATTTAAAAATACTTTAGGGACACGGAACAAAAACAGAACCATACTAAGGACAAATCACCATGATAAAACTTTGGAAATTTCTTACGATACTCGCAGTACCAAGAACCCACAAATATACAAATATCACATAAATTTTCGACTTTTTTCCACCTTTTCGATAACGCAGATACCCATGTTATCCGAAATCCTCTCGGCCACCCAGTACAATTCCTAGATTTTAAACTCTATATGGAAATGGTCATGAAAATATACATCTAAACTGATATCTGATATGTGTGTGAATCAACATGTACACAGTGTCATCCAAAAATCGTAAAAGTTCTACCATCGGTATTTTATTCCGCACCCATTACACTTAATATTACCAAAACGTAACATCCTGCTAAAGGTAAACTTAGGAAGACACATAGAATTATGTTGGATAAACTCTTTCTGGAGAACACTGTGGATATTTTGGGCGGTAATCTGATAAGTTTACGTGGAGCTTTTCCTCTCTATGCTAGACTGCTTAAACAAAGTCCGTGTGCTGTCTAAGCTTTGTCTATGTCTACTTAATCTTGGTTCATCCTGCAGCACATCCGGATGAGAATTGTTCAGGTGCAAAGCTTTGCAGAGGCCATGTCTCAAGGACGTGGACAATTTAGACAAAGACCCGCTCTGTCAAGGGAGAACTTCTACGTAGTTTTCTGGTATTAAGCCAGTTTTGCCGTTCAGGGTTCCCTCTAGCCAGCCTGGTTCTTGGGAAATTTTCACTGGAAGAACATCAAATTTGTTAATTAGTTTAGGTTTTCTTATGAACATATAAAAGGGACAGTCACTCGATGGCTCAGCAATATTTAAAAATACATAAAATCACACTAAAAGTTACTTAACATGACATGACTTGTGGAACTCATAAATTTCTCCAAAACCATTTACGAAAATGCAAACAAAATAAAGAAAGTTTTGAGTCATGTTTTAGTAGCTCAAAATTTCATAAGGCAGCTTTTTCCTTGGAAACTTTTTACACACGGTAAATATTTAATACAAAATGTAAAAATCCTCAGAGACATCTAAAATGTTTTTGAAAAGGGGTCATTTTACACTATTGCCGTGCCTGAGAAAAAATTACACTAAAAGTTGCCCAACATTGACAACTACGTGCTGTGCAAATTTTATAAATTTTCCTAAAGCCATTCACGAAAGAATTAAAAAAAGCAAATAACAAATGAAAGTTTTACGTCACATTTCTTAGTAGTTTTATAGGCAGACGACTGTTATAAAAATTTTATAAGACAGTTTTTTCCTTGTAAACTCCATAAAAAATGTGAAAATACTGCCTGGCACGTTAAGTGTAATAATTGCATATCACCATCAAAACGCTAATGCTTCGATTGCAACAAACACCAGCTTGTAACTTGTAATTCAGCGCTCAGCGAGGCACATAGCCTGAAGAGTAGCTATTGGTTGTAGTCTGATTACGTTCCTTATAGTAAAAATAAAGATTTTATAGAGGAGTTTGCGACTAAAAATATTATGTTTAAGGTAAATAAAATACAAAAGTTTTATAGCTCAACTTTTAGCAGTAAGAATATAGATCTTCATATTAAAATATTACAAGATAGCTTTCTTCTTGCAAGTTTTATCTTCTTGATAAATATCTAATAAAAAATGCGAAAATCATCAGGGGCGTATCAAATATTTTGAAAGAGGGGTCATTTTATACTATTTCTACGCCACTGGATTTTTTAAAAATGCAAAAAATTATACTAATAGTTGCCCAACATTGGCAACTAGGTATTGAGAAAATGTCATTTACACTGTTTATGGAAAAATTCAAAAAAGGTCAATTGAAAGAAAGATTCGACACACGCTTTAGCAGTTTAAAAGAAAATGATTCCTCCATATTAAACTTTTACAAGACATTTTTCTCCTTGCAAATTTATGTTCTTGATAAATATTGAGAAAATCATCAGGGGCGTATCACATATTTTAGAACGGGGGGGTAATTTTATAATTTCTACGCCACTGGATTTTCAAAAATGCAAGAAATTACATTAAATACTGCCCAAAGTTGATAACTATGTGCTGTCAAGATCTATAGTTCATCACATAAAATTAAACAATCAAAATTAACAGCAATAAATTTAACATACGAACTACTACAATTCAAATATTTCAGACTTGTTTATTGTACTTACCGTTTGTAATTATTTGGTTTGGTTCAAACGAAAGTTCACCGTCGTGTTCACCAAGGCAAGCATATAATGTTCTCACTCTCCTACAAAAGAAAAATAGTATGCAGCTAACGTAGAGATAAAACTGCATTTTTTGCAAATTTCAATGCAAGCAGAAAATTAGTTCGATTAAGCTGGTGGTATCCTCATTAGATATAGTGCAGGTCTGAATTAGTTTTGCAAAATGTATTACATCTACAATTCTTTTTATTATTTGAACTGGAGGACACTGAACATTTTTATTTCAAATCAATATAGACATCACTCTACCAAAATTATTAGGCACCTGAATTTAGAAACCACACCGTCTCTATTGAAATTACACCATGAACATTTCAGAAGCCAAGTAATGTTGGTTAAGTGTAGGCCATGAGTAACTCTTAAGTTTTCTTGTCGTTAATCATTGAATAATGATAAAATGTCCTTACCGTACTCTTCCGAAAACAGGGCTAGACCTCCCTGAAGAAGCATTAAGTAAGGTATGTTCTGTATTTAGCAGCGTCCTACCAGGATTAAAAGGATTAAAGTGGGGTTAGTATAGTTAACAGATGAGAGATGTTACGGGGTGTCATGAGGAAGCAAATATTAAATTACCAATCACATTTCTACAAACAACTAAACAACCATAGTTTGGAAAGAAAAAGGGTCCTGGAAATTTTCTGGAAATAATTATACTGTGTCTAATACTGGTGATAACTAACTATAGAAATAGGACTTCTCTGTCTTCAAAGATATCCACAAAACTTGCATGTATGAAAGATTTATCAGAAAGAATTGCTAGATTGATAACTACTACAATATTCCCAGAAAATTTCCACTACTAAATATACGTCATTAGTAACAAAAAAATTAGATAATAATGGCTTACTTACACATTTCCAGGGGTTTTATAAACTTTAGGATAACCCATATAGACAGATGACCTCTCACTCTTCTTTGGTGTCACACCGACGAAATTATTTCCTTCTCTGGAGGTGGAAGACAGCGATTCGTTTGAACTACTCGTACTGTTGGGATCTAATTAAAAAAGCTCTGTCAAGCATTTTACACACCAAACATTCTTTTATAGAAAACTTTAGTAATCAAGGATATAAGAAAGGAAACATAACCTTGACTACATGCATAACGAGTTCAGATTAAAAATGCTCTTGCAAAAATTCGCCAGGTATATTCTTAACTTTGACATTCTCAACAAATTTTGCATAACAAGACCTACGCGCCGAAGACCAAGTATTTTCTTCTTTTCCTCGCTTTAATCTACATTGTGTGTTTACAGGATTTACTTCAAACTATACTATATTGTATATAATTATAGAATTTTATTCTCAAACAATTAATTCACATAGTTAAGATGCAAGTTGCCATTGGTATAATATATACTAGTAAAACTTAAAAAGTTAGTCATATAGCATGTCTCTTTCTGTTTTGAATAATCCATCCTGAGAATTCTATGAAATCCCCCTTCACAAAAATAGACGGGGTATCAATGATGGGAGTCATTGGAGGGAAGGAGAGTAGGGTGGGGTGGGGGGATTGATGGTAGGGGGATTACAATAAAAGTGGGGGAATTTGTGGTGGGGAGATTTGTCGCAGTCCTCTTATTTCTATCCTACTGTTGAAGGACTTTGGTCAATGTTCTTTTTGCTACACATTTGCAAATAAAGTACTTTATTATTATTATTATCGTAAATATTTCAAAAAAAATCAAGAACTTGGCTTGGAACGAGGCTTCATCGGAGAAGGGATGGCTAATATTATTTCTCGCAGTGTTAAAGTATACACAACCGGAATTGAAACCGTATAAAAACTAAAAGCCGGCAAAAACAGTCGGTATCTCTTTATTGTACATGGGCGGAGGTAAATAGAAATGATTGTCATAATAAAATGTTAAAATTGTATTCATTTTTATTATTTTTTGTTTATTAGGTTCATTTCGCCAATAACATATTTGTGAGGTATTATATCAGTTTTAGATATAAAGTCTAAATATTTAAATTTAATGGTTTTAGTTTTAAAGTTAACCCATATTATTTTGAAATATGATATTGCTCAGCAAGGACCAACGAGAAGGTATGAACATATCTTGCCAGGAGGGGATGGGATAAAAAAATAAAATAAAAATTTAAGTTTCTTCTAAAATAAAAACGTAAGTTTCTTGAACAAAGCAAAGAATTATTATATGAAAACAAAAATAAATATTTGTATACTTATACAGGGTGTTGCACCATGAGAGGGACATAGCTTAATAGGAGGTAGAGATCATCAGTGGTAAACGGAACCTCCCATAGAAATGTCTCATTGGGCCTTCATTACGAAGTTACAGGGTGTTAAATAATTTTTGGCCAAACCTGTTTTTTGTCATAACTTTGACAGGGAATGAAATAACGGATTCATATTTCGTACGGCTAATGTACTAACGAGCCCCAAGAGGTACATGTATAAAAAAAAATATATCCAGGTCCGGACTCACTATAATTTATGTTTCTTCTTTGCATCAATAAAACATCACCCTGTATATATTTTTTTGAAATTTCGATACGATATTCGAAAAGAGCAAGAAAAAACAAACAAAATGGCCTATTTCATTTTTTTGTTACACCTTCGTGGTTATTTAAATACGTTGTTAAATGTGCAAGGAAATGGATTACAGAACCCTATTAAATGAGAGGCACGTGAAATAAATAGTTTTATAACTAAAATTTGCAAAAATTCTATTGAGCCTAGGTGGTCTGGGTGAATCCTAATTCCGGCACGTTTTAAAGGTCCATTTTGGTAAAAAACTGTGGTCCTAATAAGTAAACGGGTATGAAATAACAAAATTTTTAATCAATCACAGTAGGCTTGTTCAAAGAATAAAAGTGACAGATAATTTAAACCATTTAGGCCTAAGCAACCAGTTACTTTGATCAAGAAAATCATCAACATTTTATACTTAATAAAAATTGGAAAAGAGAACAAACTAAAATCTAAATAAATAAAATATTTTCCATTCAATTAACAATAAATAACAAAACAATAACTAAATGTGTTTAAAAATAAAACGTAATTGACACTAAAGTAAATTTTCAAAATGTCCTCCCCCACATTCTGTGCATTTTCTTGCGCGTTTAGAAAGGTCACCAATTGCTCGACGTATCATTTCTGAATTATTCCGTATTTCGTCGCAGGTTGTAACGATGCGCTGGATTAAATGTTGTCTACTTTCAATTTCAATGCTATAAACCTCGTTTTTTAAGTGGCCCCATAAAAAGTAATCACAAGGGTTACAATCAGGAGATCTTGGTAGCCATTCATGTGGACCCCCGCGTCCAATCCATCTATTAGGATACACATTGTTTAAGTGTTCTCTTACTTGAAGGTTAAAATGTGGTGGGGCCCCATCATGCTGAAACAACATGCCTCTTATACCGATATTTTCTAACATATTCGGTAAAATGTTTTGAAGAAAATCAAAGTAAATTTCACCATTCAATCTTTCTTCAAAAAAATGTGGCCCTATCAAATGTCTATTCACAAGTCCGACCCAAACATTTACAGAAAACCTGTGTTGCGAACGGCGTTGGCGTACCGCATGTGGGTTTTCCTGTGCCCATTTATGATTATTTCGTGAATTGTTTACTCCATCCCTTGTAAATTGTGCCTCATCCGTAAATAAGGTTCTGTAAATGACTGGGCGATGGTTAGACAACCAATGACAAAATGCCAGGCGGGGGATATCGTCGCCTTGTTGAAGACGCTGTACCTGCTGGATATGATATGGATGGTAACGTTCTCTTTTTAGGGTTCTCCATACTCGCCAATGAGGAATACCAGTTGCCAAACTGATTCGTCTAGTGCTCATATTTGGGTTTTCTTGAACTACGTTTATAATATTGTTTTGTTCCTGCACACCTTGTTGTAAAACACGCTCCACAACTGCAGAAGTAGGAAACTTTCCGTGTTATCTTGCATACTGGAACACCGTACTAAAGGTTTTATGATTAGGGCATCGACGACCAGGAAAACGTAGCCGATATTCTCTTTCCGCCGACCTACCATTTCCATTACAGAAACCATAGATGAATATTATGTCAGCATATTCCACGTTTGTAAATTTTACTGGCATAGTTAAAATATTTTCACAAGTTTTCACTAACTAAATGCGGATTATTGACACATTAAATTACTAACAAACAATTATTCAACTGTTTAGGAGATTTCTTTTTATTATCTGTCACTTTGAACAAGCTTACTGTGATTGATTAAAAATTTTGTTATTTCATACCCGATTACTTATTAGGACCACAGTTTTTTACCAAAATGGACCTTTAAAACGTGCCGGAATTAGGATTCACCCAGACCACCTAGGCTCAATAGAATTTTTGCAAATTTTAGTTATAAAACTATTTATTTCACGTGCCTCTCATTTAATAGGGTTCTGTAATCCATTTTCTTGCACATTTAACAACGTATTTAAATAACCACGAAGGTGTAACAAAAAAATTAAATAGGCCATTTTGTTTGTTTTTTCTTGCTCTTTTCGAATATCGTATCGAAATTTCAAAAAAATATATACAGGGTGATGTTTTATTGATGCAAAGAAGAAACATAAATTATAGTGAGTCCGTACCTGGATATATTTTTTTTATATACATGTACCTCTTGGGGCTCGTTAGTACATTAGCCGTACCAAATATGAATCCGTTATTTCATTCCCTGTCAAAGTTATGACAAAAAACAGGTTTGACCAAAAATTATTTAACACCCTGTAACTTCGTAATGAAGGCCCAATGAGACATTTCTATGGGAGGTTCCGGTTACCACTGATGTTCTCTACCTCCTATTAAGCTATGTCCCTCTCATGATGCAACACCCTGTATAAAACATAAATAAAAACAAAATTAAAATATTTCTCTAGAATGAAGTAACTTAAATTAAAAATTTTTTGTCAACTAAATAAAATATATTCCACGAAATGTAACAATAAAAAAGTGAATGAAAAAATGAAGAAAAGTTAAATGTTAATTAACGCGTCCGAATCTTCACTTTCTGAGGAGGAATCATTATCCAGTTGAATTAAAATCGGCGCGCTAGGGGGTAGCGTTGGATATCGATTTTCTTCTCCAATTACATGCCTAACGCAATTTTTCCATAAATCAGTATTATTGTCAATGTCATTTATTACTTCTCTTATATGATCAACTACTATCGCGCTTAACGTTGGAGAGTTATTACATTTTCGTAAACGTACTTTTAGTGTTCCCCAAACCATCTCGATAGGATTAAATATGCAATAGTATGGAGGTAACCGCAAAAGTGTATGACCGTGTATATTGGATAAGTTATCAATAACATATTCCTTTTTGGAATTCTGTTCTTTTATTCTTTTCAGTAATTCGCGTTTTATTGGAACTTTTACAGGAATTTCCATTTTTTTTTCTTATGAATTTTAAAATGTCTTCCTTTTTTGTGCTGTTATTTGGTATTTTATTTAATATACGCGAGTGATAAGAAGCACTATCTAATACAATTACCGAATTTGGCGGAATATTTGGTAGAAGCCGTTGAGAAAACCATTTTTCGAATAGATCGGCTGTTATGTCTTCGTGATAGTCTGCAGAAGACTGAGATATTTTTTTGGCCGACAAGAGCAACGCATTGGGTACAAACCCATTTTCACTTCCCGCATGAAGTAAGATAACGCGTTTTCCTCTAGAGCACGGAGTATTTAAAACACAATTGTGCGAACTATCTACCCAACCATACTGAACAACATCAATCGTGTCAAACCACGTCTCGTCTAGATACACTATATGCCTGTTTAGTTTACGATATTCTCTAATTTTTTCCAAATAATCTACTCGAAGTGAAACTATATGTCGCGATTCCATAATTACCATACGACTGTCAAGTTTCTTATGTTTAAAACCGCATTCTAATAAGACATTTCGTAGTGTATCTAAAGACCTATAATTATAATCAGGATAATCGCTCAATTTTTCTTGACTAATTTTTAAAGTAGGAACTATATTTTCTTCATACATATTATAAATTATACGCCGTATTACTTACATCTCTAGTGGCATCATCAATATTTTTTAATTTCGTATTTTTCCATTTCCTCTTTGCGCTGTGATCTATAACATCGCCTTCTTGAATTACGCGATAAATTGTTGATTTTGATATTTTAGTTAATTCGTTAATACGTCGTATTATTTCTTTCTCACATTGTTCAGGATTTTCGCTTTTCAAACATTCAAGTATATTTAAAATAATACGTTGACTTTGTACGTGTAAATCTTGGTTTTTAAACTCTAAATTTATTTCGGCTTTTTCGACAATAACCGGTTCAACTATTTCGGGATTTTCGGGCGTTATTATATTATCCTCTGTTTCAAATGGTCTTCAGAAAGCCATGGTAAATTGGTAAATAATTAAAATATTTTACCTTTCATAGTAGTAAATATTTATAAATATGAACAGTAACTAACTAAACTCCTACATTTGATATTATAATAGGTATTTATGCACTGCACTGGCACATAGACAGCACATTGTTAGACTTCCACGTTGACTGATAAGAAACGATTTACGAGTTTTTTTGTGCTAGTAGGCCTGTCCGTTTTATTACCTTTAAACCAGTGCAGTCGTAGATGGTTCATTCAGGCTGATTACATTGCCAGTCTCGGACTCGCCTGCACAGTTTCAACTACCGTTCGAATCTCGATACCATTGCCAAATATATAGGACAAAGTTTCAAGTTCAGTGCGCACGGTCCTGTGCTTTAAAACTGACCAGTTTCAATTTTGGCCGTATTTACTATACCGGCATGGCATAATCAATTCTAGGTCAGACGATACTACAAAAATATCGAAGTACTTACCCAGCCTATTATAGGACGATCTGAAATTGGTCGGGCTGTAGCTCTGCAGGTTTGGCAGGTTGGTCTCAGAGTGGGAGGTGACGCTCGGTACAAAATGTTTGAATCTCTGCTGGTTCGCAGGCGGTCTGTTCGACACGTGTTCACTCCTGGACATGGCATACCCACCGTTCGCGGGCTCATGCACACTGTGCATGCTCGAGGAAATTGGAGGTTCGATGTAGGATGTGACGGTCTAAAAAAACAAAGAATTTTATCAGAAATTATGAGAGCAACGGGGCAACTTAAAATTAATGTACAACATCCAACCTCACGTGACACTCACACAAGTGTATGGCTGAGAGTATGCTCTATAGCTGGGTGATATCCTTGTCGGGATACCGTTGTTGGTGTATCTGTTACTTCCCGTGTTAACTGTTTCGTCAGAACTTACGTATGTTGGCAGGTGATTATGGGGCGGACTGTACATATTCGGTCCGTTATTGCCAGGTATGCTGTTCGAGATATTAGGACCATTCATACTGTTCGTTTGGAGGGACCTGGGGGACATCTTCTCCGGCTCGATAAAAAATATCTTTTCGTAATTATCTATCAATATTTCCACGACTATGTTGTAAAATTTCAGGTCCAGGATCGATGCCACCGTCTCCTCTTCAGGCCGCAGCAAAGTCGGACCAAAACATACCCCAAGGTTGCTCACGTTCATTAGATTTTTATCGCTTCTTGCTACAACACTGAAATAAATGTGTTGGTTACAAGACAAAAATTAGGTTGGCTTGGCAAAAATATTACTTACTTTGTTAAGTGCTTCATTAATATTTTCAGGACCTCGAAGTTTGTTTTCGGTAACCGATACAACAGTGTGTGGACATCGTGTATCCTAGTTTGTTTCGATTCACTCTCTAGAAAAAATATGCATGAAATGTAACTGAAAATAAGCATAAGCATTTTTTACACATTTTTATTTTTAAGCTGTTACCAGTGCCCACAATAAATTCTTTGAAGTCCAACATACTAAAAATAGTTTTTGAGTGAGGCAAGAGGAGAATACAAAATTTTTTATTTGTAATCAAAAAAACTTGTTATTTACATCTATAATACTGCTTTGCCGTGGACACATTGTATTATTATTATTATATATTAAACAATTACGCATCTTTTATGTCTCATTTTAATAATGCCTTAACGTATAAAAAAAATTAAACCACGCTTTAAACGGAAAAAATGGCTCAACAATGACCTAAAACAATTACACATCTTTTGTGTGAACTACATAAGCTAAGTAAAGATTATCCTTACAATAGAATAATTCAAAACACGTATGTTAGGTTAAAACAGCTGTATTCGGAAAAGATTGTGATGGATAAAGCCAATCACAACAATGAGCGTATAAATAATACACAAAATATAATGAAAGAAAGTTGGAAAATAATTAATGAGGCAAAAAATCATCCGAAACAAAATATTACAAGGATAACAGTTAAGGAGCAAACATTTACTAATACCAAAGACATTTGCAAATAGTTTCTTTTTAAATTTTCAGTGTCCTAAACCAGATTGTGATAAGTTGATATTACCTCCAAATTATATATATAATTTCTTTTTATTACCGACCAGCCCGGCAGAAATTAGAGAAGTGTTGCTCAAAACAACGAAAAAATCTGCTGCAGAGATAGATGAAGTAGGTGGTCAAGTACTAAGAGCAGTGGTTGATGAAATCTGTACCCCACTGTCTTATCTGATTAATGAATCATTTGCCAGTGGCCAGTATCCAGATGTTCTTAAAATTTCGAATTTCATACCGATTTATAAGAATAAGGGATCTAGACTAGAAGCATGTAATTATAGAAATGTTAGTGTCCAAAACCAGTTAGCTAAAATTTTTGAACTTTGCTATAACAATAGATTAATCAGCTTTTTAGAAGATCACAATCTTTTAACCTCATGTCAGAATGGGTTCAGAAAAAATAAGTCAACCATAACCGCTATTGAACAGTTATGTGAATATATCTATAATGCACTGAGCAACAAACAGCAACCAATAGCCTTATTTTTTGATCTCAGCAGAGCTTTTGATACCGTTGATCATGGTTTACTTTTAGATAAACTCTTTAGATTTGGAATACGTGGCGTGGCCCACGAATGGATCACTTCTTATTTAAACAACAGAAAGCAAGCTGTAGTCATAGGCTCATACAAATCGGATGTTAGGGACGTTGCTACTGGTGTGCCTCAGGGCTCTATTCTAGGTCCCCTATTGTTTTTAATTTTTGTAAACGACACGCCCAATTCTTGTACCTCACCGAATGCTGCAATTGTTTATGCAGATGACACAAATTTTTTAATATCTAGTAACACCTTGGAGTTGACAACCAGTAGAGCCAATAAATCAGTAGGTGAATTTTCTGATTGGTGTTTGAGCAATGGTTTGGTTCTAAATGCTGGCAAAACGTTTTGTATGTCATTTTTGCCCAAAAATGTTGGTCACAATTCAAGTGCTTTAGTTAAGGCTGGTCATCAGTCAATTGTACAAACAGATGAAATAAAATTCTTGGGACTAAGGATAGATCACAAAATGACATGGGAGAAACAAACTGATGATTTATCAGAGAAATTAAGTAAATCCTGCTTCATTATTAGATATCTAAAATCCACTGTAACACTTAATATGCTGAAGCTAGCTTATTTTGGTCTGGTTCAGTCTAAGATACCTTATGGATTGATGTTCTGGGGAAACTCTCCACATGCTTCCAAAGTTTTTGTGGCACAAAAGAAAATTATACGGTGTATGCTTGATTTACCTGCTCAGACTCACTGTAAAGAGGCATTTATAGCACTATCAATTTTAACGTTACCATCTCTGTACATGGTCTTAATTACAACAAATATAAAAAAAAGGAAAATATCTTTTTAAAAAATAGTAATGTTCACAGCTATGTTACTCGCAGCAACAATCAGCTTCGGGTGCCTTTCTCGAGGCTAAGTGTGGGCCAAAATTCTCACAACTTTCAAGGCATTAATTGTTATAATAAATTTACCCAACTATTTGGTCAATTCGATAATTTTAATTTATTTAGAAATGCCCTGCTAAAATTTTTAATGAGTAGAGCTTTTTATTCTGTAGATGACTATTTACACTCTTAGTTTTATATTTAATTTTAAAGTGTAATATATTGTACTTAATATGTTTCAGTACTGTATGTCATATTGTTGTTATACTTGTATGTTTTATTATTGTTATTATTGTTTGTTTTTTACCTTTATTTATTATTTACCACTGACTTGTCTAATAAGTTATATCATGTGTGTAACTTGATATGATGAATAAAATACACTATTATTATTATATATTATTATTATTACTTACTGACTGCGGCTATGAATCCATTGTGGTACCGATATGTCATGAGTGGCTCTGGCAAATTTCTCAGGTAGGTTTTCAGGGCGCTGGTGATGGTTTTCGTTTCCCACTCCAATGGGTCGTCCAAGGCCAGTTTCTCACTTTTCCTCCTGTCCAAGCCCATATTTAGTAGCTTGTTCACCTTCGAACTCACCCCCACCACTCTGTATATACCCTGTTCCTCTAGACCCCTGCTCTCCAAGACCTCTATACACCTCTTGACGAACTGTATGCCCACGTCGTCTAGCACTCTTTCTTCTGAATTTGGTATTTTGTTTATGTTGTTGCTGGGTGTCGTGTAAGTCTGAAAAATGGGTTCAAGTTTTATAAAACAAATACTTTTCAAAGGACAATTGTAAACTAAATAAATTATTAAAATCATTACCGGTTCTTTTCCGTCCATTATGTCCATCCAGGCTTTTCTATCCTGTTCTGATAGAGCTTGGAAGGTAAACACTGCTCCTGGTTTTGAATCTAACTGTATGTCGAAGCAAAAACGCTTCTCAATTGAATCTGACATTCGTCTCACACAAGAAGTTAAGACCATCGTCTCAGGTGCTGGTAGCTGAAAAATTACATTCAATAAAGTAAAGTAATACATTTTCTTTTCCAATGACTTTAAGGGATCTTCTTGACCGCTGCTTTATTTCTTATCGTACATTTCCCACACATACGACATAATTTTATTTATGTATTGAATATACAGGGTGTAAGAGAGCCACATGGCACAAATTAGGGAAAATTGTGAATTTCATTAGCGGATGTGTTTATATGGAACTTTTATTTATTTACATAGTGTGGTCTCACTTCCTTAATTTGTGCAATTTTATTTGTTACAAGTTATAACCTGTATAGTTTTCTAGCGGTTTCAGTAAATCGAAAATAATAATAATGAAGGTGTATTTTGTTGGAAAATGGTTTTAGTTTTCACTTACCGATTTTGTTGTGAGTTGATTATACGGTAACATACTGAACTCTTTTGTTTCTTTATCATATTTACAATAATGTTTAGTCCAAGTTGTTCCAAAAGCCTCTGAAAAGAGATTTTAAATTAATATGCATTATAATTCAAAACAAGCTATAACATTAATACAAAACACGGTAAGTATTGAAAAAAATTCCCATGTCATACAGAGACTTACTTTTTTCTAGTAAAAATAAGTAACCTTCTCTGCATCCTTTGGCGTTTTTTCTAATTGGCTCGTCCTGTTTTTGTACTTCAGACATCCGTTTTTTTAATTTCTGACTGAAATCATCAAAATTGGTTCTAGTCTTTTGGATTTTCTGTTGTAACTCCTTCATGTAAGGGTCGCAATCCTTCTTCAGTTCGTAGCCCTACAAAAACCCAGTATATGAGCAAAGGAACTTTTTGAGTTTAGTTACAATTTTTTGAGACGTTTCGTTCTTGTATACACACTAAATCACATTTTAATTTTTTTTTCCTTTCATAATTGTGTGGGGTATTGGGGGTGATAGTGGGGGATGGCTGATGTCAAAAAATGTTTAGACCTTGACTTTTCGTACATGCCCTAAATTGCAATTTTATGGACTCTTACCTGTTCGCTTTGCCTATTTACCCTTATTTACCCCCACTGGACGTGGAAGTACAACTAGTTAGTTTATTACATCAGAGAATACTTTAATTATGGGATAATATTTTAAATTCGATTTGGTCTAACTTTGCTGTGTTCTGGGTTCGATCCCCGGCGCCGACAGTGACAATATCGATGGACAATTGATGTTGTCTGCTTTTTTTTCTAATGTGTAACCCCCTTCCGGATACCCTTTGGCTTTGGATTTGGGGGATGACTACTACATGTGGTGTAAACACACTTCAAATATAAAATATTTTTACACACTCTAAATTTTGCAATTTTTAATAATAATAACAGGTTCAACACCTACGTGTTAGGCCTGCAACCAAGCAGTCCCGGGTTCAAATCCTGGCTAGGGTACGGGTGTTTAGTGAGTTTTTCATGCATTACCGAGTTGGTAGCAGTAGACTAAACGGTGTTGTGTGAGAGGCAACACGGCTAGTCGCTTTACCACTCCTGAGTTCGAGTCCCAGCTGCGGCAGATGGCGGTAAGGTCGTTGTGTAATTGTCAGTGTGTATGTGTCCTGATTGAGTGGTGGCATAGCTAATGCTAAACACCGCCAGGACGTTAATCTAAATAAGGCGATAAAATAAATAAAAAATATTAATTAAAGCAAATTCTAGATTGCGTATATTTATATTCTAAGTCAAGACGGACATTCTCCATTTTTCTGTTTGTCCTGTAGAAGTTATAACTCTCCAGATTTTAAAAAAAACCGATGAAAATCACGCTCTAAAAAATTTAATTGTTTAAATAAATAATACGCCGACCTCGCTAAAACTACAAACTTGGACTGCGCCCAAGCCCCAGAGCAAGTTAAAATAAAAAATGCCCTGTCCAGACTTCACATTAAAATCCTAATTTACTTTAAGTAATAAGAACACTGTCTTTGCTACTATGTAGTGATATATTATTAAAACTAATTAATAAAATGAAGAGGACCTTATTTCATTAAACCACGCATAACTTAAATAAAAACAATACACAGTGGTACCCTGTATGATATCCAAACCTACTACAACCTAATTTACATATTTATGTCTAAAATCTAAAGAACTGAGTAGTTGAAGGATGTCATAGGTATCTTTTACTTAACAAAGCTGGCCATGCCATCAGTTTGCGACATCAAAGGGCGATCGTCATTTGTTTTAAGCGCCATGTTTAGTTTCGCGAATCGGAAGCGGGTGTCGTGTCGTGTTAATTAAATTTAGGGAAATTTGCAACTTTATAATCTGTTTTTTCCTTAATAATATTTACAATCGGTTAAAGATTCTTAAATTATGTGACTGTGCATCAAATTCGCCAACGGTTTGCTCAAATTTTAAATTTTTGAAGGTATGTATGTAATGATATCGAATGCTGTCTGTTGGTAACAATAAAGTAACATATTTTTTCCTTATATGGAAATGAATCATCAATTATCTAGTTTACCTTTAGATTCTCAGCTGCCTTGGAGTTATACATATTTTTTACGTTTTTGGTTTGTATTTTTATTATTGTGTTAAGAGATTATCATATGAATTGTTTTCAAGAGGTGAATTATAAAAAATTCGTCGTTAGTTATTTCATATTACACTTTTAAGATGAAAGACAGTCTTTTAAAAATGACCAGGCAATCCTTTTAAAATTTTAATTGGGAGATTTCGAAGTGTACTTCCTCATGAACAAAATTTAATGAGAAAAAAACAGAAAGTTATATAGAGCAATTTTAATAACATTACTCAGTAGTTCAAACAGCATTAGTGTATTTTTTGTGTCTATTGTTCCAGGGTGTTTAGCAAAGTGTTTGAACGTTTGAAGTTTTATGCAAATTGCGCTGCTAATGGACCAGATGTTACAGGGACGGTGGTTAAAGGTATTTATTATCAAATAATTTTAACTTATTGTTAAATATAGGATATGGGTTTCTTTTTATTACAGGTAAGTTCAGGATAAGATAAGGATATGGTGAAAACGTCATATAAGGTAGATAATATATTTATTACATACAGGGTGTCCCAATAGTGCATCAAAGTCCAATATCGGCCTAATTAGAAGACTTTGGAAAATTATTTTTTTTATGGAAGTAGTATAATGTCAAAAGGCGCACATTTAAAAATATTTTGAAATATACAGGGTGACTCGCTACAGCGGAGCATCTTCGAGGTCATTTTTTAAAAATGGAACACCCTGTATATTTTTACCTCTAATTCAGCTTAAAATTACCTTTCCAACGACCTCAGACTTTTTGTTTATGACATGGAGTTGCCGAGTTATTCGAAAAAATATGAAAATTTTGATCTAAACAAGGTTTAGGCCGATATTGGACTTTGAAGCACTATTGGGACACTCTGTAACTATAGCACAGCTTATGTATTATCAGCACTCAAAAAACGCAACAAAAACTTTACGACCTCATTAAAATATAGTTCAAGTAATAAGTTTCCGATACATAAAAAACGCAACAAAAACTTTCCGGCATAATTATTATCGCCGCGGGCCATGACGGCATGCTGCATTAAACGACCCGACGCACATTAAAAACTTATAAAGGTAAGCGGTCGAGACCGCACAAAGAGTAATGGTATTTTAATGAGGTCGTAAAGTTTTTGTTGCTTTTTTAGTGTAGGAAAATTAGCTCTTTTAGAAGAAAAAATTTATAAAGTTTTTATATTTTGGTTATGAACTCTCAGTAGAAACCCAAATACAGATCCGAAGAGTTCCCACCTCTCCGGTGGGAGCTTTATCCCCTTTTTCCCAAAAAACCACCCTCAATCGTGACCTCGCGAAGTTTTTCGGCGTTTTGATCGTAAACCGCAACTTCTACGAAAAAATGTTATACGGCTTTTTATATTCTCCATGAAATTCTCTATAAAAATGTCTCTTACTGTTTTTTGCGTATCTCCCACCCAACGCTCGTAAATGACCTTGGAAAATAAGCATAGTTCTCAGCGCGAAGAGAAAAATGAGCCCAGCGTCGTTTTTTGAGGAGATTATTTTGAAAAGTGTTAGTCTGAGCAAAAAAATGTATAGAATCGAAATTAAAGAGCAGTTTTTTCCCTATAAGGTGCATATAAAATAAGATATTTATGAACAAGTGTTAGTGTTCATATGATGATTTTTTTTATATTTGTGCATTCTGTACTTTGAGCCCATTTCCACACCACCTTTGAGGTAGAGCTCTCGGCGCGGTTTTTTTTTACGTGGTTTCCCCCTTAGGCCTATTCCACTAATGAAATATATCTATCATTAATTTTCCTCTGCAAAGTCGCCCTCCTCGTCCGAATTGAAACAACTTTGCCCATGACAACTAGAGCACATTGGGGAGCAGCGCAAACCAACTTTTACACAGCTACATCTTTTTACAGCCGCAGGATATAAGCTGAAGAATTGAAGTTGGAGCTGGCGCTTCAGTCATAACCACTGGCATTAGAATGTTTTTAGTTTTTCTCCAGCCTCATTCAGTTGTAGTTGAAGTTTTTCCTCGCCACGTATGAATTTGATGAAAAATCCGATATGAATGTTGTGCTAATGCAGCAGATGTAGGTGGTAGTCTGGGCAAAATTACTGCGTGACTGGATTGGCCAACCAACTTATTAAATCAAATGAACCGGTAATGATTCAAAGATGTCTCATTTCAGGGTGCAAGCGTAAATTTCTCACCAGCTCTCGCTATGTCATCTTTCGCCGATGAAGGATTATTGAATATTTCAACCACTTCTTGTAAATCCTTTCTTGAATTTATTAAGTTTATAGTCTGCGATTTTCCTTTCCCAAAAAAGGCAGAAGTGGTGTCGTAGCCACTAAACGCATGGGAAAATAAAATATTATCTTTGCAACCCTTTAAAACTTCCGAAATTTGTAAGTCATGGGAACTATACGCCCTTTTCTTAATATTTCCTTGAGCATCTCTCAAAAAGCGAATGTCTTTGCCCGATGGAGAAAGAGCGATGAGGAGTGTTAGCAAATCCAGATCTTGCTCAACAACAACAGGTTTTTCATAATTGTTGGCTGCGAATAGTTCCCATGACTTACAAATTTCGGAAATTTTAAAGGGTTGCAAAGATAATATTTTATTTGCCCATGCGTTTAGTGGCTGCGACACCACTTCTGCCTTTTTTGGGAAAGGAAAATCGCAGACTATAAACTTAATAAATTCAAGAAAGGATTTACAAGAAGTGGTTGAAATATTCAATAATCCTTCATCGGCGAAAGATGACATAGCAAGAGCTGGTGAGAAATTTACGCTTGCCTTATACAAGGCACCCCGAAATGAGACATCTTTGAATCATTACCGGTTCATTTCATTTAATAAGTTAGTTGGACAATCCAGTCACGCAGTAATTTTGCCCAGACTACCACCTACATCTGCTGCATTAGCACAACATTCATATCGGGTTTTTCATCAAATTCATACGTGGCGAGGAAAAACTTTAACTACAACTGAATGAGGCTGGAGAAAAACTAAAAACATTCTAATGCCAGTGGTTATGACTGAAGCGCCAGATCCAACTTCAATTCTTCAGCTTATATCCTGCGGCTGTAAAAAGGGGTGTGGAAAGCGATGTAGCTGTGTAAAAGTTGGTTTGCGCTGCTCCCCAATGTGCTCTAGTTGTCATGGGCAAAGTTGTTTCAATTCGGACGAGGAGGGTGACTTTGCAGAGGAAAATTAATGATAGATATATTTTATTAGTGGAATAGGCCTAAGGGGGAAACCACGTAAAAAAAAACCGCGCCGAGAGCTCTACCTCAAAGGTGGTGTGCAAATGGGCTCAAAATACAGAATGCACAAATATAAAAAAAATCATCATATGAACACTAACACTTGTTCATAAATATCTTATTTTATATGCACCTTGTAGGGAAAAAACTGCTCTTTAATTTCGATTCTATACATTTTTTTTGCTCAGACTAACACTTTTCAAAATAATCGCCTCAAAAAACGACGCTGGGCTAATTTTTCTCTTCGCGCTGAGAACTATGCTTATTTTCCAAGGTCATTTACGAGCGTTGGGTAGCAGATAAGCAAAAAACAGTAAGAAACATTTTTATAGAGAATTTCATGGAGAATATAAAAAGTCCTATAACATTTTTGCGTAGAAGTTGCGGTTTACGATCAAAACGCCGAAAAAGATCGCGAGGTCACGATTGGGGGTGGTTTTTTGGGCAAAAGGGGATGAAGCTCCCACCGGAGAGGTGGGAACTCTTCGGATCTGTATTTGGGTCCCTACTGAGAGTTCATAACCAAAATTTAAAAGCTTTATAAATTTTTTCTTCTATTCCTTGTTTTTCGAACTAACTTGCTTACACTATTTTTGAATGCTGATAATACATGAGCTCGATTATACACCGAATACCTACGTGGTTAATTTTAAGCGACAAAGAGACGATTTGGTTTTTTAATCGTGTTTTTATGGGCAAGGGAAACATATTAAAAACGTATAATCCCATTGATTTTACAAAATAGGTACTAAAATTTGGTTTTTGTGCCATATCTAGTTTCATGTTCATCCTCCAAGTAAAATGATGGTGCACAAAACTGAAGTAAATATAGTATATAGAAGTAGGGCATTTATTGTATTATAAAGAAAAACATAAAAGTGAGGAAGTTAAAAGCCTCAACTGGATGTTGCCAGATATAAGTACGGCACAAAATATTATGTAATTCAAGGATAATTTCCTACCTGGTGATAAAACGTGAACCACGCATATATGAAAGTTAGCAACGTCTCTACAAATTCAAATTTCTTCCTTTCGTGAACCTCTTGAATTAAATACACATAGTCCATGCTGGCGGCGGAGAAATGACGTTCGGCCATGTCGACTGATGCATCAGCCTGCAAAAGAAATTGAAACATAAAAAATTTACAATGGCATATCTATACATATAATATTTTTGCACACGTCCATCTAATGTAGTAGTATCTTGTGGGTTCGTCTTTGAATTACGTTTTTTAAAATATCCATTGGAATCGATAGAAAATGAAATTTTAAGCAGTATGGTCACTAAAAATGGCAATTTTTTTTTGTGGGGGGGGGGGTCAAAAACGTAACCAGACTGCAACCAACAGCTACTCTCCGGGCTATGTGCCCCGCCGAGCGCTGAATTACAAGTCTGGCGCGTTAAGTGTAATAATTGCATATTACCATCAAAACGCTAATGCTCCGATTGCAACAAACCTTTAAGTAGGATCAGTTTTTCGGCTGGTGTTTGTTGCAATCGGAGCATTAGCATTTTGATGGTAATATGCAATTATTACACTTAACGCGCCAGACTTTTAACTTGTAATTCACCGCCCGGCGGGGCACATAGCCCGGAGAGTAGCTGTTGGTTGCAGTCTGGTTAAAATAAAAATTTTATAGAGGAGTTTGCGACTAAAAATATTATGTTTAATATTCCGCCCTCTAAAAGCACATTTGAAATACCATTTGTCGAGTTACATGGTTAAGATACGAAAAATAAGTAATAGTGCGTTGGACCTCGATATCGCTAGATATAGCTAGAAATTTTTAAAAAAAATTGCAAGTAAACTAGATAGAAAAGTCAATAATTGGAAATTATTTTCGAACATACAAGGCGAGTCAAGACGAAATTACAGGACCAAGTGGCTTTTTTTAAAATTGAATGCTATGTACATCAGTACATTTTTGAAGCCTCTTTCTAGGCTCTATTCATTCCTATATTAGCATTGAATATCTCCCAACCACTTGGATGTAATGAATTTTTTTGTTGAAATAATGTAATCTGCAGATGGATATTAAAAAAATCACCACAGTCACAATTACTTATGGGTTTTAAGAAAGATTTATGTGAATACCAGTACGAGACATCTAATTAATGTTTTTGAATCATTTTCATTTCCTAAAAATGTACAGGGTGGCCAAAAATTATTTTTCAATTAAAAACATTTTAAATTGAATTTTCTAAATTTACATTTTTTTGTAAGTACTTCCCTATGGTTAATTGCAACCATTTTCGTTTTATAAATAAATAAGTGTTTATTTTTCAATTAAGAACTTTTTAAATTGAATTTTCTCAATTTTTTCAAATAGAACACCCTGTATATTTTCCAACGATGTGATGTAGAAATGAAAAACGAACATTTGTTGTAAGTATTTTCCTATGGCTAATTGCAACCATTTTCGTTTTATAAATAAATGTCAAATTCAAGAATAAACTTAAGAAAAAAAAAAATTTATAATAGGTGTTCGACGTGTTGCCCATTTTGATTGATACATGTCTTTATGCAATTTTGAAATGAGGCCATTTAGTGGGACCATTTCTTCCAATCCATTGAAATGAGTAAATAGCATTTTCCTTTACTATAATGTTTTTTTGTACATTTTTTGCTGTTTTCGTTATTCGACAAGCAATAAAACCTCAGTTTGGTATAAATTGTCGTGTACAAAGGAGCATTTATCACACTTATCGGTCGTTACAATTTGTATTGAATTTAAAATATTTGAAATTTTACAATATGAATTTTAATAAAGCGGAACTTGTAGACATGACTTTTGTTTTGGACGAGTCAGATAGAAATTGTTTACTTGCCAATAGAATTTATCACCAACGTTATCCTGAAAAAAGAATTCTTGATGTTAGCAGCTTCCAAAACCTTCTCGATAGATTTCTGGAAATTGGAAATGTCGAATATAAAAAAAGTGAAAGAATAAAACGTGTTGTGAACGAAGAAAATGAGTTTTCTGTGGTGCTGGCAACGGTTGAGAATCCCCATGTTAGTCAAAGAGAAGTAAGCTCATTAATAGGAATAAGTAGACGGTCTGTGGGTCGAATCTTAAAAACAAATAAGTTGCATGCATGTCATATCCAAATGCACCAGGAATTATCTGATGACGATTTTCAAAAGCGCCTACAATTTTGTAATTGGGCCAGAGATGAAATGCAACATGATGTCAACTTCTTCAATACTGTTTTATTCAGTGATGAGGCAATTTTTCATAAAAATGGATTTGTTAATAGGCACAATTTCCATTATTATGCTTCGGAAAATCCTCACTTTATGCAAGTTGATAACCAACCCAGATGGTCTATAAACGTTTGGGGAGGAATTATTGGAGAATATGTAATAGGGCCACATTTATTTGATGGTACATTGACTGGAGCTATTTATCTTCATTTTTTGGAAAACTATCTGCCACAATTATTGGTAAATCTCCCTGAAAGAATTCGAAATAGGATGTGGTTTCAGCAAGATGGTGCTCCACCATATTATTTAAATGCAGTTAGAGACCACTTAAATAATACCTACCCTAATCAATGGACTGGAAGAAATGGACTGACTAAATGGCCTGCTAGATCCCCAGATCTTACAAAAATTGATTTCTTTTTATGGGGATACGTGAAGGAAATTGTTTATAGAGACACACCAACAACAGTACAAAATATGAAGGAAAGAATAATAACTGCCTTTACATCTATCACACCGGCAGTTTTAGGAACAGTGGGAACCTCATTTCAAAAACGCATAGAGATGTGTGTCAATCAAAATGGGCAACATGTGGAACATTTATTATAATTTTTTCTACTGAGTCATTTGAACCTACCTTTTTTAAGTTTATTTTTGAATTTTGTAATTAATGCTTAATAAAACGAAATTGGTTGCAATTAGCCCTAGGGAAGTACTTACAAAAAATGTTCGTTTTTCATTTCTACATCATCGTCGAAAAATATACAGGGTGTTCTATTTGAAAAATTGAGAAAATTCAATTTAAAATATTTTTGGCACCCTGTACATTTTTAGGAAATGAAAATGATTCAAAAACATTAATTAGATGTCTCGTAACTGGTATTCACATAAGTCTTCCTTAAAACCCATAATTAATTGTGACTGTAGTGATTTTTTTAATATCTATCTGCAGATTGCATTATTTCAACAAGAAAATTCATTACATCCAAGTGGTTGGGAGATATTCAATGCTAATATAGAAATGAATAGAGTCTAGAAAGAGGCTTCAAAAAATGTACTGATATACATAGCATTCTATTTAAAAAAAGGCACTTGGTCCTGTAATTTCGTCTTGTATCGCCCTGTATGTTCGAAAATAATTTCCAGTTATAGACTCTTTTATCTAGTTTACTTGAAATTTTTTAAAAAATTTCTAGCTATCGTAGAACTCGAGATATCGAGGTCCGACACACTATTACCCCACCTGCATAAAAATAATATTTTGACAAAAAAACCGTATCTTATGGATACCTACAAAAAATGCAATATTTGCAAATTAACTTGAATACTAAATAAAAGCGTAAATTCCGATTGAGTGAGTACCTATATACGTTTTTAAACATGCAGAAGTTAAGTACCATTTAATTTATGCACATACGTACGATTGAGAGATAATTACGTTAATTTTTAACCAAATAATTAATAACCAGCATCGTTAATTAGGCATTTCATTTATATTTATTATTTGCCTCGTTATTTGCATCCTACCGTACTTAATGTGTGCAAAGATATGAACAATTTTTACTATGAGAATAGTTAAATGGAGGTTCAACTAAATAATTTCTTTTAAATAACAGCATTGTAGGATTTTAAACAGCCCGTGTGCGTCACTGAATTGAAAATTGATAAATTAAATAAAGTTTAAAAATAGCTCAAAAAATAATAAATTAACGAATTTTTATTAACAGGCACAGTCGAAACTTTTCAAGGTTCTTTCTCCCACAACCAAAAAGTCGAATATTTTCTATTGCTTTTTGCCATTTGATGACATTTTTGTTGAAGTTGGCTGGGAATTCGAGCTTCATCCAAAAAAATCGTTGCTTCAGTTAAAGTGTAAACGAATTTAATTGAAACCGTATAAAAACTAAAAGCCGGCAAAAACAGTCGGCATCTCTTTATTGTACATGGGCGGAGGTAAATAGAATTGCTTGTCATAAGAAAATAATAAGATTTTCGGGCGTTATTATATTATCCTCTGTTTCAAATGGTCTCCAGAAAGCCATGGTAAATTAGTGAATAATTAAAATATTTTACCTTTTACATAGTAGTAAATATTTATAAATATGAACAATGACTAACTAAACTCCTACGCTTGATTTTATAATATTTATTTACGCACTGCACTGGCACATTAACAGCACAGCAGAAGTCCACCTTTGACTATTGAGAAGCGATTTACGAGTTTTTTTTTATGCTAGTAGGCCTGTCCGTTTTATTATCTTTAAACCAGTGCAGTCGTAGATGGTTCATTCAGGCTGATTACGTTGCCAGTCTCGGACTCGCCTGCACAGTTTCAACTACCATTCGAATCTCGATACCATTGCTAAATATATAGGACAAAATATCAAGTTCAATGCGCACGGTCCTGTGTTTTAACACTGACCAGTTCCAATTATCCTCGTATAAAGTATAATAATACAGAACTTTCCTTTACTGAAAGTTCAAATTCGCTTATACTAAACAAAAGGACTGGTCTAATTGAAGATAATTTATTGCCTATAATTTGGACCACGTAATATCCAAAAGTACATCAATTATGTGTGGGGTCAAGTGGCAGAATAGTCTATAAGCTTCCCCCATGAAACATTGTCAGAAAAAGTGCGGCGGTAACACATCCGCAATAAAATTCATACCATTTTGAGGTAACAAATATTGAAAATAAAAATTATAAGAGATTAATTAAAATTGCGTCCATTTTTAATCAAAAATAGATTAACCAACGTAAATCATACTCTGAAGATCTACAAAACGAGTAGAATATATATATTTATTTACGCTTTAACAATAATTATAACATACATATAATTTTTATTTTACGTTGCAAAAAGTAAATATAAATAATCTACAAAGTCGAGACTTGTAGATCAGGCAACTTTTGTACGGTCGTGAGCAAAAAAATAGGACAAGTCTTATAACGGTATTTTGCTAAAATCTAGTTGTGTACGTCTAACTTTAATTTTTGTGACATTGTCAGTTAGTTATCATAATTTATTGCAAGTGTGCAAAAAATTAATATGCCTCATATAAGCGATTTAATTAAATCTGGAGTTTTTGCTAAAGCAGAACATAGATGGTCAATGAGACAAATTGCACTGCGTTATAATATTGACAAAAATTCGGTGTGTAACATTTTAAAAAAAGTGGAGAATTAACGGTACGATTAGTAGAAATCCTGGATCAGGGCGACGAAAGATATTAACTCAACAAGATTTGCAATTGGTAAATGCTTTAGAAGAAAATCCATTTTACTCAGTTATTCAGGCTGCTGAAGAAACGAATTTTCCTGGACGAGTAGTACTGGTCGCCGGCGAGTAAGAGAATCGGAGCTACGCTGTCATGCAGCAGCACAGAAATACTTACTTATAGCTGAACATAAAGAAGCTCGAGTAGGATTTGCGCTTGAATTTTTAGCGCATGATGTAAATTTTTGGAACAATGTAATCTTTACAGACGAAAAAACTTTCCAGTCCACACACAGCGGTCGTATTCGTGTTTACCGCCCTCCGAATACTCGATTCGATGAGAAATATATATCTAACAATGATAAAAGTGGTAGATTTTCCGTCAATTTGTGGGCTTGGATATCGGCACGTGGTCCTGGTGTTTTGTGGCATATTAAGGAACGATTTAATAGTGAAACGTATATTAGGATTTTAGACAATATTATGCTCCCTTCTGTGTGTCACAATTATTTCCTAATAATGAGTTCATATTTCAACAAGACAATTGTTCCGTTCATACTGCTCATACCGTAACTAACTGGTTTCAAGATAACAACATCAATGTTCTTAACTGGCCCAGTCATAGTCCAGATCTTAACCCTGTGGAAGAAGTATGGGGACTACTCGTAAGGAGTATCCAAAAACGAAATGTGAGACCATGGAATGCCGAAGAATGACTGGAAATAGTAAATAATCCATGGGGAAATATTATTACTAATGATTATTGTATAAAGTTATTTAATTCTATGCCAAGCAGACTTAGAGAAGTTATAAATAGAAATAGTGCAATAACGAAATATTAATAGTTAGTTTCTTGTTAAGTAGGGTATCCCTTGTCCTTTGATCCAGGATTTCTACTAATCGTACCGTTTATTCTCCACTTTCTTAAAATGTTACACACCAAATTTTTGTTAATGTTATAACGCAGTGCAATTTGTCTCAATAACCATCCATCATTTACTATAGCAATAACTACAGCATTAAAATAAAAAATAAATTAAAAGTGATATCTGTTTTATTTCGGCTACTCGTTACATATTACATACAATAGAGACAGATTTACATTAGAAAAAAAAGTTGTCCTATTTTTTTCTGCTCACGACAGTACCTAATGTAATATTTATATATACTATAAAATATTGCAAGCCAGATTGAAACATATCTTATAGCTGTACAAAGAAGTTCATGTGGAATAAACTTAAGAAATTTTTTGATAATTTAACTAGTTCTGTTTTTTTATTTACCCATTTTATCAGACCATTTGATTATCCAATTTGTTCTCTTTTATCAGAACTTTTTGCTTTAACTGTTTTTTTACAAGTTTCAATATAATTTTTATATTTAATTATAAACAAATTAGTGGCAGTTTCTACAGCCGAAAATTCATATACATCCTTCCAATGTTCCTCGTTTAATTCATTATTAAGTTTTATCTTATCTATAAATGTTTTTGTAGTAAAGTTATTAGTTACTATATTCTAGAATTATTGGAATGAATTTGTAATCGTTTAATTTACAGTTAATTAATAGGTGATCAATATAACTTTTGCTATTTCCTTCCATTCTGGTATAATTATATATTGCAGACAGAAACCCATGTCCCCTTATGATATTGAGATATTGGTGAGCCTCGTCGTCTTTTTCGCTTAAAATATCAATCACCTGCTATAATGTGGATATCAGAATCTTTGTTAGAGTTATCGAGGTATATAGTAATGTAGTCCTGTGTTAAATTCGTTAGGACATGCTGATGGCAAATTCTATACAATGCTGTTAAAACTATGAAAGCTTCTAACCAGAATCTTAAAGTGTATTTGTTGATGATAATTTCTAATCTATCCCTCTTAAGAGGTACACATCGAACTTAAGAACGCCCCGTATACGGGTTGTAGTTATTAGTAAAAATAAGGGACTGCTTTACCCAAAGATATTTTGGTACATTTTAAGTGCATTTTATATAAATCCGGAAATTAACATCAGCAGTAAACGATAATTTCAGTGAAACCATAACAATGAGTAATGTGGCGCGGCGCCAATGATGGCAGTTTCTTTAAAGCCTTCCTTTTCCGCGCTGTCAAAACTGATACGATGTAAACAAACCACTCAAACACGTAAATCAATATGTATTTTTAACGCGCAACATAAAACTAATAACTTTCAGGCGGAGATCAAATGAATTTTAATCCATCAAACCATTAAAACTTACATGTAATAATATCTGCGAATCCAAGGCATTTTGTCCGCTACGAAGAGGATCACATGGCCAGAAAACACTTTCGATTAAGTCACCTACGTAATAAAATTCGATAAAATGCAAATCTGAACACTCAAACACTTCATGCAAAACGTCCGGCACAGTTTAGAAAACGTCACGAGCGATCCGCTTTTCGAAAAACCGACTTTGAAAATGACTAATGCCCTACATACGAATGTCAATTTATAGTTTCGTAAAGGGTGAATATTATTGCGCAACCTCGCGAGGTGACGTAGGGGTTCGATACGCACCCTTGAGCGGTGACGTCACGTCGCCGTTTTCCCGATAAAATTTGGCACTTTCTGTGACCGTGAAGGGGCGCCCCGTGACGCGAACATCTATAAATGTACGGATACTCCAGCTGCCGAAGGGCCGATTGATTTGCCTTTCCCTAGAATCCCAACTGAGACAAATTCCGTCTGGGCAGGCAAGGCTGTTGCGGTGTGAACCGTTGGCTTTTCGGTTCCCCAGACAATGTAAGTGATTTTTCAAGTTATGCCGTCGCCTTTCATTCAACTGATTGATTTGGAATTTGGCAAAGGACCAGAATGAAGGATTACACCAGCGAAGTTGTTTTTTTTAGTACGTGTTGACTGATTTGAGTTAAAATTTAAATATGGAAGATTTGCGAACACGCTTAGAAAAACGAAAAAAAGCACACCGGGACTCGGCAAATTACAAAAGGGGCACACAGAAAGCAAAAGGAAAATTAAAGAAAGAAATACTCTTACAATTAAGTCCACAATACCATAATGACACTAAATAACAGAAGAACTTACTTTGACATTGTTTATTTGTATAAACTTATACACAATCTTTCATATGATGTAACTACTTTAAGTAAAATAATGGTCAATGTTCCAGACGAAAGAATACGTTTTCCTACATCAAATGGGGATTTTCAAACTGCCAGTTATGCAGATTTGTAAATTTACAAAGCCATGCATCCCTTCTGTACGATGATTCGTCAGGTCACAACATTTTATTTAAAAAATCGGGATCAACTCGATCATTCGCAGCATTCGCCGGCAAAATCCCACTCTCAAGGAATAATCTCTGGGTAGTAGAGCTTCCACAAGTTGTACACGGAAACACTTTTTTTGGATTTTTGGCCTTGAAAAAATCGAAATTGGCCTTGGTAATAGAATTTGCAAAATTTCAGTAAAATATTATTTTTATTATGATTTATGTTGTTTGGTAAAAAACACCCTATAACTGCTCATCTATGGGTTAATTCTGCTAATCTGTAAACTCCTTGGTTACTTTTTTATAGAAGATATGTGGTAGAACAAAAAAAAAATGTTATAATTAATTTGCAAGTATATCCTGTGGTGATAAAATAATACACAATATCATAACTGGCCACGTTTAAGACGGTTGTTTGAGGTTTACCGCGCAAGGACTTATCCTTTTTGCTTGTGATATCAACGCCGTAATATGTTATATAATATTTTAGTGATTCGTGGGTAATAATATAATTGACAAAATGTCCTTCATAAGTACAAAAACAAATTCTGCCAGCGGAAACGGTTATTATTACTATGTGAACAAACAATAATTGTTGGTATTATACGTAGCTAAACCTCAATAACTGCTTATTAAAAGATCGTCCGAGCCGGTATAATTTAGGCCCGGACTTCTCACAAAAATATTTGAATAAATGTAATAGTACAAAAAATGTTATATTGTAGATACCTCGGTTTTTTATTATGAAGGATAGTAACTATCCTTAAACAGTAAAGTTGTATGGCATTATTGATTAAACATTAGTCGATTCGTAAAACCCTTTTTGTGACGATACATTATTTACCATTTAAAAGTAAAGTGTACAAAATTGAGAATGCATTAGAGACACAGAAACAGTAAAATAGATAAATTTTTGGAGAATTTTGCGATGTTACGGTTTAGATGATATTATTCATATTTGGAAAATCGTCATCAAATTGTCCGCACGAACTTCGGTATGTCTTCTTCTAAGCTAGGCGCACATCTGGAGTTCCGCAAAGGTCCATATTGGGTCCGTTTTTATTTCCAGTATGCATATCTGATGTATATAGCGTTACAAAATTTTCAGAAGTTCATTGCTATGCAGATGATAGTCAAGTTATTTACACTACACACTAGTTTAGTTGCCAATAATATGAGTTGGTATCCAAAAATATGACGAGGATTTTAGTAAAACAGTTTTTAATTGTAAAAAACATATATTAAAACTTAATTAGTAGGAATGTAGAGTTTCTTAGGCTTCAATTTTTTGCGTGGCAATTTTTTTAATGAATAATTAAGCTGTGAGAAAACGGTTGTTTTGAGTTTTAGAGAAAACTATTCATTTTAGAAAAAAAAGTTATGCGCCTTGAAAAAACCTACAATATCTGTTAATTCATTCGAGTCATTGCAAAAGAACATGCTAAAATAGCTGTTTTTTCAATTGTTAATAAACAAAAGAAAAACACGTTTCATACGTCTTACCACAGCAAAAGAAGGCTCTTGTAGCATAGAAAAGGCACGCGAAATCGAGAGCGACATGGTCAAATAGTTTTTGCACAATCAATTTGTTAAAAGTTGTTCGGAGTGTATTAGTCATCCATGCTTCCAATTTGAATTGTAAATGACTTCACGTCAATAAAATGGCGCAGCTGAATGTACGGTGTGCTTGGAAAGAGAGTGATAGAGATGTAATAGAATATGACATTGGACAAATTTATTATACCTAATCTTTAAATTTCTCAGTGCACTTGAGGACATTAGGGCTAATTTTATTTTACTTCTACAAAAGGGAAAATGTTTATTTTAATAATACCTATGCGGGATGATAAGAATTATTTTTGCAAATCGAAACTAGAAGAAAATAAAAATATTTTTTTATATATACTTTTTTTTCTCTCATCGTCCCACATTGTAACATGTTTTTAATGTCTTTCAGTGAAAGCCGTTTTTTCGTTTTTTTAAATAATGATTTATATGAGAGTAAATTGCACCGTCTTTCCGGCTTATATCCGGAGCGCTCTTAATAACTTTTAACTTTTTTAATGCTTATTTCTCAGCGATATGTGGCGCTTCTGCAGCAATCTGGGGGTACGCAAATTAAAGCTCATGATTTATACTATCAATATCAAAAAAGAACCAAATGAAGTATTGGTTTAAAATTGTTCAAAACGATTATCAAAGTTAGCATTATTTTTTTCGTTATAAACAAATAGAATATCTCTTCGGCGATGCATCTGATAGCTGACATTTTTTCACAAATTTAAAAAAAAGTCTTCTGAATATCAGAACTGTACTGTATACTGAACTGAACTCCCGTGTGCACCGGATTCACCTATTATATACCGTGACAAAGGTACTCAATTTCTCTAGGACCATCCGGTGTTTGCGGCGTTTCTGGCATTTTTGCTTATATTATGTTCTTATGAAGTTCACCAGTTGGCCCAGAGATGGCGCCACCCTGCCGGCCGTCAACTAAGTAAGTCTTCTTTCACTCTGTACCAGGAATTAATTACATCTCTCTCCGTCAGAGGGCAGCACATAACACTATTGAAAAATCCTTAAAGGTAAGGGTTAAGTGGATGGGTGTAGACACTAATCTACAAACTTCGCCCTTAATAAAATGTAGTATATTATTTCATTAATAAAGACTATTATTATTATTAACTTTATAGCGATGGAGTTTTTTAATTAGACATGACTATCTTTATTTTTCAAAAAAAAACCCTGAAAAGATGCGTTTTAAAAAACTTCCCATAGATAGCAATGTATGTATGAACTCCCAATGAGGAATATACTCGGGAATATAGTGTATAGGGTGGTAAATCGTTGTATCATCTCGGTGGAAGTGGGTGGAATATCAATTATAAAATTTGACCCAAACAAACTAGGCCGTCAGAAATAATGATAAATCGATAAATTTTTTTCTCCATCAGATTTTATTGGATAGAATGATAGATTTAGGTGTAAATAACAAGAAAATCATAGTGCGTATGTACAGTTTTGGCTAGAAGACTTATTTAAATGCACTTTATGCAAAAAAACTGCATTTAGTTTTAGTTTTTCAAATATAATCGTTTAAAAATAACTAATGTTGACTAGAAACTTTTTATGTTATTATCACATAAACTTTATTGTACATACATATTTTTATAAATTTTATATTATTATATTTTATATTTTTTTATAATTACTTTATTTTTTCATAAAATTACTTCAACTGCAAGAGAAGGTAAGCATAAATATAATGCATTTGTTTCTTCAGAGCTAAGAGAGACATGGTAAAAGGGAGATGAGGGAAAGCTAAAAGAGGGGTGAGGGGAGTAAAAAAAAATAAAAAATTTTAATAGGAAATTCCCAAATGCAATTTATGGTCCTTCTTACGTTTTAAGTGAAAAAAGCACTTTTTTATTTAAATTTCGCGCCATCTCCGGTCAGCCATTTTGAATTTTTCAATTTTCATGTTCAGATTCGTAATAAGCGACCATGAAATCCCTCGAGAATAAATTTTTTCCGAGATATATTTAATATTAAAGCATTAGTAAAACTACTGTTTCTTATGCGTGCATAAAATGCACTTTTGGATGCAATCAAGGGCTAAAAATTGTATCTGGAGGGTCAAAAATTACTCTAGATGTACAAATAGGTTTATGTGATAATAAGATAAAAGTTTCTAGTCAAAATTAATTATTTTTAAACGATTATATTTGAAAACTACCGAAAAATCCGAAAGATAGCAGAAAATGCATTTTTTGCAAAAAGTGCATTTCAAATCTGGAGAAAAAAACTTCTCTCGAAAATCGACCGCAAAAACCATTATTTCTGACGGTCTAAACAGAGAAACTGACTTATATAAAAGTGTATAAGAAATAAAATAGTGTAGTGCTGTGAAACGTATGGGACTATTCCCGGCAAGTCCGCCAGATTTGATGATTCTCGATTTCTTCGTACGGTGGCATATTGAATCTTTCTGCACTGATAACGTTTATTTGAATGCAAATTGCATTTCTACGGAAATATTTTTACAACAAAGCGTAAATTGCACAGTTTGAGTAAGTTAAACGACAGGAAATATCTTCATTCATATTTTTCTTACTGCGAACGAACTTTAAACGTTTCATAAAACCTTGTATGTGTATAGATACCTTCCTTTAAATTGAATACTTCGAAAAAATGTATTATTACATCACGAATAGACTTTCAGTCTGTTTATTTGCACATTGTAATCCACGTCTGCCTCTGACCTTTCGATGAAAGCGAAACATAATAATTTATTTTATTTTACCAGACACCCACGGCGGGTATTTTCCCTTATTATAATTTCATTTCATTTGGATTTTCCGACACGCGCAAATAAATTGGGCTAAATCAGCCGTTGACCTGAATAAGCTTTTCATCAAAAAAAGCGTACGACACGAGCATGTAGGCGAAAGAACAATGAAATGTTTACGGCTCAGTTAAAAGCAACGCGAAAAAGGTTATTACCTATCATTGTCAATCATTGTCACAAATATTATTATTTCTGGATGAGCTCTGCAGGCGTTGGCGTTGGCAATTTTGTATGTATACGGTTTGGTCGCCATCTAGATAAAATGGTGACACTGCTCCTTCTAATTAAGTCAACAAGTCGGGCCGGGGTAACTCGAACAAATTTTTTAGGAATAAATTAATTTTGATGTTAATTTTTATTACAGTAATTATCACTTCGTTAGTCAAACTCCATCTCCTCCTCTTGTACCCCTCCAAAAAGTTGGTCAAATATGTGGAAATTTTATAAAGGGGGGAGGTGGATTTCGGTTTACCCGAAAATGACCGCAACTTCCACAGAGGAGTTCCACAGGGTTCAATATTGGGTCCTTTATTATTTTTGTTATATATTAATGAGCTTGATACCCTTACTTCAGACGCATTTTTTGTCATGTATGCAGACGACAAGTCCTTACTTCTATCCGACAAATCAGATGATATATTAGTAGCTGGTAGCAGAAAACGCATTATATCAGATTTCACAATTGGCAAAAGAATGATTTAAAATTAAATATTAAGGTAAAAGATGTTTCTCTTTCAAAGAAAGAAACAATCAAATTTTTAGGCTTAACAATAATTGATGAATGTTTGAGTTGGAAGGAACATTGTAATAATCTAGTAGCCAAATTAAATTATTTAAGTTATTTGTTTAGAAATTTAAAAACAGTTCTCTTAACTGATCAACTCATAAGTCTGTATTATGCGCAGGTAGGTTCAAGATCGAAATATGGGGTTTGCTTTTGGGGCCAACTCCACACTATCTTCAAATGGTTTGTTGCACAAAAACGCATATTGAGTATTAGTGGAATTCCAAGTAACCATACATGCAGGAATTTATTCAAAGAATATGGCATTTTGACGCTTGCGGGAGTATTTATTTACGAATTATGTATATACGTTTTTATTAACAGACAAAAGTTCATTACAAATAAAGACTACTACGATATCAACACAAGGCAAGCAAAAAATTTGCGCATACCTTTTTGTAAATATAAGATAACCACAAGTTCGCCTACTTATATAGGTCTCAATGTATATAATCATTTGTCTGGCGATTTAAGACAATTGAAAGATCTCTACCATTAAAAAAATGTTTTTAATACATCAGTGTTATTACACTATAAATGATTTTTTTATAACTTAGATATTAAGCATATTAGACGATTCCTATACATAATGTACTGTGCTTGAAAGGAAAATAAACAATATCAATTACCCCACGCTTTTTAAAATAAAATGAATTTTTGTCAATAATATTTAAACATTATTTTTTACTTTTTAGTTCGGTTTGCTATTAAAGCGTGTTTTTTTAAACTATAATTTTTTATTTTTTACTTTTTAGTTCAGTTTGCTATTTTTTTAAATTTAAAGTATAATTTATAAAATATACAATATTAACAGCGGCGCGTCCACCAAAATCTCCAAAATAGGTTAGTCGCTTTTTTTTTATTTCATCCTGATTATCCTGGTGAGGACATTAGGGCAAAGTTGTCAAATTATTGTATTTTCATCGGTTCTTGATAAGTGTGCAAATTTTCAGTTTAATCTGACGTTTTGAAGTGGGTGAAAATCACGTTCAAAGAATTCCATTACAAGCAAACAAACATACAGGAGAAGCTAATAAAAGCGTGTTAATAAATTCGCGCTCGCTTGTGCCGCTTGCTCTAGGATGTTATCGGGAAATTCGGGATTTTTTTATGAGTACATTTTATCGGCATAAATTTAATTGGCAGAAAATAAAAAACGCTGACACTGCAGTGTTTGGTGTATATGATGCGTTTCCATGGTTACTCTCAAATTATTTCAAAGGTGATTTGTTTCAAACTAGTCTATGTCAGATAATGTTGACAAAACGTCAAAAGATATTACAGAAGTTCATCCAAATATTGAAACATTTACGAATTAAAATACAAAAAAATCGGCAGCTGCTGGAAACGCCTAGAACCTCTCCACTCGGTGGATCTTTGAAGGCGAAAAGAGCATTAAATTGTGTGACAAAACGGCACTAAACGTAATCCGATCTCATCCAAAACCTTTTCAGATCTTCTGGGGCACTAAAAAAACCCTCAACTTAATGAACTTCATCTATGCGAGTTATTACCTACATTATCGCTCGTTGAATAATATACTATTAGGATATTAACAACTTTAACATCACTTGAACGACTAAAAAAGTCTAGTTATCCTAAATACTACAACAAACTGAAAATTGGTAAAGTGATAATCTATAATAAATTCATCAACGAAGGTACGGAAAGCATATGATATTGATATTGTTACATCTACCTTTAAAGTTTGTGACAATCCACTGGTGCAGTCACTAAAAGTTACAGATATGCTGAAATCTTATTAACATGACATGACACCAACGTTATCGGATAACAGACGATGACAATGACAATCGTCAAAATTTGCTCATTGTAATCCGATCGCTCGCAGCTGTCTTTGTTAAATGAAACATTAGCATTTCAGTAATTTTACTAGATTTTAGAGGAATATTTCTAGTTTAATTATTCGATTTGTCTGTATATATATATTTAAAAACGGCATTAAACGTAATCCGCTCTACTTCTAGAGCAGTGAAGAAGTTTCACGACGTAACGGCTACGCGCATCGATCATGCCATGCGGAATGCGATTTATGCTTCATATTTGCTTTGTTTTTAATTTTTTTCACGGCAACCAAATCGAAAGGGTGGAAGTGTGATATATCGTTGAAATCAGAATTTTAACTGCTTTTTAATGGTTCCATTGCAAATTGAAAGTAATTATAAAATAAACAACTTGTTGCGTCAAAACGGTACTAAACGTAATCCGATCTCAACCAAAACCTTTTCAGATCTCCTGGGGCACTAAAGAAACGCACATGCAAAGTTTCATTAAAATCCGTTCAGTAGTTTCGGCGCTATCGTGCTAACACACATACACACACACACACACACAGACATTTTTCAAAAACTACTTTTTTGGGTTCCTAGGACCTCAAAACGTAAAGATTTGATGTGTGAATTTTCGTTTTTGAACCAATTTTAGTAACTTCTCACAATTTTATTGTGGTGAGGTTAATAGCTACATGTTAAACATCAGATAGCATATAGGCTTTCTTGAATTTAGTTTACTTTGATTATTATTATTATTATTATTATTAGCCGTTACTCGAGTCCGAGTATAAAAATGTTACAGTCGATAAATTGTGTACAATAAAAAACAAGTAAAAGGTGTAGTCTATTGTAATTCCCATTCATCTACGGTGCACACGACTATGGCTATAGAGGCCAATTCGGGAGAGCACATGTCGACCGCAGTCAGGACAAACATAGACCTGGTTAGGTCTTGGATTCGGCTTTCTTGCAGCAACATTTCCTTGATAGCTGGCCACAACCCCTCGCCATTCGGTTCTGTCCGCTGCAAGTTGTTCCCATTGCTCGTCTGCAATACCGCAGGATTTTAGATTTTCATGGAGAGCGTCTTTGAACCACTTTCGTTGACCGCCACGCCTTCTTCTACCGCTTAGCAATTCACCATAAAGTGTACATTTAGGAAGGCGGTTATCATGCATACGATGAACGTGACCTGCCCATCTTAGGCGTGCTCTTGAAATAAGCACCTCAATTGGAAGGCTGTTTGCTCCCCTGAGTACTTCCACGTTTGATATGTGATGGAACCAACGGATTTTCATCATACTTCTGAGGTGTCTTTGATATATATACTTTGATGTATATTTCTATTTTCAAGCCATATTCGGTATTTTTATTCAGCGCGCGGAAAAATTGGAGAGGAAAACTTTATCCGTGCGCTAGTCTGGAAAAGTCCATCTTACATTATTACTAATACAGATGAAAATAAGGTGTTGAAGGAAGTACAATAAAAAAAAGTTTTCGACAAAAATGTTCAACTTTGGAGGCTTCGTAAATAGTTATTAATGAAATTAAACGAAAAATTATAGTTTTCCCACGGAGTTTACCTGCCGTAGAACAAATTTTGGAATTCTAAAGCACTCTAGACGAAAGTCTTAAAATGCTTAAAAAACTGAACATCGACTCAAAAATTCTCGAAAGTCTCGTATACTCAGAATGTTGTCTTGAATCAAAATATGTAAAAATATACAGGGTGTTCGGTGTTCCATTTAAAAATCGAAAGTTGTGGTCATTTTCGGGTAAACCAGAAATGGTCTTATACCGTTTTTATGTCCAAAAATAAATCAGAGAATGCAAGGGAGATGCCCCTAGGCAGCATCACCACCTATTTCGCAAGATTAGGTTGGTTGGAGGCCTAGGCGAGGGTCTGCCTATAGGGAGGATGTATACGGGGCCCAATGGGGCCTATGTGCTGAGGTTCAATAATTTTTATTGACCACCCTCCCAACCAATTCCAGATGTCCAAAAATAAAGGAAATATAGGGGTAAGCCACTAGCGGTATAGGCCAGTTTTGAAGTCTTAATGTGGATTTTTTTAATTGTTTTTACATTTTTTGAAAACTTATTTACAAAAGAGAATTTTTTCAATGAAATCGTTAAATAAACCATTAAAGACCAGGCTTGCGCGACTGGTCGTGTTTTTTTAGCCACTGTAGTACCGAAAGTGATAAAATGGCGTTGGTTTCGAGGACGCTAAGTTCAGGGTCAAGTTTGCATTTTGTTTCTTGCGTGTATCAAGTTGGCAGAACTGACGTTTTTACAAAAATGCTTTTTTGTGTTACCAGCTCTTGTATTATTAGTTTTTGGCACGAGAATAAATAAAATTTTGTACGTGTCGTATGGAAAAATGCATTTCCTAAATTGTGTATATACAGAAGTCAACTTCACGTCGTTCTGAGATTTCTTACTCCTGTTCGTTGTTGAGAGGAGGGTTAATAATAATAACAGTAATTAAAAAAATATGATTGTCGTTAAATGGCTATTCTACTATAGCGCCATCGTAATGAGTCATAAAACGCTATATACCTAATGAAAGGGCAAGAAAGACATCGCAATTCACCTTGTACGAATATAAACCCAAAGACATAAATAATTCGTAGGCCTGTAATTAATTTTCGCGACGTTCCTAGAATAGCACATAAAACGTAAAATATAAAACAGAAATCGTACTCACCTCCTGAAGCGAGTTGGGCTTTTTAGTTGTAAGATTTAAATATCTCTCTTGATTCTGGCAGAACTTTGCCGTCTGTTTCTCGAACTTCTTTTTCTCGTTTTTCACCCCGCCGATGTACTTCTTTCTGAAGTCTTCCAGGTTCTTTACAACGGCCGTGTTGGCGTTCTCCAACTGAAACCAAATAATGTTTTGTTAATATATGCATGTTTTTCCAAATTGTAAGTTGTTGCGAGATGAATTAGGCAAGCTGACAAGGTCGCTGTAAACAACACCAGGCAAATCATTTACAAAATAGGATATTAAACATACAAAAATGGCTACATGTTAGTAGTAGTTGCGAAAGGCCAGTGCAACGTGGGCATTGTTAATTATATTTTTGAATAGACTGACGGGGTTAAAAACTTTGAGCCTACTCAAATATTAACGAAGAATCTAGTTACCAAGAAATCAGCTGTGGCACAGGTTGTGATAATTCTAAAAATCGTACCGGGTGTTAGAAAAGTATGGGAACGGTGGAAAATCTCAAACAGTTTGCAACAAATCGAAAAATAAAAAAATACGTGTCAAAAATTTTTCAAAAAACTATCTACTGATACCAAAATAACCTCCCCACCCACCCCACCACCCTGTGGGTGGGGCGAAGGGCAACTTTAAAATTTTACGGCAAAAAAGACGTAAATTTTATTCTGGACATTTTTTTCGATTCTTGCATGGTGTCGCTGTAATCGCAAAAAATGAAAAGAAGACATTACTGTTTCAAGAGTAGCGTTTTGTGCCCATAAAAAAACGTCCAATTCAAAAACTGAAAAACGAAATCTATCCAATGATATTGGATTCGACTCTCCCATCCCCTAACCCAGTGGGTGGGGCGGGGAAACTTTGAAATTTTTAATGAAAATCCCTATTTTTTATAGCGGATTCGGAATCTATGGCCAAAAATACGTGAATTCTATATCGGGCATTTCTTTCAATTCTCGCAAGGTGTCGCTGCAATCGCAAAAAATTGAGTGGAAACATGAAAGTTTTGAACGCATACGAAAAATAAAACTACTGATCTCAGAGTGAATGATTTCCCGAGCTGTTTTGAGAACAGTGATTTTACACGGTCATGCGGAAATTACAACAACTATTAACATTCTGTAAATTTATTAGCAGCTAGTAATTTTCAATTTACATTTTTTACAGGGCAATAACAAACTCGATTTAAAAAAACTAACAGTGGTTTTACCTCTTAATTCAGCCACTTCAGACAAGTTCTTGATCGCAGCTAGTAAAGGCAAGGAGGTAACTCAGCCATTTAAGGCAAGGTGAGGATTTCGGCCAGTTGAAGCAATTAGTTTACAGCTTAACTGCTACACTAGCAGGTTTTAATTTCAAGATTATAGCAGGTGTTCAAAATGGTGCCCATTGACTTCTTGGCATTGTCCGAGACGAACGTAAAAATTTTCAATAGCTCTTCCTATCATTTGAGGTGGTATTTCTGCAAAAATGTTTATTATGCGTTGCCTCAGCTCTTCCAAATCACGAGGTTTAGTGAAATAAACCTTACCCTTCACATAGCCCCAAACAAAATAATCAAGTGGCGCGAGGTCAGGAGATCTTGCTGGCCATTCAATAGTTCCTCTTCGACCTATCCATTGATTTTCGAAAGTATCATTCAAATATCCCCTAACAATATCCCAATAGTGTGGAGGAGCCCCATCTTGCTGGAACCAAACATTATCGAACTCATCATCTCTTGTATTGCGGGAACTATTTGATTTGTCAACTTTCCAGGTATTTTTGTCCATTCAAATTTCCAAACGGTCCTATGATTCGATCCCTGAAAACTCCTGCCCAAATATTTAATTTTTGTGGATACTGCGTGTGTGTTTCAAGGATCCAGTGAGGGTTTTCGTCACTCCAATATCTGAAATTATGGCGATTGACTTTTCCACTGAGTTCGAAAGTTGCTTCATCTGAGAAGACAAGTAGAGATGACAAAAAAATTGAGTTTTGGTTACTCCTTTCCATCATTAATTCACTAAATTCAAATCGTCGATCAAAATCATCTTCATTTAACTCTTGGTGAAGGTGAATTTTGTAAGGATGAAATTTCAAAAGTTCCAAATTCTTATGAACTGAAAATGCACTCATATCAAGCTGTTGACTGGCTTTTCTGATTGATAACAAATGCCTGGGCCACTTCCATTTGTCGAGCTTCCGATGCTTCAGATTTTGGTCTTCCAGATTTTGGGCGATTTTTATTTGTCCTTGTGTCTAGGAATCGTTTGATGGTACGGGGCACAGTAGATTTCGAAATTCCCACTTGATTTACACGCAAAGTTTCGTTGAATAAAATCACAACTTCATCATAGGATCTTTCTTTATCGCCCCACCCTCGCATCATTAAAAGAGAAACTCCCTCTTCCTCTGTTAAAGTAGCCATTATGTAGAAAAAAACGCGAGAACTAATGAAAAATGAAATAACTTTTTCCGTACAAAAGTTCGCTCCTGCCTCTACAAAATTTGGAAGGAACTGAACGTTCTCGTAGAAATTTCACAAAATAAACACTGTTATTAAGAACACTTTAAAAAAAACATTCATAAAAACCAAGATATCACAGATATTGTTTTTTAAACTGAATGTTTTTTTGTCAACACGAGTAGCTAGAGTTTGTAAATATTTACAAACTTATGGACGCTTAAGGTTTATTTCAATTTTGTGCGATTGCAGCGACACCTTGCCCTACCCACTGGGTTAGGGGTGGGAGAGTCGAATCCAATGTCATTGGATAGATTTCGTAAAAATAACAAATACGTGTTTTTCAGTTCTTGAATTGGACGTCTTTTTATGGGCACAAGACGCTACTCTTGAAACAGTAATGTTTTCTTTTAATTTTTTGCGATTACAGCGACACCATGCAAGAATCGAAAAAAAATGTCCGGAATAAAATTTACGTATTTTTTGCCGTAGAAACCGATTCCGCAATAAAAAACAGGAGTTTCCATTTGAAATTTTCAAGTTGCCCCTCGCTCCACCCACAGGGTGGTGCGTGGGGAGGTCATTTTGGTACCAGTAGATAGTTTTTTGAAAAATGTTTGACACGTATTTTTTTATTGACAGAATTTGGTACATAAAATAGTTTGATGCAGAATATACAAAATTCAAAAACCTTGTATTGCTGGATAGAGAATTAAAAACCCTTTTAAATAGGCTATCATACGCACCGTCGTTCCATTTGAAAATTTTAAAGTGGTAGCTATCACTCCAAGGGGGTTGAAGGGGGAGGTATAAAATTATGCTAAAAAAATATTGGCTTTTTTAGGATAAAACTACTCATAAATTGTTAATTAAGTAGATAATGAATTTATCCGTCACTTATGGACCTAACTCTGAAAGTTTCAGTAGATCCTGAACATGAGATTATAAAATGCTGCAAAATAAGGTCTTAAATATGAAGCAATTCCTTTTATATTAAACAGAAAATATAAATAAATAAATACAATCTTTTTCGCAAACAATAAAACGGTCTGTTATAGACCACCCTATTCTAAAACGGAACAAGTTTTAAGTCTTGAATTTGATGAGTTTGAGTTAGGAAACCGAAAAACTTATAAATACTTGCAAGGGTTTGAAAAGAATGTTATCGAAGAAAAAATTAAAATTTTAACACAGAAAATTTTATTTTAAGTTGTTTATAATTTTTTTTTCCGTATATACAAACATTTTTGTGTATACCCTCTGGATTTTCTATCAAATGCAAAGAATCCAAATTTTTAAAACCGCATTTAAATAATAATGTATTATTTATTATGTTTCCTTTCGGACTATGTGTGTGGTATTTTGTTGAATTAGCTAATATATGTATATGATATCATTATTTCTAGTACTGGGCGTATACCGATGAAGCTTACGTTTTCAATATAATTCTATAATATTTAAAAGTTATTCATAATAATTAATTAGCGAAAATTATTTACAAATGCGAGACGGTGAGCTTCTTGTCGCTATTTATACCTCACATAATTTCGTCGTTATTTCTAGGTTCTCAAAGATTACTAATCATCTATTGTTTATCTGCCTAATTAATTTTAAATTGATAAAATCTATCTTATGGTTGTTCTCAAGTGCACGCTACGATTGTCTATTCTACAAGGCGCTCGAAGAACCACCGGCAAAACATCCAAATAAAATTTCTATGAAGGCAACATTCGGGTTCTTTTTATCTCTTAAATGTGGTAACAAAAATTGATACTTAAGAATTTTTATATAAAATAGAACTTAGCATGCTACTCTTTCGGATTACAATTTCTAAATAAACATAGTGAGAGCGAGTGCTTTTCGATTAACACATCAAAAATATAAATACAAATTTTGGGTGCAATTAATCTTCGAAAAAACTAGTCTAGTGACGACACGAATACCTACCTACTCAAAAGAGATTTTTATCTTGCATTGCTCACTTAGCTAATCCTGAATCAAACACCATTCATCGTACGTTTGCATCGCGTGAATTTTATATGCAGTTTTGAGTTGCCATCATAGACATAGGAAACGCGAATGCAAGAATTTTGTAACACCAGCAAATATTTTAGACAGATAATTTTTGGTGAGAATGTAAAAATATGATACCGAATACAATACACAATGCCACAGCAAGGTAGAAAATGCGGAATGAAGCAAGTCCACAGAATGTCCTACATATTATTTTACACAATGAGTTTTTTTGCTGTGTTCTACTTTATATGATAAATAGATGATATCACAATTTTCATTTTATATGCGTCTTGTGGTTTGCCGCTATTTACACATATACTAAGAGGTCAACGAAAATACGAACAAGGATACCTTTAAATGTATGAAAGGTACAGTAACTACACAAGAGATGTATTTTTAATACTCATTTTATTTATAATATATAAATTTACAAAAAACGAAATAAGTAAAAAAATATATAAAAACTTAAGGCAACTTAAAAGTAAACACGATGTACAATAGTCTAAGAGTCTAACATATTTTTCTGCCATTCTATTCCATATGAGCAGTGCACATTAGGCAGACTTAATGAAAAGACATTTATTCAAGCGTTTTACATTATGGTGGAAAAAATAATTTCAACCCACACTCCCGAGATAAAGAGTTATCACTTCTAGCACCCTCTATTCTCATCTTGGCAGCTGTGCTTATTTTACGATCATCTACAAACAGGTCAAAAACTACCATCTTTGAAAGTTTCATTAATATTCAGTTTGGGCCGATTTTTTTTTTAAATTACCCCAAAACAAATTCTTTTTGAGTTGCCAATTATTTTTAAAAGCTCCTTTAAGTAGGATCAGTTTTTCGTGTTTGTTGCAATCGAAGCACTAGCGTTTTGATGGTAATATGCAATTATTACACTTAACGCGCCAGGCTTGTAACTTGTAATTCAGCGCTCGGCGGGGCACATAGCCCGGAGAGTAGCTGTTGGTTGCAGTCTGGTTACATTCCTTATAGTAAAATAATGATTTTATAGAGGAGTTTGCGACTAAAAATATTATGTTTTAACATTTCGTCCTCTAAAAGCACATTTGAACAATTATTTTTAAGTTTCAATTAAATTTTCAAATCAGAATAGGCATTGAAACAGATGAAAACCGTAATTGTTGCTAAAATTTACACCTTTCTAAACGAGAAATGTGTGTGATAGCTCAAACTGTAGCATATTAGGAGTACTTTAAGATACAATATTTATACCTGTCCTATAAACCACTTTGCAGCAAAAAATAAAATTGATTAGTATCTAATTAGCTGTCTAAACATGTAAAGACTCATGAAAACGCCTTTAATGCACGTCTCATTTTACATATAATCTGTTCTCTAAATAAAAAAATTGTATTGTATTTTTGATTAAACTAAAACTGCATTTAAATTATTAAACATTTTAACTTACCTCTGTATATCACACTATTGTTACTATTCACACTTTGTAAATTATAACACTAGTTATATCACTTTCAAACTTGTAATTAATACCACCATTACCACCAAATATCCCTAGAAAATTTGTGGAAGTATGTCGCAGTCTACATACAAACAACAACGCCCAGGTTATGTATAATAATGAGGCAACCGAACCTTTCCAAACCCTCACTGGAGTTAGGCAGGGATGTGTCTTGGCACCCCTACTTTTTAATTTGTTTACCACTGCTCTAACAATTATTGTTGACAACAAACTGACAGTCAGAGGAATAGGTCTCAGATACCGTTTTGATGGCGGTCTCTTTAACATAGGGCGCTTTAGAGCTTTTACGAAGACACGCACACGATTCATTTGTGATCTCCAGTATGCGGATGACTGTGCACTTTTAGCCTCTACGCCGGAAGAGCTTCAAGAACTTTTAGATGTGTATGCCCAGAGCTATGATTCCTTGGGACTTAAAATCAACATTGGAAAGACTAAGATTATGGCAACTCCTCATCAAGTGAACCAAATAGACATTACACTTAACGGAAATTCTCTTGAAGTGGTGGATCAGTTCAATTACTTAGGCAACGTCGTTAATGACAAAGCAAACATGGACAGCGAGATTCGCAATAGAATTAACGCTGCATCTAGAGCACTCTGGGGACTTAGAGAGAGAGTATTTGACAACTACGACCTTGCTTTGTCAACGAAAATGGCTGTGTACAGAGCAGTTGTCATTCCAACACTGCTATATGGATGTGAAAGCTGGGTCACTTACCGCCGTCATGTGAAAGAATTAGAACGTTTTCAGCAAAGACACCTCAGAAGTATGATGAAAATCCGTTGGTTCCATCACATATCAAACGTGGAAATACTCAGGAGAGCAAACAGCCTTCCAATTGAGGTGCTTATTTCAAGAGCACGCCTAAGATGGGCAGGTCACGTTCATCGTATGCATGATAACCGCCTTCCTAAATGTACACTTTATGGTGAATTGCTAAGCGGTAGAAGAAGGCGTGGCGGTCAACGAAAGAGGTTCAAAGACGCTCTCCATGAAAATCTAAAATCCTGCGGTATTGCAGACGAGCAATGGGAACAACTTGCAGCGGACAGAACCGAATGGCGAGGGGTTGTGGCCAGCTATCAAGGAAATGTTGCTGCAAGAAGGCCGAATCCAAGACCTAACCAGGTCTATGTTTGTCCTGACTGCGGTCGACATGTGCTCTCCCGAATTGGCCTCTATAGCCATAGTCGTGTGCACCGTAGATGAATGGGAATTACAATAGACTACACCTTTTACTTGTTTTTTATTTTACACAATCTATCGACTGTAACATTTTTATACTCGGACTCGAGTAACGGCTAATAATAATAATAATAATAATAATAACCACCAAACAAAACAAATGCTTAATGAGGTTGAAAATTGAACGTGTTAGCTTATACCGGGTGTTAGAAAAGTATGGGAACGGTGGTAAATCTCGAACAGTTTGCATCAAATCGAAAAATAAAAAAATACGTGTCAAAAAATTTTCAAAAAACTATCTACTGATACCAAAATGACCTCCCCACCCACCACCCTCTGGGTGAGCCGAGGGGCAACTTTAAAATTTCAAATGGAAACCGCTATTTCTTATTGCGGAATCGGATTCTACGGCAAAAAATACGTAAATTTTATTCCGGACATTTTTTTTCCATTCTTGCATGGTGTCGCTGTAATCGCAAAAAATGATTACGTTACATTACTGTTTCAAGAGTAGCGTCTTGTGACCATAAAAAAACGTCCAATTCAAAAACTCAAAAACACGTATTTGTTATTTTTACGAAATCTATCCAATGTACATTGGATTCGACTCTCCCACCCCTAACCCAGTGGGTGGGGCGGGGGGCAACTTTGAAATTTGTAATGAAAAATCCCTATTTTTTATAGCGGATTCGGATTCTACGGCCAAAAATACGTGAATTTTATATCGGGCATTTTTTTCGATTCTCGCAAGGTGTCGCTGCAATCGCACAAAATTGTAATAAACCTTAAGCGTCCATAAGTTTGTAAATATTTACAAACTATAGCTACTCGTGTTGACAAAAAACATTCAGTTTAAAAAACAATATCTGTGATATCTTGGTTTTTATGAATGTTATTTTTAAAGTGTTCTTAATAACAGTATTTGTTTTGTGAAATTTCTACGAGAACGTTCAGTTCCTTCCAACTTCTGTAGAGGCAGGAGCGCACTTTTGTATGGAAAAAGTTATTTAATTTTTCATTAGTTCTCGCGTTTTTTTCTACATAATGGCTACTTTAACAGAGGAAGAGAGAGTTTCTCTTTTAATGATGCGAGGGTGGGGCGATAAAGAAAGTATGATGAAGTTGTGATTTTATTCAACGAAACTTTCCATGTAGATCAAGTGGGAATTTCGAAATCTACTGTGTCCCATACCATCAAACGATTCCTAGACACAAGGACAAATAAAAATCGCCAAAATCTGAAACATCGGAAGCTCGGCAAATGGAAGTGGCCCAGGCATTTGTTGAAAATCGAAGGTTATCAATCAGAAAAGCCAGTCAACAGCTTGAGATGAGTGCATTTTCAGTTCATAAGAATTTGAAACTTTTGAAATTTCATCCTTACAAAATTCACCTTCACTAAGAGTTAAATGAAGATCATTTTGATCGGCGACTTGAATTTAGTGAATTAATGATGGAAAGGAGTAACCAAAACCCAAATTTTTTGTCATCTCTACTAGTCTTCTTAGATGAAGCAACTTTCGAACTCAGTGGAAAAATTAATCGCCATAATTTCAGATATTGGAGTGACGAAAACCCTCACTGGATGCTTGAAACACACACGCAGTATCCACAAAAATTAAATGTTTGGGCAGGAGTTTTCAGGGATCGAATCATAGGACCGTTTTTCATAGATGGAAATTTGAATGGAGAAAAATACCTGGAAATGTTGACAAATCAAAGTTCCCGCAATACAAGAGATTGCTGGTGATGAGTTAGATAATGTTTGGTTCCAGCAAGATGGGGCTCCTCCACACTATCGGGATATTTGAATGGTACTTTCGAAAATCGATGGATAGGTCGAAGAGGAACTATTGAATGGCCAGCAAGATCTCCCGACCTCGCGCCACTTGATTACTTTGTTTGGGGCTACGTGAAGGGTAAGGTTTATTTCACTAAACCTAGTGATTTGGAAGAGCTGAGGCAACGCATAATAAACATTTTTGCAGAAATACCACCTCAAATGATAAGAAGTGCTATTGAAAATTTTTACGTTCGTCTCGGACAATGCCAAGAAGTCAATGGGCACCATTTTGAATACCTGTTATAATCTTGAAATTAAAACCTGCTAGTGTAGCAGTTAAGCTGTAAACTAATTGCCTCAACTGGCCAAAATCCTCACCTTGCCTTAAATGGCTGAGTTACCTCCTTGCCTTCACAGGCCGGGATCAAGATCTTGTCTGAAGTGGCTGAATGAAGAGGTAAAACCACTGTTAGTTTTTTTTTTAAATCGAGTTTTTTATTGCCCTGTAAAAATTGTAAATTCAAAATTACTAGCTGCTAATAAATTTACAGAATGTTAATAGTTGTTGTAATTTCCGCACGACCGTGTAAAATCACTGTTCCCAAAACAGCTCGGGAAATCATTCACTCTGAGATCAGTAGTTTTACTTTTCGTATTTTGTATGCGTTCAAAACTTTCATGTTTCCACTCAATTTTTTGCGATTGCAGCGACACCTTGCGAGAATCGAAAAAAATGCCCGATATAAAATTCACGTATTTTTGGCCGTAGAATCCGAATCCGCTATAAAAAATAGGGATTTTCATTACAAATTTCAAAGTTGCCCCCGCCCCACCCACTGGGTTAGGTGTGGGAGAGTCGAATCCAATGTCATTGGATAGATTTCGTAAAAATAACAAATACGTGTTTTTCAGTTTTTGAACTGGACGTTTTTTTATGGGCACAAGACGCTACTACTCAGAGGTCACTTTGGTATCAGTAGATAGTTTTTTGAAAAATTTTTGACACGTATTTTTTTATTTTTCGATTCGATGCAAACTGTTCGAGTTTTTCCACCGTTCCCATACTTTTCTAACACTCGGCATAAAGTTGACACAAATCGCCAAGCATGTCACTACAGGATTTTGCGAAAATTACGTGAATTATAAAATAAAATATTGGGTCAATAATTTTTCTTAAGTACTTGGAGTAGTTTCTAGTTTTACGGTTTTTATTATCACTGGGAGTACTTCGTAATACTGGGAGTACTTTCTACTACTGCGAGTACTACTTAGAGTACCTAAACTACTGGAGTACAAATTTGCAGTACATTTTTGTACTGAAGTACTCTGGGGCCAACCGTTATTATTATAGATGCCGAAGACATTCGTCAGAATATTCATAATCAGAGAACTTTAAAACATAAAAGAAGATATCTCCAATCAATATTACAAGTTTATTTTCATTTCATACAGTGTTGGTTGTACTTAAATTTTATTCTAAAAGATTTTAGCTCGCGATATTATGGCACACCCTGTATGTCTATAGAAACGGATCAGTTTTGTTCCAACGTAATATAAATAAAAGATCTTGTCTATAAAAGAGACGGGAATATTGTAGGTTTGAAGGCTTCGAAAAATTCAATTACGATAAGTCGATAATAAATAATGGACATCTTGGTTGTATCTTTTTATCGTGTTACGTTTTATAGCAACGAGACTGTATGTTAATAGTTTTATAAGGATTACGAGTGAGCGTAAGTAGAAATGTCAAGGAAAATTGTACAACTCACCGTATGATTTAACGGTTGTAGTTGTGTTATGTTTTACATATCGAACTTTGATAGGATTAATGTTACTCATCACTTTGGCTAAAAGGCACGGTTTGCAAGGCCAAGATGGGGTTTTAGTATTTTATTATTCTTTCTATCATTTGCTGTGAGCGAATTCAAAATCACGGAATCAGAAAATTTAACACCTACCATACCTTATGTGGGGGATACTCTTAAACTTGAATGTTGAACTTTCTAATTAATTATTATTTATAGTTGTTGCATATACTGAGAAGCACAAGCACATGTGAGGGAGTTACTGTGCTTTGATTAGATGTCAGTTTGTGCTGTAAGTTCGTCCAGTAGGTAGTGAATTTTTCTTTTCCACTCACTTTACCTCATTATAAATGTTTCGGTATTGAACGACCTACGATATTATTATCCAATTATTATTCGGTTTCCCATTACTTCTCTTCGCTTCAAGAACCCCCATTTCCCGTTCAACTTTGAAGTAACAATTAGGTTCGGAGTTCAAAGGCAAATTTCTGTGTATCGGCAATTTATTTTCGTATATATACGAATTAATGTATCCCATATAACGTCAACGAGTCCTTACGTACAAAAGCACTATAACCAATTAAGAAACTTCGCAAAACCCATTAACCTATATTGTTTGTATAGAAACGAGCGCGGAGCGGGTCCTGCTGACTTTAAAATATCGTTTGGACCACCGTGCAAGGTTAACTTGAGGGCGCTCGATTGTGAAACTTCTTTACCATTACAAAATCGATGCGTCTCCCAAAGGCCTTCTAGAAAATATCCTGATTCTGTAGAACCTCTATTGGTAAAGTTTAATCCATGTCAGTTTGAAATATTATAAATTCAGCGCCTGTAAAAGAGATGTCCGTTGCTATGTCTCTCTACGGTGGTATACAGCAGGCACGTCGCGTTATCGACATAATTTATCCCCTCGTGTATGAGATGTAGTCGAGCAGATGTACAATTGCGAAGATATGGGCGGCCGGTAAAGAATTCAAGCTGATGTTCGGAACGACTAGTTCTAAAACAAGAAAGTGCTGTGCGAGACTGTTTTCGTGGAACCGGGCAGTGCCGTACGTTTATTTAACGTTGCGCGGTGGTTTCCTCCCAATGAAAAAAACCGTAATTTGTTTGTGTTGTATTTACCTAAAACAATGATTATTAACTGTAATATTTCTTTCAAAAAATATTTATAAAATGGCTTATTGGAGACTATTCGATACGGAAGACAATTTACATAATGAAAATGTTAAAGACGAGGTAACGGAGTGGATCGAATCGAGTTTGGAGTTTAAGAACCAAGATTTACACGTGCAAACCCAGCGTCTTCTTTTATAACTGTTTAAAGAGGGAAAATAATCAAATGATGTTTGAACTAAGATTCCGATTTCTACTTGTTATTAAAAAAGGGGTTGTTGTTGATAACGGAAAAATCAAAATATTTAGAAAAATTGACGATGCTTCAAAAGAATTTATCTGAAGAGCAGTTTAAAATTGTGTCAAGAAAATGAATTGCGCGAATACCCTGATGATAATTATCAATCTTTGGAGACTTTAAAGGTACGGTCTGTTTTAAGGTATGGCCTCTCTCACACGAACGATTTTCGGTTGCCGTTGGCGGCTGCGACTGACCGCTTCGACTGCTATAAATGTTATTAGATGAAAGTGTTTTCTTTCACGCGATCAGTCGCGACGTCTCAAACGGCTGACGGCAATCAACTGCGACCCAAGCGCTTAGCAAGCAATCAAATCGCAACGGTTGAAGCGTTGTTGCGGAGCTCTAGCGTATACGACCCACCATACGCCGTAGCGTTTTGTGGGCCGCATAATAACAACCGCTACGTCCGAGGCAGAGTTTCGCTATTGTCCACGGGAGGCGCGATATACTTCCAGCTGGTGATGAACGCAACCATTTTTGATGGCGGTATACGGTTGATAATCCCACAAAACTTGGTTTATTCAAGGCATCCTGGTGGATTTTGGGATTGTCAACACAGGAAAATTTTCTCCATCTGTTATTGTTCCGTTTAGCGGAATATTTTGTTGTTGTGAGTAAATTTTAACTGCGGAAGCAGAATATTTAAGTATACAAGGTAAGTTAACCTCTTCACACCATCTTACCCGTTCTCTACCCACGTGTTTCACAAATTTACAGTACAATATCCTGTCGACTTGAAAGACGGACTCGACCCCATTCATCCAACTGTGGCTTTCTAGGAACATTGGTGGATTTTGTCCCCTCATCAGTGCGGTAAATTATATTTCTTTTGTGGGTTATGTCAGATTTAAATTGCTCTCATTAGGCACGCTTCACGTGTATTTCCGACCATGCAAATTAAAATCGGGATATCTTTAGGATTCCACGGACGGGGCTTCCACACACAGTAGTGATGTAGTGAAGTTTCACGGACGGGGCATACACACACAATAGAAAGTTCCAGGGCTGGAGAGGCTATAATCAACCCCCATCCTTGGGTAAATTTCTTTCGTCCCGAAGACACCACCGTAGGGCTACAGTTTCTTCAAGATCGAAGTCGGTATCGTACCACCCTAGATAAGTGTGTTGTTTTTATTCACCGGGGACCACCTCCAGTGATTCAGCGCGGTAATATTCCATTCATACTTACTTTTGTATTGTAACTTGTACATATTTAAAGATTTTATGCATTTATATTTATTTAAGGAGGTTCTCTAAATCAGACCCATTGTGGCCGAATTTATTACCATTTATCCTCAGGTTGTAAACCGATGTGTAGCTACACGAGGCATTTTATTAATGTTGTAACTTATTAATCAAGAAATTTGCCACACCTTTTGAACATCGCCAGGTTACATGCTAGAGAACCAACATTTGTAAATTCTGTAATATAATGCATTTCATGTGTAAAGAAAGTGTCATTATTTCGTTTGCGACCACTACGTATGGAACCCTCAGTGATTTGTGTAAGTAAGTAAACTAATAATTTGTCATAGTTTATGTAAACTTGGGCTTAACGCCCTAAGATAGTCTGAGCTAGTGAAATTTTATCGTGGGCACGTTACATCACTTATCCGGGGTAAGTTGTGTCTGCGATATCTGCTACGCTACAGTAGCCCAAGTGAGTTTCTTTATGTAATATCTTATAACCATTACTATTCAACGTATTTATTTGTTTATGTACGTGTAAATTGTAGCAGCGTAAGTGCATAAGTTTAGGTTAAGAAAAATGGTACTAAAATTTACAACAGAGGAGGATGATTTTCTGCTTGAAAGTGCTCGCGAATTTAAGGTTATTTATGACCATGATGATAAGGATTACAAGGATTCTTACATAAAGGCTAACATTTGGTCCCAGATTTCCAAAAAAACTGAGAAGAAATGGTACGTGGATACCATTAGAAATATATATTTTATTCAAGTATTATTTTAATTTAGCCAAATGTTAAAAAAAAAAAAAAAAACATTTAATATTATAAAAATACATTTCCCACTAGATAATTAAACAATACATCATATGATTTAAGTAACATCTTTTATTTCTCGCTAGAAATTCTCGATGTACGTGCATCTTGCCACTGCACTGTCCGTTCATTATTAACAAAGTATGTGAAACCATCCCTAACAATAAAACCGATATTATTAGCGTATCCTCCAGCTTCTTAAAGGATAAACATGCTTTAGGACATCGACAGTGGGGTCATAAAGATAATGCCATCCCTTAATAAATTATGTAAACAACAAGCTGCTGTTATCAAGTCATCACATGTTTCTGGGTTAACGGCTATCTGACTATAAAAAACTCGAAAAACTTGGCATAACAGTCCAAAAGCATTTTCAGATACACGACGAGCGCAACTTAATCTATAGTTAAAGATGGTTTCTCTTTTTTCCTGCCGTGGTTTTTTAGCAAATGGTTGACGAAATGCTTCATCTACGAGAATGACATAAGATAGACTCTTCTGTGAATTTGGAAGTCTTGTCATGAGGGAATATCTCTCCAGAAACTATTTTCTGCTATTATATTTAGTATAAAATCAAGCTGTTTCATGCTTAATCGAAAAAAGTCTCGAAACTTTGTTACGTTATTAAGCAAATGTCTCTTAATTAATAAATTGTAAATGCCTTCTTCAAGTCGTGATATCAACATCTCGTCGACTTCATCGTTGGGTAAGAGCAAATCTAGTATTTCATCTTCAGCTTCGTCTTCTAAAGTCATTAACGCAGCAAGATTTTTAAGACCCATGTCAGTCCTCTACGAATATGCACACTAGACTAAAACCAAATTCCAATATACGCGCACCGCCAATCGCGTGAAACAAAACGCTGTAGACACACCGCCAATCGCGCGGCTCAATCGCAGCCGCTAACAGCGACCGAAAATCGCGTGAAAGAAACCACACCTTTAGACGAGTAGTCGAGGCGTTTAAACGTGACGTTTAGTCGCTTACGTCCAATCGGTTTAAAACACACCTAGTGGTCTGTCTGCCTCGTCAGCTCTGATAATCCACTAGTCGCCAGTCATTATTTTTTATCCGTTCGGCAAAAATGACTGCTAGTGGATTTCTGATTGCAGCACAGTTGCTTATGGAAAAAGTAGAAAATGATGATATTTCGCTATTATCATTAATGCATAAAAAGCGAAGAAAGGTCCATAAAATGTTTGTTCAAAGAAGAAAGGAATGGTGTTTTAGTTCGCTGATAAAGAGACATTTAATTGCTGACGAAACTAAATCCAGAAAATGCTTTAGGATCACCAGATGTCAGTTAACTGAACTGTTAAATCTTGTATCCGCTGACATAGAAAAAACTTAAAAGACCAATTACAGCCAGTGAAAAACTTGCTTTGGTGCTAAGGTATTTCGTGTTGAGAATAATGCCTGTAGAAATATGCAAAACGGTATTTTTTTTAGGTATAAGAGGTATATTCCTAGAGTGTGGATTTAAATATAAAAAAATTAATAACCGTTTAATAGTAATGGAATCACGCTGTATTGTGGAAATTCGATATCAATATTTGCCTAAAATAAAAGAGTACCGCGAATCAAACAGGACGGTAATATATCTTGAAGAGACGTTAAAAATAGTATCCCATTTTGCCGACCGTGGGGCGGGGTGTTATTCAGGTAGGGAATGATTCAAGTAGTGAGTTTACTGATGACTTCGTTACCATGTGACCATTTTTTCCTCGAAACTATAAGAATTTATTTTATTATTTAAACTTTCTTACTCCAATAGAAGTTTTATTTTAACTGAAGTAAAATAACATAACTATGTCCGTTTAGAAATGAAGTAGAGTAATAAAAGCTCATTAAAAATGCAAATCTTTAATAAATGTAGTGCGGGTGTTTACAAGTATTTTTTATAAATTGCAGTTAGTTATAAGCAAGTTCTCTATTTCTATTATAGTTTGCTACCCGTACTAAGGAAATTTATACCTGCTTGAGTTGAACCCTGGTTATCTGTCCTTGTCTAATGCGTTTCAAACTATCTGTCGAGCTCTCTCATTACCAGTTGACATCTATTCGATGTGACGAATTTAATGTGTAAATACTAAAAAATTTCATAGCCAGGTTTACGGGTTTTTACGTAGTAAACGTAAGAAAATTATTATGGATTTATATTTAATTATTTATTTTTATGGAAATATGTAATTTAGTTCATTGTAAACTATAAAAAAATACGATGTAGTGTTGTATAAATTATAATATCAGTTCAGTAAAATTAAAGTTCTTTCTCTGAAGATTCTGTCGAACTATCTTCGGATTTTATATTAATAACGATAGGTTCTATATTTATGTTAATAAGATCGTCGAGTTCCCACATTTTAGCTTCTTCTTTTAGTACGTGATTTATACAACTTTGCCATTTATCTGCAGTCACCTGTTCCAACGAATTGGTTGACAAAACCTTAACGTAGCTTAATTTAAAGGTCGGGTCTACTTCACCTTTTACCTGCGCCCGTACCAATTCAATAGGGTTAAGTTCGTAGTGTTAGGGTGGTAACCGTAATACAGTTATTTGATGATTCCTTGCCATTTCATCTACAACGTTCCTTTTGGGTTCTTTACTAGTATTAACAATCGCTAAAAGTCAGATCCCGGAGGAATAAGATCCAACATTTGAAAAAAAAAAAATACCCCTCGAATACATCTCCGTTCATATCTTCGTGATAGTCACCTGTATTTTTCGATTCGAATACCAGTAAACCGGCATCTACAAAACCATTAGCACTGCGAATATGCGTGATTATTAATCGTCTCCCTTTTCCTGAAGATGCTTTAAACCCTGTTGAAGTCCATCCAAAAATGCTTGTCGAGAACTTTTCACATTATTACCTTGCCACATTTTTGTTACTGTATATTCCGCATTTACCCAAGTTTCGAATTGTTCGTAGGTAGTCTCTTCGCCAACAAATAATTTCATCGTTGTCAATAAGTATAGATTTTTAGTTCTGCTTTTCCCAACAAAAATTCAGGCCATGTACAACTTGCCAGAGTTTGTTTCTGCTGATTTTTGGTAAATCGTTGTCTTCTGAAAGTCCACGTATAATCTTGTCCAACGTTGGAATTTCTTTCTTAAAATAAAATGAGTGCACTTTTCTGCGAATAACATTTTTGAAGTACTCCCCTATGACGATTTTTTCCTGTACTTGATTTTGGGGGATTCGCAGTGTCTTGTTCATTTTTCTGCGAAACAGTGCCTTGAAAAGTAGGTTACGCGCCTATGGCTGGCACGCGTTCCAGGTCGGTTTACACAGGAATGTCGAGCTCGTGTTTTTTATAATAATATCGTTTTATACTTTTAGACTATAGTCAGAAAAATGGTCCTCGACGTAAGTTCCTGCTGCCAACTACGATTTATCGCATTTAATACTTATTATTAATTTATATAATAATATACTGTCCAAGAGAGCATTCCAATTAGGAGATAATAACTACTTATATACAAATATGTACCAAAGAAATATAGAAACAAGAATGTGAAATGTAGAGATAAAAACAAAGATAAAGAAACAAAATAAATTTTTAATTTATGCACTTAGTCATTTTATCACAGCTATGTACATTGCAGTGGAAGATATAACAAACTTGTCTTGAAGATTAATATAATTCTCACACATTTTGTATAGAGGCGAGAATTTCTGGATGTCGGCAAGTAGAATAATGAATTTTGTCTAGAACCTGGTTCGAAAACTTTTAAAATAGCGTCATAACATTTTAAATTACTTTAAAAATATATTTGCTACGATGTAAGTCTGTAGTTTCCAGACTCGAAAGCGAAAATCTGTAAAAGTAGAGTCTGAGGAAAACCAATTACACCAACATAAAATCTCTGAATTCTCTCTATATTTTGTGTACTTTATGTAACAATTAGGAGATCAAATAACTGACCAATATCCCAAACTGGATCGAACAAAAAAATTCACTGTGTTAATGCTGTTAAAGTTGTGAGAATTTCATATTGTTATGCGCGCGCCCACGCCCTCTTACGGAGATATTTAATCCCTAGTAGCAGAGTAGAAGGAGGCCTGCCTAATCAGCTACCATAGGATAATAGTTCACCAGTCGGCCCAGAAGTGGTGCTTCTCATAGAACAGACCAGAAGAGAGGAGACGCTGTCTGAAATAGCCTGGGGTGAAATGGATGAATCGAGAATAAGCGCCGTGGATATATAAGTAGCAGGGCCAACGCGCTGGAGTCAGTTCAGTACAGTTGTGAGATGTGCCAAGTGATCATATAAGACAAAGAACAGTAACGAATTGTGAATTATAGCAGATAAAAGTTGTAATTATTGTGTTATTATAAGGATTAATTATTGTAATTTGGTGATAAATAAATCAGTGGGTAGTGGCAGTCCGTGTTGCAATAATTGAACTTACGTTCATATGACTATTAAAGGATAATTTGCTATCAAATGATACACCAAGGTCACGAAATTTTAGCGGACGTGTAGGCACCGAATAATGTTTGTTAAGTAGTAAAGATTAGAAAGTTACACTTCAATAGTGAATCTAAGACAGAACCCCCAGGTACACTGGAAGTAGATACAAGCGGGCAGACCACATACTATTCAATATCGTATTGTCTGTGTATTTGTCGGATCTGGGTATCGTTGGTCGTTGATTTCGAGTGTACGCTCTTTATTCTATAACTTGATTGAGATTGTTCTAATGTAGTGTTGGATGACTTTATCCTTATTGTTAGCATTTAAAAAGATCATACGAATAGTACGGCATTGTAGTTTTAATAATTGCACAATATATGGAAGTAAAAACAATTTCTGCTTAATAGAATACATAAAAAATATCGCTCGCCAAGAAGATAAATTCATAATTTCGTTGTTATTTGCGTGATTCATAAACCACTCATAGTAAGACATCCACATTACTTGATAAGCCGTAGGTAGCAACAATATAATTGATAAACATTCTCGTGAACGCTTATGCCAAAACCGGGGATGTATTTTTAACATTTCAAGAGATTTTGAGTTTTTAAAGAAGAAACATTCGGTAGAACTGTAATTTTTCTGCATCTCTTATCTTTACATAAAAACATCTGTTAAGCGCGCTCATAGAGAGGATTCCACAGAAAAATTAGTCTACTTTATCGCAGATAAATGATCCAAAAAGTATTATAACATAAAATATGTAATACCTGTCTCGTAAATTGTTGGAGGTGTTCAAATCAAACTCATTTGGCATACGAAGTTACACTGTTATGACACTGAAACATTGAAAAGTCGAACAACTAAATTTCACATATATTCCTCCACCATGAGCGCGTATTCAAATTTTATCTATAATTCTAAAGGAAATATATATTTTATTAAATTTATTTCTCAAAAGATGCTATCCACTGGCTTTTGTCATGATATTCTGTGGTAAATATTTACCAAGATTTATTTATTTATATACATGTATCTTCTTTCCTTTTAGACTTGATTTTATTGACTGTTTGACAGCACTGTTGAATGGCGAAATGATCTTGCCTAAATTCGAATCGATGTTGAGAAATTAGGTAATTTAAAGATACTACTTTATCTATTCTGGTAAGAAGTCTTTCAAATATCTTAGATAATAGCGGTAGAAGACTATTCGGTCGATAACGCGTGGATTCGTTAGTCGATTTTCCAGGCTTGGCAATTAGTATAACTTTTAAGTGGACAAAATCTTATTCATTTTTCAAGGAATTAAAAGTTAAAACAATTCCAAAGGTACAAAACAAGTGCAATTTACTTTTGTCAAGAACTAGGTCCGATTTGGGTGCAGTAGAATGTATTAATTCTCAACTAATCTCAAATCTTTCATACAATGATGAAAAAAAGAAGGTCCACACTTATAGTCGAGCTCAGATTTACAAAAAGGCAATAAGAAGTTTACGACCCTACGGATTGTTTGATGACATCATGCCGAATGGTCCAACGGCGCTAATGATGAGGTTGTAAGTTTTTGTTGCCTTTTTTGAGTGCACCGTAAATCTGAGAGCTCGACTATACAATCTTATTTTATAAGTCTTTGATTCAAAACCAAAAGTATAAAAACTGGTATGGAATTTGCACAATTTTACTTGACACACAATACCAACCGCTCAAGTATTAAACGTGACTATAGTTACATCAGTCACCGCGTAGATGACCTTTCAAAATGCAACGATGAAGATTCACCCATGTCAAATACCAAGAGATAATGCCATCCATTATTATCTATCATTATTATTAAACCGCTCAAGTGATGTCGATTGTAATTTACAATAATCTAAATCTGAATGCGACAGGCAGTTATTGTTTTGTAGGTCAGATGTTTCGGTCGTTCACTTTGTTGTCATCAAAGAGAACAAAAGACAAATTACTGGTTCTCGTTTAACACATAAGTAAGCGCGTACCCGCAATCACATACGCTCGTCATTACGTGAAAGTTACTCGGATGGATATTTTGCACTAGTTTTCCGCCGTGATGTGAGCGCACGTACACATAAACAATGACAACGTTACAAATTATTTATACTTAATTGTCGTACAGGGTGATTGAGAAACATACTAGCAGTAATACTAACGAAACATATTTATTTCCTTATGAATGCAATTGTCTCAAATATAGTACCTTCCAATTTTGGGGTAATTATCAAGAAATGTACAATGTAAACCATAAAAAATAGTCTGGTGGAGTCATGTCAGGTGACTTAGCTGGCCAATTAACTAGTCTAGTATATCTAAAAATCGCGTCTAGATAACTTGAAACAATTCTTGCATTGCGCGGTGGTACATCATCTTAGCGAAACCACATTACAGCAGACATTGGTGCGAACATCTTCTAATAAAATTGGAAGCTTGTTATGCAGAAATTAGTACCGCTGGTTATTTAAATTACGTCAAATATAAGGTCCTATTAAATGTGCATTTTAAAATACTACACCATGGTTTTGGAGTCTCGTATGAAGACTGTACCGTACCATATTTTTTCAAATTATATATATATATATATATATATATATATATATATATATATATATATATATATATATATATATATATTTTGCATATCAACCTGGCACTTTTTCTCTTCTCTCTTATATTATTTCAAAACTGCTTTTCTTCTTCCCAACGGGAACATCGACGACAACAACTCCAACATGCCCAGTATAAATGTTACATTATTGTGCGAGGACGAAATAGTACTTTAAAAAATAAAACGACCTGTGGTCCGGACGGTACATACATTTTAAAAAATATATACTACCAATGACTAGGGTATATCCTTACGGAATTTTTAATCAATAAAAATTTATTCTGTCACCTTTTACCTAATTTAATTAATGACATGTGACATGACAATGACAACAACTGCTCCAACCTAATTGGTTGTAAATTCGACTATTCTCGCTGAATCCCTTCACGTTCACCACCTATTCACTGCACTTACAGAGTACAGTCTAGGACGGTCGGGTGAGTTGCGTGTGATGTGAGCTCTCGCTTTGTACGATGAATGCTCACTCTAACCATAATTACAGAAGAGGTCCAGACGCTGTGGCAACCAGAATTTATTAAATGGACCTAATTCCAATTCGTTAGAATTCAGGAGACATTTTTACGGATTAAAGTTTTTACAAATGCTATTACACAATAGGGTTGACTCCCCGAAATATTAAGTCAATTAAATTTCTTGGTGCCAAGGCTTAATAGTCGCAAATCTGCTACATTTTACAACCGATTGACAAATACAAATGCTATGTTAAGTTCCCCCATAAATATGATTTGCTCTAATTATAATACAATATCAGATATTTGTGATGACTGTTCACCTAAAAGCATGTATGCGTCATTCAGGAATACTACTAATTTCTAATCTTCCATTGATAGGTAATTCCTTATTACTTCCCTATTCCTTGTTTTATATTCTATTATACTTCGGCCGAAAACTCGAGTCAGTAACGCAAAAAATAAGTTGCACTCTCGTCAAAAGATAGTAGCTCTTGATACTAAAGCGGCACCACATTCTACCATATAATCCCATTGAATCGAGAGAAATATATTGAATGTTATCCGTCTAATAGAAATGAAAACCACGACTACCATAAACAATTTTAATGACCTAGTCGACCGCATAGAGTAAATGATTTAACGTGCCGCCTTTATATCTAATAATTTGCTCGACTAACTATTCAGTCGTAAACAAACTTGGAAAGAAAGAAAGAAATCGTATATCCCGGGCAGTCAGTGACGCCACATACGTATTTATGTAGGTATATAATATAATAATAAAAATAAATAAACACCACAGAAATTAGATAAGCCCCAATTCCAGAAGCCAGGGCTTGTGCGGAAGGGGGTTACACATTGAAAAAACGCGGATTATCAACCATTTCCTCCGACAGTGCCCGAACCAGGATTCGAACCCGGTGGTGCGATGTCCGCATGCTTAATCGCGATTGCTATCTCGCGCCTTAACCCACTCGGCTATCGACCAGACAATATTTCATAAAATAAGAAATAAATATAATTAAATTTGTTTTCACACTCAACTCAGCCAAAAAGAGAAACTGGAGTTGTTTTAAGAAAATTTTTTAATGGCAGGCATAATTTTATTAGGAGTAGAATACTTACGTAATCCGACATTAAAACTGTAGAATGGTTGATGTTTATAAAATTTTTAACCATGCTAGTTGTTCTTATTGCCCAGCAAAGGCCAACGTGGAGGCATGAGCATATTCCTTGCCGGGAAAGGATGGTGACAGGATTGTTAATTAGGGAGTAACAGGTTAAAAAAGAAAATAAATAAATAGACTTACAACTGAAAAATAAATAACTGTTCTAACAACATAAATAAACTTTCTTGTTAAAATAGAATAATTAAAAACAAAACATACCAAAGTTAAATTCCACATTTTTTCTTCAACTTTTTTAACGACAGATCCGGTTTCAATCTTAGCAAAAATTTTTGCAAACCATTTCTCGAAAACATCCGCATTCATGCTCTCATGATAATCGCCACTTTTTTTTCGATATGAACGATAGAAGTCCATCTTACACGAACCCCGAATTACTTCCTATGTGCGTTATTATTAAGCGTTTTCTTTTTCCTGTTGGCATTTTTAATCCTGTTGGCCAATCTTTCATATGGCCTTGACGAACACTTTTTACATTTCTATCTTGTCAAAATTGCGTTACAGTATGTCCTTCATTTAACCACATCTCATCTAAATAATAGCATTTTCTTCCTCTTTCACGGGTAGCTCTAATTGCCTGAATATAATTCCTTCGCCAACAAATAATATCATTTCTCTCAAGTAGGAGGCTATTTCCCACAATTACAGTTATTTTCACTAAAGCACTAACAAAATTAAAGTTTAAGGCACTGTGATACAACAAGTACGTAATTTGTAAACAAAAATTAATACCGCCCAATTCACACGAAACAAAATTATAAGGCATTATGATACCACAAATACGTAATTTATAAACAACAAATTAATACCGCCCAACTGATAAACGACCGCACTCTATGTACACTGATTTTAAACTGAGTTATAATGGTTTAACGCACCAAACACCGCTGAATACGTGAAGAATGTTGCCAGATTTAAGCTTAATATTTTAAATTTAAGATATGGTAGTTCATGCATACTTAACTCAATCCGAGGACTTTCATTCCTTCGAAATTGATGTTATTCGTCAAAATTCTCCAAACTTAACGAAAATAAATAGGTATCAGCGTAAACGTATTATATTGGGGAATTTACAAAACTCATAAATCCGCACGCCCCTGGCTCTACTGACTAGAGCTTTCGGCCGAAGTATAACTGAATGTTCATATTATAGCTCAATGGCTTCTTGTGCTATGTGTTAGATAATAATATAGTTATAGATATAGATTTATTTCTTATAAGCAATTTTACTTTATTACTTTGTCCCGTAATTGGTTATGTACTGTTGGACAAATAAACGATTATTGTTATTATTATCTTGACTTATTTGTTCCACTCTATTTCATTATGTGCACTCTACCCTGTTAATATTCAAATGGCATTGAACATCGACTGTATAGAATCGCCAGAAGTCCAATCACTCTGTACATTAAATATCCCAAAGTGGGTCGGTTACTCTTAAGAAAATGCAAGTTTCGATTAAAAAACTGAGAGTAAAAGCGCTACGAAACAAAATTTAATTCCAATGCTGTTATTAAGCAGTCCTAATTAAGCATAAGTAATTGGGTGTGCGCATTGGAAACCTAATCAGCCGAGAAATCAGCGCCTACAACAATGGAAACAAAAAAATTCCAACTGGAACTGTTTCACAATAGATTTTCATTGCGGACTTTTAAAAAGTGTTTTATAATCATCAGTTTTGTTGGTTGGTTGGGCAAAACTGTGCCAAATAGCTAGGAGCGTGAGGCGTAGTACCCAGAAGCCGTGAGCTGACTTCTACAGTTCTAGATAAATAACCATGTAAATTTAGGAACATTGTACGTTTATTAAATTATCTTTTTCACATACAAAAAATGAGAAAGGCGTATGTATGCTACAGTAACCACGAGCTTGACATGTAATGCGAAATAAACGTTTGGTTTTTTGTCAACAACATTATTATTATTAGCCGTTACTCGAGTCCGAGTATAAAATTGTTACAGTCGATAAATTGTGTACAATAAAAAATAAGTAAAAGGTGTAGTCTATTGTAATTCCCATTCATCTACAGTGCACACGACTATGGCTATAGAGGCCAATTCGGGAGAGCACATGTCGACCGCAGTCAGGACAAACATAGACCTGGTTAGGTCTTGGATTCGGCCTTCTTGCAGCAACATTTCCTTGATAGCTGGCCACAACCCCTCGTCATTCGGTTCTGTCCGCTGCAAGTTGTTCCTATTGCCCGTCTGCAATACCGCAGGATTTTAGATTTTCATGGAGAGCGTCTTTGAACCTCTTTCGTTGACCGCCACGCCTTCTTCTACCGCAATTCACCATAAAGTGTACATTTAGGAATTCGGTTATCATGCATACGATGAACGTGACCTGCCCATCTTAGGCGTGCTCTTGAAATAAGCACCTCAATTGGAAGGCTGTTTGCTCTCCTGAGTACTTCCACGTTTGATATGTGATGGAACCAACGGATTTTCATCATACTTCTGAGGTGTCTTTGCTGAAAACGTTCTAATTCTTTCACATGACGACGGTAAGTGACCCAGCTTTCACATCCATATAGCAGTGTTGGAATGACAACTGCTCTGTAGACAGCCATTTTCGTTGACAAAGCAAGGTCGTGGTTGTCAAATACTCTCTCTCTAAGTCCCCAGAGTACTCTAGATGCAGCGTTAATTCTATTGCGAATCTCGCTGTCCATGTTTGCTTTGTCATTAACAACGTTGCCTAAGTAATTGAACTGATCCACCACTTCAAGAGAATTTCCGTTAAGTGTAATGTCTATTTGGTTCACTTGATGAGGAGTTGACATAATCTTAGTCTTTCCAATGTTGAGTTTAAGTCCCAAGGAATCATAGCTCTGGGCATACACATCTAAAAGTTCTTGAAGCTCTTCCGGCGTAGAGGCTAAAAGTGCACAGTCATCCGCATACTGGAGATCACAAATGAATCGTGTGCGTGTCTTCGTGAAAGCTCTAAAGCGCCCTATGTTAAAGAGACCGCCATCAAAACGGTATCTGAGACCTATTCCTCTGACTGTCAGTTTGTTGTCAACAATAATTGTTAGAGCAGTGGTAAACAAATTAAAGAGTAGGGGTGCCAGGACACATCCCTGCCTAACTCCAGTGAGGGTTTGGAAAGGTTCGGTTGCCTCATTATTATACATAACCTGGGCGTTGTTGTTTGTATGTAGACTGCGACACACTTCCATAAATTTTCTAGGGATACCTAAGCGGAACATAATTTTCCAGAGCACTTCCCTGTCCACCGAGTCAAACGCCTTGGTTAAATCAATGAAGGCCATGTGAATTTCTCCTTGATGTTCGAGTGCTTTTTCTTGAAGCTGTTTAAGTGTGAAGATTAAATCCGATGTGCCTCGGTTTGGTCTAAAGCCACTCTGTGTTTCAGGAAGTAACTTTTCCGTAACAGGTGTTAGCCTATTTGCCATCGCTTTAGTGAGTATCTTCCCTCCAACAGCCAGGAGAGCTATGCCCCTGTAATTTCCACAGTCCGCAGCGCTCCCTTTGTTTTTGAAGAGGTTGATTAAAAGTGTATCACGAAACTCCTGCGGAGCTTGACCACTTTCCCACACGACATCAAACAGTTTTTTGAGGTAGGGTATGAGCTCTGACGACACAGTTTTAAAGATCTCAGCTGGGAGTGAGTCGGCGCCGGGAGATTTGTTATTTTTTAGCTGCCCAATGGCGGTTAAGATCTCTTCCGTTGTTAGTGGTTTATCTAAGTCTTCGAAGGTGTCATATTGAGGGATAAGATTTATAATATCGTGATCGGCTTGACTTTGCTGGTTAAGAATGTTAGAGTAGTGTTCTTTCCATCGGGCTCTTATTTCCTGGTCTTCTTTGAGGAGATTTCCATTTAAATCTTTAATAGGACACATATTTTTCCGACTGGGGCCGTACACTGCTTTTACTCCTTGAAAGAAATTCCTGTAGTCGTGTGAATCGGCGTACCTTTGAATTTCTCTGGCCTTGTTTGCCCACCACTCGTTCTTTATTCTTCTGATTTCGCGTTGCGTTTCATACTTAGATTGGGTAAAAGCTTCTGCTTTTGATGTTGATTCATCAACAACATACAGGGTGAGCCACGGTGGGTGGAGTATTAAAAGTATATGGAGACCGGATCAACCGATTGCTTTGAAATTTTGGTTACCAAGATAATCGAGTACGATCTCTCCCAACTAAATTATTTTCGAAAGTGCGGTGTTGCCACTTATATGTAAAACTGGCAACAACTTAACTCCGTTATTTTCAATGGAATAGCCTACATATTTTTTGAATCGTCGTCTCTTTCTGAGTAACTTTTATTAATATTTCCCTATACCTATCTCAAGTCGTTTTCGAAATAATAATTCTTTTCCGAATTTATTGCCAAAAATTTGGCTTTCAGTAAATCGTGTTTTCTCAATTAAAAGACAATGTTTTAGTTGTGGTTAGGCAAGGCCTAAGGAGATTAATCAAATGTTTCTAACGTTCTTCAAGCCAGAGTTGAAATAGACAACCTTTACACTAGAAAAAAGATGGGTTTATTGAACTGAAAATCATATACCCCTTTTTCCCATACTTAATTTAGATTATTTAAAGGAGCTGACAGTAGGAATTTATCAAGTCAACTTGGCTCCTGCTTACGTTCAAAATAAACTACAAAGAGAGAATTCATACAGATTTGAATACGATGAACTTGGAAATGAACCAGGTGTAATCAGAGTGCAGATTTATTCCCGTTTCAGAAATGCAACCAAATACCAACTCTGGTTAGCATATCATATTGATGACGATGTAATCCAACAAGCTAACGAACAGGATTTAGTTGAAGATAATGAACCGATCTTAGGGTATTACTGCACTTGTAAAACTGGAGCCAGAACACTTGGTTCATCTGCACACGTTGCAAGCGTATTGTGGTTCTTAGGATATGCCAGACATCAGCCACGAGTTAAATATCCTTGCACCGCAATGCTTGCAAATATTATTGATGCAGGTCATAGACCGCGGCAAGAGGGTATACATCCAATGGCAGTTATGGAGCAGGAATAAAAATAGAATCCATTTTAATTATGTCTAATGGCCCTGTTCTTTAATTTTTTAGTTTAATAATAATTATGCTTGTAAAATTATACAGGGTGTTGCATCATGAGAGGGACATAGCTTAATAGGAGGTAGAGAACATCAGTGGTAACCGGAACCTCCCATAGAAATGTCTCATTGGGCCATCATTACGAGGTTGCTGGGTGTTAAATAATTTTTGGCCAAACCTGTTTTTTGTCATAACTTTGACAGGGAATGAAATAACGGATTCATATTTGGTACGGCTAATGTACTAACGAGCCCCAAGAGGTACATGTATAAAAAAAAATATTTCCAGGTCCGGACTCACTATAATTTATGTTTCTTCTTTGCATCAATAAAACATCACCCTGTATATATTTTTTGAAATTTCGATACGATATTCGAAAAGAGCAAGAAAAAACAAACAAAATGGCCTATTTCATTTTTTTGTTACACCTTCGTGGTTATTTAAATACGTTGTTAAATGTGCAAGAAAATGGATTACAGAACCCTATTAAATGAGAGGCACGTGAAATAAATAGTTTTATAACTAAAACTTGCAAAAATTCTATTGAGCCTAGGTGGTCTGGGTGAATCCTAATTCCGGCACGTTTTAAAGGTCCATTTTGGTAAAAAACTGTGGTCCTAATAAGTAATCGGGTATGAAATAACAAAATTTTTAATCAATCACAGTAGGCTTGTTCAAAGTGGCAGATAATAAAAAGAAATCTCCTAAACAGTTGAATAATTGTTTGTTAGTAATTTAATGTGTCAATAATCCGCATTTAGTTAGTGAAAACTTGTGAAAATATTTTAACTATGCCAGTAAAATTTACAAACGTGGAATATGCTGACATAATATTCATCTATGGTTTCTGAAATGGAAATGGTAGGTCGGCGGAAAGAGAATATCGGCTGCGTTTTCCTGGTCGTCGATGCCCTAATCATAAAACCTTTAGTACGGTGTTCCAGTATGCAAGACAACACGGAAAGTTTCCTAATTCTGCAGTTGTGGAGCGTGTTTTACAACAAGGTGTGCAGGAACAAAACAATATTATAAACGTAGTTCAAGAAAACCCAAATATGAGCACTAGACGAATCAGTTTGGCAACTGGTATTCCTCATTGGCGGGTATGGAGAACTCTAAAAAGAGAACGTTACCATCCATATCATATCCAGCAGGTACAGCGTCTTCAACAAGGCGACGATATCCCCCGCCTGGCATTTTGTCATTGGTTGTCTAACCATCGCCCAGTCATTTACAGAACCTTATTTACGGATGAGGCACAATTTACAAGGGATGGAGTAAACAATTCACGAAATAATCATAAATGGGCACAGGAAAACCCACATGCGGTACGTCAACGCCGTTCGCAACACAGGTTTTCTGTAAATGTTTGGGTCGGACTTGTGAATAGACATTTGATAGGGCCACATTTTTTTGAAGTAAGATTGAATGGTGAAATTTACTTTGATTTTCTTCAAAACATTTTACCGAATATGTTAGAAAATATCAGTATAAGAGGCATGTTGTTTCAGCATGATGGGGCCCCACCACATTTTAACCTTCAAGTAAGAGAACACTTAAACAATGTGTATCCATGAATGGCCACCAAGATCTCCTGATTGTAACCCTTGTGATTACTTTTTATGGGGCCACTTAAAAAACGAGGTTTATAGCATTGAAATTGAAAGTAGACAACATTTAATCCAGCGCATCGTTACAACCTGCGACGAAATACGGAATAATCCAGAAATGATACGTCGAGCAATTGGTGACCTTTCTAAACGCGCAAGAAAATGCACAGAATGTGGGGGAGGACATTTTGAAAATTTACTTTAGTGTCAATTACGTTTTATTTTTAAACACATTTAGTTATTGTTTTGTTATTTATTGTTAACTAAATGGAAAATATTTTATTTATTTAGATTTTAGTTTGTTCTCTTTTCCAATTTTTATTAAGTATAAAATGTTGATGATTTTCTTGATCAAAGTAACTGGTTGCTTAGGCCTAAATGGTTTAAATTATCTGTCACTTTTATTCTTTGAACAAGCCTACTGTGATTGATTAAAAATTTTGTTATTTCATACCCGATTACTTATTAGGACCACAGTTTTTTACCAAAATTGACCTTTAAAACGTGCCGGAATTAGGATTCACCCAGACCACCTAGGCTCAATAGAATTTTTGCAAATTTTAGTTATAAAACTATTTATTTCACGTGCCTCTCATTTAATAGGGTTCTGTAATCCATTTTCTTGCACATTTAACAACGTATTTAAATAACCACGAAGGTGTAACAAAAAAATGAAATAGGCCATTTTGTTTGTTTTTTCTTGCTCTTTTCGAATATCGTATCGAAATTTCAAAAACATATATACAGGGTGATGTTTTATTGATGCAAAGAAGAAACATAAATTATAGTGAGTCCGGACCTGGATATATTTTTTTTATATATGTACCTCTTGGGGCTCGTTAGTACATTAGCCGTACCAAATATGAATCCGTTATTTCATTCCCTGTCAAAGTTATGACAAAAAACAGGTTTGGCCAAAAATTATTTAACACCCAGCAACCTCGTAATGAAGGCCCAATGAGACATTTCTATGGGAGGTTCCGGTTACCACTGATGTTCTCTACCTCCCATTAAGCTATGTCCCTCTCATGATGCAACACCCTGTATATGTAGTTTTAAAAATGATAATATTTAAACAGGAATGGTATATAAAAGAAATTCTGGTGACACCAGTGATCGAATCCGTGGGGCGTTTCACATGCAAAACGAACGCTCTGCCACTGAGCCATATCCCCGCTAGGATGTAGTTTAAACAAATCCCATAGTAAATACACACCATCATCCGTACTATCTTTTTACAGTGTAGCTCAAAAGCTGTCCATTTTCGGAGATCGCCCATTGAGGCTCTTGTTCACAACGACAAGAAGTACAACATATTCGAATTTCAGCTTATTTGACCGAAACCATTTTTAAGAAATGTGCGTGGTCCTTTCTTGAATGGAATGTCGACTCATGTCATGATTTAAAGCCCTCTGTTGTGTTTAATTCAATGGTTTTTCCACCACATCTAACATGATATTCAAAAAATTTTCTTCATTTTGTTGCGGACCTCTAGCGTATACGACCCACCATACGCCTTAGCGTTTTGTGGGCCGCATAATAACAACCGCTACGTCCGTAGCAGAGTTTCGCTATTTTGTCCACGGGAGGCACGATATACTTCCAGCTGGTGAAAAGCAGAGAGACATTATTGATGGCGGTATACGGTTGATAATCCCACAAAACTCGGTTTATTCAAGGCATCCTGGCGGATTTTGGGATTGTCAACACAGGAAAATTTTCTCCATCTGTTGTTCCGTTTAACGGAATATTTTGTTGTTGTGAGTAAATTTTAACTGCGGAAGCAGGATATTTAAGTATACAAGGTAAGTTAACCTCTTCACGTCATCTTACTCGTTCTCTACCCACGTGTTTCACAAATTTACAGGCTCTCCTTTGGAAGTATCGTGTCGACTTGAAAGACGGACACGACCCCATTCATCCAACTGTGGCTTTCTAGGAACATTGGTGGATTGTTCCCTCATCAGTGAGGTAAATTATATTTCTTTTGTGGGTTATGTCAGATTTAAATTGCTCTCATTAGGCACGCTTCACGTGCATTTCCGACCATGCAAATTAAATTGGGATATCTTTCGGGTTAAACGGACGGGGCTTCCACACACAGTAGGAAGTTCCAGGGCTGGAGAGGCTATAATCAACCCCATCCTCGGGTCAATTTCTTTCGTCCCGAAGACACCTCCGTAGGGCTACAGTTTCTTCAACGTCGAAGTCGGTATCGTACCACCCTAGTAAGTGTGTTTTTATTTACCGGGGACCACCTTCAGTGGTTCTGCGCGGTTATATTCCACTCATACTTACTTTTGTATTGTAACTTGTACATATTTAAAGATTTTATGCATTTATATTTATTTAAGGAGGTTCTCTAAATCAGAATTTATTTCCATTTATCCTCACGTTGTAAACCGATGTGTAGCTACACGAGGCATTTTATTAATGTTGTAACTTATTAATCAAGAAATTTGCCAGACCTTTTGAACATCGCCAGGTTACATGCTAGAGAACCAATATTTGTAAATTCTGTAATATAGTGCATTTTATGTTTAAAGAAAGTGTCATTATTTCGTCTGCGACCACTACGTATGGAACCCTCAGTGATTTGTGTAAGTAAGTAAACTAGTAATTTCTCATAGTTTATGTAAACTTGGGCTTAACGCCCTGAGATAGTCTGAGCTAGTGAAATTTTATCGTGGGCACGTTACATCACATATCCGGGGTAAGTTGTGTCTGCGATATCTGCTACGCTACAGTAGCCCAAGTGAGTTTCTTTATGTAATATCTTTTAACCATCACTATCCAATGTATTTATTTGTTTACGTACGTGTAAATCGTAGCAATTTGTAACGCTTACTGGTCTTTTCACTTTTTGGTCAATCTTTGACACTCCAGTTTCATGAAAACAGTTCAACGTTTTTGAAACTGTTTATTTAGAAAGAGGTTCCCGATCAGAAAGCAATTCATTAAAAATATTCACTACTTGGTCAAAACTTCATCTTCTACCAACATAAACTATGATCATTAAGATTTCAACATGCTCGGTTTCACTTAAACGTGCCATTCTTGCGCGAAAATTATTCACACTAAATGTTTTTTGACATGTGTTGTCAAGATCGTCACTGTTAGACAAAATAACGACGATTGTTATGGAGCTAGGAACTTCCAAAGGTAACTTGATGGACTAAAATATTTTTGTATACTTTATAAGAAAATAATTTTCAAAGTTCGATACTTATTTCGAAAACGAACCTTAAATGCATTTTGTTTAGAATTTCGAGAAGAGCTGACATATTATGGAATAATATAAGGGTGTTCCATTAAAGAAAAAGCAAGTTAGTGGCTTTTTGACTGATCCTGCAATTTTTTGGATTTTAACAAACCCTGAAACTTTAGTGTCTTAACATTTTTCTCTACCTATCTTACTTTAGGATATAATAGACCGTTTTCATAGATATCAGCGACCTGTATAAAAAAAGTCAACAAACTGGCGAAAAACACAATGTTTTCATCTCGTTAGAATCTGCATTTGGAATTTGAATTGTACATACGCTCGAAGTTGATCGAGTTGGCCTGTGTCGACACAGGGTTAATTATTAACTTCATCTGTACCGAAAGAATGCATAGCGCCGAAAACTAAACGCTCAAACCTATGCATCAAACGTGCAATCGCGTGGAACGAGCCTACATCGGAACGTGAGCTAGATGCGTATTTTATATCAATAATAAAAACCACACAGACCTTGAACTCTCCGCCGTATTTTATAATTAAGTCACTATTGTCTAATGATCAATTGTATTATAACAACTTTTTTTTAGTTTTATTTTGCATGACCCGCTCATATTGCCACGTTTACTAGTAGGTGTGCTATTATTGTAGCATCAAACATAAATTAAACTTTAATATGTGTGCCTTTAGTTGATTAAAGAGAAATATTTAAATATAATATATAAGTAGTGTGGACCACACAAATAAATTCAGTATTACAATGATGAAGTTGCATCATAGATAGACGACAGAAAAATATGCTTCATCGTATTTTTTCTTTTTTGCTAAAATTGAGGATGAAAAAAAATATTTATTTCGGCTGAGAATTTAAAACTATTAAAACGCTCTATACCTAACGAATAGCATCATTCGTAACCTGAAGCGTCACGTCGTTATTGTTAAAACATTGAAACATCTAAAAAGAATCCTGTGGTTACGGATGAACACGTTAGGGATGTTATGAAATGATTATCCGTCATATTAACCAATAATTAATAACAAGATTTAAGAATAGCAACGTAAATTAGCAAATTCGGGTCCAATTAGTGACGTCAAAGCAATATTATAGTGTTTTCAGTCACGTAGTTTTGTTTACTCAAAAGTTCAAATTTTAATGTGGCATATTTACGAAGCGAGTTTCTTTTATTATATTATCAACTTATATAATACATATTATGGAAAAATAATAAAATTAAGCATTAGTGTCTGGTCGATAGCCGAGTTGGTGGGTTAAGGCGCGAAGTGGCAATCGCGATTAATCACACGGACATCGCACCACCGGGTTCGAATCCTAGCTCCGGCACTGGCACCGTTGGAGGAAATGGTTGTATGTCCGCGTTTTTTCAATGTGTAACCCCCTTCCTCACAAGCCTTGGCTTCTGGAATTGGGGGTTATCTAATTTCTGTGGTATTTGGTGGTGTATATTTTTAAAATCCATGCATCTTCCTCATTATTGGGCATAATTATAAAAAATCTAGAGACACGTCAATTTTGGATTCTGAAATGACATTCAACCCCCTTCGAGTAGCAGTTGCAACCCCTAAATTTTTAAATGGGAGGTAGGGGCTTGTGATACCCCATTTAAAAAGTCTTTTCGTTCTCTATTCAAAAATTCTATGGTTTTAATATTTATTGCAAAAATTAACGGTCTGCTTGACGAAATTCGCTACAATAAACGAAAAACGTACAAACTCACAGCGTTTTGTTCTTGCAGGCTAGGATAAACAAGTTCAGTGTTCTTTTTCAACATTATCAAATAAAAAGAAGACATAAAAACCCATAAAAATATCAAAATTCTTCATAGTTAGCATTGCCAGTTTTATTGAAAATGCTGTAGCGATGACAGCAAGAAATAATTGTCAATAAATAGTTGTCAGTGTTTTGCGCATTGTTTGAGTTTTATTATAAACACGGTGTATTTGACGAAATGCATAGAATAATAATTTTACAGATGCTGGTTACGGAGATGCGATCACAGAAGAAAATTGTTTGCCTATTTCAAGAAAAATTTTTTGATTTCCAAGGTACATTAGCAAAATTGAACAGCAGTTTCGCGAAAATTGATATGCATGGCAGATAAAAAAAGAAGCTTCCAATGCAATGAGTAACGATGCTAAATTAGATATACTGCTTGAGTTCGAAGAAAACCTACATAATTCAAGTCGGCTAGCAACTTTAGCATTGAATGTTTCCCATTCCTCAATTATTCGCGTATTAAAAGAAAATAAAATGTATCTCTATAAACTAACCTCCAACTGGAAAATGTTTTGTTCTCGGATGAGTCCATTTTTACTCTTCATGGCCATGTTAAACGTCAAAATTGTCGCTACTGGGCTAATGAAAATCTTCACTGGGCGAGAGAATTACATACGCAAAACCCTAAATAGGTTAATGTTTGGGCGGGGACAATTGGAAACCATGTCATTGGTTCCTTTTTCATTGATGACAATTTGAATGCAGATAATTATTTAGCTCTGCTCCGAAATAATGTCATACCAACTTTGGCAAACTTATATCCTGCTCAAGCAAACCCACAAGTTCCAGCGGATGTAATATATGGTTTCAGCAGAATGGAGCACCACCACATTACCGAATCGATGTCTGGCAATACCTCGACTTAACATTTTCAAATCGGTGGATAGGGAGGCGAGGATCGCTAGAATGGCCAGCACGTTCTTCTGGTCTTACACCCTTAGATTTGGTTCTGAGGGGATATGTGAAAAGTATAGTATATACAAAACTAAGCCACGCGATATAGCTGACTTACGAAGAGGTGACGGATGTAGTTAGGTCAGTCACGCTTCAGATGTTGAAAAACATTAGAAAACATTTTTATTTACGGTTAGAATGCTGCCAAGGCGTTGAAGGAACTCATTTATTATAATAAATATTAAAACCATAGCATGTTTGAATAGAGAATGAAAAGACCTTCCAAATGAGATATCACAAACCCCTACTTCGAATTTAAAAAATTAGGCGTTGCAACTGCCACTCCAAGGGCCTCAATTAATTGCCGCTTAAAACCCTTTAGATATAAGAGCTAGATGACATCAGGAAGAGCAGAAAAACACGCGTCACGGGAAAAGGTTAAAAATAGGTATATTTCCATTTGTGGAGTAGTAGGAGGTAGCACTTTGAACTGATCATTCTGTACATGTTTTCCTTTCTACGATTATACGTGCGTGTTTGAAATTGTATTGGGTAATTTATAGATACTTTATTTTAATGGCCGCTTAAATTAGCGAAATTTATTGTGGCAAAGAAAGATTATTATAAACACTTATTAATTTGCGAGGTGAGTAATAAAAAATGAAATTGCCTTTTAAATGTGTAAGCAAATCGAGAAGCAAATACATATAACAGCGTATTACGTAAGTTACACGTGGCTTCCGTACATTAGAAGGCTCCAGATAAGAAATTATAAAGGAAATAATTCTATCTCGATATACCACAAAAATAGCGGATTTCATATAAAGTCGAGCGTACTTTAACTTGGCGGGTTCAAAGGTTGCTGAGTTCTCAAACAGTACACGAATAAATATTTCCCTCAAGATACAAGCAACTTACTTCAACTATAGTGTATACGACCAGAATTGAAACCGTATAAAAACTAAAAGCCGGCAAAAACAGTCGGCATCTCTTGCGGAGGTAAACAGAAATACTTGTCATAAGAAAAACAATAAAGAGATGCCGGCTGTTTTTGCCGGCTTTTAGTTTTTATACGGTTTCAATTCTGGTCGTATACACTATACTACCTATTTTAATATCCGCGAGAGGCTTAAATAACATCGCAATATAAATAGGATGATCGACCTAGCGTCCCTCCAACCCGCAAACTGTAGGAGGAGAAAACGTGTGTTTATTGGTCAAGCTATGAATACACCACGCCCATATCATCAGGTAACAGGAACGAAACGTTCCCTAAGAAATACTCCAGAAGGCCTTCTTTGTTTGGCATACAGCCACCACAAAATTTTCGGGTCTAACATTTTATTTAGCAAGAAATTTTTAGAAGGAAAATTTTAAATTTTATTATAATTTTAAAAAACGGGTGAACTGAATTTGAACTCGGATATAATAATAGAGTAGAGTGAGTGAGTGAAAGATAGAGAGACAACATTATTTTAATTATATTAGACAGATATCGTCCTCAAAACCCACCCCGGGACCGACCACGCAACCACCACGCGAAGCGTGACGTCGCTGGTCTGGAAAAACTTAACAAATGATAACACAACTTGAACGCCTTTTGGACACAAGGCAAATAAAGACAGGTAATAACATTAGGAATTTTCTCAAAGACTAAAATCAATACTAGAATTAACGATAAATGCACTAATAAATTTTGGTAGCTGACACGAGAAAAATCTGAATGAAAAAACCCGTTGGTAGATATTACCACGGGCTGCGTATCTTAATCGAGTATATTCCACACTGAGCTACACGAGAACAACAATTCTGTTATAAAACGTATAAGTATGTGGGTACTAGAAAATTACAAGGCCTTTAGTGGTTGACAATGTCTGTTTATCGGATGAATATCCTCTATTTACCACTAAAATAACTGAAATGTTCCATATAAAGACGAATTTAAATCCAATATGAGAACACCTAAACCCAACCCAAATAAATAATAGTTTACAATAACGATTAACAAACCTTCAGAGTTTAAGAATCGCTGAATTTATTGAAAACATTGATTATTTGTCTCCATTTTCAGTGTATAATTTCATATTTCCGTCTCAAACAAGGCGAGAGAGAAGTTTGGTAGATATATGATGTAAACAGTGTTTTTGGGCTATTGAACTTTCTCTACAAGAAAAAATGAAACCCTACGCGCAATGTCAATTCATATCGGTGGTGACCCGTGAAATTTTGGTAAGCTATAGCTTACTAACGGAGCATGAGACCCATACCAAATTTTAAGGGATGACTACTAAGACCAAACAAAGACGTTTTGTGAAAAAAATATTTGATTTGAATTTGCGAAATTTGTTTTCAAAAAGTGCACTGCTCACCCTGGAATCTTGTAAAATATCAGTTAGTGTATTTTTTTTACAGAACAAAGAAGAAAATATAACCTTGATTTTTTAGAAATTTACATCATTTTGATATTTTATTTTACACTGATTTTTTATTTATAAAATAGAAAGTACAGTTTAGGAAATAGTTTTGCGGCTATAAGGTACCTCTTTATACTACGAGTAAAATAAAAGTTACTTTACACTAGTATTTTAGAGGTATTTGTAATTATCTGAATTAAACTCCATCCGTCTGCTTCAGCATTCTTTTCCGTTCTCCACGAAATTATTTGCAGTGTTTCCCTATTCCCTACGCACTTTATCGACGCACTTTTAACCGAACAGTCCGAGCGCCTCCTTCCTAAAATGCGTTAAAGAACGTGTTATTTATAGCTCCTCTAAAATAATATATTTTTGTTTTATCGCAAAGATAACATAAACTATCCGGTATAAAACGTATGTTTCCTAACATATAATATAATCACGCTATAAGAAATTCTTTTAAATATTTATTACAAACAATATTCCGCTTGGGATAATGTAAATCGCCAAAACCAACATAAAATAAATAATTTAAAACTAATAAAAACGAACGGCGAACGTAAATATTTACGAGACGAGCACTTTTTGACATATTTGGTGGTTTTATTTGTTTAGCAAATTCTTCGTACAAGGTATTATTTATTTAACAGAATTATTGTGTGACGCTGAATTGTTATCGATTTAATAGTATGGCGTTCATACCTGTGATTTTGAAAATGTATTAAAATTAAAAAAAGTATCAATGGGATTCTTTCAAAAATAAAAAATTCGCGATCTTTTCTAATTGTCCAATGGATGTAATGTTATGTACGAATGGAAGAGTTAGTTGATTAGTGTGTTTAGAAAAACCAGAACAACTAAATAATTCAATTTATATCAACGTCAAAAGATGGAAAAATAATTTAGATCAGGGTTTTGTCCTAACCGTATTCTCTCATTCTATTTTATCCTATACGTGGAAACAAAAAACATTGTATTTCAATTATGAATCGGAATTAGAAGATAAACTAGGGCCTCAGTCCTTTAATGTGAAAATATTCATCATTTTTTTAAAATGATCTTCCACTTTTGCTTGAAGATAACTCTACACGAACAAGAGCAAATATATGGCTTTTTTCGTCTGGTCATGTCCTCAAACTGTTATCAAAAGCTGTTTACCAGTTGAAGTGCACATGTGGTAAGAGCTACATCGGACAAACAGGACGGAGTTTCCAGTGCAGAATCAAAGAACACCAGAGAAATATCAAATTTGGGTACACGGATAGGTCGGCGGTAGCAGAACATGTCCGTAATAACGAGAACCATAAAATCAACTACGAGGACGTCAATATATTAGACAGGAATACGCGCTATTATCCGCGAATCAATAGGGAATCACCGGAAATTATGAAAAACGTGAACAACTTTAACAGAGAAGATGGGTATCGACTTAGTAACACGTGGAGACTGGTATTGCCAAGTACCAGCACCGTAGTAAGTCACGGTCAACTAATCACGACGAATGAGCAGCGAAGTGAACCAAGCGCGACCAATGACCAGCGAAGCGAAGCGGCGCCTAGGTATATAACGAGGAGTGTAACAACAGATTCAGTCTTTAGAATCCTTCTGAAGAAGCTAACAGGATGATCAGCGAAACGTCAAGCCAAGTTCGACGACCACGGCAAGACCCGGAAGAATCTACTTCATTAGACAACGGCCGTGAAAACCTGCATTCTACTATTTACAGAGTTGTTCAGAAATCACAATTTCAAGAATTTTGTCCTCAACTGGGAATAAATTAATTAGTCTATAATCAGCTGGTCTGGTTGAGATGGAGATCTAACTTTGGGGCAAATAATGACCAATTCCTTAGAAGAAACAACTGTAGATAAGTGGCGAAGTTGTATAGATCATGTTTTAATTTAATAAATGCTCAAAATTCCGCCCTCGAACCTCCATACATTTTCTTCTTCATGGCGAACGAGGAAGCTATAGGAAAGGTCCATTACTGGCGATCTATTGATCGTTATGTACTGCGCCATGCTGATAAAAATGTTTCTGTTCGGCGAGAGGTCAATTTTCTACATAGTTATTATTCAAATTTTGTAAAATGTTTAGATATCTTTCACCTAAAAAAACCAAAACAAAAAAAATTAACTATACATGTTAGCAGAAGAAGAAATCTTTTTAACTTACTACTTAAATTTTCCTGATAAAATTCTAATGCCACCACTAATCGTTTTCTGATGGCCCAATAAACATTAAACTGCCAACTTTCATGAAAATTTCGCTCCTTGAACACATGAGCATTCGAGTCACTCCAATAATGCGAATCGATTAAAAAGTCCATTTTTGTTAAATTTAGCTTCAACTGTCCATATAATATTTTCCAAATAAAATCATCGTCGCCACAGACCTTATCAGAATAAATTCACAAATATTTACACACATTACAATTTTATCAGGAAAATTTAAGCAGTATTTTTTTTTTTTTTTTTAGGCGAAAGATATCTAAATATTTTACAAAACTTGAGTAACAACTATGTAGAAAATTGACCTCTCACCGAACATAGAAACATATCGGCACGACGTTGCTCCCTCACATAATCCGTATTTGATAAATAAATATATAAGTAACTTTTTACGATCAATGGATCGCCAATAATGGACCTATCCTATGGCTTCCTCGCTCGCCCGATTTATCAATTCTATATTATTTTATTTAGGGAACTATTAAAAATAAAGTCTATGAAAGCCCATTAACAACTATTGAAGATTGTATACAGAGAGTAAGAAATGCATTTCAAAACTTATCACAGGATTCAATTAGAAGAGTTACCCATGAAGAAGTAATACGAAGTTGCGAAAAATGTATGGAGGTTCGAGGGCGGAATTTCGAACAATTATTAAATTAAAACATGATCTATACAACTTTGCCACTTATCTACATTTATTCCTTCTAAGGAATTGGCCAATACTGGGCCCAAAGTTAGATTTCTATCTTAACCAGACCCACTGATTATAGACCAATTAATTTATTCCCAGTTGTGAACAAAATTCTTGAAATTGTGATTTCTGAACAACTCCGTGAATACTTCGAAAATTAAGTAGATTTACAGTGGCCAGGTTGGTTTTCGGGAGAAACACATTCAGGTGTATCTGCTCTTCAATTTGTGTATGTGTCAATTATCTCTGAAACGGCAAGAATTTTACCCAAGGACTGTCATAGCACGGGTATTTTCAATTAAATGTGTCTAAAAGTACAAATTACCAATATGAAATAGAACAAAATGTTTAAAGTACCTCATAGGTATTCTGATTAGCATCTATAATGAACTTTTATTACGTTTTGTATCCAATTAGAATACTTATAAGAGGAGCACGGCATCTTTGAAAGTTATTACCTGATTTTGTAAAGCCAGCTAAATAGATGTGGAGAACTACAAAAACTATTGAAACTTTCGTTTTTTTTTAAGGAACATCCTGTATATAATCACTAGGCCCCCACATCGCACCAAACCAGAGTCATAACATAAATAACAGACGATTTATCTTGTCGACACACGTTTAGTCATTTCTCAAGCATTTTTCGTAACGTTGAGTAAGCGATAAGGTAGATAAGTTGCATTTTTTCCCTCAAACCGTGTAAATTTATTAAAAAATGTTCCACTTTCGATTTTCTTGGTGCACGGTGGTTATACTTGTGCCTAAACCAGTCATGTTACTTTCACTAGACAATATATTTCAGTTCAATCTCTTGATATGTTTACTAAAAATAATTATGTATTGAAGGATCGTTGCACAATTTACTTTGAGAAACTTTGGCCAGCGTAAATATTTAATATTAATACCTATTCCTTTCGCTCATAGGAACGACGACTTTTTTAAAAATAAACAGCAAATTTTAAAGAATGCCTCTAAAAACCACAACACCTAAAAATTGTACTTCTACTAAAACGTATATGTCTAAATCAACTCCACTGTCATAATTTTAATCTGAAATAATAAATACACCTTAAACATCTTGAATGTCACGAAGAAACGCTTTTAAATGTGAAATATTACTGGCACGTTAGATTACGAGATGAACTTCCGTAACGGGAGTTACGAGGGTTATTTGTTATAAGCAGTAGGTATGTTGTAAGGTTTCGATGTGAATATGGAGCGGTTTTTTAGGCTTACTTGAGCGGGATATTTATACATGTATCTTCGAGGTTTTCAATAATAGCCAATCTTCCATTGCGCTATAATGACGGTCGTAACTAATAGAGGCAAATCAGCCTCTTCTGTGCGTGTAAGAATGTTACGAGGTACTGCTTTACTGAGGGAAAGGTTTAGTGGTTACCACCGGTCATGCCAGTTTTTCATCGCTTATTATTTGACGCCATTATTACAATTATTTCACTTTCTCGGTCTATGATGTAACACGAATCGTAGGGGAGACGCCCAGGTATAATCAGAGTGGAGACAGGGAAGCTGCCGCTAACCGATTTAAAATTGTGTTTATTTCCCTTAAGGATCCATACGTCGTCGTCGGAACCTTCGCATATCGGCTCTCACTTGGCTGTTTATGAAAATTAAGAAAAGTTATTTGGTATCAAGATAAACAAAACAATATCTATGTATCTATGGACATATTTTTAATTTTTTTAAGTTTATTTTGCAAGTTATAAACACTGAAATTCAGCGGTCTATTAATGAATTTTATTAACATACAGGGTGTCCTAACCAAAAGTAGGCACCCTGAATAACTTTGAAATGAAATTTTTTTGAAAAACTGGTAAAACACGTAGACCTTGTTTCTAAGGGGGATATGTTTTAATGTAATACTTGTATACCTATCATTACCACTCTACCCTACACGGCCACCCCCTCAAAAAATTCAAATGGCAAGGGAGGTCGAGTGATACATCTTTTGAAAGGTCTTTGAATTTCCTTCATAACTGTGTATTTTTCTTAACTTTTATCGATTCGTTCTTAAGGAAAATAAATTTTATTTTGATGATTACAATGATTACACACAATCGAAATCGTTTAAAAAATCTAAAATACACGCCACTGAGTATTGGAATTTATTAAAAAAAAAAATACCTTTTTTAGTGTTCTCAAATCAACGCGAGTTTTTTAGACAAAAAACACTTTCCTTGTCCGTTTAGTTTTAGAATAATAAAAGACTCATAAGTATTTGATAGTCCTTGAACATTAATTTGTTCACAACCAATTTTAAATCGAGATACATTTTACCAGAGTGAGTACTCAAAATGGTTTATACCCTCAGGAGAGAATAGAAATTGCCAGCATTTATTTTAAAAACGATAATTGTGCTAGGGCTACGGAGCGCATATTCAATAGAAATCACACAGATAGAAAGGTTGGTTCTCAGTATGTTTTACAATTATTGAAAAAATTCATGGAAACAGGTTCTGTAGGAAACAAAAAGCATGAACCTCAGCGACCGATTAGGAATGAAGCAGTCGAAGTGGCAGTTCTGGGCCATTTGCAGATGGATAATACTCAATCGATCAGGACAGTAGCTGAGGCTTCCGGTGTATCACTGTTCATCAAATTCTGAAAGCCCATAAATTTCATCCATATAAATTTAAATTGGTACACGAATTAAACGAAGATGATCCCGATCGTCGGCTTGAATTCTGTGAGATTTTTAGTGAACAATTAAACGGTAATGCCAATCTACTGTACAATAAGTGTTTTAACCTCTCCACAATAAAATTGTGAGAGGTTACTAAAATTGGTTCAAAAACAAAAATTGAGATAACATCAAATCTTTACGTTTTGAAATCCTAGGAACCCAAAAAAGCGGTTTTTGAAAAATGGCTGTGTGTGTGTATGTGTGTTAGCACGATAGCGCCGAAACTATTGAACGGATTTGAATCAAACTTTGCATGTGCGTTTCTTTAGTGCCCCAGAAGAACTGAAAAGGTTTTGGTAGAGATTAGATTACGTTTAGTGCCATTTTGACGCAACAAGTTGTTTATTTTATAATTACTTTCAATTTGCAATGGAACCATTGAAAAGCAGTTAAAAGTCTGATTTCAACGATATGTCACACTTCTACCCTTTCGATTTGGTTTCCGTGAAAAAAATTAAAAACAAAGCAAATATGAAGCATAGATCGCATTTCGCATTACATGATCGATGCGCGTAGCCGTTACGTCGTGAAACTCGTCACATCACGTGTCAATTCACGTGTGAGGGTTTCTTCACTGCTCTAGAAGTAGAGCGGATTACGTTTAGTGCCGTTTTAAAATGTATATACAGACAAATCGAAGAATTAAACTACAAATATTCCTCTAAAATCTAGTAAAATTACTGAAATGCTAATGTTTCATTTAACAAAGACAGCCGCGAGCGATCGGATTGCAATGAGCAAATTTTGACGATTGTCATTGTCATCGTTTGTCATCCGATAACGTTGGTGTCATGTCATGTTAATAAGATTTCGGCATATTTGTAAATTTTAGTGGATTGTCACAAACTTTAAAGGTAGATGTAACAATATCAATACCATATGCTTTCTGTACCTTCGTTGGTGAATTTATTATAAATTATCACTTTACCAATTTTCAGTTTGTTGCTTTACAAATCTGTAGTATTTAGGATAACTAGACTTTCTTAGTCGTTCAAGTGATGCTAAAGTTGTTAATATCCTAATAGTATATTATTCAATGAGCGATAATGTAGGTAATAACTCGCATAGATGATTGTAAATTCATTAAGTTGAAGGTTTTTTTCGTGCCCCAGAAGATCTGAAAAGGTTTTGGATGAGATCGGATTACGTTTAGTGCCGTTTTATCACACAATTTAATGCTCTTTTCGGCTTCAAAGATCGAGTGGGGAGGTTCCAGCCGCTTCAGTAGCTGCCGATTTTTTCTGATGGATCGACATTTTACTTAAATGGGGAGGTAAACAGGCACAATTATAGGTATTGGAGTGAAACCAATCCACATTTGTTCGTGGAAACTCATACCCAAAGGCCTCAGAAGTTAAATGTTTGGGCTTAGGGGATCACATTGTTGGGCCTTTTTTTTATTCCTGATAATTTAAATGGCGAAAGGTACCTCGATCTGTTAGAAAATAACATCGACTCAATGATTACCCAAATCCTCGAAGGCGATAATCTTTTAGAGGGCGAACTGTTTTTTCAACGGGATGGGGCACCCCACATTTTGCTATAGCAGTCCGTCAATTTTTGGATAATCGGTTTCCTGAGCGATGGATTGGAAGAAGAGGTCCTGTGGAGTGGCCCTCTAGGTCACCAGATTTAACTCCCTTGGATTTATTTCTGTGGGAACATTTGAAATCGAAGGTATTTGCTTCAAAACCCGCATCTCTGGAAGAATTACGTGAAAGAATTGTTCGAGAATGCAGTTTATTGACTCCAAATGTGTTCAGAAATGTTCAAAACAGATTATACTACTGTATGGAAGTCGGTGGGGGTCATTTTGAACAATACATACGATAATTTAAACTGCTTCTTTTATTTTTATTTCCCGAACCTAAAATAATGAAACAATTTATTTCTCAGGAACGAATCGATAAAAGTTTTAAAAAATACACAGTTATGCAGAGAATTGAAAGACCTTTCAAAAGATGTAACACTCGACCCCCGCTGCCATTTGAATTTTTTGATAGGGTGGCCGTGAAGGGTAGAGAGATGAACATAGGTATACAAGTATTACATTAAAACCTTGGAAACAAGGTTGACGCGTATCACCAATTTTTCAAAACATTTTTATCTCCAAAGTTATTTAGGGTGCCTACTTTTTGTTTGGACGCCCTGTATATCTCTACAGAAAATGGTTGTCCAATGGATTTCCTGAACCTTTACAGGTTAAGGAAATTGGAAAAATCTCAGAAATCCGGAGATTCTAAGATCACTTTTATTCGACTGTTTATGAAACTTGAGAAATGTTATTTGATACCGACAAACAAAACAACAATCTAGATTTCTATAGAATTATTTTGCTATTTTTTATATTTTTATGTCAGTTATAAACACAGAAGATTGTTGTTCTGTTTATCTTGGTACTAAATAGCTTTTCTTAATATTCATAGACGGCCAGACGACTAGGATCTTAAGACCTCTTTTTCATAGAGTTGCTTTTATTTGTAAAATTACTACAATGTTCTTTCTAGATACGGTCGTGTCTACTGTCTATGACTCTTTGGTGGCACACGGGATTACATTTAACAAGGATTGAACCTAATTGTAATATTTTGTAAGAGGAATATTTTTACTTTCGACATTCAAGTTTGAAACGATCAGTTGTCAGAAAAAGAATACGTTCTTACATGTTACTATTTTAAATTGTACAGTACGAATAGTAAGAATCAAAATGGAAGAGCCCATGTACCCGTCTCCATATTCGTAGGCTTTGTTCTTTAGGTAAAGTCTGTAAGGGGTGGTACGTATCAGATTCCCACAGTAACTTAGGGAACTGTTAAGACGCTCCGGATATAAGCCAGAAAGACGGTTCAATTTACTCTCATATAAATCATTATTTTAAAAAACGGCTTTCACTAAAACACATTAAAAACATGTTACAATGTGGGATGACGAAAGAAAAAAAAGTATATATATAACAAAATATTTTTTTTCTTCTATCCTCGATTTGCAAAAATAATTCTTATCATTCCGCATAGGTATTCTTAAAATAAACATTTTCCCTTTTGTAGAACTAAAATAAAATTAGCCCTAATATCCTCAAATGCACCGAGAAATTTAAAGATTAGGTATAATAAATTTGTCCAATGTCATTATTCTATTACATGCATGGATGACTAATACACTCCGAACACCTCTTAACTCTAGATGTTTTAAATGTATAGCCTCAACGAATGTATTGTGAACTGATGAAGATATCGTCCTGTTATAAGACCTATCAGCCACCTCATCCGCTCCTTATTATGATTAATTATCACGCGGCAATCATTCGAGGACTCATTTATATTTTTACAAAGGACGAGAAGAAATTAGTATTTTTTTCTTATACCTTGCATATTGTTAATAATGTGTTTAAATTTTTCTTTGTTTAAACATTCGAAATCACGGTTTTTCGCAAATATCTAAACTTCTATTTGAATATTATAAGTTCTGGACGACCGAGAAAATTTAGTTTTGTAAACTAATTAGTTTTAATTTAGCAAATTTTCATTATGAGGTGAGTTTAGATGTTTCTATTAGCAATTACCATATATTTAGACTTATTTGGATTTATAAGGAGTTTATTTGTTTTTATCAAATTCCCAATTTTTAATGAGGCCCGATTTAATATTCGAAGAACGGTATTAACACAAGAATCAGAAATATATAAAATTGTGTCACCAGCAAAAAGGTGCATTTTACAACCCTCTAAGTCAATTAATAAAATCTAATAAAGAGCAAAGGCCCCAATATACTACCTTGGGGCACTCCACGCTTTTCCGAAAATGTTTCACATTTTGGTTATTTGATAAAGATTTTGTAAATACGATTGGTGCCATTCATAATTAAAAGATCAATAGACTTAACTGCGAGGAAGATTGATCAGAATAATAGGTGTGAGCATTGCCGTTCGAAGAGTTACAAAAACTACAAGTTCATGATATTTAAACGTAAGCATTTTTAATGTAAACATTTCTTTCTTTCTCTGCCATGTCTATAGCTTCACTGCCATTTTGAGAATGCGCCCTGCATCGTTCACTAATAAGGGTAAGGTAAAGTATAGTTCAGGTAATAAATTCCCGAGACAGAAAAACCCAACAAAAACTTTACTACGACATAATTATATCGCCGTGGGCCATGGCGCCAAGCCTGACATGAAAACATTTCCGACGCACATTAAAAACCTATAAAGGTAAGCGAAGTCAATTTGCGAACGGCACAAAAAAAAGTATCGATATTTAAATGAGGTCGTAAAATTTTTGTTATATTTTTTATGTATCAGTTTCTTCCTACTGGAACTATACTTACTACGTCCAATATCGGAAATATGTTTGTTTTTAACATAAAATTATTATTAATATAAATACTAATAGTAGGTCTGCAATTTGATATATTTCCGGTCGTACCTGTAATGATTTTTATTGTTGAAATGTTTTTTTTTCGAACATATGATAGGAATGATAGGCGGAAAATTATTCTTATCCACCCACCTCCCTTACACAATCGTTCGCTGATTGTCTAATTGTTCACTTGTCCCTCAGAGACTCTTGAAAGCACAGTGGAACTTGAGTTGCCGAGATAACAACGACCAGTGAGGGGAAACGACAAATCCTATGCCCTTCACATCCATATTAACTGTACATCTTCAAGCACTTCATACCTCATGTTTACTCGAATGCTATTCTGTCATGCCCCCTGTCATTAAGCTAACAGATGTGTATGTATTCTTCGTGTGCGCTAATTCTTACGCCAAAATACACGAATTACCTACTACAGTACATAGACTAATAACAAGGATTATATAAGACCGTTGAAACAACTGCCGTCAAGGCCTCACATTCATTTATCCATTTAATAAAAATAGAACCGATTGGTTAATAATAAATAATGATTTATCTACATCAAAAAGAATTCTCCTTTCAGCGTGCAAAAAAAATACGCCTGTCAGTAATCATTTACGCTTGATGGATTCTAAATTATTCTAGGCGTTAAAAAGTTTGCGGGGTTATCTCGATTAATTTAAATTGGCGAGAGGACGTCAGCGAGTCGAGATTTTTTTCGCACAATAATACTCGTGTGCAATGATAGGAGGATTACACATCGCCAAAACACGTCTATAGCGTGCAGTTAGTATTGATCAGTCGATTGTGAAGCTCGACACGCATTTTTTAGGCATAACATCCAAGGTAGAAGGCAATTGAATACTGACAAAATCAGCACACCAGGGGCAGTTCCAAAAAAAACTACTGTCGTTTTCAAAAGTTGTCTGAGAACATCCTTCAGCCTTTATGGTCCATAGTCCTGTTTAAGGAGATAACCTTACTCTGGATATATGTTCTGATGGTGGCGGCATTTGCGTTTGAGGGCTATTTTTCACAAATCGACATCTCTGGTGTCTGAAAACCACTTTCACAAAACGCTACACTCGATTACATCACTCAACGCCCATTTCACTTACCATATCAGCATCATCAGATCATTAAAATTGACAATCGGTGTTCTTCATCTCCCGATGATGATATGGTTAGCGAAACTTGTACAAAATTTTAGTATTCTAACGCTGTTCCCATCACATATCCGCTGACATTTGATTTCAGTTTGAAGAGGACCTCTGGTATATTATCAACTACCACTAAATTAAATTGAAAATGTATGTTATGCTCAAATCGATTTGCAATGTATTTATTTACAGAAGTTATTATAGTTGTACATGTAGAATTAATTAAAGTACTATTTAAAACTTGATTTCATTTGTGAAGCACACAAGGACAACGGATACAAAATTTTAGTATATATAGTAACGTGCGGATTTACCGTGCAAATAAAAAACACAATAACAACTTTACGAGCTCATTATTAATGCCGATGAACCATTCGGTACGGTGTCATCAAACAAGCCAACGTACATTAAAAACCCGTAAAGGTAAGCGATTCAGTTTGCCGGCAGAATAGTACAGAGTGTAACGGTACTTTAATGAGGTCGTAAAGTTTTTGTAGCTTATTTCATGTGCCCGGTTAAATTGCAAACGACTATACGCTATACGAGAATTTTCTTATGATGGATCAGGATTATGTGCATTGTCATTTTTTAGCAAAACGTTAGTCATACAAGTTTGTCATATTTGCAAGCAGACTCTCTTGTAGTTTTCCTATGAACTATTTTTGATTGATATTACCCAGATTCCAATTGAAATAACAATAGTCCTCAATTATATCGACCTTTAGATCGCATTGAACTACAAAACAATTACTTATTTAAATGTAATTGTATTTATGTCGACCTTCAAGATCTGCAATAAAATTAGAACTATTAATTTTAGGTTAACCCCAATTACAGGACAAATTATTTAAAAAAATCATTGATAACAAAAAATATAATAATTAATTAGAAAACAAACGATCTTAAAATTAGTATAAACTACTAGGTAAAAGTATTAAATTAATTTATTTTCAAAAAGCTGTGAAAGTATTTCCTTATTTTTTTGGTACGAAGTGCGAAGAATTTTAAAAAGACACTTTTACCTCTAGATTACAAAACGCGTTAAAAAATATATATATATATTTGTCTGTTTTTAAAGGTACAAAGGACCAATTTATTTACGATGTATTAGGTGGATTTTGCGGGTCCTAGATCCTCCACCAAATGACCCAATAAATTCAGACAGACACAAAAAGGGTTCTGCAGTTTGTTTATGTACATTCCCAAAACTAAAACCACATGCCTTATGGTGAACGTAATAAAATACATCTATTTTAGATTTAAGCCAGGCGCATATGTTGTAATAGATGTTCATGTTCTGACGTACACGACTACAGACTAATGCACCGCGCAGTGCATATTGCACATTATGAAAAACTTAGGTTGAATGACATTTCAATTACTGTTTTATGTTTTTAAAAATAAACGAACGTGCTAAATTCATTTTGAAGGCATTCAATAGGGCAGTGGAAATTACGAGCCTATTTCGACAAATACAGAATTGCAGTTTGTTGTAGTGGTGTAAATACATTGTAAAAGATGGAAATATTAGCTGCGAGGTAACCGACCTAAAATAATTAAACATGCTGTTTTAGAAATTAAGCTTCTGTTTGGTCGTATATCAACAACAAACTGATTGTGAAATCCCGACTTTTTTATGGAAAAAATAAAGATTTTTAATTATTATTATGAAAAAACAATAATGAAGTTCAAATTAAACAGATGGGTAGACTGCATAGAATGGCCTGTTAGGTTTCCCGATTTTAATCCCCTTGATTTTTTTATATGGACATCTGAGGTAAAGTATTTCTTGACTCGATTTTTGGTAAACAATTTAACTCCCAAAAACTGAATTGGTCTTCATCGTTCATTTACTTAATTTCAATAATTGTATGCTGATATTTTGTACAAGGACAAATTTGCGTAAGACTTTGCTAAATGTATACTTCACACAAAGCAGCCACGACCCTGCAGGTTGCCAAAAGTTCTCAAGATTTCAACATGCAAAACAAAAAAACTTACCATTCTGTCTCTTTCATCTTCGACCTGGAGAATTAATTCGCTGAAATTTGTCAGTGATGCACAAATGACCTGTTCGTCATCTGTCTGCGTCCCACCGACACATTCAAATGTAAATCCCTTGAGGCACTTGGCGAAAGACCTTTGAGCAGTACTCAGTTCTGAAAAAAAAAAACAGCATCAATAATGGTAATCTGTGCTTTCAGACAAATTTAATAAGAAATATTCGTACTATGACAGTTCTTGGGTAAAATTCTACCTGTTTGGGTCATCAAAATTTAAGGTAATAGGTACCAAGAAAGTAGATTTTGTATAGAAATATAGATGTATATTTTGTGTATGTAAAAATTTTACTTTGCAAAAAAAACAACGTTTTGGTGTTTGGCAAATAAAAATATGTAGAAGGAAAATTGAATACTAAATCATTAGGTATATATCAAGAAGAGTACTGACTCCAGCACGGAACCTTGTGGAACTCCACATTTACCATTCGTTCAGTTGAATAACTTTTTCTAGGGTGTGTGCTACGGTATCAGAAGTTCCACGGACATTTTGCAAACAGCCAAATAAGAAGTGAACCAATCGTAGGGTAATCCTCTGATCACACAAACATTTAACTCGTCCAGTATCTTGTGGTCTACAGTCAAATGCCTTTTAGATTTTTTTAAGGGTTAACGCCCCACACAATTGTGCTAAGATCCATTTTGCGATTGTCTCGAGGTGTATTTATTACAAGGCCATATTTCAAAAAGTAAATTCCACAAAAGTCATAAAGTTTGATACGCCTCCTAAGGGAGATCTATAAAGTGCTACTGTTATAGTAATTGAACCTGACCTACAGCTGCATATTCTTTTCTATAGCCTTGAGAATTTCAATGGTTTACGTCACGATAATTTAGATCTTTCCTGTTGAAAATTATAACACATGAATAAATTTAGATCCAAGAGAAATATGACACTAGTTTATAATGTTTAGAAATTTAGAAAACAATTAAAGTATTCCCCATCCTCAAAACGGGAGATCCCTCCTTAATAACTAACTACAGGCCTATTGCTATCCTGTGCAATTTTGGGAAGCTCTTGGAAATTATTATTTATGAAAATATTTACTGCGAAAAAGTCATATCCTTAATATCAGCACAGTTTTATGGAAAAAAGATCGACCATCTCGAACCTCACTTGCATTAAGCTTATTCAATAGAACGCAGTTTGTTGAATATGGTGGATTTAATTCTCAGAGCTTCATCGCAACATCTGGAATTCCTCAAGGATCCAACTTAGGGCCACTTTTATTCTTGGTGTTTATAAACGACCTATCCCTAAGAGCATGAGCTCCACACATCTACTTTTTGCAGACGACTTGAAAATCTATTCAGAAATAAGCAAACTTGACAACTGTTATTTTTTACAAAATGCACTAGACTCGCTTAATGAATGGTGCGGAAGCAACTTCTTAAAGCTAAAAGCTAAATGTAAAACTCATGTCTTTTTACAACACCAAAAAACCAGTCCTATTCGCAAATACAATTAATAATACAAATACAATACTAGAAAGATGCTCAAACTTTAAGGATCTTGGAGTAACATTCGACTCTAGGTTCAGCTTCTCTAGTCATATTTGCACCATTGTTACTTCAGCATCTAAAGTACTTGGATATTGTATTAGGAATTGGGGCAGTTTTATAGACATCAACACCAAAATTAATATAATAATAATAATATAATATAGATTTAAACTCGCTTGAAATAAGAATAAATTTCACAGCATTACAAGTATTGTAGAAAGCACTTCATAATCAGTTAGACTGTGTTCATCTGTCATAGTTCAAGTAGGAATATCCCGAGACAAAAAAAAAACGCATCAAAATTTTTACGACCTCATTAAAATACCGGTACTCTTTTTAGTGCTGTTCGCAAATTGACTCGCTTACCTTTATAGATTTTTAATGTGCGTCGGGAATGTTTAATGTCAGGCTTGGCGTCATGGCCCGCGGAGATATAATAATGTAGTAAAGTTTTTGTTACGTTTTTTATGTATCGGGAACTTATTACTTGAACTATAAATAGAATTAAGTTTTTCGTACCAAGACTGAACTCCCGTTAACACAATGCATTTTATACAGATACGAGGCGAACGAACATTCAAGTCACCAATATTTAACATGCGTAAATTATTTAACGAAATTTCTTTAATTACTTCCTCGTCCAGTGGACGTATAGTAATGCAAAAAAATATATTTTTTTTTTGTTGAAATAGGCTTAAAATATCATGAAACGTTGAGATTTTAAATTTGAGCGAAAAAAATTTCCTCCCTGTCCGTCTGTCTGTAACTTTTTTGTGCGCACGTTTACTCTGGAACCGTTTATGATATTGACTTGAAATTTGGTTCACTTATGTATTATAACGAGATCGGGGTTGAAGGATTCGGGGGTAAATGGGGTAAATAAGGGTAAATAGATAAACCAAGCAGGCAAGAGTCCATAAAATTGCAATTTAGGACATGTACGAAAAGTGAAGATATGAAAAATTTTTTTTAGTATCAGCCACCTCCTCCCCACTATCTATCACCCCCCACACTATTATGAAAGGGAGTAAAAAAATTAAAATGTGATTTAGTGTGTGTATAAAAGTTGTCTCTAAAATGAAAATTGTTATGAGACCCAAACACCGAAGAACTCAAGTAAAACGTAGACTCCGTCTCTGTATTAGTAAATTGCGTGACCAACAAACCGTCGAACAGCTAAAGCAAAAAGTTCAAGAGAATTTGAGTGCACTAGAAGAAACCAATTCTGTAGATGTCGCTGCTACCTGGATACAAATTAAAGACAGTTTAAAAAGTGCGAGTGAGGAAATTCTTGGCACTGCAGCAAGTAAAAAACAGGAGGACTGGTTCAATGATAATGAAGCTTTTATACAAGAACTTCTTGACCGCAAACATATTGCCTTCCAAAACGCTATCAACCACCCCAACGACTCATCAAAAGCAGAAGCTTTTACCCAATCTAAGTATGAAACGCAACGCGAAATCAGAAGAATAAAGAACGAGTGGTGGGCAAGCAAGGCCAGAGAAATTCAAAGGTACGCCGATTCACACGACTACAGGAATTTCTTTCAAGGAGTAAAAGCAGTGTACGGCCCCAGTCGGAAAAATATGTGCCCTATTAAAAATTTAAATGGAAATCTCCTCAAAGAAGACCAGGAAATAAGAGCCCGATGGAAAGAACACTACTCTAACATTCTTGACCAGCAAAGTCAAGCCCGATCACGATATTATAAATCTTATCCCTCAATATGACACCTTCGAAGACTTAGATAAACCACTAACAACAGAAGAGATCTTAACCGCCATTGGGCAGCTAAAAAATAACAAATCTCCCGGCGCCGACTCACTCCCAGCTGAGATCTTTAAAGCTGTGTCGTCAGAGCTCATACCCTACCTCAAAAAACTGTTTGATGTCGTGTGGGAAAGTGGTCAAGCTCCGCAGGAGTTTCGTGATACACTTTTAATCAACCTCTTCAAAAACAAAGGGAGCGCTGCGGACTGTGGAAATTACAGGGGTATAGCTCTCCTGGCTGTTGGAGGGAAGATACTCACTAAAGCGATGGCAAATAGGCTAACACCTGTTATGGAAAAGTTACTTCCTGAAACACAGAGTGGCTTTAGACCAAACCGAGGCACATCGGATTTAATCTTCACACTTAAACAGCTTCAAGAAAAAGCACTCGAACATCAAGGAGAAATTCACATGGCCTTTATTGATTTAACCAAGGCGTTTGACTCGGTGGACAGGGAAGTGCTCTGGAAAATTATGTTCCGCTTAGGTATCCCTAGAAAATTTGTGGAAGTATGTCGCAGTCTACATACAAACAACAACGCCCAGGTTATGTATAATAATGAGGCAACCGAACCTTTCCAAACCCTCACTGGAGTTAGGCAGGGATGTGGCCTGGCACCCCTACTCTTTAATTTGCTTACCACTGCTCTAACAATTATTGTTGACAACAAACTGACAGTCAGAGGAATAGGCCTCAGATACCGTTTTGATGGCGGTCTCTTTAACATAGGGCGCTTTAGAGCTTTCACGAAGACACGCACACGATTCATTTGTGATCTCCAATATGCGGATGACTGTGCACTTTTAGCCTCTACGCCGGAAGAGCTTCAAGAACTTTTAGATGTGTATGCCCAGAGCTATGATTCCTTGGGACTTAAAATCAACATTGGAAAGACTAAGATTATGTCAACTCCTCATCAAGTGAACCAAATAGACATTACACTTAACGGAAATTCTCTTGAAGTGGTGGATCAGTTCAATTACTTAGGCAACGTTGTTAATGACAAAGCAAACATGGACAGCGAGATTCGCAATAGAATTAACGCTGCATCTAGAGCACTCTGGGGACTTAGAGAGAGAGTATTTGACAACCACGACCTTGCTTTGTCAACGAAAATGGCTGTCTACAGAGCAGTTGTCATTCCAACACTGCTATATGGATGTGAAAGCTGGGTCACTTACCGTCGTCATGTGAAAGAATTAGAACGTTTTCAGCAAAGACACCTCGGAAGTCTGATGAAAATCCGTTGGTTCCATCACATATCAAACGTGGAAGTACTCAGGAGAGCAAACAGCCTTCCGATTGAGGTGCTTATTTCAAGAGCACGCCTAAGATGGGCGGGTCACGTTCATCGTATGCATGATAACCGCCTTCCTAAATGTACACTTTATGGTGAATTGCTAAGCGGTAGAAGAAGGCGTGGCGGTCAACGAAAGAGGTTCAAAGACGCTCTCCATGAAAATCTAAAATCCTGCGGTATTGCAGACGAGCAATGGGAACAACTTGCAGCGGACAGAACCGAATGGCGAGGGGCTGTGGCCAGCTATCAAGGAAATGTTGCTGCAAGAAGGCCGAATCCAAGACCTAACCAGGTCTATGTTTGTCCTGACTGCGGTCGACATGTGCTCTCCCGAATTGGCCTCTATAGCCATAGTCGTGTGCACCGTAGATGAATGGGAATTACAATGGACTACACCTTTTACTTGTTTTTTATTGTACACAATTTATCGACTGTAACATTTTTATACTCGGACTCGAGTAACCGCTAATAATAATAATAATAATAATAATAACAAGAACAAAACGTCTCAAAAAATTTTAACCCCCTCTATCAACTCCATTGCCACCGCCACGCTATTATTAAAGGGAGTAAAAAATTACATTATAATTAGTATGTGCACGAGAACCAAAGGCCTCTAAAATTTATTTTGGCGTTAGTTACCCCCTCTACCACACCCATTGCCACCCGCACCCTAATGTTTAAGGGAATAAAAAATTAAATTGGGATTTAGTGTGTATACGAGAACCAAGAGCTTATAAAAAAAAATTTACATTAGCCACCCCCTCTACCACCCCCCACTTTATTATTAAAGGGAATAAAATATTTGGATTTAGTGTATATAAGACTTGGATACAAAACCTGGATGTGGAAGTAGTGATTCGTTGGGCAGCGGTTTTTTGATAATGTAAATCATATTATCCGTATATACAAAGAAAATTAGCTAATAATAATAATAATAATAACACCACAGGTAATTACGACCCCCTTTATCCCGGAAAGCTCTAAGAGAGCCTTGTGTGGGAGGGGGCTACACATTTAGAGACAAGGGACACACACCCAATATCCGTGTATAGTGAAAAAATCCCTCTCACAGTATTTTCCACTACCACGGCCGGGGATCGAACCCGGAACTTTTAGGTGAGAGGCAAGTGCGCTCACCTCTCGACCACCAGTCATATAATGAAACATTTCATCATATTATCATATACCTAATCATTTAGGTTAAGAAGTAATTTTACATATATACTATTATACTTATTAATCATATTTTATATTGCTATTTATTATTTTCTGTAATTGGGTGTAAACCTGTTGAAAATAAATATATTATTATTATTTTTCAATTTTACAAAATTAATTTCATAGTTACTAAGCCAATGTTCTGTGAATATATAATGTATAATTTCTATGAATGTGAAGAAAATAGTAGTACGCTCATGGCCGGTTGTATCTAACTCTCTCTCTCTCTCTCTTCCAAATAGACTATAACTCCTTTGGTCATGACAACTATAAATAAATAAACTCGTCAAAGTTAAAATAATTACAAAATGGATCTTTTAAAACCAAGATTAGAGTTGGTATGTATGTACAGGACATTGTTGTCTACTCAGAAACCGTATCTCGTAACTCACACCCATAAATTACTAAATTAGTGATACGGTATTATGCTAACTGGTAATAATTGTAGGGGCGTATTTTCCACTCCATATACATTTCCATCTTATCGCAGATTCGTTGTATCGCGTTCTTCTGCGTGCCGTTTGGCCGTGGATTAAACCGACGAGGGCTATCGATTTGATGCAGGGGTTACTGAACTTTAGGGCTCACTCCAAACTGCAAAGACACTTCTGTTACATTACCCCGATTATTTTCAGCTCTACTTGTCAGTTTGGTTTCTTTTCATCGGGACAGAACTTGAGAGGACAAGATTGTAGATTTCTGGAAGCTTCGTTCATTTGAATGCCCTTTAAGTGGGAGATTTGTTACATGTAATCCGAGTACCCAGACAGACTGTCAACATTTTACTTGAAAATAAATCGGAATGGAAAACTTCGATATTAGCGGGACCTAGATAAGGCAATATTTTTGTGATTATGTTATCGTCAAATTGACCAATTAAAACACACCATTAGAAAGATATTGTTTTTAAATACGCCATTAGACTAACCAACATTAGATTATTTAGGTGATTTTTCAATAAGTATTTGCTGCACTTTGCTTTATTTACTAAAAGTTATAGTTCATTCGTTTTGATTTCCATTGTTCTAATTCATGAAATGATTTTGCTAAATACAATTCGTGGCTTGGCAATTTCACTCATGTTGTATAGTAACAGCTTGTGTCAATTTGATAGATCACTTGCGTTATTTGATACTTAAAAAAATATTTGGGGCGAGCGTAGGTACGTCTTTACTATGTACATATTTTGATATGCCATGTAAAGCAACGTTAGGCGCAGTTAGTAGTTGGATAGGTGACCGTCCCAACGAAGACCGCGTCCCCGCCTCACACATCTTCCAGCGGCTTGTATATTAGTGTATGCGCGGAAGCTATACAACTTTAGGCGAGGGTTGTATAAGGGATATACCATCCTTCGGAGGCGATGTAAAGCCGTCGATCCCTTGTCTATTAAATGTTAGGCGAGTAAAAGATCCCTACTCTTCTTAAGGGAAGACATTCGGCAAAATTCCTGGTTGGGGGTAGCTCGTCTACAGGCGTCGGTGTTAGGCCTCAGTAGCTGAAATAGGCCGACGTTAAATAAATGTATAAAAAAAAAAATTAAAAAAGCTTTTATTCAAATGCTCAAAAAAGTAGAAAATAAACTTTGAAGTAAATCAAACCCATAATTTTGTTACATTATAATCCAGGTCAGATAGCAAAGTAGTATGAATTTTTTCGAAAAATTCCTCAGTCCATTTTGTGAACGTGATAATTAGGAGAAAAATAGTGGGAATTTGATGTATATGTTTTGGAAAGAAAATTTTATTTGGAACCTATTGAAAAAAGGACATGAAAGTGCCGAAAACAGTTTTTTTCGCGTTTTCGATGCGAAAGAAAAAATACTACGAAATAGCTCGTAAAAAGACGAATAAAATGAGTTTTTGACCATTACAATCGGTCAATGACTTGACTTTCCGTACATGTCCTAAATTGCAATTTTATGGACTCTTACCTGCCTGCTTTGCCTATTTACCCTTATTTACCCCCGAACCCTTCAACGGAATTAGATCAAAATATGATCTAGTTCCAGATCTCGTTACAAGTACATAAGTGTACCAAATTTCAAGTCAATATCATAAACGGTTCCAGAGTAAACGTTCGCACAACAAAAAGTTACAAACAGACCGACAGACAGACAGGAATATTTTTTCGCTCAAATTTAAAATCTCAACGTTTCATGATATGTTAAGCCTATTTTAACAACAAAAAAAAAACAATAATTTTTTTTGTGTTACTATACTTCCACTGGACGTGGAAGTAGAATAGGAAGAAAAAAAAAGGAATATTTAGGATTTTTTTCACATTTTGTTTAATAAAAAATTAGGCGCACATTCTCAAACTAGCGCATAGTGAAATTATCATTCCTTATGGTTTTTAGGAGCGATTAAGCAAAGAATCTGCCATACTACCCGAACATATAGGTGATTTTAAGCAGATACCGCCTGGGCTAGTTCGTTCAGGCAACAATTCACAAAAATCAGCTCCTATTGGCATATCCTCAACTCAAATATGTAAATCACTTCACTTTCGAATGAAAACGGCCTTTCTCCTCATTAAGATATAGATGGCGTTGAGATACAAAGAAAGTAATAAATTAAACGATCCCAGAAACCTTCAAAATAGGTTCATGTGAAAAGCCACTGGATTCTAAGAATTCTTTAGAATTTGAACAATTTTCGATATTCTACATACGACATATTCTATTGGACGCCTTTTATAGAATTCAAACATATCTTTTGGTTATCCACAAAATGGACCCGGGAATTTTAAGTGGGACACCCTGTATATGTTCTAAAATTCAAAATAACTGCTTCATACAGAAGCTATAAGCCTGAGCCAGGTCTCGTGGCCACCCGATATACTACAAACGCTAGTACAGAAGGTCACATGTGAAAAACTTTGCACCATTGTATTTCCATCATGTCGGCAATTGTTTTATCAGAAACTAAAAGTATTGTAAGATATTTTCCCAGCCAACACGAATACAATACTATCCAAAATACAGCTGTATCTAACTTTAAGGCATCTGCGTAATTTGAAAGGAACTTTGTCAAGTCAGGAGCCAAGGGTGCAGTAAATAAAGATCTGCAAGATTTACGAGATCAGATGGTTACAGGCACGGCAGCAAAATACCTTTACAAATATTGGAAAAGCGAAAAGTTCCGTAAAATTTATAGGCTATTTATACCATACTTGGAGATGTCTTACGTGGGAACATCGATTTAGCTAGTTAAGGTGTTAAATGTATATATTTTTTGCACGGTCTAATTTGACATGAACCGAATTGAAACTTTCTTTGTTGAATCTTGTCCTTTAAAAATGACCTGCGTCTTGTCTGACATTAAGTTGAAAAAAATACATAACGATTATCTTGTCACCGACTACATATCATTATTTATCTATATAAATTAGAATTTTCTATATAAAAGTACGGTAATCAACACGACTGAAAGAACTAATGTACCGTATGGTCATAAGCCGGCTCGGCACAATCGACTTGCGTTCGTCACAGTGAAATTAATATGAGCAACTCAATCATCTGCCTGCAATAATAAATAAGCCATAATTTATTCGAGCAGAAAGGAATGCTTGTGCATACAAACAAATCGAAACTTGACATCTTGACTCTTGAGGATCTAGTGACGGATCCTTGTATATTTTCTGGCAGAAGTTTACAGCAAAAGCGGATGATATATGGCAATTAGGTGCTCGACATTCGATTAGTTCTTGATCACCCATCGAAAAAATTCACAGATCTTGCGCTTTACGCAAGTATCATAAGCGCACTGAAAATTCCTGAAACAGTTGTTAGTTTCTTAAACTTTTGTAAGGCTTCATAAGGTTCATATTTAAAGTATCATTGAAGTCCAATGCCATGAACCCGAAGGAAGTAATATGCTAATATTTATGCATCATCAGGTGGCCAAATATTTTTATTTGTTGACTTGGCAAAAAATATTCTCTCTTGTGACTTTGTGTTCCGTTACTGTTTTAATGAATTTTGATCCTTGTTTGGTTGAAATCAGACAAATTTAAAGGTAAAGCAATTTTGGCATTTTTACAGTAAATGATCTTATTCGATGCCTAGTACACCCACATAAAATTTTACTTCGATCACGCATCGTGAAATTGAAATATTTTGGTGGTTTCATAAAACTGGTTCCTTTCGTCTATTCAGCAGGCAACATCAGGTTCATAGCCAATGCGATTAACTCGAAGGAAGTAATATGCAAATATTTAGGCATCATATCGCGTGGTCAAATATTTTTATTTGACATCAAAAATATTCTTTCTTGTGATTTTGTTTGATTAATTTTAATCTTTGTTCGGTTGAAATCGGATAAAGTTAAAGGTAAGGCACTTTTGGCTTTTTGCATTCAATGCCTAGTACACCCAAGTGAGATTTTATTTCTATCAGACATCGTGAAATTGAAATACCGAGGTCCCTATTTCAAGTTTCATTGAAATCCAATGCCATGAATTTAAAGGAAGTAATATGCTAATACTTAGACATCAGGTAGCTAAATATTTTTTTTATTGACTACAAAAATACTTGTGACTTTCTTCAGTTATTTTTTTTTATGAATTTTAATCTTTCCTCTGTTGGCATCGGGCAAGATTAAAAGTAGCGTCTTTTAGCGTTTTTACGGCAAACGATTATATTGGATACCTATTTAGTATGCCCACATAACATTTTACTTCGATCAGATATCATGAAATTGAAATACTGGCGTTTTTATGTAACTGAATCGAATTGCCCATTCAGTAGGCAGCATCAGGATTATATCCATTACCATTAATTCGAAGGAAGCAAAATTTTATGTGGATATTGTTTCGATATTTAGGCATCATTAGGTGACTATTTCCATTAAAGTTTCACATAATTACTATGATAAAAAAATTAAAACAACAAGAGCTGCAGTCTACCTAGAAAATTTTAAAAGATTGAGGTCGATAGTAAAATTGAAAATTAATGCTGCATATAGATCATACTTAGTTTCTGTTGAAGAGAAATTGAAAACCGATCCTAAATTTTTCTGGTCTTACATCCAATCAAAAAAAAAAGTCGTAACAGAATTCCAGGCAAATTAGTCAACGAAGATGATATTTGAATTGATAGTGGATGGGTTTTGTAATTACTTTAGTAGTGTTTATTCACATTCTACCAATCCCGATTTTTCTAATCTAGTAAATAATAATGTACCAATTTTAAATGTCAGCGAATTGACTGAAAACGATGATTTGAACGCCATTGAAAAATAAGATGACATCAGGGTACGACCAAGTCCCAAGTTTTCCAGTTAGCTAATGCCAAAAAATTTTTTTGAGGCGTGAACGAGAGGAAGACAGAATATTGTTCATTTTTATTTCAATAATGACTCTATTTGAGAGTTTGATTTTATTTAATTCATTAATTTCAACCTCTGTGCAAACCTGGTCGAGCCGCCACTGTTCTTCCCCTGCTTCAAATCCTCTTAGACCATACGCTTCTCGAGACGCACACGCCATCAACGTCGAGACCGACTATAGTAGACGCAATATACACAAGTTTCTCTAAGGCTCTTGCCCGAATAGACCATGAAATCACTATTAGCAAATTAAAAGCCAGAGGATTTAAAGCTAGTCTTTAACATTATCTACATTATACCTTAACGAAACATCTCAGTTTGTGTCATATAATGGGTTTAATTCAAATTATTTTTATACTACATCTGGAGTCCCTCAGGGATCCAATCTTGGACCCTTGTTATTTTTATTATTTTTCAACGATATTACCAATCTCATTCACTGCAACTTTATTTTATTTAAGAAAATTCTTAAAGTGTATGCATTTCAAAGTTTACGGTTCTTATCCCGAAAGAGGTGAAACATCCCGTATATTATAGCCCATATACAAATTTAATTTTTTCTTATTTACTTTCCAAATTCAAGTAATACGTCATTTCATTTTACATTTATCTAGCCATTTAATATAGTTTGCCGAGCTTAACAAATATTTTGTGGTTATTTTTCACTAAAGCAGCCGTCTAAACTACGAGCCAAATGAGACTTCGAACTACATATTATTTTAACTAATTCATCACAGCCACAGACACCACTTGCCAAAGGAAAGTTCCAAGCTTAAAGAATTCTTTATGCAGTGCAATGTTAACGGCTCAACCATTCCGAGGAAGTTAACCACACTTGAGCTGGTGGAGAGTTGAGTTATGCTGCAGAACACTTTAGACTGTTCGCCGGACTCGTTAGATTATTTTCTGGTCATTTTAACCAAGTAATGCCACACAAAATGCACTCTACGTCTACACAAACTTATCTGACCGTTTACTACGCCATTTATACAAGGCCAACCTATTTTGCTAAGTATTTTGACTTGATTAATTCTCTGTTTATTATTGAATCTGCATTCTGGTTACGGGAGGGGAAAAAGGGTGTTAATTGCGCATTTATGTTACTAAAAGAACATTAGTTTTTTTAATGAAATATTAGTTTTGACTTTTAACAAGAAAACATGATAAGATTGTATTACAATTTACTCAGTTATTATTTCATTCATGAGTTTAGGTAAAAAGAGTTCACATGCTGAATATTTTATTAGGGAAATTTGCGTTTGCAAAATAACAAGTTTACATTCAACAGCCAATTGAGTTGAGATATTTTTCAAATTCTTGATTTCTATTGGTTGCTTACTAATCACAATCGCTTTGTTCCAAACGAACGAAAGCAGCTATAATGACCAGTAATTTAGGTGTAATAAAGACACATACCCCACAAACGTTTCAGAGGTTACGATAATCTGTTACTACTTGATACTTTTGATATGCCATCATTACAATTGAAGCGTGTCTTAGTCCGTTTAAACTTGTGGACAATAAAATAGATAGCATGCTGTTACATGGCCTATGACCATTTAACAGTTTTATTTAAAAACTAGTGTTTTGTGGATAGTTAGCACGACCTGTATATTTTTTGGATTCAGTTTTTGCAGGTGAAACTGTTTTCAACTAACAGAATTTTACATGTATAACTGCTAAACCATGTCACACTGTTTTATGTACTTAATTTTATATCTTAGGAACTTAGTCCTGTTTTTCTATTAACACTATTATGTATCTCATATCCGTTGTAATACAGCATTATTATCCCAGGAAACAATTTGTCTACAAAATTTAGTTACATCAGATATCTATTTTTCAATTTTTATATTTTTGTTTACTATGGAGTACATATGGTTATTTTCCTTACCTTCTCTCATTCTATATATAGTAAATCCTATAACATGTAATATGTTACTGATTTATCAATAATATCAATACGTTTTACTACTTATTTACATCTGTTAATATTTGTTGTTATGTATAAAATAGAAATTGCAAAGGCAAATCAGCTGGCATGGAAAATAAACTATTATTATAGATTCCTTTTATCGATTATATGCCACTACTTTAGTTGAGTATGGGAATCTACAAGGCAAGTTGGCGCGCTTAACGCAACCACTGACAGATGGCCATACTGGTACTATTTTTATATTTTATAGCTTTCAATTTCAATAGGGAATTAGATTTCTCACATTTTTTTGGTGGCGTTGTTTTCCAGTAAACAGGATAAAAAAAGTTTACCTTATCAGTAAAACTCACCAGGAAGTCATTTGCTTGCAGCCTTTGTACTGATTCAAACATTATAATTTTTAACTGTGGACTTCAGTAATTGATATTACAATTTTTATATCCCAGTTACAAAGTGTTGAACATACAGGTAATTTCATTTCATTATACTCATTAAAATATTTTAATGAATCTTCAAATTTTGCCTTTGATATAATTTCAATTATTTTTAAAATAAATTTTGAATTCAAAGTCAATTCTTTTTAATTTAATAAGTAGTTAAAATGCTATATGTACCACATGGTTTTAAAAATATTTTTCTCTTTCCTTTTCATTTTTTTGGCAATTTATAGTCTAAGAAATCAGCTTACTCGTGCATAGCTAATAATAACTCGTGCATAGCTAATAATTACTATTGCATAGCTAAAATTACTTTTGTACTGCTAATCAGCTTACTTTTGTATAGCTTAAATTAATTTCCTGCAGCTTTTGTACAGCTAGCTTAATATTTCGTGCAGCTAATTTAAATATATTTTGTACAGCTAGCTAGCTTATATTTGCATAGCTAACATTGCTTAAATTTTGCATAACTAACTTGCATAAATTTTGAATGTGCTTATATTTGGTTAAATTTCCTACAATTTTCACCCCATTCATTGAGAGACGTAAATTGCCAAGGAAAATTTAGAATTCTTGCAACAAAAGACAATTGTGGGCCTGGATTGCTGTAACAGAACCAGCCACCTGAACCATAAACCACCTAGGATACTGGTATCAATTTGTCTTTTATATATATATATTTTTTTTACATTTCAATTTGTCTCAAAACCGATTTGTCTAATTTTCTTTCATGTAATATATTTTGTCATTCATTTTAAACTATCTTTTTATTTCTCTTACCAATAATTTCAGACTGATCTATAGCAGACTGGTTATTCGAGAAAAAGAGACAATTTTGCTTATTTCACTATAGATGGTGCCCAATTTAACATCAATTTTTCTTTGTCTCCTTTTCTCGAAATAAACAGAAATCTGTCGTTTATGCTGTACATGTCAGAAAGGGTAAGTTTCTCCACTCTTACGAATGCTCTGGACCCACGGCTCTCTGCTCCGGCTTAAACCAGCTAGTCGTCCGCACATGTTGCCTCAATTCTTTCTCAAAAATAAATAATAAGAGAAAGGAGGTAACAATGCATCTACTTGGAGAGTTGAACTTTCTAGTGCCAAGGTTTCATATGGATATTTTTAATTTTCCAATGGCTAGAACCGAATTTCCAAATGTACGACTATGTTATAATCTCATATAAGTACTTATTATTTGTTCACAATCTATTTATAAAAAGTCGGGGCAAGAATTCAAGCGATGCACGTCACGCGTGATCTCATTAAAGAAATTTTAATACTAACATAATTTTTAATCATTAATTACGTTAAAGAGTAATTCTTGACACCCAGTTATTAAGCTTTTTTCAGAAATAGGTACAGTTTAATGGGGTTTCATGATTCTTAGCAATATTTTCTTATTTATAGAATCGATCTGTGACGTGCATCGCTTGAATTCTTGCCTCGACTATAAACTATTTGTCCTGTAATTGGATTATTGTAATTTGCTGGGCAATAAAGACTATTATTATTATTATTATAATCGGCCGAAGCCGTTTCAAGGGTGTGAACTCATTCTAGTCGTCAGTGGTGAGACGACTTCCATAACTAACAACTTCTACGGACACGATCAACCGACTGCATGTGAACAAAATATATCCTCCTGTGTTCTCCCATTCTCAAAATTAAAAAAAGTATAAGCATAAATACGTAGATTATTGTTTTGTTAAACTTCGCACCAAATAATTGTTCTTAATTTTTATAAACAACTGAACGAGAGCGGATATGCTGACTCCGACGCCATCAGGGCTCTTAATAGCCTAAAATGTCAAAAGCCAAACCAAATACAGGCATCTTCTCGTCTCAAGTAGGCGTAGAACAGTCTAAAATGTATTCCTGTCTAATGTATTTTTCTCGCCTCCACTATTTATAATTGCCCACGTTATTTCCCGTCAGTTTTTTTCCTAATGCAATAATCTCGGAGCCGAAAAAACACTGCTCATTGAGGGCGACGATATTGCGAAATTCACAATTAATTGTTTACAATCCATTTGCTTAAAACACAGCTCATTTAGCCACATCAATATTTCGTCAACACCACCGGTTAAAACATAATCCGAGAGAAAATGTACCCTAGAAAATAAGGCACCTTGACCACCGTTCAAGCTGAAGTGTCGATCTCCAATGGTGCAACAAATTAATTGCAATTATGGAATTAAGTTGTAATGATTAGATTTGCGTTCGTTCTATAAAACAAATAACAATTAAGTCGTGAAGGTCAGCATTGAAGAAATCAGTTGTTTTAAGTTACACACCGAGTAGAATGAGTCACCTGCTCGCACGTTTTTCAAGACTTTCAAGGTATACGCTAGCCTAGTACATAAACAGGTGACATTGCATTGTGGATAACAGTGTCATTGACGCAATCGTATTTTTTTTAACGATATGATAAGATAAGTGACATCCGAAACCTACTTTACTTGAAAAATATACATAAATGTGTATATATAGAGAAAAGTTTGTGAGACGTTTTAATACAATTGTAAAAAAATATGCTCCACACTGTTCTCAAAACTGTGAAAGGGACAATTTGTGCAAATAAAATTTCCCTGGGATAAATGTTGTGCAGTATAATCAGAGGCGGATCAAGGGTAAATTGCGCCCCAAGCTGAACCAAAATTGCCCCCCTGTGTATTATGTAGATGTCTACCTACCTAATTCAATTTGCTAATATTTTGGATAGGTATACTTGACCTAGCGTAAAATGACTAATATGTGTGCAGAAGATGCTCGATATGTGCATTGTTTTGGTTCAAACACTCAATAACTCGACGCTAGACGTCTGTGGTAGCATTTCTTATTTCATTTCCATCAATTTCATTCATGGCTTGTGTTATTTTAAATCTCAATTCTTCCTTAGTCGCGGGTGTAGTTTGATAAACCAGATCATTAACTCGCCCCCATAAATAAAAGTCTAATGATGTCAGATCCAGTAATCTTGGGGGCCAAAGAAATGGACCTCTGTTACCCCACTTCTGTCTTCAAACGGTTCTCTTAGTCTTAAATCTACAGCATTTGTTGAATGTGTTGGTGCTCCATCCATTTGATATCATAAATGGACGACATGCTGCAATGGAAGATTATCGACAAAATCTTGAACTACATTGTTAATAATCTTTAAATATTTATCCCCATTCAAGTTTTCATCATACATGTATCAATGTAACCGATTATTCATTGCTAAACAGAAAACGTTTGACTTTCAACTTCAAAGATTAGGTGGGAATTTGCGGCGGCCCAAAAATGTCAATTTGTTCTGTTGAAAACTCCCACCTGTGCAAATTTTGCTTCATCCGTCCAAATAATTCGTCTAAAAAAATTGGGGTCTTCCTGCATTTTCATCAAAAGATCTTCACAACAATTTACTCGTCTGGGATAATCGGTTGGTCGAAGCTTTTGTAACCGTATGAAAGAGTAGGCATGTCTTTTATGATCATGTAAAATTCTCTGCACCGAGAAGTAACTCAATCCCAAATAAAAAGTTGCTGCTCGTATCGATGATCTTGGAAACGCCTCAAGATATCCCAGAACGTTTATTTGATTATCTTCAGATTCCCTAACAGATTTTGTTCTTCTTCTTGGAGGATGAATGTTTCCGGCACGAAGAAACTTGTTTTTCAGTCTTGAAAACATTTGTTTATTCATCGGCGACAAAGTGGGATATTTGACGTTAAATTCGCGACAGGTTCTTGCAATGATTTTCTGGCAGTTTTCAGGTATGACAAATAAATCAAAAATCACTTCATTGGAATAAAGAGCCATTTTTGTTTATGAAAGAGCAGAAAAACGTAGTTAATTACAACTAAAAACTGACAGTTTATTATTTTGCCTTTATTGTTGCAATTGTCTCATAGGCTACAATGTTTTTTTGGATAAATTATAATTATCTACAAAAACATGAGAATAATTCAAAAAGTACGTGCTAGGTAGGACATGCCACCTCAAATTTAATTCTGCATCGATTACAATAACACAATTTAGCACGTACCATTTGACAGAGCCGAATGGTTTCTGTTTTTGTGGGTATCGAGTAGCAAAGCAAATGTGTTACATGTTTTTGGTATTACTTTATCACATTCTCCATAAATAATAAACAAATCTAAAAGTTCTTGTGGGTGTAATTTAAACGTGCTGGCATTTTTTAACCTAAGAGAATGGTTGACATTAATGATTGTTTTTAATCATGGGTAAGTTGATAGCAATCATAAAAAAAATCTTGGACATTTAAGAAAATCGCCAATATTTAAAAAAGTTGTAACTTTAACCCCCACAATGCTTATACTAGAAAAAAGGAAATTTAATTTTACATAACTTGATGTAAACAAATACGGGTGTTCCATTTGAAATAAAAAAAGTTTTGAGGTTTGAACTTGACAAAATGTAACGTGAAAAATAAAACACTTGGTATACTATTATGGAATATATTTTTATTGTAGAGAGTAGCTCATCTTGTGTTCTTTCTACGTGCCAGAGAGCAAATGAGGATGTCCTACACGAAGAACATTATAACGGTTCTTGCAAACCGTTGCACCTGTCAAATTTTCTATAAAATATCAAATATCTCCAAAACTGCTCGTTTTAGGTATGGGTTGCGTTACATGTCTCGACTCAAAATTTTACCGTCATTTCGAAAAGTCGAAAGTATGTAGGGTGTTCCAATTATAATAAGCACGACTCCCGGTATTTCCGGAAGTTCTATTTGAAATTATTATTTTCGGACTCGCAATGGTCGACTATTGTAGGGTACCAAATCTCAAATGTCTATCTTATCTACAAGTGGGGAATATTCTAATGGCCGCCTTAAAAGCATCACCCTGTATTTGTAATTCAGTTCTTCAGTTGATGCCGCTCTTCTCTCGATAAATATTTATTTCTGCACCGGCTGGCTGTTTCCCGTAAGCCTCCTTTCAGCGTATTTGCGTGGTGAGAGCCAGCCAAATGATGTCAGTCACTCTTAATAAGGAAGTCGGTGGTCGAAACGCAACTATCACGTTGTTAACCAACCGCACCGTCCGCGCACTTTGCATATCAAAAGATTAATTAACAAAAAAGCTAGAAGGAGGATTATTATAATTTATGTAATATAACAGTACATCGAGGCATTCTATATACGAAACCGACCGACTGGAACAATGTCGAGGAATGTTCCGTGCTACATTAAACATCTTTTTTATGTATAACCTTGTCTCGTATTATGTTGCAACAAAACAGCCAAAAAAGTATATCGCTGGCGTTGTTCATCGGGAACCTATTTGGATTAGTTATTTAAGAATTGTTACGTAATCTACTACAAAGATTTATAACAGAACGAGTCCAGTTAATTTTTAATATAAGTTAATATACAGGTATAGATGGGCTATTAAGTACGATTAAATGCACTTTTTCACGTCAGCCAACTTGTTGCCATCTTCCTTCACCAGTAACATTTAACTGAAACTACAATCTGTTATGTGCTCATGGTAAACCAAGTAGACACTAAACAGAAACGATATTAAAGACAACCCCAATGCAAAAAGATCATCCATACTTCAAATTAAACACACAATGGAATGTCAAAATGAAAGACTGTGTTCCTTTAGATTTAAGAATACTTTGAATGTCTATATGTTTCACTGCTATAATTGGCTTATTATCGAAAAAAAATTATCTTACGTAAAATCTATCAAAACTATCATACGAGTTGTCGCGCAAATTTCTATCTACTGTTTTAGCACAGGCGGTATTTGTTTTGGATTGGATGAATCGGGTGGTATGGCAGATTTTTGGCTTAATCGCTCCTAAAATACATAAGAAATGATAACTTCACTATTCATTCATATTCATTTCACTAGTTTGAGAACGTGGGCTTCGAAACTCTGTATCTCAGTACCTATGGGGTCATTGCAGGAAATTTAATCCTCTACAGTTTGCCAAATTGAAGTTTTCAGCAAAATCAACCGTTTTCGAAATATTTCAAAAAAAACGAAAAAAGTGCAAACATTTTGAGGAGTTTCGCCCCTTCCCAAAAGTCCACAGGGTTCTTTTGTTGGACAAATTGGGTGTAGCACTACTGGACACTTACAAACAACATCCCAAAGTTTCATTAAGTTAGGAAGCTTTTCTAAGCCCCCCCCAGATTTGATCCTATGACGACTGGCCTATTATCAAAACGATTTTGTTCATACATCAACATCTTGGTTAAAACTGGTTGTGGGGTACTCTGTTTAATTACTAAAGAAATCCTGGTATCATGTCACCAGTAAATTCATTACTATTTATTTATCTGAAGGATAAACAAATAAGATTGGCCATTTGCGTGATCGTCTAGTTTTGTTAGTGTAGGACCCAAATTTCGTTGTGTGTGTGTAGTAACCCTTTTTAATTTACCCAGGTTCTTTTATATAAAGTTTAATATTACTTGTTTCTGTCTGATACTATATAACTTAGAAAATTAACCACTCTGTTAATTTAAATACCTGGTTAACTTGAACATACTGTCTATTAATTGAGAGACCTAGTTAATTATATGTTATTTATGTAGTATCTTATTACTCAAAATTGCACTGTACATTTATAGTTGAAGTTTGTTTTCTATTTTGCTTTTGAAATTAAAACATTTATTTAGTTTATTACTTATATGACGAAAAGGTAAAGGTGAAAGAATAAGACAATAATTGATGGGAAAAAAATAGTAAAAAAAAACCCATTTTATTTTATATAAATTGACGCAACAATAGTCGAACGTGAAATCAAAAGTAATCCAAATATTTGAGACAATTGTCCAAATATTATAATAGGAAAATTTGCGCTGCTATAGTAATGACCATACTATAGATATACTGAGTGTTTTGATGCAATAACAAGAACTGAGATACAAAAGTATGCTGTGTTATTTTAATAGTAATTAGAGTTGTGGCAATGGCCTGATAATGATAATCTATAATTAGAATGCAAAACATGGACAAGAATCATGTCATGTTTGTACATTATCAAAATTAAGTTGAGAAATGAGCATTAAATACTCATGTAAAATATCATAGAGTGTTGAGGAAATATCCTTTAATTATACATTGTTTATTCATTGAAATTAGAGTAGGAACAATCGTTCAGATAATCATATTAATCTTGCTGAGGTGTGAATTTACATTCACGTAAAATCTTTTAGAATGCTGCTGGGGAAATCTCCCTATAATAATTAGATAGAAAAGCAACCAGAAGATTGCCTATGCTTGTCAAACATACGAAGTCGCGAATCCGCGAAGGTAAGAAAGTGGTGTTGCATCACCCTTCAATCGAAATAATTGACCAGACAACTGCCTGAAATATTGACATCCCTCGTTGTAACTGAACCCAATTGAGAACAGAACCAGCCAATTGGCCGCAGTCAATGTTTCAAACCTCTGTTAACGCCAAGTACGCCGAATTCATGTAACTATAATATTTTAATGAGGTGGACATGAGAGTCAACTATTTATTTTATAAAAACTGCAGAATAATTATTGACATGAAGTTTAACGAGTCTATGATAAAGTATCTTGTTATTGCATAGCTCTAAATATATAGTTCTTGAATATAAACTTGTTATTTTGCAAACCCAAACTTCCCTAGTAAAATATTCAGAAAATGAAATTTTATGAATTAAAATCATAACTAAATAACTGGTAATATAATATTATGATAGTTAAAAATTAAAGTTAATATTTCATTTTAAAAAATCTAATATTCTTTTAGTACCACAAATGCGTCAATTTTCCCCATTACACCCCGACGAAACCAGAATATAAATGCAATTGCCAATAATAAAATAGCGTCTCGAAATAAGCAAGCGATCACCTTTAGAAATTTATGCCTGTAGAATTTCCGTGCGCCCTGTATAGCGTTATATCGCCCGTGAATGCTCTTCCCCAGCTTCTTCATGTTTAACGTACTCGTTGAGCATAACAGAGAGGTTAAAAATGGCACTTCATAAAGAGTACGCCAAAGAATGGTTGTCTACGACTGAGATTAAATAAATGAAAAGGCTAAGTAGATCAAAATCTTGTTGGACTCGCAGTCAGGCAAATAATCACCCAAAAATACCGTCAGTACAGCGATGTAACTTAGGTATGTTTAAATTCAATCTTCAAAGTACAGCGAACTCAATGTCCAGCGATGTATCTAAGGTGTGGTGCAATTGTAATCTCTAGGGAGCAACAGCGAACCCACTGTCCTGCGATGTAGCTCGGGTCTGATTACCCTTTTCCATGGGCACTGCAGTTTTTTTATATGGTAAAAATGACGTCACAATTACATGAAAGCTTTGGATTTGTGGTCTCACGATCGGAAAATGTTTACACTATAAATTTCAATGTCTACATGCGTCGTAGTTTTGCAGAGTCCGTCCTTTGCATGACTTAAGATAGAAAACGACAGGCGATTTCACCCTGTGAGACGTAACAGAAGTGCTACTTGCGCTTATCGTGTCCATTGTAAACAAATGCTGTGACTAGACTCGATTTTTAAGTAAATTCTTTGGTACAAATGTAGCGTTTAACGTTGCTTTAAAATAATGTAATTTTAAAATGCATTCTGGTAACTTTATAGTGTTCAATATTAGATGAGTAAATAAATGTAAAAATGAAATGAATTAACTGCAATAATTACTTGAATTTGGAAATAAATAAGAAGAATAAGAAAAAACTAAATTTATATATGGGGTATATACAGGGTGCTTCAATATTCAAAGTTAGATTCTCTTTAACTTTCATTAGATACACTATATGCGTACGATCTATCGTTTTCGAGTTTTTGTCGATTTTATCATGAAACAAGTGTTCTGATAGCGCGCTATAAAGATGTTTAAATATTCATATCTCTGCGATCGAATGGAAATGAAACATAAAAGGAAATTGTTCGTAATCGAATTCTCTAAAGCTTTCGTCTGAAACATTTTGTGATCCGAACGACCATTTTTGAGATTTTAGCGAAGAACGCGCGCGTTTCCATTGCGTCGCAAAACTGTCAAAATTTCAAAAAATCTATCAGGTTCCAATAGTTCGTACGTACGAAGTTTAAAAAATCGAAATTGTGCGAATTTTTATTACCTATAATTTCCATGTGTACACATTTTACAATAAAATTGATACTTTCCTAATTTTTTTCGAAAAACCGATTTTTTTACCACAAAATAAGCCCGTTCCCAAAATTTCAGCCTGCTCTGAATTATTTCATCCAAATTTTCCCATTTTATTGGGCTAAAGTACAACTTATTTATTCACTTAAAAAAATGTACCATCAGCCACAGACATATCAGAAGACGATTTTGGACCGCCTTGTATAATAATAAAAGATTGAATAAATAATATAAATTTGTTATTACGTGCTACTTTATTTCTATTCGATTCCATCAAATACTTGACGGAAGTCAATGTATAAATCATTTGCTGTTTATTATTCAATTTTTGAAAATTGCCGAAAAAACATCCACGCCGAAGACCGCACTCAAGTATATATTGTATAAATATTATTGTATTGTCTTATTAATACATTCGATTACTAGAATCTAGACGCAGTTTGGTTTGGCGACATGTGATTGATTAGACACCAGTAATAAAAATTATTAATTATTTATAGTTCTCTGACATTTTGTTTACCAACTGGGTGTTGTTCTGTATCACATTTTGCGGGTTTATCTTATCTCTCGTGCAGCATACGTAAATAAAGGAGGAGTCAACAGAGAAGAAAACGCTATTTTAATGAATATAATTTGAATATTTTAGAAATAAAATTACCAAAGGAAGTTTTCAATTTGAGGACAACTAAAACTTGGGTAGATTAGGCCGCGGAGAAACAGAGAATAGGCAAGTGAAAGATTGGCAAAATAAAATGGAATGAAAAGGCCGATGACGGTCAAGGCTGTAAAAACTCTGTTTTATTTCACATCACAGTCGTTAAGTAACTTATTTAATTAAGAACAGAGAGTGTTATTCAAATGTTGAATAGGCTTAAATGTAAATTATATGGGCGGCAATTAAATCAAATGAAGTTTAATCAGTCTCTAATCCCCATGCATGTAGTAAGTGAAGGTTTTACATTTTTTAACGCGTATGTCTAAATGTACGTGTACTTAAACAAATCCTGTCTGCCAAAGGATTATCACGTTTACTAAAAGGGCTTCGTCGTTAAATAAACTAAACGAGGCTCATTCCGTTTCGACTAACTGGCTTATACTTCTAACGAATCTTAAGTGAGAAATGCAGGGTCATTATAATAGATAATTTGAGAATTCTACGATGAAATTTGAAAAACTTTCTGAAACGACAACTGACGTTGAATCTAGAAGGGTTGGAATGAGGACTGTCTTACATCAAATTCTGTAAGTGTTTATTAAATAAATTTTATAATTGTTACACGCTGCTATAAAAATGAATCGTACTTTAGTCATCAATTGTAGATATTTGTCTAACATATTAGTTTCAAACAATCTTAATTGCTCTACTATACATGTCTTGTGTAGAACGCTGCAACGGTAAACTGATACCGATTATCTGGGTACAGTCTACGAAAAGTAAGGCATTTATTTGAGATATTTCATTTACTACAGTGCTTGACGTTAAAAATTTGTTAACCGAAATTTAAAACAATTATACATACAGAAGAATTAGGTACAAACGTCTCCCGACCCGACAGCAACTTAATTTTGCATACATTTTGTAAAAATATCAGATTTTCCAGAACTCTGTGGATCAAGCTTTTTCTTTGGGCTTAATCTTATCGTTAGTAGTTCGTTTGGTATGCTAATATTATCGTTTAGATTCCGTTCGTGGCCATATTTAAAAATTGCTGTGTCCCTTTCGTTTTTCGTTCTAATATGACTGACTGTTATACACAAGGTACATCTCGCTTTCCACCATTTTCTAATCTAACAGCATAAAAAGACTGGAGCACAAGTGAATATCTTGTCGCGAATGATCGATTCATTTTCGATAAAACGTTCAGCATAAGACCAATATAAAACAGAGGATGTTGACCTGAATAAAGGATCCATTATCGACAGCAGAAATAAAACCAAACGATAAAACCCTCAATACTTCGTTGGAAAAGCAAAACAACAGAAATGATGGATTGATTTTGGACGAGGATTCAAGTAGACACAGAAAAGAAAGATTTCATTTTCAGAGTGATTCACGTAAGGACAACGCAAGAGGTTATTTTTTTTAATCGAACACCCTGTATGTTTCCATATTTTTGAATTCTCATTGATGAGATGATTTTAATCAGCCAATATTTATTTACAAAATCGTGTTTTTTTCCTTTTTAAGCTTAAAGTTATAAAGAAAATAGTTTTAAAAAACTAAAAAAAACACGCTTTAATAGCAAACCGAACTAAAAAGTAAAAAATAATGTTTAAATTAAATATTAAGATTCTTATTTTATTGTAAAAAGCGTGGGGTGTTTTTTACAATAAATACTCTAAATTTATATTTCTTTTCTTGGTAATTTTGGACAAGAGAATATTTCCGGTATTTTCTGAAAATAATTTTTAATTTGTCTTTGTTAACTTGTGCCTTCAGCAACTTACAGTAATTTTCAATAAACCGATCGCGTCTAGTACATCCGGGAAGATATTTAATACCCTCAGGGGATGCTGCCTTTAAGTGGGACACGCCGAAATTTTTATACAATTTATTGTGATTTGATTTGAATTTTGCAAATAAATTATTTTTCCCATGAAATTCTCAGTCGGGGACGCTGCCTTTAAGTGGGACACTCCATCTGAGTCGAACTGTAATAAATTAATATAGTCTAGTATACTTTAACTTGGCGTGTGTATGTATGAGTTAATATTTCCGTACGATTTCATTTTCTCTTGTACACAAAGATCCAGAAATATTGTCCGGACTATTGCTTTAACTTTGTGTACAATATGGGATGGCCAAGTTAAAGTATACTAAACTATACCAAACACGATCGTAAAAATAAACAAGGACAAATTAATATCTAGTAAATTAACACTTGACGTTTGAACCAGTTTGCTAGTAAAATTTTCTGTACAGTAATAATTATACCGGGTTATTTCCCGCGAAATTCTCAGTCGGGGACGCTGCCTTTAAGTGGGACACTCCAGCTGAGACGTACCGTTTTATTTGGTAGTTAAACATTCCATTACCGGGTTCACCACGTCAAGTTCGCAAAATTAGCTATACCCTAGTATACTTTAACTTGGCGTGTGTATGTATGAGTTAATATTTCCGTGCGATTTCATTTTCTCTTGTACACAAAGATATAGAAATATTGTCCACGTAGACAATGTTTCTGGACTATTGCTTTAACTTTGTGTACAATATGGGAAAAAATGAAATCGTACGGAAATATTAACTCATACATACACACGCCAAGTTAAAGTATACTAGACTATATTTCATAATATACAAAAGGTCTTCAACCGTCTTCACTGATTCTATCTGGAGCATAGAGAAAGTAGTGTTTCTGCACTTTAAACAGAAACTGGCGCTCGAGGCAAAAGCCCGCTTGTACTAGTATAGTGCAAGTTGCAGCACGAAATAGCGGCGTTACAAAAGTAAAACGAAAATTAGTGATGGTTATGTGGAGGCTCACCCATTTTCGATTTTATGAGGAGATTACTGAATTACTGTGAATATATTAAAAACTCCCCAACATTTTGGTTTGGTGATGCTGTCAAGTAGTTGATAGGGAAGAGCTGTGATCAGGTAGTACCATTAACAGACAACCGCGATAGATGGGGTAGACGTACCATACGGCGAGGGGAGGGCTAACTAGAATATGTATGCAAACGTCTATAGTCGAGCTCAGATTTAGCCCCTTTTCACACTGGGCGACTTAGCGACTTAATTAGAATGTACATATTACTAATATAGACCGTAACGCGCTGTTAATATGAACGACTGAGTTGCTGATCTAAATATTTCAAGTGCGCGTCTGGGCGCAATTACTTTTGCGACTAGTTTAACAGTATTTTAATGAGGTCGTAAAGTTTTCATTGACTTTTTTGAGTGCACCGTAAATCTGGGCTCGGCTATACCAAGATGTGAATAATAACAGGAACTATATACGTTTGTAAATTGCAGTGCTGTTGTCACTAATCATTGTAAATTGAAGGTATTGATTATGGGTTAACAGTGGATAATTTTTATCTTTGAAGCAATAATTGGGTTTTCTTTTGTGAGCACATCGAGATGTATGTATTTGTTTTAGATAAATTTGCGAAATTAAACAGATAAGATAATAAAAAACAACATTTTAGACTCTTGCCCGAATTTGTCTTTCTCTCTGTAATCATTTAATTCCAGTTACTTATTTATTAATTTATTTGTATACTTTAGATAAATTGGTTTTTTCATAATTTTCTATTAATTACATGTCACCTAAGTCACGGAAATATTTTAAAATCTCTCATTTGCGATATACAACGTATTTCAGTTCGTCCTCAGGTCAAAATTATTCCAAAAAAAATTTGTAAATTCTGTATAAAATATATACTATATCCGGATGAGATACCGCTCCCTCGTAAATCTTGTTATTTTTGATTTGCGCAGAAAAGTCATTCTTTATCAAAAAAAATTTTGCTTGTCTTAGGAAGTCACAAACAGTTGTCAAACTTCAAATAAATTATACAGGTTATTCTAAAAATTAGAAAGTATATCAACTTAAATACGGAATTTTATTGCAAAATAAGGAAAAAAACTTTTTTCAAAAAATAATATTTTATTCAATTAAGTTAAACACTATTCTACATGTAAACCTCCTGCTAGTACACACTTCTTAAATCTTTTTCAGAATCCTTCACATCTTAATTTCTAAAACATAATATTTCGCAAACTCCTCTATAAAATCCTTATTTTACTATAAGGAACGTAACCAGATTGCAACCAACGGCTACTCTCCGGTCTATGTGTCCCGCCGAGCGCTGAATTACAAGTTACAAGCCTGGCGCGTTAAGTGTAATAATTGCATATTACCATCAAAACGCTAATGCTTCGATTGCGACAAACACCAGCCGAAAGACTGATCCTACTTAAAGGAGCTCTTGTGCCAGTCGTCCCACACCTCTTACAGACTGCAGTTTCGAGCTGTTGGCTCTCGTCAGTGCAAGGTAGGCATGTGACGACCGACACGAAGATCCCTTGACTACTTAGTACATTTCGGTATCTTTAGGATAGCGACATCTAAAATAGTCAGCAGGCACCATCTAGCGGTCCAGTGTCTGTTGCAATCGAAAAATAAATAGCCTGACTGGGCTTAACATCTTAATTTCTGTTGCATCAACTAAGAAAAAACCCCGTAACATCGGCTACGATGTTTGGCCGCATTGTGATCACTGGTTACAGTGATTAACGTTAGATGATAGAGGTCAAAGATATAGTTGGCAGATGCAAAGACAAAAGCAATTTGCCAGGGATTAAATTCTTATGACTCCAACAGGTACAATTTTACCTAAGAACTGTCATGGTACGGATATTTCAAATTAAATTCCTGTTAAAGGTATAGATTACCAATATACATTATTTAAAGTTACTTATAACTGAGGCGTATCTACTACTATTACTAGTTAGTTATTTATTGTTATCATTTTTCTTGGATAGGTAATTGATTTTTTATTAATGTTAATTTGTTCATCGCTCAGCGATTTTAAATTAAAATCTGGAGAATTTACTGCAGATATATGATCTACTAGTGTGTGAGTTTGGGCATTGTTGGGAATACATTGTTCCACATAACGTATTTGTCTGGGACTTCTCTCCACCGTGGAGGATAAATCTGTATAAGTAGAATTTCGTTACTGAGCGTTATTAAGTTTTCGTGAAAAGAAAGCTAAAGGCTTACATTCTCCATCGTATACTTGTTCCAACACTGCACCCATTGAAATATTTGAACAATCTGTTGTAAGGGAAAAAGTTACATTATTGCTACTGTTAAGGTGTGCAAGAACGGTTAAATTGGTAAGTGTTTCTTTTGCCGTTATAAAAGTATTAAGACATTCGTCTGGCCAGGAGCTGGGATCCTTCATATCATTACGCTGCAATTCAGTGTTAAAAATATGTAAGTAAGGGGTTTAAAATCTCAGCAATATTAGGAATAAAATGATGATAAAAACTGAGCATGCCTATAAAACGCTGTAGCTGTTTGAGTGTAGTAGGATGCGGGATTATTTATACTCGTTCTTCAGTTGGTAAAATACCATTTGATGAAATATTATGTCCTAGAAAATTCAGATTTCAGATTCAGAGGAACTATTGTGACGTATCTACTACTAATACTTATTTATTATTCTTATTTTTATATTAAGAAAGATACCTTTGGCATCTAGGTCCGCTACTAATGGTATCTATTACAGAAGAATAATATTTCAGATTGAGAGATACATACATAATTAATAATTATATACATGGTATTTATTTGAATACAATAAATTATATCAAATATATGAATAACTCTTTTATTGTGGTTAAACCCACAATAACCACCCCTATGTTTTTGGAGGATTTGCATCTATAATGTGCTTTTATTAGCCCCTGTGACACACTGTATATATTGAGTTACACTTAAGAAAGTTGTTAATTAACGGTTAGATGTAGATTAGATAAGCTGAGGAAACAGATTTAATTGTCTCCTGATGATGCCAGCTTGGTTAGCAAACGCTCAAACGCAAGTCGAGTGTATATGTTTGGAGGTCTTCAACTGTGACAATTTCATTATATAAAATGCATATATTATTAAAACGAATGAGTTTTTCTTACTTCCCTTATTCAAAAAATGGTTATACCACCTTCGATGAAGATCCTCACAAAGTCTGAATTAGGAATTTATAATGTAGGTGCGATTAAGTATTTAAATGTGAAGATTTACAGAATTAAATATTAATTTGTTCAAGAAAACAGATAATGCCAACTAGGAAATCGTTCGATAAAAATTGCCACACTGACGAGAATCCCCTATTAGTGGATAAAGGTATACAGGCTGTCCATTTTATCAGGGCCCTCGAGAATATCTCACTTTATATCGGTCGTACAAAAAAAAATTTTTACGAAAATTGTGCCGATTTATATAACCTACAAAATGGTTTAAAGACATTTGAAATCCATGGCCTACTTTAAGAGTTATGGCGGAAAATATCGAAAATGCGGAAAACGTCTAGGCCAAATATCTCCGTTATTTGAAGAGATACGAGAAAAATTCTAGGACGAAAATTTTTTGCAAAACAGAGTGTTTCAACGTGGTTTTATCTAATTTTTTTCAAAACCGCTGTATTTTGAGATTTACTCTTCAGGCTGTTAAAAAAATATATTTTGAAACGGGCGGGAAATGGCGCCATTAAATAGAGTATTTTCCTCCCTTTTCAACGATATATCACATGCCATATTTATTTATTGGTACTACGTTAGTAATTATAAAAACATTTTTTTTAAATCAATAATTTTTTTTTTAACAAGCATTATACTTGCCGTGGAGAAGTATGATTAAATAAAACGATAAAATAATTCAATAAGTTGTTCAAATCTTTGCTATAATAAAGCATTAACACAATTAAGAAGAATAAAGTAAATTCAGGTAACAAAAACAAAATAATAATCAAGAAAGCAACATGGAGCAATTATGGAAAGAGTATTCGCAGTTATGCCAATGTATAGAGGTCCTCCATAAAAGCGTCACTCCTTGCTCAGAAAGTTAAAATGTCTTTACCAATTAATTTAAGTATAATGTCCATTTGTTTGTATTTCATGATTTCACTATTATTTCAATTATTTTAAAATAGTTGGCTATGAACAAGCTTGATAATTTAATTTTTTGACAGATCATCTCAGTTAATACTTAAACTCAATCACACTCGTTTAAGAATTTAGAATTTTCAAAAATGATTTTCACTCACATTGATCGTTATGTGTTCGTTACATATTGGCAATGCAATTTTAACTCTGGATTAGCTCAAGTAGAATATAGAAACAGATTTTCACAAGCACTACAGCCGAATAAAACTCTGTTCAGAAAATTAGCTACGAAATTGAAAAATAATGGTTCATTTTTAAAGAAGAAGATAAGGTTGAACAGTGTTTACTGATAATTTAAATAAGGTAAACCGAGTTATTAATTATGTAAGAAATAAAAATACAGAAAATTTGGAAACATCATTAAAAGAAATTCAAATTGCTTGTCATATAAATAAAACAAGTGCTAGAAAAATTTTAAAGAAAAATGGTTACCGGTGTTATAAATCCAAAAAAGTTCACAATTTAGAAGCGGGGAATAAACCAAGAAGGACGACTTTTTGTAGGTGGCTGTTGGAAAAGAAGCGTGCCGATCCATTAATATGTAGTAAAATACTTTGGTCCGAGGAGGCAAATTTTTCCAATAATGGATTTTTTAATCGCAATATTCATTACAAATGAACTTCTGAAAATACACACTGGCATAGACCGACTGGGTTTCAAAATCGTTTTTCAATAAATATGTGGATAGGTATTTTAGGCACCAATTTAATAGGTCCTTATTTTTATGATGGTCCCTCAGTGGTCAAAGGTACCTAAACTTTTTGAGAAATGAATTTAATGAATTCTTAGATGACCTACCTTTAGAGAATCGACACAACTTTCAATACTTTCAATAAGATGAAGCTCCTCCCCACAATTCCCAGATTCGCCTGGATTAATTAGACGAAATTTTGCCTCAACATTGGATAGGTACTAATGGATTTATTCGATGGCCCCCTCATTCTCCAGATATAACCCCAATGGATTTTTTCTATGAGGGTATATTAAAGATAAGGTGTTTTCGACGGTACCGCAAAATGTAGACGACCTAAAAGCTCGAATTCAACAGGCATATTACAGTTACCCCCGAAATGCTCAGTAATGTTTTAAATGCCGTGCCTCGCCGCGCTTGATTATGCATAAGAAATCGCGGTGGACACTTTGAACACTTGATATGATATGTTAATAATTATTTTGAGGATTAGATAAATATTAATGTTCTGTGTGCTATATTCTTTTTATTATTAATTTGTTTTTGTTACCTGAATTTACTTTATTCTTCTTAATTGTGTTAATGTTTTATTATAGCAAAGATTTGAACAACTTATTGAATTATTTTATCGTTTTATTTAATCATACTTCTCCACGGCAAGTATAATGCTTGTTAAAAAAAGTTATTGGTTTAAAAAAATGTTTTTATAATTACTAACGTAGTACCAATGAATAAATATGACATGTGATATATCGTTGAAAAGGGAGGAAAATACTCTATTTAATGGCGCCATTTCCCGCCCGTTTCAAAATATTTTTTTTAACAGCCTGAAGAGTAAATCTCAAAATACAGCGGTTTTGAAAAAAATTAGATAAAGCCTCGTTGAAACACACTGTTTTGCAAAAAATTTTCACCTTAGAATTTTTCTCGTATATCTTCAAATAACGGAGATATTTGGCCAAAACCGCATTTTCGATATTTTCCGCCATAACTCTTAAAGTAGGCCATGGATTTCAAGTGTCTTTAAACCATTTTGTAGGTTATATAAATCGCCACAATTTTCGTAAAAATAATTTTTTTTGTACGACCGATATTAAGTGAGATATTCTCGAGGGCTTTTATAAAATGGACAGCCTGTATATACATATGATGAAAATCGACAAAGAGCCGGACCAGTAGCGTTATTGTTTAGACATACCAGCAAGCCCTACTTCCGCACAATTTTTCGACTATAAACGATTTAAACGTCGACAATACGGATTTGTATTCCGCGCCGTGCCGCACTACTTGCTCTCCCAAGCTTCGCCCGTACGATTCACGCCAAGGTGACACTTGCTGCTTGACAAGTCTACTCGTCGCGCTAATAAAGTATGATAAGTAAGAATTGTTATAATTTAAAACGTAACTGTTATTCCACTTTTTGTGTAAAAACTTCTTGCGACTTGTTATTTGCAATTCGCATTACATAACGTTATTCTGCAACGTTTAGGAGGTCTGGGCCTGTCACGTAACACTCGGGTTTGTGTCTATTAAACTTTTTGTCCGCTCCTAGAATGGATCTGATTAATTTTAATTACAGTTTAAAAATTAGAATAAAAGTTATAAATTGGAATTAATGTTGGGGCTTTCCGAAGTTCAGGTCCGTCGAATCGAAAATATTTGAAGTAGGTAGAAGCTTAAACAACAGGGTGTCTACTGGACACTGAAATTCTCGATTTCTCCTGGTCTCTTTCCCGTAATATGTGGTAATAAATGTAATAAAAAATCATACGTTGTCGTCATAGTTTTTCGAAAATTTCAGATCACAAAAATTGTATTTTATATCAGAAAAACCAAAACATACATCATAAGTCTGCGATATTAAAAAAAAAATGATAAAACAAGAAATCGCATCTTTTGTTAAAAAAATGTGTGCATGCGTGAATTTTAACAATTTTTTGAAAAGTCAACGAAAAATTCTTCTTTCCAATTACGTGAATTAGCTCTGGCTGCCAAAGTTGCCTTCAACGTTCTATGAAATCTTTCAATCATACCATTGCTTTATGGGTGATACGTGGTTGTATGTATTTTCTATGGCAACCGAGGAATTTTGTAAATTCTGGAAATAATCTAAATTCGAATTGCACTCCTTGGCCTGTTGTTATATAGAGAGGAACTCCAAAACGGCAAATATATTGTTGAAATAATGTTTTAGCTACCGTGTCTGCAGTTTACTGTGTAAAGGATATGCCTCTGGCCAACGAGAAAATCGTTCAATCACTGTGAGTATGTGAGAACAACTACTAAATAATATCCAATCAGAAACACAGAATTTAATGTATGGAGTTCCTCAAGGCTCTGTTTTAGGACCACTATTATTTATGCTATACTTAAATAATTTCCCGAACTGTTTAACCACTGGACACTTAACGATGTTTGCTGACGACACAGCAGTAACGCTAACAGCAGATACAATTAACCAGCTCCATTAACTGATTGACCAAACTTTCCAAGAGGTCACTACCTGGGCGCAAAGAGACAAACTAATCATGAATAAGAATAAAACAGTTATTTTAAACTTTTGTTTACAAAGACAATATTATATTGTATCTCATCACACCAAATATGCTTAACCTTGACAATAAGCTGTTGTGGGACAGGCACATTGAACATGTACGTTCAATGCTAAATAAGGCCTATTTCGCTATACTGCAAATTCAAAGTGCGCTGGATGAAGCGGGGTTATTGAGTATGTCTGGGAGTATGTATTATGGATCTTGCTTATTCGCATGTTTCATACAATATTATTGTCTGGGGAAGTGCAAGAGATAGGGATAGAGTGTTTATTAGCCAAAAAACTCTAGTTAAGCTTATATTTCATATGAATAATTATAACGAGAGCTGCAAAAATATATTTAAAACTAAAAAAAAAAATATTAACTAGTCCCCGAACTACTCCATGTATATTAATGTTAAAGTGTTTGATGTACACTAAGAAAAATATTAATTTGTTTACGCAGAGAAACAATTTTCCTCATACAGTACAAGAGGTGGTGACCTAATTAGTATACCCACCCATCATACGACAAATTATAAACACTCACCATATTATAACTGTGTTGTACGTTTTAATAATCTCCTAGCTGATATTCGAAATATACAAAACTATAGAAAATATAAAGTCATGGTCAAAGATATTTTGCTGGAAGGTAGTTTTTACAGTGTCCAAGACTTTTTAAAGCCTTTTAAGGCTCTAGTTTTACTTACTTACATTTTAATATTTGGGAAAACAAGAAATTATTAATTTAATCATTCGGTCTTTGTTCATATTGTTATCTTGTATATGTTAACCGCAAACAACTGTATTGTGTATACACTGTAATTTTATTAAATGTAAATATAAGGCTTGTATCTACTTATTATATATTTGTATTGTATATATATTTCCCTTTTTCACACATGACTTAATGAGCGATAAATGTATCTTCACCGTAATAAATTAGTGATTAATATATTTTAATTTTTTTACCATGTGCATTCCGTTGTGTGCTACATTTGCTGTGTCAACTTTATATACCTCTTGAAGGTGGTTACAAACATTTTGGAACACTTTGTCACTTTCCGAACACCCGGTATGTGTTTGAGATACAAATCTGATCTAATCTCTCATCTATAATTACGCACAATTACGCGCGGAAACGTAATCAATACTTAGAAGTGTTTGTAGATATATTAATTCTTTTAATATTACCGACTTAAAAAGAGATTGTGACGAAAGGGAAAAATTGCAATATATAATTGGATAACAGAAAAAAAAGACGGTAGTTCATCGACACCACGTCGTAGACGTCATCGTAAATTCATGAGAAGAAACGCTCCCATCTCCCCGCCTACTTTCTTAACATTCGTCGTAAAGGTAGCGAAAGTGGTAATGTTTATTATTTACTATACCATTTCAAGGAGGTGTTTAATGAAAGCAATCTTATCAGTGCGATAATTCTTTGTCGCTTTTAAAGAAGCCTACTTGAAAATTAATCGCGATTTAATTGGTTTTATCATGCTGGTGACATCTTGACATTTCACTAGCCGCAAAATTAAAACATTTTTATGGTGAAACAGTCAATTATTGTAACATGATTTAATGTGCCATATGATTTAAGAAAAAAATTAAACGACTTCCATCAAAAATACGAAAGGTCATTAAATTTCATCATCATCATCGTTGTCGTCATTTCAATGACCACCGTAAATAAATTTAGATGTATTGATTGCAGAGCTGGGTCGTATCCGAGTACTTAGGCATATGGATACAGTATCCGGATACATATTGTGTATCCAGGGCTTGTATTCGAATACTCCCAGGAACAAGTATCCTTTATCCGTATCCGCCACAGATTTTAAAGGGTATCCAGTATTCGAATACAATTTATCGGGCGCGGATACAAAAAGTATCCGGATACCTTCAAAAACCTACGGATACAATCAATAACGCTGACTAAGGTTGAGTCCGTGACTCGTGACTGTACTGTAACCATGTGCATTAAGAGTTTAAAGAGATGCTTTGCTGATATTATAAATTTGCAATGTAGTGATGCCATTATATTAGCTGCTTTAATGCCGTGTTTCAAATTAAGATGGTATAATGTCGTTAAAAATCCATCAAAATCTTTAAACGGCATTAAAAGCACTATAATTTCTTCAGCATCAGAACTATTGGTCAGTCTTTCTTCATCTTCAGATGACTCGGATGGCGCTGAAGGAGAGACTTTCGACAATTTCTTCGATTGGAAACAGAAGAAATGAACAAAACATCTAAAATTGAACTAGAACTTTTGAGGTATTTAGAAGATAAACGCAGCTGTTTAGAAATGCTACATGATTTTCCTATACTTAAAAAGTTATCCATCAAGTTTAACACTTGTTTGCCATCATCAGCACCTGTTGAACGGCTCTTTTCATTTGCTATTATGATAGACAATCCTAAGCGCAATGCCCTAACTGATGAACATTTCGAAATCCTAGTTTTGTCAAAGGCTAATGGGAATGCAAATATTGACAATAAAACAGTGTAAAATCCAGATGTTTTAGTTGTGTCATTGATTGAATGATTTATAAAGATGTACAACCTGCTGGTATCGAATTTTTTTTATTTTTTAGAGCACTGTATTTTTTAAAAGGAATGCTAGTTTACAATATATTTTTTACTTATAGGAAAGTGAGTAAAAGCTGAAAGCTGACTATGAAAAACTAAAATTGGTGACTATTAACTATTACTATTATTCTTGAAGATTAATGAAAAAGATAGAGCAAAAAATCTCGATACCAGCAAGTTGGGCGTCTTTGTAACTCATTCAGTCAACGGTTGTGTGTTGTATTGTAAATTGTTTCTTTTTTTTATTAGGTATAGGGATAGGGTATAGGTAGTATTATAGGAACGATCGATAGGAAGGAAGGAAGTAGATAGTATATAGTGTAGATACAGGTAGTAGGTACTTAGGTACTACATAATATTATGACATATTTTGGTTTTTACTTACTATACACTATACTATGCGTATAGGGTTTCTTTTAATTTTTCTTTCACTCAAACTCAACCTATGCTGATGTATCCTGTATCCGGTATCCGAAAAACAGTATCCGGATACAAGTATTCGAGTACATTTTTACCATAAAAGTATTCGTATCCTGTATCCAGTATCCGAAAGCAGTAATTGTATCCAGTATCCGGTATTCGAATACTTTTTACTTGTATCCGTATCCAGCTCTGATTGATTGATTTTTGCAAAAACGCAAAAGCACGCCAAAAAGAAATAATAGGGGACACACTTTCCTATGACTATTGGCTGCACCCTCTCACCCCAGAGCCACCTGTACAATTTTCTTACATGGAACCGACCTTACATTTTTGGGACATTATTAGTTAAATGCACTGTATAAATCACGATTCCGGCAAACTAAAGATGTCCAATAGAACATAATTCTCATAGGACGGTTTGTAAGAGGTTCTTGCTCGGTTTTTTGCAAATAATATCTCTAAAGACAACCATTTTAGTGAAGAATGTCAAGGGATCTTTTTCAAAGATTATGAAATTTCCGTTCCTTTTCTACTTGTCACGCCCCTTTACGTTCTAATTTATTAACTCAATAACAATTATTTGTACATAAAAAATACCCTCTATTAAGTTGAATATTAATCCCGGATATCTTTAATTTGAGACTTACCGCATTGTCATATACCCTTACAATTGAAATGATCCGTTACATGGCCAAACGTTTCCAAAATGAGCATGTTCATGAATAATCGTAAAGGTTCCATTCAGCTTTCATTGGATGCATTTACAAACGAATGTTCTTTCCTATTATTTGGGATTTTCTGCCACATGTATTATTGTCCTCTTCAAAAACAAATCACCGAATCTACAAAATAATAGAATTATTGGAAAAAAAGCCTCTGCGCCCGTGACGTTTACGCCAAAGGAATAGTCAGAGGTTATGTTTTGCAAATAATATAAATCGGAATAAACACAGAAATAATGTATTTTGCTGACGTTTCGGAAAGATAATATTGAGTTCGTTAAGTTCTTCGTTTAACATTGGTAGCCAGGTTGTACAAATATCTACAGAACAATTCGATACTCACGTGTCTTTAATAAGATTACTACTGATTCTTTAATTTTTCTTTTTTTGGTATCTGCTTCTTTTGTTAAAATTTTTGCCGAGTCCCAGTTTATTCTATGTCCGTTTTCCCAAGCATGTTCACAAATCTTTGATTTCTGAATTTCATTCTTTCTAATGTAATTCTTGCGCTCATCCAACCTCACACTGAAAGGTCTGGATGACTCACCCACATAACATTTATCACATTCGCACGGGATATTGTAAATACAGTTTTTTGAATTCTGCTCCCTGTTTATCGGTATTGTTTTTGTTAAAATAAATCTTAAAGATTTGTGAACATGCTTGGGAAAACGGACATAGAATAAACTGGGACTCGGCAAAAATATTAACAAAAGAAGCAGATACCAAAAAAAGAAAAATTAAAGAATTAGCAATAATCTTATTAAATGAAGACAAGTGCGTATCGAATTGTTCTGTAGATATTAGTACAACCTGGCTACCAATGTTAAAAGAAGAACTTAACAAACTCAATATTATCTAAAAGAAAATATCATCAGTTCTATGTTCTGTGTAAGTAGTAAGTATCTATGGAAATAACATAAACAGAATCTTAAAGTTGTGTATTTGACATACACAGCAAAATAAGAGTTCTTCCAAAAAAAGCTTTGAAAACGGAATGAGATTACTTTCCGAAACGTCAGCAAAATACATTATTTCTGTGTTTATTCGGATTTATATTATTTGCAAAACATAACCTCTGACTATTCCTTTGGCGTAAACGTCACGGGCGAAGAGGCTTTTTTCCAATAATTCTATTATTTTGTAGATTCGCGGTGATTTGTTTTTGAAGAGGACAATAATACATGTGGTAGAAAAACCCAAATAATAAGAAAGAATATTCGTCGAATGCCACAAATAACTTTCGGACAATATTTACAAACGAGTTATTAAATAATGTTGAATTCGAGGTTGAATTTTCATGTACTTGCACTTATTTTTTTATTGTTTATTGCTATAATTGTATATAATTGAAAATAAACAAATAGAAATTGCGTCTAATCAATAAATGGGGACTATGTGCGCACACATAACTTAAATTAAGAAAACAAAGACGAACATATAACTTAATGACAGCATATCCATATATTAGTTATAAGACATATTGTAATTATTAATATATGTAAACGTAAAAACTTGCGAGTAGGAATATATCGAGAGGACACAAATTATGTGAGCAAGATGTAAGGCTCACGTGTTAAGGATGATACGTGTATTATTTATAAGTTTTTAAACTTTTTCTTAGTTTATATTGTTACGTGGTTTACAATCTCCAGTAAACACCCTGTATATGGGTTCAATAAATCGCAACAAGAATCTTCACAAACCACTGATTTATTAATCACCTAGTTTTACAATAATTAAATAAAAACAACACAACTAATTATACTTTAAACTAACATAAATTCACTACTTTAAATCACAACTTGACACTGTTTCTTAGTTCATCTTATCACTTGCTTGTCTAATATAAAACTGTCCGCAGTGCGTTTAGATCCACTGTATATATACCCGCGTCGAATGTAGTCGATTATCCTAGAATGTTCCGGCCTAACATTCGCGACTTTTCTGGCGCCGTTCTCGAATTTTCTATGATTCCAGTGGCGTTGTCGTGCACATAACAATATAGATTATTAATATTTTTTATTTCAACCGGTATGTTATTATAATAATGCGGCCCAAGTTAATCTATAGAGTTTTGTTGTTTAGTTCCATTACACTTTGGGATTATATTTTTATTCACCATATATCTAGTGTGGTGAATATGCAAATGTGTAAGCAAACTAAATATGGAAAAATTTTTTTTATATAAATAAATACACCACAAGTGTAATTACGACCCCCTTTATCCCGCAAGGCTATAGAAGAGCCTTGTGTGGGAGGGGGCTACACATTTAGAGACAAGGGACACACACCCAATATCCGTGTATAGTGGAAAAATTCCTCTCACGGCATTTTCCACTGCCACGACCGGGAATCGAACCCGGAACTTTTGGGTGAGAGGCAAGTGCGCTCACCTCTCGACCATCAGTCAGACATAGAACATTCTAATATATTAATTGTTTTAAATTTAGACAATTATATTCTCTGAACAACTGATCACTAGAGTAGGTAGGGTCTTTTTAAGTATTATTTTCAAAATTGTTTTTTGTATCGCTTTAATCAGATTTAGAGCATTATCGTAGGGACCACCCCATATGAGTATGCCATAACTGATTTAGGTCGACCCATGATCTGATTTTTTTGATATCTTGCGCAAGAGCATTTTTCACATCATGTCAATCATAGCCTTTACAAATAATAGTTGTATCATGTGCTTATGAAATAATTTGGCCAGATAAATTTAGATTATATAAATTGTTTATAAATATTGAAAATAGAATTGGCGCTAATACGGTACGTTGAGGAACTCCCACAGTTTCATAGTTATAAGTTTTTCATCACCTATTTTATATACCGGGTGTCAGAAAAGTATGGAAACGGTGGAAAATCTCATGCATCCAATCGAAAAATAAAAAAATACGTGTCAAAAATTTTTAAAAAAACTATCTACTGATATCAAAATGACCTCCCAACCCACCACCCTGTGGGTGGGGCGAGGGGCATCTTTAAAATTTCAAATTTAAACCCCTGTTTTTTTTATTGCGGAATCGGTTTCTACGGCAAAAAATACGTAAATTTTATTCCCGACATTTTTTTTCGATTCTTGCATGGTGTCGCTGTAATCGCAAAAAATGAAAAGAAAACATTACTGTTTCAAGAGTAGCGTCTTGTGCCAATAAAAAAACGTCCAATTCAAAAACTGAAAAACACGTATTTGTTATTTTTACGAAATCTATCCAATGACATTGAATTCGACTCTCCCACCCCTAACCCAGTGGGTGGTGCGGGGGGTCAACTTTGAAATTTGTAATGAAAATCTCTATTTTTTATAGCGGATTCGGATTCTACGGCCAAAAATACGTGAATTTTATATTGGGCATTTTTTTGACTCTCGCAAGGTGTCACTGCAATCGTACAAAATTGAAATAAACCTTAAGCATCCATAAGTTTGTAAACATTTACAAACTCTAGCTACTCGTGTTGACAAAAAAACATTTAGTTTAAAAAACAATATCTGTGATATCTTGGTTTTTATGAATGTTTTTTTAAAAGTGTTCTTAATAACAGTATTTGTTTTGTGAAATTTCTACGAGAACGTTCAGTTCCTTCCAACTTTTGTAGAGGCAGGAGCGCACTTTTGTACGGAAAAATTTATTTCATTTTTCATTAGTTCTCGCGTTTTTTTCTGCATAAGGGCTACTTTAACAGAGGAAGAGAGAGTTTCTATTTTAATGATGCGACGGTGGGGCGATAAAGAAAGGTCCTATGATGAAGTTGTGATTTTATTCAACGAAACTTTCCGTGTAGATCAAGCGGGAATTTCGAAATCTACTGTGTCCCGTACCATCAAACGATTCCTAGACACAAGGACAAATAAAAATCGCCCAAAATCTGGAAGACCAAAATCTGAAACATCGGAAGCCCGACAAATGGAAGTGGCCCAGGCATTTGTTGAAAATCGAAGGTTATCAATCAGCAAAGCCAGTCAACAGCTTGATATGAGTGCATTTTCAGTTCATAAGAATTTGAAACTTTTGAAATTTCATCCATAAATTCACCTTCACCAAGAGTTAAATGAAGATGATTTTGATCGGCGACTTGAATTTAATGAATTAATGATGGAAAGGAGTAACCAAAACCCAAATGCTTTGTCATCTCTACTTGTCTTCTCAGATGAAGCAACTTTCGAACTCAGTAGAAAAGTTAATCGCCATAATTTCAGATGTTGGAGTGACGAAAGCTCTCACTGGATGCTTGAAACACACACGCAGTATCCACAAAAATTAATGTTTGGGCAGGAGTTTTCAGGGATCGAATCATAGGACCGTTCTTCATAGATGGAAATGGATGGAGACAAATACCTGGAAATGTTGACAAATCAAATAGTTCCCGCAATACAAGAGATTGCTGGTGATGAGTTCGATAATGTTTGGTTCCAGCAATATGGGGCTCCTCCACACTATCAGGATATTGTTAGGGACTATTTGAATGGTACTTTCGAAAACCGATGGATAGGTCGAAGAGGAACTATTGAATGGCCAGCAAGATCTCCCGACCTCGCGCCACTTGATTATTTTGTTTGGGGCTACGTGAAGGGTAAGGTTTATTTCACTAAACCTCGTGATTTGGAAGAGTTGAGGCAACGCATAATAAACATTTTTGCAGAAATACCACCTCAAATGATAAGAAGTGCTATTGAAAATTTTTACGTTCGTCTCGGACAATGCCAAGAAGTCAATGGGCACCATTTTGAACACCTGCTATAATCTTGAAATTAAAACCTGCTAGTGTAGCAGTTAAGCTGTAAACTAATTGCCTCAGCTGGCCGAAATCCTCACCTTGCCTTAAATGGCTGAGTTACCTCTTTGCCTTCACTGGCTGGGATCAAGAACTTGTCTGAAGTGGCTGAATTAAGAGGTAAAACCACTGTTAGCTTTTTTTTTAATCGAGTTTATTATTGCCCTTAAAAAATGTAAATTGAAAATTACTAGCTGCTAATAAATTTACAGAATGTTAATAGTTGTTGTAATTTCCGCACGACCGTGTAAAATCACTGTTCTCAAAACAGCTCGGGAAATCATTCAGTATGAGATCAGTAGTTTTACTTTTCGTATGCGTTCAAAACTTTCATGTTTCCACTCAATTTTTTGCGATTGCAGCGACACCTTGCGAGAATCGAAAAAAATACTTTGGCCGTAGAATCCGAATCCGCTATAAAAAAATAGGGATTTTCATTACAAATTTCAAAGTTGCCCCCGCCCCACCCACTGGGGGTGGGAGAGTCGAATCCAATGTCATTGGACAGATTTCGTAAAAATAACAAATACGTGTTTTTTCAGTTTTTGAATTGGACGTTTTTTTTATGGGCACAAGACGCTACTCTTGAAACAGTAATGTTTTCTTATTATTTTTGTGATTACAGCGACACCATGCAAGAATCGAAAAAAATGTCCGGAATAAAATTTACGTATTTTTTGCCGTAGAATCTGATTCCGCAATAAAAAAATAGGGGTTTCCATTTAAAATTTTAAAGTTGCCCCTCGCCCCACCCACATGGTGGTGGGTGGGGAGGTCATTTTGGCATCAGTAGATAGTTTTTTGAAAAATTTTTGACACGCATTTTTTTATTTTTCGATTTGATGCAAACTGATCGAGATTTTCCACCGTTCCCATACTTTTCTAACACCCGGTATATATTTTTACATACTGTTTTCTGCCTTCCAGGTAATTAGCGAATATCCTCAACACGTAAGACCTGTTTTTTAGTATATCCCTATTTTTTATAGATTGTATAAATCCATGCTGAGTTTCCTACTGGATTTTTTTTATGAACGAATAGTGGCAGAAATAATATATTTTTTATTGTGTTTACAAAGTAGATGTACTTTTATCGTTATAGTTGTAGACATTATCCAAATTTTCGAGACTTAAAAGTTGATACATTTTTTTATATTCTGTTTCTGTTATATTATTATTAGCCGTATATGATTTTTCGTATTCTGTAGGAAGATTTAGAAAAATTGGAAAGTGATCTGTAATATTGGTTTCTATTATGAACGATTTAGCTATAGATTCAATATTACTTACAACTACTTTTATTTTCTACCATAAAGGAAGGTATTTGAATAAATTCTCAACATAGGGTATTAAAAAGATTAATGTGTGACACTGGCAAGTTTAAAGTTACCTAGAGAATCCTAAAAATTTCTTAAATTATCTCACGAAACACCTTGACACGAACACTGAGTGGAAATCTTTATTATAATAGAATATAACTTGTTAACGTTAAGGCGATAATTTAATAAACCGAACAATTAAATAATGATCCCTCTCCAGCTCCAGCCAGCTTGTGTGTAAAATTAAACCTTCAATTCAGACCGCTACGCGATGTCATAGATGATCGAATACTTCACAGAAATTTACCGCTAGAAATTAGTATCGGCATCTAAATATAATTATTATCTGAGCAATATCTAATCCACGATATATTCACTGTACTTTTAAATGTATAAAGATAAACCAGTTACACAAATGATACTTAGGTATACCTTTATATACCTTCATGTTCATACAAGCATATTTAATTATTACCGTTTTCGAATTTCGATAAAACAATATACGGCATCGGCATATGTAAATAAATATAATGCAAAAGTCATTAACCTGCTCCGTAAACAGGAGCAACTCTATTAGTGAAGGAACATTGGCAATCTAAGCGGAAGTAATTCCAACAAAGATGATTTTTTGGCACGGCTGTTTTAAGGCCGACCCAATTAACGAATTAACATACTGTTCGTGGATATTGTGCTAGAACAACGCAAAAGGTAGTAAAGTAACACTTTCTCCAGGAGCTTCTGACATTTTATTCGAGATACCGCATCTGCAACGTAGATTTTTGACTTCTATTTCTAGACAAAAAGATATTACGTAATACATAGACCTGTGTGTATAAACACATGTCCGAACATGTTTTTAACCATCTTCCAGGTCACCTGGATGGCCCGACCCTCTCTAGTCTAGGAGATCTAGATCTCTCTAAGTAAAGGAGACGGGGCCTACAGTCTATAATGAGATCCAAACCATTTACCATTTCTTGGGGGTAGTTTATGATTAAAATTTACTTCGCAGGGAATAATTGTTGTGTAGTTGTCTTTGTGTGTGTGTCCTGGTTAAGAAGTAGAATAGCTATAGCTAAACTTCGCCAGGAAGTTAATATAAATATAAGACACTTAAATTAAAACTAAATAAAGTTTGATAAATGTTCAAAATAACATCCATTTACTTCAATATACGTGATGCATTTGAAGAGTGACCTTCGAACGCGAAAAAATAACCGACTTTGTTATTCTCGGTCGTAGATCATTCATATCGTTTACAAAAAAAAAAAGAAAATCGATTGGATTCAGATCTGGCGATTTTGGTGACCAAAGTCCATCGATTATGAAAGACTTTGTTTAAATCCTACAGTTTATAGCGGGATCGGAACCACTTTTTGGGGACAATTTACAATTCAACTTATTAAATCCCTTTGTATAGACTATTAAAACGTTAATTATTGTCAATATTCATGACTATGTCGTTGGGATATGCTTACGTCTATGTAAAATGTCGAACAAATCCAAAAATCGCACGACCGACAAATTTTTAAATTGCCATAGCAGCTCATCTAATTAAGCTAAGCTAATTTAGAGCATTTAACAGAATGGAGGTTGTGGACATTTCTTTTTTAAATTTTACAATGAAAATTTTGCTTTTGAATTGGGAGGAAATGAGGAAATCCGTCTTAATAAAACATACTTTATACTAATGTTAAATGATATACAAAGTCTCTAGCCAACTCGTTCAATTTTGGGGGAGACCTTAAATTCGTCAACTAAGTCTTTGATTTTATACAGGATATCCGCCTTATTAGAAGAATTTGGAAAATTCTTTTTATTGAAGTGATATAGTGTCAAAAGGTGCACATTTTAAAAGTATTTTGAAATAATTTTTTTTTTATAAAATACCCTATACAGGGTGTCTCACCGGGAACTGAATCGATCGATATAGAGAAAAGTACGCATCAGAAAATTTTGAAAATTTAGATAACTACTAATGTCGGTGTGGCCAATCCAACTAAAATAATTACAAGCAGCTGGCACTTCCGCTTATACCGGAAGTCGATACCAACTTGCTTATTTCAAATGGAACACCCTATATATTTTAGGGTTTTCGAAAAGAGCATAAAATTCTGAGTCGAAAATATGTAGCATATCCTATACCTTAACCTAGCTGTTTCAGAGATATTTGACATTTTATAGAAAATTTGACAGGTGCAACGGTTTGCAAGAACCGTTATAGCTTTCTTCGTGTAAAAGATCCTCATTTGCTTCTTGTCACATAAAAAGAACACAAGGAGAACTATGTTCGACAACTGAAATAAATTCAATAATATCATACCGTGTTCCGTTTTTCGCGTTACATTTTGTCAACTTCAAACCGCGAAAACTTGTTTAAGTCAAGAGGAACACCCTGTATTTTTTTACGTGAAGTTGTGTAAAATTGAATTCCATTTTTTCTGATATTAGCATTGTGGGGGTTAAAGTTACAACTTTTTGAAATATTTGCGATTTTATTAGAAATTCATGAATTGTTGTAATCATTTCATCAAAATAGCCATGATTAGAAACAATCATTCATTATCTTATGTCAAAAAATGCCAGCACGTTTAAATTACAGCCACGAAGACTTTTTAAATTTGTTTATTATTTATGGAGAATGTGATAAAGTAATATCAAGAATTTGCAGCACATTTGCTACTCGATATTCACTAAAACGCAAAATAACACTAACACTAATACGCGTATTAATCGAATTGAAGATAATATGGCATGAACTAAAATAGCAGAGACAAGATCAATTTAAAATATGATTTCATTTTAATTTAATAATTGCTCAAAATTTCGCCCTCGAACCTCGACACATTTTTCGCACCTTCGGATTAGTTCCTCATGGGTAGGCTCTTCTAATTGAATCGTGTGATATGTTTTGAAATGCATTTCTTACTCTTTGCATACAATCTTCAATGGTTGTTAATGCGGGCTCTCATAAACTTTATTTTTAATAGTTCCCCAAATGAAATAATCCAGAACTGATAAATCGGGCGAGCGAGGAGGCCATAAGAAAGGTTCATTATTGGTAATCCATTGATCATAAAAAGTTTCTTGTAAATAATTATTAATTAAACATGCGTTATGTGGGGAGCACCGTCGTGCTGATAAAAAATGTTTCTATGTTCGGCGAGAGGTAAATTTCCTAAATAGTTATTATTCAAATATTGTAAGAGAAAATTTAATTTACCGTTTAAATTTTCCTGATAAAATTGTAATGCCACCACTCTATCGTTTCTTATGGCACAGTAAACATTGAACTGCCAACTTTCCCTAAAGTTTCGCTCTTTGAACATATTATGAGGATTTGAGTTACTCCAATAATGCGAATTGTGTCTATTGAAAAGTCCATTTTTAGTAAATTTTGCTTCATCTGTCCATATAATATTTCCCAAATAAGAATCGTGACCCTCAGACTATATTGGAATAAACTCAAAAAATTCTGTCTTGTTAAGAAATCTGTCTCTTTTAATCCTTGAACCATATGGAATGAAAACGGGTGAAACTTATGTTTTAATAAGATTCTGTGAATTGAATCCTTGCATAGTCCCGATTTCAGAGCAGCTTGTCTTAATGACATCCTTGGAAATGCATGAAAATATCCCAGAATGACTATTTCAATGTTATCGTCATCAACAATAGGCTTTCTTCTTTGCATTTTTGCCTTGACAGAGCTATAATTTTTAAAATTTTTCAGTATGCGTTTTACAGTGTTTGGTGACGGTTTCCGTTTCTCTGGATATAGAGTAGCAAATGTGCTGCAAGTTCTTGATATTACTTTATCACATTCTCCATAAATAATAAACAAATTTAAAAAGTCTTCGTGGGTGTAATTTAAACGTGCTGGCATTTTTTGACATAAGATAATGACTGATTGTTTCTAATCATGGCTATTTTGATGAAATGATTACAACAATTCATGAATTTCTAATAAAATCGCAAATATTTCAAAAAGTTGTAACTTTAACCCCCACAATGCTAATATCAGAAAAAAGGGAATTCGATTTTACACAACTTGACGTAAAAAAATACAGGGTGTTCCATTTGACCTAAACAAGTTTTCGCGGTTTGAAGTTGACAAAATGTAACGCGAAAAACGGAACACTTGGTATGATATTATTGAATTTATTTCAGTTGTAGAACGTAGTTCTCCTTGTGTTCCTTTTATGTGACAAGAAGCACGGCTAGGTTTAGGTATAGGATATGCTACATATTTTCGACAAAAAATTTTATGCTCTTTTCGAAAACTCTAAAATATATAGGGTGTTCCATTTGAAATAAACAAATTGGTATCGACTTCCGGTATAAGCGGAAGTGCCAGCTGCTTGTAATTATTTTAGTTGGATTGGCCACGCCGACATTAGTAATTATTTAAATTTTCAAAATTTTCTGATGCATACTTTTCCCTATATCGATCGATTCATTTCCCGGTGAGACACCCTGTATACTTTTACATTTATCAATTCAGCATAAAATTATCTTTCTAACGACCTCCAGATTTTTTGTTTTCATCGTGGCGTTGCTGAGTTATTCGAAAAAATATGAAAATTTTGGTCGAAACAAGGTTTAACAAATTAATTCGCCGTATATGTATTACTATTAATTAAGAATTATTATTTTGCAGTTATGTAGACAAGGGCTGTACTACAACGACACAATCACCAAATATTGATTGTAGTTGTACAGGGTGTAATTTATACTAGCGCTAATTAAGGACATTTCAAAGCAAATTTTCTCAATTTTTTCGGAACACCCTGTATATACGTCTTTTGACATTATACCACTTCCATACAAAAAAAAATTATTCAAAGGCTTCTAATAAGGCCAATGATATTGGACTTTGACGCACTAATTATATTAGGGCAAGTACTGTATTGATGCTTAATCCGCTATTTTGGAAAAAGTCAACTGAGACAAATGTTGGAGAAGGCTTCCCTCCATCCCCCATGGCTGGAAGCTCCCTCCTCTTTCTCTTTAAGTATTTAAAAACAAGACTTTTTTGGTCGAATCTGTAAGTACCAAAATTGTACCATTCCATGCTCACATAGTAAGTAGGTATTCTATGTGAATATGCCTTAGTAATGCTTATTAATAGAAAAAACGTGTAGGAAATGTTAATGAGAAGTAGAAAGTGAAAACGGCATGTCTTTGGGCCAGTTTGGACACGGGCGATTACATTGTCCTATTAATGTTCGCCCGTGTATAAATACGGTGACGACTGCAAGACAACCGTCGACGACAACCACTCTACAAAAGAAAATTTACATCGCTTTGTTCCGATAAAGGAACAAGAACGTCTACGTGATGCAATTGAAAATACCTCGGTTATGTGCCTGTCCTAAATTGAACATAATTATAATAAAGATGGACTATGAGACATAAAAACATTATAACTTTCATTGTTCGCTGTAATTTGTAATACACTTCTTGCTTGCGCTGCATTATCATGCAATCGGCGTCGTTTTATGCCATATTTAGCGACTAGATCGCCAGGTTGCCTGTCATTGTTGAATTTATGAGGTCCAGCCGTCACAGGTACTATCGGCGTGTTAGATGGCGAAGCGGCCTTCATATCGTCATACTTTTTAAATCGTGCACATAAAGCGCATCATAATTCTACAGGGTGCGGCAAAAAACAACGATCATTTTAGCTGTTTAATAAAAATAGCTGATATGGAAGATTTGAATGCAATGGTTGATTTAACAGTGCATGTTTTGTGCTCAATGAGTGAAGAACAAGTGGTTACTAGTCCACAGAGATCCATAAATGAACATACCCCTGCATTGTATGTGTATGTACCAGAATACAGCATCAGGAGTCTGTTACTAGATAAAATAACCGTTGTGGTACTACTGACCAGTAGTTATACTATGGGAGTTCCAGACCATCAGTAGAGGAACACTGGGGGTTCGTAATGACGTCACGAACTGGATGGCATGTGTCCATCAGGATATATAACAGATTTTAAACAGCTCTGGACAGATTTTAAACAGGTCTGAACAGGTTTTTAACAGGTCTCAAACAACTACAAACAGGTTTTAAACAGATATAAACAGGTTTCAAACAGATCTTAAACAGGTCTAAACAGGTTTTAAACAGAAATAAACAGGTCTTAAATCACAAAGACTCCTGATGGGCACATGCCATCCAGTTCGTGACGTCATTAAGAACCCCCAGTGTTCCTCTACTGATGGTCTGGAACTCCCATAGTATAACTACTCTGACCAGAAAATCTGATGAGGGCGTCATACTACGTATAAAAGATATACTTGATTGAACTTGATAACTCCAAGCGTTTTCGAGGAAAGTGCCATTAAACACTTTTTTTGAAAGACAAATTCAAATTTAATGAAACAAAGTGTATTTATTGAAAAGTGTGCTTTGGTTTCTTTAACTTCTTTATTTACAATGCCTAGGCATAATAATTTTTTAAATACGGAAATGAGGGATATGATACGTGTTTATGCACAAAATAAATTTAGCGGATATGCTGCAGCGAAGAGCTACTCATTGCAATATTCAAATAGAATACAGCCAGACCATAAGATTTTCAAAGATCTGTTTCGTCGTTTGGGAGAAACGGGTTCATTTTGCCATAAAAACGATAGGACGACCGAAACAAATTAGATTAGAACTAGAAATTTTAGTTCGTGGGGATGAAAATCAAAAATGAATGAAAATAATATTATGAACCTCTTCTACAGTGACAGTATCAAAGTACATTGAATTTATAAGCAAATTCGTTATAAATTCAATGTATTTTGATACTGTCACTGTAGAAGAGGTTCATAATATTATTTTGCAACTTAAAACAAAAATTCAAGTGGCTATGATGGTCTAACAGCTAAAATTATCAAAAGCATTGAAAATAATATTTTGGAGCCTCTTGTCCATTTGATAAATAAATCAGTTGAGAATGGAATTTTTCCAACATGCTTAAAACTTGCCAGTGTTATTCCATTGTTAAAGAAAGGCGAAGTGGGGTCGCCTTTCTTTAACAAAATCGCCAAATATCTATTTTGAGCATCTTATCTAAAATACCAGAAAGAGTGGGGTATAACAGGATTTCAAACTTTGTTGAAAAAAACCATCTATTGAAGTTATCTCAGCATGGTTTTAGATCGGGAAAATCGGTTGAGACGGCATCCTGTCATCTACTGGAGCATGTATATCAGTGCTTGGATCAGGGCAGGTATGTGGTCTCACTAATGTTTGATCTTTCCAAAGCCTTTGATACCGTCAACAAAGAAATATTGAGCTTTAAACTACAGAGCATTGGTATTAGAGGAAATATTCTTTCATGGTTAATGTCATATATGGAAAATAGATCCTTGGTTGTACACTCAAATGGGGAAAAATCTGACGTACATAATGTTGAACTTGGTGTTCCTCAGGGTTCCGTATTAGGTCCTTTACTGTTCATGTTATATGTTAATGATTTACCCTGTTACATGAAAAATTGTCATGTGACAATGTTTGCTGACGACACAACAATTACCGTGTCAGCGGACACTCCTGAGGAACTTCAAAACCTTGTTGGTAATACTATTGAGTCACTAAGCACATGGCGCCAAAGAAACAAACTCATCCTAAATGAGAAAAAAACTGTGCTTTTAAATTTCCGTTTGCAGAGACCTGTTCCAAATGATTTTATTCTTTATGAGAATATTACTAGATCTGAATCAGTAAAATTACTTGGCACATTACTTGATCACAAGTTATCCTGGACTAACCATGTTGACCATGTATGTAACAAATTAAATAAGTCGTACTTTGCAATGTTACAGTTGAAATCAACTCTAGATAAAGATGGTTTAGTTAATATTTATTATTCTATGGCATATAGTCACATATCGTTTAATATTATGGCATGGGGCAGAACTATAGAATTACAGAGGGTCTTTATAGGACAAAAAAAATTTATTCGATTGATCTTTGATCTGAAAGTTACTGAAACTTGCAGAGATATATTTATAAATAAATCAATTCTCACTGTTCCGTCTATATATATCTTAAAATGTCTCACATTTACTAAAATTAATATAGAAAATTTTAGAAACAGAGCAAACTTTCATAACTATGTAACGAGACATGGTGAACTCCTCAGTATTCCTTTCCATCGCACAAGTGCCTTTAAGCGTTCCCCTTACTATAATTGTATCAATTTGTATAATGCTCTTCCTGAGGAGATTCGCAGTGTCTCGCAGTACATGACATTTAAAAAAAAAAGTGAAAGAGTATTTGTCTACAAACTGTTTTTACTCTATAACAGAATTTTTATGTAAAAATTAATATTTGTGATCTTTTATGTTTCATGTGATCTTTCTTTTTAAATATTCACTATTTTATTTTAGTTTTATCCTTATATTGATTTTATCTTGCTCGAAAGTTAAATTATGCATACATTTATGTGTGTATATTTAAATTATGTGCTTGTGTGTGTATATTTATATTATGTGTTTGTTTGTATATCGTGTATATATATATATATTTTACGTTTGTTTATTTACTGATAATGTATTTGACGTGCCATATGTACATATTTGTATCTGATTCTGGCAAATAAATTATTATTATTATTAAGTCAGCTCAAGTCGTTTAGCAGCGGCAACGGGGGTGAGTAAACAATAAGTCCTAAGAGTCTTACGTAAAGAACGTTTCTACCCATGTCACTCACTCCTGTACAAAACTTACTTCGAAGGGATCTTCCACAAAGCTACAATTTTGTCAATTTTCTAAATAAACACAACAGGGATCGAAATTAAGAACACTTTATTTACCGACGAAGTAACTTTTACTCGCCGAGGCGTTTTTAACTGGAGAAATACCCATTACTGGGAAGTAGAAAATCCTCATGTCGTTAAAGAAAGGCATTTTCAGCAAGAATTTAAGACGTTTGGTGTGGTATCATCGGCGATCAATTATTGGGACCATTTGTCCTTCTTCCAAATTTAAATGGACGACAGTATTATCTGTTTTTTCTTCAAAATACTCTTGCTGATATATTATATGCTTTCATGTTAGACATACGGAACAGAATGTGGCTCATGCAAGATGGAGCTCCCCCTCATTTCTCCATTGAACTCAGGAATTACCTTGATGAGACTTTCCCACGCAGATGGATCGGTCGAGGAAGTGAGTTTGTTCGGCCGCCAAGGAGTCCTGATTATAATCCTTTGGATTATTATGTGTGGGGACATATGAAGTCCTTAGTCTATGCAAATACTATCAACTCAAGAGAAGAACTGTGGGACAAAATACAAAACGCAGAGAATTTTATTACAGGACAGGAAATAGCTATTTGGCACTTTGCTGCTGTGTAATACATATGATTTTTTCTACGACCATTTACAGTGTTTTACATTGGTTTTAACATATATTTTATTATATTTTCTTATGCATGACAATCAAAAAACCAAATATGTCAAAATGTCATAATAGGTATTTAGATAAGTAAATATTGTTAAAAATAAACAAACTTCCAAAAAGTTTATAATAATGTATTCCGAATGTGAAGATGAAGTTCCTCAAGATATTCTGGAAGAAGCAAACGTGGTTTCGTTAAATCTATTACCGTTAAAGTCTCGTGAATTTTCAGGAAGTTTGTGTATCAATAAAAGAAGTCTATACACTACCTTTACAGCTATTTGAAGTTTCTACTTGTTTGCTTCTAGAGGGAGCCAAAGTATTTTTCTCCCTAGGGAGGCAAAGTATTTTCCTCCCGAGGGAGGAAAAGTACTACTTTGCTCCCTGAAATGTGGGAGGAAAAGTACTACTTTGCTTCCTGAAATGAGGGAGCAAAATAGTATTTTCTATGTAGGTAGAAGAAAATAGTACATTATACACTAAGGGAGAGAAACGTCTTATTTTTCCTGAGGTGTAATTTGAGGCCCGAGGGCAACAATACATCGAGGGAAAAATGGCGATCTCTCCCGAGTTGTATATATTACTCTTTCCACGATTGGGAGTAGAAACATTTATTTCATAAATAAAGAGTTATAATAAATTGGAGCGAAATTACAATATTTAGAAGCCTTTGGGATATTTCCATTCAACGTATCATGACAACAGATATTTGTTTATAAATACATTTGATAAGTGCAATAGCTGAGTTTTGGCATTTTTGGTATGGAAAACCAAGAAGAACCGCAAGATATCGTTGAAGCTGCCGGTGCGGCAGTTTTAAACTTATTACAAAATAAGAAATCAAGAAATTTGTATGATAAAGCGTACAATCCAGTTCAGAGAATGGTGTAAGAAAAAGAAGGTACAAACGTACACGGAAAATGTTATGCTGGCCTATCTTCATGAAAAATCAAATGAATATAAATCTTCCACGATATGGGCCCAATATTCTATGTTAAAATCAATTTACTAATTTCAATAGTTGTGAGAATGTAACATTTACTATCAATGTTAATAAATAAGAATTACATTTTGTTTTAACTATTGGGCATGAAATAAAAACTCCCCTAGGGAAATTATTGTCTCATTTCGTCCCTAGGGAGTAAATGCTTTACTTCTGTCGCAATTTTGAAGCCATAGAAATCGATTTCTACTCCCGGTCGTGGAAAAATTTCACCAAATTTCATTAAAATCGAATCATTTTTGTGGGTTAAAAATAAAAAATCAAAAAAATCGTTTTTGGCGTTTTTCTCAATAGATTTGAGGTTATGTTGAAAAATGATTGAAGTAAAAGTTGTAGAGGGTTCGGAGTTACTTCGGCAACTTGAGAGGCAGTTAAGAAAACAAAAGAAGAAAAAAAAAATCTTTCAATTAGGTATCTACAAGTTTTGCATTTAACGTTTTTGGATAAGAGGTCTAGTTTTGCCGGAAATCGTAAAAAACACGTTTCACCCCTAACAACACCCCTTTTTCCACTCCCACCCCACTTCTGGTTATTTGTTGGGTCCAATCGATTTTTCCCCGTATATATATATATATATATATATATATATATATATATATATATATATCATTAATCCTAAATTTTCCGACCATCCATATACTGCGAAGATTTTTTTTTTTAATTATTGGCACTGGACTAACAATCTCACAGTGGTACTAGATCAGGCAAGTCGGTTTGAATTTCATCGGAGTCACGAAATCACAAGCAAGATATCCAGAATGGTTTTTATCTGTGGTTATGAGTGATGAAGTCGACTTTAGTGTGAATGAATGTTTTGTTACAACAAAACCGCCGTTAGGGGGTTCTCGACAATTACTATGCACTTGGCATCTTGGCAAGCGGCCTTTAACGTAGCCCCAAAGTAACAGGATAATGTGCCGTTTCATTGCTGAGGATAACCGGATCTGTGTTTTAAGAAATCGGGCAGCTGTAACAGTTACTGTTACGTGCTATGCTGAAAAGACATTAATTTAAGAAGTATTGTACGAGTTTAAAATATCATTACATTTGTACAAAAAAAAAATAATAATGCCTAGATGTGAAGTACAAAGGTACCTATATTAACATGATACCACCATACAAAATTATATGGAATTGTAGCTAATGCATTTTCTCTTTACATTTAATTGCTAGATATATTATTTATGAATTATTCGAGCAAACGTCCACACCGATAAGAAATCACCAAGTCTTTTATATTTATATCGATGGTCTTATAACTGAATATGCCATCATAAGAGTTGGTATAATATACTAAGTTTAAAATAGGTACTCGCAAATTTAAAAAATAGGTATCGCTAAGAGTAAATTTATTGCTTTGACGGTAAACAATAAATAACAGCAATTATGATCAATTTCTCCTGTCGAAAACAGCATACCTAGATCGAGGCATACCAAGGTAGACGTAAGTAAGTACGTGACATAAGTATTAAAATAATATAAGTGTATACCTAATCGGTGTAATAGTTTATGTAAATAAAACCAACGTGAATGTTGTTACATTTTATATCGTTTTATAAACCGAGACTTTAATTATCAAATACACGATTTATTCAAATTTTTGCCGTAAGTATATTTTGTCCACTGCTGTGTCCTGCGGAACATCACTTTTTTTAAACAATTTATTTTTTGTACCACGTGTCTTCTCATTTTCTGTTGAATATCTCGCCGGTTATAATCGTCTTATCTAGAATACAAATATATGGGGTTCTTCACAAATTATATGACTGATCGTCGAGAGGTAAACGCACTTGCCTCTCACCCAAAAGTTCCGGGTTCGATTCCCGGTCGTGGCAGTGGAAAATACTGTGAAAGAGATTTTTGCACTATACACGATATTGGATGTGTGTCCCTTGTCTCTAATTGTGTAGCCCTCTACCGCACATAAGGCTCTGGGATAAAGGGGGTCGTAATTACTTGTGGTGTTATTATTATATAATACATTTCTGACAAAACTTGACCAGTAAAAGTTGTTTCTATTGAATGAAGTTGCAGAAAAAGTAAAAAATAAACCTGATAAGCAAGAAGAATATAGTACTGTTAAGTTATCTACGATATTAACAATTTTCAAGTCATCTGCATATACTAATTTAGGCGCTTGAAAGCCATCATTAATAAAGAGCAAAAACGATAATGGGCCCAAATTACTTCCTTGGGTGACACCACTCGATACTACATAGGGTAATGACCTTTGTCCCATGCAGTCTTGCATCCTATCCTATCAGTTAAATAAGAATCAAAAAACGTTATTAGATTATCCGAGACACTGTAACCACGCAACTTACGAAGCAAGGTAGGGTGATCCACCTGATCAAAAGCATCTGATATAATCGTATCAATAACATTAAGCGAGAAGTATATTGGGTAAAGCTGTAAAGATTCGTATTAATAGAACGCCCTTTCATAAAACTATGTTGTTCTACTGAAATACAATGTGATACGTGATTGCACAAATATCAAAAAATGGATTCGAACAATTTTGCAAATTACGCCAATAGATCGATAATTTTCTATTTGTCACCAGTTTTGAATACAGGAATTACTTTCGATAATTTCCATTCATCTGGAAATGTGGCAGATTTGAGACAAATAAAGGCTGGAATTAAATCTAGACCCACAGTTAATTTAGGTTTAAGCTTCTTCATTGCTTCAAGAATGCCACTAACACTCACGTCACTAACAGAAAGCACGTTATTATTAAACACATACCATGAATCAGCATGAATATCTTCAGGTGATGGTTTTAACTACATACACATATAAGAAGGAAAGGCGTTTGCGATATGTCATGAGCAGCAGTATATTCCGTGTTTTTATACACCATTCGTCCAGGTATCCTTGTGCTACCTTTTCTAGTATTAATATAATTATTCCACAGTTGAGAAGGATCGTGCTCCATGTTGTTTTCAGCTGTATGGATAAAGTTAGTTACTTAACGCTTTATTAATTTCAAGTTTGACTCTGCCTTTCTCAGGGTACAAAATCGTTGTTTGTAATATAACAATTTAGTTTTCTTATGTCTTCTATGATGATGCGCTTTTTGCTGGTTCATTATTTGTATAATATGTCCAATATACTCGCGTCGAGTATTTGAGTGTAGTGTTCAAACGTTTTGGCCTGTTTGTAAAAGCTGAAGGAGGTTCTCAGACGCTCATTGAAAAATTATGTAGCTCTTGGTCTATATCGGTCTATATTAATTACCAAGTAAAGTACCTAGGTATATTTGAAAAAGTGGAACATGAAATATGTTCTGAGAAATATAAATGTCAAATAAGACAAATTTTTATTTGTACAGTACTCTGAAGTGCTTCGAGAACCTCTCAAGGATGTGAATTACCTTCTTCTCTATGGTGAAGCACTTCGAAAGAAATGCGGAATCTGAAGGGGCTTTAATCCTTTAATACCCAACTACTTATACGAAGGAATTCATGACAGCACGCCGCTTGGCCAAACAGCGATAATAATTAGGATGTCGTAAAGTTTTTGTTGCGTTTTTTGCGTGCCAGGAACTGATGAACTCTTACTGAGATGTTTTTTAAGGCGCCAATTAATATAGCAATAACCGCCAAGAAATATACAAAAAGAGTACTTATATACGTACATATAAATGTAATTTCTCCTCTTGGAACGTCTATTTATTTATTTATACAGCGAACTATTAAACCTTCATAAAGTTATTTGAAAAGAGCCATTGTTTATCCACCCGTAACAATAAAAATACAGAGATTAACGGAATGCAGGTCAAACACAGATAATAGTGCATAAAAATTATACTTTTGCAAATAATATAGAGTAAGATTGACTCACGTTTGGCTGCGGCCAGCAAATCTTTTACTTCTTTGATGATCCTTTTGATATGTTGATTGGTTTTTTCTAGCTCCCTTTCATGTTTATGAAGATTTTCTCTAAAATATGGACTGTCACTTAAACACTCGGTAAATTCCAGAGGAGGTAAAACGACCCCCATAATGCTGATGTTTTACTCGCCCGTATTATCCATTAAAAAACACAAAATAACACTGAATTTAAAACACACACTATTTTACACGGCAACTGGAAGGAAACGTGATACATCAATTCACAGACAACTGGTTCCTCGTAGACTGAAAATGAAAACATGAAGTAAAAAAACAACCTGTAGGAATTAAACACACGCGTGCGCAGAAGCGCGGTAAATGTCAAATCCCTTTATTGCCATAATTTTACTACGTTGAATCCGAACCGCCTTCAATCCAAACTCAACGTTACTGTGAAGCAGCGGTACTCAAACAAATATTTTCATACTCTAAATTAAAAGAATGTATTTAGCTAATATTTGCCGAAATTTGGAAGTGAACGTGATAAAATGGGGAAGTATTTTCTATAAACACTTAGGTATGTCCATTAAAATGATGTCTCATGAATTGCAAATTTAAGTCGTGCTTCTGTTACTACAACTCGCACATTTGTAATTAGAGCAAATTCACTACAAGAATTCTTGCTAATAATATAATTAACTTTATTTTGATATATTAACTCAAGTAAGTTTTTTAGCACATTTAATTTGTCAGGAAATGGTGAATTTCGAGTAAAATTACACGTCAGTCTCTTCACAAGTTTAGAAGCGCCTAGTTTCGCTACTGAATTGTAGGTATCGAAGCCTGGATTATTCGTTGTGAAGTACAAGTGCTAAAATGTCAATATTGAGAATCTGCGTTTAAAATGATTATAAATAACCCCAAAACAAAATAATAGCCACAGTGCAAGCAATTCATCGTTCCCAGTTTTTGTTTTGTGCTATTTCTTGTTATAAATACATCAGGCAACAATGGAGTTTTGGTAATTGTGTCTTTGTGTTCGTGTTGTAGTGACTCTCATTTATCATTATTGCCCTTTTTTGCTACAAATAATTTCAGTATTATTGAAATGATTCTGCCAGTAGAACTTATTGAAAAAATCTTGAGTAAATGTGATGGAAAGACATTATTAACTGCCAGGAAAGTCGATGATGAATGGAAAACCATAGTGGATTATTTAACTCAAGTAAGTTTTATTTATAAATAAATCAGTCTAATAATAAATTTAATAACAGATACACTTCATTCAGTATCTACCTACAATAACTTATTTTCGATTTTTGTCAGCAATACTGAGCTATAATCGACATGCAAGTTATTGATTTTTTTTTAAATTCCGTGGTACCTACCTAATTATATTTTATTTGTTTATCTGCACTTGTGTCGGAAATTACATAAATTTACAGATTTGGCAAAAGAAAATTTTGTTATTATATTTTCTTGGCCACTAGTGATCAAATGTATTAAAATCTAGCTTCATTTATTTAAGTTAGAGCACAAAGTCCTGCCCAGGACTATTGAACTTCATATTTATTACTTTTATGATATAGAAAACGCGCATTTGGGAATGGTGCTGCAAGGAAGAAATTCCAAGGAACGAGTTGATAGAGTACTTGCAGTGCTACAAAGAGGACGATAGTGAAAGGTGGTTACACATCTACGTGAACTGGTGTTCGTGGGAAAATATTAACCAAATAATATGTGATATAGTCTTGAGTCCGATTGAAGTCCCTAGAATATCCTGCATTGCGGTATCTGGGGAATTTATAGCGGTAGGCTCTCAGGATGGACGTCTCAAGATTTTCAGTAGGCACTGGAAAATGCTGTACGCTGCCCGTATATTGGCCGTTAAGATATGCAGTCTCACGTTTATGGTTGGTAAGTGGTCCTAATACTGAAATTCGTATTTTACGTGTACAAATTAAAGTGAATTTAGAACTAAACGGTAACTACAAAAAGTATAACACTGCATTGTATGCCTCATTATTTGCATTAGCATTAGAAAATATTTTTTATATTAAAAAAACAGTTTTTATTCACTGGCGGTGTTTTTGAAATATCGTCGTATTTAATTTAGCTAAAAGCGTACTTCCTGTTACAGAAGCTAAACATATTTTTAATTTTTCCAATAGAATTATTTTTAATGCTTAACCCATTTATTTTTTTGTTGTAATATCTAAATCCAGCAATACGTGTTTGATTATGGCATCAAGCCAAGCAACCTCCTTGTTTTAAAATGTTTATTTTATGCATCTGTTATTATTGAAGGGGTGTTGGAACATTTCATATGGCACTGGCCCTGAATGGTTGCCACAAACATCCAAATGCTGAACAGTACATACGACAAGCGTTTCATTAATCAAGTTGACAGCGTCTGGATTAGAACATGCTAATCTATAAATTAAAACACATTCTTAGATTAAGTTTTCTTTTAATCATTGATGATGCCAACTTGAAGGGCGAGATGCATATCGAGTGTAGTGTTCACTTGTGTCTTTATCTATTATGTTAAATACGCAATTTTTAGACGAGGCAGGAGACAGTGGCCTAGATTTGTGTCTTGTGGTTTCGTATAACAAAGGTCTGGACCTATTCTGCTTTGACGGGGTGAATAAGAATCAGTTAGTTATCCAAGATGTAAAATCTCACAGGTGAGACGTTATGTACATATGACTATATTCAGTTATGTTCGTATTCTGGGAACCTTTATAAAAACTAAAGTGTTGATCTCCTAAAGATGCTATCTTAGTTGACGAAACGTGTGTCGATTGTTTGGTATTTGTAAATTATATTTCAATGTTCGTACTGCCCAGAAAACGAACCAATGACCCAATGCTCATCTTCTATGCAGTGTACAATTTTATCTGTTTTTTCAGCGTTTACAAAAACTATATATGTTACGAAAAAGTAGGAGGAAGAATGACGATTGCGAAACTGACCAACCTCGACGGCAGGCGAGAATTGACAGAAATTTGGTTCAGCAGAATATATTCGCCTTCATGCTTGTCGTGCATGAAAATGTGGGAAGGCGTTTGCACCTTTTTGATAAATAACGAGGTTAGATTTATTGAGTATGAACCCTCTGAGGTTACGCCCATGGCTATTATGAAGAAGAAAACAAGGATTAAGTTTAATTTTCCTCTGGTGGATAACCAGAACACACAAATTTTGAGGAATGATGTGATCGTTAGTTTATGTAAGTGCAATCAGTTTCTGTGTTATATTTGATTAATAATTCAATTCAATATAATTTATTAACTTAGCTAAAACAAATACATCAGTTGCTGATTTAAGACTATATAGAAAAATTATACACAATAACTTAAATTATTAGATACTAAATATATACACGAGATACATATACAATGACATATATAAGTAAAAACGTAGACTATTAAATTATCACGGAGACCATATTTCTTTAAAGTACACTACACTTTTATACTTAAAAATATTAACATTTACACTATTTTTTTATATCATTGGGTATTTCATTATACATCTTTAGTCCCTTTATGAATAACTGATTTTCTTCATAGAGAGTGTTTGTTCTTTGGATATAGAAGTTGCCGTGAGACCTAGTGTTGTAGTCAGGAATATCTGACACAAATGAACAGAATTCCAACATGTGTTTGGGAAGCATATTATTCAAAGTTTGTAAATAAAAAAAAAAACATTTAACATTACAGTTTGTTGCACAGATAAGACTTTTAAATTATCCAACATATAACTAACACGAGTATACCTATCACAATTTAAAATACATCTTAAAGCTCCATTTTGAATCACTTGAAGGCTGTAATACTCCTTCTTACTGAACATAAACATAATTGTCGGACAGTAAACAAAATGTGGAGCAATTATAGTTTTATAGATCAATAATTTTGTCCATGTACTTAAAAATTTTCCAATTCTAGAAAGGAACAAAACTTTTTTTGATACCTTTTTGCCTATTGATATACACTCTAATAATTTATTTTTATAGAAGTTATTTTCAGCTATGTTTACATTGAAGTCTCCTATGATTATTAGTGTGCTGTTTCCAACATCTAATCTATTAATCCATTCTTCAAATGCTTCTATAAACTTACTATGGCTAATATAATTTTATCTCTATATATGGTTATTCCTTGGTTATTTACTTTGTTCACTTGGGTATATTTACTTTTAATTATCATAGACTTTGTTTTATCTGTGTTTAATATACGTCTATTCATGTCCAACCTTGTTTCTGTTTCACAAAGCTCATCGTTTATTATGTTCAAAATTGAATCTTTCTGTCTCTAGCTAAATATATCAAGGTGCCATCAACAAATAGTTGTATCTTCAATTTTTTAAAAGTATATCATAATATCATTTATGTACAGAAGAAACAAGTTGGGCCCCATAACAGTCCCTTGTGGTACACCGAATATAGTTTTTTTTTTTGTAATGATGTATTACTTTTATACTTGATAATTTGTGTTTTGTTGTCTCCATTTTACAATGTTAGCTTCAAATCCATAATTTTTTAATTTTAATAATAATCAGTTTGTCTTAGCTTTTTCCAACTTGACAATACTGCTTGTAAGGCAGTGTCACATGAATTTGTCCAGTTTATCAAATTGATATTAAATTGTTTTTTCTATGTATCCTATGATTTTTCGCAGACCGGTGCCATAGTTATAGGTCTACGCGCCTCACATAGAATTGTTTTATTTTTCTTTTCTATAAGTATTACTGTTCCAAGTGTCTGGGAACATTCCTATCTCTAAGCTGGTGTTAACAACTTGCAAAAATTGGTTACCTATTGCTTCAAATACTAATTTTAAAACGTGCACATTTATGCCATATACACTACTGGGTTTATTTTCCATTTGCTTTTCTATTTTACAGTAGATCTTTTCCATGTTATTAATACTCTACAGTCTACAATATTGTTTATTTGAATTTAAATTTACCGTAATTTGTTTTATGCTATCTAAAAACAATAAAATTTTCAGCAATTATTTTATCTGTTATCAATTCTTGTTAAAAATGATTTAAACTTGCAATGTTTGCTTGTTAGTTAGTCAGTTTGTTTAAGTCAAATCTTGATATCAAAATTTCGATTAGTTCTAATTAAGCTACAGCTTTGAAATTTTGCACATGTGTATAAGACCGGTGACAATACACTTTAACATTTTCATATAAGAAAAAATCAAGATGGCGGACGACTTTACCGTTTATGATCCGATTCGACTCAAAATCGATATTTGGGTTTTTTCGAGATCGCCAATTATGAATTCATGGTCAAAATTTTGAAATTCAAAATGACTGCGCCAATATGGCGGACGACTTTTGTCACTTATGGTCCAAATCGATCAAAATCGATATCTGGGGGTTTTCGGGTTCGCCGATTGCGAATTTCTAGTTAAAAATTTAGTTTCAGGATGCCGACTTCGAGATGGCGGGCGACTTTACAGTTTAAGATCCGATTCAACTCAAAATCGATATCTGGGGGGGTTGCTAGATCGCGGATTACGAATTTTTAGTCAAAATTCAGAAATTCAAAATGGCGGCGCCAATATGGCTGACGACTTTTGTAATTTAGATCCAAATCGATCAAAATCGATATCTGGGGGTTTTCGGGTTCGCCGATTACGAATTTCTAGTCAAAAATTTAGTTCAAGATGGCGGACGGCTTTACCGTTTATGTTCCGATTCGTCTCAGATATCTAGGGATTAAAGCATATCAAAAGACTAAAAAGTAAAAAAATTATATTAAAAAATATTTTTAAAAAAAGCTTTTTCCTTTAAAAGCAACTTCAGAGTTTTCCATATTTCATTTGAGTCTTCTTTAAATTCATCAATTTTTTTCTGATAATATATTTGTTTTTTGATGTCTAATGAACGTTACTACCATATTTATTTCTTCTTTAAATTCACTCGAGTTCTGCCCTTCACCTGTTCTATAGCTGTTTGATATAATTGATCTCCTTCCTTTATTTTTTGGCCTTTATGTCCACCACCTTTTATTCCCTCCTTGATTTGTGATATCTCTTACAGGCGCATGCTTATTTAATGTCTGTCAAATTGTTTACTAGTTTCTCTGCCGTTGGGTTTAAATCAGTGCAGTTTGACATCCACCGTGTGCCCATTAAATCTAATTGAAAATGTAGGTAACTTATTGCAGTCTCTTATCTTTTTTTTTTTGGGATTCAGCCTTATCATTATTTAAGTGTATCGTTGCAATTGAATGGTCTGTGGTTTTCGGGGTTGAGTGAACTAGAAATTGAATGTCTTTAGGTCTCTAGGCCGTTCTGAAGGTTTCTCGAATGTACCTGATCGAAGAATCAATCCTTTTTCACACATCAAGGATTCTCAGGAGATCAGTAACACCATCTATGGACCAATTACTATTCTATAGAGTAGCTACTTAGACAAGCTTCTACTAAGAGGGAATAACTCTACAAAGACCTCTGTCCTTAAGAGTGTGTACACATAACAGTAGATACTCCTAGCTTGAGTTGACTCGCCCTATGCACTTTTTTGACATCTGATCGCTGTTGTAAAATTGACCTTTATTAAAATAGTATTTGCATAATAAATTTTACAGCAAATGCAGAAAGTTCAAAGAAAAGGCGTTACGAAACCCTAAAATATCCACAAATAATTGTCAACATTTGTTCCATTATTTGTTTTAGGTAAAAATGATGACGATGTAAAATGTGATTTCATAGAATTCTTTATACTTGGGAAGAATGACAAATACAGCAAAAAAATGTTCAATACGTGGGAAATCTTCAGGTGTTACATAACTTGTATTTATTTGTATGGAAACACGCTTATTCTTGGTGTAGATGTTGGAACCGTAAGTATAAACATTGTTCATGTGCTGCTTTTTCAAGTAGCTTAATACAGATTTCGGTCCAGTAAGAACTGGAAATTATATGAAAAATCTAGTTTGGGATCTGGAATTGAATGCAAATTCTACATCTTGGCTCGTCATTTCCATTTTAAAATCGTAATTATTAAAAATATGATTTTATTTTTGGTTCTTACTATTGGGCGAACTAATATTTGACCTAAGATTTTTCACATTTATCTCCTGAACGGTTAGTCGGCGAACAATCATTGACAAAGAAAGTTGTTATCAAATTTAGAATAGAAAATGCTTTGTGGGGGATCACCCTATTCCCAATTATTTTTCTGAACTAGGCTCGAACATGGGGATTGTTCGAAGGAGAGAAATGCGACAAAAACGTTAAATCTGAGTATTTTTCTCTTGTAGGTCTATATATATCACGTCTCATGCTGGAAAAATCTTGACATACGTGAGTATAGCCACAAACTGATAATTGGGAAACACCCGATAATCTGTATAGACGTCAAGGAGACCCCAGCCGAGAGAAAATTCTATGTCTCGTCTAAATTCAACGTACACGAAATTTCGGGATTCTTACCAAATATTTATTTATAAAGTCTTAAACTATAGTCCACAAAATATATTTGTATATTAATATAATTTTTTATAATTTTCTAAAGTTCACGTAGATAGTTTGTATTTTTAAGACCGCTTTGTGCATCTTTGAAGGTAATGGAACGTGGCCAAAATGGATTGTTTTCAAAATATATGTACTCACCCAAGGCACCATGAAATATTTAAGTGATGATAATTTATCAAAATGGAGCAATTTTTATGTGGAATTACGAAACTGCATTCACTATCTCAAATGATCATAAAAAATTAAATTCACAGTTTGAAATCGGTGCAAGCTTTAAAACTCTACTTGAATACTATAGATAATAGAAGTGTGTTTCTCCTTTAGCTCCTTTGAGGGTTTTAACTTGCCTTCCAGGCAGATCTTCATTCATGTAAAAGTAAAAGGAACAGATAACTAGTAATATTTCTTGTAGTCAACGTTGCTTGAGTTCAGTGTCAGATCGGTTTACATGATTTTGCAGTTATCCAGTGCTTGTAGTTTGTTATTTCCAAATTATCAATAAGGGATGTCATTGCAGGCTTACATGACTCATAATTTTCTTATAGTTTGTTGTTGAAAAAGAATATAAGAAGTCTTAATTGCAAACCGATTTACTTAAAAAAAAAAGTATATTTAAATCGTAGATTTGAAGTAGCTCAAGTTAACAACTCGTGTAATGTGTAATGTAATAGGTTGTTCAAACCTACTTTGAATGTATCTTAAGGAGGTGCACAAACTGGGTTTTGTGAGTTACGTAAAATATAGTTGATGCATTTTATTGTTATCTGTTAATTCTGTCTAAAGGTTATATTTCCAAAATACGTATATATTTATAGATATAAATATTATTATTTTGTACTAAACTTTCTGATAATTTAACTATTAAAATATTTTTTTCACTGTTGTATTTAATTTTGATAATGATGCTTAACTGCACCAAAGCAGTTCTTATAAACATTGAATACTTCACCGAAAGTATTGGAACTCCTACTGACATATATTTTTTAATACATTTATTTAACGTCAGTCTATTTCCGCTACTGAGGCCTAACACCGACGCCTGTAGACGAGCTACCCCAACCAGGAATTTTGCCGAACCTCTTCCCTTAAGAAAAGTAGGGATCTTTTACTTGCCTAACATTTAATAGACAAGGGACCGATGGCTTTACATCCCCTCCGAAGGATGGTATATCCCCTATACAACCCTCGCCTAAGGTTATATAGCTTCCGCGCATACACTGATATACAAGCCCCTGGAAGATGTGTGATGCGAGAATGTGGTCTTCATTGGAACGGTCACTCATCCAACTACTAACCCCACCTTACGTTGCTTTACATCGCATATCGAAATATGTACATAGTAAAGACGCACCCACACTCGCTACACTACAAAAAATAAGCTTATTTTTGGACCTCCACTAAAGCAGGCCCCTGATACTTTAACGTGAAATTAAAAAAAAACTTTTAGAAATAATTTTCCATGGAATAATAAATCAAATATGATATTCTCTAGTAGGCAACTTAAAATACACGGTGGGAAACAGGTGGTTGCCTATAAGCCCTACTTAGTAAACTACTCGTAGTTAGTTCAGTATCGAACAGAGATCTCTCTGGAACTCATATACATGATTTAACATGAATGACCCTTAGCGACTTATGTGTCGGCTATTTATTTATTTATCCACTGTCTAACAGTACAAAGACCATTTTCAAGATGGGGAAACAACACATGTTTAATATACGGTACACATAGTGGTTATAGTAAGTATATATAATAAAGTGTGAGAGAAAGAGTTAACATGAGTCCAAAATTTAAAGAAGCAGAGAAGACATAACAGACCGCTAAGGAACGCTGTATAGTGCATGGGAAAATTAGCAAGATTGTTGTACATAAATAATAATAAAATATAATGAGGAAAAATGATAAGCCAACATAAGCAGGTAGCCCCATTATTGAAAAATATCAACATTCTGATTGTTATTTTAGGAGCAAAATATTATATAGAGGTGAGAATTTTAGGACATTAGTTCGAGGTCTAGGCAGGTAAAAAGTTTGATTGTGATGTGAATTTACTTTAGGAATATGAAAATTCAATTTGTGGAGTATCTCGCCATATTACATGGTGAATGACTCTTCAAAAAAGTGAAGTTATTATGTCTAGCACTTAAAGTGCAGGTTTGATATAGAAAAACCAGTAGGCGGATATGTATTTAGAGTTTAAAATAGAGATATTTAAGAAAGTGTCGCTGTTTTCTAATTTTGTAACATGAGTATTATAGCAGGGCTGCCAACAAGAGACAAATACTGTAGCTTAAATCTCAAAAATGAGAAGTATAAAATTTTAAAGTTGAAGTATTTGAGAAATCACGGCCATTACAGTCAATCAATGTGATCGACAAAAGCTAGTTTTTTTATCAAAAGTTACGCCAAGATCTTTAAACGTTGTCGGTCTCGTTAGTTTTTCGTCGTTCTGTGTCGTATGTATACTCAGAATCTCTAGCTGAAATCAACATTACATTGCACTTTTGCACGTTTAACGATAGATCGGTTTTAATACAACAGGAATTCAGATTAGAGATATTTTGCATTATAATGCAGTCGTTTAAACCAGAGATTCTGTGTAGAAGTTTTATGTTATCTGCATACATTAAGAAGTGCACATCTAAAGTATTGCCTATGCCTTTTATAAATATACGGAAAAGCATGGGCCCAAGATCAGAGCCTTGGGGAAGACCGATGAGGCATAATCATAAGACTTAAACCCATTATATGCAACATATTGTGGCTATTAATTGTCAACTCCTGAACAGATTCTTTTATTGTCTTGCAAGCTTTTTTTGGTGAAATCCCTCGCGGAACAAGCATTGCTAAGGGAATTTCAATTGCATGTTTTATTATTATTATTTATGACAGGTAAGGACGGTAGTTGATGAAATCTGTACCCCACTGTCTTATCTGATTAATGAATCATTTGTCAGTGGCCAGTATCCAGATGTTCTTAAAATTTCGAAATCCATACCGATTTATAAAAATAAGGGATCTAGACTAGAAGCATGTAATTATAGAAATGTTAGTGTCCAAAACCAGTTAGCTAAAATTTTTGAACTTTGCTATAACAATAGATTAATCAGCTTTTTAGAAGATCACAATCTTTTAACCTCATGTCAGAATGGGTTCAGAAAAAATAAGTCAACCATAACCGCTACTGAACAGTTATGTGAATATATCTATAATGCACTGAAGAACAAACAGCAACCAATAGCCTTATTTTTTGATACCGTTGATCATGGTTTACTTTTAGATTAACTCTTTAGATTTGGAATACATGGCGTGGCCCACGAATGGAGTACTTCTTATTTAAACAACAGAAAGCAGGCTGTAGTCATAGGCTCATACAAATCGGATGTTAGGGACGTTGCTATTGGCGTGCCTCAAGGCTCTATTCTAGGTCCCCTATTGTTTTTAATTTTTGTAAACGACATGCCCAATTCTTGTACCTCACCGAATGCTGTAATTGTTTATGCAGATGACACAAATTTTTTAATATCTAGTAACACCTTGGAGTTGACAACCAGTAGAGCCAATAAATCAGTAGGTGAATTTTCTGATTGGTGTTTGAGCAATGGTTTGGTTCTAAATGCTGGCAAAACGTTTTGTATGTCATTTTTGCCCAAAAATGTTGGTCACAATTCAAGTGTTTTAGTTAAGGCTTGTCATCATTCAATTGTACAAACAGATGAAATAAAATTCTTGGGACTAAGGATAGATCACAAAATGACATGGGAGAAACAAACTGATGATTTATCAGAGAAATTAAGTAAATCCTGCTTCATTATTAGATATCTAAAATCCACTGTATCACTTAATATGCTGAAGCTAGCTTATTTTGGTCTGGTTCAGTCTAAGATATCTTATGGATTGATGTTCTGGGGAAACTCTCCACATGGTTCCAAAGTTTTTGTAGCACAAAAGAAAATTATATGGTGTATGCTTGGTTTACCTGCTCAGACTCACTGTAAAGAGGCATTTATAGCACTATCAATTTTAACGTTACCATCTCTGTACATATTCTTAATTACAACAAATATTAAAAAAAAGGAAAATATCTTTTTAAAAAATAGTAATGTTCACAGCTATGTTACTCGCAGCAACAATCAGCTTCGGGTGCCTTTCTCGAGGCTAAGTGTGGGCCAAAATTTTCACATCTTTCAAGGCATTAATTGTTATAATAAATTTACTCAACTATTTGGACAATTCGATAATTTTAATTTATTTAGAAATGCCCTGCTAAAATTTTTAATGAGTAGAGATTTTTATTCTGTAGATGACTATTTACACTCTTAGTTTTATATTTAATTTTAAAGTGTAACATATTGTACTTAATATGTTTCAGTACTGTATGTCATATTGTTGTTATACTTGTATGTTCTATTATTGTTATTATTGTCTGTTTTTTATCTTTATTTATTATTTACCACTGACTTGTCTAATAAGTTATACCATGTGTGTAACTTGATATGATGAATAAAATACATTTAATATCTTATTTATACTTAAATTTTTCCCTTATTATTTCGAAATGTCCCACAATTTGCTTCTTGAAATGTAGCCACCTTAATAATAATTGTTTCTTATGAGATTTCAAGGATAGGTTCTCCCACTATGCAAATTTATTTTTTATGGTTCAGGATATGTGAATAAAAATGTATGCTCAAATAAAACATCTACAATTGCTTAATTACTTTTTAATCAGTCATTTAAAATAGCTATAAATATTTACAAGCATCAAATATTATTGTAAAGTACATGCCCGTGTAAAGGTAATGGTAATATATTTTTGTACATTATTTAAGAGATCTCAGAAAAAGTCGAAAAGTCACATTCTGAAGGCACTTCCTTTTAAGTGATTCTGTGAATTTCAGTTTGATTTTATATTTGATAAAGAGACATAGTCTAGTTGTCAATTAAATCAGAAAACTACTGATAATTCCCAAAAATTGGGATTTTAATTGCACTTATATGAGGTCAGTGTTCGAGCTCTGGCATTATCTCAAACTTTTTAAGCGTACTGGGTGTCTTTTGATGTCATTTACCTGAAATCGTTTTCGAGGTCCACACTTTAACAATGTTTAGTGAATGCTTAAGAGAGCAGTTAAGAAAACTGAACACTCGTCTAGGTCACCAGATTTTACTCCTCTATACTTTCCATTGTTAATACAGTAAAGGTTTAAAATCTTGTTAAGCTAGCATATGGTAAAGCTTCAGCATTGCTTTAGATTGTGGGCTTAGTTGATCTACTTTAAATTCTAATAGGTCCTTGTATATTAGTGATGTCAAAGTACGAGGACTACTTCTCAGGCAATTAATCATAATTAATTAACTAATTTTATCATAGAAATCATCAGAAATGAAAAAAAAAGTAAAAATCACATGATACTTGACTGTAGTGTAGTTCTCTTTTATCTTACAAACCTATTCCATTTTGTGGAGATCACATCACACAAATAATTATCACAAAACAAGTTTTCTATTCAAAATTCAGCTGTCATAAAATTATTAGTGTTTAATTTTGTGACGGTAATTCATTACCCAATTATATTTTCTTAGATCTACTACTGGTTAATTACTTTTTCTGGACCATATTACTTTTAACAAGAAGTGTGTCTTGGAATATTTAATCATCCAGTGGGGTATGATAAAGTTAACCACACTTTTGACAAAACTCCGTTTGCTCAGTAAACTTTTTATGTCATGTTTTATTTTAGATATGTTATTTATAGACGAGAAGCTACTGAATTTGAACTCTACGTTGGTCCCTGGTGGTGGAAGCGTTTTCATATGGGGGTTATAATTTACAAATCAATATATTTAGTGTCTGAAAACCATTTTTCGGACACCAGAGATATTGATTTGTGCCCTCATATGAAAATATGCCCCCACTGCCTGGACCCTGTCCTTAAACAGGGCTGCGCACCACTACAGTTGAAGATTCTCAGAGGCTCATTGAAAAATTCTGTAACTCTTGCTCTATTATGTTATTTCCGTTAGTTGTTTGGCATATTTTCATAACAGTAATAATAATAATATTAACTATAATTGCAAAAGTTAGTTAGAGCTGATGTTTTCTTCAATAAAATTCGTCCAGAATTTAAACATTTACCTTCTGTACTCGAAATGTATCTCATAAAGAAAATGTCAATTTAATATCTTAACCTATCTTTTGTTTTTTAACAGCAGGGTGAAACAGATATGGTACACTATGTATTGATATACACAGAATGGATTCAGTTAGCTCTAACGTCATAACTTTTGCAACCAAACATACTACTGTCATAAAAAATTTGATCTCGTCGAATAACATTGGAATTTAAACCATATTACCGTGTTCATAAAGACTATAAAATGTTATGCTAAAACCTTGCTAATAAACCTTTAGTTTTATTTTAATAATGTCAAATATAAAACGGCAACAGTCTCCTCCAATGAGAATGAAGAATTTGAAAATTTAATTATGTGGGTGGAAACCAATGCAATTGCAGCTAACTTCAATACTTTTGTTTGATTTCACATTTACAGCTCATAACCTAATTTTTCTTTCTCTAATCAAATTTGGATTCTTTTTAAATAGTTACCTACTTAATATTTGTTCTATTTTGAGAAGGGGCGAACGGACATCTAATAAGTTTTCATTGATCGGTTCTAGCCACTTTAAAGATGGTGACAAAAATAATTTACCAGCGATATTTAAACGGAATGTTGGAAAAAGGTTTACATATTCACAAATACCTGTTAGTTGTATGAGGTTATAAACATTTTTAGAGAACTGGCAGAGCAAAATTTAAACTAACTTAAATTTAGCAGTAAACTAAATGACATATTTTCAATCCCTATTGGAGGATACTATAATTCATATGTAATATCAATTTATTTAATTAATGTATTTTGCATTATTAAATTAGTTATGTTTTAACCCTCTTTGTAATAACCTTTATTACCTAAAGCATTAAAGGCCGTTACAGAATAGCTGGCTGTATGACTTAAGATGTATGATTCAAGGCGCAGAATTTATGTATTACGGCAAGCCAATCAGAAACCAGTATTGTGATGGTTGATATGTCAGTTTTTGAGGTTAAGATGTTTTATTTCAGTTTTCCCGCTGTTTAATAATGATCACTGTGATCAATGTTATAAATGATCGATGAAACAATAATGATCCACAAGGTAACCTGTTTTCTCTATACGAAACGAGCTTTTAGCCATCCTACAGAAGAGGACGAGAGGCATCTTTTCTGTGGCGATCTGTCAGTTTAGTGAAAATTCTGATTGGTTGAACTTTTTTGGGCGAACATAAGAATTCAACGATACGAAAATTTTCAACATTCTACATAAGCTCTTATGCCTGTATGTGCAAAGGAACATTTAAAAGTACATGTTGGTTATTAAACATAATATTTTTAGTCGCAAACTCCTCTATAAAATCCTTATTTTACTATAAGGAACGTAACCAGACTGCAACCAACAGCTACTCTCCGGGCTATGTGCCCCGCCGAGCGCTGAATTACAAGTTACAAGTCTGGCGCGTTAAGTGTAATAATTGCATATTACCATCAAAACGCTAATGCTTCGATTGCAACAAACACCAGCCGAAAGACTGATCCTACTTAAAGGAGATCCCATGCCAGCCGTCACACACCACTTGCAGACTGCAGTTTCGAGCTGTTGGCTCTCGTCAGTGCAAGGTAGGTATGTGACGACCGGCAGTAGGATCAGTCTTTCGGCTGGTGTTTGTTGCAATCGAAGCATTAGCGTTTTGATGGTAATTATTATATGCAATTATTACACTTAACGTGCCAGACTTGTAACTTGTAATTCAGCGCTCGGCGGGGCACATAACCCGGAGAGTAGCTGTAGGTTGCAGTCTGGTTACGTTCCTTATAGTAAAATAAGGATTTTATAGAGGAGTTTGCGACTAAAAATATTATGTTTAATATTCCGCCCTCTAAAAGCACATTTGAACTATGTTGGTTATTGTTTACTTTTTACGTCATACATCTTATGTTAAGCCATTTTGTAATGGCCTTAAGAGTTAAGTTCCAGTGCATTCATTTTGTGTCATTATCGTTATGATATCAGTATGTTGGGTTGCCTACTCTTGTACTTTTTATGACAAATTGTATCAATACCACATCGAAGACACATTTTATACTTATTTTATTTTAATATATCACGTAGTCTCCAGAAGAATAATGACTACCTACTTTATATTTCGTTTGTTAACAATATTTTCGACTTTTTCTGAGGGTACATTTACGTGTCTTTCGTTTCCTTAAAGTTACAAATACAATAAACTCTTCTGTAAAACTTAACTTTTTTTTTTTTATAATTATAGGAATCACTCAAAATTGTCTATCTGATACACAATAACAAATTCAAAAATATCATATTGCTAGTACCTAATTTAGAATATAACTTTTATAATAGTGTATACAAGTCTTTGATTTCATCCAGGCTTTTTCATCTAAAATTAAAACGAGATAATGATCGACACATAATACAATGTCATTGTAAGTAGTGTCACTAGACTCAAAAGTAGAAAAACCCCAGAATGAATTGTTAAACAGCGTATAAAGTACCGCTTGAGAAAAATCTCGTTTTTTAGAGATGGGTGCCACCCCTCTGGGGAAGAGAATGGACAAATGAATAAAAAGTTAATTAGTGGATTGGTATTTCGAGACGGTTTTTCGTAAATGGCTCAAAACGGGAAAAAGAAGTTAATATAATGACAAATATATATAAAAATATGGGATATTCCTTTTAAAATAATTGTAGGGATGGCTCTGGGGGTGTAGCTAATTCTAGGTCTATACATAAGTAAACGTGTCCCCCTATTATTTCTTTTTGACATGTTTTGAGTTTTTTTTTTCAAAAATCCATATATCAAAAATTTAGGCTGGATGACATTTTCATTGCAATGCACTCTATATGGCAGTTTGAAGATGACACTTGAATAGAAATTAAAGGTTTTTCTTTTGAAATTTTCCTTGTACCTATGACTTTAAAAATAACGAAATTATTAGCGAAACAATAAATGTTTTTTAAAGAAATTTCCATTGTTGCCATTGGTCGTTGAATGAAAGTAAAAAAAATCGTATTTTTTTACATTCAAGTATTGCTAACAATAACCGTGTTGGTTAAGGCGCGAGGTGGCAATCGCAATTAATCACAGTGGTATCGTGCCACCGGGTTCGACTTCCCGCTCCTGGCACTGTCGGAGGAAATGGTTGTATGTCCGCGTTTTTTCAATGTGTAACCCCGTTCCGTACAAGCCTCTGGCTTCTGGAATGGAGGGTTGTCTGATTTCTGTGGTGTTTATTTATTTATTTGTTCATATTCAATTTTTAAAGCATTAATTTTATAAAATATTATAGTTTAAAAACGAAGTTCATGATTTCCCTTTTTTGCAAATTACTCAAAAAATAATGCATTAAATGAAAGGTGATAAAATATAAAAACGGTAGTTTTAGGAAGCGATAAATAACAGCTACACAAGAATTTCTGACCCTGAAGTAAGATATATCATTTTATGTGTACTTTTGTTTGCGGAACACGAACCAGTAGACAAAGTAAACTTAGCATTCACAAATTCATCATTATTTGCCAATTATATAGAATATTTGTGCTACAAAAAAGAATTATAAGACTGATTTTTAATTTACATTTTAGAGAAAGTTGCAAAAGTACATTCGTCAAAAAGAAAATTCTAACTGCTTCCTTAATGCTGGTTTTTTCACTTTTGTCTTCTAAACCATTCGTTGGGTGAGAAAGAAGTATAGGAAATAAAAAATTTGTCATTAAATTATGTATAAAAAATGTTCTTTTAGCTTATCCTCACCTATTTCGCAGTAACAGCGTCCAAACTGAGGGATAGTTTGGAGCACACAGGTAAAAATCGATTTTACACGAAGTTTCACAGCAAATATCTCAAAAGCAGTTACTTTAATGAGAAAATTGCCCAAGAATGAGTTCATGGAGTCGAATTTTCTCTATAAGATGCATGTCAAGCAGGTCTTGACGCAAGTGATTTTTATTTATTTTCCCCTTTTTTCCACAAAGATGCGTTTCTTAATTTTAGTTTGTTTCCACACCACCCTTGAGGTAGAGCTCTCATTGTTTGTGATGTTTTTTACAATTATATATTAGGTATATAATATAATATATTCATGGTGTAAATTGTATATACAATCTGCATTTTGACTATTTTTTAATTGCTATATTATATTTATGACTTGTGTGTATATATTTATATATGACACGACATATGTTCGTATTGTATTCTATATGGTGAATAAATATTTCTATTTTTTTTTCTGGCAAAAAGAGCTATTTATCCTAGATATTGTTCATAAAGTACAAGAACTTGAACAATAAAAGGTAATGAGATTTCTGACCCCGAAGTAAAGCATATCATTTTATACGTATTTTTGATTTTTATTATTTTCGTCTGATTTAATATTTTTGAGATTTGAACATTGTATCTTGACTTAAGCTCGAGGGTCATCTTTAAACTGCCATATCTTTCGAACTAGAAAAACCCATTCCGAGGTAGAAACACTAGAAACCTTACTGCAGTACACTAAAGTAGAAAATAATGGAATAATAATTTAAATCTCAACACTCTCGTTTTAATTTCAGTGAATAACATCCCCGTCTCTTTTCTATAAAACTCCTAAAGTATAACTGAATCAAGTTTAAAGATAACATTTTTAAGTAAAAAGCACCACTATAGTTCGTCATGACGAGTAAACTTAAACACTAATATATCACAAAAACGGACTCGGCAGTCAGTGTATAAAAAATATTGCAGTTCGTTAAGTACTGCACAGGAAAGGCTGTATCTCTGTATAAACCGTTGATGAGCTATCAGCTCGGTTTTGATCAACAGAAAGTCTTCTAGTAACAAAAAGGTAAAGGCCCACTATGGAAAGATGTAATGGAAGTAACTGACATCATAAATGCCTATAGTTCAATTTTCGAGCTACAGTAGAGATTCGACATGAATAATTTTCTAACCTAATTAATTAACAAACCATCTGTTTAGATTATGATTAACTTTCGGATACGTTTTTATATGTTAAGTCTCCAGGGTATGGACACTTTTCGAGCGTGTAAAGACTGCATCTCTTCGAACCTGCACTGCAGCTCAAAATTAATTTGAAAATAATACTAAATCATAAATAATTTTACAAGAACGAACTCTGCATTCATTAACAAAAGTCTTCAATTACTTCTCTTTGTACTATTTTGAACTTTATTGCCACTATCGGAATTTAACGAAAGCACCTGCTGTATATCACTGTCTGTGGATGTGGAAGCCATTTGTTTGTTACCCATTTGACTGATGACGGCGGCCGCTTTCGCTGCGATACAGCTGACGCAGAGCTCTTGCCGCACTGGAAACTGCCCTCGCTGTGGTAAACTCGGAGTCATCTCGTCTGGAGTTGAGGCTCTACTACTGTCGTCGTCTGCAGAATTTTCGAAAAACCTCTGTGTCTGGAAAATAGAGCGAAATTAGCGTTACACAACTTAGGTATGATACAAATGGGTTGAAAAATGAAAATTTCGTAAAGCGATTAGATAGAATTTGGTTTGTAGATTCCAAACATATTAAAATGTACGGGTGTTCCACTTAAAAATCAAATTTCTGTTATTTCCGTGTTATTTCTGTTATTTTAGGAAATAAGTCTTATGCCGTCTGTCAAAACTCCGCTAGGACGTTAATCTAAATGGGGCATTAAAATATGTATACTATATTACATGTTTAAATTTTTTACCAACATTTTGTATTTATTTATCCTTGTCTATACAGGGTTACTAGTAATTCGATACATTCCTTTGGAGATGTGATGGGGCATGAGCTAAGGAGTAAATCTAGCCCTAACATACATTATGTAAAACTCAATAGTTTTTGAGATATTTAAATTTTTTTGTTTTTCTCAAAAAAGTAGATCTTAATGTCTTAAAAGGATTACTTGTCCAATATTATAGATATCCGTTTGGAATGAAAAATATCCGGAAACATTTCGATCATGTGAACATTTAAAATAAAAACTTGTAAAATTTTTTTTTTTAAATCAGCTATGAAATTTACCTATTAGGTTTTTTCAAAAAAATATTAATGTAGCACGCGTACAAATTATTATAAAAACTTCCTTATTTCAATAGCTATCTAACTAGGTAGAAATGTTTAATGTACCCTTGATAGTTCTAATTAAAAAATCTGGCGGTGATTTTAGAAGATGTTCCTCTCGCCGTCAGACAGCGAATGATGTTTCAGAACGACGGTTGTCCAGCACATTATCGGCTGACAGTACGACAGTTACTTGATCAACGTTTCCCTAACCGTTGGATTGGAAGAGCGGGCCCAATACCTTGGCCAGCGCGAAGCCCTGACTTAACACCCCTTGATTATTACGTATGGGGTCATATGAAGGAGATGGTCTATGCCACACCAGTCAATACTATAGAAAACCTTAGACAAAGGATAGTCGATGCTGCCCAACACAAAAGGCATAATCTGACAACCAGAGTAACAAGGACGGAAATAAGAAGACGCTGCCGTGTCTGTATACGGAATAGGGGCTCCCATTTTGAGCAAGACATATAGAAAATAAAGTACAACTTTGAAATTAATGAAGAATTAAACTCTACTTTTAAAATGTTTTTTACTGTTTATCTAAAAATAAAATTCGTACTACTTGTGCTATTTTTACTAGTATTTTCTTAGAACTATTAAGGGTACATTGAACATTTGTACCTTGTTAGATAGCTATTGAAATAAGGCAGTTTTTATAATAATTTATACGCGTGTTATGTTAATATTTTTTTGGAAAAACCTAATAGGTAAATTTCATGCCTGATTAAAAAAAAAAATTTAAGTTTTTATTTCAGATGTTCACATGATCGAAATGTTTCCAGATATTTTTCATTCCAAACAGTTATCTATAATATTGGACAAGTAATCCAGTAAAAAAAAATTTAAAAATGTCAAATAGATTTTTCGAAAATTAACTTTTAGGACATTAAGATCTACATTTTGAGAAAAAAAAAAATTAAATTTCTCAAAAACTATTGAGTTTTGCATAATATATGTTAGGGCTAAATTTACTTCTTAGATCATGCCCCATCACATCTCCAAAGGAATGTATCGAATTACCAGTAACCCTGTATATTGAATTGTTCTATAAATTTATCAAGGTACCGTTTACAGTCAAACTCAAAGGAAAAATGGAGAGTATGATTCATGTGTGATGTTTTATACACTTTATTCGCTTCAATACCAATTTCATACTTACTTGTTGATCTGTGATTATTACAGCCCTTATATTATCAGGTAAAGGGCTAATACCAGCGAGATGCCTTGGGCTAGTGCCTTGAGTCCCCAATGAGTCCTGGCCTCCAATTTCCACGTCTAACTGTAAGATGCTTTCCTGACTTCCGGTAAACTGTTTAAAAAGATTCTTATAAATATGAAGTGATGAACATGTTTCAGAAAGTATTATTAGTCAAAGCCAGGTTAAACAAAAATAATGAAGGTTATTTTTGTAAACAAACAAGATTTTAGTAAGCAAGCAGTTTCTAGTTAACAAGTGAAATGGTATTTTTTTAAAATGGGTGTTGAATCTGTAATTTTTTTATATACTGTGCATTTTTTCCCGCAGAAAACTATCTGAAATGAGAAATAAGTACCTTTACTTTTGGAGATGTTGAGTTACGAAAAAGTGGAATATTCGAGATATTCCCAATTCAATATTTCTATATGGCTATTTTGTTATGGATATTAAGTTAAATTACTCTTAGTTGGCTATGACGGCGTTGAGTGCTAAACAAATGTATGTAGCTGTCACTTACCAATTGACAAGTATTAATTATCATGCTGGGCCGCTTAAATTATGCACACGAGGATTACTTAAATTTGTTTATAATCTATGGAGAATGTTACAGTTTTATCAAAAACATGTGAAATATTTGCTAATAGATATCCAGAGAAACAAAAACCGTCTCCGAACAGTATTTAATGAATAGTGGAGAATTTCAAAAAATTTGGCACTGCAACAGTTCATAAAATAATTAAACAAATGTAACTTAGATACAAAAGGTTCTTACATAAAATACTAACAGTATAACTACTTATACTCAGGAAAATATTTTATTTTAATAAGTGTTCAAATGATCCACCCTGAACTTCCAAACATTTTTTGCACCTCTTGATTAGTTCGTCATGGGTGGCCGCTTTAATAGAACCTGGAGATAATCTTTCAAAAGCATTCCTTACTCTTGCCTGACAATCTTCCATTGTTGTGACTGGATTAAAATAAACTGTATCTTTTATTGTTCCCCATATAAAATAATCTAAGACAGACAGATCAGGAGAACGGGGAGGCCACAGAAAGGTCCATTGTTAGCAATCCACTTATCGTAAAAAGTTTCTTCCAAGAAGTTGTTAACTATGAAGCTGCTGTGTGGTGGCGCGCCATCGTGTTGGTAAAATATTTGCTTATGTTCAGCTAGCGGTAAATTGTTCAAATATTCATTATCTAAATCTTGTAATATATTCAAATATCTTTCACCTAAAAAAAAGTTGATATGTAATTTGAAAAACAGAAACTATTTAAGTATTAATTCATTAGCATTTAAGTTTTATTCATAAAAATTAAGTTTTACGACCCCATCATTTCTCACAGCACAGTACACATTAAATTGCCAGGTTTCTTGATAATTTCGCAATCTCACGGCATGGGGATTTGAATCACACCAAAAGTGGGAATTATGTCTGTTGAAAAGTCCATTTTTCGTAAATTTTGCCTCGTCAGTCCAAATTATGTTGTCCAAAAATCGAAAGTCGCCTTGTAACATTGTTAAAATAAATTCGCAAAAGTGAACTCTTCTGGTCAAATCGGTGTCCTTTAGGTGTTGAACCATAGAAATGGAATAGGGATGGAATTTGTGTTTCAAAAGAATTCTATGAATAGAGTTCTTTGAGATTCCTGTTTGTAAGGCCACTTGTTTTAAGGATGTCATAGGATATGCCGCAAAATATCCCAAAATAGCAATTTCGATATTTTCATCATCGACAATTGGTTTTATTTTATGAACTGTTGCCTTAACGGTGCCAACATTTTTGAAATTCTCCATTATTCATTTAATACTGTTCGGAGACGGTTTTTGTTTATCTGGATATCTATTAGCAAATATTTCATACGTTCTTGATAAAACTTTGTTACATTCTCCATAGATTATAGACAAATTTAAGTAATCCTCGTGCGTATAATTTAAGCGGCCCGGCATGATAATTGATATTTGTCAAATGGTAAGTGACACATACATTTGTTTAGCACTCAACACCGTCATAGCCAACTAGAAGTAATTTAACTTAATATCCATAACAAAATACCCATATAGAAATATTGAATTGGGAATATCTCGAAAACTAAAAATTTTCGGAATAGACATCCATATACAAACTTACCTTTATTTTTAATGGCGAATAAGATAAGATTATAAAAATTGGGGGTTTCTATTTGAAAAAAATCGATTTCTGACAGTTTACTCAATTTCATCTTTATTCTTATTTTTTGAACACTCTGTATTAATACTTATCAAAATATTATAAAAACTCTATTGAAGCAGGTCTTTTCAACAAAGAATCGAACCCAAATTAGATAATAAAGGCTTGCTTATAGGAAAAATTGATAATTCTTTTAGGGCCCGCAAACGTCATTTTTGACATAAAAATTGAAATATCTCAAAAACGGAGAGACCTAGGTATAGGACATGATACACAAAATCGGCCTAGAATTTTGCGTACAATCCAAAAATGTAATAATATATAGGGTGTCCCATTTAAAATAAGCAAGTTGGTATCGACTTCCGGTATAACCGGAAGTGCCACCATCTTGAAAATATTTTAGCCGAGTTGCCCCCATCGACATTAGTTTACTACTAAATTTTCAAAATTTTCCGATGTCTACTTTTCGAGATATCGATCGCCGCAGTTCGTCGTGGGACACCCTGTATATATCATACAAGTTATCGTAATTTTTGATAATTTTTTATATTCTTCTTAGAAATACTTTATATTAGCTGGTGCATGATGAATTTAGGTCAAACATTTACAGTATCGTATAAATTAAAAGTCGGTAAACACAAGAACAAATTGTGGATGGGGAGCTTAGCGCTGGGAGGTTAAAGGTAAAAGCTGTTCAATAAACACAACTATAAATTCGAACGTGAGTTATATGATAGAAATAAATAATAGTAAGTATTACATTTATACGATACTAATATAGTTGAATTGAGAGAAATTATTAAGGACATTAAAAAAATATAAATGCTCCTGGTAGTGACAAAATGTCTATAAAAAGAAAATCTACCAGAATCTGCTCTGGATCTACTGTTTTGTCTTATAAATAGTTCTTTTCAATTAGGAGTTTTCCCATCTTTTTTAAAGACCTCTAGTTATCCCACTATATAAAGCCGGGGATGTAGAATCATTAATTTCCACACTAGCTAAAATTATGGAAAAACTAATTTAAAAAAGGGTTATTGAGTTTTTGTTATCTGTCAATTTGCTAAGTGACAATCAATTTGGCTTTCAACGCAATAAAAGCAATAATGAAGTAATGTTCTCCTTCCTAAATACTGTTTACACCAAACTAAATAAAGGGGAAATCGCTGCTGCCATATTCTGTGATCTGTCAAAAGTCTTTGGCTGTGTTCAACATGGAATATTGCTGCTAAAAGTGGAGCACTATGGTATCAGAGACAGTACTCTTGAATGGTTTAAATCCTATCTGTCAGGCCTTAAGCAAATTGTTAAAAATCTAAATAGGTCCGATGAACTTAACATAAACTGTGGGGTACCTCAAGGCTCTGTTCCTGTTCCAATTCTATTTTTATCGTACATCATCGATCTAACTGCAATTAATATCACAAGGAAATTTACCCTATTCTACATGAAAGCATATGCAACGACATTAAGAAAGACTGATATGATTCGAACTTACTGTCATTTAATATAGGGAAAAAACATTGTAACTTTAAAATGTAATCTGCCAGATATTCCCCTAGGGAACCGTGTTCATGAAAACAAAACGTGCTTGAAATTTTTAGGATTGAATATTGACTGCAAATTAAATTTTAGAGAACCTATTACTAGTTTAAATAGTAAACTGGCATCTGGGCTGTGGGATTGCCTTTTGGGGCGTATGTAGTTAATCCCTAATGCAACAAATATTTGTATTACAAAAGCGTGCCATTAGATATATGTGTAAGGCTAGGGCTCGCGATTCTTGCAAAGAACTATTTGTGGCCAACCAAATTCTGACTTTCACAATCGCAGTGAAAAATTTACTTATTAATAAACCCTATTATGATTTAAAGTAATTCTTTGATGATACATTGATGTAGATATATGTTTCTATATTTGACTGAAAAATGTGATTTCTAGTTTGTTTGTATTACGTGATTTATTGGTTTATATAAGTTATATACGTATATTTCTATTTTTATGCTTTGTCAACAAGACTATTCTTCAGGACAATAAAGTATATTTTGACCGATTGATTGATTAATTGATTAAGATAACATTTAAAGTGACACAACCAGTAATACGAATTTATGGGGACATTTTAAGTAGTTTTGAGATTCTTTAGTGATGCAATTGTAAAATGCTTTTAAAAATGACCACATGAGAATAATTGACTCAGTGGTACTGTTTGCAGATAGAACTTTTTGAAGTCCCGTTTGATTGTTTTATGGGTGAGCTTATGCTTGTATACAAAAAAATTACAAAATTGGTCTACTGTTTGAATATTACGATTAATAGCTTACATATAGGGTGTATCATAACAGAATGTCATAAATAAAAGGAACATATTCCTTGTCCTTTCCCTAAATATCCTTTGAAATGTATGGCGTTAACATTTTCGCCTGAAATTATGCATGCTACTGGGACAGAAATTTATTCAAAAGAGGTTTAAAGTAATTTTTGACAACTTCAACGCCCTGTATCTTGTGAAGATACACTCTAATGACAAATGTTAATATTAAACATAATATTTTTAGTCGCAAACTCCTCTATAAAATCTTTATTTTACAATAAGGAACGTAACCAGACTGCAACCAACAGCTACTCTCCGGGCTATGTGCCCCACCGAGCGCTGAATTACAAGTTACGAGTCTGGCGCGTTAAGTGTAATAATTGCATATTACCATCAAAATGCTAATGCTTCGATTGCAACAAACACCAGCCAAAAGACTGATCCTACTTAAAGGAGCTCTCTTGCCAGTCGTCACACACCATTTGCAGACTGCAGTTTCGAGCTGTTGGCTCTCGTCAGTGTAAGGTAGGCATGTGACGACCGGCACGAGGATCCTTTGACTATTTGGTACATCCTGGTATTTTTACAATAGCGACATGTAAAATAGTCAGCAGGCGCCATCTAGCAGTCCGGTGTCTGTTGCAATCGAAAAATAAATAGCCTGACTAGCTGATGTGCTTTTAGAGGGCGGAATATTAAATATAATATTTTTAATCGCAAACTATTCTATAAAATCCTTATTTTTCTATAAGGAACGTAACCAGACTGCAACCAACAGCTACCCTCCGGGCTATGTGCCCCGCCGAGCGCTGAATTACAAGTTACAAGTCTTAATTACAAGTGTAAATATAAGGCATCCGGAAATGGCGTTCCTCTATTTTGGCAGGTGATTTTACATCGAAAAGAAAATAAGTGTTTATGTTTTGTGATTTTTCCTCTTTATACTATTGAAAATAGAATCACCTTCCAACTAACTCCATTTCCTGACACACAATCTGCAAAGTGTACAAATAATTTAGGTTTAGATAATTTATCACAAAATTCTAGACATAAAACAAATATAAAACTGTTCTGTATTAAAAAGCTTTAGCAACGAAGCAATAAAACTAAGACTAGATTTACACAACTAAAATACATCCAATTACCTCCACCGTGTGTTAAAGTGCAAAGTAAGTGAACGATTTATCTACAAAGAGGGTAGTAATGTGTATGTGCTATCACCTATATCACAGATAGAAAAGTGTTTCTACAGTACTATCCTAGTAGGTATAGTTTGCTGAATAAGGGGCAACACTGACCACAAATCCATAATGCTTCAGAATGTCCATTTTACACATTGGACACGTTCGGTGCTCCAGCAACCAAGGGTCGATGCAGCTTTTGTGGAATTCATGCCTAAAACAAAATAAAAGTGTGCATCTCGTGGAAATCTTTGACAATTTTTTTAAATTTCTACACAAAATTGTTGTAGATGGCATTGTAGATGCGTGTATCTCGCGCATCTAACAAAGAAAAGTTTGCCAAAGGTAAAAATAGTTAAAAAAAAAATGACAAAGGCCATTGCCAAGTAGTGGCATAAGTGAAAAAGTTATTGGGGCAAAAACAATCTATCAGTAGTCAAACTTCGACCTTCTAAACATTTTAATTTTGCCTGATATGCCAAAACTGGCTATTTTAGTGTTTACTTATGAATTTATTTTTACTCACCCACAAGGCAATATCCGAAGCGTTTCGGACAGTTTGTAGGGTTCTATGCATATCGCACAACATTCACAGTCACCCTGCATTTCCTGAAAAGTATTTTTTTTAATTAAAATTTTAAGGTACTGGCTGGATTTAACAAAAAAAATGAAGAAGACAATATGAGAACTATTTCAAAGTTTAAAAAAACACTAATTATTCGTCATTTATACAATTACCTTGTCTTCAGACTTTAAACTTTTTGTGGGGATTTTGGATAAAGCCTTTTTAGCAGCATTGCCTAACCTCCGCTGCAACAAAGACAGAGTCTTTAATTAGTATAAGTATTTAAAAAAAATTATACTCAATATATAAATTTAATTCAGAATTATAGATACTACATATTATTAAATGTAGTCAGCCAATGTTATAATAAAATTAGACCAGGTAAGCTTAAAACCATCGCCAGTGGTTTAGTCAGCTGCTTATTTTAAGTTCTCTTGAAATCATGTATTTAAATACAACCTGGGTCCCATACGGCAACCATCCTTATACTGTGGACATTTAGAAAGTAAGACAGAAGAGAAACAAGCGTAGGCACTTTAGGAAATGCAAACAAAAAGATTAAACTGTCAAAATTTAGATACTTAGTTTACATTACCACTATCAATAACATAACAAAAAGAGATATGCCTGAATATGGGAAACACCAACCACATTCAGATAAAATCATAACACAAACAAACAGAGGAATTCCTCTATTATAAGACCTAGTTTCCAATTGTAATGTCAAAAAATATTCAAGGAAAACATCAAGTAAGGAGAAAAATATAATCGTTGGTTCCATGTATTTAAACGAAAGGTTTAGAGAAATCTAGATGAGAATAAATGGGCTTGTTAGATGGCCTGCAAGGCCGCCAGACCCTAAGCTGCTTGTTTTTTATATGAGACCACCTCAAAAAAAAAGTTCAGTACTCCATCAACAAACAGAGAAGACATGGAAATTAGAATCAAAAGAACAATGAATGGAATTACTGAATTCCAGTTAGATAACATGCTCAGAGCTACCGGCACAAAAAAACGATTGAGCAAAGATAATAATGGACGTGGACATTTTGAGCATTTAGATTAAAACATATTTTTTGGGTTTAGCATTTCAGTAAATCTTTTATTTTAATTTCATTCCTTAGGTTGCTCAGTACTGTGTGCCCACGTGCCTAAAAGAATAGGTCTTTGGATATCACGGCACACAAAGCATCAATAACTGCCAAGATTCAAATCATGGCCTCCTAAACTTACTACAATAAAATGGCCATTAACTGTCACTTTAAAAACAAATGCCTTGTTGCCATACATGGTTGGAAAGAGAATTTAAAGACGAATCAGATAAGTAAAAAATATATACAGGGTACCGTTTAAAATAACAAAGTTTGGGCCACTTCCGCTTAAACCGGAAGTTGAAGAAAATGTTTGATAGACTCAAGCTCAAAACAAGGACAATTATGTAATATACAACTCTCCCATAATTGAAAATTTTAACTTCTTAAATAGCAAAGTTACGGAATGTAACATGTCTCTTATATTACCCGGTATACTATGACTAAAATATACTTACTGAAATTTTATCCTTTGTGCGTATGTACCTGAACCTCTGGACATAGTAAAACACCAACCACGTCAGTGATATTATCATCAACACTATGAATGTTATCGAGACGAATAATACCGATGTCCTGGAAAAGAAGAATCTTTACTGTAGAATATACCAAAATACAGGACTTTCATTAAAATTAAACGTTACAGATTATGTACATTATATAATTATAGTATGACCTATCGAATTAGATTATTTTTGTTATTATTGCCATTTTCGTTCATAAATAATTGAATGTATTTTATTGATGTGAGTAGAAAAATATTATCTAAAGCATTACGTAGGTTTTTATACTGTTGCGGACACGTTAAGTTAACTGTTGGGTAAGCAGAATCTAAAATACCGCTTAAAACACTTATTGGAAGAATCCATTCAAACAACTACTCTCTTAGCCAATCTAAGAAGTATTGAATTGCACCATGGAATGGATCACAAAAGTGATGTTGTTAATTTAAGGATTTTCATTGCCATGTACAGATCTAGAATCCATTATACCTGAGTGAAAATGTTTTTAACCGCCTTCCAGATCATCTGACCCTCTTAAGTCTAGGAGACTAGATTTGTCTGGATACGGAGACGGGGCCCTACAGTTTGTAGTGGGAGCCGAACCACCTCTTGGCAATTATTAATTACTTCGCCGTAGGTGGAGCTCAAACCCACTTCGCTAGAACAAGCTAAGAGACAAAGTTACATGTGCTAACCATCAAGCTACATTCGTAAAGTTACATCAAAATTTCTAAAATTAAACAGTACTAAGTATCACAGAACTGTACTGCAAACAGATTTTTCTGAATATTTTCTTTTATTAATAATTGGATTACTAGTTAAAGTTCTAGTAGATTTCTTCAATAGCAAATAAGATCATACGTTTTATCAGGTAACTTCATGTGTACTTAACAAAGCACAGTGACATACTCCACTGCACTCCATAAAATACAAATCTGGTACACTTCAGCATGCCACATTTTTCATGCACTGGTAGAGTGCTTTTATTCAAAGGCAACAATAGAACTTGAGTATAAGTATAAAAAAACTAGGTAGGTACCTAGGAACATGTAAGACTTTTATTTGTCAAGACAATTTCCTGAATAAGAATTAACTTTTATAAAATTATAGCACATCATTGTAGTTATTAAATATAAAACGGGAGATATTAATTATCGTGAACTGTTGTTGTTCATTGGTAACTCAACTACTAGATGGCGTATATGTATATTTCTGTGTTTATAATAATTTTATTCGCTTCAAACATCACAATTAAAGATTCATGAGTATTGCAGTATTGGTATAGCAAAGGTGTGTTTCTCTGTAGTTTGTAAATTGTATTTTGTGTTAAATTTCGACAAACGAATGTCATCCTAATTCAAATGTGCTTTTGGAGGACAAAATATTAAAACACAATATTTTTAGTCGCAAATTCCTCTATAAAATCCTTATTTTACTATAAGGAACGTAACCAGAACGTAATTACAAGTTACAACCCTGGCGCGTTAAGTGTAATAATTGCATATTACCATCAAAACGCTAATGCTTCGATTGCAACAAACTTTTATAGAGGAGTTTGCGACTAAAAATATTATGTTTTAATATTCCGCCCTCTAAAAGCATATTTCAACTATGCTAAGCCCAGGCAGGCTATTTATTTTTCGATTACAACAGACACTGGACCGCCAGATGGCGCCTGCTGACTATTTTACATGTCGCTATTGTAAATATACCGGGATGTACCAAATAGTCAAAGGATTCTCGTGCCGGTCGTCACATGCCTACCTTGCACTGACGAGAGCCAACAGCTCGAAACTACAGTCTGCAAGTGGTGTGTGACGACTGGTACGAGAGCTTCGTTAAGTAGGATCAGTCTTTCGGCTGGTGAACAAGGATAGCAGCACAGTCTCTCAGTAGATATGCGGGGATCCCGTCAGGACCCATGGTGAACTTAGGCTTTATTTTTTTTAGTGCCAATAAAACTCCATTTGTTGAAAATGAAACTATATTAATGCTGTTGATATTATTGTCACAGAAATCATCTGACGAGATGTTTTTTGACTCTAAATATTAGGCAAGACATCCAACGGTAGCCGACGCCCTACACCTACATTTTATTGTGCTATCACTTCCCGCTACCTCTGATTGTCACTAGACCACACAGCCTACTGAGAAATTGTATAATCTTTATTTATATTCTAGAACTTTAATTCACGAAATTGTCAATATATTCATTGGATTCATGTCCAAATTAATTGTTTGTATTCATTTTGATAACAATATTATTGATGATTGGAAGCAAAGACATTAGCAACAAAATAAAAAGTCCACCCGACGAGATTATCCGAAATAAATAATTATGATGCGCTATCGCCTAATATTTACTTACTTATGGCATATGCAAAGTTTAGATTATTTTTCCTGTCTGTATTGAAATATTTGATACCTACATTATTATTCATACCAAAAACAAAGAAATAACGAAATATTCTCAGAAGATACATATGTCCATAAAAAGAAGAAAAGAATATGAACAGAACACCACAATTAACCTATAGACAATATTCAACTATAAGTTAACTGGCTGAATACGGTTTTATTTTCTAGGCCTCCTCGTACAGCAACTGTTTGAAAATGCAAATGAGAATATTTCCCGCTAGTTAAAAAGAGAAACAAAAGCTGTTTGTATTTGACACACAAAGCACTATCAAAGCGCCCATGACCACGGCCATACGACCATAATTGTGTAGATAGTGATAATTAACACATTGTCAACACGCGAGAGTAAGGGTAGGGGTGGATTAACAAGGGCGGGACTACAAAGTCACTTTTTCGCGGTATTTTTGGAACGTTATCGAACGATTCGTATTAATGATGCGTAGGTAATAACCGAATAAAAACTGGAAATTAAAAGTAAATACATTTACTCATATAGGCTATTACCTCTTTAATTATTTGCGGTTAATATTTATTTATGTTTACTAAGGTTTATTTTGATAACGAATCCATGGCGGACTTGGTCAAATGTTCCTTTATGTAATAAAATGAAGTGTTGAACTATAGTTATTTCCATAATTTTTTAAATATTAGAGAGGATTAGTATTGGAATTTTGCATATCCAAGTCAGAAATGATCAATTTTGAATTTTGGTGTTCGTCATGGATCAAATGCTTGGGTAATTCGAGTTACCGTGCTCTATGGCAATATTAATATTATACTTTTAATAGATCGACTTGATATACATATAAATTAATCTCATAAGTCTCCAAGATCTAATGTTCGTCGATTTAAGTTATCCTCTAGTTTTGTATGAAGTAGGCTCCCTAGTATGTGTTCCTGTGTGAGGTACATGAGGTTTTCCACAGACTAAGTGGTCTGAAGAGGCTGGCTGTTGTGTGAGATATTCGGTGTGATGTTGAGTTGTGGTGAGATGTGTGTTTGTAGACTGATGATATTTCTAGAGGTTGATGGGGTTAGTTTGCGTTTTCTGTGATTGATATGAATGACTCTTTTGTTGATGGTAAGATATTGAGGTATATGGCTCTTTTACTGGAGGTTTCGATGTGTAGGAGTGTTTTCTTTCCTTTAGTCTGAAGGATAGTTTTATGTAACAGTGTTTTTATTATTTTTTTTGTTTTGAATAGATCCGGGCGGCATATGTTATTATAGACCTGACATATAGGCCTTGCATATTCGGGAGGCTATGTCTGAAGGAGAATTTCTGAGAGGGTATACTCGGGAGGTGCGTCTTCAGCATGTACCCGTTACATTGGATACGTATTTTTGAAGGATCAATCTCCTATCAAGGGTCATCCCGAAATAGAAGATGTCGTCGTTCCAAGGGAGAGTTTTTGCCCTGTATTTTTAAAGTAGTAGAGGTTTTAAACACTTTCTTTGTGAAATAAATTGCTTGGGTTTCAATCAGTCACACAAGGACATTTGATTTGACACACTGGTCCTTGCCGAATCAACTTGTATCGGTAACTTGTAATCAAGTGAGCTTTAGCCATCTGGTGGTGACTGTTGTAATATGAGTAAGTAGGAATATAAAATAGAATTGTCAAATTACAGATATCTCAAATTTAGTAGGCCTTGCGATTTGAATTTTTTTTTTAATTCGCAGTTTTCACTGTGGATTTTTCTTTGCCTCTGTTGTCGCGCTTATTAAAATGAATTTATTGCTCATGGTTCTGAATTTAAGGAAATGCAAATTTATATTTGTTATGATTATATTAAGACGGAAACTAGTTTTTTTGAATAAAAATAGCACATTGACCATGTAACTGGTCACGTATACATTGTATCCTTTAATATATTATAAGGAACTAAATACTTGCATAACAAATAAGTAAAAGCTCATTTAAATAAATAATCTATGAATAAATCAAAGACAGATGAATAATTTGCTAAAATTTCAGCATTCAAAATGTTAATGCTAAAATGATAGAAATAGAAAATAATCTCGAAGTGTTCATCGACTTGTGGTTGCCATAAATTATCACCTCACAAGTTTCGCTGGGAATGCGCCTTGACAAATCTTGATGACGACGATAAAAATACATAGAACAGAATTCAATATTCGATAACAGCGCGGCCATGTGGAAAAGACGGTAGCAATTTATGTTTCCGCTTTTTTAACTATTTAGTAAGTAAATATCCAAAATTCTTACTAGAAGTGAAAAAACTAATTTTCCATATTTTTTGATCGTTATTTGCGTTTTAAATATAAACTCTTATATGAGGTAAACAACATAATGATAATTTATTAAAAATTAAATTAAATAATATACAAGTTAATTATAGAGAACCTGATATAGTTAAAAAAATATGATTTTTTGTATGGTAATCTTTTGAAAGCGTTAGATGACATTTATCCTTAAAAGAAGTCATAATTCGACATACATATAATGGGTGGGGTAATTTTAAAATAAGTAATAGTCAAAATGGTTGTTAAACTATAAAACTAGTAGAAACAAAGTTGCCAGGATAATCAGACAAGAAAAATGTAAGTATTACAAGGAAAAAATTGATAAATGCAAGAACGACCCAAAGAAAATGTGGCAGGCTCTGAAATCTTTATAATCGAGTAAACATGACGCGCCTCTTAAAGAAATTCAATTCGAAAATGAAACGTATAAAAACCCAAAACTATTGCCTGAAAAATGTAATGAATTCTATATATCTAGTATTAATGACATAGTGCATAGTATACCTCATAGCAAGTATCAGTCTGAACTTTTTGAGTTAGAAGGAGCAAAAATGCAAAATTTTAAGTTGTTGACAAAAACTAACTTAAAAACAATCGTATTTGATCTAGTAAACAAGAGTAGTCCGGATGAAATTGATATGGCTTTGTATAAGGATAATTTTGACATTCTATCTGATCAATTGATTCATATAATTAATGGCTCATTAGAACGTGATATTGTGCCAAATTCTTTAAAAGTGCGGACAATAATTCCTGTAAGAAAAATATCTAAAACCATTAAGAGTTGTTCGGAGTGTATTAGTCATCCATGCTTCCAATTTTAATTGTAAATGACTTCACGTCAATAAAATGACGCAGCCTAATGTACGGTGTGCTTGGAAAAAGAGTGATAGAGATCTAATAGAACATGACATTGGACAAATTTATTATACCTAATCTTTAAATTTCTCGGTGCATTTGAGGACGTTAGGGCTAATTTTATTTTAGTTCTACAAAAGGAAAAATGTTTATTTTAATAATACCTATGTGGGATATCCGGAGCGCTCTTAAAGCTGAGGACTGTGAACCTATAAATATGTCACCAGCTTTTGAAAAAATATTAGAGAAAGTAGTGTATCTGCAATTTTTAGATTTTATAATACAGAAAAAAATACTTAGTAAATATCAGTCTGGTTTTAGAGAAGATTTTAGTTGTGAAAGTGCATTACAATATGTTGTTAATGAAGGAAGCTAAGGACAAAGAAAGAATGTCGGGAGTCATATTTTTAGATTTGAAAAGAGCATTTGAGACAATTGATAGAGAGATTTTATTAGATAAGCTAAGCAAGTATGGAATTGATGGTGTAGTATGAAAGTGGTTTGAATGTTATTTAAAAAACAGAAGGCGAAATGTGAAAATGTGTTATCAAGTGAGCTGCCTATACACATAGGAGTGCCTCAGGGAAGCATACTTGGCCCTCTGTTATTTGTAATATATAGTAATGATACGTCAAGAACCTTTAAAAATTGCAAACACCTCTTTTTGCTGATAACACTATTGTCTACTGATCCTGGAAAGTTGGTACGGAAAATAAATCACGATTTAGAACTTGTTTCTGAATGGTTGGAAACACATAAATTAAAACTAAATATCACCAAAACAAAAAGTATGCTCATAAGTAATCAGCAGAATCTCAAAAGGTTCAAAGATACAAATTTATCATTTAAGCTTCAAGAAGTAAATCTGCCATTGGTCTCGGAAATCAAATATCTCGGAGTTATTGCTGATTGCAATTTAAATTTTAAGTCATGTGGATTTTACATGTAAAAAAATTTCAAAAAAAAATCAGCGTTCTTAAACGTGTCAGTTGGTACCTGTCAATAAATGCAAGAAAAACTGTTTATAATGCTGTACTATTGTAGCACAATCCCGTATATGGCTAATCAGACCGATCTAGAACGATTACGAAGGTTACAAAACAGAGCGATGCGAGTTATTTAAAATGTCTTAGTTGGATGAATAAGAAAACTTTCTAGAGTATAACGTTTTAATTTTCCTACATAAAATTGACAAGGACCTAGTTCCAAATTACATAAAAAATATTTTAACAAAATTGCGAGAAGCATAGTTGAAGTAATCAGTTCCCGGTAAATAAAAAACTTTACGAGCTCATTAAAATACAGATACTCTCTATACTGCTGTTCGCAAATTGACTCGCTTACCTTAATAGGTGTTTAATGTGCGTCGGGTCGTTTGATGACAGGTATGCCGCCATGGCCCGCGGCGATAATACTTATGTCAAAGTTTTTGTTGCGTTTTTTGAGTGCAGAGACGTCCTTACTTGGACTATACATGACTATAACGCCCGAGGAAAGGGAAATTTTGTAATTAAACGGGCCAATAGCGCATCAATGCATAGCTCAATTTTTTATAAAGGAGTTGTTGAATATAACCGATTGAATACGGACTTAGACGTAGAACTGATCTAAATACTTTCAAAGCACTATTAAAAGATACCACGATGTGAATTATATATATATTTTCTTTTATTTTCATTTTAAATGTTTTTATTTTGTTTCGTTTGTATATGGTTTCTGATGTAAAACAGAGATTATAATATGTATTTTTGATTGTATAGCCAGGGGCTAAGTAAACGTATTATATATCTATATATCTATCTATATATAGAATACATGACCGAAAATGATCGTTATCGTAAATTTGTTTCCTGCGTGCCTGTATCTCGAAAACAGTGAGGCTTTTACTAAGATGAAGTTTCGGTATTCTGATAGATCATGACCTGGTCTGTCATTAGTTTCAGGATTATCCATGATTTACCAGTTCAATTTCGTTCCTGAAACAAGAAATTAAAATACTTTAAGTTAGGCTGAATTTTGTGACTAAATTCAATTTTTTAAATTTATTTAAAAGCAGAGTTTTTAGTTAACCTAATTTCGCAAAATTAATACTTTGAGTCAAATTTCCTGCCTAAAACATTGACATTATTAGTGATTTGTGCAAGGTGCAAATGATGAGATAGATATACATTTCATCTAAGGCAAGCAATTCTTACCTTGTGTTCCTTGTATCGTTATCTGTAGTCGCGTAGGTCACTTGTTCTGCACTATTGGCGGAATACGTTACAGTGGTATTGGATGGGTCACTGAAAAGTAGTTTATTTGTTGGAGATTTACTGAACTCTTTTGTGCTACATATTTTATTTTAAAAAAATATCAAGTCTTTCCTGTTTGATACTATTAATTTAGGGATTTTTTCTCTTTAAATCAATCAGTTTGATGAATTTACTCCTATTTATTGATAAATGTAATCCCACAACTATGTATGGAAAAGTAAGGTATGGCTGGGTCCCCATAATTCACCCTGTATAGAGGCCAAATTCGTATGAATGGTAAATTTTTTTGTTACAAGTCATTTGTCATATTTCGTAAACAATAGAACAGAGTGTCACTTTTACATTTTTTGTTTAGATTACGTGATAAATCATGTGCCAACAGTGTATCGAACGATATGCAGCCGACAGCAAAAAAAACTTCATTTAAGACAAGAAGGTTGCTTAATGGTACAATGCCAGAACTCATACATAGCAGACAGGCATAACTGAAGTGGTAGTCGCCCAGGAGTCTAGGATTTTCCGAGAACAATTTCATAATTATTCGTTTACGTAATAAACTGGGTCGGAGTCGATAGTTCTCAAAGTTTATCTGGTATTTACCAGATATTTATATAACATCGTCTTTGAACTAGTAACATATCCCTAGTTTTGTAAAATTTACTAGACCATACACGCAGTAATTGAAATGAAACTGAAAATCGCCCAATCGTACCCTTCTTAAAATTTTTTATGTGAGATACACCTATTCAAACAAATAAGAAATTTAATGACAGGTACAAAGGTACGACTATTATAACAACATCCATCACCATTTTATAAATCCTGCAGGCTTGTTACCTCATTATAAAGCTAATATTTACCGGGTTGTATAATAGAGGTGTCATTCATTATCTTTATAAAATTTAGAAGATAAAAGTGTTTTGTGTATGTTATTAAACTGTTGGTGATCGATTTGTTTACGAAAGTTGCTTTTACTCTTGATGAAATATGTTACCCTTATTTAAACCTTAAAAATGTATCATGGCCGTTCCTGTAAACATATACTGCATTACTCTGTGGATATATAAAATGTATAGAGAATGAGAATATTTCTGTTACTATTAATTATAAACTCTGAAATTATATATTGTTACCAAGCAAAGACGTTGTCAACCCTTATAAACTTCTCCATTTAAGTGATTTAAGGGGTTTATTAGGGTAACAGCCATCGACCAGATAATACATTTTAACATTTTCATATAAGAAAAAAACAAGATGGCGGCTTCAAGATGGTGGACGATTTTATCGTTTATGATCCGATTCGACTCAAAATCGATATCTGGGGATTTCCGAGATTGTCAAATATTAATTCTTGGTCAAAATTTATAAATTCAAAATGGCGGCGACAATATGGCGGACGACTTTTGTCATTCAATCAATATCCGGGGGTTTTCGGGTTCGCCGATTACTAATTTCTAGTCCAAAATTTAGTCGAAGATGGCGGACGACTTTATCGTTTATGATCCGATTCGACCCAAAATCAATATTTGGGGGTTTTCGAGGTCAATTATGAATTCTTGGTCAAAATTTATAAATTCAAACTGGCGGCGCCAATATGGCGGACGACTTTTGTCATTTATGGTCCAAATCGATCAAAATCGATATCTGGGGGTTTTCGGGTTCGCCGATTACGAATTTCTAATCAAAAATTTAGTTCAAGATGGCGAATTCAAAATGGCGGACGATCGTTTATGATCCGATTCGACTCGAAATCAATATCTGGGGGTTTTTTGGAGATCGCCAATTATGAAATCTTGGTTAAAATTCAGAAATTTAAAATGGCGGCGCCCATATGGCTGACGACTTTTGTCATTAGATCCAAATCGATCAAAATCGATATCTGGGAGTTTTTGGGGTCGCGGATTATGAATTTCTAGTAAAAAATTTAGTTCAAGATGGGGGACGACTTTACCGTTTATGATCCGTCTCAAAATCGATATCTGGGGATTACAGCATATCAAAAGAGTAAAAAGTAAAAATAAAATTATGTAAAAAAATATTTAAAAAAAAAGTTTTTATTTAAAAAATGCTCTAAGAAGTAGAAAATAAACTTTGAAGTAAATCAAACCCATCATTTTGTTACATTATATAATTTTTTTATGATATAAAAGCTTGTCGCGAGCAATCTCCTTTACACAGGAAAATCTCGCGACAAGCTTTTATATCACAAAAAAAATTATATAATGTAACAAAATGATAGGTTTGATTTACTTCAAAGTTAATTTTCTACTTTTTAGAGCATTTTTTAAATAAAAGCTTTTTTTTTAAATATTTTTTTATATAATTTTTTATAAAGTTATTTAAGCTCAGTGATGGCAGTTCAAATAGTTTTAGAGAAACCGTTCTGGGTAATTTTAGCTAGTCCACCCTTTATTTACCTTTCACGATTTAAAACATCAGCGATGTCTCATAACCATATTTTTAGTATGTAGATAATTGATTATTAAGAATAATTAGAAACTTATTATGTCAATTGGGTAAGTGATAAATATGTGACGCAGATATCAAGAATATTTTGTTTATCACGGATTAGCAGCCCAGTAAATTGGTTATTATTGCTAAGAAAGCATAAAAAGGTACTAATATAAATTAATCCTGATAATAGTTAAATTATTACCTGTGACATCTACTCCAAATTGACGCCGAGCCCAAAATAAATTGACAACCTTTCAATAAACATATTTACGGAAGCGCTGAGGGGCCAAGATAAACTTCTTTTTTTTAAGTCGCTTGTTAGACGCGTTTAAGTCGACTAACAGAAACGTTACTGTTAGGCGAGTTTAATAACGACTAACAGATGCGCGATTCTTAGGCACGTTTATCTCGACTGTTAGACGTGTTTAATTCGACTAACAGGTGCGTTACTGTTAGGCGAGTTTAATATCGACTAACAGACGCGCGACTCTTAGGCATGTTTATCGCGACTATTAGGCGTGTTCATTGTTCTGTAGGTTCGATTCCCGTAAGGCAAAACAATTTTTCATTAAAAAAAATTGCCCCAAGTGTGGTTCGGAGTCCACATTAAACTGTAGGGCCTCGTCTCTCTTTGCCTAGCACAAGATCCTTGAGATCTTCCAGGGGGTTACTTCGGTAACTTGAGAGGCGGTTAAGAAAACATTTTAAGAAAACATTTAACGACGGCCTATTTCCACTACTAAGGCCTATCACCGACGCCTGTAGCCGAGTTACCCCCAACCAGAAATTGTGCCAAATTCTTCTCTTTCGAAGAGTATAGGGTTCCTTTACTTGTATAACATTTAGTAGATAAAGGACCAACAGCTTATTTACATCCCTTCCGAAAAATGGTATATTCGCTACGCAATCCTCGCTTAAGATTTTATAGCTTCTGCGCATACATTTATATATAAGCCGCTAAAGGGTGGAGCGACTACACTGTATATCCTTGAAACGGGGAAACCATCCAAGTACCCATCAAACTAACACGTCCGTGTTTACTGCGCAGGCGCTAGACATATTATGGTGAAAATAGATTCAACTATGGAGTGGTGCTTAATAGTCGAATTTAAACTCGCCTAACTGTAACGCACCTGTTAGTCGAATTAAACACGTCTAACAGTCGAGATAAACGTGCCTAAGAGTCGCGCGTCTGTTAGTCGATATTAAACTCGTCTAACAGTAATGCATCTGTTAGTCGAATTAAACACGTCTAACAGTCGAGATAAACGTGCCTAAGAATCGCGCATCTGTTAGTCGTTATTAAACTCGCCTAACAGTAACGTTTCTGTTAGTCGACTTAAACGCGTCTAACAAGCGACTTAAAAAAAAGAAGTTTATCTTGGCCCCTCAGCGCTTCCGTACATATTTATGTACCGGTGTGCTCTAAAAAATTTCATAGTCCAGGAGTAGATTGAAGTTTTATTCAATGAGGTGCCGATTGAGGTACAAAAGTATTCCTGATACAGAGACCAAGGTAGAAAATAATTACTCAAAATATGTTGGCGCAGGCAGCTTACATTATACACTCACAAAAACAAGCGGGCCTTATCACCCATATCGTAACAGGTACAATTTTACCCAAGAACTGTCGTAATACAGGTGTCTTCAATTCAATTTCTCTAAAAGCGCAGATTGTCAACATAAAATACAACACAATTTCCAAATAGAGTACATTATTCGCTGATTCACCCTGTATAAGAACTTCAATATACGAATAATGTTTATCTATTCAGTATATGTTTAGCTATAATATATGCGGGCACAACCAGAAGTGTATTGGTTTTATAACATAACTACGTAACAAGGATTCTTTCTGTTTACATTTCCTGGTTAATTTTCGTGTAGTGAATGCGGCTACTCATCTTAATAGCCAAATAAAGATTGTCTCGAAGGCTGCCACACAAGTTCTCTCGTAGTAGCTAAAGTAGTAGGCATCCAGGAAGCAATAAAGAACAACTTTGACATTTGATAAATATACGTAAACAAACAAAATACCTCTCTGCTTATGCGTATTAGAAATCGGTGATTTAAATGAATTGTAATCCTTTATAAATCCCAACGGATTACAACTCATGGTTACTTATAATTATTGTTTTCAAACTAACAAAGACGTAACACACGAATATGTATAGTTTGAAGGCCTAATTTAATTCTGTAAGAGTGTATCATAAGCCTTGTCACCTGAAATTACTGGCAATTGTATTATTTAACGGTTGTCCCTATTAATGTGTTTGAAACATCGATGTTCTTTGTAGCAGTAGCAGCCCCTCCGGATAAATTCAGTGTTTTATACGCTTTTATTTAATTTACGTCCAATGTTTGACTGGAGAAAATCGTGTAAATCTTGTGTAAAATCTATTTTCGCCCACCTAGATCCTTGAAATGTTGGTTTATAATAATTATTAAGGATAGAGGCAAGATAATGTATAGCAAAATGAGTTTCATATCATGAATTCCACATCAAACTGGCAAATTCGAGTTTGTTGCGAATAGAAGTAATAATAATAATCATTTATTTTCGGCTTTATAAAGTATGGCTGTATCATCAGCAAAACTTACTACTTCACCCTTAGTTTCTGCATTAAATAGACCGTTTAGGTATATATTAAACAATATGGGTCCTAGAACAGTGCCTTGAGGCACCCCGTATTCTACAGTCTTTACATAACTTACTGAGTACATTGCTGTTCCAAATTACTCGATATTAATTTGTATGAAGTCCCTTGAAAACCTATACTGTTCAACATACTGGTAAGTTGGGTGGCTAACCGTATCGAAGGTCTTTGCCAGATCGATGAAAACCCATATTGCTGGTTTTCTGTTATCAATAGGTTTATTCATTTTAGCAATTAATTTAACAATAGCGTCTTACATCGACCTGTTCTCTCTGAACCCAAATTGTTTGTCTGATAGTATAATAGGTATCTTTGGGTAACAATTAATCCTATTTCTTAGTGTTTTTCAAAAATTTTCGCTATATTAGAGATTAGAGAGGTTGGCCTATATTTAGCCACATCTAGTTTATCGCCACTTTTAAAAAGTGGTTTTATTACAGCTATTTTGAATAATGATGGATATATTCCTGTGTTAATGATCTATTTATTATGTAGGTGTTCAGCTATTTCTTTAGCAATTTCCATTAAAGTTTCGGTCCATCAATACCAGGTGCTTTATTATTTTTTAAATCGTGAATAGTTCATCAGTCTCAGAGAGTAAGAATGAATTGAGAAAAGTTTTTATTGCCTCAGTTACACTATTTTTTTGTAATTTAATTTTGTTAGTTAGATTTTTTTCCTAAAATAATTGCAGAAAGCATCGGCTATATCGTTTTTATCGGTAAGTGTTAAATAATATGGTACGTGTTGAGATATGAGAGAAACCGCGAGAATTTCCAAATTAGAAACCAATACGAGGAAGAAAACATACAATAAAGGCAAGTTTGCTATCGAATATCGATATAAGCTAGAAATACTGAGATAGCTGATAAAATTATTTCTACTTTTTAGAACATTTTGTTACTTCTCATATCGGGAAGTGAGTACGTGCAAACTGCACTATATGTAATTCCATTTTTTACGTTAATCGTACGATAATTTTACGGAATTTGAAGGCCGTCAATGTAGATTGCCTCTCGCTTTTATCGTTGTGTTTTCGCACTTGTGTATATTCCACAATTGTATATGATTAAATATAAAACGATATAAAATAAATTATTTAAAATATAAAACTAAAACGCGACTACCAAAAAGAAAGGTAACTTTTTTCACGACTCCAATAGAAAATCAATTTTTTACAGTCCTTTTTCAGTCTTCAGATTCGTTAAAAAAAATCCAAATTACAGCAAATTTTCTGTCAACAGAAAGGCCATGGAAGAAATACCTAAGTAGTAAAATTTTAAAATGCTGACCATATGCTTCTAGAACAATGCATAAATTTTGTGCAGTAATAACTCGTTTTCTATAACTTAATATGCCATCAATTTTACTGTTATAAAATTATTGAAAAAGTCTCTTTAAAATCAAAACCTCTACTATTTCCGTTATTTGAATCATTGAATGTCAATTTTTAAAATTGGGTTCATATTATGCAAAATGAACTAACTTCGTTAATATTAAATTTGCTTCTTGGGAGACACAAAATGAAGTGAATTTATGTTCGATATTCTCTTTAAGTGACAAATATAAATACACTACATATAATAGACAACCCCCAAATTATAAACTAAGACTATCTCAAATGTATTAACACTTATTTAACGTCGGCCTATTTCCACGACTGAGGCTTATCACCGGCGCCTGGTGATAGACCGTAGGATGGTATATCCACCACGCAATACTCTTCTAAGATTGCATAGCTTCTGCCTCCACACTGTGGAAGGGGGTCACATTTATGAAAAACATAGATATATAGATTATCCACTACCCACTAATTGCGCTAGTGTAGAAGCTTGGGATCGATTCCTGTATACGCCAATCAGCTGACCGCTGTATTCTTTCCTATTATTTGGGTTTTCTACCAAATACATTATTTTTGTGTTTATTCCGATTTATATTATTTGCAAAACATAACCTCTGACTTTTCCTTTGGCGTAAACGTCACGGGCGCAGAGGTTTTTTTCCAATAATTCTATTATTTTGTAGATTCGGTGATTTGTTTTGAAGAGGATAATAGTACATGTGGTAGAAAACCCAAATAATAGGAAAGAATATTCATAGAATGCCACAAATAACTTTCAGACAATACCACATGTATTGTTATCCTCTTCAAAACAAATCACCATCATTTTTTTAGATAATTTTGAGTTTGTTAAGTTCTTCTTTTAACATTGGTAGCCAGGTTGTACAAATATCTACAGAACAATTCGATACGCACTTATCTTCATTTAATAAGATTATTGCTGATTCTTTAATTTTTCTTTTTTTGGTATCTGTTTCTTTTGTTAAAATTTTTGCCGAGTCCCAGTTTATTCTATGTCCGTTTTCCCAAGCATGTTCACAAATCTTTGATTTCTGAATTTCATTCTTTCTAATGTAATTCTTGTGCTCATCCAACCTCACACTGAAAGGTCTGGAGGACTCACCCACATAACATTTATCACATTCGCACGGGATATTGTAAATACAGTTTTTTGACTTCTGCTCCCTGTTTATCGGTTTTGTTTTTGTTAAAATAGATCTTAAAGTGTTCCCCGTTTGAAATATCGTCCTAACATCAAATTTGTCACCTATACGGCGTAGCTTTTCCGATAGTCCGTATACATAAGGAATTATTGCTGTATAACGACGTTCAGGTTTTTGGTCGTGCCTGATTGTCCCTATTTTCAACATTTATGAAAACTCTATCAACAAAGGCTTCAGGATATTGATTTTGTACTAGAACTTCTTTGATAAATTTTTTCTCGTTATTTAATATTTCATTATTAGATCCCTTCTAATTAAAACATCTAAAAACGGTAGTTCATTCCTACTTTCTACTTCTAATGTAATAGACGGTTCCTTACTATTTATATTTTCCAAAAAACTATCTAGTAAACCGACACCATGAGGCCAAATTGCAAAGATGTCGTCAACATATCTCCACCAGACAACCGGTTTGTTTATACAATTTTGAACATGTGTGTTCTCAAAGTTCTCCATAAATATGTTGCTTAAAATTGGTGATAATGCAGACCCCATAGCCATACCAAAATCCTGCTGATAGAACTCATTGTCCAATTGAAAATAGGTTATTTTTATACACAGTGTTAAGAGTTCCATTATGCTATTTACACTTAATTTAGTTCTAGTTTCCAAACCCGTCTTTAACTATTTTTAAGGTTTCATCTACCGGAACATTGGTAAAAAGACTAACTACATCAAAGCTAACCATCAGGTGTGATTCATAAATATCGTTTTAATAATTTTTTTCTATAAAATGTTTACTATTTTTAATATATGAATCGGTATTTCCAGATAATGGATCAATAATTTTAAGTAAAAATTTTGCCAAATTATGACATGGTGAATTAATAGAACTAACAATTGTTCTTAAAGGAATATGTTGTTTATGTGTCTTTGGTAAGCCATAAAAATGAGGAGGCTTACTATGATGTGGTATAAGTTTTCTTCGTTAAAAATCATTAAATTCATGTTTGTATTTAAACAAAGTTCTGTAAATTTTGCTCTCTATTGATTTTGTTGAATCTTTGTTTAGTTTTGAGTAGGGTCCCTCATTTACAAGAGTCATGATTTTTGTGTTATATATCTTTATCTATAATGACGCTGCGCTACCTACCATATCCGCAGATAAACAATATAGAAACACACATTGTGAATTAAGTTCCTTTTATAGGAATTAGTGGTATTTTTGGTCTACCGTAGTATTTAATTTATTACATTTTTATTTTCAAAATAATTAATCTAGTTTCCGTGCGTTGGCTTTATATTTTGTTAAAAATATTAATTTTTATTTTTTGCTTTTTTAAGTACGTATTTTTTTTATCTTGAAACTTATTGATCTTTTGTGGGAGGGTCGGTAAAGCGTAGAGGCCAAATTACACTTGATGCCGACCGACGGGGCCAAATTAGGCCAGTCCGACACTGTGTGGGCGTTACTAATTAATACATGCGAATTCCGTCATTAAAAATAACTCGACTTGTTAGCATTGATTACATTATTTGCATTATGTTTATTACCCCTTCCTTACGTATATAGATGTTGTGGTATAACAACATAGCACTTTTAATTGTAGAAAATAATTATATTTATTTTGCATAGGATAGATAATCCCAAAGTTGTTTGCGTATCTTTTTAGTACAATTATTAAGTAATTTCGATGTTTTGATCAAGTACTCAACAAAGCAAATTGTTCTAAAAAAATTTCGTTGATGGCCAAAAAAGAAAAACAAATGGGTCATTCTAAATCAAATATTTAATGTAAAAGCAAATGGAAAAGTTGGATTTGTATCTATAATACAACATTATAAATAAAGTGTAAAGAAAATATAGCCTTATTAACACATAATATGTTCCGACGCATTACTTTAAAATGCCGTTCAATAATTTCATGCCACATAGAGATTTGTAGATTTCAAGAAATCGAAATTATACAAAAAATGTTGGACGCTAAGAACATTAATATTATCATAAAAGAAGAAATCTATACTTCCAGTTTGAAAACAGATTTTAAAAACGAAAACAATACAATGGGTTTCCCACTGAGCCCTCTTATGGCAGAACTTTTTATATGGAAGAAATTGAAAAAACTATTTTTAGTGTGTACATAAAACTTGAATAAAAAATCTGGATGTGGAAGTAGTGATTCCTTGGACAGCGGTTTTTTATATTATATTGCCGGGACAAAGTTTACGTGTTAGACCTGAGATTAAGTACTCCTGGGTTCGAATCCTGGTTAGGGTATGGATGCCAACACAGCTAGTCGTTGTATCACTCCTGAGTTCGAGTCTCAGCTGCGGCAGATGGCAATGCCGTAGGGAAGGGTCGTTGTATGATTGTCTATTTGTATGTGTCCTGGTCGAGTGGTGGAATGGCTAATACTAAACTCTCCCAGGGCAGTAATCTAAATAACTCGATAAAATAAAATAAAAATATCGTCTAAACATTCTGTATGATACTCTTCGCAGTTTTTTGAGAATGAGATAGTTTCTTGGGTATAATTGCTACTAATCATCCCCTGATAATGCCACCTTGGTTGGCGAAACCCTCCAGGGCAATTCAGCACTTGTGTTTTCGTGGACGTTTACCAAAATTCGTAAGAAAGGTTATGTATAAATGTTTGGTAACATGTCTCACGACTTTTATATTTACTGATAGGATCTTTTAAAAATGATAAGGTTCTTCCTCTAGCTAGCACTAACTCACTATTCAAGCTGCAATACAGTTGGACTTTTCTTCTTCAGTTATCGGACTTATAAGAAACGTGACGGGCGGACGGACAGAGATTTTAAGAAAATTCGATGACTAACACAATTAAAGATTTTTCCTACGGGCAATGTTCACAGTTTTAGAAAAGTGCCTCTTAAATATCATATATACCCATATTGATACAATAGGCCAATTGGCCAATAGGGTTTTCCCACTAATTTTATTTTAACAATTTGTGTCGTGAAAATGATATAATAAAACATTTTATTAATTTACAACAATTTACTTTTCTAATAAGAATTATTTCTAAGAAAATATCGTTAAAACAACTTACTGATAATTTCACTGCTTTTTAAAACGAGCATTTTTACGCGCGAGAATTACGTATCTACCCGGAAAATCAATGAGATTATGGATATAATTAGTTTGTAATAGATTCTAACTGTGTGTTAAAGAAAGCTTTCCTCTAAAACTTCTCAGAATTTCAATTTGTAATGCATGTACTGTGATTGGTCTAAAGCAGTGGACGTGTAAATATTGGCCAACCAGAATCCAGATAAATGCCGCACAAGTTATTCGTGAAAGCGTCGGACGTTAATATTTTGTACTGTAGTTTAGGTTTAACCTTCACCGACATTACACATCAGATGACTAACCTAAAACGTTAAATTTATATTTTTATGTTTGTATTGTTTGGAGTGAAAATATTATTTTATCAGTTTCTGGTTTATGTTTTATTAATTCTACAATCAAAATGGAATCAAGTGGAAGAGGGATATGTTAAAGGTGCCGCTGATAATTTACCTAAAGTAGAAAAGTGCTGAGTGCTGTCAATAAATAGAGGTTATGTTATGTTAACAGAGACCAAGATTAATAAACAATCTTGAACAGAGACAACCTCTGTGATTGGATTTCAGGGTGTTGACGTCACAACGCGCCAATTTATGGCTGTTTAAAATGAACCCAATATTCTTCAAACTTCAAGTTTTTTTTTGTTACTATTAGTAAAATTCCTCTTATATGTTAATTTAGCTAATAGTTGAGCTGACACATTTGATCGATATTGATTGATATATTATGATAGGTGTATAGGTATGTATAAGTATAGGTATGTATAGGTAAGAGAGGAACTGCTTACTTATAATATGTGAATAAGTATTGTTTATGATGTATGTGTAAATATAAATATTTTTCTCTTATTGTGAACATGCATAGCAAAGTGCTAAATAAAGGACTGTTATTATTATTATAAATATGCCATAAATCATTTTTTTACGTGAGTTAAGTATTTCAGCAATAATTTTTTTTCTGGGAAAACCCTATTCGTCAAATGAAAGTCTTGTTGAAAAAATTGTGATTGATTCATATTATTAACTATTATTAACACTATGAGGATTTCTTTCACACTAAGAATTCTGTAGTCGGTCTCGTATTTTTATTGGTAACAAAAATTTCACTTCCTTCATTTTATCAATACTTCATGTAAATTATCTAAATCAGTAAGTTTTGTAATTTATGGCCTTATTTACGGAAGCATAAAATGTTAAAATTAAGTTTTCATCAACACGTAATTAATTACCTAGGATTAAGTTAGGAACTTTCATGAGAGGGCGGAAATTTTCCCGTACATATTTGTTAATGTAGGGGTAGCCAAATATTTATGGGTAAATTGTAAAAAACATCCGTCTAAAATCTTGTAGAATTGAATTGCAATACGCTGCTTATTTGCTTTATAAAGATACCCATGAACCACAAATACACGCAACACTCACCGCGATCTGCATTTGTTTTAGGCGCCATGTTTTACGATTTGAAAACATTGTGTCGCGTCGTGCTATTAACGGGATATTTGGTAGTTTTTAATGTGCTTTTTCCTTAATAATATTTACAATCGATTAAGAACTTTTAATATTTGTGGCTGTGTATACATTCGTGAATATTGTGGTTCAAATTTTAAAGGTATGTAATGAAGTGATGACATCGAATGCTTTCGGTGCATGTAAATTCCTATTTCGGCGAACTTAAGTTGTAATAACTTTAATGGTCTTCTAAATTTGAAGGGCTGTAGACAAAAAATATACTTTCTACATATTTCCATGAGACTAACAAGTATCTTTATTAATATGAATAAGTAAATTATTTATTATGTATATATTTGCTTTATAGTATTTATACCAACTGGGGTTTTGTACGTTTCTATATTTAGCATAGATCAATCAATAACCAGTTTTGATAGTTTTATAATTAAAAGTTAATTGCTAAATACAACTAAAATAGGATATCTAAAGATGACACACGTATCTGCTATTTTAAGGGGAGGTTGGCTAGCTTTATGCTTTATTACATAAATAAGAACACATCAGTCTTTTTAAATAATGCATAGCAAGGTAAAGTGTATTTTGATTCTCTTTATAGACCAGCCGCCTTATTCTATATTTTATGTGTTATTATTTTGTTAAGAAAGAGGTTATGGTATCGTATGAATCATTTTCAAGAAGTAAATTAGAAAAAATCCTGTCATTCTACACGGTGATTTTACGATAAAAGATTTTTTTTTTCTTAGACGTCCAAGCACTGTTTAAATTTTAATAGGGGATTTCAAACATTGTTGCGAATTAACATTGCTAGGTGTTTCAATGCAATAAAATATACTGTGCAAAAACAGGAAATTACGTAGAAATTTTTTTCCGTCGACCCTGCACTAACGAGTTTGATTAATGTATATAAAATCGTATATTAAAGATCTCTATTAATGAATGATTTTACTGTGAATAATAATGCAATCAAAATAGGATTTAAGGTGGAACTGTTTCCATAAGCAATTTTATGGTTGGATCCTGTGGTGAGGTGCTAAGAAGTACCCAAAAAATGTTTGTACTTCAAAGACCCTGTGCTTCAATTGTTATTAACAATTTAATTTTTTTAACAGGGTTTTTCAACCGAAACATGTGAATAACTCGAGGTATGTAGGTCCGACCGGGACAAAAAAAGTACCCAAAATCTTTGTAAATTTTCTACAAGTTTACTGTAGGTCTTAGGAGGGCAACCATAACCATGGCTGTGCTCCTAAGACCTACCGTAAACAAAGATTTGTAGAAAATTTAATTACAAAGATTTGGGTTTTTTTTGTCCTGATCGGACCTATACAGGGTGTCTCACCTGGAATTGAATCGATCGATATAGAGAAAAAAGTACGCATCAGAAAATTTTGAAAATTTAGATAATTACTAATGTCGGTGTGGCCAATCCAACTAAAATAATTACAAGCAGCTGGCACTTCCGCTTATACCGGAAGTCGATACCAACTTGCTTATTTCAAATGCAACACCCTATATATTTTAGGGTTTTCGAAAAGAGCACAAAATTCTGAGTCGAAAATATGTAGCATATCCTATACCTAAACCTAGCCGTTTCAGAGATATTTGACATTTTATAGAAAATTTGACAGGTGCAACGGTTTGCAAGAACCGTTATAACTTTCTTCGTGTAAAAGATCCTCATTTGCTTCTTGTCACGTAAAAAGAACACACGGAGAACTACGTTCTACAACTGAAATAAATTCAACGATATCATGCCAAGTGTTTCGTTTTTCGCATTACATTTTGTCAACTTCAAACCGCGAAAACTTGTTTAGGTCAAATGGAACACCCTGTATTTTTTTACGTCAAGTCACGTAACAATTCATGATTTCTAATAAAATCGCAAATATTTCAAAAAGTTGTAACTTTAACCCCCACAATGCTAATATCAGAAAAAATGGAATTCAATTTTACACAACTTGACGTAAAAAAATACAGGGTGTTCCATTTGACCTAAACAAGTTTTCGCGGTTTGAAGTTGACAAAATGTAACGCGAAAAACGGAACACTTGGTATGATATTATTGAATTTATTTCAGTTGTAGAACGTAGTTCTTCTTGTGTTGTTTTTAAGTAACAAGAAGCAAATGAGGATCTTTTACACGAAGAAAGTTATAACGGTTCTTGCAAACCGTTGCACCTGTCAAATTTTCTACAAAATATCAAATAGCTCTGAAACGGCTAGGTTTAGGTATAGAATATGCTACATATTTTCGACTCAGAATTTTATGCTCTTTTCGAAAACCCTAAAATATATAGAGTGTTCCATTTGAAATAAGCAAGTTGGTATCGACTTCCGATATAAGCGGAAGTGCCAGCTGCTTGTAATTATTTTAGTTGGATTGACCACACCGACATTAGTAATTATCTAAATTTTCAAAATTTTCTGATGCGTACTTTTCTCTATATCGATCGATTCAGTTCCCGGTGAGACACCCTGTATATCTCGAGTTATTCACATTTTTAGGTTGAAAAACGCGGTTAAAAAAATTAAATTGTTAATAACAATTCAAGAACACTCACATTTTCAGGGTACTCCTGAGTACCGCCCCAGCAGGATCCAACCATAAAATTGCTAATGGAAAAAGTACGTTTATATTGATTTCTTGGTGCTATTTTTACTGCGCTATAAACGATTTTAATATAAACATACATAAGATCAATTATTCAAATCAAGACATCATGTCATCCATCATATATATGTCTGTCAAGCTTATAATTTCAGAAATCTGTGTTATAAAAGTTGAAGAAATGGATATCGAAGATAATTTTACATTAACACCGCCCAGAAATGGCAAAAAAGTTAATTTATCTGCCAGAAAAGAGCAGAAACTTCTATGAGAAAACTTACGCCGAATTTATGTCATGAAATATCCAAATCAAGACGCCGTGTCATCAATATTTGTTACTGTCTATCTAATGAATAATTGAATTTGTGTTTGAATAAAAATTTAAAATCGAATTTTCTGCATTTTATCAAAAATACAGTCGACGGAAAAAATTTGTAAGTAACTCGTATGTTAAAAGGCGATTAATACACTTGTTCGTTAAATAACTGATTCAATTCATTTCCAAAAACCATTCGCATTATAATTTTTTCCTCTCTTGTTTCAGGGTGTTTTATAAAGTGTTCGAAGTGATATGGAAAGTGTGCTGCCCCAAGACGAGCTGTCAAAGGGAAAGGGGTTAAAGGTACATATATCAAATAAATATTTAATATTTTTACTTGCTTTTCTTTAACTCGCAATGTAGTCGTACACAATGTTTGTCTTCAAATCTTGCATCCTTTATTTAACACACTTCCTTACTTTTGCAAATATCCGCACGTAGGGGGCGCGAGAGTGAAAATTGACTTAATATACTTTTCAACCGGCACCTCCGGCAAAACGTAGAATACAAAAGGTTTTCCGCCTGATCAGAGACTTCTACGTCCGTTTTTTCCCATACAAATGGTACGGTATTAGTTTCGGTGACATAATGGAATTATACCTCGGAACCCAGATCCAATGGATGGATTTATGTAAATTGGTTCTATACGATATAAATAATTAAAGTATGACTAAAAAGTAGACAATAAAAAAATATATTTTTTAAAACTGATTTTCTTAAAGTCTTACTAAAAATAAAAAATGCCAAGAAAAGCAAGGAGTGCGCATCGTGCGTACAATCATACAAAGTGCGCACGCTTTGCTTTTTTGTAAGTATTATTTACTTTTCAGGACGGCTTTAAGAAACGCAAGTTTTTAATTTTTTTTTTTATTACTATTACTTTTCTTTACTAATTCCTAATTTTAATGTTCTTTGTTGCAGGTAAGTTCAGAACGAGATAGGACATGGTGAAAACATCAAATAAGGTTGGATTTTTTCTTATTATATACATTGTACAGGGTGTCACAGTTAACGTGTTCCGGTCGATTTTCTTGGTAGTGTTTGAGATAAATCTTTGGGTTAAAAGCCATTCTAACGTAGTTTTCCTCATGTGTACTAAGAAAGAAACAATTTAGCACCAAAGAAAAAGTTATGTACGAAAAACTATTTGTTTAAAACCAAAATGACAAATTTTTGTATTTTATTAATTGACTATTAAAGGGAAGTAAAAATATGCTATGCTATGTCTATAGGTTTTCTTAAACGCGCCTTGCCAATTTAATTACATACTCCAAGATGATATTTTTATTTATGCGCAATAATTTTCTAATGCCAGTTTTTCGCCTACCCACTGACAGTTTTATGTAATGGACGTAAATTTATATTAATTTATCGTGAAAAGTTTACTTTGCTTAGTAAATTCTATGCTATAGTCCCACGCGTCTCTAAGCCCCACGCATTCGAATCGGTGAAGGAAATTCGTGGCAACTTTTTAAAGGCGGATTTCACCAAACAGATAAAAGTGAAAACACTTCAAACAGCACGCAAGTTCATCTAAGTTCCTATTTAAGTGAATAATTTTCTGTACGCGTTGTTTGCGTGTTATATTGCTAGACCAACTTTGGACTATATAAAAAATATATTTGGAAAACGTTGTGCTCTAGAGTAGATACGTTTTTTAAAATGGGAACCGGCTTATAATTTGAGGATTCTCTTTTGGTTTAGAAGACTTTGAACGTAAAGTGTATACGACGGGAATTGAAACCGTATAAAAACTAAAAGCCGGCAAAAACAGTCGGTATCTCTTTATTGTACATGGGCGGAGGTAAATAGAAATGATTGTCATAATAAAATGTTAAAATTGTATTCATTTTTATTATTTTTTGTTTATTAGGTTCATTTCGCCAATAACATATTTTTGAGGTATTATATCAGTTTTAGATATAAAGTCTAAATATTTAAATTTATTGGTTTTAGTTTTAAAGTTAACCCATATTATATTGAAATATGTTATTGCTCAGCAAGGACCAACGAGAAGGTATGAACATATCTTGCCAGGAGGGGGATGGGACAGGTTAGATTAACGAGGGGTAACGATTTTAGTCAAAAATAAAATAAAAATTTAAGTTTCTTCTAAAATAAAAACGTAAGTTTCTTGAACAAAGCAAAGAATTATTATATGAAAACAAAAATAAATATTTGTATACTTATATAAAACATAAATAAAAACAAAATTAAAATATTTCTCTAGAATGAAGTAACTTAAATTAAAATTTCTTGTCAACTAAATAAAATATATTCCACGAAATGTAACATTAAAAAAGTGAATGAAAAAATGAAGAAAAGTTAAATGTTAATTGACGCGTCCGAATATTCACTTTCTGAGGAGGAATCATTATCCAGTTGAATTAAAATCGGCGCACTAGGGGGTAGCGTTGAATATCGAATTTCTTCTCCAATTACATGCCTAACGCAATTTTTCCATAAATCAGTATTATTGTCAATGTCATTTATTACTTCTCTTATATGATCAACTACTATCGCGCTTAACGTTGGAGAGTTATTACATTTTCGTAAACGTACTTTTAGTGTTCCCCAAACAATCTCTTTAGGATTAAATATGCAATAGTATGGAGGTAACCGCAAAAGTGTATGACCGTGTATATTGGATAAGTTATCAATAACATATTTCTTTTTGAAATTCTGTTCTTTTATTCTTTTCAGTAATTCGCGTTTTATTGGAAATTTTACAGGAATTTCCCATTTTTTTTTCGCATGAATTTTAAAATGTCTTCCTTTTTTGTGCTGTTATTTGGTATTTTATTTAATATACGCGAGTGATAAGAAGCATTATCTAATACAATTACCGAATTTGGCGGAATATTTGGCAGAAGCTGTTGAGAAAACCATTTTTCGAATAGATCGGCTGTCATGTCTTCGTGATAGTCTGCAGAAGACTGCGATATTTTTTTGGCCGACAAGAGCAACGCATTGGGTACAAACCCATTTTCACTTCCCGCATGAAGTATGATAACGCGTTTTCCTCTAGAACACGGAGTATTTAAAACACAATTGTGCGAACTATCTACCCAACCATATTGAACAACATCATACTTGTCAAACCACGTCTCGTCTAGATAAACTATATGCCTGTTTAGTTTACGATATTCTCTAATTTTTTCCAAATAATCTACTCGAAGTGAAACTATACCTCGCGATTCCATAATTACCATACGACTGTCAAGTTTTTTATGTTTAAAACCGCATTCTAATAAGACATTTCGTAGTGTATCTAAAGACCTATAATTATAATCAGGATAATCGCTCAATTTTTCTTGAATCATTTTTAACGTAGGAACTATATTTTCTTCATGCATATTATAAATTATACGCCGTATTACATCTCTAATGGCATCATCAATATTTTTTAATTTCGTATTTTTCCGTTTCCTCTTTCCGCTGTGATCTATAACATCGCCTTCTTGAATTACGCGATAAATTGTTGATTTTGATATTTTAGTTAATTCGTTAATACGTCGTATTATTTCTTTCTCACATTGTTCACGATTTTCGCTTTTCAAACATTCATGTATATTTAAAATAATACATTGACTTTGTACGTGTAAATCTTGGTTTTTAAACTCTAAATTTATTTCGGCTTTTTCGACAATAATCGGTTCAACCATTTCAAATGGTGTCCAGAAAACCATGGTAAATTAGTAAATAATTAAAATATTTTGCCTTTTATACAGTAGTAAATATTTATACATATGAACAGTAACTAATTGAACTCCTATGCTTGATATTATAATAGGTATTTATGCACTGCACTGGCACATAGACAGCACGTTGTTAGACTTTCAGGTTGACTGATAAGAAACGATTTACGAGTTTTTTTATGTTAGTAGGCCTGACCGTTTTATTACCTTTAAACCAGTGCAGTCGTAGATGGTTCATTCAGGCTGATTACATTGCCAGTTTCGGACCTCGCCTGCACAGTTTCAACTGCCGTTCGAATCTTGATACCATTGCCAAATATATAGGACAAAATATCAAGTTCAGTGCCCACGGTCCTGTGCTTTAAAACTGACCAGTCTCAATTTTGGCCGTATTTACTATACACTCCTTACCTATGGAGAATATGATTGCATTGTCTACAGAGGGGACAAACTGCACCTTATTTTCAGTTGGTTTGTGGAAATCCGCCCTCATATTTAAGGCCACAACCACGAAAAAAACTGGAATCGATAGTCGTTATCAGGCGTCAGACATTAACATATCTATGCCGTTTCTGTCTCGAATGAAATGTGTCAGTATCATAAATTATTCAAATGAAGTAGAGATACCGTTCCCGGCGCTTATCAATCAAGGTATTCTTTAGAAATGTGTTTTTCAGAGCTCCGTTTTACTGTGTCCGATCATAAATATTCAAGTTCTTTCCCTGTCACTTGAAAGTATTTTAATCAATAATACAGTTCGATTAAAAAACCAGCTATTGGCAAAAAATTCATGCGTTTCCTATTATAATGATTAGAGTACCCATATTGTTGTATTGTTTAAAAATCATCAGATTTAATGGCTACAAAAACTAAGTTGGCATATACCGTCTGTCTATTTTACGAGGGCCATACCAAATATTTCTCTATTGAAGAAGAATAAAGCTTTAGAAACAGTTATTCCATTTTTGTGAGCTATATTTCAATAAAAAGAAATTTGAAATCCATAGCCGACTTTGTAAGATATATAACAAAAACCTGAAAAATAGGGAAACCACAAACGGCTATAGCTTCCTTATTTGAGGAGATACGAAAAAAGTTAAAGGGATGGAAGTTGACGGCAAAGACAATAAGAAAAATAATGTGTATCAAAAAATTCGAAAAACGCAGTTGACCTTGACATGTGCTCTTGTGTCAAAATGAAAAGAACAAATCTCAAAGTAGGCCATGACACCATTAATTCCGTTTATTTTTTCTCTTTCCAACGATATAAAACATGTCACAAAAATTTTAGCTGATGGTGTCAATAATTAATATTTAACGAAAACCACAATTCATATCATTGAATCGTGAAAATCAGCTATGATGCCATGATTAGTGAAAAATAATGTACATATTATTATTATTATTAATGAATAGAATAGAGTAGAATAGAATTTTATTCATGCTATACTTATATTAGTAATGTTTGCATACGTCATAAAAGTAGTATAAAATATAAAAGTGTAAATATATACAAAAACATAAAAAATAAAAAAATGTAAAAGACACAATAAAATACAATATGCGTGAGTTAAAAAAATACACATATACAAATATATATACACACACATATATACAAACACACACATACATATAGTCTAGTATACTTTAACTTGGCGTGTGTATGTATGAGTTAATATTTCCGTACGATTTCATTTTCTCTTGTACACAAAGATCCAGAAATATTGTCCACGTAGACAATGTTTCTGGACTATTGCTTTAACTTTGTGTACAATATGGGAGAAAATGAAATCGTACGGAAATATTAACTCATACATACGCACGCCAAGTTAAAGTATACTAGACTATATATATAAAATTGTCAGAAATCCAACAACAGTTAATACAGAAAGCCACAATATACAAGTTATTAGACAGACGATAAATTAGATAAGGTGTCAAAATATTCGTCATATGTATAAAACGCATTTTGCAAACAATATGTTTATTTTCTGTTTAAACATGCTTACATTCATATCGACATTTTTTATGTTATTAGGTAACACGTTGAAAAATTTAAATGATTGATATGAGAAAGAGTTTTGCGATTTGCTTAGTCTATATTTTGGTAATCTTAAATTTGTTTTCGTTCTAGTATTGCGGTAGTGTATGTCCTCCTGCTTGGTAACTTTGTCGTCACTTTTTAATTTTTTAATATGACACAAACATTCATATATGAAACATGGTGGCAGGGTTAAAATATGCAGACTTTTGAAGAGCGGTTTACAATGATCATCATATTTAGCATCCGCCATGATTCTTACGACTTTTTTTTGTAATTTAAAATTTTTATTTAAATGGCATGATGATCCCCATACTATCACTCCATATGATATTATACTGTGGAAAATTGCAAAATAAGCCACTCTTAAGCAATCTTTTGTTGTTTTATTACTAAGTTGCCTTATTACATAAATGGAAGTTGATAGCCGTTTTAACAAGTTTTGAATATGGGGTAAAAAATTTAAGGACGTATCCAAATACACACCGAGGTTCAATGTATGCTTCATTATTTTTTGTTGAAAAATGTAAGGTTTTGGTTTTATTATCATTTATAGTAAGATAATTACTCCTCGACCAATGTTTAATTAGATTATCGAATTCTTTACTACTAATACACAAGTTGGAAAAAAGGGTGTCCCTTAGCAAAAATGTGGCATCGTCAGCATATATTATTGGTAGTACTTCAGCAGTCAAATTGAATGACAGATCATTAATATAGATGATAAACATCAAAGGCCCTAGGACAGACCTCTGTGGTACCCTGTAATGCACATTTGAAAGTTTGGGCACTTTACCGTTAAATTTAATGCACTGTTAACGGTCTACAAGATAAGACATAAATATACTTAAGGCATTTCCTCTGATCCCATAATAATCTAATTTTTGTATCAAAACACTATGGTTGACAGCATCAAACGCCTTGGACATGTCATAAAATTTAGCGGAGCATAATTTTCGCTCTTCAAAAGCTTCTATAATGTATACATACATTTCGCAGATTGCGTTAACAGTGGATTTCCCTTGACTATATCCAAATTGAGCACTAGTTAGTAGATTATTTCTTTCAAAATATTCTAGCAGTCTATTTTTTAGAACGATTTCAAATATTTTGGAGATGACAAGTATAATGGAAATAGGCCTATACTGTCTGTATTATTAAACTCTCCTTTTTTGTGTATAGGAGTAACTTGCGATTTTTTTTAAAATTTCTGGATAAATTCCACATTCAATGCACATGTCTATTAAATGTGCAATAGGCTTTGCAAGTACATCACCAACTAATTTTAAAACCTCGCTATTAAGATTGTAAATATCTTTAGATTTACTATTTTTTTAAGTGTGATATAATAGTTTTGATTTCCAGATCACAAACTGGAAAAATGAATGAATTGACAGATTGTCCATTGTCGGGTTCTAAGAAAAGTTTTATATCAGTAATTATGGTGTACACCAATAATAACAAATTCGATATGATTAGCATTTATTGTCAGTGCAATTTTGACGCTGAGATGGCAGTCACGGTTTACGGAGATAGATTTCCAGATAGCTGGATTTGGTGGGGGCCCTATTGGCAACTTGGTAGGGGACCCGAGGCAATGCTTCATTGCCTTGGAGTTAATCCGGCACCGACCTATGGACCCATTATATGGCCAGCTCGATCACCAGATATTACTCCCTTGGATTTTTTCGTCTGGGGTTACATTCAAGACAAGGCATTTCAACTGCTCCTGAAAATATTGAGGACACCAAAACCATAATTAGAAACGCGTGTGAGGCAATTACTATTGAAATGTTCCAAAATGTAATGCGTGAGGTGTCTCGTAGAGAACGTTTGTGTATTAGAATGCATGGTGCACAATTTGAGCCTTTGTAGTTGGAAAAATAAATATACCCATTTTATATCGTTGGAAAGAGAAAAAATAAACATAATTAACGGTGCCATGGCCTACTTTGAGATTGATTCTTTTCATTTTTGCACAAGAGCGTATGTCAAACTCAACTGCGCTTTTGGAAGTTTTTGATACACATTATTATTCCAATTGTTTTTGCCGTCAACTTTCATTCCTTTAACTCTTTTCGTATCTCCTCAAATAAAGAAGCTATAAACGTTTGTGACTACTATTTTTCAGATTTTTGTAATATATCTCACTATGGATTTCAAATTTCTTTTTACTGAAATATAGCTCATAAAATATGAGATAATTGTTTCTAAAACTTTATTCCTCTACAATAGATATTAAGCGAGATTTTTGGTGCGGTCCTCGTAAAATGGACAGACGGTATATTGATGTGGGATATCGTACGTGGGTTCCGAGTCGATGATATGCGCTGGCCTTTGACCGAGGCCCTCAGTTACAGTTATTACACCGATATATAATACTTATTACACAATTAAAAAGCCAATCTATACGACCCACCCGGTAAACAGTATTACAATGGTGGGTAGAGTCAATTAATGTTGAGGTCAAGTTTAATATCAACCGAACAGTCTACATCAATCCATTACAATTTGCATTTTTTAAGCTGCGTACCCAAGGAAACACCACAAGGCAAGGTTGGATTGCTTTATACTGTTGTCTTTATGATTCTTGTTTTATGTAACAGGAAATTGCACAGATTTTATGTAAAAATGTATCTAGATACTAGATAGAAGACAGGCGCAAAACAGCGACGTGTATTACTAATTTTACAGCTTGAATATTCATTATAATGGTGTCGAAACTTTTCTGCATTTATCTCGAATAGTTGGGGTTCAGGCGATCAATATAGCATAAGTCTTGGCAATTTGTTGGCAATTTTAAATATTGTCCTGAAAGCTTATGAATTTTGTGGGTTTTTGTATTAGCTAAAGAACTGCAAAATAGAATAGAAATGCAAATTTAGAATTTTTAAAAATTTCGCTCTTCTCTCTACTTTTAACGCGGCAGTTAAAGCTCAATACACTTCTGAACTCGCATAACTGTTCTTGGAGAAGTACGTCCTATTAGCATGTTTTCTGTTCCACTAAAAATTGCATAATGAGCTATATATGAACAACTTTCTGAATACGTCTTTCAAAATTCAATAATCCCTTCTAATCAGTCCGGATTTAGAAAAGGCTTCAGTACTTCTACACTACGAAGTAATATAACTGACGAAATTTTGCGAGCCATTGACAACACGAAAGTCACCTCTTTGATATTACTGGATATGACTAAAGCTTTTGACTCCTTAGATATCAATTGCCTAATTGTAGCATATCTGGAAATACCTCTTTCTGGTTTTAAAATTATCTGAATGACGACAACAGTATACTAGTATTAATACAGGAAACTCGACTTACATCACAAAATAGATCAGTTTTATCCGGTGTTCCGCAAGGATCTATTCTTAGGCCACTTCTTTTTAATATATTTATTGCAGCTATCTCGAGACTTCCACTAAGTATATTTAAAACTATACATGTACGATATTTAGGTAATATTTAATTTTCTCCTTCCGAGTTTCAAATGGCAGAATTATACATCGATAATGACTTAAGTCTTATATACCAATAGACACTCCAAAATACTCTTGTACTTAATGCTACCAAAAGTCAAAAGATTGTTTTTGGAACTTTTTAACAATTATATAATTTTGCAGAGTTGATTGTTCAAATCAATAATGAGATCATTACATGAACAAATAGCGTAAAAAATCATGGTATTGACTTTGATCCTTTACTAAGCTTCTCTGGCCACGTTAGTGTTATTTATAATAAAGCTATCTATTGTTTAAAACAGTTATATACCTTTAAAAAGTATCTGATTACAAATACTAAAATATTGCTCTTGGAAACTATGGTTCTATCGCACTTAAATTATGCAGATTTTGTATACGGCCCCTGTCTTACTCAAGAAGACAAATACCGTTTACAAAAAATTGAAAACTGCTGTGTAAGATATTTTACAACTGTGTCCCAGTCATATTACTCCACATTTACGCGATTTCAAACTGTTAAATATATATGAAAGGAGATTCATACACGTAGTAGCATTCGTTTTAAATATTTTTAGAAAAGACAAACCTACTGATATTCATAGCAGAGATTTGAAACATGATGTGTTGAAGATACAATTTATATTCCCCCCATACAACTTCACTTTTTCGATCGTCATTTTCCTTCATAGCAGCTTACATTATTAATAATCTGCCAATTCAATATCACAATATGTGAGCGGCAACGGTTAAACGTAAACTAAAAGACAACATAATCCTCCCAAGATTAAATTTTGATGTACACGAGTTTGTTTTAAATTAGAATTATATATTTATTCGTATTTATTCGTTACTTATTACATGTGTGTGCTTAATTGTATCTATATGTAGGTATGTACTTGTATACAGGCTGTCCATTTTATCAGGGCCCTCGAGAATATCTCACAAAATATCGGTCGTACAAAAAAAAATATTTTTACGAAAATTGTGCCGATTTATATAATCTACAAAATGGTTTAAAGACATTTGAAATCCATGGCCTACTTCTAATTCTAAGGCGAAAACAGAGTGTTTTAACGATGTTTTATCTAATTTTTTTCAAAACCGCTGTATTTTGAGATCTACTCTTTAGGCTGCTAAAAAAAATATTTTGAAACGGGCGGGAAATGGCGCCATTAAATAGAGTATTTTCCTCCCTTTTCAACGATATATCACATGTCATATTTATTCATTGGTACTACGTTAGTAATTATAAAAACATTTTCTTAAAACCAATAATTTTTTTTTAACAAGCGTTATACTTGCCGTGGAGAAGTATGATTAAATAAAACGATAAAATAATTCAATAAGTTGTTCAAATCTTTGCCATAATAAAACATTAATACAATTAAGAAGAATAAAGTAAATTCAGGTAACAAAAACAAATTAATAATAAAAAGAATATAGCACACAGAACATTAATATTTATCTAATCCTCAAAATAATTTTTAAGATATCATATGAAGTGTTCAAAGTGTCCACCACGATTTCTTATGCACAATCGAGCGCGGCGAGGCACTGCATTTAAAACATTACTCAGCATTTCGGGGGTAACTGTAATACATGCCTGTTGAATTCGAGCTTTAAGGTTCTCTAGATTTTGCGGTGTCGTCGAAAACACCTTATCTTTAATATACCCCCATAGAAAAAAATCCATTGGGGTTATATCTGGAGAACGAGGGAGCCATCGAATAAATCCATTGGTACCTATCCAATGTTGAGGCAAAATTTCGTCTAAATAATCTAGGCAAATTTGGGAATTGTGGGGAGGAGCTCCATCTTATTGAAATTATTGAAAGTTGTGCCGATTCTCTAAAGATAGATCATCTAAGAATTTATTAAATTCATTTCTCAAAAAGTTTAGGTACCTTTGACCACTGAGGTGATAATCATAAAAATAAGGACCTATTAAATTGGTTCCTAAAATAGCTATCCACACATTTATTGACAAACGATTTTGAAACCTAATCGGTCTATGCCAGTGTGTATTTTCAGAAGTCTATTTGTAATGAATATTGCGATTAAAAAATCCGTTATTGGCAAAATTTGCATCGTCGGACCAAAGTATTTTACTATATATTAATGGATCGGCGCGCTTCTTTTCCAACAGCCACCTACAAGTCGTCCTCCTTGGTTTGTCCCCCGCTTGTAAATTGTAACTTTTTTGCTTTATAACACCGGTAACCATTTTTCTTTAAAATTTTTCTAGCACTTGTTTTATTTATATGACAAGCAATTTGTATTTATCTTAATGGTTTCCAAATTTTCTGTATTTTTATTTCTTACATATTAATAACTCGGTTTACCTTATTTACATTATCAGTAACACTGTTCAACCTCGTCTTCTTCTTTAAAAATGAACCATTATTTTTCAGTTTCGTAGCCAATTTTCTGAACAGAGTTTTATTCAGCTGTAGAGCTTGTGGAAATCTGTTTCTATATTCTACTTGAGCTAATCCAGAGTTAAAATTGCATTGGCAATATGTAACGAGCATATTATAACGATCAATGTGAGTGAAAATCATTTTTGAAAATTCTAAATTCTTAAACGAGTGTGATTGAGTGAGAGTTTAAGTATTAACTGAGATGATGTGTCAAAAAATTAAATTGTCAAGTTTGTTAATAGCCAACTATTTTAAAATAATTGAAAAATAGTGAAATCATGAAATACAAACAAATGGATATTATACTTAAATTAATTGGTAAAGACATTTTAACTTTCTGAGCAAGGAGTGACGCTTTTATGGACGACCTCTATACATTGGCATAACTGCGAATACTCTTTCCATAATTAGTTCATGTTGCTTTCTTGATTATTATTTTGTTCCTGTTACCTGAATTTACTTTATTCTTCTTAATTGTGTTAATGTTTTATTTGAACAACTTATTGAATTATTTTATCGTTTTATTTAATCATACTTCTCCAGGCAAGTATAATGCTTGTTAAAAAAAAATTATTGGTTCAAAAAAAATGTTTTTATAATTACTAACGTAGTACCAATGAATAAATATGGTATGTGATATATCGTTGGAAAGGGAGGCGCCATTTCACGCCCGTTTCAAAATATTTTTTTTAACAGCCTGAAGAGTAAATCTCTCTGTTTTGCAAAAAAATTTCGCTATAAAATTTTTCTCGTATCTCTTCAAATAAAGGATATATTTGGCCTAGATCTTTTCCGCATTTTCGATATTTTCCGCCATAACTCGTAAAGTAGGCCATGGATTTCAAATGTCTTTAAACCATTTTGTAGGTTATATAAATCGGCACAATTTTTGTAAAAATAATTTTTTCTTTTGAGAAAATTTGCAGTTGTACTGCTTATTTTTTTTCGATAAACGTATTGTATGGTATTTCGAAGAACATTCGCCAATTGCTGGGTCGTTATGCTATTAATTGCTTCAGGTTTGTAACGACGCGACGGTTGCGTAGACGATATTTTTTAAATAATCCGAAACAAAAAAATCTAGAGGAGTCAAATCAGTTGACCTTGGAGGCCACTTCGTCGAAATAACGTTATCCATTCTTGAATTATGGGGAGGGGTGCCATCTTGTTGGAAATACGTTCCTTGTTCTAAATTCAGAGGTAATTATTCTAAAATCCCAAGTGTTTGGCACTATTGAAGGGTCCCTCAAATATTATTGTTCTACCGATTATTCCAAGCCAAACATTGAAACCGAATCGATTTTGATAATTATCCTTCCTTAATAAATTTCGATTTCCTTGTGATCAATATTTCGTATTTTGTCGGTTAAATAGCCCCAAATTTGTGAACCTAGACTCATCCTAAATAATTAACATAATGATACTATTTACAAAACAATACCTGACTAGCATTAACAAAGCACGTTTGTCTATAACTTTCATTATTTTGTGCCGGCTTTACTGCCGAGTTGTTTTGTAATAGTCATCCTTTGTTAAAATTTACGAGCAATCGCATTCCTAATAGAAACTGTAACTATAATGCACTTTGTGCCAAGCTGTCGTTTGTATCTTGAGCGGATTTAGTGGTAATAAAAGCTAAGACATGCGCCAAGACACCCACAACGTTTCTATTATTCGTTGAAACTCTTAACTTACATATTCTCTTTTATACTTAATGATCAATATAAAGTAAGAAGATTACATCCACTGATTAAACCGTAAGTCGTAAAATTGTCATAAAACATTTTCTGGAAAGCTTACGCAAATATTTTCATAGAACTGGATGGAATGTTGGGGAAAATTTAGATGAGAATTGGTCCAATAATGGCAACGTGATGTGAATGGACAAGACTAACGATATTCACAAGTAAAATATTTTTGTTGGAATTAATTTAAGTTCCATATCAAATCTCGAAAATTTGTGAAAATGTTAACAACCCCCCTTGGTTTTCGTCTGAAATAATCAAACATATAAAATTAAAACATCTTGCATGGAGGAGGTTTAAAAAGCAGGGTGATGGGGTGTCGCTTGACCATTTCAGACAGTTGAGAACCAAGACCAAAATATTAACTAATAATGCATACACAAACTATTATCTGAGAATTCAACATGATATCTCAGTAAATCCAAGCAAATATTGGCGATTTGATTTGTTAACATTAAGAGAAATGCATCTGATATTCCCACGTGTATGAGTTATGAGAATACAGTTATCAGTGACCAGAAAAGTATTGCTAACACATTTGCTGAGTTTTTCCAAAGGTCATGTACACTGCCCGATCAACAACAATATAATAATAGCAACAATAATTCATACAATAATTTCGATATAAATAGTTTTACAGAAGCAGATGTATTTAAAATGTCTTTAAAAGATTAAACCTAAATTCACTGCTGGACTAGACAAAATACCTGCATTTTTAGTAGGGCTAAAGGAATTATAGGCCGTTTAAGTCAGTATCAGTATGGATTTGTGAGGTGAGATCCACTGTTACAAGTTTGATCTGACATTGCAGATTCGATTGACCTGGGACTCCAGACCGATATCTTCTACACTGATTTTTCCAAGGCCTTCAACGGGCTGGATCATAACATTCTTATTATGAAACTTCGAGCTCATGATTTTAGGATAAACATGCTTAATTTTTTCTCTTCATATCTTAGTAATCGTCAGCAGTATGTTGGATGCTCTGGTTAACAGTCGGTGAAGATCTTAGGGACGTCCGGCGTCCCACAAGGATCAAATCTGGGTTCATTACTCTTTGATATATTCATTAATGATATAACTTGTGACTTAAATGTTAACTGTCTAATTTAAGCAGATGATTTGAAAATATATTACAATATTAAAAACTTGTATAATTCTACAAAATAATCTTGATAAAATTAATGAATGATGCTATGTTAACAAATTGCCATTCAATCCAGCTAAGTGCAATATGACGATATATGCTAATAAAACTAATGTAACTGCTTTCAACTATTCTCTGGATAACATACTTTTAAATAGGCCTGAAACTCTTCAGCGTTTAGGTGTGACCTTTGATCGAAAGCTCTCCTTTACTCATCATATTAGCAATTTAACAGATTGGTTTAAAGCTCTGGGGTTTATTATTTGAAACTCAGCTGATTTTACCTCCATTAATACCTTACAGTTGCTATTCTTTGCATTTGTAAGATCATGACTTGAGTATGCCTCAATTATTTGATCTCCTCCTTATAATATTCATATTCAAAATCCGGAGGGTGCAGCGAAAATTTTGCTGTTATAAAGAAGATATTATATACCCCGGTAGGTGTGCCTAACTCAGATTTGCTTGGCAGATTTTCTCTAAATAGCCTGCAGATTAGGAGAGAGAAATCTCAAATTATATTTTTGTGTAAATTATTAAACAACATCGTAGACTGTCCCCAAATTCTGTCAATGTTTTGCAGAATGGAACAATTAAATTGCCACCTAACAGTCTGGATTTAACCCCTATGAATTAATTCATTTTCTTGGGGATTTCTTAAAGACATTGTCAATAATAATAATAGTAATAGTATTTATTTAAAAAAAAAAAGTACTATGGACAATAATAACGATGGCGATGATAAGAGGTGGGTATTTTATAATGAATAACCCTGTGCATACCAATGTTAAAAACTGCTGCTCAAGGAATCAGTATTTCCACATCCAGATTTTGTATCCAAGCCTTACACACACTAAATCCCAATTTAATTTTTACTTCCTTTAATAATAGGGTGGGGGTGGGGCAATGGGAGAGGTAGAGGGGGTAGCTAACGCCAAAAAAATGTTTTGAGACGTTTCGTTCGTGTGCATACACTAAATGACATTTTAGTTTCTTTTGCTACCTTTCATAATAGTGTGGGGGTGATAGTGGGGGGTGGCTGATGCCAAAAAAAATTTTGAGACCTTGACTTTTCGTACATGCCCTAAATTGCAATTCTATGGACTCTTACCCGTTTGCTTTGCCTATTTACCCCATTTACCTCCGAACCCTTCAACAGAATTAGATCAAAATATAATGTAGTTCCAGTTCTCGTTATAATACTTAAGTGTACCAAATTTCAAGTCAATATCGTAAATGGTTCCAGAGTAAATGTGCGCACAAAAAAAGTTATACACAGACCGACAGACAGACAGAAAATTTTTTTGCTCTGATTTAAAATCTCGTCGTTTCATGATATTTTAAACCCATTTCAACAAAAAATATATATATTTTTTTGCGTTACTATACTTCAATTGGACGTGGACACATATACAGGGTACCCGGAAATTCTGTTGCCACACTTTAATGGGCAATTAGGTACAAACAAATATTTAAAAAAATTATTATGAGCGTAGGTCTGCAAATGCTGCCTAAGGGCGCTAAAGCCCTTAGACGATGTCGCCAATACAGTATTACCGAACTCCCGGTATATTTTTAAGATATTTGAATAAGACTTTTATTTCATACTTCCTTTTAGAAGGTAATAAAAGTCGTCGTTAAAATTAATATTTGCTTCTCTTAATCGCATCGATCTATAATCAGGTAGACTTGGCTTAACAGTTGGAAGTTAAGTCTCAGAGATAACACGCAGTAAGCTGGGTAAACAGCAATCAAATATTCAGCAATAATAATTAATATCAAATGAGTCTGCGACCCTATAAAAATTGACAATTAAAATTTGTTGAAGGTTGAAATCATCAACTGATATATATTTGATTGTTTTGTATTTTTATTGAATATATTCTTCCGCTTTCGTCATGTTGTTACATACAAACAGTGTCTCTTGATTTTAAAATGTGATCTACGTCTGTACAATTGATGTTTATAATCGAAAATGGCTCGAAACGGGTAAAAATTGCAGACTGACTTGCCGACTTAATTAATATTTGACTTGCCGGAAATGCCTCAATACTTTCATCTTTGAATAAAACCAAATCCTCTTAATCATGCATAGAAGCATAGAACAAGTTAAAATAAGTAGATTTTCGAACCGACCTCCTCGAGAAGTCATGACGATTCTGCTCGTCCTGCCCCCTATTCATTTATTACCTATATCTTTGTCACTCGAGATGAGATAAACAAACATTTAAAAGGCCAAGCCGTTGTCGAGTAATTTAAGCTTACTTATAATAATTATAGTTTAAAAAAACTAAAAAACACGCTTTAATTGCAAAGTAAACCCTGTATAATAATTCCATCATACTCAGAAATTTCCACTGTGAATAACTTGATGGTGAATAACTTAAGAATGGAATACTCCAATTATCTACAAATATTTACTGATGGCTCTAAAATTGGGGAAAATACCGGGTGTGCTATTTTCATTCCATCTGCAAACTACGAACTGAAAATTAAACTGGATAGTATTACAACAGTATTTACCAGTGAGGCAATAGCAATCTTGAATGCCTTAGACTATATTAAGCGAAACAAAATTGGGCAAGCTGTTATTTTCTCTGACTCTTTAAGTGTCTTACAAAGTATAAAAACAACGACTGCAAATAATTACTCCAATATCAATGGATATGTTCTTCGTATATTCCTTCTTCTTTGTAATTTACATAAAGAACAGGTTGTAGTAAACTTTATCTGGGTTAAAGCTCATGTAGGCATTTGCTACAACGAGCATGTGGATAAGCTTGCCAAGGAAGGTGCTATATCTGGCAAGAAACTACAATTTAAAATATGTTTGTCAGATTGCCTAAATTTTACCAAAATGCATATGTTTACTATGTGGAGCGAACATTACATCCAGTTTAAAAATGACCACCCAGACAATCGGTATACCCAAATTGAAGACATTACAAATAAAAATCCGTGGTATCAACACATAGAAGAACGTAGAAATCTTATTACCACCATTACTAGATTAAGATTTGGCCATGCTTGCTTTCCACAACATTTGAAGAGGATAGGAGTGGTTGACACAGATATATGCATATCATGTGGAGTTCCTTCTGACTTGGATCACATATTTTTTGGGTGTTCGTGCTATAGAAAATTTACAAACGATTTTATTAATCGGCTATTAAAACTGAAGATATCTCTTCCAACTAATCTTCTGCATCTCTTGTCTCTGAAGAACATACATATATACAAGGAATTACTCCGTTTCCTAAGTAATACAAACCTACGATTATAGGATGCTATCGATTTAGAATTGTTCCATTGTGCTCCTCAAACCTCTGTATAATTACCTTTTTATCCGTGGTCTTTAACCTGTGTGTTTTTATAAATGCCCTGATAGACCCCTGGGCGAGAAGAGGGTGTCCCTGTTTTAATTCCTATTGTTAGTTGTCTGTAAATTCTCTATTATGTTGTTTAGGTTAGGTTTTACTGTATGTAATTGGCTAATGGATTTTGTCCAATGCCAAAAAAAAAAAAATTAAATATTTTATTGTAAAAAAGCGTGGGGTGCTTTCTACTATATTTTTATTGCACCCCTCTATTCCTCAGGACTCCGGTCCTGATATTTTATTAATATCCCAGGCATTAGATGGCGAATGACTACTGTAGTCAAAATGCAAGATTTTATTGGATTCCGTTTACGCATTAGAGACCAGGGCCAAACCGTTTAAAATATCGTAATAGACGATAAATTCTTAGCAGTATACGAATGGTCGGAAAATGTAGTAATGGTGTAAATAATTAAGGAAAAATCGTCCAGACTCAGTAAAAGTTTGGGAAGGGGGGTTGGGGTGGTAATATATACATTTTTAGGGGTTGGTACTCGTTTTTTGCGATTTGCGGCTAAACTATGCATCCTACCGAAAAATGTTGAATGTAAAAGTTGTAGATAATGAAAAAATCTAAAACATTCTAATTGATCATTATTGACCATAACCTCAAAATTATCGAGAAAAATGGAAAAAACCGTTTTTTCGGTTTTTAATTTATAACTATCGCAAAAATGTTTATATTTTCATGAAAATTGGTGAAAATGTTCTCCTTTGTGTTTCAAACAAGCCCAAAGTGAAATATTTAATTTTCGATGTTTTATGAAGAAAATAAAGAAAAAAGACCTACTTAATTTTCAATCGAAAAATTTGGTTAACAAATTTTCGATTAATGAACTTTACTAGTGCTCATTTTTTTCGTTGAAATCTCAACTTCAATATAGAATTAAAATATAATATTGTTTATATACAAAAATATCGTTAAAAAAGCGAAAAACTGAGAAACTACTTTTTAAAAATCGAGTTTTCGGTGAAAATCATGAATTTCTTTTTCTTTATTGTAAATAAACGTTTACATTCATAAAAAGCGTTAATTCTCATACAATACTATGTTATACAAGTAATGTACATGTACCTAACTGAGGCGAGACTGTTACAATTGATCCACATTACTATTATTTCAGAGAATTTCGCGAAATATCGGCAGCACAGATGATATGAAAAATTATTTACAGTACGAGCTTGCTCCATTTCCTGTGTCGTTGTTTACAGAGAATGGCTTCAGAAAAAATGTTAACTCACATTTATGTATAGAATTTGCGAGCATCGATTCGTTACCAACTTCGAGCAATGTTGTGTACGTTGTTGATGGCGGGTTTCTCTTACACAGAGTAGTCTGGCAAAAAAAAGATACAATTAATGAAATAACACAAAAATATTTACATTATGTACAAAACAACTACGCAAAAAATAGTTATATGAAGAAGATGCAGATTTCCTAATTATCAATACATCCCTTGAAGTAGCAAGAAACTCCGATAAAATAGTGGTAGTTGTTGGTCAAGACATAGATCTTTTAGTTCTTTTAAATCAATTCAGCTCACATGAATTGAATATCTATTTCCACAAACCTGATGCAGGAAATATTAATGATACTTACTACACCTCTAATAGTTTTAAACATAAATCACATACACATATTGTAGCATTTTTGCATTGTTTTTCTGGCTGCGATACAATTTCCAGTTTTGCTGGGAAAGGAAAAAAAACAATTATAAAATCATTATTGGCCGATAAACATTTACCTAATCTTGCAGAAATTTTTTACAATACAAATGCAGACAAACAAACGATTACCGAAAATGGATTAAAAATAATAGCTTCTATTTACAAAAGATTTGAACTCTACCGAACAGCTACTGTTAAATCCTCATTTCATTTGAAAAAGTTACCTCCAACTGAAGAGGCGGCTAAGCAACATTGTTACAGGGTGTATTTTCAAATACAAAGTTGGCTTGGTAATCAATTAACAGCTACAGATTGGGGATGGAAACATCACGTTAATGGCATCGTACCTGTATTTACAGAACAAGAATTAATTCCTGAAAATTTATTGAAAATTATCTGCTGCAGCTGCGAAACAGGATGCGGTAATAGCAAATGTGGGTGTCGCAAGCATGGCTTAAAGTGCACAAATTTGTGCTCAAATTGTCACGGTTCTGATAAATGTTCTAATGCCGAAAAATCGTTGTACGAATAAAATTGTAGTCTCGAGGACATCGAAGACGAAGACAAAGACAGTACCCACTGTCTAATAAATAATAATAAAAATAATGATACTGAATTCTGGCGATGAAGAATTGCCCACGAAGAAAAAAAGATTTCAATAAAATTATTTTACTTTTAATTTTTGTATTTTATAATCAAATATAAGACTTTGACGTGATAATTTGTAAATACTTACGAATCACAAGAAATAATTAACAAATTTTCTTACTTCACAGGCTTTGTGTTTTTTGAATTTTTACCTATTTAATTGCAGTTTAAATAATGTTTTCGGGACTTTGAAAGCCGAGAATAGTTAGGTACATGTACATTACTTGTATAACATAGTATTGTATGAGAATTAACGCTTTTTATGAATGTAGTAAAGAAAAAGAAATTCATGAATTTCACCGAAAACTCGATTTTTAAAAAGTAGTTTTTCAATTTTTCGCTTTTTTAAAGATATTTTTGTATATAAACAATATTATATTTTAATTCTATATTAAAGTTGAGATTTCAACGAAAAAAATGAGCACTAGTAAAGTTCATTAATCGAAAATTTGCTAACCAAATTTTTCGATAGAGAATTAGGTCTTTTTTCTTCATTTTCTTCATAAAACATCGAAAATTAAATATTTCGCTTTGAAAAAAATTGGGCTTGTTTGAAACACAAAAGAGAACATTTTCGCCAATTTTCATGAAAATATAAACATTTTTGCGATAGTTATAAATTAAAAACCGAAAAAACGGTTTTTTGCATTTTTCTCGATAATTTTGAGGTTATGGTCAATAATGATTAATTAGAAAGTTTTAGATTTTTTTATTACCTACAACTTTTACATTCAACATTTTTCGATAGGATGCATAGTTTAGCCGCAAATCGCAAAAAACGAGTACCAACCCTTAAAAATATATATATTACCACCCCAACCCCCCTTCCCGAACTTTTGCTCAGTCTGGACGATTTTTCCTTAATTATTTACACCATTAACTACATTTTCCGACCATTCGTATACTGCTAAGAATTTTTATTGCCTTAAACAGGATTGGCCCTGGTCTATTACAGATATACGGCGAAAAGAAAATTCTTCCACAAAATATAATACACCCTCTGTATTTCGAAAACGGGTCCGTTTCAGCCATTACTGTTAAGATCACTTCAATGTTCTCTATCTTTTGGTAAAGTGCGACCCTCTCCTCACGGATCATCCTGTATATATGTCCAGTCTTAAGCCTAATCTTTTAGCACTTATCGTAGGATCTTCCATTCCAATATTTAATAGTTATTCTTCAACGTCAACAGTTCTTGCGTTTCTTGGACGGCCAGCGTCTCTGTTTTTCGCTTGAAGACTTCCTGTTTCTTCCCTAAGTCGGCGTTCTGTACTTAGAAAACTTTTGGCATTAGGTTATCATTTCTGTTCGGGAATTTATTATTTGCTTAAATAATATTAACAACTAAACTGGAATGATCTGAAAATTAGACAATTCATAGTTCGTATTTTTCAAGTCCTATTTTGACTTCACTATAATGGCAACCAAATTAGTGTCGAACTTGTTGGAAACTCTTCAGAAGAATGTCAGCGATAAAGTCGCTTTGGTCTACATAGCCTTTAGATATTTAAGTTGAGGGCGTTACGAAACGAATTTTTATGCAAGCAGTATACTTCTTGGCCAAATGTGGCTTTAAAATAAATATCAATTTAGGTTTGGCATCGAGCAGAGCAGGATTAACAATGTAACAATGATTGATTGTCGAATTGTGCGTTATCATTTAAGTCCTTAACCTTGTTCTGAAGCATACAAACTGTGTATTTTTGTTTGTACCGGCTTTCCTTCTGCGTTTGGCAGAGCGAAATGCCACATTCTGCCCTCTAGAGACATTATCGATTCGTCCTCGCATATCTGGGTTAAGGGTGTACTTTACAACTTTTTCGTCATCATACAATGTACATACGTACAGTTTAAAATGCAATATTTTTTAGTGTATGTAAATATTTTTCGATAGTACACATCGCATTGTTATCTTATTACCACATGGGTCGAGCAAACATGTATATATCTATATCTCTGTGTAAGTAGGACGATAATTAACTATTTTACGCTTAACGTAATTAACTTGAGTCACTATAAAACCGAGTCCAATTCCATTATCGAACAAAACACGTCATGAAAAGGCAAAATTACTTCTATTTACATACAATGAGTGGCATGTAGCCGCGTAATTGAATTTCAATATTTATATTCATACCCTACATGCTTGCTGCATTCAAAAAACTGGTCAATATGCAACGCAATACCGCAACGCCCTATTATTTTGGAAAACAACATCAAATAACACAGCAACAGTCAGCCCTAATTTAAAAATGAATAAATAACATAAACAAATGATTGAATAAAATCGGCCGTCACATTCGCCAGATCTAACACCTTTAAATTTTTTTGTGGGGAACTTTAAAAGAAAAGTTTCCCGCACGAGACCACAAAATGTTGACGAATTAAGAGAAAGGATTGAACGAGAGTGCAGAGAAATAACACCACAACAATTATTGAGGACCCGTCAAAATTTGAAACGGAGTTATGAAAAAAGCATAACCTGTCAAGGAGGTTATATTGAGACTACAAAAATTTGAAATACTTTGCTAGATGTTTGTGTTAGTCCATCCGTTTGTTGGACGAATCCCGATTTTCTCCAATCATTTGTTTATGTTATTTATTTATTTTTAAATAAGTGTTGACTATTGTTGTATTATTTGATGTTTTTCATGTTATCAAAACACTAATGTTTCAACTTTTGTTTCATTAAATCATAACAGACTTTTATACAAGTCCAATCAAAAATTGAAAAATGTTCAAATTTGGCGGTTGAGTAACAAATACCCTATATGAGGAATCGAGCTAAAATTTTGCATAAGACTATTTGATATTAGTAGGCCTTGAAAATATGAAAATGAAATTTAAAAAAAATGGTCAAAGCTCATCGAATATTATGCCCCCCTCCTCCAAAACATTAAATCGGGCAGCGGTAACTATAGTAAATTGAGTAGTAGACTAGTAGTATGAGAGGTTTCACTTACCTCTCACCACTACTCAATTTACTATAGTTTGTATAAAACTAGCAGGTTGGCCACTATCACTTGTCTGTTCTATGACCTATGGCGTACTGATGAGAACTAATAAGTTCGAAACCGGTCTATGTCTGGTCAGGGAATTGACAAATGTTATTGGTTACCATTATTTCATGATTTGTAAGGTGTAATATTTTGTAAAGATAAGTAGCCTACTACTTCACCTCATTTCCATACTAACGAGGCCAAATAAACTAAGCATTTCACAGTATGAAACGTCTCTGCCAGTTACAAACCAAATTCGGTATAATATAAATATCTACAAAAGCATTGTATGCATTCCAGAAACTGGATGTGAGGATTGTAATATGGAGCACATACAACACAAGCATGTTCTAGTTTACTACGCACTAAGCATAACATAATGTTTTCAAAGATTTAATGTTATGAAAGTCCTTGGTGCTCTTGATTACAAAACCTAACATCTTCATCGCCTGGCGAGAAACCTGTTCTATGTGAGGAATAAAAATTAACTCTTGGTCAAATATAGCACCCAAATATTTAACTACGTTTACTCTGGTTATGTTTTGGTCATTAATTTGATAGTCAAACACAGTAAGGGTTAATTTGCGGACAAATGTCATTACTGCACATTTTCCTATGTTGATTTTCAGGTTATTGTTAGCACACCACTGGGCACTGAACTACTTCATTAAGATCATTCTGCAGTGACAGACAGCTCTCTCGAAGTTATCTACGATATTAAAAATTTTCAAGTCATCTGCATATAATAATTTAGGCGCTTGAATAGCCATAACAAAATCGTTAATAAAGAGTAAAAATAAGAATGGGCCCAAATTACTTCCTTGGGTGACACCACACGTTACTGCATAGGGTAATGACCTTTGTCCCAGGCAGTCGACATGTAGCATCCTATCAGTTAAATAAGACTTAAAAGGCATTATTAGATTATCCGAGACACTATAACCACGCAAGGTAAGGTAACTATATTTTGATTTTGACTTTGCCTTATCAAAATGGTACTTTTGTCATGCATTACCAAAACCCTTGACTTGCTTTAAAGTAATTTTACAGTTCAGAAGAGGGCGTGCAAACGACTATTTGTGCTGCAACGGAACAACACGTATTCTGGGAGACACTTTGAGGAGTGCCATGTTGTTGAAATTTACAACATTGCGAAAGACGCTAATTTTTACTTGTACTTTGAATTTATTTCTGCAAAACGAGAGCTACATAGTAATTTTACACCAAGCATACAAAAGAGCGTAAGAAAATTGTGATTTCCAATTAATTCGTGCTTAGAATCTCTTAGGACTGGTCTATCAAAAATGAAGTAAATAACTTTGTTACCTCGCGTTAATTGCTTATTGGTCGAAATATTAATAAAAATATTGAAATTCTGAAAGTTTCTCCCAAAAACACTGAAATTAGTGGTATTTTTCCATAACCCTTCGAATATGTTACAATTTAATTACATACGTCACAATTTTTCAAGGATTACACGATGTTATCGTAAATATAAAAGTGTATATAACAATTTATCGATTAGTTCCTAATACAGAATGGTGGCTGGTCTAGTACGATACCAATAATTATATGTGGCGCAATGATCTGTTGACGTTTGGTGATAAATAATTTAACATATTTATACAGATTTCATTTGCAATGTTTGTTTTTTTAATGCTTACTCTGATTACGATATTTAAGAATGTGGAAAAAAATTCTTACCTATTAATGGATGCTGTTCTTGATGGGGTATGACCAGCTATTGTGACGTGTACGAATACTCTTGAGTCATTTTCTAACTTATTCGCTAACTCCTCCCCCTTCCACTTATAAATAAAAACTGCACTAATATTACCTGGAAAAGAAAGAAGGTAATAATTCGGAGAAAATAGGTGCTAATGATTAAATGGGATAGGAGAAGACCCGCGTCATTCTTAAGGGGAACTGACTTTCTGTGGAATGCATACATTTTTTAAATGTAGATTTTGACATCCTTAATAAAAGTCTCAATGGGAGACACTTCAAATAAAGGATACCATTTCCCACGGATACGAGAGATTGGGTATTTATATGGCGTGGGGAGTTTGATTTTTTGTAACATTTCCCGAAGCGAAATAAAGGTAAGGATATAATTCAGTACCTACGTCATGGCCTGCATCTTTGTTTCATTGGGAATAATTGTAGGAAAATGAGGGATAACAGTTCAACTTTGGTATTTTTGTATCATACCCAAAAAAATAACTTCAAATTTAATGTTCTAGGTTTCCATTTTGCACTTTCAAAACCTGTGAAATTTTTGCAAAGTTGCAATTATTTCAACGAACACCCTGTTTGCAACATTTTTATTCGATTAATTTTAATTTCACTAGAAATTTACATTATTAAATTGAGAATTATGACATTTTACTTACATTTTTCGTATAAATACACATTAATTTATAAAATTAATTATTAACAACCGAAACGATAATGACATGTTTGCTAATTTTATTAATAAGTTGACACACCTGGTCTATGCAACATGGCTATCTTGAAATTCTCAAACTGGACTCATTAGGACGATATCGAAACCCAGCTTAAAAAACTGTGTTTGAGTTGCTGAATTATCTATTGTTTTACATTATTTTCTTGCAAAGTCAAACACTTTAATCACCTCCAATTCAAGGATGCCTGATTTAAAATTTGAAAATAAGATGGAAATATTAGCGAAAATTTAGGTAATCTAATTTTTAATCAATGAACTGTCGCTAATTAGTCGTGAAGTTAATAAATTCACTCTAGTTTCGAGATTATTGAATTGAAATATATTGTTAAAATAATAATTGTAAAAGTTTTAATTCACAACAATCGTACCAAATTAAGCTCTCACCTTTTCATAGTCTAATACATAGACTTACAAATTTTCCTTTAGACGAAAACGATTTTGTTAGGGAATTGAATACAATTAAACAAATTGCAAGAAATAACCTATACAGCGAATCGTTAATATACAGGGTTACTGGTAATTCGATACATTCCTTTGGAGATGTGATGGGGCATGATCTAAGAAGTAAATTTAGCCCTAACAATATTATGCAAAACTCGATAGTTTTTGAGATATTTAATTTTTTTTGTTTTTCTCAAAAAGTAGATCTTAATGTCCTAAAAGTTAATTTTCGAAAAATCTATTTGACATTTTAAAATTTTTTTTTACTGGATTACTTGTCCAATATTATAGATATCCGTTTGGAATGAAAAATATCTGGAAACATTTCGATCATGTGAACATCTGAAATAAAAACTTAAAAATTTTTTTTTTTTCAAATCAGCTATGAAATTTACCTATTAGGTTTTTTCAAAAAAATATTAACAACACGCGTATAAATTATTATAAAAACTGCCTTATTTCAATAGCTATCTAACAAGGTACAAATGTTCAATGTACCCTTAATAGTTCTAAGAAAATACTAGTAAAAATAACACAAGTAGTACGAATTTTATTTTTAGATAAACAGTAAAAAACATTTTAAAAGTAGAGTTTAATTCTTCATTAATTTCAAAGTTGTTCTTTATTTTTTATATGTCTTGCTCAAAATGGGAGCCCCTATTCCGTATACAGACACGGCAGTGTCTTCTTATTTCCGTCCTTGTTACTCTGGTTGTCAGATTATGCCTTATGTGTTGGGCAGCATCGACTATCCTTTGTCTAAGGTTTTCTATAGTATTGACTGGTGTGGCATAGACCATCTCCTTCACATGACTCCATACGTAATAATCAAGGGGTGTTAAGTCAGGGCTACGCGCTGGCCAAGGTATTGGGCCCGCTCTTCCAAACCAACGGTTAGGGAAATGTTGATCAAGTAACTGTCGTACTGTCAGCCGATAATGTGCTGGACAACCTTCGTTCTGAAACATCATTCGCTGTCTGACGGCGAGAGGAACATCTTCTAAAATCATCGAAAGATCATTTCTTAAACAAATTTCATAGATTTCCCCGTTTAAATTTTGAGGAAGAAAGTGTGGCCCTATTAAATAGTGGCCAATGACTCCCATCCACACATTAATAGAAAACTTCATTTGGAAACTAGTTTCACGTGTTAACTTGGGATTTTCCTCTTCCCAATAATGTAGGTTGTGGAAATTTGTTATACCCTCGCGATTAAATTTCGACTCATCCGTCCATAAAATACTTGTTAAAAAATTTGCACTTTCCTGTCTGAATTTAACATAAAGCGGCAGAATTCCACTCTCCTTCCAGGATCACCTTCCTCCAAGCCTTGGAACAGGGGTATAGTGGTAAGGATGACATCCAACTCTACGTATCGTAGACCAAACTTTCCATTGTGACGCTCCGGTTAGTCTGGCGACTTTATTAGTTGAAATAGTTGGGTCTTCCTCAAAATACCTCAATATTTCTTCCTCATCATCTAGTTCATAAATGGGAGGAGCACCAGCGTCACTTCTTCTACATTTCACGGAGCCAGTTTCAGCGATATTTCGATATGCCGTACTGAATACACGTGCATTTGGTAAGCGGCGGTTAGGGTACCAAAGACCATATTCTCGGCGAGCTTCAGCAGCGTTGCCGCCACAGTATCCATAGACAAACAAGATATCAGCGTATTCTGCGTTGGAATACGCAGCCGTGGCACAGAAAATACAATAACAACAACTAATAACAACAACTACGAGCAAAATCAAAATCTTCGATAACTAATTTAACAAGACAAACAAACTTAAGGGACACGGAGATACGAATGTCAGTTAATGACTATATGCACAAACGTCAAAGTCAAGGACTGACTGACTTAAATGAAAATGAACGATTAGTCGTTTAATAAATTCCGCCACCAGCATTATCTTTACTAATTTTTTATTAGAACTATCAAGGGTACATTAAACATTTCTACCTAGTTAGATAGCTATTGAAATAAGGAAGTTTTTATAATAATTTGTACGCGTGCTACATTAATATTTTTTTTGAAAAACCCTAATAGGTACATTTCATAACTGATTTTAAAAAAAAATTTTTACAAGTTTTTATTTTAAATGTTCACATGATCGAAATGTTTCCGGATATTTTTCATTCCAAACGGATATCTATAATATTGGACAAGTAATCCAGTAAAAAAAAATTTTAAAATGTCAAGTAGATTTTTCGGAAATTAACTTTTAAGACATCAAGATCTACTTTTTTGAGAAAAACAAAAAAATTTAAATATCTCAAAATCTATTGAGTTTTGCATAATGTATGTTAGATTTACTCCTTAGCTCATGCCCCACCACATCTCCAAAGTAATGTATCGAATTACCAGTAACCCTGTATAATATGGTTAAAAATAAACAACGCAAAATGTTTCAAGAGGAATTTTTCAACGCACCTAACAAATCAACAAAATATAGTGACAAAATTTCTAGGAAATTAAATAATTTAGGTATCTCTACAATAGTGTGAATAAAATGAATTTAGGAAAAATATTGGACAATAATAAAAAAAACTAACTAAACTTAATAAATCTGGTGTATATGAAATCAAATGTAAAGATTGTAATGCCATCTGTATAGGTCAGAGTGGTACAAGCATTGAGAACAGGGTAAAAGAACATAAAAAATCAATATTAAATAATAATAAAAATACTGGAATATGAACACACTACATTGGAAATAACTATTTCATAGACACAGTTAACATAAATTTGCTTCATACAGAAGGAAAAGGTAAACGTCTAAATCTTCTTAAACAATTAGAAATTAAAAAATCCCTTAAAACAATCCTTCTACCACGAATGACCAGCAAAATGTGTTGATTTACATTATTACGTTAGGTCTACCCGAAAACTTCTCATAACTAAAGTTTAAGTCATAAATGTTTTTAGGTAGGTATATATTTAGAATAACCACTTCTGTTACTTTACCATATACTTTGTACTCTCTTGTAAAGGCCTAAAAAGCGGAAACATTTGTAGAGAGAGAATTTTAAACATAATAACTTTATACATATATATCGAATTTGTTTGCAAACTACTTTTCCTCAGTTTACAGTCCGTCTCACGATATTGAATGTAATTTCACTCCTGATGTAACAGTAGATTTACATGAAGTATATATTAGCCCATTAGACGTGGAAACTGCCCTTGGCTCGCTTGATGTTAATAAAAGTGCAGGTCCTGACAAAATTCCACCGCTCTTTTTAAAATCTTGTTCGAAATCACTCTTTCTACCACTCTTTCTCATATTTTATTTATCCTTAAAAACAGGCACGTTTCCATTATGCTGGAAAAGTTCATACGTAACTCCGATTTACAAATCCGGCAACAAATCTTTCATCAGCAATTACAGACCAGTGTGTAACCTATCCGCAATCCCAAAACTATTTGAGTCATTAGTGGACAAAAATATATCTGTCTCTTTAAGTAATGTCATCATTCCAGAGCAGCATGGATTCCTTCAAGGTCGTTCTGTCGATTCTAACTTGTATATCTACACCAATTTCATTGTTAAATCATTAGTAGAAGGTGCTGACGTTCATGCCATATACATGGACTTTAGTAAAGCATTTGATAAGGTAAATCACTCTCTTCTTATAAAAAAACTTCATAGCATTGGACTTGGTCCTCCTTTATTATTGTGGATTCAGTCGTATCTCTCTGAGAACTCAAAAAGTTCTCGTTGACGGTTATACATCTGAGTCTTTTTCGGTAACATCTGGAGTGCCTCAAGGTTCCCATATTGGTCCCTTATTGTTTAACTTGTTCATCAACGACATTGCTAAGTGTATCGAATGTAAATTTTTATTGTTTGCGGATGAACTGGAAATATTTGGTAATATCTGTTCTCAGGTTGATTGTGCACAGATTCAAAAAGATCTCCAAACAATTTATGTTTGGTGTGTTGATAATGATATGATTCTTAATGTCGAGAAATGTTACTCCATGTCGTTTAGTCGCAGGCTATCACCCATTAATTCTGACTACAGCATTAACAATGTGAGATTACGTAATGTAACCACTGTGAAAGACTTAGGAGTTATATTTGACTCTAAACTTTCTTTCACAGAGCATTTTGAAAAAATGATTGCGAAAGCTCGCCGTGCGTTAACTACATTGTATATTTCTCTGGTTAGATCTGTTATGGAATACTCCAACATTGTTTGGTCACCTTACTACAACGTATATATCAATAGGCTCGAATCTGTTCAAAATAAATTCATTCGATTCATGTGCTATAAACTTGGCACAAGGGGAATTTTTGTTAAATAATACTAAATTAGACCAATTACACCAATTTCAGAACTTCAGAAGTAGATTTTATTCCAACCTTTTTGTTATTTCTCTTTTTTATTTTTTTTACTTATTATGTAAGTTGTAAACACTAGAATTTAAAAAGTAATTCGAAATAGACGTCTGTTAATGAGTTTTATTAACATATATTTCTACAAAAATATACTAATTTCGATAATTACATTGAAATAAAATATGTATAAATTACAAGGAAGAGGTATAAAATTTCTGATCCTAAAAATTATAATTTATTATGATATTGTTACCATCAATGACGGTAATGCTATCCAAAAACTATGAAGAACGTATTTTTAGAAGCATGTATTTATACAAACGACCTAATTACACCTAGTTATTTGAAAATTTGAAACAAACAAAATACCCCAGCCGTTGTTTTAACTAAATCACTCCAATACCTATTAAATGTAACAATCTCAATGAAAACGCGTCTTTGCATAAACACATGTATGTAGCTGTAATTAACAACTAACGTGTATAGCCCTTTCTACACCACGCTAACATTTATGATCGAGCAAAAATCGAATTATCGTGATTAATGTTCGAGAACAATAAGCAGTTGGCATGTAAGGCGAGAAGAATACCGCATGATAAAAGTCTTCCTTATTTTCATGTCCTTGTTTACAATTTTACTCCTTAATATATTAATGGCATTCAAGACGTGACGTGTCTTTCAATCACCTTAGCAATTTTATCCTTTGTTTGAAATAGCATTAAAAATTCCTCTACGCCTTTTCGTTTATTTGCAAATTAGCCAAGACATGGTGTACTTCTTACAAAGCTCTGGTCGACTTTTACGCTCAAATCGAGTTCATTTAATATCCAGTCATGTAGCTGAGTGAGTTTCCTGTCAGTGTAGAACGGCAGAACGTGAATTGGTTTATCATCAGTGCCATGACATGAGTGAAATCGGCAAACAGTTGCGTTGGGTTCTTGAATGAATATAATGGATTCACCACAAAGAAAAGCGAGAGGTGCATCTCTAAGTGCTACCAACCGTTATTGCTTCGGAAGCTGAGCCTTATTCAATCCATTTTTTTTTCACTATTTTGTATCGACAACTGTCAACAATCCGTCACCGTAGTACATCAATAAAAGAATCTTATTGTAAAATTCTCTTGAACAAAAATTATGGTCCCATCACAATACATATGGTTGAAAAATTATGCAGACTATTTTAACAGAACGAAAACATCCAAATCACAAGACGTTTTTAAGTATAAAAAAATTGCTTCGAAAAAGGCAAACGTGAATGCGTGCGAAGAATTAGAAATGGTCGTAGTAAGACACAAGTTTTACAGTGCGCTGAAAGCAATCCGCATATTTCCACGGGAAATATTGAAAAAGGCACCGGCGTGTCATTTTCTTGCCAAAGAATCATTTTCAGGCACAAGTTTCATTTTTGTGAAGTACATCTGGTTCTTCGTTTAGGTTCTGGAGAATTTTCTTCATCATTTAATATAGTACATTACTACAAAATATTCTATGGAGCTATGAAGGCCGTTTTCATAATAATAGCGTGATAAATAGACTTAATTGTCATTAGTGGTCGGTTAACACTTCAAAATGAACCAAAATAACAAACAATTAACAGTTCTTGACATCAATGTGTGGTGTATCATTTTAAATGGGCATTCAATAGAACTGTATCTATATGATGGCAACACCTCAACCATCTTCCAGGCAGACGCTATAGATCTGTGTATCTAGAAATGCCTAAACAAAGGCATTAGAAGGGCAAAGTTCTATATTACACTCTCAAATAGCTAGGCAGCATTAAAGGCTCAAAATCCTATAATCCTATACCTTCGAGTCTAAAATTGCAAGTGTCTAATAACAACAAGGTTCCGGACCCGAATCGTTTTATAGTCTATCCAACTGACACATAACGGAGAAGATCCACAAATGGGAAAAGGAATAGAAATCCTACTGGAAAAATACTCCAGGCCAAAGACAAGCGAAAAAGTTTATTACTTATTCGGCAAAGAATGCCACAAGGCTTCTCTAATTGATGCTGATCACAGTTCCTCTAACGGGCCACTGTCCCTTGAGATACCGTCTCAAGAATATGGGCAAGGCAATAGATGATAAATGCAGATACTTCGATGCTTTACAATCGTTAATTGTTTCAGTATAAGTTTGTTTCAATTTCAGTTTAAATTTATATTGAATAAATAATATAATTCGATAATTTTCAATACTTAGTTAATATTTTAAAATGTCTTTTTAGATTCTTGATTTGATTGAATTTTTGAATAAAAGTTCAATATTGGTCTTTATTAGTTTCAGAATTAGAAACCGGATGTGATTACACTCAAAATTCCAAAAATTCTAAAAAGTTGAAAATGGGAATTTTGCAATGGAACTCGATACATAAGATTTACATTAGATTGTGAATAATATTTTATAGTGACTTCGCCGCTATCTAGGACTGTGCAAAAAATTCCATTCCTAAAAATAACTAACACTGGGGGTGCCTTCGTATGTGACGCTATAAAATTGTTAAACTTCCACCAGACTATCTAAAATTGCCAACTATTTGTTTCGAAGATCACGAAAAATTCTCCAGAAAAGTATATAAACTAGCATTCAACTCCATTTATTTCAAGTAAATGTAAAATACATGCAGCAAATTGATAACTACTTGATTAGGTAGATTTAATTAACATACCTAATCACATAATTAAACACTTGTGTAATTACACAATCATTTAATTCGTTGAACATAAAAAATGCAAGTGATTTATTTTACCTTCTATACTATATAGCCGTCAAGAGTCCTATTTTTCCTCATCACAAAAATAAGCTTCTGGATTACAGTCATGGTGACGCGACGAGCCTTCCGGTCCCTTAGACGAAAATCTGCCACTTACACCGATCTTGAAACTAGGTCAACCCAAACACCGTAATGCTAGCTCATAGGCTACATCATTACACACAATAATTAATAACATATATTCAGTACATACTGGTACCAATTCTATTATAAAGTTTTATATTTACATTGCGGAATTTGATGATATAACCGATAGGTATTTCGAACAGTCCTGCAAATGAATTGCAAATATTGAAATGCTTAAACTTATTGATATTATACATACACAGAGTAGAACAATTTAATTCACACTTGGCGTTGTTTAGCAAACATGGGGTTAGTAACTTTCCTAGATATTATTTTTAGCCGCCTTAAAAAAAAGGAGATTCTCGTCGACGCGTTTGTTTTTTAATGCTAGTTTACTCTATTACTTCAGATTGGCATTCTATTTCTGAGAAATTATTTGTAAATATTTATCTGGATAATGTCCAGAAATGTATTCGATAGACCTGGTATGCTGATCGTAGAGACTCGCGTTGGATAAAGGGGGTATGATGTTCCAAATATGAAACTCTGACAAATTTCCTGACACATCACATACAGTTCTTCCACTTTATCATTAACTGGCACTGTTACTTTACTTGATTTTAGGTGTGAACTAATGGAAATACAAAAGGGTTTTCTTTTCTACGTAGTTATAACATAGTATAATAATGTTTATACTTATTATATAGATTACGTAAAGTGCCCTGAAGTGTTTTTCACCTTTATTATACAGGGTTACTGGTAATTCGATACATTCCTTTGGAGATGTGATGGGGCATGATCTAAGAAGTAAATTTAGCCCTAACATATATTATGCAAAATTCAATAGTTTTTGAGATATTTAATTTTTTTTGTTTTTCTCAAAAAGTAGATCTTAATGTCCTAAAAGTTAATTTTCGAAAAATCTATTTGACATTTTTAAATTTTTTTTACTGGATTACTTGTCCAATATTATAGATATCCGTTTGAAATGAAAAATATCTGGAAACATTTCGATCATGTGAACATCTGAAGTAAAAACTTAAAAAAATTTTTTTTTAAATCAGCTATGAAATTTACCTATTAGGTTTTTCAAAAAAATATTAACGTAACACGCGTATAAATTATTATAAAAACTGCCTTATTTCAATAGCTATCTAACAAGGTACAAATGTTCAATATACCCTTAATAGTTCTAAGAAAATACTAGTAAAAATAACACAAGTAGTACGAATTTTATTTTTAGATAAACAGTAAAAAACATTTTAAAAGTAGAGTTTAATTCTTCATTAATTTCAAAGTTGTACTTTATTTTTTATATGTCTTACTCAAAATGGGAGCCCCTATTCCGTATACAGACACGGCAGCGTCTTCTTATTTCCGTCTTTGTTACTCTGGTTGTCAGATTATGCCTTATGTGTTGGGCAGCATCGACTACCCTTTGTCTAAGGTTTTCTATAGTATTGACTGGTGTGCCATAGACCATCTCCTTCATATGACCCCATACGTAATAATCAAGGGGTGTTAAGTCAGGGCTTCGCGCTGGCCAAGGTATGGGGCCCGCTCTTCCAATCCAACGGTTAGGGAAACGTTGATCAAGTAACTGTCGTACTGTCAGCCGATAATGTGCTGGACAACCGTCGTTCTGAAACATCATTCGCTGTCTGACGGCGAGAGGAACATATTCTAAAATCACCGCCAGATCATTTCTTTAAAAAATTCCATAGGTTTCCCTGTTTAAATTTTGAGGAAGAAAGTGTGGCCCTATTAAATAGTGGCCAATGACTCCCATTCACACATTAATAGAAAACTTCATTTGGAAACTAGTTTCACGTATTAACTTGGGATTTTCCTCTGCCCAATAATGTAGGTTGTGGAAATTTGTTATATCCTCGTGATTAAATTTCGACTCGTCCGTCCATAAAATACTTGTTAAAAAATTTGCACTTTCTGCATCTGAATTTAACATAAAGCGGCAGAATTCCACTCTCCTTCCAGGATCACCTTCCTCCAAGCCTTGGACAGGGGTATAGTGGTAAGGATGACATCCAACTCTACGTATCGTAGATCAAACTTTCCATTGTGACGCTCCAGTTAGTCTTGCGACTATATTAGTTGAAATAGTTGGGTCTTCCTCAAAATACTTCAATATTTCTTCCTCATCATCTGGTTCATAAACGGGAGGAGCACCAGCGTCACTTCTTCTACATTTCACGGAGCCAGTTTCAGCGATATTTCGATATGCCGTACTGAATACACGTGCATTTGGTAAGCGGCGGTTAGGGTACCAAAGACCATATTTTCGGCGAGCTTCAGCAGCGTTGCCGCCACAGACAAACAATATATCAGCGTATTCTGCGTTGGCATACGCGGCCATGGCACAGAAAATACAATAACAACAACTAATAACAACAACTACGAGCAAAATCAAAATCTTCGATAACTAATTTAACAAGACCAACAAACTTAAGGGACACGGAGATAAGAATGTCAGTTAATGACATGTATGCACAAACGTCAAAGTCAAGGACTGACTGACTTAAATGAAAATGAACGATTAGTCGTTTAATAAATTCCGCCACCAGCATTATCTTTACTAATTTTTTATTAGAACTATCAAGGGTACATTAAACATTTCTACCTAGTTAGATAGCTATTGAAATAAGGAAGTTTTTATAATAATTTGTAAGCGTGCTACATTAATATTTTTTTGAAAAAACCTAATAGGTAAATTTTATAACTGATATAAAAAAAAAATTTTACAAGTTTTTATTTTAAATGTTCACATGATCGAAATGTTTCCGGATATTTTTCATTCCAAAGGGATATCTATAATATTGGACAAGTAATCCAGTAAAAAAAATTTTAAAAATGTCAAGTAGATTTTTCGGAAATTAACTTTTAAGACATTAAGATCTACTTTTTTGAGAAAAACAAAAAAATTGAAATATCTCAAAAACTATTGAGTTTTGCATAATGTATGTTAGGGCTAGATTTACTCCTTAGTTCATGCCCCATCACATCTCCAAAGGAATGTATCGAATTACCAGTAACCCTGTATACTATAGAATTTATACAGACATTGTTGCTCCCTAGTTTTTTGCATCATTGACTGTATCATCGACTATTGTAGGGACTCCTCGGACGTACTTAATTTTTTTGTTTACGATGATTCCACTGGATTTTAAATCGTTTAATGATTTTGAGAGGTCGTAGAAATATGATTTGTTACTGTTAAGGAAACAATTGGATTTTAATATGAACCTGATAAATTTTAAATTTCCGTGTCGTGTTATGTGCATTGTGTTTGCGATACTCAGTATTAGATAGTTACATGGAACAACATTTATTGTTTCACTTCGAACTCACAATACGATAAAAGCCTTCCCCTCGCAAGGCCATTTGCTCGATAAATGAATGACTAATATTATTACAGTGAAATTATTTCATAATATGGTATTAATTTAGATTTTTTAGCGATTGTAACTCGGAACGTAGACGGTGGGTTTCTTCAGAAGGGAACAATATACCATTTACAGTTGTTACCTTGGTTCAATTTCATGAGGAACTTTCACTATAACTGGTGAATACATTAAAATATTACTTTTTATTTTTCGACCTAGGCGGTATGACTTTAAAAAAGGTTAAGTCTGTGGTACTTAATGATAACTTTTAAACTTAACCTTGGGCGTGGAGATACAGAGTGACCAGAATCAAACCGGAACAGCTTTATAAGATTTTTATCAAGTAAATACGAATCGTCATAAAATAGTAAATAGTGGAGCAGATCTGACTTTGGAAAAAATCCAATAAATAGAGTTGGGTCCTCCCAAGATTCCGACACAGTTGTGCAGCGGATGCCAAAGGGGGAGGGAGGGGGGTGGGGCGAGATATCGCAAATCCAAGTTGCAAAATAAAAAAAATTGAATTAATTTTTTATCATGAAGGAGTGGACTTGAAGACTCCATTTTTTTTATTAGAAGGGTATCGGCAGATATTTTGTTGGGCCGGAAGCTGGGGGGTGGTATAATTAGGAGGGGAGGGGGATGAAGAAAACTAAAATATTTCACATGCTGATACCTCCCCGTGTAATTGACCAATCGCGATCAGACCGACGTACATTTTTTATTTGCTACAAGATAGCACTCGCATAAAATGATTTTTTTGGCAAACAAACGCTTGGCGCGCGAAATAAAAATTGCAAGTTTTTTTGGCATGAAGGGAAAGGGTGGGGGAAAAATCCATTTCGCCACTTGATAGCTTTTTATTAACGTTTAATTTCTGCCCGGTCTGATTGCGATAAAATGATTAGGAAGGGAGATAGAGGGCGGCAAAAAAACTGTTTGAAAAAACGTGCAATTTTTCGGTCTGATCGCGATAGGTCAATTACACGGGAGCTATCAGCATGTGAAATACTTTAGGTCTCCCCTTCCCCTCCTAATTATCCCACCGCCTCCAGCCTCTGGCCCAGCAATATATCTGCCGATACCCTTCTATTAAAAAAAAATTAGTCCTCAAGTCTACTCTTCATGATAAAAAATGAATTCAATTTTTTTAATTTTTGAGAAAAAAAATTCGGTGTATACTTAGCTCGATGCTTTTAGTGCATATAGTGTTGTTTGTTGTTGTTGTATAAAATTGTGACATTTGCTTTCTATTAAAAGTGGTTTGGTTTTATTCTGACCGCCCAATATAAATCCACTTGGTATACTAAGGTCAAACCGATCCGTGACCTTAACCTTTTTCAGTTCCGGTCTAGATTTGGTAATATTATTTTGGTACCGTAATTTATTGTTTTATTTATAAACATTATTTTTTTATGAATTATTCAATTATTTATGTTGTGACTGAAGATTTACACAATCTCGTTTCAATATGTAAAATTGCCATTGCGCGAGATAAATTGGTAGATATGTATGATCTAATCTCAAATTTATAAATTTTAATTAACCTCGTTTAAAATGTCAACTGGTCTTATTGACATTAAAATGCAGGAAATAAAAATTAAGTACTTCCTATTAAGGAGCCTTAAAGCTTGCTTACAAAAAAATAATTAATAATGTACCAACAATTCCGGTAGTAAGATGACATAAATGTTGTTCAAATCATTGCCATTATAACTCGATAAAATAAAAGGAAGAAAATAGAGGACTAATGACACTTTGTATTGTTGTCAATATTTTCCAAGAGAATTTGGCAATAAAAATGTTTGGATATTAACATTAAATTGTAAACAAAAAATTAATTACGTAGACCAAGACCAATTTTTCAATGAGTGTCTGAGAACTCCTTCAATTTTTGTGGTACATGGTATTGTTTAAGGAGACACTGGGACAAGCCTACGCTGAACCCGGGTCCTGGTGCTGGGGTTCTCTGAACACGCCAGACCTTAACCCGATAGAATAAATACGGGATATGTTTAGGCTATATTTACGTAACCATCGACCTTAAATGGAGGATCTACGTTTTTTATAAATGACATCTCAACTATAATTTAATCCACAAATTTCCAGGGAAAACAATAATAGAACTTACAAGCAATAAACACTGAAACCACGTCAATTTCTGGAGCATATTTGTTGATTCATCTGTAAAAAATTTCATTTGAATAATTAAGTATAAAAATAGATCATTCCAATGTTTTTTCTAAATATTATTCAAATGATAATAGGACACCCTCGGTTGTCGACCTTTTATCTCACACCAGAGTATTGATCGTTATTATTGCTCTCTTGCAGCGAAATTCGTATTAAAAGTTCTTATTTAAAGTATCGAACACAGATTAAAGCTGTTAGTACGGAGTATTCTAAAATACTTCAGCTAGCCAACAATTAATGGTAATAGCGAAAAAAAATTGAATATGTTTGTCTTAATTTTACTTTTTAAATCATGAATTGTCGAGTGAATTGTTGAACAATGTTTAATGTAGTGGTGAGAGGTAAGTGAAACCTCTCAAATGGTCAATTGCTACTATACACCATAGATGTCTCTATGGGCGTATAGCGACTTGCGATTCTGCAAGTACCTGAGAGCGGCGACCTTTCAGTCCTAGGTGGACTTAACCTACTGTTATAATATATGATTTGCAGGAAACAACTACTCAGCGGGCAAATACCCCGACCTGCATTGAATTACATTGGTTACCATTCTTTAATGATTTGTAAGGTGTAATTCAATGTAGGTCGGGGTATTTGCCCGCTGAGTAGTTGTTTCCTGCAAATCATATATTATAACAGTAGGTTAAGTCCACCTAGGACTGAAAGGTCGCCGCTCTCGGGTACTTGCAGAATCGCAAGTCGCTATACGCCCATAGAGACATCTATGGTGTATAGTAGCAATTGACCATTTGAGAGGTTTCACTTACCTCTCACCACTACTCAATTTACTATAGTTTGTATAAAACTAGCAGGTTGTCCAATATCATTTGTCTGCTCCATGACCTATGGCATACTGATGAGAACTAATAAGTTCGAAACCGGTCTATATCTGGTCAGGGAGTTGACAAATGATATTGGTTACCATTCTTTAATGATTTGTAAGGTGTAATTCAATGCAGGTCGGGGTATTTGCCCGCTGAGTAGTTGTTTCCTGCAAATCATATATTATAATGTTTAATGTGTTTCGATGTTCCTGTTTTTAGGTATCTGATTTAAAAAAACAATAACGTCTTTTATAAATTCCAAAAATAACGTGTAACACCCATTATTAATGATTAAATACATAATAAAGCACTAAATTAAAAAATATATTCTTTTATTTCCGGAATTTTTCAAATTTTATTAAAAAGTGCGGATATTACCCAAAATCACCTAGGAAGCCTTCAGTACCTTTCGGTGTACCCCAGGGATCTGTACTGGGCCCGCTTATGTTTGTTGTTTTATAAATGATTTTGCAGAGTCTCTTATATGCCGATGATTTGAAAATATATTGTGTAAATAACGAACGAACAAGATTGTGAAAATCTTCAGAATAACCTAAACCTAAAACATTGAGAAAATTCAATTTAAAATGTTCTTAATTGAAAAATAATTTTTGGCCACCCTGTACATTTTTAGAAAATGAAAATGATTCAAAAACATTAACTAGATGTCTCGTAACTGGTATTCACATAAGTTTTTCTTAAAGCCCGTAATTGTGACTGGTGATTTTTTAATATCCATCTGCAGATTGCGTTATTTCAACAAAAAAACTCATTACATCCAAGTAGTTGGGAGATATTCAATGCTAATATAGTAATGAATAGAGCGTAGAAAGAGGCTTCAAAAAATGTACTGATATACAGGGTGTCCCAATAAAAACTCCCGGGCCGGATATATTCTAAACGAAAAGAGATATTTTAATTCTGTAAAAGCCAGTTTGTAGAGCATAAAGAGAGATTCATTTTTGAATATAATTGCTTTTTGAATATATCAGTATATAGATGGCGCTGTGCTCTAAAGAAATATTTCGATGGGAGAAACTTTGAAATGGGGTTTATGTGAAAGAAAATCCATTTCTAAGCAGATTATGTTCTAAAAAAAATACCATAAAACTAACCGTTTTCGAGATATTTGAGACCAAATGTTGACATTTGGGAATATTCAATAATTCAGACAACATTTCAGTCCTTTAAGTTGGACAATCTGTATTTAATTTACAAATTTTGGAAGAAAATATTTAAAGAATTTTTCATATAATTGCTTTGTTATTAGGTTAGATTATAATTAAAAATATTTGATATCTAGTGAGTATAATAGCCTCTTATACCTTATAAATTAAATACAATTTTTCATGTCTTATGAATTAAATATACTTGACATAACCCTTGAAAAAAAAACTAAAAATATTATTTATCATATAATTCAAACATTTAAACAATAAAAAAAATAATTACGAACATAAAACAATTTTTACAAACTAATGAAATTAAAATAGCTATTTTAATAAGTGTTCAAAATTATTGCCATTTTCCTTAACACACATCGTAAACCTATTAATTAGTTCAGATCTACAAACTTTTAATAATGTATGCCGATTCATGGCTGCAGCACTAGCATAAATTTTATTATACAGATCTGCCAGGTCTGCTATTGGTTCTTTGTACACTTCACTTTTAAAAAATCCCCATAAATAAAAGTCTAATGGAGTAATGTCAGGAGATCGAGCGGGCCATCTAAGTACTCCATTGGTACCAATCCATCTTCCTGGGTATGTTTGATTTAAATAATTAACAACGTTGTGATGATTATGTGGGCCTAGTCCATCCTGATGAAACCACATATTATCCAACTGAGCGGGCAAATTCCTTAATAGTACTTGTAAATCATTTTGCAAAAATTGTAAATACCTTTCACCTGTTAAATTGTCATGGTAGAGGTATGGGCCAACAATGTAACCATTAACGATACCACACCAAACATTTACTCCAAAACGATTCTGGGATCTGGTATGTCTCATCCATCTAGGATTCTCTTGAGACCAGTAACGACAATTATGTCTTGTGATTACTCCATTGTTATGGAATCGAATTTCATCACTCCACATAATTGTATCTAAAAGATTTGGATTTTCTTCTAAGAGAATTGAAAGTTGCGCTAAAAATGTAATCTCCGCTCAGTGTCCCCTGAAGTCAAATGAACCTTATATGGAAAAAATTTGTTTGTTTTAAGAATTATGTGGCAGGTGGAACGTGCAATATTTATTTCTTCCGTCAACTTGCGTACTGAAATGTTTGGGTTATTTTCTACTTGATGTAATACCAATGCAATATTTTCATCAGTTGCAGTTCTTTTCTTCTGTTGTTTTTGGTTTTTTAAAACCTCCATAATTTTTCAAATTAAAACACAAACTTACGAAAGTTTTCCGATCTGGTGAAAGTCTGCCAGGAAAACGTGTTCCTTATAAACTTACAGCCCTTGAAGCATTTTTACGACATTCCCCATAAATTATAATCATGTTTAATTTATCCTCATTTGTATGTGAAACCATATTTAATAATAAATATCACAAAGAAAACAATAATTACGTAAAATAATACAGTTCTATTGACATACCAATAAACAAAATGTGATTGAAATTGAGAAATGTCAAAACTATTATTCCAAAGGTAACTTTAATTGTATTTAATTTATAAGGTATAAGTTATTTACTCACTAGATATCAAATATTTTCAATTATAATCTAACCTAATAACAAAGCAATTATATGAAAAATTCTTTAAATATTTTCTTCCAAAATTTGTAAATTAAATACAGATTGTCCAACTTAAAGGACTGAAATGTTGTCTGAATTATTGAATATTCCCAAATGTCAACATTTGGTCTCAAATATCTCGAAAACGGTTAGTTTTATGGTATTTTTTTTAGAACATAATCTGCTTATAAATGCATTCTCTTTCATATAAATCCCATTTCAAAGTTTCTCCCATCGAAATATTTCTTTAGAACACAGCTCCATCTATATACTGATATATTCAAAGAAACAATTATATTCAAAAATGAAGCTCTCTTTATGCTCTACAAACTGGCTTTTACAGAATTAAAATATCTCTTTTCGTTTAGAATATATCCGGCCTGGGAGTTTTTATTGCCCCACCCTGTATATGACGACGATTCCTTTATCATCCGATTATTGTAATTTCTTTTACGTTTCTAAATACCAAGATAAATATTTCATCTGCTGGATTAATTACTTACTAATTGCTAAATTTAATTGTTGAGTTGACATCTCTATAAGTCCGTATAATCCTTGAAATCGTTGTTTATTCGACGTCCAGTTGCGACTGCATGTAAAATTTTCTTCATTAAAATCTATTGTGCGTGAGACAATAAAATAATCCTTTTATTTTTTTAAAACTGTTTTGAAAAGACTGAATAATATTGTTAAAAGAGTATTTGTGGAGCCCCTTATCTTAATTAATATCTCGTCTAGATCTGTTATTCTTTTCAATTAGACAGTGCAAATTTCCCCAAAGAAAAACAGGAATATTAATTAAGAAAATTACTTTAAAATATGGAGACAGGCGTGTTGTATGAATGACTAAGTAGAAAAAAACTCATGCCCATTTCAGTCATTTAAATCTAGGTAATTCCTAGCTAAAAAATAAAATAAGCTATTGACTATTTGGTACATCCCGGTATTTTTACAATAGCGACATGTAAAATAGTCAGCTCGCGCCATCTAGCGGTCCCGTGTCTGTTGCAATCGAAAAATAAATAGCCTGACTGGGCTTAGCATAGTTCAAATGTGCTTTTAGAGGGCGGAATATTAAAACATAACATTTTTGTCGCAAACTCCTCTATAAATCCTTATTTTACTGTAAGGAACGTAACCAGACTGCAACCAACAGCTATGTGCCCCGCCGAGCGCTGAATTACAAGTTACAAGTCTGGCGTGTTAAGTGAAATAATTGCATATTACCATCAAAACGCTAATGCTACATGGCGCCTGCTGACTATTTTACATGTCGCTATTGTAAAAATCCCGGGATGCATCAAATAGTCGAAGGATCCTCGTGCCGGTCGTCACATGCCTACCTTGCACTGACGAGATCCAATAGCTCGAAACTGCAATCTGAAAGTGGAGTGTGGCGGCTGGCAAGAGAGCTCCTTTAAGTAGGATCAGTCTTTCGGTTGGTGTTTGTTGCAATTGAAGCATTAGCGTTTTGATGGTAATATGCAATTATTACACTTAACGCGCCAGACTTGTAACTTGTAATTCAGCACTCGGCGGGGCACATAGCCCGGAGAGTAGCTGTTGGTTGCAGTCTGGTTACGTTTCTTATAGTAAAATAAGGATTTATAGAGGAGTTTGCGACAAAAACGTTATGTTTTGATATAAAACATATCACAAAAATTTTAGCTGACAGTGTCAATATTTAATATTTTACGAAAACCATAATTCATATCATTGAATCGTAAAAGTTGTTAACAAATTTGACAGATTGTCACTGTTGTGTGTTGCGTTGTCGAGTTCTAAGACAAGTTTTATCTCAGTAAATATGGAGTACACCAATAATAACAAATTCGATATGATTAGCATTTATTGACAGTGCAATTTTGACGCTGAGATGGCAGTCACGGTTTACGGAGATAGATTTCCAGATGCTCCGCAGCCAAATGGAACTATGTTTAGGAAGTTAGTTCAAAACTTAAAAGGCACGGTTCATTCCACACTGCATACTCTAAATGAAACGGCTTGAATAGTTTTTAGTAACAGCTCTTAAATTTTTAGGAACCTACACGTATTATACTTTGCTAAATTATCTTTGGATGCTTAAAATACTTGAGATAACTCGTCACAGCTAAAAGTGTAGAAATATTTCACATAATTATGAACTCCATGTATTCAAATCGATATCGCTTGCAATTCCACACATAGACGTTAATCAAAAAATATTTAGAATGTTTGTCAACTGCAAGTTTATTTACACTAAACTTCAGTTTGGCTTTTAATATTCTAATTCGTTTATGAACGTTGTTTGTTAAATTCATTATGGGTAATGTGTGATCAAATTATGTAAAATATGCAACATACTTTTACGAAATTGCATTTTCGCATTAGGTATTTCTGATTTTAATTAACCAGTCTTGTTTTCAAAATATCTCTATTAATTATTAACATAAATTTGTAAAACATCATCTTGTTCTCCTAAACTATATTTTGACGCACACGTGTGCAGTTTTTTCTTATCAAGCATATGCTGGTACCACGGTTTGTATATCGATGTGTTTTAATTAACAAAGTCAACAAACGCCCAATTAAACTGCCCGTTGGCCCCCATATAAAGATTAAAAACCCTTTAAACACGAGTTGACATTGTACATTAAAACTTTTAAGTAAACAGATGCATTTAGATTAGGTGCCTACATGCGAGTTAGATTGACGGGTTGGCCCCGATGCCGGTAAGGAATTAAAAATAATTCAGCTGTACAAAGCAAAGCGACATGCTACAGAACACTTGAATTATTTTTTATTCTTAGTTGGATTTATGGACTATTTTTAAGATGATTACTTTTTATTATTGCATAATATAAGCCCAAAGTTTAAAAAACTTCAGTTTGTGGTTAACTGAAAAGAAAGAAGTTATTTTTCGGTAGTTGAAAGTTTATTTTCAAATGAAAACGTTTAAACCGTTGACTCATGCCAGAGAAACCTTCCCTCATGCGGCCCAAATCAGAAATTACTTTTACTTATCACTGTATCCAAGGACGATGTGTATCGAATAGCCACCGCGATTCCCAGACTTAAGCCCACTTTATTTTTTCTGGTAAGACCATTCTAACAGTAAAAAGAAAAGCATTCTCATTTAAACTCTATAACACCCACTTACTATATGAGATGCTCATTATGCTAATCATATTGACATCATCATTATAGAATTCTAAAATATTGTTTGACAGCAACAGTGACGACGATAGACAGACTATTTTTAAAGCTTTAACGTTTACCTCTGCATTTTACTGTAAGAATATATACAGGGTGGAGCATTAATAATAGGCCATATTTCAGGGGTAGATTTTTTGGGCCAAAATATGGGGATATACCTAACCAAATATGCTTTAGTAAAATGTTGCTGTGGAAAAAGATACAGGTTGTCAAAGTTCAAATTATTTTTTGCAATAACTCAACAGCCTCTTAACTGGTCTTCGCCAAATTTGCTAGAGGAACTTCTTTTATTCTAAGAAATAATAATTTATGTTCATACATAAAAACGTTTTGTAATCATCACGTTAGATCATAGAGGGCGCCGCAGGACCTGTATCTGATGATGAACTTTTTCATTTTTTTTTTGACGAAACGTTGTGGTACTTCTGATCAGAAAATCTGAGTCATTCCCACGTGTAAAAGGCACAAAATCATAATAACAGCGTACATTTTTTCTCACTTTCTTATGAACTAATGGATTATTTTCATGGTATTGAGATAAATACATAAATCAACTTATTGTCTAAAATAAGGATCTAATCTATTAGAAATCAAAAAATAACGTAAAAGTTGACTTAATGACATAAACTTTCACCCCATACAAAACGCCATTGCTGCAACTTAGAGTAAATGTTCGATATGGTCTCCACGTACTTCTATGCCTTTTCTAATTCTATTCATAAACGATTTTCTTACATTGAAAAATACCTTTACCTGTCCTCTAATAAAATTCGCTGCGTTTTATATTTTGTCCCACAGTTCTTCTCTTGAGTTGATAGTATTTGCATAGACTAAACTACTAAACACTTCATATGTCCCCACACATTATAATTCAAAGGATTATAATCAGGACTCCTTGATGGTCAAACAACTCACTTCCTCGGCCGATCCATCTGCATGGAAAAGTCTCATCAAGATAATTCCTGACTTCAATGGAGATATGAAGGGGAGCTCCATTTTGCATGAACCATATTCTGTCTGTTTCGTATGTCTAGCATGAAAGCATTTAATATAACAGCAAGAGTATTTTGAAGAAAAAATAGGTAACACTGTTCATTTAAATTTGGAGGAATGACAAATGGTCCTAATAATTGATCGCCGATGATACCACACCAAACATTAATCTTAAATTCTTGCTGAAAATGCCTTTCTTTAACAGCATGAGGATTTTCTACTTCCCAGTAATGGATATTTCTCCAGTTAAAAATGCCTGGGCGAGTAAAAGTTGCTTTGCCGGTAAATAAAGTGTTCTTAACAAAATTTCGATCCCTATTGTGTTTATTTATAACAAACTGATAAAATTGTAGCCTTTGTAGAAGATCCCTTCGAAGTAAGTTTTGTACAGGAGTGAGATGATATGGGTAGAAGCGTTCTTTACATAAGATTCTTAGGACAGATTTTTTACTCATCCCTATTGCTGCTGCTAAACGACTGGAGCTGACTTGAGGATTTTCATCCACACGAACTAAAATTTCTAGTTCTTGATCTGGAGTAATTCGTTTCGGTCCTCCTGCATCGTTTCTATCGCGAAATGAACCCGTTTCTCCCAAACGACGAAACAGATCTTTGAAAATCTTATGGTCTGGCTGTATTCTATTTGGATATTGCAATGAGTAACTCTTCGCTGCAGCAAGTCCGCTAAAATTATTTTGTGCGTAAATAAATATCATATCCCTCCCTCATTTCCCTATTTGAAAAATTATTATGTCGAGGCATTGTAAATAAAGAAGTTAAAGAAATTAGCTCGAGTAACACAAGAACAATATAAAATGATTAAAAGGCGTAAATGACAGAACTAAAACGTAACTAAAGCACACTTTTCAATAAATACACTTTGTTTCATTTAATTTGAATTTGCCTTTCAAAAAATTATTGAAATGTTTAACGGCACTTTCCTCGAAAACGGCTGGAGTTATCAAGTTCTACCAGGTGTATTTTTTATACGTGGAAATGACGCCCTCATCAGATTTTCTGGTCAAAAGTACCACAACGTTTCGTCCAAAAAAAAAAATGAAAAAAATTCATCATCAGATACAGGTCCTGCGGCGCCCTCTATGATCTAACGTGATGTGATACATAAATTATTGTTTCTTAGAATAAAAAGAGTTCCTCTAGCAAATTTGGCGAAGATCAGTCAAGAGACTGTTGAGTTATTGCAAAAAAACTAAAAAATAATTTGAACTTTGACACCCTGTATCTTTCTCCATAGCAACATTTCACTAAAGCATATTTGGTTATATCCTCATATTTTGGCCCATAGAGTCTACCCCTAAACTATGGCCCATGGTTAATGGTCCACCCTGTATAGAGAATAAGAAACTTTCTAATTATAACTAGCTTAAATAGCACGAATGATGAAAATTTTGCGTTACTAGGATTAGAATAAATGCGGAAATTATCTCGTAAATTTCACATCAAAGTTAAATTTAAATATTGATGGATTTTGATTGAAGTTTATGAGTTTATGGGAGGAATATTTGAGAGATTGTTGAACTGAATTTATTACGGTTGTTACTCTCGTTCTGTAGAATTCCGTAAGTGAAAAATAAAATGTGGGACAGCCAAATGGAATGAATTCAGTATCTCAATTATTGTGCATGTTTATAAAAAAAACCGAAACACGTCGATTTTGGATTCTCAAATGATATCCTGCAACGTAAAAAATTCACCCCTAAATTCCCCTTCGCGTAGCAGTTGCAACCCCTAAATTTTTAAATGGGAAGTAGAGGCTTGTGTTACCTCATTTGAAAGGTCTTTTCATTCTCATTTCAAAAATGCTATGGTTTTAATATTTATTGCAAAAATTAACGGTCTGCTTGACGAAATTGAGTTTTGCTAACTGCAATTTCTAATCATGGTTTATTTCAACGACATGCATAAAATAATAATTTTGCAGATAGTTGGTTGCGGAGATAGAATGTGATCACAGAAGGTTGCTATATCCCAAGGTACAATTAGCAAAATTGAACAGCAGTTTCGCGAAAATAGACATATAAGGCAGATACAAAAAGAAGCTTCCTATACAATGAGTAGGGGCGAGCGTAGGTGCGTCTTTACTATGTACATACTTCGGTATACGATGTAAAGCAACGACAGGCGCAGTAAGTACTTGGATGGGTGACCATTCCAACGGAAACCGCGTTCTCGCCTCACACATCTTCCAGCGGCTTATATATCAGTGTATGCGCGGAAGCTATACAACCTTAGGCGAGGGTTGTATAGGAGATATACCATCCTTCGGAGGGGATGTAAAGCCGTCGGTCCCTTGTCTATTAAATGTTAGGCAAGTAAAAGATCCCTACTCTTCTTAAGGGAAGAGGTTCGGCAAAATTCCTGGTTGGGGGTAGCTCGTCTACAGGCGTCGGTGGTAAGCCTCAGTAGCGGAAATAGGCCGACGATAAATAAATGTATAAAAAAAAAAATACAATGAGTAATGATGCCAAATTAGCGGTACTGCTTGAGTTTGAAGAACTAAATTAAGTGTAAATAGCATAATGGAACTCTTAACACTGTGTATAAAAACAACCTATTTTCAATTGGACAATGAGTTCTATCAGCAGGATTTTGGTATGGCTATGGGGTCTGCATTATCACCAATTTTAAGCAACATATTTATGGAGAACTTTGAGAACACACATGTTCAAAATTGTATAAACAAACCGGTTGTCTGGTGGAGATATGTTGACGACATCTTTGCAATTTGGCCTCATGGTGTTGATTTACTAGATAGTTTTTTAGAAAATATAAATAGTAAGGAACCGTCTATTAAATTCACATTAGAAGTAGAAAGTAGGAATGAACTACCGTTTTTAGATGTTTTAATTAGAAGGATAAATAATACAATTGAAACAAGCGTTTACAGAAAACCAACACATACTAATAGATATCTACATTTTAACTCAAATCAGTCAATAAATGTTAAAAGGGGTGTTGTAAAATGTTTATACGATAGGGCCAAAATAATTTCATCTAATAATGAAATATTAAATAACGAGAAAAAATTTATCAAAGAGGTTCTAGTACAAAATCAATATCCTGAAGCCTTTGTTGATAGAATTTTCATAAATGTTGAAAATAGGGACAATCAGGTACGACAAAAACCTGAACGTCATTATACAGCAATAATTCCTTATGTATACGGACTATCGGAAAAGCTACGCCGTATAGGTGACAAATTTGATGTTAGGACGATATTTCAAACGGGGAACACTTTAAGATCTATTTTAACAAAAAAAAAACCGATAAACAGGGAGCAGAATTCAAAAAACTGTATTTACAATATCCCGTGCGAATGTGATAAATGTTATGTGGGTGAGTCATCCAGACCTTTCAGTGTGAGGTTGGATGAGCACAAGAACTACATTAGAAAGAATGAAATTCAGAAATCAAAGATTTGTGAACATGCTTGGGAAAACGGACATAGAATAAACTGGGACTCGGCAAAAATTTTAACAAAAGAAACAGATACCAAAAAAAGAAAAATTAAAGAATCAGCAATAATCTTATTAAATGAAGATAAGTGCGTATCGAATTGTTCTGTAGATATTTGTACAACCTGGCTACCAATGTTAAAAGAAGAACTTAACAAACTCAACATTATCTAAAAAAAAAATATCATCAGTTCTATGTTCTGTGTAAGTAGTAAGTATCTATGGAAATAACATAAACAGAATCTTAAAGCTGTGTATTTGACATACACAGCAAAATAAGAGTTCTTCAAAAAATAGCTTTGAAAACGGAATGAGATTACTTTCCGAAACGTCAGCAAAATACATTATTTCTGTGTTTATTCGGATTTATATTATTTGCAAAACATAACCTCTGACTATTCCTTTGGCGTAAACGTCACGGGCGCAGAGGCTCTTTTTCCAATAATTCTATTATTTTGTAGATCCGGTGATTTGTTTTGAAGAGGATAATAGTACATGTGGTAGAAAACCCAAATAATAGGAAAGAATATTCGTAGAATGCCACAAATAACTTTCAGACAATATTTAGATAACAGGTATGGGCCTAATATAAAACAATGTTTCAGATTTTTAGAAAAATGTTATAAGAAACTAGCCAGATCAGAAAATAGTATAACCTTTTTGTGTAAATGTCGGGAACATGATGTAATTCCGAAGTTTTTACGGCTAAAAGTACCTTTCCAAAATGCGAAAACCAGAAAAATTTTGGACAAGGCAAGCAAGTCCATGGTTAGGGAAAGGATTCAATATCATAGATACCAAAAAGAACGAACTATTGGGGACATTACTTACACGGAGAATGAATTAAGCAGAAACATTATAGAACAGGATTATCAGTTTATAATCCAGAATGTCAGGTTGAGTTACGAAAAATATTTTAATCTGCAAAAAGGTACGCATTTACATAAATTTAGAAACTTAATAAGGGAAAAACAGATTAGGCAATTACAAAATATAAATAATAATCCTTTAATTGACAGGACTGTCATTAATATGTCAAAAAGACTTTTGTCCATTTCAGACAGGCTTGTACTATCAAAAGGTTTAAATTTTGCAATAAACCCTAAAACTGTTCCAAAATTTGACATAGTAGCGGCAATAGAAAAAACGGCTCAAAATTTACCAACAGATAGTGGTAATGAATATCGCATACGGGCAAAAATTGCTTTAGAGAAGCAATACAAAATTAAAGATAATTTAACTCCAGAAGAAAAGTTATCGATAAATTCTTTAAAACGCGATGAAAGTATAAAAATATTGCCAGCAGACAAAGGTAATGCCACAGTCATTATAGATAAAGATATATATAACACAAAAATCATGACTCTTGTAAATGAGGGACCCTACTCAAAATTAAACAAAGATCCAACAAAATCAATAGAGAGCAAAATTTACAGAACTTTGTTTAAATACAAACATGAATTTAATGATTTTGAACGAAGGAAACTTACACCACATCATAGTAAGCCCCCTCATTTTTATGGCTTACCAAAGACACATAAACAAAATATTCCTTTAAGACCAATTGTTAGTTCTATTAATTCACCATGTCATAATTTGGCAAAATTTTTACTTAAAATTATTGATCCATTATCTGGAAATACCGATTCATATATTAAAAATAGTAAACATTTCATAGAAAAAATTTATGAAACCGATATTCATGAATCACACCTGATGGTTAGTTTTGATGTAGTTAGCCTCTTTACCAATGTTCCGGTAGATGAAACATTAAAAATAGTTAAAGACAGGTTGCTAAATGATAATAATTTGGAAACTAGAACTAAATTAAGTGTAAATAGCATAATGGAACTCTTAACACTGTGTATAAAAGCAACCTATTTTCAATTGGACAATGAGTTCTATCAGCAGGATTTTGGTATGGCTATGGGGTCTGCATTATCACCAATTTTAAGCAACATATTTATGGAGAACTTTGAGAACACACATGTTCAAAATTGTATAAACAAACCGGTTGTCTGGTGGAGATATGTTGACGACATCTTTGCAATTTGGCCTCATGGTGTTGATTTACTAGATAGTTTTTTAGAAAATATAAATAGTAAGGAACCGTCTATTAAATTCACATTAGAAGTAGAAAGTAGGAATGAACTACCGTTTTTAGATGTTTTAATTAGAAGGATAAATAATACAATTGAAACAAGCGTTTACAGAAAACCAACACATACTAATAGATATCTACATTTTAACTCAAATCAGTCAATAAATGTTAAAAGGGGTGTTGTAAAATGTTTATACGATAGGGCCAAAATAATTTCATCTAATAATGAAATATTAAATAACGAGAAAAAATTTATCAAAGAGGTTCTAGTACAAAATCAATATCCTGAAGCCTTTGTTGATAGAATTTTCATAAATGTTGAAAATAGGGACAATCAGGTACGACAAAAACCTGAACGTCATTATACAGCAATAATTCCTTATGTATACGGACTATCGGAAAAGCTACGCCGTATAGGTGACAAATTTGATGTTAGGACGATATTTCAAACGGGGAACACTTTAAGATCTATTTTAACAAAAACAAAACCGATAAACAGGGAGCAGAATTCAAAAAACTGTATTTACAATATCCCGTGCGAATGTGATAAATGTTATGTGGGTGAGTCATCCAGACCTTTCAGTGTGAGGTTGGATGAGCACAAGAACTACATTAGAAAGAATGAAATTCAGAAATCAAAGATTTGTGAACATGCTTGGGAAAACGGACATAGAATAAACTGGGACTCGGCAAAAATTTTAACAAAAGAAACAGATACCAAAAAAAGAAAAATTAAAGAATCAGCAATAATCTTATTAAATGAAGATAAGTGCGTATCGAATTGTTCTGTAGATATTTGTACAACCTGGCTACCAATGTTAAAAGAAGAACTTAACAAACTCAACATTATCTAAAAAAAATATCATCAGTTCTATGTTCTGTGTAAGTAGTAAGTATCTATGGAAATAACATAAACAGAATCTTAAAGCTGTGTATTTGACATACACAGCAAAATAAGAGTTCTTCAAAAAATAGCTTTGAAAACGGAAAGAGATTACTTTCCGAAACGTCAGCAAAATACATTATTTTTGTGTTTATTCCGATTTATATTATTTGCAAAACATAACCTCTGACTTTTCCTTTGGCGTAAACGTCACGGGCGCAGAGGCTCTTTTTCCAATAATTCTATTATTTTGTAGATCCGGTGATTTGTTTTGAAGAGGATAATAGTACATGTGGTAGAAAACCCAAATAATAGGAAAGAATATAAAAAACCCCATATAATTCAAGTCCACTAGCAGCTTTAGCATTGAATTTTTATCTTTCCTCGATTATTCGCGTATTAAAAGAAAGTAAAATGCATCCCTATAAACTGACCCTAATTCAGGAACTTAGTGAAGACGATTTTGTTAGAAGAATGTATTTTTGTGAACAATTGTTATCAAACTGGAAAATGTTGTGTTTTCGTATAAGTTCACTTTTACTCTTCATGGCCATGTTAATCGTCAAAACTGTCTAACGAAAATCCTCACTGGATGAGAGAATTACATACCTCAAAATAAAGGTTGATGTTTGGGCAGGGATAATTGGAAACCATGTCATTGGTCCTCTTTCATTGATGGCGATTTGAATGGAGATACTTTATCCTGCTGAAGCAAACCCACAAGTTCCAGATGTATATGGATTCAATATGGTTCCAGCAGGATGGAGCACCACCACATTACAGAATCGATGTCCGGCAATACCTCGGCTTAACATTTCCAAATCGGTGGATAGGGAGGCGACGATGGCTAGAATGGCCAGCTCGTTCTCCTGATCTTAGACCCTTACATTTCTTTTTATGGGCATATGTGAAAAGTATGGTATATAAAACTAAGCCACGCGATATAGCTGACTTAAGAAAAAGAATAACAAATGTGGTTAAGTCGGTCCCGCCTCAAATGTTGGAAAGCATTAGAAAGGATTTTCGTTTACGATTAGGATGCTGCCAAGACGTTCAAAAAACTCATTTTGAACATTTACTATATTGAAATTGAGTTTGTTCCAAAATCGACGTGTCTCGGGATTTTTATAAATATGCTCAATAATTGAAATACTGAATTTATTCTATTTGGCTGTTCCAGCCTGCTTAAATATACAGAGAAGGGGGGGGAGGGGGGTAGAGGTGGATGGAGTGGACACCTTGGTCACCAGATTTGACTCCTTTAGAATTTTTTGTAGTATATTTGAAGACGAAAATCTATGCGTCTCGACCAGAGTCGCTAGATGATTTACGACAAAGGATTTTTCAAGAATGTCAACACTTATTAACGTTAGACAGGCGTTTGAAACGCGACTATATTATTGCATGGAGATCAATAGAAGTCAGGTCCAGCACCTAATAAAGTAATTTTTAGTACTGAATCGTGTATTACTCAAAACCTATTTTTAATTTAAATAATGCGTAGCTCCCAACTTATTCACCTTAGACTCCATATTTATAATTTTTTTTTGTAATAAGCTTTTCGAAGGGAAACTAATAATGACCTGAAAATATGTGGTTTTCCATTAAAAAAAAAAAATGTTTTTAGTGGTGATTATCCAAATTTGTTTAGGATGGATGGTTTTCATTAAGATTCACTCTATATGTTAGTAAATGTGGAAGATTTTTCGTAGCAAGTAGCAATTTTCCGTTATAACTGAGTGAGCAGACTAAAAAATAATCCCCACATGAGCAAACTCTAGGGTTGTCGATAATTTTTTTACAAGTTGTTAAAGCAACAATTGGAGGGAATTTTTAATTCCTTGCAATTCTCATAATAAACTGCCGCTCGATTTTCCTGTGATTTACAACTGCAACTGGATCACGATCAACCCTTTACTATCTTCTAATGAGCATTCTTCCTCGGACTATCAATAACTTTTTAGTTAGGAAGTTTGCTTATGCTGAAAAAGTTACAGACTGGTCGTTCACTCACCATCATCTACTAACCGCTGTGAATAACATAACATAAAATAACCTCCGTTACGTCACATCCTTATTCTTAACACAGCCTCCTTTGACCGTTAATGTAGACATTGCCATCGAAAACAACACAGCGCACACACACAATCCTTCTTTTCCCTTTTATTTTATTTGATCTGGTGATAGGTCAAAGCAAATAACAAACCAATGCACGAGTATCGTATATTTAGTCAATCAAAATAAACTCGCACCCATTGTCTTTGGAACTCTGCAAAATAAGCCGCATCGAGTTGTTTTTCGCCTACACAGGAAGCGTTTATCTAAAGTCTTCTTAATAATGAGATTTTATCTTAGTATACCACTTCATTTTACACCGGTTCAGTTGTGTTGCTATAAATAGATACGGTTTCACTGCGAGCTTCCGCGACAAGCAAAATGACCCAGTTATCTGTGTTTATATAGGTGCAGCAGATTATCAATAACTATAGGACGTTAATAAAAATAATCAGTAACAATATACATTAACTCGACGGTTACAATGCAATTTCCTTATTTTAATTTCTACGATGAAAAGATATACTCTAAGTAATGGGTTTTTAACTAACATGCCAATTAACGCACGTACACCACAGAGGACTCGCAGATCATTTTGCAAGAATTACGGAAACTGTGTTGCAAGCAACGCAACAAGCAATGATGATTAACGTCAATTAAAGTAATCAAGCCAATCACTTCCCCATACGTCTTTATACAAATAAGTAACAGCAAAGGATTAGATTTAACTTTGCAAGAATAATAATAGATAGGTCATATAATCGTTTTGTAGTATTCATTTAATTCTGCAGGGCAATCTCGTAGAGGGTTATTCATTATAAATTACCCATCCCTTATAATCGTTATTATTGTGTATATATCGCTCGCGACAAGCTTTTATATCATAAACAAATTATATAATGTAACAAAATGACGGGTTTGATTTACTTAAAAGTTTATTTTCTACTTTTTAGAGCATTTAACAAAAGCTTTTTTTTAAAATTGTTTTATATATAATTTTATTTTTTAGTTTTTAGTCTTTGATATGCTGTAATCCCATGATATCGATTTTGAGACGAATCGGATCAGAGGAGTTGCTTTAAACTCTTTTCCTCTTACCTAAACAATAAAACACAGATCGTAAAATTAAACTATGATATAACCAGTGCTCTATGCAACATAACGCATGGAGTTCTTCAGGGATCTGTTTTGGGGCCTCTACTTTTTAATATTTTTGCTAATGATTTAATAACATATTTAAATAAAATGCCAAATATTCACTGTGTCTGTTATGCAGATGATACAAATATTTTAATCATTGATAATGACTTAAATGTTATTAAAAACTCCGCTGAGTTAGCGTACTCACAGGTAGTTCATTGGTCTAAGGAAAACGAGCTTAATTTAAATAAAAATAAAACTAATATGCTGTTGTTTACTTTACACAGAAATCTGGATATGTAAATTTTTAATGGAAGTGGTATAACTTTCTGTGAAGAACAGCTAGATATGTTGCTTCATTTTGAAATTAAGCCCATCCATATTTATTCGCGAATAGACTTTTTGAAACATTGTATTATTTTTAGAAAATTCTGAATGTAGTATAAAGAGAGGGGGCCCGCAAAGTTTTTGCCCTGTAGAAGGGCAATCAATTCTCTTTCAAGATTGTTTTTCCCCGAAGCTCTAACTTCATTAGGGCCTGCACGCGCGCGTGATACATTTATATAAACGAGTGCAGCGAGATGCCGGGGGAGAAGCCTAGCGCTCCCACTTCTCTCTCTTCTCTCTCACAAATACACGTCCCACTCCGCTCGTATGATCTCTCAGCTTGTGATTTTTTTTATTAGGCTATTTAAAGTCAAAAGTGTTGCCTAATCGACCGCAAACTTTGGAACAACTCAACTTGGAGTGGGTGAAGACAAACATTCGTGCTAGGATTCAAGAGTGTCAAAAGCGAGGAGGAAGTCATTTGACTGATGTAATATTTACAAAATAAAATTTCCGTATTCCTTAAGAACCTTCAGTTTAATTTTTGAATAAAAATTTAGCCATTAATAAATACAACTCAATTCAAAATAGATACTTCATTACGCCGCACCCGTTAGAAACAATTCGATTTGTGTTCACTTGCCATTAAAACTGTTTTAATAAACATTAATTTATTGAAGTGCCATGTTGATGCTGAGAAATAATTATGAATATAATTAAAATGAATTAAACGTGTTCTAAATCCATTTGATTCTGTTTCCTGGCATAAATTACCGAAACAATTAAAATAATTGGTTCGAGGCTTCTTAATATCGCTTCCTGTTCCTTTCCTATTTTTTTTATTTGCCTTGAATATTGCATGATTTATCATAAATTAATGTATCAATCGAATCGCAATTTGATAGTTAAACAAACTTCTATGGATATATATAAATAAAATTTCAAAATATGTCAAAATTTTATAATAATCACTGAAAAATGAAATGGCTCGCTCCATTTCGTACAAAACCAGCATTGTTACAGAGACAATATTATTACAATAATTTACTATTTATTTCTAAAATATGTTGACCTAAACTGTGGTGTGATTAAAACTGATCACTTTTTGTTGTTGCTGGAATATACTGGTAGTCATTACTGGCCGTGTTCGTCTTGTTATTTATTGATACATGTGGAGATTTCACTTGTTCTGAACAAACTGATATAAATTTTACTATTTTAATTGTAAAGTGCTTTATTCCAGTTTTGTCCTTTAAACTCTTCCAATAAATTCTCGAATAAATTATTTATTAATGGCGGGGGGTATATTATGATCAAGAGAAATGTGAATAAAACTCTGTTGTCTTTTTTAAAGAAAAAAATTAAAACATTACGGAAAACAATGACAGATATTTGACATGTAGTCAAATAATTGTCCTGGGAGAAACATGCTATGCTTCTTAAGACCAAGGAAAAACAATATTTGGGATGTAGTTGAAACTCTCGCCAAGGAAGAAAGGCGAACCTTGGTGAAAGAAATGTATACAATGTAGAATGAATTAAATAATACAAAAAAAAAATTAATAGAAAAACTAAAAACAACGCATTCTGTAACTATTTCGTACGCTACTGGCTCCCGGTTTTGTTCAACAAAAAAAATATAAATCTCTTATAGCAGGCAAAAAGTTACCAAGAACCTACATCCGGAAACCAAGATTAAAAAAAATTACAATACTTCAAAGTTAGACAATAAAATTAAAACATCTCAAAAGCTACTGCAGATCTGACTTTTCGAAATAAAAGCAATTTTGCTTAAAATTTAATTCTTGGCATATGTTTCAAACCTTCCATGATCGAAAAATATATTTAAACTGCAGCACCATCTCTGGTGATAATGTTATAATAGTAAATTGTACTTTCTGAAGAAGGCATTAACCATAGAAATCTGTTACCATTTAAAGAATAAAAATATATTTTTAAGTTTCCGGGATATCGGCTGTGGGAATATTAACTGACATTCCACCCTTCTTCTAATGGTAGTAGATTTTAAAATAATCAAGAAAAACAATATTTATATAATAGTATCATCTATTTTTGGGTGTAGAACCACCCACCGAAATATTCGAACGTTATATCCGAATACCCTGTATATGATATTGCTGTAAGACACAAACTGTTCTTCGTGACATTCTGTAAAAGATACTCTTTGTGGTTTTTGACTTTTTTTAATATATTCGTCAACTATATGACTTCTGGCAGGCCCTTAATATGCATGTATGATGTTTGTAATTTATGTGTATTTGCTTAATGGAAAATAAAGACCTATTATTATTATTATTATTATTTAAACGTGCGTTGTGACGTATTGCACAAATTCAATTAGGTGTGTCATTCTGCACCTCGATTTGTGTCATAAAATAAACGATTAATCTATTGTTTCATTGCGGTGCACTGAACCCGTATAAATAATCGATTCCCGCTACAAAGGACAGAACATGCCCACGCTATTAAAATCTAACTTAACTGCTCTGAAATACAAATTCACTTAATAACAAATCTAATAATACTTCCTATCGCGTTATTTAAGCTACCGGCATCGTAAATTACTCCACGCCAATTAGCGTGAACGCCGTGAACTACCGAAATTTGCTCGAAGGTTATAGTTGGGTAGGATGTAGAAGCTTTATTTCATTAGTAATAAATTAGTTACCACTTTTCTCGACATACAGGACCCCTCACCATTCTAGAAACTCCTCGAATTAGCGGGAAGAATCGAAAACCAAACTGAATGATACGAAAGGGTCGACTTAAAAACACTGGACCTATAAGATACCAATCCCCCATCCTTCCCAATTTTTTCAAATAGGATGCCCCGTATAATTTTCAACGATGTGATATCGAAATGAAAAACGAACATTTTCAATTTATTCAGCAATGAGTCCAACGTTGAAAAATAAATTTAAAAACGAGCGGTTTTTTCAAATAATTCGACTGAAAACATCACAGTCGAAAAATATACAGACTGCTCCATTTAGAAAGCTTCAGTTCAAATAGCTCTAAATTGAGAAATCATTTTAGGTCGTCCTGTATATTTTCAGCAAATCAAAATATTTTTTTTATAAAGGTGATTTATCAATATGCATAATATTCTTTATTATTAATAATCGTATTATGTTGTGGTGGTGGCGCAAAATGTACCTGAGCCTATGGGCGGTTTACCTATATTTAATACCGGCCCTGCCTAAAATAACTCTTCATTGCCTTAATTGGTATACTTCGTCTTTTCCGTGTTTTTGTCTTCAAGTTATTTTGTATTGATCAAAATCAAAAAGATCTGACTCACATAAACATTAGTTGATCCGTATATCTCTGAAATCCTCCTGCCCTGAATGTCTACATACCTAATATAATTTTGGGTCACTACGGAAGTAAGAATTGAGAGAAAAACACGTTTTGCGATTAGATTTAGACCATAATCAAGAATAACCGACAAATTTAATTTAACTCACAATATGACACGTAATTTTACTAAACACATTTCTTAACTTAATCACAATCGGTTTATATTTCAATTCCGATACGATTCCCAAGGTCTATCCTGATTGTTTTATAATTCGATTGTCATCGTTTATTTGGCAAATCTATTATTGTCCGAAGACGGAAGTATAAAAAAAATATATAAATATATTAAAATTATTATTTTTCCCTAAAAAATGATACGGTTTGACGCGGTTGAGTAATACTGATCTTATTTGTTCAAGGATATGGAATGTTCTCATAAAATGTAAAAATAAGTCTACAGTCGCCTCCTTTTTATTGGTCACTAACATTAACTTGAAATATTTGTGACAGTGTATACAGGACTGTGTATTTGAAGACAAAAACATAATATTTTAGTCGCAAATTCCTCTATAAAATCCTTATTTTACTATAAGGAGCGTAACCAGACTGCAACCAACAGCTACTCTCCGGGCTATATGGCCCGCCGAGCGCTGAATTACAAGCTACAAGCCTGGCGGGTTAAGTGTAATAATTGCATATTACCAACATTACATTACACTTAACGCGCCAGGCTTGTAACTTGTAATTCAGCGCTCGGCGGGGCATATAGCCCGGAGAGTAGCTGTGGTTGCAGTCTGGTTACGCTCCTTATAGTAAAATAAGGATTTCATAGAAGAGTCAGAAAATAATTTGCTCCCTATATGATATTGGCACATTTATTAATAGAGACTGTCATCATTTTGCACCATGCATACTTTCCAACGAGAAAAATTGACTTGCACTTACGTCTAGAATCACTGGATAGTTTCATCTTATCCAGGGATGCAGAATCCCTGTCGTTGTACACTAGCACCCCCGCAGCGTTGCTTCGAAAGGCATTTTCCACTTTAACCTCAAAATTACATCGGCCTCTCTTAATCAACGCAATCCAAGGCGAACCGGGTGGCGGTAACTTCCTGTCGGAGCGTGAACTTTCGAACGGCAGCTGGCATCCCGTGTGGTCGTCCGGCCTCATTGGAGACGACACGTGGACCAGTTCGCCGTACGCTGGTCCTAAAAAAAATAATAAATAGAAGATGAACATATCTGGGTTTAAACTTTCATTTAACAGCTGACAAATTGTGAGTATTTACGCGATCATGTGCAGGCGTATGTAGGATAATCTTGCAGATTTCTTAATATAAGAAAGAATGAGCATAGAAAGAGGAAATTGGTGAAGTGATATATGTTTGGGCGTTTCCAGGTCAGCAAACATTTCCAAAGGCAGGTTGCAAGGAAACGAAAACAATGAAATTATGAACGGTCGTTCAATCAGCAAGAGAAATTTTGTTTATCTAATCAATGATACGTAATCTACATCTGATATCGGTCAAAACTGTTTAGATGAAGCGCCAGGTGTAATCAACTTTTATTTTGAATAAAGTTCAGTAGCACTTCCCTTTATTAATAATAAAATGCTTAAATGTTGCATGTAATTGCGTAATATTGTCATTCAGCTAAAAATAACTTCAAAAAACAGTAATTTGAAATAATATAGGTTATCAATAAGAGGTCCCTACGGATAGCAACTCTGTCTCATTTTCATCATTGTTTCGACCTCCAGGAGGTAAAATTAATGACCTTAAATAAATGATCAATTAAGCAGGGCTATTCCCTACCTTATATAATTATTTCACGTTAAAGGATCTCTTCGAAATGGAAATATAACGAGTTTCTAATGAAGATGTATTGCAGCTACTTATTGCAAATTAAATTATATACACTTTTCTGGGAAATGATTTAGGTTAACTCTTTCAAATTGTTACTAATTGACACAATTAAGGTAACCGGTGAAAGATACTGCTAACTAACAAAAATATACTTAATGGTCCTCCGCGCCGGATAATTTTAAAAGAAAAATGTGTGTCTACTAATTTGTTTGAAAATAATATTTTAGCGAACAGGAAACGAATTATTATAACTCATTCAGGATTCACAGCGGTGATTTAATATAATATAACCAGTCTTAAAATAGTAGTAAATAAGTACGTACTTGAGATAACATTTTTCTTAAGTTTCTTGATAAATGTTTGAACTATCTGTCTTTTATTTGTACAGTAATATTATTGTTTATGGTTATAAATACAATATTTCATTTGTATTTTTTATATATTTATTTATTATATACAGGAAAACGTTTTTTCCTCGATATTTAAGAAAGTCTAGTACGTCTAGTATTTCGGTACAGATTTTTTTTGACAATTGCACATTTTGCCCTGTTATAATCAAAGTTATAAACATACTCACATATTTAAATCTGTTAAGCTGTGATATTTTCTACATTGTATATAGTTGTTCCAAAATTTTTATCGAAATTGAAAAATATTCATTTTGTGTTATTCTTCGACCAATATTTTGTGTAACGAAGCATTGCCCGAGTTCATAGTAACTTTCTTTTTACCTTTATGGAAGCGATGCAGTCCCAAATTTCTTTTTTCCATAACTTTTCCATTATACTTAACAGTTTTATTAAGATTGTGCATAAAAAGTTGTGAACGATAACAAATGCTATCTATTACCATCAGGTACATATGTGATTCACATGTGTGTATCATTGACGAAAACAAAAAAAAAACAATGATTATTAGGAACATTTTTAAGATTAGACTTCAATATCGGGGGTCAATATTCGGTAATATCAATGATTTTGATGTAAACAGCTAGGTCGATGATATATTTGAATAAGATTGTACAAATGTGAACGAACCCACCTAAACTAGGGACTCTTACGAACTTCTACGAATCGATCTATGATTTTTTGAATTTAAATATATCCATGTTTTTTTTTCTTCTCTTTATGGGTTAGAAAAATCCATAAATAGAAGAAACTAATATGAAAAGAATATCACAATTACCGTTTAGACAATATACATACATGGTTTTTTATTAAAATTGCAATATTAATTATGGGGATATGGTTTTTTCCTAAAGCATATCTTTACATCTACACGAAATACCACGCATGAAATCGGATCTGTTGCGTGCAATATGGAGCGAATTACTGTTAGCCAGGAAACATTAAGAAAATTGATAAAATTAAAGCCAGCCCTGTCTCTCCTCCATCTCTAACTGAATAGCGGACGCGCCCTCATCGAATGTGTTTTGTGTGATTTTTTACACACACTGCCGGAGTGGACTGTACCTACGTTCACTGCGCTATTACCAGATCTTAATCTTATTCAACACGTCTGGAATAGTCCGGAAAGTTGATTGGAATCTTTGGTATGAGATGATGTTGCAGCAGTTTCCACAACCACCAAAATATTGATCATGCTATACGTTTCGGCAACCACACCGGCATCATCTAGGGCTGAATAAAACTGGGATATGCTACAAAACGCTTTTGGAGCTACACTTTGAACATGACTTTATGGCAATTGGACAAGGGTTATTCATTATATTTAGGCCACCCCTTATCATCGTTATTATTGAAGATTAAAAGAAGTTTAGTTGTAGAGTTGCTGAATTGAACCCCGTTAATAAGTTAATGGAAGCACAGTACCTTGCAGAAATTGAGGGGTACAAAAAAAAATAATATTTTATATTGTTGAATTTTCTAATTTCAAAAATATGACATATGACAGTTCTATCTTGAACCGTTTTAGAGTTATTGAACATTGAAAACTAATAAATTATTAAGAAAACTGCAACACTCATTTATTTAATTACAAACATATAATATTAAGAAAACAACAAATACAAATAATAAACTATAAAACTTGTTCAATATGGCCACCATTATTTTGGATGCAGAGTTCATATCGTTTTCTTAAATTCCGAGAAGTACTCAAGATAATATCGTTATTGACAATGTTTAGACTTTTCATTCACTGATTATTATTTTTAGTAATTATGTCTTTTAAAAAATTCTCATAAAAATTAGTCTAGTGGAGTAAGATCGGGAGTGTTCGGTGGCCATTTAATAGTTCCATTATTCCCCATCCATACTGGAAGTGCATCGTTTAAATGCTCTTGAACTTCTAGCGCACAATGTGGAGGTGCATCCATCCTGCATCCAAATCATATTATCAAGTTCATTTCTGTAAAAGAATATTTTCAACTTCTGGAAGAATTGCTTCTAGATAGGTAGCACGATTTAAAATAAAATTATAGAATATACGTCCCACTATTTTATTGCGGAAAATGCCACACCAAACGTTGATAGATTTTTTGCCTGATTTTTTTATTTTCAATTGGAAAATGAGTTCTATCAGCAGGATTTTGGTATGGCAATGGAGTCTCTATTATCACCAATTTTAAGTAACATATTTATGGAGAACTTTGAGAACACACATGTTCAAAATTGTATAAACAATATGGCAAAAAGGACTCCAGAAGAACGCGTGGGAACTGTAAAATTTCAGTTTAAATTTCGTTTGTTTTAATAGTAAAGAAAAAATCATTATTTTTTAAATTCGCATTCAGTAGCCATTTATTCACTTCTCTTTTATGCTTTATTCGCGAATTCCATATTTGATTTGTTTATTATCCTCAGAGCATATTGTATTATCTGGGGTCTAAGCAGATAAAACTTCCGAGTTTCTTATGCAACTATAAGCTTTAGGATACGTTTGCCTGGATACTTTACAAAACTCAGTAAATATGAAAACAATACATATAATAATCTATTGTGTGATGAAAACAAATAAGCTGCGGCGATTATTGCAACAAAAACTAATATCACACAAGACATAACAAAAATTAATAAAAAATGCACGTATACAAATAGAGGAGTTCCACATATTTTAGTATCATAGCAGATTAACAACTTTGCTTAATGATACCGGTGTTTTTACAGAATAAACATTATTTGCACTAGCTTAGTCTATGTTGAAGTAACACATTCATCAGTGGTGCATTTACTCAAGCTTTTCTTTCAGTTGTTTTGATCAAAAGGTTAGGAATGTTGTAACAATAAGAGGCATTCACGATGCTTTCCAACGTCACATATCAACGAGACTGTTTACCTCCTGGGTTAATAAATATTGTAAACGTGTAACATCATAACATCAGGAATTTGTTTTTAAGAATTACGTGAATGAAATTTATGTAAACTGGGCGATATTAGCATGCGAACCTTGAAATCATCGTGAAAATGTACATAATTTCAAGCTGAGAATCTGGTCGATAACTGGCAAGATTGTAAGACTAAATAGAGATAAAATATTTGTACAAAAGATCAACTGTAACTGACACTAAATTGCTATGGTTTAATCAAACTTTACTCACCAAAAGGCTTAAATAATCGTAATAGACTTTTTCCCACTTGTTTTATATGCAAATTGAATAATTTGTGATCCATATAACATTTTCAAGGCACCTAGTATAGTATTTTTTTTATTCTGTATAGAGAAATTCGAGGAGAAATTTGACCATAATCTGGAGATGGTAAGGTAATCTTTTAATTAAAAATGCGTTGATTTGACATGGAATGATTCTTCAGCAACATCATTTTTTGTATTAGAATATTTTTCACACTTCGTATATAATACCTACATATTAGTATTAATAATCTTAATAGCTCAATTCAATCAAAAGAATTTATTTGCTAGATTACATGACGTTTTAATAAATGTCATGTAATCTAGCGTTCTCCGTTTTGTTTTCATTTCTATAATTTACAATTAATAAAAATAGATAGGTACTTAATGCATAAGCATAAAGTGTAATCAATCATGATCATGACAATCAATTTTATATCGAAATAAAAGAAAATTATTGAATATAGTCTGTTTAAAAAAAACGTATAAATAAATTAAGCAAAATGTGGTATCGTACGTTCACAAAACCATTTTCCTTTGGAAAAAAAAAATGTGGTATAAATATTGTACAACGAAGAAGCGACTACTTTGTCTATAATATATAATATAATAATACTTTGTCTATAATATAGACAAATATAGACAAAGTATATAAATATAGACAAAGTATAGGAATAGCCCATACCTCCATATTATGCAGGTATGGGCTATTCCTATCTTGTTGGCTAACACCACAGCCAACAGTTAAAAAACTGAGAACGCAATTTTATTCATTGTTGCAAGTAACAGACAAAGAGCTGACCGTGTCATTCAAAAACATATTGTTGGGGATAACTACAAATGAAAGTATGAGTCTGACACCCCTCCTTGCGTTACGGGCCTCCTTAGGGTTAAATAATTTTTTCATCTTAAATTGGAAGCCAAAAAACTCTTTAATCTCGTAAATAACTTTTTAAGGGTTCTACTTTTAAACACGCAATTGTCCTATGGTACACAAAAAATACATTTAATTTGAAAACACAAAAACTATAAAATAATTATTTAACACTTCAACTTTCTCATAAAAACATTTTTTTATATTAAAGTAAATTATTAAACAAACTTTTACTAATTCCAATAGATATAGCTTCATTCTTAATTATAGTCTTATTGCAGAGAAATATTCTTTAGTGCAGAAAACCATCTTAGACCCTTGATTTGGGTTTATTAAAGCAAATAATTATTCAAACTTTGCCAGTACACGTAAACAATCAAAACACTTACCTATGTATCCTCCACCGTATCTGCCCACGTCCGTTTTGTCCCATCTCCAGCCATCCTCGGTCCAAAATGTGACATTTAAAAACGCCGACGTGAACGTATCCGCATTAGCGTCAGCCGCAGTGAAATGGCTGAAAGGAGATCCGGACACCCAGTCTTCCGGGGTGGGTGAGGCCGAACAAAAACTCAGCACTTGTGTAAATAAAAGCACTAATGTCCACTTTGGATTACCCGTCGTCGATCGTGGGCAGGCAGCTATTGGGTTAAGTCTATCCAGACACATTTTCACTCCGAAGAAAAACACCAAACAGTTCTGTAACCTTCTTACTGATGGCGGAAAATTAAATGTCCTGATAAAAATAATCGCGTTTTATTATCGCTGTCGTATTTTATCTTTCAAGATTAGAGTAGTAACTGTTAAAAGTCGGCTTAAAAAAATTTATCTTTGCTAGATGAGTAATATTTTGCACGAATACACAGTGAACCGATAATATATCAGAAACTGTATTTTATTTCTTTGAGGGGATGAAATATATGAGATATAATAAGCAACAGTGGTCACATTTGGTCCTTAGATCGATGGACAAGTATCTCGTCTAACAATCCGTAGACTGTAGAGCGAGTGGTAGTTTGAAGTCTACGCTCTACCCTAGAGCGTAGTTGCCTAGTGCAGATTGCAAATACCTATTTGATTGATATTTTTTGAAGAAATGCAGGGTACGTAACGGATTTTTTTTTAAAAGAGCTGTTATGTAGTGAGGAATTGTAAAATTTTTGGTATGTCTAAGATATCTGATAATAAATGGAGAATCTGTAAATCGAAAATCCTTTTAGTAAGTGAAATTTGTGCAACATCCAAGAGATTTTAACTTTATACAAAGCACCATAGTTAAAAATAGATAAGACTAGGGAGTGTTTTTAATTTTTCATTTAAAATACGATGGCATATGCGCTTCTTTCAGTAGATGAATAAAGTAGGCTATTTCCAAGAATTTATTGCCTATTCTGGACCTTTAGGGTCGCAATATAATTATTATAAGCACGTCAGCGTTTATTTATCTAAGAAATTTCATTCTAGAAAACGTATGTGTCCGAAGCAATTTATAAAATAATACACAAAAACTTAGCCGTTATTTTTGTGGCCGTCAAATTCACTAATCTAAACGGCAATCTCATTTTCTATTAGACAACCCACGCTGTTTTCACTGAATTTTCTTTGCGAGAGAACAATTCCATTAAAGAAAAAAACTGAAATATAAATGATGAAGCTATATTCCAATAAAACGATGTTGAGTGATCGCATCATACTTTTAAATCAATCCGTTATTGTGTTAAGAGGGGAAAAATGTTTCTTTATCACCACATCTTCTCACTTCTCCACCAAACGGTGCCTAAGATTTATGTGGCAGTTACATTGCTCATAGAGTTATAGGCTGTAATTTTAAAGGTCAAAGCACGCGAATTTCAGTGTTTTAAAATGTTTCTCAAAGATATTCCGATAAGATATGTTTGAGGATTATTCTTCTTACAAGAAGCAAAAGTTTAAATTTCCACATGTACTTTATCTTGTCAGTTAAGTCTCGTTAGACACAAGAAATAGAAAATACTCGAAACCTAGTCGTCTTTAGTCAATTTATACGAATCCTTTGGCAACGTGCTTGATACATTAACAACCCCGATTGCTAAATTGGTACCTCTAAACAGTTGAACTCGTATCTCGAAATGGTATTATCATAATTTGGAACTTTACCAAATGCTCTGAAATGTTATTAGTTGGTCATGTTTTTTTTTTTCATTGTATAGATTTGATCACAGAGGCACAAGATGGTTTTGTTGACGGCAAGTCTAGTTACTAACGTATTGTGTATGACAGAATACTTAAGAGCGCTCCGGATATAAGCCGGAAAGACGGTGCAATTTACTCTCATATAAACCATTATTTAAAAAAACGGCTTTCACTAAAAGACATTAAAAACATGTTACAATGTGGGACGATGAGAGAAAAAAAAAGTATATATAAACAAATATTTTTTTCTTCTTCTATTTTCGATTTGCAAAAATAATTCTTATCATCCCACATAGGTATTATTAAAATAAACATTTTCCCTTTTGTAGAACTAAAATAAAATTAGCCCTAATGTCCTTAAGTGCACCGAAAGATTAGGTATAATAAATTTGTCCAATGTCATATTCTATTACATCTCTATCACTCTCTTTCCAAGCACACCGTACATTAGGCTGCGTCATTTTATTGGCGTGAAGTCATTTACAATTAAAACTGGAAGCATGGATGACTAATACACTCCGAACAACTCTTAACTGATTCCATCGATGAGGGATTCAGACTTCACAGTACTTTATCTCTTTATATTATAAATAGACCAAACAATGTGGCCTACTATAAGTAAAGTAATTATTACAACAATTTGGAAACAAAAATTCAGTTAAGTCACAGGTTTAGTCAGTTGTTAGTTTAGAATTGTCACTTTATAACACCGACAATCACCCTGCGGTATTTCCAAACATAACTGCTATGTGCATGAGCTGTACTTGCAAATTTATAATATAAACATCACCTAATTATCTTAAAATAACGCATGATAAAGATTTCAGGTGAATCTGATGGATGGGTATTTTTGTTATGAAAAATTTCGATTTTCGTATTTGTAAGTAATGTGGTTAAATTTCTGAAACTCGAGTTTCCACAAATATTCAAGTTCTTATTGAATATTATACAGTGCATTTCAATAAGAACTGTCCACTATAAATAAATAAATAAATAGGGAGGACTTTCGTGAGTATAGATCTAGGATTACATCCAACTCTCACCCCCCAGAGTCACCCCTATATTTTTTTAAATGGAACATTCCATATTTTTTATGTCATTGATTTCCCCTCGGAAAGTCTATTTAAAAAAAACTTGTGACGTTAAGTGTTGACATTCTTGAACATTCCTGTTTCTTAAATTATCTAATGACTCACATTCTGCGTAGGCTTTCATCTTCAAATACGCACACAAAAAAGTATAAAGCAGTCAAGTCTGGTAACCGAGGTGGCCATTCTCTTCTACCTATCTCCAACTACCAGGGAATGTATAATTAAGAATTGACGGATAGTCACACCAAAATAAGGGGTGCTCCGTTTGTTTTATTGAAATTAAGAAGATTTTCAAAAAAAGTCACGTCGTTTTCCAATATTTAGTAATTTATGGATCAACTACTTCTCTAAGTAATTCCAAATAAGGTTCATCATTTACGCGATTTCAAACTACTAAATATGTGTGAAAGGAGATCCATACATGTATTAGGATTAGGCAAACCTAGTTATTTATTTCATAAAATACAAAGACGATCTGATATTCATAGCAGAGATTTGAGACATGTTGAAAATAAAGTTTGCATACCCCCCTCCATTTATCAGAGAAACAAATGTTGTACAGAAGATCTGTAGTGGCTATTAAACTTTGACTCACTACTTTACAAAACTCGAGATGTCGGTCAGGATCATCCCCATGCAATTCTCTCACTAATTTTATTTTGTATGGATGGAATTTGTGTTTGTGTAGTATTCTAAAAACACTGCTGCAAAAAATCTTATTGTTTTATTTTGATAGGTGTCGATGGCCTCTATTTAGTTCTTTATATTCGACGTCTACCGTTGAACCACTCTGTACAGCAGGTATTTTTGTTCAGTACTGTATCTCATATCAATATCATTGAGACTGTAATTACCTACCAAATTTGAACGTTGTACGATAAGTGGGTCTGAATTCATTTACACAAATATATGGCACGACGAGGACAACCCAGTATCATTCTCTCCCAGTAAAAGAATACCTATTAAATATGCGACATTGTGCGCAATGTATCAATCATATAATACATGGAATGCATCCTTAAAATAACTAATTACAACATACATAACAGAATATGGTACTTAACCTTTGTTTAATGTATACAAAAATAAAAACATCGTTATATTAGGTATACAAATAAACGACATTGGCTAAAACTCCAGGAAAGTTTTAAATCAAATAAAATTCGTGAGTCAAACATAAACATTTCAACAAGTTTTTCCAGGATACTAATACTTTGATTTATTTATTGCATCTATAATAGCTCTTTGTGTATTTACGTGTGGAAGTGTACGATTCCTCCCGTGAGTAAGTGAAGTTTATTGCGCGAGGCGATGTTCACAAAAAGGGAGGAATTACATTATACTCTTCTTCTTCTTAGCGGTGCAATTATAAATCGCAGCATTTAGGCCTTGTGCCCCATTGTGCATCCGCTAACAGATCAGTGGATGTCCCCATCCAGGCCGGACTCCAGAATCCTTCCCAGCGGGGCATTCCTTACTTCCTCCGGCATGGGGAAGCCAATGCAATGCCGAAATGTTTATGCCTCAAGTTCATAAGACTGGGGCAGGAGGTTAGGAGGTGGATGGAAGTTTCCTCCACCTCTCCACAAAACCTGCAATCGGGTTTGTTAACCACTCCGATGGTGTGCAGGTGTTTCCTGAAAGAACCGTGTCCTGTCAAGAGACTAACCACGACCCTAACGTGCTTTCTGCTTAGACGCAGTAGTTGTTCCACCCTCTTCGGCAAGGCTCCTGGAATGAGGAGCTTCGTTTGTCGAAGTCCTGGGTGGGAGTTTCAGAAGTCAACGAACTGGCAATGAGACCAGTCCTCTATTGACCTACTGGCGTTTGCTTTAGGGTAAGCCAAGGTTGGTTCCGGACCTCTCAAGGGATATTGAGCATCTGCCTGCTCGTCAGAGCTGAGTACTTCAGTACAAAAATGTAGTGCAAATTTGTACTCCAGTAGTTTAGGTACTCTAAGTACTTTACTTTAAGTACTTTTAATATTTCTGTACTGGTATTGTAAACTTCCAGTACATTTGCAATGTACTTGTACTGGGTACTTATTTTCTGCAATTGTTGATGAAGTATTACTTGTCACTTAAAAAAAGTACTGCAAAATCATAATGTACTGCAAGTATTTTACTAATGTACTCCCAGTAGTAAAAAGTACTCCCAGTATTACAAAGTACTCCCAGTGATAATAAAACTACTCCAAGTACTTAGGAAAAATTATTGAGCCAGTATTTTATTTTATAATTCACGTAATTTTCGCAAAATCCTGTTGTGACATGCTTGGCGATTTGTATCAACTCTATATAAGCTAAGACCTTCAACTGTCAACCTCATTCAGCATTTATTTTGTTTGGTGGTGATGAATGTATTAATTTATTAAGTTTGAATGTGATATAGTGTTATAACTTACAAGGTCTGAATATTTAGTGACAATAGTGTGATATACAGAGGTAAGTTAATATGTTTAATAATTTAAATGCAGTTTTAGTTGAATCAAAAATACAGTACATTTTTTTTTTTATTTAAAGAAAAGAGATGTGCAAAATGCGACGCGGGAGTGGCAATGGCATGAAAAACACGTTAGTCTCTTAGACTATTGTAAATTATATGTTTACGTTTAAGTTGCCTTTCCTTTTTTGTAAATTTATATAGTATTATTATAAATAAAATGGGCATTAAAAAATATTTATTTTATGTAACTTTAACTTGCATACATCATATGTCATAATACATATAATATTATGTTAATAGTTATTACCACCAATTGATACTATTGATAGTAATAAAAATGGGTCCCAAACATGAAATTATTCTTTTGAAAATTATACTTTCAAAAACTTCACCGGTATGATTGGTAATGTAACTGTTATATTACTGATTATTGTTAGCAATTCTAATATGTTAAAAATAATTTGAATAATGTTTATCTGATATTATAGTACTGCTTTTAAAAAAGTACTTATAAATATACTGCAAGTAATTTAAAATATGTAAATCATTGAGGTTACTGCTAAAAGTAAAGTACTTGCAGTACTTGAAAGTACTGCAAGTATTTATAAAATAGTGTTTAAAATACTGAAAATACTTGAATAGTACTTTACTTAATACTGCTACTGCAAATGTTTAATTTTAAGTACATTACTCAATACTTCAAGTACTTTTGAAATATACTGGTACTTAATACTGCAAGTAAAACAAAAATTGTTTGATACTGCTTACTGGTTACTCCCAGTACTTTCATTGAGTATTGGTCACAGCTCTGCTGCTCGTTACGCTCAATGTTGCTGTCCCCAGGCACCCAGAGAAGCTTGACCCAATTGGACGGGCCAAGTTTGCAGAGCACCTATTTACAGTCCTGAGCCAAAGAAGATTTGGTTTTAACTGATGCCAGGACTATCAAGTGTGCTTCTAGAGGGCAGAAATATTAAAACATAATATTTTTAGTCACAAACTCCTCTATAAAATCCTTATTTTACTATAAGGAACGTAACCAGACTGCAACCAATAGCTACTCTCCGGGCTATGTGCCCCGCCGAGCGCTGAATTATCAGTTACAAGCCTGGTGCATTAAGTGTAATAATCGCATATTACCAACAAAACGCTAATACTTCGATTGCAACAAACACCAGCCGAAAGACTGATCCTACTTAAAGGAGCGAGATGTAAAATAGTAAGCAAGCGCCATCCAGCGGTCCAGTATCTGTTGCAATCGAAAAATAAATAGTTAGCAAAACTCAAACAATACGCAAAACACTGACAACTATTTATTGATAACTATGACAACTATTTATTGCTGTCAATCGCTATGGGGTTTTCAATAAAACTGGCAATGTCAGCTATGAAGAATTTTGATGTTTTTATGTCTTCTTTTTATTTGGTAATGTTGTAAAAGAACACTGAAATTGTTTTTGTTAGCCTGCAAGAACAAAACGCTGTGAGTTTTTATGTTTTTCGTTTGTTGTAGAGAATTTCGTCAAGCAGATCGTTAATTTCTGCAGTAAATATAAAAACCATAGCATTTTTGAACAGATAATGAAAATACCTTTCAAATGAGGTATCACAAGCCCTTACTTTCCTATAATTGAGATACTGAATTTATTTCATTTTGCTATTTCACACTGTATATTGCAGTTAATGCTTTTTCTTCTTTTTTTCAAAACTATATCACTGTACACTATATGGCAGAGCAATTAAACCTTCGGGCATGTAATTATAACTGTTAGAGGCGCCTTAATATAACATACTTTTTCATTTGTAGACTTAGAGAGTATTGATAAATATCCAGTTTAATTGGTACTATTTTTGTTTTTATCAGATTTTATGAGAGTGGTCTGCGGTTGTAAAAAACTGTGTGAACAAGTGGAATATTTTTCCGGCTGCGTAAAAAGATAAAATTCGACTATACAAGCTGGATATCGTAAAAAATATTATACAAAAAATAAACACATTGAATTTACATTTTTTACCACGACCATTAAATGTCGCAAAAATACTAAAATTATTGTTTACCGGTAAATGGTAATTGCTTGTAATAAAGCGAAGTATTTTGCACATAAAAAATAAGTAAAATTTGTTGTTACATAACCGACGCAAACTTCATAAACAATAATTGTTTACTTTCACACAGTTTTCAGTAAGATCTCAATTTTTAAGTTATGTTTTTAGGATCAGAATTAAATAATTGACAAAATGCATAAGGTTAAATACTTAAATAACTATATTTTTGAGATTGTTGTTGATTTTTCGTAAGGGGGAATTATTATACAATCTTTTCACGATCAATGTGCTAGAATTACATCAACAAGTATATGTCGAGAGTTTTCATATTAGATTTTGGCTGAATGATAGTTGTCTGCTAGAAATCAAAAAAAGAATTTTTCAATGATGAGACTTTCTGAAAATCTCCTTGCATCTCAACAAGACGGAGCACTCCCACATTTTGCTATGACTGTGCGTCAAGTTCTTAACGATTCCCTTGTCGTTGGATAGGTAGGGGATCTCCGATGATTGCGTGGCCACCTTGGCCACCAGATTCGACTCCTTTAGATTTTTTTGTGGGGCTACTTGAAGAAGAGTCGCTATATGATTTGCGTTTTTGCAAAATTCAATATATCCAAATGTATTTAGGTTGGATACTTTTCACTGAAATGCACTATATACATTATATACCGAACAATTTTCCGATTGCATTATACATTACACAATAAATACAGCACGTATAGACCTCAACTTATTATAATATCTCCTCACGGTCATTTATTCGTAGAATATTTCGCATAAATTAGAATAAAATTTCATATGTAAATTAAATATTCAACAAATTAAGGAAATAACGAAAAAAATTATACTCAATATCAACAAGGTACGATGTAATTGGATATCATTTTGATACAGGGTATTGAAGGATTCGAGACTTAATTAGGTGCGTCCTAATAAACAGTTGAGAGAAGAAAGTGTAGACAGATTTTCAATGATCAATAAATGGGATTAGGTTCTCCAAAGCAAATCTGGAGATGCAGATGAGTTTTGTTGTGCTTTCCTTAAATATTTATGAAATAGGTATATCAAAAAACATATTAATTAGAGTTAATAACTATCAATATATTTGACAATACAAAAACTGATGCCCCCTAAGTTTGTCAATAGATGAAGTCAGTTAGCATTTTAAAATATATAAAACATTTCACAAAAATTTTAACTGATAATGTCTTTTTTTTATATACATTTATTTAACGTCGGTCTATTTATGCTACTGAGGCCTATCACCGACGCCTGTAGACGAGCTACCCCCAACCGAACCTTTTCCCTTAAGAAGAGTAGGGATCTTTTACTCGCCTAACATTTAATAGACAAGGGACCGACGGCTTTACATCCCCTCCGAAGGATGGTATATCTCCTATACAACCCTCGCCTAAGGTTGTATAGCTTCCGCGCATACACTGATATACAAGCCGCCGAAGATGTGTGAGGCGAGGACGCGGTTTCCGTTGGAATGGTCACCCATCCAACTACTAACTGCGCCTAACGTTGCTTTACATCGCATACCGAAATATGTACATAGTAAAGACGCACCTACGCTCGCCCCTAACTGATGATGTCAATATTTTACGAAAACCACAATTCATATCATTGAATCGTAAAAATCAGCTATGCCATGATTAGTGAAAAACATTGTACACAATTTGTTATTAACAAATTTGGCAAATTGTCAGTGTTATATGTTGTTTTGCGTTGTCGAGTTCTAAGACAAGTTTTATATCAGTAATTATGGTGGGTGTACACCACACCGATAATAACAAACTCAATGTGATTATTATTTATTCTCAGTGCAATTTTGACGCTGAAATGACAGTCACGGTTTACTGAGATAAATTTCCAGATGCTCCGCAGCCCAATTGATGTCGGAGAGCGGATATATCGAATTATTTATTATTCTGGGGGTTGTTAACCACCCTCATTGATCTTGCGAGTCAATCTGGGATCGACTATTTTAAGGAGTATGTTTATTTCGATTTATTGAGAAGGAATGAAGAATATTGTATGTCGGAGAGCGGAGATATCCAATTATTCGTTATTCTGAGGGTTGTTAACCACCCTCATGATCTTGCGAGAATATTTTAAGTCTGAGAGCGAGGATATTGAATTATTCATTATTCCTAAGGTCATTGATTTTGGATTTTGGGAGACACCGAAAGTCTTTTCGCTTTAACAAGAATGTATTTTGTGCTACTATTTACAGGCGTCAAGTTTATGATACGCCAATGATGATTCGGTTATTTCCCGAAAATTAGTCGCTATCTTTTGTCGCCAATTTCACACAGGTAATTATGTATAATTGTAAGTTTAAAGTTGCAATTATAAAAATATTTTTACTATGTCCTCTCTATGCCTTCGTATAAAATAGATAGCCGGTATAAGGTAGTCTTTCAAGCCTGTCACATCGAGCTCAAAATAACATTGTGCGTTTTGTAAACACAAAATGAATGGAAGCAAGCAATTTGATAATATACCACAATATACTACAGAAATCTTCTTGCAATTCAACAAGACGAAGCACCCCCACAGCCCCACATTTTACTATGACTGCCCGTTAATTTCTCAATGACACATTCCCTGGTGCATAAAGTTAATAATTTATCTGTAGTCAGTTGACAGTTACTGTCTTTCCAAGACAACATGGTGTGTAATGTACAACGTTATTCAAAGAATTTTCATTCACGGCAGGCAAATATTTACTACGAATTAGTTGTAATACGTAAACAGGGGAATATCTGGGAAGCGCTGTTATCTGCAACATTCAAAGTCGTAACGTTGGGTACTTTTATTGAATTAATCATCTGTTTGTTTAATAAAACTCCGCATAAATCACCTAAATGCCTACATTTTTGAGGCAGTAAGGAAACACTTAAATGAGGTTAACTTTCAACATGATTTATCGCGCTGTATTGTCGAAGAGGAATTTTCTCGGGAATTATATAAAATATTTAGATAGGTACCTAATTATACAATTTAATTAGATAGATAACAGATTTCGGAGAAACAGAACAAAGATGTTTCCAGGCAGAAACTGAAATACTGCAATTAAAAAATACCAGTGGCGGTTGCTCCTAAGGGGCACAGGAGTACGTACCCCCAAAGTCAATTCAGCTAGCTAAAAAATGCTCATAATGAACAGGTCAATAAGAAACAGAGACTGTAGAAGCTTATAATGCTTTAATGGACAAAGAAAAATTAAGAACTGAATTGAAAGTTATTTATGGCAGGGATGATATGTGCTGTAATGGTGTTTTATCTCTTCGGACATTTATTAATAAAAATAATTTGGAGGAAGGCTTATCTGAGACGTACAACGTTTTAAGTATTATATGTATTACACCTATGATGACGTGCGAATGTGAAAGAGGTGTTTATACGTTAAAAAGAATAAAATGTTTTCTAAGGAACACTATGGGCCAAGAAAGGCTTAATGCACTTTCGATGTTATCAATTGAAAAAAAATTGATTTAGTTAATTCCTGACTTTGACAATAAATTGATAGACATTTTCGCAGCTAGTACGTAGAATGGATTCTATGTATAAATAAAATATTTTTGTTTGTGTGTACTAAATCTTAAAGTGGGAGGACACATTTGCAATTTCGGAGTTATTTTTTATGCAGCACACTATTTTGAGAACAAAGAATATGGTGAATGGTTCTCTGGTAAGTTAATTTTAATATATTATTTCACAATGTCAAATGTATCCCCCGTATAAAATTAACCACGAGCCGCCACTGAAAAATACCCTAACGAATAATGAATATTAGCTCAAGGGTAGATGATTGGAATCTTTTAGGGCAGTTTTCTTGGAATCATCAAGTTCTATCAAGTGTACCATTTTACGTAAAGATGACGCCTGCAGAAGATTTTCTAGTACCATCACGTACCGTAAAGAATAAATTAGTTATATAATCCATGTGGGGAGTAATGTGATACACAAATTATTGCTTCTTAGTTTAGAAAATATTTCTTTTCAAAATTTGGAAATGATCTATCCTGGTGTTGAGGTCGGTGTTGAGTTATGTAAGTACATAATTAATGTAAAAATGGAGAAATTATTCAATTTCTCATATCGCATTACGTTGCTAATATTCTCTGTATAAATTTGTATACCGTTAATATTAGTTTCTATTTCTAAAAAATGCGCAAAAACAAGTCTTTATGAATGTCACCTAACAGGTATGTTTTTTTGCAATAATAAACAATAGACGTGGTTTATATGCATTTACATAATTTTTCAATAGCTTTTTGTTCGAATTTAATGTAAAAAACAAGTGGTAGGTATGCGGTTTGTCGTACAACCGTGTGAAGGATGCGACATCGACGAAATATTTTCAGATGTTTCAAACAGCTGCTAGGAATGAATATATTTAATTAAATATTTAGCGACTTGAAAGTTTATCTTTGATGCACTGGCTGTGGATCTTCCGAGTTTAAAATACGAGAAATTCTTTAGGTATAATTGCTACTTTTTCAAATTATCTCTCGATTACATATAGTTTTGACGAGCTCATCCATCCATATGCAAATGGACTTTCCGCTCTGTCGTTTTCGTGCTTACAAAAATGCGTGACGGCGAGACAAGCTTCCTGAAAGTTTTTTAGAATTAGATGATTAACGCAAGGATATAATATAAGTATAATATTACCGTGTCGATCAAATGCAATTTCCTCATCGCATCTATATTTTCAAATAATACAGGATGCATCATTAATAATCGGTCATAGTTTAACAATTGATTCTTTGGACCAATATATGAGGATATAGCCCAAAATGATTTAGTAAATTGTTGCTCTGGAGAAAGGTGTCAAAGTTGATTTTTTCTTTCTTTCCTTTGCAAAGATTCGACGAATTCTCGACCGATCTTCTCCAAATTTGGTAAAGAGGTATTTCTAAACTAAGAAACAATAATATATGTATCACATTGCAGTAGAGGGCGCTTCATGAGCTATACTTGTTTTTCTGAATGTTTTCCATTTCTTTACAAAATGTTGTGACAATGTCGAGCTCAGATTTATGGTACACTGAAAAAGGTAATAAAAACTTTACGACCTCAATAAAATGGTTAAAGTAGTCGCAGAAGTAATTGCGTCCAGGCACGCACTTGAAACATTTAGATCGGCAACCCAGTCGTTCAATTTTAACAGCGCATTACGGTCTGTTTGATGACACCATGCCGTATGGTCTAATGGTGATAATAATGAGGTCATAAAGTTTTTGTTCCCTTTTTGAGTGCACCGCAAACATGAGCTCGACTATACTTTTGACTAGAAAATCTCATTAGAGTGTTATTTCTACATAAAATGGGTACATTGATAGTACTTAACAATTTTAATCGCTTCCAAGAAAACTTTTGTAAAAAATTTCGATTATTCACCTTCTATAAGTAAATCATTTTTCTACTTTTTACTTTCCCATATACGTAGTATATAAGGAAAGTATGGCGATCCTGCAAAAATTCGATTGTGAGTTTTTGATGAATTTACACCCAAAAAAGTGGCTTTTAAAAAATATCTGTCTGTCGTCTGTGGTCGCACCTAGAGCCCAAACTACTGGATCGATTTTGTTTAGATTTTACATATGTATTCAAGACGGCTACACCTCGAGACGAAATTGCAAAATCGATCCTAGCTCAAATGTGGGGGGAGTAAACCCCTAAAGACAGGAAAAAAAATAAAAAATAATATTATTCCCTAAAACGGCTCTAGCAATTTTGATTAAATTTGGTACATGGACGCTCCCCTAGTACCGATATGAAATGACATGACCACTTGCTCTTAGAAAATACCGGAAGGGAAACTGATGGGGGGGGGCTGAGTTTGAAATAAATTCAAAAATTTTTTTTTTCAAATGGATCTAACAATTTTAATCAAATTTAACACATGAATACTGACTTAGTAGTAGCATAAGATAACACGACCGGCCGTACCTAGGAAATGCATTGAGAGAGGTTGCGGGGGGAGGGGGGGCAAGGAACTAAATAATTTTTCCTCTAAAACGGTTCTTACGATTTTGATTAAATTTGACACATGGACACTCCCATAATACGGGTACGAAATGAGCAGTTGCTCCTAGAAAAAGCAGGGAGGGAAGCTGTGGGGGGTGAGTTTTAAATAATTTCATAATTTTTTTCTCTAAAACAGATCTAACAATTTTAATCAAAATTAATACATAAATACTGTAGTAGTCTAAGAAGTGTAGGGAAGGAGGTCGCGGGGGCCAAAGAGTTAAAACAAAATGTTTTAAATTTCAACAAGATTGTTTGAGAAGAAATAGAGATTTGACATGAAAAGATTCGATGCCGGGACCAGGGCACATTATTTCGATCTACTCCTAAATGGGAAAAGTTTGTTTGAGTTGTCGCGGACAGATTTTTTAATATAAAACAATATGCCTCCTAACATGGTTTTTATCAAAATGTTTTTTCCCAATCAAATATCGTATTTACATTATAATCTGTTTTGATGTAAAGAGATGCATGTTTATATTTATTTTTCATCCCACAAAAACATGTAGGCATGTTATAACGTCAAAATATCTTCGGTGTTCAAAAACCACTTTCACAAGACGCCAAAACGTTTGAACAATACACTCAAATACACTACTCGGCACGCGTTTCACTAACCATGTTAACATCATCAGGAGATTATTAAAAATGGACACCAGTCTTATTCGTCTCCCGATGGTGTTGACGTGGGTGGTAAGACGCACGTCGAATAGTGTATTCTAGCCTAAAAGTGGTTTATAGACACCAAAAATATTGATTGATTGAAAAATAACCATGCCACGAAAACGTAAAGTTGTCTCCTTAAACAGGACTACACACTATAAAAGGAACTATGATGGATTTAAGGTGTTGTGTGCTGAAATCAGATTTATTTACTTTAAACTTTGTAGTAAAATACTACAATGATCCACAATGTCACATTGACAAAGTAGTTATACTTTAGTTTTAATTAATTTATGTTTAAATTCCAAACACGTGTTCCAAGGTTCCAAGGCTTCGTCTAATTGATATTTTATTTGATTATTGGTTACTATTGACTTACCATCAGGATATTTTCATTAACAGAAGCGGTGGATTTAAAAGAGTGTGGGTGATATATTTTATAAGAAACATTATACTTCTCCGGTAACGCATGGATATGACCTATTAAATTCTAGATTTGTACTCTCAATTTTTAACCTACTTAAAAAATAATCAATGCGTATCCATCTTTGTCCTCGAGCTGTTCGTCAGATTTTCGTGAAACTTGTTACATTTGGCTCGACATTGTACAGCTTAGGGAAAGAGGAAAAATCAAAATCTTTTGAGTAGTTCCGAAGTTGTGAAAAAAAACTGTTACAGAAGTCTCATATTTTCGATAAATTGGCGAATGCGCCAATGTCAAACCGTTTAAACACTTGATGGGTTTGTATTAAACTATAAGTTATCAGTAGAATTTTTCTCCTTTTAACGATGCTGAAGATAAACAAGAGGCCTCTAGAAGCAACAAAATTATAGTACAAAAATTACTTATTGTTTCCCAAGCTTAGTTTTATTCATACCACATTCATCATTTCCGTTTAATGCAATAAATAGTCTTTGAGTTATTAAAAAAATATATATATTTTCCCAGCAAAACTGTGAAAGTTTGCTTTGAATCAAAGTATAATATTTTTTGAAATAAGTGCTTAAATTTTTTTAAAAAATATGAACATGTTAGAGTATTGCATAGGTATTACTAAGAACCATAATCATAACTTTTGCTCAAACCAAGTAATGGTGCATAATCGCCACCTAATACAGATTCTCGTTTGCCCTAAAGGGGACATAGTTCAAATCTTCTTTTAAAGGTAGGTATAGTCGAGTTCATCCGTTCCCGACACTCAAAAAACACAACAAAAACTTTACGACCTCATTAAAATACCGGTACTCTCTGTACTGTTTCGTTTACAAATTGACTCGCCTACCTTTATAGGTTTTTAATGTGCGTCGGCTTGTTTGCTGACAGCATGCCGCTTGGCCTAACGGCGATAATAATTATGTCGTAAAGTTTTTGTTGCGTTTTTGAGTGCCGGGAACAGAACTCGACTATAACTCAAACCATTTATCACTCATTCGTTCATTCTGTTAGAAGATCAAGGCAGATAAGGATTTCTAAGAGATTTAAGTGTCATCGTTAACGGGAATGCAATCCATTAACATTATTGTGCGTGTATTATTGTAAAATCCATACACCAAGCCTACACGTTGAATTTAATTAGCAAGTACAACGTGGAAACAAACTAATAAAAATAGATTTTACGGAAATTGAACTTTAATTGATATACATTATGCATAAATAGAAGGAAGGTGTACACGGTTCGCTAAAGCCCGCGAGCGAATAAACAGAACAGCAGATATCAGGGCCGTCAGGATTTAGTTCAAGAGGCAATATCGCTATGCTTGTTAGGTGAAAGTAAGATTTGCGTTATTATTTCGTAAAAACAGTGAAAGAATCGACTTCCGCAAACTTATTAACAATTACGTGGCTCGCATAAATAGATGGGTCATTAGTAGATCGGATATTGTGCCTTTAGAATTTTTGTGGGTAGATTTAGAAAAGCCCTAAGATGGTAATATAAAATAGTAAAAATGTACCACTATTTGAAAATGTTCGTCGATATATTTTTACTCATTAGCGTTGTCTAAAGACGGTCAAAAAGTATGACCAAAACGTCGAGGATAAACATGTGACGATGCCGGATTGTGCTGAAAATTAAACTCTCGAAGATTCATGTAGTTTTGAGTGATTGTTCCAAAAACGTAAAAAGCTTACTCATGAGTACTCCATGTCAAATTAACACACTGATTTAATCTTACCGCGCAAGTGGGTGCAGCGTGGCGAAAAGTGACCTTAAAGACCAGAATGAACCTCCAACAACATGGCATTTTGAGCCAGAACTGTCATAGCTTATCTACTCAGGCGTTGCTTTGGCTGGGATGAATATTCCACAAAGCGATCTACTCTAGTTGACTCTGAATCGATGAAAACCATAGTGCCCAAGAGCTTTCTCGGAATTTCTAGACTTTCCGAACTTCCCGCAGGTCTACTAACAAAAGGACTATCACTTTCACTTCTTATATGATTCGTAGATATCTCAACAGATATAGTCGGGTGTTTATTTACTGGGCAGTCAAAAAACGCAATAAAAATTCTACGAGCTAATTATTAACGCCGGTAAACTATTCGGCATGATCTTATCAAACAAGCCGACGTAAAACCTATACAGATAAGTGATTCAATGTGCAGACGAGATAGTACAGAGAATAACGGTATTTTAATGAGGTTGTAAAGTTTTTGTTGCGTTTTTTCACTGCTCAGCAAATATACGCCCGACTATACCTATGGAAGTTGAATTTCAGGTTCCAGCGCAGTTTGAAAATCGACCTTTTTGAGTCCCCTTGGGTAGTCATAAAAAACACACCTTTGATGGCATAGAATAATATCAAAGAGTAGAGAATAACAAGAGGAGAGCAGCTTTGATCTTTTAACAATGGTGCTCATGATCTCATCAGTTTAATTCAGAGTTATCGCGCTGTTGCCGTGTGTAATTCAACTTCAACAGAAGCCGAAGTGAGTTGACATTTCTTATTTCAAAGTCTGAATCGCAGCAGAAATATCAGAGATTGTTTTGCAATAGATATAGCGCAAATTCCGAAACTCTTTCGCCTCTGTATTTGCGACAGTCTTCGCACAACTGTCTTTTATTTGGATGCAACTATCTTTATGTCATTTTATATCTCTGACTGGCACTGGCACCTCTAATTAAGTTTCTGCTCTTTGATATTGTAATAAACATTAATACGCAAAATGATGGGTTAAACGTTTCAGTTTTTTTAGATTAAGACCTAAAGTAGGTTAATGACCGTAATATGCTTTTAACAGTTACTGCTCTATATACTACTCTTACGGTCATGGTAGATGTACAGTCTAATATTATACACAGGGTATTCAGTTACGCTACAAACTAAGTTTAATAATGCAGGTAGTTAAATAATAACAGTACACAAAATTTCAGTTAGGACTGTCGAAACATATCTTGTAAAATTTGGATAAAAATAATAAGACTTTTTTTACAAGAGGAAAATATAATTGCCTTATCAATATGGTGTTTGTGATGTTCTGACGTGCATCGAATTGAATTTTTAATTGTACATGCGTTAATAGTTAAGAAGTACAAGGAGTAGTTCAAGTTGTATAGGAAAATTTAGAGAAATTTAAATACGATTTTGTACAACAACAAACTGAGATAATTTTAGGTAAAGATACTAATAATAACTCAAATGTTGACATGACTGATAAAAATATAGACTTGAACAGATTCGCGAAAGAATAAAAATAAATTCCTAGAAAACCTTTAGAAAACCCGTGAGACTTGAACTGTAAAATACACAGCATAATTACATATCTCGTTACGAAAACAGTAATTGTAATTTGAAAATACTTCAAATGAAACATTTTTAGGAAAAATTTCCAAACGAGTGGGAAAATTTTCATACATTTGCCTCATAAATGTTGTTTAATAAGCTTGATAAGATTTCCAGTTCGAATTATGTTCCAGTTCAATAAAATACAGGCCATTAAACAGAGTAAAATAAACAGATTAACATATAAGAAATTTTGTGGCTAAATCGCACTTAGATTCTGGCGGCTGATTTTTTTTTTTTTTCATCACTATACTACTAAAAATACCCTTGTGTGCATATGCCGGGAAAAACATAATGACATATTATTGGGTTTGTAATGTACAAAATTGGAGCAAAATCGTAAAAATTGTTTTCGAAAAAATCAAGATTTTATAATTTTGGCCATCAATACTACACTTGTGTATTTTTAGAGAAAACCAATAATGACACTGTCCAGTTTATAATGCACTGTTTATATACAGCGTGTCCCCACGTTACGGTAGATTTTCTCGGTAGTGCTTGAGATAATTTTTTTACTTAAAACCAGTCTGACGTAGTTTTTTCCAAGGAATCCGATGCCATTAAGAAACAAACAATTGAACATCTAATACAAAAGTTACGGTCTAAGAACCAATTTTACAAAAAAATTGTATTCTCAATTCAAAAATGAATTGTTTTAGAAGTTTGATCTTAAAAGATAGAGGTTACCAAGACCACAAAATCACTTTCCACCTTTAAATGCAAGGCCGTCTAAGATGCTAAATTATATGAAAATAATCAAAAAATAGTAGGCATTTTTTAATCAAAAAATTTTATTAACAAAACTTATTCGAAGTCATTCAAAAACCCTGAATCCGAAGTTTAGTTAAATTCTTAAAAAATGAGATCTTGATGAAAAAAATCCAGTCCCAATTTTCTCGTTTTGATAAGCATGCTCTGACTCATTTGTTTCTACCGAGACAATTTCGTAAATGCCAGATTAGTTGTCAAGTAAATCTGTTGACATTCTGTCCGATTCTTTGTATTCTAGCATATCTTATTTCAATTAAAATGCTTACAACTGCGGAGAAAGTGGAAATTGTTAGATTAGTTGGTGATAATTCTCGTACAACGAGGGAAGCTCATATAGAATTGAATAATCGCAAAGTTTGGCGAATTAATAATTTATTCAATAGAACTGGCAAAATGTGCAACAAATAAGAACAACGTGTGAGGGATAATGTTAGAGATGCAGAAATTATTCAGTTTGTGAGAGAAAATCCAACATGTAGCCTAAGGAGAATGTCCACAATTTTAAATGTACCCAAAAGGATACAATTTGGCGATGCTTCCGTCGAAATAAATTACGTCCCTTCAAACTTGCTTTCTTACAAACATTAGAAGAAGGAGACGAAGAAAGGCGGCTGGAATATTGCGTTTGGTGTCAGGGAGAGACACATTTTATTCTCAGATCAAACGACATTTACAACTATTGGCACAGTTAACTCTCAAAATACTAGATATTGATCCGTTGAAAACCCTCATTGGGTTGTCAACTGTCGACGCCAGTATACAGAAAAGGTGAATGTGTATGGTGCGGTATTTTAAATGAACAAATAATTGGGCCACATTTCTTTGATTGAAATTTGTCTAATTTTTTTGCAAACTGAATTTTCAATAGAAATTGAAAACTTGCCCCTTATTGCATACAACAATGTGATATTTCAACTTGATAGAGCAGCCCCAATTCACAATGCAATGGTGGTGCGGAACTGGCTAAACGACAACTTTCCCCGGAGGTGGGTAGGAAGAAATAGCCCCTCCGAGGGCACCTGAACTCACGTCCTTGGACTCTTTCTTATGGGGGTTTCTAAAGAATGAAGTCTACAAAACGCAGCCACGAAACAGACTTCAAATGGAAAACTGGATTAGGTAAACTTGCGCTCCCTCCGAAAATTATGAACAATAACAGAAAGAGAATTGAGACATGGATTTGGGCTGATGTAGGTTTGATAGAACATTCATATTTAATTCTTTTGGTTGTACTTATTATTGATTTGTATAAATTGTTTCAAAAAAATAAATTTAGAAATAATTTTTATTAAAATGCCAAATGATTTTTTTTCATGAAAACCTTATTTTTATAGAATTGAACTAAACTTCGGTTTCAGGGTTTTTTAATGATTTCGAAGTTTTGTTAATAGCATTTTTTGATTAAAAAATGCTTACTATGATTTTTGATTTTTTTCGTATAATTTAGCATCGTAGATGGCCTTGCATTTAAAGATGGAAAGTGATCAAGGATGCCGAACACAGTGATGATGCTGAATGTTTTTTCTGACCCCCCCCAACCCCTCTAACAGCAAACAAAACATCCCTGAAAGGGGTGAAAAATTTTGTGGTCCTAAATAGACCTTGGTGACCTCTATCTTTTGAGACCAGTTTGATTTAAATCGAATACCGAAAAGAGAATCGAAAGAAAATTTTACGCTCTATCTTATTATATTTACAAAATTATTATTTTATTTTTTAGAACAAGAACGTCATTTCCGTGTAAACCGAAAGTGCCACTTAAAATTTACACCCAAAATCTTCAATTTTTATTTTTTTTATAAAATCAGTTTTTCCTCATTTTTCAACTATGTATCACATTATCGGAAAAAAATTTAATTATTAGTATAAAATATGAATAATATCAGTATTCTAAGTAGCCTATGGAATTTATTTTAAAATATCTCATTTTATTAACTTAAAATTAAAATAATAAAATAATTAAAATAAACTTGTTGAAACAATTTCCACCACTTAAATCGAGCCTCAAATAAAATAAAATAATCCTAAAATTTTTCTAAAAGGTAGTGCTATGGATCTCGTTACTATAACAAAAAACAGAACGAATGATTAGTTGACACTTCTTGTTGTTATAGTTGCTTTAACCAGGTTTGATTTCATTTCACCATATAATACCGACATAGTAACACAATGCTTAAAAGAAATTTTTGATAATAAGATTGATGCAAATAATGACCAGCCAGATTTCCTGATTTCGTTCCGTTGGACTATTTTTTTTTTTACAAAAACGAGGTTTATGCATTTTGAACTAGCACAGCACACAGAAAAATTGCATGCTGTACATTAAGAAACGATTGCACATTTTAAGCACCACAATTATATAGTTGCACACACTTCTACTCCGTGGTATATGTAAATTTTTTTAACACGGGATACAGCTTTGTTCATTATATCGAGATTTTAAGAGAGTTTGTTGAAACTAAATAATTTCTTTTCAATGTAGTATCTGGAACTAATGTTTCTTCGTTAGAAGAAAAATTAAAAATCTACTTGTATGCAGCCAAATATTTGTTTGTGCTTCATAACATTTCTTTTCAGGAATTGATGAAAGAATGCATTACTCTTAAAGATATAAAGAGAGATGTAAGGAAAAAGCAGTTTAGTTGGGTTGCTATTGTTATATTTAGTTGAAATAGATCTTTAAATTATAACGAAGAGATGTAAGAAGTACGGTTTATTTGCCGTTATTACATTGAGTTGAAATAAACAAAACTAAGTTACAGTTTCAAACATAAATGAAAGTAGGTACTGTGACTACTGTGGAACGAATAACTTATGGAAAACAGAACAGGGAAAAATGATATATGTTTAGGTACATTCGTTGTATAAGTATTTACACATTATTTTTAATGAGTACCTATGAAGACTACGAAGAGAATTGAAAACATGTTTTTATCATGAAATTCTTGGTTTTGAGATTTCAACGGAACACTAAAAGATTCTCGTGGCAATGTACGTCTGTCTGTACTGGCTTCCACTCCTATAAATTTACATGACCAGACTGTCAGGTGACTAGTTCAAAATAGATGTTCATAATCCGGTAATTAATAATAGCAATATCCAAACATTTCTATGGTTTCATTTGCTGACAAAATAAAAATTACTGGAAAAATAACAAAGCTACAAACCGATACATTTTGCATTTAGCTGACAACTCTACTAAACATTTTAAATTGCTTTCCCAATATACCTAGCAAAAACTGGGCCATGTAAGAAAAAAATATGCTTACATAATTTTTTATGATTGATATACCTAATATTTGCACTTTTACAATCCTTGGAATATTTAAAAAAAATTAATTGTCGGTACTGAACTCTAGGATTGTATTTCCTGATGCATGATAAAGAACAGCACGTTACCGTGCCAATAAAAAAATGTAATCAATGCAATTTTGATTTCTTGAAAAATGAAAAATTTGCAGTCATATCTATTACTCGTTAAATAATTTCAAAAATCGTTTACGCCCTGTATATAATACCAAACTGTACACCGTCCTTTCAGTTTTCATAAAATACTACAACGACAACATGAGTATACAAACATTAGAGGTAGAATTTATTGGCATGTGGCATTCATGTCGCTAGTGAATTTTTCGCACAAAAATTTAACAACCTTTTTCACACTGAAAAGTGAGTTAGAACTCGACACTTTCCCTATGAAGAACGTCTGGCGTCTAGCGTAACGCGCACGGTGCTAGCGGCCCACCGTCTCGCTGTAAACTGATTCATAAAATGAAGACACGTCCGATCCACGCTAGAATTTCAGCGCCTGCTCCGCGCAGGTGGCATTTTATTGTGATCACTCCGCAATCTGCGTTGCCGATGTGCGATCGTCTCTGCCCTTTTTGCTATGTCCGGGATCACCACATACCGGAATCACCTTCTTGCCTTAGGACAAGAAGTGCTCGCAATAAAAAATATATTTTTCTTAACAGCTAGCGGTCTGCTCCCTAGAACGAAATCGCCCCTTGGTCGAAGGTGCTCTGGGGGAGCTGGCCAGGAATTAGAAAGTAGATCTGACATACATCAAGATTCCCGAAAACCAGATAGCTACTGAATTGCGGACTGACTATAGTTGGGGTTCAGACGCAGACTGCCGGAAAGCAGTTGATCACTGTGGCGCTGTGGTAGTTGCCACAAGATTTCTCGGTTCCAAAAAATGCCCTCAGAAGTCTCTTGTTCATTTTTACTACTCTCTCTAATCTAGTGTTTAAATCTAAGGCACCCCAGAAAGGTTACAAACAAAATAAAGCAAACTAGTCCTAAGATAAAAAAAAAAAACTCCAATTAAGGGCGGTTTTTCAATGCCAGGTTAACTCGCGACTAAAGGATAAATGTCAAACAAAACAATAGATACCCATTGTTTCATTTGACATTAATCTTATTGTTAAGTGTTAATCCTGTATTGATAAACCGGTCCTAAGAGTTCTTACATTATAATATAGCAAAAAAATCAGACTGTTATGAATTTATGAGGTCATTTAAAACCATTAGAAAGAAATTAAAAACCAAATAGCAGAGAAATTTTACTTTTTTCAAAAATTTATGTCATTCCTTATCATAATTGCAATATTACCTGCCTACCAGGTTACCTTTTATACCTTGTAATATGGTTTACCGAATAAAGCCATTAATACAGTCATTCAACGTTAAAAAGGGGCCAAATCTCCGAAATCTGAAGTACTGCTCCGATCTTCTTGAAAATTTAGAATTAAGTTCACCTTACCCTCCTCTTCAAACCTGACTTGGTCGCAAAGTGTGCTTTTTGTTTTTAAGGGGTGAAAACTACCCCTTACTCCAATAAATTGAAAACTAATAAATTAACGCAGTGATGGGCTACAATTATGTTCAAATATGTTAAATATCAATTGTTTTTAATGATGGATCTAATATTTCAATATTTTACTATTTAACTACCCTTGAAAACAACCCCTCACACGAAAATTAATAAAAAAATGTGTTTAAAAAGTATGAAACCTTTTTATTTTAGATCATAAAAGGAGAATTTTTCCCTCTAAGTATAAGAAATCTGATACCCTTAAAAACTACCCCTCACACAATTATTAAAAAAACGGTTTAAAAAGCATAAAATCTTTTTATTTTGGATCTTGAATAGAAAAAATATATTATTTAAGTGTAAACGACCTGATACATCATTTTTCAATATGATTCAACCCCTAAAAACCACCCCTTGCAATAAAAATTAGAGAAAAAATCCTCTTGAAAGCTCCAAGTAGTGGAATGCGTAAAAAATGAAAATAAATTGCTGCTTATGATATAATGAAATTTTTCTAAAATTTTCATCCCTTAAAAACATCCCTTTCAGGGAAATTAAACTCTTAAAACTTCACAAATATTCATTTTACCATATTAAGATGATTTTTAAAGTGAATATTAATAATTTAATTTTAATTTTCAAATTCATCCATTTCTTCACTATCAACTTCCTTTTCTTCTTGGTCGACTGGAGGACAATTTTGGCAACTGTCACCTGAGCCAGTGCCGCAAGTTTCATTGCAATATAACCCAAGTTTGCGACACCCACAAGTAGAGCCACACCCTTTTTTGCAATTGCAAAATATCATTTTTAAAAGTTCTTCTGGTGCAGGCATATCCTTCATTTTGTTAGGTACTAATGTACCATCGACTTTTGTCCATCCCCAATCAGTAAAATGAAGAGAAATATCTTTTACTCATATTATCTATATAACATCTTTTTATGCATGTGTTTATACATGTGGGAATCCAGGTATGTATGTATCAAGAAGACACAGCATGTACAAAAGAATAAAACGTTCAAAATTTAGGCGCTCCGTAATTTTCCTACGTTATCTCTAGAAAAATGTATTTAGTTTTTTAACGATAACTCGGCTTCCTTTTAAGCTTTTTGAATTTACCCACACATCATTTTGTAGAGAATTTCATAAGCTATAAAGTCATATGATGATTGCAATTTTTCTACACCCTTCCGTTCAGAGAATTTTAAGGTTGAAGGGCTAAAAAGAGGTTATTGTCTGAAAGTTATTTGTGGCATTCTACGAATATTCTTTCCTATTATTTGGGTTTTCTACCACATATACTATTATCCTCTTCAAAACAAATCACCGAATCTACAAAATAATAGAATTATTGGAAAAAAGGCCTCTGCGCCCGTGACGTTTACGCCAAAGGAAAAGTCAGAGGTTATGTTTTGCAAATAATATAAATCGGAATAAACACAAAAATAATATATTTTGCTGACGTTTCGGAAAGTAATCTCTTTCCGTTTTCAAAGCTATTTTTTGAAGAACTCTTATTTTGCTGTGTATGTCAAATACACAGCTTTAAGATTCTGTTTATGTTATTTCCATAGATACTTACTACTTACACAGAACATAGAACTGATGATATTTTTTTGGATAATGTTGAGTTTGTTAAGTTCTTCTTTTAACATTGGTAGCCAGGTTGTACAAATATCTACAGAACAATTCGATACGCACTTATCTTCATTTAATAAGATTATTGCTGATTCTTTAATTTTTATTTTTTTGGTATCTGTTTCTTTTGTTAAAATTTTTGCCGAGTCCCAGTTTATTCTATGTCCGTTTTCCCAAGCATGTTCACAAATCTTTGATTTCTGAATTTCATTCTTTCTAATGTAATTCTTGTGCTCATCCAACCTCACACTGAAAGGTCTGGATGACTCACCCACATAACATTTATCACATTCGCACGGGATATTGTAAATACTGTTTTTTGAATTCTGCTCCCTGTTTATCGGTTTTGTTTTTGTTAAAATAGATCTTAAAGAGTTCCCCGTTTGAAATATCGTCCTAACATCAAATTTGTCACCTATACGGCGTAGCTTTTCCGATAGTCCGTATACATAAGGAATTATTGCTGTATAATGACGTTCAGGTTTTTGTCGTACCTGATTGTCCCTATTTTCAACATTTATGAAAACTCTATCAACAAAGGCTTCAGGATATTGATTTTGTACTAGAACCTCTTTGATAAATTTTTTCTCGTTATTTAATATTTCAAGAGGTTTCCTTCGCATAGAAGTCAAAGCTTTAAATGCCCATATCTCGCTTAATTTTTAAGCTACATGAATTCAGTAAAAAGAAAGCTAAATTTTTGTTAAGAACACTTTTTTTCGTAAAACTATTATTTTTTGAGTTATTTTGAAAAAACCACGCATTTTTTGAAAAATTGAAAAAAAAAATTTACTCAAAACAACTTTTTTCAAAATGTACATTCTCTAAACATTCAAATTTTTGGAACGTGTTATTGGGACATAAATAAAGTTAATTTTTCATGGGCTACGATTAATTTTAATTTTGCCGGTCATGGCACCAATTTTATTGTCAATTTTTTTTCAAAAATTCCAGAGACAACTTATTTTCGTCATAACTTCCTTAATTTTCATGCTAGAGGCTTTTATAAAAGCCTATTTTTAAAGGTCTAATAAAGCACTTTAAAAAAGTTATGAACATTTTCTCTGAAAAATTACTAATTTTTCCGTTATTTGAGTTTAAATCTTTAGATAAATTTACGACAAACAAAAATTTGTCTTCAATGACTCATAAGTCGCTTAATATGACCTAAAACATTAAAGAACAATCAAAGAATCACTTTGTTTTTTTATAAGCTTCAATTTAGATAAGAATAGTTTTTTCCAGAAAACGTTTAATTTTCGAGTTATTCACGAAAAACTGTCGAAAAACGTGTTTTTTATTGGAATTTTCAATCGCGATAAACTCAGAAATTATTAGGTTGTAGAAAAAACTTTATAATGCATTTTCTTCTTATAATTTGATCCTCTATCGATTCCCGGTGTCATTTTGAATTTTTAGATTTCCACCCCCGAGAAAGGGTGGCATTCACCCCTGGGGTGGAAGCACATATCGGCACTAAGTCAGGTTTGTTATTTGCATCATTTTTGAGCTACTGTCAAAATTTCAAACAAATCAGATTGATCAGATTTAGGAAGTGAATCGGTTCATTGATTTGTACTACATCATGATTTTCTGATGCCAGAAGCAGTAATAATGAGATTATCAGCAATATACCATAGTTATTAATTTTTGTGTTGAAAGCATTTTTTTGAATTATTGAATAACCTTGAAAATAAATTCGATGAGAATATATTTCAGTACACCTACAATTCACGTCTACGTTTTCGTATGAGGGCTACTTTTTACAATTCAATATCTTTGGTATCTAAAAACCACTTTAATAAAACTCAAAAACATTTAAATTTTAGATAACTCGACAGTTGTTTCGTTAACCATGTTAGCGTCATCAGGAGATGATTAAAACTGAGAACCAATCTTATTCTTCTCCCGATGTTATTCCCATGGTTAAAAAAACGCGGACCGATTAGTGCATTCGAGTGTAGTGTTTAAGCGTTTTAGAGCTTTGTAAAAGTGGTTTTTAGAGATCAAAGACATTGATTTGTGAAAATAGCCCTCATACAAAAACGCCCCCACCGCTAGGACCCGGGCCCAGTGTAGGGTTATCTCCTTAAATAGGAGTACACACCATAAAAGTTGAAAGAGGTTTTCAGTGGCTTATTAAAAAATTCAGTAAGCTTTTGGTCTATTGCGGAGCTTATCTATGGATATTCTAATATTTGACGAAGGCGCCACTGTCAATCATTAAGGCATTTATATGTGACACTGATGGTTCTCATATTAAAGATAAATAAATCTGCTCATTATTTAAATAGTCATGTAGAGATAATCTAGTCAAGAAGAAAAAATTTAATGATAGCCTTGTAAACAACAGTGATAATATTTTTGTCCAGGAGGAGTGTTACAATTTTTTCTGACTCACCGACACATATTTATGAATCCATTACTGTTCTCGACAACAGAGTATTTAAACTTCTACAATTAAATTTGGGGGCTACGTCATGTCATTGTGAATTAACCTATTGCATGCGTAAGGACAAGGCTACACCAACTAATATAATTATCACGAATTTAAAACAAAACTATATTTGCTTTTAATCAGACCCCCCATGGCAGTCAGTGCCATTGCCACTTACAAATTTGCCCATGATCGGTTCCGTTCTAATTGTTACAACATTGTATAATTCGTTGTTTTTTTCTGTCATAAAAAAGTGGATATTATAAGGTATTTTTGATAATAGTATACGCGATGCATCATTTTTTTTTTTAGATATTTTTATATATTACGTCAGCTAACAATGACGTTAATATACTTTCTAATCTATGTGATTGATATAATTCATTCATACTGGGTATTTTTAATATTACTTTCTACACTGTGCATAAATTTTAAGAATATTTATTTTCGTATTCTACTGAAAGAATTGGACTGCAAATAAAATTCGTTTCGAGGCGGAATCACAACGTCAAAACAATCATAGTTTAAGAAGTGTTTACCAATTGGGAACAAATGACAATATCCTAAACTTATAACTCTCTACCCATTCTAACGCCTCATTCTAGTTATTTCAAGTATACGTCTGGATAATATCTTCCAATGATGCCATCGATCACGTCTTGTGGGATTTAAGGCTCATAAAATGGGAAAAATACCGACAGTCGCCCAATATCATCTGAAAATGGATGAGTTTTTAAAATCAACGGAACTAAAAAAAATCACGCAAAAATGCGAGCTAATGTGCGAGGTCTAATCAGTATTTCAATGTGCTATAATTACGCTATGAAATAAAAGAAATACATTGGAACATGCATAGAATTTCTCGTAAACGTATATACTTTTTTTTCACTCAAATACTAATACCATTTGAGGAATTAATTAAATGAATTGGATCCAGGTGCAAGAGCTATATAAAAACATTATTTTATGCTTATTAATTCCATGATATATAGATTTATCTAATGCTCTTAAAATACATCAGTAGATGTTAAGTTAAAAAACCGCTGCCCAAGGAATCACTATTTCTACATGTAGGTTTTGTATCCAAGTCTTATCCAATGTAATATTTTACTCCCTTTAATAATAGGGTTGGGATGGCAATGAGGGTGGTAGAGGGGGTAGCTAATGCTAAAATAAATTTTAGAGGCCCTTGGTTCTCGTACACACACTAAATCCCAATTTGGTTTTTACTCCCTTTAATAATAGGGTGGGGGTGGCAATGAGGGTGGTAGACGGGATAGCTAACGCCAAAAAAAAAATTTTTTTTTGAGATGTTTCGTTCTTGTATACACACTAAATTACATTTTAATTTTTCTTTACTCCCTTTCATAATAGTGTGGAGGCGGTATTGGGGGTGATAGTGGGAGCTCGCTCAAGAGGAATAACATATACCGATTCCAGCGAGTTTCACCGGCGAAAAGCCCAGTATATAGGGCATTTACAAATTTAATTTTTTTCCTATTTATGTTTCCAAATTCAAATAATTATTGCAGTTAATTCATTTCATGTTTACATTTATTTAGTCATTTAATATTGAACACGGTAAAGTTGCCAGAATGCATTTTTAAAATCATATTTTTAAAGCAAAGTTAAACGCTACAATTTTGAGACAGAATTTGCATAAAATCTAGTCGAGTCGCAGGGTTTGCTTATCAGTTATAAGATAAGTGTCAAGTACTTCGTGTATTCCCGTAGTAAGGAATCGCCTACACGTTTCTAGCTTAACCATAGAAAAAGATAGAAAATTGAGCGTCACTGTAAATTGCTGCACAGGGCTACGGCGTGTCGAATATTATAATAGCGTTAAAATAAACATATTCCCACAAGAAACAAGCAGAGATGCATAATCCGGGTAGAAGGGTGACATCAGGAACCATATAAAAGAAGATCAGACTGTTCAGAGGAGGAGAATCATTTATAATCCCAACCGAGTTACTTTGCAGAGTTCACCTCAGCTGTACTTCGGAAATAAAATTAAACCACGCTCAAGGTACTTTGCAGACTTCGGTCAGCTGTACTTAGGAAATAAAAGATACCACGCTCAAGGTACTTTGCAGACTTCGGTCAACTGTACTTAGGAAATAAAAGTAAACCACGCTCAAGGTGCTTTGCAGACTTCGGTCAACTGTACTTAGGAAATAAAGTTCTAATACGCCATTGCATCGCAGTATTTCGTGTTCGTTGTACTTACATCGAAGACAATCATTGTTTAACGTACTTTTTATGAAATCCCGTTTCAACGTCTCTACGATGCCCTACGAGGACGTTAAACATGTAGAACCTGGGGGAGAGCATTCACGGGCGATATAACGCCATACAGAGCGCACAGAAATTCAGCTGGCATAAATTTCTAAAGTTGATTACTTTCTTATTTCGAGGCTCTACTTTATTATTTGCAATTGCATTCATATTCTGGTTTCGTCGGGGTGTAATGGGGAAAATTGACGCATTTGTGGTACTAAAAGAATATTAGTTTTTATGAAATACTAGCTTTGACTTTTAACAAGAAAATATAATATTATATTACCAGTTATTCAGTTATGATTTCATTCACGAATTTAATTCATAAAATTTCACTTTCTGAATATTCTACTAGAGGAATTTGCGTTTGCAAAATAATAAGTTTATATTCAATAACTATATATTATTTTCTGCGTTTATGCAATGACAAGAAACTTTCACTGCCATTATTTTTTTTTGTGCATTTATTAAGGCTACTGTGTGCCTAATTTTGGACATGTCAAATGTCATAGTAATGTTTATCTTTCAAATGATTATCTGAGATTTCTCACCAGCGATCTATTTGGTTTTCTATGATTGTTTAATGACGATCTATCCATTTAATTACCTTGCGCTCACAAACTGTACAGGCCATCGGTCAGTGCTGGGTTAATTAGCCCGTACACCTGTTAGTATTAAGAAGGGTTTTCTTTTCGTCGAGTGCTGAACCGGGACGTCTCGTCTGTTTGATTTACATCTACCCACCTCGTTTTACGTTGTTGGACAGTCAAACAAAACTTGATAGACTGCTTGTTTTAATTATAATCAAAGAATTTTTCCTCAACATTCTATGATCTTTTACATGAGTATTTAATGTTCATTTCTCAACTTAATTTTGATAATGTATAAACATGACATGATTCTTGTCCTCTGTTTTGCATTCGATTCATTATTTGGCTATTGCTAACAACTTTAATTATAAATTATTATTATCTAGCGATTGCTAACAACTTTCTTTAATTATAAACCATTATTACCTAGCGATTGCTAACAGCCCTATTATAGATTATTATTATCAGGCCATTGTCACAACCCTAATTACTATTAAAATAACACAGCATACTTTTGTATCTCAGTTCTTGTTATTGCATCAAAACACTCAGTACATCTATAGTATGGTCATTACTATAGCGACGCAAATTTTCCTATTATAGTATTTAGACAATTGTCTCAAATATTTGGATTACTTTTGATTTCATGTTCGACTATTGTTGCATCAATTTATATAAAATAAAATGTTTTTTTTTTACTATTTTTTCCCATCAATTATTGTCTTTTCTTTCACCTTTACCTTTTTCTTCATATAAGTAATAAACTATATAAATGGTTTTGTTTCAAAGCAAAATAGAAAACAAACTTCAACTATAAATGTACAGTACAATCTTGAGTAATAAAATACTACATAAATAACATATATAATTAACTAGGTCTCTCAATTAATAGACAGTGTGTTCAAGTTTACCAGGTATTTCAATTAATAGAGTGATTAATTTTCTAAGGTATATAGTATCAGACAGAAACAAGTAATATTAAACTTTATATAAAAGAACCTGGGTAATTAAAAACGGTTACTACACACACAATAGACGATCACGCAAATACCGACGTCTCATGACATTTTAAGCCTATTTAAAAAAAAAAAATCCGTTACTCTTCTTCCACTGGACGTGGAAGTAAAATTATGCCAATTCTTATATTTCGTAACTACAAATCTTCTGATTTTACAAACAAAACTATCAAGTAGAAAATCATAGCACTATTGTTATAGACTAAAATTTTCTTAACATTTTTTCTCATTACTTAGATTAATAAAGACAGTTATGTCCAAAAATAGTTTAAACTTTATCGACTTTTGGTTATTTTTTGCTTTCATTTCTTCCCAAACGCTCTCATTACTATCATGAGTTTCTTCCACAATATAAATAGATCATGCTTATTGCTTATTTTTTTTTGCTTTAGGCGCTGTTTATGATCTGCAAGTGATCTTCCTTCTTGAGAAAGTGTAAATAATTTTAGGATCCTATAATTCCAAACAAAGCATGTTGTAATGAATGAACATGTAGGCAGTGACACTTTTTAAGATTCACAGTGATTTTCCAATGATTGAAAATAAAATTATGATTTTCTACTAATTTTAGCATACTGAGTATCGACAACGAGGTGCTTCTAATTCCATATCAATACGACATATTTTTCTCCATAGTTTCGCCGTTGTTTATATTTAAACACGCTGTTTTATTAACAGATACCTATTTTTTCCGGTTTGTGTATTTATGATTATGTTTTCTTAGATTTCTATAAGTTTTTATAATTTGTAATATAAAATACGTACATACGTATCAATGTACTATAATTAGTTCAAAGCTCTAAAAGTGCTAGAAAATATATCTCTCTTTTAGTATCACACTTTGTCCCTGTAAATAGATTAACGGGAATCCTTAGAACGTAAAAATATAATCCCATAATATGTATTAAAATAAAATAAACGCCTACATAGTAACATGCGTTTGCGTGCCATACATGCGCCCTTCATATCTAAAAATCGAAATCCACTAAGTAAACTACCTACATACCTATGTAAGAATACATTTTACAAATAATTATATTTTTCAAGATATTAAAATATTTTAGAAATATCGTGAAACATTTCCACTGGAGCCCAATCTATCTAAATTTTTGCCGTATATGGAATTATCTGGACAGGCGAATTTTATTAACCTTCGAGTGGGGAGAAAATTTTGGAAAAATATTTAGCTTTTCCTCTTTTTTTCTTCGCGATTAATTTACTGATAAAAAAGACAGTAAAAACTGTTTCTTTTACTTTGGTAAGTCACAAAATGACGCATTCACTGGTCGTTGGATAGGTAGAAGAGGTCCTATGATGAAGTGGCCACTTCAGTCACCAGATTTGACTCCATCAGACTTTTTTGTCGGGGTACTTAAAGATACGGTAGTTTTAGGAGTGGTTGGTGAAGGTTGGTGGGAGAAATGAATATTACCATCATCTTGAACACCCTCGAAAACGAAGATAAACAAATTTTCATTCATTTTGATTTCTTGATATTTTAGTGTTGGGGAGGGGGTAGTTTCAAACCCCGGGAGTAGATAAGATATGTTGTGTGGTTAAATTTCATACGGCCTACCCAAATCCTGCCCAAAAAACTGATCCGTATGCCTACGATGGAAATAAACGCGAAATAGGGGTGGTTTACCAGTTTAGGGGTAGTTGCTGAGGGGTGGGAACCATCACCATCGTGTTCAGCGTCCTCGAAAACGGGGGTGGGGGAGGGTATATTTCATCCCTGTAACAGAACTTTTCTGTTTTGAACATTTTTTGCAACTTTTTCATGAACTACTTTATTTTTATAAGATACATATCACAATCCGCGTACATTTTTCTCGCTACGCTATATATATATATATTTTATAGCTGATTGTGAAAATAAATCTAAAGCAATTTGGACAATAATTAAGTCGGAAACCAGAAAAAAACAAAACAGTGATAACAACCAGGAGCAAACAACACTAACAGCTGAAAATATTAGTACCTTTTTTGCAAATATCGGATTAAACATTGCTTCCCAATTAAAACCATCCAAACAACCTGATGAGCTATTAAGAAGTCAAATAATATCCAACTCTAGGTCTATATATTTGGAAGAAGTGGAGGAAAACGAGATTAGAAATGTTATACAGAACATCAAGACTAAAAAAACAGAGGATATACATGGTATATCAACTTACATTTCAAAGAAAATTGGAGATGCTCTGGTAACACCAATTACAATAACAATAAATAAGTGTATACAAGAGGGAATATTTCCCAATGATTTAAAACATGCGAAAATTATTCCGATATATAAGAAAGGTGTGACATCAATAACATCAATAATTATAGACCTATCTCTATCCTACCAGTCATTTCACAAATATTTGAAATTATTTAAAAAAAAGACTGATAACATTTTTTGAGAAATTTAATATATTACATAGCAGTCAACATGGGTATCGTAAAGGGAAATCAACTACCACTGCCTTGATAGAAGCAGCAGAACAAATAACAGAGGCTCTCGACAGACAAGAAGAAACAGAAATAATCTGCTGTGACTTAAGTAAAGCTTTTGATACGGTTGACCATAAAGTTTTGCGTAGTAAACTACACTATTATGGCGTGAGAGGAACTCCACATAAATTGTTCGAATCATATTTATCAGATTGATATCAAACAGTATGGTGGAATGATAAGAGATCAAACCCAAAGCTACTAACCCAAAGTGTGCCACAAGGATCTGTGTTGGGGCCAGTGCTATTTATAATATGTATCAACGACTTACTCTCTAATGTTAAGAGTTATGGGGCTTGTTTATATGCCGATGATACAACATTTATAACAAAAGCGAAAAATAAAACAGAGCTAACAACCCTATCACAAAATATATTGCACGAAGTAAATATCTGGCTCATGGCGAACTCATTGGCATTAAACAGAGAAAAAACGCAAAATATAATTTTATCTACAAAATGAAAAACGGAGAGGTTATCGTTGAAATTCTTAGGCTTAACATTAGACAGTAAATTAAATTGGAAATGCCATATTGAAGAGCTCTGCAAAAAACTTGCCGCATTAGAATACTTAAAAACGTATCCAATCCGCAAAAATAGCATATTACTCAAATTTTCATAGCGTCGCAGCATATGGAATACTACTATGGGGAACATCATCTAACGCTCAGAAAGACTTCGTCCTACAAAAGAAAGCCATCAAAACATTATGTGGCATGAATTATAGAGAGAGCCGCAAAGATGCCTTCAAAGAACAAGGTATTCTCACTATGCCAAGCTTATATATACTCAGTTGCCTTAAGTATGTGCATTCACATAAAGATAAATTTAGTCCAAATCTTGAAAATCACCACTATAACACAAGAAACAGGGAACAGCTACAAATTCCGCATCATATAACTCAGCAGGGAGTGGACTACTGGGGTCCAAAATTGTATAATAAAATTCCTCTCGAGATAAGAAATAAAAATTTTAAGGCGTTCTCCAGTTGGGTAAAAAACTTGTTGACCACGGAAGTGTTTTACTCTCTTACAGAGTTTCTAGAACATTGACACTTTACTGATTGTTCATTTGTTGTATTGTTATTTATATTTGATTTCATATTTCTGTATTTTGACGCTTCCTGTAAAATTCTTTTTACAGAATAAAGTACTATTATTATTATGATTATTATTATTATTATTATTTTTTATTTTTTTTTTTACAAAAAACCAGTCACCTTACTCTGTGGCTCCGACCCTCACAGAGGGGAGCTGGTGATACCAGTAGCCACTCCCCACGCCCGTGGGGTGAGTGACTACCGGGTCCGTGAATCGTGTGCCCTGAGTAGACGTAATGAACCGAGGATGACAGCCTTCTGCATTCTGCCGGCTAAGATCTCTGCCGAATCTCGGCATGCCGGTATGATCTTTAATTCTGAAAGCAGCGTCTGTCTCATTCCACCGAGGGCTCCTATAATCAGTACCACTATTTTAACAAAATGGCCTGGATAAAGCCTGCGGAGTTCGAAGAGCAAATCTCGATATTTTGTCCGTTTTTCCTCCTCTTTCAAGACAATGTTGCTCTCAGCGGGAGCTGAGAATTCCACGACATACATTGTCTTGAGTTGGTGGTCGAGGAGTACTATGTCAGGCTTGTTGGCTTGTACTTGCCTGACGGTGGGAAACGAGTAGTTCCAATAAATTAGGCACTTCTCATTCCCCACAACGGACTCAATATCCCCCGGAACATATGGCAGCACTGGTGTTTCGTCTATCCCATACGAGTGCCTTAGATGATAGTAAAGCACTCGTAATGCTGCGTTGTGTCTATGAATATAGGCCGAGACTGCGTATGTCGGGCAAGCTGACAGTAAGTGCATTACAGTCTCCGGCGCCCTGCGGCAGGCTCTGCAGCTGATATCAGGGACCTCCATACCCATGACACGACGTCGATAGACGAGAGTGTTAAATACACCATCCTGGCAAGCCATTATGAATCCCTCGGTCTCAGACTTCAGTCCAGCTGACCTTAAGAAGGCGAAGGTCAGCCTTACGGATAAGCCGAGGTCTTCTATATTTTTATAGAAGACCCCGTGCAATGGCTTATCCTTATGGAGCTGCAGAAGGATGTCGTGTTCTGCAGCTCTAATGTGGGCTTTTAGTCGAACGGGTTCCAACTCGGTGACAGAGTCGGGGTTTACCCGCTCGACGTCGAAGATGAGACCAAGTTCATCGGCTGCTCTCCGTGCTGCCTTAAAGAGAAAAGCTCCTACCTCTGCATTTTCATGGTCTCGGACCATGCAGAGGAGGGGATCCGAACTCCTGATGACCTTACATGCTCCGTCCAGTATTATTATTATTATTATTATTCTTGCCCTAGGCGGCCGCCTAGGTTATTCAAATCCAAATCTAATTGTATAATTATTAATATGGATGCATTTATGCGTTTACATGTATGTACGTATTAATACATAATTTGAATTAAATTTTATAAACCCCTATTATATTTTGATCATCAACCAGAGGTTGTCGGTATGTCGATTAGGAAGTCAATAATAAAAGATGATGTAGGTAATGAACACCAGTATACAACCATCAATACATTGCCGAGTGTGGACAATTGCCATAAATAAATACTACATGTGAATGTAGCTACAAGCTACTTCGGGATAGTAATAAATTATTGTACAGTTGATTCAACACTAAAAAGTGAAATTTATGAATTTAAAAAACTATTAATGTGCAAAAGCCAAGTAAAAACTTTCTGTTAAGGAAAATGCCAATTAAATAAATTATCTTCGCGAAAATAATCAATTTAATATCGGACAATCAGACACGCAAACAATTTATCGCATCTTATTTAGACTCCTTGAAGTAATAATGATAATTGATTCATTATCACCCCCAATTATATCAACTTTGCTAATGAAACTTACGCCGAAGGCAGCGTTCGCTGTTTTTTGATATTTGTGAAAACGATTTGAGTATCTGAATTAACTGTTAATATAATTGAAATATGACAGCTAAACACAATGTCGGTTCAAGAAAATAAAACATTTAAAAAATATTCGTTTTATTAAAAAATAATAAAGATATAAGTTATAAACTTATAAATATACATGCATATATACACGTCATACAACGACTTTTGCTTAAAATTATTATATGTACAAAAATTTAATATACAATTAAAAAGTAAGTAGCTATTTAAGGAATTATTGCAATTTAAGTTCGTTCCTTAGAATTTTTCCGCTAGGATTCCTTGGTATGGATTCGATGAACTTAACACCTCCAGACAGTTTCTTGTAATGTGTCACTCTTGCATTTACTAAACGTTGAATGTCATCTTCGTTTATATTTAGTCCGGGTTTCCGCACAACGTAAGCCCTTGGAACTTCGCCCGCCAGCGTGTCAGGAATACCTACCACTGCAGCATCGGCGATACCTTCTATTTCTAAAATTAAATTTTCTAATTCCGTCGGAGATACCTGAAAATAAAAAAAATACTGTAGATATAAAATAAGTTATAACTGCATAATCATCATAATTTTAAAATGTTTATTTTTATAAACAAATTACATACTACGCAATGTTACGAAGTTCAAGAGTTAAAAGCTTCATAAACAACTTTAGTCGATTAACTGAATTGAAAATACGTTGCAGGTGGCTATATTCGAGTACAACTTTGTTTGGTTTCTATTTGTACTTTCTCTGCTTTAATAAGTCATAATTATACCATTAATTCGTATCGATTAGTAACATGTTGAAAGTGTAAGGGTCAAACAAACACACCCACATCTGTCGTCCATATTTGGTTTATCGGTTGGCAACACTACGTCACTTGTACGTCAACTACGACGGCCAACTTCATTATTGTCACGGCTTGATGCAGGTATTCGTCTTTTGTGTTTTGTTTAGTTGAAAAAGTGTAAAAAGCCCACTGGAACCTCGAGAATATGGAAAATCCCGAAGAAATACTACACAGTTTGGAGGAATTTTCCAAAATGAAACCTAAAGACATACCACGCGAACTAGAGGAATATCTTTGCTTTGTTGCAAAAACAGGCAACCCAGTTTACCAGTGGCCGACAATAAAAAGCCTTTTCCGCGAGAAATTACTCAGTGTTATCACAGAATTTTATGAGGCCTGCCCCAATGTGGAAATCCCACCTTGCCCTAACATAGAAATGTTCAACTATGACCTCATGAAGAATTTTATACTGGAGAAACTAGATACCTTCGCTTCGGCACCATTTACTGTTCAGAGAATTTGTGAGCTTTTAACGACGCCTAGGAAGGAATACAATAGGATAGACAAATACATGAGGGCCTTAGAGAAAAACATCTTAGTTGTCAGTACGACCGAGCCAGGTCGAAGGTCAACAGAAAATGGTGAAGGTATAATGAACGGGATAGAATCTGAACATCTGCCTGAATCGAGTAACTGTAGTCATGATATTAATGTCGAAGAAATGGACGAATCACCATCGTGGCCTCGAACTGCCCAAGTGGCGCCCATGCTGTTTGAAAGTAGCGAGAATGAAGAAAACCAGGCCACGACAGAAATACAGCAAACTGGTGACATACAGGAGAGTTTTGAAAATGGTTCTGACGCGAAATTGGGTAGGTAAATGTAAATTTTATATCCTTTACTTGCAGGTAGTTGAAAGTTTTCGAGATTAGTGAGGTTCAGGTTACTTTTTCCGTATTTCATTAATTTTTAGGAAGTATTGACCAGTTTTTTAGCAAATCGCTTAATATTGTGCAATACGATTAAAAAAAAATTGAAATAATGAAAATATAGATTTACTTTAACATTGCTATTGAACAAATAAAGTAGATATTGTAAAAAGGTAACGTTTAAGTAAACAGTAGCAGATGCAAATAAACATTTTTCTAACAGTGTTGTATGTAATGTAATTATCATGTTTCTGCCAACTGAAGGTCAATTATTGTAATTGTTTCTCAAGGCAAGGCAGTTCTTAAAACATCACGTTATATTTGTTGTCATTTTATTTTCCAAATTGCAGAAATGCCATCAAGCAGTACGGCCGTTTCCACCCCATCACAGGTGCAAAACCCACAGGAAACTGTCATTACTTGTAGAAGTATCGACGAAACACAGCAGCCTTACGTTTCGATAGAGCCCGTAGTTCTGAACACTTGCGCTACGTCTCACCAAGAAAATATCGAGGAAAATGAGGCCGATTCTTCTGTTACAATAACCGCTGTACCAGCTGGTGTTCAACAAAGGAGAAACAGTGTAGAAAGAGCGGGGACCACGGAAGACATTTCGGCCGATGTTGAAGCCGAAGTGGATACGGACGAGATCAAAGACACCATAGTGGTAGGTGATGTTTGCAATATCGTCAACTTTGAAATTAACACTTTGTATTTTGCAGCCGGAATTGATTGAACAAAAACTGCCAGAGAAGGAAGAGGAAGGGGATGCAGAAACACCAACATCTAAAGAAGAGATTTTGCCTACCGTTCCCTGCCCGGAGCCTATAATAGAACCCACGACGGAGGCAAAAATAGTGGTACACTCAGACGAAACAGCCCTTGTCGTTCAGGAAGAGTCGGGTATCGAAAATATATCACCAGAAAATAGTTCTTCGTCTCCTGAGACATTGCAAATAGACTTGAATCAAGAGCCTGAGAAGAATCAGCCGGAAAGCATAGAGAAACTAGAGGATCAAGCCAAGATTGAGGAAAAGGAAAACATATCGGAAGCGACTACCAACTGGACAGAAGAAACGAAAGAGCCACAAGTTCTGGAGGAGTGTGCGAATACCGGAGCATCTGTTCCTGAGGTTAGAGAGGCAGAAGAGAACGGAATTATTTCCACACCTTCCGAGTCGACCGAGGAATGTATCGACGAAGAGAAAACTGTTGATGAAGCAAAAGAAGATAGTTCTGTTTCTCCAGTCTTAAGCGAGGTAAGTGAGGTGGTGGAAGATCCCTTCGATAAAATTTCATCCACTGCCGAGCTCATAAACAATGAGCAAATCGAGGATAAAGAAGCGGACCCTGTTAGTGCGCCACCTGTTAGTGATTCAGATTGTAAAATAGACTGTGAGGAAACACCCATGGAAGTTGATATTGTTAGTGAGACGGAGGTGGAGAAAAAAGAGGAGGCGGACGTGAGCGAGGAGCCCTCTTCCACCTCTGAAGCAGCTGCTCTGTAATATAGGCCCACCCATTTACTCCGGTAGGATTTTATTTAATTGTCGAATTAGCCTCTTATTATTATTTTTTTTGTATTGAAACCGGGGACGCAACGCACCTGTTCATACTATACCTGTTGCCCTCACCTTATCACTGTTTTATAATTTTAAGACTCCCTTGTAGTTTATAAGTGGTTTTTGCATTACCATTTTTTTAAAATAGGTGTCTAGATTAATTTATATATAAACAGAACTGAATTAAACCTTTTTTTCTCTATAAAACATATTTTATTTGCGGGTTCTAAGACGTTGCATTTTTTACCATGTACGGAGGAGAACCGACCGCGTATTGACGGCTTGTTCGAACAAGTAATATTTATTAAGTAAATTTTGATATAATGTATGCTTATTTTTACATTGCCGCAGGAAAATTTATACGAAAGTTACGATTGTGTTAGAGATAATGTATATATAGTTTCCAGTAAAGTCTTATGCCTTACGGTGTGTTTTATTTATTACACGAGTCGAAATGTTTCTGTCTTATTTATACTGACGCTCAAAATTACGTGTTCTCATAGCATTTATCCAGCTAACCATCCAGGTCTCTTCATCAAAGTAAATGGTCTAAGCAGCGGGAAAAATGAGGAATTTCCTCTTAAGTAACTCAACAAATGACTTACTTTGCTAATAGAGTTGAGGTACTCAGTACTAAAACGTACTCCAAGTAATCAGTACATTTTTACTTTAAGGACGTTCCCAACAAAAAAAGTATTCTTACGATTATCAGGAAAATGTATATATGGGAAAAATTAGAGTAGCTGTAAATTTGTAAATATTAATACCTAAAATTCCCATTTTAACATGCTAATATCTTATAATCCCATATTCACTTACGTTTTATTTCATTACAATGATAGCTCTCTTACGATTTTCTTCAAAATCTGAGAGCTATTGGAAGGAGAAAGAAATAGGTATTTTCCTCTAAAAAAAAAATACTGCAAGCAGTATTCGTTTTTCTGTAAAATATGTTAAAAGTTCGTGACTTTCTGTCGCTCTTGGCTTGCCTCAGATAAGTTGGTGAGCAGGAGTTCGCGACTTGGCAACGTTTCAATGACACGGTAACATTTAAAATGCTGTCAACACACAGTTTATGTCAATAAATGCGTGTACTTTATGGATATTACGAATATATGGATTATCGTAAGAATAAAAGTTGATATTTATGGTATATATAATGCACTCTAAACCAAAGCAAGAACTCACGCTCTGGTGAGTATAAAAACGAGCCATTGCCAGATTGAGTCAAGCAACGCAGCAGGTGGAGCGAGAAAGTGCAGTGCTTGTCAACAAGTTTTTATATAAGGATGATGGTTTACATAGGAGAGGTCCTTTTGTAGGTTGAGAACAACTGGCTCTTGGGAACACCCTTAAGTACTTTTAAAATCCATGTAACTGCTATTTATGTTCCCACTGTTCCCAGTATTTTAACTAAAAAGTACTGGATACCTGTACGGTCGTGAGCAAAAAAAAAATAGGACAAGTCATAACGGTATTTTGCTAAAATCTAGTTGTGTACATCTAACTTTAATTTTTGTGACATTGTCAGTTAGTTGTCATAATTTATTGCAAGTGTGCAAAAAACTAATATGCCTCATATAAGCAATTTAGTTAAATCTGGAGTTATTTCTAAAGCAGAAGATGGATGGTCAATGAGACAAATTGCACTGCGTTATAATATTGTGTGTAACATTTTAAGAAAGTGAAGTGGTATGATTAGCAGAAATCCTGGATCAGGGCGACGAAGGATATCAACTCAACAACAAGATTTGCAATTGGTAAATGCTTTAATAGACAATCCAATTTACTCAGTTATTCAGGCTGCTGAAGAAACAAATTTTCCTGGATCGTGTAGAACTGGTCACCAGCGAGCAAGAGAATCGGAGCTACGCTGTCATGCAGTAGCACAGAAATTCTTACTTAAAGCTGAACATAAAGAAGCTCGAGTAGGATTTGCGCTTGAATTTTTAGCGCCTGATGTAAATTTTTGGAACAATGTAATCTTTACAAAAACTTACCAGTCAACACACAACGGCCGTATTTGTGTTTACCGCCCTCCGAATACTCGATTAGATGAGAAATATAGTGGTAGATTTTCCGTCAATATGTGGGCTTGGATATCAGCACGTGGTCCTGGTGTTTTGTGGCATATTGAGGAACAATTTAATAGTGAAATGTATATTAGGATTTTAGACAATATTATGCTCCCTTCTGTGTCACAATTATTTCCTAATAATGAGTTCATATTTCAATAAGACAATTGTCCCGTTCATACTGCTTATGCCGTAATTAACTGGTTTCAAGATAACAACATCAATGTTCTTAACTGGCCCAGTCATAGTCCAGATCTCAACCCTGTGGAAGAAGTCTGGGGACTACTTGTAAGAAGTATCAAAAAACGAAATGTGAGACCACAGAATGCCGAAAAATTACTGTAAATAGTAAATAATGCATGGGAAAATATTATTACTAATGATTATTGTATAAGGTTATTTAATTATATGCCAAACAGACTTATAGAAGTTATAAATAGAAATGGTGTAATAACGAAATATTAATAGTTAGTTTCTTGTTAAGTAGAATATCCTCTGTCCTTGGACCCAGGATTTCTACTAATTGTACCATTTATTCTCCACTTTCTTAAAATATTACACACCAAATTTTTGTTAATGTTATAACGCAGTGCAATTTGTCTCATTAACCATCCATCATTTACTATAGCAATAACTACAGCATTAAAAAAAAAAAAATTTAAAAGATATCTGTTTTATTTCGGCTACTCATTACATATTCAAATAGAGACAGATTTACATTAGAAAAAAAAAAGTTGTCCTATTTTTTTCTGCTCACTCGAAGCATATAGACATGAAATATCATTTCATAAAAGAAAATGTAGTTAAGTTTTTTCTGTTAAGAACTTGTCGACAAACCAAATGCCTGCTAATGTTTTAACAAAATTTCAGAGAAACAGCAAATTTTTAAAGTCATTAGATATTTCTTAAAAATGTTGAGTGAGGGTCTTAAAATAATCAACATTTTACAAAATATTGTATTAGTATTACCAACTTTGAGGGTTGTATGCTTTGCGAAGGTGGTAGTGGAAATGTATGTTATCTTTTATAAAATATAGTTAGTTTTTCTTCGATCGTCACAGAGTTAGAACCGTCATTTTCTTCTTCCCTTTTTTCCTCCATACTTTGATAATCTACATGTTTAAGTACTTTTTAAGAAATTTGTTCTCATTCTTTTATTATATTTAACATACTAAATTTCTTATATCAGATTCAAACATATTGTTTCATTTCTACAGATCAAAATTTAAAGCTGTATAAACTATTAGTTCAGATATATAAAATTGAAACAAACCTTAATTCTGATCCATCATTTCCGATGTCTCCTCCGGTTGCATCATTGCGAAGGACTGAGTTTTTTTTTTGTAAAAATTAGTTTTCTTTTGACTCTCATCACTTTTGTAAATTACTTTTTCACATATAAATTTTTTAGATTTGATGTGATGTGATTCACAAAAGATTTTACCCTCCCCCTTAACTTTGTTATTAGAAAAAAAATAGTAAAGATTTCTTTAGAAATTTTACCTAAAAGCGAACACAAGACAATGAATGCAGCAAGTTTTCTGCTCTTCTATGCTGTGTCTGTTTATATGTAACTAAATGAAAAGAAAAAATGGCTTTTTGTTTAAAATGCTAAAGAGTAATATGCAATTTGCATTGAAACTAAAAACATGATTACCATTAACGATTAAATATTTTGTAGTAGTGTAGTACTTGTAGCATAATTAATTAAATTAATTTAAAAATTACTGGAATCGAATACCTAAAAAAGTATTACAGTAGATTCAAAATAGTACTAAAAAAAATTACTTTAAGTACTTGTAATACTTTTACTTGTACTTAAAAAAATACACGGAGTATTTAAAGGTACTCTAAGTATTTTAAGTACTTAGAGTATTTCATGGCAATACTTTCTACTGGTTACTTAAATTTCAAGTAAATTACTTAATACTTTAAGTACTTTTTCAAAGTATTTGTACTTAATACTGAGAGTAAAAATTCAAATTTGGACTACTTGTACTGTGTACTGGGAGTACTTCTTAAAAGTACTTGTCTCAGCTGTTTGCTAATGGTTTCTTTGCTAAAGTATAAAATTTACTTACTAGGTTTTTTGATGTGTATATTACAGAACTGGGCTGTATTCGAGTACTTCTATATTCGAATACTTATGTGTATTCGACAATTGTATTTGAATACCTTTCTGAATTTTATATCCAATATTCGTATTCATTATTAATATTCAAAGTATTTTGTATTCGATTCCATTTTTCTGGTATTTGATTACTTTAAATGTAATCGAGTACAATAAGTATTCGAATATAATTCGCAAATTGACGGATACATTATTTGAGTCAATCTATGCATGTTTTAAACTGGTGTCTTATTGGCTAGATGAGATGTGACAAGACGAAGAAATAAAACGCTGTGGAGTCTATTTTTAGATGAGATTCTTACGGCTGCCAGTACACATCCATTTGTTTTCGCATTACTTCCTTATTTATGTCTATATTTGGGCAAATTAATTTTTGTTGTGAGTACTGCTTTTCTGTGCAATTTGTGATTTGCAATATAGAAGATTTGTAGTACCATGATAGATACACCAAGGCGAAATGCTCGTTTTGGTTTACAAAATCTTAATGTTTCCGATTTGTCATTATCACAGTTACTTACCTCATATTCTACTCTATTTACCATGAAGATAGAGAGCTTACATATATTACATTCATCGATTTGTCAGAATACTTACTTGATTTCCCTTTACTTTTATAAGCTCTTTACACCGATCAACAATAAACAAGTAACCGTCTTCGTCATAATATGCAACGTCTCCTGTATGTAGCCAGCCATCTTCGTCAATTGTTTCTGCAGTAGCTTCCTCGTTGTTTAAGTAGCCCATCATTAGCTGCAGAAAATAAAAAGATATGTAACAAGGTAATAGGTATTAGCCTTGGAAAGAGAAACTGCTGGAATGGCACCCATTGGAAAATTTGTAAAATATTTATTAAGTGGAAGACAAAGCGGGTTATAAGTAATAAATAAATACGATTAAACAAGAGTGCTAAACAAACATTCCAGAGAATAATCATTCAGCTACTACGTCCAACAAATTGGCTAAAATAAAACTTAATTCATGCATTTTACATATACAGGGCGTTTTAGGATGAACACCCTGTGTATATCAAGAGCAATTTCTCAACTATTTATAAGGGGGAGTAAAATCTTAAATTAATATTACCTGCGGGCCCCGCACTAATAATTCTCCAGATTGATGTGTCCCAAGGGGTTCCCCCGTACTCAAACTGACAATCTTGGCCTCTGTTCCGGGGTAGGCCACGCCCACTGTGCCTATTTTAGATGGAGGGGTCATGTGGGGCATGAAGAATGTAACAGGCGCACTCTCAGTCATCCCATAACCTATAAGTATATGGAAAGAGAAACGATAATATGATGTTAGAATACTCTTTTCTGATATCAAAGAAATTTTGTTTATTTTTAGCTCCGTCTCTCTGTCTGTCTGTCTTAATGTTCCATGCCTCGAAGACAACTAAACATATTTTAAGAAGCGTGCGTTACCAAGGTCAAATAGTGCGTTAAATATCCTCATTCTTATTTGTACACAATTCTTAAAAACAAGTCAAAACCTCCACTTTTTGTCATAAACTCATAGATTGTCTTTACTTGTAAGTACTTTTTTATTGCATATAGGTAAATTCATATTTCCTTACCTTGTCGAATTACGACTTCTGGGCGATTAATTTTCTCCCTGAACCTTTGCAATAGTCCCTCGGTTAGCGGAGCGGCTCCTGACTGAATCGCCTCCACCGAAGACATATGCTCAGCAGTAACTGCGGGATGTGTCGCCAAGAATAGCAGCAGCGACGGTACGACGAATAAAGACGTTGGTCGGTACGTTACTAACGCCCTGACGTAATCTTCAGGAGTAAACCTGGGGATAGTCACGAGATGAGAGCCATTCTTTAGGCAGATACTCAGGATCCCGTTGAAGCCGTAAATGTGGAAGAACGGGAGCACGGTGAGGACTTTGTGCCTTTGTCCATCTGTAATGCAGACGATAGTTAACAAAAAATCTTACCCGGTGGTTTGTTTTACTCAAATTGTACATGAATTTTTCTCAGGTTAGTGATTTGGACCTTTTACTCGCAAAAACCAACTCACCACTTGCAAATGGGCTTATTAGCGCAGGATGGTCTCCTTGGACGAGATTGGCTACTAGGTTGTAGTGGGACAACATGACCCCTTTAGGAAGACCAGTTGTACCACTTGAGTAGGGAAGTAAAGCCAACTCTTTCGGGTTAAGGCCAGGCAGTTCGCTTTCATGACCAGCTAGAAATATAAAGAGTCGACATGGTAAAATTTCAAACTACTATGTCAGGCAACGTTTAACATTACCTGTGAGCAAACTCTGGAGTCCATGGACATTGTTCGATATATCATCCTCGCCACCGATACATATCGTCGATCTATAACCTTGCAAGGTGGGCCCGATGGTAGTGGCTACTTCTAACAGCAATGGCACCGTTATGATCATTTTAACTCCGGCATTTTGAAACTGCCTCCTGATTTCATCTGACAAAGTAATTTGATTTAGTCAAGCTCCCATCAACCTTCGACAAGACTTACCAGGCGTGTAAAGGGGATTCACAAAGGTGACAGTTAACCCTGCCTCCATGGCACCGTAGCATACGACTGCAAACTCGGGTATGTTAGGCAGCAAAAGTCCAACAACCTCTCTGGGCTTCATCCCACAATGGCCCAGCAGCGCCTGGGCGCACCTGTTGATTAGCATCCTGAGCATGCCGAAAGAATAACTCCTTCCGGTAGCGGCGCAAGTCTACAAAAATACCATCAGCCATTAATTTTTAATATATTTATTTGTAAGTTGTATAAGCATTTTAAATATATAAATACCATTGCTGGATCCTCAATAAACTGCTCCATGTTCTGGAAAATGTACTCTACAAGATTTTTGTTTGGAATCTTTGGACCCTCTCCTACAGGTGACTTGATCACCCCCCCGCTTAAATGTCTTAAATTTTTAATCAGTCTTTCGGTTCTTCTTAAAACTGCGTTTCCTTTTGTCGCCTGACTTGAGCTGATGGTATATTGTCGTTTATTATTTCCTAAGCCAATAGGAAGCAGCGATAATATTCCAGCTTGATGGTTTTGTACTAGGGGTCTCAATACTAGCATCGACATTTTTAAGAGCTATTGTCGAACGTTTAAGTAAAATATCACAGATTTATGTGTACCTGAAAAAGTAGAGATAGGCAGGTTTAAACACTACTCTTTTGCACTACACAAAACTTTCTGCTAATATTAATATTCTATTTTCTGAATATTCTATTGGGTATATTCTGAGAATATTCCTAAAATATTTTTATTCAAGAAGAATATTATTAGGCTATTATTTATATTTTGACAATGTGCGGTATCAGTATGTTTAAAATATTCTTGAAACATTCTCTTATAAAATAAAATCACAAAAGTTACATAGTGTGAAACTTCCAAATGGAATACATTCAGTATCAATTTTGTACATATTTATAGAAAATACTGATACGTCGATTTTGGATTCTGAAATGACATCCTGCAACGTATAAATTTTACCCGTAAATTCAACCCCCTTCGAGTGGCAGTTGTAACCCCTAAATTTTTAAAAGGGAAGTACGGGCTTGTGACACCTCATTTGAAAGGTCCTTTCATTTTCTATTAAAAAATGCTATGGTTTTAATATTTATTGCAAAAATTAACGGTAAAAAAATTTCATGTTTATACTAGAAAAAACTTAATTTCAATGTAGTAAATGTTCAAAATGAGTTCCTTCAACATCTTGGCAGCATTCTAATCGTAAATAAAAATGTGGGGGTTGATAGCGGCTTTTTCACAAAACTAGCCGCAAACGTATTTTCCTGATAATCGTTACTAATAAAGTGTTATTTAATTATTTATATAAATTTTCATAAACACTCATGCCTATCGTAGGCGATGATGTAAAACACGTGCAACTGCTTTGTCTAAATAATGCTACACCCCTATTGTCTACGATTACTACGTATATAAATAAATTATTTAATATAAATTCTTGTTGATCTTGAAACTCGAGTGACCGTTTACAATTTACATTTCTCCGGGAGCTATTGATACTATTATTAACGGCAAGGGGAAAAATTCACTTGCTGATATTGACTTTTCCTTGACCAAGATGCCAGTGCGATTTGTATTCCAGATACTTTACTAATAATCGACTTGGCGAGGTCGAATGTTCTAGCGAACTATTACTAATTAGTACAGTAATTCAAACGTGAGTTAAACAATGTAGAATAAGGTGTGTTAACCTTTATAAGGCACGTACCAGGACAAACGAGATAGATAAAAATCGAATATGTGAAAAAAAAATTCAATAGAAAATGGTCTCCGTATCGGATAAGAGAAACGCATTTCCAGACTGTTTGGAGAGTTATGTCTGGTACAGTATATTTAATAGTTGGTTGATTAAGTAACTTTTTATTAGGGAACTTTGAATAGTGTGCGATATCTTCAATTTTTATAAACACTCTGCAACAAAATGTTGGGCCGCTCCATAATGTAGAATGTGCAGCACATTACTTAAACGGTCTTTTTCTCAAAAATTGCATCTGTGATATGGGCTAGCCAGCACGATCACCGGATCTAACTCCGGTAGGTTTTTATGGAGACATTGAAACAAGTGGTGTATATTGAGAAGCCACCCAATCTAGAAGCTAGATCTTTCAGAGGATATGACACGAAGCCGTAATAGTTATATTAAGTTGTTGCGAAACTGATCTTAATGCAATTTTTTGTTTGAAATTGTTTGTTACGTTGAAATATGATAATGCATATTTCCCGGACTTTCCACCTATAATTTACACACTTATATCAACAATTATTATCTATGATGCACGCGACTTTTGTACTATGTGGGTACAACTAGGTGTGTAGTTTTTAGATAAGATTAAAATTAATGTGAGTAAAATTATGGTTTATGTACTTAACTTCCGATTGCAAAGTCCACTACTCAACAATAATGATAATCCAAAACTGGGAAATCATTGCATACACGGACAGAAAAAGTATTAATTGTTTTAATGATAAGTAATTAAATAAGTTTAATAATGACAATTAAAGAGATATATTAATTGGAGAACCTTTGCACACTCGGGTGATAGGAATATTCATCGTCATACGGACAGCCAAATAAGTTAAAGATTAAAAAACACATTAAATTAATTAATATGGTATCACGTCAGTATGTTTATTTTTTATAGAATGCTATTTGTTTTATTTTGTAAATACATATAATAATATCCGTCATTAGAGTGATAAAAGCAATCTGCGTTTACAAAAAAACAATATATCACTTTGGTCATGGAGAATGCAACAATTTCAGATACATTTTTTCGCAATTCCAAGTATAAAACAACTAGAAGAAATGTGGGAAATTTAGGAAAATATATATCTTTATGCACCGCGCTGTTTGAACGGAAGTTTAAGTAATATTGTGAGGATTTTTCACATTTATATAAAATTTTATATGCAGTATATACAGGCACATTTTTAATTTTATTAAGTAAACAAAACAATATGAAACAGTTTAAATCAAATGTTCAAACTGGGTACCGTAGTTTATTGACAATAATAAAGGCGTTGGTGAAATTCTTCTAAAACATTTTGTATCGTTTCCGGGGTGATTTGATTAATTTCTTGCCTTATTCCGTCTTTTAAATCATCGACGTTATTTGGTCTGTTGAAGTAGACTTTCGATTTTAAGTAACCCCATAAAAAATAGTCAAGCGGGGTCAAATCGGGAGAACGGGCAGGCCACTCAATTTCACCGCATCTACCGATCCACCTATTGGGTAAAACTTAATCTTTTACTTCCTATGCAAAATGTAGTGTAGCTCCGTCCTGTTGATACCAAATATTTCTATCAATTTCATTAGGGTTGTTATCATCTAGGAAAAGTATTCTTACCTCTGGAGCTAATAAATTTTGCGAGAAATCCAAGTAACGCGCGCCAGTTAATGTGCTATCAAAGAAATATAGTCCGATAATATGAGAATTTATAATTTCTCAGGATATTGAGTATTAGCCTCCATCATCCAATGTGGATTTTCTGTACTCCAGTATCTACAGTTCAATTTGTTGACTGTTACATTTAAGATGAAAGTAGATTAAGCTATGGGCGTTCTGCGCCAAAATCCCATGTTATTTCTTATGAAGGTTCATTCTGGTTTTCAAGGTCACTTTCCGCCAGGCTCCACCCACTTGCGCGCGCAGGGCAATCGTGCTCGCCAATCTTTTGATCTCGTCAAAGTTTATCCAGTGGCCGGTTTTCTTTGAGTGTTCCGCAGCAGACTTAGTGATGTTTTCCTTCTTTGTGTGCCTGATATGTTCTTTCAGCCTGGTATTAATATGTTGCTTGGTCTCTCCTATGTAAACTTCTCCACTACGAATGCTATACACTCCTGGTGGGTCGAGCTCTTCTATTGGTTCGTATTTAGGAAATTGTTGTTCGATTTTTTGTTTTGCGTATAGAACCTTGTATATATGGTAGGTAAGTGGTCGCTGTATATTTCTTTTCTTCTTTCTTCAGCGACCAAGGACTGGAATTGGTTTGTAAAAATTAGTTTTCTTTTGACTCCCATCGCCTTTTTGTAAATTATTTTTTCACATATTTAATTTTTAGGTTTGATGGTGTTATTCACAAAATATTTTACCCCCCTTAATTTTGTTATTTGAAAAAAATAGTAAAGATTTTTCTAAAAATTTTACCTAAAAGCGAACAGAAGACAAGTGTAGAAAGTTTTCTCTTCTCTTCTATGCTGTGTCTGTTTATATGCAGTTAAATGCAAAGAAAACAATGTTTTTTTTGTTTAAAATGCTAAAGAGTAATGTGCAATTTGCATTGAAACGTAAACATGATTACTACTAACTTACTGGTATCGAATACCTAAAAAGTAATACAGTACATAATAAATAATACTAAAAAAAATAATTTAAGTACTTATAATACTTTTACTTGTACTTAAAAAAATACTTGGATTATTTAAAGGTACTCCAAGTATTTTAAGTACTTACAGCATTTCACGGTGTAAATACTTTGTACTGGTTACTTAAATTTTAAATTTCAATTAAATTACTTAATACTTTAAATACTTTTAAATAAAAATTTGGACTAATTTTACTGTGTACTGGGAGTACTTTTTATAAGACACCTTCTATTGGAAAGGTCTTCCCACCAATTCAAGAAGACAACATGGAGTAGGATTTGCCGTTCGGAATCAACTTGTATCCAACTTAACACAAGTACCACAAGGCCTATTCGAGCGTCTAATGCTGCTACGCTATGAGCTATCAGATGGCAACGTGGTAAATCCAATAAGCGCCTACGCTCCCACTCTGGATGCAAGTCACGAAACCAAGGAAAGCTTCTATCAACAGCTGGAAGAAACCCTTTAACGCTAGAGTAGGGAGAGATGCAGACACCTCGCCAGGCATCATAGGCAAGAACGGTTTGGGCAACATGAACGCTAACGGTCAACTACTCCTAACTAAATGCGCCGAACATGATCTAGTTATAACAAACACCATTTTCCGACAAAAGGATAAATTTAAAGGCACCTGGCGTCACCCCAGATCAGGTCACTGGCATCTACTGGACTATGCTATCGTACGTAGGAAGCATCTCAAGGACGTCCAAATTACAAAGGCGCGAATTGATAGCGAATGTTGGACCGATCATCGTCCTGTTGTCTCTAAAATGAAAATTGTTATGAGACCCAAACACCGAAGAACTCAAGTAAAACGTAGACTCCGTCTCTGTATTAGTAAATTGCGTGACCAACAAACCGTCGAACAGCTAAAGCAAAAAGTTCAAGATAATTTTAGTGCACTAGAAGAAACCAATTCTGTAGATGTCGCTGCTACCTGGACACAAATTAAAGACAGTTTAAAAAGTGCGAGTGAGGAAATTCTTGGCACTGCAGCAAGTAAAAAACAGGAGGACTGGTTCAATGATAATGAAGCTTTTATACAAGAACTTCTTGACCGCAAACATACTGCCTTCCAAAACGCTATCAACCACCCCAACGACTCATCAAAAGCAGAAGCTTTTACCCAATCTAAGTATGAAACGCAACGCGAAATCAGAAGAATAAAGAACGAGTGGTGGGCAAGCAACGCCAGAGAAATTCAAAGGTACGACGATTCACATGACTACAGGAATTTCTTTCAAGGAGTAAAAGCAGTGTACCAGGAAATAAGAGCCCGATGGAAAGAACACTACTCTAACATTCTTAACCAGCAAAGTCAAGCCGATCACGATATTATAAATTTTATCCCTCAATATGACACCTTCGAAGACTTAGATAAACCACTAACAACGGAAGAGATCTTAACCGCCATTGGGCAGCTAAAAAATAACAAATCTCCCGGCGCCGACTCACTCCCAGCTGAGATTTTTAAAGCTGTGTCGTCAGAGCTGATACCCTACCTCAAAAAACTGTTTGATGTCGTGTGGGAAAGTGGTCAAGCTCCGCAGGAGTTTCGTGATACACTTTTAATCAACCTCTTCAAAAACAAAAGGAGCGCTGCGGACTGTGGAAATTACAGGGGTATAGCTCTCCTGGCTGTTGGAGGGAAGATACTCACTAAAGCGATGGCAAATAGGCTAACACCTATTATGGAAAAGTTACTTCCTGAAACACAGAGTGGCTTTAGACCAAACCGAGGCACATCGGATTTAATCTTCACACTTAAACAGCTTCAAGAAAAAGCACTCGAACACCACGGAGAAATTCACATGGCCTTCATTGATTTAACCAAGGCGTTTGACTCGGTGGACAGGGAAGTGCTCTGGAAAATTATGTTCCGCTTAGGTATCCCTAGAAAATTTGTGGAAGTATGTCGCAGTCTACATACAAACAACAACACCCAGGTTATGTATAATAATGAGGCAACCGAACCTTTCCAAACCCTCACTGGAGTTAGGCAGGGATGTGTCCTGGCACCCGTACTCTTTAATTTGTTTACCACTGCTCTAACAATTATTGTTGACAACAAACTGACAGCCAGAGGAATAGGTCTCAGATATCGTTTTGATGGCGGTCTCTTTAACATAGGGCGCTTTAGAGCTTTCACGAAGACACGCACACGATTCATTTGTGATCTCCAGTATGCGGATGACTGTGCACTTTTAGCCTCTACGCCGGAAGAGCTTCAAGAACTTTTAGATGTGTATGCCCAGAGCTATGATTCCTTGGGACTTAAAATCAACATTGGAAAGACTAAGATTATGTCAACTCCTCATCAAGTGAACCAAATAGACATTACACTTAACGGAAATCCTCTTGAAGTAATAGATCAGTTCAATTACTTAGGCAACGTTGTTAATGACAAAGCAAACATGGACAGTGAGATTCGCAATAGAATTAACGCTGCATCTAGAGCACTCTGGGGACTTAGAGAGAGAGTATTTGACAACCACGACCTTGCTTTGTCAACGAAAATGGCTGTCTACAGAGCAGTTGTCATTCCAACGCTGCTATATGGATGTGAAAGCTGGGTCACTTACCATCGTCATGTGAAAGAATTAGAACGTTTTCAGCAAAGACACCTCAGAAGTATGATGAAAATCCGTTGGTTCCATCACATATCAAACGTGGAAGTACTCAGGAGAGCAAACAGCCTTCCAATTGAGGTGCTTATTTCAAGAGCGCGCCTAAGATGGGCAGGTCACATAACCGCCTTCCTAAATGTGCACTTTATGGTGAATTACTAAGCGGTAGAAGAAGGCGTGGCGGTCAACGAAAGAGGTTCAAAGACGCTCTCCATGAAAATCAAAAATCCTGCGGTATTGCAGACGAGCAATGGGAACAACTTGCAGTGGACAGAACCGAATGGCAAGGGGTTGTGGCCAGCTATCAAGGAAATGTTGCTTCAAGAAGGCCGAATCCAAGACCTAACCAGGTCTATGTTTGTCCTGACTGCGGTCGACATGTGCTCTCCCGAATTGGCCTCTATAGCCATAGTCGCGTGTACCGTAGATGAATGGGGTTTACAATAGACTACACCTTTTACTTGTTTTTTATTGTACACAATTTATCGACTGTAATATTTTTATACTCGGACTCGAGTAACGGCTAATAATTATAACAATAATTATAAGTACTTGTCTCAATTCTGCCCTAACACCTTTTTTCCCCCTTTCAGTACACCGAAAATGGCCTTTTTTACACAAGTGGTGGTTACTAAAGAAAGCTGATCGGGGGCCAGGAGGGAGGGGGGCTTGTCTTTTATTTACAAGAGGTTTTAATCCCCTGCTGGTTTGTGTCCACCGAAATTTGCAACAGATTCTCCGCCTATTAATATTGGCATAACTACTTTATATTAATATGTTCTTTTAATATTATATTCATACTATGCAAATATCACACGAATTACTGGTTTAATTCGGTATCACGTACAAAGAGTATTCTTAAATATTCTATTTTACAAAAATGCCTACTGTCATATTTTTACTACTGTACTTTATTTGTTAAATAAAGAACTTATATTATTATTATTATTATTATAAATCAGTTTTATATGGTGTCAATGATTAGTATTGATAATAATGGATCAAAACTATAAAAAAAATTCTGCCAGAAAAAGTGAAAAGCGAAATTGTGCCAACAACAGCTGCTGCTATTACCGAGTATGTTGTCCGAGCCATACATACGCTAAAAATATTTTGAATTACGTACATATCCAAATTTTTGTCTCAATAAATTTCAATTTCGTTCAATAAGCCTACACCGGTCCAGTTTGTGGTTTTAAATACGCACAGGGTCAAAGTTTGTTGTCTCGTATCGCCAGACACCAAATAAATTTGAAATATTGACGAAAACATTTTTTTTATTAGTTATATTAATATAGTATGGATACTGATAAACAATTATATGATTGATAAAGCAAATACCTAGACTGTATCTTACTCATAATTTTACATCATTTCATTAACCACTTAAATAGAACAAATAATAAACAGAATTATACCACAATAAAACATAGATCAAGGTCCATCGAACTAAAATTATCTTATTAATCCAGAATTATAAACAATTTAATTAATGTGAAAAATTTTATTTGCTAGGCTGAAAAACATTGGATATATTAGTTAAATAAATACGTATATTATTATTTATTTACCCTATAATGTTTGCTCCAATAATAAATCAATGCACTACAAGTAGTTCTTAATTAAACTATACCAGTATAAATTAATATGCGCATAAATACTTGTCTCAATTACATGTACGAGGGATTTCTAAAGTACGAATCATGCTCATATTCTAGTAAAATTTCACATGGAATAAACTCAAACTCAAAGGATGGAATTTTTGAGGTTTAACCAAGAGATTACATACCGTTTGTCTATTTTATGAGGGCTGCACCAAATATTTCGCTTAATATCTATTGCAGAAGAATAAAGTTTTACATTATCCACAACATTCCCTTATCCTTACTACTTTTTTTGAAAATGAACCATGCGTTTTTAGATTTTGAACTTCCTAAACATAGTTCAATTTGGCTGCGGAGCATGTGGAAATCTATCTCCGTAAACCGTGACTGCCATCTCAGCGTCAAAATTGCACTGACAATAAATGCTAATCGTATCTAATTTGTTATTATTGGCGTACACCATAATTACTGACATAAAACTTGTCTTAGAACTCGACAACGCAATATACAAAACAGTGACAATATGTCAAATTTGTTAATTGTTTTTCACTAATCATGGCATGGCTGATTTTTACGATTCAATGATATGAATTGTGGTTTTCGTAAAATATTAAATATTGACACTATCAATTAAAATTTTTATGACATGTTTTATATCGTTGGAAAGAGAAAAAATAAACGGAATTGATGGTAAAATGCCTACTTTGAGATTTGTTCTTTTCAATTTTGCCCAAGAGCGTAATTATGTCAAAGCCAACTACGTTTTTAGAATTTTTTTTATACACATCATTATTCTTAATGTCTTTGCCGTCAACTTTCATCCCTTTAACTTTTTTCGTATCTCCTCAAATAAGGAAGCTATAACCGTTTGTGGTTTTCCTATTTTTCACGTTTTTCTAATCTATCTCACAAAGTAGGCTATGGATTTTAAATTTATTTTTACTGAAATATAGCTCACAAAAAATGAGATAACTGTTTCTAAAACTTTATGCTTCTACAACAGATATTGAGCGAGATATTTGGTATGGCCCTGGTAGACAGACGGTATACGTTTCTCACATTGTGACGTTCTCATGTGCTAAAGAATTGATATAAATTCCGGGTTGAACATGTGCTTCCGTGTTTGAATCATTAGATAAAATATTTTAACTAAAAAGAGGGTATAAATATGAAATTTGAAAATACTACTCAATATTCAACTTTTAAAACAAAAAACTGCAAAACTCATCAATAGAAGGCGGGTAATTTTAATATATTAACATCGAGATGAGGCGTCCTTTCAGTAAGTACCTACCACTATTTATTTAGTTCTGACACGAGCAACAGAGGAACAAAAAAAGAATACCCGAATTTAAAATATTTTGATATTGAAGTAACTAGCATTATAATATAAATAAATTTAACTCACCTGGCAGTAATATAAAGTCAAATAGAATCTCACAAACTTGATTCGATTTTATTTTAAATTTTCTGTTAATTACCTGTTAAGAAATTTAAATTAACAGATAAAAAATACGTATTAGCGTAATAGCACCAAACAAAATAATTCTGTATAACTATCCAACACCTGTACTAAGATATATTGATACAACTTTTTGTCTGAAAATCTGTTACTGTCTCTCGCGGTACAGTGATTTTGAATGTGTATTTATTTTGTTTGTTTATGCACAGAAACGTGTATTACAGATATAGTAGAGTTCAACCGCGGACCAAAGTCCAAGTTTCTCCCATTGGCGACGCAACTGTGTAGTTTCTATCAAAATACAGGGAAATAAAAATACAACTAAGTAGCTTGTGCGCCTTTGCATTCACATTTCGATTTCCCAACTTGCTGATAAAATGGCTTGCGCTTCATGCTTTCACTCAAGGCAGCCAAGAAATAAATAGGAAATAGAGGTATGTATGTGTCAGGGCTTACTTGCTTCTAAGTAAGTTTCGTTGAAGTCAATATTAGTTTTATCAAAGTTTCCGCTTGAGTATGGATGAGGTTGTGGTCGAGCGCTGCCGAATAGGAATAACTTTTTAATTAACAGTTGCCTCGGGTATGGCAAAATTAACGTCTAAAAACGATTTTTTAAATTCGTGAAAAAATGTGAGCTATCAAGCGTTAAAAAAAAGTCAAAAAGTTATTTGATTGTGCAAAAACTATTCGACCATATGGCTCCCGATTTCGCGTGCCTTCTCTATGCTACAAGAGCCTTCTTTTCCTGTGGTAAGAAGTATATGAAAGTATTCTATTGTTTATTAACAATTGAAAAAACAACCATTTTAGCGCATGTTTTTTTACAATGACTCATAGACAAATTAACCTATTTTGATGAAATAGGTCTCGTTTTGTAGGTTTTTTTCAAGGTACACAACTTTTAAGAGCGCTCCGGATATAAGCCGGAAAGACTGTGCAAATTACTCTCATATAAATCATTATTTTAAAAAACGGCTTTCACTAAAAGACATTAAAAACATGTTACAATGTGGGACGATGAGAGAAAAAAAAGTATATATAAAAAAATAATTTTTTTTTCTTCTATTATCGATTTGCAAAAATAATTTTTATCGTCCCGCATAGGTATCATTAAAATAAACATTTTCCCTTTTGTAGAACTAAAATAAAATTAGCCCTAATGTCCTCAAATGCACAGAGAAATTTAAAGATTAGGTATAATAAATTTGTCCAATGTCATATTCTACTACATCTCTATCTCTCGCCTTCCAAGCACACCGTACATTCAGCTGCGCATTTTATTGACGTGAAGTCATTTACAATTAAAATTGGAAGCATGGATGACTAATACACTCCGACCAACTCTTAAGCAACACTTTTCCCTAATATAAATAGTTTCTTATAAAATTCGAAAAAAATAATTAATGAAAAATAGATATAAACCCAACGCATCAAGGAACAGAGCATAGGAACAATGGCTATGCTGCATAGCCAATACGAAAGAAGAAAAAAGTATACAGCGACCACTTACCTACCGTATATACAAGGTTGTACGGACAGGATTGGAAGAGTGCTAGCCAAGAAGAACATTAAAGTGATCTACAACGCAAAACAAAAAATCGGACAACAATTTCCTAAATATAAGCCACCAGAAGAGCTCGACTTACCAGAAATTTATAGCATTCCATGTTCGCGTGGAGAGATTTACATAGGAGAGACCAAGAGACATATTAATACCAGGCTTAAAGAACATATCAGGTATACAAAGACGGAAAACATCACTAAGTCTGTAGTTGCGGAACACTCAAAGGAAACCGGCCACTGGATAAAATTTGACGAGACCAAAAGATTGGCGAACATCAGACACTACTGGCCCAGAAGATACAGGGAAGCCATAGAAATACACAAATATCAACATAATTTCAACCGTGACGCCGGACTACAGCTATCGTTGAGATGGAAATCAATGTTCCGATACACTTACCATGCGACATCACTGGAATCAAACCACGCCTCCTGACGATGCATATAAATAGAGGAGCTTAGGCCAACAGAGCTCACTTCACTTCAGAACAAGAGGACGACAAGATGGTCGAAACGTCAAGTATTCAAAACTATCAACGTGGAAGAGAATCCGGAAACCTAACTATGGATCATCATCAGCTCCGCGAAAGCCTTAGAACCAAAATTGAATAAATTCATATACCTACCTAGTTAAAATCGCATGTAGAGATCAATTTGTACTTGAATAAATTCTTATAATCCTAGTTAAAACTAAACTGTCGGAACCTTCATAGGACTGCTTAGTTTTAAAGCTGTTTTATAATTATTCGAGCATTTCCCGCCTAAATTTCTAACCTATTTGCTAGTGATTGATTGACTGGGGTATCATTAAGCAGTTCTAAATAATTTAATTTAATTTTTCTTTTAAAATTACCACTGTTTTTAATTTCTTTCCACTTGCTTGTTGGCGTTGACTTAGACATCCTGTGTGCGTAATCTCATAATTCCTGTCAAATTAATCATAACCTCACTTTCTTCAGAGATTTTAGTTTCATTCAAGTATATTAAAAGCTAATAAGATCTATAATGTATTTAATAAACGAGTCATTGTTTCATTGCATATTTTCACGAGAGACCACTTTCTTACGAAGAGAAGGTTTTAAAAGCGGGTACAGATCTATATGTATATTTTATAAAGCAATTTTAAAACCATTTGAAGGCTTCATGGTTTTATAGTTATTTGAATTGATCAGATTTACATTCGAAGGCTTCTTTAAAACCAAACTGTTTTGTTAATTCCTTTTAACATTAATAATAAAACCTTTACAAAACTACAGCTAGAGAAAGTCCAAAAGGTTTTATGGCCAAGTTTTAACTTATACTACAAGGATTTCCAATAAATTCTTCTACACAGAAATACATTTGGTTTCAAATAAACCTAATTTAAAAATAATTAATCTGCAAACATCCTTCATAAAACTTTTATAAAGTGTAAGCCAGACTAAACAGCATTTAATTTGTTACTTGGGCAGTCACAGCCTACTGCGTAGTAATTAATTACTGCGCTTCCTTTAGAAGTCCTAAAATACTTATATGCATATTCGTTGGTGTTATACCCAATATGTAAAAAAATATCTGGCCGATAGCCGAGTGGGATAAGGTGCGAGGTGGCAATCGCAATTAATCACACGGACATCGCGCCACCGGGTTCGAATCGCGGCTCCGACACTGTCGGAGGAAATGGTTGTATGTCCGCGTTTTTTCAATCTGTAACCCGCACAAGCCTCTGGCTTCTGGAATTGGGGGTTGTCTAATTTCTTTCTGTGGTGTTTATTTATTGTATTACAGCTGGACCTATCAACCCTATAACTTTTATATGCAATTCTTTTTTCCCTAGTGCAGCAAGACCAGCCGAGACACAAAGAATCGCTTTGCTTCACATATAAGAAGCTATTTTTTCTTCAAACGTCAAATATGAATTGAATAAATAGTGTTATTTTTCTTCAAATACCGCTCGATGATGTGTCAGGGAAATGACAGTTTAAGTTCACGATATTTGTCATAATAGTCATTTTTTTTATGTTTGAAGAAAAAATAAAGTGACAAAAAGTGACGTTTATCAAGTACAGACGATGTAATAATTTGTCTGCAAAAATAAAGAAACAATTGAAGATATACCATGTTGTGTTACACCCAGTATACGAGTTAATGCATGTATTTTTACAACTCATTTTACACGTAAATTCCTGATATGCGGTTGTTTATCAGTATATGCTAGTTTGTATAATTGCGCCCTTAATGGTTTTGACCTCTATTTAAAATGCAACTTTGAAATTCCTTTTCTGAAATCTGTAACATTTGTATGTTTCCATAGTAAATACCGTCTGGATCCGAATGAATAACAAACTATCAACTCGGTGGGATATTCGCGCGGGAGTTCCGCAAGGATCGTGCCTGTCACCAAAGTTGTACAACCTGTACCTTTCCGACTTCCCAGAGTTTCCGAATACGAAGCTGGCCAATTAGGCCACGACAAAGCCATGTATGCACATTCCCATAACGCTTAAACAGCAAAATATGCTGCTCAAAGCGCACATGGCCCATGCCGTGACCAGTGGAAGATTCGGGTAAACGCTGAAAAATCTGAGGCGATAAAATTCACGCGCCGATTTGCTGAAAATAGAATCCTAACACCAATCTCGATCCGGGAAAATCAAATTCCTACCAAGAGGTGCGTGAAATATTTGGGGGTCAGACTGGACCAGCGGCTGACGTTCAATACGGACATTAATGAGACAGTATGAACGGTCTCGTCTCTGCCCGGGAGTCTGTATCCGCTCATGGTCAGGGGTAGCAAACTTAACCGACAAAATAAAAAATTGTTGTACACAATGGTGGTCAGGCCGTCCATCGCATACGCGGCGCCCGTGTGGTGCAGCATACCGACCACGACAATTAGAAAACTAAAAGTGCTCGAGCACAAATTTATGCGCCTCATTTCAAATTCTGGAAGGTCTCCCACAGAGACCTCTACGCACATTGCAACGACATAACCCCGATAGTGGACTAGGCCCGGTATATCTCTCAAAACTTCTACTCGTTCAAGCTGGGCGATAACAAGACACATAACCCAAATTAGACAGCATAATGCCCCATTTCGGATCAAACGTCCCTTACCGTACCAGACGTTACCGATCTTCCGACAACCCCTGTAGCCAAACTTTCACGAACTATAACTTCTGCTTGCTCTATCCACCTTTACTGATATTTCATACATTTGAATCTTTAAATCTTTCCTGTCCCTCCCTTCCTTTCGGTTTATTTTTTTTTGTTTCTTGTTTTCTTTTTGTACATTTTTGTCTCAAAATTCATTTTCCACCAAAATTCTAATAAAAAAAATTCGGAAAGCCAAAACTATTGAAATCAAAGTTTAGCCTAGCCTATGCGCAGCCCGGCATTTTCACACTTCGCGGATGACTCCTCGTTTAGGTTGAGGTGTCTGCGTCAGTACCAAAATTTGAAAAAGTGAGTGAAAGTTTTAAAAATGTATAGTTTTTAAGTTTTAAAAAACCTGTTAATAGAAGAAGTTTAGATTTAAGTTTTAATTGTTTTTAGTCAAACTTGACCTAATCCACCCGACCCTACAATCCGCCACCGCGAATCACGCGATGGTTGCACGGTGGACCCCGGAGTGAGTTCTGGAGAGGCAATTATTTAAATTTAACTTGAATAAAGACTTGATTGATTGATTGATAGTAAATACCTACAGGGTTCAGGGTTCGTATAAGATAAATTAGATCAAATTAAAAATTCTTGTAATGTATTGCATTGCATTGCATTGCATTGCATTGCATTGTATTGTATTGTATTGTATTGCATTGTATTGTAAATATAATTATCAATGTTCACAAAACTGTGACTGTATGACAGAATGGTAAGCTTCTTAGATTATGTTTCTACTAAACGTGTGAGAAAACGTACATCTTTCAGAATGAGAAGATAATCATATTAAAACAGCAACATCAAAATCCTTAACATTATTGACAACATTTTTGAAACGTGTTTCACAATGAGAGGGATTGGAAAATCGACCATCTACAGACTTTTAAAACAAAGAAAAAAATGTTAATGAGTTTATGAATCCACCAAAATCATGTCCATTGAGAATAAAAATCGTCATTGAAGAATATTTCTAAAACGTTACTCTCAAAAAGTATACTAATTGTATTTTATAAAGGAAATTCCAACATTAGACAAATATTATGTGAATTTTCAGAAGGCAATGATTTACTTTTTTTATACATTTATTTAACGTCGGCCTATTTCCGCTACTGAGGCCTTACACCGCCGCCTGTAGACGAGCTACCCCCAACCAGGAATTTTGCCGAACCTCGTCCCTTAAGAAGAGTAGGGATCTTTTGCTTGCCTAACATTTAATAGACAAGGGACCGACGGCTTTACATCCCCTCCGAAGGATGGTATATCCCCTATACAACCCTCGCCTAAGGTTGTATAGCTTCCGCGCATACACTGATATACAAGCCGCTAGAAGATGTGCGAGGCGAGGATGCGGTCTTATGAACACGAAAAAACCCTCGGGTTTTGTGAAAATAAAAATGTTTTGGAGTGGATAGTAAGAGCTGAGACCCTAGAGGGTGCACGGAGCCTTGAGGTTCGAATTCTGTAGTGGAAATTCGGGTCAATTGCTACACCCTGTATAATATGGTCTGGAACTATTGTATCACTTTGATTTTAAATTTTAGTTTATTCAGCACTGATTAGTCTTTTTTTAGTTCTGACAGGGTCAAAGGCTACACCCTATATATGGTTTTCTTGAAATCACAACACTTGGTTTTATAACGGAACGAACAAATTGTTTATTTAAATTTTAATAGCAGAGTTTAGAACGGTTTGGTAATTTATTTAACAAGTCACTTTTTGGAATAGGTAACTATTCGACGGCAAAAATTCAGTCCTAATTTGTTTCACTTACAATATTTATTAAAAAAGTTTATCTGAAAAAATTCACTTTTTTGTGGGGCCGCGAAGGCGAAAAGAAAAAATGTTGGAGCCACTTAAGGCGAAAAGATTTTCTTAAAAAACTAATTGGGGTCACTTAAGGCGAGGACTTAAAACTACTCTTTTTAACCAGGTTTCGGCCTTGGAAGCTAGAGCTCGACAGCTTGTCACGAAAAGTATGCTGGGATCGAAAGGGAAGCCTAACTAGACGGCAGGAATCTACAACTTTAATTAAATATAACCGAAACCGATTGCACTAGTAAATAAGCTTATTACACTTTTAAAACAACTACTTGAGTTACCACTCGCGAATACTTAACACAGGAGTCATTGTTAAAATCTGAACTTGCCTTGGGTAGGCGATGTCTCGGTATTTATACCATCCGTGTGTTGCGTTTGTCGTGCCCCGTGAGTCTAGCACGAACGTTTTTATCCTCTATTTAGATCTGGATTTGGTACCGCCAAGTGTGGATCGGCACGATTGCGAAATATTACGCAATATTGCGCAATAGTTTTGCAAAAAAATTAAATTTCGAAAATGAAAGTTATATGGAAAAATCGGCAATGAAAAGGGGAATTATTTAATATAAAAACGAAGTTGATATCTCATCGGGTTTGGGAGTTATTGAAGTTTGATTGCTGGAAAATTTTATAATCTGAAATGACCTCGTAAAGTTATCACGAAGGTGCGACGTTTAACAGTTGAAATGATGATATGAGAATGGTCCCGATAGATGCGAGGTAACTGGAAATGAGATATGAGAATCTTACGAGTTGAGTTTGAATATCGGTTGCAAAGAGAATCGAGATATTGTATGCGATACGAGGGGTGATCAAAAAGTGGTGAAATTTAAAATAGTAATTGGGTTGTAAGAAATTGATGAAACTAAATAGAATGTTAAGACTTGAGGTACGGAATGTAGTTTGATGTATACGAGGGGCTGTCAAAAAGTAATAAAATTTGAAATGTGAATTGAATTGCAAGAAAATTATAAAACGAAATGGAATGTTACGATTTGAAATACGGAACGTAGTTTAATGTATACGAGGGGTTATCAAAAAATATTAAAATTTTAAATGTGAAATGGTTTATAGAAAGTTAACAAAAGGAAGTAATTGTAGGTGCGGATAGTAGTTTTACTCTTGTCGATGATTATACGGGGCTGTATTTTTAAGGGATGTTTTTTTGTAATGAATCTTTTGTAAAATGACTAGAATGAATGTCGAAAGTTAGATATAGGTGAATTTAGGTTATTTTTGAATTATCGACTGTTCATGAATATGATATGATTTTTTTGTTAATTTTAAAATGTTTTGTTTTGATTTTTTGACATACCCTACAACAGTTGGAACGGTCACCCATCCAACTACTAACCGCTCCTGATGTTGCTTTACATGATTTATCATTTATCAACAGGAATAAACTCTGGGAAGTTCTATGAGTGCTGGATTTTCATTGGGAAAAGCCGATCAAAGAGCCAGTTCTTATAGACAAAGACAAAATTGTTTGTTGGAGAAGGGTATGGTGTAAGAGCCCATATTGTTGGACCCTTTTTATTTTCCACAAATATCTGAAATATTAGAAAAAGACGAGATTTTTTCTGAAAATGCTGCACAAGAATCGAAATAAAGTCGAGACATTATTAAATAATAACTAATTTCGTAACTTGTTTTTTGTTTGAGCTATTTCAGTAAGTATTTGCGGCTCCATATCCAAATTAAGCCATTCGATTGGTTTTCCAAATTCTCAAATCGGTGCAGCTGTAAGGGCTTACTTTCACATCCAGTATATTGTTTATCTATATACTATACTTATTGAAGATCCATATTTTCATTCCATTTACATTCACCTAGGCAGATATGGATCTTCAGCGAATACGTATTTACTATTTATTCAGTTTGTTTTTGTATGCAAAATACATTAAGTACACATTGACATTTCTAGATGTCCTGATAGTGTGTACACATAAACAAAAACTACTGGTATTGACTTTCAGTATCCCTTCAGCTGTGGTAGAAACTTTGAATGACAATGAACCAACTGAGGGCTATTGTAAAGTATAAAATTGTTAATAGCATTAGAATATCCCAGGAGAATTTCGAAATAATTCAGCCACTTATAATCACGTCCAGGATTTTTGGATTGTGTCCTGTTTATTACAAGAAAAGGGGATCGTCCTATGTATTGGAATGGTCACTTTTATATACAGTTTACAGTTATTTGCTTTCCATCACAGTTAGTAAGTTGCAAATGCGAGTGTAGGTTTCAAAAATTTTTAAATGCCATGATTCTATAGCATTTCCGTGTCTCTATAATTATATATTTATTACTCACAGTTTGAAGTGATTTAGTTTCGGCACAAATTTTTCTTTTTATTTCTTAGTGGACTAGATTTGTTTACTTTGTCACTTAGCTCAGTCTTTTACTATGTTTTTCTAACAATTTCAAGTAGCCTAAAAGACCTGCTCGAGGTATCAATAAAGATACTCCACACATAGTTGTATAAATCGGCATTTCTTTATAATACATTATTTTTTAGCAATTCTTGCCATTCACGGGTTAACAGAAGATATCATATTGGATGAGAAATCAGCTCGTATGAAAGATAGGAAAAGCATTATTATTACTAGTAGCGATATTAGTATAGTCATAGTCATAGCAGTATTTTGTATAGCAGCAGCTCCTTGCAGGATAAAGCTGTTTTGGAAATTGTTATCGTGTTGTAATAAGGTGAGTAAGCTCACATGAAAACATCGACATTACGCCTGGCACACAAGTTTACATCAATGAAGTTGATTTATCATCTTAAGATTATATTTTAATAATGGCATATACAGGGTGTTTAAGTTAACATCCCCACGGCCGATATCTCGGAAACTAAAAAATATATTTTTATTCTGTAAACGGTAATAGATTAATGCCTTCCTTCAGGAAGTACAATTTACTGTTATAACATTATCACCAGAGATGGCGCTGCAGTTTAAAAATGTTTTTCGATCAATGAAGGTTTGAAACCTATATTTAAATTTTTATATTTTTGTTTACTATGTAAGTACATATGGTTATTTTTCTTACCTTTGACTTTCTAATTAACCTGTTGTATAGTCTATCCTATAAGATGTAATATATTTGCTGAACCTCACAAAACGGTTTGTGTACGTTTTACTATTTATTACGGATCCCTTTTATCTATTCTATAATTTGCTTGAGTAAGGAAATCCGCATAAGAAGACCTGCAGGTTGTGCGCTTAACTCAACAATTGACAGATGGCGATACCTGTACCATTTTCAACATTTTACAGCTTTCCATTTAATTAGTAAAAGTAGATTTTTAAAGTTTTGAGTATTGGTATTATTTTACAGAAAGTGGGATAAATAAAGTTTAACTTATTAGTAAAATTCGCCAGAAATCATTTGCCTGCAGCTTTTGTACTGATCCTGACCTAACCAAAAATAACCGTGTGACATCCAGTAATTAATATTACATTTTTATATCCGCGTTAGCAAGTGTTTAACAACCAAAATTTCATTTATTAGTAATTTAAAATTTCAGTAATCTTCAATTTTTTTAAATAAATTTAAATTGAAATTCAATTCTTTTTAATTTAATAAGTAATTAAAAGACTATATGTACTACATGGTTATAAAATATTTTTTCTTTCTTTTTCATTTTTTGGGCAATTTACAGTTTGCGAATCAGCTTATTTTTCTGTGTATTGATTCTTTAAAAATTTTCTTCAACGTTGAAATTCAGCCCTATATATTTTATGCTTATTCTTTAAGCTTTATGCTTTATATTTAAGCTTCATTTGTGATCTCCAGTATGCGGATGACTGCACTTTTAGCCTCTACGCCGGAAGAGCTTCAAGAACTTTTAGATGTGTATGCCCAGAGCTATGATTCCTTGGGACTTAAAATCAACATTGGAAAGACTAAGATTATGTCAACTCCTCATCAAGTGAACCAAATAGACATTACACTTAACGGAAATTCTCTTGAAGTGGTGGATCAGTTCAATTACTTAGGCAACGTTGTTAATGACAAAGCAAACATGGACAGCGAGATTCGCAATAGAATTAACGCTGCATCTAGAGCACTCTGGGGACTTAGAGAGAGAGTATTTGATAACCACAACCTTGCTTTGTCAACGAAAATGGCTGTCTACAGAGCAGTTGTCATTTCCAACACTGCTATATGGATGTGAAAGCTGGGCCACTTACCGTCGTCATGTGAAAGAATTAGAACGTTTTCAGCAAAGACACCTCAGAAGTATGATGAAAATCCGTTTATTCCATCACATATCAAACGTGGAAGTACTCAGGAGAGCAAACAGCCTTCCAATTGAGGTGCTTATTTCAAGAGCACGCCTAAGATGGGCAGGTCACGTTCATCGTATGCATGATAACCGCCTTCCTAAATGTACACTTTATGGTGAATTGCTAAGCGGTAGAAGAAGGCGTGGCGGTCAACGAAAGAGGTTCAAAGACGTTCTCCATGAAAATCTAAAATCCTGCGGTATTCCAGAGGAACAATGGGAACAACTTGCAGCAGACAGAACCGAATGGCGAGGGGTTGTGGCCAGCTATCAAGGAAATGTTGCTGCAAGAAGGCCGAATCCAAGGCCTATCCAGGTCTATGTTTGTCCTGACTGCGGTCGACATGTGCTCTCCCGAATTGGCCTCTATAGCCATAGTCGTGTGCACCGTAGATGAATGGGAATTACAATAGACTACACCTTTTACTTGTTTTTTATTACACACAATCTATCGACTGTAACATTTTTTTTTTATACTCGGACTCGAGTAAAGGCTAATAATAATAATTAAGCTTTATATTTTATATTGAAAATTTGGGCTTCACACGAATTTATATTACGTTACGTAAATTTGCACCAACATTTGCGTTCATTAAGTTTTCTAAACCATACAGTTGAACAATTTTTCCACAATTTTCAAACTTAGCTTCATTGAGAGACGTAAACTAAATTGCCAAGAAAACCCTTAGATTCCATTTTTGCAAGAGACAATTGTGGGCCTGAATTGCTGTTGCAGAACCCTTCACAGTCTACAATACTCAATCCCGGAATCTAGGATCCTGGTATAATTTTGTTATTAATTAGTCTTTGTTTGCCGATATTTTTAATCGACTTAAAATTTCATATTTCACATTATACAATTCTTTTATTTCTCTTACCAACAATTTCAGTCTAATCTATAGGAGACTGGCTATTCGAAAAAAAAGAGACAACTATACTGATTTTTCACTATAGATGGTGCCCAATTAACATCAATTTCTCTTTGTCTCCTTTTTTCGAAATAAACAAGCATCTGTCATTTATGTTGTACATTCGAAAAGGGGTAAGTTTCTCCACTCTTACGAATACTCCGGATCTACGGCTCTTTGCTCCGGCTTAAACCAGCTAGTCGTCCGCATATGTTGCCTCAATTCTTTCCCAAAAATATATAATAAGTGAAAGGAAGTAAAAAGATTTTATTGTATAAATCTGCCATCTTCTATTGGCTCTTGGTATACTTGACTTTTTAAATATCCTCACAAGAAAAGTCCAGAGGGGTCATGTCCGGAGAACGCGCGGTCCATCTAACCGGTCCTGAGGTACCAGTCCAGCGCCTTGGACACGTGTTATTCAAATAATCTACAACAATATTAGAGTTGTGGGGTGGTGCGCCATCTTGCTGAAACCAAATTCCAGCTCTGTGTGGGGAAGATTTTGTAAAAGTCTTGGTAACTCATTTTCTAAAAATCTTAAATAATGCACACCGGTTAAATTTTCATGGTATAGAAATGGACCTATAATATAACCATTTAAAAAATTCCACCATACATTTATGCCGAACACAGTTTGGTTTCTTGTTCGAATCATCCATCCTGGGTTCCGACCAATATCTGCAGTTATGTTTTGCAATTGTGCCGTTACTGTGAAATTTACTTTGTCACTCCAAAGTACATTTTTAAAGAAATTAGGATTTCCTTCATAAAGAACAGAAAACTCAGCAAGAAAAGTTAACCGACGATCATAGCCCGTAGGGAGTAAATGATGTAATAGGTGTGGTTTATATGGAAAGTATTTATGTTCCTTTAAGATTCTTTTGCATGACGATAGTGATATACTGGTGGAGGCTCTTATTTGTCACAATGATGAGTGGGGATCATTGTTAACGGTTTGTAAAACTAGAACCGTATTCTCCTAGGTTCTTGCTCTTCGTATTCTTTCACGTTTTAACTTTTTAAAATTACCATATTGTAATAAATTGTTACACAAATTTGAAAAAGTCTTGCAGGTTGTGATCTATTTGGAAATTTTAATTGATACATACGTTTGGCTGCTCTTGCATTTTTATTAATGACATATCAAATTTGTCAACATTGGTATGGGTCGTATTTTGGACAAATTTTACAAACTTATTCTTAAAATGGCACACGCAAACAAAAATTAAACTTCTGACAGTTAATAATTAAACAATTACAATTTTTCTACGGCTAACGAGAGTTAAAAGTCACAACTTAACTTTGGTTAGCAATGCCGTTTTCCGTGCGAGAGTTCACAGATCGAATCTCAGAGGGGACTTTTTCGATTTATCATTTTGCAAATAATGTGGTAAGTAAGATTAAAAATGTAAATACATCCAAGTGATAGAAAATGCTGAGCAAGAATTTTTCAATCATATTCATTTCTGTTAAATAGTTCTCTTATAGCAGGCAAAAAAGTTATCAAGAAAAATATATTTGTTTGTTTCCGATATATCGGCTGTGGGAATGTTAACTGAAACACCTTGTATACAAATGTCGATTGAAGCTTGCAAAGCCTGAAGTGAAGAAGAAGTAGATTCCTCGGATATAACACTAGCATTGATGTAGCTTGCGCCAACAACATTGGACGTCACATTAGTCGTGCATTCCGATAATCAAGTTATCAAGTTTCCATCATCATATTCCAAAACCAGTTAGCGAGGATATCGAGATGTCATGAGAACATCTTCTTCTTGGGCTATATGAGTCCAATTTTTGGAATTCATTTGTAATTTGGGAAATGCGGTTTTGAGGTTTGAAATTTTCTTTCCAGAAAAATGACACAGGTCTAGTAAATTGCAAGTATCTCCTAAAATACTGATTTTAGGGATCACTTATTTCACTGACACTATTTGAAAATTCCTAGTCAGCATCTAAAATTACAACTATTATTAATACTAAGCGACGATATACAGTGCATTTTATTTTATTCCGTATTCTTTCAGATTGACAACATAATACCTTTGGCCAAATCAAAAGAACACAGACAAAAATCCATTACTTTCATAAGCATCGTCCTCGTGCTTTTCTTTGCAGTCGAAATTTTCGACATAATCATATGGGACAGTTTTTCAAGAAAAAAATCAGATTCCCATTACCTCGTTCATTATGTGGGATTTTACCTTTTATATTACGTAATAATAATGCAAGAGGTTTATTTTTGGCATTTGGTATACTTTATTAAGATAAGGATATCTTCGTTAAACGAATATCTGATTTTGGAAGATCATCAGCGCGAAAAGTTAAGAAACGTTACCTCGATAAATGCCTACATAGACACGTTTAACATACAACAATGGCAACAGTTGGGTAAAAAAACCAGAATTGCTTTTAAGACAAAGACTTTCTTGGGAGCAACTACCAATGTAAATAATGGTAAGTTCTTGATCCAAAGAGGTTTGTGGAAGCCTATTTATTCACAAAAAAGTAGGGTATAATTAAATACAAATTATAATTTTTTTAATTTCAGTTGAGAGAATAACAACTTTGACGAAATTACATAATATTGTAGGCGGTGCTATACACTCCGTAAATAATTCAGCTTCAAATGGAATATTGGTAAGTTGGCTATCCCCCAAAATATGAAATGCTTATATTATTTAATGATATATTAAATAGAATGAATACCTAAACGAAAATCCAAACATTTTAATTTTCAAATAATTATTTGAAAAAAATAATTCCAGAGATGTATTATCATTCGGCCCCCCTGCTGTTATACATTAGGCTGTCCCTACTTTTAACGGGCGATTGCCTACAAAAACATATTTAAAAAAATTTCTATGGGCATAGGCCGAGAATACTTTGTAAGGGCAACCGTTGAAGATGGAGCCCGTAAAGTAGATTTTATTTAATTTCCTCAGATCCATTTTGAGTCCGACTATGCGTTTTGGTACTTAAACTACCACTAATAAGAGCTACCTTAAGGAATCAGTGGCAACCTATTTTCATGTTCAAGAGCGTATCAACAGGCAGGTCACTGATTTATTTGTTCATACTATTATTATTGTTCCATTTTCTGATATTCTATATTGATATTGTGATTCTTTGATAGTCTTAAAATAAAAAAGGTGTTCTTGTTCGTGAGTCTGCAGAGTCTATTCCTATTTAGAACGTGCTACAGTTTCTTTAAGTATACTCGTACTATAAATCTAATTATCAGTTCACTGCAACCAGAGTTTTTAGTAATGCAATAGAGAATCTGTAAGTTGTTTAATTCTTGTAGTATCCTGAAATCGTTAAGGCTTGCTGTTTTTTTTAACTTACACAATTCTTTTTTGGCAACTCACATCCAAACACCACTGGAAGTAAAAATTCACAAAAGTAGTCGTTGATGTTATTATGTTCCCTAGCAGCATAACTGATTGAGAAATGCAATGTACGGCAGTGAGCAAGAAAAAATAGGACAAGTCTTATAACGGTATTTTGCTAAAATCTAGTTGTGTACATCTAACTTTAATTTTTGTGACATTGTCAGTTAGTTGTCATAATTTATTGCAAGTGTGCAAAGAACTAATATGCCTCATACAAGCGATTTAGTTAAATCTGGAGTTATTGCTAAAGCAGAAGATGGATGGTCAATGAGACAAATTGCACTGCGTTATAATATTGACAAAAATTCGGTGTGTAACATTTTAACAAAGTGGAGAATAAACGGTACGATTAGTAGAAATCCTGGATCGGGACGACGAAGGATATCAACTCAACAACAAGATTTGCAATTGGTAAATGCTTTAGTAGAAAATTCATTTTACTCAGTTATTCAGGCTGCTGAAGAAACGCATTTTTCTGGATCGAGTAGTACTGGTCGCCGGCGAGTAAGAAAATCGGAGCTACGCTGTCATGCAGCAGCACAGAAATACTTACTTAAAGCTGAACATAAAGAAGCCCGAGTAGGATTTGCGCTTGAATTTTTAGCGCATGATGTAAATTTTTGGAACAATGTAATCTTTACAGACGAAAAAACTTTCCAGTCAACACACAGCGGTCGTATTCGTGTTTACCGCCCACCGAATACTCGATTCGATGAGAAATATATATCTAACAATGATAAAAGTGGTAGATTTTCCGTCAATATGTGGGCTTGGATATCGGCACGTGGTCCTGGTGTTTTGTGGCATATTGAGGAACGATTTAATAGTGAAACGTATATTAGGATTTTAGACAATATTATGCTCCCTTCTGTGTCACAATTATTTCCTAATAATGGGTTCATATTTCAACAAGACAATTGTTCCGTTCATACTGCTCATACCGTAACTAACTGGTTTCAAGATAACAACATCAATGTTCCTAACTGGCCCAGTCATATTCCAGATCTTAACCCTGTGGAAGAACTATGGGGACTACTCGTAAGAAGTATCCAAAAACGAAATGTGAGACCACGGAATGCCGAAGAATTACTGGAAATAGTAATTAATGTATGGGAAAATATTATTTTTAATGATTATTGTATAAGGTTATTTAATTCTATGCCAAACAGACTTATATAAGTTATAAATATAAATGGTGCAAACGAAATATTAATAGTTAGTTTTTTGTTAAGTAGGATATCCTTTGTCCTTTGATCCAGGATTTCTACTAATCGTACCGTTTATTCTCCACTTTCTTAAAATGTTACACACCAAATTTTTGTTAATGTGCAGTGCAATTTGTCTCATTAACCATCCATCATTTGCTATAGCAATAACTACAGCATTAAAATACAAAATAAATTAAAAGTGATATCTGTTTTATTTCGGCTACTCATTACATATTCAAATAGAGACAGATTTACATTAGAAAAAAAAATTGTCCTATTTTTTTCTGCTCACGACAGTACGGTCAAGCAGGTTGCTTTCGAACCATTTCAAAAGAGAACCATTTATGCCTACTATGTTTATGTAAAATTTGAATTACAGTATAATAATAATAATAATAACTTGGAAATTAAAAAATGTGAACGATGTCCTATTTTCAGTGTTATGATAATTACAATCTTGTTACAGTTGATAATCTTGAGTTGTCTAGACCACCTAATTGTAACGCCATACTTTTTATTGCAAGAGATAATGAAAACAGATGGCGACGCAATATTCATCTGCCTGCAAACGGCTTGGCTTCTAACTCATATTTGTCGACTTTTAATTATCGTGGAACCATGCCAATTGTGCCTCAATGAGGTAAGTAGGTAGATTGATGAAAATAGGACAAACTAGAACTCCCCTTCTGCTTCGTCTGTTTCGATGTGGACAAGATTTTTGGTTGGACTTTGGTTTAAAAGTCTCTTAACCACATTTCTTTTTTAATAATGTCGTTTTTTTTTTTTTGTAAAGAGTGAGGTAGAAAGTACTAGGAGACGATTGATGTTTATTATAATAATTATATGTATTAGTAGACATTTTAACCTGTTGCAGAGGCAGCACACAGTGAACCTGATCTGTAATTTGTTAAGTCTACATAATATAGAAGAGGATACTCGAAAGGCTGTAAGTATAAGTACAGTTGCGTTTGTGGTTTACACATATTATTTCTAAAATCTTTTAAGAATAATTTTAAAAAGTTAACGAATAATAGAAACCAAGATCTAATTTATATCCCCGTAATTATTTTCTATTAATTATCATCAAAATAGTCTATGGCACAACCATACTTGTTTCGCATTGATGAATCAATCAGCATTATTCCAAAAGGAACTAAATATTTTTATAACTTTCAGTTGATCATGTTCACAATGCAGCTTTCTCAAAACAAGATCAGATTCTCGTGCTGTGGGTTGTTTAAAATTGACAGGTCTCTAATCACATCGGTAATATAAAATAATACATTTTAATAACGTATTTATTTTAATATTACTTTTTAGGTTTCAGCAGCAGTCACAACGTACCTCGTCATTTTATTTCAATTGAAAAATTAGAAAATAAGAGAAACATGGGGGCAGGACCACATGGGTATTATTTTTGCAGTACATTATTTATTGCCAATCAACTTTTATCTTAAACAATCTTTAAAATTTTCAATTTTCTTTAGTTGACTTTCTCTCAATTAGCTACTTCCTCAAGTCAAAAATTAATGTTGTGTGTAATCTTATATAAAAGAAAGGCGGTAAATAAAAGATCATTGTACATTAGAATCCATTTTTGCGTCACTATCTCTAAAATACCCCCAATAGTGGAGTAGATCTGGCATTTCACATGCGTGTTTTTTCTCAAAAAATTTTTTTCCCATCTTATAGAGGACGACCTCTCCCACTTCCCTGACACTTTCCATCGTCCAGGCACGTAGGGGGGAGGGGAGTATGGCGCAGTTAAACATATGGAAAATCGGTTATTCCAGTTTGCGTGCGATCGGGGAACCGAACGTTTCAGAAAAAATGAAAGGTCTCCTCAAGGCGCGTAAACTGGTTTTTGATTTTTTTAAAATCGGCCAATTAGGGGATTGAGTTTCGGGGTAGGAAAAGGGATCGGACAGGGGTATTTATGAGATAAGGGATGGGGTTAGGAGGGTAATTTTTTTCTTTTGTGGGTGGTCATAGGAAGAGGTCGAGGCCGCGGGGGAGCTCTCTAGGACAATTACGGAAGGGTTGGGAGGGAGAAACGTGCAAGACGGGAAAACGGCCATACATCCGGATCTGCTCGTGCGATTTTAAAAAATCAAAATGGGCTTTCTTTATCTCTATGGCAGCCACAACTTCCATTTGTTCGAATTGATTTTTCGCACAAATTAAAAAATGGGAAGCAAAAGAAAAAATGACATTTCTTTCATATTCGTTTTTTCAATGAAGGGGGGAGGAGATGGGATGAAATGCTCCTCAAAAGACGCCGATTTTCATCCCCTTCAAAATGAAAAAAAAAATTTCAAATTCCTTCATTAGAAGAGGACTTTCCCTTGCCCTTCTACAGGGCTTAAATTAAAAGTTGACATCCTGGCTCTCCTAATAAAGGAATTTGAAAAAAAATCAATTTGAAGGGGACGAAAATCCCTGTCTTTTGAGGAGCATTTCATCCCCTATCCTCTCCCCTTCAGTGAAAAAACTAATTTGAAAAAATGTCATTTTTTCTTTTAATTCCTATTTTTTAATTTTTGCCAAAAATCAATTCGGACCAAATGGAAGTTGTGGCTGCCATAAAGACAAAGAAATCCCGTTTTGATTTTTTAAAATCGCACGAGCAGATCCGGAGATATGGCCGTTTTTACGTGGTGCACGTTCCCCTCTCCTATCCTTTCCGTAATTGCCCTAGAGAGCTCCCCCGCAGCCTCGACTTCTTCCTGTGACCACCCACAACAGAAAAAAATTACCCGTCTAACCCCATCCCTTATCCCTTAAACACCCCTGTCCGATCCCTTTTCCTACCCTGAAAATCAATTCCTTCAAACGGCCATACCTCGTGTATCTTCAATCCGACCCCTCTCACAAAGTTCCACTTATTTCTCTTAATAATACACACGTACATATTAAACCAATCACGGACCAGGATATAATTAACGCAGCAAACAAATTGAAAAACAAATTAACCTCCTGTGTTGACAACTTTTAAAGACTGTATCAATACTTTTGTAGCACCAATGCGTTTTTTATTTAATCTTATTTTAGTAACAGGTACCTATCCAGATATATGGAAAACAACTAAACTATGTCCTATCCTCAAAACAGGAGATCCCTCCCTAGTAACAAACTACAGACCTATAGCTATCCTTTGCAATTTTGACAAAATCCTAGAGATTATCATTTACGAAGATATATATTGTGAAATAAAAAGTCATATATCTCCGTATCAGCATCGTTTTATGGAAAAAAGATCGACCACCTCGAACCTGACCTGTATTACACAGTATATCTCGGACATATTGGACACATAAGGCCAAGTCGATGTTATTTATACTGACATTCAAAAAGCTTTCGACAAAATCGATCATTTTCTACTCCTTTCTAAACTCACTGCAATTGGAGTGTCAGATATCTTGCTATCCCTAATTGAATCCTATTTATTTAATAGAACACAGTTCATGGAATACGATGGATATAATTCTCGCACCTTTTTTTGCAACATCCGGAGTTCCTCAAGGATCCAACCTAGGGCCATTTTTATTCTTAGTATTTATTAATGATTTATCCCTCACTATGAGTTATACGCATTTATTTTTCGCGGACGATTTGAAAATCTACTCTGAAGTAAGCAAGCTAAACGACTGTTCTGACTTGCAAATAGCGTTAGACTCAGTTAACGAATGGTGCGAGAATAACTACTTAAAACTAAATACATCTAAATGTAAGATAATGTCCTTTTACAATAACAAAAGGCCAGTTTTATTCGTATATACGATTAATGATACCGTTCTTGACCGATGTACAAATTTTAAGGATCTTGGAATAACATTCGATTCCAAGCTCAGTTTTTCTACTCATATAAGCACAATTGTTACTTCGGCTTCTAAAGTACTCGGGTATTGTATAAGGAACTGAGGCAGCTTTACGGATATCAACACTCTGAAATTAATATACATAATATCATTTATACGAAGCAAACTTGAATATGCTTCTGTCATCTGGTCACCTGTTTATCAAAACTCTAAAATGCAAGTTGAGTCCGTACAAAGACGATTTCTTAAATATATATATTTGAAATCCAATGGGTCCTATCCTGTTAGGGGCTTTGATCACAATCCACTATTAAATTCATTCAATTTTGCCTCGCTTGAACTTGCACAGCACTACAATTGTTATATAAAATACTGCATAACCAATTAGATTGTATTCACTTAGTAAATAGAATTAACTTTCATGTACCAAAGCAGAACGCTCGTCTGCACAATGCATTTTACGTCAATACCAGCAGAACTAACATTCAGGTTAAGTCTCCAATACTCAACATGTGCAAGATATTTAATGAAGTCGCTCATATGTGTGACCTCAACTATGATACTCTAAACCACATTATTCATATGTTCAAAGATTCATTTAACTGATTAAGTCTAATTATAACAATCTAATCTATAATATCTATCTAGTCCTTTTTATAATTAATAAATAATGAATTAATGTAATTATGTAATGTAATGTATGTATGTATGTATTATGTAATGTAATGTAAATTAATGTAATTTTGTAAATTTTTATCTCATTATTGTTATTTTTATATATTTTGTTCATTATTTTCTGTAATTGGGTGTCAACCTGTTGAAAATAAACGTATTATTATTATTATCTCGGGTCCTAATTGGCCGATTTTAAAAAACCAAAAACCAGTTTACGCGCCTCGAGGTGGAAACATTTTTTTGTCCGGTTCTCCGATCGCACGCAAACTGGAAAAAAAAACGATTTTCCATTTGTTCAACCTTTATTTTCACTTTTACTAGAAACTTCTACTATATGAAATTCTGTAATGTTTTCAGTTTGACATTGGAACGCCGCAGCAACATTATATTGTATCGCTACTGTAAAGTTAATTAGTTGTAAGAACAGTATTGGAACAAGTGTTTTGTTTCTTAAACCGATAAATCTTTTGATATTAAAAACATACATAATAAATAATAAATAAATAAACACATGAAAGTAAATTGTTACCTATTTTATTAATATTGTCGAGCCTACGGGCGGGTCACCCCTAAAAAAGGGCGGAGCTACCCCCGTAATTTCGGCAATATATAAACCATATTTTAGCAAGAACTCATTTTGTAGGCTCCATCTATTCAAGTGATAAATAGCTTATACTATGGCTAATTTGCGTGATGTCAATATTTGAGTTAATCAAATAGTTTGTGTGTCAATAAAAGTACGAGTTAATTTACATTAATGACATCTTAAATAACAACGACTATAAGATTTTCTTAAAAGCAGTAGTAATAGTGATATAGTAAAATTATACAAATGAAGAATTTCACAGAATATTTTGCTATTCTATCACTGCTACATCTGTATGTTTTTACAACAGTGTCTGGATATTCTTCACTGGCGATACAGTAAGGAAAATCCTCTAATCCATTGCAAGCGATACCAACATTTCCTTCTATATCGACGACTATTATGGCTCCGATAAATGTGGGGTATGTTTCTGCGATTCTGGCTATACACATCTTGGCCGCCGCCGCTGCAGAATAACCAGATCTCAGTTGCTCTACGGCTAAGAAGCTGCGAAAAAATACAAATTCCATACATTTTAGGTTTTTGCCATCTTCTTAGTAAGCTTATGTTTAATTGGCCACTAGGCAAATCTATTTAGATTAGATTAGAAAGTTAGAAAGTAAAACAGAACTGAATTGTTGATGATGTTTAATAACAGGCAAGAACTGTTGGAAATTTTGTTTTTAAATAATATTCGGTTAACATCTCGAAAACGAGGGATATGTTGAAACTGCGCATATACAATCTTGAGAGCATCAGTAATGAAGTTATTTTAAACAACCAAAATTTTTTTGCATTTTTTTTATGACTGACATAAATTATCTATGAACTAACTTTGCCTGCCATTAATATATCACTATAGTCCCGGAGGCAGAGTTGCAATTTTACAAGTGTTTTTATAAAATCTAATTTTTATAAAAGATGATAGTTTAGATATAGATAATAAATGAAACAAGCGTCAGTAGCCGGCGCCGGTGCCTTGGTGGGGGTGGCTATGAGAAAATTCGAAACGTGCAGAAAAAACGAAAAATAAAGTCATTTCAGCAAACTTGAAAATTTGTAGAATTTATATTTAAGTAATAAACATTAGAAAAATAATACTCAGCTGCACTGAAAACGGGGGATTCCTTGTCAGCTACCCTTATAATAATAATAATACACCACAGATAATGACGACCCCCTTTATCCCGGAAGGCTCTAGAAGAGCCTTGTGTGGGAGGGGGCTACACATTTAGAGACAAGGGTATGAACCGGTAATAAAAAGTGAGGGTTCAAATTCATTTCATAAAGCACAAACTTATACAGCGTGTTTGTGACATTTTTTTAATGATAAAAAAAATAATCAGAAGGTTTGATGACTTTATCTTTCTTTTTTTTTACATGTTTCGAATTTTTTCACAGCTAACTCCATCATTACCCGTACAGCTGACGCTCAAATGTTTAAACAACTATGTGAGAAGAAACATTTGGACTATGAATTTGATTTTATGAAATGATTTATTCATTTGTAATGCTGGGAGAACATATGGGAGAAATTAATCTCATTTGAATGATTAAAAGGTCAGGTATTCCAAATTTAAAATACGAATCCCAACTAAGCTTAATGTTAATAAATGCTGATATTTTAGCTCATGTTTTCTTAAAAGGAAAAAATATTAATTTTAATATCCTAAATATTAGTTAATTGTAATTGAGCAGTTTGGGAAAAGACACAAGTCATATTAAAAGTTACCGTCTTTCGAATTTGCCATTTACTAGACCTTGAACTTAAACCCAGGTTTGAGGGATAGCTGTTAGTCGTCTTTGCAATATTAGATTCATGACCGCTTCTTAGACTGTTCAGACTATACCATATTTGTTTCTAAATAATTGACTTTTTTATTGTTAATGATACATTACTAAAATTTATGTCCTAATCCCTAATAATAACCAATTGATGATGATAGAAATGAACATATAACCTTGGTAAGAATCTCATCAAAATGTCTCCGTTTCCAGTCGCACAAGCCGCGCCAAATTTACTATCAGCATAGGCTCCTGCTCCAACTATCGGGGTATCACCAATTCGTCTGAAATTTAAATATAAAATCTTTAATATGTAAAAGTTCAAGAATAGAAATGTATGTGTGAACGAGAAATTATAACTTCGACCGAAAACTCTAGTCAGTAGAGCCAGAGACGTGCGGATTTACGAGTTTTGTAAATTCTCTAATATAATATGTTTACGCTGGTACCCATGTATTTTCCTTAAGTTTGGAGAATTTTGACGAATAACATCAATTTCGAAGGAATGAAAGCCTTTGGATTGAGTTAAATATGCATGAACTACCATATCTTAAATTTAAAATATTATGCTTAAATCTAGCAACATTCTCCACGTATTCGGCGGTGTTAAACCGTTATAACTCAGTTTAAAATCAGTGTATATAGAGTGCGGTCGTCTATCAGTTGGGCGGTATTAATTTGTTATTTATAAATTACGTATTTGTGGTATCATAATGCCTTAAAATTTTATTTCGTGTGAATTGTTTATGAATTGGGCGGCAGTGCCTTCAAGTTTTATTTTGTTAGTTCTTTAGTGAAAATAATTGTAATTATGGGATATCGTAATATTTTTAAATGTGCAAAAATGGAAACGGTTCCCGGTTTTTTAAAAGAAGTGGTAAAAGTTCATACCCCTAGAAAGGCTCCATTAAGCTTCAAGGAGAAGAAAATTATTTTGAATGTATATCATGCATTGGAGAAAGATCATCCCCTGATACAGAAATCAGGATCAAGAGGTTTAGTTAACATGACTTCAAGGTATACCGGCGTGAGTGAGTGGAACATTTACAGAATTTTAAGACAAGAAAAAATGAAGGTGATGTTCAGAAACCTAAAACGAAGTCTGGAAGAAAAAAATAATATTAGACAAATTCCAGAAAAATGGAATTCGACGTAAAGTTAATAAATTCTTCTATGATAATGAAATCCCTACTGTTAAGAAAATTGTACAGTCCCTAAATGATGATGAACATATACCCAAAATGGGTAAATCGACGTTAAAAAAATGTTTGCATGATATGAATTTTGTATTTGCAAAAGGAAAGTGAAATAGCCTCCTACTTGAGAGAAATGATATTATTTGTTGGCGAAGGAATTATATTCCGGCATTTAGAGCTACCCGTGAAAGAGGAAGAACATGCTATTATTTAGATGAGATGTGGTTAAATGAAGGACATACTGTACTGGTAGAAATGTAAAAAGTGTTCGTCAAGGCCTTATGGAAGATTGGTCAACAGGATTAAAAATGCAAACAGGAAAAGGAAAACAATAATAACGCGGATAGAAAGTGATTCAGGATTCGTGGAAGATGGACTTCTATCGTTCATGACATGAATGCGGATGTTTTCGAGGAATGGTTTGCAAAAATTCTCGTTAAGATTGAACTCGGATTTGTCCTTATTATGGATAACGCCTCGTACCACAGTCGATTACTGGAAAAATTACCAATAAGTGCATGACGAAAAGCGCAAAGTCAAGAATGGTTAGAAGGTAAAGGTATCATATTCGATCGCGCTTCGCTGAAAGCCGAACTGCTAACCCTAGCGAAACAGCATTCGCCGATATATAAGACATATATTGTGGATGAAATGGCTAAAGCTAGAGGTATTGAGGTATTACGGCTGCCGCCTTACCACTGTGAACTCAATCCCATTGAGCTTACTTGGGCTGAAGTAAAGGGAATGTTGCAAGAGAAAAATAGAACTTTTAAATTAGAACATGTAAAAGGCCTCCTATCCAGTACATTAAAGAGAGTTACAGCTGATTATTGGCAAAAATGCATAGGGCACGTTAAAAAAGTTGAAGAAAAAATGTGGAATACAGATATTCGCATTGACGCAGTGATTGAGCCAATAATAAAAAATGTAGGAGCCAGCAGTGATAGTGGCAGTGTCAGTGGTGAGTGATAATCTGTGATAGTGTCATGTAGTAATTGTGATATTATGAATTATTTATTGTTGAAAATTATTGTTGGTAAGTTTTGTTTTTTGTTATATTATTTTAACAAGAACGTTTATTTATGTTGTTATAGAATAGGTATTTATTTATAACTTTGGTATGTTATGTTTTTAATTATTCTATTTTAACAAGAAAGTTTATTTATGTTGTTAGAACAGTTATTTATTTTTCAGTTGTAAGTCTATTTATTTTTTTAACCTGTTACTCCCTAATTAACAATTCTGTCACCATCCTTTCCCGGCAAGGAATATGCTCACGCCTCCACGTTTTTCCTTGCTGGTCAATAGGAACAACTGGCATGGTTAAAATTTTTATAAACATCAACCATTCTATAGTTTTAATGTCGGATGTCCTAATAAAATTACGCCTGCCATTAAAAATTTTCTTAAAAGAACTCCAGTTCTTTTCGGCTGAGTTGAGTGTGAAAACAAATTTAATTATATTTATTTTTTATTTTATGAAATATTATCATTTGATATATACCTATATAAATATGTATGTGGCGTTACTGAGTGCCCGGGATTTCTTTCTTTCCTTCCAAGTAAATCATTTACTCTATACTGTCGACTACGTCATTACAATTGTTTGTGTAGTCGTGGTTTCCATTTCTAGTAGACGGATAAAACTTAATAAATCTCTCTCGATTCAATGGGATTATATGGTAGAACGAGGTGCCGTTTTAGTATCAAATAAGAGTTACTATCCTTTGACGAGCCGCTTATGTTTTGCCTTACTGACTCAACTTTACGGCCTATAAGTTATTTTTGTAAACCCGAAACCTTTATTGATTCATTAGTAAATTGTCAAAACTGTTTTCTCTTGAAGATGCCGCCTTGCTTGTACTGTACATTGCCGCAGTGATTGCCATAAATATATTTATTTTAAATCCCTTGAGAATTACTAAGTAATAAAAATTTTTTTTTACCCAGGCACATTAAATTTAAGACCATTTGTCGACGTCCCGACTACGGCATGGCCAGTTTCAGATATCACAATCATTCCAATGGTGTCATGGTTTTCAGAATCTCCAGCCCACGGTATATCATCCCTAATATTGCTCTTTTTTGAAAGTGTAGCTGCAGCGCGGTACGGTCCACATTGGGTTGTGGGGTCTGGCACGAGGTTCTAAAACATTTAAAATAAGTGAACAGTTACTTATAATAATCATATGTAAAATCTATTCCACACAATCTCCCAAGAAAGCGTACATAGAAAGTTACAAGAGAATAGAATAAAATGTAAGGTTACCTGTAGGCGTAACAGTTCTCCTAATAGGAAATCATCCATTTTCTTTTTTTTTTTTATTGTAGAGTAAGATCCCGGAGCCCCAGACCTATGTCATTTTAGCGAAGCTAAGACTCTCACAGTAAATGTGTAATATGTAGGTAAAAACGTATTGCGTACTTGCTAGCTTGAAAGCGGGGCACTTTAACAGATAATAGGTATTAAAGTAAATACAAAATCTTACTATTATGTTCATATAGCAAAAAGTATGTAGTTTCATTAACAGCCGTCCGTGGTGTATTAGTTGAGTTGCCTGATACTCACGCGCGAGGTTGAGGGTTCAAACCACGTCTATTGCATTTTTTTACATTTTGTATGAAATGTATTTTGGCTCTATTACCAACTGAAATAACTAATACGAATATAAATGCGTAAAAGTAAATACGTATGAGTTTTTACCTACATATTACACATTTATTGTGAAAGTCTTAGCTTTGCCGAAATAACGTAATTGTGGGAGCTCTGGGATCTTACTTTATAAAGAAATGTTCGTATTAGTTATTTCAGTTGCTAATTGAGCCGAAATGCATCTCGTACAAAATGTTTAAAAAATGCAAAACGCGTGATTTGAACCCTCAACCTCGCGCGTGATAATCAGGCCAATTTGCCAATTTAAATATCTTTATTCAAAATTATATATAATTCATTTCTTAACCATAGCATTTCATTTATTGCATGTGTACATTGTATATATATATTCAGAAAGTGAATACAATAACAATTTAGTAATTTATATCAATTCAACCACTACACCACGGGCGGTTTTTAATAAAACTACATACTTTTTGAAATTTGAACGTAATAATAATATTTTTTATTTACCTTTAGTAACTATTATCTGTAAAAGGGCCCGGCTTTCAAGCTAGCAAGTACGCAATATAGTCTAAGAGCCAATGGCCGGCAGACTTACGGTTATTTATTAAGCTTTATATTTTCTTCGCTCATTCTCCCATACTTCCTATACATGAAACGGAGACTCTTTAGTCTGACCGGTGGTTCCTTCCTACTCCATTCATATCGAATTTTCATTCTAACCTTGTTAGAAAATATACTAGTCGCTGATAAGTACATAAATTGATGATGTGAACGACAACATTCGTGATTTCAACTATTGGTACATATTATTTGCCAAACAAAACATACTTGTATCAATAGAAATAGTAGTGTGTATGCGGGTACGCTAAAGCAATTTTGTTATATAATTGTAATTAAAATAGCATATTTTATTATTGATTGATTTATATTAGGTTATACCCAGTTTTATTAGGTATTATGTAAGCAAATCTGTATGAAATAAATGAATATGTGATTTCAGAATAATTTATTGAATGATAACTTACCTTGCGAAAATTTGGTTGGCAATTATTCGCTTTCCAGTTTTGCCACATACCTAAAGAGTAATCTGTTTGAAGTGATTCCTCTTGAAAACCGAACGATCGTGCATAGTCCGTCGCTAAATCTCCAACCAGGAAGGAGTGCTCTGTGTAATCTAGCACGTGTCTTGCCACAGATATAGCATTTCTGATCCTCCTTAATCCTGCAACTGCACCCATGTCCATGGTGTCGCTAATTTAACAATGAATATAATTAATTTGTAAAATTATTTAAATACGCTGTTTTGATAAATTATGTTAAAATTTCAATTGTATTATAGATAGCTACCTAATAATTTAAACATTGTACGTTTATAGTCTTCTTATGCTAGTATGCTTTTTGATTAAATTCTTGTTTACTTATTTTCAGCTATTTAGTTTTTTATATATAATTTTTAGATCATTTTAACCGGATCCTCCGCCATATTACAGACTATCTACAGGAAACTGAATCGATCGATATAGAGAAAAGTACGCATCAGAAAATTTTGAAAATTTAGATAATTACTAATGTCGGTGTGGCCAATCAAACTAAAATAATTACAAGCAGCTGGCACTTCCACTTATACCGGAAGTCGATACCAACTTGCTTATTTCAAATTGAACACCCTATATATTTTAGGGTTTTCGAAAAGAGCATAAAATTATGAGTCGAAAATATGTAGCATATCTTATACCTAAACCTATTCATTTCAGAGATATTTGACATTTTATAGAAAATTTGACAATTGCAACGGTTTGCAAGAACCGTTATAACTTTCTTCGTGTAAAAGATCCTCATTTGCTTCTTCTCACGTAAAAAGAACACAAGGAGAACTACGTTCCACAACTAAAATAAATTCAATAATATCATACCAAGTGTTCCATTTTTCGCATTACATTTTGTCAACTTCAAACCGCGAAAATTTGTGTAGGTCAAATGGAATACCCTGTATTTTTTTACCTCAAGTTGTGTAAAATTGAATTGAAATTGAATTGTTGTAATAATTTCATCAAAATAGACATGATTAGAAACAATCAGTCATTATCTTATGTCAAAAAATGCCATCGTGTTTAAATTATACCAACGAAAACTTTTTAAATTTATTTATTTATTTATTTATGGAAAATGTGATAAAGTAATATGAAGAACTTGCAGCACATTTGCTACTCGATATCCAGAGAAACGGAAACCGTCATCTAATAATGTAAAACGCATACTGGAAAATTTTAAAAATTATAGCTCTGTCAAGGCAAAAATGCAAAGAAGAAAGCCTATTGTTGATGACGAAAACATTGAAATAGTAATTCTGGGATATTTTCATGCATTTCCAAGGATGTCATTAAGACAAGCTGCTCTGAAATCGGGACTATGCAAGGATTCAATTCACAGAATCTTGTTAAAACATAAGTTTCACCCGTTTTCATTCCATATGGTTCAAGGATTAAAAGAAACAGATTTCCTAAGAAGACAGAATTTTTGTGAGTTTATTCTAATAAGGCCTGAGGGTCACGATTCTTATTTCGGAAATATTATATGGACAGATGAAGCAAAATTTACTAAAAATGGACTTTTTAATAGACACAATTCGCATTATTGGAGTGACTCAAATCCTCATATGTTCAGAGAGCGAAACTTTCAGGAGAGTTGTCAGTTCAATGTTTACTGTGCCATAAGAAACGATAGAGTGGTGGCATTACAATTTTATCATAAAAATTTAAACGGTAAATTAAATTTTCTTTTCTGCTAATATGTATAGGTAAATTTTTGTTTTTTTTTTTAGGTTAAAGATCTGAATATCTTACAAAATTTGAATAATAACTATTTAGAAAATTTACCTCTCGTCGAACATAGAAACATTTTTTATCAGCACGACGGTGCTCCCCCACGTAATGCATATTTAATTAATAATTATTTACAAGAAACTTTTTATGATCAATGGATTGCCAATAATGGACCTTTCTTATGGCCTCCTCGCTCGCCCGATTTATCAGCTCTGGATTCTTTCATTTGGGGAACTATTAAAAATAAAGTTTATGAGAACCCATTAACAACCATTGAAGATTGTGTGCAAAGAGTAAGAAATGCATTTCACAATATATCACAGGATTAAATTAGAAGAGCTACCCATGAAAAACTAATCCGAAGGTGCGAAAAATGTGTCGAGGTTCGAGAGCGGAATTTTAAGCAATTATTAAAATAAAATGAAATCATATTTTAAATTGATCTTATCTCTGCAATTTTAATTCATGCCATATCTTCAATTCGATGAATACGCATGTTACAGTGTTAGTGTTTTGTAGATATCGAGTAGCAAATGTACTGCAAGTTCTTGATATTACTTTATTACATTCTCCATAAATAATAAACAAATCTAAAAAGTTTTCGTTGGTATAATTTAAACGTGCTGGCATTTTTTGACATAAGATAATGATTGATTGTTTCTAATCATGGCTATTTTGATGAAATGATTACAACAATTCATGAATTTCTAATAAAATCGCAAGTATTTCAAAAAGTTGTAACTTTAAACCCCACAATGCTAATATCAGAAAAAAGGGAATTCAATTTTACACAACTTGACGTAAAAAAATACAGCGTGTTCCATTTGACCTAAACAAGTTTTTGCGGTTTGAAGTTGACAAAATGTAAGTTCTAGAACGTAGTTCTCCTTGTGTTCTTGTTATGTGACAAGAAGCAAATGAGGATCTTTTACACGAAGAAAGTTATAACGGTTCTTGCAAACCGTTGCACCTGTCAAATTTTCTATAAAATGTCAAATACCTCTGAAACGGCTAGGTTTAGGTATAAGATATGCTACATATTTTCAACTCAAAATTTTATGGTCTTTTCGAAAACCCTAGAATATATAGGGTGTTCCATTTGAAATAAGCAAGTTGGTAGCGACTTCCGGTATAAGCGGATGTGCCAGCTGCTTGTAATTATTTTAGTTGGATTGGCCACACCGACATTAGTAATTGTCTAAATTTTCAAAATTTTCTGATGCGTACTTTTCTCTATATCTATCGATTCAGTTCCCGGTGAGACACCCTGTATAATTATTTTAACAAAATAAAACTGCACCACCAGTTTACAATAAGAAGTAACTTTTTTTTGCTTTTTCAAATGACGGAAGCATCATCAAAATTAGACAAACACACAGGTATACAGATAAGTGTTATAGGCGCGTTAAACTTATAACACCCCTCCTTTTTCTCTCGAGGGTTATTACGACCTATAGTCGGGATAAAGCAAACGAGGTCCCAGGTCTTACAAATCTTTGTAGTGAGAGTGAACAAATAAAAGAACAAGCAAAACAAATACAGTTTATTATAAAAATAAGTAAAATGCAGTACACAAAATTTAAAGGTGAAAATCTTACAATAAAACAATACAGCAAGGTCTACGGTTTAAAGCTAACGCTATGGGAAAAAGAGTTATTAAATTTAAACAATTTTACAATAAAAATGAAATTCAGTAGTTACTTAGCTTTTGTAATAAAAATTGGAGAGTTTCCAGGCGCTCCAGACTTGAAGGTTGTTGATTGAGGTGAAATCTTCACAGCACAATTTAATAGGGTTTAGAAATCTTCAGAATGGTTAAATAAGTTTTCTCTCAATCGTAATGCATAAATCAAGAATCAGGCAAACCAAACCAAAGAATAGCAAATGATCCAAAGTCCAAAAATCCAATAATCCAAAAATAACAGAACAGTAGGCATGTTCTGTACTCAAATTCTGGCCTTACCAAAATCGTCTATGATTAAAGTTACAAAATTATTCTCAAAATTGACCTCTAATGTGAGCACGTGTCTATAATAAATCAAAGAAATTAACACTTACCCAGAATACTCTTCTGAACGATAAACTCCGAATAAATCGAAATTTCAATTAAGCAAACCAAAATATTAACCGAAAATTAGGTTAAATTCAGTTTTTGATCCGGTATCAAACCGACTAGCAACCACGTGCCTTTTAACTAAATTAATCGCTAGCAAAGTTTTCGGCTCAATTTCTTGATTTAAAAAGGAAGTTTTAAGCAATTTGAGTGATTTTATAACCTTTGGCAATTCACAAAAATAAGAGGAAATGACTTACTAACAGGTCGGCTGTTAGGGTACCCACTTGTGAAATGTTAAAAACTATAGATATCTATTTTTATTGACTTTCGATAATTAACTATCTTTATACTATCATTTTGTAAACAATTTTTATACGCTAATTATTATAATAGCCTGTATTGTAGATTTCCTAAGATTACACATCTATTTAATAAATTGATATATTTTCTTAGGGAGAGCCATTTGTTGACGAAAAGCTTATAAGGTGGTAATTCAAATGGCATGCCAGCTAGCGGTAAAGGTGCAATTCTATATCATAGACTGAATTGATCTACTTATTAAACTTACGAACGCCAGCGAAAGATGGCATGTCACAGGGTTAATAAAGAACTTTTATGCTTCTTAAGTCCTTTTTCGAATTTCGACTAGTTTGACCAATGTATATAAAACGCTGTTATTATAATCTAACTGATGTACAACTTTTTCTTGATAAAAAAAATATAGGAACCTACTTGTTAATTTACCTAAATTAATTTTATTAGCTGACACAATATCTTAGTATATTGAGTTCATAATTAATTTTATGTCGATCTTAGGTTTGGAATAGACACATTTATAATCTTAACTATTTGAGAGAAATCAGCATTAAATTTTCTTCATCTCAATTCTTTTTTGTTTATTTTCTATTAATTCATCTATAAAATTTTCACTATCACCATTAGTCACAAGCAATATGAGTAAACTAGATCTTTGGCTCATTGTTGATGTACAGATTGTAGTGAAATGATATTATGAATTTTTCTTACTATTTTTGTGTATAAAATCGATTTTAAAACGGAGGTGTCATTTCCCTAAGAAAATTGCATTGGTCTTTCTAAATCATCATTCTCTTTACATTATTTTCAAAAATATATTTATTTTCTTTCTTTCTAAGAACTAGAATAAGTTTTTTAATGAACAATATAATAGATCACTACATATCATACATGCCTAATGAAAAATTGCTCTACATACCCATCGAAAATTAAAGCCTCCAGAGTCGTTTCCCCGTTTTCATCTGGATTTCCTCCAGGGCCCACCGTCCTGGAGCATAGACCATTTTCGCAGGCATTGCAGCCAAACGTTAGTGCATCCAAAGCGTTGTCTCTTCCACTTAAATTATCCTTTAGAACTTTCCAGGCTAGAGCCAAACAAAGCATTTTTAAATATAGTACTCGAGAAACTAAAATTTGAGTTAGACGTATATTACCCATTCATGATATTTTGATGCTAGCGTTGGTTCTTTATTTTTCTGTTTAATAAATGAACTATAAAATAACTATACAGGAATTATATTTAAACATACAACAAAGTCCAATACATAGTACATAGTACTGAAATTATAAGGCTAACGGCTCGCCAGTCATTTCCTCCTATCGCCAGTAAAAAGTGGTTTACTTTACTTGTTATGTGAAATGCTGTTGATGAGCTCTGAGCGGCAGTAAAAGTCTTATTCAACCCCTAACTTCAATAGCTGATTTCTCGAAAACCTCTGTCCTAAACAATTTAGGTAATAAATACTTTCTTATGTAGAATTTTACAGGGAACATTTTTTGTAAATATAGTTTTTTTTGGTAGGGCAAACGGTTTTCCAGAAAAACGCAAAAAACTACCGATTTGCACTTTAGGGGTGGGTTTTAGGGATGAAACTCCCACTTGTTGCTTGGGAAATCTTTTTATTTTGAAAGTACCTCCCTTGACAAGTTTAATCCCCAAATGGCAAAACTTTTAAAAAAATTGTTTCTATTTATGCTAATATAAATGGCCTATATTTGAAAACACGAGAAGTACATTTGGTTTGAGAAACTAGACAAATCCGGGATATATCGGGTTTCAAAAGTCAACGCTTTCATTTCGATTACAATGCAGAAGAATGCATGCATTCGTCTAGTTTAAAAAGCAAATGATGTGCCTTGCTGTTAAAAACGGAATTTTCGTAAAATGTCACATTATGTCATATTATGTGGATTTGTTTGGTTTCTCAAATAAGTGATTCAATTGTATATTGGTGTGGAAAATATTGAATATTATTTTAAATTTTTACCTTTTCGTATTGCCGCCGTATAGTTCCAAGTATTAACCACGATCGGTAGACCGGCAGAGCACATTCCGACGAATGAAATGAGCAGAACTAATTTATTCATACTGTTAAATGTATCACGCTGTTTCACTACGATAATTTTATATAGCACGAAATAATATGGTTTAGTTACAGATTTTTAATTCTTTGATTATTAAACGGATTTTTATTACTGTCGTGGACAAAAAAAATGGAACAAGTCTTATAACATATTTTCGCTAACATCTAGTTGTGTACATCCAATTTTAATTTTTGTGACATTGTCAGTTACTTGTCAAAATTCATTACAGGTGTATAAAAACTAATATGATCCATATACGTGATTTTAGTTAAGGCTGGAGTTATTGCTAAAACAGAAGATGAATGATCAGTAAGGCAAATTGTAAGTTATTAATAGAATTGGTGCAATAACTAAAAATATTAATAGTAAAGTATTTTTTATAATGCTCCTTATGAATTAAACTGTTCATTGCACACTTTTTCTAAATGTTAAACACCGAATTTTTGTTAATGTTATAACATGGTGCAATTTGTATTATTGGCCATCTATCTTCTGCTTTTACAACTAAACCAACTTTACCATATCCAATCCAAAGCTTCTTTATTAAAATTAACTTTACAAGTGCACTGTCATGAGCAGATAAAAATAGGACAACTTTTTTTTTTCTAATGTAAATCTGTCTCTATTTGAATATGTAATGAGTAGCCGAAATAAAACAGATATTACTTTTAATTTATTTTTTATTTTAATGCTGTAGTTATTGCTATAGTAAATGATGGATGGTTAATGAGACAAATTGCACTGCGTTATAACATTAACAAAAATTTGGTGTGTAACATTTTAAGAAAGTGGAGAATAAACGGTACGATTAGTAGAAATCTTGGATCAAAGGACAAAGGATATCCTACTTAACAAGAAACTAACCGTTAATATTTCGTTATTGCACCATTTCTATTTATAACTTCTATAAGTCTGTTTGGCATAGAATTAAATAACCTTACACAATAATCATTAGTAATAATATTTTCCCATGCATTATTTACTATTTCCAGTAATTCTTCGGCATTCCGTGGTCTCACATTTCGTTTTTGGATACTTCTTACGAGTAGTCCCCATACTTCTTCCACAGGGTTAAAATCTGGACTATGACTAGGCCAGTTAAGAACATTGATGTTGTTATCTTGAAATCAGTTAGTTACGGTATGAGCAGTATGAACGGAACAATTGTCTTGTTGAAATATGAACTCATTATTAGGAAATAATTGTGACACAGAAGGGAGCATAATAATGTCTAAAATGCTAATATACGTTTCACTATTAAATCGTCCCTCAATATGCCACAAAACACCAGGACCACGTGCCGATATCCAAGCCCACATATTGACGGAAAATCTACCACTTTTATCATTGTTAGATATATATTTCTCATCGAATCGAGTATTCGGAAGGCGGTAAACACGAATACGACCGCTGTGTGTTGACTGGAAAGTTTGCCTCGTCTGTAAAGGTTACATTGTTCCAAAAATTTACATCATGCGCTAAAAATTGAAGCGTAAATCCTAATCGAGCTTCTTTATGTTCAACTTTAATTAAGTATTTCTGTGCTGCTGCATGACAGCGTAGCTCCGATTCTCTTACTCGCCGGCGACCAGTACTACTCGATCAAGGAAAATTCGTTTCTTCAGCAGCCTGAATAACTGAGTAAAATGGATTGTCTACTAAAGGATTTACCAATTGCAAATCTTCTTGTTGAGTTGATATCCTTCGTCGCCCTGATCCAGGATTTCTACTAATCGTACCGTTTATTCTCCACTTTCTTAAAATGTTACACATCGAATTTTTGTACATATTCTAACGCAGTGCAATTTGTCTCATTGACCATCCATCTTCTGCTTTAGCAATAACTCCAGATTTAACTAAATCGCTTATATGTGGCATATTAGTTTTTTGCACACTTGCAGTAAATTATGACAACTAACTGACAATGTCACAAAAATTAAAGTTAGATGTACACAACTAGATTTTAGCAAAATACCGTTATGACTTGTCCTATTTTTTTTGCTCACGACCGTATGAGTGGCCAAGCTGCCTATGTTTGTAAGCCTTTCATCACTGCTCAAGTTTTGGAAGTTAAGAAGTATTTGTCATGTATTTACTCCAATCATGGAGGGCCGGTTAAATAACGTGAAAGGAATAAATCAGAGCTATCCTTTAGAGAATAAATGCGATCCTTGGCTTAAGCTGTAGCTTGGAATTATAGCTAATATGACTGGGGGGCTTTGATCAAAATTACTTTATATTTGACATAATGTTAGTGACAGAAATAAAATTATTGTTTGTATACTATTAAGAATAAAAGTCAAAATTGCAAATATAAGTAATCGCACTATTCCAAATTATTTTCAAGATGATTACTGTAAGCTTAACTTTAGCACTATGTACGGTAATGTTTCGCCGATTCATGGACTCATTCACTGGACGTGTAGTAAGTTCATCAACAATATACTTGTACATATTTAACTGTCATCTTTTCTTAGCCAGTGGCTATTCGAAGTAGTACAGCACCAAACACAACAGCACTTTTCATGTTTTCCGGAGCACTATACTACTTGTACAATCATCTGAAGAAGGGAACTTTGGTTAGGATCGGCCAAGGCCACCAAAGACACATGGCGCACAATTCATCCCGGCTCACTATACAGTAAGTACGCAATACAGAGGCAGTAAATGATAATTCGTATATTTTGATTAATTTTTAGGCGTCGCCCCAAAAACAATTGTTGGTTTTTAAGAAATGCAAGAGCCTGTAGAAAAAAATGCACAGACGCTATGTACAGGATTGCGAAGCAGTCTTATGAATCCTTACACAATCTAAACCCATGTCTTTTGTTGCCTAATAAAAGCTTTAAAATTAGTTTTAATAAAGTTACAACGGATGTGCCTCGTGAACAAGTTCTGAGCCAGGATAAGCAAAATCTGTGTAATATAATTTATAGCAACGAGGCTTTTGAGAAAGATTCCAATCAGGAGGTTAAGGTTACAGAGTCAAAGTCACCTAGCAATGAAATAGGAGACGGTGAAAAACCTGCAGGAAGAAATAGACGTACTGTCGTAAAGAGACTCTGTCACGACCACAATAAAGAAGATAAGGAAATAAATGATGGTCCGTTGAGGTTTTCAAATAGGAAGAAAAACCAAAAAATAAAAAGAATGACTAGAAGCGGTAGGGTATATTTCTGTTTTGAGTAACTTATTACTCGGTTGTCGGATGTTTTATGAAAATAAAAGTGACATTCTTATGGCCTTGTTCATTCCAATTTATATTTATAAGGTAATAGTATTTTATATTATAAGACCGTTATATATGGTTGAACATGTGAATGTGAAGTTATCCATGTGAGCATATTAAACCTTATTACGGTCGAATATTGTACGTTTCATGTTATGCTGAAACTCTTAAAGAGAGAGAATAAACTAATGAAGTTGTAAAGTAATTCTTATGACGATTATTAGTATAGGTGAAAATCTAATTGCATTTGTGGAAAGCAACTGTATTTTCATAACTCGGTAAAAATCAAAAATTTTACCAATACAGGGCGATTATTGTTAAAGTGTGTTTACAGTTCAGGATAACATAAGATAAACAACGAAATATAATTCGACAACAAATAAGTCAATTGCAGAAGTAACTTATTGTAAATACAAATGAAAATGTTGAATACTTTTCTGACCAGTTACAGTAATTGGATTTGCCAGAACAGTTTAAAATATTTTTTATTTTAAGACTTGCCATTGGAATACCGCAATAGAATGTTTTTTCAACAGGATGGATGTCCGGCACATCATGCCTGCGTTGTACGTAATTGGCTTAATAGAAAATTTGGACGACGATGAATTGGTCGCAGTGGTCCAGTTTTGTAGCCCCCAAGAAGTCCAGATTTGACAATTGCGAATACATTTCTCTGGGGGCAACAAATTACTTACCAACAACCCATAGACAACGATGTTGACATTCTAAAGCAGCGCATTTCGGCAGCTGTGCAATCAATTTCGATTGAGGAAGTTAGAAATAGTTTCCACAACATTCGGAAAAGACTGGAAACATGCGTTCAATTTAGAGGAGGAACTTTGTAACATTTAATAAAGTCATAAAACATACATTTATTCACCGTACTTTATTACCGTAAGCGTATTGTTTCTAAAACAATCATGGTAGTTTCATTATTCTGGGAATATTCAGAACCTTCAAATATGCATTTATTTTTACAAATTCGGAATTTTATATCTAATATGTATTCGCCTTGTTCGAATGCAATTAGCTGAATAAAAAATGTAGCAAAAACTGATAACTATTTTACTAAAAAGTCACTTATTTCGGAAATATTGCAATATTTAAAAGAAATTTTGGAATTGCATAGACCATGTAATTTGAAATAACTTTTTTTATTTCAGATTTTGTTCCAAAATAAAAAATATAATTAGTTTACTCTTACGGAATTTTAAGTTTTTGTAGTTTCTAAACAACCTGTATAAAACGTATATTTTTTCTCAACGTCATTACAATTTTTTTTTACCAAACAAAAACTTATAAAGAATAATGTTTTCTCGAAAAGTGAAAAATTTTAGCCATTACACCTATATTAACGCTATCCGCGGACATACTGTATAATTACTGATAAATCTGTATTTCTGTGACAGTATTCATAGGAGTCTAATAAACTAAAAAAGGGTCCAAAGAATAACAATCTTTAGGAAGTTGTCAAAGCTAAATGCTTAAAGCTATTAAAAAACTTATCCTCTTCATGAAGTTATCTCTGTGAAAGCGTAGGGAGCTTGATAAAACCTATAATAAGAGCATTTGGTCTTAGACGAAAGGATTTATTGAGACTTTCATGAAGCCATGAAAAGCTAAATTTGCCTTGAATAACGATCGTTAAAATTGTTTCATCTTAGAGTATTTATATGTCATAGTCACATGGTGAAATACGGCTTTTCAGGAAAAGCCTAGGCAGTTCATGAAATGCCGGCAGATTGTGCGAAACACCTCATGTTATATCATATGACTAGGCTTTTCATGAAGTGCCTTAAAATTTTAGTATTTTCGTGTAATGAGAAGTTTAACAGAATCTGCCGTGATTTAGACAATCGGCATTTCATGAAATGACGTGATGCTGGCATTTCATGAACTGCCTAGGCTTTTCCCGGAAAGCCTATGTTGTAGACACATAGTGCAATACGGCTTTTCGGGAAAAGCCTAAGCGGTTCTTGAAATGCCGGCAGATAGTGTAAAACACCTCATGTTATATCATCTGACTAGGCTTTTCATGAAGTACCTTAAAATGTTAGTATTTTCGTATAATGAGAAGTTTAACATGATCTGTCGTGATTTAGGGCATCGGTATTTCATGAAATGCCGGCAAATAGTGCGTAATCTGTATGTTACACGATTCTCCTAGGCTGAGAGCCTGGTTAGTCAGTTAATATTATGATTCGTGCTTTACATGATCTGCCGGCTTCATCGCTAGGCTCATTCACGATATGACTAAATCATGTCATTCCATGAAATGCCGATGTCCTAAATCACGGCAGATTATGTAAAGCACGAATCATAACATTACCTGACTAAATAAACCAGGTTCTTCATGAACAGCCTAGGCGAATCGTGTAGCATACAGATTTCACAATATCTGCCGCCATTTCATGAAGCGCCTAGGTTTTTCCCGAAAAGCCTTATTCCACCATGTGACTATGACATAGAAGACAATCTGCTGGGCAACGGTGGCCACTTGACGAACAGTCGGTATCTAATTTACGGCAGATCGTGTAGAACGACTTGAAACATCATGTGCCGAGACGAGCACGGCGTTTCATGAAATACCTAGGCAGATTGTGTAACATTAAGAATTTACATAATATGCCGGCAGTTCATGTGCTTCCTAGGCTTTTCATGAATTGACGTATTTCACCATGAGACTATGACATATATATTCCAATAACATTTCAGTTTATTGTTGCCTGTAGTAAAACAGAAATGTTTTACAGTCAACGGAGAAGGCTCAATACTATGGAACATTATGTCAGGTTAATTAAATTATATTATATATTCTGAGTACATTTATAGAAAGCCGATGTTGATCCTCCCATAAGTTTCAAACGACACGCATTTTACTGTTGGAATGTATGAAACTACCTCTAAATTTTCAATACCCCTCAGTAATTTTTGAATATGAAAATTCTTAAACATTAGAAAACTCCGGTAATATAATTTGTATGTATGAAAGCTTATGAAAAATTCAGCGAGTAATTTAATTTGTTTATGCGGAAAATATAACCTAATTTTTAAAGCCATTTTAAACACAAAAAAGTTATTATTTGACTGGGTAACAATTGCATTAAGAAGTAACAATCTTTATCTTTCAAATGAGCCCATTTTTATAACCGTATGATTGAAAAATTGAACGTTATTTTACGTTAAAGTCATCATTAATTCCATAAACAAATTAACTTATCTGGGAAATTATTGAATATTTTTTTATCAAATTTGAGTCGTAGTTTAAGCATACCACAGACTAAACTTTCAAATAGTTTACACACGGATATTGTTTATTTTTCTATTAAATAATAACAGTCGAAAAATCATTAATTTTCAACTGTTTTTTACGATTTGCGAATAAACTTTTGAACCGATTGATAAACTATGGCTTAAAATGTTTGTATTAAAATTTTTTCTCGCCGAGCGCTACGATCAAAGTTATTAAGGAAAAACTGTTTATAACAACATTCAAGGTGCTGTTATACATAACCCCAATAGCGGACTACATCCGGGACATCTCCCAAATATTCTACTCTTTCAAAATGGGCGATAGTCTGCTAACAAGAAACATAACACAAACTAGACAGCATAATGCCCCATTTGCCCCACTCTCTACCATACCAGACGTTACCGATCTTCCGGCAACCTCTGTAGCCAACTTCACCAACTATAACTTCCGCTTATCCTATCCGTCTTTACTGATATTTCATATCTTTAAATCTTTTCTGTCTCTTTCTTACTTTATGTTTGTTCCGTTTGTTTCTTGTTTTCCTTTTGTACATTTTTGTTTCTAAATTAATTTCCCATCGGAATTTTTCAACAAAAATCAAAATTTTCGAAAAATCAAAATTATCAAAACCAAAGCTTAGGCCAGCCTATATGCAGCCCGGCATTTACACGTTTCGCAGAAGGTTCCTCGTTCAGATTGAGGTACTTGCGTTGGCATCAAAATTTAAAAAAAAAATGTGAGTGTATCTAAAACCAAGTTTAGTTATAAGTTTTTTAAAATCTGTTTTTGTTAGATATAGAAAATGTTACAACCTATTTTAATTCATCTTTTATGTGAAAGGAGTTTAGGTTATGTTTTAAATGGTGTTTTAGCCAAACCAGTTCTATTCCGCCCGACCCTGTAACCCGCCACCGCGAACTACGCGGTGGTTGCATGGTTGGTCCCCGGAATAGGTTCTGTAATAGTTTTGAATTGAATTGAAGGTGCTGTTATAAATAAATGCCACCGAATTTTCATCCACAAAGTATGTACTGTCGTGAGCATAAGAAAATAAGATAACCTTTTTTTTTCTAATGTAAATCTGTCTCTATTTGAATATATAATGAGTAGCCGAAATAAAACATATCACTTTTAATTTATTTTTATTTTAAGGCTGTAGTTATTGCTATTGTAAATGATGGATGGTTAATGAGACAAATTGCACTGCGTTATAACATTAACAAAAATTTGGTGTGTAACATTTTAATAAATTGGAGAATAGACGGTACGAGTAGTAGAAATCCTGGATCAAAGGACAAAGGATAAAGGATATCCTACTAACTATTAATATTTCGTTATTGCACCATTTCTATTTATAACTTCTATATTCTATAAGTCTGTTTGGCATAGAATTAAATAACCTTATACAATAATCATTAGTAATAATATTTTCCCATGCATTATTTACTATTTCCAGAAGTGGTCTCGCATTTCGTTTTTGGATACTTCTTACAAATAGTCCCCATACTTCTTCCACAGGGTTAAGATCTGGACTATGACTGGGCCAGTTAAGACCATTGATGATGTTATCTTGAAACCAGTTAGTTACAGTATGAGCAGTATGAACGGAACAATTGTCTTGTTGAAATATGAACTCATTATTAGGAAATAATTATGATACAGAAGGGAGCATAATATTGCCTAAAATCCTAATATATGTTTCACTATGAAATCGTTCCTCGTTCCTTCGTACTCATCGAATCGAGTATTCGGAGGGCGATAAATACGAATACGACCGCTGTGTGTTGACTTGAAAGTTTTTTCGTCTATAAAGATTACATTGTTCCAAAAATTTACATCATGCGCATAAAATTCAAGCGCAAATCCTACTTGAGCTTCTTGATGTTCAGCTTTAAGTAAGTATTTCTGTGCTGCTGCATGACAGCGTAACTCTGATTCGTCGCCCTTATCCAGGATTTACACCAAATTTTTGTCAATATTATAACGCAGTGCAATTTGTCTCATTGACCATCCATCTTCTGCTTTAGCAATAAATCCAGATTTTACTAAATCGCTTATATGAGGCATATTAGTTTTTTGCACACTTGCAATAAATTATGACAACTAGCTGACAATGTCACAAAAATTAAAGTTAGATGTACATAACTAGATTTTAGCAAAATACCGTTATAAGACTTGTCCTATTCTTTTTTGCCCCCGACCGTACATATCACCTTTGATACTCCCTGTTCATTAATCACTTCACAATTATCCACTCAGATTTAGGTACTTATTTGGGTACTTTCGAAGCTAATTCCACTGACTTACGCTAGTTGAAATCTTAGTTGAAAAAATATCGTGATTATAAAGTTTCCTTATTTAGGCATTTGTCAAATGTTTTTCTAGTCATTCCATTACAGCAAACTCACTCTATCCAAATTATTGCCGCACATGGAAAGGTGACTTTAATTAATTAAATTGATAGTTGGGATAAGTGAAAGTTGTGGAAAAATATTTTGTCCAACCTGCTATTAAAAAAAAGATCCAAATGTACCGTAGACGTTAGCGTAAGTAAACGGAGCACAAGTCACAATCTGACTTTTGACGAAAGCATAGATTTTCGAAATTAACAAATATTTGTCATAGACACCAATCATAGAGCGCCGGTTAAAGAAAGTGAAAGTAATAAGTCAGAGCTATCCTTTAGGGAATAAATGCGAATTTGGGCTTAAGGTGTAGCTTGGAATTACAGTTAATATGAGTGGGGGGCTTTGGTCAAAATTATTTTAGATCGGTGAACGTCATATTTGACATAATGTTAGTGACAGGAATAAAATTATTATTTATACAAATTATGAGTAAAAGTCAAAATTGTAAATATAAGTAATTGCACTAATCCAAATTATTTTCAAGATGATTACTGTAAGTTTATCTTTCGCATTATGTACAGTAATGTTTCGAAGATTCGTGGACTCATTCACTGGACGTATAGTAAGTTCATCAACAATATACTTGTGTCCATTTAACTGTCATCTTTTTAGCCAACGGTTATTCAAAGTAGCACGGCCCCAAATACAACAGTCCTTTTCATGTTTTCCGGAGCCCTATATTACTTGTATAATCATCTGAAGAAGGGAACTTTGGTTATGATCGATAAAAGGCAGCCAAGACTCATGGGGTACAATTCGTCTCACCATACAGTGAGTACGAAATACAGACTGTAAATGATAATTCGAATATTTTAATTACTTTTTAGAAGCCGCCCCAAAAACAATTCATGGTTTTTAAGAAACGCCAGAGCTTGTAGAAAAAATGCACAGGCGCTATGTACAGGATTGCGAAGCAGTCTTATGAGTCCTTACACAATCTAAATCTCTGTCTTTTGTTGCCTTATTAGACATCGAATCGTTTTGAAAAACCTTGTTGCTATAAATTGTATTACAAAAGTTGTGCTTATCCTGGCTCAGAACTTGTTCAGGAGGAACATCCGATTTAACTTTATTAAAACTAATTTGAAACCTTTTATTAAAGCTTTCACATTAGCTTTAATAAAGTTAAAACGGATGTTCCTCCTGAACAAGTTCTGATCCAGGCATCCGTGGTAGGGTTTGTGTAACTTATTATTCGGTTTACGATGTTTTTTGAAAATAAAATTGACATTCTTATGGCCAAGTTCTTTCCAATTTGTATTTATAAGGTAAGGTAAGGAAACCGTTATACAGGGTTTAACATGCGAGTATGAAAGGCGATAGCGAGCTAAGTTATTCATGTGAGCATGTTAAACCCTGCAATGGTGAATATTGTACAACGATTTATGTTATCCTGAAGATCTTAAAGAGAGAGAGAATAAATTAATAAATTTGGTTAATCAAAAGTTTTTACCATTCTAGTCTGTTATGAATATTTTTACCAATATAGGGCGATTATTGTTAAACAGTATTTACAGTTCAGGATAACATAAGAAAAATAACGAAATATAATTCGACAATACGTACATAATAATAATATCCTTATTGACAATCAATCAGGGTTTCGACAGAAACACTCCTGTGAGTCATCGATACAACTCATTGTGTCTAAATGGAAGCAAATTGTGGATCAAGGAAAAATTGTTTTGACAGTGTTTATTGACCTCAAACGTGCTTTTGAGACAGTTGACCGTGAAAGATTAATTCAAAAGTTGACTAACTATGGAATTGTGGAAACGGCGAGTAACTAGTTTAGTAGTTATTTAAAAGATCATTACCAACAGACTAAAATTGGTGATGTGACCTCGAGTAAGAAAGAAGTTAAATTTGGTATGCCTCAAGGAACAGTGTTAGGTCCTCTGCTATTTATTCTGTATATAAATGACATAGCATGCTGTCTAAACAATGATATAATTTTAAATTTGCTGATGACACTGCAATATCTGTGTATGGTGATAATGTTGAAGATACTGTAACTAAAATGCAGTTAGAACTTGAAAATTTAGAATTGTGGCTTTTATCTAATAATTTATATGTGAATACTAAAAAGATGTTGTTTAATAATGTAAATAATGTAAATGGCAATTTAAGACTATGTGGAGATTAGTTAAAATGCGTTTCTGAGTGCAAGTATTTAGGTTTAATAATTGACAATGATTTAAAATTTAATAAGCATGCAGCCTACATAATTGATAAAGTAAATAAAAATGTTAACTACTTTAATAGAATTAGTAACAACTTATCAATCTATTCGAGAATCACAATTTATAAAACGAAAATTGCCCCACATTTTGAATACTGCCCAACGATTTTATTGTATTTGAATGAATATGACAAGAATAACTTACAAAATTAATTGAAATTTATTATTATTAAAAATTACAAAACCGGGCAATCAGAATCATTTTGAAAGTCAATCGTTATGCAAGGATTTGTGATATGTTAGACTGTTTAAAATTCATGAGTATTAATCAAAGGCTAATATACCATAATGTGATATTTATCTTCAAAATAACTCATAATTTGCTGCCTAAATATATGCACGATAAAATTACTTTTATAAGAGATATTCACGATTATAAGACAAGGAGTATATTTGTCATGTAGGTACCCCAATCGTGAAGAGCAGCTTAAATAAAATGAAAGAATAAGTCGGAGCTACCCTTTAGAGAATAAATGTGATTTTTGACTTAAGCTGTAGCTTGGAATTACAGCTAATATGACTGGGGGGCTGTGATCAAAATTATTTTATATTTGACGTAATATTAGTGACAGAAACAAAATTATTGTTTGTATACTATTACGAGTAAAAGTCAAAATTGCAAATATAAGTAATCGCTCTATTCCAAATTATTTTCAAGATGATTACTGTAAGTTTAACTTTGGCACTATGTACGGTAATGTTTCGCCGATTCATGGACTCATTCACTGGACGTATAGTAAGTTCATCAACAATATACTTGTACCTATTTAACTGTCATCTTTTTTAGCCAATAGCTATTCAAAGTAGCACAGCACCAAACACAACAGCACTTTTCATGTTTTCCGGAGCACTATACTACTTGTACAATCATCTGAAGAAGGGAACTTTGGTTAGGATCGGCCAAGGCCACCAAAGACACATGGCGCACAATTCATCCCGGCTCACCATACAGTAAGTACGAAATACAGGCAGTAAATGATTATTCATATATTTTGATTAATTTTTAGACGTCGCCCCAAAAACAACTGTTGGTTTTTAAGGAATGCAAGAGCCTGTAGAAAAAAATGCACAGACGCTATGTACAGGATTGCGAAGCAGTCGTATGAATCCTTACACAATCTAAACCCATGTCTTTTGTTGCCTAATAAAAGCTTTCAAATTAGTTTTAATAAAGTTACAACGGATGTGCCTCGTGAACAAGTTCTGAGCCAGGATAAGCAAAATTTTTGTGATTTAATTTATAGCAACGAGGTTTTTGGGAAAGATTCCGGTCATGAGGTTAAGGTTACCGACTCGAAGTCACCTAGCAACGAAATAGGAGACGGTGAAAAACCTCCAGGAAAAAATAGACGTACTATCGTGAAGAGACTGTGCGACGACCACATTAAGGAGGACAAAGAAATAAATAATGGTCCGTTGAGGTTTTCAAATAAGAAGAAAATCAAAAAACTAAAAAGAATGACTAGAAGCGGTAGGGTATATTCTCGTTTTGAGTAACTTATTATTCGGTTGTGGGATGTTTTTTGAAAATAAAAGTGACATTCTTATGGCCTTGTTCTTTCCAATTTATATTTATAATGGACCGAGAGATAGTGAACAAAAAGTGTAATATCTTATATTGAACGAAAAAATTAACGTAACTAGTAATGACATTGAGCAATGGGAAATCGACCACCTGCAAGGCCGCAGCTCTTGCGTTGCTGTAAAAAAATTAAATATCGACAAAAAAAGTCATGAAAAAAATCATTCCGAATTGAACCAAATTAGGATGGCAGGTGCTCGTTGTACGTCTTAATGCGAAATCGACCGCCTGTCATGCTAAATCCGTTGTCAAATCCGCCTGCCAAGCGAAAAAGTGTCATTTTTGAGACGCATCATTGCATTTATCTCATATTGAAAAAATCCACTTCCACGGGCTCGAGGAAAGCCTCTAGAACTCGATTTGATCCGCCTGCCAAGTAAAAATCCTTGCGAAACCCGCCTGCCTATCCAGCGAACATTCATGCGCTAACGCCGAATTTATAATAACCGGGCGGGCGTTGTCCAACTTTCAGACGGCGCACCCGGTTATTTATTTAATCTTATATTCCGAAAAATGTTGAACGTTTGAATGTACAATGGTCAGTGAAAATTGATTCTTAATAAAAAGTTGAGTATAGCAAAAAAAATGTTATGAAAACGATACAATCTTGAAACTCGATTTCGATAACCAAATTTTAAATATGAAACTTTCAAAGTATAATTTCGAGAATGAAATTTATAAAACAAAGGTAATGGCTTCGATCCGACATTAAAATTTTTGAAATATGTCTTAAAAAATATAGATGTTTTAATACTAATCTGATGGAAAAATATTGTAAATTGCTGGTTGGAAATTTGCATTCATATTAACAGTTAATATACTGCGAATCAAAGTTTAAATGAAAAATTTTGTCTATACGTATTTGAGAATTTCATTTTTGAAAGTTGACATGGACTTTAAAATTATTAATCAATTTTTCAAAAATGAGTAGGACTTTCTATAATCTATTGAGTATTCATAAAAATCCAAATACTTCATTTTCAAGAACTGCTGAAAAAATGAAATAACATCAAAGTGATTGGTCGTTTTACTATTAAAAGAAGGGGATAAACATATGAAACTACATAATCTTTTTATTATGCAAAATTTGATATACACCTTTGGGCTTTGACAAGCCACGCCTTCTAGCCTATTATGACTTGCATTGTTGAATGCGATAAAATTATTCACTCTCTTTACTTCACTTTCCTCTTCGGACGACTCATCCAATAATGAATCACGTTCATCGGCATCACTAGTGTCGCTCATTTCATCATGATTATCGTCAGCATCAATACTTGGTGGTTTAAGTTCATCTACAATGAGCCTAGTGAAGCCGATGAACGTGATTCTTTATTGGATGAGTACTCCGAAGAAGAAAGTGACAGAGTGAATAATTTTGTCACATTCTACAACGCAAGTCATAGTAGGCTATATGCTCACAGCGTCAGAACGAGTATTTTTACCTGCTCTGCTAATGGCGATGCACAGCCGTCAAACTTTAATGTCATGAAATGATTTTTTTTTTATATTTTTTTTTATTTATGGTGGAGGGGAAATCCTACATGGACACCCGGCGCTAGGGTCTGCCCACGCCGGGTAGTGTCGGACTCCTACCGACTAAAACCCCTCCTGGATCAGTGTTTCCACATAACCTGGAACTGCTTTCGCTTTCCATCAGGCCACGGGTCATTCGCCTTTTATTGGTGTTAGTAAAACTTCCCACGTGTTCCCTTACATCCCCCATCTGTTAAAGCAATTAGGGGTTCGGGGCTAGATTTCTTCTATCCTCTTCCTTTGTCCTCATTATTCGATTTAGAGCATGTGCTACATTTTTCCAGTTCTCCGATTCCAGCATATACCTAATTAGGTTATCAGGGTTTCAATAGTCTCCTGATCTCTCGGTCCTCCACCGGTTGCAGTAGAATAAGGTATGTTCTGCGTCGTCGTTCTCCCCACAGTACACACACTCCCGTGTGTCAACCTTTCCTATATCAAAGAGATATTCCACAAAGCAACCATATCCCGTAAGAGCCTGGGTGAGGTGGAAGCTCATCTCTCCATGCCCCTCTCCATCCACGTTCTTATATTTGGAATAAGTCGTCTTGTCCACCTCCCTTTAGTTGAGTTGTTCCAACTAGTCTGCCATCTCTTGAGGAGTCTCTCCCTTGCCTCTTGCTTCCCCGTCCCTTCATATACCTCTCCTCTCTCCTTGGCCAGTAGATCTATCGGGGGGACCCCCGCTAGCACCAGGACTGCTTCATACGACACAGTTCTGTAAGCACTGCAAACTCTGAGTGCAGCACTCCGCTGCACTCTCTCAAGCCTCCTTCTGGTGCTCTGTACCGCCATCGAGCTCTCCCATACTGGGGCCGCATACAGTAAAATGGAATGCACCACACTGCATAACACCTTTCTTTTGCTAGCCTTGGGCCCATACGTGTTACTCATAAGCCTCCCTAAGGCAGAGGCGGTTTTCCCCGCCTTTTCTGCTGTCTTCAATGCATGTACCCCATAGGTTAGCCGCGGGTCTAACCATATTCCTAGATATTTTAAGCCCCTGCTAGGTCTAATCTCCACCTGCCCTACTCTTACTGTGAAGGGTGGTAGAATTCTTTTCCTCGTAATGATGATGCACTCTGTTTTCTCTGAGGCTAGTTCTAATTGCACCCCATTTAACCACCGCTCTATTCTCCTAGTGGTTTCATTTACCTCTGCCTCTACTCCAGTCACCCAGTTTCCTGTAGCTGTGATGAGTTAACAAATGTTATGTTTTTCTGACAGAGATTTAAAATTGTACATAAATATCTAAATTTTGTAAATTTTTCGATATTTTGGAAAAACAAATCGATAATTGAACTCTGTAATACTCGTATTATTTTAAGAAAATAAACATTTTTGATACTTCCTGTTAGTAAACGTAACAATAAACGACAGAAGCTAATTTTTGCAAAATCGGCCAAGAAGTGGCATTAAAATGTGATTTTCTCTGGTCCCACGATTTTTAAAGTACTCTTCTAGTACTGTCGTGAGCAGAAAAATAAGGATAACTTTTTTTTCTAATGTAAATCTGCCTTCTATTGAATATGTAATGAGTAGCCGAAATAAAACCGATATCGCTTTTCATTTATTTTTTGTTTTAATGCTGTAGTTATTGCTATGGTAAATGATGGATGGTTAATGAGACAAATTGCACTGCGTTATAACATTAACAAAAATTTGGTGTGTAACATTTTATGAAAGTGTAGAGTAAACGGTACGATTAGTAGAAATCCTGGATCAAAGGACAAAGGATATCCTACTTAACAAGAAACTAACTATTAACATTTCGTTATTGCACCATTTCTATTTATAACTTATATTCTGTTTGGCATAAAATTAAATAACCTTATACAATAATCATTAGTAATAATATTTTCCAATGCATTATTTACTATTTCCAGTAATTCCTCGACATTCCGTGGTCTCACATTTCGTTTTTGGATACTTCTTACGAGTAGTCCCCATACTTCTTCCACAGGGTTAAGATCTGGACTATGACTGGGCCAGTTAAGAACATTGATGTTGTTATCTAGAAACCAGTTAGTTACGGTATGAGCAGTATGAACGGAACAATTGTCTTATTGAAATATGAACTTATTATTAGGAAATAATTGTGACACAGAAGGCAGCATAATATTGTCTAAAATCCTAATATACGTTTCACTATTAAATCGTTCCTCAATACGCCACAAAACACCAGGACCACGTGCCGATATCCAAGCCCACATATTAACGAAAAATCTACCACTTTTAACATTGTTAGATATATATTTCTCATCGAATCGAGTATTCGCAGGGCGGTAAACACGAATACGACCGCTGTGTGTTGACTGGAAAGTTTTTTTCGTCTGTAAAGTACATTGTTCCAAAAATTTACATCATATGCTAAAAATTCAAGCGCATATCCTACTCGAGCTTCTTTATGTTCAGCTTTAAGTAAGTATTTCTGTGCTGTTGCATGACAGCGTAGCTCCGATTCTCGTACTCGCCGGCGACTACTACTACTCGATCCAGGAAAATTCGTTTCTTCGGCGGCCTGAACAACTGAGTAAAATGAATTTTCTAATAAAGCATTCACCAATTGCAAACCTTGTTGTTGAGTTGATATCCTTTGTCGTCCTGATCCAGGATTTCTACTAACCGTACCGTTTATTCTCCACTTTTTTAAAATGTTACACACCGAGTTTTTGTCATTTGTCTCATTGACCATCCATCTTCTGCTTTAGCAATAACTCCAGATTTAACTAAATCGCTTATATGATGCATATTAGGTTTTTGCACACTTGCAATAAATTATGACAACTAACTGACTGACAATGTTACAAGTTAAATATACACAACTAAATTTTAGCAGAATACTGTTATAAGACTTGTCCTATTTTATTTTGCTCACGACCGTACTCCAATCATGGAGGGCTAATTAAAGAATGTGAGAGTAATAAGTCAGAGATACCATTTAGCTGTAGCCTAATATGACTGGGGGGAGGGGGGGTGCCTTTGATCAAAATTATTTTATACTGGTGAACGTCACATTTGACATAATGTTAGTGGTAGGAATAAAATTATTATTTGTACCATTATGAGTAAAAGTCAAAATTTCAAATATAAGATCGCACTTTCCAACTTATTTTCAAGAGATTACTGTAAGCTTATGTCCGGTAATGTCTCGTAAATTCATGGATTTATTCACCAGACGTATAGTAAGTTCATCAACAATTTACTTGTACTTATTTAACTGTCATCTTTTTTAGCCAATGGCTATTCAAAGTAGCACAGTCCCAAACACAACAGCCCTTTTCATGTTTTCCGGAGCCCCCTATTTTACTTGTATAATCAGATGATTATACAAGTAAAATAGGGCTCCGGAAAACATGAAAAGGGCTGTTGCCCTTTTTATGTTTTCCGGAGCCCCCTATTACTTGTATAATCAGATGATTATACAAGTAATATAGGGCTCCGGCTCTTCAGATGAAGAAGGGAACTTTGGTTAGGATTGGCCAAGGGCACGAAAGACACATGGGGCACAATTCATCCCGGCTTACCATACAGTAAGTACGAAATACAGGCAGTAAATGATATTTGTATATTTTAATTAATTTTTAGACGTCGACCCAAAAGCAATTGTTGGTTTTTAAGAAATGCAAGAGCCTGTAGAAAAAAATGCACAGACGCTATGTACAGGATTGCGGAGCAGTCTTATGAGACCTTACACAATCTAAACCCATGTCTTTTGTTGCCCAATAAAAGCTTTCAAATTAGTTTAATAAAGTTACAACGGATGTGCCTCGTGAACAAGTTCTGAGCAAGGATAAGCAAAATTTTTGTGATATAATTTATAGCAACGAGGTTTTTGGGAAAGATTCCGGTCAGGAGGTTAAGGTTACCGACTCCAAGTCACCTAGCAACGAAATAGGAGACGGTGAAAAACCTGCAGGAAGGAATAGACGTACTATCGTGAGGAGACTGTGCGACGACTACATTAAAGAGGATGAGGAAATAAATAATGGCCCGTTGATGTTTTCAAATAGGAAGAAAAACAAAAAACTAAAAATATTGACTAGTAGCGGTAGGGTATATTCATGTTTTGAGTAACTTATTTATTCGATTGTCGGATGTTTTTTGAAAATAAAAGTGACATTCTTATGGTCCTGTTCTTTCCAATTTATATTTATAAGGTAATAGTATTTTACATTATAAGACCGTTATACAGAATTCGGCATACGGGTATGGAAGTTAACCATGTGAGCATATTAAACCCTATAACGGGCGAATATTGTACAATGTTTGATGTTCTTCTGAAGCTCTTAAGGAGAGAGATACCTAGTTCCATTTCGTGTTTTACAAAGACGTAAAGAGTCAAGATTAATATTTTCATTATTTCTAGTGGAATAGTATATTATGGCCAATCTGCGTGATGTCAATATTTGAGTTAATAAATAAGTCTGTGTCATTTTAAATACCATTTAATTTACACTAATGACACCTTAAATAACAATGACTTTGAAACAACAAGTAATATTTTCTTAAATGTAGGAACTACAGAGTAAAATTATGCAAACGAAAAATTTCACAGAATATTTTGCTATCGTATCACTGCTACTAGCGCTACAGTTGTGTGTTTTTAAAACAGCGTTTGGATATTCTTCACTGGCTATAACGTAAGGAAAAGTCTCCATTCCATTGCAAGCGATACCAACATTTCCTTCTATATCGACGACTATTAGGGCTCCGGAAAATGAGGGGTATATTTCTGCGATTCTGGTTATAGCCAACTTGGCTGCCGCCGCCGCAGAAGAACCAGATCTCAGTTTTTCTACGGCCAAGAAGCTACGAAAAAATACAAATTTTAAACATTTTATGTTATTAGTGTCTTTACAGTAAGCATACGTTTAATTTGTCACTAGGCCAATCTAGTTGGAAAGTAAAACAGAACTGAATTGTTGACGATGTTTAATAACAGGCAAAAACTTTTGGAAATTTTGTTTTTAAATAATATTACTGTTAACATCTCGAAAACGAGGGACACGTTGAAACTGCACGTATACAATCTTGAGAGCATCAATGGTGAAGTTATTAAGCAATTCAAGTTTTTTTTTGCATTTTTTTATGATACCCATATTATCGATAAAGAGTAACTTTGCCTGTCATTAATGTATCATTAGCGTCATAGGATTTGTACTAAATAAATCAGTTCTATTTCATGGGAGGAATTAATCTCATTTGAATGACTAAAATGACAGATATTCCAAATTTAATCAATACAGATTAAACTATTAATGCTAGTGGGATCGATCTGAGTTTCGAAACGAGCGCGGCAATTCAACACCCGTGCAGCGGGATGCCGGGCGCGCGCCAATATCCATTGGCTGGATGCCGGTCTCGATAACTAGGGCCGAGTAGGACTATTACTCTTTGCACCTAGATTATCTCTGTAGACCTGGACCGGCCTTCGTGATAGGTGGGCCCGCGTACTTCTACCAGACCCAGCTCACAAATGTGAGATGTGTCGTGGTATTTTCTGCGGACCTCCCCTGGTCCTGGCTGTTGAACCTCGCTGGCTGAGGTTTCTTCTGGCGCTCTTCTTGTCTTGATGCTTTCTTTCTTCGCCAGCTTGTCACCCCCGGGGGTAGTCATCGGTCGAGTTGGGTTTAGGAAGTTTTGGCTGGGACTGACTGCCGGTACGTAGGACATCAATTGATATCCTACCCCGGATCGTCGGAAAGGTAAGGATGAGCTGTGTAGCTCGGGAGTGTGGAGACCTAAGTGCTTCTTTTAGCACTTTCGGTCTCCACGGAGCAGGTAGGACAACGGGCGTCGGACGGTATGTTGTCCGACGCCCGCAAGGAGGTTGGGTTAGGGTTGAAAACGTCATGTCTCTGGGGATGCCGGGGAAGGAGCCTAGCGCCTCACTTCTCTCCCTTCTCTCTCACAAATACACGTCGCACTCTGCTCGTCCGGTTTTATAAATGTATCACGCGCGCGTGCAGGCCCTAATGAAGTAAGAGGTTCGGGGTAAAAAAAATATTGAAAGAGAATTGATTGCCCTTGAAAACGAACTTGGCCCGAAGTTCCCAACCCTTTCCCTTGCCCTTCTAGAGGGCAAAAACTTTGCGGGTCCCCCTCTCTCCTCCTAATCATCCGATCGCGATCTGACCCGGCTCAAATCAAAGAGAAGAAAATTCCACATTCGATGGCGGAAAGAAAATCTCCCCCACCCATTTCCTTCCTGGCGAAAAATGATTTTTTCTAAAAACAATAACAGTAAATTGGTAATTTTGCAACCATTTGTTTCTCTATGGCGAAAATTCGAAATACATGAGTGGAACTCAAAGTAGACACATTAGTACATAATCTTTTTTTTGCTACGCGGTTTGCGGAAAAAGTTGCGGAAGTTACAGAAGTTTTAATTTCATTTACGTTTACCCTTCCTCTTCCCCCCCCCCCCCCCAATCAACCTAGCGACTTCAAATTTGGATACAGTACTTAGGTGCTGAGTGTCTATCGGAGGAAGAAAAAAAAGTCCCCAAGTCACTTTCTTCTCCGAAAAGAACGCGAAAACGGCTCTCGGTACGTTCCCGCCACAGCAAAAAATTCGTATACAAATCCGTAGATTCAAATCGCAATATCTTGAGAACCGCTGGGCCGATTTCGATGAGTCAAAATTCAGTTTAAGTGCCCTTCATTTTATCCGTTTTACATTTTTTCGATCCGAATCTAACTAAGTGAGTTATATCCAAAAAACTGATTTTCCCAATTTTTACATGTAAATTTTCCCTCCTCCACCACCCCTCTCGCGCCCGCAAATATGACCAGATGATAGAGCGGGTCCAACTACATAATATACACAAAAAAAATCAAAAGAACTGTCATTTCGGGGCTCTTTTCGTGCCAGATCGATCCCACTAAATAATAGAAATTAACAAATAACCTTGGTAAGAATCTCATCATAATGTCTCCATTTCCAGTGGCACAAGCCGCGCCAAATTTACTATCAGCATAAGCTCCAGCTCCAGCTATTGGGGAATCACCAACTCGTCTGGAATTTAAATATAAAACCTTTAATATGTAAAAGTTCAAGAATAGAAATGTATGTCTGAGCGAGAAATTCTCAAGGCGAGTCTGTTACGTATATGACAGTATTAGTAATCATCCAATTAAATTATACATAATTTTTTCTACGACAACATCAAAATATGTTTATTTTAAGAGTGTAAACTCAATCATAAGTAACTGCATTTTGCACGGACTTTCATTTCGCATCGGTTGCCAGGCATGTTGCTAAGTAACAAATGCGATATGAAATATTTCGTGTTAGATTTCACTCATTTTAACTGTTTTTGATGACAAAATTTTTAAGGCGGCTTAGAGAATATGACGTCCAACGACGGAGTAATGAAATGTCATTCTAGATTGTTTCTGTCAACGTCTTTGTACATTTGCAGATAATTTCGGAGTTATTTCCAATAAATTTGATGATTAATATGGAAAGTGATAGTGATAATGACTTAGAATTGACACCCCCAAACATAAGAGAAGCGACAAAGTTGACAACACTAAATTTATTACCAGAAACCATTATACAAGTAATATAGGGCTCCGGCTCTTCAGATGAAGAAGGGAACTTTGGTTAGGATTGGCCAAGGGCACGAAAGACACATGGGGCACAATTCATCCCGGCTTACCATACAGTAAGTACGAAATACAGGCAGTAAATGATATTTGTATATTTTAATTAATTTTTAGACGTCGACCCAAAAGCAATTGTTGGTTTTTAAGAAATGCAAGAGCCTGTAGAAAAAAATGCACAGACGCTATGTACAGGATTGCGGAGCAGTCTTATGAGACCTTACACAATCTAAACCCATGTCTTTTGTTGCCCAATAAAAGCTTTCAAATTAGTTTAATAAAGTTACAACGGATGTGCCTCGTGAACAAGTTCTGAGCAAGGATAAGCAAAATTTTTGTGATATAATTTATAGCAACGAGGTTTTTGGGAAAGATTCCGGTCAGGAGGTTAAGGTTACCGACTCCAAGTCACCTAGCAACGAAATAGGAGACGGTGAAAAACCTGCAGGAAGGAATAGACGTACTATCGTGAGGAGACTGTGCGACGACTACATTAAAGAGGATGAGGAAATAAATAATGGCCCGTTGATGTTTTCAAATAGGAAGAAAAACAAAAAACTAAAAATATTGACTAGTAGCGGTAGGGTATATTCATGTTTTGAGTAACTTATTTATTCGATTGTCGGATGTTTTTTGAAAATAAAAGTGACATTCTTATGGTCCTGTTCTTTCCAATTTATATTTATAAGGTAATAGTATTTTACATTATAAGACCGTTATACAGAATTCGGCATACGGGTATGGAAGTTAACCATGTGAGCATATTAAACCCTATAACGGGCGAATATTGTACAATGTTTGATGTTCTTCTGAAGCTCTTAAGGAGAGAGATACCTAGTTCCATTTCGTGTTTTACAAAGACGTAAAGAGTCAAGATTAATATTTTCATTATTTCTAGTGGAATAGTATATTATGGCCAATCTGCGTGATGTCAATATTTGAGTTAATAAATAAGTCTGTGTCATTTTAAATACCATTTAATTTACACTAATGACACCTTAAATAACAATGACTTTGAAACAACAAGTAATATTTTCTTAAATGTAGGAACTACAGAGTAAAATTATGCAAACGAAAAATTTCACAGAATATTTTGCTATCGTATCACTGCTACTAGCGCTACAGTTGTGTGTTTTTAAAACAGCGTTTGGATATTCTTCACTGGCTATAACGTAAGGAAAAGTCTCCATTCCATTGCAAGCGATACCAACATTTCCTTCTATATCGACGACTATTAGGGCTCCGGAAAATGAGGGGTATATTTCTGCGATTCTGGTTATAGCCAACTTGGCTGCCGCCGCCGCAGAAGAACCAGATCTCAGTTTTTCTACGGCCAAGAAGCTACGAAAAAATACAAATTTTAAACATTTTATGTTATTAGTGTCTTTACAGTAAGCATACGTTTAATTTGTCACTAGGCCAATCTAGTTGGAAAGTAAAACAGAACTGAATTGTTGACGATGTTTAATAACAGGCAAAAACTTTTGGAAATTTTGTTTTTAAATAATATTACTGTTAACATCTCGAAAACGAGGGACACGTTGAAACTGCACGTATACAATCTTGAGAGCATCAATGGTGAAGTTATTAAGCAATTCAAGTTTTTTTTTGCATTTTTTTATGATACCCATATTATCGATAAAGAGTAACTTTGCCTGTCATTAATGTATCATTAGCGTCATAGGATTTGTACTAAATAAATCAGTTCTATTTCATGGGAGGAATTAATCTCATTTGAATGACTAAAATGACAGATATTCCAAATTTAATCAATACAGATTAAACTATTAATGCTAGTGGGATCGATCTGAGTTTCGAAACGAGCGCGGCAATTCAACACCCGTGCAGCGGGATGCCGGGCGCGCGCCAATATCCATTGGCTGGATGCCGGTCTCGATAACTAGGGCCGAGTAGGACTATTACTCTTTGCACCTAGATTATCTCTGTAGACCTGGACCGGCCTTCGTGATAGGTGGGCCCGCGTACTTCTACCAGACCCAGCTCACAAATGTGAGATGTGTCGTGGTATTTTCTGCGGACCTCCCCTGGTCCTGGCTGTTGAACCTCGCTGGCTGAGGTTTCTTCTGGCGCTCTTCTTGTCTTGATGCTTTCTTTCTTCGCCAGCTTGTCACCCCCGGGGGTAGTCATCGGTCGAGTTGGGTTTAGGAAGTTTTGGCTGGGACTGACTGCCGGTACGTAGGACATCAATTGATATCCTACCCCGGATCGTCGGAAAGGTAAGGATGAGCTGTGTAGCTCGGGAGTGTGGAGACCTAAGTGCTTCTTTTAGCACTTTCGGTCTCCACGGAGCAGGTAGGACAACGGGCGTCGGACGGTATGTTGTCCGACGCCCGCAAGGAGGTTGGGTTAGGGTTGAAAACGTCATGTCTCTGGGGATGCCGGGGAAGGAGCCTAGCGCCTCACTTCTCTCCCTTCTCTCTCACAAATACACGTCGCACTCTGCTCGTCCGGTTTTATAAATGTATCACGCGCGCGTGCAGGCCCTAATGAAGTAAGAGGTTCGGGGTAAAAAAAATATTGAAAGAGAATTGATTGCCCTTGAAAACGAACTTGGCCCGAAGTTCCCAACCCTTTCCCTTGCCCTTCTAGAGGGCAAAAACTTTGCGGGTCCCCCTCTCTCCTCCTAATCATCCGATCGCGATCTGACCCGGCTCAAATCAAAGAGAAGAAAATTCCACATTCGATGGCGGAAAGAAAATCTCCCCCACCCATTTCCTTCCTGGCGAAAAATGATTTTTTCTAAAAACAATAACAGTAAATTGGTAATTTTGCAACCATTTGTTTCTCTATGGCGAAAATTCGAAATACATGAGTGGAACTCAAAGTAGACACATTAGTACATAATCTTTTTTTTGCTACGCGGTTTGCGGAAAAAGTTGCGGAAGTTACAGAAGTTTTAATTTCATTTACGTTTACCCTTCCTCTTCCCCCCCCCCCCCCCCAATCAACCTAGCGACTTCAAATTTGGATACAGTACTTAGGTGCTGAGTGTCTATCGGAGGAAGAAAAAAAAGTCCCCAAGTCACTTTCTTCTCCGAAAAGAACGCGAAAACGGCTCTCGGTACGTTCCCGCCACAGCAAAAAATTCGTATACAAATCCGTAGATTCAAATCGCAATATCTTGAGAACCGCTGGGCCGATTTCGATGAGTCAAAATTCAGTTTAAGTGCCCTTCATTTTATCCGTTTTACATTTTTTCGATCCGAATCTAACTAAGTGAGTTATATCCAAAAAACTGATTTTCCCAATTTTTACATGTAAATTTTCCCTCCTCCACCACCCCTCTCGCGCCCGCAAATATGACCAGATGATAGAGCGGGTCCAACTACATAATATACACAAAAAAAATCAAAAGAACTGTCATTTCGGGGCTCTTTTCGTGCCAGATCGATCCCACTAAATAATAGAAATTAACAAATAACCTTGGTAAGAATCTCATCATAATGTCTCCATTTCCAGTGGCACAAGCCGCGCCAAATTTACTATCAGCATAAGCTCCAGCTCCAGCTATTGGGGAATCACCAACTCGTCTGGAATTTAAATATAAAACCTTTAATATGTAAAAGTTCAAGAATAGAAATGTATGTCTGAGCGAGAAATTCTCAAGGCGAGTCTGTTACGTATATGACAGTATTAGTAATCATCCAATTAAATTATACATAATTTTTTCTACGACAACATCAAAATATGTTTATTTTAAGAGTGTAAACTCAATCATAAGTAACTGCATTTTGCACGGACTTTCATTTCGCATCGGTTGCCAGGCATGTTGCTAAGTAACAAATGCGATATGAAATATTTCGTGTTAGATTTCACTCATTTTAACTGTTTTTGATGACAAAATTTTTAAGGCGGCTTAGAGAATATGACGTCCAACGACGGAGTAATGAAATGTCATTCTAGATTGTTTCTGTCAACGTCTTTGTACATTTGCAGATAATTTCGGAGTTATTTCCAATAAATTTGATGATTAATATGGAAAGTGATAGTGATAATGACTTAGAATTGACACCCCCAAACATAAGAGAAGCGACAAAGTTGACAACACTAAATTTATTACCAGAAACGTCGAAGAAAATGTATCAACGCGCTTACAACCTCTTTTTGGATTGGAGAAAGGATCAAAACGCAAAATCGTTTTCTGAGAACGTTTTAATGGTTTATTTTAGCGATTTGGCGAAGAAATTCAAAAGTTCTACTTTATGGACACAATACTCAATGCTGAGAACGACTCTTAGTATTCATGAAAATATAGATATCGCCAAATATTTGAAACTGAAAGCATTCCTCAAGCGACAATCCGAAGGCTACAGGCCCAAAAAGTCAAAGATCTTTACCTCAAATGACATCAAAAAATTTATAAATGAAACGCCAGATGAAATATATTTAGCGACAAAAGTAAGTTTAATTATATCCATTATGTGATAATAATAAGTAATTTGGTTAACTATTTAGGTCGCATTAGTTATGGGCGTAATGGGTGCATGCAGAAGACATGAGCTACATCAAATGAAAATTACTAATTTCAATGATTTGGGTTCAGCTCTTTTAGTAACAATACCAGACACTAAAACCAAAATTGTACGAAATTTTACTGTAACCGCTCCATACTATGAAATTTACAAAAAATATGCAAATCTGTGCCCTCCAAATGTTAATGGTCTATGGTTTTTCATTAACTATCAAAAAGGAAAATGTACTGTTCAAGGAATAGGCTTGAATAAGTTTGGAGCCATGGGCAAAGACATTGCTAAGTATTTAAAATTGCCAAATCACGAATTATATACCGGGCACTGCTTTCGCCGATCTTCCGCAACTATCCTTGTTGATGTTGGTGGTGACATAACCACGTTAAAACGCCACGGTGGCTGGAAGTCCACGGCAGTCGCTGAAGGATACATCGATGAATCCAAGAAAAGTAAGCTTGACACAGCTAACAAAATTGCAAATGCGATACAGGACATTTCAAACATACCATCGACTTCAGGAATGAAAAATCGTGAAAGGCCGTCGACTTCAACAATGGAAAATTACCAATATCAAGAAAATATTAGTATCAAGCATTCCACAAATTCTCCAAAAATGGTTTTCAATAATTGCAAATTTATCTTTAAAACATAAATAAAATAGGTAGGAAGTTATTTTATAGTTTATTTTTTCTCAACTAGTTGGGCTTGCTGTCCAGGCACTCTAACTTATGGTTTGTATTCAAAGCAATAAAGAAAATATATCCATATTTTTTGTATCGATTATTATTTATTTAGTATATTACGCGTGAGCAGTGGGTTGTCGTAGAAAAAATATAGTATGCAACTCGCACAAAATAGCCATTTTACACTCGTATGAATTGCTTTCATACTCGTGCAAAATATGCATCATTTTGTGCTCATTACATAATATACTATTTTACAACCATATAATGTGATTTCATGACGAGTTATTTTTGTAAACTCGAAACCTCGAATTGATTCATCAGTAAATTATGAAAACTGTTTTATCTTAAAGATGTCGTCTTGTTTGTACTGTACACTGCCGCTGTGATTACCATCAATATACTTTTTTTAACGTCCCTTGAGAATTAATAAATAAGAAAATAAGTAATAAAATTCTTTCTGTACCCAGGAACTTTAAATCTAAGACCATTTGTCGACGTTCCAGCCACGGCGTGGCCAGTTTCGGATATCACAATCATTCCAATGGTGTCATGGTTTCCGGAATCTCCAACCCCCGATGTATCCCCAGCAACGTTCTTTTTTAAAAGTGTGTCTGCAACGCTGTACGGTCCACATTGGGTTCTGGGGTCTGGCACGAGGTTCTAAAACATTTAAAATAAGGGAACAGTTATTTATTATGATCATATGTAAAATCTTTTTCCCACGATCTCCCAAGAAAGCGTAACTATATTAACTAAATATAGTTAATATGAAAAAATAAACAATTTCATACGTGTGCGTTAGTTTTCTAACATTGGAGAAATATCAACAGTAGACACTGTTAAGCTGTAAAATGCGGCATTAAAAATATCAATCCATTATTGTTCAAAATAGTTATACGAATTAATTACGTGAAAACATCTAAAGTACATGTATTGAAAGCGAGAAACAGTTTGAAGAAGTTAACAAAAGCCTTAGAACCTTAGATTAAAATAATATTAATCTAATGGGAAGTTACAAGAAAAAAGTATAAAATGTATGGTCTTAACGCAACACACTTGCGATAAATATTAAAGTACATTTGATTAATGAAAAATGATCTTGGTTTGTTAGTTTTAGAGTCAGCAATGCCGGATCTAGAGGAGGGCAACATCGGCACATGAGCGGGGCCTCTACAAATCTGCTCAACATCGAAAGCGATTTACTGCGGGGACTGGATTTCACCGGAATCCCGCAAAGTATTTTTTACCTAGCGAAAAGGATTTCATTTATTAATTTTTTTATAAATTTTACAATATATGTGTTTGGTGTGAACTTTTGGTTTGTGAAAAAATTATTTGTTGACTCAATAGTAAATATTTCATTTTCCTTTACCTTGCGAAAATTTGGTTGGCAATTATTCGCTTTCCAGTTTTCCCACAAACTTAAAGAGTAATTTGTTTGAAGGGATTCCTCTTGAAAAGTGAATGTTCGTGCATAGTCTGTCGCTAAATCTCCAACCAGGAAGGAGTGCTCTGTATAATCTAGCACGTGTCTTGCCACGGATATAGCATTTTTGACCCTCCTTAAACCTCCAACGGCACCCATGTCCATGGTATCGCTAATTTAACAATCGGTATAATTAATTTGTAACATTTTTTAAATGCATTGTTTTGATAAATTATGTTAATTTCAATTATATTATAGTTAGCTACCGAAGAATTTAAATTTAAAATTCTTAGATTTGTTTAACCGGATCCTCCGCCATTTTCTAGTCTGTCTATAATTACTTTAATAAAATAAAACTGCACCACCAGTTTACAATAAGATCCAACCTTACTAAAATATTTATCGACAAAATGCTTTTTCAGATGAAGGAAACAGCATCAAAATCAGTTAAACACATAGATACACATGCAAGTAGATGCGTCAAACTTATAACGCCCCTCCTTTTCTGTCGAGGATTAACAAAGAACTTTTATGTTCCGTATGTCGCTTTTTTATATTTCGACCAGTTTCGCCAAAGTATAAAAAAGCCACGGTTATTACATACTAACTGATGCACTCTTGCTTTTCCTATTAATAAAATGTAGCGGCCTACTTTAATCCTCACAATTAGTTAACATATTTACTAAATTATTTTATTTTATTGAGTTCATAATTAATTTTATATCTATTTTAGGTTTTGTCGAGGGTTTTGTAATAGATATATTTAAAAATTTTGTTTTTTTTTGTGAGAAACCAGCATAAAACTTTTTTATCTAAATTCTTTTTTGTTTATTTTTTTGTTGACTCATCTATCAAAGTCTTACTACAGCCATTATTTCGGAAAATGCAAATTTCTTATATAAAGTTCTCTCGGCGTAATTAAAGGGTTAAGCAGTAAATATAAAAATGGAATGGTGCTATTTTTATTTGAGGTGATTGGGATTTTCACGGATGACTGTCTATACAAGTTAGTTTGCCATAGATGTCGAAGTCTGACTTAATTATTATTAACTGTATTTAGTATTCTGATTGCATTTTGCAAACAAGCAATATGAGTAAAGCGGATCTTTCGCTGATCGTTGTTTATATACAGATTGTAGGAATATCATGATATTACGAACTTTTGTTACTATTTTTGTGTATAAAATCGACTTCAAAACGGGCGAGTCATTTCCTTAAGACAATTGCATTGGTCTTTCTAAATCGTCATTATTCTGTGGCTGTTTATATTATTTTCAAAAATATATATATTTTCTCTTTTCCTAAGAACTAGAATAACAATATAATAGATCACTACATATCTAGTGAAAAATTGCTCTACGTACCCATCGAAAATTAAGGCATCCAGGGTCGTTTCCCCGTTTTCATCTGGATTTCCTCCATAGCCCACCGAAGTGCTGCATTGATCACCTTCGCAGACATTACAGCCAAATGTTAGTGCGTCCAAGGCGTTATCACTTCCACTTGAATTATCCTTTAGAACTTCCCAGGCTAGAGCCAAACAAGACATTTTCAAATATATACTCAAAAAACTAAAATTTGAGTTAGAGGTATATTACGCATTCATGATATTTTGACGTTAGCGTTGGTTGCTTTTACTACGTCATAAATAAACCATACAGGAATTACGTTTTATGGCAGTCCTGATAACATACAACAATGCATATTTAAAAAAGATATATTTTCAGTTTTTACAACACGCAAATGCATTATTAACTATAATTGTTTGTGTCGAATGCAGAAGTAGTCTTACTCCGGTAATATAAGATAATATACAGGCCACGCCCCGTTCAAAAAATTTCTGTCTGCGGCACTATTTCCTTCCCTTCAGTAAGTGTACCTCCTGCTACGCAAATCATGAACCGCCACTGACTGATAGTACCAACCTGGACGTTACCTTATTTAATTGTATATTTGTCTAGGAAATATTGAATATTAATATAAATTTTTACCTTTTTGTGCTGCCTCCGGAAAGTTCCAAGTGTTAATCACGATTGGTATACCGGCAGAACATATTTCAATGAATAAAATGAGCAGGACTAACTTATTCATAGTGTTAAATGTATCACGCGGTTTCACTAAGACTACAAATGCCTTACACAATAATAATTGTATATAGCACGCGATAATAAGATTAGTTACAGATTTTTTAATTCTTTGATTATAAAACGGATTTTTATTGTTAATAAAGATCTTTATCACGTGGGAGAGAGCGAAATGAGGAGAGCAATTTTCCTTTAATAAATTGTTGTATTTATGAGTAATATTACTAATTGTTTTAATAATGACTATAACATGGAAAAATTAAAATTATTTGTTTACTATTATAAAAAATGTTTTTTATACTTTTGAGGTGATCGATCCGGTAATTAATTCAAATAGAATAAGATCAACGTCCAATCGGTTCGTTTTGTGGAACAATTATCAGGGGGAAAGTCGAAAAACAGAGGCTGGCGCAATAAAGTTATTAGCAAATGAAGTTGCAAAAAACATTCCCTTTTTTCGATATACCTCGAAAATTTCTGAGAAGAATGATTTGAAAATTTTGACTGACTTTTACTGTTAAGGTACTATGCACCACCGAAGCAAATTTTTGCAATTACATTTCACAATAAACTGCTTTTTGTCATTTAATATTGATAAATGAATCTGGCCACTAACAGTTTTTTCATTGAATGGAATATCTTGTTGACTACTAGTCCCTAACCCTAAACTCGATGATTTTAGGTGATATTTTTTCGTCCTTATCAACTCTGTCGTTAATGGCATTATCTCGATAGGTTGAAAACTCTTCATCTTCAATACAGTATGTGGAGAAATAACATTTTCTCGACTGCTGCGAGTTTCAAGGTTGAAAAGACTTTAATTATTTTGAGACTCGACCATTTCATTTCCCGTTAAATTCGCTTTACCCATTATTGCTCTTGAAGTACTTGGCCTGGGTTCAGTACCTGAAGAATTCTATATTTCAAGTGCAAAAAAAGAATTTATTTTTGCTAGTTTAGCAAGTGACTTTCACGTTCCTTCTTTTGCTTGCGTTTCTTAACACCACTTAAGTACGTATTTTTAGATTTAAATGGTATCATATTTTGCCTCGTTTTTCAGAACTTAGTTCAATGAACGTTACCTTATTATAATCATGAACAAGGGCTGACAACTATGAGAAGGAGAGAGAAAAAGAGAGCCTTAAGTAGAGGGCGTTCTTATTAGGTGTATTTCATAGTGAACTCTCAACAACGTTTTAAGTATACCGAGACTAATTCATATGGCAAAGTAGAAATATAGAAAATATGTTAATCATAACTTAATATTGAGTTCCTTTAAAATAGGATACATTAAAATAATTTGTATGTTAAAAAGTTGTTTGCAAGCAACTTGTAAAAGCGCCGGGCCTCCTTATAAAGCGGCCCCCGCACCGCGAGCCCTGTGGATCCGCACGTTACGCCACTGAATATACACATCAATTAAGCTGAACTCTCGGGTATTAAAAGATCTAATTTAGAATGACACATTATCGGTGCCTTATACTATAACTAAGATTTTTCTAACATGAACAATAAATAAATAACACAATTAATTGTTTAATTTCTTTATTATATATGGCGCTTTATAAAAAAATTAAACCATATATGTAAATATCTTAGACATAACCCAAAATATCACTATTAGAAAAATTACTTTCTATTACTCCTATAATTGAAATATAATACAAAATTGATAAATACAAACTAAGTATAAAATGAAAGTAATAGGAAAAAACAATTAAATATAAGATCTGAAAGAGTATTTTAATAAATTATGTTACATGCATTAACTTTTAGAAGTGACACAATTGGCATACTTTACAACTGTGTTCGGGTAGTCATTACTGGCCACACTATATGGGAATCTTTCCATTCCGCTGCAGGCAGCGCCGACGTTACCTTTTTTATCTGTCACCACAATGCCACCGAAGAACGAAGGGTATTTTTCAGTTATTCTGGAGACGGCTATTTTAGCAGCTTTAGTTGGAGAAGCACCCAGTCGCAATTGCTCAACGGCCAGGAAACTGCAACAAAAAAATAATTGTATTCATTAACAGACTTGTATATATTTATACAGGGTGTCCCATAATAACGTGCAAAAAATTAACTGTAGATTCCCTGTCGAAAATTAAGACGGGTTCTTCTCATAAAATTTTTCAAAATAACCCTTTCCTGTTCAACTGTTCATCCCTTAAAGGGATGTGCCAAAAAACAGTTTTTATTTCTATCTCAAAATAACGTAATCGGAAGAAGACGAAATTTGGCACATCTTTGTTACTCATCAAAAGGCATCTAACGAAATCATTTCATCCGCCTAGCACGCACACAAAGGGGTGAAATTAACTACCCTTCTTAAAATTTTGTTTACTATTTTTTCTTCAATTATAAAAAATAGCTGAACATTATGATTCATTTAGAGCACAATTATATTAGTGCAAAATATTAAAATTAGGCTGGTGTCAATTATAATTTGACAATATTACGTTGTTTCTTGCCTTTGAAAGAATAAGATAATCATTCCTTACTACTTAATACTAGTAGTTTTCTAATCAGATTTTATAATGCATAGTTTTAGTAATGAGGAATATGCAGACATACATTTAATTTATGGTGAATGTAAAGGAGATGCTTCAGTGGCAAAAGAACGATATCGTCGTAAGTTCCCTACTCGTTCATGTTGAAATTACAAGTGCCCTTGACAAAAAAATATGCCCATTTGGTCTATTTATTGATTTTTCTCGCGCATTTGACTGCGTAGATCATCAGTTACCATTAGAGAAACTTTGTAGATATGGAATTATAGGAACACCATTAGACTTCATAAAGTCATATTTAAGTAACCGATAGCAAGTTGTACTAATAAACCACACCACAAGTAGTCCTAGGAAGGTGACTCAAGGTGTCCCACAAGGGTCTATTTTGGGTCCCCTGCTATATATAATCTTCGCCAATGATTTAGTTTTTTTCTTGAAAGACACTAATAATTTGCAGACTGTATGCTATGCCGATGACACAAATTTCTTAATTTCAGAAACTAACACCAGTTTAGCAATAAATTCGGCCGAAAATGTTTACAAAAAATATGTACTTTGGTCTGAAAAAATTTTTATAAACTTAAAGAAAAAACTATTTCGATACTTTTTAAAAACCATAATTACCAAGGTGAATTAGACACTCGGATTACTTTAATGTATATGACTCAGGCAAAATATTAGGAATCACCTTCGACTGCACTTTAAAGTGGGATATCCACATAAATAAACTTTGTGACAAACTTCGGACCTGTTGTTATGCACTACGGTCACTGACAAACCACTGCAGTCAGTACATTCTCATTAGTTTGTATTACGCAAATTTCCACTGTCATATGCGATATGGAATTACTAACTGGGGTACTAGTAGTCATTGTCAACGCGTTTTTATTCTACAAAAGTATGCTTTGAGAATTTTAGCTAAACTGCCAAGAAGAGAATCTTGTAGACCAACTTTCAAAAACTTAAAAATCTTAACATTATCTGGCACTTACATTTATGAACTTAGTTGCTTTGTTTATAATAAGTTGAATATGTTTAAAAAATATATAGTTAATAATAGTTATGAAACAAGATTTAAACATAACTTTAATCCGGACCAACATTCCACGGCGGGATATCAAACCTTATTATAATCCTGAATAAGGTCTGAGAACTATGAGAGGGAGAGAGAAAAAGAGAGCCTTAAGTAGAGGGCGTTCTTATTAGGTGTACTTCATAGTACTTAGTAGTAAGACTTGATTTTTGTAGAATTATACTTAGGAAGCCGTTAGATTTTACAAGAAAAGTACTATTCATAGGTGAATGCTGCTTTACTCGACATGGAAGTTTAAATTTTCGTAACCAGCATTTATGGAGCGACGATAATCCTCACGCTGTTGTAAATAGAAGATATCAATACAAGTTTTCAATAAACATTTAGGCAGGAATTATAGGCAATAAATTAATAAGGCCTTTTGACGTGCCAAACAGATTAGATGGTCCAGCTTATTTAAACTTTTTACAAAATGACCTGTATCAACTTATAGGATGGTTTACGGCTTGCCTTACGTCAAACACTGTGGTTTATGCAGAATGGTGCGTCACCTCATTATTCTTTAGAGGTTGGCGAATGGCTACACTCAATATTTAGAAGTCGATGGATTGGAAGGGGGCGAGAAGCCACAATTAAATGCTCCCCTCGGTCCCCAGATATGAATCCATTGGACTTTTAGTTTTGGGGCGACTTGAAAAATGCCTATGCCTCGACTCATGTCCTTAACCTCGAAGTTTTAAGAGAAAGAATTTTTAATGCTGCCAATGAAGTTCGAAACTCTCCACATGTTTTAAATAGCTTGTATGGCAATTTTAGGAAACAGTTGCAAACGTGTATTCAAGTTGGATGTCGTCGTTTTGAACAAATGCTTTAATATCTAAAAGCAACAATCGTTGTCTTCATGTTTAAATTTTTTTACTGTTTAAATTCATTTTTTGTGTATTTTGTGTTAGTTTTTTTGTTGACTAATAAATTAGCTTTTCAATACTTTCGTATTTAATTTGTAATGTCTCGTGCAATTTATAAGCATAAAATGGTCATATCAGTACGTAATATTGTCAAATTATAATTTGAGAACCAGCCTACTTTTAGTATTTTATAGTAATATAATAATTGTGCGCATCGCTTTTGATTGATCACTTATGCAGATGTAATTTAATTTTTTTTTTCAAAAATGGTCGATTTTACGAAATTTTTTCAAGAGATAAAAAAATTTCTAAATAAATCATAATATTTAATTATTTTTTTAATTGAAAAAAAAAATAGCAAGCAGAAAAATATTTACAAAATTTCAAGAATGGTAGTTAATTTCACCCCTTTGTGTACGTGCTAGGCGGAAGAAATGATTTCGTTAGATGCCTTTTGATGAGTTACGGAGATGTGCAAAATTTCATCTTTTTCCGGTTACATTATTTTGAGATAGGAATTAAAAACCGTTTTTGGCACACCCCTTTATGGGGGTATACCTGGACAGAGAAGGGTTATTTTGAAAATTTTTATACGAGGAACCCGTCTTAATTTTCGGCAGGGGATCTACACGTTTAAATTTGATGCACGTTATACGAGACACCCTGTATATCCTGTCGAGAAGCATTAAACAGAATCGTCACGAAACTATTTGTGGTTCTTTAGAGTGTTATCTAGAATGTTTATTGTTACATCTTACAGCAATTTGATATATTCGAATTCTATAAAATCCAGAGGTGGTACATTTGGAATAGGGGACGGACACTGGCGCATTCGCCATTTTCAAAATAAAATTGCAGGGCTACATCAAATATGCCAAATCGAAAACTAATGCTCTAAACAGCAAACAGCATTATCTCTTATGGCTTACATAGCCAACTTTAAACACACCTAGATCACTGTTCGAGATTATGTCAGAATGAATTCATTTTGCTACTTTGGATCATTATCTTCCGAAAAATTATTAAAGAAAATTTATTTTAATATACGTATTTCTTCATACATTAAATTTATATTTTTTTCTACCGTCACAAAATACCTTCACGGATATTTTGAATTTAATATTCCTTTTACACGGGGAAAATAAGAAAACTGAGGCGTTGAAAAAAACGATCTAAACAAGATTTCATTTAAATTTTCAAATGGCATATTTTTCAAAAATGAAAAATGAAGATAGTTTATTCTTAGGTAAAATTCATGTTTTTGACGCCCTGTATAAAATAATAAAATTTCTTAACACACACTTTATTTTTTAACAAGCAACATTTTTCATAAAGACTGGCTTGTCTAAAAATCAAAACTTAGGTCAATTCCCATCCGGGAACACCCTGTACGTCGTCACTTACTTTCTTGTGTGAAATTTAACTATCTACAATTTTGTTCCTATAGTTTTTCTTACATCTCTTCGCAGCGTTTTCATTTAAATGCGGCTTTTGATTTTTTCATCTGCATTTATATCATAAAAAAAATTATATAAAGTAACAAAACGATGGGTTTGATTTACTTCAAGGTTTATTTTCTACTTTTGAGAGCATTTAAATGAAAGCTTTTTTAAAAAATATTTTTATATACAATTTTTAAATAGAACACAACACGTATTATGGGCCATCCGATATACCATATAATTGCTGTTTTAGCACGTACCGCAAATCTGAATTTAAAAATCCTCCTAGTGACGTCATGTGTATACCCGGTTCAATCTTGAACTCTTACTGAGCGTATGTATTTCATAGTATCGTAAGCCTCGACAGAGGAAAATAAATCGGGTAAGAATCCTATCATTTTTATTCCATGCATTAATATTGTTAATAGCCGTCAAATATAGGGAATAGGTTAAATTAGGGGGAAATTGTGTAATATTGATTGTTTCGAATAGGCACTGGAAATTTAATTTTCGCTTGCTCTCAAAATATAAACAAACAAATAAAGAGTATTGACTTTAACATAAAACAAATACACAAAGAAGTAACACAACCACAAAAGAAAACAAAAAGATTTATGTGTAATACGTGTTTAATTGTAATAACTTAAATATATTTGATTTCACTTCATGTGTGAATATAATAATTATCGATGAATAAATAATCTTGATGACTTGATGTGAAAATTTTCATTTTGTGATTTTTTTAATATCTAATATTCTGTATAAGATTTAGAGATATCCCTTGGATAACTGTTCCGCATAACAGCAAAACTAAATGCAGTTTTTTCATCTAGGAGATTATTCATTAAAATATATTATGTACCACATATATTCATTAATAAGTAATTAACTATTTTAGATGAGGCAGGATAAAATAACATACAGGGTGTTTCATGAGGAACTGTGCATATACATTAGAACTAGTGTTGGTACTGTACTTATTTATGTTTATGGATTGCGTAATGGTAATGAGCCGCAGAGGAATACCATATTCGTTTTCCTAACAGAAGAACACCAAATCATCAGACATTTGCAACTGTATATCGCTATGCAAGGGAGCACGGCAGGTTTCCATCATCAAAAGTGGAACGAAATATATTAATAAAAGAGAACAATACTTCCAGCATTACGGAGCTCCTCCTCATTTTGGTATTGAGGTTAGAATGCATTTGGATAATGAGTATCCAAACAGATGGATTGGACGAGAGGACCTCATCCTTGGCCGGCTAGATCACCAGACTTCAACCCCGTCGATTATTTTCTATAGGGATATCTCAAAAGTCATGTATGGGCGTTTATAATTGGCAACTGAATGTTAAAAAAAATAGATACAGGGTGATCTTCTTTACTGGAATCGGAAAAAACAAATTAAACAAGTCCGGCCTTGGAATTTAAAAAAATATTATAATTGCAATCTATCAACGGTGATAAGTGTATAGAGTGACTAAAATTTAAACAAAATTCGATCAATAGTAAGGACATTCTGGCCAAAATAAATTTAGACCAAAATCACTATCACCCTGTATCTCAGAAATGAAGAGCGAGAGGAAAATTTCAATGGCCGTTCCTGAATACTCAAGTGGCCCTCTACGGCCCCTGGAAGTATGTACAGTTCCTCATGAAACACCCTGTATATAGTTATAAGTACATAGGTATATGTTTTGGTCTTGGTTGTAATTAATCTCTCTTATGAAGTATTATAAGAGCAAACAATTCTTACACATACTTCTTACTATTAAGATTAGAATTATCCCTCAAATGTTTAGACCTCAATTTATAATAATAATAAGATGTGAGACAGAAATAACCGTTGTATATGACGAATGTATCTCGAGTATTATACAGTAGTTATTATTATGTTTAGTTTTCATGATAAAACACTTTTTCTATATACAGGCTGGCGGCATCAGAATGAACCTGGAAGTACTCGAAATAGCTTCATTTGACATTTTGTCAAACATGATAAATGAAGAATAAAATGACGCAAAAATGAAATGTGCTAAAAGTTGTCAAAATATCACTACTGCCAGTGGCAGTACAATTAACGAATTTTATTGTTGTTTCTGGGTATTCATTGCTGGCTAAAGAATAGGGAAACGTTTCCATTCCATTGCAAGCGGCACCAATATTGCCATTTTTATCTACTACTATTATACCCCCAAAAAATGCAGGATACTTTGCTGCGATCCTTTCCATAGCAATTTTAGCCGCCTCCGATGCAGACGCTTTGAGTCGCAACTGCTCAATAGCCAAGAAGCTAAAAATTAAATAATTTTCATGTAGTATTGTGGACTTGTTAGACACTAAACTTCTCGGAGATAATTTTTCGCTTATGCATATGTTTTAAACAATTAATTATTGCTTTGTCACCAATAATTTGATTAAAATTCTAATGTTGATTAAATATCGTAAAAAAATTTAAAAAAATAACCATTAACCTTGGTAAGAATCTCATCATAATGTCTCCATCACCAGTGGCGGCAGCCGCTCCAAACTCACTGTCAGCATATGCTCCAGCTCCAGGTATTGGCGAATCACCAACACGCCTAAAAAACTTATTATTAATTCTAGATGACGTAGACTTCAATATATTTTTCATTAGACCAATTCTGAAATTAACTGAACAGATTGTTGCAAACTAAATCTAAATCTAATTAATAATCAATAATCTACCCTGGAATTTTAAATTTGGCGCCGTTCGTCGACGTTCCAGCAACAATGTGACCAGTGTTAGATATTACAATCATTCCAATAGTATCGTGATTGCGGGAATTATATTTACTGGAAGCTTGACTGAAGATACTGTTATCTAGAGGCTTATTTGAGTCCGTGTAAGGTCCACATTGAGTTTTAGGGTCTGGCACAACGTTCTGAAATAAAATCAAAATAAGATTTTTTGAATTGTGCTTCCAATAAAACCAAAACATAAGATGTTATCCTCCCCCAAAAGTGCCTTTGCATTTACCTACCTTCCAAAAATTTGGCTGGCAATTATTCGCTTTCCAGTCATCCCACAAGCTCAAAGAAAAATTGGTTTGAAGAGATTCGTTTGGAAAATCGAATGCCTCAGCGAATTGCGTGGCTAAACTTCCAACTAGAAAGGAATGTTCCGAGTGTTCAAGCACACGCCTCGCAACGGACATTACGTCTTTAATTCTTCTTATGCCTCCAATAGCGCCCATATCCATTGTGTCACTATAAATATTGAATCAGTAAGAAAAATTTTGTTAGTTGGGGTTTAAGGGTCTGAAACGTAATATATTTTTAACTATATATTATACGCACCCATCGAATATTAGGGCATCCAATGTTGTTTCCCCATTTTCATCCGGTGAACCTCCATAGCCCACAGTAGTGTCACATTGTTCGTCTTGGCAAACTTTGCAGCCGAGTGTTAGTGCGTCTAAAGCATTATCACTGCCGCTTGATTTATCCGTCAAAACTTCCCAGGCTAAAAAACATCGCCGTCATACTGTTTGTTATAATGGCTTCAAATAAATATTTTACCTTTTAGAGTAGCATGTTGAAAATTCCAAGTATTAACCACGAGGGGTATACCGGCGTAACACCCTCCCACAAATAGAAACACAAGAAATAACTTCATATTCTTAATTCATGTCACAATTGAAAAGTATATTTTACTAAAAATATATGATATGTACACATTAAGATAATGGATTATTTGTGGATTACTTAAATCTCTAATAATCCGATTTAAATACAATCCGTAATAATTACATCAACAGATTTCATATCAGTTGAGATATATGTAATAAAAATTGTGTTATCTTTGATTATGGTCTGGAAATATTGCAGATTTTACATAACCGTGACGTCATCTAATCAACCGAGTTACTAATTCGAAAGACCAGTGTTGCCAGTTAGGTTGCCAATATTCGCTTATCAATCCTAACCTAACATTTTAAACGGTGTGGTACAAAACTCAAAATTTTGTGGTGGTAATTTTTAATTAAATTAACTTACACGTATTGGTGATATATCTGTGAAGATGATGGAAACTCAAGAACAAAATTATTATGCGATTTTAGGATGCAGTGAAACAGCATCCTTGAAGGAATTAAAACAAAATTATCAAGATTTAATTAAGAAGTACCATCCAGATAAACAAGAGGGGTCTTCCTCGCTATGTGACCGATTTATACTTATTGATAGGGCCTTTAAAACGTTAAGAGATGAGAAACTAAGGAAAGAATATGACGCCTTACTTTTAGAAAATAGTATTAATGAACGTTATTTAATATATGCCGAACTATCAAAAAGTGATTTGAGCTTTAATGAGGACGGTGCTGCGTACTATTCGTGCAGGTGTGGAGACAAATTTCGAATAGAACAAGAATATTTAAAACAAGAAGAGTGTGTTATAGAATGTTCAGAATGTACAAATTGTATATTAATAAGATGATAAATAAACAAATTTAATATAACTATTTGGTTACCTCAAATTCGACGTGTCCCTTATACATCACGTGTGTATGTGCAAAATAGACCATTTACTTTCTTCTTTCCATTACTCCGTGTGTCTTAATCGTAGCAAAATGGATATTTCTGTTTGCTTAAGTTTTCCGTTTACGCCAGCTTTTTCGATAGAAAAATAATTAAATGCATATTTGCATAGTCTAAAGAGCAATAATTATGTAAATATTATCTTTCATTTTGACAACTCTTGTTAACAATTATTACAGCGTCCTCTATTATCAAGTAGTACATCCATATTAATAAGTTTCCTACTTTCCAACATAGATTCCTTGAACTTTTGTTTAATACCAACGTAATGTCTGACCCACCATCTGTGAATGGTATCAGTAATTATTATACGATATTTTACAGTTTCTAGCAAGTACATCCAAATTAATAAGTTTCCTTCTTTCCGACATAGATTCCTTGAACTTTTGTTTAATACCAAAGTAATGTCTGACTGGCCATCTGTGAATGGTATCAGTAATTATTATACGATATTTTACAGTTTCAAGCAAGTACATCCAAGCTAAAAAGTTTCCTTCTTTCTGACATAGATTCCTTGAACTTTTATTTAATAGCAAAGTAATGTCTGACTCGCCATCTGTGAATGGTGTCAGTAACTATTATACGATATTTTACAGTTTCCTTTTGCATACATGTATAAACCAACTGTTCCAACTTAACCACACTTTTTCAAAATGTCAAGCGTGAGAAAAGCTATCGTTTCAAATTGCGAGAAGAAATTCTTAATTAAAAACCTTTCAGAGTGGACTGTAAGTAGATATAAAAATGGTAAAATTAGCTATTTTACCATGACTTTTTTCAGAGGTTAGATGGTAGGGCTTTCGATGAATTTAGAAAAATTGATATTGAATTTGGGAAGGACTGGGGATGCTGCAATGTTTCTTTAGGCAAAACCAGGTAAAACTTATTCGAATTTATCCAATTCATTAGTAAAACGAATTGTAGAGTTTTAGCTCAAGTCTCGTGTGAGATTCAAGAGCCAAAATCATCCAGGCCTAGCGAAGGAATTTTAAACATAAATATTGAATTAAACACTATAGCAGCACCTCACTTCGAGTCCGGAAGGCAGTCTGAACTGTCGGTACAGTTGAACAGGCTCTTAGAAAAGTGTTTGAAGGATTCCAAGGCTGTAGACCTTGAGTCGTTATGTATAAAAATGAAAGAAAAGGTATGCGGATGCTCCTATTTTTTTACATAGTCTATAATAATATTTGTTAGAAATTAGCAAAACTTAAGTGTCTGTGGGGTAGGAAATAATATAAAAATAACCATATACGTCTTTGACATTCAAGGTATGGGCTCTAAGGGTGGATGTAAACGTTTTAAACCATGAAGGTAACATTTTGGATTGTGCATCTGTAGCGGCTCTTGCTGCTTTAGCACATTTTAGGAGACCGGATGTTACTTGCGATGGAGAAGAATTTGTAATGCACAGCTATAAACAACGCGACCCTATTCCGACAGTGATACACCATTACCCTGTCTGTGTTACATACTCTATTTTTAGTGGAGGGTAAGATACCATTTCATTTTATTCCAACATTAAGTCCATACTTATATATCAAGCTATAATGTTTTAAATTCGTTCCAGTGAATTTATATTAGCCGATCCGACCCTCCTCGAGGAAGGTGTGGCCGATGCCTTCCTGTCTATCGGTTTAAATGCTTACAAGGAATTGTGCGGGCTACATTTGGGAGGAAAGGCCGAGTTGAGTCCCGATATTATCTTAAGTACCGCAAATAAGGCCGCCATTAGAGCAGGAATTGTCGTTCAGCTGATTAAAGATGCTGTTGAAGAGGACAACGTAAAAAGGTAAGAAAGTGTGTGGAAGAGGTGTATTAATAATAATAATAATGCCTTTATTCATCACCAATGAATACAAAATAACTTAATATATTTCAACAATATGTTAATTCGGTGATGAAAGGGCGAAGTTCGTTTTTGTCAGAGTGACAAACTCGCTCTCTTGAAAGAATTATTTTTAAAATTCCAATACTTTGTAGAATATTTTATTATGTACTTGAATATTGAGTTTTTATATCATAGTAATAGGTACTGCCTGCTAAGCAAAACCCCCGTAATTGGTCAAAGAGCTAAACGATAAATGGAGGGAACTTTGTGTTATTCTGCCAGCACGCTTATAACAGTTTATATATATTTTTTAAAGCATGCAGTATGTAGGATTATTATATATTTTAAATAAATAAATTTGGAATACAAAATGTTTTCATTATATGCATAAAATTATTTAAATTGTGTTTTTGCTTAGTACCATAAACAATATACAAAATTACCTTCCTAAATAAAATCACGGTATATGCTGGTTATACTGACTTTTTGCCTAGTAAAAGGCTTATAAATATTTTAATAGGGAAACGTTAGGTATTTTAAGATATTAAGATCATTATATAATATTATATTTATCCCTTCCAGTAGCAACTTTGTCACTAACATAACATACAGCTAATTTGTTGGTGTCGTACCATACTAGACAAAAACGCGGTACTTAACAGCAGCTAAGTGAAAACACCGCAAATTTCGCGCGGCTTGTCTTATTTGCCATGTTTTACTGTAGCACGCGTTCTGTACTGTGTTTTTATTTAGTACCATCATACAATTTTTAAAATACGGGGTTTAAAATTTATCATTTTCATATATCTAGAAACATTTTACAAGGTTTTTTGCTTGGTAAGAAGGTACATCTTGAAATGATTTATATGAAATAGTTTCTAACTCATTTTTAACAAAAATTCATTTTACGGGGGTTTTGGCTTAGCAGGGCAGAATATGCCGATAAATATCGATACAAAAAAAGGCAAACATCGCAAACACATGTTGTTAGTACCCCTGAGAGTAGTTTATACCCAAGTTTGCAACCTTGAAAACCTTGTGCTACTTCAGTGGTGGTCGAGTAATTGCGAAATTCTGGCCCTTGTTTAATTTTTTCAAAAAAACTACCTTAAGGAAGCGTATTTCGGGTATGCTTTTGTAAAGCAAACTAAATTTGCTATAATTTGAGCCCAAACTGACCTCTCTAGGACTAGGTCCATTTATTGCAGAGATACAACCAGTCAAAGATGGCCAATTTTTTCCAAAAATTGAAAACTTATCGGTAGGGTCATTTTCCAAGACACGTATCGGCTAAGCTAATGGTCCTGGAGAAAAGTGATGACAAAGGAATTTGTAGAGAATTGAATTAGCTTCAATTTGGTTCCAAAATGGAGCCTCTAGGCCGGCTCTTCCAAAAGGGCGAAGTTCTAAACTACTGTGCGGTGTTTGTGCTTGACTGTGTAAATAGTATTTTATAGTTTATATTTATGTTTACGTTGTTTATTTTATGTCTGCGTTTATGTGGAAACTATGAGGCCTAGAGGCACCATTTTATTTTGGAATCAAATTGAAGCTAATTCAATTCTCTACTTTGTCATGACTTTTTTCCAGGACCATTAGTTTAGCCGGTACGTGTGTTGGAAAACGACCCTACCGATAAATTTTCACTTTTTGGAAAAAATTGCCCAGCTTTGACTGGCTGTATCTCCACAACCAATGGATCTAGGGGGCTCGAGTTGGACTAAAATTGTAGCAAATTTAGTTTGCTTTACAAAAGTATAGTGAAAATATCCTTAAGGTAGTTTTTTCGAAAAAACTGAAACAAGTACCAGAATTTCGCAATTTTTCGAGCACCACGTGAGTAGCACAGGGTTTTCAGGGTTGCAAACGGGTATAAACTACTCTCAGAGATCCTAACAACATATAAAAAAAAAACCGTAGAACATGCGCGTTTGCGATGTTTGATGGTTTTATTGACTGGCCTATAAAATAGTGACCAGTATATTTTTTTTAGGCAAGAAAAAGTAGATATAGGTTTCCACAAAACAATAGACAACGAAAGAACAGAGATACCTTTAGAGGATCTGAGTATTTGCTTGGACCAGTGGGCCGGTAAGATTAAAAAGAATAAAAAGAAAAAGAAGAAACAGAAAATAGTTGAAGAGGATACTATGGTTCAAGATGAAAGTAGTACTGTTGTTGCTGAAATTGAAATGATAGGTAAAGGTTCAGCGGCTCTGGTACCGAATGACGGACGTGATAATTCTGAAGTATGGCAAGCAAGTGAAAGTGAAGAAGATGATGTAATCATTGTGGAACAACCCAAAGAAATTGGTAAGTTACAGTTACGTCTCCACCGAGGCCCAAGTCTAGAACTGCAATTTCTAGAATACGATTTCAAATAACGACATCAGCTTATTATCGAATACATTGCAGCTGGAGCATGATTTACACTTATCATTTTTCCTTGCAGTTGAGATCCTCGACGTTGGAGATTCTGGCAGCGAAGAGGAAGCTGTAGTTGTCCTAAACGCAGAGAAGAAATCCAAAAAGAAGAAGAAAAAAGTAAAATCCTCAGAGCATTAGTCAATTACAATTTTAATGTAAAATTTTTAAATTACAATACAAAAAATCAAAAATTAATATAATATTAATAAAAAAAAAACAAAACCTATTTAAATGTTAGTGATTTAACATTAAAATAGCCATTGCACATCTTAAGTCGTGTCGTTGTTGATGCCATTCTTCTGGTCTAATTTATTTGAGTTGGTTTTTACTGTGTAGATGAAAAATGTCACAACATCTTTTTCTTTCACCGGTATCGTTTTGAAATGTTTCATGAGGGTCTGCAAAAAAAGTCTTATATTAATTATAAATTACATCGAGAATTATACGTTGCTTATTTTCATACTACATTTTAGCAAAAAATAAGAGAGGACTCTTCTCAATATCGCATTTGATGTTGGCATTACTGATTTATTGACCATCATAATTAATTTCAACAAATTAATATTTTGGGACGACACGTGGTCGTTTTCATTTATATTTTAATTTCCTAAATAAATCTTTGTTATCTATTTTGTATAAATATTTAGTTTTTTTTTTCTTCACTGTAAACCATTTTGATTATTTCATTAAAGAAATGTCACTTATCAAACATAATAGTTGTCATTTTCATAGCTCACTTTAATAATGTTAACTTTTCCATATTTACAGTCACTAGTTTAATTAAGATATTCAACGTTTAATAACTCAAAAACGGTATATGGTAGGGGTAACATATGATGAAAAGGATTATTTCGTTTTTCGGCATTATTAGACGGCTTGATCGTGAAAACAACTGCAAACATTAATCTTTTTTTAACATTTATCTAACATCGACCTATTACTGCTACTGAGGCCTGACACTGATGCTTGTAGACGAGCTACCCTCAATCAGGAATTTTACCTAATCCAATCTCTTCCGAAGAGTAGGGATCTTTTACCTTTAATAGAAAAGGGAGCGACAGCTTTACATCCTCTCCGAAGGATGGTATATCCACTACGCAATCCTCGCCTAAGATTGCATAGTTTTCGCGCATACAGTAATATACAAGCCACTGGAAGATGAGGGGACACGGTCTCTCATCGAAGTACTCACCGCAAATATTACTGATATCTGCTCTGAATATTTACGAGTTAAAGTGGCGTCGTCTTTTATTTAAAATTCGCTTAGAACTTTCATTACCATCGACATACGTAACTGGTGTATACAATAAAAAATATATGAACTATTCCAGAAATGATCATTCATTAAATTACTAACACAGTCTAAAAAACTACTTAGTGCACGATCTGCATCTGTTTAAATACAGATCGTTTGCGCTATGCAGCATAATTTAACAAACCAATAACGAGCGAGCCGCCTTTCCCTTTCAACGAGCGGTAGCACAAAAGAAAGTGAATACCTACACTCTCTTTTTTGGAATATCGTTTCCTTGTCTAGTGCTACAGGCCTGATTTTAGTGTCTGTATGTGAAATATAGCATTTAACAACTTCTTACGTCTGCAAGTTGTGCCTTATTGAGACCCTGCCGCATTGGAACTTTGTAATGCCTCTTGTACCGCCTTAGCGTGTTGACTTGGAGCTGATACAAATCCACTTCAGGAACATCCGTGTCGGTTTCATTTGAATCGTCTTCGGAATCTTTCCTCCTTCTTTTAGTTCTAGCACACTGGATAATCATTTTGTGGAAGTCACAAATGTAAATATGTCTCGCCTAAAAAACAAAAAGTAAGAGTTAACACTTCAATAAAAGCTGTTTATAAGTTAAATCTAAATATGAAACGAAAATAACCATCACATTTTTCCAGTATGGGTATTCTTACTCAACGGGCAGGATTATGTTATAATTTTAAATAAAACTGATCTATAAATAATTTTTATATTTAAGACACTTTTTTCATAAAGCTGTAATTTCGCTTTACAACGCTTTTTTCAGATTTAAAATCGGATGCAAAATAACCTTGGAAATAGCATTTTTTTGCTATTTCTAGTTGGCTTTGGAATTCAGGAACAAATTAAAAAATGGCGAAGTAGACTTTAACTAGAATCTAAATAAAAGGGCATTTCTCAACAAATTAAATGTAAAATTCGCCTATTTTGTTCATATGCTTGGATTTAGAAATGTTTTTTCCATTTCATGAAAATTCAATTTGTCATAACTCCAATTTTTCAAATAGTACCCTGTATGTTTGTTTTTTATCAGATAGAGTGGTAAATTTGCTTTAGACTGGTTTTTCCCGATTAAAAGTTGAATATAAATTAAAATAAATATTAAGCTTTTCTATTATCTGATATCCAGGCAGCACTAAAAGCTCTAAGGTCCTATACCTTTGAGTCTAAAATTGCCTGGGAATGTAGACAATCCCTGAAGCAACTGGTCAACAACAACAAAGTCACCTCGATGTGGGTGCCAGGGCTTGAGGGAATACAAGGACTTGCTGACAGCCTTGCAAAAAAAGGATCTAAAGCACCATTCATTGGATCCGAACCGTTCTGTGGCCTGGCCAAGGGACACATAGCGGAGGAGATCCAAGAATGGGAAAAGGGCCAGAAGAAGTCCTACTGGAGGAATACTCCAGGCCAAAGACAAGAAGTTTATAACTCATTCGACAAAGAATGCCACAAGGCTTCTCGAACTTGAAAAGTCCGAACTAAGGCTAATCACAGGCCTTCTAACTGGCCACTGCCCCTTGAGATATCATCTCAAGAATATGGGCAAGGCAGTAGACAACAAATGTAGATATTGCGATACTGCAACTGAAACTGCGGAACATATACTTTGTGAATGCAAGGTAATTAATCCGCAGTAGGCTAAAATTCCTAGAACAGGCAGAATTAACGCCTGAAGACATAGGGAAATTAGCCCCCAGGAAAATCACAAGCTTTGTAAAAAATCTTGGAATCCTGGGGAACAACTAGATGTAGGGTAAATCACAAAAGATCTTTTAGGTCGAAGTGAAGTAAGGCTGTTTGAAGCCAAACGACCCCATAAAACAATCTACAAGCTTTTTGTAGAAGCGTTTCGAATTATGTGTCCATATCTTGCAGTAAGTTATAAAATACCTACAGATGAGTTATTTGTAATTAGAGAAAATTAATTTTGATAAATATAACAAAAAATTTGATGAATCATTAGCAAAAAAACAAAAATTCACACAATCAAAATCAATTTATAAGTTATGAACAGCAACTTACTAAATTTATAAATATTATAATACAATGCAACTAAATACAAAACCTATAATAGGTGCTCAAAATGACGCCCAGCCATTTCAAAACATTTGTTCACTCTTTGAATAGTTTCTCTCATAACACTTTCTAACATGACCGGAGTTATGGATTCAAAGGCATTTAAAATTTTATTGTGGAGTTCTTTTCATGTTGCAGATAACTCCAAAGAAAAAATCAAGTGGAGTTAGGTCTGGTGTCCTAGCAGGCCACCTAATAGTTCCATTAGTAGATGTTACCTGGTTATCAAACTTTGCACAAAGATAATATCCCACAAAACCAGCATTAAGCCCATCTTGTTGGAAGTACATATTTCTGAAATCTTCCAAAGAAAGTTCATCCTGTTCGTTTCCTATTTCATTTTGCGAAAAGCTTAAGTAGCGCGCCCTGCCCTGGTGGTCCTTGAAATAGTATGGGACCAATAATTTTTGTCCGAATATTCCAACCCGCACATTCACTCCAAATCTATCTTGATGGTTACCTTCAAACATTTCGTGTAAATTTTCTTTAGACCAATAATGTAGATTATGTCTATTGTGTATGCCATTAAACAAGGTTTGTCTTAATAGTATTTCTATTAACACGATTGTTATATACCTAGAAAATGATTTAAAAAGGTAATACGTGGTTATCGATTGAGAATAAAATTGAGTACGCTCTATCGGTTACCTATGTAAAGAACCTGCTGAAATTTTGCCTGTTTTAATACATCAAAAAGCTCAATGTGTTAAAGCGCCTGGCTAGCAAACTGAGTTGCCTAGCGAAGTGGGTTCGATTCCCGTAAGGCAAAACAACTTTTCATTAAAAAAAATTACCCCAAGAGTAAACTGTAGGGCCTCGTCTCTCTTTACCTAGCACAAGATCTTTGAGATCTTCCAGGGGGTTACTTCGGTAACCTGAAAGGCGGCTAAGAAAACATTTTTGCAAAATTAACAGTTAATTTTTTTCTTCTGTTTTAATACTCTCATTAAGGTCGAACGTTCTTTCAAATTTAAAGGGAAAAATTTTAAATTATATTTGATTGAAGCTCTATCTATTTGAGCAGCTTTTGTAAAATTTCACCAGCCATAACAGCGATAAGTAGCAAGTAAACAGCTTGCCCCTCTTCTACTTCTAATTATTGATTTAATGTGGCCTTTCTATTAAGGCAAAGTAAGAACTAGGTTAAGTAAATAAGTATGCATATTTTGTTTTTGACAAGTACTCTCAGAAGCTCACACCCAACGCAAATATCAGTCAATCTGAGGTATCTACGTATTTTTTTCTATTTGGACGTACTTTTAGACAAGGAATATTATAATAGTTATTTTTCTATTGACGTTGCTCATGCAATCGAACACTTACACGGTTGAGAATAAAATGCCAGAAAATCTCCATATTTGACTAAAACCGACCAAAATAAAACACGCAAAAAACTACTAAACTTGACTAAAGCACAGGTAAAGGTGAGCGATCGGAATATTTATGTACTTACAGAGTTGTCGATCCCTAAATTCAGCCTCCTTTGTGTGACTGTTTTCTGGATTCTCTTGCTGTATGATGCGTTTCCAGCTGGTTTTGAACAACGTTCTCCGTTGTCAATTAAACAACAAATCTGATCAGTAGGGCCCCTTGAATCCTCTTCACCTGTACTGAAACCGTTCATTTGTAATTCTACTAAAAACAGCAAATCTCCCGATCAGCTGTTTTTTGATGCAACATTTCTGTTAATATACGTTAGCCGCAATGTTTACATGCACTTTACGCCCCTCAGTTCAGTTCGTATAACACAACACCACTCCCGCACGCCGGCCAGCTCCAGCTCACTGCACGCCCTTTTACGAATTTACGACAACTTCTTTATTATAAAATTCTGATAGTAAAAATCAATGAAGTTCACTTTGTTTTGGTTAGAGACGTAAAGGAATCTCTCAGCCATTTTATAATACCACGCTAATTAATTCGTTCAAGCACAGTCTTTTCTACCTTAAACTTCATACTGTGGTTCAAGTATTTGCTAACTGCACAGAATATGTCATCCACTTGCCAATATATGTCGCTTGAAACTAGTGCTGACATAAAGGAATCTCTCAGCCATTTTATAATACAACGCTAATTAATTCCTTTAAGCACAGTATTTTCTACTTAAACTTCATACTGTGGTTCAAGTATATGCTAACTGTAGAGAATATGTCATCTACTTGCCAATAGGTGTCGCGTAAAACTAATGCTAACGTTATGGGATATAATTTACAACATAGGCGTATTACGTGCTGCCTACTCGTGTTCATGTACACATTGATATGCAAAAGTATAGGATCCCATAGCTTTCAAGATTAGTTTCTGATTTGACAAAATGTTATTATGTTGAATTATTAAAAATTCTGAGTCAAAATATATGTAAGATACCCAACCGTTTCAGATATTTCACATTAAAAAAAAATTGACAAGTGTAATGGTTTACAATAACCTTTATAACTTACTTCGTGTAATAGATACTCATTTGCTTTTTGGCATGTAGAAAGAATATAAGGAGAGCTGTACTCTAAATTACATTCTATAATAGTATATATACCAAGTGTTCCATTTTTGACGATATATTTTGTAAACTTTAAACCGTGAAAACTTGTTTAATTCAAATGGAACACCCTATATTTTTTTACATCAAGTTATGTAAAATTAAATTCCAATTAATGTTTTTGAATCATTTTCATTTCCTAAAAATGTACAGGGTGGCCAAAAAATATTTTTCAATTAAGAATATTTTAAATTGAATTTTCGCAATTTTTTCAAATGGAACACTGTATATTTTTCGACAATGTGATGTAGAAATGAAAAATGAACATTTTTTTGTAAGTACTTCCCTAGGGCTAATTGCAACCAATTTAGCAAATTGAGCAATAATTACAAAATTCAAAAATAAACTTAAAAAAAGAGGTTTCTTCAAATAATTCAGTAGAAAAAAATATAATAATTGTTCCACATGTTGCCCATTTTGAATGACACACATCTCTATGCGCTTTTGAAATGAGGCTCCCACTGTTCCTAAAACTTCCGGTGTGATACATAGATAGAATTTTCAAAATTGTCTGTTGCGTACTTTTCCCTATATCGATCGATGTACCTTCTGGTGAAACATCCTGTATAATATTAAATTTTTGTATACTTATAACTTCATATTTTTGTCAAGCTTGGTTTGGTAAATTCTGAAATAACAGAACAAATTAATTAAACTTGTCGAAATATTAAAACGGCAAGGTCTAGTTTAGGTGTTGTTTTTTTGATGTTATCTTTGCAGATTTTGGATAATCATACAAGTTATTAGATACTGATTCCGAGTAAAGTGCTAAGAAAAACAAATCAAATGCAATTATTTTCACAACAGTCAATGGACTAGCAAATGTGATTAAATAACTATTTGACTGTTGAGTGAGTGCAGAAGAACGTGCGTAGCCACGTGCCGGTCAAAGGCTCGACTTGTAAAGCACGTGGCGCCGGATGAGATCATATCTGATGAGCCATTGTCATGTCCAAAATTCGAAGTGGATGATTACTATGCTTTTATGGGCTTTATGGCGAGCGCGTGTACAAACCAAGCCAGTTGTCCCCTGTTAAATATCGTAATTGTTTCCTCTTTCCTTTTTCGATTTGTAACCAAAATACAAGAATGTTAGACAGAGTTTTTTTAATTGTTAGCTGACTAATTATATATAGATTTGATGTTATTTTATTGTATTTTCCCAACGAAATAAGTAAACCGTCATTGGAATCGCGTTTCTCATTTTAATAGATTTTTTTTTCTAAATCGATTACGTGTCCAGGTATTAAAATACTTGGCAGGGAATATTCAGTTCCTGAGTGATTAGTTCATGTATCAAAAAGCATTTGACAGACCTACATTTGTATTCGCTTAGGCGACAACTTAAAGGAACAACGCCCGCCCGCCACCTCTACCACCGCCTATCGAGATATCAAAAGGTTTTACGTGCTAGCAGAATTCATCCGGTGTAACCCTTGGGAGAAGTGTGACCGAATCGAGCAAGTCCTTCCCATCGTAAACATTCCGCGAACAACTGAGTGCGCCGCAGGTCCTGCACCAGTTCGCATTGACATTGCAATCTCCTGGGGAATTCCACCCTCGTCTTTACACGCCAATATCCACCATAGAGAACAGAAAGTCTAATTCAATATTCTGCCACATAAGATTTATGTGAGAAGGAGTTTGGAAGTCTGCAATTTATTATCTGCCGCTGGAGGTGGGACAATCGATATATAATTATGAAGAATGTGCTCGAATTCGGGTTATTAGGTGATAGGGAATTTATCTTGGCTTGCCAATTCATATTTAATTTCACTTTCTACAGTTTCTACAGGCACTTTTCTAAATATGTATAGAAAATGCGTCTTTGTTACACTTTTCCCCAAACAATGCAAGATAGAAATAAATAATTCAAACGCTGTTTTTTAATAAGGCTATTACGAAACGTGTGAGAGTTGCAGTCGGATGTTGTCGACGTTGGGATTTGCAGTGGCCTCATGAAAAAGTGAATTGTACCTAATTCTAGTAAAATGTTAATCAGCTATTATTCTAAGTCGGACCACACCCCGACTGCATATTCTGCCTATATGTAGTTGTACACAGCCTGGAAAACTTAATATCATATATCATATATCATATATCATATATCATATATCATATATCATATATCATATATCATATATCATATATCATATATCATATATCATATATCATATATCATATATCATATATCATATATCATATATCATATATCATATATTAACATATAGATGTGGTTATGTCACGTGACTAAATCTCATGATGATGCTAACATAGTTAGCGAAGTACGTGACGAGTATTGTATTCTGTGCAAATGTTTTAGGTGTTTGTGAAAACTACATTCAGACGTAGTGTCCCACCAAAGGTTCCATCTTCCTCCAGGATTACAAGACTCCAGGACCAAGGATTACAGGAAAAAGAAACCCAGGACCTCAGGAATAATCAGCCTCCTCTACTAAGGACCGGGATACACGATTGGCTGAAGTTGATGGGCAACTTGTATTTATACATAAGTTGTCCTTTGATTTTGGACCCTCGTGCTATCTTGAAATATTCATCTTAACAATCATAAACGTATCTGATGGACTATTACAACACAAATAAACATGTAACCTTATTTATTAATAAAAAAAATTAAATAGTTCTTAGTTTTTTAATTTTTTAGTATTGTATAAACTTTGAGAGAAAATAATACCAAATTTTAAAATAGAGCAAAGCAGCTCTTCATTTCACAGATCTTTAAAATCAGACTAGATTGCGTTTAGTGGCGGGTGAAATTTTAGTGCTCCTGATAATCCATTAAATACCTCCTCGCGTTTCTGTTATCCTAATACTCCTGATATATTTTCAAATCCAGAAATTTTGCTTGATAAAAGCATAATTTTGGTAATCCTGGTAATTCATTAAATACCTTCTCGCGTTTCTGTTATTCTGTTACTCCTGGTAGAATTTTAAAATAGAGCAAAGAAGCTCTTCATTTCACAGATCTTTAAAATCAGACTAGATTGCGTTTAGTGGCGGGTGAAATTTCAGTGCTCCTGATAATCCATTAAATACCTCCTCGCGTTTCTGTTATCCTAATACTCCTGATATATTTTCAAATCCAGAAATTTTGCTTGATAAAAGCATAATTTTGGTAATCCTGGTAATTCATTAAATACCTTCTCGCGTTTCTGTTATCCTGATACTCCTGGTAGAATTTTAAAATAGAGCAAAGAAGCTCTTCATTTCACAGATCTTTAAAATCAGACTAGATTGCGTTTAGTGGCGGGTGAAATTTCAGTGCTCCTGATAATCCATTAAATACCTCCTCGCGTTTCTGTTATCCTAATACTCCTGATATATTTTCAAATCCAGAAATTTTGCTTGATAAAAGCATAATTTTGGTAATCCTGGTAATTCATTAAATACCTTCTCGCGTTTCTGTTATCCTGATACTCCTGGTAGAATTTTAAAATAGAGCAAGGCAGCTCTTCATTTCACAGATCTTTAAAATCAGACTAGATTGCGTTTAGTGGCGGGTGAAATTTCAGTGCTCCTGATAATCCATTAAATACCTCCTCGCGTTTCTGTTATCCTAATACTCCTGATAGTATTTCAAAATTTGGATATACTTAAATCGTAAAATTAATTATCTGAAACACCTATCATATCTCTTTGAAGCAAAATTTGTAGATTTCAAAATATATTAGGAGTATTAGGATAACAGAAACGCGAGGAGGTATGAAATGAATTACCAGGAGCATTAACGTTACACATCTTCGATGCAACATTTCCAGATTTTAAAATATATCAGAAGTATTAGGATAACAGAAACGTGAGGGGGTGTTTAATGAATTATTGGGCGCACCAAAATTACACTTCTTTGAAGCAAAATTTTCAGATTTTGAAATGTATTAGGAGTATTAGGATAACAGAAAAGTGAGGAGGTATTTAATGAATAACCAGAAGCACTGACATGCATTTTTAAAGACAATTTTTTAGATTTTAAAACTGTATAAGGGCAGATATTTTACTAAAATATCTAGTCACAGAAAAAAAACGCAATTTTTTTATTAACGGGAGTGATTGTATCTCTAGCACAGGAATTGCATTTTTCAGTGTACTATAATAATTAGGCCCGTCCTAACTCATAACAGCGCCATCTCTGCTTAGTTAGTTGTACTATTTTAAAGATTTATAATATTAAATTAAATTTTCTTCGATTATTTTATTAAATTTACATTAATGTGGAAATCCCCCTTATGACGCTCTATTAAGTACGAGTTTCGTCAGTCAAGTAGCATCATCAAGCAGTAACTCAAGCTATAATAATTTCAATTTGACTTACCTTTTTAATATTTATTTGTGAGTAGTATTTTAGAAGAGCACGAAGGTCTGAAGTCCAAGGACAACTGTTTTAAATTACAAATTGCCCAACAACTTCAGTCAGTCGTGTCTTCATTCTTAGATCGAAGTTGGAGATTTTCGCCCTAAAATAATGTTACAGACAGCTAGGTTAGTCCCTCGTAGAGAGAAGCTAGCAATAGAATGGTAGTTTGCCAGACAGCCCAGAGATGGCGCTACTAGCAAACATGGTACTTACCATAGAGATACTAAAGAGCATAGAACAGAGCAGAGTGGAGTAGGATAGAGAAGAGTAGAGTAGAGTAGAGTAGGGTAGGGTAGGGTAGAGTAGAGCAGAGTAGGGTAGACTAGAGTAAAGATCTCGCAAATAGTATCAGAACAACACATAAACTAAAAATAAACAGATAATCGTGATTTGGAGTGCACGCTAAACTGTAGATTCCTAGGCACAATGGGCCCAACTGTGGTCTAGTTGCTTAGTAAAATCTACATCTACTGAAAATGGTTGAGAAGTGACAGCATTAATAAATAAAAAACCGCTGCCCAAGTAATCACTACTTCCACATCCAGATTTTGTATCCAAGTCTTATATAACTAAATTCCAGTATTCCAATATTTTACTCCCTTTAATAATTGAGTGGGGGTGGCAATGGGGGTGGTAGAGGAGGTGGCTAATGCCAAAAAAATCTTTGCGTCCTTTGGTTTTCATATACACACTAAATCCCAATTTAATTTTTTACTACCTTTAAAAATAGGGTGATAGCGGCAATGGGGGTAGTAGAGGTGGTGGGTGGCTAATGCCAAAAAATTTTTTGGGTTCCTTGGTTCTCGTATACACACTATTTTTACTAAGTAAAAACAAATAATGCCTGAAGAATTAGAAGGAGAATTAACTATTAGTGAAATATATAAGAAGCTAAAAAATTTAATAACAAGCAATTCAAGTGAAATAGCAACTAAAATAGAAGCCTTTACATCTTAGCTTGTAAACAGTAAAAATAAGATTGAAAAACTCGAGAGGCAGAACAAACTTTTTCAAAAACAAATTCAAGACAATTTAAGAGACAAGAAGAAAAATAATATTATTATTTTTGGCATAAATGAACAAGAGGAAGAAAACGTTTACGAAATAGTAACAGAATTCTTTAAGGATACCCTGAAATCAGAAATAAGTAAGTTTGACTCGATTATGCTTATCGATTCTGTCGAAACACAACCAATAGACCAATTTTAGTAAAATTTGTAACATTTCACAAAAAAATAGAGATATTGAAATAAGCCACATTATTACATGGTACAAAAATAGCCATTACCAATGATCAAAGAAAAGAAGATAGAGAAAATAGCAAGATATTGCGTAGGCACTGGAAAGAGGCAAAAGAAAAACATATAAAAATAAATTACTTGTAGGTGAAGAATTATATTCAGTACAAGATCTTTTATTGTTAGAAAAAGAGCATGGCATAGAAAACATACAGAAAGAACCAGTTAGTGTAAAAAATAAGGAACGTAAAAAAATAAAAGATAATACGGCAGGGTTAAGAAATCGTACTGGAGCAACAGCAGAAAAAGGGGAGTAAATTATTCATATTGTAAAAAAGAAGGAAATTAGGTAACACGGTAAAAAAAAATTAAAATTGTATTTTGTATATTTCATAAATGGATCAGTTTATCAGGGACTTCGATCCTAATATAATAAATGCTTTTATTACGGATAAAATTGAAAATTGTAAAACTTTCATAGAGAATGATGGTTTTGCAAAAAATCTAAAAGTATATCATAATAATATTCGCAGTATAGGCAAAAAATTTGATGAATTCCAGATCCTATTATCATCATTAGGAGTGTCCCTTGATATTATCTGCCTCACAGAAACCTGGAAAATAAATAACACTAACAATTTTCAAATAACAAACTATAACTTATATTACAATGAAGGTTTAATAAATATAAACGATGGAAGTATTATATATGTAAAAAAATCTATTAAACATAAAATTAACATAATTAATATAGGTGAGGTTAGAGCCATTAATGCTGTAGTAGAAATGTTAAACAAAAATTTTTCTATAATAGGTCTATATAAACCGTTTACTAATATACAAGTTCAAGTGTGCTTTTAGAGGGCGGAATATTAAATATAATATTTTTAGTCGCAAACTCCTCTATAAATCCTTATTTTACTATAAGGAAAGTAACCAGACTGCAACCAAAGTTACAAGTCTGGCGCGTTAAGTGTAATAATTGCATATTACCATCAAAACGCCTTTGCTTCGATTGCAACAAATACCAGCCGAAAGACTGATCCTACTTAAAGGAGCTCTCTTGCCAGTCGTCACACACCACTTGCAGACTGCAGTTTCGAGCTGTTGGCTCTCGTCAGTGCAAGGTAGGCATGCGACGACCGGCACGAGAATCCTTTGACTACTTGGTACATCCTGGTATTTTTACAATAGCGACATGTAAAACAGTCCGCAGGCGCCATCTAGCGGTCCAGTGTCTGTTGCAATCGAAAAATAAATAGCTTGATTTGGCTTAGCATAGTTCAAATGTGCTTTTAGAGGGCGGAATATTAAACATATTAGCCGTTACTCGAGTCCGAGTATAAAAATGTTACAGTCGATAAATTGTGCACAATAAAAAACAAGTAAAAGGTGTAGTCTATTGTAATTCCCATTCATCTACGGTGCACACGACTATGGCTATAGAGGCCAATTCGGGAGAGCACATGTCAGGAGTCAGGACAAGCATAGACCTGGTTAGGTCTTGGATTCGGCCTTCTTGCAGCAACATTTCCTTGATAGCTGGCCACAACCCCTTGCCATTCGGTTCTGTCCGCTGCAAGTTGTTCCCATTGCTCGTCTGCAATACCGCAGGATTTTAGATTTTCATGGAGAGCGTCTTTGAACCTCTTTCGTTGACCGCCACGCCTTCTTCTACCGCTTAGCAATTCACCATAAAGTGTACATTTAGGAAGGCGGTTATCATGCATACGATGAACGTGACCTGCCCATCTTAGGCGTGCTCTTGAAATAAGCACCTCAATTGGAAGGCTGTTTGCTCTCCTGAGTACTTCCACGTTTGATATGTGATGGAACCAACGGATTTTCATCATACTTCTGAGGTGTCTTTGCTGAAAACGTTCTAATTCTTTCACATGACGATGGTAAGTGACCCAGCTTTCACATCCATATAGCAGTGTTGGAATGACAACTGCTCTGTAGACAGCCATTTTCGTTGACAAAGCAAGGTCGTGGTTGTCAAATACTCTCTCTCTAAGTCCCCAGAGTGCTCTAGATGCAGCGTTAATTCTATTGCGAATCTCGCTGTCCATGTTTGCTTTGTCATTAACAACGTTGCCTAAGTAATTGAACTGATCCACCACTTCAAGAGAATTTCCGTTAAGTGTAATGTCTATTTGGTTCACTTGATGAGGAGTTGACATAATCTTAGTCTTTCCAATGTTGATTTTAAGTCCCAAGGAATCATAGCCTTGGGCATACACATCTAAAAGTTCTTGAAGCTCTTCCGGCGTAGAGGCTAAAAGTGCACAGTCATCCACATACTGGAGATCACAAATGAATCGTGTGCGTGTCTTCGTGAAAGCTCTAAAGCGCCCTATGTTAAAGAGACCGCCATCAAAACGGTATCTAAGACCTATTCCTCTGACTGTCAGTTTGTCAACAATAATTGTTAGAGCAGTGGTAAACAAATTAAAGAGTAGGGGTGCCAGGACACATCCCTGCCTAACTCCAGTGAGGGTTTGGAAAGGTTCGGTTGCCTCATTATTATACATAACCTGGGCGTTGTTGTTTGTATGTAGACTGCGACATACTTCCACAAATTTTCTAGGGATACCTAAGCGGAACATAATTTTCCAGAGCACTTCCCTATCCACCGAGTCAAACGCCTTGGTTAAATCAATGAAGGCCATGTGAATTTCTCCTTGATGTTCGAGTGCTTTTTCTTGAAGCTGTTTAAGTGTGAAGATTAAATCCGATGTGCCTCGGTTTGGTCTAAAGCCACTCTGTGTTTCAGGAAGTAACTTTTCCATAACAGGTGTTAGCCTATTTGCCATCGCTTTAGTGAGTATCTTCCCTCCAACAGCCAGGAGAGCTAAACATAATATTTTTAGTCGCAAACTCCTCTATAAATCCTTATTTTACTACAAGGAAAGTAACCAGACTGCAACCAAAGTTACAAGTCTGGCGCGTTAAGTGTAATAATTGCATATTACCATCAAAACGCTAATGCTTCGATTGTAACAAACACCAGCAGAAAGACTGATCCTACTTAAAGAGAGCTCCTTTAAGTAGGATCAGAGATAAGATAGTAGTACCAAGAGCACAGAAAAATATAGGGACCAAATGTTTTCTATACTTAGCGCCCAGACTATATAATATAGCACCAAATGAAATAAAAAATTCCCATATAAGAAATTACAAAAAAATAACAAAAAAATGGGTATACAAATATTATGAAACAAACATTAAAAGATTACTAGAAAATGAAAACTAAAAGTATACCTCCATAGAAAGTAATGAGGAAATAATAATAATAAACAAATAAGACAAATATATTTAAAGTCAAGAGAGGTAGAAAATGCATTAAAATTCAACTTGCAAATAGAAGAGATCATTATAACTAGTAGCTTCAAATAATAGTGGAAAAATCAAGAGTGTAAAAAAGGAGAATATATGTGTATACATATTATTTTTTGTTTTACCTAATGTGTAAGCGCACTCACGTTCAAGTTTATACATATAAACTTAAGTGAGCTATACCACGCCTTTATTTATTTATGTATTCTTAGAGGTAGAAACAACAAATATGCTCAAATTAGTTTATCTAAATTATGCAAATGTTTAGTTATTTATTATATGTTATCTGTTATTTATTATATATTATTATTATACATTTTATTGTGTACTTTGTCCTATGTAATATTGAATAAATAAAGCTTATTTTTATTATTATTACTCCCTTTAATAATAGGGTGGGTGGTGCAGGGGGTAGCTAACGCAAAAAAAATTTTTGAGACGTTTCGTTCTTGTATACGCACCAAATCACATTTTAATTTTTTTCTCCCTTTAATAATAGTGTGGGGGTGGTATTTGGGGTGGTAGTGTGGCTGATGCCAAAAAAATTTTGAGACCTTGACTTTTCATACATGCCTTAGATTGCAATTTTATGGACTCATACCTGCTTGCTTTGCCTATTTACCCTTATTTATCCCATTTACCCCCGAAGCCTTCGACGGAATTAGATCAAAATATAATCAAGTTCCACATCTCATTATAACACATAAGTGTACCAAATTTCAAGTCAATATCATAAACTGTTCCAGAGTAAACGTGCGCACAAAAAAGTTACAGACAGACAGACAGAGCGACAGGAATTTTTTTCGTTCAAATTTAAAATCCCGTTGAAAGTTTCGTTAGGTTAGCCGCATACAACATACAAGAAGAAATCTTTTCAACGTGTAGTTAAAATATAGACTAAATTGAATAAGAAATTAGTAAAAATTCACTATATAAATTATTTCTTATTCTTGTGGGGATGAGCTGATCTAGAAATTCTGAAGGTAAGAAAAATAGCATAACACAGAAAACTGAAAGTAAGCTTGTTCGGAAATGAAAGTTAACTTCGTGATGAATATAATGTTTTCAAAGAAGGGCAAATCTACGAACGCATAGAAGAGCCATAATAAATTATATTTATTTTTTTCTTAAATTCCGACATTAAAGTTGGAATATAACAAAATTCCGATTTCAAATTTGGAACTTAAAAAAATTCCGAATTTAAAGGTGGAATTTTATTTTTTGTAGAAACACGTCTCTATTTGATACAAACAAATATTGAACAGAGGAAATGAATACATTTCGGTCTTAATCGTTACTACTTCAATGTAAAGACTTGTTCAATAAAAGAATTTACCCCTTTAGCAACCCCAGAGATATTGAAAAATCATTAAAATCTTCATATCGCGATAAGTCGAAAACCCCGGTCGCAGACTCCCCTGCCATGATAAGGTGTTCAAGATTACAGATAAAGTAAATACAAAATTATTGAGCGCAGGTTTGATTTTTTCCCCTATTCTCACAATTTCGGTTGCACCGCGTGCTATAGTACGAAATCATTTTTAATGAATCATTACTGTAATGTATATCTATTATTGGAACGCTGGAAAGGTTTAAAATTGATACAACCTGCATAAAGAATTGCAATTGCATTTTAATAATCCATTTCCTATTAAAGGATTCTGTTTTTATTAACATTCAGTAGCCGGCCTAACGGTAACCCTTTAATCGATGTTTATGAAATGAGGCTTCAGATATTAACGGTATTACCGTCTCAAATTGCTTCTTATCTTATTAGGAGCCATGAAGAGCCACATTAACCAAGTAATTCGCTTTTACATCCTAATTAAGTTTTGCTCTTAAAACTCCACTTCGCTTCTTAATGTTCTCTACAATCATGGATTCTAATTTCATCAACATTTATTATATTACCATCAATACCTATTTGTATTTGTTGCCGTTTATATAGCTGCATACGATGTAAGGGAATATAAATCTGATAAATACGGTAGGGGTAGTCTTCCAACAATCGTTGGGACAGGCTAAGATTTGCTATAGGGTGGGTAAAAAAATGTCTCGAATTGTTAGTTCAAATGTGTTCCAATAGATGGCAACAAAAGAAGCAACTCACCGCCTGCGTCCACCATAAAAAATACGACTAACTAAAGTTTTTTGGACTACTTGAATTTATAGGTAGGGCGGTTTTCTGTGAACTTCGTACTATTCTGAAAATTACTTCTAAAGCTCACGATGATCAGTATTGTTGATTTTACAAAATATCGTGAAATTTGATCAAATACTAAAGAAAAATTATTTATTGTTTTTAAGACTAAGGTTATCTACAAAATTAGGCACCCCTTTAATTCTGTTAATTTATAAAGTTGTAGGGTTGCATACACTTTTTTATAACATGCAATTAAAAAACAATTGCTTGCATAGGTCATGTGATATTGTTACGTAAAGAGTATTCATATTTTAGGAGAAAACTATAAATCAGCAGTAGTAGTAGTAGGTTACATATTGATACAAATTATTTTTCCAAATTCTAAATTGATATACTTTGCAATAATATTAAACAAATATTGAGAACAAGACCTGACACTGGATTATTAAAAACAAACAATAAATACGAACTTGTACACAATAGGTAACCTGCTAAGTAAGCAACTAGTAAAATGATAAATACGAATTTTATTAACGCGGGCGACAGTCGAATTCTTAAGATAGTCCTATTCTTAAATGTTAAGAAGTGCGACTCCTTATCCCGACGCATTTCCCCACATCAGTGATATTGGTAAGAGCCCCCCAATTTGTTACTATTATTGTTATGCCTGTTGACACTGTGACACTGTCTGTTTTTATTTTGTTAATAAATTATATTTGTTTTAAACTCGTCTTCTACTTTGACTACCCAATCTCCCTCTCTCACAAGCCAAGTGGCCGTCAGTCGCGGCTTCCCGAAAGGGGGGTCGTGACATTTGGTGGAGGCGCCGGCTTCGGCTTTGTACAATGCAGGTTTTGAACTGGAGGAAAACCCTGTATAGTTTTACATACTCTTTTAGATTTATTTTCACTTATTTCAAATATATATGTACAGGCTGTCCATTTTATCAAGGCACTCGAGAATATCTCACTTAATATCGGTCGTACAAAAAAAAAATATTTTTACGAAAATTGTGCCGATTTATATAACTTACAAAATGGTTTAAAGACATTTGAAATCTATGTCCTACTTTAAGAGTTATGGCAGAAAATATGGAAAATGCGGAAAACGTCTAGGCCAAATATCTCCGTTATTTGAAGAGATACGAGAAAAATTCTAAGGCGAAAATTTTTTGCAAAACAGAGTGTTTCAACGAAGTTTTATCTAATTTTTTTGAGATTTACTCTTCAGGCTGTTAAAAAAAATATTTTGAAACGGGCGGGAAATGGCGCTATTAAATAGAGTATTTTCCTCCCTTTTCAACGATATATCACATGCCATATTTATTCATTGGTACTACGTTAGTAATTATAAAAACATTTTTTTAAAACCAATAAATTTATTTTAACAAGCATTATACTTGCCGTGGAGAAGTATGATTAAATAAAACGATAAAATAATTCAATAAGTTGTTCAAATCTTTGCTATAATAAAACATTAACACAATTAAGAAGAATAAAGTAAATTCAGGTAACAAAAACAAAACAATAATCAAGAAAGCAACATGGAGCAATTATGGAAAGAGTATTCGCAGTTATGCCAATGTATAGAGGTCCTCCATAAAAGCGTCACCCCTTGCTCAGAAAGTTAAAATGCTTTTACCAATTAATTTAAGTATAATATCCATTTGTTTGTATTTCATGATTTCACTATTATTTCAATTATTTTAAAATAGTTGGCTATGAACAAACTTGAAAATTTAATTTTTTGACAGATCATCCCAATTAATACTTAAAGTCTCACTCAATCACACTCGTTTAAGAATTTAGAATTTTTAAAAATGATTTTCACTCACATTGATCGTTATAATATGTTCGTTAGATATTGCCAATGCAATTTTAACTCTGGATTAGCTCAAGTAGAATATAGAAACAGATTTCCACAAGCACTACAGCCGAATAAAACTCTGTTCAGAAAATTAGCTACGAAACTGAAAAATAATGGTTCATTTTTAAAGACGAAGACAAGGTTGAATAGTGTTACTGATAATGTAAATAAGGTAAACCGAGTTATTAATTATGTAAGAAATAAAAATACAGAAAATTTGGAAACATCATTAAGAGAAATTCAAATTGCTTGTCATATAAATAGAACAAATGCTAGAAAAATTTTAAAGAAAAATGGTTACCGGTGTTATAAAGCCAAAAAAGTTCACAATTTACAAGCGGGGGACAAACCAAGGAGGACAACTTTTTGTAGGTGGCCGTTGGAAAAGAAGCGAAACCATTAATATGTAGTAAAATACTTTGGTCCAACGAGGCAAATTTTTCTAATAATGGATTTTTTAATCGCAATATTGATTACAAATGGACTTCTGAAAATACACACTGGCATAGACCGACTGGGTTTCAAAATCATTTTTCAATAAATGTGTGGATAGGTATTTTAGGCACCAATTTAATAGGTCCTTATTTTTATGATGGTTACCTCAGTGGTCAAAGGTACCTAAGCTTTTTGAGAAATGAATTTAATGAATTCTTAGATGACCTACCTTTAGAGAATCGACACAACTTTCAATATTTTCAACAAGATGGAGCTCCTCCCCACAATTCCCAGATTTGCCTAGATTATTTAGACGAAATTTTGCCTCAACATTGGATAGGTACCAAAGGATTTATTCGATGGCCCCCTCGTTCTCCAGATATAACCCCAATGGATTTTTTTCTATGGGGGTATATTAAAGACAAGGTGATTTCGACGACACCGCAAAATGTAGATGACCTAAAACTCGAATTCAACAGGCATGTATTACAGTTACCCCCTAAATGCTGAGTAATATTTTAAATGCAGTGCCTCGCCGCGCTCGATTATGCATAAGAAATCGCGGTGGACACTTTCAACACTTGATATGATATCTTAAAAATTATTTTGAGGAGGTGTGCTATATTCTTTTTATTATTAATTTGTTTTTGTTACCAGAGTTTACTTTATTCTTCTTAATTGTGTTAATGTTTTATTATAGCAAAGATTTGAACAACTTATTGAATTATTTTATCGTTTTATTTAATCATACTTCTCCACGGCAAGTATAATGCTTGTTAAAAAAAAATATTGGTTTTAAAGAAATGTTTTTATAATACTAACGTAGTACCAATGAATAAATATGGCATGTGATATATCGTTGAAAAGGGAGGAAAATACTCTATATAATGGCGCCATTTCCCGCCCGTTTCAAAATAATCTTTTTAACAGCCTCAAGAGTAAATCTCAAAATACAGCGGTTTTGAAAAAAAATTAGATAAAACTTCGTTGAAACACTCTGTTTTGCACAAAAATTTCGCCTTAGAATTTTTCTCGTATCTCTTAAAATAACGGAGATATTTGGCCTAGACGATTTCCGCATTTTCGATATTTTCCGCTATAACTCTTAAAGTAGGCCATGGATTTCAAATGTCTTTAAACCATTTTGTAGGTTATATAAATCGGCACAATTTTCGTAAAAAAATTTTTTTGTAGGACCGATATTAAGTGAGATATACGTTTACGTTTGAACAACGGTTTACGAGAAAATTAAGAAAAACCGCCAGAATGTACCACCGGGGGAGAGATTTTTACCAAAATGTTGCGGGCACTGGTTAGATGGGAACTTTTTGGGTCTTGTTCCTAGCACTATTAGGAATATACGTAATATAAAAACTTTATAAATTATTTCTTCGAAAAAGTACTATTTGCGTATACTAAAAGGAAAATTTCGTTTGTTGAAAATAAAGCGATTCACAGCAGCTCTCTCTGGTCAAAATTTTAATAGGATTTTAATACCAATTTTTTACTCATAGGGCTGGAATTGTATTAATAACATGTATTTTTTTTTGACGCGATTCATTAAATAGTTTAGAAGAAAAAAAATTGTTTCGAGAATTTGATTCCATAATTAGAAAAACATTATAGATTATAATAGGTGTAAGTTAGTTACAGATGACTAAAGCCGAAAACGGATTTCAATAATCTCCCGAAGATGCTGGCATGGTTAGCGAAACGTGTATTTGAGTGCAGTGTTCAAATGGATCTTATAAGAATATGCCTCTACGCATCAGACTCGGCATGCGAGTAGGATTGTCTGATTGTCTCCTTACATGAAAAAAAAAAGACGAAATGACAAATATTTTTACTTTTTCAACGGATAACACGTTTTTCAACTATAATATACTGCGATCATTTCAAAATTTCTTACAACAAAATCAATGTCCAAAGTAAAATGCGACATCGTATGATGTATTCGTATATGAATAGCAAGTGTTATTATCTGGAATTAATGTAGTGTCGTTAGAGAGTAATAAAAGCCGTTCACCCCATGAAGCTGGGCCTGGGTTGAGCCAGATGTAGGCCCTTCGTCCTACATTTCTGGTAGTTGGCTTGTGGTGTGCAAACTTCCACTTGATCGAAGATTCACAACAAGAGGGGCACGTGTCGTTGGATGAGCATTTGGCAGGCCATTTCCCCTATTTCACTTACTTCATTAAATAATAGCAAAACACCAGATCACACTATTTGTATGAGTTATTATTTTTGAGGCGCAATTGTATCAGTAATATCGATTTATAAAATAATGGGTTATTTGTTACTGTTAAACCAAACTAATTAGAATATTTAATTTTTGATAAGTAATAATTTTACATAACCATATTTTCATCAACAGTTGAACGTGTCAAAACTATCCAGTTATTTTTAAAAAATATTTCCATTAAAAATCAACGTTTGACACTGATCAGCTGACATTTTAGAAATGTTTCTGAAATGAAATTTTGCTTAGTGAGTTCCAATAAAGTATGAAAAAGGTGACGATAATGCAAATATCATCGATCTATTCAATTCTGTTTTCACATCAATCCGCATATATTTACTACTACATAGAGTTTAGAAATTAAATATAAGAAATACGGCCGTGAGCAAAAAAAAAATAGGACAAGTCTTATAACGGTATTTTGCTAAAATCTAGTTGTGTACATCTAACTTTAATTTTTGTGACATTGTCAGTTAGTTGTCATAATTTATTGCAAGTGTGCAAAAAACTAATATGCCTCATATAAGCAATTTAGTTAAATCTGGAGTTATTTCTAAAGCAGAAGATGGATGGTCAATGAGACAAATTGCACTGCGTTATAATATTGACAAAAATTCGGTGTATAACATTTTAAGAAAGTGGAGAATAAATGGTACGATTAGTAGAAATCCTAGATTAGGGCGGCGAACGATATCAGCTCAACAACAAGATTTGCAATTGGTAAATGCTTTAGTAGAAAATTCATTTTACTCAGTTATTCAGGCTGCTGAAGAAACGAATTTTCCTGGATCGAGTAGTACTGGTCGCCGGCGAGTAAGAGAATCGGAGCTACGCTGTCATGCAGCAGCACAGAAATACTTACTTAAAGCTGAACATAAAGAAACTCGAGTAGGATTTGCGCTTGAATTTTTAGCGCATGATGTAAATTTTTGGAACAATGTAATCTTTACAGACGAAAAAACTTTCCAGTCAACACACAGCGGTTGTATTCGTGTTTACCGCCTTCCGAATACTCGATTCGATGAGAAATATATATCTAACAATGATAAAAGTGGCAGATTTTCCGTCAATATGTGGGCTTGGATATCGGCACGTGGTCCTGGTGTTTTGTGGCATATTGAGGAAAGATTTAATATTGAAACGCATATTAGGATTTTAGACAATATTATGCTCCCTTCTGTGTCATAATTATTTCCTAACGAGTTCATATTTCAACAAGACAATTGTTCCGTTCATACCGCTCATACCGTAACTAACTGGTTTCAAGATAACAACATCAATGTTCTTAACTGGCCCAGTCATAGTCCAGATCTTAACCCTGTGGAAGAAGTATGGGGACTACTCGTAAGAACTATCCAAAAACGAAATGTGAGACCACGGAATGCCGAAGAATTACTGGAAATAGTAAATAATGCATTGGAAAATATTATTACTAATGATTATTGTGTAAGGTTATTTAATTCTATGCCAAATAGACTTATAGAAGTTATAAATAGAAATGGTGCAATAACGAAATATTAATAGTTAGTTTCTTGTTAAGTAGGATATCCTTTGTCCTTTGATCCAGAATTTCTACTAATCGTACCGTTTATTCTCCACTTTCCTAAAATGTTACACACCAAATTTTTGTTAATGTTATAAGCAGTGCAATTTGTCTCATTAACCATCCATCATTTACTATAGCAATAACTACAGCATTAAAATAAAAATAAATTAAAAGTGATATCTGTTTTATTTCGGCTACTCATATACTCATACATATCCAAATAGAGACAGATTTACATTAGAAAAAAAAAAGTTGTTCTATTTTTTCTGCTCACGACAGTACCTTACATGATAATATAAGTAATGGGAGCTCAAGTCACAATCTGAATTTTGATGAATGCATAGGTGTAAGTGGCCAAGCTGCCTATGTATGTAAGCCATTGCATGACTGTTCAAGTTTTCGAAGTTAAGAAATATTTTTTATGTAGGTACTCCAATCATGGAGGGCTGGTTAAATAAAGTGAAAGGAATAAGTCAGAGCTACCCCTTGGAGAGTAAATGCGATGTTTGGCTTAAGCTGTGGCTTGGAATTACAGCTAATATAACTGGGGGGCTTTGATCAAATGTGAACGTCATATTTGACTTAATGTTAGTGATAGGAATAAAATTATTATTTGTACCATTATGAGTAAAAGTAAAAATTGCAAATATAAGTAATCGCGCTATTCCAAATTATTTTCAAGATGTTTACTGTAAGTTTATCTTTGGCACTATGTACGATAATGTTTCGCAGATTCATGGACTCATTCACTGGACGTATAGTAAGTTCATCAACAATATACTTGTACTTATTTAACTGTCATCTTTCTTAGCCAGTGGTTATTCAAAGTAGCACAGCCCCTAACACAACAGCTCTTTTCATGTTCTCTGGAGCCTTATTATATTTGTACAATCATCTGAAGAAGGGAACCTTGGTTAGGATCGGCCAAGGGCACCAAACTCACACGGGGCACAATTCATCCCGGCTCACCATACAGTAAGTACGAAATACAGGCAGGAAATGATAATTCGTATGTTTTAATTAATTTTTAGACGTCACCTCAAAAACAATTGTTGGTTTTTAAGAAATGCCAGAGCTTGTAGAAAAAAATGCACAGACGCTATGTACAGGATTGCGAAGCAGTCTTGTGAGTCCTTACACAATCTAAACCCATGTCTTTTGTTGCCTAATAAAAACTTTCAAATTAGTTTTAATAAAGTTGCAGCGGATGTTTCTCGTAAACAAATTCTGAGCCAGGATAAGCAAAGTTTTTGTAATATAGTTTATAGCAACGAGGCTTTGGAGGAAAATTCGGGTCGGGAGATTAAATCTAGCAACGGAATAAGTGACGGTGAAAAATCTGCAGGAAGAAATAGACGAACTATTTTGAAGAGACTGTGTAACGACCACATTAAAGAGGATAAGGAAGTAAAAAATGGTCTGTTGAGGTTTTCGAATAGGAAGAAAAACCAAAAAATAAAAAGAATGACTAGAAGCGGTAGGGTATATTCTCGTTTTGACTAATTTATTATTCGGTTATCGGATGTTTTTTGAAAATAAAAGTGACATTCTTATGGCCCTGTTCTTTCCAATTTATATTTATAAGGTAACAGTACTTTACATTATAAGATCGTTATATAGAATCTAACATATGCGAATGTGGAAGTTAACTGACGCTCAGTTACCTATGTGAGCATGTTAAACCATATAATGGTCGAACATTGTACAACGATTCATGTTATCCTGAAACTCTTAAAGAGAGAGAGAATAAACTAATAAATTTGGATAATTCTTATGACGATTATTAGTATAGACGAAAATCTAGTTGCATTCTTGGAAAACAAGTGTGTTTTCATAACAGGTGACAAGACGTCTCAGTAAATATCAAAAGTTTTTACCATTCTAGCCTGTTATGAGTATTTTTCCAATACAGGGCGATTATTGTTAAAGAGTATTTACAGTGCAGGATAACATAAGATAAATAACGAAATACAATTCGACAACAAATAGGACAATTGCAGAAGTAACTTATTGCAAATAAAAGTGAAAAGGTTGAATACCTTTCTGTATTTGTGTATTTGTGACAATAGTCATAGGAGTCTAATAAACTCAAAAAGGGCCCAAAGAATAACGGTCTTTAGGAGATTGTCACAAGCTAACTGCTTAAAGCTATTATAAAACTTATCCTAGTCATGAAGAACTTACCAAGTTATCTCTGCGAAAGCCTAGAAAGGAGCATTTGGTCTTGAAAGAAAAGGTTTATTGAGACTTCCATAGTGCCATGAAAAGCTAAATTTGTCTTGAATAATGATCGTTAAAACTATTTCATTTTAGAATATTTATTATTCCAATGACATTTCAGTTTATTGTTGCCTGCAACAAAACAAAAATGTTTTATAATCAAAAGAGAAGACTTAATACTATGAATCATGTCAGGTTAATGAAATTATTTTATATGTTCTCAATACGTTTGTTGAAAGCCATCAAACGATGTTGGTGCTCCCAAAATTTCAAACGACAAACAGTTTACTGTTGAAATATATAAAACTAGCTCTAAATTTTCAATACCCCTCAATAATTTTTGAATTTTACGAAAATTCTTAAATTTCATACAAATACTGGTTTCCAAAAAAAAAATCCATTTTTGATTACTAACATTACAAAACTCCGGTAATATAATTTCTATGTATTAAAGTTTTTACAAATAAAAAAATTGGCAGCTACTGGAACCTCCCCACCCGGTGGATCTTTGAAGCCGAAAAGAGCACTAAAATGTGTGACAAAACGTAATCCAATCTCAACCTAAACCTTTTCAGATCTTCTGGAGCACTAAAGAAACCCTCACGGAAACTTTCATCCGAATCCTTTCAGTAGTTTCGGAGCTATCGTGCTATCACACATACATACACCCACCCACATACACACATACAGAGACATTTTTGAAAAACCACTTATCTGGGTCCATGGGACCTCAAAACGTAAAGATTTGATGTTGTCTCAATTTTCGATTTTGGACTAATTTTAGAAACCTACAAATTTGTGATAAGGTTAATAGTGGAATAAATATGTTTGATTAATAATTTTCTAAAAAATAGTTCAAAATGGACGACGCTCGTTAAAAATAAACACTATAAGAAAATGATCGCTTTAGCAATAAAACCGTTCTATTTTAGTTAAATAATTTCTAAGATCTTCAGCTCTCATGAAAGTGATAAATAAGTCATTAAGTACTTATAGTACAATCAATGAACCGATTCACCTCCGAAATCTGATCAACTCAACCGATTTGTTTGAAATTTTGACAGTAGCTCAAAAATGATGCAAATAACAAACCTGACTTAGTGCCGATATGTGCTTCCACCCCGGGGGTGAATGCCACCCTTTCTCGGGGGTGGAAATTTAAAAATTCAAAATGACACCGGGAATCGATAGAGGATCAAATTTTAAGAAGAAAATGTAGTATAAATAATAATTTCTGAGTTATTCGAGATTGAAAATTCCAATAAAAAACACGTTTTTCAACAGTTTTTCGTGAATAACTCGAAAATTAAATGTTTTTTGAAAAAAAAACTATTCTTATCAAAATTGAAGCCTATAGAAAAACAAAGCGATTCGTCGGTTTTTCTTTAATGTTTAAAGATTTAAACTCAAATAACGGAAAAAATAGTAATTTTTCAGAGAAAATGTTCATAACCTTTTTTAAAGTGCTTTATTAGACCTTTAAAATAAGCTTTCATAAAAGCCTCTAGCAATTAAGGAAGTTATGACGAAAATAAATTAAGTCTCTAAAATTTTTGAAAAAAAAATGACAATAAAATTGGCGCCATGAGCGGCAAATTTAAAATTAATCGTAGCACTTTATTTATGTCCCAATAACACGTTCCAAAAGTTTGAATGGTTTAGAGAATGTACATTTTGAAAAAAGCTGTTTTAAGTAATTTTTTTTTCAATTTTTCAGAAAATGCGTTTTTTCAAAATAACTCAAAAAAATAATGGTTTTACGAAAAAAAGTGTTCTCAACAAAAATTTAGCTTTTAGCTTAAAAATTAAGCGAGATATGGGCATTTAAAGCTTTGATTTCTATGCGAAGGAAACCTCTTTTTAGCCCTTCAACCTTAAAATTCTCTGAACGAAAGGGTGTGGAAATATTGCAATCATCATGCCTTTATAGCTTATGAAATTCCCTACAAAATGATGTGTAGGTGAATGCAAGAAGCTTAAAAGGAAGCCGAGTTATCGTTAAAAAACTAAATATATTTTTCTAGAGATAACGTAGGAAAATTACGGAGCGCCTAAATTTTGACCGTTTTGGAGCATTTATTCTTTTGTACATGCTGTGTCTTCTTGATACATACATATCTGGATTCCCACATGTATAAACACATGCATAAAAAGATGTTATATAGATAATATGAGTTAAAGATAGAAAAGGAAAGGTGCGCTTCAATTATTTAGCAATTTATTTTCATTATTTTACACATTTCACTACTTGGAGCTTTCAAAAGGATTTTTTCCCTAATTTTTATTGTAAGGGGTGGTTTCTAGGGGTTGAATCATATTGAAAAATGATGTATCAGGTCGTTTACACTTAAAGAATATATTTTTTCTATTCAAGATCCAAAATAAAAAGATTTTATGCTTTTTAAACGGTTTCTTTAATAATTGTGTGAGGGGTAGTTACATAGTAAAATATCGAAATATTAGTTACATTATAAAAAACAACAAATATTTAACATATTTGAACATAATGATAACCTATCACTGCTTCCATCTATTAGTTTTCAATTTTTCCTAAGTTTTATTGTTAGGGGTGGTTTTGGGGGTTGCATCATTAAAAAAATGAAGTATCAGATTTCTTATACTTAAAGGGAAAAATTCTCCTATTACGATCCAAAATAAAAAGGTTTCACGCTTTTTAAACACATTTTTTTATTAATTTTCGTGTGAGAGGTTGTTTTTAAGGGTAGTTAAATAGTAAAATATTGAAATATTAGATCCATGATTAAAAACAATTGATATTTAACATATTTGGACAATTATAGCCCATCACTGCGTTAATTTATTAGTTTTCAATTTATTGGAGTAAGGGGTAGTTTTCACCCCTTAAAAACAAAAAGCACACTTTGCGACCAAGTCAGGTTTGAAGAGGAGGGTAAGATGAACTTAATTCTAAATTTTCAAGAAGATCGGAGCAGTACTTCAGATTTCGGAGATTTGGCCCCTTTTTAATGTTTAATGACTGTACTATTACATAAGTATAAAATAGAGTCAATTTAGTTACCTACAAGTTCTCCCTGGCCTAGATAAATCAAATTGAACTCGAATAAATTCATATAATCCTAGTTAAAACTAGATATTCGCATGTATAGGTCAATACAAATTGAAGAAGATTATAAGATTTTATTCAAGTACAAACTTGAATAAAGTCTTATAATCCAGATTGAAACTAAACCGTTTGGAGTTAGAACTTTCATATGACTGCTGTTTTAAAGTGGTTCTATGATTATTCTAACGTTTTCCTCCTAAATTTCTAACCTATTTGCTAGTGATTGATTGATTAGATTATCATTAAGAAGTTTTAAATAATTTAATTTATCTTCTAAAATTGCCACTGTTTTTTAATTTTTTTCCACTTGCTTGTTGGCGTTGATATAGACATTCTACTCCACGTACAATTTGAAAAGTGTCTCAGCTCTTGCCTAAAAATTCCTTGCCTAAAAATTCTTTAAAAAAGTCTTTATTGGCTTTACACGATTCGGAATTCAAAATAATTTTCAAATATTCCTGCTCGCCATTTTCCGCAGTAGGCTATCATTTAAATGCTAAATAAATTTATATGACGACTCTAGTTTTTGTGGGACAAGCTCTCAGAACACCTACTTGGCGAAAAAAGGCCCAACCAAGGATATAAGTAAGAAGTGAAAAGTAAACAGAGTGATAGATGTTTATTATAGAGCTGGGCGGGTGCGGGACGGCCATAGTTAGGCAGGTCCCGAGGGAACACAGGATGAATCTTAGAGGAGGAGCGCTTGCCGGCCGACTTCTTGGACAAATTGCCGGCAGCGGAGATCGGGGACCTGAGATGGGGACCGGAATAAACCTTCGTCTTCGTTTCCACCATAGTCGAAGAGAGCGTATTGTGGATCGAATCAGTTTGTATCAGGAGCTGAATGACACTTTAAATTTGAATTATTACGTATGGTGTATGCCGTATGTCTATTTTATGAGGACCACACCAAATATTCTCAGTTAATATCTATTGTACGGTCGTGAGCAACAAAAATAGGACAAGTCTTATAACGGTATTTTGCTAAAATCTAGTTGTGTACATCTAACTTTAATTTTTGTGACATTGTCAGTTAGCTGTCATAATTTATTGCAAGTGTGCAAAAAACTAATATGCCTCATATAAGCGATTTAGTTAAATCTGGAGTTTTTGCTAAAGCAGAAGATGGATGGTCAATGAGACAAATTGCACTGCGTTATAATATTGACAAAAATTCGGTGTATAACATTTTAAGAAAGTGGAGAATAAACGGTACGATTAGTAGAAATCAAGATTTGCAATTGGTAAATGCTTTACTCAGCATTTTAGTCAGTTATTCAGGCTGCTGAAGAAACGAATTTTCCTGGATCGAGTAGTACTGGTCGCCGGCGAATAAGAGACTCGGAGCTACGCTGTCATGCAGCAGCACAGAAATACTTACTTAAAGCTGAACATAAAGCAGCTCGAGTAGGATTTGCGCTTGAATTTTTAGCACATGATGTAAATTTTTGGAAGAATGTAATCTTTACAGACGAAAAAACTTTCGAGTCAACACACAGCGGTCATATTCGTCTTTACCGCCCCCCGAATACTCGATTCGATGAGAAATATATATCTAACAATGATAAAAGTGGTATATTTTCCGTTAATATGTGGGCTTAGATATCGGCACGTGGTCCTGGTGTTTTGTGGCATATTGAGGAACGATTTAATAGTGAAACGTATATTAAGATTTTAGACCATATTATGCTCCCTTCTGTGTCACAATTGTTTCATAATAATGAGTTCATATTTCAACAGGATAATTGTTCTGTTGGATCTCGATAATTGAGCTGTTGGATCTCGTCAGTGCAAGGTAGGCATGTGACGACCGACATGAGGATCACTTGACTATTTAGTACATTTCGGTATCTTTGGGATAGCGACATATAAAATAGTTAGCAGGCGCCATCTAGTGGTCCAGTGTCTGTTGCATTCGAAAAATATATAGCCTGACTGGGCTTAGCATAGTTCAAATGTGCTTTTGGAAGCAGAGAGGAGAGCTCCTTTAAGTAAAATCAGTCTTTCGGCTGGTGTTTGTTGCAATCGAAGCATTAGCGTTTTGATGGTAATATGAAATTATTACACTTAACGCGCCAGGCTTGTAACTTGTAATTCAGCGCTCGGCGGGGCACATAGCCCGGAGAGTAGCTGTTGGTTGCGGTCTGGTGACGTTCCTTATAGTAAAATAAGGATTTTATAGAGGAGTTTGCGACTAAAAATATTATATTTTAATATTATAATTTGAAGTATTCCTAAACATAGTTCGATTTGGCTGGAAATCCATCTTCTTAAACCGAGTCTGCCATCTCAGCGTCAATATTGCGCTGACAATAAATGCTAATCATATCGAATTTGTTATTATTGGTGTACAGCATAATTACTGATACAAAACTTAGAACTCGACAATGCAACATACAACAGTGACAATCTGTAAAATTTCTGTGATTTTTACGATTCAACGATATGAATTCTGGTTTTCGTAAAATATTAAATATTAACACTATCAGTTAAAATTTTTGTGACACGTTTAAATCGTTGGAAAGAGAAAAAATAAACGAAATTAATGGTGTCATGGACTACTTTGAGATTTGTTCTTTTCATTTTTGCACAAGAGCGTATGTCAAAGCCAACATTAACATCAATTTTTATCAAGGATATCGAATTAATCAATTACTGAGTAAAAAATATAAATTTTACCACTTCTGTAAATTTTAGCAACGATAGGACAAGGAAAGTAAATTAACAATAAATAGAACACTGGAGCAGTTAATCTTGTAGCGGCCTGCATAATGGAAGCTTTCCTAGGTGGAATGTACCAAAGGAGAGGGTTTCCGATACCAATCCTGAAGCCGAGATGGACTCCTGTCTTGAGGCAATGAGGACAATCAGTCACCCCTGTTCTTATTTCCACGGAGATATTTGTCTGGCTTGAATCTGCTCTTGTGCAGAGTTGAGACTCATTTCTAGACCGTTTTCATTCTCTCTATTAGTCTGGATTGTAGTCTCAAAGGCGGCGTTTTTCCTTCTCGTTTTGTATCCTTACAGAGTGGTTCATATATACACATAAATACGCGCACGCGAGACATCTGTTGACTTCGCAAAAATATATGCTCCCACCCCTGGAATTAAGAAATGTAATCGAAATCTATACCGCATATCTAGGTTGTTTAAAAATGATCGATTACAGTAAATAAATATAATAAACCAGAAATATTTATTGGATTTATATCCAGTATTGGAAATGACTGTTTTATATGATCAAATCGCAAACTGTTTAAAAAAATTTAAGGAAAAATATTATTATGAGCATGCCGTGGCAAAAAATTACTTGTTTAGTCATCTAGTTGAAGCTAAAGCTATTTTAAAATAGATGGAAATATGAAAATGTACTAAATGCAATGGACAAACCAAATTGTAAGTTAGAACAATTTAGGATGCTGGAATTTAGGGAATACTTAAAAATGAAATGCAAAATAAAAGAAGTTGTGTTGAGGGTATAAATACAGGAATATTAAAATTAGCTTTTGAATCTATTGGAGACAGATTTCTCCAAGTTATAAATAATTCTTTATAGTCGGGAACATTTCCTAACACATGGAAAACATCAACAGTGGATCAAGTGGAGAAAAATCAACACCAACGATTGTAAAGAATTTAGATCCGTTAATATGAAGATTACAAATGAAAAAGTTTTAGAACTTACTGAAAACAAGCAAATTGTAGATTATATAGAAAGTAATAATATATTTTATCTTAAAGTTATGTCACTATCCCAATTTGGCTTCAGAAAAGGATTATCAACAGTTGACGCCACCCACAACTTAACAAGCAAATTATATCAATCAATAAATAAAGATAAAAAACCATTAGCTATTTTCTTAGACTTGGCGAAAGCCTTCGATACAGTTTCACATACAAAACTAATAAAAAAAACTAATCTACGGAATCAGAGGCATCTGTGATTTGTTCAGGGACTATTTATACTGCAAGTAGTAGCTATAAATTAAAAAAATTGTGAGGAAAGGACAATAAAATTTGGAATTCCACAAGGGACAGTCTTTGGACCAATGATTTGCTGAACTTAGATATTCCTGGGCAAATTATCTCAATTCTTGAACTGGGAAATGCATACACAGTTATTAGTGAATAAGATAAGACGACTAATATATAAATTTTACCAATTAAGACAGTATATGAGTACTAAATTGTTAATAAATATTTATAAAGCTTTAATTGAATCTATTTTAATTATGGAGTGATGATATGGGACGGGGCATATCCTATAAAAGTTATACAAAAACATATAATTAAAGTAACTTTTAAGAAATCAAAATTTTATTCTACAGAGGCATTATTTATAGAAACTGGTTTATTTGATTAGGATAGTCTATAAACAATATCATCCCTAAATTTTATTCAGAAGAATAAAAACACTAACAATAAAATACTGCACAATTACTCCACGCGGTCAAAAGTGAAAAAAATTTATGCTTTGCCAAAACCGAATGAAACAGTTGGTATAATGTCATATAATCTATTACCAAAAGAAATAAAAAATATAAACGAATATAAAAAGAAAATGAAAACTTTTGTGCGTGAGAATATGAATCTTTTTAAGTGATTAACAAATGGATGAGAAATATACTCATGAATTCTGTAAATATGTATTAATTACATTCTGGTTATTCAATGTTATTCACACATTTCTAAATATACAAGTACATTTTGATTATTATGTAAGTAAATAAAGGATAACTGTAACTAATATTATTTATTTATAAAACAATTATAAACAAATATGCACAAAAAAGTGCAAGAATTTAAATAAGCTTATGTTTTGTAAATATATTTTGATTTGTGAATAAACGTTGTTATTATTATTATTTAACAAAATATCAATCTGGTTTCCGCAAACAACACTGCTGTGAAAGAGCTTTACAATCAATACTGACCCAATGGAAAAATGCGTTTAGTAATAAATTAATGATAGGGGTATTATTTTTAGACCACCGGGCATTTGAAACAATAGACAGAGAACTACTGTTGTTGAAGCTGGAAAATATGGGACTCTCAAATTATCTGGAAAATTGAACTCAGAAAACGAAATATAACGACATTACTTCAGATACAGATAATACGAAATATCGGCCACCTCAAGGGACTGTTTTATGTCCAAATTTATTTATATTATATATAAATGATATAGTTAAACATGTGAAAGATCGTAATATCCAACTTTTTGCTGATGACACTTTACTATACGTAAATGGGACTAGTGTTGATAATATATTAAGAAGTCTAAACAATGCGGTGTAAAAAGTCTGTGTAAATGGCTCAGCGACACTAATTCAAAATTAAACATTGATAAAACCAAATTACTGATCATAAAAAGTAGTAATGATGTGACAGATACGAGCAATAATATAGGAGTAACAATTGACGGCAAAAAAATTGAACAGGTTAGCGAATTCAAATATCTGGGAGTTTTAATTGATGAACATGAAAATTTTCTAGCCACGCAACATATTATAACAAAAGAAAAGAAAGTAAACTTATTAGGTAGAATAGGCTCAGGGCTCAGTCAGTGGAAGAAGGCAACTATATACAAATCTGTTATTCAACCGCATTTTAATTACTTTTCAACAATACTTTTTTTTACTAAACAACATTACAAAAAAAACAGAAACAAGCTCTACGTATTATATTGAAAAGGGGCAGATATACAAGTATACGGCAGCTATTATCTGATACGAACTTCATCAGCGTAAAACAAACTGTTATTTTTAACACATTAATATTTATTTACAAAATATTACATAAGTTCTAAATCAGTTATTAGAAAATTGTGCTTTCGTAAGGGACATGCACAACCATTTCACAAGACCAACAAAAAAATTTTATATTCAAAGTATAGTACAAGATTCTGTCAAAACAATGTGTTTCATAATGTATTGAAAATATATAACGAATTACCAAATTTAAAAGGGTAGCTCTAAATTACAAATTTTCAAAAGCTTATCCCTAGAACATATCAAAAATTCAAAAGATATCTAACCTAATTCCCCAATTATTATTATTATAGATATCCAGAAAGAAGACAACATACGAGCACATATTTCAACCGGTTGGAGCATCAATTTAAAACTAAACCGGATATAACATTTCTGTTTTTATAACATAAAACTTTTCGTTTCGTTATTACATATCTCACGATATCGTTAATATGCAAAAATGCAGTAAACACTAACACTCCTGCTGAAAACGGTCCACCCGGTACGGACTGATGCGTTCCCTTTTCCTTTACTGCTGCTCTCTGCTTGATTGTTTAGGGAACCCAAATTGAGCAATAAGCTCTTATATTAAATGAATTATGTGTTTTGTTATTTCATTTTATTAAACAGCCTCTCTCTACGGTTTTTTTCTTTTATGCTAATGAAAGACTACAAAAATGTACATATATATATGTGCGTTTTGTTGAGGAATACACAACTGGAAAATGTTAAACGCTAAGAACACTGAATTTTAAAATAATAGTACAGTGATGAGAGATAACTATCAATCATTCAAAATCTAATTAACTAATTCTGATGAGCTAGTATAGTCCAAGTAAGAACTTCCCTATACTCAAAAAACGCAACAAAAACTTTACGACATAATTATATCGCCGCGGGCCATGGCGCCATGCCTGTCCTCAAACGAGCCGATGCACATTAAAAACTTATAGGTAAGCGAGTCAATTTTCGAACAGCAATACAAAGAGTATTTTAATGAGGTTCTAAAGTTTTTGTTGTGTTTTCTATTTGCCGGGAACTTATTACTTCAACTATACATCAATAAAGCTAAACCAAAGACAAGATAATAATAATGTGTAATAATTTCCTCCTTACAAGAAATCAATACCAATCCCGAAAAAATATAAAAACCTTCATACTGTATATCAAAGAAAAGATTATGTAAAAACAGTCAATGATAATCTCAAAAAAAAAAAATCGGCAGCTACTGGAAGCCACTGGAACCTCCCCACTCGATGGATCTTTGAAGCCGAAAGGAGCATTAAATTGTGTGACAAAACGGCACTAAACGTAATCCGATCTCATCCAAAACCTTTTCAGATCTTCTGGGGCACTAAAAATACTCTCAACTTAATGAATTTACAATTATCTATGCGAGTTATTATCTACATTATCGCTCGTTGAATAATATACTAATAGGATATTAACAACTTTAACATCACTTGAACGACTAAGAAAGTTTACTTATCCTAAATACTACAGATTTGTAAAGCAACAAACTGAAAATTGGTAAAGTGATAATCTATAATAAATTCACCAACGAAGGTACAGAAAGCATATGATATTGATATTGTTACATCTACCTTTAAAGTTTGTGACAATACACTAAAAGTTACAAATATGCCGAAATCTTATTAACATGACATGACACCAACGTTATCGGATGACAAACGATGACAATGACAATCGTCAAAATTTGTTCATTGCAATCCGATCGCTCGCGGCTGTCTTTGTTAAATAAAATATTAGCATTTCAGTAATTTTACTAGATTTTAGAGAAATATTTGTAGTTTAATTCTTCGATTTGTCTGTATATATATTTAAAAACGGCACTAAACGTAATCCGCTCTACTTCTAGAGCAGTTAAGAAACCCTCACACGTGAATTGACACGTGATGTGATGAGTTTCACGACGTAACGGCTACGCGCATCGATCATGTCATGCGAAATGCGATCTATGCCATATTTGCTTTGTTTTTAATTTTTTTCACGGAAACCAAATCGAAAAGGTGGAAGTGTGATATATCGTTGAAATCAGAATTTTAACTGCTTTTCAATGGTTTCATTGCAAATTGAAAGTAATTATAAAATAAACAACTTGTTGCGTCAAAATGGCACTAAACGTAATCCGATCTCAACCAAAACATTTTCAGATCTTCTGGGGCACTAAAGAAACGCACACGCAAAGTTTCATTCAAATCCGTTCAGTAGTTTCGGCGCCAACGTGCTAACACACATACACACATACACACACACACACACAGACATTTTTAAAAAATCACTTTTTTGGGTTCCTAGAACCTCAAAACAAAGATTTGATGTTATCTCAATTTCCGTTTTTGAACCAATTTTAGTAACCTCTCACAATTTTATTGTGGAGAGGTTAATATAACAGCACTTTAATTACTACCTCCTGTCCTGGAGGTCAGGGTGACCCTGTATAGTTGTTCGACCGGGTAATTTTTTTAACCTGAAACTTTCAAATATTTCGAATAATAGGCGCTCTACGAAAAATGTCCATAATCAAAATACCGCGGTGGAAATACATTTGTTGCAGATTCGGATTCTACGGCTAAAAATACGGAGGATTTGTCTGAAACATTTTTTCCATTCATGATAGATGGCGCTGCAATCGACGAAATTAATTTTTTTCTATTTCTCCTACTGAGAACCTTTGCATACGATTCTGCAATACGTTTGTAATAGAAAATACCACGTTTTCATTATGAATAATCAAAATTCGTTTTCAAGAAAGTTTAATAATTTTGCAAATTGCGAAAAATTTGGAAATTTTTACCTTTAGATATGTAAATGGCTGATAAACAAACTACTTTTAGCGTAACCCAACCCAGGAAGAACAACGTGGACGTAGTAGTTTGCTGTTCCCTTCGGAGTGCTTGATTTAACACGAGTCCCTTCGCCTCATCATCTTTCAATTAAAGTAAGTGCTCAAAATGGTGGCCCTCGACTTCAATGCACTTATTAATTCGTCTTTGAAATGACTGTACACAATTGAGAAGTATGTTTGTTAGTAATTTTTTAAAATATTTCGGTACATTTGACCATTTAAGTTGCCTTCAATAATGTGGGGGCCGATGTGTCAACTAATACAGCAATTACTCCAGTGACTGTTGCCCGACAGGTTCTTTTTTTCGGTTGAACATTTCCGTCAGTAGTAAATTGTTTGACAGTACGATAAAATGAAGCACGTCACCGAATTCTATCCGAAAAACGCTGAGCGTATAGATCGGCAGCATCGTCCAGACTCCCGCCAGCTTCTCCATAAACCAGAACCATTTTAATTTTGTTTTGTAGAGCTAAATACTCCATTCTGAAGTAGTATCAACAGATTAATGGAAACAGGTCTTTCTGTTTGCGAAGTAATCTTCGAACTGAGAAAAACGAGTTGTTTCCTAAAGTTATTTCTTTCATTTCTACGTTTATTTACAAAAAAAAAAAAGAACAAAACCAAAACATAAAAAACACGAAGGGAAGAAATAGCACACGTTAAATGTAAACATAATAAAACATTTTTATAAAAATTATTTTTGACATAAGAAGTGGTATTTTTAAAACAAATTACAATAAAATACATTAATTTAAAAGCAAATTTAATCAAGCAAACGTATTGCAGAATGGTTATGTATAGGTTCGCAGAAGGAGAAATCGAAAAAACAAGTTAAATTTCATTGATCATGTTAAAGAACACGCTATAACCCCGATATACTTTTCGACGTTGTAACAAAATCCGACTTAGGAAATACTTCCTACGAAAAGCGTGCTTCACGTAAAAACGCCGTGGAAGAGGTTTTTAATATTTGTAATCATATTTTCGCTCTTCGGAGCGTTTTTTATACAAAATTTTCACTAACTCCTCAAGGAGCGTTAATTTAGTAAGTGTAGCAAATGTCGCTGCACAGGGACGTAATGTCGCCCCGACCACCTAAATTTAGAAAGTGTAATAAAATTTGACTTAACTTCGAAATTTTCAAGATTAAAAACCTTTTTACGAATCCACGTTGTCAAGCACTGCAACTCTTACGAGGTATTGAATATGAGGACAAGTTCATCCAACGACTATTCAAAGTATATCGGAAGTTATAGCGAAAATAGCCCTTAGCGACATGGGACCCCCATCATTTTCTAGCAGTCGGTTTTGACGGGGAAATGATGAGTTTTGACGGGATTTGCCCTAAACCGGTTCCTCAGTGATTCGGAGTCAAAAAAGTATTATTACCATGTACTCATACGTGCATGGGATCCGCCTTGCCTGAACGTAAAAAAGTTGTTATTGTAGAATACAATCGAAGTAGTAGCGCTTCAAGCAATTTTAAGCTCTGAGGAGCGACCAAAATTCATGTGAATTAAAAATACGTTTATAAAACAGGCAAGCAAAAGCCCACCAAAATATCAGTTACATTGAACTTTTCTTGAATCTTTTTGTGCATCGTTAGCTTATAAAACCGCATATTGGATGGTAGTTGGTACAGTATAAATCGTTCCGTTCCTCATCATGTGTTGTACACGGGCCAGACTAGTGTTTGTTAAAATTTTTCTTGAAATAAAAGTTGTTGTAAAAACATGATTTTTTAAAGATTTAATATATACATTTTTGAACTTTATATTGTCTTTTAGTTGCGTTTTCTAACAAAATTCCCTTTCAGGTTTAATTTTAAGAAAGTCTGGTACATCCAGTGTTAGGTTTATAGTGTTACGACGTCCAATTGATACCATCAGAGCAGCAGTTAAGCATAAACGACAGTAAGTATGATTTTTTTTGATATTATTCTCCGTCTGAAACAGTCGTGTTGAACCCTACAAAATTTTGTGAACGCAAATATTCATTTTGAAATAAAATAGGCTAGAGGAAAAAGAAAAATTTATTTTTTCTTTTTCCTATTTTTTTAATTTTTTCTAACTTTTTTAAGATAGAAATAAAAGTCCTCCAGACATCATAAAGATGGATCACAGCGCTATCTATGATGAAGTGAAAAAAATATTTCAGACAAATATGGGTTCCTATTTAAGATATCAAACTACCCCCCGCCCGACCGATAAGGAGGGTAGGGCGGAAGGCGACTAATTTTAGCACTAATGAATGTATTTCCTCCGCGGAATGATTAAATGTTGATTATGGAGTGCCTATTATTCGATATATTTGAAAGTTTCCAGTTAAAAAAATCACCCAGTATATCGTACTTACAAGAAACGTGAGAAAGATGAAAATTATTTAATCATTTGTTTTAAAAATTGACTTCAAATACAGTATAACAGTTTTCTGCACAAAAAAAGAAATTTATAAATCTATAAAATTTTGGTTGGCGATAAGCATTGGCGGATTATCTCCATTAACCCGCATTCCCTTTACACGCGCTCCCATCCGATTTGTAAAACAGTGTAATAAATTTTATTAAATTCGATGCTGCTTATTTGCATATTCAAATTGTTTAAACCAGCACCCCACAACATTCTACACTACACTTGTTGCATTCCATATTCAATTCTTTACCAAAATTATCTCCAGCCGCGTTAACGACAAATTCAATCCGGTCTAATAATTGTCGGTATTATTTCGAATGAACAGATTAATTAATAATTTTATTACATTTGGCGCATCATTGCGGCTTCGCCAACTTGATATTGTCTGGTCGAATGCTGCAGAAGGAAACTCTGCGCAATGGAGGAGAAAACTCAACTTGTAACGATAAACAGATGAGAAGGACGTTCCTTAAATCGACGCGACAAAGCGCATTTAATCAGCTATATTATTTCATTATTTTGTCTACTCGAGTCTCGTCATTTCGATGACGATTACGAAGAGATATTTATTATACGGTCAATAAACAAAGTAGAGTTTATTTGATTCTAAAATCAAAAATTGTTTGGTGCAAGTCAAATTATGTAACTATAACAAAATACACATAAATAAAATATGTATAAATTATACAGGGTGTCCTAATAGTGCGTCAAAGTCCAATATCGGCCTTATTAGAAGACTTTGGAAAATATTTTAAAGTATACAGGGTGACTCGCTACAGCGGAGCATCTTCGAGGTCATTTTTTTAAATGGAACACCCTATATATTTTTGCATCTATGAATTCAGCGTAAAATTACCTTTCCAACGATTCAATAATATTTAAACATTATTTTTTTACTGTTTAGTTCAGTTTGCTATTTTGTATTAAACTATAATTTATAAAATATATAACATTAACAGCGGCGCATCCGGCAAAATATCGACAATACAGTGATAATTTTTTTTTTAAATTTTTTATTTTATCCTGATGATCCTGGTAAGGACATTAGGACAAAGTTGCCAAATTATTGTATTGTCATCGGTCCTTGATAAGTTTGCAAAGTTTCAGTTTAATCTGACGTTTTGAAGTGGAAGAGAATCACGTTCAAAGATTCCGTTACATACAAACAAACAAAAAACAAACAAACATGCAGATGGAGCTAATAAAAGCGTGTTAAAAATGCATCTTTGTGGAAAAATGGGGTTAAATTAATAAAAATTACTGCGTCAAAACCAGCTACACATGCATCTCATAGAGAAAATTCTGCTCTATAAATGCATTCTTAGGCATTTTTCTCGCTAAAGTAACCGATTTTGATATATTCGCTGTGAAACTTCGTGTAAGATCGATTTTTACCTGTGCACTCCAAACTACTCCTCAGTTTGGGCGCTGTTACATGCGAAATAGGTGGGGATAACCTACAAGACCAATAGGACATTTTATATACAGAATTTAGCGATAAATTTTTTATTTCCTATACCTTCTTCTCTTCCAACGAACGGTTTACAAAAAAAAGTGAAAACCAGCGTTAAGTCCCCGTTAGGGGTGGTTTTTTGCAAAAAAAGGACTTTCCGTTCCTGAATATGGGGCGGCGGGAACTTTTCGGATATTTATTTCTAACCCTATCGAGAGTACACAACTCAAATATTATTTCTTTATAAATTATTTCTTCTATTCACTGTTTGCATCTACTATTAAGTACATACAGGGTGTCTCACCGGGAACTGAATCGATCGATATAGAGAAAAGTACGGATCAGAAAATTTTGAAAATTTAGATAATTACTAACGTCGGTGTGGCCAATCCAATTAAAATAATTACAAGCAGCTGGCACTTCCGCTTATACCGGGGGTCGATACCAACTTGCTTATTTCAAATGGAACACCTTTATATTTTAGGATTTTCGAAAAGAGCATAAAATTCCGAGTCGAAAATATGTAGCATATCCTATACCTAAACCTATCCGTTTCAGAGATATTTGACATTTTACAGAAAAGATCCTCATTTGCTACTTATCACATAAAAAGAACACAAGGAGAACTACGTTCTACAACTGAAATAAATTCAATAATATCATACCGCATGTTCCGTTTTTCGCGTTATATTTTGTCAACTTCAAATTGCGAAAATTTGTTTAGGTCAAATGGAACACCCTGTTTTTTTACGTCAAGTTGTGTAAAATTGAATTCCCTTTTTTCTGATATTACCATTGTGGGGGTTAAAGTTACAACTTTTTGAAATACTTGCGATTTTATTAGAAATTCATGAATTGTTGTAATCATTTCATCGAAATAGCCATGATTAGAAACAATCAGTCATTATCTTATGTCAAAAAATGCCAGCACGTTTAAATTACACCCACGAAAACTTTTTAAATTTGTTTATTATTTATGGAGAATGTGATAATGTAATATCAAGAAAAATTTACCTATACATATTAGCAGAAGAGAAAATTTTCATCTGTCCATATAATATTTCCCAAATAAGAATCGTGGCCCTCAGACCTTATTAGAATAAACTCGCAAAAATTTTGTCCTCTTAGGAAATCTGTTTCTTTTAATCCTTGAACCATATGGAATGAAAACGGGTGAAACTTATGTTTTAATAAGATTCTGTGAATTGAATCCTTGTATAGTCCCGATTCCAGAGCAGCTTGTCTTAATGACATTCTTGAAAATGCATGAAAATATCCTAGAATGACTATTTCAATGTTTTCTTGGTGACGGTTTCCGTTTTATGGATATCGAGTAGCAAATGTGCTGCAAGTTCTTGATATTATTTTATCACATTCTCCATAAATAATAAACAAATTTAAAAAGTCTTCGTGGGTGTAATTTAAACGTGCTAGAATTTTTTGACATAAGATAATGACTGATTGTTTCTAACTGTTTTAATGAAATGATTACAACAATTTATGAATTGCTAATAAAATCGCAAATATTTCAAAAAGTTGTAACTTTAACCTCCACAATGCTAATATCAGAAAAAAGGGAATTCAATTTTACACAGCTTGACGTAAAAAAATATAGGGCGTTCCATTTGACCTAAACAAGTTTTCGCGGTTTGAAGTTGACAAAATGTAACGCGAAAAACGGAGCATTTGATATGATATTATTGAATTTATTTCAGTTGTAGAACGTAGTTCTTCTTATGTTCTTTTTACGTGACAAGAAGCAAATGAGGATATTTTACACGAAGAAAGTTATAACGGTTCTTGCAAACCGTTGCACCTGTCAAATTTTCTATAAAATGTCAAATATCTCTGAAACGGCTAGGTTAGGTATAGGATATGCTACATATTTTCGACTCAGAATTTTATGCTCTTTTCGAAAACCCTAAAATATATAGGGTGTTCCATTTGAAATAAGCAAGTTGGTATCGACTTTCGGTATAAGCGGAAGTGCCAGCTGCTTGTAATTATTTTACTTGGATTGGCCACACCGACATTAGTAATTATCTAAATTTTCAAAAATTTTCTGATGATTCTCTATATCGATCGATTCAGTTCCCGGTAGACACCCTGTATAAATAGATGAATAAATAATTTTAACGTTATTATTTTTTAGAAAATTGTAAAACATACTATGCTATCAAAATATGGTATATTATCTATATTACTTCATCCAATAAACAATAAAAATTAATTAGGTAACTTCTTTCGTTCCTTGCGATTAAAAACTCCGCCCGATGATAATATACATTTAAATATATTCATTTAGAATTTACCAGTAATTATAATACCAAAGAAACTATATAATTTACATGGTAACTCTCAAACAAATTGTGCGAGTGCAGAATAGAATGCCGGATGGTCGAAGGTCTTCGGGCCAAAAAATCACATATTTCCATTTATCCCCATACAACTGTTGAGTGTTGATGTATAAACAGTAAAGGAAAACAGATAAGATCCGAATGTAAATTTAATTTAAGTATAGCATTTTAATATTCCCTTCATATGTGCGAGTCTATGTCACACAGTCACCCTTAGTCGCGTGCTCTCACATCGTATGACGTCACGCGCGCCCACCAACCCTTAACGAGGTTTCGAAGCGGGCAAACCAGCCATTGGCCGCCGGAGTTGTCATGGAGGTAGCCACGCCTCCCCGCACAGCATCCCTAGCTGGTTTTCATGATTTCATCCCCGTTTTCCTCGTCGCCAGTTTTTCCGATCCTCCCCTAACGTAGCTCGTTATTGAATTAGGCTTATCATTTGATTTCAGTCATACAGTTGAGACTCACGCGCTATCCTCTGTGTTGTTCTTAAAAAACTCGTGGCTCTAACCGTAATCGCTATAATTTAATATCAAACTTTGATTCAATTATATCTTCAAATAAGTTTAAGTTATCCTCTTTCACGATTTAGCTGGGATAAATCAAAATAGACACTCGAAAAACAGAAATCTACAAGTTGCCGCAACGGATTTCGTACCTTAACTTTTCGACTGTGACAAAATTTCTTACAAAGGCTTATTTTCGCGTGCCAAAATGGACTATTCATACTTAAATCAGGCTAGTTTCGATTCGAGTTGCTTGCAGGGGACGACGATGGATCCGACTGGGTTGGGAAATATGCCGTGCTCTTATGGTGATTTGACTTCTTGCAGTCAAATGTCACAAGCTGCTTACCGTTATACGGCGGCCGCGGCGTCGATGGCTAGATCATACAATCCCGCTGCATCGGGGCCCATGGGGGTCCACCATCCCGCATCAGCAAGTTCTCAATGTGCCGTTATGGGGGGAAGGCCCCACGTCCAAGATGTGCACAGGGCTACCATGTTTCCGTCATCGATGAACTTGCAAAGTAAGTAACTCTAAATATATTTCCATATCCCAGGACAATTCATGTTAATAACGTAGATATCAATATCTGTACTAAATTTTAGAAAGTATTTTAATAATTCCCTACCAGGAAGCCTTCTCAGTGAGAAGATAGCATTATTGAATCCGACGGACATATCTTCTGCTGGTTACTGTCGGAGGAATATTAAAATTATAGTAGCAAGAATATTTTCAATTGATTTCCGTATAAGTAAAAAAGACAATTTGAGTGATTAATAATGAAAGTCCAAACATTGATTCTGCTTCCATCTATACAATTAACTAATATACGTTTTTGTTAGAAACCATTTTGTTGAAAACGATTTAATTTATTTTATATCTCACAGTCGAAAATCACAACCAACGATTTATTTCAGACCTTTATAAGCATTTTCTTATGGTTACAATATGTTATTCTAAATGCTGATGTAGATGTCTGTTTTAAAGCAAGGATGTTTTTTTTGTCACCACAAGTCACTCAGTTTTTATGTAATTCCCATATCATCAATATTGTTTGAAATTCTCATTTGATTTAGCTTCCGCACCGTCGAACCCACAAAAGTTATGGCCACCAAATTTGGAACACTTTCGACAGCGCCATCTTTCGACCATAAAGAACGTACGATAACGCGGTAATCAAAATATCACAAAATAATTAGGGATTATTAAGAAAAAATAAAATTTGACGGAGTGAAAAGCATCTCGACCGCCCGCTTGGAGAAGACTGACGAATGCCGAAGTTCTGCAGAGGTTCTTTTTCTCATTCGAGGCATTATAAGACCATAACTCAGTTGTGCTCGCTAACAAGGTTATACTTCGGCCTTAACTCCACTACAGAACGCCCCACTACCGTTTAAATTAAATAATTTAATAGCAGGGAAAGTTTATTGTGAATAATCTAGTTTAGAAGGGATCCGAGGAGGATTATATTCCTTATTCTTACGGTTCCAGAAGCAGGCATGGGAGAATTCGCAATACTTTTTACGTTTATATAAATTCTCAATATTTCAATTATTATTCATTTTGTTTATTGTTTTCTTTTATATAAGATACGTAGACACGTACAACCACAGTTATATTATGCAGTTTATTTGCCTGCAAATTATTCTATGATATTCGCAACTTAACAATATCATTTCTAAAAAATTTTTTTAACAATTGTTGAAACAAATTTACTTGCGTCTTAAGTGGGATATTAAATTTGATGGAACTATTCGCGAATGTTTCGCCATATCTAACCATTAGATGCTCGTCCTATTCACTGTTGTCGGAAGAAGTATACACCGTGATTCAACCAAAACACCACAAGCCGATGACTTGGAAATTAAAGGCGATACCTCACACTACATTCGAATTCACTACTCGATGCTGCTGCATTAAAATACAAAATTAAACATTACGCAATTGTTGCCTCTAACGCAGTGTATACAAAATTCTTGAACCACTACTCAATGTGCGTTACTGTAAACCTTGTTAGCATCATCAGGGGATGATTAAAACTTTTACTTAGACTTTTAAAATTCCTCTGCGAAACGCACGTCCAATAGTGGATTTGAGTGTCGTTTGGTATTTGTGCAAATTACGTTAGAATCAACAATTATGTAATATTGAAGTTTTAATGTTTTTATTAATAATTAATATTGATCTTGAATTATATCAGAATAACATGCATGTTATATACATTTTGTAACTGTATGGCGTGTGTAAGCAGTATTGAACCATGGCGATAACTTTTAAAACATTTATTACATAAAAAACCCTTCGACAAGTATTTAATTATGATTTTATTTATTACTGCAACAAATTTTACAAAAACAAGGAAATATGCCTTAACTTAGTTTATAATCAAAGTGACACCTGAGGAGACCTCGTATTGTGTTTAGCAGTATTTATATTTTCGTTTCTCTGTCTATTAATGTTAAATTTTTAATATAACAATAATAAAATAGAAAAAAAATCGCTAAAGTGAGTGTATAATACCTATCTAATTTGTGATATGAGTCTATATCTAATAAGGTGAGTACAAAATGTATATAAACAATTTGGGATGGTGTAGGATAAGAATGCACTTTTATTTATTACCTATAATTAAATATAACATTGTAGAAGGGTTGACTACAGTATAAGAAGCAGTGTGTGGCCCGTTTGTATTACATCATGATAAGATGGGTAGAAGGGTAGAATTGTAGTGTAGTTGTCTATCAGATATTTTTAGTTTTTATCTTGAAACTCTTTTTTTTATATGTGGTGTTAATTTATTATACAGGGTTACTGGTAATTCGGTACATTCCTTTGGAGATGTGATGGGGCATGAGCTAAGGAGTAAATCTAGCCCTAACATACATTATGCAAAACTCAATAGTTTTTGAGTTATTTCAATTTTTTTGTTTTTCTCAAAAAAGTAGATCTTAATGTCTTAAAAGTTAATTTCCGAAAAATCTACTTGACATTTTTAAATTTTTTTTTATTGGATTACTTGTCCAATATTATAGATATCCGTTTGGAATGAAAAATATCCGGAAACATTTCGATCATGTGAATATTTAAAATAAAAACTTGTAAATTTTTTTTTTTAAATCAGTTATGAAATTTACCTATTAGGTTTTTTCAAAAAAATATTAATCTAGCACGCGTACAAATTATTATAAAAACTTCCTTATTTCAATAGCTATCAAACTAGGTAGAAATGTTTAATGTACCCTTGATAGTTCTAATAAAAAATTAGTAAAGATAATGCTGGTGGCGGAATTTATTAAACGATTAATCGTTCATTTTCATTTAAGTCAATCAGTCCTTGACTTTGACGTTTGTGCATATATGTCATTAACTGACATTCTGATCTCCGTGTCCCTTAAGTTTGTTGGTCTTGTTAAATTAGTTATCGAAGATTTTGATTTTGCTCGTAGTTGTTGTTATTGTATTTTCTGTGCCATCGCCGCGTATGCCAACGCAGAATACGCTTATATCTTGTTTGTCTATGGATACTGTGGCGGCAACGCTGCTGAAGCTCGCCGAGATTATGGTCTTTGGTACCCTAACCGCCGCTTACCAAATGCACGTGTATTCAGTACGGCATATCGAAATATCGCTGAAACTGGCTCCGTGAAATGTAGAAGAAGTGACGCTGGTGCTCCTCCCGTTTATCAACCAGATGATGAGGAAGAAATATTGAGGTATTTTGAGGAAGACCCAACTATTTCAACTAATAAAGTTGTAAGACTAACCGGAGCGTCACAATGGAAAGTTTGGTCTACGATACGTACAGTTGGATGTCACCCTTACCACTATACCCCTGTCCAAGGCTTGGAGGAAGGTGATCCTGGAAGGAGAGTGGAATTCTGCCGCTTTATGTTAAATTCAGATGCAGAAAGCGCAAATTTTTTAACAAGTATTTTATGGACGGACGAGTCGAAATTTAATCGCGAGGGTATAACAAATTTCCACAACTTACATTATTGGGCAGAGGAAAAATCCCAAGTTAACACATGAAACTAGTTTCCAAATGAAGTTTTCTATTAATGTGTGGATGGGAGTCATTGGCCACTATTTAATAGGGCCACACTTTCTTCCTCAAAATTTAAACGGGGAAATCTATGAAAATTTTTTAAGAAATGATCTGGCGGTGATTTTAGAAGATATTCCTCTCGCCGTCAGACAGCGAATGATGTTTCAGAACGACGGTTGTCCAGCACATTATCGGCCGACAGTACGACAGTTACTTGATCAACGTTTCCCTAACCGTTGGATTGGAAGAGCGGGCCCAATACCTTGGCCAGCGTGAAGCCCTGACTTAACACCCCTTGATTATTACGTATGGGGTCATATGAAGGAGATGGTCTATGCCACACCAGTCAATACTATAGAAAACCTTAGACAAAGGATAGTCGATGCTGCCCAACACATAAGGCATAATTTGACAACCAGAGTAACAAGGACGGAAATAAGAAGACGCTGCCGAGTCTGTATACGGAATAGGGGCTCCCATTTTGAGCAAGACATATAAAAAATAAAGAACAACTTTGAAATTAATGAAGAATTAAACTATACTTTTAAAATGTTTTTTACTGTTTATCTAAAAATAAAATTCGTACTACTTGTGTTATTTTTACTAGTATTTTCTTAGAACTATTAAGGGTACATTGAACATTTGTACCTTGTTAGATAGCTATTGAAATAAGGCAGTTTTTATAATAATTTATACGCGTGGTACGTTAATATTTTTTTGAAAAAACCTAATTGGTAAATTTCATAGCTGATTAAAAAAAAAAAATTTTAAGTTTTTATTTCAGATGTTCATATGATCGAAATGTTTCCGGATATTTTTCATTCCAAACGGATATCTATAATATTGGACAAGTAATCCAGTAAAAAAAAATTTAAAAATGCCAAGTAGATTTTTCGGAAATTAACTTTTAAGACATTAAGATCTACTTTTTTGAGAAAAACAAAAAAATTGAAATATCTTAAAAACTAATGAGTTTTGCATAATGTATGTTAGGGCTAGATTTACTCCTTAGCTCATGCCCCATCACATCTCCAAAGGAATGTGTCGAATTACCAGTAACCCTGTATATAATTTGATTCCGTTGCGTTTTATACATTTTTAAAAGTTTTTTATTATAATATGGTACCTTATACGCATTGCTTGCCCTAGTTTTTGTTTCATATTGATGTTCACAATGGATCCAAGGGTTTCCTTCTTATTATGTGCATAGGCCAAGTCAACTTGCATGTATAGACTCGTTTAGTATACTTTTAGCTTGTAGAATTTATAGATAGTTTTCGTATTCTTCCATTTAAATAGTCGATATAATTTCCCCATTTCAAATGTGAGTCTAAGACTAATCCTAGATTTTTTTAATGATCGCACTATGTACACCATCGGAAAAAAGTGGAATGTTTATTTTAATGGGAATATAACTTTCAATTATTCACACTTTATGTCAAAAGCATGGCTACTAATGTATCTAACATTCGAAATGAAAAGTATTATAATTTAATGGTTTTTAATGAAAAAGTAAAAATATCTCTGGAAATATCGATTTTAGGTATTGGATATTATCCACAAAAACCGTACAGAATTAACGTTAATTAATTCAAAAATACAATAATATACAGAGTGTTCCATTTGAAAAAATTGAGAAAATTCACTTTAAAATGTCCTGAATTAGCGCTAGTATAAAATACACCCTGTATAACTGTAACCAATATTTTGTGATTGTGTCGTTGTAGTACTGTCACAAGTAGAAAAAAATAGGACAACATTTTTTTTCTAATGTAAATCTGTCTCTATTTGAATATGTAATGGATAGCCGAAATAAAACAGATATCACTTTTAATTTATTTTTTATTTCAATGTTGCAGTTATTGCTATAGTAAATGATGGATGGTTAATGAGACAAATTGCACTGTATTATAACATTAACAAAAATTTGGTGTGTAACATTTTAAGAAAGTGGAGAATAAACGGTACGATTAGTAGAAATCCTGGATCAACGGACAAAGGATATCCTACTTAACAAGAAACTAACTATTAATATTTCGTTATTGTACCATTTCTATTTATAACTTCTATAAGTCTGTTTGGCATAGAATTAAATAACCTTATACAATAATCATTAGTAATAATATTTTCCCATGCATTATTTACTATTTCCAGTAATTCTTCGGCATTCCATGGTCTCACATTTTGTTTTTGGATACTTCTTACGAGTAGTCCCCATACTTCTTCCACAGGGTTAAGATCTGGACTATGATTGGGCCAGTTAAGAACATTGATGTTGTTATCTTCAAACCAGTTAGTTACGGTATGAGCAGTATGAACGGAACAATTGTCTTGTTGAAATATGAACTCATTATTAGGAAATAATTGTGACACAGAAGGGAGCATAATATTGTCTAAAATCCTAATATACGTTTCACTATTAAATCGTTCCTCAGCCACAAAACACCAGGACCGTGCCGATATCCAAGCCCACATATTGACGGAAAATCTACCACTTTTATCATTGTTAGATATATATTTCTCATCGAATCGAGTATTCGGAGGGCGATAAACACGAATACGACCGCTGTGTGTTGACTGGAAAGTTTTTTCGTCTGTAAAGATTACATTGTTCCAAAAATTTACATCATGCGCTAAAAATTCAAGCGCAAATGCTACTCGAGCTTCTTTATGTTCAGCTTTAAGTAAGTATTTCTGTGCTGCTTCATGACAGCGCAGCTCCGATTCTCTTACTCGCCGGCGACCAGTAGTACTCGATCCAGAAGAATTCATTTCTTCAGCAGCCTGAATAACTGAGTAAAATGAATTTTCTACTACAGCATTTACCAATTGCAAATCTTATTGTTGAGCTGATATCCTTCGTCGCCCTGATCCAGGATTTCTACTAATCGTACCGTTTATTCTCCACTTTCTTAAAATGTTACACACCGAATTTTTGTCAATATTAAAATGCAGTGCAATTTGTCTCATTGACCATCTTCTGCTTTAGCAGTAACTCCAGATTTAACTAAATCGCTTATATGAGGCTATTCGTTTTTTGCACACTTGCAATAAATTATGACAACTAACTGACAATGTCACAAAAATTAAAGTTAGACATACACAACTAGATTTTAGCAAAATACCGTTATAAAACATCCTATTTTTTTTTGCTCACGACCGTACATCCCTTGTCTACATAATTGTAAAATAAATCTTCTTAATTAATAGTAATACACACATAGGCTGGGGCCGTTAACTTTTTGAGATGAAAAAATTAATAGCAGGCAACGGCCGGCTGGAATATATAGTTGAGGTTATAAAAAATGAAAAAAAAAAAACTTTGGAACTTGAGATGAAGGGAAGTAGTGAAATGGGGTGCTATTTAAGGGATGAAAACCGTTTTTCGTTATTTGTGGCGAAACGTGACCTCCTAGAGAAAAGTGTTTCATACAAAAGTTGTGGATAATAAAAAAACTTTTATTGTATATATTTTTCGACATAACCTCAAAGTTTGCGAGAAAATGACGAAAAACCGATTTTTTTTATTTTTTTTCTCGCGTAAAAATTATTTAATTTAAATGAAACTTTGTGAAAGTACGTAATTGTTTGCATATAATAAGCATGAATTTTTTTAATTATGGGAAATAAATATTTTTCGAGATTTTACCATTTTTCCGAAAAAACACTCCTATCTTCGGCGAGCAACTTTATTGATTTTTTTTTTTGATTTCTGCTTCTGTTCTACTATTGCTCATTTTTTTCGTCGAGATGTATACTTTCAAATGGTACATCGATGTTAGTGATTTATTGTCATTTAGCAGCTTAAAATTAAGAAAAACCGAAAAATAATTTTTTCGAATCTCGAATTTGACGATTTTTTTCATTATTTTCAATTTTTTAGTATATTTATGTTAATAATTCATAATATTTTAATGAAAAGACTTACCTTGGTATAAAATAAATAAAGTTGAATGAGTTTCATCACGGAAAGGTAGGGAAAACTTCATGAAACTTAACATTTACGTGGAAATCAATAGTACTTTATTCATTTTCATAAGCTACAGTTAAGTTTCAAAAACTTTATATGCATGTTAAATTATTCTAAATACATATGATAAAATACAACATACAATTTATTTATATTGGCTACGAATTCTTTACTTTATTTACAAATATTTACTTTATTAATATTGGTTGTGTATAGCTTATAAAAAGAAAAATCAATAAAATAATTGTTAAAATCTAATCAATTTTAGGCCTTTTTTGTTGTGGTTCGTTTTTTCATCGATCAAACTCTCAAATTCTATATTATATTCAAAATCATTGGCATTTTCAGGCTCTTCAATTTCGATGTCATTATTCTTTGCTGGCTCTTCATCAATAACTTCAGAATCACTTAAATCTACAAATACTTCTCTGTCTCTATTTCAACAGTTCTCAGTGCATGTATTGCATAGATTGGTACATTTTAAGCCGTGTTTTCGGCAGCCACACCTTTGATTATTGCATCCACTTTCACAAGTACAGCTAACGCTTTTTAACAACTTTCCGGGAATCAAATCGGAACTGTCAGAGATGTATTTCGGCACGAGTCTTCCCACATTTTCGTTCCAGCCCTAGTCCTTTGCTTTTTTGTTGTCCTGATCGTTGTCAAAATTACCCAACCAAGTTTGCAATTGGTAATAGACTCTGTAGGAGTGTTGTGCAGCTGCTTCTTCAGTTGGAGGGAGTTTTTCCGATTTAAAAGTGGATTTATTTGTAGCTTGCTGATACAGCTCAAATCGTAATTGATTTAATGAGTTATAAATTTTCTTACTTTTGTAAATACTAGCTGTAAGTTGAGATCCATTTTTTGCTATGGTTATGTGGTCTGCATCTTTTTGATAATAAACACTGGCTAGATTTAATAAATTTTTATTGTCCAATAAAGATCTTACTATTGTTTTTTTCCCTTTTCCAGCAAAACTTGAAGTTATATCACACCCAGAGAAAGCATGAGGAAACGCTACTAAACTTGTGTATGGTTCGTGTTTAAAACAATGGGATGTATAAAATGAATCTTTGACGTTGCTTGAGCCTGGTTTGTGAAAATAAATAACCAGCCCATTCGAATTTAATTGGTGTAAAAGAACTAGTAAATCGATGTCTTGACCCACGATTATTACAGTTTTATCATCTTGTTTAGCTAATTGGATCGCAGTATTAACAATCAGTGCGTCGGCGTCTTCAGGAGCTCGCTTACACAAAAAGCCCTCGGACTGTAACTTATTTGATATTGTGATAATTAAATTGTTTTTATTATTTTGGTTTGATAAAAATTTTTCTTGTGAAAAGGGTATTTTACTTATACTTTGACATTCAAATGTGGGGGCGTTCGCTGATATATTGCGACGTGATCGTTCGGATTGTTTCGTGCCCGACGAAATGGAGACAGGTACGGTCGTATATGTAGGTGCAGTTGTATTTACTTCAGGGTATCCATAAAAAAACACATAATTATTATTCGCATCATGATTTCGAATAATTGAGATATTTCTGTGAGATTTCCTCGATATTATCATACTTTTGCCAAATAACCTTGTGTAGTAAAAACCCGCCGTCAATAAAGTGTACAACATTGTTACAGGCTGGCAAAGCACTAATACTCGTGAATTCGTCATACAGCTCGGATTTCTTATTCTTTCTTAGACCATTTTATGTGAAAAGTGACAGAGGGAAAGCAGCTAGTTCATAATTCAAATATTCTTTCATATCATCTTTGCTGTTAATATTTAACGAAATTCTTTGAAATAATACTAAATTCATTCAACTTTAGTTATTTTATACCAAAGTAAGTTTTATCATTAAGATATTATGAATTATTAACATAAATATGCTAAAAAATTGAAAATAATGAAAAAAATCGACAAATTCGAGATTCGAAATTTTTTTTTTCGGTTTTTCTTAATTTTAAGCTGCTAAATGACAATAAATCACTAACATCTACATACCATTTGAAAGTAGACATCTCGACGAAAAAAATGAGCACCAGTAGAATATCAAAATCCAAAAAAAAATCAATAAAGTTGTTCGCCGAAGATAGGGGTGTTTTTTCGGAAAAATGGTAAAATCTCGAAAAATATTTATTTCCCATAATTGAAAAAATTCATGCTGATTATATGCAAATAATTACGTACTTTCACAAAGTTTCATTTAAATTAAATGATTTTCACGTCACGTCACGCCACGTCAAAAACAAAAAATTTGGATGTCATTGGAAAGATAATTTTACGTTGAGTTCATAAATGTAAAAATATACAGGATGTTAAATTAAAAAAAATGACCTCGAAGTTACTCCGTTGTAGCGAGTCACCCTGTATATTTATAAATATTTTTAAAATGTGCGCCTTTTGACACTGTACCAGTTCCATAAAAAAATAATTTTCCTAAGTCTTCGAATAAGGCCGATATTAGACTTTACGCACTATTGGGATACCCTCTATATTTTTACATATTACTCAAATTAATGTTCTCATACAGTTTCCTTAAAATTTTTCCAAGCCAAGCTAATTTAACTGCACTAAAAGTAACAATTTTCCATCACTAATTCATAACGAAAACTATTTCGAACATTCCGCTGGTAATATTGCAGTATTTTTAGACTTCTAAGAATTTATTCACAATGTAGAGAGCAAAAATATTACTTAGTTTTCCGTTGAGTGCGTTTTGCATGAAGTTTTTCATCTGAAAGCAACGAGATAAACCGAGGAGGAAAATTGATGGAAATGCACATTGAATTTTTATCGTTCTTTTACTGTCGCAACATGTAGAGTAAGTTTATGGTCGAGGAACTCTCTTTTATGGCCCGGAAGACGAATTTCTTTGTCTTTGCGTCAAATATCAAACAATATAAATCTTTTATGGTCCTTGTACATTCAATATTTCGTTCGTTTACTCAGTTTTCGACGGAAAACTTTGTATATAGAACTTACACACATTTTTGTTTTTGGTAATTTTCTTCAAAAGAATAGTTACAATACGCAGTTGGTTTATTGTTTCATTAGTTTTTTTCAGATTTCTCTAACATATAAAGAAGAACTAATTTAAAGAACTAAAACATAACCCTCCAAAAAAATTTCAGTCAGAAATCCAAGTACTACTAAAGAAAAATACACCCAATATAACAAATTTTCAAACAAATAACCTTCTATTAATGAATGCTACAGCCCCCATGCTTTATGGTTTACCAAAAATTCATAACGAGGGTTTCCCTATGAGACCGGTAGTGTCTTATATCAATGCACCGGCTTATAGACTATGTAATAAACTCAATAGGGTTTTCCCAGAAAAAAAATTATTGCTGAAATACTTAACTCACGTAAAAAAATGATTTATGGCATATTTATTATCTTATTACTTTTACTAATAGTAACAAAAAAAAAATTGAAGTTTGAAAAGTATTGGGTTCATTTTAAACAGCCATAAATTGGCGCGTTGTGACCTGAAATCCAATCACAGAGGTTATCTCTGTTCAAGATTGTTTATTAATCTTGGTCTCCGTTAACATAACATAACCTCTATTTATTGACAGCACTCAGCACTTTTCTACTTTAGGTAAAATATCAGCGACACCTTTAACATATCCCTCTTCCACTTGATTCCATTTTGATTGTAGAATTAATAAAACATAAACCAGAAACTGATAAAATAATATTTTCACTCCAAACAATATAAACATAAAAATATAAATTTGACGTTTTAGGTTAGTCATCTAATGTGTAATGTCGGTGAAGATTAAACCTAAAGTACAGTACAAAATATTAACGTCAGACGCTTTCACGAATAACTTGTGCGGCATTTATCTGGATTCTGATTGGCCAATATTTACACGTCCACTGCTTTAGACCAATCACAATACAAGCATTACAAATTGAAATTCTGAGAAGTTTTAGAGGAAAGCTTTATTTAACACACAGTTAGAATCTATTACAAACTACTTATATCCATAATCTCATTGGTTTTCCGGCTAGATACGTAATTCTGGCGCGTAAACATGCACGTTTTAAAAAGCAGTGAAATTATCAGCAAGTTGTTTTAACGATATTTTCTTAGAAATAATTCTTATTAGAAAAGTAAATTGTTGTAAATTATTAAAATGTTTTATTATATCATTTTCACGACACAAATTGTTAAAATAAAATTAGTGGGAAAACCCTATTCGACTTTACCACAGTCGATCAAGCTTCAATCCTCTTACAGTATAAAAAATTCTTTAGAGCTTGTGACCAAATTGGAAAACATAACCTTACCCGAAAATGCCAAATTAGTTTCCTTTGATGTTAAAAGTTTATTTACCTCTATCTCTATTCAAGAGCTTAAGGATTTATTACAACATCTTATCTCTAATAGTGAATTGAATCAAAATGAACAAAAAGATTTACAAACATTAATTAATATGTGTATCAAACAAAATTATTTTAAATTCGATAATGAAATGTATACACAAGTAAACGGCTTACCTATAGGTAGTCCGTTAAGCCCATTATCAGCTGAAATATTTATGGCAAATTTTGAATTTTTACCGCCAACAATAATCTCCTTAAATACATACATTTTTGGGTAAGGTACGTTGACGATGTGTTTTGTATATGGATCGGTACTGAGAGACAATTGTCACATTTCATCCATTTTATGAACTCCCTAAACAACAAAATTCAGTTTACAGTTGAAATGGAATAAGAACGGTCAATAAACTTTAGATATTACGCTGACACGTAAAGAACATGGGCTAGAACTTGATATTTACAGAAAGCCAACTTTTACTGACACACTTACACATGCAAATTGTAATCAATCTTGGAAGATAAAAATGTCACCGTTTCATAGCTATGTACACAGACTATTATCTCTAAACTTAAACAGGGTTAACTTTGAAAAAGAAGTTCGAATTCTTAAAACGCTTGCAAAAAAACAATGGCTATGATGAGTTACTTATTGACAAATTAATCGGGGGTATATGAAATAAAGTGTGACGACTGCGATGCCGTATATATAGGTCAGAGTGGCCGTAGCATAGATGTGAGGTTAAGAGAACACAAACAGTCTATTTTATATAATAAAAAATCAACTGGTTTCGCCGAACATTGTATTGAGCAAAATCACGTTTTTAACGATAGTAGTGTTAAACTTTTGCTTAATGCAAACAAAGAAAAAATCCTAGACATGCTTGAAATTTTAGAAATTAAGAAGGCCCTAAGAAACCATAAAAACGTTACAAATACACAAACAGAATTTATGAACAATCCTGTACTAGACACAGCAATAAAATTAAAATTAAGTTCGTAGTTCCGGCCTGTATTGTTAAATTTTAATAAATAGTAAATCAAGTTATTACCCCCCCTCTAGGTGGGTAGAGGATTTGAAAGATATATACAGTGAACCATCACTTTCAAGTCAGTTTTTAAGACTCTTCGATAATGGTCGCAAGGCCCAAACATATGTTAGAGAAATCTGGAAAAAAACTAATGAAACATTAAACCAAGTGCGTATTGTAACTATATGTTCATCAAGAACCTACCGCAGATCCCATTCAATTAATTCAAAGTACATTTTTTTATTTATAATTTTATTTTTTTTAATATAAATGTAATGATAATTTAAACTTATTTATTCTACCCATGTTTCTCCATTTTCAGCACACATCTCAATTCTGTTCCTAAATTTTTTGTAGCTATTTTGAATGGCTTGAAGGTTAATTGAATTTATAGCATTTGTAATTCTCTCTTTCATTACATTTACATTCGTTGTTAAATCATGGGAATAAACAATTTGCTTCAGACGACTCCATAAATAAAACTCGCAAATAGTCAGATCAGGCGATCTGGGTGGATACGGAAAGAATCCAAATAGTCCAATCCACTTTTCTGGTAAATTATCATTCAGCCAATTCCTTACTATTTATGTGCTGTGGGCTGAACAACCATCTTGCTGAAAATGCAAACGTGCTCTTTCGTCCAGTGGCAAGGTATGTAAATATCCATGAAAAAATGTTTCCAGTAGATTTAAATATTTATGCTGTGTTAATTTTCCATCAATGAAGTATGGTCCGATTACACTAAACATTAAACCTTTTAGAATATTGACTAACGGTAACAATTCTAAAATTTAGATTTGTATCGCTCCAGTAGCGGCAATTCTGACTAGACACAACACCATTGGAGGTAAAAGTTCCTTCATCAGAGAAAATGATATGTCGCTGAAAAAACAGGTTTTCTGCAAACTTTTCCATATTAACATACAAAAGTATAAGCGCTTATCTTCATCATCGTACACGTAGATTATGTCGAAAATCTTGGTTTGAATGCAAAAACTTTGCTGCATCATCTTCATTGTACCGTTTTTTTTGCCTAGTCTGTTTACTTACATTTGCGGATTTCTTGTATCTTTTCACAATTCTCCATGTCTTTTGTATCGTTAGGACGGTATTCGGAAACTTTTTATTAAACTTTGAAATCACATTTTTCATGCTAGATTCGCCAGTGCCATAGCATAGTACTAGATAAACTTTTTCTTGTAAAGCTGACATATTTAATACAAGCAATAAATTATTCTGATACAAAGACGGATCACTTTTATTTTTGTATCCATGGCATATTCTTCTTAAAACATTAAAATTTTATAAATAAAAAAAATGTAATTAGTTTTGTAATTTGCTAATTTGGTGAGTAATCAATAAATAAAATGTTGTTGTTATAATTCAAGAAAAATAAGACAGAAGAAATACAAAAGTTAAATGTATATTCTTAAAAAATCAAATTATCTCGTGCATCTCGTTTTTCGATCGAGATTATGAGTAGTAGGTTCAAAGGAAACATTTGAATGTTCATGCTTTTACTTAACTATAACATACTGCCATTTTACACAGAGAAAACTTGTTACGAAAATCTTTACGCGCCACCTCGATCGGAGCATTTTTAACCAGAAACCACCAAATATATTTTCAAAGCTTATAAGAGAATTTGACGAACGATCAGCATAAATAAAACTGAAGCGTACATTCGTTCCCCTTTATTTTCTTTCTATTTCGCGGGATAAATGTTTGCCTTTTGCCGGAAAAGAAAGTGAAAAGAGAGTGATGATAATTTCGTGAGTGATGTTTGGGTTTGTGTAGGCCTTCTTCGTTATAAAATCATAAGGTGATGACATCCAAATTTCAACTAATAGAATCAAGCCTTTTATATAGTCAGAACCGCTTAATTCAGCACTGTCTTTAGATGACATTTTCTTAGGGAACCTAATTTTGTTATGAAATAATTGCGATAATGCGAAAAATATTATTTTACAAGTAGTACAATTTAAATAATGGTTGATAAATGAACTATACTAATAGGAAAGGATAAACATGAGCCTCATTTGACGTCATAATAATAATAATAATAATAACTTTGGAGAAGGATAGCGTGGACAAGCAAGGATCACTATTGTTGTTAACAAAAGGTCAACTTTACCCTACAACTGAGGGGTTCATTATTTCTATCCAGGATCGCGTGCAAACAACTGGAAATTAACGTCAAAATCATTCTAAGAAAAAAACGTGGAAGATGTCTGTAGAAAGTGCAACAAACCAGGAGAAACTATCCAACATATAACAGCCGGATGCTCCACTCTTGCAGACATCGCTTATCTGGGCAGACACAATCAGATCGCCAAGCTCATTCACGCGGAAATGGTCAAGAAATTTAATCTACTGAAATGCGCCCCCCCCTATCGATATACACCTAGCCCAATATTAGAGTCAGTCGATTACCTCCTATACTGGGACATACCGATTCTTACAGATAGAACAAGTGGACTACAATAGACCTGACATTTTACTTATCCAAAAAAAAAAATCAGCTACAATTATCGAGATAGGTTGCCCATTCACACACAACTTGGAAAAACAGAAACGGAGTCAATGTCAAAATATAAAACCTAGCCCTCGAAATGAAGCATGTCTGGAATCTGGATAGAATAGAGATAGTTCCCATTGTGATCTCTGTGGACGAAGCACTTAAAGAACAACGTTGAAAAATTAGGTCATGTGAAAAATTGCAATCCTCCAAACGTGCCGTATAACCAGAAAATTCCTTAATGGAGCAGGATAGGATGAATTTCTTCCCTTATTCCGTGAACATACCAGCTTGCTGAGATAAAATACAATAATAATAATAATAATGTATTTATTTTCGGCAGCGGTAAAAAAACATTAACAAAATAAATACATTGAGACAAAAGATACCGAAAAGGCGAAGTTCACAATTAAATGTGCTCAACCGCTTAACCTATCACTCTTTCCTATTATTTGGGTTTTCTACCACATGTATTATTATCCTCTTCAAAAACAAATCACCGAATTTACAAAACCCTCTGCGCCCGTGACGTTTACGCCAAAGGAATAGTCAGAGGTTATGTTTTGCAAATAATAAACGGAATAAACACAGAAATAATGTATTTTGCTGACGTTTCGGAAAGTAATCTCTTTCCGTTTTCAAAGTTTTTTTTGGAAGAACTTTTATTTTGCTGTGTATGTCAAATACACAGCTTTAAGATTCTGTTTATGTTATTTCCATGATGATATTTTCTTTTAGATAATGTTGAGTTTGTTAAGTTCTTCTTTTAACATTGGTAGCCAGGTTGTACAAATATCTACAGAACAATTCGATACGCACTTATCTTCATTTAATAAGATTATTGCTGATTCTTTAATTTTTCTTTTATTGGTATCTGTTTCTTTTGTTAAAATTTTTGCCGAGTCCCAGTTTATTCTATGTCCGTTTTCCCAAGCATGTTCACAAATCTTTGATTTCTGAATTTCATTGTTTCTAATGTAATTCTTGTGTTCATCCAACCTCACACTGAAAGGTCTGGATGACTCACCCACATAACATTTATCACATTCGCACGGGATATTGTAAATACAGTTTTTTGAATTCTGCTCCCTGTTTATCGGTTTTGTTTTTGTTAAAATAGATCTTAAAGTGTTCCCCGTTTGAAATATCGTCCTAACATCAAATTTGTCACCTATGCGGCGTAGCTTTTCCGATAGTCCGTACACATAAGGAATTATTGCTGTATAATTACGTTTCGGCTTTTGTCGTACCTGATTGTCCCTATTTTCAACATTTATGAAAACTCTCAACAAAGGCTTCAGGATATTGATTTTGTACTAGAACCTCTTTGTTAAATTTTTTCTCGTTATTTAATATTTCATTATTAAATGAAATTATTTTGGCCCTATCGTATAAACATTTTACAACGCCCCTTTTAACATTTTTTGACTGATTTGAGTTAAAATTTAGATATCTATTAGTATGTGTTGGTTTTCTATAAACGCTTGTTTCAATTGTATTATTTACCCTTCTAATTAAAACATCTAAAAACGGTAGTTCATTTCCACTTTCTACTTCTTATGTGAATTTAATAGACGGTTCTTTACTATTTATATTTTCCAAAAAACTATCTAGTAAATCGACACCATGAGACCAAATTGCAAAGATGTCATCAACATATCTCCACCAGACAACCGGTTTGTTTATACAATTTTGAACATGTGTGTTCTCAAAGTTCTCCATAAATATGTTGCTTAAAATTGGTGATAATGCAGACCCCATAGCCATACCAAAATCCTGCTGATAGAACTCATTGTCCAATTGAAAATAGGTTGTTTTTATACACAGTGTTAAGAGTTCCATTATGCTATTTACACTTAATTTAGTTCTAGTTTACAAATTATTATCATTTAGCAACCTGTCTTTAACTATTTTTAAGGTTTCATCTACCGGAACATTGGTAAAAAGACTAACTACATCAAAACTAACCATCAGTTGTGATTCATGAATATCGTTTTCATAATTTTTTTCTAATCGGTATTTCCAGATAATGGATCAATAATTTTAAGTAAAAATTTTGCCAAATTATGACATGGTGAATTAATAGAACTAATAATTGGTCTTAAAGGAATATTTTGTTTGTGTCTTTGGTAAGCCATAAAAATGAGGAGGCTTACTATGATGTGGTGTAAGTTTCCTTCGTTCAAAATTATTAAATTCATGTTTGTATTTAAACAAAGTTCTGTAAATTTTGGTCTCTATTGATTTTGTTGGATCTTTGTTTAGTTTTGAGTAGGGTCCCTCATTTACAAGAGTCACGATTTTTGTGTTATATATATATATATATATATATATATATATATATATATATATATATATATATTTATCTGTAATGACTGTGGCATTACCTTTGTCTGCTGGCAATATTTTTATACTTTCATCGCGTTTTAAAGAATTTATCGATAATTTTTCTTCTGGAGTTAAATTATCTTTAATTTTGTATTGCTTCTCTAAAGCAATTTTTGTCCGTATGCGATATTCATTACCATTATCTGTTGGTAAATTTTGAGCCGTTTTGAACCTATTGTAGTCAACTTAACTATAATGATAACCTAAAGGAAACAATAATAATGGTAATAATAACACAATAAAGATAAAACATAAAAAACTTAATAAAAAAATAATTTTCCTGGACTAAAACCACCCATTAGAACGTGCAATTATGATTATATCGATATCAAAGAAGGGAGAAAAAAAAATAACATGATTAGATAACTACATCTTTATATTTCTTTTTTAAACTCGGATAACTTGAGAGATTTTATTTCAATAGGAAAGCCGTTATAGAGAAACGCAATGTTGTATCGAAAACTCCACTCATAAAGGTGAGTTTTGTGTACAGGGGGAGTAATTAAACCTTTGAATTTAATATTGACATTATAAATATCGCTTCTGAAAGTGATTTTATTGTATAGATATGAGGGCGACTTAAATATTAATACCTTGTGGTAAAAGCTAAGCGTGTGCACTTCAAATCTTCCATTCATTTTTAGTCATCCAAGCTCCGAGAATTTATGAGAGATGTGTTGAAATTTTCGTATAACATAGATAAAACGAATGCAAGAATTTTGCACTCTTTGAATTAGATGATCAAAACATCCATAAAATCTGTTAATCATATTTTATTAAATTCAAAATTTACAGATGAAAATAATTTACCCGATTCATATACAGCTGAAATTGGACAAGGTGAAAATCAGAATAATTCATTCTTCTGAACACAAATAAATGCCACATAAGAACCGTGAAGTTAGCGCAGAGTTGCACTTATATTATTAATTATTACCATGGTGTTTATGAGCTCGGTTTTACCACAGACCGCAATATTAAATTGCCTAAACTACATTTCCCACTTGAAAATTCATGTATTCCGGGGTACACACGGAATTCTACTATCACTTAGTTTCAGACTGGAAATAATATACCTCGGTGGTAAGCGTGTAACATTTTGTCTGGTTGTTTTAATAATCTAAGAAAATTATATCTAGATTCACAAAATTTATATTTCTATATAAAATATTAAAATCTATCAAGCGCAAATAAAATAATAATATAATATCTGGATTGATTGGTACTGTATTATTGTTTGCTAAAAAAGAACAACCAGGATTTTACAGTTACAAAAAGCAAATAATATAGCATAAAAGAATGCACAATAATTAAATTAGAACAAATGATTGTTCTAATTCCACAGATGAACGCAAAACATTTTGTTGATGCTTTAGAAGAGTCCATTAGTATTTGTTTGCAAATATCTGATAATATTTACTGCCTTGGCGACTTAAACATCGACCTTCTCCAAGTTGTTTACCCGAATGCCGAGTATTTATTGTCTATGCTTGAAATTTTTAACATGAAACAAATCTTGAAAGATCCTACTAGAGTAGCTAATATTGGTATGTCATTAATTGATCTAATCTTAACAAACAATCCAGCCAGTATATTAACGTCGAGTGTTGGAGGCCTCAATATATCAGATCATGAGTCTCACCCAAAAGTTTCAGGTTCGATCCAAGGTCGTGGCAGTGGAAAATACTGTGAGAGAGATTTTTCCACTATACACGGATATTTGGTGTGTGTCCCTTGAGTAGAGGAAGTTAGCCGTAGGTCGGTCTCCCCCCACCACTGACCTTGACCTTGACCGTGCACCTGTGGTCCGTTCCTTCAAGGCCACGGTGGCACCGTAGGTTCGCATAGCATATACCGTGACCTTGACCTTGGACGGCCGCAGTGCGTTTCGACTTCAAGGGCGCAGTGTTGCTGTTACCCAGAACGATCACTTGCTGTGACCTTGGCCTTGGCTAACACTATTAGAGAATGCAAGGACGGAGCTTCCTCCTTGCCACGCAACTTGACCTCTAAAATCACATTAGTTCAATACGTACACAGTAAAATGTGGTGGGGTTCTATATTTTGTGACGTAGTATACTTTTTCTATAAAAAAAGCACGGACTATTAGAACAAAATCATATTTAGTCTGGTTCACCTACAGTTAATAAGTGAGCATAGTGTTGTGATCTGAAATATTTTAAGTAAGCAAAGTTCTGTAATATTTCTTGGTTAGTAATTCTTTCACTGTACTCAACTACTTAAATATGACTACCAATATCGATTTATTAGCCCTTAATGAACTTATTATTAAAGATACTGAAGTTTTAGACCAAAAACCTATTTCATCGTTAATTTTAAATAAGGTTTACGCCATTAAAAAAATGTTAATGCTTAATACACGTTTTGGAAAATCGATATTAGTACATTTATTTGATGAAAGTACAAGTACTACCTTTAAATCATTTTTGCCTAAACGTATTGCTGAACTATTAAATATAACTTTTATAGAAGAAATAAATTCGTCTAGTGGTAAATATGCGTTGATTTATTTAGGAGAGAATTCACCCATTTATACCGGTGCTAAATCAAGGTCACTAATAAAATTCGAAATTATTGCGTGATTTAAACTATTTAAAATATTTGTATACTTTAAATTATCAGACCAATAAATAAGGTATAGTGAAAGTATAACTTAGACTGAAATATTATAAATACACTACAATAGTAGTAGAGATGTAAGTAGTTTTATCATATATTTGATAACTTGTTCTAATTTTATTTATGTAATTTCTAGCCTCACTATAACTGGCAAGAATGTGGATGCAATATTCAGCAGAACGTTGGGTAAGGGCAGAAGACATTAATTCGGCAATTGAAAGACTATCTTCTGTACTAGGCGACTTAAGTATGGATAGACTCCATGCAATAAATTATGATCTGAATTACTGCTTCGATGCTGAAAAAGTTAAACAGCTTAATGAGGATTCTGAGAGGTATTACAGAGGTGCACAACTATGTGGTAAATTCTCTCGTGGTATTGTGAATTTAGAAGAATTCTGTGAGCAACTAGTGGAAATAAATTTAAAACATTTCCTATGTGACATAGAAAAATACTTACCTAAGAAAATTATTGAAAAGTATCAACTCGACCAATCTGATGAAGAACAGGATGAAGACAACTCAATTAGTAGTTAATCACTTATTGTAATTCTTCTGTTAATAATATTAATATGGTGTAATAAAATTATTATTATGGAAATATAGTTGTTTTTATTTTTAAAATTAAAATTGAAATAAATGAAACACATTATTAGATTATACATTAATTTATTTATAATTATTTTTGGTGACATACATTAAAAAATATTAATTATTAATCCTAAATATAAACATATTTAAAGATATTTATTTTAACTCTATATTTAAATCTATAATACATTTGTTAAGAAAGTGAACGTTTGCAAGAGAGCAGTGACTATATTTTGGTTGGGTGTGTTCCATACATCTTGGTACCTTTAACGATTTTAGATTGGGTATGCAGGGTGAGAAGTCATCTAGATCTATAACTCTATTCCATTTTAGATGATGCTGTAGAACATTTTTCTTTAATTTGCCTTTGCATACAATTATAACATCCTCTGACAATACGTTGCGTCGAAAATTATTAACAGCGTTTTGACAAAGTCGATGAAGTATTAGTGGGAATTCTGACAGTTGAATATATCCATCACTCCATTTTATGCCCCCATGGTAGTTGTTTTCTAACCATCGGTAGTGAGTCTGTTCGCCTTGGGTTAGTGATGAGAAAGGATTTGGTGGTTTGAAGAAATAGTGTGCTTGCTGATTAGTGTTACAACATAGAACAGCTAATTCTTTAACGGTAAAATCATTTGTTTTATATTGAAACCCCTGCAAGTCAACTATCAAAGTAGGAAATTGGCTACCTAATGACGTCATGGTAATAGGTATTCGTTACTTAGCACCAGCAATGCCACACTGAACTGAACCATCTAATGCGCTATAACTTAAATACGCATCGTGAAGTATAAGTGCATATACTCGAGTTTGTTCGGGAAACTTCGTCTTCCGTGTCTCAAATTCAATTTTTATATCGACGGTGGATGATTTCATTGCATCTGGTTGGTGTGAGCAATCAATAACAAACAATGGATTTTTTCTGAATTCGCCAAGGTCCATCATAGGTTCACTCATATCTTTATCGTAATAACTACGTTGGAAATTTTCATAGGCGTAGTAGGCTGCAGAGTCGAGTTTCTTATCGAAATTTAAATTCCAACGTTCATATGGAAATACTTCGGCATTTAAATATAGCCGAATATTATTTATATCTGCATGTATAAAACTTGCGGCGTCCTTGGTTCTGTCACTAGAGTTGCCATTGTTTTGAAATCCGATAATGATGTATCGAGGTCTCTCAAGACTGTTAGTGGTTTTAACAGCCCATATATCAGAAGCAGTATCACGTAGAGTGGGTAGCTCATAGAGATCCCACATACGGTAAGCCATTTTAACTTTAGCATTATTACTGCTCGTATCAATTTTCTTTAATAGTTTAACCTTTTGTCTAACTTCAGGCACAATATGTCTTATCTTCCATTCGATTTTGTTAATTTCTAACTGTGCATCAACTTCTCCAATGTAAGAGTCTTTAAAGGAACGTGCTATAATTAAAATTAATTCCTGTTTTGTATTTAAAATACCTTTGGTATAATCTTCTGCAAAACCCATGAGGTACTTAAGAGGGAGTTTACCGCTGAAAACGTGGCTGGTAGTATCTAAAATATCCTGTTTTTTCTCGGTGAGACCCCAACCTATAGTTAGTAGCGATGGGAGGGATGTTTGTCCATATGACACCCTAGTTTTCATTGTAGTAGTGATGCCAGGCTTCCTAACGACAGCGACCTGTTCACCACCCATTTCATATCTTATTTCTTCGAAGAGAAAAGCTAGCGCATTGTTAGATAGATAACACTTCTTGGTAACATCACTAGGGGTAAATTTTCCTTCTATATAAATGTAACTCTCTGTAATGTCAAGTATTAAGTCCTGAAAATTGACAGGAATGCGTACTTCATCAGAGTTTCTATAATATGGTGAACCGTGTGGTTTATATGTATGCTCATGTAAGCTAACGAGTGACTGATCGAATACAGGTTCCTCGAACACCTCAAGTTTTTCACTAGATGTAAAAGTCACCATTATTAACTATTTTTCTCTCAGTTTCAATCCGATGGATCGAAGAAATGCACGATCTTTAGCTGGCAGGTTATGTCTTAACCGTTTAAGCTCTACACGTTGAATGAGTCGATTTCCGCAGTCATTAGTCTTTTTATCGTCAATCACATTGAAACGATTGTGTGCTAATCGTTGTTGATTATATCGGAAACCCATTGTGTTTGCGATTTTAAAACTGTTTCAATTCTAGCTTTACGATAATCTTCTCACCACGAAAATTGATTAAATCTCCATTATCATCCAATATGCGTAGTGTAATGTTGTCGATAAACTGACGTCCTTCAGGTCTAACAGGCAAATATATGATGTTCGCTGGCTCTCTGGTAAGTTTGTAACCTGGTTCAACGTCTATGTCGAACTCGAAAAGGGTATGGGATTTAAGGGTATTCAGATATGCTCCAGAGATAATGTTGCAATCTACACGTATCATCCTTACTTTCATAATATCAACAGGTAATGTTGATTCATGATTAGTGTTTGGATGCAAATAAGTCGATTCAAATCCCAATAAATTACCAATAGAGTTTGCTTGTGTAAAGTCAATTCCATATTTTGACCAAATCTCACACTTTAGCGTATTGTTGTTCGCTCGCAGTCGAAATAGTTTTTCTTTTTCCTCTTTCTTATCACCGGGCATAGCTTTCAGTATTGCACGATATATCTCTTCAATTTCATAGGCTCCGCAAGGTATGTGGATAAGTGTGGGGGCTACTTTTGGTCCAATTCGATAGCAAAAACGATTGTTGGTTTCGTCCACATTGAATATAGAATTGTAAGAATAGAAGCCTGTTAATCCTAACCCATATCGACTATTAGTATCTAATTCAATGGGAGGATAAAACTCAGCACTGAGCACACTAGATCGGTTTGATAGAGTGAACGTATACGACATGACTGATGATATTTAGTGTTCTCTCATGAATTTATTGTGAACTACAGCAATAATCGTGGTGTAATTTTCGTTTTTTGCTGGATGACGGAGACGTTTGTATCTCATTATTTGATGCAACATTGACATCGCGCACTTTACAGTAGCAGCAAAATATTCTTCGAGGCGGCGGCCCATCATTAACATCAACACTGCTACCACCGCCATCATCATCATCATCATGATAATGTTCCTGACAGTATTGATATTTTAAAATATCAATATCATTCTGGAGATGCTGGGGTAGTTTGTCCCATACTAATGCAATTTCATGTGCAGCACATCCAATCATTACTTCTTTAGGCATATTTGCCAGTTGTTGTTTGCTCATCTTCAATAGACTGCGTAAACGGGAGAATGCGATTAGTGATTGACCCATCTGCTTGATGCTTTCCCGATCCATTTCAAGGTCTGCAGATGTTATTTCACAAGCGTTTGTAGTTATTTTGTAGTGAGAAACTTCAAACACAAATGACCACACCACACTGTGTTAAAATTTTGTTGGCGTTCATAGTTATAGTAAATTTTGTCGGTCGACTTTGAACCTCTGCGCAGATATAAAACTAATTCTGTCGGTGGGGGTAAATCACCAAAACTATCGAAATATGTGACTAAACTACCACGTTTTTTAAATGCAACCCAGTGTGTTCCAGGGCCATTTATACTGTCTAGATTTATGATGGCCGACTCATTATGACGTGGTCCAGAATATGGTAGAGTGTCCCGCATAAATATCCCCCGAAAATAGGGCACTTTCATCTTCTCTGCATAATATTTAAGATCGATATTAGTGAGAGGTTTTCGGGGTAGAGCATCTAGAAGTTTTTTGAACTTTGTGGTTTTAGATAAAGTCCTAGTCCTTTGCGATATGGTTTTAAATATAGCCCTTTACCACTTTTTCCTATAGAAATCGCCTCCATCTGCCTATTATGGCGATTTTTTTCAGCTAATTCCTCTCTACTCGTTTTAACATCATTTACAGCTTTAGCTATACCAGCAGCAGTGCCAGCTAAACTACCCAAAGCTGATAATCCAGCAAAAATGGGTATTAATGGTAGAATTCCACCCACTTTCGGTATTGGTATTATCCTAGGTGTACGAATATTACGTTTTCCACCAGCTGCTCTCATGTGTCGTCGTGCTGCTTGAAGCGCAATTTGCGTAACTTTTTTTGTGTCCTTAGCGATTTTTCGTTTACCACCGGCTTTACGTATGTCATCACGTACTTTACGTACTATTCCAGCACCAAAAGCTATATTTCTAGTTTTTTTCTTGTTTTTCTTTTTAATTATACGTTTCTTTGTAGTACGGGGTGTTGTTGACGTACAACCCATACCAAGACGTTGCTTTCCCTTCATTATAGTTGTAACTAACCACGCGGCGGCCTTTTCTTTGAAACTTACGTCTTTTGATTTAACTCGTTTCCAGGCAGCTTGTTCAAGTTGATAGTCTGCTTTGTGTCGGGCTGCTAAATTACTGGTGTTTTGATCGTATGCAATATCGTGCTGCTTGCATGCAGCATCGAGTTTGTTTATGCCTGGATCACCTCGGGCTAATCTTTTTTGTAATTTGGTGCCTGGACCACAATACTGGTAACCTCCCGGTAAGTGTAGTTCAAATGGGAGCTTATTTATTAGAGAATTGACTACCCCCTTACCAATCTTTAAACCACGACGATTTTCACGTGTGTGCTTCTCGGTTGACACCATTTAAATAACAATCACAATACGTACATCTATTTATATAGTATCCATCCGTGCTACGATGCGCATTGTGAAGCAGAAACAGAAACTTGCTGTAGATAATTTAGATGAAAAAGTAGGGTGTGGACTACAAGTCGAATCACGCCATGGCCCGCTACTTCCCTCAACTATTCGCGGACTCTTAATAGGTCCAAGTGGTTGTGGCAAAACAAATTTACTAATAACTTTGCTTACTCATCCACTTGGGCTACGTTTTTCAAACATTTACTTATATTCAAAGTCCTTACATCAACCCAAGTATGAATATTTACGCGATATATTAGCACCGATTACGGGGCTAGGATATTACACCTTCAGTAACAACGCGGAAATAGTGCAACCATCCGACGCTGAGCCTGAGTCTATATTTATATTTGATGATGTTATATGTGAAAAGCAAGATGTTATTCGAGCATACTTCTCAATGGGGCGTCATAAACATGTAGATTGTTTCTATTTGGCACAAACGTATTCCCGCGTCCCTAAACAGTTGGTAAGGGATAATAGTAATTTCATAGCAATTTTTAAGCAGGATGATATGAATTTACACCACATTTTCTCAGACCATGTCTCACCGGATGTGACTTATAAAGAATTTCAAGAAATGTGTGCAGAGTGCTGGAAAGACAAATATGGGTTTCTTGTAATTGACAAGGATAGAGAAGTAAATGAAGGGAGATATCGCAAAGAACTTGATAGTTTCATATATCCATGAAGTATTGTAATTAAAATTTTAATTGGTCTACAGATAGCATCGGGATAACTTCAGCAGTGAGGCTGCATTTGTTAGACATGAATGACAATGGTGAGAATAAACTCAGTAGTGCTATAGGTAGAAACATGAGAGAAGAAATAAGACTGAAACGTGAATTGATTGAGGCCACCGATTCAGTGCGCAAAAAATTCAACTCTGTGAAGAGAAGAAACGTTGAGAATCAGTTAACACTCGAAAAAATTTATGAACCCATAACAAAACCATTAAAGGTTATATCATCTGCTTCACATAACCAATCGCTAACACAACCTCAGAAACCAACACAACCGATAGAAAGTGCAAGAGCTAGTACTAGTACATTTAAAGCAACACCTGAAACTAGTGATGAAGATGGTGACAAAAATGCAAGTCAACAATATTTTTTGGAAACACCACCGGGATCGTCGTTAATGAGCACTCCATGTTCAGAAAGTTCTATTAGTGGCGCAGAAGGAAAATGTGATATAGTGCAAACACATTTAGAAAATCTGAAATTCGACAATGCTAGGTATGATACTATATACGGTGTACGTTTAGACCCCCATACAGAAAAACTACAAATGGGTAATGCTGAAATACGCTTTTCTAATGGAAATATCACATTGTGGCGTGGAACTAAGAAGGTGGGGACGTATTCTGGCAGTCCTAAGTTATATGATATGATATTTATGAAACAACCACAAATTTCGCGTAGTAATGAGGCTATTATTGGCGACAAAGAGTGTCAATTATATGGGGGGATTTTAAAACAGACAAAAGCACCATATAAAAATTATGATATGAAACAGGGTTTGAATAAAGCTAAATGGAAGAAATTCACTAATATTATAGAACCATTGGTATCTTCTACAGTTGTGACGAGATCTAAAACTGGCTTAGGTGTTCCTATTAATAAATTATACAATAATAGAGGTGTTGACTATGTATATTGGAATAAACCGAAAGAACTGGTGGACCGCCTACGCCTGCTCTATAGCTCAAAAATGGTTGGTAACAATGGTGTCAATAACGAAATAGTCAGTTTATTGGAAGAAATGAGGGAAGAAAGGATAATCTATTAGTGAAGTTAAAATTCATTTCACACTTATTTAATTAGTATAAAATATTGTGAAATGCTTAAACGGGGTCAGACGTAAACAGAAATGGCTGTTGTAAACAACACAATTGACAAGTTCGGTAGACGAAGAAGTAAGAATAATAAATCGATTATCGTACATGGACCTCCAGGTATTGGTTTTAAACTTACCGCAGATAATCAATTTGATATGCAAAATAAGCGTTTACTGAACATTGGTGAACCAATAAATCAAAAAGATGGTGTAACTCGTAACTATGTAGACGAAAATATCGATAAATGTATGAAAGACATTAAAAAGTCACACATTGCTTTTATGGAGAATCAGTGGACTGAATATAGTAAGTTTGTACACAGCAAAATTACCGAGATGATTAATGACGCTCTGCAACACATTAATAAAGAAATTTCTGGAGTTAAGAAATTAACCGAGGACAATTATACTATTTTATATGATGCAATAAGCAAAGTGCACCACATTCTCGATGAATCCCGTCTGAAAGGTATGACAGTGCGACAGAAATCACTTGGAAATATTGTGGCACAAGCTGGGAGGAACGATCGTAATCAACAAGTGATAGATGAAATAGTGGCTGAAGTCACGGACAACGCTGCTACATTAGGAAAAAAGTGAAAAAACAGACCTAAATTATCTATATAAACGCCTGACTTAAACTTCAATTATGGTGATTAGTAATGAGAAATTACAAGTTGTTAACGAATTGCATAAAGCTTGTAGGAGAAATTTCCGTAGAAGAAGAACAATAATCAAAGGTTATGGTGATTTATGGCAAATGGATTTAGCTGAAATGCAACCATACGCTGATGAAAACAATGGTTATCGATACATTCTCGTAGTGATCGACTGTTACTCAAAATATTTGTGGACTAAACCTCTAAAAAATAAAACTGGTGTTGAAATTACTAAGGCTATGAGAAGTATTTTACAAGAATCAAATTATTCTCCTAAAAATCTACAAAGCGATCAGGGTACGGAATTTTACAACAAAAACTTTTCTGCTTTAATGAAACAGTACATCATTAATCATTACTCCACGTATAGTACGAAAAAAGCAGCAATTGCAGAAAGAGTAATACGAACATTAAAAACCTGGTTATATAAAGAATTCTCAGCTAGAGGTAAATACAAATGGGTTGACATTCTATCCGACATTACAAAATTGTACAATAATAAAATACATCGTACGACTGGTATGAAACCTGCTGATGTTAAACCAACTACACGTTTAAATGCTTATAATCACATTAAAATTGCTTTGAAACCTAAATTTCGTATTGGCGATATAGTTCGAATCAGTAAATATAAAGGTATATTTGAAAAGGGGTTCACACCAAATTTTTCAACTGAACTTTTCAAGATCGTTAAAATAAATGTAACAAATCCCACAACATATACACTCCAGGACATTCATGGCCAACCAATAAAGGGGTGCTTTTATGAAATGGAGCTACAAAAAGCTAAATACCCTGATGTCTACTTGGTGGAAAAGGTTTTAAGAAGGAGAGGGAACAAGGTTTTTGTGAAGTGGCTCGGATTCTCTAATGACCACAACTCTTGGATTAACGAAGCAGCTCTTATTTAATATTGTCACATTCTTTATATAAAATGTGTATATTTATAACAACTAATATTTTACTTATGTTTAGAAATTTCATAATAAAATGTGTGTATTCCATTAATATTTGTTTTATTTATTTTCCCCATATAAGACTCCAAAGCCTTAGTAATTATATACACATTAACGAAAAAATATATACAAATGCAAATTTGTTAAAATTTTTGAATTAATTTTTACTCCTAAAAATTATTAGATGAAATCAAGAAAATCATTTTAATAAATTTTATTGAGAAGAAAATATTTACAACGAATTATAGATTAAATATATTTATTTAAAACGTATATAATACAGAAAAAATACAAATACATATTTATGGAATTAATCAGATGAAATCCCCCCGTCTCGACAGTAACGCTTCCTGACAGAAACATTCTCTGTTGTGTTTCATCACACCTCCATAAATATGTCCAACATATTCACAAAGTAAAACACTGTATGTCTTCTCGTCTCTGCATTTGCTGCAAATATTGTTCCAACAATCACCAGTGTACTTGTTGCAAACCAGACACCGCTGCCTCAATGGGTGCTCCACCTTGCATGTCTCACAAACATCTCGGATAATTCCAAAATTTGTACGAGTCGTGGGTTGTAGACACTTGTAGCACTCTTGCTCCAGACGCTCACGTGATGCTGCTTTTCGGACGGTATTCACTGGCACTGGATTTTCTTTTATACAATTTGAACATAGTCCAGTACATGGATTAATTTGCTGCTTTGCCCAGAATTGGGAACAATTATAGCACAGAATTGCACCATCCATACTATATGGATATACGGCGATTGTTGGTTTCGATTGCCACTCTCTTGGACAAGACATTGCTGTTTTAAAAACAAGTGTACGGTATGACAGCTGAATAATAACTGAGTTCCTCCTCATGGCCTTGTTTGTTTAAGTAGTCGCTGGAATTGCCGATATTAGAGCCATGGTATGTCGTTAGAGATGATGTGACGTCACCAGCAACATGTTTAAAAGAGGAGGTGTAACTCCACGTTAGATCAGTTGCTTTGCAAACTTCAACGTTGATCATTCCGTCTACTGTCTTATATATTCGTTTCCAAGTATTAATATGGCTGCTGTACCTGCTGGTTGGGCTAACCTCAGATTCCTGGACTGGTTAGCATCCCTAGATGTCCTCAACAATATATGGTACCTTGAAGAGGTAGAGGACGACTTGGCTGCTCCCGAAGACGACGAGGTAGAAGTTGAAGACGATGAGGAAGGCGATGAGGAAAGCGACGAGGAAGACGATGAGGAATTTTTTGACGCTGAAGAGGGTGCAGACGATTCAAGTGATGATGAGGGTATCGTCGTAGATGTTCCCCACCAAAGAGGGCAGCGGTGGATAACATCAGAATATTTAGCAAGGGTGAACCCGATGGATGGCATCTTCTGCACCACCATGACCTTTGTTGCGGTCCAAGTAGTGGGTGGTATGGAATACAATCTTTGCCACGGATGTTTTCTGGGATACCAGTCTAGGGTGGATCCTGGGAGACATCGTCATGTGGACTACCATGCCACTACAAGGATAATGAGAGGCAGGCGGGGATATTGCAAATCTTGCAGAGATCCACTCTATCAGATTAGGCGAGTGGAAATCTGCAATATTTGCAATATGGACAGATAATTTGTAGTTTTTTTTTGTAAATATGTATATATCTCTTAGTTTATTGTAAATAATTATGTAATTAGTTTTAGTGATAAATAAATGTATATATTTAATTTTTAGTTTATTGTAAATATTATATAACTAGTTTAAGTGTTAAATAAACGTTAAATTGAATCTTATTTTTTGTTTTATTTACTAAATATTTAAATGTAAGTAACACAATGTTACTAGAGAAATCTGTGTTTCACTTCGATTATTGCTTATGTTGACAGTGCTATTGATATTGATGGTGTTAAAAATATGAGTATTAGGACACTTTCTACTCTTATTTGTGTGAGTAGTGAGGTGGGGAGTGATGAGGTGGGGGTGGTGGTAGGGGCTATATATACATAAGAAAGCCCTCACCATCCTCAGTTTACTTTCTACGCTCCAACATGTCTGAAGTACAAGACAATACTGTATCTTCCACTTCAACCATGTTCGTTTTGTGCGAAAGGTATCGTGCCTACCTGCAGCGCGTTAGAGAGGCGACAAGGGGTGGTGTAGCAGATAGCACCACCTCACCAGAAGAATACCAACCATTGGAGAGGTCTCCGTCCACATGGTCGATGGACACTGTGCCCAATGATGATTCCGAAGACGAGATGGATGGAGTAATTCTGGAGGAATCATCGACGGACACAGCGGAATCGTCTGACTCGGAAGATGATGCAGCCATTCTGGTGGAGGAATCTACCGATGAAGATGAGGATGCAGCCATTCTGGTGGAGGAATCTGCCGATGAAGATGAGGATGCAGTCATTCTGGTGGAGCATGATTCGGACGGATAATTCTGTTTTATTTTATGTATATATATTTTTGTTATTTATAAATAAATGTATTAAGAGTTATTCTTTTTTTATTTCATTTCATATACAATAAATAACAGTAGTAAAGTAAAGAATAAAAAATTGCTTTAATATAAGAAATAACGGGGTACTTATTTAAGTAAATTGGTTATTCGTATTTGGACTGTCGGTCAAAAGTGTTGCAAAAGGTGTATCGAGGTCACAGTTGTCCTCCAGTACCGTTTCTACTCACTTCCGACCTTTAGTTTTGCCGCAGCAGACTTTTTCCCGGAACGGCTAGTCGTATCGCTCCGAAAGTGGTTGCAATCGCTTCCCAGTGATCGATTTAGTCGAAAACGATACCTCGCGTGTCCTCGGGCGTCTTCGGGTGGCTTCGGGAAACTTCGGGAGTGTTCGGCATGAGTTCGGCTTTTCGCTTAAAATTGCAGCCTTTGCATGTGTGAACTCCCCTGAAACGTGTTTTGATTTTTTTATTCCCCCAATCCTTGACAAAACAGTGAATAACGCGTTCGGTAGTGTTCGGATCGATTCGGAAATTATCGGAATCGATTCCCAGTGGTCAGTTTAGTCGAAAATGACCCCTTACGCGTGTCTGAGTGTACTTTGGAAGTTTTTCAGTTGTTTATATATATATATATATATATATATTTTTTTTTGTCCAATATTTGTGTATAAATAAATGTATTAAAATTTATTTTTTATTTCATCTACGATGAATACAACAGTTCTAATCTAATTATATACTTAAATACACAATTTACCAAAAATTCCATGAAATATATATATAAACTCGCGTTATAGGTAAGTATAAGAGTAAAGTATAAGAGTTTCCTAGGACCAAGGTAGCCCAGTGGTAACGTGGCTTGCTTTGTAAACTTTGTGAACGAAGGTTTGGTAGTTCAATCCCTAGCACTTGCAGGGATTTTTTTCAACACGTAAATTATAAAATTATAAAATTATAGAATTATAAAATTATAATTATAAAATTATAGAGTTATAAAATTATAATTATAAAATTAAATAACAATTTTCCGCTATACCACTGCGCTACCTTGGTCCCCCCCCCGGGTGGGTGGGTGGGCGCGGGGGGTTTTGGCAGAGGCGGGGGCGACGCTTGCAGCCTTCGGTCACTTCGCCCGCATAAACCTTTTTTTAATTTTTTGAGCCTTTTTTTTTTTTTTTTTTTTTTTTTTTTTAATATATAAACCTGAACTAACCATAACCCAGCGCGTGACGCGGGGGGGGGGGGGTTGAGGGGGGTTGGGGGGGGGTTATTACTTTCTACATTTACATTTTTTCTAACCTAACCTAACCTAACCTAATTTTTTTTTCACATTTTTGCATTTAAATTTTTTTTTACATTTTTTCTAACCTAACCTATTTTTTTACATTTCAATTTTTTACATTTTTCTAACCTAATCTAACCTCATTTTTTTTCAGTTTTACATTTTTACTTTTATATTTTTTTACATTTTTTCTCTTAACCCTAACCTAATACTAAATTTATGTACAAACATTTTTAATGCAACATTCTGTAGTGTGTTTACGCACTACCTTATTCCCAGTTTCTTTTTTATAGCATTTAGCTTCCTTGTACATCTCTCAGAGGCTTTGCGACGCTTCGCAATGCCTCTGAGCATTTCATCGGCCCGAGAATTCAACATCTCCGCCTTCCTTTTGAGGGACTGCGCGTGATCCTTTAATTTGCTGTCATCATCAGTTGCACTTTTAAGTTCCCTATCCTCCCGCTGCAACTGTTCATACATGTTCAAGAAATTTTTGAAAGTTTCATTTTGCTCTTCTTGGGAGAATAACTCCGATTGTGAATCAGAATCACTTTCATTCACAACCAGAGCACGGTTACGGGGTTCCTGCGTTGGCAACACCGCATGAGAGCATCCTGGCAACGGCGCGCTCGAACATACCGGTTGCACTTTCGTCGGCTTTTTTGCAGCATCTTTTTTCGGTTTCTTAGCTACCGACTTTTTTGCAGCAGCTTTTTTAACCACCGGTTTCCTTCCCGATAACGGCTTTTTATTTTTAGCTGCTGCTTTCTTAGGCTTTTCAGGTATCTCTACCTGCCCCTCGTCTGAGCCAACATCGGGAATAGGGCTCAGGCGAGCAGGTACAGATGCTTGCGCCGATAAAATTCTTCTAAGAATCGACACGTCATCATCTTTCTCGGTATTCTCTACCTGCGGCTGCTTTGTAGATGTTGAAGGATGCGTCGTCATCTTCTTTTGGCCTTTCTGCGAATAAATCTTTGGTTGGGCAGGTTGAAATTCGTCCTCAGAATTTGTCTCCGTAACCGTAGGGAACCTAGACCACGCGGCGTTCGGGTAGGCCTCTCCATTAGATGTACTAGCTCTGGCTTCATCTGAAGCCAAAGCCTGCGCGTCCAATTCGGAGAAATCGAAATCACCCAGCAAATCATCGTTCAAATCGGTCAAATCCGTCGGGATTTCAATATCCGGTAGTAAACCCATGCCAGGACTCGTCTGGTTGTTCGCCACACCATTACCCGGACAAGCGTCGCCATTGTCACCCACGCCAGGGCTCGTCTGGTTGTTCGCCACACCATTACCCGGACAAGCGTCGCCATTGTTCGCCACACCATTACCCGGACAAGCGTCGCCATTGTCGTCTTGCCCTGGCATATAATTAATTAAGTATGCAGCCACAGCACTCAACAAAGCGCCTCCCTTACCGCTACCACCAGAAACACCAATCTTTTTTTGTCCTACCATTGTCACAACAAACACAAAACGGACACGAGAAACGGGCACGAAACACAAAACACAGAACACAAAGAATGCTAGGAATAGAGCAGACAGCACTATTTTGCACACTTCCTTACAACTCGAGAGCTGGAGACGGAAAGAATCTTTGTAGCATCTCTGAAGCCCATAACGCTGAACTAACCCCTCCACTCCCTACCACTCTTGTTCCTATTGGTTCAAATTATTTCCCTACACACTCTAACTAACCCCCTACTTCCCACCCCACTCTTCCTATCGTCTCTCTCTATCTTATTGCCTACAGTACTCATACAATAAAAATACCATTTAGTAATTTAAATCTTTATTTATAAATTAACATTTTATTTCATACAAATATCTCTTACTTCGACTTACACATAACATGAAATATCACAATGAATTTTTCAATTGAATATTATAATTGTCGACCTTTGCGTTAACAAGTAGAAACATTATTAACAATTAATCACTCAACTCATTCATTGCTTTGAGTAACACATCTAGTTTATCATCATCCTTTAAAACATTTCGTTCAACGACACTATTTAAGGCTGATATTAACCACTTTAAATTCTGCTCTGGTTCACTCTGAAAAAATGTTATGTCTGAGTGACCCCAGGGTAGAGTTTTAGTGGTATTGGGAATCACAAAACGTTTATCGTCATAATAAGAAAGAGCAACTTTATTCCGCATCTCTGTATAGATATCATGCAAGTGACTTCTGAAAGTATTCATTTTACGAAATATTAACCCGCCCTGCTCAACAATTTTTCTGTAGTCATCTATTGTAAGTTGTTTTTCAATCACAGATTTCTTTACTCCCTTGGCTTTTTTCAACTCATTACCGACCGATTGCACGTAGTACGCTTTCGTTCCAGTACCATAAAAGCTGATAATAGGATCTTCGGGGAATTCGTCTTTCATATTCCCAAGCACAGACGAGCCTTTTGGAATATTAAATTTATTTCCCTCCCTGTAATTAGAAGTATCAAATTTTTCTGGATTTTGTACAATAAAGTCATAGAAGTTATCTGTATAAACTTTCATAATTAAGGAATCGGTGTCGGTGTACAACAAAGAAGCATTAGCACCGAATTGACGTTTAATAACACCATAAAAAAAATTATACAGTACCGTCTTCGATAATTCAAGAATACAAAATCCTACGTAAATTGGTTTGTTATAGACTACTTGCAATTTGCTCATTTCAATCGCTACAAAATCCTCAGAAAAAATTGTGCAAGATTTGAAATTTGGACGAGCGATTAATGCGTTTGCACCTATAGTTCTTCTAACATTTTCCCAATGAGTAATCAACTTTATATCTCTTCTATTATCAACATTTTCCATGGTTTTACCAAATACTGCATTATTCATTAATTTATATTGGTCTTTTTCAAATTTATTGGTCGCTGAATTTCTCATTTGCGTATTTAAATCGATGTATTTTTTTAACCAGGGCGACTGCTTGAACTTAAGTACTCTATGGGTTTTTAACACCATTAAACCATTTTCAATGGCTTGTTTCAAGTTTCTATAATGCACAACATATCGTCTCTTATCATTCAAATTTGGGATTAATTTTGGTGATTTTGATTTTGATTGGGGGGGTATAATATTTTCTACTAAGAAAGGGAGATCTGAATGTAAATCGTGTAACTCTTGCGGATAATGTATGTCTACTTCAAAAACATACCCGTGTGGACTCTCGTCTGAAATATTAGTAACATCTAAGTCGATAATTTCTCTTTCGGACAGCCACTCAAATCCCCCTGTTGGTAATGCTTGGGACATACTATGACCGTATAAGTTCGTAGCATCAAGATATGTGATAAATGACGACGGTTCTGAGGGATCATAATTGGGTACAAACTTATTATTTGCGATATGCTTCCTTTCTGTACACTGGCTGACACCACCGCGTATAGCTTTTTTAAAAAAATGTATCATATCGATATCTGTTAACAATTCAAGTTCTACCGCTGTTAGTTTCAACATAGCGTCCCAAGATAAACCTGGAGCTGTGTAATATTGAGCTGGATCCAATTTATATTTATTCACGCAAATTTTACGAAAATTTTCAAATACGTCACACAAAAGAAGGACATCTGATTTTAAATACAGGTCTGAATAGTCACCCAAACTCTGGCACTCAAACAATTCCCACACATTTTTAGCCCTTTCATAATCGTCATCTGATATATGTGTTTCATTTAGGCTGTCATAGAATTCCTGCTTGGTGGGTAGAACACGATTATTTAATTTCTCTAAGTTATCTACGAAACTATATGGAAATACACCCTTCCGTCGCATTAAAATAAATTTTGCATTATCGGTAAAAAAGTTCTTCATTGTAACCATTTGACCTTCATTTAAATTTTCCCCTAAATTTTGTAGTGATGCTGACATAAATTTAAAACTATCGATGAAACGTAACCGCAAATATTTATTTTTTGTTTCCCCCTTGTCAGTAACGTAATCATGCATGTAAAGATGTTTTGTAAAAGATATATATTTTTCTTTGTTTTGTGGTATTACGTCAACTTTATCTTTATGAGCGCATAACTCTTTTACAAATAAGTGAATATCGTATCCACTCATGTTGTGAAATATGATAGGTACAAAATTTGGTAGTTTATAATTTAAATTACAGATCGAGTGCGCGGCACCGAATCGTATCTTACCAGTTAAGTGGCAATGATCTTTCACCTTTATATCACCTTCTGCAAAAGGCTTCTCACATATACCACAGATGGTTGCATTGTCAAAATTTTCTCTTTCTATCGCTGTAAGCGGGGACATGGGGATTACATCTTTCATATATCTATTATAAATTTCCCTTAAATCAGCCTCTATACATGATACAAATACTTTTGCTGCATCAGATCCGCGATATAGTTCAAATTTAGAAATGCTATTATCAAAGGAACATTTTATGTAATACGCGAAAGAGTAAGGTTCATGAATAAACGTTTTGTTGGTATAAGAGCGTTCAGGATTTGGCTCGCAAGTATTTATCGGTTTCAAAATGGATTCAAAGTCTGCATATACTACAAATGGTACTTGCATTTGTCTGTCAAAATTCTCAAATTTTAATATATTTTCCGGTACACGTTTCCCATATTTATCAACCCGAAATTGTGTCGATGGTGTTGTAGTGTAAATATGATTACAATCATTTGTTTGGTGAGACATTAGCTGACGTTCGTTACAGAAATACAGCAAACACCCATCACAAAAATATTTTCTATGTCCGTGAGCGGATATTTGATTTGATACTAATCCAGATAAATTTTTTATCCAACAATAGTGAGTTTTAGCACAATCCGATTTACAATGATGATTCTGATCACATTCCGCGGAAATTAATAATAAGTTAACATGAATACGTAGTTTCTTCTGAGAATAACGCAAAGGTCCGACAACATCATATTTTACTTTATTATTCTCGAATTTCTTTTCTAACCCATACACATTAATAGATATATTATTCAATTCCTCAAATTTTGAAATGTCTCTCAATTTCATTGGAAAATTCATACCTGTCAAATTTAGAACTCTTGAATAATGTGGATAAGATGACATTTGAGATGTACCACCATTTGCAGGATACAATGCTGAAGTGACTGCCCAAGCAAAACAGTATTGGTCCTGGTTTTCTATATTCACTACGGCCTTCTTATTTGCGATGAACTTTGGTAACTTGATATATGATGAACCACCCATTGGACTGTACTTGTTTATATTAATTTCAACAAATTTTATTTGTTCGAGGGCCCACCCTAAAAATAAAAAAAAAATGTCAATTGTTATTCCACATACCAGAAGATATTTACATACCAGAATCACGCTCTTGGAACTCAGTAGTTTGCGCAACCATCATGTCTATAAAAGTGTCGAGTGCAATGTTTAAATCCACACCTTGATCCAATATTTTATTACACGTATTAAACGATTTAATTTCAGCTATTTCTTGTGCTTGTAATATATAGCTGGCAAATGTCTCCATGTTTACTTTCACAGTTTTATGAAGTAATAATATTTCTTCTAGTAAATTCAATATTTTATGTCGAATTTCGTTGAAAAATATTATATAGTCCAGTTTCTCATTATCACTATGCACTCGGTATGTTATGATTCTATATTTGAAAGCACTGCGAACAATTTCTGTACCATCCATCAAACGTACACATGAATTTGTTCTGTGTTGTAGTGTTCTTTTATGAGACTTCATTTGGTTAGTTGTTAAAGTCACATTACAGCTATAACACGTCTGCATAATTACCGATGTTGATGGATTCGAATCCAATTTCACTTTCTTTGCTGGCGGTCCATTACCATTTAAACTGTTACACGCCTCCCTCTGATGACGTCGCATATTGTCACTGCGAGTGAAGCTTGCACCACAAAAACTGCACGAATACATATTTGCTTCTTTACTCTAGGAAATTGACGTTAAGAATGATCCCATATTAACTCCTTTCACTCTTTTATAGAAAAGATATACTACGTCACAAAATATCAAACCACGGCACATTACGAGTTGCGTGGCAAGGAGGAAGCTCCGTCCTTGCATTCTCTAATAGTGTTAGCCAAGGCCAAGGTCACAGCAAGTGATCGTTCTGGGTAACAGCAACACTGCGCCCTTGAAGTCGAAACGCACTGCGGCCGTCCAAGGTCAAGGTCACGGTATATGCTATGCGAACCTACGGTGCCACCGTGGCCTTGAAGGAACGGACCACAGGTGCACGGTCAAGGTCAAGGTCAGTGGTGGGGGGAGACCGACCTACGGCTAACTTCCTCTACTCCCTTGTCTCTAAATGTGTAGCCCCCTCCCACACAAGGCTCTTCTAGAGCCTGCCGGGATAAAGGGGGTCGTAATTACTTGTGGTGTTATTTATTTATGAATTAATACAGTGCACTATAAAATATACGGTACCTACAGTGGAATCATTTCTGTATACATTTAGAGGCTTTAAAAATTTCGATGAACATAAATTTCAATGACATTTAGAAAGTATCCCACTTCAAAAAAATTTTTTATACGTGATGTTGATTTCAACGTCGATTATCTTAATCATCGTCCGTTAACTTTATTTGATCAGCACAATATGCCAACAAAAACTGCTAAAATAACAAAAAAAAGACCACCTTGGTTGACTGAAAATGTCAGATTTATGATGACGGTAAAGGACAGAGGAAAAATACTTTTGGGAAAATTAAGTTAACGCGACATTGGATAGGCAAAAATGTGCAACTTAACAACACATGCAATTTCCAACAAAAAGACAGACTTTAGTTATATCGTTGCTAATAAAAATTCTAAGCAATTGTGGAGGGAACTAAAACTATTTAACATATCTACAAAAGCTAAATACGAGTTAACGCATATAATGGAAGATCTTGAGGCGATTAATAATTATTTTCCAGACAGTATTCCAAAAATTTTTGGAGACAAAATAGAAATTATTATTATTCGACGAATCTTCTCTTTTAAGCTTATTAGTACTGAAGATCTGCGAAAAATTATTTTAAATTTAAAAATTAGTTCAGCTTGTTATCGGTTCTCTCTAAAGTTATGGAAAAAGTAATGGAAACACAACTTAGAGAATATCTTGATAGCTATGATATTTTGCCGTTCACACAGTCAAGCTTCAGGCCAGACTATAGCTGCATAACACCACTGCTAACTATTACTGATGATATAGTTCAGGCAAGTGACGAGGGTAACTCAACGGCATTGGCACTTCTTCAAGTGGTGCAAATAATGATGCAACTAGTTTATTGTCATCTTATTTAGAACAGCGTAGCTGACAAGTATGGCTATAGGAAGTTATTTCCACTAGCAGAACTGTATTGACAGGTGTGACACAGGGATCTATTCTGGGCCCCTTACTTTTCACTGTCTACATATCGCAATTTCATAGTTCATAAAACACTAAAAAATACATATGTACGCTGAGGATACGCATATCTATTATTCTTTTCCTTCTGAAGATACAAAAAATTGCTAAACAAAGATTTAATAACAACTTACAATCCTTAGCTGAGCTATCTTATTAATATTAAGAAATAGTTTTAATATCACAATTAATAATACGCCTTCACAAATTTCGGTTAGTGCTAAAAATCTTGGAGTTATTCTTGGCCCTTTATTACGTTCCCGCCAACATACCCAAAAAAAATGTGCAAAATGCTTATAATGTCCTTAAACTGCTTTTTAACACGCTTCTTATTAGCTCCATCTGTATGTTTATTTGTAACGCAATCTTTGAACGTCATTCTCACCCACTTTAAAATGTCAGATTAAACTGAAACTTTGCACACTTATCAAGGACCGATGACGATACAATAATTTGACAACTTTGTCCTAATGTCCTCACCAGGATCATCAGGATAAAATAAAAATTAAAAAATGACTAATCTAGATTTTGCCGGAGGCGCCGCTGTTATTAATATATATTTTATTACAAACGGTCAACCCTCCCAGAGGTCCGATAGAAGGGTAAGGCTCTTATACAACAGGGTGTGCCCGGTTCCCTGAGGTTGACGCTAGCGACATGACATTTTTAGTCACTCTCTTGCCATCTATCCCTCGCCATGTTTCTCATCAATATATTGGATGGGGTGAATTTTAGAATTAGCATTATGAACACCCATACACATAGAAACCAGCTGATACCCGCCTGCTTTTCGAAACCGCTGAGTTTCCGATAGTAGTAGATAATTACTATTACATCATAATGTATGTATTAAAGTTGGAACTAGCGTTTAACAAGGGCGTATACAACGGCAAATACGTTACAGACAATTAAAACGAGGAGATTGGCAAAAAAAAATTATCGTTTGAAAAACTAAAAAAACACGCTTTAGTAGCAAATCGAACTAAAAAGTAAAAAATAATGTTTAAATATTAAGATTTTGTTCAACAGCGATAGAAAGTCCACTAACTCAATATAATTAAATGATTTTTAATGAGTTTAAAATAAGAATGAAGTGATTGACAAAAAAAAATCATTTTATTGTAAAAGGCTTGGCGTGCTTTTTACTATATTTTTATAATTCTACTTTTATCAATAGCTACCAATAAAATATTTATATCAATTGATATCAAGCGCCCCAAGCTTTTTACAATAAAATATTTTTTTGCCAATCACTTCATTCTTATTTTAAACTTATTAAAAATCATTTAATTATATTGAGTTAGTGGACACTCTATCGCTGTTGAACAAAACCTTGATATTTAAACATTATTTTTTACTTTTTAGTTCGGTTTGCTATTAAAGCGTGTTTTTTAGTTTTTTAAACTATTTTTTTTTCGCTAATGTCTGTAATTATCTGTAACGTATTTGCCGTTGTATAAACCCTTGTTAAACGCTATTTCCAACTTTAATACATACATTATGATGTAATTAATTATGTACCACTAGCGAATACTCAGCGGTTTCGAAACGCAGGCGGGTATCAGCTGGTTTCTATATGTATCGGTGTTCATGATGCTAACTCTAAAATTCACCCAATCCAATGTATTGGTGAGAAACGTGCCGAGGAATGAATGGCAAGAGGGTGACTAAAAATGTCATGTCGCTGGCGTCAATTTCAGGGAACCGGGCACGCCCTGTTGTATAAGAGCCTTACCCTTCTATCGGACCTCTGAGAGGTTTGATAGTTTGTAATAAAATATATATTAATAACAGCGGCGCCTTCGGCAAAATCTCGACAATAGATTAGTCATTTTAAAAAAATTATTTTATCCTGATGATCCTGGTGAGGACATTAGGACAAAGTTGTCAAATTATAGTATTGTCATTGGTGCTTGATTAGTGTGCAAAGTTTCAGTTTAATCTGACGTTTTGAAGTGGCTGAGAATCACGTTCAAAGATTCCGTTACAAATAAACAAACATACAGGTGAAGCCAATAATAACGTGTTAATAAAATGGCTATGAACTATCATTTTAAAAACAAATATTATATTGTGATACATGGTGAAAAAGATAATAATTCAAATATTTGAAATATTTCAAAAACCCAAACTTACAATATATTGAAACATTCATGTACTAAGTTCTGTTGTTAAACTGTTAACGATGATATTATTTCTAATTTTAATGACTATAAACATATCATCTCATTAGTCCTGAAGAAGACAATAAAGGTTGTCGAAACGTCGACTTTAAAGAGGATATAAGGTATGCTCCTTTTATTTGATCAAATTACCGACAAAATACCTACCTAGCATATATTTTTTATATCACAACATCCCTCCCTGAATTTTCTAGAAGCAAATCTTGTACTGTTACGTATTAGAGAACCATAATTTTGAGGTTAACTTCGCCCTTAATAAAGACATGTTATTATTATACTAAAAAACTATCTTTGTGATACATTTGATCACAATCATTACAACAGTTTTAGAAAAAAATAAAATAATTCTTTTAATCTTTGAAGGTTTCATGTTGCTTATAAGTCTACAAAATATTATAAACTACCGGTGTCGGCGATTTAACAGAAATAAACTATATTCATTGTGTTTTTGGACACTTTATATTGTATACTTTTCTATTTCTATCCATTTTCTCTCAGTTAATATTATTACTGTTCTATTCTGATCAATGCTACCATACCTCTATTATATTTGGTAAAAAGATCACATTTTTAGTTCGAATATTTTATACGTCTGACAGCGACGAAAACAAGCCAAGGATTGAAACATAAGTAAAGAAATTCGGACGAAAACAAAGTGAGGACCAATTTAAAAACTCTTTAGGTCCGCCATTGCTACTTAGTATAGCAGGAATTTGCAGGAAGTTTAGAAGCAGGAAGAAACGCCTATATTGATCGCAGCACTTCTCCCTTCTTTACGCATTGAAAAATGTCCGCCTTACTCTTAGAATCTGAATAATGCCTAGTTTGGTTAGTCTGATTATAAATTAATGACTATGTCATAATTTGACACTACGTTAAAAATTAGCGAATATATTCTAATCGACAAAATTGATAAAATGAGATATTAATTTTTCAGATGTTGAATAAATACTTTTACTGTTACATTATTACAAACAAATATGTTTATTTAATTGAGTGGATGAGATACATTTGCAAAAACAATTAAGTAATAAATTAAATATTAACCATATATTAATATGAAATATATTATCTAATCAAGCACTGTTAATTATATCTTCAATGGCATGGTGTGTTTTAAAAATTGACTGATATACTAGATATTTTTTAATGTAATTAAATTTAGATTAAAACCATCCACAAACAAATTTATTTTTACTATTAAACTGAAAGAATATTTTTTATGTTCAATATTTTAGTGTAGATATTTTTTCTTTGTGATTTTAAAATATAAAATGGTGCTTGGCGACCAATTTCAGAATCATTTTTCGTAAAAATCATTTTCAAAAAGTTGTGAAACAAAAATTCAGTCATTTGTCTCGTTTATTGTTGATTAAATTGGTTAAAAATACATTCCGTTTTGTTCATTGAATTCAACTTTACAAATACCTTACCGATATGAATAATGTAATAGCAACTAACCTAACTAGCCACTAATAATAGACTTGGTAAAAGAAATTCTCGTGACATTAACATGCCGGTCTACTTCCAAGTAATATATCCTTTAAAATGCCCCCATACAGTTCGTAAAAATTATCATTATTATAAACAGAAAAAGTTTATCATTTGACACCTGCGCATTCACCAAATTTTCGAATATACTGGACACATGCGTGATTCTGATATTAAATGACAAAAAATAACAATATTGTTATGGTATCGTCGTAGCCCACTGAGTAGCAACTAATTATTGCTCTTTAATCAAAAACCCTAAAATAGGCTAGTTCCAAAGCGGATTTTGAAGGCTAAAAAAAAAAAAAATTATTAACAGGTAATGACCAGCCGGAAAATTTAGTTAAGGCTATAATTAAGAGAAAAAACAAAAATTAACCACGAGATAAAATAAAATTGTAAAATGGGGTTGCAGTTTAAGGGTTACAGATGTTGTTGATAATAAAAAAATCTAAAATTTTCAAATTAAGCATTTTCAACATAACCTCCAATTTTTTGAGAAAATGGCGGAAAACAGATTTTTTTATTTCTTTCTCTCGTAAAAACAATTCAATTTACATGAAATTATGTGAAAGAATGCCTTTCTTTGCATTGAATGTGCATGATTTTTTTGGAATCTGGGAAACAAGTAGTTTCCGAGATATTTGCATTTTTCGAAAAAAGCCAAAATCTTCCACGGAAAACTTAATTGGTGTTTTTTTATTCAAATATTCTATCCAGGCTCATTTTAACCGTTGGAATGAACCTTTTGCTAAAATATGAGGATATAACCAAATATGCTTTAGTAAAATGTTGCTGTGGAAAAAGATACAGGGTGTCAAATTCAAATTATTTTTTCTTTTTTTTTTGCAATAACTCAACAGCCTCTTGACTTATTTTCGCCAAATTTGCTAAAGGAACTTTTTTTATTCTGAGAAACAATAATTTATGTAAATACACTTTGTTGCATTAAATTTGAATGTATCTTTCAAAAAGTTATTGAAATATTTAACGGTGCTTTCCTCGAAAACGGTTGGAGTTATCAAGTTCTACCTGTACCTTTCATACGTGGAAATGATGCCCTCATCAGATTTTCTGGTCAGAACTACCACAACGTTTCGTCAAAAAAAAATATGAAAAAAAATCATCATCAGATACAGGTCCTGCGGCCCCCTATGATCTAACGTGATGTAATATATAAGTTATTGTTTCTTAGAATAAGAAAAGTTCCTTTATCAAATTTGGCGAATATCAGTCAAGAGGCTGTTGAGTTATTGCAAAAAAACGAGAAAATAATTTGAACTTTGACACCCTGTATCTTTTTCCACAGCAACATTTTACTAAAGCATATTTGGTTACATCCTCATATTTTGGCCCAAAGAATCTATCCCTGGGCTATGGAATATTATTATTGGTCAGCCAGAAAGACGGTTCAATTTACTCTCATTATTTTAAAAAACGGCTTTCACTAAAAGACATTAAAAACATGTTACAATGTGGGATGACGAGAGAAAAAAAAAGAATATATAAAAAAAATATATTTTTTTCTTCTATTTTCGATTTGCAAAAATAATTCTTATCATCCCACATAGGTATTATTAAAATAAACATTTTCCCTTTTGTACAGCTAAAATAAAATTAACACTAATGTCCTCAAATGCACCGAGAAATTTAATGATTAGGTATAATAAATTTGTCTAATGTCATATCTATTACATCTCTATTTCTCTCTTTCCAAGCACACCGTACATTAGGCTGCTTCATTTTATTGACGTGAAGTCATTTACAATTAAAATTGGAAGCATGGATGACTAATACACTCCGAACAACTCTTAAAATTGAGAAAAACAAAAAAAAATTACTTCAAATCACGAATTTTTCAATATTTTTTATTTTCATTTTTGTTTTATTATTTATGTAAATAATGAATTAAATTTCAACGGCAGAATTTGAATTAATTTAATTGTAGAAAGTGAAACTTTTAAACAAATAACAAAGTTTTCCGTGGAAGATGTTGGTTTCTTTTTCGAAAAATGTAAATATCACGGAAACTACTTGTAAGGCATTCTTTCACATAATTTCATGTAAATTGAATTATTCTTCCGAAAGAAAAAAATAAAAAAAACCAAAAAAAAAAGGTTTTCCGCCGTTTTCTCAGAAAATTTGAGCTTGTGTTAAAAAAGTTTTAGATTTTTTATTATTTACAATTTGTGTAAAAGACATTTTCCGCTGTACTCGGAGGTCACGTTTCGGCGAAAATCGCAAAAAACCAGTTTTAATCCCCAAACAGCACCTCCCTTTCATAATTTCACTTTATCTCGTGTTTAATGTTTGTTTTATCCTAGTTATAACCTTAACTACATATTCTGGCTAGTCATTGCCTGTTAATAATTTTTTTTTTTCAAAAAGTATTGGCATCAGCTAAAATACCTATATGCGTATTTCTTGGTGTTATGTCCGATATGCCAGAAAATATTACAGCAATACCAATTAACCCTTATATATTTGAAATCACTATGCAAGCAATTGTTTTTTAAATTGCATTTAAAAAAATAAATGTACCACCCTATAACTCTTATACTTGTCTTCAATAATAACAGAAATAAAGGGGGGTCAAAATAACCCGGTACCTACAAAATTTAAATGATTATTTCTATTATAGGTGGCTTACCTTACAAAGTATATCCCGGCCATGACGGCGTCTTAACAGAAAAGAGGAAACAAAGAAGGATACGAACCACCTTTACCTCTGCTCAGCTCAAGGAACTGGAACGGGCTTTTCAAGAGACGCATTATCCTGATATTTACACCAGAGAGGAAATTGCAATGAAGATTGATCTCACAGAAGCCAGAGTACAGGTAAGTGTGCTCCTCATGTTATTATACGTCCGCACGAACATGTTTTTATTTATTGTCTACTTTATTTTATTAATGCCGTAGTTCTTCGTGGTTTTTGTGGACCTTTAGCTTCGCAAGGGAGTGGTTAATTCGGCGATGTTGAGATAACATATTCTAAAGTTTGTGCTGGTAACTGATTTGAATAGTATAAAGCGTACAAAATTTCTAGTCAGAATTTTCTTTTTTTTCATTAATAAACTGCATTTTTGTATCATATCTTTGGAGTTTCGCTCTGTAAAATATAAATAGGCTAGTAATTTCAACTCCTTACTAATATTTCTATGTGACGAAACTAAGATGGCAGCTGAAATTCGAGACTTTAAATATATGTAAACGTTCCTGTAGAAATAGGAAATCGTTTCTAAATCGATTGATTGTACAGATAAAAGGAAAGAAAATGAATACATAACTTATTTTTTGCTGTCAGTATCGTTGCCGGTGATAAGATTTTAACATAAATGGACAAGATAATTAAAAGACCCAATAGATGATGATTAAAAAACAAAGAAAAAGTGTGTACATAAAAATGATATACAGGGTGTTTCATGAGGAACACTACATACTTCCAGGGGCGGTAGAGGGCCACTTTGGTATTCAGGGACGGCCGTTGAAATTTTCCTGTCGCTCTTAATTTCTGAAATACCTGATTATGGTCTAAATTTATTTTGGCCAGAACATCCTTAGTATTGATCGAATTTTGTTTAAATTTTAGCCACTTTACACATTTGTCATAGTTGATGGATTGCTATTATAATATTTTTTAAAATTCCAGGGCCGGACTTTTTTAATTTGTTTTTTCCGATTTCCGTAAAAAGATCACCCTGTATATATTTTTTTAACATTCAGTTACCAATTATAAAAGCTCATACAACACTAAACAAAACCATGTAATTGGATTTTTTGTTGCACCTTTATTGATTTTTTTACAAGCGATTGAATTTGGCAACATGGGAAATTTGAAGAAAAACAGTTTCATTTTGTTTGTTCATTGATTGTCCAAATAAATAAAAATGGTCAAATAAATATTTACAAAAGTATATTTAAAAATATTACAAATACTTGGAGCAAATTTTCAAAATGAGAACCTCCAGCTTGCATACATTTTTGTTGGCGTTTATTTAAATTGCCAATAGATTTTCTAGTTTGCGCAAGATTGTTCCTAATTTGGTCACTACAGCAGATAATTGACTGAAGTAACTGTTCTCTACTATTTATTGGGACACTGTAAACTTCAGTTTTGAGATATCCCCATAGAAAATAATCGACGGGGTTGAAATCTGGTGATCCAGTCGGCCAAGGATGAGGTACTCCACGTCCAATCCATCTGTTTTGATACTCATCATCCAAATGCCTTCTAACCTCAATACCAAAATAAGAAGGAGTTCCGTTATGCTGGAAGTATTGTCCTCTTATATTAATATCTTGAATTAAACCAGGCAAAATATTTTGTAAGAAATCTAAATACACCTCTAGTTAGCCTTGCCGGAACAATATGTGGACCAATTAGGTTGCTGTTAATCATACCACACCAAACATTTATCGAGAACTTATGTTGAAAATGGGCTTCTCTTATAGCATGAGAATTGTTTTCGGCCCAGTTGCGAATTTCTTGTATTAAATACGCCATCCCGTGTAAATTGGGCCTTGTCTGTGAATAAAGCTCGATATGTAGTCGGTCTGTGGTCCATAATCCACTGGCAAAACTCTAACCTATTTACGTTGTCACGCTGGAATATTTATATTCTTAGATCTCGTGAACTTTATTATATCGTCCTTTCTCGTATTATTATTTGGTGCTTTATTTAATAGTCGCGAATAATAAGAAGCGTTATCCATATCGATAACTCAATTTGGAGGAACATTGGGTAACAGCTGTTCAGCGAACCATTTCTCAAACAAATTCGCGGCCACACGTTTGCGATGGTCAGTAGAACACTGTTTTAAATTTTTGGCTGACAAGAGCAGTGTGTTGGGTACGAACCCATTTTTACTTCCGGCATGCAAAATTATAATACCTCTTCCCCTTGAATATGGCGCATTTAAAGTACAATTTTGAGTTGTGTCTACCCAACTGTAATTAACAGTAACATGCGTATCAAATTACGTCTCGTATATTAAAGTCCTATTTGATTCGCTATACTCTTTTATTTACTATTAAACGGTTATTAATTTTTGTATATTTAAATCTGCACTCTAATAAAATACCTCCAAAGACTGATAATTATAATCAGAGTATCGCGTAATTTATTCTAAATCATTTCCAAAGTAGAAACTTCATTTTCATAAACTGTTCTTCGGAAACCCCTTTTTAAATAACAAGATTAATTAATTGGATGGAGTCTGCCGTAGGTTCTTGATGAAACATATTCAATATAATAATTATAGATATTCAAAAGAATAGTTACAATACGCACTTGGTTTATTGTTTCATTAGTTTTTTCTCAGATTTCTCTGACATATGTTTGGACCTTGCGGCCATTATCAAAGAGTCTTAAAAACTGACCTGAAAGTGGTGGTTCACAGTATATATCTTACAAATCCTCTACCCACCTAGGGGGGGGATAATAACTTGATTTTCTATTTCTTAAAATTCAACAATACAGGCCGGAACTACGAACTTAATTTTATTATTGTGTCTAGTACAGGATTGTTTATAAATTCTGTTTGTGTATTTGTAACGTGTTTATGGTTTCATAGGGCCTTCCTTAATTTCTAAAATTTCAAGCATGTCTAGGATTTTTCCTTTGTTTGCATTATGCAAAAGTTTAACACTACTACCGTTAAAAACGTGATTTTGCTCAATGCAATGTACGGCGAAACCAGTTGATTTTTTATTATATAAAATAGACTGTTTGTGTTCTCTTAATCTCTCATCTATGCTACGGCCACTCTGACCTATATATATATATATATATACAGTGTGTCCCAAATTCGATCCCCACCATTGGGATATCGGAAACTGTAAGAGGTAGAGAGGTGGTTAAATTAGAAAAGTTGTGGCAATTTTAATGCTGATTTTGAATCCGTCGAGAAATCAGGGCTAACTGCGATCGTCTTCGAATTATTTTCAAAAAACTGAAATTTTGTATTTTAGTTTTTGTCAAAAATCTGAAAAACGAGCAATCGTACGAAGATAAAAATTTTACCTTCTAAAGGCACTTTTTTGTGAACGTTCTAGTAGTGTCGTTAGTTTTTTTGTAAAGCATTTAGTTTCTGAGATACGACCCACAATTTTCAATTTTCTTATGGACGCCATATTGGATTTTTACAGATTTAAAATCTACATTAAATTCTCGTTCTCCTGATGTATAACACTAATGGTTTATGTTGTTAGCTAGGACACCAAACGACGATCTTTGTTTTCATGTTAAGTAGGCTATGTACAACATGATAAATGACAAGCGAGCAGTGACAAGACGCACAACTTATGGTGGAAGTGAATTTTATCAAGTTGTAAACATCACAAAACAAAAAGGTGTTAATTGTGCTTTGTAAAACACGTCAATATGCCATACACTAACCTTGAAAGATTTGACATGTATAACTGTTATATCAGAAATAATAGAAATAGTACAGAAGCAACCAGAATGTATTATAATTTGTACCCAGAGAGACGACAACCTGATAGGACAATTTTTCTTACATTACAAAGGAATTTACAAGAACATGGAAGTTTTTCTGCACCTCGGCAGAAGTATGGTTCCCGTCGTTTAACCCAAGAGAACATTTTAAATATTGAAGAAATTATCAATGAAACACCCACAATTTCTACTCGAGAATTAAGTCGGAGAACTGCAGTGCCAAAAACAACTGTTCACAGATATTTACAAGACAATAAGTACCACCCTTTCAAACCAGTTATCGTACAAAAATTAAGACCCGGAGATGCTGAACGTCGGCTTGTGTTCTGTAACTGGTTCACTAATCAGTGTGACCTAATTGAGAATTTTCCATTAAATGTCTGCTGGACCGATGAAACAAGATTTAATAATAACGGAATTTACAATAAACATAATCATCATTACTGGGCGGTAAATAATCCGCGTATTATCAGAGAATCAAGATCGCAAGACAGATTTGGATTTAATGTTTGGAGCGGAATATTAGGTATGTAAGCCCTTATTGAGTTTTTTTGCTCTGATGCTGGGGCATGTTTCAAACTTATTAATTAATTTAATTAATTGTATTTCAGGCAGTAGACTACTGGGTCCAATAATCTATGATTATACCTTAAATGGTCCACGTTATCTGGAGCTACTGCAAAATGAAATTGCACATTTTTTAGATGAGATATCACTAGCTGAACATCAGAGAATGTGGTACCACCACGATGGTGCCCCACCGCACAATTCACGTGTGATTCAGAGGCATCTTCACGATCACTTTGGTGTACAATTAATAACAACACATGGACCTGTAAGATGGCCTGCGAGATCGCCCGATTTTACGCCCCTCGATTTTTACCTCTGGGGCTATGCCAAGAACCAAATTTATGAAGAACCTGTCAACAATGTTGATGAGCTGAGGGAGCGAGTTATTGAAACATTTGAAAACATTGACAGACGTTTCCTGAGAAAAGCTGCAAATCACGTGCACTTGCGACTACTAAAATGTATTGAAAATAATGGGACCCACATTGAACAGTACCTTTGATGTGTTACTATTGTATGTTATTATTATGATGATTATTATCTGTAAATAAACAAAGATCGTCGTTTGGTGTCCTAACTAACAACATAAACCATTAGTGTTATACATCAGGAGAACGAGAATTTAATGTAGATTTTAAATCTGTAAAAATCCAATATGGCGCCCATAAGAAAATTGAAAATTGTGTGTCGTATCTCAGAAACTAAACGCTTTACAAAAAAACTAATGACACTACTAGAACGTTCACAAAAAAGTGCCTTTAGAAGGTAAAATTTTTATCTTCGTACGATTGCTCGTTTTTCAGATTTTTGACAAAAACTAATATACAAAATTTCAGTTTTTTGAAAATAACTCGAAGACGATCGCAGTTAGCCCTGATTTCTCGACGGATTCAAAATCATCATTAAAATTGCCACAACTTTTCTAATTTAACCACCTTTCTATCTCTTATAGTTTCCGATATCCCAATGGTGGGGATCGAATTTGGGACACACTGTATATATATATATACGGCATCACAGTCATCACACTTTATTTCATATACCCCCGATTTTTTAATATCTTCTGTCTTTTCTTTATTATTAACCAACAAGCCACCTAAATTATTTCTATTCGTTGATATTGTATTAATACCTAATTTATTTAATCTATTACATACTGAGTTGCTAACCTTATTTACATAATTTATACTATGCCACTTTTTGTTTTCTATATTTGGTACGTTATAAAAATGTTTTTGTAATAATTTTCTGTTTATTTTTTATTAATTTGTCAATAAGTGACTCATCATAGCCATTGTTTTTTGCTAGCGTTTTAAGAATTCTAACTTCTTTTTCAAAGTTAACTCTATTTAAGTTTAGAGATAATAGTCTGTGTACATAGATGAAACGGTGACATTTTTATCTTCCAAGATTGATTAAAATTTGCATTGTAAGAGTATCAGTAAAAGTTGGCTTTCTGTAAATATCAAGTTCTAGCCCATGTTCTTTACGTGTCAGCGTAATATCTAAAAAGTTTATTGACCGTTCTTTTTCCATTTCAACTGTAAACTGAATTTTGTTGTTTAGTGAGTTAATAAAATGGATGAAATATGACAATTGTCTCTCAGTACCGATCCATATGCAAAACACATCGTCAATATATCTTACCCAAAAATGTATGTATTTAAGGAGATTATTGTTGGTGGTAAAAAGATTGTTTTCAAAATTTGCCATGAATATCGAAAAAGGCCTAAAATATTGTCCTAAAATAACCAACAAGAAAGATTTAGAATTATTAGCTGTAAACACTGAATTGGCACTTAACCCGTTAGATAACAATGGCGAAAAATACGTTTTAAGAATTCTGAGATCTTTTCAAAGTTAACCCTATTTAAGTTTAGATATAATAGTCTGTGTACATAGCTATGAAACGGTGACATTTTTATCTTCTAAGATTGATTACAATTTGCATGTGTAAGAGTGTCAGTAAAAGTTGGCTTTCTGTAAATATCAAGTTCTAGCCCATGTTCTTTACGTGTCAGCGTAATATCTAAAAAGTTTATTGGCCGTTCTTTTTCCATTTCAACTGTAAACTGAATTCTGTTGTTTAGGGAGTTAATAAAATGGATGAAATGTGACAATCGTCTCTCAGTACCGATCCATATGCAAAACACATCGTCAACATATCTTACCCAAAAATGTATGTATTTAAGGAGATTATTGTTGGTGGTAAAAAGATTGTTTTCAAAATTTGCCATGAATATTTCAGCTAATAATGGGCTTAACGGACTACCCATAGGTAAGCCGTTTACTTGTGTATAAATTTTATTATCGAATTTTAAATAATTTTGTTTCATACATATATTAATTAATGTTTGTAAATCTTTTTGTTCATTTTGATTCAATTCACTATTAGAGATAAGATGTTGTAATATATCCTTAAGCTCATGAATAGGGATAGAGGTAAATAAACTTTTAACATCAAAGGAAACTAATTTGGCATTTTCGGGTAAGGTTATGTTTTCCAATTTGGTCACAAGTTCTAAAGAATTTTTTATACTGTAAGGGGATTGAAACTTGATCAACTGTAGTCGAATTGAGTTTATTACATAGTCTGTAAGCCGGTGCATTGATATAAGACACTACCGGTTTCATAGTAAAAACCCTCCCTATGAATTTTTGGTAAACCATAAAGTATGGGGGCTGTAGCATTCATTAATTGAAGGTTGTTTGTTTGAAAATTTGTTATATTGGCTGTATTTTTTCGTAGGGTCATGTTTTAGTTCTTTAAAATCATCAGTATTTAATAATTCGTTCATTTTATTATTATAATCAGATCTAGATAAAAGTGTCACAGTATTACCTTTATCTGCTTTACATAAAATTAACTCGTTAGAAGACAATTTGCTACGGATATTGTTTACTGTTTTTTGTTCTAATTTTTTAGAGGTTATATTCTTTTGTGAATTTTTTATAACCTTTGACACAAGGTATTTTTCGCCATTGTTATCTAACGGGTTAAGTGCCAATTCAGTGTTTACAGCTAATAATTCTAAGTCTTTTTTGTTGGTTATTTTAGGACAATATTTTAGGCCTTTTTCGATATTCATGGCAAATTTTGAAAACAATCTTTTTACCACCAACAATAATCTCCTTAAATACATACATTTTTGGGTAAGATATATTGTCGATGTGTTTTGCATATGGATCGGTACTAAGAGACAATTGTCACATTTCATCCATTTTATTAACTCACTAAACATCAAAATTCAGTTTACAGTTGAAATGGAAAAAGAACGATCAATAAACTTTTTAGATATTACGCTGACACGTAAAGAACATGGCTAGAACTTGATATTTACAGAAAGCCAACTTTTACTGACACTCTTACAATGCAAATTTTAATCAATCTTGGAAGATAAAAATGTCACCGTTTCATCTATGTACACAGACTATTATCTCTAAACTTAAATAGAGTTAACTTTGAAAAAGAAGTTAGAATTCTTAAAACGCTAGCAAAAAATAATGGCTATGATGAGTCACTTATTGACAAATTAATAAAAAATAAACAGAGAAAATTATTACAAAATATTTTTATAACGTACCAAATATAGAAAACAAAAAGTGGCATAGTATAAATTATGTAAATAAGGTTAGCAACTCAGTATGTAATAGATTAAATAAATTAGGTATTAATACAATATCAACGAATAGAGCTAATTTAGGTCGCTTGTTGGTTAATAATAAAGAAAAGACAGAAGATATTAAAAAATCGGGGGTATATGAAATAAAGTGTGATGACTGTGATGCCGTATATATAGGTCAGGGTGGCCGTAGCATAGATGTGAGATTAAGAGAACACAAACAGTCTATTTTATATAATAAAAAATCAACTGGTTTCGCCGAACATTGCATTGAGCAAAATCACGTTTTTAACGGTAGTAATGTTAAACTTTTACATAATGCAAACAAAGGAAAAATGCTAGACATGCTTGAAATTTTAGAAATTAAGAAGGCCCTAAGAAACCATAAAAACGTTGCAAATACACAAACAGAATTTATAAACAATCCTGTACCAGACACAATAATAAAATTAAGTTCGTAGTTCCGGCCTGTATTGTTGAATTTTAAGAAATAGGAAATCAAGTTATTATCCCCCCTTAGGTGGGTAGAGGATTTGTAAGATATATACTATGAACCGCCACTGTCAGGTCAGTTTTTAAGACTCTTTGATAATGGTCGCATGGCCGAAACATATGTCAGAGAAATCTGAGAAAAACTAATGAAACAATAAACCAAGTGCGTATTGTAACAAGATTAATAGTAGATATTGTAATCTTAGTTAATTCAAATATTCTTCTTATAATACCTCTATCTGTCATTTGATTATTCTCTCCCTTTAAGAAATAAATAAGACGTTAGGTTTGCACGTGTAAATCTTGGTTCTTAAAACATATTGTAAGTAGTATTAAATTATAAATATAAATTATGTTTTAGATATACAGAATTCAAAACCAAAAGAATAAAAATAGCGTTAATACGCATAAAACGGCAAGTATTGTAACTTTAAATATAAAATAAATACTGTTGTCAGTATCTATCAAATTAAACAGTCTTTAAAGCTCTCTAATTTCGATCAGTTATAACAATATGAATATTGTTCGAAGTTCCTGAATTATATGGATCTCATTTTGAGCGACAAAGCCTAAAATTGGAAAAGAAAACATCATCCATTATACGTTCTTAGACAGTGGCAGTGAAGATGATGAATAATTTCGGAATGAAAACCGAAAGTGATGGAATTACTTTTATAGATATTGATATCGTTAACTTTAATTTCGGTGGTTGTAAGAGCTGAACAACTGCACCTGAGCTTGCTGCTGTAAGCGTGAATATTTCATTATACGGCAGCATGTGACCGTGCCGGGTACACTCCGCTGAAAAGGCGGACTCAAATTAGCCAGAAAGCTGAGTGAAAAATGAACTGGAAATTTTAATCGATATTACGTGGCTTTTGATGTTATTACGGACCCATGCAAATAGTGAAAATGTCGATGTTTGGTTTCAGAAAAAAAAAAAAGAATATAAAAATATATATATATTATTTTTTTGGATTACAAACTCGACTTTTTGTATTTTGCTCTTGCTTTACCCAAAAACTATTTTTAGTGAGTTGGACTTTAAAATTTTTATAGAGGGCGCCGGTAACAGCTTAAAAATAAAAATCTTTAGAATTAAAAATATGAAGTTGTACCAAATTACAGAAATAAATAAATTTATGTTTTAAGAAGAATATACCATGGAAACAAAAATAAAAGTGAACCGTCTTTGTGTCAGAAAAATTTATTGTTTGTATTAAAAATGTCAACTTTACAAGAAAAAGTTTACCTAGTACTTATGCTATGGCACTGGCGAATCTGGCATGAAAAATTTGATTTCAAACTTTAATGAAAAGTTTCCTAATATCGTCCTAACGATACAAAAGGCATGGAGAATTGTGAAAAGATTCAAGAAAACCGGAAATGTAAGTAATCAGACTAGGCAAAAGAAACAGTACAATGAAGATGATGCAGCAACATTACTAGCAATGGATTCTCTCAAGAGGAATCCAAAACTATCTTTAAGAAAGCGAGCTAGTGATACAGAGATAAGTAAATTGTTAATTTATAAGGTATTCAAAGAAAACAAAGTTTTTTGCATTCAAACCAAGATTTCGACATAATCTTGAGTACGGTGATGAAGATAAGCGCTTATACTTTTGTATGTTAATGGGGAAAAATTTGCAGAAGACCGGTCTTTTCATCGACATATCATTTTCTTTAATGAAGCAACTTTTACCACCAATGGTTTATGTCTAGTCAGAATTGCCGCTACTAGAGCTATACAAAGCCAAATTTTGGAATCGTTACCGGTAGTAAATATTCTAAAAGCTCACAGCACACAAATAGTAAGGAATTGGCTAAATAAGAATTTTCCAGAAAGCTGGATTGAACGATTTGGATTCTTTCCGTATCCACCCAGATCGCCTGATCTGACTGTTTGTGATTTTTATTTATGTGGTCATCTGAAGCAAATTGTTTATTTGTGCTGATTGAGATGTGTGCTGAAAATGAAGGAACATGATAGAATAAATAAATTTCAATTATCATTATATTTGTAATATTTAAAAAAATTAAAATTTTATAAATTAAAAAAGAATGTATTTAGTTCTGTAATATGGTACGACATATTTTTTAATTCTGAGCAAGTTTTTCTAATAAAATTTTTCAATATTTCGCGCAGAAGAAGCACTTTACCTGATACGATTTTTATTATCAAACTGTTATTAGCGCCCTCTATAAATTTTTTAAAGTCTAACATATTAAAAATGGTTTATGGACGAAGCAAGAGCAGAATACAAAAAATGTGTTTGTAATCCAAAAAAAGTTGCCATTTACACTTATAATACCGCTTTGCCGAGGACACATTGTATATACAAGGTGTCCCACCGGGCACCGGGAACTGAATCGATCGATATAGAGAAAAATACGCATCAGAAAATTTTGAAAATTTAGGTAACTACTAATGTCGGTGTGGCCAATCCAACTAAAATAATTACAAGCAGCTGGCACTTCCGCTTATACCGGAAGTCGATACCAACTTGCTCATTTCAAATGGAACACCCTATATATTTTAGGGTTTTCGAAAAGAGCATAAAATTCTGAGTCGAAAATATGTAGTATATCCTATACCTAAACCTAGCCGTTTCAGAAATATTTGACATTTTATAGAAAATTTGAGAGGTGCAACGGCCTGCAAGAACCGTTATAACTTTCTTCGTGTAAAAGATCCTCATTTTCTTCTTGTCACGTAAAAAGAACACAAGGAGAACTACGTTCTACAGCTGAAATAAATTCAATAATATCATACCAAGTGTTCCGTTTTTCGCGTTACATTTTGTCAACTTCAAACCGCGAAAACTTGTTTAGGTCAAATGGAACACCCTATATTTTTTTACGTCAAGTTGTGTAAAATTGAATTCCCTTTTTTCTGATATTAGTATTGTAGGGGTTAAAGTTACAACTTTTTGAAATACTTGCGATTTTATTAGAAATTCATGAATTGTTGTAATCATTTCATCAAAATAGCCATGATTAGAAACAATCAGTCATTATCTTATGTCAAAAAATACCAGCACGTTTAAATTACACCCCCGAAGCCTTTTTAAATTTGTTTATTATTTATGGAGAATGTGATAAAGTAATATCAAGAACTTGCAGCACATTTGTTACTCGATATCCAGAAAAACAGAAATCGTCACCAAACATTGTAAAACGTATACTGGAAAATTTTAAAAATTATGGCTCTGTCAAGGCAAAAATGCAAAGAAGAAAGCCTATTGTTGATGACAAAAACATTGAAATAGTCATTCTGGGATATTTTCATGCATTTCCAAGGATGTCATTAAGACAAGCTGCTCTGGAACTGTGCAAGGATTCAATTCACAGAATCTTATTAAAACATAAGTTTCACCTGTTTTCATTCCATATAGTTTAAGGATTAAAAGAAACAGATTTCCTAAGAAGACAGAATTTTTGTGAGTTTATTCTAATAAGGTCTGAGGGTCACGATTCCTATTTGGAAATATTATATGGACAGATGAAGCAAAATTTACCAAAAATGGACTTTCTAATAGACACAATTCGCATTATTGGAGTGACTCAAATCCTCATATGTTCAGAGAGCGAAACTTTCAGGAAAGTTGGCAGTTCAATGTTTACTGTGCCATAAGAAACGATAGAGTGGTGGCATTACAATTTTATCAGGAAAATTTAAACGGTAAATTAAATTTTCTCTTCTGCTAATATGTATGGTAAATTTTTTTTTTTTTTTTTTTTAGGTGAAAGATATCTGAATATCTTAATCTTAATAATTTAAACGCGCTGGCATCTTTTGACATAAGATAATGACTGATTGTTTCTAATCATTGCTATTTTGATGAAATGATTACAATAATTCATGAATTTCTAATAAAATCGCAAATATTTCAAAAAGTTGTAACTTTAACCCCCACAATGCTAATATCAAAAAAAGGGAATTCAATTTTACACAATTTGACGTAAAGAAATACAGGGTGTTCCATTTGACCTAAACAAGTTTTCGCGGTTTGAAGTTGACAAAATGTAACGCGAAAAACGGAACACTTGGTATGATATTATTGAATTTATTTCGGTTGTAGAACGTAGATATCCTTGTGTTCTTTTTACGTGACAAGAAGCAAATGAGGATCTTTTACACGAAGAAAGTTATAACGGTTCTTGCAAACCGTTGCACCTGTCAAATTTTCTATAAAATGTCAAATATCTCTGAAACGGCTAGGTTTAGGTATAGGATATGCTACATATTTTCGACTCAGAATTTTATGCTCTTTTCGAAAACCCTAAAATATATAGGGTATTCCATTTGAAATAAGCAAGTTGGTATCGACTTCCGGTATAAGCGGAAGTGCCAGCTGCCACACCGACGTTAGTAATTTCCTAAATTTTCAAAATTTTCTGATGCGTACTTTTCTCTATATCGATCGATTCAGTTCCCAGTGAGACACCCTATATATGTGTGTGTTTATGTGTGTATTGTACAGTCCATGTACACTCTTGAATATACATAAAAACAAGCAGAAACATGTATTTCCAGGCACCATCATGATATGGAGATTGCGTAAAATCCGAGTACTATATCTCAAAATCCTGTCGGTAAAATTTTTTATGTCCATGGAGGCTTTTGATCAGCATGACATAAACTAACCAGTGTGTAAATTTTGAGCCCATTTTATTGGAACCCAATTTCCATAAGAAAACTGCGGGGTCCTTTATTTAACGCGAGTTATTTTCATTGAAATATGCCGTATTTTGTTGGCTTAGAAAAAAAGACTGCATGCGATAGAATAGTGATACGGAAAGGCCAATTCCAGGCATATGGTGTCTAATTTCCATTAAAGGTCCACACATCTCTGGACGTAGTCATATAAAGGATCATAAAACTGTATTAGTAAGTCCTCTACTAAGGACCCAGGCTTATTATTATCGACCATCATACTTGAAAACAGAGGAAAACAAAATGTAACTCAATTTCATCAGCACCACTGCGTATTTAAAATTAAATACATATTTTGTACTGGGAATGAGCGGAACGGAAAATGTCATTTATGAAATTGTGGTTGATTCCATAATTTATACCCTTTCAAATATCAAAGTAACTGTCACAGATAAAAGCTCTGGCATGTAATTTGGAGCAGACTAATTTAATATTTATTTAATTACCGACTAAAAGTGGCTAAAATAAATTTGACAAGTTTAAAATATTTTCGATGGTGGCTGTATTCGTTTCAATGAATGAATTTTTCATTACCACAGTATACTAGAAAATTCGTCCCTATAGAATTAGTCATTTGGAAAATGTTGCTCAAGCTCAACATTGCCCAAGATTATAAATACTATCAAAATAAATGAACTAGTGGGGGGAAATACTAAATCATTTTATTTTTTATTTATTATTAATCACTCTACAAGAACGATGTTCCCAGTTAGAGTGTTGTATACACATACACAGACAATTATACAACGACCATTCCCTACGACGTTGCCATCTGTCGCAGCTGAGACTCGAACTCAGAAGTTGTACATTGACTAGACGTGTTTTCTTTCGCACAACCTCGTCTAGTCCAACTCTCATCGCTATTTTATATACTACTTTAACTCATCTATTTCTTAACATAAACATGTATTTGATGTAAATTAATTGTTTTCGGTGACAAGACAACTTTCTAGGGGAAATATTACTGATGTTTCTTATGTATTTTACCTTCTGATTACGAAAAAAATATTTTCTTCTTTTGGGTGAAGCTTCAAAAGTTGTATATCGCGTTCTAGCAATCGAAGCGAAATATAGTCTAGTATATTTTAACTCGGCGTGTGTTTGAATTGACATCGCGCATACAGTTTCATTTTCTCTTGCACACAAAGTTAAAGCAATAGCCCAAAAAGTTTGTTCACGTATGGACATACATGAAATAGCCGAAGAAGAAGAAATGTTTTAGGTTAGCTTTAACTTTGTGTGCAAGAGAAAATGAAATCGTACGTGCAATATCAACTCATACACAGGCCAAGTTAAAGCATACTGGACTATATCAAAGACATTGGACTCTTTATAATATGTAATTCTTGGGAAGTATAAACCTGTACGATATTTGATGGTTAATCAGCCATCTTGATAAAAATTAAAAAATACCAAAAATGGTAAAAAAATTCGACAGTCGGCATCTCTTTTATGGGATAAAACAGATGCCGACTGTAAGTCGAGTTTTAGTTTGTATGCTTCTTTGTATGCTTGTCTTCTTATAAGGTAAAAGATATGCGGACTGTGAACCGAGTTTTAGTTTTTGTGCTATTTCAATTAGATCGTATATATTATAATATCTGTTTACAAAAAAAATAATACATAACACTGACATAGAAATTGTCCAGGCTGTTTACATAAAATACCCAGGAATCATCCTTGATTCACACTTGAATTGGCATCGTCAAATTGAAAGTGTATGCGAAAAACTGATACATTTATTTTACATGCTTAGACAAGCGAGCAATATTCCTCAAGGAACATCAGTACATCAGTAGAAAAACAAGAACTAACGCCTTTATATCTAGGGCTAAAAGATCAATCTTTGCCAAAAATGCAACCTATTTAAGTCCAAGAATTTCTAACCTAAAATCAGATCTACCAAGGAAAGAACAATAATAAAAAACAAAAAGGAAACATAAAAATTCAGCTTAGCGGACAATATTAGAGAAAATTTAGTTAACACAGGACAGTTGTATAGTCGTCTGCATTTTTACAGATAAAAACTTTACGAGCTCATTATTAACGCCGTTGAACCATTCGCTATGGTATCATCAAGCAAGCCGACGTATTAAAAACCTATGAAGGTAAAGCGTACAGAGGGCAACGGTATCTTAAAGAGGTAGTAAAGTTTTTGTTGCCTTTTTTATCTGCAGAGTAAAATTGAAGACTTTACGCATAATTTGATATCAATGTCCCTTTTTAGTCTTTTTTCTTTTTATTTGATCCATATTTAGGCAAATTATTCTTTTGCTTTCCTCTATTGTCTAGGTTCGTCTCTTATCAATATGCAGTTTCCAATTTCGATTCCGAGCCTGGGCCCTTAATGAGCTAAGCCAACCAAGCATATTTTACGAAGTCCAGCTTTTCTAATTTGCTCCGAATATAAACATTAAACAAGGTCCTAAGTGGTGGAACGGTTTACCCTATGAACTTCAGCATTTGTTTAATTCCCCGGCAGATAACTGTCTGATTTGGAATCCGGTAGAAGTAAATATTGGCAAATTACGTCAACTGTTAAGCGGCGGCGGAGAGTATGCGAGTCTAGCTAAATTTCTTCCTGTATCGGACGTTCGGAGTGGTCAGCGTTAGAGTTAATCCGGTTAACTCCGGGTCTCAAGCGGGTACCCTTCAACTTCTGTGACTGGAGGGATCTGTATTCTGTAGTATGCATGCACGCTATCTCTTAAAGTATTCAAACGTTCATCCATCACTGTGACAGACTTCACAAACGTTGTCCGAGCCGAAAAACAAATTAGTTGCTTTTAGCATTTATTTTTAGAAAAGGAATGGCGCTTGCGACAGAAGCTCTAGGAATATATAATCATCGTTGAGCCAACTAGTCGGATCAACACACGATTTTATGATAAAAATGTGGTCTACCAGGTGCTACTAACATTTGTTTTATTCCTATTTTCTATCTGGTTATTTTTTAACGCAAGCAAAAAACTTTGTTAATTGTTCGACACTAACTTAGCAGTTCTGATATTTTTATACCTCAATACTCCTCAATAGAAAATAATTCATAAAATTGATTGAACAATTGCATGTTAATCATCTCCTGATGGTGCCGAATCGATTGGTGATTCAGCATTTGGTGTTTGTGAAAAATACTTTGGTGACATACCTAAATCTAGCCTGATACGGAAATAAATAGAACTCCAAACTTGTGGAGTAAAGACACAATTTGCAGATTAGTTTCTGGCCCTTAGTTATCATCAGAACAGGCGGGTAAATAATTTCTGTAGGCTGCCTATGTCATATAATAGGAGCAGAAATATGTTTAAATATCTACATTTGTTTTTCGAGTATGCATGAACTTTCTTTCCGCTGGAGCCTAAACGATTGCACAGCGGACCACAACTGATAAAAATCAGTGAACAGCTTATTTTTGACGACCTTGCAAAACATATTTTTATTTATTTATTTTCTCAACATCTAACAGTACAAAGGCCATTTACAAGATGGGAAACAACACATATTTAATATACATTACACATAGTGAGTGGATTATATAAATATATATCTCAAGTGTGCTTCTAGAGGGCGGAAATATTAAAACAATATTTCAGTCGCAAGCTCCTCTACAAAATCCTTATTTTACTATAAGGAATGTACCAGACTGATGCAACCAACAGCTACTCTCCGGGCTATGTGCCCCGCCGAGCGATGAATTACAAGTTACAAGCCTGGCGCGTTAAGTGTAATAATCGCATATTACCAACAAAACGCTAATACTTCGATTGCAACAAACACCAGCCGAAAGACTGATCCTATATCCTGTCCTGTCATACAGGATGTCCATTTTATCAGGGCACTCGAGAATATCTCACTTAATATCGGTCGTCCAAAAAAATTATTTTCACGAAATTGTGCCGATTTATATAACCTACAAAATGGTTTAAAGACATTTGAAATCCGTGGCCTACTTTAAGGGTTATGGCGGAAAATATCGAAAATGCGGAAAACGTCTAGGCCAAATATCTCCGTTATTTGCAGAGATACGAGAAAAATTCTAAGGCGAAAATTTTTAGGAAAACAAAGTGTCTCAACGAGGCTTTATCTAATTTTTTACAAAAACGCTGTATTTTGAGATTTACTCTTCAGGCTGTTAAAAAAATTTCGAAACGAGCGGGAAATGGCGCTTTTAAATAGAGTATTTTCCTCCCTTTTCAACGATATATCACACGCCATATTTATTCATTGGTACTACGTTAGTAATTATAAAAACATTTTTTTAAAACCAATAATTTTTTTTTAACAAGCATTGTACTTACCGTGGAGAAGTATAATTAAATAAAACGATAAAATAATTCAATAACTTGTTCAAATCTTTGCTATAATAAAACATTAACACAATTAAGAAGAATAAAGTAAATTCAAGTAACAAAAACAAATTAATAATAAAAAGAATATAGCACACAGAACATTAATATTTATCTAATCCTTAAAATAATTTTTAAGATATCATATCAAGGGTTCAAAGTGTCCACCGCGATTTCTTATGCACAATCGAGCACGGCGAGGCACTGCATTTAAAACATTACTCAGCATTTCGGGGGTAACAGTAATACATGCCTGTTGAATTCGAGCTTTTAGGTCCTCTACATTTTGCGGTATCATCGAAAACATCTTATCTTTAATATACCCCCCATAGAAAAAAATCCATTGGGGTTATATCTGGAGAACGAGGGGGCCATCGAATAAACCACTGGTACCTATCCAATGTTGAGACAAAATTTCGTCTAAATAATCTAGGCAAATCTGGGAATTGTGGGGAGGAGCTCCATCTTGTTGAAAATATTGAAAGTTGTGTCGATTCTCTAAAGATAGGTCATCTAAGAATTCATTAAATTCATTTCTCAAAAAGTTTAGGTACCTTTGACGACTGAGGTGACCATCATAAAAATAAGGACCTATTAAATTGGTGCCTAAAATACCTATCCACACATTTATTGAAAAACGTTTTGAAACCCAGTCGGTCTATGCCAGTGTGTATTTTCAGAAGTCCAGTTGTAATGAATATTGCGATTAAAAAATCCATTATTGGAAAAATTTGCCTCGTCGGACCAAAGTATTTTGGTTGGTTTTTTGGCTTTATAACACCGGTAACAATTTTTCTTTAAAATTTTTCTAGCACTTCTTTTATTTATATGACAAGCAATTTGAATTTCTCTTAATGATGTTTCCAAATTTTCTGTATTTTTATTTCTTACATAATTAAAAACTCGGTTTGCCTTATTTACATTATCAGTAACACTGATATCTTTCAAACAATTATGAGAAATGCCGTACAAAGTTGCTCTTAATACGTAAAACTTGTGCGATCAAGGTACTTTCTCTTATTTTCAAAAATTGTTCAATATTCGTGTTTCAGTATTAGACAGCTGTAAAAGAGCAATGCGGCCAGAAGATACAACTGACAAAGATACCTTGGATGAGCCCGAAGACCTCGATTATGAACGTCTGCTGAATAGCGAAGTACAAGTTTTCAATATTTTGCAGAGAAAAGGCACTTTACCTGATGCAATTTTTACTTTAAAGCTGTTACCAGCGCCCTCTATAAATGTTTTAGTCCAACATACTCAAAATAGTTTTTGGGTGAGGTAAGAGCAGAACACAAAAAATTGTGTTTGTAATCCAAAACAGTTGTCATTTACACCTATAATACCGCTTTGCCGTGAACACATCGTATGTATATTGTAAATGGTTTGTATAAGGGTAACTTTTGCCCGCTCTTTTAACCAAAGATTAAATTCTCACATATAGCCTCAATAAACACGTGCGTGAAAGTGTTGAGTACCATAAGTATTGAGGTTGCTGGTGAACAGGCTCTGAAATAATTAGACATGAGAATAATACCTCAGATTAGAATGAAACATTTAGAAGCACATATTTACCACGGAAGGAATTTGCTGAAGCAGTAGCCATTCCGCCTGTATCCAGTTTAGAAGACATGGCTCCGGAATATGAGTAATTATTTGGTCTACTTTTCGGCGTTTGCATTACGATGTAAGTTGCTAATTTGTGCTGTCGTTGTTCAACTATTTGACTATGCAAATGTGGTTAAACAACGTGGCGTTAGTACACACACGCGTCACGGGAATGCGGGGCTACGCCGGCATCGGCAGTTGGGAACGAAGAGATAAAACTGCTCTATGCCCCATAAAACTCCGTAAATGACGGGAGTTCTCGTCACTATTTCATCCGCATTATCCGCAAACCATTCCGCGGTCGTAGGCCCCATATGTGCCTGCTAATGCTGATGAATGTTTTTGATTTCTTTGCGCGGGCACTTTTTTATTAATATATACTCGTGTTCTAATTGAACTCGAAATCGAATGGGATATCTATGCACCCATTTCGATACCATATTTTATATGCAGCCATTTTAATATAGGTAAATGGCTTTTTACGGAATTCTCTGTGCGCTGTAATTCTTTTTAACTGCCAATATTTTTGCCAAGCGTTCAGTATTCACGTGGAATATATTCTTGGCCCTAGAGTATTAGAATAGGCTAATCCAACTCTTTTATTCACAAGTATATGAGGCAGGCAATGACACATTTTATATAAAAAAATCAATACTGATTTTAGTTCGATTTGAGATAGACATGAATAGTTTCTCACAAAATTTTACATCACTGCAACCGGTTTCTATAAACATGACACCATCGGTAATTTTTTTTAAATAGCAACCCCCCATTTTAAAAAATGTCATTTGAAAGACCACAAAAAACCCTAACTAATTAAAAAGCAAGAATTAAAAACACAACAAAAAATCATTAAATTAAACGTTCAAATTGCGTGCCATTTGTTGCTGAAACTGAAATTCTAGCAAAACATGAGTAACAGACAATAAATAACAGACAGATCTTAATGGTGACCCGCCTTAAATATGGCGATATTTACTTTTTGATTAATATTATTCGATTATTCCGACATTTCAATTTTCTCATTAATTTAATATTTGTCCGTCGACGCGAGGACATCTTCCCATAAAATCAAATGACGTTCACTACATTAGAACCAAATTATCGATGCTTGTAAGTCAAGTAGGTCGTAACACTGTAACTGATTGCCGTGCGACCTTTGATGTTAACATTGTAAACAGTCCTGTAAGCCTTTGTGCTATACGATTCGCTGTCAAAAGGATAATTTCATGAGTGCGAGCGAATAAAACGCGTCACTGCAGATCTATCAGTGTGTGTATCTAGTTACCGATTGCCACGTGACCACACTACTCTCAATCGCCACCGAATCTTCTCATGCCCTCTCACACCGATTAAATCTGCTTGGGGCATGCAAGCGCTTTGTAATCTGACAGGATAAAGTCTTTTCTGGCAATATAATAATTACTTGCAATTATCATATTATTTTCGGTTTTCTCTTACAAACCAAAGGTATTTCGATTGATCTATTTCATTTATAAATTAGTTTTTAAAAATGGTACGTGATTTGGTGATTGTGAAGGACAATGTTTTGAAATGGAAATTCGTTTTTTATTCAATCATATTAAAACATTAGTAGAAGTCCATTGACTTAAAATAGTTAAAAAATAAAATAATAAGAAAGAAGTAGAGAAAAGAAGAAAAAATAAGATGATGCCACAATCATAATATCGTCAACTTAAGTTTTCTTTTTGTTTTCTTTCTTTTTTTAGAAAACATATTGAAGAAAGTTAAATGAAGATACTTCAGAATCGACGGAATTGGAGTTAAGTAGAGTAGTAGATATATGTCGAACAATTAATAGATTTAAAATAACAAACTAGTCGATATTGAGCAATGTCCTCTATACAGGCTGTCCATTTTTCAGGGCCCTCGAGAAGGCGAAAATTTTTTGCAAAACAAACAGTGTTTCAACGAGGTTTTATCTAATTTTTTTTCAGAACCGCTGTATTTTGAGATTTACTCTTCAGGCTGTTTAAAAAATAATTTTGAAACGGGCGGGAAATAGCGCCATTACATAGAGTAGAGTACTACGTTAGTAATTATAAAAACTTTTTTTTTAAACCAATAATTTTTTTTAACAAGCATTATACTTGCCGTGGAGAAGTATGATTAAATAAAACGATAAAATAATTCAATAAGTTGGTCAAATCTTTGTTATAATAAAACATTAACACAATTAAGAAGAATAAAGTAAATTCAGGTAACAAAAACAAATTAATAATAAAAAGAATATAGCACACAGAACATTAATATTTATCTAATCCTTAAAATAATTTTTAAGATATCATATCAAGGGTTCAAAGTGTCCACCGCGATTTCTTATGCACAATCGAGCGCGGCGAGGCACTGCATTTAAAACATTACTCAGCATTTCGGGGGTAACAGTAATATATGCCTGTTGAATTCGAGTTTTAGGTCCTCTACATTTTGCGGTGTCATCGAAAACACCTTATCTTTAATATACCCCCATAGAAAAAAATTCATTAGGGTTATATCTGGAGAACGAGGGGGTCATCGAATAAATCCATTGGTACCTATCCAATGTTGAGGCAAAATTTCGTCTAAATAATCTAGGCAAATCTGGGAATTGTGGGGAGGAGATCCATCTTGTTGAAAATATTGAAAGTTGTGTCGATTCTCTAAAGGTAGGGCATCTAAGAATTCATTAAATTCATTTCTCAAAAAGTTTAGGTACCTTTGACCACTGAGGTGACCATTATTAAAATAAGGACCTATTAAATTGGTGCCTAAAAGACCTATCCACACATTTATTGAAAAACGATTTTGAAACCCAGTCGGTCTATGCCAGTGTGTATTTTCAGAAGTCCACTTGTAATGAATATTGCGATTAAAAAATCCATTATTGGAAAAATTTGCCTCGTCGGACCAAAGTATTTTACTACATATTAATGGATCGGCACGCTTCTTTTCCAACAGCCACCTCGTCCTCCTTGGTTTGTCCCCCGCTTCTAAATTGTGAACTTTTTTGGCTTTATAACACCGGTAAGCATTTTTCTCTAAAAATTTTCTAGCACTTGTTTTATTTATATGACAAGCAATTTGAATTTCTCTTAATGATGTTTCCAAATTTTCTGTATTTTTATTTCTTACATAATTAATAACTCGGTTTACCTTATTTACATTATCAGTAACAACACTGTTCAACCTTGTCTTATTCTTTAAAAATGAACCATTATTTTTCAGTTTCGTAGCTAATTTTCTAAACAGAGTTTTATTCGGCTGTAGTGCTTGTGGAAATTTGTTTCTATATTCTACTTGAGCTAATCCAGAGTTAAAATTGCATTGGCAATATGTAACGAACATATTATAACGATCAATGTGAGTGAAAATCATTTTTGAAAATTCTAAATTCTTAAACGAGCGTGATTTAGTGAGAGTTTAAGTATTAACTGAGATGATCTGTCAAAAAATTTAATTGTCAAGTTTGTTCATAGCCAACTATTTTAAAATAATTGAAATAATAGTGAAATCATCAAATACAAACAAATGGATATTATACTTAAATTAATTGGTAAAGACATTTTAACTTTCTGAGCAAGGAGTGACGGTTTTATGGAGGACCTCTATGCATTGGCATAACTGCGAATACTCTTTCCATAATTGCTCCATGTTGCTTTCTTGATTATTATTTTATTTTTATTACCTGAATTTACTTTATTCTTCTTAATCGTGTTAATGCTTTATTATAGCAAAGATTTAAACAACTTATTGAAATATTTTATCGTTTTATTTAATCATACTTCTCCACGGCAAGTATAGTGCTTGTTAAGGAAAAAATTATTGGTTTAAAAAAAATGTTTTTATAATTACTAACGTAGTACCAATGAATAAATATGGCATGTGATATATCGTTGAAAAGGGAGGAAAATACTCTATTTAATGGCGCCATTTCCCGCCCGTTTTAAAATAATTTCTTTAACAGCTTGAAGAGTAAATCTCAAAATACAGCGGTTTTGAAAAAAAGTAGATAAAACCTTGTTGAAATACTCTGTTTTGCAAAAAAATTTCGTTTTAGAATGTTTCTCGTATCTCTTCAAATAACGGAGACAGTCGGCCTAGACATTTTCCGCATTTTCGATATTTTCCGCCATAACTTAAAGTAGGTCATGGATTTCAAATGTATTGAAACCATTTTGTAGGTTATATAAATCTGCACAATTTTCGTAAAAGTAATTTTTTTTTGTGCGACCGATATTAAGTGAGATATTTTCGAGTGCCATGATAAAATGGACAGCCTGTACAATATAAAAAATATCTTTAGTAGCACTCCGTTCTTCGGACGCTGAAATAGGTAGAACAATTTTCACTTGGCAAAATCACTAGAGTAATATTGTCAAATAAAAATTGTTATACTTTAATTCATTGTTTAATCACCCTTTATTAACGTTAATTTCTCAGTGGCCACATTTGTTGTTATGCAAACAAAACTTTGATGCTTCTGTGAAGTACATTGTGTCCCAACTTATGAATTTATGCAGTCTATTTTTACTCCACGTTCTCATTTCACGCTAATTTTAAACTATAAAGTAATTTAGATGCTGTAAATTAAGATAAACAAATTACATTTATAATTTAGTGTCCTATAATAATAATTTAAACATTCCAGTGGGATTTGTCTCAAATGGTGGTATAAATTTAATTTGAAATTGTACCAAAATAGCTTTAATAGTATTTTTGTAAACAATATGTACAGGGTTATTCATTATAAATTACCCACCCCTTATTATCGTTATTACTAAATTTTATTAAAATGCTATGAAAAGTACAGTAGCGTGCAAATTTCAGGGGATAAAAAAAATAATATTCTTTTTGAATGGGATACCCTGTATATTATTAAATTTTTGGAATGATCCTTTTTCCTTATTTCAAAAATATACCATACGTCACCCCTACCATATACCGTTTTTGAGTCATTAAACGTCGAATATGTTAGTTCAACTAGTTACTGTAAATATGGAAATATTAATGACAACTATTATGTTTGATAAGTGACATTTCTTTAATGAAATAATCAAAATGGTTTATAGTGAGGAAGAAAAAGTCCAAATATTTACCTGTTATATACAAAATAACAAAAATAAACGTGCAGCAAAAATATCATATAGGGTGTTCAAAAATATTTACCGAAAGGTGAATAATACCTCCAGATTTAGTAGAAAAAAGTGTTTAGTTCAATCAAACCAGGAAGAACAGCTAGATATACTGCTTCATTTCGAAGGTAAGCCCGTCCATATTTATTCGCGAATAGACTTTTTTTAAACATTCTATTATTTTTTAGAAAATTCTGATTGTAGTATAAATAATGCAGTCCATCAATTAGATAAAAGTTATTCCAAAATTCAACGTACTGTCGTGAGCAGAAAAAAATAGGACAACTTTTTTTTTCTAATATAAGTCCGTCTCTATTTGAATATGTAATGAGTAGCCGAAATAAAACAGATATCACTTTTAATTTATTTTTTATATTAATGCTGCAGTTATTGCTATAGTAAATGATGGATGGTTACTGAGACAAATTGCACTGCGTTATAACATTAACAAGAATTTGGTGTGTAACATTTTTCGAAAGTGGAGAATAAATGGTACGATTAGTAGAAATCCTGGATCAAAGGACAAAGGATATCCTACTTAACAAGAAACTAACTATTAATATTTCGTTATTGCACAATTTCTATTTATAACTTCTATAAGCCTGTTTGGCATAGAATTAAATAACCTTATACAATAATCATTAGTAATAATATTTTCCCATGCATTATTTACTATTTTCAGTAATTCATCGGCATTCCGTGGTCTCACATTTCGTTTTTGGATACTTCTTACGAGTAGTCCCCATACTTCCTCCACAGGGTTAAGACCTGGACTATGACTGGGCCAGTTAAGAACGTTGATGTTGTTATCTTGAAACCAGTTAGTTACGGTATGAGCAGTACGAACGAAACAATAATTGTCTTGTTGAAATATGAACTAATTATTAGGAAATAATTGTGATACAGAAAGGAGCATAATATTGTCTAAAATCCTAATATACGTTTCACTATTAAATCGTTCATCAATATGCCACAAAACACCAGGACCACGTGTCGATATCCAAGCCCACATATTGACGAAAAATCTACCACTCTTATCATTGTTATATATATATTTCTCATCGAATCGAGTATTCGGAGGGCGGTAAACACGAATACGACCGCTGTGTGTTGACTGGAAAGTTTTTTCGTCTGTAAAGATTACATTGTTCCAAAAATTTACATCATGCGCTAAAAATTCAAGCGCAAATCCTACTCGAGCTTCCTTATGTTCACCTTTAAGTAAGTATTTCTATGCTGCTGCATAACAGCGTAGCTCCGATTCTCTTACTCGCCGGCGACCAGTACTACTCGATCCAGGAAAATTTGTTTCTTCAGCAGCCTGAATAACTGAGTAAAATACTAAAGCATTTACCAATTGCAAATCTTGTTGTTGAGTTTATATCCTTCGTCGCCCTGATCCAGGACTTCTACTAATCGTACCGTTTATTCTCCACTTTCTTAAAATGTTACATACCGAATTTTTGTCAATATTATAACGCAGTGTAATTTGTCTCATTGACCATCCATCTTCTGCCTAGCAATAACTCCAGATTCAACCAAATCGCTTATATGAGGCATATTAGTTTTTTACACAATTGCAATAAATTATGACAACTAGCTGACAATGTCCCAAAAATTAAATTTAGATGTACACAACTAGATTTTAGCAAAATACCGTTATAAAACTTGTCCTATTTTTTTTTTTTTTGCTCACGACTGTACGTTAAAAAATAATAACTACAGACCATATAAAATTTTACCCGTACAAGTTTTAACAGAGGCTCATAAAAGGAAAAGGCTGGACTTTTGCCGCCAGATGATTCAAAAGTTGGATGAAGATTCCGATTTTTACTAAAATATTATGGACCGATGAATCATCCTTTTCCACCGCAGGAATTTTTAATAGGAAAAAATCGAAGGTCGTGGGAAAACAAGCACAAAAAAAAAGATTTGTAAAACAAATAAAAAAATAAGAAAAAAACTGTTAACGTTTAGTGTGGAATTTTCAGAAATAAAGTTGTTGGGCCTATATTTTATGACCGTACTTTAACTGGAGTTACCTATCTGGAAATAATTTTCCCAGAAGCAGAAAATATTCTTTTGCAAAATTTTCCGGAAGCCGAATTCGATGATATGATTTGGATGCAGGAAGGGGCAACTCCACATAGCGTCCTACCGGTTCGAGATCTTTGAATAATGTATTCCCAATGTGGATAGGGAACAATGGAACAATTAAATGGCCGCCTAACAGTCCGGATTTGACGCCTATGGATTAATTTTTTTGGGGATTTGTAAAAGACACTGTAAATGATAATAATAATAATAGTATTCAAGTCATTAAATTTTAACAATTAAGTTGTTTAGTTATTGTCTTCGTCATTATTCTTGAGATTTTCGGCCACTTTAAAAAACCATTACAGTCGTAAACTTGATTCACTCGTAGTGTAGATAGAGAAATGAGTGCGAAAAACAATAAAAGCTACTTATAAAATACCTACAATTCTATAGTTATATTAACTTTTAGGTGGAATTAGCACAACGCGCCATATTTTCTTCGCATAATTAGAGTACGATTCCAAAATTCATACACAACAAATGTAACATAGTTTTGGCTCAGAATATTATTATAATTTTTTACCCGATAATAAGAATTTTCTTATTAAAGGGTATTTTGGAGGGGCATTGTTATTAAGTGTCAACATGCACGACAAAATTTTATTCGCATTTATTTCAAGAAGCGTGAACTGTAGATATGTCGCAATTACATTACATATATTTTTGTCACCGATATTTATTCATTTTGACCTTTGCTGTGAATTAGGTATATTTTAGTTGTGTTGGTGACTTCCAACAATATTTCTACTGGTTATAGACATAAATACCAAATAAGTATAAAATGCTGGTTTCCTTTGAGTGTGCCGCAACTGCAGACTTAGTGATGTTTCCTTCTTTGTGTGCCTGATATGTTCTTTAAGCCTGGTATTAATATGTCGCTTGGTCTTTCCTATGTAAACTTCTCCACATGAATATGGAATGCTATAAACCCCTGGTGGGTCGAGCTTTTCTGATGGCTCATATTTAGAAAATTGTCCGATTTTTTATTTTCCGTTGTAGATCACTTTGATGTTCTTCTTTGCTAGCACTCTTCCAATCCTGTCCATACAACCTTGTATATATGGTAGGTAAAATATATGTAAATATGTTCGTAGTTTCTACTTAAAGCTAGTTAAATCAACATCGAATTGATGTTAAACTGACGTCAAGTTTTCCTAGACAGACATTACTAAGCAAATGTACCGGGCTACTACAATGTAAATTTAGATGCAATTCTACCTATTTTGGTCAATATAACCAAATTTCGACGTAGTCTTATTCTCCAGTTATGTCGAATCCACGTCGCGTTAACGTCTATTTTATTTAAATATGGTTAAATATAATTGCGACTAAATTTATTAAACGTAATTTAGGTAGTCTCGACGTTAAATTAAACGAAAATGTTTGCTAGGATCATATAACCAAAAAAATTAATTAACGTATATCTTTCTAAATTCAGGTGGGCCAAAGACTTTAAATTAGGGTCAGGGAAAAAATTGTGATAACGCCGATGAATTAACAATCTTAGGATCGCTAAAACAGAATCATTGCAGAATCATCTGGCCTTCAGTTTGTGTACAGTTAAACAAAACCTGTTAATGACCCAAAAGTTTACAAGAGGAAATCTGAAACTCTGTATTTATCAGTAATTTCATTGGCTTTAAATTTATAAATTTTATATTTAATCAACAATGTTAACTATGTTCAAATGTGCTTTTAGAGGGCGGAATATTAAACATAATATTTTTAGTCGCAAACTCCTCTATAAATCCTTATTTTACTATAAGGAACCTAACCAGACTGCAACCAACAGCTACTCTCCGGGCTATGTGCCCCGCCGAGCGCTGAATTACAAGTTACAAGCCTGGCGCGTTAAGTGTAATAATTGCATATTGCCATCAAAACGCTAATGCTTCGATTGCAACAAACACCAGCCGAAAGACTGATCCTACTTAAAGGAGCTCCCTTGCCAGTCGTCACACACCACTTGCAGACTGCAGTTTCGAGCTGTTGGCTCTCGTCAGTGCAAGGTAGGTATGCGACGACCGACATGAGAATCCTTTGACTATAGTACATCCCGGTATTTTTACAATAGCGACATGTAAAACAGCCAGCAGGCGCCATCTAGCGGTCCAGTGTCTGTTGCAATCGAAAAATAAATAGCCTGACTTGGCTTAGCATAGTTCAAATGTGCTTTTAGAGGGCGGAATATTAAACATAATATTTTTAGTCGAAGCATTAGCGTTTTGATGGTAATATGCAATTATTACACTTAACGCGCCAGGCTTGTAACTTGTAATTCAGCGCTCGGCGGGGCACATAGCCCGGAGAGTAGCTGTTGGTTGCAGTCTGGTTAGGTTCCTTATAGTAAAATAAGGATTTATAGAGGAGTTTGCGACTAAAAATATTATGTTTAATGTTAACTATGATATATTATTAACCAATATTAAAGGATATATTTATTAAAAATAATAATTAATAATACCTAATGTGATTGAAAACTGAAGTGTTTTATTAATTTGTCAGAAGGACAGCTATAAATAAAACAAACAGGACCACCGAAAAAACCGACTTGTAAAAAACCTGCCACGAGCGTCACATTAGAGTCAAGTTCCCACGAAATAGAATTCCCTAGACGGACATAAAATATTCATGTTGATATTTTGATCCAGCGATTAAACAATTACAGTGACAATTCTGGTAAATCTCAAAGGATACATATCGAATTGCTTACTTGTTCATGGCGAAACGGGTGGCATTAGCGCCTCTCTTACATATTACACCCTCTTTTACATCCCACCGAGGGCTAACGCATAGATATCTACAATCTATTATGCCTCACTTAACGGACATCTCTCTGGAGATCTGTTCAAGTCGTGGGAATCAACTAAGTTTTTTCATAAACTTCGATTGGTAAACAGACTAGTTGATTTTTCGTAAGATTGGAGTCTTACGTAATACTAAAATTTCGTCAATTTATACCTGAAGGTGTTAAAAGAAAATAAACTAAAAATAGTTGCATTTTTTTTTGCTTTTCAACGATAAATCATATGCCAGAGTAGTTAATTGGAACTAAGCAAATAATTACACTTTTTACCAAAAAACTAAATACCAATGAAAAAGGAATATAACACACCATTAAGATATTAATTATCTAATCATACCATGGTGACGTGCGGCCAACAATCATCTAACCCAGCTAGAGAATACTCAGAAACATATATTAAAAATAATTTTAAAAATCAGATAAATACTCCTCAGAAGAACTATATATGGAAACTCAAATAATGGACATTGTATACAGTTATTTTGCATGACGATTCTAATTAGACAGCATAAAAATAAAAGCGAGCTAGAGCACTAGAGGAAATTGTTCATAATTATTATCAAACCCGGTACAGAAGCAATGCAACTCGAGTGCCTAAAATAGCAAAAAACATTGCCCAAAGATGTTGTTTCTACCTGGGTCCCAAAATTTACAATTTCATTAAATCTGAATTGAGAAGAGAATTAAAACCTGGATACAAAATAAATCTAGGACGGACATTCATAAATCAATTGATCGTAAATATACAGGGTGTTCCAGATTTAAAGTGACATAGACTAATGACAGATAGAGCACGCCTTGCTGAGTTCCAAACACCTCCACACTCGCCCTTGAATCCTCACTGTTTTCAAGATACATTGTTGTTTTATGAATTTTGATTGAAACTAAAATTCACCATATTTTTGGAATGGGTGAATGTATTTGGATAAAAGTTGGCACACATATAATGCACTCCTAAGTCCAATCAATAGCATAATTTAGTTTGGGAAATTTCCAGGACAGGACTCAATTTTTATTATTTTACATTTAGGGCCAATTAGATCACCCTGTATATCAGTTTTTTGTAAATAACGGATAACTATTGAAATGTCTATGGATTATTGTGCAAAATACTGTCATAATATTTGATGGCACGTTTATGGTTACTTCCTAGCAAATTTTCGAAAATAATGGTGAATGATATTTAAATTCTATAAACTACGCAAACGACTAGTTAACGTCGCTATTTTATTATTTTTACTTAAACACTTGCTTAATAATTATTTAATGTATTATTGTTACTTAAATTTGATTCTAATTGCACTTAAAATTTGTACGGCTATATGCAATATTCCATTGAAAAACAGTTTAGCTTAAAAATAAAAGTAGGCGTGTGTCAATTCTGTCATTATATAGTTTATTACATATTAATGTAAGTTACCTTTAGAAATCAAATTTAAAAGTATTCAAAAAAGCCGTTTGAGTCATTAAAGTAAGGTTTTATATTAACAAGTCCAATAATTTCAAGATGCCATTCCAATTTACAAATGAAAAGTATGCAGATATGATAGAAGAAAACGTTTTCGAAATCGTCGTACACCAAATCATACAACATTTATCAATTTAGTAAGGAAAATGGGTAATTTCACATGCAAAAGATGAACATGTTCCCAGAGCTTTTCAACAGCGAGTGGAAGTGTTACAGATTGTTCATATGAATCCAACTGTATGCGTCAGGAAAATCAGTCATCAATTAAACATTCCCAGAACAAGCGTATGGCGAACTTAAAAAATAAGAAAATTTATATCCGTTTCGAGTTCAAGTCGTTCAACGACTTGAAGACGGTGACAGCGTACTGCGTTTAATATTTTGTAAGTGGGTATTTGCCCACAGATGGACAGTGTCTAGAATATACGTCTAGTGTGGAATATACAGTAGTCATCTAATAGGGCCACACATTTTTGAAGGAAGACTAACGTATGAAATTTACCTAAATTTCTTAATAGATGTGTTACCAAATTTATTAGAAAACATCAATGCCAGAGGTACGTGGTTTCAACACGATGGTGCTGGGTCCCATTTTTCTGTACCAGTGAGTGAGCATCTTAATCAATGTTACATCAATAGACAGATGGCAGAGGGCCACCGAGATCTCCTGATCTCACGCCCATGGATTATTTTTTATGGGGCCATCTGAAGTCACAGGTGTATAGTGAAAATATTAATACCCGTGAACAATTACAACAACGTTTTTTTAATGTATGTGATAATATTAGACACAATCTGGCTATGATCGAGAGATCGGTGAAAACCCTTTTTAAACGTTCACAAAAATGTATTGACGGTGGGGGTGTTAATTTCGGAAATTGATTATAATTTTAAATAATTGTACCAGTGTGTGTCTGGTCGATAGCCGCGTGGGTTAAGGCGCGAGGTCGCAATCGCGATTAATCACACAGACATCGCACCACCGGGTTCGAATCCTGGCTCCGGCACTGGCAGTGTCGGAGGAAATGGTTGTATGTCCGCGTAACCCCCTTCCGCACAAACCCCTAGCTTCTGGAATTGGGGGGTTGTCTAATTTCTGTAGTGTTTATTAGTGTTTATAAAATGATTAGTGTATTTTTAAAATTTGTGCTATAAATTATAATTAAGCAAATTGTTTCTCTTTATTTTTTCCTTTTCTCTGTTTGTTGTTTTAAGTATTACGTTTAGTGCCATTTTGACGCAACAAGTTGTTTATTTTATAATTACTTTCAATTTGCGATAGAACCATTGAAAAGCAGTTCAAATTTTGATTTCAACGATATATCACACTTCCATCCTTTCGATTTGGTTTCCGTGAAAAAAATTAAAAACAAAGCAAATATGAAGCATAGATCGCATTTCGCATGACATGATCGATGCGCGTAGCCGTTACGTCGTGAAACTCGTCACATTACGTGTCAATTCACGTGTAAGGGTTTCTTCACTGCCCTAGAAGTAGAGCGGATTACGTTTAGTTTTTAAATATATATACAGACAAATCGAAGAATTAAACTACAAATATTCCTCTAAAATCTAGTAAAATTACTGAAATGCTAATGTTTCATTTAACAAAGACAGCCGCGAGCGATCGGATTGCAATGAGCAAATTTTGACGATTCTCATTGTCATCGTTTGTCATTCGATAACGTTGGTGTCATGTCATGTTAATAAGATTTCGGCATATTTGTAAATTTTAATGGATTGTCACAAACTTTAAAGGTAGATGTAACAATATCAATATCACACGATTTCTGTACCTTCATTGGTGAATTTATTATAGATTATCACTTTACCAATTTTCAGTTTGTTGCTTTACAAATCTGTAGTATTTAGGATAACTAGACTTTCTTAGTCGTTCAAGTGATGTTAAAGTTGTTAATATCCTAATAGTATATTATTCAACGAGCGATAATGTAGGTAATAACTCGCATAGATGATTGTAAATTCATTAAGTTAAAGGTTTCTTTAGTGCCCCAGAAGATATGAAAAGGTTTTGGATGAGATCGGATTACGTTTGGTGCCGTTTTGTCACACAATTTAATGCTCTTTTCGGCTTCAAAGATCCGCCGAGTGGGGAGGTTCCAGCCGCTTCCAGTAGTTGCCGATTTTTTATATATAAGCTCTGAATTTTATAAGCTTTGAATGGATAACTGTAGATCTGCGTACAAGAACTCTTTCGTAGAAGACAGTTTATTCCACATGAGGTTCTGTACAGTCATTCCAGGCAATATTTTGTATTATATATCGCATTAGTAAAACAAAAATATGTGTATGCTATAATTGTTAAAGCATAAATAAGTATATATTCTATTCTATTCTCATCTTCAATTTTCAAAATGTCATATTAGATGTTCAAAATATATTATATGAAGTATATTTGTGTAATATATAAGTGCATACCGTAAAGCTCAAAACCCTGGATTGGATTTCTTCAAATCCCAAAACTGACCACAAACAGCTAACATAATATACTATTATTTTTTGAATTGTGAAGAATTTCAACATTGTACACGCAGAATTTGAGGGAAAGCTACGAAACCTCATTCAAACATAACTTAAATGAACTAAAGCGGATGATACAAATAATAGCGTACCAATCTCGCTAATCAAATAAATTAACCTAACACAAAAAGGATAACCTCTGTTGCAATTCCTTAATGATGCACCATATGTACAAATAAAAGTGGAATAGGACGCAGCAGTAAATGAAGTGTGTTCGTTTTGGTCGTATCCGTAACATCTCAATAATGTATAGTTAGCCAGGGACAGAAAACGATAATGCGATTTGAAGTGAATGGTAATCGACATATAGGAGCAGGACGACACAGGCGGCATGAGATAGACATTTATTTTATTACAATTGCCGGCGAGCACAACTGCTACAAACACTCTGTCTAATCACTTGGCGGCACAGGCGACCCTATCTGATCCCGTACTCTCCTCATCATGCTAGATGAACAATCTGTACCAGAATCATTCTTTTTTTTATACTTGATATTGTATTTTTGAGTTCCAACCACTATATTGTTGATATACATATGCTTCTATAGCTTAATTATACTAACCGGAAATTGTTATTTACGCAACAAGTGCTTAATTTAATCCTAAGAATGAAAAAAAAAATGATGCATGAATTTCAAACAATATTTTTTCCATGGCTCTCCTCAATTCCCATATTAAAATAAATAAATTTCTGAATCAACTTATACAAAGGTTAAAAGGTAAATCTAAAATTTGCGTTTCTAAAGAGAAGATAGTGAGACAATTTTTTTTTATTATACATTTATTTAACGTCGGCCTATTTCCGCTACTGAGGCCTAACACCGACGCCTGTAGACGAGCTACTTCCAACCAGAAATTTTGCCGAACCTCTTCCCTTAAGAAGAGTAGGGATCTTTTACTTGCCTAACATTTAATAGATAAGGGACCGACGGCTTTACATCCCCTCCGAAGGATGGTATATTTTCTATACAACCCTCGCCTAAGGTTGTATAGCTTCCGCGCATACACTGATATACAAGCCGCTGGAAGATACGTGAGGCGAGGACTATGGTGAGACAACTTCAGTTATTTTCACGCTATAGTGACATAATTATATTTTTTTTCATGTTCCCTTCCTTTTTTCACTATTACTATAAACATTTAGGATATGTCACCACGAACTTAAACTATCTGTTTTTTTTTTGTTTTAGGCAGATCTTGCATGATGTTCGTGCCAAGTAATATATTTATATCTTTCTGCCACTTCTGGTTATATCAGAAATATAATGCTATTTTAAATGGAACTTCCTGTATATTTTTGCATTTTTAGGTTCTACGAGAAATTCTAATGTTATTCTAAATAGGATAGAGGGCGCTTTGGCGATTCCAAATCACACGGCTTTAATGCATTCTCGTCCTATTGAACCACCCTGTATACCGTTTCACTTATTTTACTTGATAGAACTTCATAATAAACCAAAATAGAAATCCAGGTCCGGCTTAATAAAAAACTGACAATATGTTGTATGTCAAAATCAACACCCTGTATGACAAAATTTTGTAGATCTGTTCTAATATTCGAAAAGAGCGGAAAAACTTGAATAGAGTAGTTCACTTGATTAATACTACTTAATTTTCTTAGTCTACATTTAAAAATAATATTATTTTTAATGTATGTATGTATGTACAATAATAATAAATAAGTGAAAGTAATAAATACATAACTACAATAACCGTTCAAAGTGGCCTCCATTTTGTTGAATACATTTCCTTGCTCTAGTAGCAATATTTCTAATTGCACGTCTAATCATATCTGGATTATTTCTAACTTCTACGCAAACGTTATTAACGCGATCCAAAAGTTCATCGCTACTATTAATAGCTAAGTCATATATCTTTCGTTTTAAATACCCCCAAAGATAATAATCAACAGGATTGAAATCCGGTGACCCGGAAGGCCAATGATGAGTTCCATTTCGGCCTATCCACATATTTTGAAAATTGTCATTTAGGAAATTTCTCGCAATGTTCCTAAAATGGAGTGGAGCGGTATCATGCTGGTAGTACATTCCCAAAATATTTTCATTTTCCAATAACACGGGTAAAAAAATTTGCAAAAAGTCTAAATAAAGTTCACCTGATAATCTACCAGGACTGATATGTGGCCCAATCAAATGATTGTTGAAAACACCGCACCAAATATTAATAGCAAATCGATATTGGAATTTATTCTGCCTTACAGCATGTGGATTCTCTTCTATCCAAACACGTGATTTTCTTAAATTATAAACACCATCTCCTGTAAATTGTGCCTCATCTGTAAACAAACATCTGTTAAGAATTCTTCGATTTCGAATAATTCATTTACTAAAACTTAACCAATGAATTTCATCCCCTTGCTTCAACCTCTGGACCTGTAAGGAAGGACGATGGATGCATTAATGCCGGATAATTTAGAACCGCCAAAGTACCCTCTATCCACAAGTGAAGTGAAGTGTGTACTTTTAACTTTGAACACCCTGTATATCACACTCCACAGTTTAGGCGGTATTCTATTATTTAATTTCTTTATTTTAATATCCAAACCTTTCAAAAACACATAATAAGTATCAGATAGATGTTAATTAAATCGAATTAGTCAAGGAGGCGAGGAATATTATGAATTTTAAATACTTATCAAGTTTCAGTAGAAAATGTTTTTACGTATGATCTGAAATACTCTACAATAATCTATTAGGCAAGTCATATTTGAAATAAGGTTAACAGCTAACTGATATTTAAATTATTGAATTGATTAAATGACATTTTTTTATCACCTCGTATGATTATTTTCACTTCAGATTATATTCATTTTATTCTTCACCATCTCTCCGAAAAGTTGTCTCTTTACAAGGTATAACTGGAAGTATATAAGTATTTATTTTCGGGAAATAATAAATCTGGCATTGTAGCTTGACTATCACTAACTTGAACAGGGATTTTCGTATGTCTTCTGCGTCTGTTTTCTACATTTTTAGTGATTGCTATATTGCTATATCTATCAAATTTAAGATGGAAAAATATTTCAACAAAACGGTGGCAAGTTTTCAAAGAATACCAATTAATTATATTTTATTCTAATACTGCATATATTGTACTTTCCTCCGACACTTTCTGTTTTTACTGCGTCTTTTAAACTGAACAGAAATCATCAAATTGATCAATCAACTATTAAAGATGATCAAAAAGCGCACCCCTGTGCTACGCACCGAATACGCGTGTCGACTAGGCAATGCCTTTGGCAAACAATGTGGCCAGAAAGGCGTAACTTTACACCCTTTACATGCCCATCTGTTAGAGTTTATAAATGTAACATCTCATCTAGGAACTTTATGTGATTTTTTCATCAACTCGAATCCATCTCTCTATTGTCATCGCATATTGAGTCAATTTGGTTTAATTAGACGCATCTTTTGGAATGGAATAATAAATTGATAGTCGAGGAAAAATAACTTTTGTTCGGGAACCCTTTTTGTGACTTGTTAAAGTAAGTTTTGTAAAATGAATTTTGTCGGGAACATATGTTTTCCTCAAATGTAAAAAACGTGGCATGTATGACACATGTCGGGAACTTAAACTATAATTTCTCTGACACTTCCAATAATAAATGTTAATATACGACTAAATATTCAAATTTACATTTCACTTCGTCATTTTTTTTTGGAAGTAAATTATTTCTTTTTCCTAAATACCACGTACCCCAAGATAAAGCATGCGATTTTAAATGAACCTGAATTCGGGGGTCTGCTTAAATAGCCTGTTATATTCATATAGCAAATTTCGAAGGGCGATAAAACCAAGAGCAAACAAAAAGCGTTAAGCGCTTCACACATAGCAAAAGAGGGCTATGGCAGGTCTTTAATACACATGTTTCCCTTGTCACTTTGTTAAATACACATTGCATACGAAATGCCTAGATGTACAGAGTGGCTAGAAAAAATACAATTGTTGTTGTTAGACGATATTTCTTAGTGCAACACATCATTAAATTGAATCTAAACAATTATAGTAAACTGGGAAGAATCGGAACATTTAAGAATTCTTTAACCAATACTTTTTGTTCATACATCATCTTGATATACATTTAACTCATGTTTGAAAGATTGGATAAAGGAAATGGCGATTATAAAAGCTGATAATAATCTCCCGCATTGTCTGTATAATGTATTAATTAAAAAATTAAGAATCCTTGTGCTGCACACAATGGTGAGAGTCTTTGGCGTATTTTATTTTACTTATTTATTTATAATAATTGCTATTTAAATATAATGAAAGTAATGTACGAAAAAATTTAAGAAACAGTAGTGCAGTAATATAGATATAAACATTAACAGAGAATAACTAATTACATGTTGTAATATATGATATCCGGGAAACAACTACTCAGCGGACAAATACCCCGACCTGCATTGAATTATACCTTATAAATCATGAAAGATTGGTAGCCAATGCCATTTGTCAACTCCCTGAGACCGGTTTCGAACTTATAAGTCATGGAACAGACAAATGACAGTGGCCAACCTGCCAGTTTTACACAAACTATAGTAAATGGAGTAATGGTGAGAGGTAAGTGAATCCTCTCATGTGGTCAATTGCTACTATCATCCATCATAGATGTCTCCATGATGTATAGCGACTTGCGATACTGCAAGTACCGGGAGCGGCAACCTTTTAGCCCTAGGTGGACGTAACCTACCGTTGTAATATATGATTTGCAGGAAACAACTACTCAGCGGGCAAATAGTAGCAATTGACCGCTGACTTACCTCTCACCATTACTCCATTTACTAGTAATACTACACAATGAATGTCATTACATATTATGGTGAAAAGAAGAGGTCCTAAAACACTCCCTTGGGGAACTCCGTATGGACCAGCAATTTTGCCTGGCATTTTGTTCATGACTTTTGTCTTGTGATACCTATCATTTAAATAGTCATCTAGCCATTTCAAATTAGTACCTTCAATACTGCATCTTTTTATTAACAAACATCTATCAATAGTTTCAAAAGCCCGCTTTAAATCCACAAACACACTGAGAACTACATTATCCTCACTTATCTCCTTCCTCCATTTGGCGCATACATATTGGAGAGCCGTCTCAAACGAGTGGTTTTTTCGAAAGTCAGATTGATCTACAAATGTGTAGTAGCGCGTCTAGACGCATACCCAGTGAGGTGGGTTCGAGCTCCATCTACTGCAAAGTAATTTTCAAATATAAATTATCTCCAACAAATGGTTCGGATCCCACCATAAACTGTAGGACCCCGTCCCCTTTACTAAGACAAATCTAGACTTACTAGACTTAAGTGGGCCAATCAGGTTATCTGGAAGATGGTTAGCAAACATTTATAAAAACCAACCAAACATTATCTACGTGGTGTACTATAGTAATGAACAAACTGTATATTATTAACCAACTGATAAATTTATTGGAATTTGTTGCTGGAGGGAGGACAAGTAACACACAACCTCACTTTAGTTAATTGATTTTTTGCAGGTAAAACAAATCAAGGATGCTAACTTCAGAACGTTTAGTTGTGGTTTGAATTATTTGACATTGTAAGGAAGGAAGTAGGGTTATGTCTTATTTGTTTTTCCTCCAAACAACGACCTTGAATAATGCACGTCATTTGTAGATTGCCTATTTCGATTTTGGCGCGCATTTTCTGTTCTATAGACCATTCTTGGCACTGCATTTCAAGCAGAATTCCTATATATGACATTATTGTTACCAAGCATAACGATCTTCTTCATTTACATTTTCTATTCTTTGTATGTTTGAATATTTGCAGTGATTATGCCTCCCCATATACCTCCAATATTTTGAAACAAATGACACATTCCTAATTCAAGTATTCTGAGCTTTTCCATGCCTAAAAATTGTCTTTGAGATTCTAAGCGAGAATTACATGTTATTGTATTTCGACAGAATAATGATCTGAGTAACTTTGCGAGTTACTTTTCAGCTGCTAAAGAGTCTGTTTTGCTTCACATGGCCTTGACACATATAGCTTTAAAAGTTCAATATACGAAAATGAAATATCTATTAGAAATAATTTTTAACGGTTTGTGCTTTTTTAAATAATCGTTTATTACTTGTGCTTTCATAATGTTATGTTTCAATCTGTTTAAGAAAGGATAAATAATTATAAGAACAAACTATTTTAATATGGTATATTAAAAGACCCACCCTGTATGAATGTCTCTGTTATCCCCTAGTATGCCATCAAACACGGTTTTTAGCCGCTAGCCCGGCTAATCTACAGTTCAAATACTCCACCACCTAACATGTACTTTTAGAACAAGATAATCCAAATACAATAATAACAGACATCTGCGCCAATTCCTGCTATTTTCTTATTCATTATTTTGTATTTCAGCAGGAATACTAAACTCACCAACGAAAATATTGACACAATCTTTGTTCTCCGTGCCGTATTGTACCTACGTTGGAATATAAACAATATTTGTCAAACGTTAAAAAAGTTCTAATTGTGTTTTTTTAAAGACCTGGATTTCAATATATGCTTTTACACATTTTTGTTACCTGCTGAAAATATATATCTTTCTTTTATCATATTTATTATTATTTACATAGAAACACAAAACGATATATTTTTTTCTTAAAAATATTAAGTGAGTCTGCCACAACTCAAAAAATACGTGGAAGGTCAAGAAACATTCAAGATATATGTTATTTTTTAGTTGGAGTCAAGACCGTAACTTGCAAAACAAAACAGTGCAATTGTTTACGGATTCTAAATATTTATTAAATCCACTATCTATTGGTTAGCTAGTCACCATTGTTCAAATCAGAACATTAGTTTAATAAAGCTAGATTCTTAGATATCTCAGGTTGTAATGATCATCATCTGATGATGCCAACTTGACTGATAAATCAAGATTCGTGTAAAGTGTTTAGTAACCTCCTAAACAATATACTCAAATGTTAGTACCATGTCATCGTCCTAAAAAACTCTGTTTTGGAACCAACATGGAAATAGTTTTTGTCGATACTAAATCCATCCAGAGATTAAAATTAACTACAGATTGGTGGGCTGAAAAGGAATAAAACAAAAACCGAAGCCAAAAAAGATTAAAGCCTATCAGCAACTATACATTTTATGTTACCACTGCCACTATGTATCCCCAATCAGAGGATCATATACATTCATTCACGTAACTCCGGAAGAATTTTTCCTCTTAGGCCCCTGTGGAACTGTAATGATCTCCCCCCCCCCCGTTTCTGAGGGTAAGCGACACGATGGTGACAATATTTTTCACCCCAATCCTCACAAACCACTCTTAAATGAAAAAAACCACCCCTCTTCCTATTTTCCAGGTCCGGGCGTGCGGGTGCTTGTCGGATCGGGATTATTTTGCTCAATTTTAATAAATTGGGGAACTATCGACCTCATGGGTTGAAACCGAAATACCATCAAAAACTTTGTACTTGAAAAGACACGAAAAATCAGAAAGAGAGGTGGTTGCTTGCATTCAGCTGTCGTTCGTGAGGGTTAGGATGAAAAGTATTGTCACCATTCTGTTCCTCAACCTCGAAAACGAGAGGGAGGGAGATGCTGCGTTCTCAATACTTCTGGAGTCTTTGCATTTCCATAGGACTATCTCGTTTGAATCATTTCAAGAATTTAGAAAAAAATTGCGATAGATTGAAGCAGTTTAAACGAGACACAAATAAATAAACCTGACCTGATTTCCCCATCGATGCGCCGTTGTGAACTACATTTTGTATGAATTAGTGGTAAATTAAATATAGGTATGTGTGATAGTAAAATTTTAGGGTGCGTGGTTGGGCTGGCGTATAATTCTTTCCCCACATTGTTGATTTACGTTGGCCGCCTTGATTGGGTTTGCATTGTGGTGCGGTATTTCAAAAAGATGAAATGTTTATTACTACATGTATATCGCGTCCAGATTACATCCCGCGCATTTTACTGCAAATTAAGCACATATTTTTCTATGCTGATGCCCGGGTGGAATTATCTACTTGTTGCTTTTATAAAATTCCAATTAACCAAAGAGGCAAAAACAACCCCGCCTAAAAAAATCCTATTTCTATCTACCCACACTGCTGCTGAATAATAAATTGCGGCTCATCGTTCAAGAAAGTTTTTGTCATAGTGGTCTCGAGAAAGCCTAATATCTTGAAATTCTAATAAAAAAATTTCACAAATTTATGTTTATTCATTTTTTTATAAAAAACGTTAAATAACTGTTGTTATTCTGTCTTAAATACCTTTGGAAAAGTTTTTCAATATATATCTATATATATATTCTTTTTTGCTGCACGTTTATTTTTGTTATTTTGTATATAACAAGTAAATATTTGGACTTTCTCTTCCTCACTGTAAACCATTTTGATTATTTCGTTAAGGAAATGTCCTTTATCACATTTTCATAGCTCGCTTTCATAATGTTAACTTTTCCATATTTACAGTAACTAAAACATAATATTTTTAGTTGCAAACTCCTCTATAAAATCCTCATTTTTCTATAAGGAATGTAACCAGACTGCAACCAACAGTTACTCTCCGGGCTATGTACCCCGTCGAGCGCTGAATTATAAGTTACAAGCCTGGCGCGTTAAGTGTAATAATTGCATATTACCATCAAAATTCTAATGCTTCGATTGCAATTACAGTAACTAGTTGAACTATTCGACGTTTAATAACTCAAAAATGGTATGTGGTAGGGATAACATATGACATATTTTTGAAATCAAGAAAAAAGGATCATTCTAAAAATTTAATAATATACAAGGTAACACAACAACAAAAAGCCAATTAAGATTAGGAGTCTGAGATATCTTATTGTAACCTCCATCTACCAAATTTCAAAATAGTTCAAATATTTTGGCATAACCTTCACTTGATTGTCGATAGTCAATGAAATATTAAGCATATATCAGAAAATTTATCTCGTAAGTTTAGGAGCAGTTCTATAAATACACCAGCAACGAGTTAAAAACGCAATTAAAACTTCCATACCGTAGCCAGAATTCGAACCCGACACTCCTTGGTCTCATCTCAACACTTAGGCAGAGCCACCGAGTCGAAACTCACAAAGAAATTTCCTGGCCAGCTCATCCTCCAGACCTTACTTCAGTGAACATTTTTGTAAAGTATAAAATTTTTTCTTCGGTTTCCGAATCTGAAATCAGCCTCTTTTTTCTGATACTTTACTGTAACAGTGAAACTGAAGGTAATTCCTTTCCTGACCATTTGTCTATCTAACTGATTACATTAGACGCAGAATATCATAGGATTAGAGATTTTCTTATATAAATTCATGAATGAAACAGTTTTTTCTACCTTATCGAAAAACACATTGTAGATTTGTATTTTTTTATGGCATTTTCTCTTCCACATTCGACACTATTCCAGTAACATTTTATGCATACTTGGAATATGACTAATAAATCACTCATTTACAAACTAAGAAAACAAAAAGAAAAACATATTCCTCCCATTCTAACAGTAACATTTGTTAAAAATGCAAGTGTTGTATAAAACCAGAGGATATACGAAGACTTTCGCTCCACTTTTTGTAAACTAAAAAAGGCAACGGCGCAATTTAGTATTTAATTATGTTGATTAAATTTTCAGCGTCGCCCTTGTGCTCTCCTAGTTTTTCGTTTGTATCATCTTGGAAGTGAACCCAACAATGTAATTTATTACAGTTTTCGTTCTTCAGATTTTCAACCCTACTTATTGAGATTAACTAATGAAAAGCATGATTCATGTACCCCAAAAGTGATTTAATAATATCTATTCACTTTACTTACTTTACCGACCAAAAACACAGTTTGTAGAATGCGGGACTGTTAGAGTATTTTTAAGTAAGTTATGAGTAGTAAGTTTTGTAACTGCTAAAATATCTTGGTATTCTACCATCGTACGAATTATAATCACTTTAAACATTGTACATTTTATCGAAGTCTTGTTATAATACCTGATATTTACAAATTTTGGTAGTAGCTCGAAGGGAAAATACATTATTATTGATTATTCATGTTTATTTTTGAGAATGTGTAAATTTAAAAATGAAAACAATAAGATAAATTACCAAATATATGATCAAAATAATAAAGTTGAAACAAGCGCAAAACTAGTATCTGAAATTTTTATTAAATACTTTTCTAATGTTGGAGAAAATTTAGCTAACAAAATAAAATCAAGTTCACCGCCAGAAACAACAAATATATTATCCAAAATCGCAAATATTGAAAACTCTGTATTTCTAAAACCGGTCACTACAAAAGAAATAGCAACCATAATTGATAATTTGAAATTAAACTCATCTCCCGGAATAGATCAAATAACCACAAAAACACTTAAAAATATTAAATCTAATATTCTTAATATCCTAGTACATCTGATTAACTTCTCATTCCAAAATGGACAATTTCTAGATTCACTAAAACAAGCTATTATTACACCTATATTTAAAGGTGGGGATAAACTTGTTACAAACAACTATAGACCAATATCGGTAATTAGTAACATAGCCAAAATATTTGAAAAATGCATGGTCTCTCGACTTCATAGCCACTCACTGTCTCACAACATAATATCGCCAAAGCAATTCGGATTTAGACAAAACTGCTCCACGGAAAACGCCTTATTTCATTTTACAAACAAAATACATGAACATCTTAACAAAAATGAAAACACCATTGCCATTTTAGATCTAGCTAAAGCTTTCGATAGTATATCACACGAACTATTGTTGGAAAAAATGGAGAAATACGGAATTAGAGGGGTAGCATTAGATTGGTTAAAAAGCTATTTATTAAATAGAAAAGCCTTAGTAAAAATTAATAAAACATTAAGTAGTCCAAAAAATGTGACATATGGTGTTCCACAAGGAACAGTTTTAGGTCCTTTTTTACATAAATGACATGCTGAAATTAAATATAAGTATCATCCATATGCTGATGATACTGCTCTAACATTCCACGGTAGAGACTGGTCTGAGGTCGCCAAAAAAAACGAAAAGGGACTGTATAAAATTAAATGCTGGATAGACAATAATTTGTTGTCTCAATCATACAAAAACAAAATTCATTACTTTCAGCAATAGTTCAAGACTACAACCGAAAATTGACAATTTAAAATTCCACGAAAAATGTGACTTAATAAACTGCACGTGCGAGAATGTAATTGGGAACACTACAAACATTAAATATCTGGGTCTTATAATAAATCAGACAATGAGATGGAATGACCATACCGAATATCTTAATACAAGACTAAGAAAACTTGTCCATGTATTCTATAAGCTTCGCAACATTCTTCCAATTAATATTTTAAAAATGACATATAAATCGTTGGTCGAATCCATACTTACCTACGGCATTATAATATGGGGTGGGACATATAACAGCCAATTGAAAAATATAAAAATAACACAAAAATGGAAGAGTTGGTCGGAGTGTATTAGTCGTCTATGCTTCCAATTTTAATTGTAAATGACTTCACGTCAATAAAATGACGCAGCTGAATGTACGGTGTGCTTGGAAGGCGAGAGATAGAGATGTAGTAGAATATGACATTGGACAAATTTATTATACCTAATCTTTAAATTTCTCTGTGCATTTGAGGACATTAGGGCTAATTTTATTTTAGTTCTACAAAAGGGAAAATGTTTATTTTAATGATACCTATGCGGAACGATAAAAATTATTTTTGCAAATCGATAATAGAAGAAAAAGAAATTATTTTTTTATATATACTTTTTTTTCTCTCATCGTCCCACATTGTAACATGTTTTTTAGTGAAAGCCGTTTTTTAAAATAATGATTTATATGAGAGTAATTTGCACTGTCTTTCCGGCTTATATCCGGAGCGCTCTTAAATTAATGCTGTGGAAAAATCGAAGATATTCTACAGAACAACTTTTTCTAGATAGTAATGTCTTCAATTTAAATGGATTATATATCCTTAATGTAGCAAAATTTATCTATAGAAATAGGGAACTAAGAGTACCAACAAACCACATACATTGTGTATGTGGTTTGTTGCAAGGCAAAATGAACGCAATGCGCTTTTTACACCTAGACCAAATTCTAATTTGTACAAAAAATCTCTTGGCGTCACAGGTCCAAAGATATATAATATTATTCCCGAATACATAAAAGCAATAAATAATTACAAATTATTCTGTAAAAAGCTGTCAATATTTATCATGCATAATTTACATTTATTTCAACAAATATTCTCATAACTTCTAATTCAATTATTGTACTTAATCTCCATAATTCATTATTAGTCTTTTATTTGTTAGTTTTAGTTTTTAGTTGTTAGTTGGTAACGAATACGATATGTACATTGATATTGTTAATAATAATATCTTAGTGAAATATTAAGACACAAAACGATTTCATTGTGAAATCAGGTGCATTTATACAATAAAGAATAACTGTAAAAATAATATTGTAAAATTGGGTTAAAAATAAAGTTATTATTATTATTATTATTATTATTATTATTATTATTATTATTATTAAATATGATGTGACTGAATTAGTTCTCCGTCACGGAACCAAATTTTTATATATCATGCTAACTTTGTTGTCGATATTTTAATGAGTGTAAAATTCGGTGTTTTGGTGATTAGGTACTTACCTACTTAGCTTCAATGTCGATGTCGGATCAAAGGTTCTAATCTCCCTTCAGAATATTGACTTATCCTCAGTACAATAAGAGGTTTTTTGGCTTAAAAAAAAATTCCGAGGATTTTGGTTAATGAACGGCAAAAAGTTCGAGCAAATATCTTTAGTTGTTCATCCTCAAATTCACTTACAAAGAAAAATGATGGATATTTTTCACATTTTTTCTTGAAACCCATACATTTTTTGAGAAAATTACAGATTAAAGCAAAAACTTCGAGGTTCCCAAAAAACTGATTTTCAAATGTATTAATTCACTGGGGGGGGTTATAGGAAATTATGAAAAACTTATCTCTCGATATCTTTGACTGCGTTAAAATCTCAAGCAATAGTGTGGATGGTTTTCAAACTAAGAAAAATTGTTCGAAATCAACTGAATTTTTAATATTTCTAAAGTATGCGACCATACGCCTTTACAGTGATACAAATATGTAATAATAACTTATCAAAATCCCACATCTTCATACGTATCACTTAAAAAGTATTTTTAATGTTGTGATATACATTATGTGTGAATACGATATACAAAAATAACCCGAAACTCAGATTCTACTCGATTGCGATTTGTGCCAAAATATGAAACAAATGATTTTGTCGAGTCACCGCTATTTTTAACCAATGCATGGTTTCCATAAGTAATCGAGGTATGCTGTAAATGTAGAGAAAATCTGATTATGCCGAACACATGTAATAATTTTAGCAATTAAAATTGACCTGGTTCCTAATATATTAAAACAAAATTTGGTGCTAAAATTACGATTTAACATGTAAAAATAAACAGAAGAATAATAGGTTAATGAATTTTATTTCATTTGACATGTACTACGTTTGTGAAAAAACTGGTTATAACCTATTATTTCTTGGAGTATAATACAAACTTATAGCTACAGTCACCTTGCGTTAACTATGTTAATTAAAATTTTGTTTCAAATTATAATTAACTGAGAATGATTCTCAAAAAATATTAATGTCTTTATATACAGTATACCCTGTTTGTACTTGTGAATGACAATACAAGATCATTCAGTTCAAATGAATATTAAATCATTTCCACTCGGAGGCACCCAATAGGAAATATAAAACGGGGTATAAACGACAAGGGGCCAGGGCGATATATCATTTGTACTGTGTATGTATCCCTATTTAATTTAATTGTACAGAATGATGATTTTAACGTACTACCCGCAAAGAAGAGATGCAATTTTAATCTAGTTCAAATTTTTAAAGTTCTGTGACTATTTTGCAATACGATTTCATATAGAATATGGAACATGGGAGCGATCAAAAATTCACCTTTCTTAGCGAAATCTATACGTTTAATTCCTGTAAACATCAGTGATTACTTCGAAATACTACATTTTTGAGTTCAAACGATGTTGTAGACGAGCGTCGCGACGCCTAAATTTTGGAAATGTATTATTTCATTAGTACGTTAAATTTTAAGGCCTAGTTATTTAAAAATTACAAAATATGATTTTGAAACAAACAAAAATAAAGGAAACTTTAGAAGTTTCTCCTGTTTTGTTAAACATATACGAGTTCCCTTTAGCTTTAGATTTGATTCCGCTATTGATAAAATCGTAGTTCACTCTGTATTCGCTGCCATAGTACTTCTGTGAACGTTGTTTAATTAAGCTATTAAATGGTATATGATTACAAAAAACATATCTCTATGCTCCGGCTTAGCAGAGATGCATATGCTTCATTATCATACATAACGTCATCCCAGCTACTTACGTCATAATCCACCCCTAGTTGATCAGGAAATAATAGAAAACTACATGTCATGTTTAGTAACATGTGTTACTGATAAAGCGAATTTAATTTACTACACCGGCACCGGTTTGCGTTAGCACTTGTTCTTTATATTCTTAATGCTCATTTAAGTGTGTAAGCTTATTAAGTCACCCTTAAATCAATTTACCTTACACCGAATAGAATAATAAGGCTTTACGCAACATTAACTGATGTTTAAATTCGATTTAGTAGAAAGAAGAAGTTTTCTAATATTTGTATAAATAATACATATTTCTAAAGATTAAAGCTAGTAGTAGCTTTAATTTTTACAAATAAATGTCAGGGGAAAATCGTGATTTCTCAATTTTAGATTTAAAAAAAAGTAAAACATGAAATTACGAATATCTAAAATATATAAGAGACAAAAAGAAATATAGGAAAAGGGTTACAGCACATGAAAGTAGTTGTTCTCAATCAATCAATCAATCAATCAATCAAGATACGCTTTCTTGTCTAAGAATGAAATACTTTTATTGACAAAGCTATATGTGTAAAATATATCATAACATATTATACAATCATTTCTCCACGTCCAGTGGAAGTATAGTAACGCAAAAAAATCTGTTTTTGTTGAAATAGGCTTAAAATATCATGAAACGTCGAGATTTTAAATTTGGGCGAAAAAAATGTCTGTCTGTCTGTAACTTTTTTATGCGCACATTTACTATGAAATCGTTTATGACATTGACTTGAAATTTGGTACATTTATGTATTGTGACGAGATCTGGAACTATATTATATTTTGATCTAATTCCGTTGAAGGGTTCGAGGGTAAATGGGTTAAATAAGGGTAAATAGGAACAGCAAGTAGGTAAGAGTCCATAAAATTGCAATTTAGGGCATCTACGAAAAGTCAAGGTTTCAAAATTTTTTTTGGCATCAGCCACCCACCCACTATCACCCCCAGACTATTATTAAAAGGAGTTAAAAAAATTAAAACGTGATTTAGTGTGTATACGAGAACCAAGGGTCTCTAAATTTTTTTTGGCATTACCCTAGTATTGATCGATATATATTTTTAGACCACTATGCACATCTAACGAATGAGTACATGTCATAGTTAAGAGTAGTCGTATATAAAGAAAAATATGTAACACACCATTTTTTTACCTTACATATGTCTGACTTTATAATATCCCGTAGACTGTTAACATATTTACTACGCTACAAAATGGTAGTATCGTCTGCAGAAAGCGTAGAAGTGCCTTGAATATAAATAATGGTTAAGTCTTTTATATATAATAAAAATAAAATGGGCACTAGTACAGATCCTTGGGGCACAACACAGTTAATATCTGCCTCATACGACACCTTGTCGAGGGTTTTTACAACTTGAATACGCTGAGACAGGTATGACTTAATCCAATAAAAAATTCACCCCTAGAACCATAGCATAAAAGTTTTTGAAGCAGTATCTAAAAAATCTACAATTTCTTCAAGAATTTCTGTTGCCAACTCTAAGCAGACTATTTCCAAATAGAAATGACCTAGGGTTTCAGCAAGATGGGACACCACCTGATGTTATTATTGTAGGGAATTACCTAAATGTTTGTTTTGGTAATCGATGGATAGACCGAAGAGGATCAATTATATGGCCACCTAGGCCTTCAGATTTAACTCCTCTCGATTTTTCCATGGGATATACAAGAAGCAAAGTTTATATAAATAGACCAGAAAGTTCAGAAGATTTAAAAGAATGAATAAGAGTGAACATTTCGCAAATAATTCCAGGTCTGCTCTGCACTGATGAGAGCTAAAAGCTCGAAACCGGTCTGCAGATGACTCTGGACACTATCGAAGCTTCGGAACTCCTCTGTTTTAATAGTGGGTAGTTTCACCGGCATCTGCTATAAATGCTGCTATAGTAATTGGTAACTAAAATATCATTCAGAGCGCACATCCTAATAAAATTATTGGGATTTAAGAGGAATACGACGAAACCTGCCTTTGTGCATTTTAACATCTATCATTCCTCTAAGTTGACTTTATTTGTCATATATATATATATTTCCGGATGCTAAAGGTCGGTTAAAATATCACACAATAAAATTTCTAATTTAAATCTCAAAGTCGTAAGTTCGGAATCATACGAACCAAATGAAACAAATTCAAATCAAATTGAAGTGTGTAGCAAGAACAATAATGTGCGACACAAATAAAAATAAATAAAATTACATATCTAGCTAAAATATAAATATGATACTAAAAATAAAATAATTTGGATAATGATTGTTTAAAATAAAATTTGTTCAAAATTTTAAAAAACTTGATTTTCCTTCTTCTCTCTACCAAATTCTTACGCTACTTAACTTCCTTCTTTTTACTATTCTTCGATTACACCAACAACAATCTATTTTCTCTTGTATCTTCCAATATTCTACTTTCTATAAAAATTTTCAACCCAGCAATTTCTGTAATTTTCTTGTAATTTTTCATGTCCCCTAGCAATCTCTAATTTCCATTTTTCCACACTCTCATTATATTTTCCACAAATAAATAAAATCGCCGGTGCCAACTTGAATCTTTCTTGACATCAACTTGATGAAACGAAATGGTTCTCATCAATAGAACAATAACTAAGTGCATTAAAACAACATAACTGATTCTAATCATCATTAAGTTATGATATAAATATCTCTAACTGTTTTTAATGGCTGAAATATAAAAATTGCATGTATTTAATAGAAATATTTGTCTTCTATAAAATATTTTGATATTTTATCAAACAGAAGAAATAAACGAAAACAGAAGCCATGCATGCCACTTTCTACTTAGAATAAAATAAGATACATTTTATTCACAATACACAACCCAAGTTGATATGAATGTGTTCTTTAGCCTAAGTACAAATGATATATATATATATATATATATATATATATATATATATATATATATATATATATATATATATATATATATATATATATATATATCATATATTATAATGAATTTATTTCATATATTTTCACCATGATGTATAATGTCAAGATGTCTAATCTAGATCTTCATGCGATATGTTTATTCTCATTCATGTGCAAAATACTACCCCTATGCAAAAATTTACGCCGTTTCTAATTAATGAAAGGTTTAAGTCCAAATCAGTCTTCGGGTTGTATTAATTATTGTTTATAAGCCACTTACCGTGTAACACTGTTAATACCAGCACATAAGTCGTCCAATTGGAGGAAATCTGAAACAGCAGAAAGCTTTCTTAACAATGTCTTATTATTGGGACATCAATATTATAATTAGTCGAAATTGATTATTACTGTATTTATTCATAAACACAGACATCGACAAAAATATATACAGAAACTGAGTTACTCTTTTATTTGCCTCGTATATTTTATCATTAAAAAGATTTTTCTAACATAAGGAACCATCTTAACCAAGCGACTGAATTGGCAAATCGATAACTTTGCACAAGTCAGTGTCGAAGCTAATGCCCGATGTATATAATGCAAATATCTTCGATTTTTGAGCAGACTCACAGATCAATAGATTAGCATAAGACGCTGTTAAGTTAAACTTTGGTCGAAGTTGATTGGTGTTTGCAAAGGATCGTCTTGCAACGGTCGACTCTGATTCCGCTCTGATTTGAGCAGACCAAAAGACCGCTGGTTTATTGGCACACAATTAACAGTCATCGGTATTCTAGGCTCATGCCGTTCATCCCGCTGTTTACCAGTTTGATTGAATCGAATCGGCGTGATGGGGGAATCCGGCTAACAAGCTTTTTACAAGAATCTCTCTGTTACAGACATTGTCTAAACGTCGATATCCTCGTCGACTTCCGTCTTCATTAAAATGAACTTTTTGCCTAGTTCATTAACTGATTCAAAAAATACGTATGTATTTCTTTTGTAGACGGTAATTTTTCAAATTAACTTAAATGTTCATTGAAATCGATCATTTCAAAGGGATGAGTTTATTAATAAGAGTTACAGAGTGGAATGTCTAGTCTATGAAAACAATTTATTTTTATCCCATTTAATTGTTGTTATGATCACCTGAGAGTCCCAAATAACAACCCTCATTGTTTCTCTACACCTAAGAAAATATTCCCAAGTGGATAAATTGTCAAATATTCCGTGAGCATTTTTGACAGCGGGAGGACCCCCATTTAATAGTGATTATATGAGAAAATATTGTCACGTGATCAAATGACGTCATAATATATTAAAAGTTTGAGAATTGGTGGATAGGTGGCGCATCTATATAAGCCATCTCATAATACTATAAAATAATGTAAAGTCACTAAATTATAATCTGACGTACGTGCAGTAGTAGAATTTCCCGCCTAAATTTGAATCTCTAGCCGGTTTGAATTTCCCGCCAGCTTAGACTTCCTGTCGGTGCTCTCTGGTTGCCAAACACATTTCGGGGGTGGGTCAATTACAAAAAAATATTTCGAGGGTGGGCCAATTGCCAACAATAAAAAAGTTCCCACGATCATTAACATTTTCCCGCGTACTCTCTGATTGCCAAAAACATTTCAGACGTGGGCCAATTGCTAAAAATAATTCGAGGGTGAACCAATTGCCAAAAATAAAAAGTTCCCACGGTCATCAAAATTCCCACGCTCAAGTGGGGGCGTAACCTCGCGGCTCATCTTCCAATCAAATTATGAGAATCCCCACCATTCCACCAATAAGCGCGGTGATTCTCCCACCCATCGACAAATCACATTATGTAGGCGGAGCTTCCCCCACTAATCGACCAATTACAATACATGGGTCGGGTTTATCTCGATCAATCACAATAAGTGGGTTGAGATTCACCTCCCACCAATCGACCAATCATATCATGAGGGGTGTGGTTTATCCCCTCCACTCAACCAATCCGCTTAGGTGAGCGGAGCTTATCCCCTCCCATCGACCAATCATGTTGAGGTGGGCGAGGACTGCGGGGTATACATGGGAGATATGGAGGGGGGGTACTTCGCTTTCCTATTCTTTACCCACTAATATTCCACCTTTTATAGTCTACGCAAATTAGGCATTTTAGAAGAAATAATTTATAGAGAAATAATATTTGAGATGTGTACTCTCGATAGGGTTAGAAATAGATATCCGAAAAGTTCCCATCCCATTCGGGAACGGAAAGTCTCTTTTTTGCAAAAAACCACCACTAACGGGGACTTAACTCTGGTTTTTCACTTTTATCTTGTAAACCGTTCGCTGGAAGAGAAAAAAGTATAGAAAATAAAAAAATTGTCATTAAATTTTGTATAAAAAATGTCTTATTAACCTTGTACCTTATCCCCACCTATTTTGCAGTAACAACAAACAAACTGAGGAGTAGTTTGGAGCAGTTAAAATTTATAGAGGGGAAGATGCATATCTAACGGGTTTTGACGCAAGTTATTTTTATTTATTTTCCCTTTTTTCCACAAAGATGCATTTTTTTAAATTTAAGCTCGTTTCCAACCCACCCTTGAGGTGGAGCTCTCGGTGCATTTTTTTAAAAGTGGCTTCCCCTGTAAGCCTATTCCCCTAAAATTCTGTCCAAATTTACTCATAAGAGGGTTCTTCAAATTTGGAATTTAAACATCCTTGCCCATGGCAATTAGAGCATATTGTTGAGCAGCGTAATCCAACTTTATAGGCCTACAGGTGGAACCACTTTTTAAAAAGACCCCCGAGACCTCTACCTCTAGGGTGGTGTGGAAACGAGGTCTGTGCATTGCCATTAGCAGCGGAGGTAAAAGTACTTTTCTGACGCCGTGATCGGCAGAAAAGTACTTTTACCTCCACTGCTAATGGCAACGCACAGCCGTCTAAAATGTCAAATTTTAATGTCATGAAATGAGTTAATAAATGGCATGCTTTTCTCACGTTTGAAGAAAATAGTATATTGTTTTATATGGAGTAAAAGTGACATTTTCTCTATTGAGGCAAGAACAACCAAGAAACAAAAAATTGCTTTACTCCGCATTTAACCTACTATTTTTCTTCAAACGTCGAATATAAATTAAATAAATACTGTTATGTTTCCTCAAATACTTTTAGTGTCGCTTGTAAACGCCAGCAAAAGACTTTTACTGCCGCTCAGATGAAGTTCACGAAATTTGTCATAAAAGTCGTGTTTTTTTACGTAAAAGAAAAATAGTTTTTATATGTAGTTGCAAAAGAATAAATAATAAAAGTAAAATTGAAAAATTAAACACCTCCATTTTTTTAAAATTTAAATCTAAATTATTTCAGCGTCTTCAACGTCTACAATTCTTAGCCTTCGTCTTTATCTTAAAATTCAGGCGGAACAATGTTCAAACAAGATACTCCTTGGCATTCATCGTACATCAAAGCTTTGACATTTTCTTCTTTTTTCCACTCACAGAACTCAATAACGTCGTTACTTAACTAAGTTTGTACTTGATTGTACGTTCGATTGCTCTGGTGGTCCTGAATAATGTGATCGGAAGTGTTGTTTTTTGGGTATTACCATTCATTAAACATTACAAAACATATACGATCCTATGTGTCCAAGTGTTCTGTAATTAATTATATTTATACAATAAACAAGTTTAAAATTGAGCCAAAATACTAGTACAAATTAATTATTTTTAATTTTGCTGCCATCAATTTTTGATGTCTCTGGCCAATTATCAACATAATGTTCATAATAACGTATACGTTTCCAACTTTTAAACCAGCAAAAAAATATTATGCCAGCCAAAGTTGTCCGCCCTCTTTCTGGAATCCGCCACATTTCACGACCCCCGGAATAACCGTCTAATAGTCATGACTGTGTGAGCTGATATGTGTCATCAACTTTCAAACGTTCTAATTTTGAAATATCGTATTGGAAAAGTTTCCACAAGCGGGCACTACTATTATAAAATTACGGAATCTATAACGTTTATAATAAGTGTCCAATTATAGAACGACTAAACAAAGCACAAAATGCGAGACGACCTCCAATAGCCATTGAAATTATTCCATAGAGTAGACCCCAAGTGAGTTGTTCATACTGAGTAAAAGACAATGTTTGTTTTTACTTAATAGAAATTATTTGCTATTTCACTCAGATATCTACCGTATCGAGTACCATGAACTTTAACTGCATTAGGTTCGCTAATGACCCCAGAAGTTAGAGAGCATACATTTTATTTTATTACTCTATAATTTAGATGTCTTTTAAATTAAACATTTAAAATAGTTTTTTTAGTAGTTTTTTTTTTCAGGAAAAAGAATTTAAAATTTTACGTTTCCATCGCGAGACAACTTCAATTGTTTTCAATGCGGTCTTCTCGATCGGCTGTAAAAAACAGGAAAAAATTAAATAAACATTTTTCTTCGTTTTATTTTTTTTGTATTATCGCCCTAAATGCATGTTTTACGAAGAAAATATTAAAATAATTGCACATTTTCAACATAATAACTTTTCTATTGATAAAATATGCTAGATTTCTAAGTATATATGTATTTGCAATATGTACTAGAAGTGAGAAAATATGAAGCAATTCATTTTTCATCCGCCTGCTTTGACTTTTACATGATATATGGCTCCTTTTCGTGCAAATTTCAGGATTCTATTCGCTGACCAAAAGAACTTCTAGTCATATTTCAGGCGCGGCGGTAGGGAAAGCTTCAAACATGAGCAACGCGGGGTCAACTCGGGAAAATGTCAAGACTGGGGACACCTGGAGCCCGCAGGAAACCATCCAATCCACTTTCGCGTAAGAAGCGCCACAGAAGCTGCCTGTCACATTCGAGCAGCTTGCGCACGACAACCACGGCCTACTGAATTATTAATCCTCGTCTCTTAATAAAGTCTTCCAATTTCAAACGTACAATTATGTCTGATGCATTTTTTATTATAGCTTAAAAATTTGATTCTGACATCGGAGGAAAAAATGTGTCTGGTTTCTCGCGATCAAATCCAATGACGGTAAGGTATGATATAAAGATAGCCGAGTTATTTTCATACGCATTGGTATATATTAAAATATCTTCAGCCTGAATGTCTCTAGTTTTTGTCTGATGATAAATCGTCCAGTCACGTAAATATTGTTGCCTTTAAAATCCACGGAACACTCTAATTGCGATGAATATAAGCATATTACCGAACCGAAAATCTAAACAGTATTTGGAAAAGCTCGAACTGCGAGAGCCACTCGCACGGTTTGACAATAAATAAAAACAGAATTGATTACGCTGATTGCCTCGCGAGTTGCGTTTAACATAAATAAAACGAACAACGCTAAATTGTACGCGAGAGCAATTTTAATCGGGGATCGTACGGAGCGTAATTAGGGATGGGGCAATACAATTATACAGGGTGAAATGTGGAATACATAAACTGGAATTAGAAACAACCCAAATAATTGTACTGATTCGAATGCGGTATATCGCGGCGAAGACTGACACACCAAAGGCGGTATTTTATCTAATAATATTAATCGAACGGCAGGAGTTGCCTAAAGTTATCTTAAAATAACCAAAGACATGTTATTTCTTTTTTGTTTTCCAGCGTTAAATGGTATTCATGATTAATTTGCTAAGTGGAATTTTTGCGTTCGATATTATTCTAAGAAGGAAGTAGTATATTATACCCTACTTAATACGAAAGGCCTAACATTCCCGGACGACCGTGAAGTTTGCTTGGTGAGGCGCAAGACGAGACAACAAACACAAAGTCCGGGAATGTTGTTTTTTATGTTTTCGCGGGTGTTAAATGAAGTGTTGTTGTACTTCCGGGTGTTCTCCCGCGTCGATGGTCGACTCCTCCAGGAGTTACGGTTGTCTAAACGACGTTTCGGCAGAATCTCATCTGCCATCTTCAGGTTCTCACTGAAAGCTGCCTACTGCTACTCCTCGTTGTTCAGTTCGAGCAACGAGGAGTAGCAGTAGGCAGAAACGTCGTTTAGGCAACCGTGACTCCTGGAGGAGCTGACCATCGACGCGGGAGAGCACCCGGAAGTACAACTACACTTCATATATATATATATATATATATATATATATATATATATATATATATACTACTGTTCAACAAATCGTGTAAAAAGCAACAGTAATTAAAATCTTATTTAATTTAAAAATAAATAAATGTCTCCGTGGAATTCCTAATAAAATTTGTTGGGTAACTATGAAAATGTATCAATATTGAATTATTAAACTTGACGTACAGTTTAAAGGCTGATGTTTTTGGAAATTCAAGCTATAGGAGGTAAAAGTGCGAATTGAGATGATTTTCCATTCCTGGAACTCCCCCGTAACTGGTGAAGGCAATAACTACTGCCTCATTCGATTTACTACAAAAAAAAAAAAAAAAACTGATATGCGTAGAATCGCTTCATGAACTACCGTATTGAAAATGAAAGTTCTTTCTCAAAAAATGTTGTAATGGCGTACTTCTTTAAGCTTTGTTCGAAGATGAAGTATTCAAGTTTAATGGGCTAATTATTCAATGTTGAAGTGAACCCTTGCAATTAAACATATTATCTAAATATCCAAAATTTCGTTCGTTATTGAAACGACAAGGCGAAGTTTATAGACAAAAAAAATCCAAAATTTTAACGAAAGAGGAAATCAACAAATTCATCCAGGAAGCTTCAGATAAAGAATATTTAATGGTTAAGTTCCAAAATTTTAATTCGGATTACATATTTATTTGCTTTTTTAGGTTGCTTTATTGGAATTGGTTGGGAGGGTGGTCACTGATCCATGAAAATTATTGAACTAAAGCACTTAGGCCCCATTGGGTCCCTTGTACTTCCTTCCCTGCGCTGTAGGCACCCTCGCCTAGGCCTCCAACCAACCTAATCTTGCGAAATAGGTGGTGAGACTGCCTAGGGGCATCTCCTTACATCATCCAGAGTAGGCCAACGTTCTCCCAAAATGGATTATCTGATTGATGAGACGGCACAACAGTCGCAGAGTACATGTTGAACCGTCTCGTCTTCTTGTTCACAACCTCTACAGAGAAGTGTTTCGCTTAATTGTGTAGATGTTTCCTTAACGGACAGTGTCCAGTTTGGATTCCCGTTATAAAACGTAGGTTCCTTCTGGACATTGCCAGGTAGTCCATTGCTGTACTCTTGTTGAGATATTTTAGTAGTTCCCTAGCAAGCTGACAGCTGTTTGTTTCATTTCATCCCACAAGCTTCTTGAGTTCATTGTGGGTGCTCTCTTTAATTATTTGTGCTATTGCCGTGATCGGTAATAGACTGGCCGGGCCTGGTCCAAAGATACTTAGGCCTGCTGCTTTCTTGGCCAGTCTGTCGGCTACTTTGTTGCCACTACACTCTGCATGTCCTTTCATCCAGTATACCAGTATGTTATTCATGCTGGAGGCACCCACAAGTGCTTGGTGATATTCCCATACTGCTAATGTGGTAATTTTGTAACTTCTCAGGGCTAATAATGATTGTCTGTAATCTGTGTAGGTCTTGATTGTTTTGCCAGTAATTTGTCTACGGACAATCTCTTTTGCAGCTATGGTTCCATTTGTACTACGCTGGCTCGCACATCCTTAGCCCATTTATATTGGATTTGCAGACTTCTGGAGTATATTCTACATCCTGCCCCATCGTTCTTTTTGATCCGTCTGTGAAGATGTTGATCGCACTTTCGCCAGCAGTCTAGTTCTGTATTATGTAGGGTCTGTCAAACAGAAACCGGAGATTAATGCCATCTGTGCACGCCTGTAGAAGAAGCATCTTTCTGACAGCCTCATTCCACAGGCGACATCTGGCCTCTCCACAGCCTACATTTGGTTGTATGCCAGCGGATTTGAGACGTACCATTGTTGTCAGAGTCACTTCTCCTAGATATATATCTAGCGGTGGCAGACACAGCATTACTGCCATCGCTCTCGTTGGCGTTGTTCGCATGGTTCCGGTTTTGCTTAGGCAGGCAACTCTCTCTCTCTCTCTCTGCACTTGGCTGAACTTTATCTTAGCTGTAGTCTGTTTAGGCCACCAAACCACAGTTCCATAGGTTATCATTGGTCTTATGACGGCAGTGTATATCCACATGACCACTTTGGATTTCATTCCCCAGGTTTTCCCCACGGTCCCGCGACACTGCTCATAAGAAATATAAGCCTATTTTCTATCTATGTGAAGATTCCATGTTAGTTTGGTTGCTTTAATATTCGGTATTTCTGGAGCCTTTAGAAAATGCCCCTACAAGGTATAAGATCTACAATCTAAGCTTTTAATTAGCATACCTGTCTCAAAAATTAACAAGTCAAGATCATATTTGTCGTTAATCAAAAGTACCTAAATGGGCAAGTATATTGCGTTAAGATCAGGAAACATGAATATCATCCGATTTTTCTTTAAATACCAGAACGGGAAAGGTTATATAAATTTATAGAAATGCCTAAAATAAAAACATGTCTTTAATCATCAAATGATTTGCGGAAAATTATATTTCTGATTGTTCTTTTATCTATCTCACTCCGACCGTCATTTTGTCTGTTTTAATGGACATAAAATTGATGCTAATATGCCATCCACAGTCTCTCCTTCAAGCTACTTCAAAGTATATTGACTTTTCAATTCTTTTCATCGCTAAATTTTTCAACAACTATTTAGGCAAAACACACCCCCTAATACAGAAAAATAATTGTAACAATTATACAATATAATATAATAATAATGTTTATTTATAAACTATCAGAATATATTTCTGAGTTATAAATTATAAATTATTATATATATATCTACATACAATATGAATATATATGTTGTCAAACATTTAATACAAGAGAATCATTTATTAGGATAAAATAATAAATAAACAAGTAACCCACAAAAATTAATTTGTGGGTACTTGTTCATTAACAATGGCGTCATGTATCATGATCTCTTATTATGTATTACTTAGAGTACTTAGATTAACACTAATATGTAATCTGTTTGGAAGATAACTATTTTTATGTTTTTATATTGATTAAGGAATGCATAAAACATATGTCCAAATTTAGAATATACACTTTTTGCATTTAGATTTAAATTGTTGTAATGATTTAGATTGTCTATGTCAATAGGAAAAACATTATAAAGGCGAGGTGAAATAAAGATGTAGCTTCTTTGGCCTATAGTTTTAGCAGATGTGGGAATTTTTACTTGTAACTTTGATTTATTTCTTGCTGTGTATCTGTGAATGGGTAACTCCAAAGTATTTAGTTTTATATTGGTTAATAACGATTTGTAAAAAAAATATGTCTAATATCAAACAGCCTGGATTCTTGAATTGATATGATTAATATATTTTGTCCTTGTGATCCGACAAAATTACGATCCATATGTACCTTCACCCTGTAACGTGAAATTACACGGGAAAATAGGTAGTATCATTCCATAGCGACCATGATTCTGTTTATGAGTTCTTTAAATATTATTATTCGGTACGGGTGATTGTTATGTACATTACGATCCGGTTAAATCATGCACAATGATTTCGTTAAGTGTTTCATAGCATCACTGATTAAATTGGTAAATGCTGTCTTTGTTTGTTGCAGTTTTTGATCACTGATTATTTGATTAGCTGCCCCCCAACATTTCGGTCGTTTGCTTTGCAGATTGTTTAGCGAAATACTTTGGCGGAGTCAAGAGAAAAAATGTTGCGATATATAAAATAGAAAAACATTAGTTTAGTCCTTCGTTGCCGTTCGTTTGGAATTTTTAAATTTTGGATTACATTTGAAATCAAGTTTAAGTAAGGCATGATTAATATTTTCTATAATGCTTGACGAAATATTTCAAAACAAATTTCGTTTAAAAATATTTATTTAGTTATATTGACAGTTATACAGTACATGTGATTCGATTTTGAATTTGATAGAAAGCTCTTATTACTGCCCTTCATATCAAGAAAAGGTTGTATTTAAACTTCCAGAAAATATAACTAATTTTATGGCCGAGACATATGCCATTACAAAACAGTCAAAGTATTGAGTATTTCAAATAGTATTGATTTTTCTAATACTTATAAAAGCCTCCGCACTGGGGATCTATCCCAGCGAGCCTGCTCTTTAAATACCTACTCAGGTAACAACTTAAATGCTGTTTAGTCTGGTTCTAGTTTTATAAAGGTTTTATGAAGAATGTTTGCAGATTAATTAATTTAAATTAAGTATACAGGCTGTCCATTCATCAGGGCCCTCGAGAATATCTCACTTAATATCGGTCGTACAAAAAAAATTATTTTTACGAAAATTGTGCCGATTTATATAACCTACAAAATGGTTTTAATACATTTGAAATCCATGGCCTACTTTAAGAGTTATGGCGGAAAATATCGAAAATGCGGAAAACGTCTCTCCGTTATTTGAAGAGATACGAGAAACATTCTAAGGCGAAAATTTTTTGCAAAACAGAGTGTATCAACGAAGTTTTATCTAATTTTTTTCAAAACCGCTGTATTTTGAGATTTACTCTTCAGGCTGTTAAAAAAAATATTTTGAAACGGGCGGGAAATATCGCCATTAAATAGAGTATTTTCCTCCCTTTTCAACGATATACACATGTCATATTTATTCATTGGTACTACGTTAGTAATTATAAAAACATTTTTTTAAACCGATAATTTTTTTTTAACAAGCATTATACTTGCCGTGGAGAAGTATGATTAAATAAAACGATAAAATAATTCAATAAGTTGTTGAAATCTTTGCTATAATAAAACATTAACACAATTAAGAAGAATAAAGTAAATTCAGGTAACAAAAACAAATTAATAATAAAACTAATATAGCATACAGACCATTAATATTTATCTAATCCTCAAAATAATTTTTAAGATATCATATCAAGTGTTCTAAGTGTCCACCGCGATTTCTTATGCACAATTGAGCGTGGCGAGACACTGCATTGTGGGCCATACTTTTCAAGAAACCGCAACTCAGTTACAGATACTTTCGGAAGACGCCTACGAAGAATTTTTCGTATATTCTGGTCTGGTCGCATACATAAGAAATGATGATCTGTTGCATTTAGCAGAACAGAAAAAAATAGAAACAGAACGTAGAGGGACATGGGGTTAGGTGGGGCACACACTGCGCATACCCAACAATAGCGTTGCTAAATCAGGGAGAAAGCTAGAAAAATCTGTTCAGACATGGAGACGAACATTGATGGACGAGTTAAAAGGTGCAGGAAAGACATGGCATGCGACCAAGGCTCTGGCACAAAGTAGAACCCGATGACGCTTTTACTGAAGCCGTAATTATTTATTACAATTTAATACAAAAAACGAATATCTCATAAATAAAAATACAGGTACAAAATGAACATCCAAAAAAACGAAAAACTATGTATAACAGTATAATACTACCTACTACCGTACTGAAAAGAAAATGTGTGTATTTATTTTTCTAACCACAAATGCTCAAATTGTGCACCATGCATTCTAATACACAAAAGTGCTCACACCTCACGCATTATGTACATTTTGGAGCATTTCAGGAGTAATTACCTCACATGCGTTTCTAATTCTGGTTTGATGTCCTCAATATTTTCAATATTTTTAGGGTAGTAGTCTTTAATATAATCACAGACGAAAAAATCCAAGGGAGTGATATCTGGTGATCGAGCTGGCCATAGAATGAGTCCATAGGTGCCTATCCAGCTATCCGGCATAACCTTATTTAAAGAATTTGTATATCATACAGCAGTATGAGGTGGAGCTCCATCTTGTTGAAAATATGAATAATATAATCTGTCTGCCACTGTTAATTCATAAAGAAAATCTTGAAATTCGTTTTGCAGGAAATTAAGGTATCTACGAGCGGTTAATTTGTCATCACAAAAATAAGGTCCAATTAATTAATTATGTAATTCAACGTTTTATCCACGATCACGGCCAAATTAGGAGCGTGAGAACCGAATGAGAGCAGGTGAAAAATTCTGATTTTGAAAAACGTCAGATTTGACAAGTATATTTTGATTAAGAATCTTTTGATTTTGAGCAAAAAAATAGAAAGTGTTTGAATCGTTTCTATGACAAGAGTGGTATTGTGAATTCTAATCCACTAAAGGGCCTTTAATCTACTGAAACCAGACGTTTTAAATCTTCCTAATGTAGTGGTCGTGGATAAAAACTGTTAAACCGCTTTCAATTATCTCCTGACAATGCTAAAATAATTGGCGAAACATACATTCGAGTATAGTATTCGAATTTATTAAAATGTATTGATTTGATAACCTTTGTATTCTTTAACAATTTCAGTTAAACTACTGCGTAATGATATACTGTTCTAAAACTCTCGCTGAACTAAAATGTTGCATTATTCTCTTCCTTGTGATTTCTTTTATACCCAAATTATTTTTAATATGTTTCGAGGGAACTCCCAGAGTAGTACAAATATAACACCCATTAATTATTCAACTGATAATTATTCTATATGTCATTATGTTTCTGAAAGGCTTTCCTCAATCGAAAATATTTACGTAATATAATAATTGCCTTAAGCATAAACACTATGTGTCATGTGTTGTATCTCAATATTTATTTTAACGCTTACCAACAAAAATATCAGAAATAAGGGACTGCTAAACTGCAAAGAATGATGTGGCTCTCCCCCAGTATTTAATCTATTGTTAGTGCCTCACTTGATAATTCATTGTGTCGTCCTGGCAAGTCACCTGCTGTATTTATCGAATAGTTTAAAATTTGCGCAGTAGATGGCCGAAGTGCTTGGAATATGCAAATCTATTACTACTTAATACTAGTAGTCTTCTAACCAGATTTTAAAATGCATAGTTTTAGTAATGAGGAATATGCAGACATATATTTAATTTATGGTGAATGTAAACGAAATGCTTCAGCGGCAAAAGAACGATATCGTCGTAAGTTTCCTACTTGTACTGTGCTAAATGTTCGTACTTTTTCTAATATTCACTTGATGTTAAGAGAAAGGAGGTATTTTAAAAAAAGAAGTCATGATTGTGGTCGTCGGAGACAAATAGAAGATGCAATGGAGACAGGCTACTGTTCAATTCCACATAATAAGAACATCAGTATGGAGGATTTTGAAAAGGCAAGGACTTTACTCCTACCATTTACAGATAATATAAGAGCTGTTTCCTCGTAACTTTCCAGTAAGACTTGATTTTTGTAGAATTATACTTAGGAAGCCGTTAGATTTTACAAGAAAAGTACTATTCATAGATGAATGCTGCTTTACTCGACATGGAGTTTTAAATTTCCGTAACCAGCATTTAATCCTCACGCTGTTGTAAATGGAAGATATCAATACAACTTTTCAATAAATATTCGGGCAGGAGTTATAGGCAATAAATTGATAGGGTCTTTTGAGTTACCAAACAGATTAAATGGTCCAGCTTATTTAAACTTTTTACAAAATGACCTGTATCAACTTATAGACGATTTACCTCTTGTATTAAGTCAAACGCTGTGGTTTATGCAGGATGGTGCGCCACCTCTTATTCTTTAGAGGTTCGAGAATGTCTACACTCAATATTTAGAAATCGGTGGATCGGAAGGGGACGAGACGCCACAATTAAATAGCTCCATCGGTGCCCGGATATGAATCCATTGGACTTTTACTTTTGGGCCACTTGAAAAACGTTGTTTACTCGCTCACCTGTTTCTAATGTCGAAGTTTTAAGAGAGATAATTTTTAATGCTGCCAATGAAGTTCGAAACTCTCCGCATGGTTTGAATAGCTTGTAATTTTAGGAAACAGTTGCAAACGTGTATTCAAGTTGGAGGTAGTCATTTTGAACAAATGCTTTAATATCTAAAAACAATAATCGTTGTTCATGTTTAAAGTTTTTACTATTTATCTTTTGTGTTTTTTTAGTTTACTAATAAATTTGCTTTCGTCTTTAATTTCTAATGTCTCTTACAATTTATAAGCACCAAATGATCATATCAGTCAGTAATACTGTCAAGTTATAATTTGACACCAGCCTACTTTTAGTATTTTACACTAATATAACTGTTCTCGCTTTTGACTGATTGCTTAGGCAGATACAATTTAATTTTTTTCTCAAAATATGGTCGATTTTACGAAATTTTTTCAAGAAATAAAAAAGTTTCTAAATGAATCATAATGCTTACTTATTTTTTTTAATCGAAAAATCGTCCTAATTTTCGACAGGGAATCTACGGTAAAACTGTTTGCACGTTATTACGGGACACCCTGTATAAATAGTATCATTCACATAACACAAGACAGGATAATGATTTTTTATAGGCACAGCCAAAACATTATTATTAAATAATACTATATTATATAAAGGTCTAAATATTTAATACTCTACCAACAGAATAAAAAATTGTGAGAATTATTATAGATTTAAAGACAAGTTGAAAACATAAAAACCACGTACTTAATAAGTATGTTTAAGTTAAAAATATTGTTTGCCGTAAGGTTAAATGTAACCGATATTGAATGTAAATTGTTGATGGTATCAAATTTATTATATACAGGCTGGATTTGAAATACATCATAATATTTGAACCTATTCAGTACTATGACTCCCAAAAATTCTTAAAAATAGTCACTTGTAAAATATGTGAAAAATAAGGAAGACAAAAATTATTCAAGTTACGCAAGTAACTTCCTTATTCGTTTGTAGGTTATGTATGCGTTTGGTAGTTGCCAAATTTACGCCATATGTGACAGATTGTGTTTTGTAATTGTGTATTTATATGGCAACATCGCGAATACTGCTTGTAGGCATGAAGCTCAATAGGAGATTTATCAGTTAGTGTTTTCCCTGCGGGACGGTTTTAGTTTTTTTTTTTTTTGTTAAAAGTTTATCTGTGGAATTTTGAATTTAAAACACCTTGTATTAATGAATTAAGCTATACTACTAAACTACAGGTTTAAATATTATGGTGTATTTCAAATTCACCCTGTATATTAAGTTAGTATATCTATGTTGTAGTTAATATAAACATTAAGTATTATATTATATGTATTGTCTTTGTATAGCACAAGTTGCTAATAAAGTCTATCTATATTTCTTTGGAAAATTAAATCTGAAACACGTTTTAAAGCCATTTAGAAAATCGATATTTTTTAATCCATAAACCTTGTTAAAATGAACAGTTGGGTGAAATATTCTTCATAGCTAACTCAACTTTGAAGCGCAAATAAATTAATGATTTCAATAAAAAAAATTGTATATCTGGTTTCGAATAATGTATCCAAATGAAACGAGGGATATATTGACGGCGATTTTATCCCATAACCACTATATTTCATATACGAAAGAAGTTGTTAATGCATTAAAAAAAGTATTAATTATTTTCAGGTGTGGTTTCAAAATAGGCGAGCGAAATTTCGCAAACAGGAACGTTTAGCCCAACAGAAAGCCTCAAACATCAATTCTGACAGTCCAAATCCTACAACAAACATTAAAGCAGAAACGAATGGAAGTTCGAAAAATTCATTAGGAAACAATAAAGACATTAAGCCAGGTTCTCCGCATTCCAGCGTATCTACGACACCGAATTCCAACACTAGTAGTATATCAAGCCATCATTCGAATGGAACGGATATTAAACCAATAAATGGAAGTAGTGGTGAGTTGAAGTTTTCTTCTGTATTTTTTAAATGAAATAACAACTTAAAATTCATACAGTCCGATAGAGACAATTGGAATGTAAACATTTTAACAGCTATATAAAATAAATTCTTTACGAAACGAGAAACGGTTCAATTGAAAAGCCTAAATTAATTACTTCCCCGTTGTCGCAATCATAATAGTCATGATTTCGTAGGCCATTTTGTTAATGAACACGACCATTAAAGTGGACGTGTAAAAGCACATCTACACACACATACACATACACCACATAATGGAAAAACTCCTTATCAAGTAATATGACATCAGATTGCCGGCTCTGGAGGAGTCCTGCAGTCCTCCGGCAGCAGCTAAAGAGTTGACAGTAATGGAAATAAATGAGCGGCAGCGGGCAATTTTCTAGATTAAATGTCAGAGCGGCGCGGGAAGCCGTCCTGCTACGCTGCCATCCTGCTCATCCTGCACTTATTGCAGGATAACAGTGCGAATGGAAGGCGAAAGAGAAAGGCCAGGGTCGGATCTGTAGTACAATATGAAATAAGCAAGAGATAATTTTATCTATCGAGAGTGAATAAAGTTTTGGGGTATTAATATTAACATTCAAATTCGTTTATTTTGCTTATGGACAATTATAAATTGTACAGCAATAGTCGGTGATAAAAACAAAGAGGGATAAAAAGTAAGTGCAACTTAAATTAACTTAACCTAAAGAAAAAACTCGAACACCCAATAAAATCATTCATCCACAGGTACAATTTCATTTTTTTTAAAACTGATATAAATTAACATTTTTCAAATGTGCTTTTAGAGGGCGGAATATTAAAACATAATATTTTTAGTCGCAAACTCCTCTATAAAATCCTTGTTTTACTATAAGGAACGTAACCAGACTGCAACCAACAGCTATTCTCCGGGCTATGTGCCTCGCCGAGCGCTGAATTACAAGTTACAAGCCTGGCGCGTTAAGTGTAATAATTGCATATTACCATCAAAACGCTAATGCTTCGATTCTAGTTACGTTCCTTATAGTAAAATAAGGATTTTATAGAGGAGTTTGCGACTAAAAATATCATATCTTAATATTCCGCCCTCTAAAAGCACATTTGAACTATGCTAAGCCCAGTCAGGCTATTTATTTTTCGATTGCAACAGACACTGGACCTCTAGATGGCGCCTGCTGATGTCGCTATTGTAAAAATACCGGCATGTACCAAATAGTCAAAGAATCCTCCTGCTGGTCGTCACATGCCTACCTTGCACTGACGAGAGCCAACAGCTCGAAACTGCAGTCTGCAAGTGGTGTGTGACGGCTGGCAAGAGAGCTCCTTTAAGTAGGATCAGTCTTTCGGCTGGTGTTTGTTGCAATCGAAGTATTAGCGTTTTGACGGTAATATGCAATTATTACATTTAACGCGCCAGGCTTGTAACTTGTAATTCAGCGCTCGGCGGGGCACATAGCCCGGAGAGTAGCTGTTGGTTGCAGTCTGGTTACGTTCCTTATAGTAAAATAAGGATTTTATAGAGGTGTTTGCGACTAAAAATATTATGTTTTAAAATTAACATTTTGTTTCAATGCATCAGGTAAATTATTGAACATTTTCAGTCCCAAATAGATTGGTGATATGTTTGTGATTGTCAATTTAGAGAAAGGCACATGCATATAATTCTTATGTCTAGTATTAATATGTTTTAATATCTTTGTTATAACAGATGATCACGAAACCCGCCGCGAATGTAAACATTTGTATAACTTTACTTTCCTTTTTTTCCCAATTTTCACCAAATATTACTCAAAAATAGAACAAAAAAACATTTGCCTCCTACAAATGCAAAGCCACCCGCGATACCAAAATAATCGGATTTTTTTTTTTATGAAACTTATTTAGAATTATCCGAAAACATTTAGTCCAAAATTTTATCAAAATTAAAAAATACTGAAATTCTGTTTAAAATTATTATTACAAACTAAAATGTACAGAACTCTCCAAAAGCAACTAAATAACTTACAAATTACTTGACAAATACCTGACAGCTTGCTTTTAATTTAAGACAAAATTGCCATAGAACACTTTTCTAAACAAAACAAAAAACACAATAAAATAAAAATGTACTAAATTAAATACTAAGATAGACCAAAAATACCACTAATTCCTATAAAAGGAACTTAATTCATTGCCACTTATAAAGGTGCACAATGTGTTTCCAAACTGATTGAAAATAATACCATAAAACTTGCGACATACTACGTCTTCAATCGAAGAACGCAAACAAAAGTCTGATTGCAATAAGCCCCCAGGTAATATCGTAGAGAATGATTGTTGTATAATTGTGTATATGTATGCGCCGGAGTGGCTAAAATATGAAAAAATATATTTGAAAAGGTCAATACATATATAAACGAGAGAGAAATGCCTTAGTAAAAAAAATAGAAATAGCTAAATGCAATCACTATGAAAAAAGCAATGATAACACAAAAAGGAATCCTAGACAAATGTGGGTAACCTTAAAGGAATTAATAGGTGATAATAAAAAAGTCCATCCTGGCTAAATACACTACTGTAATGGAGTTGAATATAATGATATAGACGAAATTACTAATACATTTAACACTTATTATGTAGGCGCAGCATGGAAAATGTAATCGTTAGCATTGGTGTAAATATTGTTGACGAAGAGAGTGTGTTAGAAACAATACCTAAAATGAACTGCACCACGTCTTCTTTTGACTTCATTTCATTGACAAATCTAAATAAAATAGTATGTAACCAAGCAATAAAATAGCGTACAGATGAGATAGGGAAGGAATTAATAAAAAATACTTTTCATGTAATTGGTTATCCCCTACTAAATATTACCAACCTATGTCTTGGAAATGGTATTTTTCCGGAATGTTTTAAAACGTCCACAATAGTACTAATACCAAAAGTTTCAATAGCAGAGTTTTCGAAGTAAACATTCCTGTGAAACAGCTCTACAGTTCATAATATCTGAATGGAAACAAGAACTAAACAAACAAGGAACAGGAATTGCAATATTTATATATCTTAAAAGGGCTTCCGAAACGATTCATAGGCAAATGCTATTATTAAAATTAAAAGCGTATGGCTTTTCAAATACGGTGCTGCATTGGTTTGAGAATTATCTTTCAAATCGTAAACAAATAATTAAAATAAATAATAATAAATCTGGACCTATTGTAAATAACTTTGGGATGCCCCAAGGAAGCGTCCTTGGGCCACTGCTGTTTATACTGTATATCAATGACCTCGGAAATGTTTTGGAAAAATGTAAAATCCGCCTTTTCGCAGATGATACGTTGATATATTATGCTGACAATGATTTCAATCAGTTGGTGGAGACAGTAAATCTGGAATTAAGCAACGTTTCAAATGAATTCAAAGAAAATAAGTTAAAAGTAAGTGAAATCAAAATGGATGTTTGTTGGTTCAAATTGTCTATACAATTCTTTTAAAGAAATAATCATAAATGTTATTTTAAATAATGAAAATGTAGAGCATGCAAAAGATATGAAATACTTAGGACTTGTTATTGATAGAGAACTAAAACTAAATGATCACGTGGACTATATACCGAAGAAAATAGGTTTAAAAAAATAGTTTCCTTAGAAGAGTCAGTCTGTGTCTATCAATTGGAAGTAAAATGACCGTATATAACTCTTTAAGCCTACCACACTTTACATACCGCTGTTCACTAATCTATACCTCAAACGCTAACATGGAAATACTACAAAATAAAGCAATGAGAATTATTTTAGAATGTAACATATTTACAAACACTAATTTCATGCTAAATGTCTTAAACTGGTTTGACATTAAAACTTATTTTACATGCAATGATTTTTATTTATAAAATTGTTAATAATTTACTACCAAATTTTAAAATTTTTACATTATAGCATTAAATGAAGTTGAAATTTTTAAGGTGCATTTTTGTTACAACGTGTGGGATTCACTTTCGCACAATTACAAGCAAAGTGAGAGCAATTCTACTGAAATCTTACGAATGGCTATACTCAATATATATTCCACCTCAATACAGTCCTGAGCTTGGACTGGGAAAGGACGATATCTCTCAGTTATTGAAAATGAATAACACATATGAAATGTTTCGATGTTTACCAGATGGTTCCTAGATTTATCTTCCAAATATAAAAATAATATTGTCTCTCCTCTTCCATAAAAACTAACATTTTGATTCATTGCTGTACGATCCTATAAACATAAACTCGGCCAATTTTAGACCACGTATATTTACATTTCAGCGGCGCAGAATTAAAGAATCACAAATGGTATTTTCGGATAAGACAGGCATGAGAAAATGTCATGAAAAGTACGCAATTCGATAAAATCTTTTATTTTTTTTTTGTTTTTTGAAAAACTCACAGTAATCTTTTGCTAGATGAATCATTTAGTTAGTATTTAAGCTGCTTATATAGTACTGCAGGTATAAATCTTGAACAGATTTCTACAATAAACAATAAGATAAAAGGAAATATAAATAGCAAAATAATGTACGAGAAAGAAACCGATGATATTTTAACATTGATGTTAGCAGCTCAGGAAGTACGTTAGAGTTTTGCTAGCTAAAGAGAAAAATGGCAACAGCGTAGGTTAAATCTGTTTCTTTTCGATGTATTATTAATTTTTTCATAGTTCAAATGTGTTTATAGAGGGCGGAATATTAAAACATAATATTTTTAGTCGCAAACTCCTTTATAAAATCCTTATTTTACTATAAGGAACGTAACCAGACTGCAACCAACAGCTACTCTCCGGGCTATGTGCCCCGCCGAGCGCTGAATTACAAGTTACAAGCCTGGCGCGTTAAATGTAATAATTGCATATTACCATCCAAACGCTAATGCTTCGATTGCAACTAACACCAGCCGAAAGACTGATCCTACTTAAAGGAGCTCTCGTGCCAGTCGTCACACACCACTTGCAGACTGCAGTTTCGTGCTTATTTTTTGTTTTATCGCCATATTTATCTAAATAGAGCGATAATCTTACCGCGCTGGTGGAGTTTAGCAATAGCTATTCCATCACTTTTAACCAAGACATATCCACACAAACAATTCAACGACCATTCCCTACGACATTACCATCTGCCACAGCTGAGACTCGAAATCAGAAATGGTACAGCGACTAGCCGTGTTGTGTCTCACATAACCCCATCTAATCCTGATACCAACTCACTAACACATGAAAAACGCTGTTAGACATCCATATCTTGGCCAGGATTTGAACTCTAGACTGCTTGGTCTCAAGCGTAAGCACTGAGTCAACACCATATTTGGCGATTCCTTTTCTCTTCTATCTTACACAGGCATCGATTCCAGATTATTACTTTGATCATATTAATTCTAGGTTAAGAAAATACGTATCGTCTACAGAAATAATTATTCTACTTTCTTCTAGACATTGCTTAATTGGATCATGCAGTTTATGTTAAATTAATAATATAAAAACCGATTCCTAAAATGCCGAAGATATTTTAATGCAAATTTATTTATATTTGTGTATCAAGTTGTGCGGCACACAAAATTAAACGATCTGTTTATTACAATGTTGTGTTTTTCACACAGTTTTCTTGATACCACGGCTGGCTCTCACTCAACTAACTCCCATGTAATTTATCAAATTAAATTTAATATAAATTGGGTGAAAATATATGGTGCTTAATCAATTTCTAAAAATAAGTATTCGTGCACATATTTTTGTAAATAACTATCAAATCTAAAGTTACCTGTGATTCATCATCTAAGATTGGTTCATTTCAATATGCTTATATTATTTTTCTGCAAATATTCTTATAGTACATAAAAATATTTTTATTTCAAAGAAGTAAAAGAAATATGTCTAACAAAGAAAATTATATAAATGATTTTTTAACTATTAAGACCAACTAATCCATTGTGGCACTATATATACTATTTCTTTAAATACCAGAGTAAAAAGTATGATGGATAAAATGTTAATTATATAATTCAAACATTAAAGAGGATTATGAAGAGGAGCACCAAAGCAAGCTACGACTAAAAATTTAAACTGCACACAGAAAATAATTTTTTTTACTAGTTACTGTTTACTTTTTGGGGTAATTGAAATTTTTTAAAATTCATAGTTTTTGGCAATTTTTTTAGTGGTTTCTATGTAATGAAGTGATATATTGTGAAATAATTTATACAATCGCCTTCATGTGAAATGCGAAAAGCAAATCATTTTTCCCACACTATTTTTCAATTTAATGCAAAATTTTTGAAATATTTTTTTTTATTTGTAGATGTAGATTAAAGTGTGCTAAATTTTGGCGTTTCTAGCATCGAAAGTGGATTAGAATGTAAACGGACATAAACATGATTTCTTCTTTCATAAGAATATCCTCTCTGCGTGATAATGGTTCTCTAACTCTGAACAAACATATAGAATACTTCAATTGTCTCAATACCTACAAAAATTCAGATCTCTCGACGTTTCTCTAAGGTGTAAGCTAAAAAAATATTTTATTTTACAAAATGTGGCGGAGGCGCTAATGTTAATAATACATATTATGTTAGCCATGAATTTAACAGATATCATTACCGGGCGATTTATGAACAAACTATTTTGAAATTAGGAACACACTTACAGAGTTATTCACTATATATTGACTTCCCCCTTTATTTGCGTTATTATTGAAAATAGAAAAAAAGTTTCGTATATAAGTTGTATGAGCTTACCTATATTTTATTGAAATGTGATAGAAAAAACAATATCATGTATAGGCCACGTGATACGAAATAAATATATGGTTTTTTTTAATGGAGCACCCTATACAGGGTGTATCACCGGGAACTGAATCGATCGATATAGAGAAAAGTACGCATCAGAAAATTTTGAAAATTTAGATAATTACTAATGTCGGTGTGGCCAATCCAACTAAAATAATTACAAGCAGCTGATACTTCCGCTTATACCGGAAGTCGATACCAACTTGCTTATTCCAAATGGAATACCCTATATATTTTAGGGTTTTCGAAAAGAGCATAAAATTCTGAGTCGAAAATATGTTGCATATCCTAGCCGGTAAACCTAGCCGTTTCAGAGATATTTCACATTTTATAGAAAATTTGACAGGTGCAACGGTTTGCAAGAACCGTTATAACTCTCTTCGTGTAAAAGATCCTCATTTGCGTCTTGTCACGTAAAAAGAACACAATGAGAACTACGTTCTACAACTGAAATAAATTCAATAATAACATACCAAGTGTTTTCGCGTTACATTTTGTCAACTTCAAACCGCGAAAACTTGTTTAGGTCAACTGGAACACCCTGTAGTTTTTTACGTCAAGTTGTGTAAAATTGAATTCCCTTTTTTCTGATATTAGCATTGTGGGGCCTAAAGTTACAACTTTTTGAAATATTTGCAATTTTATTAGAAATTCATGATTTGTTGTAGTCATTTCATCAAAATAGCCATGATTAGAAACAATCAGTCATTATCTTAGGTCAAAAAATGCCAGCACGTTTAAAATATACCAACGAAAACTTTCTAAATTTGTTTATTATTTATGGAGTATGTGATACAGTAATATCAAGAACTTTTGCTACTCGATATCCACAAAAACGCAAAATAACACTAACACTGTAACATGCGTATTCATCGAATTGAAGATATGGCATGAACTGAAATAGCAGAGATAAGATCAATTTAAAATATGATTTCATTTTAATTTAATAATTGCTCAAAATTCCGCCCTCGAACCTCGACACATTTTTCGGGGTTAGTTCCTCATGGGCAGCTCTTCTAATTGAATCCTGTAATATGTTTTGAAATGCATTTCTTAGTTTTTGCATACAATCTTCAATGGTTGTTAATGGGCTCTCAAAAACTTTATTTTTAATAGTTCCCCAAATGAAATAATCCAGAACTGATAAATCGGACGAGCGAGGAGGCCATAAGAAAGTTCCGTTATTGGCAATCCATTAATCATAAAAAGTTTCTTGTAAATAATTATTATATAAATATGCGTGCTGATAAAAAATGTTTTTATGTTCGGCGAGAGGTAAATTCTCTAAATAGTTATTATTCAAATTTTGTAAGATATTCAGATATCTTTCACCTAAAAAAAAAAAACAAAAATTTACCCATACATATTAGCAGAAGAGAAAATTTAATTTACCGTTTAAATTTTCCTGATAAAATTGTAATGCCACCACTCTATCGTTTCTTATGGCACAGTAAACATTGAACTGCCAACTTTCCTGAAAGTTTCGCTCTCTGAACATATGAGGATTTGAGCTACTCCAGTAATGCAAATTGTGTCTATTAAAAAGTCAATTTTTAGTAAATCTTGCTCCATCTGTCCATATGATATTTCCCAAATAAGAAACGTGACCCTCAGACCTTATTAGAATAAACTTACAAAAATTCTGTCTTCTTAGAAAATTTGTTTCTTTTAATCCTTGAACCATGTGGAACGAAAACGGGTGAAACTTCTGTTTTAATAAGATTCTGTGAATTGAATCCTTGCATAGTCCCGATTCCAGAGCAGCTTGTCTTAATGGCATCCTTGGAAATGCATGAAAACATTCCAGAATGACTATTTCAATGTTTTCGTCATCAACAAGAGGTTTTCTTCTTTGCATTTTTGCCTTGACAGAGCCATCATTTTTAAAATTTTCCAGTATGCGTTTGGTGACGGTTTCCGTTTTTCTGGATATCGCGTAGCAAATGTGCTGCAAGTTCTTGATGTTACTTTATCACATTCTCCATAAATAATAAACAAATTTGAAAAGTCTTCGTTGGTATATTTTAAACGTGCTGGCATTTTTTGACATAAGATAATGACTAATTGTCTCTAATCATGGCTATTTTGATGAAATGATTACAACAATTCATGAATTTCTAATAAAATCGCAAATACTTCAAAAAGTTGTAACTTTAACCCCCACAATGTTAATATCAGAAAAAAGGGAATTCAATTTTACGCAACTTGACGTAAAAAACTACAGGGTGTTCCAGTTGACCTAAACAAGTTTTCGCGGTTTGAAATTTACACAATGTAACGCGAAGAACGGAACACTTGGTATGATATTATTGAATTTATTTCAGTTGTAGAACGTAGTTCTCCTTGTGTTCTTTTTACGTGACAAGAAGCAAATGAGGATCTTTTACACGAAGAAAGTTATAACGGTTCTTGCAAACCGTTGCACCTGTCAAATTTTCTATAAAATGTCAAATATCTCTGAAACAGCTAGGTTTAGGTATAGGATATGCAACATATTTTCTACTCAGAATTTTAAGCTCTTTTCGAAAACCCTAAAATACATAGACTGTTCCATTTGAAATAAGCAAGTTGGTATCGACTTCCGGTATAAGCAGAAGTGCCAGCTGCCTGTAATTATTTTAGTTGGATTGGTCACACCGACATTAGTAATTATCTAAATTTTCAAAATTTTCTGATGCGTACTTTTCTCTATATCGATCGATTCAGTTCCCGGTGAGACACCCTGTATAGTGAATAACCCTGTATAAAATGACCGAATTACGGTTTCGATGTAAATAACATCAAATATGGCTTTTTAAATGAAACACCCTGTATATTTTATTATTTTTGACATCTACGAACCAGATTATATCTGATTACTTTTTGAAATTGATTTAATTTGTGGCAATCGATGTCTCAAAGATCTGACAACAGACTACTGGTAAAAATGAAAAATATTATATTTTTAATTTTTTTTTATCGACTGTATAACGGAGTTTAACATTAGCTATTCAACCCGTCAACCAGGCCATATAAATACAGACAATTACACAACGACCACTGCCTAAGTCATTGCCATCTGTCGCAGCTGAGACTTGAACTCAGGAGTGGTGCAGAGGACTAGCTGTGTTGCCTCTCACACAACCTCGTCTAGTTCACTGTTACTAACTCAATAACACATTAAAATTGTCGTTAAACATCCATATCCTAACCAGGGTTCGAACCCGGGGCTCTTTGATCTGAGCCCTAAAGTGTAAGCATTGAGCCACGGAGCCGAAATTTGTACATTTCAAACGATTTAATTCAAAAGAAAAAAAAATGGAAAGTTGACCTCTAAGTTTACTCTACATTTTGAAAGATTCTAATAACCTGGCATATGTTTTTGACCTTTGACCACCATAATTTAAGGAAAAAACACACAATATAGTTCCAACATTTCTATTTGTAGGTAAGCATTCCGACGATTCCGTGTCCAACAACAACAAATGGTCGTCAATGAGCCCACAGTCCTGCAACACTGCCCTCCTGGTCCAACAAGCAAACAAGGTTTTGTCTTCGCAACCTAGTCATCTTCAGTCGCATCATGGATCTCATGCAGCGGCTGCTGCCGCCGCTGCCTTGTCCTCGCCGTTCACATCCCTCCTGGGGGCAACGGGAGGAGCCGCCTCCTATCTCCTTGGAGATCATCTAAAACCCACAGCGGCGAATCATTTGTTCTAAATGTTCGTTGAAAATCGTAAAATGTACATACCCACTGCAGTGAGAATATGCAGCGCAAATTATGGCGTAGAAGATTAATTGATAAATTTCTAATGCAAAATAGTGTTTGGATATTTTAAAATGCCAGGTCTTTCGGCTAGTTTTTCTTAAAATATTTTGAATCATTATTTTCTTTGTCATCGGCGAAATTCAAATATAATTTTTCAGAATTATTGTCATTGTAATTTGCGCTACGTATTCTGCTCATCTTGTATTTTTAAACAAAAAATTTCTATAGAGAAAATTTCAGATTAACTAATGAAGAATTGTCTATAGCAATTCTTGGTGATAAAAATTCGAAAATCCGTCTCGAATCAAAAAAAGTGTCGAATTATACGAATAGTATACGGATTTTCTATTGCGTTTAAAGATTTTATACCAAAGAGGCCATCAAAGTTCAACTAACTAAAATATAGATAACTAAGATCAATTTAAAATAAAAACAGATTTAGTTTTACTTTGCTGGCAACTCTGTACAAGAAAACACTTTGTAAATATTAGGACATATTAAATTAATTGTATACTGAGGATATTGTGTCTTTGCATTTTTAAATTGACTGTAAATTTGTAAATAATAGTTTGTGTATTTTTTGGGTTGTGTCTAAAAATATATGTCTGAAAATTGTTAATTCACAATATCAACTTCACTCTTCTAGTCCACTAATGTATAAGTTTATGTATAAATTGAAATAAAAATATACAAAACAGCTGTACTTCGTTTTATTTATAGATTTGGATACATTTTAGAACTGTTAAATATTTATAGAAACTCGATACCGTTAGAGATTTTTTTTCATTTTATGATGGAATAGTACAAGGTAAACAGTATGTCGATAACTACTTTATGTACTTATACAAATGATCCGTCTTCGTGTTTGTAATAATGAGCAGAAAAACACTGCGTGTATAAGAATAAGGAATGCACATACACCAACTTATAAAAAAGTACGCAGTCATGCTTCAATGGCCAGTAAGTTAACGAATGAAGTTATTAGTAGAGGCGTAGGATGATATGAGACTCGTGTAAGCGCAACGAGGTCAATAATAAAAACGTAAATTGACAACATAAAACAATAGATTTTTCCGCAAATTAAACCAGAAACTTATGGGTTATAGTCAGAGCATTTGGGAGTTATAGATAAAAATTTATATTTAACACTCTCCTTTCTTCTAAGTAAAAAGTAACCTGACAGCAGATGCCCGTTTAATCGCTTACCTTTCAATATATCTAAATGTAATACATTCACCTTTTCTAAAATGCTAACACTATCGAGTACGATTATGACAAAAAGGTCAAATATTGCAGAGGCCAGACACAGTAAAGTATATTGTCTGAAAGTTATTTATGGCATTCTACGAATATTCTTTCCTATTATTTGGGTTTTCTACCACATGTATTATTATCTTCTTCAAAACAAATCACCGAATCTACAAAATAATAGAATTATTTGAAAAAAGCCTCTGCGCCCGTGACGTTTACGCCAAAGGAAAAGTCAGAGGTTATGTTTTGCAAATAATATAAATCGGAATAAACACAGAAATACACAGCAAAATAAGATTTTTATTTAATAAGATTATTGCTGATTCTTTAATTTTTCTTTTTTTGGTATCTGTTTCTTTTGTTAAAATTTTTGCCGAGTCCCAGTTTATTCTATGTCCGTTTTCCCAAGCATGTTCACAAATCTTTGATTTCTGAATTTCATTCTTTCTAATGTAATTCTTGTGTTCATCCAACCTCACACTGAAAAGTCTGGATGACTCACCCACATAACATTTATCACATTCGCACGGGATATTGTAAATACAGTTTTTTGAATTCTGCTCCCTGTTTATCGGTTTTGTTTTTGTTAAAATAGATCTTAAAGTGTTCCCCCTCTGAAATATTTTGTCTTCCTACTCCGCGAACTAATGTATTAAAGTATTCTCCCTTATATTTTATGTGTAATAACTATAATCTACTGCAAGATAGGCTTGACATATTCAACAGTAGCATTAACTCAATGAAACAGATTCATTTATAATAATACAACCTTTGTTTTGTATTCTACCATAGCTCTGTTGTAGTTCTATTCTATTATAATGTTTTTAATGTTTCTCTTTTGTTTAATGTTTTTAATTATAATATTTTATTCTAGTATAATGTTTTCTATTACTTCAGTAATGTAATTTGTCACCTGTTGAATGGTTGTATTTAAATAAATAAATAACTAGAATGTAAATATATTATCTTTTCATGTGGCCTTATGCTATTTTCCTTATTATTTTTATTTTTAGATTTGTCGTAATTCTCAGAATTAACCGTGAATAATGGTACCTTCGCCACAAATAACCTATAAACAATATCTACGAAATAAAATTATTTTATATTTATATTATATTTCTACACGTAAAATTTACGGTACCCAATTTATCGTTATAGCTTAATGCGTTGTCATTTTAAAGTGGTATTGTTTATTTTATATCAAAATAAATGCAGACTGTGACTCAAGAATTAAGTATTTCTATAAATTCGTACAAGGCGCCAAGAACCATCCACTTTTTATTTATACATATATCTTTGTAAGCCTTAGTCGATGATGCCCAAGAAAGAAATTAATATTATTCTCGGGTCCTTTTAGGAACTTTTTCTTTTTTTCTTAAAATAGCATTCAACTAGGATTGAATAATAATAATAACATTAAATCTCTTTGGTCCTCCGCAAATTCACCGTATTTTAATAAGTTTGTTACATCAAGAAGCTGATTTATTATTACACTGAAAACATCCTGTGCTGTTTTGGTTATTAATATACCCTCACAATCTACTGTATTCTTTATATTTACAATTATTTCTGTTAATTTTGCCATGGATGTTCCCTGAAATGAGCAAAAACGTCTTTTTTTTGTCGATATTTTTAACAATTATTGCCAAAGTAAACATTAGAAGTAATTTCGTCGATGTTTGTGAAGGAGAATGAATGAATTTTTCAATAAGTATTAAATCAATTTCCTTTAAACTCCCTACACTTTCATCATTAATTCATTTATTATCTAAAAATATAGCTCTACTTTCAGTTTCCCTTATTGGACATAAAATATCATAGCGAGATTTGTTTATGATCTTTACCAACGAGGAAGATTATAATAAATGAAAAAACAATTATTTAACTACTTCATTTGTCGATCCCAGAAATCATGTTAAATTTTAATACAACTTTGCCAAATAGTTGTATTAAAACAAATCGTAGGCAATTTATTAACAAAGCTGTTGCAAAATATTTGAGTTAATGACTGAAACTATTTCTGAAATAATATAGTAATAATATAAACAAAAAACCTATTATATAGCTCTTTAAAATAACAAACTAGATTTTACTTATGTAAAAGCAAATACAGAGTTATCAAAAATACCTATCGTTAACTTTATGCAATGATATGCAGAATTATGAAAAATGGTCCTTATGGAAATTAGCGGTACTAAATAAATGATTGATTCAAAACGGTTTAAGTCTTAATTTAAATATAACAATGTATAATAACAATATACATGCTAACAGGAAAAAATTATAGGTAATATAGTTTGAATGTAACAAATTTGTTAAAAATTTGTCTAAATTAATTTTGGCCAGAACGTCCTTACTATTGATCGAATTTTATTTAAATTTTAGACACTGTAACGCTTATCACAGTTGATAGCTTGATATTATAATTTTTTTTTAATTCCAGGGCCGGAATTTTTTAATTTGTTTTTTCATGTAAAAAAGATCACCCTGTAGAAATATTTTTTTAACATTCAGTTGCCAATTATAAAAGCCCATACATCGCTAAACAAAACCACGGAATTATATTTTTTGTCGCACCTTTATTGATTTTTTTTACAAGCGATTGAATTTGGCAAACTGGCGATTGTGAAGAAAAACAGCTTCATCTGCTTACATTGATTGTCCAAAGAAATAAAAATAGTCAATTGAAATTCGGTAAATAATGTAAAATATATGAAAATTATAATTTAAAAAACAAAAAAAACACGCTTTAATAGCAAACCGAACTAAAAAGTAAAAAATAATGTTTAAAAATTATTGTTGCATCATGAGAGGGACATAGCTTAATAGGAGGTAGAGAACATCAGTGGTAACCGGAACCTCCCATAGAAATGTCTCATTGGGCCTTCATTACGAGGTTGCTGGGTGTTAAATAATTTTTGGCCAAACCTGTTTTTTGTCATAACTTTGACAGGGAATGAAATAACGGATTCATATTTGGTACGGCTAATGTACTAACGAGCCCCAAGAGGTACATGTATAAAAAAAATATATCCAGGTCCGGACTCACTATAATTTATGTTTCTTCTTTGCATCAATAAAACATCACCCTGTATATATTTCGATACGATATTCGAAAAGAGCAAGAAAAAACAAACAAAATGGCCTATTTCATTTTTTTGTTACACCTTCGTGGTTATTTAAATACGTTGTTAAATGTGCAAGAAAATGGATTACAGAACCCTATTAAATGAGAGGCACGTGAAATAAATAGTTTTATAACTAAAATTTGCAAAAATTCTATTGAGCCTAGGTGGTCTGGGTGAATCCTAATTCCGGTACGTTTTAAAGGTCCATTTTGGTAAAAAACTGTGGTCCTAATAAGTAATCGGGTATGAAATAACAAAATTTTTAATCAATCACAGTAGGCTTGTTCAAAGTGACAGATAATAAAAAGAAATCTCCTAAACAGTTGAATAATTGTTTGTTAGTAATTTAATGTGTCAATAATCCGCATTTAGTTAGTGAAAACTTGTGAAAATATTTTAACTATGCCAGTAAAATTTACAAACGTGGAATATGCTGACATAATATTCATCTATGGTTTCTGTAATGGAAATGGTAGGTCGGCGGAAAGAGAATATCGGCTGCGTTTTCCTGGTCGTCGATGCCCTAATCATAAAACCTTTGGTACGGTGTTCCAGTATGCAAGACAACACGGAAAGTTTCCTACTTCTGCAGTTGTGGAGCGTGTTTTACAACAAGGTGTGCAGGAACAAAACAATATTATAAACGTAGTTCAAGAAAACCCAAATATGAGCACTAGACGAATCAGTTTGGCAACTGGTATTCCTCATTGGCGAGTATGGAGAACCCTAAAAAGAGAACGTTACCATCCATATCATATCCAGCAGGTACAGCGTCTTCAACAAGGCGACGATATCCCCCGCCTGGCATTTTGTCATTGGTTGTCTAACCGTCGCCCAGTCATTTACAGAACCTTATTTACGGATGAGGCACAATTTACAAGGGATGGAGTAAACAATTCACGAAATAATCATAAATGGGCACAGGAAAACCCACATGCGGTACGCCAACTGTTACATGGCCTATGTCCATTTAACAGTTTTAGTTAAAAACTAGTGTTTTGTGGATAGTTAGCACGACCTGTATATTTTTTTGGATTCAGTTCTTGCAGGTGAAACTGTTTTCAACTAACAGAATTTTACATGTATAACTGCTAAACCATGTCACACTGTTTTATGTACTTAATTTTATATCTTAGGAACTTAGTCCTGTTTTTCTATTAACACTATTATGTATCTCATATCCGTTGTAATACAGCATTATTATCCCAGGAAACAATTTGTCTACAAAATTTAGTTACATCAGATATCTATTTTTCAATTTTTATATTTTTGTTTACTATGGAGTACATATGGTTATTTTCCTTACCTTCTCTCATTCTATATATAGTGAATCCTATAACATGTAATATGTTACTGATTTATCAATAATATCAATACGTTTTACTACTTATTTACATCTGTTAATATTTGTTGTTATGTATAAAATAGAAATTGCAAAGGCAAATCAGCTGGCATGGAAAATAAACTATTATTATAGATTCCTTTTATCGATTATATGCCACTACTTTAGTTGAGTATGGGAATCTACAAGGCAAGTTGGTGCGCTTAAATTAACCACTGACAGATGGCCATACTTGTACGATTTTTATATTTTATAGCTTTCAATTTCAATAGGGAATTAGATTTCTCACATTTTTTTGGTAGCGTTGTTTTCCAGTAAACAGGATAAAAAAAGTTTACCTTATCAGTAAAACTCACCAGGAAGTCATTTGCTTGCAGCCTTTGTACTGATTCAAACATTATAATTTTTAACTGTGGACTTCAGTAATTGATATTACAATTTTTATATCCCAGTTACAAAGTGTTTAACATACAGGTAATTTCATTATACTTATTTAAAATGCAATTAATCTTCAAATTTTGCCTTTGATATAATTTCAATTATTTTTAAAATAAATTTTGAATTCAAAGTCAATTCTTTTTAATTTAATAAGTAGTTAAAATACTATATGTACCACATGGTTGTAAAAATATTTTTCTCTTTCCTTCTCATTTTTTTGGCAATTTATAGTCTAAGAAATCAGCTTACTAGTGCATAGCTAATAATAATACTCGTGCATAGCTAATAATTACACGTGCATGGCTAATAATAACTCGAGCATAGCTAATAATTACTATTGCATAGCTAAAATTACTTTTGTACTGCTAATCAGATTACTTTTGTATAGCTTAAATTAATTTCCTGCAGCTTTGTATAGCTAGCTTAATGTTTCGTGCAGCTAATTCAAATATATTTTGTACAGCTAACTAGCTTATATTTGCATAGCTAACATTGCTTAAATTCTGCATAAATAACTTGCATAAATTTTGTATGTGCTTATATTTGGTTAAATTTCCTACAATTTTCACCCCATTCATTGAGAGACGTAAATTGCCAAGAAAAATTTAGAATTCTTGCAATAAGAGACAATTGTGGGCCTGGATTGCTGTCCCAGAACCAGCCACCTGACCCATAAACCACCTAGGATACTGGTATCAATTTGTTTTTTTATATATATATATATTTTTCACATTTCAATTTGTCTCAAACCGATTTGTCTAATTTTTTATGTAATATATTTTGTCATTCATTTTAAACTATCTTTTTATTTCTCTTACCAACAATTTCAGTCTGATCTATAGCAGACTGGTTATTCGAGAAAAAGAGACTATTTTGCTTATTTTACTATAGATGGTGCCCAATTTAACATCAATTTTTCTTTGTCTCCTTTTCTCGAAATAAACAGAAATCTGTCGCTTATGCTGTACATGTCAGAAAGGGTAAGTTTCTCCACTCTTACGAATGCTCTGGACCCACGGCTCTCTGCTCCGGCTTAAACCAGCTAGTCGTCCGCACATGTTGCCTCAATTCTTTCTCAAAAATAAATAATAAGAGAAAGGAGGTAACACAACGCCGTTCGCAACACAGGTTTTCTGTAAATGTTTGGGTCGGACTTGTGAATAGACATTTGATAGGGCCACATTTTTTTGAAGAAAGATTGAATGGTGAAATTTACTTTGATTTTCTTCAAAACATTTTACCCAATATGTTAGAAAATATCGGTATAAGAGGCATGTTGTTTCAGCATGATGGGGCCCCACCACATTTTAACCTTCAAGTAAGAGAACACTTAAACAATGTGTATCCTAATAGATGGATTGGACGCGGGGGTCCACATGAATGGCCACCAAGATCTCCTGATTGTAACCCTTGTGATTACTTTTTATGGGGCCACTTAAAAAACGAGGTTTATAGCATTGAAATTGAAAGTAGACAACATTTAATCCAGCGCATCGTTACAACCTGCGACGAAATACGGAATAATCCAGAAATGATACGTCGAGCAATTGGTGACCTTTCTAAACGCGCAAGAAAATGCACAGAATGTGGGGGAGGACATTTTGAAAATTTACTTTAGTGTCAATTATGTTTCATTTTTAAACACATTTAGTTATTGTTTTGTTATTTATTGTTAATTGAATGGAAAATATTTTATTTATTTAGATTTTAGTTTGTTCTCTTTTCCAATTTTTATTAAGTATAAAATGTTGATGATTTTCTTGATCAAAGTAACTGGTTGCTTAGGCCTAAATGGTTTAAATTATCTGTCATTTTTATTCTTTGAACAAGCCTACTGTGATTGATTGAGTATAGCGTATAAATAAGTATATATATATATATATATATATATATATATATATATATATATATATATATATATGCCGTTACTCGAGTCCGAGTATAAAAATGTTACAGTCGATAGATTGTGTACAATAAAAAAACAAGTAAAAGGTGTAGTCTATTGTAATTCCCATTCATCTACGGTGCACACGACTATGGCTATAGAGGCCAATTTGGGAGAGCACATGTCGACCGCAGTCAGGACAAACATAGACCTGGTTAGGTCTTGGATTCATCGGAACATTTCCTTGATAGCTGGCCACAACCCCTGGCCATTCGGTTCTGTCCGCTGCAAGTTGATCCCATTGATCGTCTGCAATACCGCAGGATTTTAGATTTTCATGGAGAGCGTCTTTGAACCTCTTTCGTTGACCGCCACGCCTTCTTCTACCGCTTAGCAATTCACCATAAAGTGTACATTTAGGAAGGCGGTTATCATGCATACGATGAATGTGATCTGCCCATCTTAGGCGTACTTTTGAAATAAGCACCTCAATTGGAAGGCTGTTTGCTCTCCTGAGTACTGAGTATAAATAAGTAGGCACATTTTAAAATAGGAATCATTGAATAGTTTTCTTTTTATTATAATTATAGTAGGTCTAGATAGTTTAACATTTCTACGCTTATTGTCATAAACATTAGAACTAATGTACTTTTAATGGTTAACTTAGTCTGCAAATAATCATGCCTTATAATTTTACAAATGAGGAATACGCCGATATTATTTATGTTTATGGATTGTGTGATGGTAATGGACAAACCACAGAGGGATACCATATTCGTTTTCCTAACAGAAGAACACCAAATCATCAAACATTTTCAAATGTGTATCGCTATGCAAGGGAGCACGGCAGGTTTCCATCATCAAAAGTGGATCGAAATGTTATTCAAAAAGAAAATATCATTCATATTGTTCAAGAACACCCTGAAGTAATACCAGACGAATAAGTTCCCAATTAGGAGTTCCTCATGTGAGGGTTTGGAGGACTCTAAATAAAGAAATATTACATCCATATCATATTCACCAATCGCAAAGGTTTCCACAGGGTGACAATGTAAATAGGTTAGAATTTTGCCAGTGGATTATTGAACACAGACCGACTACATATCGAACTTTATTCACAGACGAGGCCCAATTTACATGGGATTTAATTCAAGAAAATCGCATAACTGGACCGAAAACAATTCTCATGCTATAAGAGAAGCCCATTCTCAACATAAGTTCTCGGTGAATGTTTGGTGTGGTACGATTAGCAGCAACCTAATTGGCCCACAGATTTTTCCGGCAAGGCTAACTACAGAGGTGTATTTAGATTTCTTACAAAATTTAATGCAAGGTACTGATATAGAAGGATAATACTTCCAGCATGACGGAGCTCTTCCTCATTTTGGTATTGAGGTTAGAAGGCATATGGATAATGAGTATCCAAACAGATGGATTGGACGTGGGGATCTCATCCTTAGCCGGCTAGAACACCAGATTTCAACCCCGTCGATTATTTTCTATGGGGATATCTCAAAACTGAAGTCTACTTGAGCGAATTATCTGCTGTAGTGACCAAATTAGAAACAATTCTGCCCAAATTAGAAAATCTATTGGCAATTTAAATAAACGCCAACAAAAATGTATGGAAGCTGGAGGTTCTCTCATTTTGAAAATTTGCTCTAAGTATTTGTAATATTTTTAAATAAACTTTTGTAAATATTTATTTGACCATTTTTATTTATTTGGACAATTAATGTAAGCAGATGAAGCTGTTTTTCTTCACAATCGCCAGTTTGCCAAATTCAATCGCTTGTAGAAAAATCAATAAAAGTGCGACAAAAAAATCTAATTACATGGTTTTGTTTAGTGATGTATGGGCTTTTATAATTGGCAACTGAATGTTAAAAAAATATATACAGGATGACCGTTTTTACAGGAATCGGAAAAAACAAATTAAAATGTCCGGCCCTGGAATTTAAAAAAAAGTATAATAGCAATCTATCAACTGTGATACGTGTATAAAGTGTATAAAGTTTAAACAAAATCCGATCAATAGTAAGGACGTTCTGGCCAAAATAAATTTAGACCAAAATCAGTTTATCACAGAAATGTAGAGCGACAGGAAAAACTCAATGGCCGTTCCTGAATACCCAAGTGGTCCTCCACTGCCCCTAGATTACAGTTCCTCGTGAAATACCCTGTATATTAAATAGAATGTCAAAAGGGTTTATTTTATGAGAAAAATAGGTAACAGCTTGAGCACAAAAATATTATCATAAAAATCAATAATAGCTCCACACATTGAGCATTGGTCAAGTATTTTTTTCAATTTTAACCAAAACGAATTAGATAAACTGCAAAAATTGCAAAATAAACCTATCAGAACAATCCTTAAATGTAACGGTAACCAACAAAAAATATGCTAGACATACTTAATTTCATGAATGTAAAGCAAAGAATAATATTTCAAATTTTAGATTATATATACCTATGTAATAAAGTGAGATATATAAATAGTGTTCATTCACATAATACAAGTCAAAATAATTACTTTTTTACAGACACAGACAAAACAGCATTATTAACTAAAACTATATTATATAAAGGTCTAAATATGTTTAATATTCTACCAACAGAAATAAAAAATTGTGAAGATTATTTTAGATTTAAAGAAAAGTTAAAAACCACGTACTTAATACATATGTATAACGTTAAAAATGTGTCTGCTCTAATGTAAAATGTAACCGATATTGAATGTAAACGTAAATGTGACGATATCAAATTTATTAATATAATAATTATATAAATAAACACCACAAAAATTAGACAGAAATTAGTATTGTATGTATTGTATATATCCCTTGTGTTTGTAATTCTATAAGTTGTATGCATGTATCTGCATTAAGTTAGTATATCTACGTTATTTAGAATTTCAACATTAAGTTATATATTATATTGTATTTTTATACAACAGAAGTTGCTAATAAAGTCTATCTATCTATCTAAATGGCCATTCAACAATTATTTAATGTTTCCTGCACGATCTTATACATTGATTAAGCTAAAATTTGAAAATTTAAATTGTTTATAACATTTACACATCTTTATATGTTAAATATTCACATTTTTCTTCTAAATTTTGCTGTTTTCTCTCCATATAAACAATGGCTTATTATAATTTAAAAATATTTATAACAATTAAATTTAAAGCATTGTATTTTCGTCAAATTTACATAGGACATTTTTTTATCAATTCCGTTATTTTTCCCGATTTACAACATGGTTGGGTCAGAATTTTCTTTAACGATTTTTAATAATATCTTTGTAATGTTATGATAAATATTTATTATAATTAAGTTATCAGAGCGATTAGAAATAATGGAGGAAGAAGAGTATAAATATTTACAGCACAAGCAAATAAAATCAACGATTTTTTACAATAAATTTGTCTTACCGTTACAAATTATTGATAAATTATCCATAGGTCGTAGTTTGTATAACACATATTTTTTTCTCGTACAAACATTGACACATTTGCAAAAACCTAAACACATTTAATCTTAACCCAAATTGATCTTATAACACAGTTTACAAAATCTGTTTACTGTTTAAGATTTTAGTTGTCTACAGAACAGACGAATTCCGAAACGATGTACATCACTCATTACTATTATTATTATTTAAATTTTCCATGAGAAAATTATTACAATCTGAAAATTTCTAGAATATCCATAAACATAATGTCTGGAAACAGTATTTAAATAATGAAAAGTGAATAATCTGCTAAATATAGTGAGATAATCCACCAACAACGCTTTAAAGTGACGTTTCCAGAGAGTGGGACGTATGTAGAAAAAAGACGCTTGTATTTTCATATAAAAGCAACGCGACGCCATTTCACTTCAGTTCAGTTTGTAGGTGTTGGAAATTAGCACACCAGTGAGCCTAAATACAAAAAATAAATATGTCTTTGGAACGTCAAGTCCGCGCTAAGGTATGTTCTTAATATTTCCAATCCATCACCTCCAATTTTTTTCCAATTATGCTTTTATTCAAATTAATTGCTTTAGTTTATTTTGCCTTTAAATTTTCCATAAGCAAATTTTAGCCAATAATACCGATTAATTTTAATTTACGTGCCTAGAATCGAAATATACAAAGATTAAATACGATGAAACTTATTATAATGTTTAATTAACTTTGTTAAATATTTCATTTTACTTGGAATTGGTGGAAATTAAACAAAAAATTTAATAGTGAAGAAATTGTGTTTGTATCAAGTCAAAAATAAAAAATTGCCTAAGAAGAATTCAACTGAAAATGAAACATTTCAGATCCATTCTACCTACTAAGTCACCAGATAATATCATTCTATTTATTTACCAAAATTAAATCCATGTTTAAAGTTGTTTTAAATAACAAAATATTCTCAAAATATTGATACTTCAGTATTATATACAAATTATCCAGACGTTTTTATTTTTACATTTTACATATACAGAGCATTGTAAGACATATTATTTTTATCAATATTTCTCCAGCTCGCCAGCAAGCGCGACCCCCAACAAGACAAAGAAGCTCAAGAATGGATTGAGACTATTCTTGGGGCCAAATTCCCACCAGGTGAAGAATATGACGATGTCATCCGTGACGGTACTGTCCTCTGCCAAGTTATCAACAAACTTGCCCCAGGCTCCGTCCCCAAAATCAACACATCCGGTGGACAATTCAAAATGATGGAGAACATCAACAAGTAAGGGTTTTTAATTTGAAAAAATTCCACCCTAAATAAAGCTAAATTTTAAAATAATAACAAAACATATTTGCTGTTCTTTCAAAAATTAACGCACAAGGAAAAAATCCACTTATAAATATCGATACAGGTAAAACTAATATATTTATTTTGGCTCCAAGTATAAGCCCGTGCGAATTTATTAGTTATATTAAAATTAGAGCTTCTATTTTCGAAAATATGCGTTGAATTTACAAACATACGGTTCTAGAACATCTGTCTATAATTAACTACGCGTTTACGAAATATTGGAAACTTTATCTCGATCAGTAATCACGCGTATTTTTAGCTAGGCATTTTGTATTCGCGATTAAAATATTCTGATCTATTCTCAATATAATAACTCTTATTTATCAAAAATATTCAATATTTTAATCCAATTCTCGAAAAACGATACAAAGGGTCACATAAGTATCTCAGAATAGGAGAGGGGTAAAGAACTGACAGTTCATGATGGAATTCGAGTCATTAATTGGGGATGATGCTAAATATTACGAAGGGAGCTACCACGAAGTTTTTGTAGAATCAGTCAAATTAATTTTTCTCAAATTATACAAAATTTCCATAGACCAATAAATAAATTCTTTACCAGATAGATTGCTCTTAAAGAGAAAAAAATATGTATATATAACAGTATTTTATGGAAAAAAGTTACTTTTAAGACAAAAGTGCACATTTCCAAAACAAGATAGATAATAATAAAAATCAGTTTAAAGGATTCGAACAGTTCCAAAAAAGGTACGAATTATCTGGTTCCAAGGACAAAAATGAAACGAGATTGTTTGCTAAAATTAGAAAATTTGCTAAAATTAGATAAGTACTTATTAACTATAAGCATTTGTACTTAACCGGTCTATCCATTTCAGCTTCCAAGCCGCACTTAAGGCCTACGGTGTAGCCGACATCGACGTCTTCCAGACAGTCGACCTCTGGGAAAAGAAAGACATCGCCCAGGTAACCAACACACTCTTTGCCCTCGGCAGGGAGACCTACAGACACCCCGAATTCAAAGGACCTTTCCTTGGACCCAAACCATCCGTAGAAAACAAAAGGGACTTCACTGACGAACAACTCAAGGCTGGACAAAACATCATCGGTCTCCAGGCCGGTCAAAACAAAGGCGCCACTCAAGCTGGACAAAATATTGGCGCTGGCCGTAAAATTATCCTCGGAAAGTAGAGGACATCACAAGACTCTTAATTTTACGTTTCCAAATTTTCTATTTTATCTATTTTTAGTTATATGAACAAATAAAGTTTATTTATTTATTTCGCTTGTCTTTCTTTAGCACTATTTTAATTCAAGCTATTTAAATAGTATCTAGACAATAAGGTATATTATAAAAAAAATTCCCAACCAGAATCTTCTGCTATACTCAATAAGGTTCTCTTAAACCTTCAAGAGTGTATACGACGTATGTGACATTTTGCTCACAACTACCAAATTCTGTTTTTATTAATTTCCAAAAATAAAATATTACTTAAAACGTAAAACAACTATTAATAAAACAGTTTTTGATATTAGAGGCTATCACCACTTTGAGCAATCAAAACAAATTTAAAACAGCGTTGATGAAAGACATTACCGACCTTGTGTATACAATATGTAACATTGGGGATCTTAAAAAAGATTTTCGATTTTTTTACGTAACTCATTTAATTCAAAAAGAACTATATAAAACACTGTGAATGGAGACGATGACATTATTAATAATCTAGCTGTTAAAAGGCTATAATGATATAAAAATTTAAGTGTTAAGTGTTCAACAACATCGCAAATCTAGAGGTGTCCATTTATACAGACAGGTGAATTTTTGCTTTGTAATCGAGTCTACTGGGTTGAAGTGGGCGGCGGGTATTTTCGTACCGTTTCTCTAAAACTTTACATTTATGGAGGGATCGGCGAAAATGTATTCTCTCTCCGTCTCGTGGTATGACAGCTGTTTTAAAAATTCGGCAGATGTGCAAAAAGTCTGGCAAATTAATCTAAACTTACGATATCACAACTAAGCGGGGCGGAATGATAATTACTACAAGTATATTTTGAAGGATGTAGCTTGTTTGTAATGCCAAGAACCGAGGTAAATATTTACTCTTTCTCTTGGTTTGTGTTAGATCAAGTATGCTATAACGTTGGCGGCTTATGAAGGGAATATTTTCATAATAATTCTATTTTAATGCAATTGGCACATTCAAGGCTATATATCAGTAGGATTTTTAACGTTTTCTGAGAATATCTGTAATAAATTATTATTTTTAGAGTTGCTATTAAAAGAAACTTCGGAGAAGTGTAATATATATCGAGGAGTTTTAATACAGAGCTTCTTAAGTGGCATTACGAATTTCCCCCTGCTCATTTCAAGCAATATAATGAGTAAGAAGAAGTGCTACTTCCGTTTTCTAAAGGCAACTTATAGCTCAGCCATAATACATTTGTAAACAGTTTTTTTAGGATATCGGACTTTTTACTTATAAATAAAAAAAATGTTCGAGCAAAACTCTTTTGGGTTCAGTTAAGTAGCGACGTTAATCTTGAGTTCTGGGGATGGAATGAAAAAGAAAATGTCTTGTCACTAATAAAAATGACGGACCCCCTACGAAAGATCTGAAAGTCACATTATAATTTTTTTTAAAGTTGAAATTTCAACTATTTTTTTGAAATTTCAACTTTTTATTTCCGTAAGGATTTCTATAACAACTGATTATTCTACAATAAATTTGTGAACAGTATAAGTACTGCCAGTTGATGGTGTTCATATTGCCCTTCTAAATAAATTCCGTGTTAGTATAATAATTATAAACTTTGTTTTCACAAGTGATAAGCTCTACTGCGGTGAAACTTAACAGTATCTATGAGATGTGATTGAAGTACCACTTGCACTGCACAAACGAGACCCAAAAATAGGTCGAAACCGGTCTGCAGTTAGTGACATCCTGAGATGAAGGAGGCCTCGCATCTTCCTCGTAGCATCCGAGCATTTCCAAGTCATTTTTTGTTAGTACTAACTGTGTTTAGACAAAATACGCAAATTTTACCATATAATTCAGCGCTCGTAAGGGGAAATAGCTGTTTTGATTTAATTTGTTGAGCCCTTATTTATATAAGGCACTTGCTTGCAGATAGGTTGGAATATTATAATTCCTATATTTTATATTTTTATAGGTATGTATTACCTGTTTTCTTTTTCTAGGCCTACCTTTACGTCCAAAATTTCAAAAAAACTGTAGTTCCAACACTAAAATTAGAAGATTAGATTATTGTTGATGAGAAAAATAACACTAATGAAGTCGCCTAGTCTAAAATGTGACCTCAGAAGTTTGAGGTTCCTAAGACATCTACGTCAAATTGTTCAAATGTTGGAAACTTGTATGAAATATTTGAGGCATCTTCAAAGCAGCGTCAAAGTAATTCTTCATCGAGCCCCCGCTGGATAATCAGAAAAAATTCCCTGTTGAAGGTCTCCCATATTTAGCGGAAAATAATAAAAATAAATATGAACGATTTCTCAAAAAATACAACTCATTAAGGCTGCAATTATAAGTTAAAATATTATAAGAATTCTACGAAGAAGACTACAAAAACTCAAATTGCAAAAGAAATGCTCAACTTGGTCCTAAAAAAATAAAATTGCCTTGATTTCTAAACGAAAGAAAAAGGTAATTTGGACATGAGAAGAGATCTCAGTAGCATTTACTATAGGATATAGTAAAAAATGCTACTTATATTTGCGAAATAAATTAAACTATCCGTTGCAGCATTATCTAGTCTTCGCCGCTGGGCATCTCAATTGGACGTAAGTCAAGTTGTGCTTAAGGACGTTTTGATGATGATGAAATTAGCTGGAGAAGATCTGACTGACTTTGACAAAACTATAGCAATTCAGTTTGATGAAGTCAAAGTAAAATCCAAAGAGGAATATGACACAGCCAAAGATCGGGCGTCAGGTAAATGGTTTTTATTTGCGACAAAATTTTAATTTAAATTTATCTTTTCACACTTTATCCAATTGCCACAGGCCCCAAAGTAATGTCCATTAAATTACAAACAATTTGCCCATTTATTAAAAAATAAATGTCAGTCACCTCTTTAAAAGAGGAGTAAAATTGATTTTACTTAAATATATTGCTGAAACGGGGCTCAAGATCACGTAGTTCAGAAAAAATTAAATGTTCACTAAACAGATGTGGCTAAATAATTTGTTACATATTTAGACCTTAACAACATATTCAAACCAAAATATTATTCGCAGTAACGTATCTTGCCACCTGTTGGCGCCGACAGTAAACACAGTACGACGCTTGGCATCGCCCTCCTACAGATGTGAACAGTTCATAGGCAATTTTAAAATCTCTACATACAAAGCACGATTAGAAGAGATGTCGTATTGAAGATGGCTCTGTTAGTTAAAAATTGTATAATTCACTAATTACACTTGAAGCAAAATAACAGGAATTTGTAATTAGCTTTTAAGATATAAACAAATGAATTACTAGGCTTATTAATGATTTTCAACAGGTTTTAAATACAAACAAAATATAAGAAGGAAGGAAAATTAAGGGTTTGTCGCAATTATTATATCAATAGCTGGGTGATTGTCGCATGAGAGCTATTTTTCACAAATCAATCGACATCTTTTTTGTTTGAATCACATTTATAAAACGGCAAAGCATTTGAACACTACACTAAAATACACTAGTGACGCACAGTTCGCTAACCATGTCAGCATCATCAGGAGGTGATTAAAACTGAAAGCCCCTCTTCCATCGTATCCTAATGATGTTGGCATATTTAGCGAATTGCGCGTCGAGTAGTGTATTAAAGCGTAGTGTTCAAATGCTTTGGTGTTTTGTAAAAGTCGTTATTAGACACCAAAGATAATAATTTGTGAAAAATAGCCTTCACACGAAAACAACCCTACGTCAAGATCCGGGCCCAGTATAGGATTTCCCCTTAAACAGTATTACGCAACATAAAACGTCGAATATGAATTAAAGTGGTGTTATTTTTTCTTGAAATACTTTTAGTGCTGTTCGTGAGAGGCAATAATAGTATATTGTTTTATTAGGAGTAGAAGTGATACTTTTCTTCTTCTAACGTCGATTAGCTATAAAAAATATAAAGATAAAAAGTTTAACTGTGCATTGCCATTAGCATCGGAAGTAAAAGTTCGCTCGAGCTGTAGAAAAACTACTTTTACTTCCGTTGCTAATGGCAGCGTACAGCCGTCTGAAATGTCAAACTTTAATGTTATGAAATGTGTAAAAACTGTGTTGATTTTCTGACGTTTGAAGAAAAAAGACTTTGACTGCCGCCCAGAGTAGGCATGAGGCAGTAAATGACTTTTACTGCCCCTTAGATTAAGCGGCAGTGAAATGACAATTTAAGTTCACGAAATTTGTCATAAAAGTCATATATCTTTGACGTTTGAGGAAAAATTAATTTTTCGCCGATTGACAGCAAAGTACTAACTTTGCTGACTAATGTCAATCAGCAAAGTGTCACTTTCCCTGCCTAGGCAGGAAAGTGAGCACTTTCCTGCCTAGGCAGGGAAAGTGACACTTAGTTTCCATGGTAACCAACTAGTAACAACTGCCATTTTTAATGAATTTTTATTGAATTTATTACAACAAAAATAAAGAGATTGAGAATTGTAATAATTTAATTATTTTAGAATATATTTAAACAATCGGCGGAAAAATTATATGTTCAACTCAGCAGCAAAATAGATTGACTGCCTTGGCAGAGTCCCTAGCCGAGCGTAGCGAGTGAAAAATTTCCTAAATGACAATTTCCCAAATATGTGGATAGAATGGACCTCATCATTGGCCGTCAAGGTCAACGGATTTCAATCCTATTGATTATTATCTTTGGGGGCATTTGTAAGTTAATTTTTTTTGTTAATTACCTGAAACAAATACTCAAGTTCCAACTGTCCATTTTCATGAAATTGGATTTATGGCAAGTAATCAAGGTTCATGAATGAATGGCGCAAAGAAATTAAGTGAGCTACTCTATTCATTTGTTTCCGCTCTTTTCGAATATCGAAACAGATCTACAAAATTTTGTCATACAGGGTGTTGATTTTGACATACAACATGGTAATGGTAGCTCAGTGTGTTAAAGCGTCTGGCTAGCAAACTGAGTTGCCTAGCGAAGTGGGTTCGATTCCAGCAAGGCGAAACAATTTTTCATTAAAAAATTGCCCCAAGAGTGGTTCGGAGTCCACATTAAACTGTAGGCCCTCGTCTCTCTTTACCTAGCACAAGATCCTTGAGATCTTCCAGGGGGTTATTTCGGTAACTTGAGAGGCGGTTAAGAAAACAAACATTGTCAGTTTTTTATTAAGCCGGACCTGGATTTCTATTTTGGTTTATTATGAAATTCTATCAAGTAAAATAAGTGAAACCGATTATATAAGGTGGCTCTATAGTTATGACCAACGAAAGATTTGGCCAAAATCAATAAAACATCCTGTATCTCAGATAGGAAGGACGATGGATGCATTAATGCCAGGTAATTTGGAATCGCCAAAGTGCCCACTATCCACAAGTAATGTATCTAACTTTAACTTTGAAACACCTTGTATATCTAATATACGCAAAAGCTACGCAATCTTAGGCAAGAGTTGCGTAGTGGCTATACCATTCTTCGGTGGAGTTGTAAAGCTGTCGGTCCCTTGTGTATCAAATGTTAGGCAAAGATCCTATCTTTTGATAGAGAAGCGGTTCGGCAAAATTCCTGGCTGGAAGTAGCTCGTTTCCAGGTATCCATGACAGACCTCAGTAGTGGTAATAATCCGACGTTAAATAAATGTATAAAAAAGCAACGACTATTAACACGTTTATTATATTTACATCAATGTACAGTAGTGAAGGAAAATTAAGGAAATTCAAAGCTTCCAAAAAGGAAGTCAGATTTACAAGATTAGCCTACCTGTTTACCTTTTGTTGAATACTTAGTACTGGGTGTTTCAACAGTTTTTAAAAACAGAACTGGTTCCATTCATTCGTGCATAATTGTGTTAATTTAAAGATAGTCATACGTAAATTTGGGGATAATAAATAAATTAGCACGTGATTCAAAATCATTAGAACTGTTTAAATAATTATTTAAGTAGGGTAAACAGTGCAGACCGAGTGTTTATTTCTTGTACGTGGCATATGTTTTATGTTGGATAGAAGCCGAAACAAAATATGTTTTCACTAGTGTTTCCACCTACCTCATCTCAAATTAGAACTCGTATGAAATATCGGCTAAGATATAATCTTTATTTTATAATGCGATCATGACGTCGAAAATATCCGACGTTATTCCAATTTTATAACAAAATCAAATCACTTAGATTTATTATTTGGCTGCAGGATCTAAGACGCATTTTCAGCTTTTTTAAATGTTTTACAACTCAAGCATTGCAGAACAGACTATCAGAGGAGCCAGGAGTTCAATTCTTATTTAATTTAATCGCCTAAATTCCAACAGAAGTAGTTGGTATGGTAACATAGTTTTAAAATAGCCGATATTCATATTTGAGGATTAATTGCCAACTGATGATGTATTTGTTAAAATATGTTTTCAGGATCAAATATGTTTCTTTCCATTGAGATTTCGCATACTTTCATTGCTGACAAGACAATGACGAGTGAAATAAACGTCTGAATTAGACGACGAGAGTTAGTTCCATTTTATGGGATGACTTCATACAAAGGGCACTAACTTCTGCTACCTATGTTGGTGTTGATCACAATAAAAAATTTATTTATTATTGGGCCAAAACAGTGCGCAGCTGCATATCGTCATCTTACTGATGAACTGATTTATTTGATGTATACAATATTGCCATCAAAACAAACGCCAGTTGCCCGATTTTATTGCGTTCCAAAAACAAAACACAAAATTTATTGCGTAATCGCGTTAATATTTTCTGTACTAATCGAAAATGCTAATAAAAGAATGCGTTTATTGCTGTCACAAAAAGAAATTTTTTTATAGTGCGCCAAAGTCCAATATAGACATTATTAGAAGACTTTAGAAAATTATTTCTTTTATAGAAGTGGTATAGTCAAAAGGCGCACATTTTAAAAATATTTACTACAGAAGAACATCTTCGAGGTAATTTTTTTTAAAAGGGATATATTTTTATATTTATGAATTCAGCGTAAAATTACCTTTCCAACCTCCAGATTTTTTGTTTTTGGCGTGGCGTTGCCGAGTTATTTGAAAAAATATGAAAATTTTCGTCGGAACAAGGTTTAACAAACGAAGTAGATTCTTCCGGGTCTTGCCGTGGTCGTCAAACTTGACTTGACGTTGCGCTGATCATGCTGTCAGCTTCTTCAGAAGGATTCTAAAGATTGCATTTGTTGTGTTACACTGCTCGTTATATACCTAGGCGCCGCTTCGCTAGTCATTGGTCGTCCTTGGTTCGCTTCGCTGCTCATTCGTCGTGTTTGGTTGACCGTGACTTGCTACGGTGCTGGTACTTGGCAATAACAGTTTCTACGTGTTACTAAGTCGATACCCATCCTCTCTGTTAAAGTTGTTCACGTTTTTCATAATTTCCAGTACCTAATTCCCTAATGATTCGCGGATAATAGCGCGTATTCCTGTCTAATTTATTGACGTCCTCGTAGTCGATTTTATGGTTCTCGTTATTATGGACATGCTCTGCTATCGCTGACCTATCCGTGTATCCAAAATCTGGTATTTCTCTGGTGTTCTTTGATTCTGCACTGGATACTCCGTTCTGATTGTCCGATGTAGCTCTTACCACATGTGCACTTCAACTGGTAAACACCTTTTCATAACAGTTTGGGGACAGGGTCTTTGATTGAGGGAAGCATCTGCTGTATTTTCTTCACTTTTCGAAAACGTACACCTACTTTCTTTTTAAATAAAATCTTCTTCAGCCTATCTGTGACTCCTACGTAGGGTAGGCATGCATACGTTGTTGGTTGTTGCTGTTCTTCTTCTTCTGAAGCGAACCAAGCACGGCCAATGCTCAGCGAATCGAAGCGGCGCCTAGGTATATAACGAGGAGTGTAACACAGCAAATTAAATCTTTAGAATCCTTCTGAAGAAGCTGACAGCATGATCTGCGAAACGTCAAGTCAAGTTCGACGACCACGGCAAGACCCGGAAGAATCTACTTCATTAGACAACGACTGTGAAAACCTGCATTCTACTAAGGTTTAACAAATTAATTCGCTGTGTGTGTATTACCATTAATTAAGAAGATTTATTTTGCAAGTATGTAGACAAGAGATGTACCACAGCGACACAACCACTAAATACTGATTATAATAATTATACAGGGTGTATTTTATACTAGCGCTAATTCAGGACTTTTCAAAGTGAATTTTCTCAATTTCTTTCAAATGGAATACTCTGTAAATATAACATAAACTATATCGGACCATTTCTTCTCTTGAAAAATTCATTATTGGATTGTGTGAATTTTAGACTAATTTATAACTTAAAATAAGTGTAAATACTTTGTCACAATAGTTAATAATTAAACGTCAATAAGATAACTTTCAATTATTCTCACTTTATGTCAAAATCTGTCGGTTAATTTTTTTTAAGTGATCCCACAAAACAGAGTCTAGTGAAATCAAGTCAGATAAAATGTCAACGAGGTTTTTTAAAAAATTCATAGGTTTCTCAGCAAAATTTATTTGAAGCGCATATTTGTTTTTCATTTAAATTACCAGAGAATAGATAAGTGTATATATTTTGGATTTATAAATAATATGTCTCACCACCAAAAAAACTACTACTACGTTGTCTTTCATGTTCTATTTTTGAAATTTTACTAAGAATGTGCATTTTGCGGAAGAGAAAAGGGAATATTCAGTGGCAGTGGCGTATTATTCGTTAACAGTTGCATTTACGAAAAAATTAATAACAAACCTTTTTGTAAAATTCCCCCCCGTTTGTTTTTTTTTCTAAGCTAAAATCTCTGACGCTTGGGCTATAATATAATGTGGATATTATATAAAGGGACATTGAACTTTTCTCTTGCAATATTGTTTAAACATGTTTATCTATGTCTATATAATTTTTACTGTTATCATCTCTAATTTGGCTCATATTACATTTTCTTGTTTTTAAAAAACAAGTTTGGAACTCCGATATTTTACTTGAGCATCTGAAAATCAATTTCAACACTGCGATAATCTGTAGCATTGTTATTGTTAACAATATTTTCTAGAGTTCGAAGAACTCGGCAAATCGAAAATAGACAATTCTAATTTTGGTGAATCTAATTTTACACGACACACTTGACTTCCTACGTCATTTTTACAATAAATGCACACGAGAGTTTGCCATACGGATATTTGGGATATATAAGCAGCTTCAAGGTATCAGTTACTGGAAATAAAAGCGGGTGTCCATTTAACATTTAAGGCACTGACAATGTTTTTAAATTGAAACAGAAGGACGAATTTTTTCTGTAATATGAAAATATTTTGCATAAAATTTACAATTACTGCACTCAAATATTCCCGTTGAATCGATCTATTAATTGTGCAGAAATATTTAGTTTTATATGAAAATTATATGTCTATCCTACAAATATGAGCTTTATTGTGTATTATAATAAGTCTCTTTATTTTCGAACATCATTTTTTTTAGAAGGCAATTTTCTTTTAAATTTATTGTGTTGTAAATAATACAGTTTAATTTTAGATGCTTGACTTTTACTTCTGGCTTTAGGTACAATAACGTTATAAAATTTTTAATAGCAAAGCAGTGGCGTCGTCAAAGTGGCGCATGCAAATACTCTAAAAACATAGTCAGAGTGCCTATAAGTAACATTAAATATTTCCTTGTATTTTATATTGGTAATGTGTACTTTAAAGAAATTTAATTGGAAATACCCGTACTATGACAGTTCAGTGTACATTTAATCCATGGCCAATTATCCTTGTTTTTGCCGCTATGAACTGTATCTTCGATCTCTCTCATTTATATCAGTAACCAATGATCATAATTCGACTAAAGTCGATATTAAGGCGGGGGGTTCGTAGTCTAATTAAATCAGTGACACTAAGATTAAAAACTGGAAATAATTAGAACAGACGTTTATTTCAAGTAATCTTAGATATATTTTGAAAGTTAAAAAAGTACTTTGAAATCACCAAAAAGACTTAAGAGTTCGTTTTCTGAATATTCCGATGAACGATCTTCGGCTCCTATCTTCATGATAATAAGTTCTACAGTGACGTCAATAAGGTTGTCAAATAATAAAAATAAATAATAAATAAATACCACAGAAATTAGACAACCCCCAATTCCAGAAGCCAGGGCTTGTGCGGAAGGGGGTTACACATTGAAAAAACGCGGACATACAACCATTTCCTCCAACAGTGCCAGTGCCGGAGCCAGGATTCGAACCTGGTGGTGCGATGTCCGTGTGATTAATCGCGATTGCCACCTCGCGCCTTAACCCACTCGGCTATCGACCAGACTCAAGCTCTCACATACTCGCCTCTTCTTGTCCCAAGTAACAATTTAAATGCTATTTAGTCTGGTTCTCGTTTTGTAAAAGTTTTATAAAAGATTTTTGCTTCATATACACACTAAATCCCAATATAATATTTTACTCCCTTTAATAATAGGGTGGTGGTGGCAATGGGGGTGGTAGAGGTGGTATCTAATGCCAAGAGAATTTTTGCAACACTTCGTTCTTGTATACAGACTAAATCACATTTTAATTTTCTTACTCCCTTTCATAATATTGTGGGGGGTGATAGTGGGGGGTGGCTGATACCAAAAAAGTTTTGAGATCTTGACTTTTCCTACATACCCTAAATTGCGATTTTGTAGACTCTTACCTGCTTACTTTGAATATTTTACACTTATTTAACCCATTTACCCCAGAACCCTTCAACGGAATTAGATCAAAATATAATCTAGTTCCAGATCTCGTTATAATACATAAGTGTACTCAAGTCAATATCATAAACGGTTCCAGAGTAAACATGAGCACAAAAAAAAAGTTACAGACAGACATACAGAAACTTTTTCCCTCAAATTTAAAATCTCGACGTTTCATGACATTTTAATCCTAACAAATATATATATATATATATATATATATATATATATATATATATATATATATATATATTTTCGTTACTATACTTCCATTGGACGTGGAAGTATTTTTTTTTTATACATTTATTTAACGTCGGCCTATTTCCGCTACTTAGGCCTAACACCGACGCCTGTAGACGAGCTACCCCCAACCAGGAATTTTGCCGAACCTCTTCCCTTAAGAAGAGTAGGGATCTTTTACTTGCCTAACATTTAATAGACAAGGGACCGACGGCTTTACATCCCCTCCGAAGGATGGTATATCTCCTATACAACCCTCGCCTAAGGTTGTATAGCTTCCGCGCATACACTGATATACAAGCCGCTGGAAGATGTGTGAGGCGAGAACGCGGTTTCCGTTGGAATGGTCATCCATCCAAGTACTAACTGCGCCTGTCGTTGCTTTACATCGCATACCGAAGTATGTACATAGTAAAGACGCACCTAAGCTCGCCCCCGACGTGCAAGTAGTTTGACCATAGAACCTTTTGGACTTTCTCAGGTTGTTGTTTTGTAAAAGTTTTAATATTAATGTTAAAAGGAATTAATAAAACAGTTTGGTTTTTAAAAAGCTTTCGAATGCAAATTTTGATCAATTCAAGGTAACTATAAAACTATGAAGCGTTCAAATGCTTTTAAAATTGTTTTATAAAATAAACATATAGATCTCCTGTATTCTCTTTTACAACCTTTTCCTCCTAAGAGAGCAGTATCTTGTCAAAATACGCAATAAAACAATTACTCGTTTATTAAATACACCATAAATCTTATTAGCTTTTAGTATACGTGAAAATTTCTCAAGAAAATGAGGTTATGATATATTAATTTGACAGGAATTCTCAGGTGACGTATACAGAATGTCTAAGTCAACGCTAACAAGCAAGTGGAAAACAATTAAAAACAATGGCAATTTTAGAAGAAAAATTAAATTATATTATTTAAAACTTTATAATGATGCTGCAATCAATCAATCACTAGCAAATAGGTTAGAAATTTAGACGGGAAACGTTCGAATAATCATAGAACCACTTTAAAACTAAACAGTTTTATGAAAGTTTTGACTTCAAACCGTTTACTTTTAACCAGGATTATAAAACTTTATTCAAGTAAAAATTGATCTATACATGTGAACATTTAGTTTTAACTAGGATTATACGAATTTATTCAAGTTCAATTTGATTTATCTAGGCCAGAAAGAACTTGCAGGTAAGTAAGCTGAGTCTATTTATACTTATGCAAGTACTTAATGATTTATTTATTACTTATAAGGGTTGAAGATCTTAAAAATTACTTAACGGTTTCATTTCTAAAGCGGGCATTTTCCTATAGTGTTCATTTTTAATGATGCGTCGTCCATTTTGAATTATTTTTTAGAAAAGTATAATCAAATATATTTATTCCAACTATTTTTTGTGTAAAAATTTTACTTTAATATATAACAATTATATTACCGAAGTTTTGTAATGTTAATAATCAAAAATTGATTTTTCATTCGAAACCAGTATTTTCATAAGATTTAAGAATTTCATAACATTCAAAAATTACTGAGGGGTATTGAAAATTCAGAGCTACTTTCATACATTTCAACAGTAAACTGTTTGTCGTTTGAAACTTTAGACACTGTCAACATTATTTAGCGGCTTTCTACAAACGTATTGTTTCCATGTTATTTGGGTATTTATGGGGTGGTACACAGTAATAAAGTTTAACGTTAAAATGAACGTAATTCTGATGTAGATTTAAAGCATTTTTACCTAGTGCTTGTATGGTGTCTGGTACGGACGGAGCTACTGCGTGATAATATACCTAGTGACGCTACTGAAGCAGAAAAATGGAAAGAATCTCGTGCCGTCAAGTTCGGATCATTTCGTATAATATTATAACAACTTGGTATAAAACGCAACAAAATGTGAGCAAAGACGTCATAGCTAGGTATGGGAGTATATATTTAGAACATGTTATGTAACGTACTTTCGTTAAGCTTTCAGAAATGTTAATATTTATGTTTCTACAACTTTGGAATTTCTTTTAAAATTTTATCCCCTATAAAGTTAAAATGATTTAAAAAGTCTTCTTAAGCATTTTTATTTTCAAGGCTCGCTGAATAATGAAAAAAGCAAGATTATTTGAAACATATTCGTCCTATAAATTCATCTTATGACCCATACATTACTCCAGTTAGATCCCATTTATCGTATATCACGTCTCGTTGCACTGCACCATCCCCCTTGGTTGTCTGCTAGGCGTATGATAGCAATAAAGTTTGTATTATGACTAGCTAGCAGGCAGTGTTGGGCTACAGAGGATATAGAATCAGCTTTTGTGACTACAAAACGATGTTTCTACATTCTGCTTTTAATGCATCTGTTGGTTTCTCTAATGTAGTTTTGGAAGCAAGGTATTTCGTACTGTAATAGTCTTTAGGGATTTGCTTTCTTGAGGCTTTAACTAAATTGGAAATAGTTTATTGCACTGTAAATATGGTTTTTATGTTGTCGATTTTCAGGATTTTCGAGATGTTTCTATATTCTGCTGTTGATTTGTCAAATATTTTTACATTATTACATTGAGAACATTGGTGCAGGGCACGTAAACTTTCTGTTATTCAGAATTTCCCATGTATTTTTTTAAGAGAAATATTATACTCTAAAGTTGGTGATTTAAAAATTACCGGTCACTGATATTGTCAAGAACAGATGCAAAGTAATTAAAAACTTGATCAATTAATTGCATTAATTAGAAGATGAAAGAGCAATCCTTTCGTAAATATAATTACAGATAATATTTATGTCAAAAATAGCGTTTACTGAAAATGGCATTTTTCAAAATTTGAACGTCGAATGTCAAAAACATTTTAGCAAATTCAAAAATAAGAATATGAGAAAATATAACAAAAAGGAATCTACGGGTATCAATACAGTTTTTTACGTGGCTTGGTACCGAGTTATTTTTAAACATTATTGTAAATATTTCTGTAACAAATTCAGGGTTAGTTTTGTTTCTAAATAGTTACTTAAAAATAAACTTAAAGATTCAATGTAAGTGTGTTTTACTTCACTATATTATTAGTAACAGGAAATAGAGATTAATTGTATACGTGTCTATAACGTCTTGTTCTTATTTATTACTATTAGAAGAACAATGTTCCATTTCAGTTTAAATGCAGCGCTGCATCTTCTACATTGAAAAAGTTATTAATAACTGATCGTTATATCACAAGAAAATTGGATAATTTGTTATCCAAATTTAAAACTACCCAATAATCTATGACATAATATAATCCGAAGTAAATAAAGTAATTAAACTGATAATAAAGGAAAATAATTAATGTTCATAAATAGTATACTTATTATAATAGAAGTGGCTAATTAAAACATAGGAATAAACAGTCCTTAATTTATAGGAAGATAATAAATATATTTTAATTAGTTACCTTCTTTTGGCACACTATAAAGTCTGTTTATTACTAATAAAACATGTTTAAGTTTTAATACAAGTTATGCTGTACATATTCCGCGCTTGCCAAAAATAATGATTCATATTTCTGTAACGAGTACTTATAGTTTTGATGTACAGCAATAAAATAACTTGAGAAGTTTGTTATAGATGGTTTTAAATTACAACGTAGGATTTAAGAAATATCTAACGATAAATATGGCAGTAGACTTTTATGATACTGATAATGTTAATAGGTGAAATGTTTATGAAAACATGAATTTATAAGCCAAGTGACAAACTTGTGACCAGTTCAACACAAAATCATTCTTATAATGTAGTTACTTGCTTCTCGAAAATGTCTCGATACTTGCACTTTTGTATAAAACCAAATACTTTTAACCATGGGTAGAACTAGTCAAAGTAAAGAGATTTATAAACAGATCCACCTCGAGAGATCAGTCGCAAGCTCCTCTATAAAATCCTTATTTTACTGTAAGGAAAGTAACCAGAGTGCAATCAACAGCTACTCTCCGGGCTATGTGCCCCGCCGAGCGCTGAATTACAAGTTACAAGCCTGGCGCGTTAAGTGTAATAATCGCATATTACCAACAAAACAATAATGCTTCGATTGCAACAAACACCAGCCGTAAGACTGATCCTACTTAAAGGAGCTCTCGTGCCAGTCGTCCCATACCACTTGCAGACTGCAATTTCGAACTGTTGGCTCTCGTCAGTGCAAGGTGTAACGAACGACACGAGGATCCCTTGACTATTTGGTACATCTCGGTATCTTTACGATAGCGACATGTACAATAGTAAGCAGGCATTACAAAGATATCTAGATATACTCGGAGATACAGATGTCATGTTCACAAAAGAACCTACGAAAAAAGTAGATTATACCTTTTGAGAATTGTTTCACAACATTTGTCTTTATTTTTTGTATCATAGAATTTTGATTCATTGAGTCGTTTTGACGATATAGCCGATGTGTTACTGTTAGCGGGCTTTGCCCACCTTTTTTTTGCTATAGAATCTCACACAACGAAATTAATAAAATAAAATTTGTATGCAATCTTCGAATATCTCCCGTTTTATTCATCATGTCGAGAAAATAAAATTACAGGGTTCTTCGTAATTAAATTTCTCAACTAGGGTAGTAAAATATGTTTCTGTAAATTTGTTAAGTTGCAATATATATATTTTTAAATCAGCTGATTTTTAAAATTTGTTATACTTTAAACCAGTGGAAGCGAATATTCACATTTAGTTCTGATAATAAATAAAAAAATCGGTTTTTCGCAAAAAATTCGGAAAGTATCAATTTTACTGTAAAATATGAAACATATGAAAATTATAGGTAATAAAAATCCACACAATTTCGTTTTTTACGTTTTGTTTTGTTTACGTTTTTCGTTTTCTTACGACCTATTGGAGCCGAGATAGATTTTTTTGAAATTTTTACAGTTTTGCGACGCAACGGAAACGCACGCGATTAAAAAATATGGGCCTAGTATGAAACAACTCACAAATGCTTACAGAATAACATCTGATTCTTCAAAAAGTGAAAAAATATCATTAAACGTATTTTTCCGTACTTCAAACGTGATGAAAATTGCCTGTTTGCTAATAATTAAAAATGAACTGCATTTTCAATTGTCAGTTCCTTGTCGCTACTTATTAAAAGACATACACGAAAAAGTGTTTTTTTGTAGGAAATTTTGTAAGCTTTCATTTCGGTCTTATGAAATTTTGTCGTAAAGTCAAAAGAAACGATGATATATACAAAAAAAGGAATTTTCTGAATAAAAACGGTTTTCAAGAACCTTTTCTAAAAAGAAAATATGCCTTACAAACGGCTTATGCTATTGCATTACTTTAATATGTATATAAACTAATAAAAGTAGGTCAAAACCAATTTAAAAAAAAATTGTTATGCACAGTTTTTGCAAGAAAATCATAATTTATAATAAAAAAGAAATTTTTGCTCATAGCTTTAAACATCTGTAACTCGTGAACCATTCATGGCATGAAGGTCACTTGGAGCTCATTTAACACATAATTTAATTCTCTTCAAAAAACCTTTGGTGTGGATATTGCCCAAAGCCAATCAAAAAATAGCTAGTTGTCAAAATGCACTTGAAAATGACAACTTTTCATGTTTTTCCCTTTTATCACCATTCACTCGCTATCAAAATAATTTTGTACATACACCATCATATTCAAAATTAGATTTTCTTTAACTTTAATTGCATACACTATATGCGTACGATCTATCGTTTTCGAGTTTTCATAGATTTTATCATGAAACATATAATATAAAGATGTTTAAATATTCATATCTCCGCCAATGTTGATCGAATGGAAATGAAAAACAAAAAGAAATTGTTCGTAACCGAATTTTCTGCAACTTTCATTTGAAACATTTTGCGATCCGGACGGCCATTTTTGATATTTTTGCGAAGAACTTGCGCGTTTCCCTTGCGTCGCAAAACTATCAAAATTTCAAAAAAATCTATCTCGGCTCCAATAGGTCGTACGAAGTTAAAAAAAACGAAATTGTGCGGATTTTCATTACCTATAATTTTCATGTGTACATATTTTACAGTAAAATTAATACTTTCCGAGTTCTTTAGGAAAAACCGTTTTTTTACCTATTTTCTCCTCCCTTCCCCTCCGCCGGCGCCTACGGGTAGGGGCTTTTGATATGTTAAAAAGTACCACAAAATAAGCCTGGCTTTTCAGTGAATGATGTATAAGTGTGAAAAAATTATATATGGGGTCTATCAAATTGGCCTAGAACATTGGTGGCGCATAGTCTATAAATGCATGTGACATTAGCGCCTCCGCCAAATAGTAAAAAAGTTGATCCCAAATTTGTAAGTGAATATTTCAATATCATCGTGATTTCAGTTTAATTATTTAAAAGTTTTAACCAATTATCATAATTATCAGCACCATTTGCTCAAAACAAAGAACACTGATTCCTCGTGAGTTGCGAAAAATTCTACCGGCCGGCATTACAATCTATTTACTCGGCGCTAACTTTGACAAGTTGTAATGTCAATTTTAACTACTACCTAACAAATAATAAATCTAAATAGTAACCCACTGACGTACCATTATTACTCATAGGCAAATCTTATGTAGGAGGAGTACTAGAGTTAAAAATATCTCCTTTTTACAAATCTCCGGAAGTCAGTCATGGAATGATTTGTCAAAAACAGCCTTGTCACTAAATACACATTTGTTATGGCTGTAGTTGAAAATATTTCAAAATAAAAAATGAGTTTGATTTAATCAACGATGGACAAACATATGAAAATATAAAAAATCTCCGTAATAATCTGTTAGCTTTCTCTAAATTTATTACCTAGTAATAAATACACGTCTTATTTGATTGATTCTTCATAAAATCTTTGTTATTTTTTAAAAGTAAATTATAGTTTATTTAAATCGAAACATAAATTATTTTTACTGAATCCAGAAAACAAAAATCTGTTTCAGAACTCAACTTTAAACATGCTCGACGAAATATGACAGAAAGTTGTAAAAAAAAAACACGATATATTAGAGATAATGTATAACGGGTGACCACGAGACTCCGCCCAGGTTTAAGCTTCTGGGTTTATGAACCAATTATTTTAAAATTTGGAACATACATACGTATAAAGCTTATTTTTCAATTTAATGAGTGTGGGCCAAAATGGCCGACTTAAGATTTCGACGAAAATAACATCAAATTTGAATATTTAAATGGAACACTCCGTATATTTTACTATTTTTGGAATCTGTAACCAAATTCTATTTGATCACTTTACGAAATTTTAATCTGTCTCAAAAACAATTGGAAAGTTTTTAAGACATTTCAACAAAATGAAACATATGCTGAAAATTTCAATTCAGGACGATTTATACATGTAATGATGATAAAATAAACTTTTAAAACGTCAATCTGCAATATACTATTCTTGAGTGAGCACTTATAATGAATTCCTATCTTAGTAACAAGAATTGTGAGGAGAAAGAAGCAAAAACGCATATCACCTCGACGTATACCATCTATATTTAGAAGTCATCAAAAATTAGCTTCCAAATTATTGGCGACCGAATAATACAACAATTTTAGACATAGACTCATTCCTAACGTTCAAATTCGTGTTGGTCGGCTTTGATTTTTAACCCAATTTAGTCGACAGATGAGATGATCTAAATAGAATAATGTTTGTGCCAAGAATATATTATTATTCATACTTTATGAGCTAAATATATTCCACACCTATACTTATTGGAAATATTTTATAAAATGTATCGGCCGGTCGAAAAGGCATCCTTGAAACTTATATTTGCAAATTGATCGCTCGATAGACCGAGCGAGAGAAATGTGACGGACGGGAAAACTTGACCCCCAATTTTCGGTTTTCTTGGCCCAACAAATTGCAAGATATAGACGGTGGATAGTTGTTGGAAGATTTCCGGTATGCGGGATAATTCTTTGTGTAAGGCAGTCGAATTGGCATAATCGCATATCAGCATTATTTTGTAAGGGTGTTTTATTAAAATCTTCCCCATTTAATCTAATGCTGGCGTAAGCGCATGGGCATTATCTTTTAACAGTGCATTATGGATTCATTGACTCACGTAATTAGTTAAATCAACGAATTACGAACGTAACGACGAACCTATTTGAAATACGTTTTCTTGTCGTAAACAAATGCATTACTCATGGTGTGTTGTCTTTTAACCAACCTTAAAGCTTACTATATATAAACGCAAACAAATATTGTCAATTCTTTAATCTTTGAAGGCCAATATTGAATGAAAGATAGATTGTATGTCTTTTAACCAGTTCTCCAAAATCATTAAATGAACCTACGAAAGATTTACTTCGTTTATCATAACTAATACACGTCAGTGCAGACTATATTTTTAAGCAAAAATATCTTCAAGGTCTTTAAATTGCACCGCATAGCAAGACAGTCAAACAAATTAATTAATTTCTCGTTAGAGCACGCCAGTCGGTTCCGGGGAGGGCATAAGAACAATGTTTTGTCGCAAACCCCTTCCTAAAAAAAAATTACGTAATTTAAAAAAATGTTTCAAACTACTATTGTAGAATCATCAAATTTAAGACTCAAAAAAATTGCGTCGAATCCCTTTCTCCTCCAAAAATTGGGGGGTTAAAAATGAGCCCTACGGTAAAGCCAAAAAATAAATAACAGCAAATGTGCTTATAAATATGCAGTAAAATATTGAACTCTCTAAGCTCACTTGGAAGAGGCCTGGAAGCAAGCTATGTCAGGGAAATCATTACGATTAGTCTAGGCGTCAGAGGTTGAATATGACCGGATTGATGGAATAATTCCTAAGGGAGTTTTTTTTTCTATCGCTTCTTTTTATGTTTAGAAATAGATTTATTGAAAATGCCCCCCCAATTCGATCCGGAACATATTTGTTTAAATAATTGAAGGTGGAAATTTTGACGTTTTTTAAAATATCTTCGAAAATATCAATAATAGGACAAAAAATCAAGAATAGAAATTTATTCTTCACTAAATTCTACATAAAAAGAAGCTCTACATTGTTTTCGATTGGCGTAATAGTTTTGAAGATAGAACCGTGCGAAGGAGCGTGCCCGACTCCCCTCGCGTGCCACGCTGCTATCGACAGTTCTTTTTACACATTATAACTTTTTGCTCTCTTACGCTGATGTGACCCGCGACTCGTTCCTTCGCGCGGTTCTATCTTCAAAACTATTACACCAATCTAAAAAAATGTAGAGCCCATTTTTATGTAGAATTTAGTGAAGAATAAATTTCTATTCTTGATTTTTTGTCCTATTATTGATATTTTCGAAGATATTTAAAAAAGCGCCAAAATTTTCACTTTCAATTGTTTAAACAAATATGTTTCGAACCCAATTGGAGGGAGCATTTTCAATAATCTCTTTCTAAACATGAAAAGAAGCGATAGAAAAAAAAGCTCCCTTAATAATATTTATAACAAAAAAATCCTGACACCTGGGGTAGATAACGTCGAGGAAATTAAAATTCTAGACAGCGATGGTGATGATTTGGTGACGTGCATATTTAAAGAATTGGTAGATGAAATAAGCTGAAGCGTTAGTTTGGACACCAAGAGAACCCAATTTTAATTCAACAGATTTCTTTTTTGAGGACATTAAAGCCACTAATTTATGATATCTGTCGACGATATCAACGATTTACGACTGAGAATAATAATTGTTGTGAAATTATTTCGGTATTTTTCTGTATCCGAAGATCATTTTTTAAAGAGCGTCAGAAGGTGTATTTAAGGGATTTGACGTCATTTTGAATATTTATAATAATAGAATATAATTTAGATATTTATTGGGTTGATTACTCGTTATTAATTAATCCACTATAACATTTTGATTACTGTAAATTGATTAATTTTGTATGTACAGTTATGTAAAATATTTTTAAAATGAATTCTCTTACCTTCCCGAGTAACAATCTAAGTTTTTTAGTAACCTACGGTTCATAAGAACTCTTTATATAACTACTGATAAATCTATATTTCTGTGTCGGTAGTCATAGGAGTCTCATAAACTCAAAAAGGGCCCAAAGAATAACGATCTTTAGGAGGTTATCAAAGCTTAGCTTAACGCCATTATAAAACTTATCGTACTCATGAAGAACTTACCAAGTTATCTATATGAAAGCGTAGAAAGCTTGATAAAACCTATAATAAGAGCATTTGGTCTTCGGCGAAAAGGTTTATTTAGATTTTCATGGTGACATGAAATTTGCCTTGAATAATGAGTTAAGACTGATTTATTTTAATTCCATAGAGTAGACCCTAAGTGAGTTGTTCATACTGAGTAAAAACAAACAATGTCCAGTTCAAATGTGCTTTTAGAGACCGCTTTCTTAGGAGATGAAGGCTTTAAAGGAGAATACAAGAGATCTATATGTATATTTTATAAAGAAATTAAAAAACCCTTTGAACGCTTCATAGTTGAATTGATCAAATTTGCATACGAAGGCTTTTTTAAAACCAAACTGTTTTGTTAATTCACTTTAACAATAATAATAAAACTTTTACAAAACTACAGCCAGAGAAAGTCCAAAAGGTTTTATGGCCAAGTTTTAAGATATACTACAAAGCTTTTCAATGCTACGATTTACACGTACATAAGCAAATGAATACGTTGGATATTAGTGGTTATAAGATATTACATAAAGAAATCACTTGGGCTACTGTAGCGTAGCAGATATCGCAGGCACAACTTAACCCGGATACCACTGCTACGATTTACATGTACATAAGCAAATGAATACGTTGGATATTAGTGGTTATAAGATATTACATAAAGAAATCACTTGGGCTACTGTAGCGTAGCAGATATCGCAGGCACAACTTAACCCGGATAAGTGATGTAACGTGCCCACGATAAAATTTCACTTGCTCAGACTATCTCAGGGTGTTAAGCCCAAGTTTACATAAACTATGACAAATTATTAGTTTACTTACTTACACGAATCACTGAGGGTTCTATACGTAGTGGTCACAGACGAAATAATAACACTTTCTTTAAACATGAAATGCACTATATTATGGAATTTACAAATATCGGTTCTCTAGCATGTAACCTGGCGATGTTCAAAAGTGTGGCAAATTTCTTGATTAATAAGTTACAACATTAATAAAATGCCTCGTGTAGCAACACATCGGTTTACAACGTGAGGATAAATGGTAATGTACCTTAGAGATACATGTGGTTTCTACTTGGATTGCGCTATTCATTTCAAGACATTTATTACTATATACTTTCCAAGCAAGCCTCGAGTAATAACAACGAGATTTTAGGGGTAGTAGTTTCAGTTAAGTGACAACTAGACATTGTAGAAAACATTCGCCACATATGAATACGCTGCTCGTCGCGCGTTTCGCTAACCAAGCCAACATCATAAGGAGACGAATAAGATGGTTTTCAGTTTTACTCATCTCCTGATGATGCCAACATGATTAGTGGAACACGTGTCGAGTAGTGTATTCGAGTGAGTGTGAAATGTTTTCGAGTTTTAATAAGATTGATTTTCAGACATCGAAGATATTGAAGAGTTGAAGGAGGTTCTCAGCCACACTTGTAGTAGTACTTGATCTACTAGAAAGTAATGTTTATCATAAAGCTGCTGTTACTATGAGGCAAATCATGCCAATTTACCAAGAAAACTGTAAAATGTACAAGTCATCTCACGTATCTGGTACACGTGGAAATAATAGACGTAGAAGTGCAAACCAGGATACGTCACAATGTTCAGGATTTATCAATTATCGTTTCGATTTGAAAAATAAACAGCACACAAATTAAAAGAAGAAAAATCAATTAATACAAATATATTAAATATTAAAACATACGCCACTCATTTATGTCAACTGATTTCATCTGATCGTTGGTGCGCACTTAATAATTTTTTTTGTATAGGTACTATTTATTCCATATTGTGTAAAATTATAATTTTTTTATGTATAGGTACTATTTATTGCATATTGTGTAAAATTATACGACAGCACAACTATAACGATTGAAGATAGAAAACATCTGTGGATAAAACTTAAATTATATTCTAAATTAATTTTGGCAATACTTAATGTTTTTAGATTAAAAATATAATTGTGGTTATTATAATAGAAATGATATAAAACAAAATTAGTCACTGATTTTTTGGTGGTGACTTCGGAACGGCTCCAATGTTGTTTTGCAACCTACGCAATAATACGTTTCTAAATCTGAAACGCTCGTGCTTTCTGAATGAATCACACTTACACATATATACCTATGGAGAAAAGCTGAAAAACTGCTGGCACATATATTATTATTCATTTTCTAAATTTAATTCGAATATAATTTAAAAATCCTCGTCTTTGTCGACAACTTCAAAGTGCTCCGACATTTTTAATATAAGCAATAAAACTGCCGCGATTTCATATTTATCATAAAAATTTTAATCGCATACGCTTCAAAATGGCGAGATAAAACACGGATATTTAGGAAAATTTAGTGGGCCCTATAATGCAACAGAGTTAGTTAGAAAATATGATCCAGGTTACAAGATAACATCCGTATAAAGGTTACCGAAAAAAATTTTTTTTTTTTTTAGTTTTCGTAGTTTTTTGTAATCCCATTATATCTGTGTAAGAATTCATGAATAAATGTGCAGTTAATTATAAGCTTAAACTAAAGATAATACCTATAATAATAAATAGTATGGACAAGATTATTACTCCATTCTTATATCTAATAAATAAATCGTTGGAAGATGGATGCTTTCCTGACGTCTTAAAACTTGCTGTAGTAGTACCTGTTTTTAAGAGTGGAGATCCCCTGGATATTGACAATTATCTACAAATATCCGTCTTACGTTCTATATCTAAGATGAAAAAATTTGTATGGCCGCTTATAGTCATATGGCGAGGTAAGTAAATTGTCGGCTGCATCACAGTGTGGATTTAGATCGGGAAAATCTGTAGATACTGCTTGCTTCCATTTGCTATATTGCATATATTCGTCATTAGACAACAGGAAATATGTTGTAACGCTGATGTTCAATTTATCAAAAGCGCTTGATACGGTCAATAAAACCTACTTAAAAGATAAATCACGGGTTTCCGAGGAAACATATTGAACTGGATTATGTCTTACATGGACGGAAGAATATTAAGAGTCAAATTAAATAATGAATTTTCTGCAGTAAAAATTTGAATCGAGTTCTTCAAGGCTCCGTGCTTGGTCCATCTCCTTTTCTACTTTACGAATATGACATGCCTTATTACAAAAAAGTGGACATGTAACTATGTTTGCAGATGACATCACAGTAACTGTATCTGCCGACACCCCTGAAGAGGTAGAACGGCTAGATCATAACATTATGGATGCATTAGGAATGTGGTGTCAAAGGGATATACTCATCTGAAATGAAAGAAAAACCGTTTGTTTGAACTTTCCCCATATTATAACTGTATATTGCTATACAATGCGTTGCATAAAGAAATTAGAAACGTAAAAAAATAAAAGAATTGTTCTTCTTTCATATTATACATATATTTACTACTATTTTGTATTTTTTGACTAACCATATATACATTGTATCATAAATGGCCAATAAATATTCTATTTTATTCTATCCTATCCTATGCTAATCTATCCTATCCTATTCTAGTCTATATAATTACTTCAATTTTATTTTTGAAATCGATATAATAAGCAAAAATTTTCCTGTTTTGTCGTAAAATATAAATTCTTAGCTTTCTTTTAAATAACGAAATTGAATTTATGTCTTTAATAGCGTTAGGGACTGTGTTATATAATTTGGGAGTTATAAAGTGATACGATCTTTGACCTATAGTTTTTAACATTAAAGGATATAGATATTTAATTTTTTGCCTTGCATCATATGTGTGTATATTGAATATCACATCTCTTTTTTGATGTTGCTTCACATTTGTAAAAAAGTAAAAAACTTGTCTTATGTCGCAAACTTTAGATTCTGTAAGTGAGTTTCAATTGCACCTCCCCATCCTAATATTGCATAATTCAAATGGTTTTCTACTAAACAGTGGTAAATAGTTCTCATTTGTTGAATATTCAGAATATTCTGTAGATATTTAAACTTACATAGAATAAACTGTAATTTTCTAATAATATAATTTATGCGTGAATCTCATCGAATGTTGGTTTATTATAATACCCATAATAAGTATTTTATTTCTGTTTTTGGCAGACATTACCAAATAACTAACTATATCTTATCTAAAACCGTACTCATGATTGGTAGGAATGAAACACAATAAAAAATAATATAAATTTTTAACTATTTGTGATTGCATGTTCGCACTCACATATAAACCCACAATTAGATGCAGTTCATGCACAATTAAATTTGTACAACATCTGCATTAGTCGTAAATTAAATTTGAACTATTTATTGTAAAATGCCGTCTTTATACCCTTGAACCCCCACACGGAGTGTATTTATAAAAATAATTAATAAAAAATTGCGCAAACAAGAACAAGACTTGGCATTAATTCGTAAAAACTATCAAACCATTTTGCTAATTGGTTGAAGTTGTTTCCGTAAATGATTCTTAAAATAGCGGAAAATCTGTTATATTACGCAGCATTTAAAATAGGATTTCTAATTTTTGAAGATCGCATGATAATCGTTAATCGCATTTTTAATTAAAATATTGAAAACTGTATTCCACTTACATAATTTTAAATTTTTGTGCAACTGGTTTATACCAGAGGCAGATTTCAGAAGAAGGGAAGGAGAACGAAATTTTATGAATTGTGCTGACTTTATTATTAAATAATTCTCTATTTCATCTTGATAAAAGTGACTCTATAAGTGAAGGTTAAGTAAACGGTTTTTAAAAATATGATAGATACTAAAAACATTTTCAGTAGAATTTTTTTTCCAGTGACCATTTTCATAAAAAACGCTAATATCGTCTGCAAATTGTATTATTTTGCTTTGATATTTCCATTAAAAGGTTTATTAATATACAACAGAAAGAGTAACAGCCCCAGTATGGTCTCTTGGGGAACACCAAAAGTATTCTAGTTAGACTCGATGTATAAAATATTTTTACACACTGATAACGGACTTATCAGTAACACTGAATTAATTTTAATGAAAAGTCTCTAATTCTTCGTACATCTCACCAATGGGTTAAAATATCAGGAGTTTTGAATTTTTTACTGTACCTGTATCTGTGTTATTGTTATTTTCTCTTAAATTAATTCACCAATTATAACAATGCAACACATTGAAATAAAGTCTGTATCAATTACAATACAGGAGTATAAAATTTCTTATCCTAAGAATTATTTTTATTTTAATATTGTTATTGTTACTACTAATAACGTTAAGGAGACGGAGCCCTACAGTATACAGGGTGTCTAACCAACTAAAATAATTACAAGTAGCTGGCACATCCGCTTATACCGGAAGTCGATACCAACTTGCTTATTTCAAATGGAACACCCTGTATATTTTAAGGTTTTCGAAAAGAGCATAAAATTCTGAGTCGAAAATATGTAGCATATCCTATACCTAATCCTAGCCGCTTCAGAGATATTTGACATTTTATAGAAAATTTGACAGGTGCAACGGTTTGCAAGAACCGTTATAATTTTCTTCTTGTAAAAGATCCTCATTTGCTTCTTGTCACGTAAAAAGAACACAAGGAGAACTATGTTCTACAACTGAAATAAATTCAATAATATCATACCAAGTGTTCCGTTTTTCGCGTTACATTTTGTCAATTTCAAACCACGAAAACTTGTTTAGGTCAAATGAAATACCCTGTATTTTTTTACGTTAAGTTGTATAAAATTGAATTCCCTTTTCTCTGATATTAGCATTGTGGGGGTTAAAGTTACAACTTTTTGAAATATTTGCGATTTTATTAGAAATTCATGAATTGTAATCATTTCATCAAAATAGCTATGATTAGAAACAATCATCATCTTATGTCAAAAAATGCCAGCACGTTTAAATTATACCAACGAAAACTTTTTATATTTGTTTATTATTTATGAAGAATATGATAAAGTAATATCAAGAACTTGCAGCACATTTGCTACTCGATATCCACAAAAACGCAAAATAACACTAACACTGTAACATGCGTATTAATCGAATTGAAGATATGGCATGAACTAAAATAGCAGAGATAAGATCAATTTAGAATATGATTTCGTTTTAATTTAATAATTGCTCAAAATTCCGCCCTCGAACCTCGACACATTTTTCGCACCTTCGGATTAGTTCCTCATGGGTAGCTCTTCTAATTGAATCCTGTGATATGGTTTGAAATGCATTTCTTACTCTTTGTATACAATCTTCAATGGTTGTTAATGGGCTCTCATAAACTTTATTTTTAATAGTTCCCCAAATGAAATAATCCAGAACTGATAAATCGGGCGAGCGAGGAGGCCATAAGATCCATTATTGGCAATCCATTGATCATAAAAAGTTTCTTGTAAATAATTATTAATTAAATAAGCGTTATGTGGGGGAGCACCGTCGTGCTGATAAAAAATGTTTCTATGTTCGGCGAGAGGTAAATTTTCTAAATAGTTATTATTCAAATTTTGTAAGATATTCAGATATCTTTCACCTAAAAAAATAAAAATTTACCTATACATATTAGCAGAAGAGAAAATTTAATTTGCCGTTTAAATTTTCCTGATAAAATTGTAATGCCACCACTTTATCGTTTCTTATGGCACAGTAAACATTGAACTGCCAACTTTCCTGAAAGTTTCGCTCTCTGAACATATGTGGATTTGCGTCACTCCAATAATGCGAATTGTGTCTATTAAAAAGTCCATTTTTAGTAAATTTTGCTTCATCTGTCCATATAATATTTCCCAAATAAGAATCGTGACCCTCAGACCTTATTAGAATAAACTCACAAAAATTCTGTCTTCTTAAAAAATCTGTTTTTTTTTTAATCCTTGAACCATATGGAATAAAAACGAGTGAAACTTATGTTTTAATAAGATTCTGTGAATTGAATCCTTGCATAGTCCCGATTCCAGAGCAGCTTGTCTTAATGACATCCTGGGAAATGCATGAAAATATCCCAGAATGACTATTTCAATGTTTTCATCATCTTCTTTGAATTTTTGCCTTGACAGAGCCATAATTTTTAAAATTTTCCAGTATGCGTTTGGTGGCGGTTTCCGTTTTTCTGGATATCGAGTAGCAAATGTGATGCAAGTTCTTGATATTACTTTATCACATTCTCCATAAATAATAAACAAATTGAAAAAGTCTTCGTGGATGTAATTTAAACGTGCTGGCATTTTTTTGACATAAGATAATGACTGATTGTTTCTAATCATGGCTATTTTGATGAAATGATTACAACAATTCATAAATTTCTAATAAAATCACAAATATTTCAAAAAGTTGTAACTTTAACCCCCACAATGCTAATATCAGAAAAAAGGGAATTCCATTTGACCTAAACAAGTTTTCGCGGTTTGAAGTTGACAAAATGTAACGCGAAAAACGGAACACTTGGTATGATATTATTGAATTTATTTAGAACGTAGTTCTCCTTGTGTTCTTTTTACGTGACAAGAAGCAAATGAGGATCTTTTACACGAAGAAAGTTATAACAGTTCTTGCAAACCGTTGCACCTGTCAAATCTTCTATAAAATGTCAAATATCTCTGAAACGGCTAGGTTTAGGTATAGCATATGCTACATATTTTCGACTCAGAATTTAATGCTCTTTTCGAAAACCCCAAAATATATAGGGTGTTCCATTTGAAATAAGCAAGTTGGTATCGACTTCCGGTATAAGCGGATGTGCCAGCTGCTTGTAATTATTTTAGTTGGATTGGTCGCACCGACATTAGTAATTATCTAAATTTTCAAAATTATCTGATGCGTACTTTTCTCTATATCGATCGATTCAGTTCCCGGTGAGACACCCTGTATAGTGGGATCCGATATTTTATATTTGAAAATTATTTGTAACTTATTTGTAACTTAATCTTTTGTTATGTTGACAATTAAGTTATTCGCGGAAAATATATTGTGCTCTTTTTTTTTCAAAGTGACGTCCCCAGCATGCGTTCCACACGCCATGCATTTTGGTACAGTAAAAGTAATTATTTGTTAAGTAAACCTTAAGTTCTCTCAGAGAGTAAAGTACATTGATATGAGTGGCATTTAAAAAAATGGTGCCAAGAACTCGTCCAGTCAAAGATCAAAAACGTCGCAAGATTCTTTCGAGTGCCAATCCCGCTGCAATACCGAATTGTAATGTAGACCATTGCCACCGTAAAATTGTCTAAGGTACTATGAACTTGAAAGTTTTGAACTGCGAGAATTGGTTTTTATATGCAGGGTGTCCCAGCTCTATTTAGACAAGCATTATCTCGGAAACGGTTAGATATAGAAAGAAATGTTTAATAGAAAAGTTATTCTGCTTAAAAAGATTATTTTCAAATGTACAAGGCACCTCAAAAAGACGGCAGGTTATGCAACTTTACATTTTCAAATGGAACACCCTGTATATTTATTCTCATTTTATTTCCGAACAAATTTTATTAACCATGTCCTATACCTATCATTAACGGTTTACGATATATCAACGGTTGACTCTTGATTCAGTCATGTTCCATATTCTTAAACTAATAAGGCAGGCCTTGATTACATACAATGACAAAAATTATTGACTGTCATTCTGTGGCAGCTTCACTGATAGTTGTTTATTGTAAGACTCTATTGTCTATTTCATTTTCAAATCAGTAATATGCCGCCACTGTTTACATCTAATGAATATGTTATGTTATTTATGGCGAATGGCGAGGGTGGAAAAAAGCCACGAGCAGCAGAACAAAAGTATAGAGAAAGATTTCCTAATAGATGTGTACCATTTCGTCAGACATTTAGAAATATGGTAAGAAAAATGCATACTGGTTCCTTTCCAAGCCGCAGAGGAGTTCAGCATGTCCGTCCGGCAGGACAGGAACAAAATGTCATGAATGTTCTTGGGCTTATAGTAATCAATCCACATGCCTCCGTTCGCAGTATTGAGGAAGAGATTGGTATAAGTAAATCTTCGGTGCACAGAACTCTAGTGGATAATGGAGATCATCCTTACAAAATCTGCTTAATTCAAGATTTAATACCTAATGATTACAATAGACGTATGGAATTCACTGCCAACTTTATGGTATAGTTACATAATGATCCTCTGTTTGTCAATGGAATTATGTGGACTGATGAATCACGATTTCACAATAATGGCACGGTTAATCGACATAACAGTCATTATTGGTAAGTGGAAATTCCTCGCTGGGTAAGAGAAACCCATTTTCAAACTATTTGGAGATTGACCGTTTGGTGAGACTTATTTAATGGGCGATAGTTGGACCATACTTTTATGAAGGTATCATGAATGGTGACAGATATTTGAGGTTTTTAAGAAATATTATTTCTGGTCTTGTGGAAGAAATTTCAATAAATGAACGCCTCACTATGTGGTGGCAGCAAGACGGAGCACCACCGTATAATTCGAACTTTGTAACACGAATCTGACTGAAAGATTTTGAGGGAACTGGATTAGTAATCAGGGACCTGTCAAATGGCCTACACAGTCACCTGATAAGAACACTCTAGATTTTTTTCTATGGAGTCATTTAAAACAAGTTGTATGCACTGAGAAACCAAGTAATCCTAATGATTTTAAGAACAGGATACTTCATGCTTGCCGCCAAATAACCCCAGATGTGTCAAAGAGAATATGGGTGACAATTTGAGCATCCTTTATAATAATTATAATATTTACTGTTTTTTGAATTGTAGTATTCCCTATAATTACGTTAATCTCCTTTAAAAAGGAAAATCTCGCGACAAGCTTTCTTAAAGCTGTGTATTTGACATACACAGCAAAATAAGAGTTCTTCCAAGAAAGCTTTGAAAACGGAAAGAGATTATTTTCCGAAACGTCAGCAAAATACATTATTTCTGTGTTTATTCCGATTCATATTATTTGCAAAACATAACCTCTGACTATTCCTTTGGCGTAAACGTCACGGGCGCAGAGGCTTTTTTCCAATAATTCTATTATTTTGTAGATTCGGTGATTTGTATTTGAAGAGGACAATAATACATGTGGTAGAAAACCCAAATAATAGGAAAGAATATTCGTAGAATGCCACAAATAACTTTCAGACAATATTCCTATAACTTCTATACGAAAATTTTTATTTTCAATAATACAGACATAAAGGGGGGTCAATATATAGCGAATAACCTTGTACCTATTGATATACCAAAACGTAAACACAATCTTAAAATTTCCTATTTAACATACACATCAAACAAGAATTATTTTTATAATTTTGAAAGGGAAGGAGATTTTTACTTCCGAAACGTTAGCAAAAAGCTTTATCCGTATATCGCCTTAAAAATTAACAAATTTTTTTACTACGCTGTTAATGTTTTAATCGATCATTGTTAACAACTATCGTTTGTGGTACAACGCAGAAAAATTTATTATATTATAAATTTTAAAGTTAATCATAAATTGGATGCCCACAACTTTTAGTAGATCTGTCATAGATACGTCAAACTGGAGAAAAACTATTAAAATTTCTGTAGAAAAAATTAGCAAACAGACACATTTGATATATCTAACAAGAAATTAAATTTTACACAAATTTTACAACTTCAATAAAACACATAATTCTAGAGTAATACATTCTAGTATAAAGGTGAAAATAAAGCATTTGGCAACTAGTAGTAAATTCGTATCCAAAATGCAGTAATTTATAAAGAAATAATTCTACTATTCCTTGAAATCGTTACAAAGTATAAATCTGCCAACATTTTTCTTCCACCTTACAGATAATATGTGTTTATATTTCTGCTAATAAATTGGAGTATATTTTTGGACAGACATGATAGCATTTGTTAAATAAAAACACGTAATTACTGAAACCTTGAATGACAAGAGATATTTTTATATAATTTTCTATTTCTTCTAAATATTCGAAGTATTTTAAGAACTTAGAAATATTGACAGGGATGAGTCTGTAGATTATTTCAAATTCTTCTAATTTTCAGAATTTTAAATTTAAATCGGTCTGCAAACAACAAAAAATGCAAACTAAAACCATGAAATTAAAATAGAAGAAAGGTCATACAAATTAAAAACATGCTACAATATATGATACTGTTAAAAATAGAATATATTTTACTAATAATTGTGACATTTTTGAAAATTAAATGAATAATAAACAAGTGGGGGACATCAAGGTTAGAATGTATTAAATACATTCTTTTAAAACTGTTTTTTCACAAATAATTATACTTTATAACGAGTTTTTGATTTTAAATACATTAAATAAAATACACCTAAATGAATTGTTGAAATAATTTCGAATACTCACATAAAATAAAATAATCGTACAATTTTTCTGATGGTAGGTAGCTATGGATTATGGTATTGTTTCTTCTTGTTGGTGTTCTACTGTTATCTGACTATTACTGAGTAATTTTTCATTTATTTAGCTCTTTTTTAAAATTTGTTGTGTGAGATATAGGAATGATGAAAAGATAGATATAATAGAAATTTATTTCAAATTAAATAGAAATACTGATGGAGCCTCAAGAATTTACGTCGATAACTTTCCAGGACATGTGCAACCGAATAAAAGTTATTTTAGGTAGGTATCTTGTTATTAATTTACTAAATTATTGAAAAACCTTCAAAAATGTGAGAAGCTACTATACAACATGTCCCATTTTGCTTGGAACCACACCTATAAAAAGTTTATATAATGTCTGATTTAGATAATTTTTTAAAAATATAGATCTTTGAAAAGCGCATCTATGTGTTGTATTAAATTGTACAAAACATAATAGCGTGGCCTACTATGATTTTCTTTCGAGTCAGAAAATGGTGAAATCTTATTAACGATTTTTTAATTTCAAGTCTGTGCACACCACTGGATTCAGCAACCCCCCAAATGTGTTTGTACCAAATTTCAATGAAAAAGTCGTATTTTTTAATTTTTCCTGAGTGAAATAAAAATTCAGAAATTGCCGAAGAATCGGCAATTTCAGAATTTTTATTTCTGGAAATTTGAAATTTGGTACAAACACATTTGGGGGGTTGCTGAATCCAGTGGCACACTCAGATTTGAAATAAAAAAATGCTAATAAGATTTCGCCATTTTCTGACCCGAAAAAAAGATGCGCTTTTCAAAGATCTATATTTAAAAAAAAATATCTAAATCGGACATTAAATAAACTGGAACACGCTGTACAAAAAAATGCATCTAAACATTTCGTGATAGCTAAGAAAATATACAGGGTGTCTCACCGGGAACTGCATCGATTGATGTAGAGAAAAGTACGCATCAAAAAATTTTGAAAATTTAGATAATTACTAATGTCGGTGTGGCCAATCCAACTAAAATAATTACAAGCAGCTGGCACTTCCACTTATACCGGAAGTCGATACCAACTTGCTTATTTCAAATGGAACACCCTATATATTTTAGGGTTTTCGAAAAGAGCGTAAAATTCTGAGTCAAAAATATGTGGCATATCCTATACCTAAACCTAGCCGTTTCAGAGATATTTGACATTTTATAGAAAATTTGACAGGTGCAATGGTTTGCAAGAACCGTTATAACTTTCTTCGTGTAAAAGTTCCTCATTTGCTTCTTGTCACGTAAAAAGAACACAAGGAGAACTAGGTTCTACAACTGAAATAAATTCAATAATATGATACCAAGTGTTCCGTTTTTCGCGTTACATTTTGTCAACTTCCAACCGCGAAAACTTGTTTACGTCAAATGGAACACCCTATATTTTTTTACGTCAAGTTGTGTAAAATTGAATTCTCTTTTTTTTGATATTGTGGGGGTTAAAGTTACAACTTTTTGAAATATTTGCGATTTTATTAGAAATTCATGAATTGTTGTAATCATTTCATCAAAATAGCCATGATTAGAAACAATCAGTCATTATTCTATGTCAAAAATGCCAGCACGTTTAAATTACACCCACGAAGACTTTTTAAATTTGTTTATTATTTATGGAGAATGCGATAAAGTAATATCAAGAACTTGCAGCACATTTGCTACTCGATATCCACAAAAACGCAAAATAACACTAACACTGTAACATGCTTATTAATCGAATTGAAGATATGGCATGAACTAAAATAGCAGAGATAAGATCAATTTAAAATATGATTTCATTTTAATTTAATAATTGTTCAAAATTCCGCCCTCGAACCTCGACACATTTTTCGCACCTTCGGATTAGTTCCTCATGGGTAGCTCTTCTAATTGAATCCCGTCATATGTTTTGAAATGCATTTCTTACTCTTTGCATACAATCTTCAATGGTTGTTAATGGGCTCTCATAAACTTTATTTTTAATAGTTCCCCAAATGAAATAATCCAGAACTGATAAATCGGGCAAGCGAGGAGGCCATAAGAAAGGTCCATTATTGGCAATAAAAGTTTCTTGTAAATAATTATTAATTATATATGCGTTATGTGGGGGAGCACCGTCGTGCTGATAAAAAATGTTTCTATGTTCGGCGAGAGGTAAATTTTCTAAATAGTTATTATTAAAATTTTGTAAGATATTCAGATATCTTTTACCTAAAAAAAAAACAAAAATTTACCTATACATATTAGCAGAAGAGAAAATTTAATTTACCGTTTAAATTTTCCTGATAAAATTGTAATGCCACCACTCTATCGTTTCTTATGGCACAGTAAACATTGAACTGCCAACTTTCCTGAAAGTTTCGCTCTCTGAACATATGAGGATTTGAGTCACTCCAATAATGCGAATTGTGTCTATTAAAAAGTCCATTTTTAGTAAATTTGGCTTCATCTGTCCATATAATATTTCCCAAATAAGAATCGTGACCCTCAGACCTTATCAGAATAAACTCACAAAAATTCTGTCTTCTTAGGAAATCTGTTTCTTTTAATCCTTGAACCATATGGAATGAAAACGGGTGAAACTTATGTTTTAATAAGATTCTGTGAATTGAATCCTTGCATAGTCCCGATTCCAGAGCAGCTTGACTTAATGATATCCTTGGAAATGCATGACAGAGCCATAATTTTTAAAATTTTCCAGTATGCGTTTTACAGTTTTTGGTGACGGTTTCCGTTTTTCTGGATATCGAGTAACAAATGTGCTGCAAGTTCTTGATATACTTTATCACATTCTCCATAAATAACAAACAAATTTAAAAAGTCTTCGTGGGTGTAATTGAAACGTGCTGGCATTTTTTGATATAAGATAATGACTGATTGTTTCTAATCATGGCTATTTTGATGAAATGATTACAACAGTTCATGAATTTCTAATAAAATCGCAAATATTTCAAAAACTTTAACCCCCACAATGTTAGTATCAGAAAAAAGGGAATTCAATTTTACACAACTTGACGTAAAAAAATACAGGGTGTTCCATTTGATCTAAACGAGTTTTCGCGGTTTGAATTTGACAAAATGTAACGCGAGAAACGGAACACTTGGTATGATATTATTGAATTCATTTCAGTTGTAGAACGTAGTTCTTGTGTTCTTTTTACGTGAAGAAGCAAATGAGGATCTTTTACACAAAGAAAGTTATAACGGTTCTTGCAAACCGTTGCACCTGTCAAATTTTCTATAAAAGGTCAAATATCTCTGAAACGGCTAGGTTTAGGTATAGGATATGCTACATATTTTCGACTCAGAATTTTATGCTCTTCTCGAAAACCCTAAAATATATAGGGTGTTCCATTTGAAATAAGCCAGTTGGTATCGACTTCCGGTATAAGCGAAAGTGCCAGCTGCTTGTGATTATTTTAGTTGGATTGGCCACACCGACATTAGTAATTATCTAAATTTTCAAAATTTTCTGATGCGTACTTTTCTCTATATCGATCGATTCAGTTCCCGGTGAGACACCCTGTATATTGTATTATTTCTAAAGAATTTTAAAGATTTTAAATTTTAATTCATATTTTAACATCAAAATCACAACGAATACATCTTGTAATATAATTTATTTCTGAAGTGAAAACCTTAAATATTTTTAGGCCCTCGAAAATTTAATTTCTGTTTTTAATCGTTGTTTTTAAGACGTTTGAGATTTCTGCACTAACTGATTTTTTTATCGATATTTAGCACGTGTAAATCTACTAATGTCTATTTTATTGAACGTATATTTTCTGTAATAAAATACGTTAACAGAACATTTAGGCAAATTATGATTAAACAAATGTAAATTGTAAGTCATGGAAGTTTAAGAGAAATAAACTTGCGCTCCTAGCAGATTTAGATGGCGAGTTTAGTAGCTCAAAATAGAAAATTTGTGTCAAGAAAAATACGATTTTTTTAAAAAACAAGGATATGAAAACAGTCCCTGAAGGAGTCATTTGCGAAATTTTAGTCTTACAGAAGTGTGGAAAATACTTTAAAAAATTTTTAACCTAACATTTAAAATAAAACTTCTCACTTCTTACTGTCATTTTCAGATAACAAATACCTAGCTCAAAACAATTACAATACCTTGCGAATTCTAGTTGAACTGTCTTTAATCACAAATCACAATAAAGTAATATAAAATGTATTATTTTAACTAATTCCTTTGTTCTGATGTAATTTCCTAGAAAAAATATTCTGCTATTTTGAGTAAATAAACATCTGTTGCAGTTCTACGAAAGCCAGCTTAAATATTTTAACATTTTGATTTCCACTAAAGAAATTTAAGACAAAATACAATGAATGACAATATCGATTAAAATAAAAAGTTTCATTAATATTTCCGTTATTTCAATAAACACGTAGCTTTAAAAAATGGTTTCTCAACTAGACAGTTTTGTTTGTTTAATAAACTTTTCCATATTTTACATTTTTCGATTATTTAATAAATTTTAAGAGTTAAGGGGAAAAACCCTCTAAATGTTGTAGTGAATGTAACAACAATTTTTGCCAAATTTAAGCACCTAACGCAAGTCTATTGTCATTTATTTATATCAAAATATATTTACCGGCGGGATATACAATTAAATATGTTCCACTAAAAATAACCATTGATTCATCAAAACACAGACGGAAACATAATTACAAAAAGCAAACGTCAGAATGTTACGAGTAATAGATAATCGAAACCAGAACGATACTAAAAGGACGACACGTTTCTGACGTGTACAGAGAAAAATTTTGCGGCCAGGTAAGGTGATATCAAATTTCTCTAAAAAGGTGTGGATTTTAACGAAAAAGCACATCTACATCAGTCTTGTGTGCATTCAACAAAAATAGATCATCTCTCAAAAGGTTATTCAGAGGTATATGATGTGGCCCAGGCCCCTCTACTTCTTAGGGTCGTGTGCAAACTACTACATAGACTAAGAGCCAGCCGATCCCTCGCCAGACACTCGATTACTAGTGTTGTAGTGAGGATACCAAGGGCCTTTTCTCCACCACATACGATTCCGAAAAGGTACGCGAAGTGATAGTTTTTTTTCTTCTAATTTTGGCTACTCGTATAAGTGAAAGTGTGGACATAGAAGAAAGTGTTGTCGCTGATAACTGCTATTATAGTGTTTGCATTGCTAGTGCTTACTGTTTATAACAAGGTTGAAACATGACACCCTGTGCATATCACACACCTGCATGATGCCATATTTGGTAACCGATATTAGAGACGGAGTTTGGCTCGGAGCCAGTGCAATTCAAGTATAGGAAACTAACCGTCTTCTATTTTTATCCTAACGGTGTGTTTGTGTTACGACATTGGCGGAAAGCCAAGTGACCTAGTACAGAAGCACACATAGGAACCGTTCAGTTTGAATTCTTCGGATTTTTCGCGGATGACTTTACGATTCTTTTTCATGACAATCCACTGCCTCTTTCATTTTCGCAAATAAATATTTTCAATTAGTTTTGCAAAAGTTAATTTTTTGATAATTCGATAATATCGCGTCAAAATTGAAATTAACGAATACAGGTAAAGCTTTTTTAAACTGAACTACTGAAACAAAAAACCTTTAGTATACTTTCAAAATATAAAAACAAAAAACATAAATAGTGCAAACCATACAAAACTAAATGATGTTCTTCATTAAATGCATTTCGTTTCATACCTGGGCAGTAAGTACTAGTCAAGCTTTGATTACAGCAAGTTATCAAATACGAATTTTTACATAGATAACATCCTGTTTTTTAAATTTAATTATTTCGTTATTTGCTGATTCAAAAAGTTTCGCAACTTCTTCTATCGACGCCTCTTGATCTTAACCGAACATACTTTATTACACGACACCAAAGAAAGTTGATAAATGCTTAATATAGATATTTTTAGAATGATGATAATGGCTGCTCCAAGCTTCGGAAGGTGCCGCCACCTTTTGGAAGGGCAGCGGCACTTGCTGAAGCAAGCACCTATGATATAATACAGGTCTATAGCAACAACGTTGTTTTCTTTTACAGATCGACTAACTAGATCAAAATGCCTTTCAAGCCGATAGAAAACCCAAAATGCCCCAAATGCGGCAAATCAGTATACGCTGCTGAAGAACGTGTCGCCGGAGGGTACAAATTCCACAAATCATGCTTCAAATGCGGTAAGTAACGCTATTAACATATTTCCACTTTAGCAAAATTTGTCGGCCATAACAGCAGAGTAAAGGAAGTCATTTAAACATTCGGATGGAGCGATGATAGTTACGTAAGATTTGAGTTTGGGCTGTAATATAAAATTGAAGTAGTCGACCCTTTCTTCCAAGAAAATGCTACGATTGAAGAGGATCCCAAGGGATTAGCTCAAAATAATTGCTGTTCAATTATCTCTTTCCAAATTGTTTATTGTTGGCCACTGGGAATCGAAATTGCTTTAGGCTTTTGACTATGGTCCGCGGGTTTAAATTCTTTATGGGGCATAGATATTTTTTAGTTATTTTTTTTTTAAAACTTAGTAGTAGTAGATATTTTTAAGAGTCAAAACATGGAACAAACATTTAGAAAAGAATAAATAACTAGATGTTTTCGAATCTTCATTATCTTATTAATTATCGGAAACTCTTAACCGTTTCAACTTTGGCCGCCATTTTGTAAAATGGCCGCCCCGATGACAGTTCTTTGATTTTGGGCACAATTTTTTTGTATTTTGTTCTCGCTTCACCCAAAACGTATTAGTACCATAGAATTTGAAAAATTTATAGAGGGCGCTGGTAACAGCTTAAAAAAATTATGTAAACTGCCTTTTCTGTGCGCGATATTGAAACATTTTATAAGAATAATTTGCTTAGAATTAAAAAATATGCCTTTGTAAATACCAAATTTGATGCATATTTTTAGGTAGGTCTCTAATCTACCTACTGCAGAGTTCAGCATGTCAAAAAATTTTACTACAGTTTCTTCGACTATGGTCCTCAAACATCAAAAATGCCTCCCTTTCAAAAGTTATATGATATTTAACGAAATTTGTAAACAGTCTAGAGGGCGCATTTCTCAACGGATCAAAACGAAATTTGGAAGGCAGATTCTTTGGGTGCATATCTCGGTTAAGTTTGAAGATGAGCCAAATCACCTTCTTCGTTTCAAAATGGCGGCGGTTCAAAGTTTTAAAAAAATTCTCAAAATTTTATTTCGAACCAAATATGTACATGTGATACATCGTTGGATAGTGCTCATATAGCCCTACAACTTTTGTCTAAAATGGAAAAATTTAAATATGGCGGTGGTTCAAAATCTTCAAAATTTTATTTCGAATCAAATATGCGCATGCGACGTATCGTTGGATAGTACTCATCTAGACCTACAACTTTTGCCTAAAACACTTCTGTTAAAACACATAGGAATTTTTTTTTAATGGCGGCGGCGGCGGTTCAAAGTCTTAAAAAATTCTCAAAATTTTATCTCGAATCAAATATGTACATGCGATGATACATCGTGGGATAGTACTCATCTAGATTTACAACTTCTGTCTAAAACATTTTTTGCTATAGCACAGCAAATTTTTTTTAAAAAAGCGTGATTTATTTATATTTTGAAGACTATCTATGTGCTAATAGTAATAGTTCATAATTTTTTTTTTTTTTTACATTTATTTAACGTCGGCCTATTTCCGATACTGAGGCCTAACACCGACGCCTGTAGACGAGCTACCCCCAACCAGGAATTTTGCCGAACCTCTTCCCTTAAGAAGGGTAGGGATCTTTTACTTGCCTAACATTTAATAGACAAGGGACCGACGGCTTTACATCCCCTCCGAAGGATGGTATATCTCCTATACAACCCTCGCCTAAGGTTGTATAGCTTTCGCGCATACACTGATATACAAGCCGCTGGAAGATGTGTGAGGCGAGGACGCGGTTTCCGTTGGAATGGTCACCCATCCAAGTACTAACTGCGCCTGTCGTTGCTTTACATCGCATACCGAAGTATGTACATAGTAAAGACGCACCGCATCTATGCTCGCCCCCTTAGTTCATAAATCGATGACAATAAATTGAAGTTGGGCAGTTCTAATAGAGATATACTTAATTACTTACTACATCACTTATTTACTAAAATAATAGAGATCTAAAACAGTGCAAAACAATATAGGACAAAATATACCTTTCCGACTGGCCTCTGCCATGGGGGTTTTTTGTTGATAAATATTTTGAGAAAAATATGCTATAGAAAAAAAAATAATACTGATGTCATTGTGCCAAAAAAAATTATTGTTTGAATTAAAAACGTTAAGTTTACAAGAAGAAAGTTTATCTAGTGCAATTTATGACAGTGGCCAATCTTGCATTAAACATTAAAATTTTAGAACAAAAATAGTTATCAAATTTGGTACAACTTTATATATTTAAGATGTTTCGGTAATTTGGCAGTTTCTCCTATGTCCCTGAACCGATTAAAAAAAACATTGATATGTGTTTAGAGAACACTTGATAGAATGGTACTGGACTATTAAAAATTCAAAAAAATTTTGTCACAAGAAAATTTTTTTGTTTTTCACAGAAGATAAGAAAAATAATGCACTATTGTTTTATAGAGTTTTCTCTAAAAGCTTATGAAAAAAAAATTTTTAATTGGTTCAGGGATGTACGAGAAAGTGTCCAATTTTGTAAATCGCGTCGCCAACCTTAAAACATCTACAATAAACGCTAGTAGGACTCGGGAAAATAGTCAGCCATATCAACTTACAGATATTAGAGTTACACTCACCTCATGTTTCTAAATTCTCTCCTCTCCTTCAACATTTCCCTGCTAGATCCACGGAAAGACCACTCTGAAAAAAATTAATTTCTGAATTCTTTGGGAGGGTAAACATATGAGCGCTAAACGATATTAAATGAATGCAAGGATGGAAGAAGTGCAACATATTGTTCATGATGCTGTTTCTTCGCAGGCCTTTGCAACAAAATGTTGGATTCCACCAATGTGACTGAACACGAAGCTGAACTTTTCTGCAAAAACTGCCACGCCCGCAAATACGGACCAAAAGGTTATGGCTTTGGCGGTGGTGCTGGATGCCTTTCCATGGACACCGGTGCTCACCTTCAAGGGTAAGTGTCAGTTAATTCTCTTTCCGAACACACGTCAATACACACTTTCGATCAAAGACAAGCGTTAGATCACCATATTCAGAATATGCATTAAGTAAAGCTGTAAAGTTAACGCTTTGCTTTGATCGGTTGATGCTTAATTTTAAAAGAAGATGGGTATCGGTTAAAAGAAGGCTATTTGTACTAGATTAACGACTTCTATCAGATTGAGGGCTTTCCTTATCTCTTTTCACTTGGTCACTCTTTGTTGATGTTCTTTGCCTTACACCGCAAGCTAATACCTCTGATTGCATTATTATACCAATTTTTGTATGCACCTGCGTTCGGTTTACCTCATTTCGCAAGGATCTTAGCTCATAGCTAAACACGAAATTGCTCTAGCTGAGATGAACGCGTTATTTTCAATTTTCTGTAAAGTAGCTTTAATTTGTGGATCATTTTACATTGCATTTATTATTATTTGTCTGAAACTATATATATTCTGACCGTACTAATCGCCCAAATGAACAATTGGTAATGATTGAGAGAGATTCATTGGAGAAATATTTATATTACTTTTGTCCATTTTTTTATATATTTGTTACTAAAATACTGTATAGTAATTCCTAACTATAGCAATAAAAAGACAGAAAATAAGAATACCTAATCTATTTGCAAAATAACTTAACCTCAAAATAGTGTAAATTGTTTGTCGTAGTTTTAAAAGTATTGATTTTCCTACAAGTAGACGTTAACGAAAAATAATTGATAGTTATGTTATTGTTACAGTTACCACTAAAATAGTAGTCTTATGGTATTTAAATAACAAATATATTCATAGAGAACCGAAAACCAAAAGATCCACTATAATCCTGCGTGTTGCATCTAATAATAATTTTATTCAGAACAAAATTGGTATGAGCTAAGTCGAAAAGTAAAACGAACGCGCTTAATACTCCACTAAATAATGTTTCTATCTACCAACCTGTGCATTTGTTTTGTCCTTGTAAATATGCCTATTGTTGAAGATGTTAGAATAAAGATATTATTTATGGAGTTGATGGTTTAAAAAATGAGCTTTAATAATAAAAATGGTATGCTTGGTGCTAATCAGATGTGTTGCTTGCTTAAAAGCCGATGCCAAAAGTAACGACAAAAATTGTTAGACCTGAGCATGATTTTCCCTTTTTACCCTATAGTAGCCAATAAGAAGGAATCACCGAGATGGCGGCCCAAAACATCAACATCAGTCGAGGTGTCGTGAAATCAACCCTATTTCCATCCCACTACATTAATACCTATATTATGTAATATTTTTTAGATTTTAATATCAAATTAGAATTATTATTTATAAATTTTCATTTTACATGGTAATTCGATTATTTTGTAATAATTGAATGAATAAATTACAATGAAAAAAATTCCAGCCGAATTTTTCTGTGAAGCAATATTCAAAAAACATTTATTATTACAATTCTCGTTCGGGTTGCGAAATCTCAATCGCGTCTGTATGTGTACTGTTTCAACTAACCCTTCCACCCCCTTAAATGTTGTGTAAGTGTTTTATGAATATTGCCAGTAACCCCACATCTCCTCCAAGTGTTAAACTGGTGATACTCTAAGTCCATGGTTAAAAAAATGTAAATCCACGTGTACGTGTTAGTGTTGCTCCAAACCATTCGAAGATGTACAGCGTAAAAATCCAAACGGTGAGACTTTATTTGAACCATTCGAATAAAAGCATGGCTAGGCTATTCGCTATACCGCATATTAACAGTGTAATTCCGTTTCATAACAACCTCCCCTAACCTAAGTAGTGGGATAAGGAGAGTTCCCTCAATTTAATTTCTTATTTTTTTTTTATAGATCAAGTTCTCTCTAGTAACTTTAGAGCTCGGGACCAATTCCACCTTCTCCTGTTACAACTTTCATTAATTCATTATTTTTTATTTTAGTTTTGTAATCGGGCCAGCAGCTTCACCGCAATTTTACACACATTTTTTACTTCACATATTTTAATCTTCAGCTTAATTTAATTTTCGTAACATTCTGCACATTTGCTATTCTAGTTGTAGCTTTAGTACAACCGTTTACTGGATATTATGAATGTCTTATGCTTGTAGGGACGATGTAGTACATACGAGAGCTCCCCTTTTGCCCAGAGCAATTGCCAAGGCTCCTGAAGGTCAAGGTTGCCCAAGGTGTGGTGGTTTCGTATACGCTGCCGAGCAAATGCTTGCCCGTGGAAGAGTAAGTTAAAAAAAACGTATATTTCAATTCATTTTTACTTGCTTCTAAAAAAAAACAGTCGATACATTTGGCGAACTGCCAAGCTCGAAAGTATTTTTACAAACATTCTTGTCCAAATAATCAGTTTTGGGTATTTTTGACCAAAGTATTTTAATATAATGCGTAGATGCAAAAAGCGCTCGCGTTATTCGGAATAATAGATAAAAATAATAAATTAATCGAAGATGTTTATTTGTTATTCTTTTCAAAATTGACTTAGCGACTTAGCGTAATTTGTTTCAACGGAAAATGAAAAGGGTTTGAGGATTTTTTGAATGCAGTTGAAATTCAATTATTTTTGCTACAACGGGTTATTACGGATTACTATTTGCCTTACTACAAAATTTCAATAGATAATCTAAATTTCGATTTTTAACATTTACTTTTGAAGTTTATTATTCTCCAAAATGAACGTGAATAACAGCCAAAGTGCATAAACAGCAGAATCTGCGACCAATCTGTGGTTTCTTCAAACAATTTTGTAACGTCAACATGCATTTCTGTCGAATTAAAAACACTATTATTATTAAACATGTAAATGAATAATTTTACTATAAAAATAGGACAGAATTACAATATGTACTTGCTACATCAAATTAAAATCGATTTTCACAGACTGGGCTGTTGATTATGTCATATAGAAAGGAACTTAAGACGTTCAATGGTTTTTATTGCATAAATCGTTCAATTGGTCATTTAAGATGAGAGAACCGCGGAGTGCTATTAAATTAGAGTGTGCAAATTGGAGATAGGGGTGAAAATGCAACCCTTTCAGTTTTTTAAATATAACTCGAAAACGAAGCAAAATTCAGGTACAGTTAATAGGAAACTTTTTGTAGTGAATCAAATTTTCCATCGAAGTGGCCTATTTAAAAAATATAAACCAATTTTTTGTGCGAAAAGTATCCAAAAATACAATTCAAAAAAACAAAAAATTCAATTTTTTCTTTTTTTTTCTTTTTTGCCTGTAACTTTTTTTTGAACAGAGATATAGGCATTGCTAGAAAATAAAATTGATGAAATTTCCTTTAAAATGGTGGTCTCAAAAAGATTTTTCGATGAAAATTGACTGAGATATAGTCGCTCAAACTTTGCCATTTTTTCAATTTTTATCGTGTTTACCTTGATTTTGTTTTAATTCTTATTTTACTTCCACGTCCAGTGGAAGTATAGTGTTGAATTAGACTTAAAATGTCATGAAACGTCGAGATTTTAAATTTGAGCGAAAAAAAAATCTGTCTGTCTGTATGTTTTTTGTGCGCACGTTCACTCTGGAACCGTTTATGATATTGACTTGAAATTTGGTACACTTATGAATTATAACGAGATCTGGAACTAAATTATATTTTGATCTAATTCCGTTGAAGGCTTCGGGGGTAAATGGGGTAAATAGGCAAAGCAAGCAGGTAAGAGTCCATAAAATTGCAATTTATGGCATATACGAAAAGTCAAGGTCTCAAAAAATTTTTTGACATCAGCCACCCCCACACTATTATGAAAGGGAGTAAAAAAAATTAAAATGTGATTTAGTGTGCATACAAGAACGAAACGTCTCAAAAAAATTTTTTGGCGTCAGCCACCCCCACCCTATTATAGGGAGTAAAAAATTAAATTGAGATTTAGTGTGTATACTAGAACCAAGGGACTCTAATTTTTTTTTGGCATCAGCCACGTCTTCAAGGACATCCTCTGTCGCAATTGACACCCATACATTCTTTGCATAGAACAAGGTAGTCCTAATTTCCTGCAGCCACAGCTTCCGTGACACCCTGTGGTATATCCGCAAGCCATTTTTGAGCAAAATCTGTGATTGTGTTTATTCGTGGAATTAGCTATCAATCCATATTTTGATTTTTTCTAACCCCAGAGAAGAAGGTTTAAATGCTTACCATTCCACTGCTGTATTTGAAAATATGTCCTTAAGCCGAGCTCTTTAGAGGGCATCACGCGTTGGCGGTAATTGGGCCAGAGAAAATTTTGCACTTTTTAATAATTTGCAAAAAAGTTGGAAGCGACAGCTACTAAGGGTCTTATTCAATTTTGCCCCATACAAAGAAGCTGCAATAAATTCTGATGCAGAACCTATGTCTTCTTCAGTTGCATTGTCGCGTAAAAACGTGTCTATATGATTTTAATTGTACAATATTTTTATTTATAAATTTAATTTTTTTTTTACCAATGTTGAAAAATGCAGACGTAGTATCGCAGCCACTAAAGGCATATATAATCGTGGCCAACTACAATCACATTATTTGTCTGGGATGCCTTTTTCAAATTAACTTAATTTCAAATATATTTTACGAATCTCCATATTTTACAGCAATATTTAATTATTTAATAAATATTAATAGTCTAATTAATTGATATATTTTAAATTAAATCCATTTCAAATATATTTTTACAAATCTTCATATTTAAGATAGATAAAAAAGCAATATTTAAGAATAATTTATTGTTACTTTGTTTAAAAAACCATCGCAGTTTTATACATTTATGAAAATAATTATTCATTATTAACAAATTAACTTGAAATGCATTGTTTTATTGAGTAAAAATCATTTCTTTTATAATAAATAAGATTTAAAACCATATCACGGTAAACGCAATAGAAATCGAAAAAAATGGCTAAGTTTGAGCGACTATATCTCAGTCAATTTTCATCGAAAAAACTTTTTGAGACCACCATTTTAAAAGAAATTCGTCAAGCTCCGCAGGAGTTTCGTGATACACTTTTAATCAACCTCTTCAGAAACAAAGGGAGCGCTGCGGACTGTGGAAATTACAGGGGTATAGCTCTCCTGGCTGTTGGAGGGAAGATACTCACTAAAGCGATGGCAAATAGGCTAACACCTGTTATGGAAAAGTTACTTCCTGAAACACAGAGTGGCTTTAGACCAAACCGAGGCACATCGGATCTAATCTTCACACTTAAACAGCTTCAAGAAAAAGCACTCGAACATCAAGGAGAAATTCACATGGCCTTCCTTGATTTAACCAAGGCGTTTGACTCGGTGGACAGGGAAGTGCTCTGGAAAATTATGTTCCGCTTAGGTATCCCTAGAAAATTTGTGGAAGTATGTCGCAGTCTACATACAAACAACAACGCCCAGGTTATGTATAATAATGAGGCAACCGAACCTTTCCAAACCCTCACTGGAGTTAGGCAGGGATGTGTCCTGGCACCCCTACTCTTTAATTTGTTTACCACTGCTCTAACAATTATTGTTGACAACAAACTGACAGTCAGAGGAATAGGTCTCAGATACCGTTTTGATGGCGGTCTCTTTAACATAGGGCGCTTTAGAGCTTTCACGAAGACACGCACACGATTCATTTGTGATCTCCAGTATGCGGATGACTGTGCACTTTTAGCCTCTACGCCGGAAGAGCTTCAAGAACTTTTAGATGTGTATGCCCAGAGCTACGATTCCTTGGGACTTAAAATCAACATTGGAAAGACTAAGATTATGTCAACTCCTCATCAAGTAAACCAAATAGACATTACACTTAACGGAAATTCTCTTGAAGTGGTGGATCAGTTCAATTACTTAGGCAACGTTGTTAATGACAAAGCAAACATGGACAGCGAGATTCGCAATAGAATTAACGCTGCATCTAGAGCACTCTGGGGACTTAGAGAGAGAGAGAGTATTTGACAACCACGACCTTGCTTTGTCAACGAAAATGGCTGTCTACAGAGCAGTTGTCATTCCAACACTGCTATATGGACGTGAAAGCTGGGTCACTTGCCGTCGTCATGTGAAAGAATTAGAACGTTTTCAGCAAAGACACCTCAGAAGTATGATGAAAATCCGTTGGTTCCATCACATATCAAACGTGGAAGTACTCAGGAGAGCAAACAGCCTTCCAATTGAGGTGCTTCTTTCAAGAGCACGCCTAAGATGGGCAGGTCACGTTCATCGTATGCATGATAACCGCCTTCCTAAATGTACACTTTATGGTGAATTGCTAAGCGGTAGAAGAAGGCGTGGCGGTCAACGAAAGAGGTTCAAAGACGCTCTCCATGAAAATCTAAAATCCTGCGGTATTGCAGACGAGCAATGGGAACAACTTGCAGCGGACAGAACCGAATAGCGAGGGGTTGTGGCCAGCTATCAAGGAAATGTTGCTGCAAGAAGGCCGAATCCAAGACCTAACCAGGTCTATGTTTGTCCTGACTGCGGTCGACATGTGCTCTCCCGAATTGGCCTCTATAGCCATAGTCGTGTGCACCGTAGATGAATGTGAATTACAATAGACTACACCTTTTACTTGTTTTTTACTGTACACAATTTATCGACTGTAACATTTTTATACTCGGACTCGAGTAACGGCTAATAATAAAAAAAAAAGAAATTTCATCAACTTTATTTTCTATAAAGCAATGTCTATACCTATCTCTACTCAAAAAAAAGTTATAGTAAAAAAAAACAAAAAATTGGATTTTTTGCTTTTTTATAATTTTTTTGTATATTCTACGCACAAAAATAATCCCTTATTTCCTTAAATAAGCCATTTCGATGGGAAATTTGATTCACTACAAAAAGTTTCCTACTAACTATACCTGAAGTTTGCTTCGTTTTCGACTTCTATTTAAAAAACTGATCTATCTCCAATTTGCACCCTCTAATTCAATAGCACTCCGCGGTTTTCTCATCTTAAATGACCAACCAAGTGCTCAATGGCAATGAAACCCAGCCTAAATTTGCACTTTTTGAACTTCAATCAACGTCAAGTTTATCGTTTCAGTCAGCTCATGACAAAGCTCTCCTCCGCTCGGAAAAAATACGTTTATTATTGACAAGGCCACAGACAGATTAATGTTTTAGCATTAGTGGAAATTAATAAAAATGCGAGTACACGTGAGATTGGAAGTGTTCTTGATATTAGCCGAGAATCTGTTAGAAGAATATTGAGAAAACATGGATATAAATTTCCACATAACACAAAACTCTTCCTTCGATGACGGGAAAGCATATTTCCTAGTTCTCCAACAAATTTGTTCTGTCAGTTTCTACTATCAATAATTGCTGTTTTTATTGATAACAAAAATGCTTGGATACCCATTAACGCAATGACAAAGAAGCAAATAACTACCTTTTGTATTTTTTTACAACGTTAAACTTTTATATTTTGGCCTTCTTAGGGCTGGCATAAAATATGTTTTCGATGCAACAATTGCGAAAGATGGTTGGACTCCACGTCACATTGCGATGGTCCAGACGGAATGGTATACTGTAGAGGTACATAACCTCGTTATCATTTTTTTTTTGGCATGTCGTATTTGTTGAACATGCAACTCCGTGACGTCTACCCCAAATAACAGTTATTTAAGTGTGACGTAACTTTTCTGTCCTGTTAACAACTTTGTTGATTTTTCTTTAAGGCCTTCCACAAGTCTTGCTTCAAATGCGCCGACTGTACCAAAGGATTGGACTCAGTCAATGTCACCGAGGGTCCTGACAAGGAGATTTATTGCAAAGGTGTGTTTTATTTTTATTCCAGAATACCAGCCATACGAGAATTGTTACTATGTTTATTTTTATTATTTAAAAAGCAGGGAGGGCGACGGGAAAACTAAATTTAAATACTCTTCAAAATTTACGTTGCATAGCAGTAATTTAATTTTCGTATGTGGTAAAAATATGCCCCTTTCCTCATCCCTTATGAGTCATGTATCCGTAAAATCATTATGTGTTGAGTAATGATGTGTTGTCTTAGTGTGTTACGGAAAGCGATTTGGACCTAAAGGATACGGTTACGGTCAAGGAGGTGGCACTCTTCAAAGCGATTGCTTCTCTGTCAGGTAAACAGTTATTTTATAACAAAATGCCTAAAACCCAAAAGCGCTCCCTACTAGGACGTACAAGATTGTTAGATCATTCTATTGTAGAAAAAGTTCTTGCCTTGCGTACCCAAACTCATATAAGATAATAGCTGCAGTTTTCATTTTGGGAAACAATTAAATCAAAAGATTTGAAATGATATAATTTGTATCATTATTAATTCTTTAATAGTGGAAAAGGATCATAATTATTCTGTAACCTAGAGAAGGGTGCACAAAAAAATAATTCATAATGTTACTGCATAAATTTTCTTTACCAATAAAGTAAGAAGAAAAAACTGAATCAAGACAGCCTTCAACAACGAAAATTATAGAAGCCAATTTTTTATTGCAGTAGAATGATCTAATCACCAACTTACGTCAGTATTTTTCCACCTACAATTCCAACTTGTGCTGTACAAAAATCTAAAATATTTTGTGTATATAGCTTGCTATGCTCAACGCTATGGTCCTCGTGGAGTTGGACACGCTGGGGGGCTTTTCCTTGGACTTATGTCCGATGCTTTGGATCTTGAATGGCAGAGGTACCTTTAAATAATTTCAAACTGTCCGTCACGTTGTCGTTATGCACGATTTATGTTGGTAGAACAACCTCTGTCACTCATTGTACTATTTAGACACACCGATTTGCATGAGATCTAGAGTAGTACGCTGCTATGCTTCTACATTGCATTATTTATACGGCGGGCCAAATATCTCCGAATACAGATTCTCAGTAATGTGTAATATATAGTTAGTTCTACGGGGTCACAAAAGTACACAAGAAGTACCCCCTGTGTATCCCTGAATTGGATATATGAAAATGGAAAAGAGAATTCAGCAAAACATTTCCATCCTATCACTTTTACGGGACACTTTTCATTTACTGGTGAACTTCTCACCAAAATTCATTACAAATGTTTAAGTAAACATAAAATGCGGAGATATTAGACCCGCCCAAAAGCCAAGATTCTTCGAAAATAACATTGTTGTTACCGAAACAGCGACCAGGCGCCCAAGACAACGGTCATCGATACCGCTACCATCAAGGCTAAGCCAGGTCAAGGCTGTCCTCGTTGTGGTGGGGTAGTATTCGCCGCAGAAGAGGTCCTTGCTAAAGGTCGTCCATGGCATCGCAAATGTTTCAAGTGCAAAGACTGCACCAAAACTTTGGACTCCATCAATGCTTGCGACGGTCCCGATTCAGATGTCTACTGCAAGACTTGCTACGGCAAGAAATGGGGACCCCATGGTTACGGTTTCGCCTGCGGTTCTGGGTTCCTCCAGACTGACGGCTTAACGTAAGTGAAATGCACTTATTATTACTAATAAAATATCAGGTATTTTGTACTAATGGTGATCACTGATAAATACATTACTTTTTTCCACAGTGAAGATGAAATTTCAGCTACCCGTCCTTTCTACAACCCCGATACGACCTCGATCAAGGCCCCTCCTGGACAAGGTTGCCCAAGATGTGGAGGAATGGTCTTTGCGGCCGAACAGCAACTGGCTAAAGGAACTGTAAGTATTTATCTGACGGGAAAATAAGAAGTAAAATATTTTGAATTGAAAATTAAACCGTATTTTTTGTTTTTCAGATGTGGCACAAGAAATGTTTCAACTGTGCCGAATGTCATCGCCCTCTCGATTCTACTCTCGCCTGCGACGGTCCAGATAGAGAAGTCCATTGCCGTGCTTGCTATGGAAAACTCTTTGGCCCCAAGGGATTCGGTTTCGGTCATGCACCAACTCTTGTTTGTGCCGACGGTGGTACCGCCCCAGCCGTTTACGACCCAAGGCCCAACAGCGGCCCAAAGGCTGGCCCTGGACTAGGCTGCCGTCGCTGTGGTTACGCCGTCTTCGCTGCTGAACAGATGATCAGCAAAAACGGAATCTGGCACAAGAGATGTTTCAGTTGTAACGACTGCAACCGCTCTTTGGATTCGACCACTCTCAACGACGGTCCCAACGGAGAAATATACTGTAGAGGTAAGGCTAGATATATCGCGATACATTCTTGTCACAGATAATCGATAGTGACAATCAGTTGATCCAACCGGATATTATTTGCAAATTTATGCAACAGTTAAGGGCAAATTTAGATTTTAGGATTGGAAGGATATAAATCGGTAAATCAGCCTAGCTATTTTGATACAAAAGAGGCTAAAATTAAATTTAAATTGTTTTTAAACTTACCAAAACTTACTGTGGCTGGAGTTACACGTGCACAGCACACGAGCAGGCCATTCGGGAGAACGTGTAATCTGAAAAAAGAAATAAGATCAATAGAATAACAGGCATGATACACCCTACATCAAATTTCGTGTTTTGGAAATGAGACAACTCCCTGCCAAAAATAATCATAAAGATTCATAAAATTGTGCATGGTTTGACAAGTTTCTAAAACCAAAATTATGTAAGAGTCGACAAGGTTCTAAAATCCTTGACATGTGTTTGAATCAGCAATAAATAGATGTATCTTTAAGATGATAATGAATTTTGATAAGGTTTTATGCGTTGTATGTACCTCGGGAAATCGCGAAAATATTCGGATAACTTCTGAATATTTTTATATGATATAACCGTAACTAAGTTAGGTAGGGTTATCACCAACGATGATAAATTCCATCAAGTAAAAAATAAACCAGATACATTTGGCCAGTTAATTAAAATTTGTATATGATTTTGTAGATTACTTTCGTAATTTTTTGAAAACAAGTTAATTTTTTAGATACATCTGCTATATTTTCAATTACAAAAATCTGCCGATTAAATCAGCTTGGTTGATGAAATGCTCATTAATATACCATGCAGTATTACGTCACATTTTTTGATATGTCAATTTGTATTGCTTACAGGATGCTATGGGAGGAACTTTGGCCCTAAGGGTGTTGGATTTGGTATGGGTGCTGGTACCCTTACTATGGCCTAAGACAACTATAGACACACTTTCTTAATCAATAATACGCATGCAGAATTTTCTGTAGTTCCTGGAATAAACACACTTCCTTATGGAATACGCAAAAATTTGTTATTTTCTTGTAAACTAACGTGTGATGAATTACAGATAACGTATACATTATGTTAACTACAGAAATCTTATGGTTTGGGACCGCCCTCTTTGTAGCATTTTAAATAGGGAGCTTTTTGATATGAATCCCACTTTTGTATATATTATGAACATTCGAGCACTTTCCTCTCCTATGTACATCGAGAAAAACATTCCAAATAATAAGATTTCTGTTTGGAATAAATTGGTTAAGACTGTATAAATAAAATATCGATATACGGCTTAAACTTTGCAAATATCTTAATGATGTACTTATGCTTAAAGGCGCATATTTTTGGAAACTATTTTTTGAACGACAGACTTTTTTATTCCATTTTGTGAGATTAGAGAGGAGAAGTAGAGAGGGAACAAAACAAGACTCGACTGGTTCCAGCTGCCAGTGATGTAACTGAATTGATTATTATTCCTAGTACCTATCGCACACGTCATTTATATAAAAAAAATCGAGAATACAAAAATGAAAAAAAACGTAAATATTCCGATAGAGGTCCAGGTATTTCGACCAATAGTCAATTCTGTTAATTGTAAATTGACAAGACTTCCTCGAACGACCAGGAAAACCTGAGATTTTTTTGTATATATCTACACCGGCCATTTTGATGGTCTATCGACTTATATATTATGTTATACATAAATATAGCTTCGCGCTTCGCACATATACCTACCTACCTAATATTCATTTGTTTATGTTTATGCTGATTTAAGATATTTTTGTCTAGTTGTAATTACTTAATCTAAATAACGTTGATAATAAAAAGCTAATAAAAATAACGTTGGTTTTATTAAAATATGCCTTTTCTAGCTTAAATCTAGCTTGCTAATTGAATCTTATCTCGAAAATAGGCAACAATATATTATTTACAACAATATTAAATCAAACAGACTTAGCGTGAATACCGGCGTCCCCCAAGGATCAGTTCTGGGATCAGTTCTGTTTCTAATCTACATAAACGATCTGCCACTATCGTTAGATGGTGTGTACTTAACTGTAGCTTATGAAAATTAATAAAGTACTATTGATTTCCATGTAAATGTTAAGTTTCATGAAGTTTTCCCTACCTTTCCGTGATGAAATTCATTCAACTTTATTTATTTTATACCAAAGTAAGTTTTTTCATTAAAATATTATGAATTATTAACATAAATATGCTAAAAAATTGAAAATAATGAAAAAAATCGACAAATTCGAGATTCGAAATTTTTTTTTTCGGCTTTTCTTAATTTTAAGTTGCTAAATGACAATAAATCACTAACATCGACGTACCATTGGAAAGTAGACATCTCAACGAAAAAAATGAGCACTAGTACACCATCAAAATCCAAAAAAAAATCAATAAAGTTGTTCGCCGAAGATGGAGGTGTTTTTTCGGAAAAATGGTAAAATCTCGAAAAATATTTATTTCCCATAATTGAAAAAATTCGTGCTTATTATATGCAAATAGTTACGTACTTTTACAAAACTTCATTTAAATTAAATAATTTTCACGTGAGAAAAAAAATAAAAACAGAAAAATCGATTTTTCGTCATTTTCTCGTAAACTTTGAGGTTATGTCGAATAATATATAGAATAGAAGTTTTAGTTTTTTTTATTATCTACAACTGTTGTATGAAACACTTCTCTCTAAGAGGTCACGTTTCGCCACAAATCACGAAAAACAGTTTTCATCCCTTAAATAGCACCCCATTTCACTACTTCCCTTCATCTCAAGTTCCAAAGTTTTTTTTTTTCATTTTTTATGACCTCAACTATACATTCCAGCCGGCCGTTGCCTGCTATTAATTTTTTTTTTTTTTCAGCATTAAAAATCCGTAACGGCCCCAGCCTACACCCTCGGTTATCACTTGAAAAATATTCATTTTTATGATAAATTGCATTATGCCTTATTTCTTAGAATATAACTGATTGTCGTGTATATTCTTGGGATTTCGGTAATTAAATTAAAGGTCATTTATACCCTTTAACACTTCGGTTTTATTAACCATCATCAGAGAACTACCCCAGCGTAGTTCTTTCTACAAATCAATATACTTGGTGGTGTCAAAAAACAGTTAAAAAAATACCAAAACATTCGAACACTACAGTAGAGTACACTAGTCGACGCGCGTTTCACTAACCACGTCAACATCATCGGGAGAAGAATAAGACTGGTGTTCAGTTTTAATCTCCTAATGATGCTAACATGGCTAGAGAAACATCGAGTAGTGTATTCGAATGTAGTGTTCAAATGTCTTGGCATTTTATAAAAGTGTTTTTAGACACCAAAAATATTTATTTGTGAAAAACAGCCCTCATACAAAAATACCCCCACCGCCACGATCCAGACCCTGTATAGGGTCACCATAAAAATTGAGGTTCCTAGACACTCATTGAAAAAATTAGTATTTTAGTAGCTCTAATAAGAAATCGATCAAAACAAAATAGGTACATCTTCTGTTTGTATGTAAAAACGCAATCTACCGCAAAAATTTGTAACTACGAAGCTCAAATTTCCATTTTCGTTTCCCGGTGTAGGACCGTAGGACGAGGTTGCAAGTAGGCAGCTTATTAATTATTACACTTACCGCCAGTCCGCCAATATAATTTTATTTTAAGAAAGACGTACAAATATAAATTCTGAATTTAGATCGAGTAGTTTTATTCATCGACTGCAATCTTCGTCGTCACAATTAACGTTCGCAAATAAATAAGTTTATTAGCCACACTTACCTTCAAGTTCCACGCTACCAATTGCATGTCTCAGCTGCAACACATATTCATTAAATAACGGATTTACTTATAACGATTTAAAATCAAATTATTTAATTAACACAAGAGAAGTAAAATTCACGTCTTACACGATTACTCATAACCACGCTAAAGAAAACAAATGCCGGTCCAAGACCTACCTTGCTGCTGATTCAGTTGTTTTCAGAAACAGCGAAAATTATGCCATGTCGATTAGAGCGGTAATAATTTCCAACTAGGTACAAAAAATTTAATGAAACATCAGAATATGTTGGCAAGTGCCACTATATTCTTCTGATGCTAAAATAAGGGTTTTAAATTGTAGGTACCAAATTTAAAGTTTAAACCCGCTTTGCGGCTGAGAAACAAGTTCAAAATGTGACACATAACCTAGAAATCGCCGTTCTCTTCCGTAATTTGTATGCTTCTCTGGACTTCATACGGAGTGTTACAGGTAAGTAGAATTAGATGTAATTTGTAATACTTACTGCTTGAACCGCTTGAAATATCATTTTGTATTTATGTGCGTGCTGTGTCTCCGATTACAGACAGTTTAAACAACGAATAAATAATAAATACCTAGATGCACATTTTTTTCTATACATTCAGCCACCACGTATTAATAATTTTAGATTTATTTAAAATGGTGTTTATTTTTTTGAATCAGTTAGTTATATAAATTAACTTTATATTACATTTCTAAGGGTAAATTGTTATTTTAAAAATTACATTTAACATTGAATAATTGAATATTATTTTACATTTCTGACATATTCTAGATGGCACCACAGGAAAGTGTATTAGTCAATCAGAACTACATAGACAACCAATATTTCATTAGAGCCTAACGTTGATTCTGTAATGCCCTCTTTCCTAAAGTTAATGGTCTAATAAAAGATGCATTGAAGATATTTAAATATACTGAGTGTTAAATAACTGACAAGTAGCATAGTTAACCCTTCGAGATATCGTTCTCAGTTTCAGTGAGCGATGTCAGGCATAGCAAACACAACATTCGCAAAATCTGATTTAACATATCATACGATTAATGATTCCAGACCACATTTCATGTCAGAATTAATAAATATAATGATAGATATTAAAGTTAACCAGATTGAAATAAAGCTGTGTTTGAAGCCTTACTCTATCTATGCTAAACGTGAGATATCGGTGAATATACGTCTAACCGTCGTAGAGTATAAAGGAAAATAGTCTCCATATGTCTGAGCTCTAATTCTCAAAGCGCCTCTATAACGTATGCAAAAAGCACAAGAGAAATCATGAAATATTTACTAACTTATTCTTAAATTACACTATTCATTATCGTATGGGGTACAAGCGTAGAAATTGCAACTTTCGGTTCTTTACTGTTCAAGTTAATCGGTGGCATACTTCTATTGTTTAATTAATTTTTAAAATATTTAGTGCTTGAATCGTTAATATTATTTTTCGTGTTTTTTAAACCGTTCCTCAAGATTTATATTTAAAGTTGACGAAAATATATTTATATTTTTTTTATAATTATTATAATTAACGGCTGACTCGGAGGTTTATCTGAGGCTCTCCAGAATTAGGGCCCGGCTATATTTTAATTTGATTTTTAGGTGGAGGGGGTGAAAGAAAACTAGGAATAATGATTTATTATGTATTTTAATAATGATTGGCACACATTTTTTACAACAGAAGATTATGGCGATATTTGTACAATAATAAAATATTTGTAAATAAATATAAATCTCAAAATGTACATAAATAATGATTCTTATGAATAAATTCCAAATAATAAACAAAATAAAATGTTGCGAGAATGTATAGTGTAATTGACAAAGCCAACAAATATGCACATTTTTTTTTCAGTACACAAATTTTCCTCAAAACCAAGCCAAGTTCCTTATGTGAAAAACACTGAAAAGTGGAAACGTTCTTATTATCGATGCAGAGTTTCTGGAGATCGCAACTCGTTCACTTTAAAATGTTTTCCGACTGGATGCGTGGCTCAAACTCGTGCCTGTGGATTTCAATGACAAATAAAAATACTGAT